>LR989929.1:69061114-71608614 GCA_905146935.1 Scaeva pyrastri
AAGCCCTAGAGGGTCCAAAATTGCCATATTTTCCCATTTTTTGACGGCGCATATCTCCGCAACCCTTCCACTTAGGAAGCTGAAATTTCACTATTCTGATGCTGCAATTCTCCTCTTTCCAACGGTGTAACCATCTTTGCATACAAAAATTTTTACGAGAAGTTATCGAGGAAAATCAAGTTTTCACTTTAAATCGCTGTATCTCGGCCAAACGAAGCCCTAGAGGGTCCAAAATTGCCATATTTTCCCATTTTTTGACGGCGCATATCTCTGCAACCCTTCCACTTAGGAAGCTGAAATTTCACTATTCTGCAATTCTCCTCTTTCCAACGGTGTAACCATCTTTGCATAAAAAAATTTTTACGAGAAGTTATCGAGGAAAATCCAAGTTTTCACTTTAAATCGTTGTATCTCGGCCGAAAGTTATCGAGGAAAATCCAAGTTTTCACTTTAAATCGCTGTATCTCGGCCAAACGAAGCCCTAGAGGGTCCAAAATTGCCATATTTTCCCATTTTTTGACGGCGCATATCTCCGCAACCCTTCCACTTAGGAAGCTGAAATTTCACTATTCTGATGCTGCAATTCTCCTCTTTCCAACGGTGTAACCATCTTTGCATACAAAAATTTTTACGAGAAGTTATCGAGGAAAATCAAGTTTTCACTTTAAATCGCTGTATCTCGGCCAAACGAAGCCCTAGAGGGTCCAAAATTGCCATATTTTCCCATTTTTTGACGGCGCATATCTCTGCAACCCTTCCACTTAGGAAGCTGAAATTTCACTATTCTGATGCTGCAATTCTCCTCTTTCCAACTATTCTGATGCTGCAATTCTCCTCTTTCCAACGGTGTAACCATCTTTGCATAAAAAAATTTTTACGAGAAGTTATCGAGGAAAATCCAAGTTTTCACTTTAAATCGCTGTATCTCGGCCAAACGAAGCCCTAGAGGGTCCAAAATTGCCATATTTTCCCATTTTTTGACGGCGCATATCTCTGCAACCCTTCCACTTAGGAAGCTGAAATTTCACTATTCTGATGCTGCAATTCTCCTCTTTCCAACGGTGTAACCATCTTTGCATAAAAAAATTTTTACGAGAAGTTATCGAGGAAAATCCAAGTTTTCACTTTAAATCGCTGTATCTCGGCCAAACGAAGCCCTAGAGGGTCCAAAATTGCCATATTTTCCCATTTTTTGACGGCGCATATCTCCGCAACCCTTCCACTTAGGAAGCTGAAATTTCACTATTCTGATGCTGCAATTCTCCTCTTTCCAACGGTGTAACCATCTTTGCATACAAAAATTTTTACGAGAAGTTATCGAGGAAAATCCAAGTTTTCATTTAAATCACTGTATCTCGGCCAAACGAAGTCCTAGAGGGTCCAAAATTGCCATATTTTCCCATTTTTTGACGGCGCATATCTCCGCAACCCTTCCACTTAGGAAGCTGAAATTTCACTATTCTGATGCTGGAATTCTCCTCTTTCCAACAGTGTAACCATCTTTGCATAAAAAAATTTGTACGAGAAGTTATCGAGGATAATCCAAGTTTTCACTTTAAATCGCTGTATCTCGGCCAAACGAAGCCCTAGAGGGTCCAAAATTGCCATATTTTCCCATTTTTTGACGGCGCATATCTCCGCAACCCTTCCACTTAGGAAGCTGAAATTTCACTATTCTGATGCTGCAATTCTCCTCTTTCCAACGGTGTAACCATCTTTGCGTACAAAAATTTTTACGAGAAGTTATCGAGGAAAATCCAAGTTTTCACTTTAAATCGCTGTATCTCGGCCAAACGAAGCCCTAGAGGGTCCAAAATTGCCATATTTTCCCATTTTTTGACGGCGCATATCTCCGCAACCCTTCCACTTAGGAAGCTGAAATTTCACTATTCTGATGCTGCAATTCTCATCTTTCCAACGGTGTAACCATCTTTGCATAAAAAAATTTGTACGAGAAGTTATCGAGGAAAATCCAAGTTTTCGCTTTAAATCGTTGTATCTCGGCCGAAAGTTATCGAGGAAAATCCAAGTTTTCACTTTAAATCGCTGTATCTCGGCCAAACGAAGCCCTAGAGGGTCCAAAATTGCCATATTTTCCCATTTTTTGACGGCGCATATCTCCGCAACCCTTCCACTTAGGAAGCTGAAATTTCACTATTCTGATGCTGCAATTCTCCTCTTTCCAACGGTGTAACCATCTTTGCATACAAAAATTTTTACGAGAAGTTATCGAGGAAAATCAAGTTTTCACTTTAAATCGCTGTATCTCGGCCAAACGAAGCCCTAGAGGGTCCAAAATTGCCATATTTTCCCATTTTTTGACGGCGCATATCTCTGCAACCCTTCCACTTAGGAAGCTGAAATTTCACTATTCTGATGCTGCAATTCTCCTCTTTCCAACGGTGTAACCATCTTTGCATAAAAAAATTTTTACGAGAAGTTATCGAGGAAAATCCAAGTTTTCACTTTAAATCGCTGTATCTCGGCCAAACGAAGCCCTAGAGGGTCCAAAATTGCCATATTTTCCATTTTTTGACGGCGCATATCTCTGCAACCCTTCCACTTAGGAAGCTGAAATTTCACTATTCTGATGCTGCAATTCTCCTCTTTCCAACGGTGTAACCATCTTTGCATAAAAAAATTTTTACGAGAAGTTATCGAGGAAAATCCAAGTTTTCACTTTAAATCGCTGTATCTCGGCCAAACGAAGCCCTAGAGGGTCCAAAATTGCCATATTTTCCCATTTTTTGACGGCGCATATCTCCGCAACCCTTCCACTTAGGAAGCTGAAATTTCACTATTCTGATGCTGCAATTCTCCTCTTTCCAACGGTGTAACCATCTTTGCATACAAAAATTTTTACGAGAAGTTATCGAGGAAAATCCAAGTTTTCATTTAAATCACTGTATCTCGGCCAAACGAAGTCCTAGAGGGTCCAAAATTGCCATATTTTCCCATTTTTTGACGGCGCATATCTCCGCAACCCTTCCACTTAGGAAGCTGAAATTTCACTATTCTGATGCTGGAATTCTCCTCTTTCCAACAGTGTAACCATCTTTGCATAAAAAAATTTGTACGAGAAGTTATCGAGGATAATCCAAGTTTTCACTTTAAATCGCTGTATCTCGGCCAAACGAAGCCCTAGAGGGTCCAAAATTGCCATATTTTCCCATTTTTTGACGGCGCATATCTCCGCAACCCTTCCACTTAGGAAGCTGAAATTTCACTATTCTGATGCTGCAATTCTCCTCTTTCCAACGGTGTAACCATCTTTGCGTACAAAAATTTTTACGAGAAGTTATCGAGGAAAATCCAAGTTTTCACTTTAAATCGCTGTATCTCGGCCAAACGAAGCCCTAGAGGGTCCAAAATTGCCATATTTTCCCCATTTTTTGACGGCGCATATCTCCGCAACCCTTCCACTTAGGAAGCTGAAATTTCACTATTCTGATGCTGCAATTCTCATCTTTCCAACGGTGTAACCATCTTTGCATAAAAAAATTTGTACGAGAAGTTATCGAGGAAAATCCAAGTTTTCGCTTTAAATCGTTGTATCTCGGCCGAAAGTTATCGAGGAAAATCCAAGTTTTCACTTTAAATCGCTGTATCTCGGCCAAACGAAGCCCTAGAGGGTCCAAAATTGCATATTTTCCCATTTTTTGACGGCGCATATCTCCGCAACCCTTCCACTTAGGAAGCTGAAATTTCACTATTCTGATGCTGCAATTCTCCTCTTTCCAACGGTGTAACCATCTTTGCATACAAAAATTTTTACGAGAAGTTATCGAGGAAAATCAAGTTTTCACTTTAAATCGCTGTATCTCGGCCAAACGAAGCCCTAGAGGGTCCAAAATTGCCATATTTTCCCATTTTTTGACGGCGCATATCTCTGCAACCCTTCCACTTAGGAAGCTGAAATTTCACTATTCTGCAATTCTCCTCTTTCCAACGGTGTAACCATCTTTGCATAAAAAAATTTTTACGAGAAGTTATCGAGGAAAATCCAAGTTTTCACTTTAAATCGTTGTATCTCGGCCGAAAGTTATCGAGGAAAATCCAAGTTTTCACTTTAAATCGCTGTATCTCGGCCAAACGAAGCCCTAGAGGGTCCAAAATTGCCATATTTTCCCATTTTTTGACGGCGCATATCTCCGCAACCCATCCACTTAGGAAGCTGAAATTTCACTATTCTGATGCTGCAATTCTCCTCTTTCCAACGGTGTAACCATCTTTGCATAAAAAAATTTGTACGAGAAGTTATCGAGGATAATCCAAGTTTTCACTTTAAATCGCTGTATCTCGGCCAAACGAAGCCCTAGAGGGTCCAAAATTGCCATATTTTCCCATTTTTTGACGGCGCATATCTCCGCAACCCTTCCACTTAGGAAGCTGAAATTTCACTATTCTGATGCTGCAATTCTCCTCTTTCCAACGGTGTAACCATCTTTGCGTACAAAAATTTTTACGAGAAGTTATCGAGGAAAATCCAAGTTTTCACTTTAAATCGCTGTATCTCGGCCAAACGAAGCCCTAGAGGGTCCAAAATTGCCATATTTTCCCATTTTTTGACGGCGCATATCTCCGCAACCCTTCCACTTAGGAAGCTGAAATTTCACTATTCTGATGCTGCAATTCTCATCTTTCCAACGGTGTAACCATCTTTGCATAAAAAAAATGTTTACGAGAAGTTATCGAGGAAAATCCAAGTTTTCACTTTAAATCGCTGTATCTCGGCCAAACGAAGCCCTAGAGGGTCCAAAATTGCCATATTTTCCCATTTTTTGACGGCGCATATCTCCGCAACCCATCCACTTAGGAAGCTGAAATTTCACTATTCTGATGCTGCAATTCTCCTCTTTCCAACGGTGTAACCATCTTTGCATAAAAAAAATTTTTACGAGAAGTTATCGAGGAAAATCCAAGTTTTCACTTTAAATCGCTGTATCTCGGCCAAACGAAGCCCTAGAGGGTCCAAAATTGCCATATTTTCCCATTTTTCGACGGCGCATATCTCTGCAACCCTTCCACCTAGGAAGCTGAAATTTCACTGCAACCCTTCCACCTAGGAAGCTGAAATTTCACTATTCTGATGCAGCAATTCTCCTCTTTCCAACGGTGTAACCATCTTTGCATAAAAAAATTTGTACGAGAAGTTATCGAGGAAAATCCAAGTTAACACTTTAAATCGCTGTATCTCGGTCAAACGAAGTCCTAGAGGGTCCAAAATTGCCATATTTTCCCATTTTTTGACGGCGCATATCTCCGCAACCCTTCCACTTAGGAAGCTGAAATTTCACTATTCTGATGCTGGAATTCTCCTCTTTCCAACAGTGTAACCATCTTTGCATACAAAAATTTTTACGAGAAGTTATCGAGGATAATCCAAGTTTTCACTTTAAATCGCTGTATCTCGGCCAAACGAAGCCCTAGAGGGTCCAAAATTGCCATATTTTCCCATTTTTTGACGGCGCATATCTCCGCAACCCTTCCACTTAGGAAGCTGAAATTTCACTATTCTGATGCTGCAATTTCTTTCCAACGGTGTAACCATCTTTGCATACAAAAATTTTTACGAGAAGTTATCGAGGAAAATCCAAGTTTTCACTTTAAATCGCTGTATCTCGGCCAAACGAAGCCCTAGAGGGTCCAAAATTGCCATATTTTCCCATTTTTTGACGGCGCATATCTCCGCAACCCTTCCACTTAGGAAGCTGAAATTTCACTATTCTGATGCTGCAATTCTCATCTTTCCAACGGTGTAACCATCTTTGCATAAAAAAAAATTTTACGAGAAGTTATCGAGGAAAATCCAAGTTTTCACTTTAAATCGCTGTATCTCGGCCAAACGAAGCCCTAGAGGGTCCAAAATTGCCATATTTTCCCATTTTTTGACGGCGCATATCTCCGCAACCCATCCACTTAGGAAGCTGAAATTTCACTATTCTGATGCTGCAATTCTCATCTTTCCAACGGTGTAACCATCTTTGCATAAAAAAATTTTTACGAGAAGTTATCGAGGAAAATCCAAGTTTTCACTTTAAATCGCTGTATCTCGGCCAAACGAAGCCCTAGAGGGTCCAAAATTGCCATATTTTCCCATTTTTCGACGGCGCATATCTCTGCAACCCTTCCACCTAGGAAGCTGAAATTTCACTGCAACCCTTCCACCTAGGAAGCTGAAATTTCACTATTCTGATGCAGCAATTCTCCTCTTTCCAACGGTGTAACCATCTTTGCATAAAAAAATTTGTACGAGAAGTTATCGAGGAAAATCCAAGTTAACACTTTAAATCGCTGTATCTCGGTTAAACGAAGCCCTAGAGGGTCCAAAATTGCCATATTTTCCCATTTTTTGACGGCGCATATCTCTGCAACCCTTCCACCTAGGAAGCTGAAATTTCACTATTCTGATGCTGCAATTCTCCTCTTTCCAACGGTGTAACCATCTTTGCATAAAAAAATTTTTACGAGAAGTTATCGAGGAAAATCCAAGTTTTCACTTTAAATCGCTGTATCTCGGCCAAACGAAGCCCTAGAGGGTCCAAAATTGCCATATTTTTCCCATTTTTTGACGGCGCATATCTCCGCAACCCATCCACTTAGGAAGCTGAAATTTCACTATTCTGATGCTGCAATTCTCCTCTTTCCAACGGTGTAACCATCTTTGCATACAAAAATTTTTACGAGAAGTTATCGAGGAAAATCCAAGTTTTCATTTAAATCGCTGTATCTCGGCCAAACGAAGTCCTAGAGGGTCCAAAATTGCCATATTTTCCCATTTTTTGACGGCGCATATCTCCGCAACCCCTCCACTTAGGAAGCTGAAATTTCACTATTCTGATGCTGCAATTCTCCTCTTTCCAACAGTGTAACCATCTTTGCATAAAAAAATTTGTACGAGAAGTTATCGAGGATAATCCAAGTTTTCACTTTAAATCGCTGTATCTCGGCCAAACGAAGCCCTAGAGGGTCCAAAATTGCCATATTTTCCCATTTTTTGACGGCGCATATCTCCGCAACCCTTCCACTTAGGAAGCTGAAATTTCACTATTCTGATGCTGCAATTCTCCTCTTTCCAACGGTGTAACCATCTTTGCATACAAAAATTTTTACGAGAAGTTATCGAGGAAAATCCAAGTTTTCACTTTAAATCGCTGTATCTCGGCCAAACGAAGCCCTAGAGGGTCCAAAATTGCCATATTTTCCCATTTTTTGACGGCGCATATCTCCGCAACCCTTCCACTTAGGAAGCTGAAATTTCACTATTCTGATGCTGCAATTCTCCTCTTTCCAACGGTGTAACCATCTTTGCATAAAAAAATTTGTACGAGAAGTTATCGAGGAAAATCCAAGTTTTCACTTTAAATCGCTGTATCTCGGCCAAACGAAGCCCTAGAGGGTCCAAAATTGCCATATTTTCCCATTTTTTGACGGCGCATATCTCTGCAACCCTTCCACCTAGGAAGCTGAAATTTCACTATTCTGATGCTGCAATTCTCCTCTTTCCAACGGTGTAACCATCTTTGCATACAAAAATTTGTACGGGAAGTTATCGAGGAAAGTCCAAGTTTTCACTTTAAATCGCTGTATCTCGGCCAAATGCCCTAGAGGGTCCAAAATTGCCATATTTTCCCATTTTTCGACGGCGCATATCTCTGCAACCCATCCACTTAGGAAGCTGAAATTTTACTATTCTGATGCTGCAATTCTCCTCTTTCCAACGGTGTAACCATCTTTGCATAAAAAAAATTTTTATGAGAAGTTATCGAGGAAAATCCAAGTTTTCACTTTAAATCGCTGTATCTCGGCCAAACGAAGCCCTAGAGGGTCCAAAATTGCCATATTTTCCCATTTTTTGACGGCGCATATCTCCGCAACCCATCCACTTAGGAAGCTGAAATTTCACTATTCTGATGCTGCAATTCTCCTCTTTCCAACGGTGTAACCATCTTTGCATACAAAAATTTGTACGGGAAGTTATCGAGGAAAGTCCAAGTTTTCACTTTAAATCGCTGTATCTCGGCCAAATGCCCTAGAGGGTCCAAAATTGCCATATTTTCCCATTTTTCGACGGCGCATATCTCTGCAACCCTTCCACCTAGGAAGCTGAAATTTCACTGCAACCCTTCCACCTAGGAAGCTGAAATTTCACTATTCTGATGCTGCAATTCTCCTCTTTCCAACGGTGTAACCATCTTTGCATAAAAAAATTTGTACGAGAAGTTATCGAGGAAAATCCAAGTTTTCACTTTAAATCGCTGTATCTCGGCCAAACGAAGCCCTAGAGGGTCCAAAATTGCCATATTTTCCCATTTTTTGACGGCGCATATCTCTGCAACCCTTCCACCTAGGAAGCTGAAATTTCACTATTCTGATGCTGCAATTCTCCTCTTTCCAACGGTGTAACCATCTTTGCATAAACAAATTTTTACGAGAAGTTATCGAGGAAAATCCAAGTTTTCACTTTAAATCGCTGTATCTCGGCCAAACGAAGCCCTAGAGGGTCCAAAATTGCCATATTTTCCCATTTTTTGACGGCGCATATCTCTGCAACCCTTCCACCTAGGAAGCTGAAATTTCACTGCAACCCTTCCACCTAGGAAGCTGAAATTTCACTATTCTGATGCTGCAATTCTCCTCTTTCCAACGGTGTAACCATCTTTGCATAAAAAAATTTGTACGAGAAGTTATCGAGGAAAATCCAAGTTTTCACTTTAAATCGCTGTATCTCGGCCAAACGAAGCCCTAGAGGGCCCAAAATTGCCATATTTTCCCATTTTTCGACGGCGCATATCTCTGCAACCCTTCCACCTAGGAAGCTGAAATTTCACTATTCTGATGCTGCAATTCTCCTCTTTCCAACGGTGTAACCATCTTTGCATAAACAAATTTTTACGAGAAGTTATCGAGGAAAATCCAAGTTTTCACTTTAAATCGCTGTATCTCGGCCAAACGAAGCCCTAGAGGGTCCAAAATTGCCATATTTTCCCATTTTTTGACGGCGCATATCTCTGCAACCCTTCCACCTAGGAAGCTGAAATTTCACTATTCTGATGCTGCAATTCTCTTCTTTCCAACGGTGTAACCATCTTTGCATAAAAAAATTTTTACGAGAAGTTATCGAGGAAAATCCAAGTTTTCACTTTAAATCGCTGTATCTCGGCCAAACGAAGCCCTAGAGGGTCCAAAATTGCCATATTTTCCCATTTTTTGACGGCGCATATCTCGCAACCCTTCCACTTAGGAAGGTGAAATTTCACTATTCTGATGCTGCAATTCTCCTCTTTCCAACGGTGTAACCATCTTTGCATAAACAAATTTTTACGAGAAGTTATCGAGGAAAATCCAAGTTTTCACTTTAAATCGCTGTATCTCGACCAAACGAAGCCCTAGAGGGTCCAAAATTGCCATATTTTCCCATTTTTTGACGGCGCATATCTCTGCAACCCTTCCACCTAGGAAGCTGAAATTTCACTATTCTGATGCTGCAATTCTCCTCTTTCCAACGGTGTAACCATCTTTGCATACAAAAATTTGTACGGGAAGTTATCGAGGAAAGTCCAAGTTTTCACTTTAAATCGCTGTATCTCGGCCAAATGCCCTAGAGGGTCCAAAATTGCCATATTTTCCCATTTTTCGACGGCGCATATCTCTGCAACCCATCCACTTAGGAAGCTGAAATTTCACTATTCTGATGCTGCAATTCTCCTCTTTCCAACGGTGTAACCATCTTTGCATAAAAAAAATTTTTATGAGAAGTTATCGAGGAAAATCCAAGTTTTCACTTTAAATCGCTGTATCTCGGCCAAACGAAGCCCTAGAGGGTCCAAAATTGCCATATTTTCCCATTTTTTGACGGCGCATATCTCCGCAACCCATCCACTTAGGAAGCTGAAATTTCACTATTCTGATGCTGCAATTCTCCTCTTTCCAACGGTGTAACCATCTTTGCATACAAAAATTTGTACGGGAAGTTATCGAGGAAAGTCCAAGTTTTCACTTTAAATCGCTGTATCTCGGCCAAATGCCCTAGAGGGTCCAAAATTGCCATATTTTCCCATTTTTCGACGGCGCATATCTCTGCAACCCTTCCACCTAGGAAGCTGAAATTTCACTGCAACCCTTCCACCTAGGAAGCTGAAATTTCACTATTCTGATGCTGCAATTCTCCTCTTTCCAACGGTGTAACCATCTTTGCATACAAAAATTTTTACGAGAAGTTATCGAGGAAAATCCAAGTTTTCACTTTAAATCGCTGTATCTCGGCCAAACGAAGCCCTAGAGGGTCCAAAATTGCCATATTTTCCCATTTTTTGACGGCGCATATCTCCGCAACCCTTCCACTTAGGAAGCTGAAATTTCACTATTCTGATGCTGCAATTCTCCTCTTTCCAACGGTGTAACCATCTTTGCATAAAAAAATTTGTACGAGAAGTTATCGAGGAAAATCCAAGTTTTCACTTTAAATCGCTGTATCTCGGCCAAACGAAGCCCTAGAGGGTCCAAAATTGCCATATTTTTCCCATTTTTTGACGGCGCATATCTCTGCAACCCTTCCACCTAGGAAGCTGAAATTTCACTATTCTGATGCTGCAATTCTCCTCTTTCCAACGGTGTAACCATCTTTGCATACAAAAATTTGTACGGGAAGTTATCGAGGAAAGTCCAAGTTTTCACTTTAAATCGCTGTATCTCGGCCAAATGCCCTAGAGGGTCCAAAATTGCCATATTTTCCCATTTTTCGACGGCGCATATCTCTGCAACCCATCCACTTAGGAAGCTGAAATTTCACTATTCTGATGCTGCAATTCTCCTCTTTCCAACGGTGTAACCATCTTTGCATACAAAAATTTGTACGGGAAGTTATCGAGGAAAGTCCAAGTTTTCACTTTAAATCGCTGTATCTCGGCCAAATGCCCTAGAGGGTCCAAAATTGCCATATTTTCCCATTTTTCGACGGCGCATATCTCTGCAACCCTTCCACCTAGGAAGCTGAAATTTCACTGCAACCCTTCCACCTAGGAAGCTGAAATTTCACTATTCTGATGCTGCAATTCTCCTCTTTCCAACGGTGTAACCATCTTTGCATAAAAAAATTTGTACGAGAAGTTATCGAGGAAAATCCAAGTTTTCACTTTAAATCGCTGTATCTCGGCCAAACGAAGCCCTAGAGGGTCCAAAATTGCCATATTTTCCCATTTTTTGACGGCGCATATCTCTGCAACCCTTCCACCTAGGAAGCTGAAATTTCACTATTCTGATGCTGCAATTCTCCTCTTTCCAACGGTGTAACCATCTTTGCATAAACAAATTTTTACGAGAAGTTATCGAGGAAAATCCAAGTTTTCACTTTAAATCGCTGTATCTCGGCCAAACGAAGCCCTAGAGGGTCCAAAATTGCCATATTTTCCCATTTTTTGACGGCGCATATCTCTGCAACCCTTCCACCTAGGAAGCTGAAATTTCACTGCAACCCTTCCACCTAGGAAGCTGAAATTTCACTATTCTGATGCTGCAATTCTCCTCTTTCCAACGGTGTAACCATCTTTGCATAAAAAAATTTGTACGAGAAGTTATCGAGGAAAATCCAAGTTTTCACTTTAAATCGCTGTATCTCGGCCAAACGAAGCCCTAGAGGGCCCAAAATTGCCATATTTTCCCATTTTTCGACGGCGCATATCTCTGCAACCCTTCCACCTAGGAAGCTGAAATTTCACTATTCTGATGCTGCAATTCTCCTCTTTCCAACGGTGTAACCATCTTTGCATAAACAAATTTTTACGAGAAGTTATCGAGGAAAATCCAAGTTTTCACTTTAAATCGCTGTATCTCGGCCAAACGAAGCCCTAGAGGGTCCAAAATTGCCATATTTTCCCATTTTTTGACGGCGCATATCTCTGCAACCCTTCCACCTAGGAAGCTGAAATTTCACTATTCTGATGCTGCAATTCTCTTCTTTCCAACGGTGTAACCATCTTTGCATAAAAAAATTTTTACGAGAAGTTATCGAGGAAAATCCAAGTTTTCACTTTAAATCGCTGTATCTCGGCCAAACGAAGCCCTAGAGGGTCCAAAATTGCCATATTTTCCCATTTTTTGACGGCGCATATCTCGCAACCCTTCCACTTAGGAAGCTGAAATTTCACTATTCTGATGCTGCAATTCTCCTCTTTCCAACGGTGTAACCATCTTTGCATAAACAAATTTTTACGAGAAGTTATCGAGGAAAATCCAAGTTTTCACTTTAAATCGCTGTATCTCGACCAAACGAAGCCCTAGAGGGTCCAAAATTGCCATATTTTCCCATTTTTTGACGGCGCATATCTCTGCAACCCTTCCACCTAGGAAGCTGAAATTTCACTATTCTGATGCTGCAATTCTCCGCTTTCCAACGGTGTAACCATCTTTGCATAAACAAATTTTTACGAGAAGTTATCGAGGAAAATCCAAGTTTTCACTTTAAATCGCTGTATCTCGGCCAAACGAAGCCCTAGAGGGTCCAAAATTGCCATATTTTCCCATTTTTCGACGGCGCATATCTCTGCAACCCTTCCACCTAGGAAGCTGAAATTTCACTATTCTGATGCTGCAATTCTCCTCTTTCCAACGGTGTAACCATCTTTGCATAAACAAATTTTTACGAGAAGTTATCGAGGAAAATCCAAGTTTTCACTTTAAATCGCTGTATCTCGGCCAAACGAAGCCCTAGAGGGTCCAAAATTGCCATATTTTCCCATTTTTTGACGGCGCATATCTCTGCAACCCTTCCACCTAGGAAGCTGAAATTTCACTATTCTGATGCTGCAATTCTCCTCTTTCCAACGGTGTAACCATCTTTGCATAAACAAATTTTTACGAGAAGTTATCGAGGAAAATCCAAGTTTTCACTTTAAATCGCTGTATCTCGGCCAAACGAAGCCCTAGAGGGTCCAAAATTGCCATATTTTCCCATTTTTTGACGGCGCATATCTCTGCAACCCTTCCACCTAGGAAGCTGAAATTTCACTATTCTGATGCTGCAATTCTCTTCTTTCCAACGGTGTAACCATCTTTGCATAAAAAAATTTTTACGAGAAGTTATCGAGGAAAATCCAAGTTTTCACTTTAAATCGCTGTATCTCGGCCAAACGAAGCCCTAGAGGGTCCAAAATTGCCATATTTTCCCATTTTTTGACGGCGCATATCTCGCAACCCTTCCACTTAGGAAGCTGAAATTTCACTATTCTGATGCTGCAATTCTCCTCTTTCCAACGGTGTAACCATCTTTGCATAAACAAATTTTTACGAGAAGTTATCGAGGAAAATCCAAGTTTTCACTTTAAATCGCTGTATCTCGACCAAACGAAGCCCTAGAGGGTCCAAAATTGCCATATTTTCCCATTTTTCGACGGCGCATATCTCTGCAACCCTTCCACCTAGGAAGCTGAAATTTCACTATTCTGATGCTGCAATTCTCCTCTTTCCAACGGTGTAACCATCTTTGCATAAACAAATTTTTACGAGAAGTTATCGAGGAAAATCCAAGTTTTCACTTTAAATCGCTGTATCTCGGCCAAACGAAGCCCTAGAGGGTCCAAAATTGCCATATTTTCCCATTTTTTGACGGCGCATATCTCGCAACCCTTCCACTTAGGAAGCTGAAATTTCACTATTCTGATGCTGCAATTCTCCTCTTTCCAACGGTGTAACCATCTTTGCATAAAAAAATTTGTACGGGAAGTTATCGAGGAAAATCCAAGTTTTCACTTTAAATCGCTGTATCTCGGCCAAACGAAGCCCTAGAGGGTCCAAAATTGCCATATTTTCCCATTTTTCGACGGCGCATATCTCTGCAACCCTTCCACCTAGGAAGCTGAAATTTCACTATTCTGATGCTGCAATTCTCCGCTTTCCAACGGTGTAACCATCTTTGCATAAACAAATTTTTACGAGAAGTTATCGAGGAAAATCCAAGTTTTCACTTTAAATCGCTGTATCTCGGCCAAACGAAGCCCTAGAGGGTCCAAAATTGCCATATTTTCCCATTTTTTGACGGCGCATATCTCTGCAACCCTTCCACCTAGGAAGCTGAAATTTCACTATTCTGATGCTGCAATTCTCCTCTTTCCAACGGTGTAACCATCTTTGCATAAAAAAATTTTTACGAGAAGTTATCGAGGAAAATCCAAGTTTTCACTTTAAATCGCTGTATCTCGACCAAACGAAGCCCTAGAGGGTCCAAAATTGCCATATTTTCCCATTTTTTGACGGCGCATATCTCTGCAACTCTTCCACCTAGGAAGCTGAAATTTCACTATTCTGATGCTGCAATTCTCCTCTTTCCAACGGTGTAACCATCTTTGCATAAAAAAATTTTTACGAGAAGTTATCGAGGAAAATCCAAGGAAAGGTTGCAGAGATATGCGCCGTCATAAAATGGGAAAATATGTCAATTTTGGACCCTCTTGGACTTGATTTGGCGGAGTTACGGCGTTTTTAAGGGTACATGTGGATACGCCCAGAACGTTGCGCACATATGGTTGGTCCGGTCCTGGTCTAAAATAGGACATAGGGCAAGAATTTTGACAAGTCAAAGAGTAATAATAATTATGATTTTTTTTTCTATTATTATCTATTTTTCCCATGCGAAGCCAAGTTGAGCCGCATGTACATATGTATTATGTGCCAATATAGCGTCAAGAGTTGACGTATATTAAAAAAAAACAAAAATGAACCATTAAAAACTTAGGGTTTTCTATTGAGGAAATTCCTCACACGAAAAATTTTAATGAAACATTTTTTCTTTTATGTATTGAAGCATAAAATTCTTTAATAGCTAGTATAATATAAAATCATTCAAAGATGTTTATTGTTTACCCACGATTATTATACATAAATAGAAGTCATAGAATTTACTTTAAAAATGAGGATTTTCGGAAAAAGATGATGGGTATCTAAGCATTCAACTACTAAAATCTAACAATCGTTACACTATTTTTAACTCAAGAAAGGCTGAACCGATTTAACTGAAATTGACCACAGAAATATTTTATCTATATATATCTATCTATTTAATCTATGATCGGCTGATTTTATTCTTGTAAAATATAATATGGTTAACGTGGGATATTTCTTTAAATTTTTCGAATCCCGCCAGAATGACTTAACGGATCTGGGTAAAATTTGGCACAGAGATTATAGTCTCGAAAAGCAAATAGTTTAATTTTTATCTCCATTTCCGTTTCACACAAAAACAAAAAAAAAAGCAACAGATGTCCTGCCGCTCGATCCACATTTAAAAAACTTACGAAATTCACCGGCTCACCTAGAAACTATGAAAAAAATGTATTTAAAATTGAATAAACAACAACAATTTTTTAAAAAGCTTAAATTTCTGCATTTAATTGGGGCGAGACTAAGTTTGGCAGGTCTTATATTTATAAATAAAATAAAATAGAACTTAGATATTTAATTTTTGTTGAAAAGTCAACTATTTCGTACAAATTCATGTCCTGTTCTTTTTAAAATTAAACGATTTCATTTTTTTTTTTACTAAGACTTAACATCTCCTGAAAAATTAATATTTTTATCGTCTTAAATATGTCTTCGCAATTTTATTATGGCAACAGTTTTTGTGTTACTTAAGTGGGTTATTCTAAAAATGAGTTACTTTTTTATTTTCAAAAATATAATGCTTACACTGAAAAATTTAAATACAAAAAAATTTAAATACCTTAAGAAACAACATAAAATTATCTAATTTTAAAAATCTGACAAGTTTCAAAATTTTTGAACTTTACATTTTATACACAAAATTCAGTGTTGTTTTTTTTAATTCGTTATTTTAAAATGAATTCTTAAACTTAAATATCATTCAATTTAGATTAGATAAATAAATTACAAACATATACATACGTATCAAATCATTTAATGTCATAAATTCAAAGTCATATTATTTAACTATTTGTTTAAAAAATAAAATTAAATGAATAAATGAAAATGATATAAAACATCCGCATTCATGACAAATTTAATTTAAAAATTGACATCTTCTTTTTGTTTGTCAACATTTTGAAATTACCTATGAATGAACTTATTAGCATAATTGATTTATTTTTATTTGTTATTACTTAAACAAAATAATGTAGACCTACTTTTATTTTTTATCAATATAATTTCAGTGTGTGAGAAAAAAAAAACAAATTTCACAAAAGTACATGAACGATGAGATAAGTATGTAGTCATAATAAGTAAACATAATATACTTAAAAAAAAAGATAATAAAACAACATTGCACATAAACAAACAATAAACTTGTGACTAATTTTAACCCAAACACTAATCTTGTTGTTATCAGTTCTCGAGTAGTATTTTTCTTCTCTTTCTCTCTCTATCTATCTGTGCTCCACCTTTAATAATAATTATTTTATCTTATCTCAAAATTTTACGATAAAATTTCTTATCAAATTTTATGAGGCTAACAGAAACCTGTACGCATTTTTGTTGGCAGTTACAACCTTCCAACAGGTGTATTCGACACATTGTTTTTATTTGTGAAACGAACGTAATTTTATAAATTATTATTTAAAATACGAAATACAATAGAAACGAAATTAAAATGAAATTAATCAAAAATAGCACATATTACCTGACAATTATTTTGAGTATGTAAAGTTGTTTTTAAATTTGTTAATTGTTTTTCTCTTTTGTGAAGTTTTTTTTTTTTCTCGGATAATATTTTGAGATTTTAATTTCAACCAATACATTTTTATGAGAATTATTGGAGTGTGTTAAGGGATTAATTAAATTCCCCAAAAATTATCGAAATTAATAATAAATCGATAATTTATTCTGTGATGTAAAAAAAAAAACTTAAAAAATAGCTATCAAGAGGTGACAAAGATAATTTCTGCGAATTTGTGATATCATATCGAGTGAAATTTTTATCTTTCTGGAAAATAGTAATATTTTTTTTTTAAAAACAAAGTTAATGACTAATTTACAAAGAATTTGATTGAAAATTATTCAAATTACGAGTAAAAAAATAAAATACATATATCAATAGCATGTCATTGATAGCTGTCAGACGTAAAATAAAAATAAAAAAATAAAATTATGTCAGCGTTGCCACCGCCGTCAAAATTAAATTAAAAGTGTCCTGTCTAAAAAAATGTTTTCATTATTTTCTTTTACATGAAAAAAATAATTAAATACAAACTCTTTAAATAAAAAAAAAATATCAACAAAAAATTAGTAACTTGAATAAAAAAAATCATTTCTTTTTCATATTTTATGTCATACATAAATGGAATTTTTAACTATTTTCCAAAAGAGATGATAATAAAGTTGTCCGAAGAGTCACACTAATTTTAACCAAAAACAAATTAAATATGTAATTATTTGTTGTATTGAATTTGTATACCAATGAAAAGGCATAATTTTGACGAATCGGTGACGCCAGCGCGCTGACTTGTTTCTTTTGACAAAGAGGCTTAAAATCAGAGGATCAATGTTTTTTTTTCACGGATACTTCGTCTTTTAAGTAACTCTTGTCATGAAAGTGCTTCTAAAATAATTACTCATAATGGTGATAAAAAATTTTAAATTGATTGCGAGTCGAAAATCATTTCGGCCGAGATGTTTCGAAATTGTAAAAATGAAAATAGATCCGTCCAAACTTTAATTTTGTCAATTTGACAACCAATAGTTAGATAAATAATTGAGCTTTTCGCTAATTAAAATTAACTATGCTCTGTTCTAATTTTGACCGCATTTTAGGAGTCTCGTTTTGACGTCTTTTCATAATATGTATCGCTCTCAGTATATATGGTAAAAAAGAGACAGGAAATAATTAAGAGCTAGACAAAATAATGTGAACACAGTCACGTCATACACATGAGCAATATTGATATATTGAGAGCCGTCAGTCTCACAAAATTAAATCAATGTAAAAAAAATAAATTTCAGATCAATATCCGAATTTCAAAGTCGTAAACTGAAAAAAATGTCAGTAAAGTGATTATGACGGTAAAATTTAAATATTTGTCTTTCTATTTATTTCAATATTTTCTTTGTTTCGAAGAAATTCAATCAAACAAAAAGAGTACGTACACGCCCAAGTGTACCACTGAAAATAATTCCCATTTTTATAGGGAATTAAACAACACAATACTGTGGTTTTAAATTTAAAATATTTTTTTATTTAATTTCTAGACATTGGAGTTTTCATTTTATTCCATTGGGTTAAATAAAAAAATATTATTATCAATTTTATTATCATTTAAAATTAAATTTTCAGATGAAATTTATTGTATATATATAATATAATTAAAATAAATTTCGCAAGAATAATACTTTTTGTTAGAAAAATTCGAAATACTTTTTGATTTTTTACTTGAATTTCCGAGTATAGTTAATTCGATTTTATGAGATGAATTTTTCCGCAATTAAAAACATGTATTCAAATGAAATAAATGATTTTGTTTTGTTTTTTCACATAATTTAAATATGAATTTCATATCGAATTGCACTATGCAGTCTGGTTGCAATTATTTTAAAACTATTCGAATACAAAAAAAAAAACTTTAATTTCTAAAAACCCATTCAAAAATACCACCGATTTATTGATAATTATACTCCTATTCATGTCCTTTTAGAGGCCTTTAGAATACATGCAGACTGGCATATTATACATAAATCACTTCGAACTCCGTTCCAATCAAATCCATCAATGTTTCACCTGAAGTGATTTTTCAAGTGCTCGTATACATAATATGTATTATGTACTGTACATATTCACAAACATATTCTTCATGTTAATTATGCAATCATTTTCCACCAAAGCTCATTTTACCGGTCTTCATGTACATATATTAATTCTTCTTTTTTCTTTTTTTTTGTATCATATACCCCCAACTCGTCGGCGGAAGCGTCCTGTGGAAGTTTATATATATTTGTATGTATGTATGTATTCTATGTGAAAATGTGAAGCACTTATAGAATATTAATTTATTCAAATTACGCCCTGCGGAAGCACGCTACACCAATCCACTTAGAAAAACGTTTCCACTTGCATCTAATTGTAGCCCTCTGATAAACATTCCCTTGCTAAACAAAAACAACCATTTGTATGTATGTATTTACATATGTATGTATGTAAGTATGAGTATGTGCCTTTCAGCTCTCAGACACCAGAAAGCAAAATATAACCTGGAAACAAGCAAACAACATCATCATCATCATCATCTTCCATCCTCGCTCGCTCGTCCTTTATACACACTCGAAACTTTTTAAAATAAACCCTTGTTTAAAAAAGAATTACAAAAAACAAATTCAAAAAAAGAATATTAAAAAAAAAAATAAAAAGAAGCAACCAGAACCTAACATCAGGAAGAGAAAAACTTTGCAAAACACATTACAAACTAATTAAGTTATAATAAATTAATATTCCCTTGCAGTTGTGCTGGCTTGTTGCTCGCAGGAAACGGATGCCGTCCGTCGTGTCCTTAGAGGCCGTAGAACTCTAACCCGACAGTATTACAGTAAGTTTACACACACACACACTTATATACGTATAAATAACCCAGTTTTTTGTGTCCTTTTTGAGGTGGAAATTGCTTGAAAAATAAGTGCAAAATCCTTTTGTATTAAAATTTTGTTTGTTGTTTTATCAAAAAGGACTTTTGTTTATCCTTCTAATCAAAGAAAGTCTTTTTTTGTTTCTTTTCTTTTTTCTTATCATTTTTTTTTTATTTTTTAGCTGGACTTCCAATACCCGGCTGGGCGTTGATTTTAATTTTGGCTATTGTTGAACTCGCATTGGGCGCCATTTTGTATTTTGTCATGCGAAAAGTTATTCTCTCGTCTTCTGTCGAACATACGAATACATACGCCCCGGCAATGACGGATGAAGTCTAAAAAATGTGTGCTGCGAATGTGTCTTATTTTTTTTTTATATTTTTATAGACACCCGGAAAATAAAATAAACAAAAAAAAATTAAAATAAGAGAATTAAATTAAAATTAGGAAAATAAACTTTTATAAAAGTTGTAGCTTGTTTCTCTCAGAGACGTCTAATTAAAATAAGCATGTATTTTTTTTAATTGTTGTTTTTTTTTTATTATAGAGTTTTTCATTTCCGTTATGTGTGCCATTTGATCTATAAGAAGAAAGTTTCCTTTTTTTGTACCTACTCCGTTATAGGAGTATAATATTCAAGAGTCAAGACGGAGTAAAGGTGTGGGTTTTTAGCACATTCGAAGCAGGAAAACAAAAGGTTGTCTTTTTTTTTTTTGTTTTCCCACTCCTACGCCTGGGTTATAAAGTCTCACAATTTTGTATTTTGTTATTTTTTGTTTTTGTTTTTGTTTGATTTTAATTTTGAAACAAAGTGACACTTTTTTGTATTTTGTTTTGTTTTAGAACATGGCTGATGGGCCAGAGTGGCGGTTTGGCTTTTATATAGTTTTCAAAAATATATAAAAAGTTTTATTGTTTTCATTTTTTTTTTTTTTGTAGTTTTTAAATAAAAGTTTTTCTTTTAATTTTTTGTATAGAAAATATAATAAATGAAAATAAAAAAAACGGAATTTATAGATGGCTCTTTTGTCGAATTAAACAATATGGTGGAGTGCTGGAAAATGTCAGTTTCTAACTATGTTTGACAGGAATGATAGTGTTTTCAATTATGTTGAGTTTGTGCAGTTACCAAAGTAATAATGATTTTTAATTTTGAAAAAAATAGTATTTTTGTATGTTGTTTACATGGATTAGTTTTTAAGTTAAGTCATTAAGATATGGCATTAAAAATGAAATCGTGCCGAGCCGTTTCTCAGTCTGTCTCGGTCACGTCAAAATCTTAGATCGACTGTCTTGTTTCGGTCCTGGTTTCATATAACTACATAAGTCTCATCTGAATCTCATGTTTTTATTTTATGGAAAGTTTAATTTGTGGTCTCGTCAAGTCTTGGTTTTCAATTATTCTTAATTAATCGATAAAAGTTTATGATTAAACGGATGTTAAACTGACCACAATTTGACATACATATAATTTCATTTCAATGATGTTATATTAACTCTGCAAACTTTTGATATTTCACAGGAAAAATTCTAATTTTTCAGATAAATTTTAAACCATCTTTAATTAAGAGTAAATTTGAACAATTTAATATAGTTCTTAGAATTAAAAAAAAAAATACAATATTGATGGAAAGCAGAGAAGATTGAAAGGAATTTAGTCTGATAAATTTTATAGAAAATTCCAGTGAATTGAAATATTCAATCGAATTAGACAAGAGAGTAAAAAATATATGTACGAATATTCTTTTCAAATATAAATTCTAAAATTTAATGAAAGAGAATTGCATTGACAGCACTGATTGGGAATTCTAAAAGAGAAGTCATTTGACAGATGACACTTTTGGGTTAGATGAAAAATTGCACCACAGGACAATCTGTTTTCATTATTGTCAAAAGAAACAATTTGACCAAGTGTGGTGGGGATATTTATTTAAATTCGCAACAAACAAAACTATAATTAAAATATCCAGAAACTTGATTTATTTTTATGGATGGATTTTTTTTAAATTCATAAAATTTTAAAACCAAATATCTTTTTTTGACTCTGGCAAGACTTTTTTCGGAGTTGTTCTTTTTGACAGCTGTCACTTGGTTTATGTTCATTTTGGTTTGCTATTTCATAATATAGACCTTCTTTTGAACAAAGTTAGCTCATATTGTGCAAATTTATTACCAAAATAATGGTTCGGTTGGCACGATGCATTGCCCGCTGCGTTCAATATTCCGTCGACATAATCACCCAGAAAAGTTGGTAATTCAATCCCCTATGGATCGGTTTCGAATCACGTTTACTCTAGTGGATAATGCTTATCCACAGAGACGTCTCCGTACAGTGAGCACCGATGATGTTATTGATGCTGCTTTTGAGCAGAGTATCAAAGATTGAGTCCATCCGCCACAATTGTCCATTCACTTTATTGGACATTTTTCGGAAGGATTTTTATTTCGTTTAAGAATGAAGCTCATTTTTGGTTGAATGGGTACGTTAATAATGAGTGCATTATCTCTCGTGTCGTCGGCGTGAGGTGAGGCCTCCAAGATCGTGGGATTTAACACCGCTGGACTATTTTTTGTCGAATAATGTGAAGTCACTTGTCTGGACAGATAAGCCGAAGACTATTGCCTTGGAAGAGAGTATTCGACGGAGTTTTTTACTCTCGGCTGGAATTTTTTCGAGTCAGCCTCGGCGGTCACTTAAAATGATTTTTAGAATTTAAAGGAAAATCCTTTTATTTATAATAAAGTAATATTTTTGGTCATAACATTAAATTGGTGCATTTTATTTCCTTTTGAAAACCACACCTCTACAAAAAAACACCCTTTAGCTTAAGCTCATTAAAATTTCTAGATTTAAGTCTTTTATTCATAAATGTTCGTCCAAGATTGCTTGCATAATTCAACATTAGAATGCTGCTATATTCAACAGATTATTAATGACTAAGATTAAAAGAAGTGGCCGTAAAGAACTCCCTGAGGAACTCTAAATTCCAAATGTGCTTCTGAATTTAACCTGTGAGCACCTTTTTAGAGATAAAAAATACCATAATGACTTCTGTAAAAAATAAAAATCAAATGCTTTAATCTAAGGATAGCCAAATTTGTATACAAACTTTTAAAACTCATACAAAACCCAAACAACACCAAGAAGCAAAAAGTTAGTACATATTAATTTTAACCTCAAACACACGATATTATCATTTATATATCCTTTTTTCACTTCATGACTCTTAAATTAAAAATTTAATCCTTCTGACTTAAATATTCAAATTGAGTTTTTTTTTTGTTCATTGAATGCTTTATTTAATAAATGTTAATACACATTAATTTGATTATAAATATTTTATTATAAAATTATCATTATTCTGTATATGAGAATTTGCTCATAATATCATAACACAAAACGTAAACAGAATTTTAATTAAGTTATTATTTTTGTATGAAAATCCTTTAAATGTTGTGGTTTGTATCAAAGTTTAAAAAAGCTAATTCAAAAAGCATTTTGTTAATTAATTTTTTTATTTATATTTTATTTTATAAAAATATAATAATTCTTGAAACATTTCAAAAACATTTACTTTGGATCCTTTCAGGCCAATTAACATGAGAAAAATATGAACAATATTTTGCAGAAAACTATAATTTCTTTTGAATGATGATTCTGATGTCTGTCAAAAAAAAAAAGAAGAAGAAAAATATGAAACGAATTTGATTGCATATCAAAAGCAATAAGCAAAATATATATTTCGTTTTTCGTTCCCAATTAAAATCCTCACAAAGAAAAAAAAAATATTGAAAAAACAATCTTATACCAAAATAAATGTATTTATGGACAAACAACAACAATGAACCAAAAAAAAAAAAATAAAAATGTTGTATTTTTCCAATCGAACTGACACGAGTGTCCTGCTCCTCTTCCTTTGACTCCAATAATACCTACTAACACTGCCCCGAACCCGATGATGCTCCTGATGTCCTGTCCATTTCGAAAGGACATTCTCGGATGATATCGGTGATTTCACAGTCAATTAGTCGTCCAGTTGACAGAGACAAGCAGTGCCTCGATTTATCCAGTGCGTAGAACTAACTTTGCTCCTCAGCTGAATGTACATAACAAAGTTAGTGGAATGTCCTGTTGTGGACAATACACCCCGGCGTTCGGTAGTTTTGTAGATGGGGCAATCGTAGTGGGCAACCCCATTATCATCATCCCCGTCGTCGTCGTCATCATCAGCAGTGCTATTACTGCCAGTGTCTTTGCCACCAGTCCCGGTCCCAGTCTCAGTCTCAGTCTCAGACTTGAGGACTGGCATCATCAAGATAATTGGCAGAGTATCAAACAGTATTTTCGAAAACGATTCATCCAAGCATTTAAGTTCTCGATTCCAGCGGGCGCCCTCCAGGAATAGGCCCTGTGAATTGAAGTGAAATAATGGAAAATAAATACTCTCGACGGAAGTCAACATGCCAATACCAAACTAAGGCACGAGCTGGATCTGGATCTGGATCACAAATAGAAATGGAAACAGAAACAGAAACAGCAACAGAAACAGGAAGTGCCATATAATGTAAATGGGGATATTGGAAAAAAATAAATACAAACACAAAAAAAAAATAAATAACAAGGATTCGGGAATAGAAATTGGAAGAATAGAATTTAGGACAAAAAGACGGAGGAAGGAAGAGGATATTTTTGTTTCATTATGCGCTTGTCTTACGTCAAAGGAAATTGTGTCCTCATTATTGGCCTTCTGCTCCTGTTTGATGTATTGAAATGTTTGTTTCGGTTTCAAGTTCCGAATGTCATATTATAAGGATACGTTTTTGTATACATATATGCATGTGAGTGTGTAGTAAAAATGAAAGAGATAATTAATTTTGATTTGGCAACAAAATATAACGAACGAAAAAAAAACAAATTGTTATACCTTTACGTATGCCCCCAGGTCGGCGGATGTTCCTTGATCTGTTTCGAAGTCAGTCACATGGAATTCAACACCGATTAAATCAATTTGATAACGATGTTTGCGAGAGTAATTTTGCAGGACTCCGGTGATAAATGATTGTGTAAAATAGAAACCCGATAGCCAATAGACAGTCGGTTCGCCATGGTCAATCCATCTTTGGAAGAATTCCAATCTGGTACATAGAAGATTTGATGTTTAATGAAATGAATTTTAATACAAGTTTAAAGTTCGGTCTGGTAGGAATTTGATAAGAGAATTAAATTTTCAGGTTCAATAAATTATTGACTTGAACATGAAGTTAATTAGGTATCAATTTATTGGACTTTTAAATGAATTTCTGTTCTTAGATTGAATGGTGAAGTTTGAAGGCAACTTTTTAAACCTTAAAATATTTTTCATATCAACTTATTCCTGACAGAAAGGTCAGTTTAAATATTAGAAAAGGAGAGTCTTTTACTTACTTAGTTAAAAGTCCGTTATTCTTACAATAGAGATGAAGTCGAAAAATTAAGTTATTCGACTTTTTTTTGTTAGAAATTTGAAATAACATGGATTCCAAAAAACAAACCGAGAAATGTCCTAACGGTTCTGTTTTTTGAAGTCTTAAATAATTTTTTTGAAATACTTAAGTCAAAAAGATTTCACATTCCATGGCTTAGAAAAGACATAATTTTTCAAGATTTTTAAGACGGATTTTTATTTGTCGCTTCAAAGATCAAATGAATCAATAAAAACGAAAAAAGTAATGGACCAAAAAATTACCCTTGCGGTACACCGATTTTTATGTGAAGTGGATCCCTTTAATTTAAATCTCAGTTTTATTATCTTCTATTGCTGATAAGAGATTTATGAAATCCTGTGAATTTATCGTTAAAAGGACAACAAAAAGTTGTGGACCAAATTTTGACTCCTATGGGACACCAATATTAATCAAAAATGGCATTTTCTAGCCGTTATGAAATTTATCATTAGCAGAACCTATATACAATGGTGTCTGCTAATTTTTGAAGAAGAAAGGTTATGGTGTTAATAAACATACAAAAAATATACGGCCCAAGAATTGAACCTTGTGGGATACCAGTTTCAATGATTTTTTCAGCCCTACAACTCAATCGTAGAAAAAAGTTAAGGGTTACAAAGAGCCTCCTGAGGGATACCAATTTTGATATTATATATTTAGTTGGAAATCATCTCAGTCACATCAAAAGGGATTGGGAAAGGGGTGAATTTAATAGACCCTTTCTTTTTTTTATTTTATATAACAACTTTTTTAAAACTTACCTTGCCAAAAAATCACTAATATAGCTCCCCAATGGCTTCAACGATGGATAACTCTTTGACAACCATGCCCTGGGTAGTTTTCCAACTATCATCGCCGAATGAATTCTTTCCAATTCTGGAATCATTGCAATTTGTCCTTGTACAGCTTTTTGTATATTAACAAGACTCTTTCTTAGATAATCCAAGAGTCGATTAAATCTATTTGACATCAGTTCATGATGGAAAAAGATAAAAAGACGACACAGAAAAAAAATGGATTCGATTAAAATAAACAAAAAATAAAAAGTGTCAACACATATTATCTACACATAACACATCCTTCAAACTGTGTTGGGTATAGAAAAATATAAGAACAAACAGGATAAGCTGAGACACGACTCTGTCGTCATTCGTCTAGGATTATCCTGGCCGCATTATTTGTCATTTTTATTTTTTTCCTCAATCTTGCAAAAAAAATTCTAGGTACGTTGTCATAATGTGACAGCAATAGTAACTACTACGAATAACGTCAGAGTCAGAGTCGTCAGAGTACAGTGAAACTACTGACACGTTTTCTGGGAAAAAAAATCATTGTTTGCTTCGTTTTTATTGAAAAGCAAGACAAACAACAACAACAACATAAAGCCCCACCGAAACCATACAAAAAAAAAAAAAGAAAAATCAAAACGAAAAAAAGGAAAAGGAACAAAACCATCTTTATTTACCTTATGAGCTCCTGGCGTAGAACCGTATTCATGGAATTCGTATAAACAACAGGATATTTGCGGGAAACCTCTTCGATATTGTAGGGTTGTGGTAAACGGCTTAGGATCTCCTTACATACACGATATGCAGGATCCTCGGTGGTATCTGTGGCCGACGATGCTCTTGTCGATGCCAACAGTTCAGTTTGTGTCAGGAGGACTCCCTGAAGAAGCTGCTTTGTTCCAATTTGTTGTTACCAAAAAAACAACAGGAAAAATGATGTCGGCAAGGCGATAGGTATGAGTTCGGTCGGTCGGTTATGTACGAGGATGTATGTTCAAAGGTGGCGGTAGTTGGGAGATTGAAATTTAGGATACACGTGTTTGTTATTGAATTCGGATGGAAACAGGAGCGACGCCGAAAAAATATAAAATAGACAGAAAAAAAACATACATACATATAAGAGTACAGAAGACAGACAAGACGAAAAAAAAAAAAAGAATAAATAAATTGGAAATTGTATTTTCCTTATCCGTATCCGTTTGACGTGGAAATGACAATGGAAAAGGGATTTTCAGGTGAATTTCAGAAGAATAATTGATTGCGAAAAAGTTTTATGAAATTTTACACACAGGAGGAGGTATAAAAAGAAATGGGATATTGGCTTTAAAATGTGGGATATTTGTCATATGTAATTCCAAAAATTTCTATCAGTTCTAGTGTGAGCAACTCCGGTCTAATTAAATACGAAGAAAGTGAATATCCCACTTATAAAGAGAAATACATAATAATTATCATCTTGACAACAGAATTTTTTCTCCTTAAAAATTCTACAGAAAAAAAAATTTAAAACCTCTACCAATTCAAAAACAAAAAACTGAATTTACCATTATTTTAGAGTTTTGAAATCCTTCATAATGATGTATCTTTAGTGTCAATATGACTATACAAAAGTAATATGCCAGGAAAATAGGGTTTGAGACTCAGCATAATATCTGCTAATATGTCTTCAACAATCAACATGTTATAATGTATGAATATCCCATAAATAAAAAAAAATATCTTTAATTTTCTTTGGAATGTAATTTTTAAAAAAAATTACTGTCTTGTAATTGTCAGCATAGAAAAGTCTTTCAAAAATTCAATCTTTTAGATCATAACCTATTTTTCTTTTGAATATCCCACAAGTGGATGTTTGAAAAAAAAATATGTTACTTTGATCTTAGAACTATAGTAACTTTATAAATAAAATTTATATTGATCTATTGAACTTTCAAGTGATAAAACCCGTTTTCAGTGAATATCCCAATAACTTAGAAAATTATATAAACTTGAATTTCACCTGAAATTTTTTTCTAAGAATGTTAATTACATAGTATTATAGTAAATTTCAGCAATTGAAAAAATGTATTCGTTTTTAAAGTAAACTTGGCAACTTGGTAACCTTGCTTTGCGAATATCCCACTCAAAATCTATTTTGATCTCAAAGAAAGTAACAATTAAAAATTTTGTAAATAAAAAGTTCTAGAACTATAATATTGAAATAATGTTTTTTTTTTTTAATTTTTAATAAGGTGTTCTTTTAGCGAATATCCCACATTTTCGATGCTTAGATTTAGGGCCAAACAAATAGATTAATGGAAAACAGCTCTAGCAACTCGGATGCATTTTTGTTTGTTCTTGCTAAAGAAGAACTCAAGAGTTAGTTTTTAATGAAATACATCTACTGCCATGTCCACTTTTAGTGAGCCTTCATTTTTTTTTTTTTTTAATTAATAGGCAATCAAAATTTCTACTGAAATTCACCTTGAAGATTTTCCCGTGAAAAAAAAATAACAAAACAAAAAGAAAATAACAATCTGTTCAAAGAGCTCTGTGAAAATTTGCTTACACTATTCGTTTCCTTATTATTCCGATTTATATCAGCGTTTTCGTGTAAACCGAAAACTTCCGGATGTGGGCTAAGTGGAAAGCTTGAAATATAGTCGACACTGAAGATGCGAGCAGGATTTTCCGGTATGCAGTAGTCACCGGATTGTGATAGGGGATAACTGTTTAAAGTAAAAAATACATACATACATATAACAAAAAAATACAAATAAAAAAACTATTAGTTGTTGTGGATTCAACTATATGTGTGGTACAAGTGTATATGTGTGTGTGTGTGTGTTTAAGGATATCTTTATCTTTTGAAGTACAAATTGGCGGATTTACTTGTCGATTTCGATGGCATCAGGATTGTAGATTTTATTCAATAGTGAAAGGATTAGACGACGATCTTTGTCATCAGTGACACGACCACCATAGTTGCATTCTCCGGTTAAATAGATGTGTCCTTGGAATGGGATATTGTCGGATTGTTTTAAAAACATTTTAAGCTGCAGCAAGGATATCCTGTAGAATACATAAATACAAACATACAAACAAATAAAGGGAGAAATAAAGAAGAAATTTCGTTTTATCATCATCATCATCTTGTTTGTTTTGGCTATTATTTTAGATAAACATTATATATATATGTATGTATTTGTAGTGGAAATGGGATAAATAATGTGACAGACAAAATAAAGGCAGATTGATTTATAATATGGTTCGCTGGTCCTTGTTTATTTTATCTGCAACGAGTGAGTGTGTGTGTGTGTAAATGTGAATTTTGTGTGGTTAGCAATATTTAAATGCAAAAGCAGCAAATTTACTTTCTTCACTTCAACGGATATAGATTTAGTATAATGATGACTGTGCTATTCTTGAAAATTCGCATGACATAAATTAACAATGATTAAAGGATATAGAAGATTCTTTAGTTACATTATGTGATTTTGACTTAAGAAAATTTATAAGTATGTTTGCAAAAGAATGCAATCTTTTATAATTTTAATTTAAAAATCATTCGAATGTAATCAATTGATTGCAATCATTTGAAGCATTCATTTGAAGTCTTTGCATTCATTCTTGGAGATCAAGACTAAGAATGCAAACAAAGATGGACTGAAAATGAATTCAAAAACTTCAAATGAACACCAAGTCTTAATTGAATGGATTAAAAATGATGGCCATCGAACTATTTAATAAATATTGAGTGCAGAGTTATTCAAGCTCAAGTCTCAAAGTGAATTCAATGAAGATAAACTTGAAATTTAAGTCACCCAAAATTGAATAATTTTACAAGCCTGACTGAGACGAACTATAAAAAAGCTTTTGAGGAGTTTATAGTAACTTAGAGGTGGAAAATGCAGGTCAAGTATAGTATACAGACCGGACATATCGGAATTTTAACTAAATTCCAAAACAAATTAATATCCAATATCATGCTAAAGGTTTACAATAATAATTTATCAACTAAAGAATTTGACAATAGGATGGAACGGGTTCCAACTCTCCACATCGTAATTTACAATCAATCTTTTTCAAAACCAGTGATGATTAAAAATTAATGAATTTAAATTTCTCAATGAAGCACGATTCTTGTGACACACTGTAAAACACCGTTTTGATCTAAGACTATAATTAACCAAATTTCCAGATGACCTTAAACAGAACCCCTCTTTAAATCTGAAATATCAATTAAACTGAAAACTCTTAATTTCATAATGTCCCAACTGGGAACGAATTAAAAAAAAAAAAACAATTCAATACATAATACATACTCACTTTAAATCGGACTCATTAAATTCATACGGTATATTCCATCCCAACGGTCCGAATTCCCTGCGCTCCTGGACAATTGCATGAAAAAACACCAAAGCAAATACACCCCTTAGCCAGCATTTTCGTGCACTCGATTTACCCATAAAAGCCTTCGAAAAGAATTTATCCCTAACCAGGGGATCCGAATTGAATGATCTCATCATATTCATTTTCAATCCCTTGGGTGGTTCATTTGTCATCTTAACTGAATTTTGTAAAACGGACACCGGGAACACTTGGCTCGGATATGAGGTGCACCATAAACGATAATCCGGATGTGCTGATTCAGCAAGGACACCATCGTTGCATATCCTTTCAAGTTCGCCCATCCAACTAACGGCAACGTGACAATTTTGTAAAACAACCCAATGTCCGAAGCGGTTGGCTTCTATTATCATTTTCTCTGCCCTAGGTCCTTGGCCTTGACCTAGTGAGATAGTTTTTGTCCTGTTTGATGATGATGTGGATGTGGATGTGGATGAGGATGTGGATGACGATGACGATGATGACGGTCAAGTGGAAAATTGACCAACAAAATAAAAGAGAAGAGAAGCAAACGGTTATGAAATTTAATATATTGGATAAGTTTTGAGATCGGGGGCGGTCGGTGGTGATGATGGTGATTTCTGGGTCGTGTTGGGACATTTATGACACACAATTAACTTACTTGTCATACATGTTCCGTTGCTTTGCATACATAAACAAGCTGGCCATGGGATCTGATCCGGGGGACAATAAAAACACCAACGGTATGGTGGGTGAGCTGTCAGCAAATGATGAATGCAGGTCAAAGGGTGGCGGCTCCACAAACGACTCATCCATATTTCGTGTTATGAAATTCTGTTCAAAATTAAAAAAAAAAAAAAAAACAACAACTATTTCTCATGCCACAAGAGGGGGTACTCGTCGTCGTCTATCGTCTATGTCAAGTTTCATTGTATGTCAATTATTTTGCCATGTATGCTTTTTTTTGGCACAAATTCAATTTATTCGTACTCACTCGAATTGCTGGGACAACTTTATCGGGCCGTATGCACTTTAGTAGAATTAAACTTATTAAATCACCAGAATTTTCATAGGGCTTTGGGAAGGGGGACAATTCGGGGGACGTCAAGTCGTAGAAGTGCTTCCATTCATCGATGTTGTTGATGAAATCTTGATGGAGTTGACTAAGACTTTCGGATGAGGAGAGAATAGATTGGTTTTGTAGATTAATTTAGGGTTAGAAATGTAGCACATTTTAAGAGTTTAAATAATAGGTACTTAAAAACCAATTGATTTTGTTTTGATTATTTACAAAAATTTATAATTAGACATAGTTTAAGCCATCTTTGTTTTTAATGCTTAAATTAAACTCAATTTGTTCATGCTCTTTGACAGTTCTTTTGATAGTTAATGTGAGTCATTTTAGTCCGCGATTAAATAAAAACGGATTAAAAAAGAATTTTTTGAATTTTTTTAAATATATTACATGTTTTAAATTCTTGGTGAAAAAAAATCTTAAAATCGAGACTTTAATCAAATGACAGTTCACAGTCTAATCCAAATCATTGCCAGATCAAGATTTTTAAAATCCGTTGATAATTTTTTTTTAACTAAATTTTAAGATGGACGTTTAGTCAAAGGTACGTTTTTCCAAAAGAGCTTTCTTAATTTTTTAATTTATAATTTATTCTCAGCTTTTTCTTAGTTCTGAAAAAAATTCTTAAAAAATATTAAAAATGTTATCGAAGAATTTCTTTTTTAATGCGAGTTATTTTTATTTATTTTTTTGATTTGGTAATAATGTTTTTGACAAAGCTACAGAAAAATTAATATTCACAGGTATTCGAACAAGTTAAAAAAAATTATTGACAGCTGTTTAATTGGTTTTTTTTAGAAAAAAAAATTGATTTAAAATTATTCTTTTATATATTCTTTGAAGGACATCCCTGAATACAGGCTAAGCGAGTGACAACGGACATCTCTGCACAAAGTTGTCATTTGAAATGTTTAACAAATCGGAATTGTTGCTGCATTTTTGACAGTTTATATAACCTTTTACATATTAGAATATTGCTAGAATAAAAAATGATCTTTATCTGGAATAATGAATTCATTACTTGGCACATAAAACAAGAAACCTCAAACTAGGAATTAACCAGAAATGAAGTCTCGCTTTCGACTTTCTAAGAATTTCCATTCAGCATTGCAACTTTTCCCAAAAACAACCAAAAGATTTTCATTAAAATTAATTGCTTAAACCAAATTATTACTTAAAATTTTAAGTTAGATAGTCAAAAATAACTAAAGGGTTCTTTAGAAAATAAAAGCCCTCCTTACTTCTCCTATAGCTCTTAACCGGTCTATAGTATAAAAAGCAACAATCTTTGTGTATATTAAACAAGATTATAGCTATACCTACATTTATTTTATAGAAACTTGTTAGGTACCATAAAGTTTCCATTAATAAAAAGTCATCTTTTAAGCTTTTTGCAAGGGATTAAAATAATTTTCCTTCAACATAACAAAAATAAAATTAAAAACAAAACAAAAAAACTGTTATTTATGGTTCATTCTCTGTTCGAGGCAATATTATTACAGTAAAATCCTTCATTTTCTATAAATTATATGCACTCCCACAGCATCCTTAAAATAATAAACGATTACTCGTAATCCTTACGTTGGAAAATAATGAAATTTCCACTTGTGTTCTCTCATTGAATCTGTGACGTATTGTTCACTTGCACCGGGCGCCATTTAAACAAAAAAAAAATACAAATCGTGAAAGCAAAAAACCTACACAATCTATAACTTATTCGCGTAGAAAAATCCCATCAACTTTTCTTAGGTTAGGTCGTTTTATTTCATTCCTTTTTCTCTTAGGTTTTGTTGGTGTCCCCATCTCACACTTCCTTTTTTTTCATTACCAACCCATTCCCCCTACACCTGCAAACGATGTAGACAATTGAAGCATGACTAATACGCTTACCCGTTCAAGTCACTGGCTCGAAAAATCTGCGTCCAAGCCTTATCGGGAAGCCATCCTGGTGCCGGATTGGGTGGTATGGTCTTCAAGCCAACGCCTCCAGTCAGGAAAAACACCAAGTGCGATTTATCTATTTTATCCTGGAAAATATTTTCATTCGCATGCCAAAGCACAGATTAAAATTATGATTGAAAGCTTATTACAAAGGTTCTCTTCTTGTAGATACTATAGGTGGGTGAACGGGAGGGGGGAGGGTCGACGACAACGACGACTGCATCAGTCGAGCTGGTGTGTCGCCCGCTTTTAGGCTCTCATTATAATTCACTTGCCTTATTGCACAACAATAGCAAATGGCTAAGAATTATGATGTGAAAGGATCAGCTGGCAAAAGGACGAGTATACGAGTGCCTGTTAGTCGGAACTATAGATACGCACAATGGGGCAGAATTTATCTTTAGCTGGCCTAGATTATACGCAAATAAAGCCTAAAGCAATTATTCACTTGAAAGTAGGCTGTTTTAGAAAAAATTACTTCCGTTTTAAGCTGGACAAAGACAAACAGTGAACAACGTACAGGTCGACAACAGAACCATGTCCGGGATGAGGACAAGTTGACTATAATTCCCATGAGTGTTACTTTGCTGAAACAACATTTTTATCGATCGAGAAGTGGTTATGTGAAAAAGTTGCCCTTAATTAGCTGTAACATTTTATAAACTTCCTTTTTATATTTTCTATGTTTTTTTGTTACTTTGGCTAGTTCGGTATTAACTTGGGAAAAGGTATAGCAACGTCTTGAATGGGTTGGTTTTAAGTGTACCTAAGGATTTGTCACTAACTAGCCTAAATTTCAGTTTGCGATGTTTTCTACATTTTGTTTTGTTGTGTTTTCAAATGATTTTAAAACTATAAAAAAGCAAAATAACGAACTTCACATGGAAGTTTTTGTTTCTTAATAAAATTTTGATCATTCTTCGTAAGGAAACTATAAAAGTTTCAATTATTGTATCATTTTAAATATTCTATGTTTTTTTTTGCAGGTATATTAACTTGGTGTTAACTTTACGAAAGCGTCTTCTTCATGATACAGAATAATCTAAATGTGTAAAGTCAGCTGTAAATTAATTTCGAATAAACTTTTGTATGTTCGATGTTTCTATGTTTTTGTTTATCTAACCAAATTTAATAAAAAGTGAGGGAATACTTTTCATATTAAATTCCAGTGGATTGAGTGAATACTTCTTAAGAAATAAGCTAAAAACCGAATAACATAGAAAAATTAGAAGCGCCAAAAGTTGGCTAGTTGTAAATATATAAAGTTTATAATATTAAAACGATAAATCAATTGATGCTAATTCTACACTTCTTTTTAGAGTGCTTCAGTAACTTGAAATCAAAACAACTAAGCAAAATAAAATTATGTAGAAAACACAGATTTCCATTTATTTTGTTAATTTCGTAAAAAAAAAAATAATTTAAAGCAAATTCTCAAGCCACAATTTACATATTCCGAAAAGACCAAGCTTTAGTGTCAATTTCTTGAAACCAGAAACATAGAATGTCAACATCGTTTACTTAGGTACATTAGTTAAAAGTTTAAAGGAAAATTCTGAAGTGATAAGTCATTCCAAATAAAAAAAGTTAAAGAGATTATTTCAACTTAGTGAAAAAAAACATAGAAAACATAGAAAACATAGAATGAACAAAGAAGTTTAGTAGTAATTAGAATTGGCTAAGATTGCAATACAAACTGAGATGAAAACACAACTGTATGCAAGGTTGCAAAGTTTTTAGACTTGGAACTTAGTTTTAGGTCAGCTAATTTGACAAATCTGCTCCACTGTGAAGTAAAAACAAAGCTTATACGCATAATATTTCTCTGTTAAACATTCAGACCAAAGATCCTTCCCCGACTTCCGGTGCCCTGGCGATTGTGATGGCGATAACGCTTACTTACCTGCGAAACAAGAATCCCCAGGCACATAACCATCGAAACTACAAGCTTATCCTTTTCGAAGAGCGACCTACACACATTCACATAGATGGACTTGGTGAAGAAGTCATTCAAATGGACCAGCCGTTCGTCGAGAACTTTGGATTTCGGTGCCTTAAGGATGGCATTCACGAAGAGATTGAGGAACCAACCCAGAGAATACTGGTACATGGGGTCGATGTTGGCCAATTCGCTGATGCAGAAGAACAGAATGGCAGAATGCTTGGCCACGGGGATGTATTGTTGGCGGGCTGCGTCGATTTCCGTTTCGGTTGCGACTGCGATAATCTGCTTCTCTTGGATTTCCTCCGAAAGGATTTTGCTCGACGATAGGATATTGATGGCATTCTCGTCTTCCAACACATTGCCCTCGGACGTCGACAGGACCTGCGAACACAAACAATATGATGAACATTGTACTCCTATTATTATGGAGTCGGGCAAAGTTTTTGGCCAGTTTTTTTTTTATTTTTCTTTTTTTTTTCATTTTTTTTTTTTGTATATTTTCGATTGTCCCGATTTTATATATTCACCTCGAGGATTTTCGACTCGATGTTGTATAGAGCGTCACGATTCTTCGCAGATTCAATTATAAGTTGCTCCTTCTTCTCTTGCAAATCAGGACGTTCGTGTGCAACGACATTTGCCAGCAGCTGTTCGCGGAGTCCTTGTTCGGTAATCATAAAGTTGAGAATAGTTACCTGGGAGCAGAGCGGCGGGATGTTTGTTTTAATTTTTCACAGGAACGTGAAAATGATGAAAATGAAATGAAAAAATACAACAAAATGCAACAAAAAAGAAAGATTTTTCAATTGGTTTTTCGTCGATGATTGCTTAGAAAATTTCGATAGAAAAAAATTATGTATGTATGTTCGTGTACTAGTAGGAATGAGTAAACATTTTTTTTTCTTTATTTACCATGACCATTGTTTCTGGTGGATAAAGGGGATTCCGCAGGCAGGTGGTTATATACAGACGGAAATTGTGATTATATTCAATCATTTGATCACCGCATTTGATGACATAGCCTCCTTTGTGGTGGATAACGTTTCGTTCAAGGATCGGTGTGAGATTCGAGTCGAGCTTCTCTCCTAAGATATTGACAGTGTGAAAAAAAAATCAATTTAATATTGACAATTTTGTACAACAGAGATAACAAAACAATTTTTAATCCAAGATAGAAGATAATAAAATATCGACATTCGATGAAATTTTCAACTGTCAAACTACAGACAATAATACCCGAAATTGTTCATGCAGCTATAAAAAAACACCCTTTTTTAAGCAAATGGCTTTTTATAATAATTTCTGATTTTAAGGCAATTTTTCGTCATTTTTTGATAGCGTCTTTTTACACAATAAATTGCTCTCCTATTTTGACAAATATTAGCTTGTCGGTTTTGAGTAAAAATTCAACACAGTTTAGTCTGAGAATTTAATTTTACTTTGTAAGAAATGATTTTTCCACAGGGCAATGTTTACACATATGTAAGTGTTTCTTTTTTCAAAAATTTATCAGTAAAAGTATTTTAGTGAAGATAGAGTTTCTAATTGTGAAATGTAGGAGGCAGTTAAGTGGTGAAAAAAAAACACAACAACAAATAAATGTTAGAAGAATTGAGTGTGTGTTCATTGATATTTATTTTGGGATCAGTTCAAAAGAAGAGAAATAATTTCAATTTGTGTGTTTAATCTTTACACATTGTGTAAACGTCATTTAAATACATTATGCCAGTTGTCAGAAAGTAAACTGAAGAAAAAAATTAGACTTTTGCCTCCAATATATTAAGTTACTTTTCATTTACCATTAGGCAACTTGGATCAACTTTCCGGAATTTTTACATATTTTTTTTAAATTTTTATGCGACTTTTGTTTTTCTAATATCTTCTTTTATTTAATAACTACTGGACCCAGGGAACTTTGTCTCATCAATACTGAGTTCTATCAGAATGCCTCCTGGCTGTTAGATTGGTCGATCTGTCACCAACAAATCATTTTAATTGTATTGAGCTAAAGTTTATCTTTTCTTTGGAATTTTAAGACCAGTAAATCTCAAGTACTGACAAACTGATGATTTTAATAACTGTATAATGGTGAAGGAATGACAACTTTATACATTTTTTTAACGTTGAGCTGACGACTGAAATATAAAAACTGACAGCCAACTAACAATCAAAAATATATTTTTTTTTTTCAAGAAGAAAGTTGTTTGTTTTTACTGTCTTGCTAGCAATTTTTTAAATATTTTCTCACTTTTTAAACCTTCTCTGGACTATGAAAAACAAAAAACCCAAAATCATACAAATCATACAAATCGACCAAGCCGTTCTCGATTTTTAGCAAGACAAACAAACAAACATTAATTTTCTTTGTAATTAATTAATTGTATAATAATTTTAAGCAAATATTGAACTCTTATTCAGAGTTGCGGGCAACTTATTTCCAAAGTTGCTGAAAACTTTAAGTTGTGTGGGGCATAACTAAGAACAAAAACCGAATTTTCCCAAAATGTTGCTGCAAATTCAATAGTGAAAAAAACCCGAAACCAAATTGGTCTGTATTTTAATGATTAACCACTTCAACTCGATCTACAGTTTCATGCAATTTTCAACCGAAACTGAGCAAATTTTTTATATAATACAAATTTGGGTAGTAAAGTGAACAAAGTGTTTAAAGATTACCAAAAAACAACACGGTTTAATGTCGCCTAAACATTTGAAAAAAATCAAATATTTTTATAAAATTTAACCTATTCTTAAATCCAAAACTAAAAGATCAATATTTTTATTCAACAAAACTAGAATTATTTTGTTAAAAAATGTCTTTTGGAATGTCTTTATTTTGATTTTGATCGTAAAAAAACTTTTCGATTCAAATTTTACACATTATAATAATAATATATGTATCAAAATAATTTACATTTATATGTAAGGTATTATTTTTGGATTCTTTATTCCTTTAAATTATTCAGTGTTTTTTTTTTTGTAAAATAAATGACAGTTGTTTTCGACAAAATTTATTCTCAAACGTGTTTCAAATTATTCCAACAAATATGTAACTTTCAAATTATAAATATATTTTATATAAAATGAATTCAAAACAATTACCATATTTGGATAAAATAAAAAAATAAAAAAAAAGACTAGATGTAAATTTAGATAGACATTTCACTTAAGAACCATCTACAACTAGACATACAAACTCTATCCATTACTTAAAAAGGGCATTTAGAAAAAAAAAGAATATTATTAACATCAGATACATTATTTATGTATGTATTGTATGTCGTAGAAAAGTCAAATCTAAATCTATGTAAATGTGACTATGTTCTCGTAGATACCGTTCTTTAAAACATCTTTGCGTCAGGTTTTTGTGTTTTTAATTCATTTATAATTTTAATTATACCAAAAGACATGCTAATTTATAAAAAAAAAATTGTTAATTCAAATTTATTCATATGGCTCAAAGTGTTCTTGTCGTCGTCACGTCGTTGTGGTGCGTCCGTCATTGCGTCGTAGTCGGTCATCCATTAGATCTTCATTTCGAGTTCTCGAGCATTCAAATGTATGTATGTATGTACATATATACAAAATTTCAGGTTTTCTAATGAATGGCGGAGACCAACTACATATAAGAATGAGAATTCTATCTCGCGTGACGTGAACTTCAACTTCAACTTGATTCAATTTGATTTGAAGATTATGATGGTCCAGATGTTTTCCTCCTTCCTCAATGTGATCATTAAACTAAAAACAAAAATCAATGCGGGCAGCTCTGCCCAATCCAAGTCCAAATCCAAGCCCATACACAACACACTCGACTATAGACGATGATGATGATGGAGTCTTTAAACGTGGCTATGATGGTGTAGGCCCATTTTAGATTGTTGTCAGAATAAAATTAACAATATTTTTTAGTTGTTGGCTTGTAATTAATGTTTTAGTGATTGTTAAGGTCAGCGCAATGAGTATCTTTTTTTTTTTTTTGATGATGTTTAATCAGACAGAATTTTTAAAGAACCTCAAAATTATATTGTAGATACTTTTTATACATATACTTGAAAGTAGGAACTAGTTTTTATAAGGTCTATTAATTTTTGAGTTAATAAGGAAGTAGTTTAAAAGATCATCCCACAGATGCGCAGCGATTTGATGTTGATGGAGAGGAGTATCTTTATTTATATAATTCTGAGAAAAAAATTAAATTAATTGGATCATAAAAAATAAATAGATGCGTCGTTCGTTGGCGCACTTTTTATGAATGGTTTTATGCACTGACACTGATGGGTGAGGTAAAAGTTAAATATACTTGTACATATACTTTTAAATTTAATATACGCTTTTAGTTTTATTGTGAAATAAGATTTGTATGTTAATTTTATTTGTTGGAAAAAATAATGATTTTCATTATTCATCGGTCGAAATAAATGGAAATCGAATTTTTATATTTATTTTTTTTTGTGTTTTTTACTTAAAATTGAAATTTAAATTCAAAAGAAATAAACTCACAATCGTATTTTCAGAATGAGTTTTTATTTTATTAAGACGACACACACGATGATAGAAAGGTAACCTTGCAAACTTTTATATTCAGAAAATTTAATTTATGTCCTTTTGATTTACTTAAGTCTTTTAGTAAATGCTTGTAAATAAAATCGATGGAGACAATTTTTGTAGTATCTCTCTTTCTAAATATTCGAAAATTCGACAGAAACTGAATATATACCGTTGAGTCAAAAAAGTCAAACAAGTCAAACAGGTCTTAAAACTTGAAAAGTTTAAGGAATAATTTTTTTGCAAAACTCTTAATAGTCTTTTCAAGTCTTGAACATATTTTTTGAATGGGTCTTTTAATAATACTTTATACGAGTATCTTAAATTCGTCAATATTTTTCAAAAAAAAAAATCAAAAGTAATTTTTTTTTTTGATTTTTGTAAAGTTACTTTTTTGAAACGTTTAAGGTTTTGTTGTTTTTTTTTTTAATTTTTTTCTAGACCCGAATTGAAGTACTCGAAACTAAAAAATTATCTTTCTTAACAACGTATTTTGAGTTAGAATTCAAATCATTTTTAATATGAATGAACTTCTTATAAGTTTTTTTTACAACTTTGAGTACAAAAGAGTCTAAAAAGAGTTCCTAATTTAAGCTAAAATAAAAACAATCGGTTCACTTTCTTTAAATTTAATGTTTCCAAACTTGGATATTTTGAAATTTGTTTTCAAATCTGATTATAAATAAATTACCTATGTACTTTATTTTCTAGTAACATTTTACAGCCAAAAAAACATGTTTCTAAGGTTCCTCTTGTGTTTTCAAATTTATAAAAAATATATAGAAAACAGGGATGTTAAAAAATTGACATTTAAAATAGCTTCAAAAACGTAAAATTCTATTTTTAACTTCATATTCGGATTTAAATACAATAAATAAAAAAAAAATAAAGTTCATTTACTAATTATTAAATAAAGTTTACTTTTGACACTGTTGCAATGAAAAAATTTGATTTCTTAAAAAAAAAAATCAAAATTCGACAATTCAGAAAAGTTTCATACCCAAAAAATAATAAATATCACGACTTGCCCCAAAAAGACACTCGAAACTCGACAATAAAATATTTTAGTCTCTTTTTGGTTACGGTTTCGAATATAACGAGTCTCTTTTGGGTGTCGTGTTTTGACTCGTATTTGTATCTTAATTTCGAAACTCTAAAATTAAGGTCAGAAACCATGACTATCTCTCATAATTTGGACACTTAGTATGTCATACACAAAATTATATTTTAACACCTCTATAGTGATCTGTCAAAAATTCTATTTTGTGCTTTGTGGTGCTTTTGTGGTTATATGGTATCACACCATTTCAGTTTTACGAGACGAGAGCGACATGTTTGTCTCCTTAAAAGTCGAGAACGACTTGGCCGATTTTGCTGATTTTAGTTTTGAAATGTTTGAAATGTTTGATTTGAAAATGAGGAAATTTGGAAAAATTGCGAGGAAGACAGTAAACAAAATATTTTCTCAAACTATTTTTTCCACCTGAAAAAAAAATTGACTGTCAGTTGGTTGTCGGTTTTTTTGTATTTGAGTTTTTTGTCCTACGTTAACGAAAAGTTATGACGTTGTCTGTCATTCTGTCACCATTATATAGTTATACAATTTTTTTATCATCAGTTTGTCAGTGCCTGAAATTTACTGGTCATAAAATGTCAAGGAAAAGACGAACTTCAATTTAATTCATCGGTTGTGATATCGACCAATCTAACAGCAAGACGTGCTGTTAGAACTCAATTGGTGCGAAGCAAAGTTCAACGGGTCCTCTTGTACATCATAAAAAAAAAACATTTTGGCCCACTGTGCTTGACATTTCAGCCCCAAAGTCTTGAACAGAAGGTTTTCTAACATTAATTAAAAAAACATCCTCCAAAATTTCGTTCCACAAAATCGATTCTTTGAGTCTGCCTTTCCCTGTTTGTATACGAGTTGATATTATTTTCGTCTGAATAAATTAATTATTATTTACGCCAGTATTATCTATTTAATTTGCTAAATTGAGAAATAATCTCTCTTTTTTTCTCATCTGCTCTTAAATTATATTACATAAAATACAGCTCGAGTAAAAACAAAAAAAAAATTATTCAATAAAAATGCTAATTGCCGACTTATCAACAACTCATAAATAAAAATATCATAAAACCAAAAAAGAACTTTAATCCGGCCTCATGAATATTCCCTTTTTCCGCACGTCTGCCCATGGAAGCTGGGACCCCCAATGACATTCTACCCCTCGAATACATTAAACGCCGCCACCGACCGCCGACGACGAGGAGTACAAATTAATAATAATAATTATTGTTATTAGACCTATCAAAGTCTCGAACAAAAAAAAATTATATAAAATGAAAAAGCAAAAATTTATAAAAATTAAAATATTATTATACCAATGGAACAATACAACAACAACAACAAGCAACCATATCTTACCAACATTCTCAATCAGCACCGGATTACCATAACTGATGGCCAACTCAATAACGCGCATGTAATTGTCGTCGCTCTGTTTAATCACTTTTAGATCGTTATCCTTTTCCATATTTTTTATCCACTTGTTGGCCTGAACTGTTATAAAATAAACCAGAAGATAGAAAGAGACAAAACGAGATACAAATATGTATGTATATGATTTTTGGTGTGAGACGAAGCGAGAGCTAATGGGACACGTGGTTGACAGATAAATTAAGCCGCGAGTATAAAACGATAAATAAATTAAAATTGAAATGTGATGATGTGGTGGGTGAGTTGGGATCTAGGGATGGGGTCGTTGTTATTATTTGGCAAGTGGAGCAAATAAAAGGCGAGATATTATAATATTGAGGGTGGAATTATGTGTTCGAGGATAATGGGGAAAATGATGATGCTGTCGATGTAGTGTGGATGTGGAGTGGACTTCGATATTGCTGGATTTCTGTTGTATGTAGTATATGGAAACGGAAGTGAATACATTAACGACAGACAACACTCAATAAAAGATAAATATGATATTGATTAAGTTTTTTTTTTTTTTTTGTATATGAATATAAATATTCATCGAGACTATTTTAGGCAATGATTTGCCATTGGGCTTTTAATCCTGAAATAAACAACCATTGTAGTGTTTTATTGGAAAAATGTCAATTTTGAAAAATTAAAGTTCTCTCAGATACAATTTTCAATAAGTATTTATCAAGTGATTTTTTAATTTATTTTTATTTATTTTAACGCCAACTGTAATGACAAATAAGACGCTTTTAAGTGGGAATAGAAATTAGATGAAATTGCTATATACATTCGAAGTGAGGCTAGTAATATTAATAAAGAAAGACAGGAAACGGATCTAGGGGTAAGGGTCTGAGTTATTCTTGTTGCGGCTCTATTTGTATCCATTGGATGTCATTTCTGTATTTCAAACGCTTCAATCTCACATAAACTATCGAAATTTATTGAAACTTAACGAAAAAGGGCAAAAAATGCTATATAATAATTTAATGGGCCACTTTTATATAGATTATAAAATTGCTTATGCTTATACCCATAGAAAGAATTTAAAAATTGACGCGTAAAAAAATTAAAATGTGCTACCTTATAAACTACTAAAGTTAACATTCATTGAAAAGTGTCGTTCCTTATTAAAATGTGCTAGTTTTCAATTTAAATATTTAGTTTTTCAATGAAATGGTTTAGATTAAATTAAAAATAGACAGGCAGTGAATATTGTGGCCATAACGCCAAGTTTCGTTAAATTTTTTACTCATTTAAGTAAAATTGTAGTAGAATTGACAAAAAAAAATGGTTTATTTCAGCTATAACCTAAATCAAAGTTAAATTTTACCTTGATTGTTGCGTTTGCAAATTTCTTTTCTCCCCTAAGTCCGTCACTAAATGCGCCAAACTGTTGAAAATTTATTTTTATTTTTTCTAAGCAAAAAATATTTCATCAAATGAGAAATGGGATCAACTGTTCTCCACAGAGATCCCATGCATTTCTCGTCCAAAACAATTTAAACTTGAACCCCTAATATCACATTTCAAAGTTAATGAATATTTCGATTGTGTGACTAATTTTGATGACAAATTCAATTATTACCCAAAATTTTACTATTTAATATTTAAAATCAATCAATAACAGAATTTTTCTAAGGAAATTAAAACATATTATGACAAAGTCTTATTAAGAAAATTCATCTAACCCCATGTAACATTTTCCAGGTAAGTTAGTGTATATAAAATTCAAATTTCAATTAAGTGTTTACTATAAAATGGCTTTACATGGTGCATTTCACATTATAACATTTCAGCTAAAATAATAATTAATTGATACATATTATGGGGTAAATTGTAAAATTCATACAATTATATAAAAATCCAAATACTCACTCTGTGGATCGATCATCAAAGGATAACGATTGGCATTTGCAACTATAATTGCATTTTCCACGGAAAAATTATCCGCTGGCAGACCAGCTAGCGACCAGGCTCGTATTTCCATTGGATTGCCCAGAGTTGAGGCTAGTAAAAACTTTTCCGTACACGGAATATTCTTCGTTATGCACAGTAAATTCCATTCACTGAGTATATTTACACGATACTGTGAATAGAAGATGAAGATAAAAAAAAACTTAAATCTGAATAGAAAGTTAAGAAACGAAATAAAAAAAAACATGAACGCATTCGTTGGAAAAATAAGAAGAAAAGAAATATTACGAAACGTTGCCGTTGGTATCATTAACCCATCACTAAGGGGTAGAAGTAGAACATCACTGCATAACCACATATAGCCATACATACATGGAAAATCGTACGTAACAGATGTGTGTATGGATATGTATGGATTTTTAAAGGATAAATGTATTGTTTGATTCCGTGATAGTGTGTGAATGATGAATGATTCTGAATTCTGATTCAAATTCAAATTATGTGTTCTGACAAGCTAATTAGATCATTTGCGGTGGGTTTGCTTTTTCAGAGTAAATATTTGCATTAACCCAAACGGAGAGACGGACAGACTGACTTGGTTCATATTCGTAATTCAAATGCAAGCATCTCTGTATAACATCATATACACACAAACGAATACATAGGCAAATATTAACGAACAAATTCACTGTGGTAATAAAAAGTAGTTTTTTTTTATTAATAAATGTAGGTACACGAGTTTGAAATAGAATATGTATGGGCAAAAGCCTAACCATCCATTTTTGCATCAGGGAGCTAATTTACTCTTTGGGAAAATTATGTGAGTCCTGATGGATGACTGCCTGGTTTGGCTTGGCTTGGCCTGGCCTAGTTTGGTTCGGTTCGTTTCGGACCGAGAGACCTATTTATCAAGCAGCTATAAATACATATATGTATATGTATATGGAATTGTGTGTCCCATCTCTATATACCTCGGCTTCTCTTTGTCATACTCTAGTTGAGTGATGGAGAAAGGATTGCGGGATTTATTGGATAATTAATGCGGTGCATCACTAGTCTCGTTGTTCTAATTCTTTTTTTGTTTTTTTTGTACAAATGTTGATACTAATTTTTTCTCTTATTATGTCACAGCGATATGTATGTAGTTGTGTTAATTAAGAATAGATCCATTATTGATGTCATACTCGTATGTAAATGAAACATTGATTTTATCTGCAATTGAAAAGGGGCGGATTGGGAATTGAAGGGCCTCCTAGAATTGGTTGAAAAAGGGCTAAATTTGACAGTTAAAATCCTAACAAAAAATATAATAGCAAATCAAGTTAAATATTTATAACAGTACCTATATAGTGCAAGTAAATTATATGTGCACGGTTTTAATTAATATATGAAAAAGTGCTTCATAATATTCTGTATCTCAAAAACCACTTGGACTATTGTGCAGAAATTTGGTCCATATTCTCAATTGGTGTAGTTAGTTTAAGCTTATGATTTTATCTATTTTAAAGTTAGAGGAAGGTTAACAAATCTTTTAATTTGATACCGTTAAAAGTCTAAGAACATGGCTGAGAAGGGATTCAGTGTACTGAAATCCACGTTAAGCTTTACTTCGGAGCTCACCTTTAACATTTCTTAAAATTATCACAACACTTTTGGTTTTTTTTTTGGGGGGGATTAAGATAAGTTGTATGTTAATTATGAGGATGCCTTAAAGCCCTACACGAATATTTCAAAACTCAATAGATTCTATAATGTTTAAACTGGTTGGCCTGGGGCATAATCCTGGTCTAATCAGCCCCCTCGTCTAACTAAAATATCGATGTAGCCACCACCCCTATTGAGCTGCATGTAGAGGGTATCATTAAACCTTATTGTTCGCAGATTTTGTTTTTTTTTATTACAAATTAATTATAATTGTGTACAACTAATAAGGATAAATAAATTAGAGCTTCCATTTTTGTACAACAGTCTAAATAGATTTCAATTTTTTGTATGTATATATTTTATACACTATGGAGAATAATATTTAATTATTAGAGATATTTTTCTTTATGAATTTAAATTCTATATTTAAAAAACAATTAAAATATTTTTATATTGATTTTAAAAAAAATATATATATAATAACTAGAGGTTAACCTCAAAAAATAATAATTTCAATTTACATTATTTTGATATTATAAATCTCTATCTACATAAGTATATCTACGAGCAGTATCTATGAATTGAATCCATTAAATTAATTGAAAATATTTTGATATCTAAGTAACTATTGTCGTGATATCATAGATAGATATACAATATACATACATATATTATTATTTATTTTGATTTCTATAATAAATTATTTTTATATACATATGTAATGTATGTATTACATGTATAAATAATTATTAGACAAACGAAAAATATTAAAAGTACGGTTGAATCGAACGAACTTGCTTCTATAAGTGATTTCCTAAAATTGCAAGGTTTGAATTTGATGCGATATGAATATGTTTAATGTAGTGCTGGAAACTTAAGAAAAAAAAATAAATGACAACTTTGACAGTTAAAGTAAGGAAAAAAGGAATTGGCTGACGTTTTTTTAAGTTAAAAATTATTCTTCAAAGAAAATTAAAATTAAGAAAGATGAAAATAAAAAATGAAAGAAACAAATTTTCTTTTAAAATTATAATAAAATATTAAAAACAGAAATAGGCACATTTATAAGTATGAATAATAACATTGAGTTCATCGAATAAATCACAACAACGTCTGCCAGGTCAGCTCGTATTTTATAAAATAAAACAGCTCTGACAAAAAATTTAAATCACTTGATTTATTTTTTTTTATGAATCCAAAACTTGTCTTAAAGTATGTATCTATCAATAAATTATTCACAAAAAAATTATTTAAATTTGTATTCCCTTTTTAAATAATAAAATGAAACATTATTTTTCAATTAAAGTAGGTGTTTTATATTATTTACATTGAAATGTGGTTTAGATTGTAATAAAAAAAAAACCACATCAAAGTGATACAAATATTTGTATAGAATAAAAAACATAGAATATTATGTTGATACAATATTTTATTGAAATAAATCGATATTCTATAGAAAGTATTTAGAACTAACTATTTTATGAATTTAAAAAGATACATAGATCTCTATTATGATAGGCGTTATTAATATATTAAATCTTTATTTTATAAAAAACCCGATACACACAAAATATATTTTTAATAATTTTAATTTAATATCAAAAAATCTTCAACAGGAAAACAAATCTCATCTCATATCTGTCAATTTGATTTGATTTTCTTTTATTACATTTAGGGTATATTTAATTTCGTCATCAACAACTATACAAGTATACATACATACATACATTACATACATATATATTTATTTATTTATATTGAAAAAAAACATCAATATCCTGTTATAATACTTGTTCCGATCAAAGTCAGAATGCATCCATCAACTCATACTATGTATGTATGGATAAAGTATGAACTTTCAATTTTATAAGGTCCTCGCGTCACCATCACCATCATCGTCATAATCCTTATTGGCTTTTGGGTCTATATACATACATACACTTCAATCATTTCGATAGCAATTTATTGAAAAAATCATCAATGCATCAAGTGCAATATTGCGTTTAACCCCAATGACACAGTGGGATATATGAGTCATACAATTGGAATCAAATTAAATCTCAAGAAATTAACTAAAAAATTATTAAGAATGACAAAAGTAATGTCAAAGCGTTGAAAATAATCTATAAATGCCCGAAATAAAGTCAGATTTTGAGTTTTTGACAAACGAGTACACTATTATAGGCATCATGACATTTATTTTGACCTTTATGACAGTCAAAATTGTAAATTTTTAGAATTTTTTGGATTCTTAATTTTAATGAAATTTGGCAGTTTATTAGTTGACGGACTGTTACACACCAAGATACTGGACAGGTATTCTGCAAATTTTAGTCCAAATAAGTCTTAATCAACTAGGTCTTAATATTGGTATCATATCGTTTTTTTTTTAGTCTTGGTTCCATAAGGTTCCTGAATCTTGTCGTGGTTGTCAATTTCCAAAAAAACACGAGTTCAAAAAATTCTGGACTTTCGGTAGAAATGACAAGAAGAGAGTGTCAGGTAATTCATACAATATTTATGCAAGACTGCTAGGAGCTTCTCTTGGAATACCGAAATTTGATGATGATTTCACTCCAAAAATACAAAACCAATGAATTTGATTTTTTAAACCTAAGTTTCAATTTATAAAAAGTAATGCAATTTTTGGCCTATTTTTAGAGCTTTCTTGTGCCATAGTGTTGGTGGTACTTTATACTCTGACACTCATCGAATCAACACATTTTTAACAAGAAAAAGTATAAATGGAATACCAGCCCTGCCCCATCCCTCCACCACCTTCAGCTTCCTGAACCCCGCTTCCAGTCACCCCGCCATACCATAACCCCATGTAGTCCTGATGCCAACACCAAAGTAAAACGAGAGATTTATGTATCTCAATCCGTTGATTTATGTTATATCGAAATTAATTTCCAGTCGATTGAAACCAATGGAAAAATACACCATCAAAAATCAGCTTTCAGTTAACCTGTATCCACAACTCCTTGTTGTGTCTCCTCTAGAACATACCCACCGAACGCCCGCCCCTATACAGTAGATCGTTGTTGCTGTTCGTGCCTATTTTTTGATTTGCGGGACGACTACCTAGGTCTCCACATCTAGCTACTTGTATACCTACTATATGTATGTATGTTTGTAGGTACTCAAAGCTTCAAGGCCTTATTTTTTATTTGAACGTGAAAAATAAATAACAAACGCGACTTAAAAATCCAATCAATTTCACGGATTTTATTTGCTTACCTCAGTTGGAAAAAATCCCAAATACGCAATGCAGCCGGCGGCCAGGAGCACATCGCCGACAATATTGTGAATTGATTCATGCAAACGATTTGCCGTTTCCGACCATCGGGCCTTCTCGCCGCCCAGTCCACCCAGAAGCTTTTCCGCTCTAAAAAAAAAACGATATCATTTTTTTTTATTTTAAATGATGAAAAATTCAAAAGTAAAAAAAATTATAAATAAATAAAAAAAAAATTATCGAAATAAACTGAAATCTACATCTGGAAGCATAATCATCTGTTTGACTCCTCTACCTCTATACCTCGGTGTTCCTGTCCGATTACGGTTCCGATTTCAATTCCGATTCCAGCAATCGAACGAGTACACAAATAAGAAAAAAAAAATACAAACACAAATAAAACTTTAAAGGACATTATTAAGTTGGCAACAGGCAACTATGGTATAACTGTAAAAGAGTCTTCTACAAGCAAAAGGACATAGATTCGTAAACGAGTATAGGTACTTGCCTATTCAATCGTTTCTCACAATTATCGATGTCGTCTTCAAGGCGTTTTTTTTCGCGTGACTTCTCCGCAAAATAATCGTTTAGCTTTTGCAATTTGTCCAGGATCTCTTGGAGTTCGGCCCTTTTGGCGTTGAGTTTTTCCATTTGTGAACTTAATTCGCCTTCGGCTTCGGCCAGAGCTAGTTTTTTGGGAGCGACAATTTTTGCCACTTTATCGTAAACGTCCATCGCCCTCACCCAATGGCACAGACCCTCACAGGCTGTCGATGCACTTTTTATTTTTTCCGGAATGAAATCACGATCTGAGATGTATCTGGATGGAGGAGAAAAAAAAGGGAATAGAAAATTATTGTCAAGTTAAGTTCGAGGGAGTGGGTAGTTTTTTTTTTTTTGTAAAATAAGCCTTGAGTTGGAAAAATCAATCGTCTTTTGTGAAATATTCAAATCGCAGCACATTTCAATTTGAGATTTTTTAGATAGTTCTTCTATGATTATTTTTATAAACTATCTAGAAAACAGACTGTCAAAAATTAACATTCAATTAAGAAATAGGTCAAGTTTGTACATAAAATGGGCGTGGAAGTGGGCGGGTAGTGTCACGCATAACCTCTCGAAATCAACTAAAAAAACTTTGTTACATAGTTTTTATTTTCAAATGAATCAATAGTAGGCGTGGTAATGGGCGGATTTTACAAAAAGTAAAACTTTGTAGATCTTCAAATCAAAGTTAAGAAAAGTGCTTGTAATTCTTACTTTTCACGAATTCTTTTAATAATTGGCGGTGGTATGTTGTCTTTATCGAATGTCTTCAATGATTCTAGGAACTTCATGTCACCCAACATTTTTTGGGATGGACCCCAGTAGTCTTCCACCATTCGACCACCTGAAGAAAAGCACAAATAATATTAATTTATAAATGTAAGAAATATTTCAGTAAATTTATACCAATTTATTTGCCCTACGAAAATTATACTAATCAACATATCATAAATGACAGAAGGAATGGTATAAGTAGTGTCAGAAACCGATAATTTATTTCTGACATTTTATACCAGTTGTTTGAAATATAATCATTTGGTAGAAAATATTTGCTCCCAAGAATATTATGCCAAGCGATTGGTATAAATTTACATACAGAATATCATCATAATGAATCATTACAAATAAATGGTATAAACTTAATTTTATTGTCATTCCACGTTGACAAAGTCAATACTCACTTGGATCAGGTTTCCTATCCGGTTTAGTACCCTTTATAACACAAACGGCTTCCAATACCAACTTAACACCATATGGAGGATTTTTCATTGATTTCACAACATAAATATCAGCTGGCTTCAGGGTATTTAATGCTTCCAAAGCTGCTTCCATTGCTGGTATAGCTTCTTGTAAATCACTCTCACAATCATCTTTAATAGCTTGTGCAGCAGCTGCAGCTTCATTAGCTGCTGCCTCATCAGCACCAACAACTTCTTTTTTCTTTTCAGCTTCAGCTGTTTCACGTTCAATATTTACCATAATTTTTTCGGTTTCTTCCGAGAGGACTTTTAATTTGGGTTGTAGATCGTATAAATTGGCTTGCATTTCACCAACTTGGCCGGCAGCAAAGTCAAGTTTTTCCAAACCAATGGTGTATCTTTTATTTTTTTTTTTTTTTGGAAAATGATAATATTTCAATTGGTATGATTTGATAAAAGTAGACTAATTTTATACCTGTCTCGCAGTTGAGTGATTTCATTTAATTTTTTAGTATAAAAACTTTTAAATGCTTTTAACATCTCCAAATATGATGTTGGTGTAACGTAATTTCTTCGGCCTAGTTCTCTGAAACATCTAAAAATAAAAATATTTCAATATTTCTAATTTATACCATTCGTAAAAAATTAAATTATAAAAACAATGTTTTATGCTAATTATAGTTCTCCTAAATACCATTAATTTAACATTTTATACCATTCAATATATACAAATTGTTGACTTTAAGTGTTTAAATTTTATACCAATAAGAAAATTGAAACAAAATTACTTAAATACTTTTCTCCCTTTATACTATTCACTATAGTACTAAATTGTTCATCATCGCTTAGTAAAATTATACCAATATTTATATTAAAGCATAGACCTATGTAGATTATTATACCATTTAGCTTTTGAATGTTCTTGATTTTATATTATAAAAACTACTTTAAATCAATTGATGACAACTTCCAATATATTGCCAAAAGTGTAATATTACTTTTTTAATGTATACCAATCAAAAAAGTTAAATCTAATATTTGTATCCCTTGTTCATTTTTTGTTGAATTACTTTGATGAATCTTAAATCATGGTAAGAAATCATTTTATACCATTCAAGATAAATAAAAATACTTAATAAAATTGGTTATTATTCCGCTGATTGGTATAAAATCTTTAAACCCCGATATTTCTAAAACCAATCCACCGATTTTGGTGAAATTTTCAAAATACATCAATCAAATTCCAATTAAAGTTTTCTACTAGATCCAAGCAACTTGGAAAAAAAATGTGTACCGTTAGAAGTAATTTTTCTTTTCTATCACAAACACTTTTCTCATCACCTATCCAAAGATCATTATTATAAATGTTATTTTCTTATTGACAACCCCATAATGTTTACTTACTTTTCACTGGCATCAACAACCGATACATTAAAATACATCACCATCTGAACCAGATTCTGCTCCTGCTCCGATAGGATAATCTTCTTCTCCTGATGCACAATACTAGCCTGGCTAGCTCTCGGCGAATGATGTAATTCATCTACAGATGCATCTATATCTTCGTCTTTGGTTTTATTGAGATTCATTGAACTGATGAAATGTTCAGCAACACGTACCAAAGCATCTACCGGCCATGGCATGTACCTGGAAGGAAAGTCCAGACATTTATATTGCATCCATTATTACATACTCTTATACATAGATAGATTTTAAAATTCTTAAAAGCAACAAGCCATGCAAATGATTTTTATATCCACTTTGCACCTGATTGTGTTAATCGAAATACGTGCAGGGATTAAGCTTTTCCTTTAAGCCAAATGCAGACGTTACATACACACACACATATTCGTCTATGCACTTGTGTGTGTGTTACCATTGGCTCTATATTGAGCTTAGGCAAGTAGATGATTTAAGAAGGAAGGATATGGATACGGCTTGCAAAAGAGAGGATATTTACTTACCAGTCAATGGTGCAACAGTTGATCAAAGACGGATACATCCTTAGACGTTCCTTAAAGGAATCCCCAATTGGAGAAAAGGCTAATGCCACATGCAGTTGCTCACGTACTCTCTCTATGAAATATCCGTACATCTCAATCGGTGAAGGATCTATCTCTCGAGCCTTTGCAATTTTACCCCCAGGACACGTCCAATAAAATGCGGTGATGATGGTTTCATATTCATTTCGTATACATACAATACATTATATATATACATACATAAATGAGAAGGACGAGATATTAGTAACGGTTATGTGATGTTGGGCCATATTGCAATAAATGATATCGAATAAGAATTTATTTTTATTATTATTATTATATTGTTAGTGTGTGCGTGTGTGTGTGTGCGTGTGTGTGTTTGCGTTTGTGATGTATGTAATAGTGTTGGAGTTGGTGTCATCGTGTGGTTAGATGGGATTTACGTGTGAAGAAGAAATACATACGAGAGAGTGTGTGTTGTGAATGTTCGTCCTTACCATTTGCTTAGCGATGTTTGTCATATTTTCCATAATTGCTGCCTTATCCTCGGACTGATAGAGATTGGGAAGGTCTCCGGTGTTTAGTATTCCATTGATGTCCTCGACATAACCCTCATCCACTGCCTGCGTTTATATGTACATACATATGGATGTATGTAGTAGGAGAATAGAGGGTCGTATAAAGGATGAATTCATTAGAAACAGGACATGTTTGTTTGGTTATTCTGTATTGTTGTGTATATGTATATCTTCTAACCAACATCCTACACTAACACACAAACACAGATTCGTGCGTTCAACCATGTGAGTTTAGAATCGATTTAATTTAGTTTACAGGTAATCGACCGGATATATTGAAATTGAAATAAGTGGGCGAAAATCCGAAAGGAGAAAGAGAGACATGGAAGGATACGAGAGAGAGAGAATGATGTCCCAACTTAAGTGCGATTTAATTAAATTACAGTGCAAAGTGGCAGGGGATAATGTATACCTATCCAAAGTATATCCTTTTTGTGGACAGGTGAGAGAGCTCATACCCTCTCCGAGTATTGACGTGTCCCAAAAGTCTCCTCAGGCAAAAGGTAAACTATTTCGATTGCCATTTTGTAAATTTAATAGAACAAACGTGTGATGTAGATGATGGAGAATAATTGAGATTAAAAGATATTATGTAGGTAAGATACTGTCTACGACAATATGTATGTATATAAATGTGTCCTTTTTGGAGAAAGAAAGAACAAAGAAAAAATAACATCAAACCCCTTAAGCCTTAAGGATAAGGACAAGGACATGGGGAGAGGAGGAGAATTGAAATGAGATTGAATCAAAAGTGATAAACTTTGATGATGTTTGATGAAAGGACAATCTTGTGGGATGATTTGCTTATAGATTAGTGCGAGAGAAGGTGCAAAGGATACAAGGTGTATATAATATGTCCTCATCTTATGTTGATGAGAGAATGTTTCAATGAATAATTATTATAAGGACTACACACTATACATATACACATGTATACAATTCTTCTTAATCCTTATGGTATATGTAAGAATTTTATCCTTTCGTAATTTTCTTTTTTTTTAGAGAAATATTCTGATAGAAGTAAAAGAGATACTTTTGTATCTATGATCGGGTTTTGTATCTACGATGATGGTTTGTAAATCGATTGTAATCAGTATTTTGTCTTTCTGTCACAACAACTGCCAATGTGAAATGAACAGGTGTTGGGCCTATATTTATGGTTTGAGTGACAAAGAGTACGACATAATTGACATTTTGACAAGAAAATTTGTGTCCTTCTTCGAGGACTGAGATGATGTTATCTCCGAGATTTTGATGATTTTTAGACAAAAAGACACGTTGTCAATGTTACGTGTTGATGTTGAGTTTTATATGAGTTAAATAATTGTAAAATGTTTAAAAGGGCTGCAACCTTTGTGTAGTACAAGTTTATTGATTAAATACAATTTAATTGACATCATTATTTGGGAATGAGTTTTGTAGGGACTATTATTCTTTTTATATGTATATTATAGGGACTTAATTTATGTCCTTTTTTAATATCCACTGAACTATGAAAAAGTAATATAAATAAATCGAGGGATATGCTTGATGGACTTAAGTGTCAATTATTAGTTAAAGAGTTTTTCACTTAAAAGTTTATTGGTATTAACATACTAATGAAGGGTTTGTGTAAAGTGTATTAAGATTTTGGATAGCCAAACATTTTATAGGTGTTAAAAACATATTTTATTCACACCATACAAAATTAGGAACAAAATAAAAATATACAATTTAACTTATGTATATTCAACAGTAACTCATTTAATTTATGTTACCATGAAGTTGTTAAGGTTTTAATTAACCACAGATGCATATTTATCACTTTATCCATAGAATTTAATGGCCAAGTTATGGCTCTTTAGGGGCCAAACTCATTATCAAATTCTTAAAGACTTATAATAGAGTCTGATGAAATTGATGCGAATTGCGCAACTTTATATAAACATTGAAATTTAAAGCATAATGTGTCACGCTACTGAATTGACAATCTTCTTTAAAGTGTTAGATTTATGGTCATTATAAGGTTTTATCAATTTCATTAACGGGGCTGATATTTTAATCACATAGGCTCCAATTGTCTTTTATATAAAGATTGTATTTAAAATTTTAATCGGATTTTATTAGCAAACAGAGGGCATAACAGTAAATTAAAATATCATTGCCATAGTTAGATCACAAAAAGCCTCGAAATTCCATTAAACAATTTAATAGAATTTTTTAAAATAAACATTAGTTTATGAACTGGTTTCTGGTTTTACTTTCTGTTTTGTTATTTTGTTTCTTATAAGAATTAAAAATTTAAAATGCATAAAATAATTGACAGTATTTTTTGTTTAATAGTTCACTGGCCTCTTTATGATGGATAAAATCAAATGCGACACAAAATGCAATGTCTAGTGGTTAAAATTGTTCTTTTTAAATTTAATTTTGAATTCGAAAAAAAACTTGTTCAAAAAATTCAAAGTTCTATGGAAAGAGCCGATGATAGCCTTATGCTGATACTGCTCTTATTTACCATTTATTAATAATAATATTTTGAATATGTTATTGATAAGGAAAAAAATAAATTAATAGATAAATGGATTTGGTAAGAGATTTGGAAAAAAATAATTTAGATAAAATACTATAAAGTTAGAATAACAAATTTCCTAGTCAAATATATTTAATTTTGTTTTGAAATTGAAAATAAATTAAAATTTGGAATAAAATGCCGTGTTTTGAAAAGCTGAATTTTTGTTATGTTTAGGCAGTCACAATATGCTAGTACCAAAGATATCTTTGGATCATAAGTCAGCATTTTGGAAATTGATAGCGATTCTTTGGCCACAAATGTACTTGAAAGGAAAGCCTTGTCACATAGCCTGTATTTGAGTTAGATACTTCCAAATTTGGCTTTGTAAAAATAATTTAACATAATGTAAGAGTTTTTAATTGTCGAATTTTGTATGGAGTCAATAGAGACGCTCATCGATTTATTAAGAGAAAAAAAAAACAAGTATACGCCTCAGGGTCAACTAATATTATTTTTTACATGATTTTGATGGATTTGACAAACATGTCATGCCCAAAGGACCGGGTTCAATCTCTGCCTCTGTCACCTGAAAGTTTTTACGGGTAAGGCCTCTTGCGAGGTATTGACAAATCCTTAAGTGATTCTTGTCATGAAAAATGCTTTCTCAAAAATGTTGCCTTTCTGGTTAGGCATTAAATTGTAGGTCCCCTCCATTCCTGACATCACTCTCACACAGGAATGGTTGAAAGTTGTAAGTCACTAGCCCTTGGGCCCTACGAGCTGTGGCACCACATAATTTATTTATTTATTTATCCTGAATTTGTAAATATAAAAATTTAAATTCGAATCACTTCCGCATAGAATGTTATACAATTATACATGGATGTGTTTTGTTAAGGGTTTATAGATCAAGTATTTCCTTCTACTGCTAGGAAGCGAATAACAATTCTTTGTTCATAGATAAGACCGTTTTTAATTGTTGATTTTTGCATAGAATCTTTAGAGATACCAATGACAATTTCTTTAAAAAAAATATCAAGTATACGCCTCAGTGTCCACCATTAATATTTTCGTACATAATTCTAAGTTGGATATAAACCAAAGGACTTGGAAAATGTCTTACATTTAATTGAGAAAATACATGTAACTTGAGCTAGATGAAACTGGCTACTGATGAATTAGCATGAACCTCACATGTTTGGCCTAAATTGAATGTCATATTTCTTCTATGTACGTATGTTAAAACAAGATTCTTAAATCTTGCTGAAAGGTTGTTACGTTTTACTTAATCCTACTAAGAACTGAGAATTAGTGCACCCATCATCATCGTCAGTTGAATACTTCGTTTTGTTGGATTTTCGGTTTTCAAAAAACAAAAAAGAAACAAAAATGCTGTCAACTGTTTTTTTGACATTTAACAAAATATTTTCCCTAAAAACTAAAAACTTATGTTTAATTATTTTCAATATGTTAAAAATTCTCCTAGATCTAAGTGAATTCTGAGCTACTAAGTTTTCAAAGAGCAAAAAATTTCTTTGTCATTGTTAATTTAAAGTCAACCATTTGAAAATTTAATTTAAATCATTGAAAGCCCATGGAACTCTTTAAGAACCCCACAAACAATACCTCTTTACAAACATATGTACCTACCTGCGAATCGGAAAACAAAAAGACCGTGTGATTTAAATTAAAGCCAGCCGTCATTAGAATCTTCCTCAAATCGTCCCTCCAATCGGCCATCGAATAGGTTTTTGTCACTTGAATGGTCATCAGTTTCGCATCGGCAATATGTGCAGCCAATTTAGCAGCGCTTCGTCGTCCAGAACCGCCCATCCCAACCATTAAAATATTTCCCCGTGGCATTTGGAGAATTCGCGAAACCCTTTCATATGCAAAATATTCATCGTTCACATACAAACAAAAGAAAACAAAACAAAACAAAACAAAACACACATACAACAGAGATCGATATGAAAGCCAATTTTATTACAAAACATCCGCGAGAGACAGAGTCTGTCCTTCTGACGGACACGGACGCGGACGGTTCGCTTTATGTTACCATATCTGTACCTGGAAATATGTTCGATAGCGAATCGAAACAACACCAAATCCATTGGGGTATTCGAAAATGCATTGTACTCCTTCAGATAGTACTGCATGACCTTTTCCAATTTGTCATAGGTCTCGACCTCGTCGTAGATTTTCGGTTCGGCATCTGGTTCCAGGTAGTTTCCGAAAAATAAATTACGTAAATCATCGTCTGTCAGTTTGGCACCTTTTTCGAGGCGCTCTTCCATGGCTTGCTCGAGACTGAAACGCAGATGGGTCTTACAGGCGTTACGTGCCATTTCCAATAACAGTTCGCGGTCCCGTTGTTCGATTAAGCTGTGTGTATTTTTTGTGGAAAATAGGGAGGAAAAAAGAGGGTTGAATTAATGACAAAAGCGGGATTTAAGTTTGATTGTGTCACAGAGAAGTTGCAAGGACATCCCAGCAAGGAAAGGAAAGGATCACGATGCACACAATGCACAATGCACATCGAATTCGAAACCGAAAGGAAGTGATTTGTTTTCCTCGCTAGGATGATACAGCAGCTTCAATGGGTTACCCCCACCCACTCCTGTAACACAGAGAGAATACACTTGCTCTGTGATCTATTACCGGTCATAAAAAACCCGATAGGTCTCGTGCGCCCACAGACGGCCCAGTTTCTCCGCATCGGGAAGCCTTTTAGGCGGCACCAGGACAATGCCAGTGAATACACGAGTTATGTCACGTAACGAGAAGGTGTAATGCGATTTGGCCGGAGTTGGCAGGAATACCGAAATTGCTTGGCGATAAATGTTGACCATTGCCTCTGCCAGACCCTGCAAAGAATCGAATTGGATGATGAAAATGATCAGGTCCGGGAGAGTGTGGGGAATATATTGAAGTTTGTTGAACAAGTAAAATATGATTTATTCTTCCGCCTGTCGTACTCGTATACCTATACACATACAGATACACCTCCTCCGGAAGAAGACCAAGAACGAACTTACTTTGGAGAGGAGTGCCACTTTATCTGCATAGTCCTTGGCAAAGTGCCAGTCGCCAATTGTTGTGAATATTTTTGTGATTGTGGAATCTTCGAAAGCGTCTACTGCCACCACAAATGTATGACGATAGAAGCGTGGGAAAATGAAATTGCTTCCACCGACTAGGCCCATTGCTCCAATGAATCCCTGAAAATGCATACAAACGTGAATATGTGTGTGGGTAGTGGGTATTCATGTGTACACTATTCACACACTATGCACATACAAAAAGGATATGTTTCTGATGTTGATGATAGAATTTCATGCAATCGCGCATTCATTGTTTCAGGCTGTTCTCGATTCTTTTTTTTTTCTTTATACTTTTATTTGTTCCTTTGAAATGCATGTATGGGTAAATGTTTGTGTGTATTTTTCTTCTATTTTTTGCATCAAAACAAACCAATTGCATATTCATGGGACCGCTTCCGCCAATGGTTCATTAAGTGCCACTCAGAAGCGATTTCCATGAATACTGATGGCTGAGTAGAAACACATGCTAGATGCAGTACTATAGTGTAGTGCTAGTGCTTTTAGAAGGATGACGCTCTTACCATATCAATCAGTTCCAGCTTGGATGTGTCATCCAGATCTGACCAATAGCCATGGTCCAACCATTGTCGCACCAGTTCTAAGGGCGGTTGAGAACCATAAGTGTCTTTTGATGGCATTCCAACATCATCGCAAAACACAAGGCACTTAATTGATTGAGAAATTGAGATTAGTTCATGAAAAATAAGAAATTTAGTTGGATTTTTTTTTTTTTTTTGGTTAGGTTTTGGGAAAATGAGATAATGTTTACCTTTTTACCAAGTGGTGGTCCGAAAACACCTTTTCGGCGTCTGTCTAATTTTGCCATCACTGTTTCTTGAACCTGAAAAATATTGATACCATTAAAATGACACTTAGAAAACTGTTAAAATTTTGTTACTAAAAGTTCTTTAAAAACAAGATTTTTTAAGAATATCGGAGATAAATAAAAGTGTACTGAAATGTACCCAATCTCGAAAAAGGTTTTGAAATATTGACCGAAATATTAGTTTTACGCGCTACTTTTGTTGAATTCTTAAAATCAATGGTTATGTCAAACCTGAACATATTAAAAGTTTATTTCTATTTGTTAAAAAGAACTTTTAAGATTTTTAGGGTTGCCACGTTCCACTTAATACCAGAAAAGCAAAGCATAATTTTCTTTGCTCGAAAAGGCTCCCGTGGTTTCAAATTTGAAATATTTTTTAAGCTTGAACATCATACAATTTCTTAACAAAGTAGTATTTCTGATTGAAATTAATCAGGGTTGCCACTTACTTGCGTTAAATATCAATTCTGAATTTATAATGAATAAAGGAGAATGCAAGTTACAAATACTTGCATGCTTTAAGCTTGAACCCAATGAAATTATGTTTTTTAAACAAGACATTTTTTATTTCATTTCACCAGGGTTGCCACATACATTTGCTAAATTTTAATCAATATTAGAAATATCAACGAACAAAGAAGTGTTTTTTGATTGAACCTGATGTCTTGTAGGCATAAAAGAAGTTTTCCAAGTAGGGTTGCCACTTTCGAGGAGAAAAATCTCTGTACTTTAAATTAAAAAGTCAGTTAAAATTTGGACCTGAATATAAATTTTTATCTTTTCCCAGAAAAGAAACATTTTAATTTGTGAAAAATTCACCATCAAACTTTGCCAAAATAAGAAGACATTCGGTTTTTCCTTTTTAAATGATGACAAACTTAAATTTGCTGTTTTTAGAACTAATTAATTTTTAATTATATAATTATAATAATATATAAAGCTGAAGAGTTTGTTTGTTTGAACGCTCTAATCTCAGAAACCACTGGTTCGAATTGAAAAATTCTTTTTGTGCTGGATAGTCCATTTGTCGAGGAAGGCTATAGGCTATATAAGCTGCGACCGATAATAGAGAAGAACCAGTGGAAAATGTTGCAAAAAAGGCGAAAATTATTCATCTTTGAGGGCTTCCGTTATTCGTTTCAAGGTGCTGATCTCAAAAACTACGTGATCGAATAGAAACATTCTTTTTGCATTGGATAGTTTATTTATCGAGGAAGACTTTAAGCTATACAAAATTACGCTACGACCAATAGGCGAAATATAGGTCACTGGTCATTATTGGTCTTTGGTCATAAATGGTCATTGGTCATTATTGATCTTTGGTCATAAATGGTCTTTGGTCATAAATGGTCTTTGGTTAATATAGGTCTTTGGTCAATATAGGTCATTGGTCATTGGCGTGTACAGGTCATTGGTGAAAGGTTAAAGGTCAAAGGTCAAAGTTCAAAGGTCAAAGGTCAAAGATCAAAGGTACAATGACCAATGACCAATGACCTATATTGACCAAAGACCTATATTAACCAAAGACCATTTATGACCAATGACCATTTATGACCAAAGACCAATAATGACCATTCTCCTATAATGATTCATAACCAATGACCAAAGGAGTTTTTCATTTATCCCGATCGTGATGAACGCCATGCCATCGCCATTCAGTTGCCCAAAGGATTCGGACGGTTTGGTCTGCGCCGCCGCGCCGCCGTCCCTCCAAGTCACTACCATAAAATGTACTATACACAAAACTTTCCCAGGTGGTTCCACTGCTTTCATGCGAGCTAAGTGACCTGCCCGACGGAATCTACCGAGTTTATTTTTTTCACGACACATCTGATTTCGAGGTAGATTGCGGAATCGTCCTTCCTTACATCATACTGGGCCATCAGTTCTACTTGCGACATGCTCTGCGCTTAAGAGGTCAAAGTTTGCTACTATTGACCCAAGGTATTCATGCTCCATTACCTTAATTGTTTGACCAGTTGTTCTTCTCGCAGTCGAACGCCACCAAACACTTTGTTTTTCTTTCACTAATCAGCCAGCGGGATATCATATTAAAAAGAGAACAGAAGGCACGCATTGCATGTGATAGATTTTTGTTTTCAAACTAATCGTGGATTTTGTTTTTGAGTATTATGAGTCATGACCATCACTTTCCAGTATTGTAATTAAAAAACAAAACATTTTAATCAAAATGTATCGACTCCTTACTTATTAATTTTAATCTGTATTTAAAATACATATTATGATAAATAATATTCAGTACACATAATTAATATATGAACATATGTTTATCTATATCTATACTTATATATAAAGCTGAAGAGAAAATCTGTATGTTCTTCAGCCATAAAATAAACCCTAAATATCCTTTACGAAGTATTTTAAAATATATATTTTGTAAAACTTAATCTTAATTGCTATAATAATAAATTTAGGCGGACGAAGTCGCGGGGAACAACTAGTTTAAATATAAAATGCAAAAAAGAACAATTTTTCTATCTTAAGATGTAGAAAACTTTCTTTTTAAATTATGAGTTAAATTATGGCCTCAAAAGGCTTAGTATACATTGAGTTAACCATTCTAAATTTACACCTATCGTACCCCTTAAAAAAAAACAATGTTTTGAAAACGAATTCAATCAACAATTGACCAAGTAAAAATTGTCAAAAATAAAAAAAAAATGATAAAAAATGATAAAATAAAAGACAAAAACATAATTCTTTATTTTTTTTTACTTTGACAATTATTTTTGCAATACTTTGGCGTCCCAAAAGTCATACTCAATACTTCCAACAAATGTTTTTTTATGTCTCAAAATCGTCAAAACGTGAATTTAAATTTTTTAAACGCCTCTCTAATTTTAATCTGGTTTGCTCAATTTAAAAATCCAAAATCAATAAATTATTTCTTTTTTTTTAATGTTCAATACTTAAATGAAAACATTTTCAAAACATTAATATTTTTTTTTATCATGGACAAAAAAATGATGAAAAATTGATGATTATTTAATTTATTTCCTACCAAAAAAAAAAAGATCAATTCCCACTCGTCCAATATCCTAACACCACCACCGCGACCGGTCACTATTATCCTTTTAACCTGTGATATATTCAAAACTCTCGATAATAATAATTTCAAAATCATAAAATTCCAATTCAAATCTAATCACCGTTCTAAATCCCGCCAGGATCTATACGCGTATAAAATAAAATCTCTAGAGTCGTCTATTTTAAAATGAGAAATCAATGCGCCGCGCTCGCGGTGGATATTAGATATTATTATTATTTCGTTTATTTTAAATATTCACTATAACAATAATTCTATAACTAGCTTTGTATTCATATTGCCAACCTGTTAGAATCCTTCCAGTTCCGCCGCCATTTTGACCTTTACCGGGTAAAAATACTGCCTCCCTCTATCGACAGAAATTCCTAATCCACTTCATTCGTATCTAAACTATGAGGATGAGCATCGACTATCGCATCATGTGAATCTCGATTTATATCTAAAAATGTATCTATGGAATATTTAGATACGAAAATACCTATCTACCTATGTAGTTTGTGCATAACAATGTGGAAATCTATTAATTTAGACCAATTTGCGTTCTCATTGTTCGACCATAGATTTTAATGCAATTATCCTGTTCGAGCCGCCTCATTATTTTTAGGATAAGCATAGGTATATAGATAGTAGAATGTGGGTCGTATTATTATTATAATATCGTAATTGTATATAGTAGAGTTTTGTAAAATTGCACGTAAACTGTATGTAGTTGTACTTTGATGCTCATGCTGCCCCGTAGCATACTGGACACTAATGGTCAGGGCTTATAATTGACATAAGGATGCAGGGTGATTCAAAAATGTGTGTTAATGAATTTTTGAGAATTTTCAAGCACAAACCTTAAGAAGGAGCTCATTGAATTTTCGAAAATCTTTATTTTTAAGAATTTTATGCATTTAATCGAAATCGATAGAGTTGTTTTCAAGAATGTTTGAAATTGATAGTAAATTAAATTTTTAAGAAACCCGCAATTCGAATGAACTTTTGTGTGAAAAGAAAATAAGAATAGAAAAGATGAACTTCCATTCTTTGAAACTATTAAAATTATCTTAAAATTTTTTGAACTGAAAGACATTATTAGAAACATGCTAATCATTGGTATCTATAGGTATGACAATGGTTGAGTTATTTGGACTTACTATGTGCCAACTATTAGATACAATACCAATAATAAATTAATAAAAATAACTACCAGTTGTTGAGATTCTTTCTATCTGCATTTTTAGAATTCTAAGTGCTAATCAAAGGGAAATGCCAAGGGCAATAAAAGGGTTTTTTACCCTAAGTGTAAAATTTTAAAAAAGCTTCTTTAAAAAGACTTTTACTCTTAAACCGTTTTCAATGACTTCTATACACTTATCTCCCCTAATTATAATTTTTTGTTTTTTTAATTTTATTTCGAAACACCCTGTAAGAATAAAGTTTTAACATTGTTGATAATAATAACTGCCGTCAGAGGTATTTCAATGGTTGAATGAGTGTTGGAGAGCTTAAACCAATCTGCTGCTGCTGCAGCAATAAACACCATCCCCTCGCCCTTTCACATCATGGTTGCCGCGGAAAAATCTTTCTCTTCCTCCCTCAATATCATGCCACGCTCCAATATGATGCAATAATGTTAATCTTTTGTTACTCGTAAATGTCCATTAATGATTTTTGAACGTAATAAGAGTTTTTGGCAATGAGTAAGAGTGCACAAAAAATGTCTAGTTACCGAACAGCCATGCATAATTAAATTATTATGTGCACACAAGTGTATGCACATATATATATATTGTATATATGTATGTTTGTGTCGCATACCAATACAATACAAAATTATATAATATGCGACAATAGGCTTATGGTATACTCCTTGCCATATTATGTATTTATATGCGCATATGTAAGTATAGTGATGGTGTTTGTAATTTTTGTTAATTGGTAAACAATGTTCGAAAATAATGTTGCGGTGGCAACTCACTTGTACATAGGTAAGTTCAACAATTAACACAGACAATGACAACAACAACAAAAATGTAAAATTGCTTTTTGTTTCATTATTTTTTAACGAGTGTCGAAAAACCGGGGGGGGGGGGTGAATAATTTTATGCATCGCTCTTAAATGCATGGCTGACGTTTTTTAAATAAGAAAAATAAAAATTGTAAATTTTTTGCTGAGTGTTTGTTTTTTTTTTTATTAAATTCGATAAATTTAATAATCTAAGAGCTCATATCAATTTTTTTTTTGTTTCGAGTAAAATTATTAACCACATAAAATTTGCATGACTGGATGTCATTGTTGCTATCATAAAGAAATAATAGTAAAAAAAAATTGTATTTGAGTATTAAACAATTTTTAAATACCCTTTTTTCATAAAGACAGAATAAGTTGTCATATATGCCAATTTTGTAAGCTTTCAAAGTGGAGGTCTAAATTGATTTCAATAAGTTTCCACTTTATAATGCTTTTTCCTTTTAACATTAATTTTGACCATACTTTACTTTTTTTTTGACTAAATAAAACAATTTTATAGCACAGAAATCAAGAAAAACACTTATTAAAATAATTTTTGTTATTTAAAAATTAAAAAAGATGAAATTTAAATTAAACATTAGAAATTCATGAACAGGGGTCAAAAGTTGTCACATAATTCTTCTATGAAAAGTCAAATGTTCTGACAACAATGATAACTTGGTCTCTAAAGAGCTTAAAAAGAAGATTCCTCATCTCGAACCTGGGAGGATGAAGTTGAAAAACTCCATTGGCTGAGGAATTGTTCTTCATGCACTTGATGTTGCAGAGGCAATTTAGTTGATGGTTTTAATTTTTTTGTCAAAATTCACACCTCAAGATTCAAAGCTAATATCCTTGCCGAAATCCTGTGAACCTTTTAAGAAGTTGGAACTTTCGTTTTGCTTGCAATCATTTTTGACACGTGGGAGCTAAATTTTCAGTTTTGGATATTTCGACAAAAAAAAACAAATTTCCGCCAAACAAATAAATTTATTATCAGACCAACAATTAGAAGACTATATCTTTTCTGTCGAATGTTATGCTCCTTTGATTATGATAAAAAAAAAAAAATTATAGTCAAAAATGCCAAAACGACTAAAAATTTAAACTAGCAATTTGGTTACGTTAAATTTGGACACAACTTCTAACACTTCGTGAATTATGTCAAAATTAATAGCATTCAAAAACTGAGGTATTGTCAAAAAAATTAATTGAAAAACGCCACAAACCAATTCCTATCATGTTATTAAATGTGGGCAAAGATTTTGTGGATTTTGACAGTTGATTTTGGTATTTTTTAATTATACCGCGGGATATGACAATTTTTTTTTTGGATTCTTCGACACATCTTCAGAAATAATTTGGATATAATGCCATTTTTTGGGCATTTTAATTTCTTATTTTGACTCCTGTCATAAATACAAAAAAGCAAGTTTATGACGTACATATGTATGTGTGGAATTTTGAATTTTTACGATTAAAAATAATTTTTATGAAGCAGGAAATAAAAACTCCAATTTTTATCATAATTTTCAAATTTAAAAATTCATCACATATTTGAAAATTTCACTAAAAATGTTCCCCTTTTTTTAAAAATGATAATTTTTGAATTGACAAGAAAATTTAGAAACTATTGTATACCACTTTTTCCATCGAATATACTCACCAATTGTGCACTAGTTCTAGCCGAGAAATTCACCAAATTCACCATATGCGTATGTTTTGGCAATGCCAAAAGATTATGTGTAATTATGGCACTCTTTCCCGTTCCAGTTGGTCCAATCACCATAAATGGCATAAATTTACGTCCAATACAAAAATCCAACCAATAATTAATATAGCCAGTTTCTTTAGTTGGTACAATTATATCACTTATTTGAACAACAACACCATTTTCTGATGATGGAAGTGTTAAGTCATCTTGACGTTGCCATGGCCACCAATTTTCGACTCCATCGAAACGATAATCCATTAGAGAAAGTTTCTCGGGGAACATTTGACCACGATTCAAGGAGAAATACTTTGGCCTTGGATGATTCTCATTCGAGCCATATAAAACTTTTCTGATTAAACTGTCGAAATGTTTTTGTCCTTCAACTGTAAAAAAAAAAAAAAAAAATTGTCAGGACGAAGAAGAGAATTTTAAAATAATGTTTCGTGTCATTGTTGTATGTATGTGTGTGTAGTGTACATTTTAGACGAGTTCTTAGATATTCTATATGGACAGAAAAGTGTATTGTTAGAATTTGATATAAGGATAAAGTAAAAGACTGGAAATAGAATTTTGTCCCTATGTTGGAAACTAAAACTTTAAACATAAAATAAATTAAATAAAAAGTATAACTATATAAATACGAGTATATACATATAGATAGGCACCTACACACCAACACAACTACAACTATTTATAAAAAGGACACTCTTGCACTTAAATGTGAGTGGTAATTGCGAGAAAATTAAAAATATCTTCATTGCAAATTTAAAATGATCACACTGTGTTGAACAAGTAAGGATATGCCCTTTACTAAATCAATTTATTTATTTTTTTAAATAACCATTAAATTTTTTTCAATCAAAATATTTTTCTTTTTATAACAGGTACTTGTACCCTTCCCCGGTTTTGTATCTCAAAGTAAAGTTTTCTCGGTACAAATTCAGACTTAACAGACATTTTTCTGTCAATGTCTAGTTACTCGTAGTTCCTTGATTCAATTTACCCTATTTTACCCTATCAATAGTCTTAATTTCAGGAATTGCGCTTCATATGAATATTCCTTTTTGAATTTCAATTTGTATCCCCTTTTACAGGTTTACCCGTGAGGTAATGGGTAGTGTGCCATGCCAAAGGTCATGAATCTCATCTCAAAATATTGCCATTCGGATTTCGCTTAAAAACTGTAGGTCCCCTCCATCGCTGTCATAACTCCCAACACAGGAATGGTTGAGAGTAGTAAGTCACCAGGTCCTGGTTCTCTAAGAGCTGTAGCGCCATTTAACTTAAATCCCCTTTTACCCTATTTAAAACGGCTCCAAATTATTAGCACAAACCGAGCCAATTTAAGCTCGATTAAGCTTTATATAGTTTTGAAGCTTAGTTCGAACTCTCTTCAAATGGCTATTTTACAGAAAGTGACATTAAATGTAGAAAATCTGTACTGTACATTGTTGACACGAAAACATAAATTGTTCGATACTTTTTGACAGTTCTTCTAACTCCTGTTGAAATGACAGCTGTCCTTGCAGTTCAGTTAAGTGCACGAATTTGTTCAGTATGAAAAACCTTAAGTTGAAATTGGGTGTTTCGGAAAATCTATATTTTTTTTTCTAAATTTTATGGTATTGATTCACCTGGGCTTGACTTTGATAACAATTCTAGTGTTGATAAATTTAGTATTTTTCTCAGGCGAAAGCAATCAAAAACTCAATTCAAAAATGTTTTAAACTACGTTTAAACTCTTCTTCATTCGAAAACAGATGCGAACAATAAACGAAGAGACAAAAAAAAACAGTCACAGTGGATTTAAATACATTTTCCAAAAAAGTAATTACAAAAACCTGAGCAAAAAAAGGCTAAATCGTCTTCTTGTAACTTTTCTGACAAGCGCCTATGTATGAAGCGGTTTTTCATGAAATTCTAGAAATTTTGAGATTCAAGACTTGAAAAAAAAAACTGTGTCTATCTTTTCGAACAACACTGTACGGTATATTTCGTCCGTGTCTATGTCAAGAACGTCATCTCCTGTTGGGCACCCTGCTGAACTATTGAGTTTCCGTCTTCCAAATGGAACACCTTTTGTAGACCACTTCACAGAGTTTGTTTGAAACTCAATTATCGACAAGAAAACCCCATGTCTATCTGTATATGGACAGAGTTTTCTAGAACTACGGGTAGAATAGTCCCATGGAAATGCATGTGTGTCTAGAAAAACTGTGTATACATACATATACGAGAAAAAATAGAGATGTATTGTGTTCGGGGGAAAAAACGCATTGAATGGAATATGATATAACTGTACTTTTCAATGAGTTCAGCTTTAAGGACATTTCGAGAATGTGTGCCTGTGCAATGTGCATGTGGGTGTGTGTATATTTTGTCATTATACTCATAGAGACACACTAACTTACCTGTTAAAGCTGCTCCATACGCCCAGGCAAAACTAAATAGAAAAGTCTGTTGGAACCATATTTGATTGTATGCCTGGTTCTTCTCTTCCACGAACTGCAGGAAGAATCTTGAAAGCATCTGTGTGTTGTCGTTGTCGTGGTCGTGGAAGGGCGACATACGCATTGTTATAAATGTCCGCCATCAAAAACATGCAAGTCGATGTCCAACGCCGACCAGAGGAAACAATATCCCGAAAAAAGAAGAAAAAAGGACGAAATAAATTAAGTTGTCTCCATATCGTCGTCGTCGTCGTCGTAGTCGTCGGACTCCCTGAGGGTTCTCTAAACGTGTGCTTTGTATGCGAGTAAATTGAAAACTGCACTGACTGCACGAAATACCCGCACACAAAAGCAACGTCATCAGGATAATTAAACTCACCGTGTATTGATATATCGGCGAAGTCTCCAGCATTGATTTGCACTGTGGCAACACCTCCAGAGCGGCTGGTATCAACCAATTTACCAGGTCCTCGTACAATGCCATATAGATGTCACTCAGTCCTTGTGTTGTTTCGAGAACTTGCGTGAAACTTTGGTGAATAACCCGCCAACCTAACTGAGCTGGTTCCATATAGATCATACCGCAACGTGACACTGTTGCGGGTGAGGCTTGTTCCAGGTCGGCCGGTTCGAATATCATGTTCATCATTTTGGTCATCTGGACTATTTCGCCAGACATGAGGCAGAGTTTTTTGTTATCGTCGAGGACGGTGTTAAGATTTTCTATCCAAACCGCATCCACTGGACCATCAAAGAGCACCCAATGACGTTCCCTATGTGACAATGATGACGACGATGATGACGATGCATTGGCCATTTCCCGAAAGGTCTTTGCTAGAACACCATCTGTCCATTCGTGCGAAACGGGATCGAAACAGCCATAAAGTTGACCCATTGTTATGGCTTTGGGGTTTATTATACGATAATTGACGGGATATTCGATGAGGGTAGCCTCTTGGTCGGTGCTAACGCATTTCATTGCCTGCGCAAGGACCTGCAATGTTATTTTATATAAATGTATAAATGAAAAACGAAAAGGGTACATAAATACTTATGTATAATATAATATAGTTATAAAAGGAGTTATCTTAATTGACGAGGACACAAGGAAGGACGACGCAACGATGATGATAGTTTATGTCCAAGAGATTAAAGTGATTTCGATTAAAAAGAGTGTGGTGTTTAATTGAAAAGGACACATAATTATCGTCAGCGAGAAAATAATTATCTGAAAGGGTTAAGTTCCTTTAAAGAATCCAACGCAAAGCACAAGGATAGTGCATATTGGGGAATAGTGGGGCAGTAAGGAAAAAGTCGTCGTAAGATTTTGGCCTTTGATGATATATTAATGTGGGGTAACAGTTTTTGATTAACCTTGTTTTAACCTGCGGGGGGGGCTCTTAATGTTTTCAAATATTATTTTGCAACTGTGTTATGTATCCCACTTCACCCTATAAATTGAATGAATTTTATAGATGAAGATTTTAAAACAAGCTGTCAAACTGGCCGAAAATTTAAGCCCAATAACTGTCTGGAGATGATTGTTGATAGAGATCCAAGTTAATACTGAACTCAAGAAATACCCTTTTTAATTGAGTAAAATTTTACTAATACCCGTTGTCCATACCTTAACACTATTTAGCATTTCGATAGGGTGAAAGCAGTTCTTTTCAAAATTTCTATCTGAAAAAAAGCCTAATGAAACTTATCTTCAAAATATGCAAATTCAATGCATTTATTCGGGTAACCCCATTTCACCCTATGAAAAGTTAACATTTTATAAGAAGTGTAGGTACCCTTAAATTCCAATTCTTTTATCCATATTAAGGCTTCCATTTTGCAAATTATCGGTTTAAAAATTGATCTTTGAAGTTCTTATTCTATTTTTTAAACCCCATTTTCCCCTTTTAAATGAAAAATTTAATTAATTAGTTATCGATTATTCTTTTCCCTTGTCACATTTTAAAAAATCATCTCCAGTGATGATCAAAATCTCGACAAAGTTATAAATAATTGCATCATCGCAAACCAACAATATGAACCCTGCATAGTTCTACACATATTGACATTTATGTATGTTCAAAAATGAGCTTCAAAGATGTAAAAAAAAAAACAAGATATTCAAAAAATGCCTTGATTTTTTTAATTCTCTTTTGCCACCATTATTGACTAAGGCTATCAGATGATACAATACAAGTATGAGACATTTAAATTTAATGATCCAGTTGGTCTTCATTATCGAAAACCCTTAATCCCTTCTCGCCCTCTAGTGAGAGGTTTTTTCAACTTTAACCCATTAAAAAACTAGTAAACAATAGAAAAACTTGGTGCTTCAATAGTTTTGAGTCATAAAAGTTTGACAACTTTAATACCCTTCTTTGAAATCAATCTCAATCCGGAATGACGTTCATATTGCAATAACTTTCGGACTCACTGTCAACGACGATGTTTCCTACATCTACCTACCTAAATAAAAAAACTGCTATTAATAAAAATGTCTCCACACTTTTGTTTGCTGTAGTTTCAAATTTTCCCATATACCAAACATCTGTTCCTCTTTCATACTCGTACATAATAATGTTCATTTCCCTAAAAATCCAATTTATTTCCCGACTATTACCAACGCAACTATACTCGTATCTAGTACCTAGACCCTTAAGTTTTTTTTTGAAGTTTTTTAAATATCAATATTGACACTTTTATAAGTAATGCGAAAGTACTTTCGAAACTTATTCACTTTGAAAAACTCAAAAGTTAAATATCTAGAGGAAAAAGTTTTCGTATACCTTCGCTGATGCTGCCATACTACGAATATCATATACGAGACTATAAGCTTGCTCTGTAACTTCGCCTTTGGCGTTAACCTCGCTCCCTGTGTGTTCAATGAAGCCTCGTGCATACATACATAGGTATACGAGTTGCTGTAGGTAGGTAGGTAGAGGTATTCATTTCCCACGCCAAAGCGACCCTATCGCTGCTGCTAAAATTGAGTATGTGCAAAGAATTACAAAACAAAAAAAGGTATTTTACATCGTGTAACTAGGTATGATGATCCTTTACCGTTGTGTGTCACTTTCACCATTACTACCATCACCACCACCACCACCCTAGTCCCGCCCATCATCACGCTCTCGGATATATACGTTTTCTTTTGGAAGAGCAAACTTCACAAGCCCACTTTCACCTCAGTTTGGCTGTGACAAAACTTTAAATTTAAGTCACACAGAAGCCTCAGCTCATAAATATTTCAATCCAAAAGCCCAGACATCTAAAACTGTCCCCGTGCATGTTCATAAAATGTAAATCAACTACCGTTGGCTACCGTTAAGAGAGAGAAAAAATAATAAAAGAGTAAAAAAAAGAGAAAGCAAAAAAAATATACAAATTTACAACTATCTCCTTTACCGAGTACCGACGACGATGCCGCCTCGATGCCTCGCCCGCCCCCTATTACCACGACTGTTATTGACCGTGTTGCCTCAAATTAAGTCGAAATTTAAAGCCCTCATAAAAAAGTTAACGAGTTTTGTCCACCCACGACGACAACGACGACGCCCGACGACTGACGTCTCACTCTCATACTTAGATTCTTGAAGCCAAACGACCAACAAACGAGGCTTCAATGGGACGACGACCGACGGACGAACGGACGGGATGGAGTAAAGGACGATACCGATGACAACGACGACGACCGACGACGTTGATGGGGACGGCCGGCAGTGTGCATTTTTATAACTCAGAAACAGCAATTTCGTTTGGCATATTCTATTCAATTTAATGCCTCATTAAAATGGAATATATATCCGCAACAACAATGGCAGCTCACTTCCTGTTCTTGTAAGCTGATGGGCTGAAGCTTAAAAAGGCTGCGTGGCTATTGTCCTTTCTCTGTTTTGAGGCATCCAGACTTGCAAACATACATATATGTATGTATAGGAGGCTCAGTATTGGTATATGTATGTAGGTATAGATATACACATATACTCGTATACCGTAACGATTGGTATATTGGTGGTTGTTGGTCATAAATAAATCCCTTCTGATTGCGAAGGACATTATTTGCCATTTCAAGTGCACATCATCAGAGAAGGGATAAATGCAAGGAGGATTTCCGGATGTTATTTTCTTAACTCACTTAAATATGCCCCAAAATCCAACCTGAGTATCAACAAAAAACCCACAAATCCAAATTCCCAAATTCTAAATCCCAACGCTTTTAAAATTCTCAAGTATTGATTTTTAAAATTTAAATTCACAAATCTATAAAATATTGAATTTCAAAATCTGCAACAAGAGTTTAGGAGAGGGTTTTTGAATTTTTATTTTTGGGATTTTCGCAAAAAATGGGATTTAAGGATTTTTGATTGGGATTTGTGATTTTGGTTACATTTTAGGATTTCATTTAGAACATTTTCTACACAACTTCAACCATTCTATAGTTTCTTCCGTCTCTTGTTTCATAGAACCCAATCCAATTTGGATATAACAGTTACCTCAGGTTTCGACTTTAAGGTTTTGTCTTTTAGAATTCTGGTTTAATTTTCGTCAAAATTATTTTGAGTTAATTATTAAATTTCAGTATTTGGGATTTTCGTTTTACAATCTTGATTGATATGGATATCGAATTTCGGTTTCAGATTATGTTTTGGGGTTTTTAAAAAATTGGGATTTTGATTATAAAATTTAAGTCGAGATTTTGATGATTTTGTTTAATATTGTTTTTGGTTTTTTTTTTAAATGGAGTTTAAGGTTTTTGGTTTTTGAACTGAGATTTTGATTTTGGGATTTTGGTATTTGGTTTCCGGTTTTTGCTGAGGGGATTTCAAGTAAGGAACTTTGTTTTGTCTTAGATTTTTAAAGTATTTTAAGTTATAGAATTCTGCATTTGGGATTTTGGTTTTGAGGTTCTTGTAATTTTAAAATAATTTTAGGATGAAGGGTTTTAGTTTTGTGATGTCGATTCTGGGCCTTTCAATCAAAGTCCCAAAACTAAGAATCATTATTTAGTTTTAAGTTTTAGCAATCTTACATCCCGATGAAATTCCCAAATATAAATTCAAACAAAAATGATGCTTTTCAAGGTTTATCCTCTTTCTCACCATAGACAGCAGGAATCAGCAGATATACTCTACAGAGTGACAGTCCTTACACACATCAACTCTACACACATACTCGCACGTACACATATATATATACTCACTTGATATGCTGTTGTTTTACCACCCATTGGACCGCCTACAATCATAAGACCGTGTCGTACCAGGAGCATTTCGTAAATTTGTAAAATCTTCTCGACGTACCATGGTGTTGCTTGGAGATTACGTTCCTCCAAAATTTTCCTCATCCATTTGAGAAGATCATCTCGTGAAGGCTGAAAACGGAAATGAAATAAAGTTAGTGGGCGTCCAAAGCGTGATGGAAATAACGGAAAATTCATTTTCTAGCATTGCCAGCTATGCCAAGGCCTTTAGAAGAATGAAATCACACACTACACTGAACTCATCATAGCAGCAACTTTGAGTGCAGTGCGTTAGCTGCGTCACGTCTGTGCGTCGTCGTCGTCGTTCGGTCGTGTTCAGCTAGAGATCGACTAGTTCGTCCTTGCGTGTCACACTCGTCGTTTATAGTCCTATCCTATATACAACACCTTGAAGCCTGGAAGGTAGGTACGACACAGTTGCTGCTGACCAGCCGCAAGTATGTTGCCTCGTTTTTTGTCCATCCTAACTCACTGTATAGTCGAGTCCCATAGTGTTGCTATTGGGAATATCTATGTGCCAAGAGCGGCAGAGCAAATGCTTGAGGTAAAGATTAATTGGACGGATAGGATGTTAAGGAGGCACAACAACTAAAAATCCTCCAGCTTTGTTTTACACAGTATATGTGCATAAAACGGTGACGGGCGTTAGCCGGCAGTGGTAGCAGTAGCAGCAGTAGCAGTAGCAGCAGAAGCCTATCGGCTAAAACGATAAAATGACAAAACTTACCTCAGGCAAATCCACACCTGGGAATAGATCCGTGTAAATGCCAACGAACAGAGAGACATCTTGGTCGAGAAATTTTGGCAGGTTAACATCGACGATGGCTCGCAGCACAATTTGGGCTTCGGGTAAATTGGGATGCATTCGTCGTAACGATGCAGATGCCAAAAGCACAGATTTCACGGCTCGCATACCTGTCAAAGAAGAGTGTGAAATTTTGTGTGTTAGTTTTGTCGGTATTGGTATATGGCAAAAGAATACAAATACACAAAAAAAAAAAAAAAACACAACACACACTGAAACGAAACGAAACAAAACATGGAGACATGTTCATTTGGTCCTGTCACCATTTCTAGTTTCAGTCCACTGTCCAGATGCTCTTCACTTTATCTGTCTAATCAATTGGAATGACATTTTTGCATTTTTGTTGTTCTTTTCTTTTTGGTGAGAAGGTCTTGAATTCAAGCCTGAGTTATTGAGGAAGAACATTTCAATTATCTTTTTCTGTGGAAGTGTGCGGTTGTGGTAGTTTTGGTATTTTGGGAAATTTTTGACAAAAAATAACCTTAACACTTGATATTCTACTATCATATAGGTACAAAAATGAAGGTTTGAGTATAAAAAAGTCAATTTAAATGTTTATTAATTCTAGAAAGAAGTCTCTTGGCTTCTGGTTAAAACTATTTCTTAAAAATAAAAAATAAAATCGGATTTTGTACTTCAAAAAATAAAAATAAAAATAAAAAAACAGTTAAAGCTTCATAAAATAAATTTAAAAAAAAATATGTAGAAAACAAAAATATTAAGTTTTTGTGAATATTTAAAATATTTTATTTTTCTTTGGCTTTGTTTTTAAAAATAAAATAAAACCTGTAGTTTTTAATAAAAAAAAAAGAAATTCAACTTTTTTTTCAAATCTTGAACTTTTTTTTAATAAAAAAAAATGATATGCATACAAGCACAAACATTTTTTAAATTAAAGAAACTTCAAAAAAATTAAACATTTCTTATGTATAAATATAAAAAATACTTTTTTTCCTAACACTTATTTAAAAATGTAAATAAATTTTTAAACAAATTTTTTTCCATTAATACAAAAATACATAATATTTTGTGTATTTTTTTTTTTTAATTTAAAGACTATTTTATAGCTTCTTAAAAATCTTTTCAATATTTTTATTTAAACAAATATTTTTTAAATTTAATAAAAATTCCCTTCTCTTTTATAACTAAAAAACAGTTAATGCAACTTTAGTTTTTATATTTAAGAAATAAAACAAATTTTGAATTATTTAAAATAATAATATTTAAAATTAAATTTTAAAATTTATTTAAAATAAAACAAAAATCTATAGACCTTCCCTGTTATAGTTATGCGTATGTGCTTGTATTGATGCAGACGAAAAAATAATTTCCAAATTAAAAACTTTTTAATTTTTATGATTTTGAACCTAAAATTTTAAATTGCATAAATTAATTTTAAAAATTGTAATCACATAATTTTTAAAGCTAAGTTACAAAAATTACAAGTTTGAATATAAACGGATTTTTTTTGAAGATTAAAAATTTAAATTTTATACTTATGTATATTTTATTTGTTTTATATTTTTTCAAGTATCTTTTTGTTTAAAGATTAGTTTTTTTTTCTAAATCAATGTTCCACTCAATGAATCAAACCAAAAACACACACAAATATTTTGTTTTTAAGTTACATATTATTTATATGTACTTATTACTAAAAGAATTTTACATACAAAATAAAATAAAAAATATAAACATTTCATGAACCCTTAACGGAAACTATCCTTAAAAATGTACCCAATACCAATAAATTGTGTTGCAGTTTTTTTCAAAACTATAAAAACTACCTTCACTTACATGATGTGACCCAAAAATAAAAGTAAGAAAAAAAGTAAATAAAAATCTAAAAAAAACATCTCTATTCACTCACATCTACACACACTTACCATAGTCATAGTGCGATTGAGAGGATAACTGTTCGGAGCACAGCTTGTACGTGTGCACGATTTTCTGGGCCAACGGACGTGCATCATCGAATCCATTCGAATATAAAGTGATTTCACCAATCATTGCATAGTCAGGTACCATCATAGCCACCGTCCGGAAGAGGACCTTCAAATTGTCCGGAAGTTCCGTGCGTCCAGCATACCTTTATGGTAAATCGTATGGAAATGGAAATATATGTATATACCATCAGCATAAGAAAGAAATCGATTCAAATACACACACAAATCTTTTCTCTAATTTTCCTTCCTTCACTATACTCATATATACGAGCACGAGTCGAGTACGATATATATACGAGTATATTGAAAAATCGAAATGACCGAGGAAATGGAAGAGTCCAAAGTCTGAAGGAATCACTACCAAGGACTATTTTACATACACACGAGTCGAATCGAGTCGAGTTGGGAAAGAGGACATATTTTCTGGTTACAACTCAATTTACCGTCATACGAACAGAATATGCACAAATTACAGGAGCTATGGACACTCGTACATACATATAGTACAGACACATGCAAAACTGCTGTCCACTTCGAAAGTAAGTTTTTCAATTTTAATTTTCCCCAAAAAACCTGAAAGTCTTTCTCTGGAGCTGGAGCTGGAGCACGACCAGGCGAAACTTTGGTCGTTCTCGTTGTCATTGTATCCATATCACCACCACGCCCGCCGCACCGCGTCGCGTCGTTGCTCCGACTGGCCGTTACCGTCTCTCGGCCATTTTAATGTCCTTCAGGCAGGATATCATAGTCGAAATACCCGTCTTCGTAGTCGAGCAAGGATATAATGTTACACGAGAAGAGAGTATTCAAAAATTTTATATACGTGACATTATACCAGCCACCGAAGCCAGACTATTTTATACTGGAATTTTAGCCAGAAGGGTAAGGAACGAACATATATAGACCAAATTGCGCACTTACCCGGGGTTCATTGTAATAAATATGGAGCAAGTTGGATCCAATTTTAGCATTGTGTCTTCGAAGAAGAATTTAACTACTCTCCTGGCAATGGCTCGTTGTATAGTTAGGATTTGTTGGGCAACGACAGACAATACCTCCAGTTCGATTCTATTGAATTCGTCGAAGCATGCCCAAGCTCCAGACTGGGCTAGACCCTGGAAAATTAAATTTACAAAAAAACATAAAAACAGTTTCGAACATGAGAATGCAATTAAATATATTTTTTTTTTGAAATAATGTTTGGGAAAGTCTGGGGAAATTTGTATACATAATATAATGCAGGTTAAGTAAGTATTAAAAATTGTTTTCAAAAATTAAATATTTAAGAAATTCAATATCAAAATCTAACGTCATATTTAAATAGTCAAACTATTTCTGTTTAGGTAGGTCTTTCTAAAGAGTGTTTAGACATGTGGTTTTCAATCTCGCAATACTGTTTTAGGAGTTGGTCTTTTTGAACAGCTGTCACTTGATTTATTCTCAGTTTAGTTTGCCATTTCATAAAAATGAAGCACGTTTGGTGAATGGGCCCAAAACGAGATGGCCACCGATCCCGATTTTTTTTATTGCAAAAAGTGGTCGTTAATTGGGGCTCTCGCCTACAATTTATTTAAACCAGTCGCCGTGGCCACTTGTTAAAAATCATATTCAAAATATAATGGCGAATCCTTATCTTTATAATAAAGCTAAATTTTTGACATAAATAATATGGGTTTTATTTCTAAAAAATATATAAAACATATAAAAAAAACACAATTTATTTTCTTGTTTTTTTTCAAATGATGGACTCTTCCTAGAAGACCTCTAATATTATGATTATAAGTGATTTCATAGAGATTTATAAATAAACCCTGTTATTAACCATTAGGCAATTTTTTAAAGCTCAAAGTAAATCCACAACAAAACTTCCTCTTAGCTTAAATCCTTTTAATTTTTCTACTCCTGCAGACGAAACCATTTTCGAAAATAAATAAGGATACATATTTTATTTATAATTTCACAATGTTAAATCGACAAAATCGTCGCTCAACCCATAAAATTCCCCCTTTACATTTTTATTAGCCAAAGGTACTACATAATTGAACATCTCACTTTTAGTATCAAAATTAACTTTTTACTGCACAAACAAAACAAAAACTTTTACGATATACTTTAAATGTTTCAACTTATTTTCCAACAAATACCTAATTAAATTTATTTGAATATTCAACAAAACAATTTACAAATTTCAAATCTCTCTCAACTCCACCACCACTCCATATCCTTATTCTATACAGGAAATTCGAGTGAGTTATTTTCTCCCACTTTTAAACTTTATGGAATTTGTATTACCTAAACGAATATTTTTCGAAAAGCCTTGATTGTGATGGTGCGGTGGTTGTGTAGTGATGGCTATGTCAATTTTCAATTTAAATCTTTTAACAAAACTGGTGTATTAATATTTTAACTAACCACAAAATAAACCCAAGGAATTAGTGTTGACACAAATATTTTTCTCCCCTAAAAGAGTATTATTATTAAACCCAAAAGTTCTTTGTTTTATTTGTCAAATAATAAATCTTTTTAATTCCGCAAGGATGAAATAAGCAGGACCGGGGTCGTTGTATTTTGTCCTTGGATCATAATTCATCAACTTTACCTCAAAATAACGATTAACCTCAAAATTTTGATTCAGAAAAAACAAATCACTACTTTACCTACCTGTATACCATGAAGAGTATATCACCAGTGCTACCAACTCACAGATATTTTATAGTTTTAAAACAACAATTTGTAAATTATTATGTTAGGTGTTTAAAATTTAAATTCTGATATTTTTTGTTTGGAATTTAAATCTTATGAGAAGACGAAAATAACTTCGTTATGAATATTTGTTGGTTATCTATGGTGGAAAATTTTACGATAATCAAAAAGTGTTTTTTTTTGACGTGAAGTTTAAAAAAAAAAAAAACAAAACCGATATAATTTAATGCTATGGCCAAGAATTTAGCTTTATTATAAAGATAACGGTGTGCCATTATGGTTTAAAAATAATTTCAGGCAAGAGGCCCAATTTTCAACCACTTTTTGTATGTTAGAAATAACGTCTCTTCCAAGTCGTCAATCGTCTCGGGCTTATCTGAGTAAACAATCGACTTCATATAACCCCACAAAATTAGTTTAGTGATGTTAAACCGAACGATCTTGGAGGCCACACCATAACTTCATTGCTGAACAAAATTTTCTTGTGAAATTCGGGATCGGTGGCCATCTCGATTTGTCAATAAATTTCCACGATTTACAATCGTTATTTAAGAGTAAGTCAATTTATTCTGAAATGGCAAAGCAAATTGAACATAAATCAAGTGACAACTGTCAGAAAAATCAACTTCGAAAAAAGTATTGCCAGATTGAAAACCACACGTCTAAAAAAACACACTTTTTATAAGTTTTCCGAGTGGGTCACAAACAGCCTTTTTTTTAATTTTATACACTTAATTGTCCTATGTTAGTTTTTGGAATTTTCTCCAATATTTGTATTCATCTCAATAAATTTGGAAAAAAAATATTTTGGAAAATACGGCTTATAAAATATATTCCTATTTTTAGGAAATTGCAAAACACAATCTTCTCGAAACAACTTTTGTTAAAAGCAATTTTCAACATTCTTTTTAGAAAAATCGTTTGGTATGTTTTTGAGATAAGCATTTATCCGACAAACAGCATGATAATACTTACTTTGAGCTTAGTCTTAAGTCTAACCATCTAAAATAAAATTCATAATTCAAGACCACAAATGGATAGTTAAATTACTTAACGTCTTCTCCCGCCTATATTTCAAGTTTTAATGTGTTAAATTATAAAATTATTTTGGACTCGTCTAAGTCGCGTGCCTTAACTAAAAGTTCTGAAAAAATTCAATTTTTATTATCTACTCATAAAAGAATTTTTTTTAATTGAATTTTTAAATTAATACCCATCTGTATGTAAAACAGATTAAAAATTGACCACCTTTGGTTTTGAATAATAATTATTTTCTAGTGGTCACACGCGTCGAATGATTTTTTTTTTCTGATCAAAATTGAAGGTCAATAGAGCAAAAACAAAAATGCCCAAAACCATTTTTACACGCGCATGCAAATTTTGAACCTAAAACGAAACCTTAAAAAAATAAAAATCTAAAATTTTATATTTTATTTTTTATTCGAATATGTAAAGTTCTTTGTTGATTAAAAATATAATTGATATAGATATGTATAGATAAGGTCTCATGAAACCTTTTATGCAAAATGGTTTTCCTTTTAAGTTAAAATGCCGCGCTTAATTTTATAATTTCGTCTGTAAGTTTTATGTATCTGCCCACTTCTTTTGTTTTTTTGCATAATCAAATTTAGCTATAGATAAATTAGCCATTTTTGAACATCTTTAGTCCAAATTCTCATATCACTCACAGTTAATTATTATTCCTAGTTTTATACCTTAACATTTCTTATACTCGTACCTAAGGCCTGCAAAAGTCGATGATAGAAACTAATTAAATGGTTAATGAACCCCAAAGTGGTGGGATCGCCTTATGGTCTTACAAAGGCAAAAAAAAAAGTAAATATATAGAAAATTAATTTAAATCTAACAGAATAAATGGCTCATTATAATTTATCAAAAAAAAAAAAATAATAGAAACTGTAGCAACTCGTCCATAAAATTTAGTTTCAAGTCCACATAGTGATAGGAGAACCTTCATAGTAAGATGGCAAAAAATTAATAGTAAAACAGTCTATTTGATCAGGAGTACATTGGGACTGAACATGTCTAAAGTTGAAAAAATTTGAACCACAAAATTGAAATTGACATAGTCAACTTTTTGATCATCACTTTTGAGAAACTAGTGAATAAATTTAGTCAAAAAAAAAATGGGAAAAAATGGTTACATAAGCATTGAACTTTGCTAAAACGGCTTTATACTCGTATACAAATTGGAGAAAACTCTTAAAACAACCACAAAAATATTATGAAAAAATCCAATTTTGTTTGATTATCTCTCCTACTGTTAACTATCTAAGTTATAATCAAATTCAAGACATCAATTAATTGATGAAAATTTAGGGTTTCTTCTCAAGACACATATGTGAGTATTTAAATTAAGAAGATAATATATTCTTCAGCGAATCGATAATTAGATTCTACTTTTTAATGAGAGAATAAAGGAATCTATTGGCAAAAAGTGTGAAAGGCTTTTAAAGCGCGAGTGTAAAACTAGTTTTGACCATGTAGAGCGAAAAATTGCTGAGAGATTCTACGATAGATCTGCTATATAAAAAGGCTTGAGAATCTAGGAGTATCATCATTCACTCCACTTTCTTCTCGGGCTGCGAATCAAGAACAGAAGAATGGTTAGTATACAAAAGACTCAAGCTTCATTTCTTGACTTTGATTGCAATAAAACATCTTTGAATAGTTCTAATTTGTATCTTCTTTTTTTTGTAGAAATTCTTTGTTGTACTCTTCGCTGTTATTGCCACCGCTGCAGCTGGTGCCATCTCAACTGAATACCTGCCCCCAGTTCAGGATGCTGCTATTCCTTCAAACGAATACCTGCCTCCAGTAGCTGCTCCAGTAGCTATTGCTCCTGAGGAACCCACCATCCTTGCTGATGATGGATACCGTTACAAGACTGTCAAGCGTTTCCGTTTGAGGCACCGTCGTGATGTCAACGAACTCCCATCCAACGAATACTTGCCCCCAGTTGTTGAGGAAGCCCAATACGCTCTCCCCCAGGCTCAGCCAGAGATCCAAACCGTCTTGGCTGATGATGGATACCGTTACAAGACCGTCAAGCGTTTCCGTTTGAGGCACCGTCGTGACGTCAACGAACTCCCATCCAACGAATACTTGCCCCCAGTTGTTGATGAAGCTCAATACGCTGTTGCCCAACCCCAACCAGAGATCCAAACCGTCTTGGCTGATGATGGATACCGTTACAAGACCGTCAAGCGTTTCCGTTTGAGGCACCGTCGTGACGTCAACGAACTCCCATCCAACGAATACTTGCCCCCAGTTGTTGATGAAGCCCAATACGCTATTGCCCAACCTCAACCAGAGATCCAAACCGTCTTGGCTGATGATGGATACCGTTACAAGACCGTCAAGCGTTTCCGTTTGAGGCACCGTCGTGACGTCAACGAACTCCCATCCAACGAATACTTGCCCCCAGTTGTTGATGAAGCTCAATACGCTATTGCCCAACCTCAACCAGAGATCCAAACCGTCTTGGCTGATGATGGATACCGTTACAAGACTGTCAAGCGTTTCCGTTTGAGGCACCGTCGTGATGTCAACGAACTCCCATCCAACGAATACTTGCCCCCAGTTGTTGATGAAGCTCAATACGCTATTGCCCAACCCCAACCAGAGATCCAAACCGTCTTGGCTGATGATGGATACCGTTACAAGACAGTCAAGCGTTTCCGTTTGAGGCACCGTCGTGATGTCAACGAACTCCCATCCAACGAATACTTGCCCCCAGTTGTTGATGAAGCTCAATACACCGCTTTCCCAGAATCCGACATTCTGGCTAACGATGGATACCGTTACAAGACCGTCAAGCGTTTCCGTCTTCGTCGTCATTAAGTTCGACAACTTTGTGATAATAATATAAGCTTGAGTTGAAAACGAGTAAATGATAAAATGAATTAAAATAAAAACAACCTAATAATAATTAAAAATAAAATTCTGGTTTATTATTTTAAAAATTTAAACGTCCCAAGTGTCAAACATTTCTGTTCAATCAGCGCCACCTATCGATAATTTCAAAGCTGACTGCACAGAAACGTCAAAAAATTCAATTAAAATTGAAACAAGAGAAAAACAATACAATGAAGAAAGTAAGTGCACAAGACACAAAAGTTATTACTTCTTAGTTGTCGAAGGCTGGCTCAAACGTTTTTAGAAGAAGCTAGTATAAGACTTGTATTAAAAAAGGAGTTTTTTAAATCATGACACATGGGATAGGAAAATAACAATTTTAGACAATATTCATGCATTTTTCAATTGAGAGTTCTATAAAAGAAAGTTTTGAAAAAAGGAATTAAAAAAAATCTTAATCAGTATTATAATCTGTAAACTTACTGCTGTTAATGAGTAAAAACTTTGAAAAGCTTCATTAAGTATTCTCTTGTTCTTACTTAATATTCAAATTGTCCCCGTAGACAAGAACAAGACATAAGCTTCTTTTCAATAAAGAAGTAAACGAAGCAAATGGAAACCCAAAAATCATTTGCTTACTAAAAAATTAAGTATACGCCCAAGTGACCCTCCTTTAAAACATTGCAGTGACGAAGTAAAATGGTATGTTACATACTTTTTCTTCGACTTTGTGTACTCTTCCCACATGAATTAAGTAGGATCAATGTTTTTGTAAGATATAAGACTTCAAGAAATAATAATTGACCTTCCTGACATTTGAAAAGGTCAAAATGTTTCGTTATTAAGTTCATGACATTTTCCAAAATTTGTCTTTTTACACTGAAAGACCACTCAAAAACTTGTTTGAACATTCTTTTATTTTAAAGCTATGACTTTTCGGGCGAAAATATGGTATAAATATTAATGTCAGCTTCTTAGTCTCAATCTATTTTATTTTGGTGGTGGTTTTATTTAAATTTTTACTATAAGTTATTTTGAGCTTGAGAGTTAAGATATATTACATCTTAAACACTGGATCCTCTTGTATTGATCTCATCATAATCCTTGTGGATTATAATCGAACAGTACATCGAATATCGATCACCACTACACCTGTTGTTCCTCGAGAAGGCTTTTTGTACAGCGTCAACAGGGAGTTTAGCTATCTGGCTGCTATTATAAAAGCGACTTATGATTTGTCCCAATGTCAAGTTTTGCATGGAGGTAGATCAGACAGGACTGCAAATCGTCACCAATACTTTTTGTATTGTTGATAGTTATGTATTGCGGATAACTTTGACAGGAAGTGGAAGAATATTCTGACAACTTACATCAAACATCTTGTATGCTTGTATTCTTGCTTTCTCATAAGATTATGGATCTCTATGAAATGACAACAAGGATGGAGAAGAAGGACCAAGCTAAGAGAAGCTAATAATTAATACGGGAAAGACTAAGATGTTCAGCCTCGGGAGCTCGCAATCATCCGCTCCGATAAACATTGCTCAACAACCAGTAGAGCACTTGAAGAGCTTCCAATACCTTGGAAGTATCATTTCTACTAAAGGAGGAACCGAACTAGGTCATCGCCAGCCGTATCGGAAAAGCAAAGGCTGTGTTCGGGATGTTATGTCCAATGTTTGGAGGAACAAACCTCTGGTCTTGAACACAAATCTGCTACATGGATGCAGCACTTGGAAAATAACAACATTTTTTAATAGGTGTCTTCGAAAAATCTTACGAGTTTTCTGGCCTAATCGTATCTCCAACGAGGATCTACATAGACGAACAGGTCAGGAACCCATAGACACCATTATACGAAGGCACAAGTGGCAGTGGATTGGACACACGCTTCCTCAGGGGAATCCACTCACACAAGAAGATAGAAGAGTTGGTAGACCGAGAAGCACGTTGAGAGGTACAGTCGAGGATGAATTTGCGAGATTGGGAAAGAGCTGGAGAGAGCTTAAATAGATCGCTGGAAACCTCACATGATAATGGCGGGTAGGAGTAGTTGAGGCCGTTTGTTCCACTAGAGAATACCAACGGAGTTCGTAGGTCCCAGGTCCTAAGTAAGTACGCCTTAAACATCCCAGCAAACATTTCAATACCCTGTTTTGCGTTCAGAATGCAAAAAATATTCAGAAGTAGAAAACCAGAACTTGTTCAAGAGTTTTCGTGTAGTATTTTTTTTAAATTGTAAAAGTATCGAAACATTTGCTTTTTATATGTATGTAATTAAAGTTCTTAAGTCTAATTCCAAAAAGTCTAAAGCAAACGGGAATACTATAGAACTACCAACACATTTTTAAAGAAATTTTTGGCCAGAATCTAAGGCCATACATTCTCCATTGAATTCAATTTCCCATTTAAAAGTGACAATTAAAGTTTATGTGTGAAGTTGTATGAAAAATCATTTTTGGTATTTGAAGTGAGAAATAGCTGTTCAATAGTTTTATAATTTCCAATCTAAATAATCTGAGACAAAAAAAAAATCAAAATCAGAGCATTTTTTTTTTAACCATCCCACTCTTCATCCAATTAACTAAAAATAAGCAGCTCATTAGCAATTCTATCTTCTATAAAAAAAAAACAGTTTATAAAAAGATTGTGTCAGAAAAAAAATAATTTATTGATGCGAATTTAAGTAGGTAGATATCTAGCTCTCTTTTAATGTATGCAAAAATTTAGACCAAACCAAATTGTGAAGACCAAGTGTGGTTCAATCCGCAAAAGAAGGCATCAATTTTGAGTTGGTGTGAAAAAAAAAAAACATTTTGCATAATGATTAGAGCATTCAACTGATTTCAGCATTTTGATAAAATCGAAAATCAAAATTCTTAATTAGAATTTCATATAAATAGACAGAAATCCTAAGAATTACCATCATTCACTCAATTCAATTCGAAGATTGCGAATCATCTAAGAAAAGAAGAATGGTTAGTGGAATAATCCTTAAGCTTTTGCTTGGAATTGTGTTGGGAGAAAGCAGTGATCTTTATTAATCCTTCATCTTATTTTTTAGAAACTCTTTGTGGTCCTTTTCGCTGTTATTGCCACCGCTGCAGCTGGTGCCATCTCAACTGAATACCTGCCCCCAGTTCAGGATGCTGCTATTCCTTCAAACGAATACTTGCCTCCAGTAGCTGCTCCAGTAGCTATTGCTCCTGAGGAACCCACCATCCTTGCTGATGATGGTTACCGTTACAAGACTGTCAAGCGTTTCCGTTTGAGGCACCGTCGTGACGTCAACGAACTCCCATCCAACGAATACTTGCCCCCAGTTGTTGAGGAAGCCCAATACGCTCTCCCCCAGGCTCAGCCAGAGATCCAAACCGTCTTGGCTGATGATGGATACCGTTACAAGACCGTCAAGCGTTTCCGTTTGAGGCACCGTCGTGACGTCAACGAACTCCCATCCAACGAATACTTGCCCCCAGTTGTTGATGAAGCTCAATACGCTGTTGCCCAACCCCAACCAGAGATCCAAACCGTCTTGGCTGATGATGGATACCGTTACAAGACTGTCAAGCGTTTCCGTTTGAGGCACCGTCGTGATGTCAACGAACTCCCATCCAACGAATACTTGCCCCCAGTTGTTGATGAAGCTCAACACGCTATTGCCCAACCCCAACCAGAGATCCAAACCGTCTTGGCTGATGATGGATACCGTTACAAGACCGTCAAGCGTTTCCGTTTGAGGCACCGTCGTGACGTCAACGAACTCCCATCCAACGAATACTTACCCCCAGTTGTTGATGAAGCTCAATACGCTGTTGCCCAACCCCAACCAGAGATCCAAACTGTCTTGGCTGATGATGGATACCGTTACAAGACCGTCAAGCGTTTCCGTTTGAGGCACCGTCGTGATGTCAACGAACTCCCATCCAACGAATACTTGCCCCCAGTTGTTGACGAAGCTCAATACGCCGCTTTCCCAGAATCCGACATCCTGGCTAACGATGGATACCGTTACAAGACCGTCAAGCGTTTCCGTCTCCGTCGTCATTAGATTCGATAGCTTTGTGATAAAAACTTTTAACCACCTACGCTTAAAAGTTTGAATTGAAAATGAGTAAATGAATAAACGAAAATAAAAACAAAAAACAACAATTAATAAAAAGTTACTTTGTATTTTTTTAATACGGATCACCTTGGATTGAGAAAATTTCATATGATTATGTGAATTTAAGATTCAACCTTTTAACGAGGATCTAGAAAAACCATGACTTACATAACTTATAGAAATAATCCTTAATCCTTAACTCTTAAAATGCCTTTTCCTATCCGGATAAATCCGATTAGATCAAACTTTAACAGAACAACAATTGTAGACTAACCAATGGATGCAATTCAGAATACCTGTCGGAAATCTTAACAACTCATGAAATATTTCTGATTTTGGAAATGTTCCTAAACTGATTTGGTCTAAATTTTCGAATAAGATGAAACTCATTCTATTTTCGACACCGCTCTAATTTTTTCAAACAATAAAAAGGAAGATCATTAAAATAAGCTAAATTTTCCAGACTAAACCTTCTATAGTACGAGTGGTTCCTGAGATACAGCTCTGCCATCAATTTTTTTTTTTTGGAGCTCCTAGGCTCCTACCCACATCATAGAACTTTTAAAGTTCAAATAAAGGCAGTCGTACGGTGACAGAAAAATCAGAAATCAAGAAATTACTGTTTTTAATAAATGGGCGTGATATCCGCCCACTTAATCATAATTTATACCTTTTAATGAACTTGGAAAGAGTGGTAGGAAACAGTATATAAGGGAAAAAGTCAGAAAAAGAAAAAGTCTATCAATCTTGGAGAATGATGAGGTTAGGCCTCGAAACGAGAGAAACCTCGGTCTAGCAGTGGATAAATAATTTCGAAAAATTTTGGGAACAAATGTTAGAAGAGAAGAACTATAAATTAAAATATTCGTGAAAAAAAAACACGAGACTAAAACGAGATTCACTTAGACCGATTATAAGTTTTTGATTTGGACGAGGCCAAGGCGAAGCTCGCAAACATTTTGTCGTGGCTGGTCTCGAGTCCAGGCTTAAAAATAAAATTTCGTTATACAGTAGAAGTTGACGTGAGTAAAAAAAAAAACATTGAAGACTTAAGATTGAGAAGGCGTGGCTGCTACCCAACTAACCAAAAATCTTTGTAAAAAGGAACGAAATCCGTCCAAGAACATGATTCTAAAAATAGCGCTGTTGTATTTTTTGTGTACCATGATAAGTAGGTACTGAAATTTTTGATGAATCACAAAAATGACGTTATGTTAACTGACGGATTAAAAACCAATGATAAGCACATAGAAATTGTCATTTCAAAAGAAAGCATTCACATTTAAAAAAAGAGGGTAATTAAAATGGATATTCTCGATTCACAAGGTATTCAAAGTTTATCAGAACACGACTGGTACCTAGTGGACCTTTTTTATGGCATCAATAATGATGAATCAAATTCCGGAACAATTCAAACCTCTAAGATTATGATTAAGAAACTCATCTATCTCCAATTGACACAGGTACTGCTATATCAAAAAGTCCTTAGATTTTATTTCCTAGATGTCTACAAAGATTATATCTCTTACAATCCAGGAAACACATGTTAACACTGCTAAGTCCAAAACGACGTGTGTGGCAGAGCAGAAAATTAAAGATCTGAAGACAGACAATCACTATCACTAGGTCCACATATGAAATCGCAGAAAGACGGAGTGGAGCGGAGCGGCGCGGCGGTGGCAACCAATCAAACCTAACTGTACTATCCCCCATTAATTATTTAAATTTTATTAATTATGTATGCGTAAAGATAAAAAAAAACTAACTTTAAATTATTTGATGCAAAATTTTGATAGTTCCAATTGAATGTATCTATATAGTAAAAATATGCAAATCATGAAGATGAAGATACAGATACAAAGCTATTTTAGGAAGACTCTTCAACTATTAAATCACGAAATGAATCAATTATTGACTCATTGTGTTTAGTTTTAAGATCATTCAACTGACTGATATAAATTCATAGATATATCTATCTAAATATGCGAACTGCATATAAATAGACAAAAATATTGAGAAGAATTATCATTCACTCGACTTCTTTCGCAACTTGCGAATCATTTCAGAAAAAAGAAGAAAGACAATGGTGAGTCGAAGGTTCCTAACACTTAAGAGGACTTAATGAAAATAAAAATTAATTCTTTTAACAAAATTAATCCTTGCTCTCATAATCTTCTCAGAAACTCTTTGTGGTCCTTTTTGCTGTTATTGCCACCGCTGCAGCTGGTGCCATCTCAACTGAATACCTGCCCCCAGTTCAGGATGCTGCTATTCCTTCAAACGAATACCTGCCTCCAGTAGCTGCTCCAGTAGCTATTGCTCCTGAGGAACCCACCATCCTTGCTGATGATGGTTACCGTTACAAGACTGTCAAGCGTTTCCGTTTGAGGCACCGTCGTGATGTCAACGAACTCCCATCCAACGAATACTTGCCCCCAGTTGCTGATGAAGCTCAATACACTGTTGCCCAACCCCAACCAGAGATCCAAACCGTCTTGGCTGATGATGGATACCGTTACAAGACCGTCAAGCGTTTCCGTTTGAGGCACCGTCGTGACGTCAACGAACTCCCATCCAACGAATACTTGCCCCCAGTTGCTGATGAAGCTCAATACGCTGTTGCCCAACCCCAACCAGAGATCCAAACCGTCTTGGCTGATGATGGATACCGTTACAAGACCGTCAAGCGTTTCCGTTTGAGGCACCGTCGTGACGTCAACGAACTCCCATCCAACGAATACTTGCCCCCAGTTGTTGATGAAGCTCAAGCTTTCCCAGAAGCCCAATCTGACATTTTGGCTAACGATGGATACCGTTACAAGACTGTCAAACGTTTCCGTTTGAGACGTCATTAGGGATTATTATATGGCTTTGTGATATTAGTTAAGCTTGATTTGAAAACGAAATAAAAAACATTTTACAAAAAATAATTTCTAAAGTATTTTCATTTTTGAAAAATTCGCTTAAGTAACTTCTTGGTTTCGTTCAGTCATATCAATACCTACTTTTGGAAATTTGCTCAAACAGATCTTAAGCTAGCAAAAACTTCAAGTTCAAAAGTTTTTGATTTTAAGCAACGCAAGAACAGTTCTTTCATTTAATTTAAAAGAAGTCTTAAACAATGGTGTTTCCAAAAATTTTGTAAAAGTTTAGAAATCCTATCGGTTCATCATTTTGGAAACTGTTTTAAAAGAAAATCCAGTTTATTTGACAACACTAAAATTGATATGTCAAACAATTTTATTTACAGATACAAAATTAAAATATTCATAATTGAAAACAATTCTATAGTAAGTTTAAATATTCAAAAATTTTACATAAAAAACAAAAAACATTTATAATTCCACTATAAAATTCAGTTTGATGTCAAATATTTTTGAAGTTTTTTTTTTCATTAAGAAACAATTTTACGCTATTTAGAATTCAGTCAGTCATAAAAAATATTGAATACAAAAACCAGTGAATATTAAATGCTTAAAACGAGTATGCAAAGTTTAATCTTAATTTGTGATATTTAAATCAAATTTTAATATTTATTAGTGACGTGTCTGCGTCATAGTTTTAGTTCTGTCAGAATGCGTAAGAATAGAAATTATAGATTTTCATAAAACTTCACTTCTTTAAAACCTGTTATTGACAACTCTGAAAAATATTTCTTGCAGGAAAGAATATAAAAGACTTTTTCTGAAAACTTCATAAAATAATAAAAAACGTTCATAGAAAATAATGCAGAATCATAACTCTACCTTGCCGGCAAATGTCGGTACAACTTTGACATTTGTGAAGTAAATAAATGCAGTAATCAAGATCAAGTAAGACTCGTTTGAAATTAGTAGTTTTGACGTTTCATCAAAAATAATCGCCTTTCTTAACCATAAATGTAAATAGTACCAACATATGTGACTAAGTTAATCAATGAAACGTCAAAATGTGTAATCTAAAAACAGTCCAATATGATCACGCCACTTTGTGTCAGGTTGACAGCAAAATTCTAAAGAGCATTGAAAAGCGAAAGTCAAATTTAATTTTGATTTGGTTTTTATTCGATTTATAACTTATACATAAACATTCTAACTACGACTTAATGACGGTAACGATATCTCAATTTCCTAACAGTTTTGTACCTATAACCATCATCAGCCAAGACTGCTGATTCTGGAGCTTCAACAATTTCTTGTTCCTCTACTGGAGGCAAGTATTCGTTGGCGATTTCACTGACATCACGACGACGCCTCAAACGGTACCTCTTCACGGTTCTGTAACGGTATCCGTCATCAGCAAGGACAGCGGATTCTTCTACTGGGGCAACTTCGGCAACTGGGGCAGCAATTTCGACTTGTTCCTCAACTGGGGGCAAGTATTCGTTGGCGATTTCGTTTACATCACGACGACGTCTCAAACGGTACCTCTTCACGGTTCTGTAACGGTATCCGTCATCAGCGAGAACAGCGGATTCCTGGGCTGGGGCAACTTCGGCAACTGGGGCAGCAATTTCGACTTGTTCCTCAACTGGGGGCAAGTATTCGTTGGCGATTTCATTGACATCACGACGACGTCTCAAACGGTACCTCTTCACGGTTCTGTAACGGTATCCATCATCGGCGAGAACAGCGGATTCCTCTGCTGGGGCAACTTCGGCAACTGGGGCAGCAATTTCGACTTGTTCCTCAACTGGAGGCAAGTATTCGCTGTTGACGACTTCGTTCACATCACGACGATGCCTCAGACGGAATCTCTTAACTGTCTTGTAACGATATCCATCATCGGCCAAAATTGTTGGCTCCTCAGCAATCACAGCCTCACCTGGTGGCAGATACTCTGCAGTTGGTGCAGCTATCTCCTGTAGAGGTGGCAAGTATTCAGTTGGCACAACTCCAGCTGAAGCCAGAGCCAGGACAGCAAATCCTATCACAAAGAATCTCTAAAGGAAAAACCAAATCAAAGTGTGTTAGTATCTTTTAGCAATCTTGTGAAATTTTACTGACTCACCATAATTCTAAGATATTCACTATTCACGAAAGATCTCGAGGGAATGATGATTTTGGAGTCAAATTATTTTGTATTTATATTGTGGATTATTTTATAGTAGACAAATCAATTTGAATTGATTAATTGTTATGGAAACAATCTCTTGAATACTTTTAAAGTGTTTCGCCTATCTTAAATTTTATCTCACAGCTGATTCAGTAAGATGGTTGGCCGCTTTCATGGTTCTGAAGATCATTTCGTCATTTTTTGTTTTTGTTTTTTTTTTTTTTGAGCCAGAGAATGTTGGAATTTGGCAAAACAATAGCTTAACTGTAGCACCTATATACACCTACTCTTGGTCGACTTGTTTGAAAGCCCTTGAGTTCTCTATTTGTTTTTTTAATTCGCTTTTTATTCCTCATTTATTATTTAATCGATCTATTTTCGCGTTTAGCTCTTCACAGATTAAAAAAGAAAAAAAAAACAAAACAAAAAAAACAAAGTTTCAAAAAACTTCAATGATATATTTTTGAATCCCATTCATAAAAGTCATATCAATATACAAGGTTATTTGAGGTTAACGGCTTACCTATGGCTTACCCAGCCAAGCCGCACTCTCAGAACAAACCTAATCGAATTAAAAGATACACAGATACTCGTACCTTAACATTAACATTAACACTAAATCACGGTCTAAAAAATATGTGACTCACATTAATTTCAAAGACCCGTACCATTGATTTAACAAGATTTCGGAATGTCTATGGAGCCCCGGCCCCATATCGTCATCATCAGCATCACGAACCGAACATGAAATCGAAACGAAAAAAAAAAAAAAAACAAAAACATCTTCAACTTAGAGATACAATCTCCTGTGCAGTCAATTACTTCCGTAACAAATTGTTGTCGATTAATCTTAGACCAAATATGGATAAGCTTGAATAAATTAATCTTTCGATTTATAAATATTTATGATTTTTTTTTTTTTTTGTTATGTTTTGATTCGGAAAGAGAAACATTTAATCTTAAAAAAAGTTTAGGGGGAAACACGAGATTTTTGATTGTAATCATTCGATGTTTTCATGAGGAATCTCAAATCTCAAGAAATTCCTAGAACCGAAAAATAGTGGATGTAGTGTGGACTGTAGATGCTGAAAAAGCTTAACCTTGTCAAGATTATGATAGTCCAATGGGCTTAGCTGTGAGAAATTATTTGCAAGCTTGAGAGCATAATAGTCAAGACTGAGAAGATTGTTGCCATGATTAATACTAGAAGCATCTCCTAAAGAGCTCACAAAAGTTGGCTATAAATAAAAAATAATTTGTCAAAATATTATCATTCCCTCAAGATCGTTTGTGAATAGAAAATCTTGGAACACAATGGTAAGTCGGAAGATCTGCAATTGAATGCATAACGGATAACAATATTCTCTTCCTTTATAGAGATTCTTCGTGATAGGATTTGCAGTCCTGGCTCTGGCTTCAGCAGGAGTTGTGCCAACAGAATACTTGCCACCTCTACAGGAGATAGCTGCACCAACTGCAGAGTATCTGCCACCAGGTGAAGCTGTGATTGCTGGGGAGCCAACAATTTTGGCCGATGATGGATACCGTTACAAGACCGTAAAGCGTTTCCGTCTGAGGCATCGTCGTGATGTGAACGAAGTCGTCAACAGCGAATACTTGCCCCCAGTTGAGGAACCAGCTGCCGTCGAAGTTGCTGCTCCCGTTGCCGAAATCGCCCAAGAACCAGAATCCGCTGTTCTCGCCGATGATGGATACCGTTACAGAACCGTGAAGAGGTACCGTTTGAGACGTCGTCGTGATGTCAACGAAATCGCCAACGAATACTTGCCCCCAGTTGAGGAACAAGTCGAAATTACTGCCCCAGTTGCCGAAGTTGCCCCAGCAGAAGAATCCGCTGTTCTCGCTGATGATGGATACCGCTACAGAACTGTCAAGAGGTACCGTTTGAGACGTCGTCGTGATGTCAATGAAATCGCCAACGAATACTTGCCTCCAGTAGAGGAACAAGAAATTGTTGAAGCTCCAGAATCAGCAGTCTTGGCTGATGATGGTTATAGATACAAAACTGTGAGGAAACTTAGGTACCGTTACCGTCACTAGAACTGAATTACATATGTAGTTATGACATTGAATCCATGGAATTATTTAAATTACAATAAAACAAATTAAAAAATTAGAAATTAATTTTTCTTTGTAGTTATATAAATAGCTTTGTTTTGACAAACGAAGACGAGGTGTGATGCTAGACAATTTTGGAGTATCTTATTATAACTTAAAGCTATAAAGCCTTTAGGTGGTCTTTCGAATAAAGGTGCCTTAAAAGAGGTTGAAGTTGACCATGTTTTAAAATGGATCTTATTAAGTTTATCTCAGAAGATTTTCTACAATACCAAAACCGCTCTTTAGGATAGTCTTTTAGGAAGACATTTTGATTGTGCACAAAGTTTTCTAGGATCAAAATCTGACTCTATGAGAAAAAATATTGTTCTTATACTTTGACAGGTTAAAAATGTTGGTTAAAAGATTCGTTTGATGTAATTTTCAATCACTTTTTCGGACAATTCATGCTAAATTATCTTCTAAGGCAATAAAGCCATAATTTGTTGTGTTGTGTGGCCTTTTGCCACCTTTTGTTAGAAGAATACATCGTCCAAGTTATAATCTTCAATAACTCCGAATTGACTGTGTTCACAGTTGCATCTCCGGCAAAACAAGTTCCCAAGATAAATCAAATTCAATTGATTTACTTCTGAACAACGATTGTAAATTGTGCAAATTTATTACCAAAATAATGGTACGGTTCGCGCACTGCGTCCAATATTTAGATGAAATAATCGGCCAGGAGAGTCGGTAATTGAAACCCCCATGGACAATGCACATGGATCGGTTTCGCACCACGTTTAATCTTGTGTGGATAATGCTCATCTTCAGAGACGTCTCCCTAAAGTGCGCACCAAAGAAGCTATTGCTGCTGTGGACCCGAATAAGTCCATGAGCCATCGCAAGCTAGAATTGGTGATGTGACCATCCACTTTATGGAATATTTTAGGAAAGAATCTGGGTTTGTGGGTTTTCAAAATCCAACTCGTCACTCGTGCAAGAATTGAAGCCAAAAGAACATCAAGCACGTCGCTTCTTCGGTGAATGGGCGTTAACACGAGATGGCCACCGATCCCGATTTTCGCAGAAAATTTTGTTCAGCGATGAAGCCGCCTCGAAGGTAGTGCGATTTGACAGCGTTGGACTATTTCTTGTAGGGTTATGTGAAGTCGCTTTTCTATGCAGAAAAGCACGAGACAATTGACGCCTTGGAAGAGAATATTCGTCTCGTTATTGCTGACATACGGCTCTAATTGCTGCAAAAAGTGGTCGAAAATTAGACCTCTCGGCTGAAATTTATTCGAACCAGCCGCAGCGGCTATTTGCACGAAATCATTTTTAAAGTTTAATGGCAAATCCTTATCTAAATAATAAATCTAAATTCTTGGTCATAAAATTAAATAATATGTGTTTTATTTCTACTTGAAAACCACACGTCTAAACCAAACACCCTTTGACAACAATTTTTATTTAAATATAAAAAATGGTAAAATCGAGGCTATTTTCCAGAAACAAACTTAAAAATTAAAATGATTAAAAAAATAGAAGAAATGAGAATTAATATTATGTTACTAAAACAATAAAGTAAGAAAAACAAATTATAAAATGATATCGATGTTGTTGAATTGTTTAAACAGTAATTCAGTAAAGTAAATATTTGTCTTTTATTAAAAATATTAACTAGAATCAATAATTGTTTAAAATAACAAAAATATTCTATTAAACTACTTGTTTGTTTTACATTTGTATTTTTTATAATCAATATTTAAATTGGAATAAATAATATACAAAACTATATACTGTAATGTTTAATTTTGAAGAAATTATAAAAAAAAGAAAATCGCAGCTGCTGCCAAAATATTTAATTTATTCCAAACTTGCTTATGTAAAATAGACATGGTATACCTATATCATAATCATCATCGTCATCATCCGATAGAAATTATAATAATCCAAATTAAAAGCCATAAATAGCATGATGGTAACTAGTTTCATTTACATATCAGTTTTTTGGCCCCAAGCGCATCGGAGAATCAAAAATAAAAAAAAAAATTAAATTGTCTATGGCAACCAATAATTAAAACATGTATGAGTATGATGTATAGCTATGTTGCGTTGTACGCCAGTTAGTCTGCGATTTTGCGTTTCATTAATTTTAAAATTAATTTATTATTCCCCTTCTATTAGTTTTATAATTATGAGTATTAAAAAAAAAAACTAATTTAAATAATGTACAATCGTTTATTGGAGGGCGGGCGGCTTTGTTGTTTCCGTTCATTCTTAGAACACAAAATCAACAAAACAACGATTCTAAAATGCCCAAAGAAAAAACTTAGCAAGGTTATCTTTTTCCCCCCTTTTTCTAAACCTTAAGTTTCCATTCAAGCATTAAAACAAATACAATTTAAATAAGATAAAACTATGAAACTGAATTAAACAAACATTAAAGACCAATTAAACCGAGACATTAATCCTTATAAATAATAGACCCTTCTATAACAAAAACCTTAATATGGATAATCTCATTTGGCTGAATAAATTAATCCAACTCTACAAAAACATTTATGCTGATTGCCTGCCTAAGATATGCGCGATAAAAAAAAACAAAAACAGAAACAAAAAATAAATCAATTAAACACTCGAATTCAGTCGAGAGGATCCACTCGGAATTGTATAAAATTATTTATTCATAAATACGCGATTGTCTTCTTTTTTACAATTCTCAAGACATTGAACACAGCACACAAAAAAAAAACACCAACCACACAATTGAAAGCTCTTCCAAATCCAATCACTTGAGTTCAAGATGATTTCAACTTTTCAACCACAGCCGGAAAAACAAAGTGTGGGGAGTGCTATCGAAATTCTTGAAAAAAAAAACAACAGTTTAAGCTTTTGGAGGTGTTGAGCGGTTATTTTTAGAATGCTACGAATTTGATTTGGTCAAATCGGAAGCATTTGTGTGATTAATTATGAAAACATCTGCTAAATAGATCAGTATAAATACTCAAGGGATTTTGTTAAGCGGTATCATTTACTTATCAACATCTTTTGGATACAGAATCTAACAACTATGGTGAGTTCAAGCTTCGGAAGCAGAAAGCCTTGAAGGATACTAAGTTTCTTTGTTTGGATTTTTTGTAGAAATTCTTCGTAGTAGGATTTGCTGTGCTAGCCTTAGCAGCAGCAGGAGTAGTTCCCAATGAATACTTGCCACCACTACAGGATGTGGCCGCACCAACTGTCGAATACCTGCCACCCGGTGAAGCTGTGATTGCTGAAGAGCCAACAATTTTGGCTGATGATGGATACCGTTACAAGACAGTTAAGAGATTCCGTCTAAGGCATCGCCGTGATGTCAACGAAGTCGTCAACAGCGAATACTTGCCCCCAGTTGAGGAACCAGCTGCCGTCGAAGTTGCCGCTCCAGTTGCCGAAATCGCCCAAGAACCAGAATCCGCTGTCCTTGCTGATGATGGATACCGTTACAGAACCGTGAAGAGGTACCGTTTGAGGCGTCGTCGTGATGTCAACGAAGTTGTCAACAGTGAATACTTGCCCCCAGTTGAAGAACCAGCAGCCGTCGAAGTTGCCGCTCCAGTTGCCGAAGTTGCCCAAGAACCAGAATCCGCTGTTCTCGCTGATGATGGATACCGTTACAGAACCGTGAAGAGGTACCGTTTGAGGCGTCGTCGTGATGTCAACGAAGTCGTCAACAGTGAATACTTGCCCCCAGTTGAGGAACCAGCTGCCGTCGAAGTTGCTGCCCCAGTTGCCGAAATCGCCCAAGAACCAGAATCCGCTGTTCTCGCTGATGATGGATACCGTTACAGAACCGTGAAGAGGTACCGTTTGAGGCGTCGTCGTGATGTCAACGAAGTCGTCAACAGTGAATACTTGCCCCCAATTGAGGAACCAGCTGCCGTCGAAGTTGCTGCCCCAGTTGCCGAAATCGCCCAAGAACCAGAATCCGCTGTTCTTGCTGATGATGGATACCGTTACAGAACCGTGAAGAGGTACCGTTTGAGACGTCGTCGTGATGTCAACGAAGTCGTCAACAGCGAATACTTGCCCCCAGTTGAGGAACCAGCTGCCGTCGAAGTTGTCCCAGAACCTGAATCAGCTGTTCTCGCCGATGATGGATATAGGTACAAGACTATCCGCAAGCTCAGATACAGGTATCGCCATTAAACACATATTTTAAGCCCGAAATATTGGAAATACACTTAATTTTTTCTAAAAATTGACTTTTGAAACTGGAAACCATGGGTTGAATCATTTTCAGGGTGTAAACGGGAATATCTTAGGTTCTAGATATAACAAGATCTTTTAATCTCTAATATGGGGGCTATTTCATAAGACTAAAGCACTTTAGGTATTAGGATTTTTCAAACTTACCTTAAAGAACTTCCCAAGAGCCTTATAATCCAATCCATCAGAACAATTGAATACGACACATTTCTTTGCAACAGATTTAGCTAAATCCTTACATGTTTCCGTTTTGCCCGTACCAGCGGGACCTTCAGGTGCTCCACCTAAGCATAATTTCAAGGCACCCATTAAAGTCCTTTTTTGTAAAATAGAATTATATCTCATTGGTAAGCTTAGTTAAGTTATTCGTTGAGATTCAAGCTTTTACCTGTAACATCGGTCTGTAAGCGGTGTTACAACCAATCGTGAAATATTTCCTAAATATTCCATTCCATATTTTACTTCAGTCACAACCATACTCACAGCAACATATTCAACTTTATCTGTGAATTAAAAAAATAAATGTTTAATAGTTTCGGAGTATTTGAAGCTGGAAACACCTACTATCAACTTTCCAATAGTATCGAAGTTGTGACATCCAATCAAATTCAGTGACAGAGGTGACTTTTTGGTCAATCAAGTATTTGACAACATCCCGAGCTAAAAAAAGAAGTTAATGTAATTCAGTAAAAAAAATCCAATTCTCGAAATTCAGATATGGCAATACTGCCTTTCATTTCTCAGTTAATATGGTGTGTATTTTAGAGGTGTGGTTTTTAAAAAGAAATAAAACACACATAATTTAATGTTATGACAAAAAATTTAGCTTTGTTATAAAGATAACGGTTTGCCATTTTGTTTTAAAAATGATTTTGGGCAAGTGGCTACCGCGGCTGGCTCGAATAAAATCCAGCAAAGAGGTCCAATTTTCGACCACTTTGTTCAGGAGTCTGTCTATTCATTATAAAATTGCAAACGCAAACCAAACTGAGCATAAATCAATTGACAGCTGTCAAATATACCAACTTCGAAAAAAGTTGCCAGATTGAAAACCACACGTCTAAAAAAAACACCCATTACTTTTTACCATGAACATCCAGGACAATCAACGCCTCTATGGTTATTCGGGCGCCAGTTGTTAAATCAGTTCGCACCAAACGAACCAAGTCACTTATTTGAGTATTGCTCTTGACCAAGTATCCCGGAATATCAGCACTTTCTATAGCTTCTTCAACCTTCAAATCAATTTGACGAATTAGTTTAAAAAAAAAATTATAAACAATTATAATTCACCTCATAAGTCCATGCCAAACAGGAAATACCTTGAACCACTTGACCTGGCCAAGCAGTGACCCATGATTTTCTCTCAACTTGATAATAATCATCCCATGCTGATTTCATTTGTTCTTGAACACTATCGAGCATAACTGTTTCGACTTCTTTTAGCCAAATTTCAACGAGGCCCTATAAAGTTGATAATATATAGTTTCAAATTTGACAACTGCGTCTAAGAATCATAAAAATACTCACATTAGCTAATTGAGGATTGATTTTTCGTGTCAATTTGACAATTTCTCCTTCAGCCGAGATCATGGCTGTGATTTCCAAATTATCATCAAATGTCAGGCAATCAATCTAAAATCAAAAATCAATCTAAACTTTTCCAATTCTTTGAACAAAAACATGTGGAATAAATAATTTTCAGTTAAAGAACTTCCATAAAAATTCACCTTCATGAAATCTTAAATTTGTGCCCCAACAACTATCCCAGAATTTATTCCAGGACCCGGTCAAAGTCAAAAGAAATCTCTGAAACATTTACCCTCTGCAATTTTCCCAGACCTTGACCTTTCTTTAGGAAAAAAAAAAAAAACCAACCCTACACCCACACATCTCAAACCACCCATGACCCCGAAATAAAAAGGAAATCTTATTTTCAACTCAATTTTCCCATCTGAAACTATTCCATTATCCAACTAATTCAGCTCCTTGTGTGCCATTTACAGTATTCCCATCATAAACTAAGCACACAGAATACAGATACACATATTCTTTCTATATATACATAGATACATATACATACCCCTTCAAAGCACTTTTTCAAATGTGGTTGCACCCTCAGTGGATCCTTGGTCTCTGATAAAATCTCCAACAGTTCATCGTTGGAAAGGAAGAAGAATCTTGCAAAGAACAAACGTTTTTGCTCCAAGTATGTATTTAATCCCTTTTGCACACACTCGAGGTCCTCGAGTGCTTTTCTGAAAACTTGCAATAGATTTGGATAATCAGTTGCCTCAATGACTCCCGGATGTTGGTAAGTGTGCTTCATGACCTTGCGCCAGATTTTATCCACCTAGATAAAAAGGGATAATATAAGAGAGTATCTAGAATATGCACTTCAAGAAGTCACCCTATGGATATGGGATGCTTTATTTTTGACGATAGTTATCCTTTTGCACGATGATAACGATGACAACGACGCGTCGAGCTCTTACCGATTTGAAGTTCCTCCCCTCGACTGGCATTTGACGCATTATATCTTCGGAGCTGAAAATTGGCTCCAAGTACATCCAAGTGGCCTGAACCTGAGTCCATGCATCCATTATGTCTAACATTGCCACAAGTTTTGCCTCCCAATCGTCAGCTTTGGTGCCAAGTGCGACAATAAATGGTGAACGTCGCATCGCTTGTGACTTCATCACTTGATCATCGAGAATGGTTTGTATGTCATCGAGTGCGGCCAGGATGTGAGTATCTGAGTCGCGGTACTGTATCACCTCGAATTTGACATCCTCCCATTCGCGTTGCATCGCCACCAAATGGCTGTTCAGCTCGAATTCTTTGCCAGCTGAATTTGCAACTTCCTCCAATGCAGGAAGGATGCTCATGATGTTGACATCTATCATGTCCTTTAGCGATGGATATAACGATGGATTACAGGGTTTGCCTAGTTTTTCCGAAATAAGATCCCAGTGACGTTGTTCTAGTCCCTGGCGACATATTGCATCCAGTGCTGGGATGAAAACTTTGAATTTGTCCAATTTGACACGGATTTGTTCGGCGGCTCTTTTTGCCACCGCATTGCTCGACAGTTGTCTAGTTAGCTTGTGGATAATCTAAAAAAAAAAAACAAAGTTTTGATATAGGAATTTGAGAAGGTTCTTTTTATGTACCTTATGCATGTTATCAACTTCATCACGAATGACGTCTGCGTTGAGGCTTTCAAAAGGTCCGTACATCCTGATGGGGGATTTTTAGTTTCTAGAGAGTTATTATAGTTTTCTCCTAATTGGTTGCCTTACCATATATCGTGGCTCTTCTCGAACTCGAAGGCAGTCTTCCACAGCTTTTCGATGGGATCCATTTTTTCAATTATATCAGCTAATTTCGGAAACACCGAGATGTCTATCTGAAGGAGCCCCTCTTCGGTATTTATCGCCTTGGCTTCCTTACTGCATTTCTGTATGGCAAAGATAAGCAATTCGTATCCCACTTCTGAGCCCACAAAAGATCAACACAAATACAAACACAAATTTACCTCCAATGTGTCATACAATTCATTCACGGTGTCTACTTTCTCTTGTAATTCTTCCAACGAAAGGATATCGTGTGTTTCCTTCATCCTAAAACCGTCCATTCGAATTTTCTGCGAAGCAATATATTTCTCGAACAAGGCTCGTTTTTCACTGCAAGCAAACAAAAAGAAAATCGAAAAAAGGAAAACAAACAATCAACCACAAATTGTGTGAATGTTTTGAATTGTAGGCAAAAATTTATTTTTTTTTTTTTTGCTTTGGAAAGACTTAAGAATACCAACCGCAATGCTACCTCCAGATTATCCCGAACGACATTTAGCCGTGCCGCACTTAAATCCAACACTAATTCCAATTCAGATGGCAAAAGGAACGTCCTGGTGTTCAGCCGGATATCATCACCTAAAAGAACAGACAACACAAAACGTAAACCATGCAAACAGTTTCTCTGTTTTCCGTTTTTTTTTTCTTTTCTTTTGCAAATTAAACTGCTATAAATCTTCGTTTTTTTTTTGGTCGTTGAATAGAGGATGGAGAGGGAATTTTGCCAAATAACGATTTTGGAGCAGTAGTTACGATTTGCTTACGTTACGTTATGTTGCTTACGTGAAGTTAAGATTTCAAAATAAGTTGTCACACATTTACTTGTATGAATCTTAAGTATGTTACTTTGCGTTTTCTTACGTTTTATTATAATATGTTAAGTTGCGTTACGTATTGTTTAAAAATAACTATCGTAAGCATTGCTGGTGTCATAAAAGAAGTAATATTTAAAAGTATTACTCAAACTACTTCCTCTAAGATGGAAATCTGTAAGCTCATTCTGCTTACGGAATTTATTTTAAATCAGTATCATCATTTTTACGTAACAATTTCATGTTTTCATTCTTTATACAGTAACTTCAATTACTTTTTTCAATTACGTTAAGTGGTCCATTGAATTCGGTTAGGCTCTATCTTAAGCATATTTGAAAGCATTTTTGTATTACGTTACGTTATTCACATAATGTTTGTAGGATTAATTATAATTTCCAAATTTTCTGAGATTCTAAAAATACATATAAATAAAAGTAATTCACAAATATTTGTGGTGACATATTTGATCTATGAACGAATCAAGACCTCATTTACTTTACGTTACGTCAGATATTACAACATAAACAAAAATGTACTGCAGAATTAGTTTCCCTAACTATTTAAATGAATACAAACAAATTTGTTAACAAAAAAAAACTACGTAACGTAATGTAACATAATAGAGCAAAACGTAAAGAAACTTTGTTTTACACAAATAAGGTTTACTTTTCGAAGAAATAAAAGTGTGTGCGATTAAAACTACCTCTTGGTGAAATTCACAACTTTAAGTACTGCCAAAAGGCTCACTACAGGCACTGGATGTCCTGCTCAGCGCTTTTCTAATGACTCTACAGCCAAATACATACAAACACACAGGACAATTGCATTGCAATTTCTGGTTAGTATCATTCTAAAGGTCTCCTCATTGCCTAACCATAACAAACACACACCCGTCCGTCGCGTCGTCGGTCGTTTGTCGTCCTTCCGTTCTCCATATACTATATACACATCTACTCACTACTATATAGACACAAACAACTTACTATTCAAATTGGTATATTGCAGAAGGAAGAGTACTCGCTTGGACACAACTTTAATGTCATCCTTTATTTTGAATATCCTCTCGTCCCGGCATTCGGCTAAGTAGTTTTGCAATGCAACCACTTCGGCAGTTTCCTCGGGACGTTCGCCAGCCTTCATGGACATCTCTTCTAGTTCGTCGCATATTCTAGAAATTAATAATTTTGGAGAGTTTTAGATTCAATTAAGGATGGATGCGCTCTCGTCGATGTCAGACGGTCCAGCTAGCGGCCGGTCCGGCAGGCGGTTAGTCAGTCTATCCTGGTCGTGTCGCCGCCGCCTCCGCCGCCGGTTATAGCCGAAGTCATAGTCCACATACAGTGAGACAGTCGTCTGCTCGTATATGGTAAGTAAATTTAGTCGAGTATAGGGCAGGATAATTCCCTGTGACACAAGAGAGGGGCTGCAATGTCTAATATTGGCCATTTGGAGGATGAGGATAAATCCTTTGAGTTATTGTAGTAGATTTCCATAGCTAAAATGAGAATTTCTGTGGAAATGGGAAATGAATATTGAGAGCCCTGCAAATATGCAATATTTCAAAGCGATCGGAACGTCATTTATAATCACATGAGTGTGTGCCTTAAACACACACACACACGCGCGCACACAAAATGGATGCATTATTATTATTATATCCTTTGGATACTCATTACAAAATTTAATGTATGAATTTAATTTCCTAATTTGGTGTGAATAATAACATTAATCGGGCTATACTGCATACATTATAATATACATATAAACAGTTACGTATTATATTTATAGACTTCAAGTAATAATAATAATATCCTTGTTCTATGTTGTGCGAGTACCTATATAAGTCGTCCTCGACGTCATACTAAGGTTATGACGTACACCTTGTACGGTTTGGGGATTTAGTTGAGGTTATGGGTAACATAACCAACCTACTTGCAACATGGTGATGCCATGTGGAATTAATCTCTTTGTTGAGTAATTAAGATTGAATTGCATTTTGATTGAGATTGTATTATTTGCATTTTGACACTTTCATCAGATTATTATTAACAAGTATAGAATCTGTGGGTGATGATGATGATGATGATGCAAGTGTATTGCATAAATGTATGTATGTATGTATGTGGGCGAAGAAGAGGTTATTTAAATTGGTTTCCTAAAGAGACCTTTATGAACAGCTTATTAAGCATGTGAACTATACATATACATACATATGGTATGAAGTTGGAAGTTGAAATTTAATAGTTGCTCTTTTAGCCAGGACAAAGCGGTGATAGGAAATTGTTTTAGGGAAACCATATTAAGCTTAGGAATGGTACATAAGTACCTACTTAAAAAAGACGAGACAAGATATATGACATGTGTCAAACTATTCAATATATCATTTTATTTTTAGAAATTCAAGGAGAAAATGTAAAAGCTTGAAAAAATTAATTTATACCACCTATTCCCAATATTTTAAGTCTCCATTTTAAGCTAAACATTGTCCTTAAATAAAAACTTTAAACTCCAGCAGGATTTTATATGTACATATGTAGCTCCGGAAGAGAGTGATATTGGAGATTGATGTTAAATTTACAAACTTGACTATTCATAAGAAAAAATACGAGGCCGAGATCCATGATGAGTCTTACGACACCGAAGTCTATAACGAGACGTGACTGTCAATTTTTTGATTTTGACGAAATTTATAATGGGGTCTCCAAGTTTATAATTTTAAATAGTTTTGGATAAAAATTGTACAATAAATTCTTGCCCGACTTACTACATATCCAAAATGACAAATACAAAGGAAGTGGATCATAAGTTCACAATTATATTTGAAGCGGTAATTGAAATTTAAGACAAGCGCCAAATGGCAAATTAGATAGTAGACTCTATTTTACCTGTAGTCTAACTTTCATAATCAATCCTTCATTTATCACACCAAAAGGGGACCATGGGGTAACAACTGGTAATTTCTCTACTATCTCGGGTCCTTCTTTTCAACTCCCATAAATTTGTGATTAAAATTTAAGGTTGTCAAAGTTTTTTTTTTAAATACTTTAACGATTAATAATTCTAAATCCATACTCAGGGGTGGACTAGTGATGAAAGGACCTCCTGAAACTGTAGGAAAAAGGGCCGTAGAATGTTTGTATCTCAAAATGATAAATGATTATTAATTAGTAATTTCAAATTGATTTTTACTATTTTGGAAAAGATAACTTAAGGCTTAGTTAAAATAAAACTAAACTATTTCTTAATACACAAAAAAAAAACTTTAAAACTTAAAATACTAAGTGAAACAAGTTTTGTTAAAAAAAAACTCTTGAACATCTCATTTTTCAATAAAACTTTTATGTAATCTGTCTTTACCCAAGTACTCACCCTCACCCCTATTTACACTTCCTCTTTAATGGCTTCAAGTGGAAACCTTACAATGATGCACACTTTCAAAAAAATGTTATTATAATAAACCCTTTTAATTTTTTGAAGAAATAAAAGGAAACCAAATAGTGTTTTTTGAAGATCTTACGAATTTTATGATCTTAACGAACATTTTTGGAAAAATATTATTTTATAAAAGCCGAATTTTCAAAAACTCATTTTTAAATTTAAATATCTAATAATTATATAGTAAATAATGATTTTAAAAATTTTATAAAAGATCATTTTTTAAAGTTCAAAACAAAAATAAAACGACAGTTTTTGCAATAAATTTATTAGAAATAACAAAAAGGACTAATGCTATGCTATATTTATAATAATATTTAAATAAAGAAAATAAAAAGTACCCTAATTGGCATGTTTGAAAACTTCAAAATTTTTGAACAACTACTTTTAGAATCATCAAAAACTCGTAAACGAAATAAAGACTTAAAATATTACCTAAACACACTTGTTTCAAGAATTACCCTCACGTCTTCAACATATTCCATTTTCATTCCACCCTTTTTATAATAACATAACCTAGTTACCCTGATGAACATTAGTCATCATCATCAGGATAAGTTAAAATATGTACGAGTATAGGTACTCAAAAATAATATACGTAAGTACTCACCTTCTGTTTTCATTTAAATTCAACGTCATAAAATAATTCGTTATAAAATCAATAACATCCTGCACGAGCATCCCCAGTGCTTGATTTACATGTCTATTATCCAGCATAAACATATTCAGCGATACGAAGTCCTTAAGAAAATAAGTACCCTCGAGGAGCTCCTTTAATTTGGCCATTAAATCTTCAATTGCCTGTAACGATTGAAAAATTAATTTGTCATCGTTATTAACACTTTTCTGGTCTTGTGACTCTCTATTGGGGAGGGGACGAGAACGTGAATAGGATATATGTATGACGGAAGTGGAAGCTGAAAATGTAAATGTACATATATTGCACCATCATCATCATCGTCCTCGATACGATCCGGCCACCACCATCATCATCATTATCATCATCATCGTAATCGTGGCAGCAATCGCAATAGCAACACCAAGAGTAGCCCGTATGTCGTGCCTCAATGACCTCATAATCACATTGAACTTATTAAATAAAACCCCGGCGTGTCACAAATGCAAATTAAAAGGTATGCGCGCGAGAACATTATAGGTCCTTACATCTATCCATATACTCGATACTTGGATGTATGTGTGTGTGAAACCGCGGCGGTGGCGTTCGTTGCACGAATACATGCCTAATGCAATTTAATGTTAATTCTACGGATCGCTGGGCTTAATCAAATTCAAATAAATCGTAATTAGATTCTATGTGTGTGATGCGGCATGAGTCCTATGTTTCCACCGAATAAATATCCCAAAAACGTTTATTATACCTACCATCATATAACTGTATGTGTACCTATGTATGTATTGAAGTATGATATACGTACCGGCAAATCTGGGATTTTATGCTGTGCGAAAACCTTCTCGGCGATAGTCAACATTTTGCCTGTCAACAACGGGAAATAGTAATCGTATATCGGATAAAGGTAGACAGTGGGTCCGGTCCAATTGGCTTCGACAATTTCACGGACATCTTCATAAAGCCGCAGCATATCGATGTGGGTTTCATGGATGCAATGAAGGTAGCCAAATTCGTCCTCGTCTATAAAATACAGGAAATGTTTTTTTTTCTTTTGTTTACTTTATGTAAATTTTTAGGTGAATTTCAGCAGTGAGAAAGAAGCTTAAATAAGTTCAAAAAAATGTTTGGGTTTTCGAAAACTATAAATTTTCGAGGGAATAACCTTGCACTTTAACTTAATTTGAGAGACTTACTTATTTTGGTTTGAACATAAGATTTTTTAAACAAAATTGACACTTTTAAATACGATCAGGAGCAATAATAGTAGAATCCAAAAATGTATGACTATACAAAAAAAAATTTCAATATTGAAATATGTATAACTCGAAATGCAGTTACCGAAAAAATTTTTACTCGTTTTTCGTCAAAATAATATCGTTTTCGAAAATAGATTTAACAAGTAAATTTTAGTAGAACTGTAGTTCAAAATTGGGGACAAAAACTTGAATTTGCAATTATTTTTTTTGTTGTATAAAAATTTTATGAAAATTTGACAGCTGTCAACTTAAGGCAGTTTATCAAATTTATAGTTCAAAACTATTTAAAGTTTGCCGGAGGCAGTTCGAAAAGTACTCAAGTCTCAAGTGACGTTCCTAAATATTCACCAACACTCTTATTAACTTCTTCAATATTGACTTTTGAATTGCAGATTTTTTGAGGATTGACACTTTCTGAATAAATTGCATCTAATTTAAATCGAGAGTAATTCTTGAAACCACTTTATAAACTTATGTTGACAGCATTTCTGTTGTGATATTTTGGCAAACTTTGTTCAAAATTATAAGATCAGTTTTTGAGGATATGAAAATAAAATCCTTAGACGTTCTGGAAGAAGTACAGAAAGGTCTAATCAAGCCTTGAATTTTTTCCATCTCTCATATTAGCCTAAGTTATTGCAATCTTATTAAGACACTCAACCAACAAAATTTCAAATATTTGCTTTAGAAGTCCAAATTCTAGAATACTCTTTTAACCAAAAAATTATTTTGTCCAAGATTAGAATGCATAAGAAATGAGTGGGGAATAACTATTTACTGAGAGAAAAGGTAGTGGCCCTAAGTGACCACCCTGAAGAACCCCAGATTTTAGTTTTTCAACAAATTCTGATATTGATCTAAAAGACAAAATGTCTCTAAAGTTGAATTCCAAAACTCAGCTAAGCTTACAACTTCCATACGTATGTACATACATATATGAAATCTGTGAACATACTTGAACTGACTATTTCATCACTCCCTTTAAAAAGCTAAGTTTTTGACAGCCTTGTTGTTGTATTTTTGTATATTCGTTTGCAACCAAAAAAAAAAAACTACTACCGAAATTCACCCCAATTTCATCACTATTTTTGTTAAATTTTTTCGCGACACCATTACTCTTACGTACCTTGCGACATCAAATACTCGAGACGTGGAATTTCATAGCCCACTCGAAGTATGCGCCTGATGAAACCAATAAACAAGTCCGGCAATTCCTGCATATAAGGATACACGAACATTCTCCCCTCGTGTTTTAAAATGAAATCTGCCGGGAAATATGTATCGAAACACTTTGACAAAAAAAATCAAAAAAAGGGTTAGATAAAATCAGCGTGTAGGTAATATTGTGGGCGTCAATATGATGTCCTTCGAGCCTTACCATGGTGTCCTCCTCATTGAATCCTGGTTGAAATAATCCAGGATCTGATGGGTCAACCTTGTAAATGGTCGAAGTACTACGGGTTTCCAAATCGACGATTGGCTCAAAATGCTTACCAACCACTGATACGATAATTGTCATAAATGGACGACGTTTTAACTTAGGGTGAAATATATCATACTCTTCGATGTGATTGCCCTCCTATAAACAAAAAAAATAAAAACATAGAGGAAGACTTAAGTATGATGTCAAGCGCTGATGGTCATTTAGTTTCACATCCTGATGACGTGGACGTTTGTATTTTTGTTATTACCTTGTAACACTTTAAAACTTTAAACAGATGGTCAATACTTCGTTGAAGAAGTCCTCTTAGTTGCAAGGACATCAATGAGTGTATACATTTGAAGAATATTCCAGCCCTTCCCTTGCAAGGACTGTACATCGGGATGAAGTGCTTCCATGTTTTTTTCATTGCATCAACCATATCAGCAGCACGGGGAAGCCAATCATTTAGAAGAATCTGACGAAACGGATGTGTGATATGAAGTGAATGAAGATCATGAGAGAAAGAGTGAATTTATGAAAGAAATACAAAAAAAAAGACTTACATCACGGGCAGCTAAGCAACTGTTTCGAACGAATTCCAATATTTCATCAGCATTTAGGGGAACTTTTGGAGAGTACAGCTTCGACATGTCCAATATCAATATGTCATCGTAACTGTGTAGGTGGAAGAAAATTTATTGCCATTAACTTTAACATATTCGACTATCAAGGACTAAGGATTTTTGTTGATTTAATTTTTCAATATAATTAAAGGTTAGCCAGTTATGATATTCTTAGATTAATCGAACTCGAAAATTAACTACGACGAAACTCATGTACATAAACATGTCAAATTATATCAAAGTCTCTTATTTTTCAGGCTTGCTTCAAGCTTAAAGGTACGAGTATAGTAATTAACTTAATGTCCTTTTTGAATTTGATACAATTCTTTGGAAAACTTAGATAACTTACATCAGCTTATCAATTAGAACTTGAATATATTAATCACTAACTAAAAAGAATGAAAAAAATAAAATAAAAAACTTACAGTTGATACCATAAGACATTTAAGCCTTCCAAGACAGGATGATTGATCATTAGAACTTGATCTAGGCGATTACGGGCTATTTGTACAAGAGCCTTCCATGGTACTGGAGCTCGTATCGTCATTATAGGAAACTCAGGCGGTTCAATTTCCAGTTGAAGTTTCTTTCTTTCGAATTCTGATCTAAAATTAAAGTAGATATAAATGTTTATGTATTACAAAAAGGTAGATACACTACGAGTCGAGGGATTGATACATACATTTATTTTATTTAAGTTTTTTTTTTTTAATTTATAAAAGTTGAACAAAACTAAATTTTTAAACCTACATATGTATATGTTTAACTCATTAAAGCTTTGTATATTTTGGCACTGATTTAAAAAAAAGAAAATTTTGGCTTCTTTTTTTAGTACATATTTTTACTAATGTTTTTACAATTAATAAACTTTTAAATCAATTTTCAACCTAGAGTACCTAAAATTATGCATTGAAAATTCCAAGAAAAATAATATGTTGACTAAATATTGTCTCATTTCTACATACTCATTTTTATTTTGGATAAAAAAAAGTTTTGATACTTTCTGGTACAAAAATATTCTTATATCTTATTTCAAAACATCCTATATACTCAAAACTAGCGGACCTACCGAACTTCGTCTTGCTGAAATTTTAATGTGATTTACTTGAATGAATACGTAGTCAGTACCTTGATATGTAGATACCAAAAATGATAAGCATTTATTTAAAATTAAATTTCCACCTTTTGTCGTCTGAAATCATGAGATCATGCAATAAAAACCAAAATTTCTTTGACAAAAAAAATGTTGTGTTTGCACTCGAAATTCCATACAAAATTAATTTTTGATTTTAATAATTTTACGTTTCTCTTTCGAATTTCCACTTATTTCTTATGTTTTCTTAAATTTCCTACCTTTCTGTTGAACCTTGTTTTTTGTACAAATTTTCTATAAACTCTAAGGAATCTTATAAAAAAAGTTGGATGAAATCGGTAAAGTAGTTCCCAAGTTATTGTTTAACCAAGGGAAATAGGGATTCATTTTTATACATATGTATTATGTATACATAAATATTCTCACGAGTTTTTAAAATCCTTGTCCAATTGAGAATTATGTAGATTAGTATTTTAAACAAAAATACCCATTACCAATTTATGTTAGGTACTGAGTAAAAAATAATAACAATTTAAATTAACGGAAATTATAAAATTGTTCTGTACTTAAAAAACATTTTCTTGCAAAGCTAGTTTTATATTTGTAGGATCTGGTATTTTTAGCTTACATATTTTTTTTTAAAGAAAGTTGAAAATTTTACATTGGTATTTAAATATTTTGTGTTTAACATTATAATTTTTAATTTATTCATTCTTGCAATCTAAAGTACTCAAGTGTTAAACATTTAGCAACTTTTCATAGATACTTAAATATTCGCACTTATTCAAAGAATTCTTTAGATAGGAGAGATTGACACTTTTACTACCTAGGGACATTGTAAAAAAATACTTTTTTATTTTTTTTGAAAAAAATCAATATTTGACCATGTTAAAGCTTTTTTTCAATAACAAAAATTTTACTATAAAATTTTGGAATCTATGCCCATTCAACTTAGAATTATTTTTATTCTTCAATTTCATTCCAAGTTTTTCTATATTCAACCAATAATTAAATTAAGAAAATTCTTAGCCTCAATCGAGTGACACGCACTGTATATAAATAAATCTTCTTCAAAGAAGTTAAAATACAACAAGTAGAAAAAGAAAACAAACTGCAATAATTATTATACTCTAGTTGGTACAAAGTACAAATACATACATATATCTACAGTTGTATATAGACAAAATAATGCATATGTATACAAGAGAGTCCTGCGTTGCGTGGAGTGTAGAGTGCATCACTATAATCGAGTTTCAAGAAAATGATGCTTCCTCTCGGGTATCCCAAAGGAAGCAAAATTTCTCAAAACTCTCTGCCACTTACTACATCGACTAGCTATTTCTCAGAGGGTGAGACTTGACTGACGATATTATACCAACTCGTAGACAGACAATATAACTAACTTCCTCCTACTCATATATTGTAGGAACACTTAAACTTGAGCTGAAGGAAAACAAGAAGTTCTTTTTTTTTTCTTTTTTTTTTCTTTTTTTTTTTCTTAGGAAAAACTTACTTGAGGATATAGCGCAAGAAAGCACGTTTCACATGATACCGGAAATCCTCTTGGAGATCTATTAGACAAGATATAATTAAAATTGCAGCATCTTGTTGAACACGATGATCGGAATTGAACAGGTAATCCATTAGGATAACTTCAGGATACACATGTGGCCAAAGTTTCTATATATGTATGAAGAATACGGCAATAGGTATATTATTTTTTATTACATATTTTACTCGATAAAATACATTCACACATATATGTAAGTATGAATATGTATGGTGGGTTGATTTTTTTGGATGTTCCTTTTTCTTCAGAAGAAAACACCACAGAAACATGATGATTTAATAAAGACACACACACACAGTCTCTATTTTTATATCGTGATGATCCTTAGGTGTTCCTTGAGACGATACATTATATATTGAAATATATATTGAACTTACCTCTTCCTTAAGTATGAACTTATAGGCCTCCCGGAGATACGATACCTTGGCACTGATTTTCGGTAAAAGTTTCTTGATCAATTTAGACGGATAAATCTCGAGGTGAGTCACGGCCAGCTGAAAGTGTTCATATAAAATAGTTGATTTAGTTAAGTGTGTATTGTATATGTATGAGTGTATGTGTAGTGTATGTGATGATTGATGAGGATAAAAATGAAATGTTTAGGAAATAAAAACATCTCGGAAGCACTAGCTACTTCTTTTTTGTTTTATTGACTTTGAGTGTTTGTGAGTCTTTGAGTGTGATGTGTTTAAGTGTTTGGACGTGAATTGAATTTGTTTTTATTTGTTGTTGTTGTTGTGATGATGAGTATAGTGAGTGACCAATTGTTATGTTTTCGGTGTAAGAAATGTCAGTGAGACAATCAAAATTTAGGTTGATTTAGTAGCTTTTTAGACTATAAAGTGAAGGTAGTATCATTCGATCAATTCATTCAACTACTGTTGATATTAAGCATTGAAACAGAACTGAACCAATAAAAAAAAAACAACACAAGAACCTCGTCTTTAAAGACACGATGAAAGTATGACTACAGGTTTTGAAAATCATTAGAAATTCGTAAAATATATTTATTTGGCGTTTTTAAGATGGTGTAAGTTAGACGAAATGTCCTCTAATAAGATCTTAAAATTTAAAAATCTTATCATATCGCCTTGTAATACTGAAGAATGTGCTATTTTATGAAAATCTAGCTAAATTTAACTGTCTGTACAAAACAACATCATATCTTCTTAAATGCTTTTAATTTTTTTAAGTTGTATATATTTATTGGGGTGTGTTCGATTTCATGAAAATTTAAACCGAGTTGGCTTAGAAATTTCCTTTTTATTAAACTTGCAGAAAATCTTTGAAGAAAAGGGTTTTTTTTCCTAAGTCTGTCTTTCAAAACTTTAAGTTGTTCACCCAAAACAATTCAGAGTTCAATTATATTCGATTGTATGAGAAAAAACGAACTATGGAAATAAGTTGCCGGAAACTTTAAGAACCAGTTGCATATCGTGGTTCAATATTTTTAGTCAAATTTTACTTTACTCAATTCAAAAGATATTGAGATTTAGGAAAAAAAGACAACTTTTAATAAAAAAAAAGTAGCGATAAGTTGCGTAGTGGGCTATGACTAGCAACTTAATTTTGCTATAAGTAAATTTGACAAAATATTTTAAGATATTTGTTTTGAATATTTTGATTTGTTCTGTTATTTTCACTATCTTCAGTAGAATATTTTTTCTGACTTTTTTTTTAATACTTTGTACCAAAAACAAAAAAAAAAACAACTTCAAATATATATTTAATAGATTTGGAGCTTTTGAGTCTGATTTTTTTAACAAAAAAAAACCATTCGAGTTTTGAGTTGGGCCATGACAACAAAAGAAAATGCAATGACAATCTAAATTCTCCTGGGAACTTTTAGGCATCATTTACATTCTTAAAGATCAATGATAACCCAAATTATTTTTTGGTTCAAAACTGAGACTATTTTTCAGCTGTTAAAATACATCAAAATATCAAGACGATCATTTTAAAAGCACTGAAAGGCAGAAAAGTTTAATCGACATGGTTTAAGAAGAGACTCAAAAACTCATACTACGAAATAGCTGTCGTCATTGATTTAAGAAATTATTTTTTAATTTTAGCACAAAATTGAGTCTTTGAATTAAATGCTTGGCATATATCCAGTCATTGATCCGTGTCAAAGTTTTATATATTCTTGAATCAGAAAAACTGCAAACAAGTGTTTTCTGTTTGGAATATCGTAAAGAATAAAAAAAAATCATAAAAAGACGATTTTAGAAAACTGGTAAAATTTTCAAAAAAAAAAAGTAAATCATGTGACATTTTACAAAAATGACTGCACAAAAAAGTACAAAATTCTACTTAGAACTGGTAACAAACTTTGTAACACAAAAACTTCAATGAATGCCATGTTTTCGAAAGCACTAGATTTTAGTGTGGTTTGCATCCCAGCCTCGTTTTCATTTTCTTATACAAAAAATCCCTTGTAAGGAACAAATTCATGGACAATTTTCAATATCATGTGAGGTTTTCAAGAAAAAATATTTAATTTCTAAATCATAAGAATTTAGAAGGATCTATTAAATCTTTAATCTTTATTCTGGGATTCACTTAATAACACTTATAATTACTCGCATTTCTGAAAAATGTTCTAAGTAAACACCTATTTTTCAACAAAAATTTCAAAAATATGAATTGATAGCTGCCCAGAACTTGTAATAAGTTCTTGAGATCATATCATCTCAAAACTATTTTTATAATTTTCGAATATTCCTTCTGTGAGAAATTCCTATAACACCAAAGCAATTAGTTTGAATTTTGTAAGGTTTTTTGGAAATATGATTCGAGTTTTAATAATTTTTGTTAACTGATGTTTATAATTCATCTTAATTTATAAGGTTGTTGTACGTCTTTGTTCTCCAACATTCTCAGATCCCTTTTTTCAATATATCTTTGTACTTTCCTTCTTGCAGTTTTTCCTTTTAATTTTAATCTCAACTTTTTCCATAGTCTATAAATAACGTAACTAAAATTACAAATGCAAACCAATATTCCTGTTTGCTTTGATTCTGGAAACTTAAGAGCGCAAATTATGCACACAATTAATTTCTTCACTTTCAACCCAAGTGTTCTTCACATTATAACAATTTTTTTTAAATTTTGTTTGCTATATTAAAAGCCCTTTAGTGTTTCACATAATTTCCAAATTAAAACAATATTTTGCTTTATAAAAGTTTCTGTTTTTTTTTTCCTTTTTTTTTTTGTTTACACACTTCAAGGATACACAGTCCTTGTGTGGAGTGTGCAGCACACAGAAACAAAACGAAAAAAAAAAAACAAAGTAATTCAATTTTAGTTAAGATAATTAAAGAAAATTCTATACAGAATGAATAAGAAACTATAAAATAAAAAAAAAAATAAAAATAAAATAAACTTACGTTATCCATTAAACTCATAGCTCGCCTTTGAACTGTGATAGTGAACTTTGGCAACGTTTTGTTCATTTCATCCTGATAGCTTTTAAAAATTGCATTTTTTTGTTCTTCAGGATCAACTGGCAGGAATCCTTCCTTGTACTTGTAGCTTCTATGTGTATACATTGTTTTTAAAGTGAAAAAGTTTATTTTATTATTTTTTTTTTTAACTTTTACTTGTTTTTTTTTTTTATTTTTCAAGAGCAAAATACATCTAAGTACCTACCTCAAAAAAAAAAGAAAATCATATCATAAAAGCAAAATAAAATGTTTTTCTTTGCAGCAACTAAAATAATTAAAATCTCTTTTCATAGAGTGAAAAAAAGGACGAAGGAAAACAGTTTTATATATATAGTGTGTGTGTGTGTTTTTTTTTAACTCTCTAAGAGATGAAATTATGAAAAGTTAACATGACTGCAGCAGAAAAAAAAAATAAAAAATAAATATAAACATAACTAAAAAAGATACACACACAAAAACAAAAAAAAAAAAAAGGAACTGAGTAAAAAACTTAAACAAAATATAAACAAGAACCAAACACACAACTCTTACTCTCGGTCTTTTTGCTTCAAGCTTTTCATAAACTCTTCCGTGGATAGTGGAATCCTTCGCTTTGGTTTCACCTTTGTATCCTGGTATTCAACCGCAAAGAAATAGGACGAGGGTAAAGGGGAGAAGTATGGTAGTGAAATGTGGTTGCAAAAAATTGAGCGCATAAAAAGGAGAATATATTTTTATAAAAAATATAACTTTTAGTTTTTTTTTTCTTATTAATAAAAAAATGCGGTATTCTATGCAGGATGTTTCAGAAGTCAATAATATCTACCAGTTAAAAAAGTGAATCCTGAAAATCCCAGCTTTTTGGATCTTCTAGACTAGAAAACCTAACTTAACATACAAACGTATGAAGTTCACTTTATTTTTAGTAACTCTTGAGTTAAGTAGAATTATATGCATTTAATTAGAAACTAATGAAGCACATTTTAATACTTCTTGAATTGAAAATTATCAGTGACTTTTTGAAACACCCTGTTTATTAGGAAAGTTACTAACTTTTTTTAAGCTTGTCTCCCTCGGGTGGCATTTTAATGGTGCAGTAGTGGAATTTTGTATACATTTTCTTCTAGCTTCTTCATGTTTAGCTTTTTTGACGACAGGCTCAATTAGCTTGTCAATTATATTACCTACCCGTTCAAGTTCTGTCTTAAGTTCTGAAAATTTGTAAAAAAAAAAAAATATATAGTTAAGCCTTCTTGGAAATCAATTGTAAACAAATATAAAGGTAGAATGTCGTATAAGATTAAAATTTGTTTGACAAGAAAAATTTCACTTTAATTTTCTATTTTTTAAAATAAAAAAATTACATCGAATTCTCTTTGGGATTTAATTTTTGTATATATAGGTAGTAAACTTCAATTCCAACTTTTTTGACTTTGTTGGGTTCTTATACATCCATAATTCAACTGAAGATGTTAAATGATAATACCCGGGAAATTCTGATTTGTAAACGAATCAAGAAATTTCGAATCGAAAAAATTAAAAATTCTAAATGAAATTCAGTAAATTTTGTCCTTCGCAAAAATGGGATCACCAACAGATGGCATCAAGCTCTAAGACTCAAGTTTAACAGCTCTTCGATGATTTTGTGGATAAGACTGATATTGGAATAGAAGTTGTAAGTTATCGATCCAAGTTTATCAAACATATTCAATATTCCCCTATACTCAAATTGAAATCTTGAAAAAAAATTAAGTTTATCCTTTAAAGACCCTAATTCAGACAAATGTATTATACCCTATTTTCCTAAATTTTTTTTTTTTTAATATTCAAAAGTTGAGTTTCTTTCTTTTTCCATCTTTTTAAAGTCTTACCTTTGAATTATAAAAATTAAATGTCACACTACTGTTTGGTTTTTTTTACAGTTTACCCTATTAAGAGTGTTTTTGAAATTATTTACCTTAATTTGTCCAATGGCTCAGAAGGTAAATATTCATTTAAATTTCTAATAATGTAGAAGATATGTATATTTTTCAAGAATATTTATTTTAGAATTGAGTTTTTAAGGGTAAAAGTTCTACAATGAATTTTTGATTTAAAATTTGAATTACAGTTGATTAAAAAACAATTCGAAATCTTCAATTATTTTCAGGAGCTCAATATTCGATCAAGAGCAGAAACCCTTAACTGAAGACGACAATATCTCAATATGATGATGTAAAACAAATATTTTCAAAAAAGGTATGATAATAAATTATTTTTGTTTAATTATTTACCCTTAAAATATGCAATGTAATGCTTTTTGAAGTTAGTTTTGTCAATATTTTGTAATATTGCTTTGCTCAGTTAAACATTTATAAAAAAAATCACCTTTAGGCGTTCTCAAGGCATAGTGATCTCCAGCCTTAAACTTCTCCACCTTTTTTCGTTTTCCAATTGCTGGCAGTCTTAAATTTCTTGCCCATGGACTATAAAAGGAACCTACAATTAAATTTTAAATTTAATTAAATTTTTTAACTTTTGAAAATTAAAAAAAAAAATCAATACCAATAGTATCACTTGGTCCTGAGTGTAATTGTTGAAGTTCATTGGAAAATAGCGGAAATTTGGTCCTAACATTTTCATAAAAAACCCTCACCCTTCTAATGCGATATAATCTTAATATCTCATTGGTAACTTTAAAGATTCGTTCTTCACTCGGTCCACCTGTTCAAAAAAAAAAAAAACAAATATAAAAACAAAACCATTAAGCCAGTTCCGAGCGCCTTACCAGGATGTTGGTCATCTAGCCACGGGTAACGATCATTATCTGGAAAATAATTAAATGCTTCAATGATTCGAGTGCCCATATAAGTTTATATGGGTATATGTTTGTAGGGGTATGGCCTGAAGGGAAATTTCCAATGTGAACCTTAAAACATTGATAATGACAACCTAAATAATTGATTTACTCCTCGAGGGGGTACGAGTTCGGTCACGCAGACGAAATACACTTGCCTAAGCACACCTGTGGTGTTTCAAGGATTCTGTTTTTTTTCCAATGAATTTAAAATTTTTAAAATGAAGTCAACCTAAAATGGTCACATCACTTGATAGCCATTTTGGGATAATGTCTATAAGGTAGTCTACTGGGGATGCCTTCCCTTTATGCCAAGCAGAGGCACACAAGGACGACGATGACATTACACTTATGTGATCTGGGTTGTTAGTATGGGTATAACCTTTGTGTGACTCTAAGTCAACTAAGAATAAGAAGGATGAGTAAGTGAGTAAGTGAAAAAAGAAAGAAGCAAAAGCAAAAAAAAAAAATTAAATAAACCCAAAAACAACCCAAAGCGTACGTAAAACAGAAAACAGGGGTGCAAAATGTTAAAATGGTAAATTTCAATTTCCTGTTTTGAATAATCGAAGAGGTCCATTTAACGAATGACCAATTCAGATGGAAGAAGAACCCTTTGGGGATTGGATGACTCTCGAAACTGTCGTTTTTACGTGCTAATAGTCAGAATTAACATGTTGTTATATATGAAGAGGGTCTTTGGTTCTCTGTTTAATGGTTTATAGTTTTATGGGGTAAAAATCCTAGAGCTCAAAAGCTTTGATGTGGGTATCTATGTATGTTTGTTTTGATTTAAAGTTTACCACACGCTTTGAGAATTCATAATTTAATTAACTAATTGAAAACGAGAGAAGAATTTAAATATTTTAAAGTGATTTAAAGTGCGAAGGGATGAGGGAACATGAGTAGATCGTTGGGATGTTGTATTCACACCTTAAATTGACCACGGGAATAAAACTTACAAAAATAAACATACACATTTTTGATTAAAGTTTAAGATAAAACATGATGACAAATGGCGCTTAATGACCTTGTCATCTGAATAAAAAGAATATTAGAAGCAACTTTAAAAAATATTTCAATCAAAATGAATTTGTAATTTAATATAAAAATATGTATTAAAAAAGTACGTCTACGCCCCAGTGTACGGTTATATACATAAAAAAATGATTTGCTTATACAAATTTGCAGCTTTTATATTATTTAAGAAAGTTAAAAACTTTTTTTTGATTACATTAAAATACCCAATTATTGGGTTTATGATTTTCAAGGAAAATTGTTGCAGCTTTCTGAAAAAGAATCAAAACTTCTATTCAAAACACATTGAGCTTTTGAAATTTTTGAACAAACTTTTACATTTTTTAGAATTTTGACAAAATCTTGAGTTGATCGACAAGAGTGTTAAAGACGATAATTTTAAGTTTTTAAAATCAAACTAAGTTGTTGCTGTAAATGAATATTGTAAAGGTCAAATTAAAGTCCTAAATATCTTACAAAAAAAACTAAAGAGTTGCTTTTTATTTAAACTGGTTAATTCGTTCTTAGAAACCCTAATTTAAATCAAAATTATACCAAAACCACTATTTTTTAAATTGAAATGTTTAAACATTTTCCTCTTACATACTCTTCTATATTTAAAGTACTAGTAACCTACTCTTAGGTCGCTGCTGGTATGTGGGGTATGTGGCAATACTTTTGACTACTTTTTTAGTGACAACATTTCAAAATTTCATATTTTTTAAAGCCTTAAACATCCACATATTTTAGTTGCCTATAAAGTATGGTCTATTATATTAATTTCTCATTTGATTTAAAAAATATTGAAAATACTTTTTTAAATTTAATTATGGCTTGTGACTCAAAACAATTCGAGTCTTAAACTAAATTAACTATTGGGCGAATTCTCAAAAATTGTAACAAAAATTTAAAAAAAAAATATACATAAATATTTGAAGGCAATAGCTCCTTTTACACTCTATCACATCTTTTTTATGAATTCTGAATTCAGTACCATTTAACCTTATTCTGCTAAAAATGTTTTCAAATGAAATAAAATATTGTTTCGAAAATTCTATAAAATTTTCAATCAAAATGATATTGGTTTGTTCTAAGAATTTCAAAATTATACCATACACCCCTACTCATAAAGATGTTTCATCAAAGTTCAAAAACTATAATAATATCTAAATGAAATTCCAAAAAACATTTGCATTTAAAGTAAGGTTTAATTTAATTTTTGAAGAATAGAAATGATTTTGAAATCCTCTCACATTATATTGAATTTTGAAATGGAAATATCAAATGAAATAAATAAAAATGCATGTCAAAGGAATATTTTAAATATCAAATCAAATTCATTCATTTCTCCAAATTTGAGTTTTATACGTAAATTGTTATGATTTATGTTTTTCTATTTCACCTGTTATAAAAGTATTCTAAAACAATAAAGTCTCAAAAACAATACCTGAAAACTTCTAAAATCACTTTCATTCAAAAACTCTACCTTAAATTAAACTAAAATCTATGAACTCAATGTTTCCATCAGGATTGAACAAATATTCAAAAAATACAAACCTGCACTTGACTTAGTTTCAATTCTCTCTTTACACTCTTTAAGAGAACTGTCAATCAAAAAAAAAAAATTTAAAAAGGATTATAACTTTGACTATGAAATAAAACGAAACAAAAGAAACAATATACATACCTGCTGACGTCCCAAATGAATACGTTCGTATTGTTTGATCCTTAATTAAATCGAATTTTCTCGGCAAAACAATATCTTCGACGTCAATTTCCATTTCGTCCTCATCGCTGATGCTGTTCTCATAATTGTGTTCCATAATTGAAGCACTTCGTCCTTCGTCATTCCCAACATCAATACCACTTCCACTTCCACTTCTACTTCCTCTGCTGTCATCACCATCGACACTCTGTCTGCCATCAACAACTACAACTTGCCTCCGTTTTCCACCAACACCACCCCATTTACCGCTGCTGCCACCATCATCGTCATCATTTTCATCATACCCCCCATTCGATGATGGGTCATTGAAAATTCTTTTATATGAATGAAAATTCATTTCAACATTGCACTTCCCAACAATTGTGTCCTCTTGCATCCTTGCTGCAATGGAGACGAGAGAAGAATAAGAAGAAGGAGGAGGATGAGGGGAAGGAGAAAAAAAAAGGAAGAATTAAATAGTAAAGCAGTTCCCGAATACAAAACATACACAAACACATATAGCCAAAAAAATGTTCATATGAATGCAATTTTTGTAATTTTTTTTCTTCAATTTTTTTATTTTTGAAGAAAAGGTCCTTTCAATTGGAAATCCTTTCAAAATTAAAAAAAAGTAAAAAGAAAAAAAAATCAATTCGATATTTTTCTCCAATTATTGCATTGTGAACTTTCTTTCTGCAACTGCAAGGAGCAAGCAGCATAGTGTTGGATTAATAAATAATTACAGATTTTTTCAATGAGGAATCCTTTGGCCGGATCCAGTGGCAAATCATCCGGTTGGTATTCAAATCGATAGAAGGGCAGGTCCTCGATATGCCGTCGGGGATGTTGCGAAATTGATTTCTTCTTTTGTAGATTTTGTCCTTTTTTCATGTTGTTGCTATTTTTTTTTCTTTTGTTGTTTTTGTATTTGTATTTTTTGATATTTTGTTATCCTGACCAAATTTTTTGATGCATTCGTTTCGTTCGTTTGCAATCGATGGATGGTTGTGTTTGATTTTGGGGTTTTTTCTCGTCTCGTCTTGTTTTTTTTTTTTTTTTTGAAATTCGTCCTCGGGAATTTGAGATATTTTTTTGCTGGTTTAATTGACAACACAGCAAAAGATACAAAAAAAAAAAAGATGAAATATCCTAGTCTCTCACTGTTTCCCTTTTCTGTTTTTGTTTTTGTTTTTTTTTATCACAAATACTTTTGTGATTTGTCTATGAATTGTGAAAACAAACTGACAAGTCGAATAAACAACAAACAAAAAATTTTAGAAAAAAGGATGATGAAAATATACAAAGTGAGCTGGAAAACAAACATGTTGTATCGGTTGGTGTGACAGGTGCATGGATTTTTTGTGACAGGACGTTGCAATGGCAACGGTGGTGGCGGCGGAATATTGTTGTTTGGTTGCCATTGCAATTCTAGAACAACGAAAAAAAAAATAACATCGAAATAAACGTCTACATTTTGAATTGCAGTTTTGTATTTAGATTGATTTAACATTTTTAGGGGGAAATTTAATGCAGACGGTTCGATTGGTCCTCACTTTGTTCGATGAGTATTGAGATATTTTAAAAATAATTGAACATTTTCAAATAAAATCATTGATGGGTTGTAGTAGTTGGTAGCAAAGGATTAATTTGTTGTGAGTGTGTGTTGAACTACATTTTATTCGCTAAAAATGCGGCTGACAGTTGAAACTTTGCAGTAGGATCAAAAGTTCAGGACTAAATAAAATAGAGGTGAAATTCATACGTGTATGTTTGTTTATTTTTTTTTTTTTAAATAAAGTTATTTCAATGAATTTGCCTTTTTTTATTTTTTTTAGGTTCAAATAAACAATTGAAATTACAATTATTTCAATTAAATGACTGGGTCTCCAAAGAATTTAAAAGTGAAAGTTCTGCATTCATTTAGACTGCATTCATTTGAGGTTCATTAAATAATTTATTACCAAAAAGTAACGCAATACACATACGCACTTGTCAACATTTTGCAGCATAAATAGTTTAAAATTTAAATCTTGCATTAGTTTTAGGACAACCTGTATAAAATGTTAATCTTTAAAAAAATGGATTACAAATACGTCATAAGGCACATTCACATTCTAGACTTCCACTGTTCATTCTGACATGAATGACATGAAATGACATAACCACTAGGTCGAGTAAAAGACGATAAAGTTCGGGTATCATATCTGAAATTATGACCCACATTTTGGACGAAAAAATTGAAAGATTATCAAAATGTGAATTGAAATAAATGAAATTTCTTAAAGTTAGAAAAATTTAATGGTTTTGACAGAGTTAACTTTCAATGTTTTTTTGTCAAAAAATAAAACTTAACATCTCTAAAAATGTTGACAATATCAGACAATGTACCAATTAAGAAATTCTTTAGGTTAAAAATCATTGTTAAATATAATCTGATGCTTATATTATATTATTTTGTATCATTATTATATTCATAAAGTTTTTGCCAAATATTAGGTGATACAGTTATAGGTACCTTTTGATTTGCATGTATACATACATAATATGTGCAAACCTCATGCTCATGGTTAGGCACCCTTGACATTTAAAATTTAAGTTTTAATCAAATTTCAAAATGTTTTCAATTATAAATTTATAATTTCAAAAATTATAATATAAACTTTCAAACAACAATAACAAATCACGAACTTTCTATTCAAAAAACACACACCTACACTACACACAAACCATAGAATAAAAGTCAAATGTAAAGTGGTATAATAATTATTTCAATTACTGTTTTTACCAAAGAAACCAAAACTTAATCTTTTTTGCATCCATATATTGCACATGTGTGTATGTGTGTATGTATGTATGTGTGTGTGTATGTGTAACCAACCTCAAATGACAAATAATAAAGAAAAACACTAAGCAAATACTTTTACATTTGCATTTACAATTTAATTTACCTGTCTAAACGTACCTACATTTAATTAAAGTTTGTGCATCAAGAGGATCGTTTGCAAGAATCAAACTCATACCTGTGTATGTACATATACATAGATATATAGAGTCTAAGGGAATAGATTTTAACATATATATTTGAACTTACATTATACTTATATTTATTATATTCCCTGAATAACCCTGCAGACTCTAGCTCTGTCTTGATGTTTTAGAATAATCATTCGTTTTTGTTCCTCATCCAGAATGCAACAGGATAAGTTTAAGGAGAATTTCTCAAGGAAACTTGTTTGAAATTCAAAATTTTCATCCTTTGTTTATTTTTCTTTTGAATGGTATAAAATTAGTTTTAGCTAATATTCATTTAATTAGTATATTGACTAAATTGTGAATTTTTGAATAACTATACCAGTTTATACAAATAAAGCAATAATGCTTAAAAGGTATTTATTTCTATCTGTGTGTGGTTTTTAGTTAATAATTGGTCTTTTTGCATAAACATAACTGTTCATATAAATCAAAATGTTATTCAGATATTTATCATACAAAAAGGCACGTGCTTTTGCTTTTATTGTAAAAATTTATACCAATTAGAAAATATTTTTGTTTTGTTTTATACCAACTGACTTTTCTGAAGCAATTGTATTTGGTATGATAATATGTTTATTTACTTATATATTTGGGTTTTATTATACCAGTTCTATGTAAAATATTTAAAAATATGTAAATGTGTATGTGTATATTTTTAAATCATTTTATACCACTAACATAATAATACCGTTAATTTGTGTATACTTTTAATGTATTTGCGCAATATTATACCAGTTTATACCAATCAAAAAAACATTTATTTCTCTTCTAAAATGTAGAAACTTGATATTTTATTGTCTTGGATGTGAATTATTTTCTTCTTTATGTTTATACCAGTCAAAGATAAAACGTATAAAATGTTGTTTAAAACTATGTATTCAAGAAAAGTTTTTTTTTTTTTTTTTGACTTTAAATCTTATACGAAATTCACCTCTATATGCACTTTGTACCGTTATTGTAAAATGTAATAGGTATGCATGTATAAAATAATACAGAAGAAAACTTCTTCTTTAATATATATATCTAGACAAATGCATATGCATGTTCATCAAGGGATTTTCCATTACTGACTAAACTTTAGATATATGTATGTACGAGTATATACGAGTTCACAGAGCAAATGTATTTTTCAATACCAATTAAATGACGTTCAACAACTTGTTGGAAAATACGAATGTATATGTGTGTGCATATATTGATAAACCTTTATAACATTGCCTATTAATTCACTTAGATAGAAATATATACATTTTAACATATTGATGCTACGATAAAGATATGTATGTATAGATGATTCTTTACACAACGAATCATGCATTAGAAATACAAAGTAGGTAAAGTTATGTAAAATTTGATGTATGCATGTATTTCTAGATACTAGTTGATTTAATGTAAATACAAACTGAAATAAAGCTGTCAGAAATGTACATATAAATATTACTTATGTACGTATATTCCCTGAGGATAACACATACGAAAATAATTCGTAAATTCATCAAGAAGATATATACATAAAATGTTTGAATTTCATTCAAGGTTATAACGTTATTAGATTAAAGTCGTTTTAAAATTTTAAAAATTATTAGAAATAGGGTGAAATTCAGTAAAACCTAGAAAGTAATTTGTCATTGTCACAATAGGGTAAGCCAACATCACATAACTACCTACTCCTTATTATCTGGCTAAAATCCACGATTTTTTGTAGTAAGCTTCTAGTGTCAATTTGAATATGAAACAATTTTGATCAATCTTCAATGGAATAACTATGTACCATAAATAGAAAAGACACAAATTATATAACAAACAACTGTCTGAACTCAAAAACTATATATGTATGTAAATTAAATGAATAATTATTATTAAAAATCAAATAAAGAGTTAAGTTCTTTTAGATTTAGATTAGAAAAAAAGCATGGTACACTTGGACGTATACGCACTTTTTTAATTGAATTTTTATTTGTACTCTCCATTTCCATGCTTGGATCCAGTTTATCAAAAAAAAAAAAAAGTTTGCATATCACAGGGATATAGGTTTGGACAGGAATAGTATAAGTCGTATTTGATTTGAAACTCATCACTAACAAATAGTATAAAATAAAGTCGCTTCCCTTTGTCTGTCCCTATGTATGCTTAGATCTTTGAAACTATGCAACGGATTTTGATGCGGTTATTTTTCTCAATAGATAGAGTGATTCAAGAGGAAGGTTTATATGCATAACTGAATGAAAATGAAGAAAATAGTTTTTAAAATTTCATTTTAGTCTGCGTTTCCTAGATAGATACAAAATCTTCTCTATATACAAAATCAATTTCAATTTGCTTGTCTATCCTGAACTCAAGAACGACTTGACTATATACAAAATCAATTTCAATTTGCTTGTCTATCCTGAACTCAAGAACGACTTGAAAAATTTGGCTGATTTTGGTTTTGAAATGTTTGTCGCAGTTCAAGGAAGGTTTAAAAGTGAGTAAATATGGAAACATTTTGAGGAAGACATACAATTTGTTCAGTTGGTTGTCAATTTTTTATATTTCAGTCTTCTGTCTAACGATAGCAAAAAGTTATAAAGTTGCCTGTCATCCTGTCACCATTATGCAGTTATTAAAGTCTCTTTTATTATTAGTATTTCAGTGCCTGAGGGTAAAATCTTCTCAAAAATATTCCTACTGTAAGCAATAGTGCAACTAAAAAACACTACCACTTTAAATACCTCAAAGCACCACGAAGCTTTGTCAAAATTCAAAAAAGACCAACACACTTGTCAAAATTTCATTAAAAACTTTAAGAACACAGCAATGGAGTCTCATAGGTTTTTCTATCAAACGTACATAGCTAAGTCCACAAAAATCACATCTGTTGGCTATCCAATTTTCATTAGATACACAATTAGATCATTTTTGTATGCCATTGTAAAAAAATTAATTTTCAGACCATCAACTCCTAAATGTATGCAGTTTGACATCTTTAAACAAATTTGACTTGCAACGTCCAATTTTCAGCAACAAAATATATCAAAATCAAATAATTTGACATTATCAGTTTTTATTTTCCTAAAAGCATACGTTCATTTTGGTTAATTCTTACTTTCATAAAAAAAAAACACAATTTTTAGTCTGCTTTGTCTAGATTCCCCTTCTCAGCTTGAGATCTTAAACCAATTTAACTCACACTCAGGTTTTGCAAAATAGAATCACCATTTCATTTCACGCACTTACACCATGCAAAAACATCAAAGTGAAATAAATATTTTAATAGCAATCTCATGTATCTTTAATATATTTGGGGAAAAAAAAAAACTTCCTCGACATCCTAATAAATTTATTTTCAAACCAGGAACAAACAGAGAGAAAGAGAGAGTTGAATAAAATAATCCCTTTTGTTATTGCCATGGTCCACGCATCTACTACTACTACCTGCATCCATCCACCATATTGTTGCAATCATGCGACCATCTATAATGCAAAAACCATTTTCCCTTTTTCGCACTTTTCGCACTTCAACCCCCCCCCCCCCCTTTTTGCACACATTCAATATTTATAAAACAAGGTACTATATTTTGTAATATTTTATTTGTAGTAGTTAAGCCTCGTCTTAATCCAACAATGTTTTTGTCTACGATCTAACTTTTAGAGGTCTCCTCGGGGATTTCAAAAATGTATTATATTCCGGAGCTTATTTCCAGTCTCTTATTTTATTATGCACCCTTTTTTCAAGTATAAATTAGTGTAAATGCGAGAGAGCAGGGATGATGTCCTTATATTGTTGTTCATAGAATTTCTCGACCGACAAATATACACAATCTAAATTGGTTTACGAATAAGTTAACATTGTATAGGAAAATCCTTTATTAACTTTCAAATCGCTATATCCCTAAAAGTACCCTTGTAGAGCGGTGATTTTTGCATTTTTTGACATCGCATACCTCTGGAACTGACCTAGGAGACTGAAATTTTCACTATTGTGATGCTGGAAATCTTCTCTTTCTGACGGTTTAACCATCTTTGCATACAAAAATGTTTACCAGAAGTTATCGAGGAAAATCCATGTTCAACTTAAAAATCTCTATATCTCCGAAAATACGCTTCATAGAGAGTTGATTTTTGCAAGGTGCATCTTTGCATCTCTGAAAATTAAAAAGTAATTTAATTATTAATTTTTTTTTTAGTTCGAAATCTTTTGTATGGAAGATACACACAAGTTGGCGGGGATGACAACGATGGGGGTCTTTAACATAAAGTCACAGCAGGATGCAGGAATCGACCAACTAAAATTAGAGTGTGAAAAGGAGTTCTTAGAGGAGTTCTTCGGTCTCTGCGTCTTTATCGAATAAACGTCTTCATCTAGATTCCCTCATGGTGTCCTCTTTTTTTCTTGTAGATACTATTTATAAGATACCTATGACTCCGAATCCGAATGAAACTGCACGATGACGAAATGTTCACTTGGACGAACGTCGTCGTTAATGAGTTTCCTCTTGGAACCAAGAGTTATTAATAAAATACATTGCAAAAGGACTCCTTTCGAGTAGCTATATATAGGAACTCCTATACGAATAAGAAGGAGTATGTTGTTGGAGTTTATGAAGAGATCCAGGAAGCTAGAGCAATCAATTTAAATGTGCTGGATGACGAAGATCACAAAACACTGAGTGCTGGGTTATTATTTTTTCTTATCCTGTTTCTGTCTCTCGGTTTCTCAATCTTTATATCTCAATCTAAGTGAAAAGCTAGCAGCTCTCTAGTCCTACGTCTTACCCCTGGAGGTGTTTTGATTTTAATCAACTTCAAGAAAAGTAATTAGGAATTAAAATTGAAATTGAAAAATGTATGTTTGTATAGCTGTAGCAGGTATATCCAGCAGCAACGAATTCCAGGACATCGCCGCCGCTACCGCCGCTGTGTCGCCATGAAACAAATGAGTCCTCACCTTGGTGTACCTACTTTTCTACAACTTTTATGTATACCTATACAACATCAAACTGCAAGCTGATTTAATGAAATTTAAATAATTCTTGCACGAGAGAGGGTATTCTTTTGAGTTGATGAGAGTAGGAAGAGGGTGTTTTTTTGTTGTTGTTGTTGGTTTCGACGTAACAACTTAGCATTCCTGGATTTATAGGGGAAAGTGGAAGAAAGACAAATATTTGCCTGACTTTAGAAATTCTTACACTTAAGTTCCAGGATGAAAAACAATATTCATCAACTTTTTATATTTACAAGGAGGCGCAAAATTTGTCATTCAAATTTGTCTCTTAAATAAGTTTTTCCTAAATATATACGTCAAAATGTTTTTGAGTGACAGAAACTTTTAGAATTCTTTTTCTTCAGATGATATCTATCCAATGACTTCCGCCATTTTCCATGACAATCCGCAAGATTTCAAAAGATAAAAGCAAGCATTCCTGTCAAATATTCTACTCTGAGACTAATTGACAAAAAGTCACGGTTTCAAGTGGGTTCGGATTATAAAACTTATCTTGTCCTTTGAGTGCAGTGGCGGCGTGTCTTGGTAATGACAAATGTTCACCAAGTCCCTATTATTCAATTATGATAGTACAAATAAAATGAATATAGAATCTTCTGATAGGATGATAAAATTTGAGTCACCTTGTATTTACATAGATGTACTTAAAAATATCCATAATAAACATTTTTAATTTAGATTTTTTTATTAGATTTTTAAAGCATATTTGGCTTACCACTCAAATTGTCCTGATGTCAATAATAAAAAAAAATTGACGATTTGATCATAATAATTAACTGCTATATGCACGACGACGTCGAGGTTACAGAGATGAATAAATTAATAAGAATTCTTAATTTATTTATTTTTATTTTATTTCTATCTGCAGATAATCATATTTTGAAATAAATGAATAATTAAAAAATCTGGAATTCTTGGCACCGAGAGCAGGGATTAACTTTAGATTGAATTTTTTAATTAATTGTTAACGAAAAGGTAATTTTGTGTTTAAGATTGCATCTATAAATGAATGAATGATTGGGAGGAGTTGTATTCAATACTCCCAGAAATCCTGTAATTTAAAAGAATTATAGGGCATCCAATCAAAAGAGTGCACATGAGTAAGGTTTTGAAAATTTAGTGAGAATAGCTTCAAGGAAAAAAATAAGGAAACAAACGAAATTTTATTGAAAAGTCAATTTCTGAGAACAAAACGAATCCCTACTTCAATCGTAAATAGTGTAAAAAAATTGATTTAAGAGTTCAATTTAAACAAAGGTATCCTTTAATTAATTTTTATTTCGGTGTAATTTTGCCTTTGACAGTCGAAACTCTCTCTCTCACTCTTTCACAAATAATGACAGATGACATATTATACATCAATTCCATTTAATCTTTCTCATCCCATTAAACTCTATATACAAATATTTATGATGAATTTCTTATAAATAAATTTACGATGCGTATGAAAGAAAAATATATACAAAAGCGCATATGATTTCCAAGAATAAATGAGCAACTTAATACTCAAAAACGAATCTTCAATTATTTCGATTCATTTGAGAAAATAAAAATTAAACAAAAAAAAAAATTTATAAAAAATCCCTGCGCTTTTAAATCTGATATTCATACATCATAAATCCCAAGGACACAAGGACGGTTACCCTTACATCACACACACTACCCAAACCAGAATCAAAACCCAAATCCAAACCCAAACCCAAACCAATCCCAACCCCATCCAAAGGGACACAAATAATAAGAACGTATCACTTTTTGATAGACTCCCTCGAGGATAGCAACGCAAAAAAAAAAACACGATTTTTTTTTGAACCAATTCGGTGGTACGCAAAAAGTTCAACAAAAAAAAATCAAAATAAATATCTGCAATAAATATTGTATCAAAGGACACTTTGGGGTATTTTTTATTTTTTCAATATAATTTTTTTTTTCTCTTTTTGTTTTTGTTTAACGACGACAATTTTCCAACAGGTTTGCCATTCAACCCTAAAAATCAGAACGCGTAAAAAATGTATGAGCTTGAGCACATACTCGAACAAGGACACTTTCTTCATGCTCGACAATGGCTTCGTGGCGTTTTAATTTTCCACGCTTCGAATTCGAATTCGTATTGAACTCAAATAAAATTAATGATCGAAATCTTCCTTCAAACAACATTAATCATAATTTATTATCCCTATACCAACGGAGGGATGGTTTTTCAAAAAGCGAAATAAAAAACAATAATAATAATAAACAATACAAAACATCGTTCTTTTTTGTTTTTTTATATTTATACCTACATTCAAAATTTAGAGAATGTCACAATGGGAAAAATTATATTCTTCTTCTTCTATTTTCTATTGACTTTCTTTTCAAGGATCAAATTATCATCATGTTGGTTGCGTCTTGTGTGTGAGAGTGATTGTAACGATGATGGGGTGAGGGGATGAAATCTAAGGGGTCTTTTATGGTTATATCGGGCATACTGAACCAATACATTCATAATGAATATCCTGCGAAAATATTTTTTTTCTTTTAGTGTCTTGATTCAATATAGACAGCAGGCATCAGCAATACGACATACAACCGTGTATGTGTAAGGATTTATAAGGATACGCGTAACTGAAGCGAATTGTCAAACAAGTGCTAGAATATAGCGTTGATAATTTTATGATCTAGAAAATATAATAAAATTTATTCGCATATTATTCACAGCAGGATATGGGATATTGGTGGATATTTTTTTTTTTTTTTGTTTGACAGTAGGGAATTTTTCAAGTTTGACAACTTAATAAGATGTAACGTTAGGCTTAGAAAAGGGGGCCCAAATTGGTGATTGATGTTATAAGAAGTAATTGTACTTTCTAATCCTATTATTTTGAGGATTTTAAAATGCGTTCCTGTATGAACTCGAAATTGGCAACCATGTTTCTTGTGACATTTGATTTGACAGCAGGAACATAAACGATTTGTGTTAAGTTAGTTTTGACACTTAATTTGACAGTAATGTTTGCCACTAGAATTTTTACAGCTTGTGGTACCATAAAAATTTGTATTTTAATTTAAAAAAGGATATCGTCCATTTCTTCAAGTAGGTACATGACCAAGTTTGGTATCAATTGAAGGTGTCATATCTTGTTTAGGGAATATTCGAAACATTTGAGGCTGAAGTTTGATAATTGCCAAAATTATTTTTATTAAACCCAAATTTCAAATCTAGTAATAAGAGCAAAGTTCGGAAAAAAAACAAACTTAAGGCCACAAATTTTGTCGATCCACTCCTGTTTTAATAATATTCAAATGGATAATGGAGTGACTGTATTTTAGTATCAAAACCAAGAAAGGAAACCGAAAGTACATTAAAACTTTCATTATTGCGTATATAGTTATGTCGGCGCGGCGGCAATCTTCCGATTTATTATAAAACAAAACAAAAAAAATATCAAAACTTATAAATGTACATTATAATAAATCCTATAAGGAGTGCTATAAAAATATGATTTTGTTTTTGCTCTATACATACATGAATGGTAATTGCTTTTTAAGTTTTATATTGTTCAAGTGTTTTATTTCGGTATATAGAATGTAGCAGCTATTCGTAACGCCCGCCACCATCATCGCCGCCACAGAACGGAAACGGAAACATTCAGAGATTTGAATTAACTTTCTGTTTATTGAAGTATGAATGTTTTTATGAATATTTGTTTGTTTTTATTATTTATTTAAGATTTAGAGAAAAATGTTATCTGTCTGCCGATTTTTTCTTTTTTTTGTACTCAACTATTTTTTCAGACATGTTTTTTTACATTATTTCAAAAACTGCTAAACGATTTTTTTATGAAGGAATATAGATCTAATTTTTTGATAATTTTAAGTTGCAAAATAAAAATAAAATTTATGAGTTTTAAGTGATTCAAAAGCGAAGTATAAATCTCTGATCTAAGCTCAAAAAATAGGGTTTTTGACCATATAATTATTTCAAGAGTGTAAGATATCAAAAATTACTTAAAATAACTGTCTTAAAAAATTCCTCTTCATGGCAGAATTAAATAATTTCACATTTCTTAAGATGAGGGTTGACAAAACTAAAGAAAACAATTTTGAAACTTTAACCTATAATTAAAATACAATACTTATTATTAGAAAAAACAAAGTATTTTTAATTGCAAAACAATGTTTCAATATGTTTTTGAAAAATAAAATAAAAGACCTATAGATGAAATTTTTCATAAAATTACCAAAATTGATGGTGAAATTCAAAACACACTCAAATAAAAATTATGTAATTAATAAAATATTAAAGTTAAATAAAAATTAAGTTAGCTATTTAAAAAAAACTGTCATTAAAAATAAAATGTGCTCTCTGTCATGTAACTTAATTAACTAGTCCTAAACTATCGCCAGCTGTCAAGTTTTTATACGATCAGTAAAATAAAATTTTAACAACGGTTAATGTTATAAAAGAAGAATGTTTAATAATTAAAAAATAGTATTTTTGTATTGTATAATTGAAATTGACAGTTCAGCAAAATGTCAAAATGATATTAACAGTGTATAACAGAATTAAACGACTGTGTTAACTTTGAAATCTTTTGAGACAAACCATTTTTACGTCTTATCAATTAATCTAACTCAATTAAAATAGATTGAAAAGTCGGGATAAAATTTTAAAAATATTATACGTCAAAATTTGTTAAAAACTTTAATTTAGTTGATTTTCCAAAGAATCTTATGTTAGTTTTCTTCAGTATTTCTTCTTTTGACTTGATACTGAGCCTAATTTTCAATTAAACTAAAGAAGTTAATTTTTGGCTAAACGGTGAAATTTGTAATGTGCTTTAAGAAATTACCCTATTTCGTTTACAATTTTTTTTTGAAATCCTTAGTCTCTATATGCCAACAAACGATCATTGATAAAAGAGCTTGAAGAGACTATTAATCGAAAGACAGCAGTTTTTTCCCAAATGTCACCAAGTGAACTTTTTTTAGATTTTGAGTTTCTCAAATGTGCTCCGCTTGATGAACCCTGAAGCAACCAATTTCTTTCCCTTTTATATTGCTCCAAAATCAGTATCAATTTTTCAAAAAATTTATTGGATTGACAATTATTTGATTGTTTTGAACTTTATTTTCTTTTAATTAGATTAAAACATTTAGCATTAATATTTTCGGAATTCTAAAAATGTATTCATATACATTCCTAAGTATGTATGAGTTGAGTACCCACCTTATATTCATTCTAAATTATTTGTTTTTTTTTCAAGCTTGACTTGTGCTTCTTCTATATTAGATTAGATTAGAAATGACATATACAAAAGGTCTTCCTTAATTCAATTACTTAGATCAAATTCAATTTATCCATCGCAATTTCATTTCACAATAATAAACATCAAAACTCAAACCAATTTCAATTCATTTATATTATGTATGTATATCTAGAAACAAAATGCAATTAATTAAGAAAATGAATACTGATCAACATTGACAAAAGGTTGTCAATCAAAACAGTAAAGACATTATACGATGATAGGTATACATACATACAGAGAATGTATACACAGTTATACAGGTTGAAGTGAGCTCTCAACACGCCACGGTATTGGCCCCCCACACCAATATTACGATACCAATGACGGGCCTTATAAATTATTCACGCAAATCAATTTAATGACAATTGCTGACAATTAACAAAACCCACCATATTGCTCCGCTTGGGTGCAGCACCGTGCCGCCGCGCCGCCGATAGTCCGATACATAAAACGCCCCTGTCTCTGAGTTATCCCTTATTCCGTGTCCTTCCTGCCGAGGACGATAATTTAACACACTTGTATAAACCTTCCCACCTACACACCGCCGCGCCGCCGGTCGCTATTGAAGGAAGGTACGATACAAATTTTCTATGTTTAAATTAACGAAATTAAACCTGTCGCCAATACACAACTTCCTGTTCCTGATGTTAACGCCATTTCCATTACCACCACCCGATGCAAGCTTCTTCCGCTCTGTCCTCGCTCATCCTTGGTATCCTTTGTTCGCATCGATAGAGGATGGCTCTGTGGCAGGAGAGAAGAGTCTATAAATAAAGGTCTTATAGCATTGTGATTAATTATAAGAGAGACATCCATTTGTCATGGCAACTGGTCATTGATTGTGCGTGTTAGCATGAGTTTGGGCAACTCGTGTCCCTTATACCTATCGCATCCATCCTGATTCGATTCGAGAACCTGAATAGTCCTTAGAGAAGGGAAAAATATTATTAAATAAACAAAACGTTTATGTGTCCCTTGTGTGGCTGCCTGCGTCTGTGCTGGTGGATGTGGAACTGGATGGCCTGTGCTGTGACAATGAGAACGAAGGACCGACTGACTACGACGACGACGATGCCAACGGACGCAACGGTGACGTGGTGTTGTCCTTTTTTCGTCCGCATGTTTATTTTTTAATGAACTCTCTTGTATTGCATTATATCCTTCTTCCTTTTAAACACTGAAATGGATATAGGGATCTCGGATATACGGATGTTTGTTGGAATGAATGAATGGCTTTGCCTTTTTTTGTGTTGCATGTGACCCTTAAAATTGGTCAGATTAACGCGTAATTTGTCGTTGTCGTGTGGCACGTTCATCGTTTTGTCGTTATATACCTACGATTGGATTCTGGAAGCACAGGTACCTATCATCCTCCCAGACTTGCGACACGTGACTTTATAATGTAAGTCACTTGCATTTAGTATATACTATACACCGCCGCCGCCGCCTCAGCAGTTCTCCTGATTAATGAACTTTTGACGTTCGAATAAATATAAATGTAGATGTAGACGCCGAGGAATTGTAGGCAATAAATGCCAAACTCCCTAGGGTGATATTTATTTTTTTTTGTGGGGTGTTGCCAGCAGTAGAGAAATATTTTTAATTTTGCAACTATTTATTCGATGTGATTTTAACTTTTACTTTTTAATAAGTGATCCCAAGTTTATTCAAAACATTATCTTGAACCTTCAAACTGATCAAAACTTTCAGTTAAATAATTTAGCCATGACAACAAGACTTTGGCCCCCTGGTGTCAGAAAAATGAAATATCAAAAATTTCATTCTGTCAAAAGTATAAATTATCGAATTAAAATTCTTGCCAAAAATTTGACAGAAATACTCATTAGTCATTACCTTTACTATGGAAATTGACTTAACATTCTATATATAAATTCATCTGTCAGATTTATGAGAAAATTAAGTTTAACAGATAGTTTAAACTTCATTTTTTTTATGCTTATGCTGGCAATACTATTAACGGAATGCGTGAACATGTCACTGGAGTGTAATCGCCAATGTCGTCGTCATGTCGTCTTGATTCTTGTCTAGCAAATTACATACATACCTACATATAAAACTGCAAAGGATACGAGAGGGTGGAAAAGCAAAAGGCAGGAATACGAGTATATCACTCCACTCCAATGATTCTCACTCTCGTAATCGTTTTTGCATGCACGAATTGAAAAGTTAAAAACGCGTGTATGCACATCAGGATATCTTTTCTGACACGATTGATTATTCACACACACACAAACACACACACACGATTTCCTTGTGCGTGCGTTGTGCTTGGTGTATTTGACTTGATGCACGAAGGTATTCGTACATACATGTGTTTGTGTGAACATACATAAATATTTATTGGAATGTCCTTATACAATACGAGCACACTACACTACACTCCTGATGATGCAGACACACAATTTGTGTAATTGCATTTCTTGTAATTTATTGCCCGAAGCTGCTAAAGTGCTTCAACTTATTATTTATCATGTCTGTTGATGAGGAAGGAACTTATGATCCTTATCATTGAGTTAAGATTCAATTAGTATTTTGAGACAGGTTGTCAAAATGTTTATACTACATTTTTATGAAGGAATAAGAAAAAGGATGCTCGAAGGCGATAAAAACTGATAAATTCCAATTGGTGTCCTTTAAACAAGTTCAAAATTCAAAACTAAAAATCTTGACAATTTCTGTGAATATATTATTTTGTCCTCATATCGGTTTAAAAAAAAGAACAACCTATATTGAAGTCCTTAGTACCTACTTAACTCATAATTTTTCCTGTTCTTAACACCAGTTTCACAAAAATTTTCAAAATATGATCATGGACTAAAGTAATAACCTTCGAAGCACATTTCAGTTCAAAGCACTTTTCACACCACATGCAGGATGATTTTTTTTTTGATTTCAGGACCTTAAAAAAAAAACATCCAAAACTCAAACTTGAGCCCTCCAATTCCTGGATGAATAAACAATAATTCATGTCTAAAGTCCTTATGCGTTGTCCCTTCAAAATATCAAACACACTCACACACCGACGACGCACGATGAAGAAAAAAGAAAAAGGCCAAAAACGATAGAAAAAAAAAAACAAACATTAGACAAACCACAAACCATGTAAAGTTGGGTGTGTGGTAGTTTGTGCGGTTAAATTAAAGGCAAAGCAAAAGCCCAACCATTTGGAAAGTCAAGTAAGACAAATCGAATCGGTGTTTTTTCTTTTCCCTTCTCCTTCTTCTTTCATTCCACTTCATCTTATGGATTCTTTGCACAACCCTACAATATTGAAATACGGACGCGTTCTCTTTACGAGAATATCGAGGTCTAAGGACATAAATCATATCTCAAAGGATATTTCTCACATGACTTACAATCAAAGGGAGACTGAGACTGAGAAGGAGATGTTGTGTTATTCCGATGTTCTGTTAAAAAGGATACCAACTACCAGCAAAAATAAAAGAAAAATAGAAAGTAAAAGTGGACTGTTGGGGGGACCAAAACCATCTACTATCATCAAAAGGCCTTAACCTTTACACTGCCATCATTTGAGTGTATTCGAAGAATGTGTGGTGAATGCCGTCTTTGTCGCTCGTCGTCGTTGGTTGTGTAGGGTGTCCTTGTGCAGCTAATTTATCCTTTAAGAAGGAACATTTCCATCAATGATTTATTGAGTTCGCAGTATTTATCCTAACTTTGCCGTTGTTTCAATTTGTTTATCAATTTGCCATTTTTTTTTCCTTTCCTTTTTTAATTTTTCCGGTTTGTGTTGGGAAAATTATTTTCTGCCAACACGTTTTGTGTATATATATCAGGAATAAGACAGCAGGACTCACACTATACACGACATCGCATCCTTGTCATAGTGTATGTATGCGTGTCGTGTTGTGTTGTGTTTGCAAAATTCCGGCGGAAATCATTTTCGCGATATAGAAATTCCCTGAACATAATCTTCGTGCCTTTTATTCCTTGTTTCGTTGAGCAAGGGGAAGGGGGGTGTCAAATTTTATTATGACTTTTCCTCTTATTTTGAATTTGAATTTTCACATTTTGATTTACTTAAACATTCGCTCCAACAAGGCTATTTCGTGTCTATGTGTACATACATACATATGTATAAAGAAGACTTGAGAGTACAAGGATCTCTGGTTAGGGATATGTAAGTGTGGAAGGGGAACCATAAAAGGATATATTAAAATTTAACATTGACACAAACATGGCATGCGGAATGATATATGTGTACAAAATAAACCAGAAAGCGTAAACACACATCAAGTAGTCATGATTGAGGAGTATAATTGACTTCGGCATGATTCCTTGTTCCTTGACGAATGAAGGCATCGTATCGTAATAATCCAGAACCAATCGGTTGGAAATCATTTGGGCTTTCTGCGACGAATTATGTTTTATGAAATTCCCGAGAATTAAGTAGGTAGTGATGTTGTTGATGATTCTCTGGATGTCTGTGACTTGGATACTTATACATACGAGTATGTAGATACCCCCGTCCGTCGTCGTCATCGTTCAATACCATATGATATGGTAGTGTGAGTATTATAGGCCCGGAATGTTGTTAAGACAGTTGGCTTTCGATAAGTTTATGACATCGTGAAAATAAAATTTCAGTTTTAAGGTTTATTTTGTTATTTATAGCTGGATATAAACAACATACCACCATTTGTTGAAAAAAAATAATAAATAAATACAAAAACAAAAACAAAAACATATAAAAACCAAGAAACTGTGATGACATAAATATTTTATTTGGTATCAAATTTTTATGTTCATCTGGGGTAAATTTCAAATTTCCTGCTTTGCTATAGAAAATTAAAATGAAAATTTCGTAGAAAATCTGGTCAGCTGTGATAAGGATATTCGAATCTTTTAATTCAATAAAATAATTTAAGACTTATTGTGAGTCATAAAAAATAGAAATATTTTGAGAAGCGATGAAAACAAATTAAATATGTTTTAAAGGGAAATTTGTAAGTTCTGTGTGGAAGAATATTTTCGAATACTCATAAGCAAAAGTCCAAAATTTCTCTTTGGTTTCGGGTTTTTGGGCTTTTGAATTGAATTATAATTTCCACATGAACCGCGATTAAAAGAAAACACGTATCTATGATCTTAATTAACTTTTATTTCTTGCATGGGTTTAAATAGTCAGAGGATGAGATAATAGTTTGCAATGTTTTGTTTCAAAATTTAATGCCTGTATCGGATTCTTTTAACGGTCTTATAACGATAACCATCATCAGCTAAAATGGCCGATTTTTCTGCAGGGATTTCAGTTACCTCAGCTACTTCCTCATCAATTGCTGGAGGTAAGTACTCTGAGGCAGATTTCTCAACTGGTGGCAAGTATTCGGGAGCGATAATTTCTGAGACATCACGGCGATGACGGTATTTCAGTTTACGAATGGTCTTGTAACGGTATCCATCATCAGCGAGAACAGCTGAATCTTCAGGAGCTTCAGTGGCTTCTACAGCTTCTTTGACTTCTGCTGGTGGAATGTATTCGGCGGCAACTGCTTCTTCCGATGGTGGCAGATATTGAGGTGAAACAATTTCTGACACATCACGACGATGACGATACTTCAATTTACGAATGGTCTTGTAACGGTAGCCATCATCAGCGAGAACAGCTGAATCTTCAGGGGCTTCAGTAGCTTCTACAGCTTCTTTGACTTCTGCTGGTAGAATGTATTCGGCGGCAACTGCTTCTTCCGATGGTGGCAGATATTGAGGAGAAACAATTTCCGACACATCACGACGATGACGGTATTTCAATTTACGGATGGTCTTGTAACGGTATCCATCATCAGCGAGAACAGCTGAATCTTCAGGAGCTTCAGTGGCTTCTACAGCTTCTTTGACTTCTGCTGGTGGAATGTATTCGGCGGCAACTGCTTCTTCCGATGGTGGCAGATATTGAGGAGAAACAATTTCCGACACATCACGACGATGACGGTATTTCAATTTACGGATGGTCTTGTAACGGTATCCATCATCAGCGAGAACAGCTGAATCTTCAGGGGCTTCAGTACCTTCAGGGGCTTCAGTACCTTCAGGGGCTTCAGTACCTTCAGGAGCTTCGACAGCTTCTTTGACTTCTGCTGGTGGAATGTATTCGGCGGCAACTGCTTCTTCCGATGGTGGCAGATATTGAGGTGAAACAATTTCTGACACATCACGACGATGACGATACTTCAATTTACGAATGGTCTTGTAACGGTATCCATCATCAGCGAGAACAGCTGAATCTTCAGGGGCTTCAGTACCTTCAGGAGCTTCGACAGCTTCTTTGACTTCTGCTGGTGGAATGTATTCGGCAGCAACTGCTTCTTCCGATGGTGGCAGATATTGAGGAGAAACAATTTCCGACACATCACGACGATGACGGTATTTCAGTTTACGAATAGTCTTATAACGGTATCCATCATCAGCGAGAACAGCTGAATCTTCAGGAGCTTCAGTAGTTTCAGTAGCTTCGACAGCTTCTTTGACTTCTGCTGGTGGAATGTATTCGGCGGCAACTGCCTCTTCCGATGGTGGCAAATATTGGGGAGAAACGATTTCCGACACATCACGACGATGACGGTATTTCAATTTACGAATGGTCTTGTAACGGTATCCATCATCAGCGAGAACAGCTGAATCTTCAGGGGCTTCAGTAGATTCGACAGCTTCTTTGACTTCTGCTGGTGGAAGGTATTCGGGAGCAATAATCTCTGATACATCTCGTCGTTGACGGTATTTTAATTTCCTCACAGTTTTGTAACGGTATCCATCATCTGTCAAGGCAGCAGAATCCGAAGGTTCTTCTAAGGCTTCCTTAACTTCTGCTACTTCTTCGGTTGGTGGAAGGTATTCACTGGAAAGTTTCTCTGCCGGTGGAATGTAACTTGCTTCGGGCAAGACTGCAGCAGTTGCTGCCAATGCAAACAAACAAACCAATACGATCGTCCTCTGCAAAAACAAATAATTTAATTAATCAAAGAATTCAATTCACTATCAAAATTATTGCTAAAAAATTACCATTTTGCAAATTCAACTATTAACCCACAAGCAAGCCCCAGTTGAGAATGGTTTGTTAATTCAAATCACGGGTATTTATATCGCGAAATTATTATAACCGTTTATCCATTTAGCACGCATAATAACGACAACACCAAATTCAATTTTGATCCCCCGCCCCCGCAATCTATCTGTCATGATAATAGGCTCAAGTGGTGATGGTCAAAACTCATCACACTTTTTGGCAGCTTTGAGAGAGACGCTGATCACTCAAAAAGACAACAACAACTACAAAAAAAACAAAACAAAAAAGTATCTCAAGAGTGTTGTTGAAGTTGATACACGAAGGTTATTTAAGCCTATAAAAGATACACTATATCGAGCGGAAATACACGTAGGTGGCTTCAATCAAAGAGACCCTAGACAGAGTCTAGACGAAAATTGTTTCTTGCGTGCTTTAGGCTAAGTACTTGAAGTTGGAGATGATGACAAGCCTCTACTCTTTATAGCCCGAGGATTGATGTATAAATAATTGCTGTCACTGAAACATACATAACTACATTGTATGTTTGTAATTTTGCTTTTGTATGTTTATTATTTTTGTTAATCAATAAATAATAATAATCAAAGCATTTCTAATTTAAACATGAAGTATGCTTTCAAATAAAAAAATAGAAACGCAGAGGCTTAAATTAAAAATCATATTTGCAATTAAAAGATCTGTTAGCAAATATTTAATTGTTTGAATGATATAATAACTGGAAAATGATATTTTATATATTTTATTAATTGATTTTGTGATGATGTACCAATCCAAAAAAAGTACTTCTGTCAACAAAAGTGAATAATAATATGTAACTATAACGATTGATGTATTATTAAAAACTAACTTTAATCTACATATATAATCAAATATAATACCATTGATGACATTATTTTAATTAAATAATCAACATTTAAAAAATATGTATAGGTGGTTAATAACCAGGGATGGGATTTTGTGGACCTAAAAATTAAAAATTGAAAAAATTCAAAATAAAACACCCATAAAGGTATGAAAAAAAGCATTTATTCAAAAAATAGCAATAAAATGTAAAAAAAATCTATTTAATTTTCCCTCATTTTTGGGAAAATATAGACAAATGATTCCACTAGCCCATAAACCACACCATGGATGTAATGGTAATTCTAAAAACTATTTGAGTTGATCATCAGATAAAATTGAGTCAGAAATGGGAAAAAAAATTCCAATAAAACTTCGGATTTCTATAAAAGTTTTATTTACGAAACAATTTTTTCAAATTTTAAATCTATCTATAGAACATAGAACCTTTTAAGTGTTTCTGTGAAGTTTGTTTAAAATTTTTTTGAGCAACGAATCTGGTCTTTTCTTATAAGTTTGACTATTAGTTATAAAAAATAAAATAAAAAAGAGATAAGTGTTAATTAGTTCAAGAAAAAATTCCGAAATTTAAGGAACTCTTAACCTCAAAATGGTATATTTTTTTTTAAATTATCACAAAACGAGACTTGAAGGGACTATTTCTAGTTCCAGCTTGATCTTATCAAAATCGAGAAATTTCGGTCTCGTCTCTGTATCGGTCCATATGATGTTTTGACGAGTAAAAGAAAAAATTCTAAATTTCTAGAAGATTTTCAACCAACCAAATTCATAAATTTCTTTCAAATCGATTTGAAATTTTGTTAAAATTTTTGATTTTTCAGACCAAAATTTTGTTACTCGTATTTCTTGTGTGAATTCAAAAATTTACATTTTGACGGTTGATGCACAGTATTATCAGAACAATTCTTTAGTTTTAAATAATTTACTTATTATAAAACTAAAATTAAAATATTTTTCAAAAATAAAAAACCACGTTAATGGACAACCGACAACGTACCTATATCTTACAATACGAAAGTTGACATTAATTTCACACACTTCCAACAATTGGTCACAGCAAAAACGCCAATCGAAAAATGAACTGAATCCGCTTTTATTGGAATGGAATATCAGTTGAAATATTTGGATTCCGTTGGATAAGGTCGTTTGCATCTTCCGCATTGATAATAATAGTTTCCTGAATAATATTGTTCATCAGTTTCTTGAAGGACGTGAAACGTTGCACAATTTTGGATAATTCAGATTCCGAAACATGATAATGATCGATACCAATTTAGTTATAAAGTTTGTAAGTTCAAAAATTACATTTTATCAATAGAAAATGACAATGCGGTATGGTATGGACACCTGTCAGATTGAACACAGCCTAAGTTAATGTATAACTCCGTCTATCAAGTTTTGGCATTGATTATATTCCAACGCCATTTATTAATTATTTTGTTTATTGCTCCAAAAATTAATGCAAAACATTTTTAATAAAAAGGCGCAAAATTACAACCTAATAATGTTAGGGGCTTAACATTTTACTAACTTACAATTTGCTAAAGCCTTTTTTCGTTTTGCTAACTTATAAAATTGCTAACTCCCTTTTATTAAAAAACTGGCATCCGAACATGTCCAAATAGTGACAATTCGTGAGAATAAACAAAGTAAACATTATTTAAACGGACCTACATATGAGTTGGAAATGTCCCAACTGCAAACTGGACAATCCCATGCAATCCAATAAGATTAATATACACAACACATGAACACATGTTTATTCTCGTATTCTATCATCCTGATGTAAATTTCTATAAAACAAGCATTTTTCTGTACAAAGACTTCAAATATTTCGATATCTTCGTCTTCCGATAACGTTTTATTGATTAAGAAACAATTTCTAGTTCCGAATTATGAAAAACACACGAATCAACACTTTCAAGTAAAATTGGAAAGATTTTTTTTTTAGGATAATAACAGATGTCATATGGATTTAGCGAATTGCTAAAAGTTAAAGTAGGGTTTTGGTTTTCGGGATTTTAACTTTAGCAAATATGTTAAGAGATAGTAAAATGTTAAAATCGTTTAAAATTAGCAAAACGATCTTTTAGCTTAGCAAATTGCTAAAAATGGGTTTAACAATTTGCTAAATCGTTTAAAATTTTGCGTCAATGTATTTTTTTATAAAAGCCTTCTCCTGGAAACAGAAGGTAGAAATAGTTTGTACCTACTGTACCATGCAATTTTACCAAAGAATTGTCATCGAATAACATTTTTTTATATACACAGAAAATTTCTGTGGGCTTAAAATTCAAAGAATTAAAATTGAAATCATTTTAAACTCTCTACAGAATCACCTTTGGGAATATGAAATTTTATACTCAAAAATTTTAGCACAGTGTTAAAAAAAAATTATTGTAAAATTTTGAACAACCTAACGTTAAGGGCTTAAAAATTATTAATTATAATATTTAATTCTCACTACAATTTTTTACAAAGAATAATAATTTGAAAAGTTCTACTAAGGATCAGTAGAAATTGGTCTAATTTCGAATATTTTTAGAATTTTTCGAAAGAAACCTAAAAACTGCATAAAAATTAAAAATAAATTTCTTAACTAAAATTTTAGTTAAACCTTGTGCCAAATCTGTAAGTTTTTAATATTAAGCAAGTTTTGCATAATATTATGTTGTATGCAATTCAAATAGACTTCGAGTGAAAACCCACAAAATGGTCATAGAGATCTTTTTATGTATGTTGTTCCTAAAATCAAATTTAAGTCTGAAGTGTATTTTTTTTATGTTAATTGTTATATATTTCACTAACCCACTTAAATTCAACTATCATATCAAATAATAACAAGATACGAGTAGAACCTCAATGCATCAATTAATCCGATGATTGATCTGTTTTTGTTCATCTAAATGCTCTGTTTCTGATATGATTTTTCTGTTGTTTATTCTGAGAATCTAAATTTTAAGTACCATTTAAAATTAGTAAAAGACAGAAAAAACACGTCCCTTCCAGAAAATTCTACCGATCAGTCTGATTAGATAGACATAGAATAATTGATAAATCCTTACCACATCAAAAACATAGATAAATTTTTGTTTTTTTTTTTTTTGAAAAATCAAATAAAATTGAAACACCAGTTGTAACTTTCAACAAAGGAATTGTTAGTTTTTTTGTTTTGAAAATCAATATGTTCAACATTTTTGAAGCCCAATTATTATTTCTACCAATCATTCATTCCGCGAAATCATTGATTAGAAACTTCACATCAAATTTCTAAAATATATAAATTTTTAACATAAATTTGTAGATAAAAGCAAATACTCGAACATACATATTTCAAAAGCATCAGTCTCTGTAAAATGCAACAATATCGTATATCAAATTTGGCAGCATAACTCATGCATTAAAAAAAAAATATATATGCACAGAGGATACTCACTCATCAGGTACATATGGCTGCGCTTGACTAAAAATGTTTGCCAATTCATGAGCCGACAGGAGGCAATATATATTCCACCAGCCCGGTCCGATTTAACGCCAAAACAAGGCATCGAACTGAAACACCATCCTTTATTCCAAAAGAGATGATAACCTCCATTTTAGTCTGGTGTAGCGTGTGTGTATTGATACACATTTAAGCTCGCTCGATATATGTAACTACCTTTCCATGATGGCGACTCCTCGCTCCTATCTGCATATTATATCCTACACCTGTAATAATGTTCCATTAAAGAATTTTAAATATTTTATTTCATACACACGCGTATTATAAAAGAAAAAGTTTTACGGAAAAGCAAACCCAGTTAAAGGTGTTCAATAATACTTTACATATACACCTACACATGTATACGAGAAAGTATAGTGTCAAGACTTTTAAATATCCTGTACGATATCAAATAAATTGCATCTAAGGTAAGGCTATAGACTTTAGCGGGTCTCTATAGGCCTAAACATATACGTAGGAAGAATATGTACATACAATACATGTTATGCACATAAGCACACATGCCGGCCGGTCCGGTTCGGTAAGGACAACTCAACAAGATTATATACATATGAGGAAACTGGGAAAAAAAGGTCCAGAGAATAAAATAAATGCCAACATCTAGGAATACTGGGCCCACCATAGACAGCCCGGCAATATGAAAGGTATTGTTACATGATGTACACCAACACAATGGCTCGTATAGAAAAATACCGGTGTGTCTGAGTCGGGGTCTGGATCTGGATCTGGGCAATTCTTAAAACTCACCTGCACCGTTTGTTACTCGGGAAAAAGGTTATGGTTGCCACAATTAGAAAAACAAAAACACTTGGCATTAATTATCTAGACTCAGCGGTTCAAAATTAGGATAACTTTGAACATTCCTTACAACTTAATCCTGACGAAGCATCGAATGACAACACTTTTTTTTTAAACTATTTTTTTTTCAAAAATCTAAGTTAGTAAACAGAGTAGATGTTAGATCTTAATGCCTGTAACCTTTTCGCCTAAATTGACACTAAGCCCGAAAAGAAATGTCAAAATTCTTAAACAATAATAACAACGACCAAAAATGAAGAGACAATTTATAGCGGTATGCGGTGGGTAATATTTGCATAAACTAAGAGACCAAATGCCACTTTTAAATTTAGACTCCTAACTGATAATTATTATACCCGAAAGTGTTTGAAATTGAGTCCAAATCTTAAAACCAGTAAATAAGGTCTTTTTGGGGTTTTGATGTTTTTAAAATAACCCTTAAAACTTTGAGCTTTTATATCGAAAACTGACAAACTATGTATACTAATTATTGATGAATTAAAAACAATGGTTCAATGAAACTCCACTTAGACGAGACTATACAACTGACAAAATATTCAAGGCGAGACTGAGAAGAAATTTTTTGACATTGAAAATGTAAAATTTTTGCTGATTTCTAAAAAATCAAAATTTCCCAGATCAAGTCTAAGCAGAAACAGCCGATCTTTTAGATTCATTGTGACATTTGGAATAGAGTCTCATTATTGTAGATGTCAAAATATGACTTCGAAATTATTAACTGTCAAATTTCATTTGATGGATAAAAATGTATCCGAAAAGCTCTGAATTTTTAATTTGATGAATCTTACTCGTTACTCCAGAAAAGACCGTTCTTAGAGTTTTGGAGATGACATTTGGAAAAATATTTGGAAGAGACTCATTTAAAGACACCGAGACCAATTCCAACATGAAACTGCCTTTGATTTGTTGGCAACTAATCTGGTCTTCTTTCGTGGTCATCGTTAACCGTCAAGTTACAACCAATGAACAAGTCGTTAGGGGAGTTTAGAGTCAAACTGGACGAAACAATGACAGTTTTTCTTGACAACTTTGACCAAGTTGTATCTAGTGGCTTTTGAGTTCGAAGTTACCCACGAATTAATGCTTAAAAGTTGTATTTTATAAATCCGATTTGACAAAAATATAAAACAATTTGACAGCTGTCAGTTTTGCTATTATGGATCAAGTGGCATCTTCATTTTGAGGAATAATCTTAGAAATCATTCAAAACGTCTTTTCAGAAAAACTATGATTTTAAAAATCATACCAAGCCGAATATCAAGTCCTTGGTAACCATTATAAAGGATGCGCCGGCCAATAGATAAACACCAGGCCCGCACAGAGAATCACACACACACACACACACACAATTATTCTGGTTTGAAACAAAATATATTGTACAATGTGAACCCGTACAATGTACAGTACAGTACATGTTCCACTATAGACATACTTTTACCCGGTTAGATGGAGTTAAGCTTGAGCTTGAACTATAGAAAACAAAACAAAAAAAAAAAAAGAAAAGGATATTTAAGCATCGTTCCATAAAATAAATTAACCTGTGTGAAACGTTATGCTTTGGTGAATCGATTGAATTCCCCGGATACTGGTTCTCTCCGGCTTATGTTTATACGTTTATAGAATGACCCTTTACATTGAATTTTATAGCTACACATTCAAGTGCGGGGTATTCCTCGGTATTAGAGGCTTTTGAAATATCCTCCCTCGGATCCGCCGTTAGTCGTCGTCGTCGTTGTCGCCTCACAGCACCAAAACATCATCATCGTCCTTACTAACAATAAGTTGTTTATAGAAGATGAGAATGTGTGTGTATGTGTGTTGTGAGTCTAGGTTGTTTCTTGTTTGTCGGTTTGTTTGTCCTGTTTGTCCTGTCCATATCCAGTGTCCAGGTCCAGGGCTTCAAAAAAGGATTAAATACTCTCCTCTTCCGGTATATTGGTATCTGGTGTTGGTGTGTATACAAGTTATACCTACACAACCTGCCTAGGTGTTAGCTTGCTCTCCGGACCTTACTGATCTGGTCTCTGCGTCCAGTCTATATCTTTCCCTAAACTCGCATATTCTAGGGCTGGAGGTATTTAATTTTTGTTGCATCGATAAAGTATTAAGTTGTTCATAAATATTATAGCAGACTATTGCTTACGTCTCGTCTGTGGGTGGTGGTTTGAATTGGTCCGTCCCAAAGACCAATACTTGTGATGTCTACTACGTATACATATGTGTAGACATAAATATGTATGAACTTTTAACTCAAAGGATGTTGCTTAGTGACGCACACACTCCATCAGGTGGACGTCTGTAAAATACCATTTCGATCAGTATTTGAGTTTTTTTTTTTTCTGTTCAAGGATGAGGAAGAAGTTCAAAGCTGGGAAGAGGACATCGGATACCTGTTACCTAACCCATCTATAACGTTTGAAAGTTTATTTGAAAATTTATTATGTATGTAGGTATACAGTAAATGTATGTGTACCTCATCTGTATACTGGACATAAAACGAAACAGAAAAAAAAAAACGAAACAAATTTTTTGCTTCTATAAAACAGAAAGCGAATAAACATGAAGTTGAACATGACAATTCCAGGGTCCTTTCTACCTACACTAATAAATTTATCGTTTAAGGAATTATTATGTTTTTTTTTTTTTGTTGTCTTTTGGACAAAAATGAAGAATAAACTTTATTGCTAAGGTAGAGGATGAATTTTTTATGGAAAATAATAAAGTGTTTTGGTTATGGGTTTTGACTACTTTATACAAGATGTAATATTATGGAAATATTTTTTCTTAAATGACATACGACTTAAGGATGTATCTCTTAAAAAAAATGTTGTATGTAAAGTTAAGATGGGAGTTGGAATGTATAATTTAATGATGATTCATTAAGTAAATGACAGAAAACACGTCGTTTTTGGTAAATAGTCTTAATGAAGTAAATGTCTATTTTTATGGGTACGTAGTTAAAAATTTATTTCAGTTTTGATGTAAACTTATGTTTAGAATTCCACTGAATGGAATTTAATATATATTTTTAATGAAGGGAAATCATTTGTAAATCCGTCCAGCCAAAAGTTTTTGTAATGGATCTAAGGGTCATTATTTCAACATGAATTCAATGAAGAAAAGATTTATAAAGAGTCGAAAATCTAAGCTCCTTCTGAAATTCTTTATTTCTGTGAAAGTACGTTCGATGCCATTATGTATGGAACTCGATTGCATGGACACAACGGGCGCGCTTGCAGAAGTCCAGACGCTGAACCCAATTTTCGAGGGTTTTCAAGCATAAATCGGCCGATACTGCTGCAATTTCACGTTAGATATTCGTACGAAGTTCATCAATCGTCGCTGGCTTATTGGCATGGACCATAAACATGACGTAGCCCCACAGGACATAGTCTAACGGTGTCAAATCGCACGACCGAGGCGGCCAAGCGACTGGACCATTTTGTGAGATAACACGTTTTCCAAACTTGGTTTCCAATAAATTGATTGTGACATTTGCTGTGTTTCTTGTGGCGAGGCCGTCCTGTTGGAACCACATGTCCTCCAAGTCCATATAATCCAATTGGGGCCAAAAATATTCGGTTATGATTGAAAGGTAGAGATCCCCATTCACAGTAACGTGCCGGTTTTGATCATCATGGAAGAAGTACGGCTCAATGCCGCCAAACGCCGCCGGCCCATAAACCACACCAAATCGCATTTTTTCGGGGTGCAATGATGACTCATGGAGTACGTATGCATTGCTGCCTGACCAATGCCACATATTTTGTTTATTGACGAAGCCTCATCGCGGAAGATGATTTTTCGATGAAAATCCGAATCATTTTCAAGTTGTTGCTCAGCCCAATTAACGAACATACGACGCTTCTGGTGGTCAAGCGTTCAGTTCAGTTCTTGCGTCAATTTAATCTTGTAAGGATGTAGGCCAAGATCTTTTCGCAAAATTCGCCACAACGACTTCACAGAGATGCCCAACGCTTGAGAACGACGTGTGAGAGACACATTCGGGCTTTCTGCAACTGAAGCCTCAGCTGCAACAATATTCCCGACACTACGGGCTCTTCTTTTTCTCACTGGTAAGGGAATATTTTGTACAGTGTCTGTGGATTCAAATTTTCCCACTAGACGCTCAATTGTTGATCTGATAGGACGATTATGACGACCATAAATTTGACATAGCGCTCTTAACGTTGAGGTCACTGACTCTCGAATTTCGGTAGTAAATTTTAGTAATTTCGACTCGTTGTTGGCTCGTATATCTTTCCATCATGAAATGCAAACCTTACTGAAGAGAAATGTCAAAAGAGCGGTAAGAAATATGGCTTCGTTTGCTGTCCCTGTCGCTCTACTTTTGTAGCGTCCCTGATGGTAAATCTAACAAAGTAATAGCGGGTTAAAAACCCCAAAAAAATCAACTTTGGGAAACATCATGTTAACCTAAAATTCTCCTCACCTCTCTACAGATATCGATCTCCTGATCTCAAAAAGATGAGTCCAAGACAATGTCGGGTTTTTCAAGTTGTCTGGCAGGTGTATGGCAGCTATGAATTTTTCTTGGACTCACCTTTTTAAGATCGGGAGTTCGATATCCAACCCGATATTACTCCACTAAGGCCGCAACCAAGAACTGCAAGACATGGATTTTTGTGGTAAGATTTGCCACAGCTTAACACTCATATCCTTCATTTTCGGTTAACTTTCACAACCCTTGGGTCTATAGATATTCGATCTCAAAAATTGCCAAATTTTATATACCTAATTCCATTTGTACATAGGACTGTAACGCAGGATCCATAGAATATTGTCGTGTAGTGTACCAAAAGCAAAAGCATTTTATTCATCAATTGAAAATCTTCAATATTTCCAATCATCACAATTAACAATATAACAAACAAATCAATAAATACTTATTATAGAATTATTTCCTAATAACGTGATTTTGATTGATCATCGCCGAATTCAGCCCCATGTGGTGTTACAAATTGCAATTGGTCTACACTCGGTCCCATTGTAAGGCTCAACGCAGTTAAGTGTCCTGATTGCTGGCAGTCACAGGGACACCATCACTTCCCTCTGCACACTTCTTCCTGATGGAATTTTTGATGTTGATAAATAAAACGCAAACCAAATGGAAATAAATTCGCAAATCATAAAAAAAGGAGTAATAGAAGGACACCCTACGTATTTTAGATGAATGAGTTAAAAACGCTCAATAAAAGGTCCTGGCCTGCCATACACTATTATAACACATCACTGATGGTATGGAGTATGGGCTAAAAGCTATTATAAGCAAAAACTATGTTGTAGTAGGTAGTTTGTATAGGTACTTAGTTTGTGTAGATACACCATAATAAACCAGCGTGTAGCCAATCCCTTTCTCATCATGATTTATACGAGATTGGCAACGATTTAAGGCTAAATTGTTTAGTATCATGCAGGACATTATTATAATCAACTTCAACAACAAATGATGGCTATGGATGGCGGCAGGAACAACATTATAATCGAACCTCGAGTCGAGTACGAGTATAGCTTTGGATATACATATGTATGTATGTATGTGTGGTGGATTGTCCTTATGGTGAAAAAGTTTTTCAGAGGCAGGTAAAGGCTAGAATCCTGCATATGTATATTCGACACTCGTATAGTCGCAGTATATTATCCTGGCTTGACTGGAGAATTAGTGAAATTATATTCATTGAGGTTATAATAATGTACCTATACTTACCGGCTACAATATAATAAAGTTGTAGATCAGACGGGGGATATACTCGTACTCGTATGTATAATCGGAAATTACCAGCGATAAAATGAATAATATTCAATAGATTTTACAATTAGTCATTGTGTTAACATGGCAGAGCGTAAAAGCCGGATTGGCTCTGGATGGTCGCTGATGGTGATGCGATGGGTAATGCAACATAAGGTCCTTATACTATAACATACATACCTATACATACTTATTGTAAATGTTATAAATGCATGAATGTTTAAGGAACAATAGAAGGACCATTTATATATGGCCATAATGCTTGGCGGCCGGCGCGACAATGTTTGTTGTGACGATAATGGCGGCTTTTGTGTCATTCATACTCGTGTGTATATTTAAAGCTGATTATAATCAAAGTTATACGTTTTTTGTTCTTGCCTTGTAGTTGGTCATAATTCGGAAAAGGACATTAACGTTTAAGGCCATAATTATTATGACACGCAATGCTGGAAAGAGGTTTTGTTTTTTTTTTTTTAACCTTTCTTATATGGAATTAAACACCGATGAATTATGAATTAATGAATGAATTAGTTTTGGCTTAGTTCATTGCGCCCTAAAAGATCGATTGTGATTTTCCTCTAAATTAATCTCTTTTAGAAATTTGAGTATTTAGGGTACCGTCAGAGAAAGAACATTGATATCTACTACTTAGTATTGTTTCCTCATTTAATGCATGAGTTTTCAGGTGTTCAATCATGATTGTTACAAAACCAACAAGTGAATTGACCAGTGAATTGACTTATTCCTACTTAATTTCCTATTTCACAGTAGGGTTGGGGTCTTAAAAGTGGAGTTGAGGCACCTGTTTTCTCTTAAAGGAGAAACTACATTCACCGCATTTTACAATGGCATTTACTTCTGCCCGGAAAATACTTGTGGACTGTCCGATCGGATCGAAATTTTGGTTCTAGGCCCAATGACGAAGTTTTATCTTTTGATCATACCATCTCTTGGTATGTCTATAAGATTTACGAAAGAAGTTTTTGGAATGCGGATTCCTTCTCTTTTTGGCTAGTACATTTTCCTGTTCTACTTGTTCCTTTAACGAATCTCATAATTGTTCCTTTTACAGCCCTTCATATTATAGTGAATCATAGTGACTTTAACTTCATGGATCTGGGATCTATTCCATCTTGTGCGTTTCAAGTTTCTTTGACAGTTACTGTTTCTAAAGATAAATCTTCGTCAATTAACAATCAACAAGTTCGCATTTCTAGGTTCAATATAGAACTGTCTTTACTTTTTGCAAGGGCTGAAATTTCAGATCTTTTTCCACACCACCATGTTTTGGTGCTTTTGGAAACTTGCATACATTAATTCCAAATTCCGTAGAAAAACAAAGACGTCAAATTTAATAAATGTTTGTAATTTTTTGCATTTCATTCTTCAGTTCTGTTATTTGTAGTTTAAAATCATCCCGCGTGCTATCCAAGAATAAAAATGCTCATCATACACTGTATTTGATACTAGAAGATATATAAACGTTGTCTCTACACCCATTGACCTGTCCTGTCCACATCAAACAAATAAAAGTCCTGAAGTAAGCATTCGAATAAACACCAAACCTCTTCCATCTTTAAAAACAGACACACATCTGTTTTAATATGCAACACAATACCATCATCTTAATCAATAAGCTAAGTTCATTCTTTTCTGTATTTTCATATAAAAATTCCCTTTTAAGAACAACAAAACCATCATCTCGTGCTACCACCTACATACCGTTACATTATTACTAACTGCCGGTTCATTTTGTAAATATTTCATAAGCCCTATGTCACTGAGAAAGAACCAACTAACCTAAACCAAAACATAACCTAACCACTCCCAGGTTCCATTTCCAATTCTTTGGCGCTGCACAGTGCAGAGCTGGCTGTTAGTCGAGTTCTCTTGTCACCTGCCAACGGATGCGATTACAATTTCCTGGGTTTCCCACGTCACTCGCGTCTGTGGCGTCGTCGTCCCAATGAGCTTTCATAAATGGAATAAAAGTCAAAATACAATGCCCCAGTATACAATGTTTGACTTGTAATGCTCGTTTTTTTTTTTTTCTTGTATTTTTGCAGCTAGCTATAGGGATGCATAGATGCATGCATCCATACCCTGTTAAGGGTTGCAGTTCTTGCATTCATATTATCCTCGAACTCTGTCCCATCAGGGTTGAGACCAGAACACCAGCACCCCACCACCGACCGACTGGAGCAAGGTAAAAGAATTTGAATTGACTTCGGCACGGTTTCATAGATGTTTACTCTTTGGTCCAACAGAATAAGCTGATGTGGAGCTATGCAAACCAAAAACAGAAAAAAAAAAGGAATGAAGAAATTTGAGAGGGAGGATAGATGGGTAGCAAGGGAAGGAAATATAAAGAACCCCTCTGGGAACTGTTGAATGGGGCACTAGGGTAAAAACCTGTTCCTGGATATTCTAGTGGCGTTCTTTTCCTACAAATAGCTTCAATTATTTATTCATCAAACATCTGTGCTGGGGATGAATAGGATAGGTACACTCAGAGAAAAAATACCATAAATTCAATGGGAATACCATTGTTTCAATGGTTTTTTACTATTAAAATTAGTCAATAGGGTGTGTACCATTATTTCAATAGTTTTGATACTATTAATTTAATGGTATGTTTGTACTATTGATATAATAGTTAAATACTATAGAAGTAATAGTGTGTACCATTCAAAAAAGTATTTTAATGGGACGCGCAGTATTGAAAATCTGTGGTATGCCCCCATTAAATCAATAGTATAATACCATTGCTTAGTTTCGAAATTCGAAAACAATATCGAATTTCGAATACAATGTGATAGTATTTCACCATTAATTTGATAGTATAACACTATTGATTTAATGGTATAATACCATTGATTTAATGGTATAGTTCGATTGGTTTAATGGTATAATACCATTCATTTAACAACATGGTATTATTGATTTAATGGTATATTACTATTGACTCAATAGTATAGTACTATTGACTCAATAGTATAGTACTATTGACTCAATAGTATAGTACTATTGATTCAATAGTATGGTACTATTGATTCAATAGTATAACACTATCCATTTAATAGTAAATTACCATTGATCTAATAGTACTCTACTATTACTTTAATAGTTGTGTACTATTACTTTAATAGTACTGTACTATTACTTTAATAGTACTGTACTATTAGTTCAATAGTACCATTGAATTAATATGTATGTAGTACTTTTGATTTAATGGTATATACTGTAGAACCATTGATTTAATAGTTTTTAAAGCTGAAAAATTAGAACTTCTATACATTTGTTAGCTCTTGATTCATATTTATCTGTGCATTTGTATGCATATACTTACCTTTTCTAGTTGAAACGTCTTCCATAGCCTTTATTCTCATATGAAAAATAAAAAAGTATTTAAAATACATTACATTAACAATCAATTTATTTATTTTTCATTTCCATTTACACTTTTGTAGACTTAAAATACTTTACATACATTTTTAAAGATAACAATTTTTTTCATATTAACATGAATACAAACTTTTTACAATATCATTTTTTTTAATTAAATAACTAAAAAATGATTTGAATGCATTAATTCTTTCGTCTCTTTTGTTTTTCAATATATCCGAGGTTACTCCAAAGTCCCAGGTATCCATGGTAACTAAAAATCAAAATAAAAAAATATGAATTAATACTCATCACTTAAATGGGATAAGCTACTGTAATCTTAAGATGATTAGATGAATACAATAAAAATCTAACGGGACTTGAATGTAATTTTGAACGTGTTTTTTAATATTAATTTAGGGAATTTAAAAACATACAAAACTATAGTTCACTATTATACATTATTATTACTTAATAATTTTTATAGACGTACCAGATTTGAAACGACTTTGAATTTAATAATTTCGTTTTGAACTTCACACTTTTCTTACACTAAGTTAAATAAATTCAAATATTTTGGCGACCGCACTCGAGGACAGTAGCAAAACAACTGGCAAAGTTTTTACCAATCAAAAATTGTAAAACAAAATCTTAGAGTTTTAATGGTCTATACTTTTAAACCAATCAGAAATACTATAAAAGTAGAGGGACGCTACTATTAGCAGTGCGACAAAAATTCTTACTTTAATGGGATCTACTATTATAATGGAATTAATACTATAAAAATGTAACGGGACTTGAATTCCATTTGCAATGTATTCTTAATACTATTTTATGGAATTGAAAAATTATCGGGGAAAACTATAATTCACTATAATGTATTCGAAAATAATTTATGAAACATTCCAAATTTGAAAGATCATACAATTTTTTAATTTTTTAACTATACAATTCTTTAAAATCATATGCTAAATGTTTGTTTTTATCGCTGATTGTAATCAAGGACTGCAGAAAACACTTGATTATGGAAAAGTTTTTACTTGGCAAAATTATTAAAATCTCAGAGTTTTAATAAGAAATACTATTGAAGTAATGGGGTGCTACTATTACTAGGCCGGCAAAATATAAATTTCAATAGGATATCCTATTATTCCTCTTGTTATGCGATATATACTTTGCAAAACTAACGGATGTTTTCTAAATTAAATGAACACGTGGCATTTCTCGAAAAAATTTCGATTTGTGCAAAAAATACCCAAATAGGTATTTGGATTTTTGATTTTATCAAGAGTTTCATGAATTGTAGGTATTTTTAAAGTAAAAATATGCAATCAAATCAAAAATCTTTAACAACATTAAAAGAAAAACAGCTTAAAATTAAAACTACTTTTTCTTCAAAACCCAAAATATTATGCAAATGTAGATACAACTTCACAATAGTTTTATTTTCTGATACATTTTTTACCCGGTATATTTTTTTGGATTTACTTCTTACTTTTAGGTATTTTAACAGAATATGAGAATTATTTTATTAAAAGATTAAAATTTTCTATAAAAATACTTAAGTGCTAGGATTATGCTTTAAACTAAAACTAAACTATGTTATGCGATGCAATTTATACAATTGTATAAGCATAAGTAAAATAATCATAGCATAATTATTATATATAAAATTAAACAAAATCTTACTTACCTTAATAAAATACATCATGTTTTGTATCATTTAACTTCACACACATAACTTTTAACTTGTACATTTTTTTATTTAAATAACTTGGAAGTTTTTAAGAGTTCAAATAAATGTCAGCCAATTTTTGTTTTTATAAAGTTGAATTGTTTGTTTTTGGTAAAATATTTGAGGTATATAGGGTACCAATGCTGTCAGAAAGACGATAACGTAATATTTATGTACAAAAAATATGCTTAACACATTTATTTAACTATAGCATAGTGAAAATCAACTTTGTAGGTAATAACTCGGAAAATATTTTACTATCTTTCTTATACAATTAGATTTTTATTTTTTGTACTTCAGTTCAAATAGCAATCGTATTTTCGATTTTTTTTAGTTTAATCATAATACATCGAGTATGTTGGTAAAAATAACTTGTTCCATTACTGTCGTATATTACAATAGAATCATATATTAATAATAGAAACAAACATTTTATATATGCATTATAAATTAATAATTTTTCAAATTTTATACTTAATTTATCAAACTCACAAATCTCGTTAAAACGTATGTTTTAATAGGGTCCACTATTATCCAATAAAATTTTCGAAATTAGGTTTAATTTAATAAGACGATACTATAAAAAATATAGTACATACTATAAGCTTCAATATGACAAATCTTATTAAGTCGTGTATTTTAATGGGATGCATTATTAACCAGTGTATTTTTCGAAATTAGGTTATATTTAATAAGATGATACCTTACATACTATAATACGTACTATAAATACCAATGGTAGGCATTATTAAAAGTGTAGATTTTTAATAGTATGGATACTATTAAATTTTTATAGTACTCAACCATTAAAATTATGGTACTTGTTATAAGATATTAATGGTAAAAAACTATTAAAACGAAAGTATTTGTAATTAAATTAAAAGTATGAGTCCCTTTAATTTCAATAGTTTCAAAACTATTGAAACAATAGTTTGAAAACCATTAATTTAATAGTAAATCTTATTAAAAAAGGCTTTTTTAAATCAATGGTCGTCCCATTGAGCAGTTATAGGATATTTTTCTCTGAGTGTAGGTACACTCTAGATCCAGGGTGTCCACCAACACAGTCAGTGTGGAGAAACTATGCTAAAGAGAATCAAACAGATCAAAAGAAAATATATATACGAGCATGTTGTGCCGGAATTATAACATACCCTATTTTCAGAAGTTTTTTTTCTAACCTTCAATTTGTTCTTAATTCAATGTTATTCAAGACTTCATCTTCATCAAAATATTGAACATTTTACAACATATTTTGGAAAAATCGTTTTTATTGTCAGAAGTTGTCAAAATTGACACGCGTTTGACATTTTCTATTAATTTTTCTCTCAAACCTGGGAAAACTTATGGTTCTTCATATTAAAATGTTGTTGCTGAGAGATAAATATAACATACCCTATTATTCGACTATCCTTGGTGGCTATAGGGTTACAAGGGACATCAGGTACTACGAGTATATACATTTAGAGCTTCCCTTAGGTGGGCTATTTAAAATTCAATGCACACAATCGGAACCTTGTGTGTGGCGGAATCAACGCTGCAGCTGAAATTTATGAATGAGTTGTAACGGCGACGTTGTCGTTGTCCTTGTCGTTGGTGGCGTTAGCGGCGGCGGTGAAGTTATTTTTGTACCTTTATAAAAGACCAGAATGGCTCCATCCAGCTAGAGCTATACACCTATACATATGTATGTAGGTATATATGAAGACCCATAGGACAACGCCAACAACGTTAACTGCAAGGTAATGGTAACGGAACCAAGTCGCGCTAGTTTTTCCATCTTTATTGCTTTATTCTGTGAGGTGGCTAATAGAGACAGATGGCAAAGACGTTAGCTACTTTCAGCATAGGTAAAGAGGCACAGAGAGATCCTAGATCATGTCTCACGCTATTTTTCTCCAACCAAAACGTTGCGGGATGCGAAACGATGGAGTTCACTTTAGTCTACAATATTCAAATTTATAACCAACCCAGGAAACTCTACATATACACATAAACATATGTATGTACATCAGGTAAAACGGGAACGCATTTCTTGTGCGGTTGGTTTCCCGGTAGAAAAAAAAAAAAAAACTATCTAACGATAACCATAACCAAACGAACCTTCCAAGTTCCAACCAAAACATTATGCGTGGTTCGCTAGATGGAGCACAAAGGAAGTTTACCCAGAGAACGCGGCAGGAGGAGGTTTGTGGTCCTATATTCTTTTATAATGTTGAATGTAGGTGGCCTGTCAAATATCATAGGGAATATATACACTCTGCATCGTTAGTTACCTTTGAATAAAATATATTCTAACCTAGATGGAGCTGACTGCATCCTTTTTTAGTTCTTCGTTCTTTTTTTTTTTTTTTTCATTTGTTATTTCTTTTGTGTGAGTGATGGTTGTAGGTACATACAGATATGTATATGTGTGCAGCGAAGAACGTACCGAAATAGAAGAAATGCAGCAGTGCAGTGTATTTAAGTCTGTCCCATGAAATATGGCAATTTTTTTTTTGCGATTTTTCCGACGAAGAATAAACCTAGCTGTAATTTGAATAAAAAAGAATAGTGGTGTGTTGGTGCAACAGGGTGAGCCTGAGCAGCCTGGCCTGGGAACTGAATAGGTAGGTATTCCAACATAGATTGTAATAGGATGAATATAAATTTAACTATACGACAACCACAATGGTATTTTGTACGTCGTCGTCGTAAGTAAGTTTATGTATGTATGTACGAGTATGTATGCATGTATAAAGGGAACTTAATCAATGATAGAAAAATGATGTCGATCGTTTCCTGTGCTTGTTTGAATTCATAATACCTTTCCTATAAAAATTTCTATATTTGTACACATGTAAGTATAAATAGGAAAGGAATATTACTCAAGCCCTTTCAAGGATGAACAATGGAAATATTCAATACCTGCGTACCTTTACAGTATACCTATACACAGCAGTGTACTGTGCATACCTTCAATTATTTATTATTAATACTTCTTCTAAAGCTTTTCCAGTGAACGTATCCACTCGATACCTTCTAGAATTGACTTTAACAATACAACCAATAACTACTTACATTTGGAAAAAATTTTTCGAAGAATTTTTCAATTTGATAAGTCCAATTAGTTTTTTTTTTTTTGTATGCGAATTTATAAGCTTCGATAAGGAACTTATATTTATAGAAGAAGATTCCTACGAACTATAATGAGAAGAGATTTTCGTTGGAAAATGATTTTTCTTATGAAGTTTCTAGAGCAGCACGCCATGATTTTTAAATAGAAATAGTGCAAAATAGAATGCTCATATTGAGTTAAATATTCTTCAGTGATTTATAACAATTTTAGCAAACCTTGAGAAATTTCCAGCTACTGGAAACTCGGAGCCATTTTTAAACACTTTGTCCATTTTCTGATCAATTTTGAAGATGTGATAGTATTGCTGTCTTTTCAGGGTAAAGAAATTTTTAATTTTTAATTGATAGACACACTATCAATCAATTCATTTGGAAGTAACGTCTGCACTTAATAATTTATTTTAGGAAGTACTATGAATAAGACTAAAAATATGCTTTCTGAGGAAGAAGTCGTTTGATGATTGATATCTTGATGATTTAGAGGGAAGAGGGTTCAAGATGAGTGTTTGGTCGTATGTCAAATAGGATAAACAGATTGGTCAATTATGTAGTCTATGACTACACAAAGATATGAGGTTTCATAAGTATTTTAATTTGAAAGTTCAACATGGATTTTCCGTGATACCTTATTTTAAAAAAAATTCCAAAACAAATTTGTCTGAGGATACCCATCATTTAAAATTATTTTTTTGTATTTGTTACTTAAAAACGGCTAAATCAATTTCAATGCACTCTTATTTATTAGATTTTATTTTCTGCTTTAAATAGAAGAATAACATATTTAAAATATTGTAAAATTTCACAAGGAAATCGAATAACACTCAACATTCTCCGCAAATCAAAAAGCCATTACAAATAGAAATTCAACGGGAAATACCTATAGACAGAAGTAGAACTGTCAAAAGAAAATTAAATGAACACGACAACAACTGTCAAATTGATCGGTTGACAATAATTATTGATTAAAATTTGTAGAAAAAAATCATACAATCATTTGAGTCTCTCTAGAAACATAACTACTAAATATAACAATGGTACACTGGGCGTAAACATAAGCTCATTTTTTTCAATAATTTGGAGGCACTTAAGGAATTAACAGGTTTTGATTTTAGGGTACATCAGTCATTTACGTTTTGTAATTGTATTTGTAAATGTCCCAGAAAAATCAAATCTCTTCAATGTGTGTGTTTATTTGACGTCATAGCCTATGACTCATATGAAACAGGAAAAATAAAGTTTTAATTGCATTAAATTTCAATTCAAACATAGACCCCCAGTATATATTATGATAACGATAAAATGCAACTTCAGCCTATTGCCATCATTTGTGCATATATACAGCTTCATAACTTTATTTTATCTAAAAACACACACATACCTACATTTATAACACATTCAATCAAAGTAAACATTTTCAAAACTAAGAACAACGGGTACGCAGTCGGACGACTGTAACATACGTATCACATTTAGGAATAGTATCACTATCAAGGTATGTACATTATATAGGACCTAGGAGAGTTCCTGAAGGTCTGGAACCAGGACGACAACGACAACTCAACAAATACTAGGACACTAGAGTTTAGAAGTTATAGATGATGATAAAAATACTTTTTTTCTCTCTCCCTACTCTCTCTCTCTCTCACTCTGAACGCAATTATTTAACTTGCTGGAAAAAATGTTTTATCCTTGGGGCTTGGCCAAAACAACAAAAATCCTCATTAAACTTTTACGTTATCAAAAATTATTATAAACTCGAACAATGTATGTTCTATTATGCACATTATGTATGTGTATGTATTTCCATAAGTAGGTATACATTTGTCTATTCTTTAGTTATGTGCTTTTATATAAATTTGTCTGTTCGTCCTTTTTGTTGAAAGGAATTTTTCTGGTTTGACTAAGTTTGTTCTTCTTTTTTTTTTTTGGTATTTTGTTTAAATGAAACATAGATGTGGCCTTTTTTTGTGTATATTTGAGTGACTCGGTATGTGTGTAAAACTTGGACATGCATTTTAGGGGATCTGCCAGTAGGTCTAACACACACATTTATATACAAATGCCCGCATGACAGGAAATTGTATGTTAAAAGCCGCATTCACTATTCACATGAGATACGTATATGTATGTATAAAAAAAAGGACGAAAAAAAAATAAAAATAAATATTACCGAGTGTGTAACCCGAAAGATATGACTTAAAAGGGTTTCTGGCCAGACAATGTTATCTTCAATTAGTCATCTCTAGAAGTTCAGAATATTATATTTTATGAATGTATGTATGTATAAAGGGGGTAGGTATTGTACATAGGTAGGGTTTCCTTTTCGTTTATGAGAAATTTCATTGGCCTCTTTTGGTTTGGTACTGAAACTGACCATTTGCCAAGAATCAAGAAGATAAACTTTTCACAACTCTTGCAATCTAAAAAGTTAGAAATTTTGAGGTCAAAGATGGGAGTAATTATTTTATATGAACGTCATCGTCGTAGTTGCAGAGAAGTTTGAGTTGGTCAAAAAGCAAGAAATCAAATTGCAGATGGAATAATATGATGAAATTCAAGAAACTACTTACATAACCATATTTATGTACTTATAAACTTATGTTGTCCATGTCTATGTATGCTCATGTGTATTGAGATTATTAATCAAGCGTTTCATGTGAGGGCATTTGATATACTGGAACTTTTCATTATCATTTGCTTCTTTATTTTCCAGATTGATTCCACGAATTTTTGAATTTCTCACCAGTATCAACTTTCGAGTTTCGTAGTTTCAGAGTGCACAAAGTAGATTTTTCCAATTGTTGGTTAACATGTTTGAATACTTTAATGACCACGTTATTGACCTTATAGAGCCTTTCCAGGAGTTTTGACATAGATGAAAGAATGTCTGCCGATTTGTCCATCAGCTCCATATGCCTGATATTCAAAACAGGCGATCCTATGTCCTATAGAAACTACGTGGGCTGGGCATATCCCTGCTTAGTGTTGCATATAAGTACCTTACCTATCCAGTGTGGATTCCGGTCCGGCAGATCGACTGTGGACCAAATTTTCACACAAAATTTTCAAACACAAATCCGGGAAAAGACTAACAAATTTCAAGTCGAGACACATCACCTTTTCATCGACTTTAAGGCTGCATATGATAGGATCCGAACCTCCTCGAGATCTCGGGAAATATAGATTCAGTTGTTTCGTATAACTCTGGAAAATACAAGATGCAACGGCAACGTACAACTAGGAAATAGTTCTTCTGAACTCTTCCAAACTTGTACAGAGTTTCTGCTAGTAGCTGCCCTATTTTGTGATTTCTTCAAGATCGTTCTGGAACAGATAGTGCGTAGGAGTCAATGCGGAAGGCACTATCTTCAACAGATCGATCCAACTATTGGGGTATGCGGACAACACAGACATTATCGGCCGCTCCCATCGTGTCGTTATTGAGGCCTTTGCGGTAATTGAAGAAAAGGCGAAACTAGTTGGTCTTGAAGTTAAAGAGGACAAGACGAAATACCTGCTATCAACAATCAAAAACACATCCATCCAAATTCTTGGATACAACGTCACTATTGATAGCAGTAACTTCGAAGTAGTTAAGGAGTTCATCTACTTCGGGGTCAACATCACCTCCACGAACGACACCTTAGTGGAGATTCGGCGAAGAATTACCCTAGGAATCCGCTGCTACTTCGGTTTGGAAAAAAAATTGGGTTCAAGACTGCTCTCTCTAACATGGTGCTGATTGCTGGACAATAAGCTGAAAGGGAGAGCTGCTGTTGGACTCATTCGATAGAAAAAATCTTAGTCGGATATTTGGTCCTGTGTGCGAAGGAGGCGAATGGAGGAGAAGATACAACCTCGAACTCTATGAGCTGTACAAAGTTATGGACGTTGTCAAAAAAGTTAAAACACGTCAACCTTATTGACTTCGCCATATCAAGCAAATGGACAACCTGGATGACTGCAAGCAACTTGCTCGGGATCGTAGAAAATGGAAGGCCATTGTGTTTCAGGCAGAGACCCTACTCGGATCGGGAGCCTGATAAAGTAAATAGTATAAGTAAGAATATCACACTTCTCAGCCCTCAATTTGCCCCAAAGCAATTATTCCTTTGTTCCTTTAAAGTTTTCTTTCTCTTAAACTAATGTCACATGAAACAATAATTTTGTCTTAACTTAATTTATGACATCCGCCAAAAACCGAATTTAATTTTTCCTCCACAAAACCAATACTTGTTATTTAAGTCAAATAAAATTAACAATGCCTATAAATCCACTACGCGTGTATATTTACAGCATAACAACGACCCCAATTTAAGACCAAAAAAAAAAATCATATAATTTAACTGCGTTCCTTATACCTATAAAAAAAATATAATATCTCTTTTTTATCCTACATTCCTGTCCGAAACGTACACACATACACACACATACAAAGAAGATTTAATAACTAATGAGATTCCACAGCGATAAAATAATAATCTCTCATCGTGACATCATTTTCTTGTTTTGCTTAAAAGATTATTCTAAATATATTTTTGATAAAAATAAGTTTCATGTTCATTCTGTTTTTCTTTTTTTCCCTCTTTAATAAGATTCCCCGAATGACTAAACAAAAATTATTACCATCCTTTTGTCCCTTCCTTTCATTTTTAGTCATATATTTATTATTTCCATCTTTTATGTGAAGAATCTAAACTTATTCAGGCCTAATTTCATATTCACAACAATCAACCTTCACAGAACAAAATATCATCATCAACATCAACAAGAAAAATAGAAAATATAAAAAAAGTAAAAGTAATGCAAAAAAAAACAAAAATTCGACAGCCGAAACTTTTTTCGACAAACAAAATGATAGGACGGCTTCGTCCTTACGAATATAAGTATGTATGTATGTATGTACGACAAGAACCATATTATAATATCACTCATATTATGCATAATGCGTCTTTTTAACTTTCTCTTACAACTTTCAAAAATCTATTAAGTCCACATCATTAAATATGGCAAAATGGAGCGACTCCTCTCGAAACAGTTAGTATGTTCCCTTTCGGTTTCGACGACGAAATTCCGAGTTCCAACCTCGAAAAAAAAAAACTTTATGACCAGATAAAAGTTTTCCAAATGAATTCAAAATTAACTCAAAACTTGGCCGAAGTTACTTTTTTTTCTTTCTTTCTGCTGGTTTCTTTTGTCAAGAGTTGATTTGGACTGGAATAAGTCCACATCCAGGGTCCTTGTTCATGCGGACGAACCGGACTAAACCTCACCGAACACCGAACGACTGAACGACCGAACTGAACCGCATTCATGCATAATTCCATGCTTACTGGCCTTGGGCACGTCCTGGTAATTTATACTATCAATGTTCAAATTCGACAGAGGAAATAATAAAGTGCGAATTATTATTTTCAACCGCAATAAAAATACATTATAATAAAACGGATGCGCTCCTTCTTGCCCACCACTATATACGAGTAACTTACTTCAATTTCAATCCATAGATCCAGATCCAGATCCACACAACATCATCAGACGACACTATATCCATCAGTTCGAGTTCAAATTGCGTGTGTCTCGTCCTCGTGCTCATCCTGCCGTCGTCCGTCGTCGTCGGTCGTGATCCGGGTCCTTGCAAATGTCATTGCGTCATCATCATAGAATTCACATAAAACAATATGCGATGAAAATCCTTTGTGAATTTTGAAAACCATCATCAGGACACACGACATACAGGACAAGAGGGGTCCGCATGTCCATTCGAATCATTCGACTTTATAACACACTCAACAAGGATATTAAGGATTCAATGATTGTGGATCTAAATTTGGATGTATGGATGTGGATGTGGATGAGGATGTGAACTGTGGAGTGGGTGCTCTAAGTTGTCGTTCTCAAAAATTCGACTCGAGGGGGTTGGTTGCGTAGTATTAGGTATTATAGTGCAAATGGACTGTTGAAAGTTGCTATTGAATTGGACTTGATCCCAATTCTAATGGTAATGCGAATGTCCTTGCTTCGCTTTGGCCTTTGATAGGGGGTACGAGTATGTATGTATGTTGTATAGATTTATAATATGGTTCACTCATACTCATAACATTAGATTGTGTATTTCATATTGGTTTCAATTTCATTTTATTGTTAATCTCCTTTTTTTTTTTTGTTATCTTTGTGTTTGTCTTGTGTTGAGATGTGGACATTAGTTCCGGTTGACTTATATACGAATGAATCATAATTATACGAATTTCTATCTTATAGGGTGATAGTGTTTCGTGAACTCAATATATATATGTATGTGTGTATGTATCTTCAATGATCCCGACCCGACCATGAATTTTCGGAGACAGAAAATGAAATATCAATAATATAATGTGCGTATATATGTTTGTTAGCGGTATTGTATATCAAAGATGTTGTTTTGGTTATAATATAATATTATTGACTTTATAAGAAACTTAACGAGTTGTGTTGTCGGATATACTATACTATTTTTTTGTTCTTTTTGTTTATTCTTTCGGTTCATAAAACAGCAAAAATGTTGTTTCTTTGTTTATTGGCGCCTCTTAGGTGCCTCGGCGCAACGACGACAACAACAGACATAGACAAGACATATACATACATATAACTAATTATGGAGAACATCCTGAATTCGATACTAAAACACACAATTCAAATTGAATGTTGTTGGAAATTGATTAAAAATATGCTACCCACCGCTCTGTCTGTCTGTGCCTAAGTATGCTTAAATCTTTAAAACCACGCAAAGGATTTTGATGAGTCTTCTTTTAATGGATAGAATGATTCAAGACGAAGGTTTATATATATAACTAGGTAATGTTTTTTTAATTAAAAAAATAATTTTTAAAATCTTATTCTAAACTGCGTTTCATTTCATACTCCATTTACTTCTAAAAGCTTCTGTTTGTTTGTCTCGCTAAATCTCGAGAACGACTCAGCTGATTTGGCTGATTTTGGTTTCGAAATGTTTGTCGTAGTCCAGGGAAGGTTTAAAAGTTAGAAAATACGGAAAAATTGCGAGGAGGACAGTAAAAACAAAAACAAATTAATTTTCAAATACAATTTGTTCTACCTGCTAAAAAAAATAATTTTAATTGTCAGTTGGTTGTCAAATTTTTATATGTATTTCATTCGTCTGTCCAACTTTAACGAAAAGTTACAAAGTTGTCTGTCATTCTGTCACCATTATACAGTTATTAAAATCTTTTATCATCAGTTCGTCAGTGCCTGAGCTATACAGCCAAGTGTGCTGATAGAACTCAATTAGGGTGGGACAAAGTTCGCCGGGTCCTCTAGTAATCAATATGTCTACTGTCATTCTGATGTATTATTATTGACATTTCTATTTTAGGCGGTTAAAATTGTGTCGTTATGTGTTGAATATTCTTATGTGAAGTGGTAATAAGAAAGATACAAGTTTTGAAACAATAATTGATGAATTGAAATGTCATTTTGGTCAAATTTGAAACACCTAAAAATAATCAATGTGTATTCCTATACTCCAATTTCCTGACACCATTCTTAAATGATGAAAAACTGAATTTTTAAACTGTAAAACTAAATCATAATTTAATCTCGCTGTATAAAGTTTTAGAATTTAAACAATTTTATCTGCTTTCATATTTTGGAAAAAAAAACTAAACTATTACGCTATTCAAAAATATTCCCTAATGTGGCCAACCACAAATAATAATAATATTTTAACCAAAAAACATATGTGTCAACTCTGTCGACACAAAATGAATTCAAGTTCCGTTACCAAAACTGCAAAACAAACCACCACACTAATGTTTTGTGGTTTAAATTGTTTTATTTTATTTTTTTGTTTGTTTTTGTGTAATTTATTGCGTCAGTGATGTATACCGTTACCTATACATATATAGACCACTGAAGGACTACGCAACATTTATGATGTTAGGTATGTACCAACGATTATTATATTCAAGGCCGCAAACATCAAAAATATCATACAACATTTTATAAATCCACATGTGACATTTTTTGAAATTTAATATAAAACAATCGCATAAAATTAATGATTAACAGGACTTTTGTTTAGTGGTTGGTGGTTTTACAATTTGTCTCTCATTTGGCCAAGCTGTCAAAAATGCCTCGAGTGGATATTAGTAACACCGTCATCATAGCTGATGATGCTCTGTTCCTATACTCTACTACGATGCGATGCCGGTTGGTCGGTGGAAGAAGGATAACCAGGTCCTGGATGGCTCTCTGGTTCTGGGCTTGTGGCCCATTTAAATGGAAGTGTCATATCATATCAATGTCACCACACATTAAATGTTTGATTATTGTCTGGGAAATTATGGTCAAATAAATGTCCGAGATAAGCTCAGACAGACAACAGAGTGATGGTCAACAACATAAAAAGGACGAAGAAAAAAAAAAATTGTAGGCAGAATAAAAACGAAAACGTAACATTTTTCTATCCGGGAGTGTTGATGTTGCCGTCGAGAAGTTTTCCCGCATTCGAAAGCCTCACTCGGCTTATGGAATGATAAGTGGTCGTGAAAAATGTGTCCTCATGCAGATACAAACCGCCAACCATCTGTCAGTTAGTTGATCGGTCAACGACGACAAGTGACGATGCCGTCGACTTTCTTTCACATGAAAAAGGAATAAGGACAGAAGGGGACGAAAGGATTCATGTAAAAAGAAACAAAAGAAACTATACAAAAAAAAACTATCCACTTACGGGCATCACTCCGCTCCGACAAATGATGGGCAAACATTTTACCTCCCCATGTGCTAGCGCTAGAGCCAGCTCCACATAAACTTCAAATACACCATCACGGTGCCTCCACACACGGAGTATATCCCGTCGTCGTGTCGTCGTCGTCGACCATTGTTCCCACAACCAACCGGATATGGAGCAGTACGAGTATATGTATATGTAGCTATACATAGGAAGTAGAAGTAAGCACCGCACAGCACTGTTTGGTTTTTATTCTTTCGATTAAAAGTGAATCCTGGCAACTGATGGATGCTCTTGATATGAAGCATACATCTTGACTTGTCAGTTGATGATGGCGGGGATTTTTACAGATTTTCACTTTTTTAGTCATCGTGTCGGGGCGGGATATCTATCGTTTTCTGTTGTGTCATTCTGTCGCAAAAAAAAATTCACCATTCTATAAAAAAAAACTATCATCAGGACCATCAGGAAGATACGTATCTCAGAGACACATATACATAAATACGTCATACACGCAGACTGAACTCGCCCTTTTGTTGTGTGATCAATTTGAGATACTTTTTCTGGCTTAGAGGCTTCACTTTTTTGTATGTACATATAAACGTGTGTGTGTATGTGTTTGTGTTTGTGATGCAGCGCCAGCTATCCAGCAGCGCAGCGGTGGTGGTGGTTTGATGCAATCTGGCATCTATTGTTGATGGAGTTAAAAGGATTTTATTTTCTCCTCGAGTTTTGGTAGTTTGGATATTTTTTTTTTGTCTTTTCAATTCTTTTTTTTTGTTTTTGATGTTTACAGTTTATTTGCTAAATAACAATAGAATTTTTTGAAAGCTCAGCAAAAAACTAAAGACAGAGGAGAAGTTGACAAAAAAAATCACTTAAATTTTAAGGAAAGTTATGGCCATGAGACGATTATGAGAGTATCGATCTCGTCTTTGGTCTCATTCCATTTCTTTCTTCGTTTTCCAGTTTAAGTAATCGTAAAAAAATACCCAAAGGATGTATTTTTTTTAAATAATGGAATTTTTCAATATTTTTCTCAAAAACTGTAGTCATCCTGATCTCATGACTACTCTTGACAGGAAATTATACCGATAAAAATTCGTCGTAATTTTATTTTCTTGTAAAAAGACGATATAACAGAGTAATGTAATAAATATGTTCACTTGGGCGTATGCGTACTTTTTTAAATAAATGAATTTAACCAAATAAAATTGATGACAGAATCAATACCATTTTAACTTACCCATTTGGAAATATGTTTCGTTTAGAAAATGTTATGGCAGAGTTTTTTAATGTAAGATTTAAGTTAAAACTGAGTTAGCTCAAGAACATTGTAGATTGGACTTCTAGATGCTTTGAGCAGATATATGTATGTGTTTCTTATTTTACATATATTAAAGGACCCGGCGAACTTTGTCCGGCGTCAATTGAATTATAACTATAACTCTTAATAACTGTATAATTGTGACAGAATGGCAAGAAATTTTAAAACTTTTCGGTAACGTTGGACAGTTGACTGATATATAAAAATTTGACAACCAACTGAACAAATTGTATGGGAAAACCAAGTTGTTTTTTGTTTTACTGTTTTCCTCTCAATTTTTCAATAATTTCTCACTTTTTAAACCTTGCATGGACTACAACAAACATTTCAAACCCAAAATCAGTGAAATTGGTCAAGTCGTTCTAGAGTTTTGGCGAGACAAACAAACTGAAATATTTATACAAAGATCTAAGCATTCATAGGGACCGTCAGCTCTGGCCTTAAATTATATTTTATTTAACCATATTAGAATTTATTAAAAATTGTGAAGCATTCAGGATTTTCATAAAAATCACGTCCCTAATGTTATAATTATTTATTCATACAAAATACATGCGTATACGTTAAAGCGAAGGCGAAGGCGAAACGATTATTCTACCAATAAATTTGATTTCTGTTTAGTTTTCATTAATTACTTTCGACGTTGACAGAAGCTTACACAAATCGAATTTAATGTTAATCATCTCATTATCCCTTTGATAACTAAATATACTAGTTTGCTCTCTGCCAGCTACACAGGATTGCCATTCAAAATTTTCCATACAGTACTGTGTAGTTAATTCTGGATTTAAAATTCAAATTTAATTTGAAATTAATTTTAAACAGGCTTAACATTAAGATGATAAAGAATGTAGAAACATGTGGGTTATGAAATTTTGTAAGGATATGAAATTCTGTAGTTTTCTTCAGATCGAAGCTTATGGTTTTGAATAGGACATAAAAAGCCTGAATTATTTTTATTTTCAAAAGAATTGATAAGCTTTCCTTGGACATATTTTTTTAAAAACTTTTTTTTTCAATTGAAAAAATCATTGAATCGTCATCACCTTAAAGGATAAGAGAGTGTGCCCTTGTGTCCTTTTTTCTAATTCTCCATTTTTTTATGAAGTACTCAGTATAACTGGAAAAGATTATTTTCCACATCACTGTATTCAACATGAACTCAAACGCATTTCATCGCCCCAATACACACTTTTGGCAAATTGAATAATCCTTCGTATAGGTACTCTCATAAAGGATCACCCATAAGCGGCATGGTGACGATGACGGCGGCATCGAGGTGCCTCGGTTCGGCATATATAGTATGTGCCATATCCGAACATCCCAGATTCCGCAGATCCTTGCCGGGTTCGCAATTCGCACCAAACTAACCTATACACACTCCAGCCTTTTACCTTCCTTCCTTCCTGTTCCTTTCGGGATAAAATGGTATGGCTCACCTTTATTTATTTTTAATTTATATGCAAATAGCATGTTTTAATATTCCCTCTGCGTAATTGCGTTTCTGTGCGATGATTTTTTTTTTCATTCATTTTATAAATTTATAAATACACACATATACATACATACATACTATTTTTAAATACATGTATGTATGTTTACGTGTGTATATTCTGCGAACTTCCTTGTTAATAGCGATGGGGCAAGAGGTTCGTTTTATGTAATTAACAATGCCAACATAATTTCTCCTTTTTTTTGCAAGGATACATTTTTTTTTTTTGAAATGTCCCTTTTGTATTTAAATAATTATGAGATGTGAAGAGCATGCGAGGATATCTTTCAATCTCAAAGGACTCAATTAACGACAAAAGTTTCTGTGTCAAACATACATTGTATATGTATACCTATGTATTATATTAATAGAAAACTGTAAGCCCGCAGAATCAAAGCCAAACTATTTTATCAATTAACTTTTGCTCGATTTATGTTTAAGGATAATAAATGTGAGATAAACTTTTTGAAATTTATATACATTACATTATGTATGTGTGTGTGTGTAGTTTTGTCACAGGAAGAAGAAGAAAAAAAAATAATAAAAACTTATATTATCAGAGTTAAAAGTTACACTGAACAGGACTCGAATATGGGACAAAAGTCCAGGACCAAAATGTCAAAAGTTAAACTTTCGCATGTTAAACTCTTAAACCGAATTTTTCTATCTTTTGTGAAAATATAAAAAAGATATAAAAAAACGGAGATCCTTATGTCTATACAATATGTATTGTATATAAACGGTAACAAAACCGTACCAGGACCTTATTAACAACTTCTGTCATTAACATTTTGAGTTAATGTAATGTCAGGATAGAATTCAAAAAAAAAAAAAAGAAAAAGAGAAAAAAATATACGAGTATCTTCGAATAAAACTTACAACACATACAAACTTGAGAAGAAGTTAAATTGGGTCGAGCCAGCAAGAAGAAGATTGTCCTAATTAAGAAAGGCTCATTAGAAGATATATATACATTATGTACATTGACAGCGAATTGTTGTCCTTTTTTTTTTGTTCAATTTTATTTTTTTCCTTTTTCGTCCTCCTTTCTTTATCCATTTTTTTTTCTTGATTCATTCTGCATTTTTGTTTCGTTTCTTTTATTGGATTGGAAAGTTTCTATTGCTTGTGATATTTGTAGCTAATAAGGAGAAAATTAGATATAGATAAGATTTTCTTTTGTGATGTGTTTCTATCGTCGTCATTGGCATCCTTATCCTTATCCTCATCCTTTTCGTAGTCATTGTATACTACTTCTCTCGTCTTCGTAGTTTCGAAGGACTTTAATTATCCGCCGCATTTAGAAAATATGTAGTATTGTCAAGTCGATTTCTGTCACTATTATCGTTCGATATAGAAATAAATTATTTAATGTTGATTTGTCACTAATCATGAGAAGGCCAGAGGGGATGGAGATCGAATTTGGAGGAGAGTTAAGGACATTGGATAATGTTCTTTTTATTGTGGGGAATTGAAATAAGTTTTTATTAAGGTTCCAAATTCGAAGTGCCTATCTATAAAATTGCTGTACGTTTTGAATAAAGTTTTTTTTTTGTCAATTTTGTGAACCATAAAATTTGACAACGACTCAAAAGTTAAGTCAAATTACCATTTAAAAAGATTCAATCTAAAAAATTGAGATTACAAAAAATAACATTAAAATTAATTAAGACTTAAGAATACATTTAATTTATTTGTCAAAAAATTCAATTATCAATCCATAAAAAGAAACTTTTCTGCAAAGAAAGATTTTTTTAAGGATTAAAATATAATTTAAATAAATTAAGGTCTTAAATGAATACCATTTAGCATTTTGAAATCAACTGGTCTATTAGTTTATATTCCTAAATTTCTGTCTGGAATTTAAATATGAAACAATATCCTTATCAGCTTCTCCCTTTAAAAAAAAAATCGATGATAGACAGGATATTGATATACTTCTACCAATATTATAAGAAAACCTTAACAGTTTTTTTTTCTAAGGTTATATTAAATTTTTCCTTGAATTATCTGATAGGATCTATATAATGGACCTTTTTCTGTTTAGCCTTGAATGCATTTTTTATTATTAAATTATGCAACGAAATAAAAGCACAAAAGGATGCTATAGATATATAGTCTACACTTTGATGGCCTCGATATAAACTCTCTTTTGTTAAAATCCTTGTCTCTCGATAAAGGGATATTATGCGCTTAATTTAAATATGTATGTTGTATGTATATTTAAATGTCTAGTCGATATTAAACCCTTGGCTTTGAAAAACAAAGAAAATCCTTGGACGTTAACAGACATCCATACCTTCTTTATATACACACCTCTGGAAATTGTTTTCCGAAGAAATACGTGAAAGTTTAAATGACTTCCATGAGTTCTTAATTTATTGAAATTGAAAACACATCTTTTTTAATTCTGTCGATTACTATTACTTATTTATACTTCCATACTGTCTGTCTGTCTGTTACCCTTTCACGCCTAAACGGCTGAACGGATTTTGATGAAATTTAGCAGAAAACTGAATTGAGTTAGTGATATTTTTTGCTGAGAGTTTTGCTCTATTAGTTAAACGGCTAAACGGATTTTGATGAAACTTAGTTAGGTGATAAATAGTAACCTAGAAAAGGGTATGGGCTATTAATATTCATGCTATCGTACTTAAGGCTCAGGCAGTAGGCAGAAAACTAATTAAGTTAGTGATTTTTAATCGTTTGTTTTAAAAGTTTAACTCATTCACGCCTTGACGTCTGAACGGATTTTTATAAGACTTGGTTAATTTAAAGATAAGATCCTAGGCACGGACACAGGATACTTTTAACGGCAGGAAAATACCTCATTCCCGCGGAAATCTAGCGTGATCGTGTCAGGTTGATTAGGTTGCTTTTGAACAATTTTTGATGTGAAGTTGAGGACCGGAACAGGATAGTGGGACATTGTTGTAGGGGACTTACAGCCGGGAGAAAACAAAAAATCTTATGCGGACGAAGTCGCGGGTAAAAGCTAGTTCTTCATAAATGCTTCTTTAACAATGCTATACGAAAGCATCCACTTGCGAGCTCTAAAGAATCGTCAAGAGAAAACTTTTACTACAAAGAATGTGCCAACGTTTTTTTGTGCGAAGGACGATTCCACAGAAGCTCCAACTTTCTTCACATGAAATAAGAGATATTGGGTCAGAATTGGACACCGATGCCCTTAGGTGGATGATGCCGTCTCAAAATCGGGATAGGTACAAAGGTAGACTTGTTGAAGAATGTCCAGGACCTCAAACTGGTTGAAAAGTCAATGATGCTTCTTTGACCAAAGAGAGAAGTGACCATCGATGTTAATTGAATTTGCATAAACCACATTCCTTTTAACACAAATTTAAAAATATTCCCATAATTTTGTAAGACATTCTTGTTGTTGTTGGATTTCGTATTTCGTTTATCTTCTTGTTTGTGGCTTTAAGTCATAATGCTATCTCCAGCTTATTATATGTAGATACAAGATAGTTGAAAGAACATTGTTATAAACATTTTGTTCATGCAAATTACATGCAGAAAAGCCAAGTTGAACACAGCCAAATCGTTCTCTCTCTCTCCCTCTCTCTTTTTCGTTCTGAGTCGAGTCCTTGCATTGCACTAGAAAATATTCTCTTGGGCCATAATCCAAAGGAGTTTTATATAGATAGGAATATTCACCATCCACACCGCACCGCACCGCAACGCCCTAAACCCTAAGTACCCAGCACTCAACTTCACAGATTCACCTGGTTCACTTGTTTAAGTGTTATTAAATTGGACGGGTGGCAAAGGTATAACAATAACATTGGCAAAATGCATCCTTAAGGATGCTTAGAGATGCTTTACATAAATCGGCCGCAATTTTCGAAATTGAGCGAACAAGGATAATTGTTTTGAGCTGCATTGCATAAGCTAAAGCAGACAAAAACAATGGACACAAAAAATCTTTATATCTACATATCTATGTTTTGTGTATGTATGTATGTATATAGTCAAGTTTAGTCCTTTAGGTTGATGAACAAAATCGTTCACATAGAGATGGGATGAGATGATTTTTTAAAAAATATAAAAGAAAAAAAAAATCAACAGGAAGAACGATGAAAACATAACGGCTAAGGCGATTAACTTGTTCGGTTCATTATTTTACTAGGTATAAGGTACTCATAGGTATAGTGTAAGGATACCTTTATACTGTGTGATAGGAGGAGGAGGAAAGTGTATAGAAAACTTTTAAGCAAATGATCCAAGAAATTACCAAGGATACAAGCGAATGGACCAGAATATAGGTCCATTAAAGGAAGTAATTTATATTCGCTCTTAGATTGTGCCCCAGCCAGTTCCGTGAAAATCATTTGATGCACGTAAGTGTGATGAGGTGGAACAAGTTGTGATAGGTTTTTAGTTTTCCTTTTTGGAGTATGGAAACAATGTACCTTAACTGGTCTGGCAGTATATCAGTGCAGTGTTCCTGGGGAAAAGGTTTTTTTTATACTTTTTTTTCAGACTGAAATGAAAAACAAATTGCTTTAATCCGTGGAGCATATAGTTGGTATTAAATCTAGAGTAAAGAAAGTAGTTTTTTCTAAGAGCTGACTTATGAAGTGTTTGACAACGTTAAATGCTATTTTTTTTAATATTTAAAAATTAAAATCATCATTTTTTGTTAACTTAAATTAAAATTTTCTATAATAATTCGTTAGAAATAAAATCATTCAACTGATTGCTTTTAAAATATAAAAAAAATTTACAATTTTGTCAAAATTTTTAAATTGTAGACGAATTGATTTTTTTTTTTACTAAATTTCAGACTTTTTCCTTGGCAATTTTTTATGGGGGAACCAATGTCAACCAAATGATCTAAAATCAGTTTCCGAAGTTAGAAAGGACTTTCAGAAAATTGTAATGGGGACTTTTTTTGATGAGGTAGGTAATTTTATAAAAAGTGAACAAGCTCCCCACTGTCTGTCTGTCCCTACACATTAGATTAGATCTTTAAAACTACGCAACGGATTTTAATGAGGTTTTTTTTTATAATTAATGGAGTGATTAAAGAGGTAGTCTTCAAGGCTGTACTATAATTTTCTATATATAAAATCAATTTCTATTTGTTTGTCTCGTAAAAACTCGAGAACGACTTGGCCAATTTGGCTGATTTTTGTTTTGAAATGTTTTCCGTATTCCAGGGAAGGTTTAAAAAGTTAGAAAATATGGAAAAATCTTGAGGAAGACAGTAAACAAAAAGCAACTTGATTTTCCCATACAATTTATTCAGTTGGTTGTCAAATTTTTATATTTCAGTGGTCTGTCCACCGTTAACGAAAAGTTATAGAGTTTCCAGTCATTCTGTCACCACGATACAGTTAATTTTTGATCATCAGTTTGTCAGTGTCTAATGCTGTTAGTTGGGGCGGGACAAAGTTCGGCGGATCCCCTAGTAAAGATATGAATAGTATGATGTGCTTTTCAATGATTAAATGGCTGATATTTTTTTTTTAAACAGGGACTCCCTTACTTCATTCCAGAATTTAAAATTTGACCTTAAAGAAATAACGGATGTTGGAATACCTATAGCTTAATTTTATAGACTTCAGATATTTATAAAAGGAAATTGAAAATTCACAGAGAAAAAAAAACAACAAGCTAAACAAGGAACAATCTTCTCTTCTCCACTGCCACTTTTGTTCTCAACATTGTCCACTTATCGTCTCTTAATGTCATTATCAATAATTTGCTCTTTTACTCTTCTTCCAACATCATCATAATTTACTCCATCATAAATCAATGACCCTATAATTTCTTAGCAATGAATTTTTCTATTAACTTAAGTTGAACTTCAAATCCAATAATCCATCAACATCTGCCAATAGCAATGGTCAGCCCGGTATTATAGTATCGCAATCAAATTGGAGGCGGTACTTACTTACGAGCGCCCTCCACATTATTCCCTTCAACGATATATAGGATTTTTTTAGTACCGTAATTTGCTTTGAAAAATTCTTGCTCTTAATGAAAAAGTAAGATGTTTCTTGTAGGAATTAAGAATTTCGAATTAAAAAAAAACACACACACACTTATAGAAACATCGAAAATGCACAACCCTCTTTAAATTATAGAAAAGGGAGTGTTTGACTATTTATTCTGTCAAAGCACACACCAGACACATGGCAAGGCAAGGATTATGCGGATTTTCATTTGAAACGATGATGGGCGTTTCATTGGGAAATTAAAGGGGCGTCACCAGCGGAACCCCTCTAGACGACGATCACAATTTCATTTACCAATTCTCATAATTTCAAGCATCCCCCTTAAAATACACGTCGTGTCGTCATCGTCATCATCATCGTCGTCGTCCTTAGATTTCATGAGCCTTGACTTGATGCGAAAAGCGAAATACCGGAGATGAAGTCGGCACGTTTACGTTATACATCACTACATCAGTTGTTAAAGGATGAGGATGAGCACACTGATTGTAGTGTATTTTGTATTTTCGTCCTTTTTGCATATCTGGCCTCAAATTGACAGATTTTTTTGCCGGCCTTTGCACACAGAGTCGGAAATATGACTGCCATGTTTATAATGGAAAAAGGGGTGCGTCCGGCCATATCTTGTGTAATTTTCAAGGGTGGCACACTGATGGGTCTCGTAGGTATTTCTATACAACAACTCGCAAACGAGAGTCTCTGGTTTTTCGCAGAGTCTCCGCTGGCCAACAAATTCATTATGACAACATTTTGTGACCCCTTTTGGCTGCCGGCTGCTTACTCATGGGAGATGTCTGGCGTCCCATCCCATCAGCTGATGGCTATAGCAATAGGACCAAAGCCAGTCCATCCAACCAGCCCGCCCCTCCCTCGAGGCCATGCATATTATCTAGGATAGAGGACCAGTCAACAATATTTTAGCCTGTTTCGTTTCGAGTTGAGTTCAGGACTATGAGTGGTATACCGTCACGCAGAGAAGTACCAGTACCTAGCTGGGAACTATATAGGTACAATATATTTGTGTGTGTTTATGTACAGCGTGCATTTGGGACTCGTTTTGGCTCGCAGCGACACAAACAACAAATAACAGTGTGTCAGGACGAACCGAAAAAAAAATGAACTTCCAGCTAAAAATTCAATTCGCTAATCAATTTATGTCCAAACGAGAACGAGGACGAATTGACTCTACACAGATGCAGATATAAAAACAGCAAACACTACAATAACCCTATGACTATGCGAGAATACATACATATATACAGTCTTGTCCTTGGTCCTTGCACGGTAAATGCTGACAATGTAATTAGGAAACTTCCCTCGGATTTGGAAAGTAGATAGGTAGGTACCTAGATGTTAAAGTGTATAGCCATATAGTTTTCGGAAGGAAAACTTTTCTGTTTCGCTTTCGATGTCCTTTTATTATAGTATATATGTACATATTTGTATTTGTGATGGCAATGGCGGCATGACGATGGCAGAGCAATGGCGGCAACCAGCAACTAAAACATACAAGCTTGACGCAAAATAGCATGAGTCAAGCGGCTGGCTGGGTGTGAAATTGCTTTGCAATTCACAGAAGAGGAAAATTCACGCTAATGGATTAAGTTTTTTGGCGTTGAACTTTAATTTAACGGCTTTTCGCCAATGAAAACTTAGTCATTGTATCAAGAACTTAAATGTTATTATACTCGCACTCGCACTCGCAATCGTAGGTAGTTTTTTCCGTTTGTCTATATTTTCGGCCATAAAGTTCTTTAGTAGTTTTATTTTTTGACTATTTTGTCAATTTATAGATACTCGTATATAAACGCTTTTGTATGTAGTTTATTTGTCATTTTAAGGACTCCACTATACTATTTGAATTGAAATGAAATGAAAATACATATATAAAAAGAGGAGACACACAAATCAACTGACTTTATGGCAAATTTTATTTTCCTCTCCTCTTTGGATATTTACAATGGTCTCTCTTTTATGGAATAAAAAAAACTGAAATTTAAAGTTTGAAAGTAAGTTTTTATTCTTTAGAGGTATTAATACAAAGTATTTTTAACAATAGGTACTTTCACACAAAAGGACTTTCAGGAAAATCAAATTTTATAACATATGTGTGGGTTTACATACGTTGTCCTTAAACTCTTTCAAAACAGAAATTCCTTTAAGATTTGTTTATATGTTCACGTATAGGATGTATGTATTTTTAAGTTTAGTCTACAAAGTTTTTGTTTTTTGATGGGGGAGGGAGATGGTCTGGGTTCATATTTTTCACCAGAAGAAGTTTCCGGCCATTAAAAATAATATTTTAATGTCGAGAAGAATAAAAGAGAGTTCTAGAAGAACGTGAGCTTTTCCAATTTTTAAATAAAAGATTATAAACTGTGAACATTTTTTTTAAGCTTCTTCAAAAATGGGGATTTCAGACCCCAATAGCAAATTGAAGTGCACATATTTAAAGAACCTTTTTTATATTAAATTTAAATAAAAATGCTTTCCAGAGCGTTTTTCTGAATCCAAATCTTATTTTTGTAATCTTAAGAGTGTTTTTTTAAGACGTGTGGTTTTCAATCTGGCAATTCTTTTTTCAGAGCTAGTTTTTTTGACAGCTGATGTTACTTTATTTGTGCTCATTTTGGTTTGCCATTTCATAATAAATGGACTTAATCTTGGAAAACTTAAGCAAATCGTGCAAATTTATTACCGAAATTGAGATGGCCACCGATCCCGATTTTCTCAAGAGAATTTTGTTCATCGTTGAATTTAATTTTTGGCTGAATGAGTACGTTAATGAGCAAAATATGTAGTAGGTATTTTCAATGATCATAATTCACAAGCCGGGAGGGGGAATCATTGGTTCATGTATCTTTAAAAATGAAGCCAGGCATAGTGTTAGCCAAAGGGGAATGCTATATAGACATAGAGCCATGATTAATGACTTTTTCGTGCCTGAATTGGAGGATGTTGATGTGGACGATCTTTGGTTCCATACAGCCAACGAAACAAACAATTTATTGAAGGAAACTTTTGGTAGGCTCATTATCTTGCGTCGTGGGCCTGTGGCGAGGCCTCCAAGATCATGCGATTTAACCACCGACGGGCTATTTTTGAAAGGGTTGTTTGAAGTCCCTTGTCCATGCAAATAAGCCCGAGACGACTTACGCCCATGCCTTGGAAGAGAAAACTCGGCCCGTTATTGCTGACATCCAGCCACAATTGCTGCAAAAAGTGGTCGAAAATTGGGCCTCTCGGCCGGAAATTATTCGAGCCAGCCGCGGAGTCCACTTGCCCGAAATCATTTTTAGAATATAATGGCAAACCCTTATCTTTATAATAAAGCTAAATTCTTGGCCATAACATGAAATTATATGTGTTTTATTTCTTCTTGAAAACCACACCAATTTTAAGCAATATCGGTATATCTGTTTCGTCCCCAAATGACAAAGACCAACTTCGTTCTGATTTTAAAATCAATCTTTTTATCTACTCGAGATCTATTGAGCAAAATAAACCAACTATTAGATCGGAAGTTAGGAGGAAAAAAGGTCCTTAATTCCAGATTACCATGGTAGATATGCGTGAATCAAAATTAAACATTTAAAACAAGCTTACAAATAATTCTTTTCTTAACATGTTTCCATTAAATTTTGTTTTCGTTTTTTATGTTTATCTCAAGAATGTCATAACAAACAAACGCAAAAAAAAAATTGTCGTTATTGTCTGTCATTGTTCAAAAAAAAAATCCTCACACAATCACAAACAAACAAAATACAGAATCCATGAAAAGACTAAGTTTTCCAAGGATACAACAATAGTCCTCCATTATCATTTCGTTATATTCATCCTTCGAAAAAAAAGAAATTGGAAACAAAAAACGACAACTTCCAAAGCGACCAAAAGAAAAAAAAAAACCGATTAGAGAGAGTGGGAGAGTTGAGAGAGGAGAGAGTTGGTATATTTTTTTGATATTTTTTGATTGTTTGATGGTTGGCGGCAAAAGTTAAACACTTTTTGCCACCAGTTCCATACAAAAAAAAACACGAGGAAAACTGAATTCAAAAGAATATAATAAAATGGTTTTTCGCATGATTTTCAAGTGTTTTGTGTTTTTTTCTTTTTTTTCTTTATTCTTGACTTGAAGAAGCCACAAAGCTAGCTATACATAATACCAATTGTTGTAAGCCTTCACAAAAAAATGGCTCTTTCAATATCATTGGCAACACAATCAAATTAAAGTCAAACAAAGTTTAAGTTTTTTTTTATTTTTTTGGCGAAAAAATATGCGAATGGGAAATTATTTTCAGTAGTTGATTCGTTTGCTTATTTTTGAGGTTTTAATTTTGTTTTCTTAAACCCAACTACTAAATTAAAAACTTTATGGAATATCTTCATGAACATTCTAAAGAAAATTTCATTGAAGCTTTAAGCTCATTTGTATGCCTTTGTGTTGGTGTGGAATTCGTGTTTTTTTTGTTAACACAATTTTTTTTTCAAATGATTCTGTTAGGTTAACATTTCTAAGAAACGACATAACTAAAATTTTTAATTCTTCCTTAAACAGTGTTTAAATATTCAAACATGACAAAGCTTTACGGTGACGATTCAAGTGAAAACGGTCCCATTTGTAAGTAATTTTTTCCTTTATTATAATTAAATTTATTAGAGAATTCGAATTTTACTTTAAGCAAAAATAAAAAAAACATTAAATTCGAAGAATTAAACAATTAAACACAAAATACCAGGAATCCAATAAAAAATTTACAATTTTTTAAAGAATTTAATTAAATTGTTCTCGTTGAATGGATTTAACGGTTCTTTGAGAGAAATTTTATATGTTTTTCGTTTTCTCGAATGGAATGTGCAACTATAGAATACATACAAATATTGCAACAGCATCATTCCATTCTATTGTAAATGAAAATCCAATAACGCTTGTATATGGAAATACACAACTACTCATATTCTGTGGTGGAAAAATGCTATGAATACAATTTTAATGATGTTAATGACGGACACAAAGATTTTCACTGCAAATTATTATTTATGAATTTTATTGTTTTTGATAGGCATTGATTTGAGTATAATGAATTTTGTGCTTAAGTTTTTCGAATGAAAACATTTTTCAAATGGAAACCAATACATTTTTAATAATTTCAAAATTAATATTAATTGATGTACATACATAATTAAAATGTAAAGTACTTAAAAACTTCCCAGGCAAAATTGAAAACAAGAAACAATACAAAATTTGAACTACATGTGTTTTCACTAACTGCCATTTTATCAATCGAACTAATCTTCAAATATTTTTTTTTAATTTAAACAGAATCCTTATGTCCTTACATGGTAGATGGTAGATGGTAGATGGTAGATGGTAGATGGTAGATGGTAGATGGTAGATGGTAGATGGTAGATGGTAGATGGTAGATGGTAGATGGTAGATGGTAGATGGTAGATGGTAGATGGTAGATGGTAGATGGTAGATGGTAGATGGTAGATGGTAGATGGTAGATGGTAGATGGTAGATGGTAGATGGTAGATGGTAGATGGTAGATGGTAGATGGTAGATGGTAGATGGTAGATGGTAGATGGTAGATGGTAGATGGTAGATGGTAGATGGTAGATGGTAGATGGTAGATGGTAGATGGTAGATGGTAGATGGTAGATGGTAGATGGTAGATGGTAGATGGTAGATGGTAGATGGTAGATGGTAGATGGTAGATGGTAGATGGTAGATGGTAGATGGTAGATGGTAGATGGTAGATGGTAGATGGTAGATGGTAGATGGTAGATGGTAGATGGTAGAGGGTAGATGGTAGATGGTAGATGGTAGATGGTAGATGGTAGATGGTAGATGGTAGATGGTAGATGGTAGATGGTAGATGGTAGATGGTAGATGGTAGATGGTAGATGGTAGATGGTAGATGGTAGATGGTAGATGGTAGATGGTAGATGGTAGATGGTAGATGGTAGATGGTAGATGGTAGATGGTAGATGGTAGATGGTAGATGGTAGATGGTAGATGGTAGATGGTAGATGGTAGATGGTAGATGGTAGATGGTAGATGGTAGATTTCATTACAACTTGCAGTTTCTTCGTTAAAAGGAACATTTTCCAATTTATGATGAAAATGAGTGCTCCAATACAAATTTATTTATAATTTTTTTTGTCCATAAAAACTTCTGTTCTCGGATTGATAACCTTTATAACGAAATCCAATGGAATAAGTAGACACAGAATACGATAAAAAGAAAATTAATTATTTCATTAAATTAAATTGTTTCTTATGAAACTATTTTTTATCAAATAATTGCATTCAATAAATTTATGGCATAAGTTTTTTTTTTACAAAAAGAAGTAAAAGAAAAAAAATTCGAAGAAGTGCACAACACAACGAACGAAGAAAAAAAAAACAAAATCTAAACTATTTAAACATTAAAGGATTTTAACATCTCAACTTTCTCAAGGAACTATAAGTCCACAGTCAGAATAGAACAGAACTTCATTTACCTGCGAAATATTCGCAGGATAGACAGAAAGGCAAAGAAAAAAAATATTGCTATCCAAGTTCTTGTCTTTCCATTTTCTGTGCATTTTTCGAAGAAAATTTCACATCTAGCTGGGTTAATAAGAAAAATAAGGCCAAATAAACTATATTTATAAGGATGGATAAAAAAGAATTACAAAACAAAACAAAAGAAAACGAAACGAAACGAAACGAAACGAAAGGAGAGGAGAGGAAAAAAATACTTAAAAAGAAAGTTTCATAACAATTTCCAGTAAGCAAAAGGGATTAGTTTTACGTGCTTATGTTTGCTGCTTCTTGTTGTTGTTGTTTTTTTTTTTTTCTTTCTCGTGTCTTTCTCGTCTTAACCATTCTTAGACTTATTTTTTTTTTTGTACTTGCATGGATATTTAACAATATTTTATTCTTTATCCTGGCAAATGGCAGCAAACGCCGCGTCGCCATCATGCCAGGATCAGATACTCCTTCTTGGTTCTGACCGATAGTATTTTAACCTGGACTCTTTAGAAAAATGCTAATGGCTAAGTTATCTAGTGGCGAACACTTTGTGGCTTAAACGAAAAAAATAAACGATAGCAGCAAAATCAAAAGAGCTTTGGAACAGTTTTGCACTAAATGGTTGAATTTAGTTGGAACAATTTGTTTAAGCTGGAGTCCTGAGTGTTATGCCAAAGTATAGAGGAATTGTTTTCGATTTTATTAGATTGGTTTTTTATCTCAGTTTATTGTTTTTTCTTATAACAGGGTGGATCTTGAGAGTGTAGTATAAATTTATAACCACAAAATATAAACTAGACTTATTGAAGAAAACTGATGTAAGATAAAAAATGCAGAGGTGTTAATGGGAATTTTTTTTAATCTTGAGGCTTGAGATTTTGATATTTTATGGATTTCTGGGAACTTATCGAACTTTTATGTTTCGTAAAATTAATAAAACTCTTAGCTAGAAATCTTAATTAACGCTTTTATATTTTTTTAAGTTCTCAGGTTTTAATCCTTTAAAGTGAAAATTTTCAGGTTTTTAACGTTGATAAAGAATGGAAAATAAATAATTGTATCCTTTGTCTGTAGTCAATATACATAAAGCATATATCATTTGAATAGAATGGTTTATGGTAACATATATGTGCTGTATCTCAGAAACTACTTGTACAATAAGGAGACTATTATTTCAAATTATTTTAGTGGTTCTAAGTAGTGAAAAATCGTCTGAGTTCGTTACCGTAAAAATCACGTAGTGTTTACAAACTTGGTTGGGTGCTACAGTGCCCTTTGGTAAATTTAATTCAAAGAATTAATTCCACGTTAACATACTTTAAGGATCTACTCAATCTAGAATTGAATTGAAATCCTTGAAATTGTGGTGTAAGAAAATAAAAAAAAAACTATCCCTTATGCGGCACCTTTAAGAAAATAAATGATGTTCGATGCTGTATGTAGTTAATTTTGTTTTTGCTTGGGATCTTTTTATTATCCTTTTCGTTCTTTTATTTTTTGGTCGGCTAATTCATGTTTTTTTTTTTTTTTTTGCTTTGCTTTCTGCTATGAAATAAATACTGATTACGAAAGGAGGCCTTCTTGTACATATGGGATTAGGTTGGAGTCTTTTACATCCATATACCCCGATCCAGGACCAGGACTATAGTACACTTTTATATGTGACCCAAGACAAAAAAATTCTATGAAACTTGCAACTTAGGGTTATACTCGTATTTCTCGACCACTTGCTTTAATGCTTTAATCTTAATTTGGTATACTTTTCTAAGTACTACGAGTATATAGGAGGTTTATAGTATAGGAGATGCTCTGCTCAAAGCCTTCTTGTTGTTGTCGTCCTTTGGTCCTTCTTCGAATAAAATGTCACATGCTGGCTTGAGTTTTTTGATATATGACATTTTTCACGAAGGAATTATTGTGGTGAGTTTACGTCGAATACCAAAGGACACACAGAAAAAAAAAATTGAAGGGAAATTTTAGGAAAACACAAAAAAAAAAAAAATTATACACACAGGGGCATTTATACATATTGTATGTGTGTGCGTGTGTGTGAAAAGTTTTCGGATGAGGATTATTTCATCTGCAAAAAGTTACTCTGCGAAATGTTACCAACCAAAAACCAAGGCAGAGGGAAAATCCATTTGTGGTTCTTGAAGGAGTATCCTTTTTTTTTCGTTTTCCTTTTTGGTTGTTGTTGTTTTTTTGTCGTATGGGATATTTTTCTGTCATAATTCTGCATCTGGCCATCATATATTATACATATATATAGGTACGAGTACGAGTATCTGTGTATGTTCAGGAAAATTGTTTCCTTATATTCTGCTCCTGATGGAAGTGTATACGAGTAGGTATATGAAGTGCGTGGCTCCAAGCTTCCCATCAGCAGCTAAAAATGTATAAAGACCAAAGAAGTGATGAAGCGTTGTGGATGTTGCTTCTGACCACAATATATAGTCGAAATCTGTATGATTTAATACACTTGCATGCTGGTGAGTGTGAAGTGAAAATTGCTGGATATTTAACCACAAAAACTTTTTCCTTTTTTGTTTTTGCTTTTGCTTTTGCTTTTTGTTAACTAAGGAAGTTATAACTGCTTTTCTCAGTATTTTAAAGAATATTAAGGATGTAGTTTAGATGAAGATACTATATATTTCAAAACTAAAATAGATTAATAGCTTGAAAATTTCCAGAGTTCTGAGTATTATACATACATCATGTATGAACGTTCAGAATTAATAAGTTGGTATAGAATTTTCTTGGAATAATTTTGATTTAAGCTGTTATGATTGAGTTGTTATCTTCCTTGTGAAATTGGATAAAGATTTTTCTAAAACTATCTAGATTTATCAAAACTTATGATAAAAGTCAATGATTCATAATGTCAAATGTTAATTTTCATCAATTTATTTTACTTTCAAGACCTTAAATGTCCAAATAGACAAGCGACTTCACATAACCAAAAAAAAAAAAATACTCCAGCACTAAATCGGGATCGGTGGCCATCTCCACAGCAGCAATAGTAAAAGTGGTGTGAAACCGATCCATGGTTGCTCGCATTACCGACTCTTCTGGGCTATTACCATCAGATTAAAAACCACACGTCTAAAAAAAACACCCTTTGGACACCTTTTAAAATATTTGTTCATTGACATTCTTCGGACGGATCAACATACCCACGTTTTTTTTTCACTTAAGTGATTAAAAAATATTAAAAAAAGGAGATATAATTGATTACATAGTACAGTAACATAAAAGACAGATATTCATCATGGGACTTTAAGATAAAATAAACACATTATAAACGTATTTTGAAAAAAAGAACATTTCAAACTCCACAAATTACAGGCTCTGCCCATATTCTCCGTGTCCTTACAGAGAGTCACTCAATTGACAAACAGCTAAATTCCCCTAAGGAACAAGAAATTATAAATACATTAATTTATGGTCTTAATTTATATGTATGTATTTTTTTTTTACTTTCGTCATTTTTGGGCAAACACAAAAAGGACGACCAAAAAAAAAAACGAAACACTCATTACAGTTGACCTATTTTAATTGGACAATTACGTCTTGTAGCTGTAGGAAGGACCTTTTTCCCTATACCTATGCATACTCCTACAGTTATATTTAGTTGTTATTACGTATCTAGATGAAATGTTGAACTGGTATATAATAAACCTTCAAAGCTGAAAGCTGCAATTATATTTTTCTTTTCATCGAAAAGATAACATAACGAAAAAGTTCATTCCTAATATAATGTTTATTTTATTTTTATTTTTTATCGCTCGTAATAATATTATTATTTTATTATTGTGTGTGTATATCGAACCGAATAACGGTTTATGCATTATGGTACTGTGCAAATGGTTAATCAAAATCGCTTACAATTACCGGTAATTTACTGTGAACTCCGTCAGTTGTTATTGGTTTTGGGAGGTACATTATTTTGTATGTATGTACCTATGTATATGTATGGAAAAATGTCATAATAAAAATTTAATGTTTTGTTGGTTTTGATATTAGAATATTCCGGAACATACATAATTATTTTTGTTTTTCGGTTGATGTTACAATTTGAGGAAAATATATTTTCTATTTTTGTAATTGTGATTAGTACAGGAACAATAGGGTACTTAAATAACCAACATTTTATAAATGTTTGCTTAGAACTAGAGGACCCGTTGAACTTTGTCCCGTCACCAACCGATCAAAATTTTCAGTACTCTCTGAACATACAAAATATCAAGTTCTATTTTTCCTTGGCATTTTAAGACCAGTAAATCTTAGGCACTAACAAACTGATGACAAAAGATTTTAATAACACTGTATAGTATAATGGTGACAGAATGACAGGAAACTTTATAACTTTTCGTTATCGTAAGACAGACGACTGAAATATAAAAATTTGACAACCAGGTGATAATCAAAATTATCTCTTCTTTCAAGTGGAACAAATTGCATGGAAAAATTAAGTTTCGTAATTTTTCCATATTTTATTACTTTATAAACCTTCCCTGGACTACGAAAAACATTTCAAAACCAAAATCAGCCAAATCGGCCCAGCCGTTCTCGAGTTTTAGGGAAACAAACAAACTGAAATTGAGTTTATGTAAAGAAGATTATTTTTACAGCCTTGAACATTGAAAAAAACATTATCTAGTTATACATATAAACCTTCCTCTGGAATCACTCTATCTATTTAAAAAAAAAAGCATCAAAATCCGTTGCGTAGTTTTAAAGATCTAAGCATACATACATAGGTACCGACAGACAGTATGAAGCGACTTTGATTCGTGGTAGGTAGTGAAGTGTTACTCAGAATTAGTTTGTGAAGAGTCTAACTATGTTTTTGGAATTTCAATGTCAAATTTCAACTTTTATGAAAAAATATTTGTTAACTAATCATCCATATACTAAAATGAACTATGAATTTTATTTATTCGTTTAAGGTGCCATCTGCAACGTTTTTTTATTAATAAGTATGTATATAATTATGGTTTTGTTTAAAAAAAATTAACTTGAAAAACTTCACAAAAATCAAAAGCTTAACTTTCTTATTCAAATAAAATTTTTAAAATTTTAAATCTTATTTAGTCTTTTCACTTTCTCCCTTTTGCTTTCATTAATTCTTAAAAAGATATCATTTCGATTCCAAGAACCCAGATTCCAATTTATTATTGTTGTTCAGTGTACCTGTTTCTGTGATATACATTTAAAATAGGTTGGTACCTACTTCAAAAAAAAAAAAAAAAAAGAAGTACCAACAAAACAAGAAAAAAATATGTTTCATTCCGGTGAGGTGTTCCATTTTGAATAAAACCGCATCCATTCAGGCTTTAATGCCAACCAAAAAAAAAAAGGAATGGAAATGGTTGCCATTTCAGAATACCTATGAATGTACGTATATAGTCTTATACCCACCTTAACAGCAATTCATGTTTTTAGCCCTGAGACTAACTTGACTTCAATCATAAACAACTTCCCATCCGTTGACTTCCATTATCCTGTTTATTGTTGTATTTCTCGTTACTTCAAGTCCTATCATTCCTTGGCAGTCATCATATCATAATATCTCCATCTTCATCACACATACATACAATCAAACTTTCAAAGGTACCTACTCTCTGTCTACATTCCTATACATTCAAATGCATTATTCAAGCAAAATAAAACAATTTTAAGGCATTTAAATTTCAATTTTATGATTTTCATTGCAACGCAAATAAAAAATAAAGAAAAAAAAAAAAGCAAGCTAAAAGTGAAAAGCAATGAACAAAAAAAAAAAAAAACACGAAAGAAAATACCAACAAAGAAAAGTGAAATGAAAATATTTTTCCTAAGCAGTAAAATGTCCTTCTGTAGGAATAAACAACTCTCGTACACACTCTTCTTTAAATCTGATTCGGGATCCTGAAGCTCGGTCCAGTCTCAGAGGGAGTAAAAAGTGTTGCCATTCTAGTTAAAACTTAAAAAATAAATATATTTTGAAAAAAATGTGCTTCATACTAAATAAGGGGAATTTTTCAATTAAAAAGTAGAAACACTAATAAGAATTTCGAAGAACATGCAAGAAATTAAATTCAACTTTATCTCGAAAAATAAATACTTCGTAGTTTTTTCTTATTTTTAGTTTGGGAATTTTGCTATCGTGAATGATTTTTTTCAGGGAATTATTTTCCTTATTTGTGTATTCACAGAAATTTTCGTAAGTAAGTTTTTGGGAAAAATTTAATTGGGAAAAAAAGTTCTCATAAAATAATCTGATTTATTCTTAGCAAAAACGAGCGGGAATATTTTTAAATTGAAAATTTATAAAGAAAATAAATGTTTCGAAAAAAAGATTCTTAATTTTTTGTAATGTATTATATTTTGTTGATTCAACTGAAACCAATTACGAGACTAATATTTGTTGGATTTTCACAAAACCCTAACAAAAGCCTGATCTCTAAGCTAGCATTAGCTGTTGTTTTACTTAAACTTTTATATACTAACTTTTGTTGGGCTACATAAATTATTAGATCAGTTTTTTTAATGTTTTATGTTGTTTTAAGTTTAATTTTTTGTAAAAAAAAAAAAGTTAATAAAAGAGGAAATTTAAAGGAAAGCATGAGTCACTGTCGCTCTTAAATTTTAAATGTTTTTAATAATTTGATACTAAATTATAAACTTTAACTAATATTATAATTTATAAAGTTAAAAGCACAAATTGAGTTCTTTATATTATTTTTTTTTTTAATATTTTACAAAAGTACTTACCTATTCGGTTATTTTAAGAATCTGCTATAAAAAGCGCAAGCATTTCAAAAACCGAATATTTATGTTTTTAAAGATTATAATTTCAACTGAATGCAAACGTGCCTAAACGAATATCTAGTGACATTAATAAGTGTCAAAGTGTCATAATCTGGAAGTGTTATACCAAAAATGAAAGAAGCCATTTTGTGGGCTTATTTTTTATCACAATCCTTAGTGAAAACCAAACCTTTTTTCTATTAACGTCATTCTAAAACTGCTTCAATTTCATATCTACTTTGAAGCTTTTAAAAATGCAACATAATTGACCCTTTAAAGTCTTTGGTACTCAAAACAAAAGCGACTTCAATTTATCTAAAAAAATCTATTAGACTTGGCATCACTTCAAACTGTCTTATTTTTTTTTCTCTGACAGGATTCAAAATATTTGCCAAATTACTGTTATTTTTCTGAAGTATATTATTCATATTCATCATAAAACACCAGAAAATGAGTTTTGTTTTCTTAGTCCTGATCCTGATTTGACAGTCCCTGAATCCAAGACGTATCATAATAATCAATAACAGCAGTCACATCTTTCTACCTACGAGTATAACTTTTCCGACCGACACAGTCGACAGTCACATCCGAAACGTCTTCATACAAACATATAAAAACAACAGAGAATCATACGAAAAAACGCACCTTTTAATGAAAAAAAAAAAAAAAAATAAAAAAAATAAGAGCGAATACTGATGATGATCCTGGATTCCTGGCATCTTGGGGGACATTTAACACGGCTTAACAGACAGTTTTCCGCTCGGTTTATATTGCGCTTTAGAGCCATCAGCTTCACCATTACCACACCCTGAAGCCTGTGGCATACTTAACACTTTTCTAAACGTCACAACGGAGAACATGAGGACGACGACGACGCTGGAGCTGGCTCAATTTTGGTGCGATATTTATGCTTGTCTCACGTACCACCATCAATCAAACGTCAAATTTACTCACCCCCAACCCTAAATTTTTCTTCATTTTATTATTGTTTTTTTTTTCAAAAAAAAAAGAAAAAACTCAAAAATAAAATAAAAATAAAACAAACGAGGACGAACAAAAAAAAAAAAAAATAAGGAACCTGCACAGTTATTCTTTTTCTCCAATATTATGGTTGGCTTGGAATTCTTGGTCTTTTCTGTTTTTGAAATAGAACGGGAAAAATATACGTCAACTTGGTTTGCTCCAGGAGCGAAGGTTACGACATCGGCTAACCAACATTCTATCCCACCGCAACCCGTACTCAACCATTCAGGAGCACCATCAGGATCCGAGCATTAGGAGGTGGTATAGGTATATGGCAATGGCACACAAAAGGTGCCGCCTGACATCCTTCAATGGCGTGTGCTACCTGTTCCTTCCTCTGCCAGCTCTCACTGATGCTGCTTCCGCAGAAGACAACGACAACGACAAGAACGACGACGACGACGACGACGGATGTCATGCGGATGGCAGTGGGAATATTTGATAATTTTTAAATGAATTTTATGACAGTTCCATGGCAGCAGACGTGAAATATATGAGATTCAATAAGACGACAAAAGAATCTCAAGACACAGTTATATAAAAAATGATGGCGCGCACAGAAGGTGCCACCACCGTCACGACTCGATAAAGGCCAAGGTGCACCTAACAAAATGATTTTTAATATATCCAACAAAATACGACGAGTATTATTAAGGATTAAAAAAACAAAAGTCAATCACATAAATATCTAAGCCCTATATTTTTAGCCAAAAATTTGTGCAATGGAATGTTGTCAAATTCCTCTCAAGATTCAAGGACCATAATTGCTGTTATTCCTTTTTTTTTCTTCTTATACAAACAATTATAAAATTTGTGTTGAACCATTTTTCAAGTCAGAGCTTCTCTTAAATGTCCATAGGAACCTCATCTTACTTTAGCCTCAATTGCTTCTATGAAAATCACAAGCCGCAAAACGACCTCATTTTTGCAGTGCCATTGCTATCGGTGCTTATACAAATTCCTTCTTTATCCTTTAAGTTTTAATAATTTTATTTTTTTTGAAAAACAAATAGATTTAAGTAGAAACAACAACACACACAGTGTAATGTTTTAAATGCACCTGGGTTCTATGATGCTTCTAAATGAAAAAAAAAAAGGACGAAGAAGAAGAAGAAGCGGCAGAAAACATCTCTAAGCCTCAAGAAATATTTATATTTTTCCAGGAGTGGGTATAGTGCCCAAGCCAGGATACCCCCTTAGTAGCATCGCCATGTTCCATCTTCTATGCGCCTTATAAAGTAGATACAGAGGCCACAGCTTATCCCTTGTTTGTGTCTTTAAATGGATGCCACAGTGCCACGGACCAACGACAGAGATATGGATTGGAGAGTGTATAACGTTGGTGTACTTTTGTAGAAAGCACTAACACCTCACCTTACCGCCATACCCTGCGACCAAGGCACATTGGGTGATAACGTTGTTCAGGAGCGGACTAGGTCAATTCAAATGTTTTAGAAAAGCGTGTTTTTTTTTAGACATGTGGTTTTCAACAATTAATAAAATGCATACAATTTAATTTCATGATCTAGAATTTAGCTTTATTATAATTATATTATTATTATATTTTAAAAGTAATTTTGGCAAGTGGACTCCGCGGTTGGCTCGAAATAATTACGGCCGAGAGGCCCAATTTTGGACCTCTTTTTGCAGCAATTGTGGCCGGATGTCAGCAATAACGAGCCGAATTTTCTCTTCCAAGGCGGCAATTGCCTCTGCCTTATCTGCGTAGAAAAGTGACTTTACACAACTCCACAAAAAAAGTCCATCGGTGTTAAATCGCCCGATCTTGGAGGCCTCGCTTCAGTTCTACGACGACGCGAGATAATGAGCTCACCAAAAGTTTCCTTCAATAAATTGATTGTTCCGTTTACTGTATGGCATGTAGCACTGCACCGTCTTATTGGAACCAAAGGTCGTCCACTTTAAAATCCTCCAATTCAGGCACGAAAAAGTCATTAATCAGGGCTGTGTAGTGTAATGTTCCCCATTGACTATAACATTATGGCCGGCTAAATTTTTGAAAAAATATGGGCCAATGATTACCTCAGCCCGTAGAGCACATCAAACAGTGACTTTTTGACTATATAACGGTCTTAACGATCTCAACGATCACCCCAAATACGTCAATTATGCTTATGAACGTACCCATTCAATCTTAAATTAGCTTGTGAAAATCGGGATCGGTGGCCAACAAAGACCAACCTCGAAAAAAGTATTGAAAACCACAAAAACCACACAACAGCACCCTTTATATCGTAAAAACATGGATGTCTGAATATTTTCATTTCGATAAATCGAACCAATAAGTAAATTTATAGAATTTTAGATCCAAATGGATGGCCCCCTATCAGATCAAATAGCTCAGGGTCCATAGAAAATCCATCTCCTCTCTCAAGTGGGTAAACTACCTACTCATAACCTACCTACGCAGGTATGTATAAAGTGGCCAAGAGAATCATAGTATCGTTCTTCTCTGCTCCTTGTATTCGCTCCGGTCGGGTCGGTCGGTTGATAATCGGATTTTTTCATATTTTCTTTTATATATATTTTTCCTAGATATATGTAGGTAGATGGTGGGTGGGTAGGGTATAATTTCCCCTTTTTGATTTTATTTAATTCCAGGTTCTTTGCATCACCACCTTACTCATTCCTGTGTGTTTATTTTTTATATCCTGCATTTTTATTTTGTACCTACATCCTTATAGGTTCACGGCCTTTCATCTTTCTAATATTATGTATACGTATGTAACTATACTACCTATACATAATGTTGGTAATGTATTATTTTTTTTTTTTTTTTATAATAATTTTGCTGCTTGAGGTTTTTGGTCCTTTTAGATCCAATGAGAAAAAACAGATTTTTCTGTGCTTAGTTTTCTTCTTCTTTTTTTTTTTTTTTGGTTTCTGTTTCTGTTTCTCTGATTGTGGCTTTGGCTATTTTGGTCGTGATGCTGAAAGTAGCAAGATTATGAGTTTTTATATTTTGTGGTAAGAGGAGGTATTTTTTTCTATATGAAATTAGTTATTTTATATTTAAGCACCTTAAATAATAGGAATAATTGGAAATTATTAAGTCATTGAAAAAGAGCATAAAAAGATTGGAAAGTGGCCATGTCGAATATCAACCACTAACATGACAGCTATAGTGATCGACTATCTATTGTTAAAAAATGTTTGTCTAACAATTATAATAGAGTTACATCAATAGATTTCCCAAAGGACAACCAAAATATTGAAAGGGTCCAATAAAATATGAATTTGGTCATCATTTGCAGTTCATTGTTTTTGATTTCCTTTTTTCCCCCTTTACATCCCCTTTTTTAGGTAGCTATATTTACTGAAGATAACAATAAATCATCTTGATAAATTGTACAAATAACTCAATATAACTAAGTTATCAGCTAGCTACCGAGAGCTTAAACAAAAAACCCTAATCATTCACCCGAAACAGTTAGTTTCTATATTCCTACCCTATATCAAACTATGTCCCAATAAAATTCCATAAGCGACCAAAAATTGAAAACATTTTATTTGTCATTCTTTCCAAAATTGCATCCAACAAAAACCAAAAAAAAAAAAAATCTAATAAATAACTAAAAAGCCCAAATGTGTCGTCTAATTCCCTTAACGGTGGCGGCATGCACAACACGGCATGCACGGCCGGCAGCACGGAACTATACCAAATACCAATTCAAACATACATAAATATGTATGTATGTGGGTTTTTTTCGAGAACAAAACACACATTTGTACCCGATAACCCTGATGATGCTTGCAACATCATTGTATCCGGGGGAGAATATCCTTGGATGCGAGGCTAGGATACAGCTTTATATTTATTTTGTTTTTCTAGATCAAACAGAACGAGAGCAAGAGGGGGATGAAAATGAAAACAACAAATCCAATAAAATTGTTATTCGATATGATACCTATACTCGTCTATACGCATGAGGCAAGAGCAGAGCTATCGTCCCGCATATGGGTAGAGTAACCCAAACCGTACCATTATTATCCTGAAACTGAAAATGAAATCCTCATCCTCCTTGTTCAGTCATAATGTTAGTGTCACCCTAGCTCCAGGATTTATAGTATGATCCTGAATCACTGCAATTCATTTTCCTCAGTTTTCTTTTTTTTTTTGTTTCTTTTATTGTCTATTTGTGATTATTAAGTAAGACATATCCTTTATCACATGTGTATAGAAGTACACATCCTGTCTGTATCTGACTGTGTGTATATGTTTATAGCTTATACCCGGCTGACTACGACCGACGACGACGTACATGTCGCATGTCATACATGCATGTGTGTAGTGTGTATGAACCCTGTTGTGGCTGACTGGCTGGTGAAATTGTTCCCCTATTGCGCTCGCTCTCTCACCCGGCCACAATACAGCTCGCATTTCAATTTGAGGAATTTGTATATGCGTTGCGTCTCTCTGGATATATCTGGATGATGAAAATTCGCTCCACCAAACCCGGAGAACCATTCAGTGCCATTCATCAACGTTGATGGCTTAAAACGAAAAAAATGTGCAATAAAATTCCGGCTCCGCCAGCCGGCAAAGCAGCCACCCTCTTCCTAAAGGGGTTCAGCAGTCGCAGTGTGTTCATGCAGTGTGTATGTCTGTATTATGGTGTGCCCTTAACAAAGCCCCGTGTGCTGCAATATGCGACAGTACACCCTTCTCAACACCCCCGCCTACCTAATAACTCACTTGCACCCACAAAGCATTCACACAGTCAGCGATACATTCATTTTCAGCTCGGGTATACCGTTCGTCGTCGTCGTTGTCGTCGTCCTCTGTCGTCGTCGTCGCTATTTTGTTTCTGAGAAAAGGATATGAGCTTGCGGTACAGGGATCGGGTTTGGGGTATGCAGCAAAGGTTGGCGTTTCAATTGCAGCGTAGGCGTGTGTTTTGTGGGCAGAGGCAGACAAACGTTACATTGGGATATACAAGTATAGAAACTCCGGCGAAAAGTTTTGTTATTTTTTTTTTTGTTGTCTTTTTTTATTGTATCTTTGTGCGATGCCATAATTTGTGAATCAAGTCAAATCGGATGCGTTTATTTTGTCAAACGTCTTGTTTGTTTTTTGTCGCCATTGTTATCCTTGTGCCCTTTGTACTTTAGATACATACATACATATGTATGTATGTACGAGTATTTATACTTCCTACAATTGTGCGAAATGCAATAAATGGACTCATATAGTCGTAGGTTTATGGTTTTTTTATTTTTATCCTGTTTTCTTATTGTGTGTGTCCTTTTATCGTCCAAGTTTGTTTTGCGTGGATGTAAGGCTTGCGTCATCTCTAGATGAGTCGGAATGTTTTTCGTACCTATACCACAGAGGATTGCTTTGATTTTTAAGACTCACATACCTAGGTATGTTTATAAAAATAGGTACCAAACCAAGTCTAGACTGAAAACATCATAAACAGTTATGTTTTAGAAAAGACGATTACTTGAATTGCTTCTCAAAATAAATTCAAAATTAGAGAAACCTATTTTTATGACATCGATGATAAACAAAATATAAAGTGAAGTCCCACAGAAGCACTTTCGTAAATTGTGACTCAAATGTGACTCAAATCTTCCACCTTAGTCCTTAAACTTAAAGAATTCATTTATTAAATTCAGAATTTATTATGGCGTAGATATTAACAACTGGTCGTTTTTGAAAAGTCTGAAAAAAACAGTGAATGAATATTTTTAAAGTCCTTTCAGAGTTCGTGTTGGCCAAGAAAAGTCAAGGCCAACAAAGCAACACAAATTTCAGCAGTATTTCCAAAAAATTAAAGAAAAAAAAAAAAAAACAATAATTCTAAACACCATCGACGAAACCTTGAAATTAATTCCTTCCTTTAAAAACAGACAAACATTAAAATTTACGACTCTGTTATACTCGGAAAATAGGGGTTTTCGTGTGGGCATTTTTCTAGCGAGTGATGAGAGCTAAGTATAAACGTGGACCTAGCACCTATAGCTCTGCCACTGCTGCTGTACCTACTGACCAATGCTAACGGTATATCGCGTATAAGTAGAAGATTGCGTGAATGACGATGATATTTTTAACCGACTGAAAACAAAACCCCTTCTCCCAATTGCCCTCCGCTTCTGTGTCACTATACTTGCTGAAAGGCTATCCCCACATTCAAAAGGTGACACTTAATTTTGCAACACGACAAGGTGTGTAAATAATTGAATACTCGTGTTAAGGACATTGGTGGCGCTGCTGTTGTAGCTGTCGCTGGCATTGGAGTTGGTGTTGGTATGTTGCTGTTTGGTGGTCCTGTGTCGCTGTTGGGTGATTTTATATGTTGTAACAAGTTGCATTTGTGTTGAGAGGGGATAAATATTTTTGCAAGCACCTTCCATAATAACAAACCCTACGAGGACTCAAACTGTGAAAGAATTTATATAGGGTTAGAGCAAAGCTGTTGGTGTAATAAAGAAAAATACATGGAAACAAATAATAAAAAAAAAACTTGAATTATACTCGTAGTTGAAAATGTCGTCCTGATGTCGTCCTCGGTCGTGTCGTCGTTCGTTGTAAATGTGAATGTGGATGAGATTGAATGACTAATTTGCAAAGCACTAGTGAGTGAGGAAAGGTCGGAGTAAGGGTACGGTTAAGGTGTTTGAATTTCAATAGTTAATATTTGCACTTTTGTGTGCACATTGTACGAACTTTATTGCGCGACTCCTGGGTAGCTTTATTTCATAGGTAAGGGCGTTTCGGTGCTGAACATTTATCTGAATCAGAACGAAGTAAATTAAAATGTTCTTTTTTCAGATTGAACTAAAATACAAATTCCGTCAGGGCTTAATTATAATCAAGGTATAAGTTTTTTTTACAGCTTTTTGCAGTTACAGTAAAAGTCCAGTATAATAAGAGATAAAATGTTGGAGTTCATTATATTTGGGTAGAGTTGCACATAAACTTGTATAAGGGGCTTAAATTTGATTGTAATGCTGTTGAAAAGGGAAGAGGAACTATTAATGTTTTAAAAGGAAATGTTTTCTTAAAATTACAAACAAAAATTTTATCAAATATCGCCACATACAGGTTTAAAAATGATTGGCTCGTAGGTCGAAAAATTAAAAATACATAAATAAAATGTGTGTATTATTAATATTCATTAAGAAACATTATCTAACTATATAAAGGGGTTTTCCATAAGAGGTGTTATTTTGATATTCAAACAATAATAATGCCGTTAATATAAGAAAACAATAAGAGTTAAATGGCCGCCTCGACTACTCTTACGGAACCGAATCCTTTTCATTAAATCGCAAAATGGCTTCTATACCCTCAATAGCTTCACGAATTCCATCTTTGAGGTCTTGAATCAACGTTGACCTATTGGCGTAGACTTTATCTTTCACGTAGCCCCAAAAGAAGAAGTCGAAAGGTGTTAAATCACAAGACCTCTGTGAATTGTGATCACCCCTTCGACAGATAAAACGGTCCGGAAACTTTTTATGTAAAAGATCGACAGGACATAGCTCAGTCTTGTTTAAAGTAAACATTGTCCAGATCAATACCATCCAATTCCGGCCATAAAAATCGTTAATCATCTCTCGATAGCCCAATCCATTCACCGTAACTGTTGCAATCAGCCTTATTTTTGAAAAAGCAATATCCAACGACCCCGCCGGACTGTTTCTGTCAAAAATTTTCACTATGGTTATAATGAATTTTAATAATTTCATTGCGTTGTTGAATCGTGTTTCGATCCATTTTCAATTTTGTATTAATGGCGTAGTTTCTAGTTGTCAAATGTCAAAAATGTACAGCTTCAAAAGTGACATCTACCAAAATAGCGGGCTATTCAAAATGAGATCTATTATTAGAAAACCCTTTATAATAAAAAGTCGTGAGTAGTTACACTATTTATAAATCGAGAACGGCTTAACCGATTTGGCTGAAATTTGGAGATAGGTTATAATCTGGATAATAGTTCATAGGCTATAAATACTTTTCATCAACAGAAACCTATTTTTAATAAATTTGTTAATTTCTTTATAATATGGCCTCGTCCTTCAGTAAGCCGAATAACTAATTCGAAGGTTACCAATAAGTAATACGAAGTCTTCTTCCTTAAGTAAAATAAAATATAATTAGAGAATGAAATGACACAAAGTGAACCAAAGTGAGATCCATTTTTGGTGTGGATTTAAAAAACCCTGGAAGTCCTTTGAAACTCAATTTTATTTGATTTTGAAATAAATAAAACTACGACTACATTTTTTTTATACTTACAAAATATTTTGCTTTGAATTTAATGAAAGAAAAAATTTTCTTCGTGAAAGAAAAAAAATCAATAACGCTTTTAATTGCATTCAATTTTTTTTTTGATGTCCAATTCACACTATAAAAAGGAAGAAAGATCAAAGATATCTACTGGCAGACATGAAAACTGATTATACTGTGTCTGAACGGAATGTAAGCATTTCATATTAATGAGATTCGTGTCTATGTTGATCCTTTTGATCCTTTGAATGTTTGATTTAGAAATTCAATTGCATAGGTACCTATATACACAAAATGTATGTATGTGTAATAGATGCAAAAGGAATTTATGATTCTTTTGAAAGAAAAATCGAAGGTGGAAAAATTATTATTATTAATTCTTAAAGACTTTTTTGAGACAATTTAAAAATATCATATTCCAAAACACCTTTTAATCATAAAACTTTTCATAAACCAGACTTAACTGGTTAAATAATTTTAAAATGAAAACATCGAAAAAAGTTTTACCTATAGAATTTTATTCTTTCCTGCAAATGCCTTAAAGATTTTTTAGGATTATTATTTTTGTGGTCCCGGGCTTTGAACTATACTAAATTCTTAGTTTCCTGTCACAATAACCCAAAAAAAAAAAAACTTAAACAAAAAACATTTTTTCCAGAATTCTAGAACACAGAATATCGGATTAAAAAAATATTTTTTTTTGTATTTGAATATAAAATTCTTATTTTAAGCCCACACAGATCCAATGCACAGGTGGTCCGATGATTATTGAATATTTTTACAAACTAAAAATAATTTAACAAAAAACTTTCAAAACTAACAATTTCGTCAGAAAGTGCACAAAGCCTAAGCCTTTTATGACTAACTATAGGACTATTTATATATCTATCTAAGTATCTACATATATACTCGTAGGTATTTTTGCATCAGCTGAATTATCAAATAACACCGTGTCTAGGTAATCTCCTAAAAAAAATTGTTTCTTTGTTTTTATATTTATAAAATAAATATTCTTCAATCAATATCGAAATATTTTGCTTTGTTTGTAATTTTTTATTTATATTCATCCCGAAATGAATTTGAGTTACTACCTATGGCTTTATCCGGACTTAATCGCATTCCTGAGTGATAATATTATATGTACGTGTATGTGTGCACTGTACACAATAAATTGCAAATGGAATCGGTATAGGTACCGCTCTGTATGAGTTGCTAGGATATCATCTACATATATATTTAGGCACCATGTGCACTGTATAGTCTTTATTTTTTTTTCCAACTATACATCAGGACTTATTGTACTTTGTATCCAATTACTTCAGTCGTCCACCTCTATACAGTATATAGAGAGACAGGCTAACATAACGTTATTTATTCTCCAACTCCAATACCTATTTGCTTTGCCTAAAAACCCTAATACCGCTAGGGAACAATGTGCACAAAAAAGGGAATTATGACCCAGCATAGGCAGCCATAGCCATCGCAGCACAATTCTGGTGCTGGCGCTGGCGCTGCCTCTGCTACTGTGAATTGTATATCTCTAGTGAATATTACATTGAATTTTCCCGGATGGCCAAAAACAAGCCCCCATCTTCTATTTATATCGGCTTAATGCATCTATTCATCGCCATAGTTCCAAAAATTCATAGGTAGCAAAAAAAAATAGTGTACTTTTGTATGTAGGTAGGTTTAGCTAAACTTCATCCGCAGTAAAACCGAATTCCAGAGTCCGAGTACGAGTCCTGAGTCCAGACCGTCTCGCATACATTCGGTTAGGTATATGAAATTTTAACGAAGAGTCGGTATTATGCAGAAGATGGGTTAAGGTATAAGGGTAAGGGTTAGTTAGAACCAATTCCACCAAAAAGTCCGTCCCAGGAATCCACAATGGAGAGTCGAACAACTTTATTTTACGTTTTCCCAATATAACCGATGTTGAACATTGTTTAAACTTTTAACGGGTTATGAGGCTCGCGCGTTAAGCTGAAGTTTACTAGCCGTTGCGCTCCGGCTGTTGTTGTATGTATAACTCCATAGTCCATACCGGATGGATGCCCCCAATCTAAAATACCCATATAACGACTTTGAACAGTGTTTCTTGCCAAACTTGCATCATATCAAGTCCAATATACAGTCTCGTATAATCGCGTGGTTATATTTTGAGAGATATTCGTGCAAAGTGCATTCGGTTTGTATAAAGGGTATTTGTATTTGGTATTGTAGAATAAGCTTAGGGTAAGCTGAATTTCACCGAAAAAGAAAGAAAAATTTATGGGGAAATCAACGTTTTCAGTGCAATACCAATATTACTTTGTTTAAGACTGATTCTTAGGAAAAGCTATGAAAGAAAGATCACTCCATTTTATTTCTGATTTTTCGGATTTTTGTAGTTGTTTTTATGATGGAATAGAATTCTGGAAAAAAAGGAATACTCTTATGCGTTTGCAGACATGTGCATCGGTTATTTGTTTCCACTTTTTCTTTGAATTTATCTCTTTTTGTGATATATACATCTTTGAAAAATAAACATTCAGAACTATCCGGATGATTCCGAACTACATATACTGGATACCAGTTTTCTAAACTATGCATTAGAAAATTTATATTCATATCATCAATGAGATAATTAGTTATTTAAATGAATACAAGACTATTCGGATTATGCCAGATTGGTGGATCAACACTTTTATGGCATCCGGATTAATAATGTGAAAGACAATTGGAATTGAAGTAATTTGATTATTGTTGGATTTTATATACACATATCAAATATCTGCATCCAATCCTTGTAACTATTTTCACATCCGAAATGATATTATTAAAATAGCTAAATTTCATTTAATCCGGATAGAATCAGATGTGGCATTTCTACGAATGTTCATTACTTGAAATTCTGCTTCAAAAGGTTCGAAAGCGTTCCTCAGGGTAGTCGTTTAGGACCACTTCTTTTTGGGGGCACTAAATTTCTAGGAAAGCCATTGGTACGGCCGGCGCGCCGTTATCCGGATGGTTCCAGATTTATATTAGTTTAATTCTTGAATATCTAAGCCAAAAAAATCCAGTTTTTCAAATATTTTGAGAACTATATTACAACACCCCGACATACAGTGGAATTTAAAACCTTCTTACGAGTGTGGTGAAATTCGTTGGAGTACACCTTCATACATATAATGGAAATACATATGTACTTTGGACACTTTTAAAAGTTCGACCAGCTCATATCATATAGATGCTATACTAGAAATAGTTCAACCCAGACATATGGAATATAAAACCCCAGGATTTCAAACCTCCATCGAAGTTTTATTCGAAAACCAAAATAAGAAATAAAAAAAAAATTGAAATTATTAAAAAATAGAAGAAACAACAACCACAGGTGTGGATATTTCTCTATGCATTTGAAATGGTTAACGAATGGTATAACTTCCACACACACACACACACATACACATAGACATATGCATACTGTTATTGGTTTTAGTTATCCAGAAGCAGGTCGGATGTTTGTGTAGCATCCAGCATCATCAGGAATGTCCCGAACAGATTTCATATTTCATGAATTCCTCCTGTTTGCCACCACACCCACCAACCAAATAACCGTTGGTTGCAATGAACGTGTGTGGGTTGTGGTGGGTTTTTTCTTTCTGCATATAGTTTGTTTTTCAATACCACACACACAAATACATATATGTATTTACCGGTGTTGGTCATAGGTTTCTAAATTACATTCGCGATATACCAAATAACATAACTTATTAAGGACTTTTTTAGACTGGACATAGATGCAAGTTGATGTAAATAAAGTTTAACTACTGTTTGTAATAAAATAAATACACATACTCGTACATATAGAAATATACCCGTGTGTATATAGATTGAGTAAGGGACAACTAATATCTACTGGTTGACTAGACTGTAAAGCTCATTCAAAAAATTTAGAAACTATATTTTATCATAATTTATGCATGAGTTGGTTCATTACAGATAAATAAGGTAATTTGTTTTACTTTCTAAATTAAATTAAATTTAGTTAAGTTGATGTTAACCCTCTTTTATATCATGTTAAAAAAAGGTATGTCCTCTTGTACCCCAGAGTGTTTTAGATTCTTTTTGTTTTTCATGTCTATTCACAATTTTTTAGTTTTAAACTTATTTATGAATAATTTTTAAATATTTATCAGAACTGAAAAGTTGAAGTTTTACAGTAGTATTATATTTCAAGTAGTTTGAAAATATCCTAAAATTTGATTGAATTGAAAACTGATAAGGAATCCTCTATGTTTCTAATATTGCTTGTCGATTTTCCGATAGCATTTTCCAGTTCCTCTGATTAGTTTTTGAAGCGGTTTTACATCTATACAAACTTATACATACATCTTTATATATAATTTAAAAGGTCGTGTTAGTTATACTATTTATAACTCAAGAACGGCTAAATCGATTTTTCTGAAATTTAGCACAGAAACAGTTTATAGTATGGAATAGTCTATAGGCTACTTTGTATCCAGGTAGAATGTATGGTTCCCGTGGAATAGATTTCTTTTAATTTTGCCAATCAGTACAGAATGGCTGCACGGATCTGGATGAAATTTTGCACAGAGATAGATTATTTTTTTTCCCAGTAAAATGTATTCCAATAGTATTAAACATTGACCACATTTTACACCAAAATTGAAGCAATCTGAGATTATTGTTTTACATTCAGCACAAGGAAGCAAATGATTTCAACAACTACGACCTGAACTTTTCGGTTGTCCAGTCGTTCGATCCATTTCTATTGAAATAAGAATTATAGTACTAATAATATGTTTTGGTTTATGGACTATTTTCAGAAAAAAATCGCAAACATTTCTGCAAAATGACAGTCAAAAAATTATTAGCAAATTGATTTTTTGTTTGATTTTCTATTTCATCAACTCATTGTAATTTGAAGCAAGTTTAATTAAAAATTATCTATGTTTAAGAACTTTTTATTTTGAAGCTGGAATATGCTCTTCAATCAATATATGACTTTTCTTGACTAAAATATATACTAATATATAAAGCTGAAGAGTTTGTTTGTTTGAATGCGCTAATCTCAGAAACCACTGGTTCGAATTGAAACATTCTTTTTGCATTGAATAGTTTATTTATCGAGGAAGACTTTAAGCTATACAAAATTACGCTATGACCAATAGGCGAAATATAGGTCACTGGTCATTATTGGTCTTTGGTCATAAATGGTCTTTGGTCATAAATGGTCTTTGGTCATAAATGGTCATTGGTCATTATTGGTCTTTGGTCATAAATGGTCTTTGGTTAATATAGGTCTTTGGTCAATATAGGTCATTGGTCATTATAGGTTATTGGTCATTGGCGTGTACAGGTCATTGGTGAAAGGTCAAAGGTCAAAGGTCAGAGGTCAAAGGTCAAAGGTCAAAAGTCAAAGGTACAATGACCAATGACCTATATTGACCAGTGACCATTTATGACCGAAGACCATTTATGACCAAAGACCATTTAGGACCAAAGACCATTTATGACCAAAGACCAATAATGACCATTCTCCTATAATGATTCATAACCAATGACCAAAGGAGTTTCTCATTTATCCCGATCGTGACGAACGCAATGCCATCGCCATTCAGTTGCGCAAAGGATTCCGACGGTTTGGTCTGAGCGGCCGCCGCCGTCCCTCCAAGTAAGGATGGTCTGCCACTCTGTCCCTACCATAAAATGTACTACATAGAACTTTCCGAGGTGGTTCCACTGCTTTCATGCGAGCTAGGTGACCTGCCCGACGGAATCTACCGAGTTTATTTTTTTTTACGACACATCTGAATTCGAGGTAGATTGCGGAATCGTCCTTCCTTACATACGGGGCCATCAGTTCTCCTTGCGACTTGCTTTGCGCTTAAGAGGTCAAAGTTTGCTACTATTGACCCAAGGTATTCATGCTCCATTACCTTAATTGTTTGACCAGTTGTTCTTCTCGCAGTCGAACGCCACCAAGCACTTTGTTTTTCTTTCACTAATCAGCCAGCGGGATATCGTATTAAAAAGAGAACAGGAGGCACGCATTGCATGGGATAGATTTTTGTTTTCAAACGAATCGTGGATTTTGTTTCTGAGTATTATGAGTCATGACCATCACTTTCCAGTATTGTAATTAAAAAATAAACCATTTTAATCAAAATGTGTCGACTCCTTACTTATTAATTTTAATCTGTATTTAAAATACATATTATGATAAATAATATATTCAGTACACATAATTAACATATGTTTATCTATATTATATGGAAATCCGTATGTTCTTCAGCCATAATATAATAAAACCTAAATATCCTTTACGAAGTACTTTAAAATATATATTTTGTAAAACATGATCTTAATTGCTATAATAATAAATTGAGGCGTCCGAAGTCGCGGGGAACAGCTAGTACAAAATAATTTCTGAATTTTGAAGAAAAAAGTGCGTATACGCCCAAGTGAACTATAGCTATGTGATACAATAGCAAATGCTTACATCTAGTATTACAAGACAAAATATGCCAAATTCTTTTTCAATATCAATTTGACAATTACTGATCGATTGATAGTGATTCATAAAAAATGAATGACAATGCGGGAGAAATGTAGTACACCAGGACGAAGCCCCCGAAGCTTAGGTTTTTGAAACTGAAGAAAAGCGCCGTCGACTTACGATCGCAATAAAATAAAGAGACTTGTTAAATAAGGCCAAGATCTGATTCTGCTTATCAAGCCAAAAACGATGATTATGAATGACAATGTAAAAATAACACGAAATTGTGTTAAAGTAAGACATTCTCCAAAAACGCATTTGATACTTAAATTTTGACAAAAAAATTGTTGGAAAAAAATTATTTTTAAGAAAATGTAAATTTTGCAATATAACAATGTATTGTTCAATTTTAATTCATCCAATTAATTAATTATCTAGGTTATATTTTGCTTTATGAAATTCGTGCAAATTTTTGAATTTGCTGTTCCTTTTATTTACTCAGTCTAAAATTAATTCAAAAAGTAATGTTGAATAAAAACTACACAGTCGTGTTTTCAGTTGAAACTCGTTATAAATATATTAAAACCTCGAACATTAATAAGAGTGCTACTGTTTTTTTAATAAAATTTATTATTAATTATAATTCTTGTCCAATGTTTTATTAAATACCAATAGTCTATTTATCAATTTCAATTTATTTTATTCACAAAAAAAAATCAATTTCCTTTGCATTTTGGATTTTCAATCGAAATATTTAACAGAAAATGTCCACTAAATTTTTAATGAATTTCAAAATAATCTACAATTGCTATTTCTATACCAACGAAATTACCAAAATCAAAAATCTATGTTTATTCTAATGTGCAATAATTAAGTTTGCATTCCGATTTGTAACAAAATTCATTTATTCATTTACCGGTATAGGTACTAAGTAATTTGAGCATATCCTCTCTCTTTGCTCATTGCAATTAAATTCTAATTAATTATCAAACTACACACATATATTTATATACATATGTATGTATGTATTTTGTAGAAATGATGATGATGCCAAGCCCGAATGTAAGCAAATATCTAATAGTGACAACAAACCCGTGAGCAAATATTTCCGTCTAAATTGATTGAACCATAATTAAGGCCTCTGAATCCTGAATACACCAACCACATCCAACTAGTAGTTGAGATTGAAAGTTGGTGCATTGCATACAAAACCACACACACACATACATATGTACATAGTATATGTATAGATGTAGATATATTATGTCAGTCAACCCTGATGGTACTCATTGCTTACCTCTCTGTGTTTATGGTATCCTGTCGGCAGGAGCAACGTCATTGTCAATTATAATTGAATTTTCTCGCCTAGCCTTTGCCCCCGCCTATAAAATTTTGAACATTCGTTGTTCGTTTTCGTCCATCCGATGCATCTGATGATGATGCCCAGAGCCTCGAGCCCATCATAGACCGAAGCAGAAGCAGAAGTTAGAAGCAGCACAGCTGGCTAGGATTCTACGGTCTGTATACTTCTAACCAAAAACATTATGAGTTTGATTTTGACATTATTTAGTCTTCTCCTTTTGCCCATAATGACACAGCACGACATTCTGTGAATTTCGACAAAAGCGTATTCAAGCGTCTCAGCTTATTGTGATTTCTGACCAAAGCCATAAACACACATAGGCACATTTATAGTCTATACGACATGTATGAACCAAAACATGCATTCATATATGTATGTATGTATGGAGTCTCTGCGGCTTAGTCACATCAGACATCATGTCCTCCGGACTACCAAAATATTACAAATCAATGCAGTATACTATTATGCTCATGAAATATGGCAGCATTCATTGGATATCAAGTCACGGATGTACCTATTCTCTGTCCCTTGTGTACCTGTGTGTGTGTGTGTATTTCATCGCAACTATACAACTACCATGACAACCATCCATCAGCGTGACATCCATATCTACGCGCGTATGATATGTTGAGGAGAGAGTATCTATGTAAATTCTGCATATATGTATGTATTACAAGGATATAAGGTCTCGAATTTCGGAAGCATTATTTAGGAATCCTTCTTAATTAACCTCATACACAGCTTTTGTAAAATACGAAAATACTGATTACAAAACAACAACAACATCAATTTCTTCTTTTTTTCTGACATTCAACCGGCCTTGTCATGCCGAAAGGTATTGAAATTAAAACTTCAAATAAACAACACAACCAAAAAAAAAAAGAACGGATAGACAAAGGAGGACTAAACAAAAATATCCCGAATCCATATAATATATAGTCTTTGTCCTTCGTTCTTCGTTCGTCCTTCCACTCACTTTGCTTCTTCTCTTCTTCTTCCCATATTGCTCACATTTTTCTGGAGAATTGGAGGTTGCAAACCGGAAAAACAACAAACGATGAATTTTCTCGAACAATTTCACTGCCGCCGCCGCCACCACCAGTCCATCGCCGCCCACTCTCTTGCTGGATACCAAAGCCATCACCATCTGTTCTGTTCTACTCCAAAGGATCCTCAAAGGAATTTAAGCGTAAAAATATTCCTACAGGCGGTGCGGTCTTATTTCCTTTGCACCAAGCCTGTTCGCCCAGGGATGCAGTTGAGCTTATGGTCGAATTTTAGGCTCCGGGATAAAATTTTTCCAAGGAATTTAGTTTATACAGATCTTTCAATTTGAGAAAGGTAAACAATAATAGAAATGAAAATAATTACCTTATTTTACAGTAAAACCTCTCTTAGACGAAGAGTTGAAAAATTCATGTCGTTGGATGCTGTTCGATTCGTAAAAGTTGAGTTCCGAACTTGCGCTTATGATTGAACTATGATAAAAATCAAAATTAATACCAAATTTAGTCAATCTTGAAGATAATGTTAAACATCTCAAATTATTCCAAATTCTGGACATAGATAACAAAATTCTTGAGCCTTTTATCATAAAATAAAAAAGGAAACAATAAAATCCAACCATGATAAATGCTATCACTTTCCCATTGTCGTCGACGTTTCCTGTGGTTCTTCTATATAAACAAAGGACCATTATTGGAAAATGCCTCAATTTACATAAAAGTCGAGTCGTGAAAATTTGTTCGGCGGGCGGCCCGCGCGCTTCCCCCGCATGTATGTATGTATATGAATTGTGTATGACTGTAGGCCAAAACAAGGACCTTTTCGGAGCAATGAAATTCCTTGCACAGAACAAAACAATGAAACACAACAACAAAACACCAAGTGAACAAAAATAAAAATTGTTAACAAAACGAACTAGGTACAACCACCATCCCCCCCTCCTCTCCGACCAAAAACAAAAAAGAAGGAATTTCTAAAAACGGCTGCTAGTACTCCCACAGTTGCAGTGCATTTATAATAGTCATACTTATACAGTGTACAATAGATTCCGTTGTTTGTTGTCATTTTACTGGGGTCCTGGGGAGTCATAAGGTCTGATTCTTTTTCTCTATTCAAATACATACATACATATATTATTATGTACGTTAAGATCTGGAACAGCCTTTCGTGAAAAGGTAGATTTGAATCGCAGCTCACAGTGTTCTATAATTCCTTTCAATTGTTAGCGGGTTACGTGTGCTTAAATGGTTTTCGTCACATGAAAAGAAAAGAAAATTTGGCCACTCCTGGGGGTTGTATGTGGAGTGGAGGGGGTGTAGTATAGTTGTTTTGGTGTGTCTTGTTATAAGGAAACATGTCATCGTTATAAAGATACAAATCAAAGGACATGAACCTTTGTGAATTACTCATCATGTCGTCAATCCAAAAGTAAAACTGACAAAGTACACTTTTTAAACAAATTGAGGTGAATCAATAACTTGAAGCCTTAAAGTCAACCAACTTTTTGTCGGTACTTGAAGCTTGTCAAAAGTATAAGGATTCGAAAACTCAAAACCCATATATGTACAAAAAAAATTACAATAGGGTATATTGAATCAAGTTCAAGGACACTATAACCTTTTTTACATGAACAAGCTCAGCTGCTTTTCGATCCCCTTTATAACTTCAGAACCAATAAAGTCAGAAATCTCTTATAATTCAATATTCAATATCCTACACTTAAAAGGGTTTTTGGAATTGGAAAAGTAATTTTACTAAAATTACGCCAGAGTTGACAGTTGACTTGAAAACCGTCTAGGTTAATAAATTTACAAATTTTCCTTTACAAAGATATAATTCTTTTGACGGACTGCAGTTTTTTGAATATTTCATAACTTTGCTCTATTTTTTACATTTTTGTTTTTTCAGTCGTTACGTCACAAAACTATATTTTTTATGTCCTAGTGACCTTAACCCTATAGACCTAATTTGTTAACTAAATTTACTGTCCAAGGCATTATTCTTCAGTTTTTTTTATTGATTCATACCACTTTACCTTGGCTCACAAAAACTTGTGGATCTTGGTTAAAGTGAGTTAAGTTACGTTAATTGCACATAGATATTATGTACATGGGTTTGTTTAATTTATCTAGGTAAAATTGGTCACATGTTTCTGAACAACTATTTCTACCAAATTATTTTAACTTCAAGCCTTGAAATGTTCCACAAAAAAAAAATTCCAAACTACTTGTATAGATTAATAGCCATTTACCTACAGACAGATCTATAGGTATACAACCAGCCAAACCCCCCAAAGCCGTTAGATATTCATTGTTAAAAATTCATCAATCATCAATCAATCATTATGCTTGAAAGAGACTCTCCGGGAGATAGATTGATGAAGACCGTACGTATATGGAGTCATCGTAGTCGTCGCGTCAGATGATAGATATTGAAATTTGAAGATCTTGAATAAAATTTCAAGTTCATTGTCTTTGGAGTTCAATCACTGTCTGGGATTGACGAAGACGATGCGCGCATCATAATTTTTATTTTTGTCGAAATAATGTTAATTTGATTCAAAAGGTATTAGAGTTAATCGCATTATTGTTCTATTAACAAAAGAAAAAGTGTTTTCCGTAAAATAAATTTTTGTATCAAAGATAATAATAAATGATAATATTTTAAAGGATTTAGTATAATGTTAAAGTCATTTTTAATCACTTACTTAGCTTAACAGGTGGTTCATAGTTTTAACTGATATTAACAGCATCTTACAAAATAGTTTCTTTAATTTTTATTAAATCAGTAAATTCTGTCATATTTTTTTATCATGTATGTATGTAATTCAAATTTCATAGTAGATGAAGATTTAAGATTTATGAAGGATTAAGTTCCAAAAAAATTCCTTCAAAAAGTTGGATGATCAATTTTAAAAAGTAACAGTTCGGTTCTTCGTTGAAAACCTAAACAGTCATGAATGATTTAAAAATCGTAGGCTTAATGAAAAAAACTATTTTTTTTGGCCTTATGTTAATAATAAATATTGATTATTGAGACAATTTCAAAATATTACTAACGCTTCACTATTCCTTATTACAATTTCACATTGTAATCGGAATCGAAACTCCAAATCTATTTATTCATCATTTAGATTTGATACTAATTGGACTCTAGGGCGTATACGCAATTGTCTTACTTCATTGGTTTTAGACTTAATGTTTTTGCAACTCTTAGTAAAAAAATGCGTTTCCCCCAGGTACAAAAGTGTTTTGTGTAAAGAAAAAAAAATTAATGATTTTTTACATATTTTTCTCAAATCCATTAACAATAGATGATATAATAAATAATACAAATTTATTTTCATTTTCGTTTTACATTTCTTAAAGATTTAATTTTAATGTGTTTAAATCTATGTTTTAAATTTTAAATTGCAACTCAATGGTGTAATTCTGGAAATTATTGATTCACCGGTCAACAAGGTCTTGTAATTGACAATCATTTTATACTTTTCCGAAGGTTTTTGTTGATCTTTATTTTTTTAAATCTATCACACTTTTGAAATTAAAAAAAAAAGAGGCTGGGTGCGTCCCACACTGATGAGGTCCCATTATGCATGATGTTGATTGATAACAATTTTATTAACAAAAAATTATCAGACTTAAAAAATTTCTCGAAATTTCGTAGCGGAAAAACAATATTTACCAATTTATTTAGAACTTTTTGTAGTTTTAATTCATTGTTAAAAAAGGTAAATTTGTAATTTGTCAATATTTTATCATTAACTTATTAACAAATACATTATGTTGAAAATAAATTACATTTAAAGTTAATAGCATTGCTTGTTTTTAAGATATTTGAGACAAAAAACATTTTTGTGCACTTTTTGGTAAATGCCAGTTTTAGTTTCTTATTTTCTCGTAAGAAAACTGTTAATTTGATAACTGTCACAAATGTACCATATGTAAACTGTTGTATTAAACACCAAACTAAAATAAATTTAAAGTTAAAATAATTCACCAATCTCGACATATTTAGGCCAAGAAACAACTTTTGACATTTTTCGGTTAATTTTTGTAGCAAATATTAAAAGTTGTATTTTTTATAACCTTAAATAAATTTGAAGTCAATATCATTGCTCATGCTTAAAGTATTCAAGTCAAAAAACAAATTTTTTACCAACTTTTGGTAGAATTTTTTTTACTTTTTTATTTTTTGTAAGAAAACTGTCAATTGAATTTTTCCAACATTCTACCAGATGTCAAAGACGGCATTTCAAATTGTAGAAAATTGTTTTGAACATAATACATAATACATAATATATTTAAGCACCAACATTTAAAAATATAACGGTATGTTGAACTTTTTCCAAATTTATACCAAATCTGTATTAAATCACATTGCACACTATAAAATTTATTTGCGACAAACAAAAATTTTCACTATTTTTTAAAACTTCTATAGTAATTTTTATGAAAGTCCTTTCAGCTTCTTTTGAAATTATAACCTGTCGAACAAATTTTAAATGAAGTCAATATCTCTTCTCATTCTTGAGATACCGTGGACGAAAAATGGTATCTCGAACGTACGTACACACACACGCAGACATCTCTCTAGAAATGAGGGATTTAGATTTTAGGAACCATAAAACGTCCAGATTTGTCAAAATTTTTATTTTGGCTATGTAAATTCATAAAGTAATTTTTTTTTCCAATAAAATTTGTAATGATTTCCCAAATCTATAATCAATTTAAATATTTTCATTAAATTTTAGAAAAATTCTCAGTAATTGTTAGTGTTGCTGTTCATCTGTCTTACATAAACCTAATAAACCTTTATTAACAAATAAAATTGAAAATAGTTTAAAATTATTTATTTATTTAACGAATCCGTCATCTTAACAAAGGTATCATATCAAATTTTTGGATTATAGTGAACAAATATAAAAATTTGAGTTAATAGCTAAAATCAAAGTTCGGATTCGAAATCATCACAAAAAAAAAACTCTAAAACTTGTTTTCCAAACTCATGAAAGCATAATAAGATTTTTTAAAACTTTTTGGATAAAGTCCAATGAAGACGCGAAAGCCATTCATAACACTAATGAGAATTTCCAAAAACTGCATAAGTGAAATACTAAAAAGATTTAAACTGTAGCTCGAATTTAAGGTTTTGAAAGGTCACCATACAATTTATTGTTAAAAATTATGTTGTACTTTTAGTTTGTCTTAAAAAAAAACATTATATGTTTTTTTCACAATTTTACAAAAATTCAAGCCAATTTTGGAGAATTATTGGTACCTTTAAACAAAAAAAAAAATGTAATTTCTTATGTCGAACGTGTCTGAGCTTTCTTAATTAAATTATTTTTGAATTCTAACCAACCACCTAAATTGTCGTCTTAAGATAAAAAAGATAAAAACAATCTGTTTAAAGTTTCAAACATTGATTTCGAATAAAGACACTTTAATACACTCCTACAGAACTCATCCTCAACTCAGCTATAGGAAATTACAATACTGTGCATTAAATCCAACTGAATTAAAGATTAAACCGGAAGGAGATCGTATAATGCCTTCATTTTGTTCGACAGGATACAAAGTACATATAAAAATTGCCTATACACTGAGCGACGATAATCTTTTTGGAAGCCTTCAGGCTTGATTCATTAGTAAATCATTTTGTACGTTATTATTATTATTATTATATATTTTTTGAATTTTATTTTTTTTTTCTATAAATTCACCCTCAAAAGGGGTGTTGTTAATCCTCTTTTGCTGTTGGCTGAACACATCACATAAATTGATGTCTTGTCTATTTTGCTTTTACTGGTGTAATATAAGGATGATGCTTATTTTGTTCTGAATTCGAATAAATTCAAACACATCCCCCCCCCCCAATAGAATTCGCATACCAAAAAGGCATCATCTTGTACTGTCTCACGTACATATGTACAATTGTACATATATCTAACAGTACTGGGGTGTAAGGCAGTGTGCAAAATATTTATGAAGCGGAATCAAAAATAATGATATACCTTTAAAAAATACATACACATACATACATAACGAAATGGAATTCTAAAGGATTTGACTGCGTGTTTATGGTTTTTGTATGGAGTTTGATTGAGTTTCTTTTATTTTTTTTTCTCCAGAAAAATATGTTTCCAAAGAAGTGTGAGGTTGTGTAAGCTTGTGAAAAGCGGAAAAATAGGCATATAACAGCATTTTTCCTTATTTTCGTCTTGGTGGAGATGAAGAAGGTTGAAAAAGACATGAATTGGTTTAATTGTGTGGTATTATTGTTTTTAAAGGGGATTTTGAATTTTTTGGTAATTTTTTTTATGTGAAATTTGAAATAGGAAATATGAAATTTTAAATTTTGCCTTTGGGAAGTAAAATAGGACAAAAGTGTTGAGATATCGGTACCTACTGATGCCAGAGGGGCTCAAGGATTAGAAGCACTTTTATGGTAACTAAGTGTCGAATCGGGTTTAGTGGATGGTAAGTTGCAATTTAAAGGGTTTCTAATATGAAAGTTCTTCTTAAAATCTTATTGTACCTTGGATGTAAAACACAACCCAGAAAAAAAAGGCAGAACCATTCTTGGAACCGACTTGTTAATTTCGTTATGGTTCTCCATTTGCCTGGTAAGAGGTTTTTAGAAGAATTCCGAAAATTCCCCAGTGGCGTAGTAAGAGATCTTTATTTAGGAGGAAGAATTGACCGGCTCTTAGAAAAGTTTACACTTTTACAGTTTTTAAACAAGAATTTATAATAATGTACTAAATATAGTTTTATCAAAAAAGCAAACTCATATTATGTGTAAACTAATATTTTGAAAACTACAAGAAGGATTTTAGGAAAATATTTATAAACAAGAGTAAAGTGTCAATTTTGACAGAAATCATTTGCACAGGTATCACGAATACTAGGATTAATATTCTGTCAGAATTTAAAAGTAACGACACCAAAACCCATGGAAAAACTTTATTTGAAAAACACAGAACAGAATTGTCTTGTTTTTGACTTTTCGTGTCAATTTTTTCTATTGGAATATTGAATTAAACTAAATTTTCTAAAAGTTCCAAAGAGAGAGGAAATGTGACCCCCTTTCTTACTACACCTATGTGAGTAGTTGATATCTACTACTGCATGGCCTCTAAAAATATAATTTTTAATTTATGAAAAACCTTTGCTGAAATAAAATTAATTATTTCCCTCTTTTTTTATTTGCCCTATTCTTTCTTAATGAATTAAAAAACAAGGAAGAAATAGAAATATGAAATTTATTCAGTGAATGTAATTAAACCGTTCAACTTGTATAAATAAGATATGGGAATGTGACACGTCTGTGCATTCAGTTTTTCATCATTCTACTTCACCTGATGAAATGAAACTAACAAAAAAAAATAAATATAATAAAATAAAAACAAAATAGCCAACTTCTAATTATACTCAGCATCATGCTACATGCTAATGACATACGGTCTTATATTCTGTCCTCTACTGTACACAGTACAGTAGTACTGGGTACATGTACAGTACATATACCGTCTAGTATCTTTATGTTAGTAACCAAAGAAACCTTCTATTCAGGCTTTATTTAACATTACTCGTTCTTTTTTTTTTTTAATTTAGTTCATTTCGTATAAGAGAAGCATCGTCCTTTGAAATAGAGAAGAGCACATGGAAAAATAGCAAAAAAAGGACGACAAAGGCTATGACGACGACCGACGACGATGTCGACGACAACGCATGAAAGTAATCCAATTAATGAAAAAAGAATAAAAGCAAAATATACAACATAAAAAGTTAGAAATAAAAAAGAAATACAAAAACAAACAAAAAATAAGTAACAGTACAAAAACACGCCGAAAGGAAAGACAAAATAAAGCAACGACAACCAAACTCACAACACACAAACTATCACTCAAACTTTCATGAATGCGCCATCCATCCTTTGGAAGGACAATCAAGCTCATGCATACAATAACAAATAAATAGTTGTATAGAGAAATTACCTACAACATGATAAATAAATAAACAAAAAAGGACATAGGATAGAAAAAAAAATAATAGAAATAATATAGGAAACCCAAATTGGAAGCGCAACTAAGGCTTTTCTGGTTCATCAGGAAGACAACATAACAATAATTAATTTAGTTAGAAAGTCCTTATTATTTTTGTATATAGTTTTACGCTTGTGAAAACAAATGAAATGACTAAAATTATATCGAAGCTTTTTGGAAACTTCAAAACAAAGGTCTTCAATTGATATTGAGTTTCTATGGTGAGTCATATTTTGAGTACAGAAAGTCATTTTCACTATGATTTCAATACAGAGACTTAGAATCAAGAAAAAATCATATGAAAATTAATATCCAATTTTCAAATGTAATTAATTTTCGAGTTTGGAGTTGGAGGACACTTAAAAAAAACTATATTTTTGAGTACATGTTGCTAAAAACTTCAAGACTATTTTTGTGAGGAGGTTACATTATAATATGTACATAATTGATATTTTTCAACTTTGATGAGATTGAGATGAGACTGGCTTAAGTCTTGTGAGATCTCAATTCATAAATACAGAACAAAATATTTAAACAATTTTAAAATTATAATTAAGCCAAGTTTTTAAGAAATATAAGAAATTTCAAGCATCTTTACGCTTTCAAACACTCTCAGCCTTAAAGCGAATAAAAAAATCCGGAAGTTTTTTGCCATCTATCACGAATAATTTTTTCCAAAGAAGTTATTCCTTATTTGGGATCAGTAATTAATGTAAGAAAGTTTTTGGCGAAAAATGTTTCCATAAAATTTACCATAGACTATTTTTATCAGAAAGGTTTGAACCGTTCTTTGGTATAAATATTTTAATGCCTGTTATTTGATAATAACTTAAAAAAAATGGTGTACAAAAATAGTTTAGAAAATCGTCAATTTGGTTTTCAGACTATTTTTACGAATGAAAATTTTGGAAAAAGTCGGGATATAAAAATCAAAAATTGAATTTTTTATGAAATTGTTCCGGAACAGATTTCGAATTGAAAAATAGAAAATTCGTATAATACATAATTTTAGTATCGTTTAACTATTTTGGACGATGTTAAGTAGCTTGAAGAATATTGCATTTTGGGTGGAGGATAAGTTAAAAAGATTATTAATACGTGTATATAAATAGAAGATAGATATAACTTAATACATGGCTACGTTGACAGGTGTTGTTGTACTGCATTTTATATTGAGCAAATATTCTGTTTTCAAACAATCATATTAGAATTTAAACTACTTTTTTTGTGTTCCTAACCACTCCAGATATTATTTGAAGTTGTTAAATAGGAGTGAGACGAAGTTTGCCGGGTCTGCTAGTTATTTATAAGATTCCAATTCTTGTACACTTACTTTTTTTAAATCTATCATTTAATAGTAATAGTTTATACTATTTATACTTTAAAATTTTAGAATTTTCGAAAAAAATTACACGCGATTTTTGAACATTTTTGGACATTTTTTTTGTAAAAATCAATGAAGAGGTAGAACTTTGAAATTGTAACCATTTATTTATAAATATTTCAACAGTAAACAGTTGAATTTTTAGCCAAAAATATTTAGTAAAAAACTGAAAATTGTATTTTTCAAGACAAACAAACAAACAGAAAAACAGAATTTCATGTATTTTTATCAACTTTTTGATACAAAAAAAAAAAAACAATCGAAGCGTCTCGAAAATAAATAGTCTTTTATACAAAATTTAAGTCAATATTTGTCAGTAGTTGCTGAATTCATATTTCATAGTAATATTATGTACAAATATTTAAGCCCCAGTAAATTTAAATCTTCAAAACAAAATAATGTTGTATGAGAAAAAATGCTTCAAATATTTCAAGAAATTTCTTTTTTGTGTATTTTTTAAAAATAATCCTTTAATTTTAATTTTTTTTTTATTTTTAACAAAAAAAAAACACACACTAATAATTTCTATTATTTCAAAATATGCATTAAATTTTCAAAAATACGTCTTATTTCAGAAAATTACATAATAATTCGGACATTTAAGGATTTTCTCTATAAAAGTATTAATCTGAATCATTAGAGTCGGTTTTTCCAGAAACCATTAATAACGGTTTTTGTCCAAAATGACTTATTTTATTTGTTAAAAGTTTTGTATTTATATTGTTTTCCATACAATTTGTGAAGCTTAAAAAAAATATATTGAAACAAAACGCAACACTTTTAAAAACACATAATCCTCTTGAATATATATTGTGTATACATTTATTCCAGGATACACTATGTTTGTACAGGCGTCGTCGTTGTATATGTGTATTTGTTATTGTAAAGTGGAAACGGTAAAAAAATTATACAAAAGGATTTGCGTAAATATTAAAAACAAAAAACGAAAAAAAAAAAACAAAAATACAAACACATAGGTACAATTCTATACAAATGGAACATTAATCAACAGAAAGCCATTAAAGTAATCAAACAATGTTTTTGGCTTTTATCGAAAAATTACAATTTTTTTTTTTGTTTTAAATCCTCAAACACACAAAAAAAGAAAAAAAACTATAACGGAAGCTAACTAAAATAAAAAAAAAAAACAACAACAAAAAATACAAGTTCCATCGAATTAGTTTGATTGCCAATCGAGGGAGTTTCAGTTCCAGAGGGGAGAGTGGATTTGGCATCGGCAACCTTAAAAAATGTAAATAAATAAAGTACAATTAAATGTACAAACGCTGTTAAGCTGACCACATAATAACGGGCGGCACCGCTAATGCTGAAGCCTTTCGGTGGAACCGCATTCGAACATGCATACAAATACAAAACGCAAACTACAATACCGTGTATGCATGCACTAAAACACACGCTTCGATTTTTACGCTCGGACAGACATTGCAATCGGCTTAATGCATTTCCCACCAAGGGCTATACACTCTGCATGCAGTCGTACTCGTAGTCATAGTCGTAGCATCTGCAAACTCCCATCGCATAAAAGTTGGCCCGGCACCGCACCGGCTCAGCTATTCAGACAAATAATGGCGGAAAAGGCGGCCATGTTGGGTTGGGGTTGTGATTATTATTATTTAATGAACTCGTAATGGGGGAGGATGTTCTGGTGATGGTGATGGTGATGGCGATGGTGATTGTGATAGTGATGGAAGAGGAAGTAGAGCGTAGTTTGAGTCAAAGCACGAGTAGCCTGCCATAAGCACTCAACAGGCAAGCCCTATCCCTATCCCAATTGTGAATAGCTGCCGCGAATATGGCAGCGAATTTTGTAATTCCCTTTGGCACCATGGAATTTAATCTCCTTTGCTATCCTTTTCCCACTTTCACGCGCTGACTGCCCCCGACCAGAATTGGGGCCGTGTTCGAGCGAGCAGCTGGACGGTATATGCTGGCCTCTGCGCTGCAAACGGGAGATGTTATTATCAATTTCCCTATTGTTTTAGCAGCGTGAAAATTAAAAGGTTCTCTTTGAATTTGGATCTATTCTGGAATATTTTGGAACGAGATAGGGTTCTATACTGAACTGGCCTTCTGATGTTGCCTTGTGTCGAGTCAGTTCCGCCGAACGGTAGTATAAAGGTATAAGCCGGAGTGCTGGGCTGCGCACAAATACATTTGGAATGCAACAGAGTGCCCTTTAAGCAATAATAACTTTAGCTGCTGTTCTCCGATGTAATGGTGGATGTCGGTGCTGGTATTTTATTCGCAAAAAAAAAAAATCATCTTGTTTTTGATTGAAATTATTCTACATTTTAGGTACAAGTTCGATGAAGGTTTGAGTTTTAGAAATGTTCATATTTCAATTTAAACTTAAGCTCTAGGTATTGAGTGAAATTTTATTCAAAATCGGTGAATATTGTATTCGACAGAAAGAATGTTATCGATGATGATAGGTACGAGAGAAAAAATCGATATTTTCCTTTTAGTGAAATTTTGAAATATTTCAGAATTTAGAAACAGGAAATTCGTTTAACGAACTGAGTTTTCAATGTTTATCCCACACCTTTTATATACGGTTCCCTGGAATAAGAATCAATATTTCCTTGAATTCCTTTAGGTCAATTGGAAAAAAAACTAAATTCAGCGGAAATAACTAACGTGCTTGTTCTCTTTGTTATAAAATAAATTTCCTTGTTAAATTGTAAGCAGCATTGAAGGTGTCAAAAACAAACACAAGGACGAATAATTTCAAATAGCCTTCAAAATTCTAAAAAATTAGGACTCTGTGAATGTGAATAATGCTAGTTCGCATCCGAATTAGTCTCATGCATCTGATTTGGCAAGAATAACATCTAAAATTAAAAGCCTTTCAGTATCAAGATAATAATATGCATTCATAGCTCTAACATACCTACTAAATCAATGCTACCCACTATAGACCATCATCAGTGATGTCTGGAATTCAAAGTTTGTCTAAGTATAAACTGCTTAAAACTTCCATGTGAGCTGTGCACTTTATTTAAAGTTAGTATCTTCGCAATACCGTCACAATACTCAGAGACACGACGACGACCGAACGACGACGCATGATACACTATAGTACTCGTATTCTGTCTGCATCGTCCATCGGTGCAATGAAATTCAAAACCTTATGTTGACCAGAAACCAGAATCCCGGTTTCCTTTGGATGCCAGAGAGATCCTGATCCTGGTAATAATGGACTTTTAACTCTGCATGTGTGAGTGTGTGTGTTTCGAACTAAAGTTCAAGTGTTTCGATACACAAGAAAGTGCATCAGCAGAAATACAGTTTACAGGGAGGATACGTGTACACCGACGACGAACGGATTGCAGCCCAGACCGAAACCAAAACCAAGACTGGTACCGGCACCGATACCGATACCAATACCGGTAACGGGACTTTAATGAACATTGCCCTTCGTTCTATGTTCACTTAACTGTACTTATACTTACTTATATAAGCATAATAGTCTCTTCCTCACAAACACAAGTCAAGCCAACAACACGGTCATGGTCCTCGCGTTCGTCCACGTCGAGACGTTATCGTCGTCGTCGCTGTCGTGAGTGTATTAGAAGGAAGTTAGAAAAGGGATGCAGTACAAGTAGGTATAAGGTTTTAACATTGGAATTCCACTGGCAAAATGAACATTCAATTAAAAATGCATGTTTTGTATGTGCGCATGCAGGACCAATCAAGGCTTTATTGCTGCTATCAAAAATGCTTAAGTTTTGTCTATGTATAGGAGTTCTTATGTTCATATAGGATTAGAATGCACATTTATGCAATTTTACAGGAGCGTGCCAAAAGAAAAACAAGAATTTTGAAATACGAGTATGTTGATCAAATTGGGAGTTTCGTTACCCTAAAACGTTCTAAATTTTTTAATTAATTTCAGGGGTAAAAAATGTCTTACTACGATGAACTTAAAAAATCAAGTTTTTGTAACGTACAAATTCATCGAACTTTTTTATTTTTTATGTTTGCAAAGGCTTGCGAGCGAAGGCTTACATTTTGCAAAGAATAATTTTTTATGACCAAAGTAAATTTCAAAAAAGTTTCATCCAATTTCATTTTCTTATATTAATTTCAAATATTATATTTTTGACAACGTAACCACACTGAGTGAAGAACAAGATTAAAAAAAAAAAATTCGCAGATTAGCAAATTTTGCGAACAATGGCTAAAGTTTTTATTGCAAAAATTTAAGTTGTCAAAATGAAAGAACGCTAAATATATTACAACTTAAACATATTAAATTATAACTATAACATATTAAAACAACTTTTACTGACTAAACAAAACTTTGCGAAGAATATTTTTTAACAGATTTAATTTAATTTTGCGAACAAGTGATTATACAAGACTAGATTTAAATTTTTCTTTGGTATTTCATGCTTTCTTGTTGTCTACAAATTTACAAATTTTATTGCTAACTTAATACTTCGCAAAATTAATATCTGCCTTGAAATCTGCATAAATACAAAAATTCAATTTTCGCCCTTTTGGAAATTCACAGAATTAGATTCGATTCCCTCAAGTTTTTGAATTTTTTTTTTTAAATTTGTGCATTTGAACTTAGTTTTTAGTCAGTTTGAAAATTGTGATTGTAAACTGAAACAAAATTAACATCATGGATGTAAAGGACTAAAATTAAAAATGTTCCTTAAAGTTTGCAGAGATTGTCGTGGTTTGGAAAAAGTGAAATAAAACAACAATTGGATTTCAAATTTCTGATTATATAACTATTCGATTCCCTCAAGTCATCCTTATAAAAGTCCACTCCTGTTTATGTAAAAGCCTCGCAAGTTGCATGAGATGCACATTGTATAAAACTTTCAGACGGTTAGTAAAATGCATAGACAGTTATGGGCGGAGGCAGTGGAGATGGCGGGCGGCAGCATGGAGGCTGGGATATATACTGTTATACGTTCCGTACAGCCTCGAACGCTATCATCCTTTTTGTCGGTAATGAACTCAGTTTATGGTTCTTGCCATTAAACCAGTTATACATACATATCCCTTTAGCCACTGTGAATTGTTGAAGAGAGTATACGGACTACGGAGTAAGGTAGATTAGGTAGGTAAGATACCAACACATGTTCGAGTAGCTCTGCATTTTAGGAATTTTCAGCTAGCAGCTATTCGGAAGATGTAAAAGTTAATGACTGCATTTGTTCATTTCAAGATGAGATCGATATTTCAACAGGTGAAGAGCATCCTACAGGACACGCTGCAGCGACAGCGACGATGCCTGTTTCTACCCCGCCTTCATTATATTCAATGTGAGACGCTATCTCTCCGTAAAAACATCAGGCCAGGATGAAACTATACGATAAACGGGACGACGATGACTCGGCCACGGAGACGCTACGTAGAAGCGCGTTAACAAATGACTTTTTCCCCCATCAATGGGGCCAACTTGGACGACTTTTATGTAGAACTTTTTTATTGCTTATGTCGGTCGGTAGGAGGGATCGAGGATAGGCCAGGACTCTCTTACTCCTAATTTTCCTGAGAAAATTGCACAGAGTCATGAAATTAGTCTGAGTAAGGTAATGTGCAAGGGTTGTGTTATTTTCTACATTTTTTTTTTGTACCTTACTTTTCTTTTTAACTATTTTTTCCTAGCCAGGCTTGTATATAATAGGATTGATCAAAGGTCTGATGGGTGTAATTTGAAAATTGTGCCGCGTTCGCTCTGATTCATGTTCATTTAGTAAATTGATGTTGGCGCTTTATTACCATAACTATATAAAATACGAGACGAGTATGTATGTATGTGTGTGTGGAATGTAAAGGTTTGCAGACCAACTTTGGGTGATGGCCGTTTTTCGTTCTATTTGTATGTATGGAAACGATAAGTTATATAGGAAGAGAAAAGAAGTAGTATAAAGTTAAGCATAAGCGTGCAATGAAGTTTTATGGGATTGTTTGGAGTTAAATTGACTTTTAATCTGCCCATGTTGCATGGTCTTTTAGGAAGTCTTAAATATAAATATACATACCCATATCGACATAGACATACATATGTATGTACATATGAATATATGCATGATGATGGTGATGTTATAGTGGTGTAAGGAGGAAGTTAATAAAAACTAAGTCGTTTTAATAAAAACTCCGAACGGAAGTAATTTTCTACCAAGTCAAAAGGTGGTTTATGTTGGAGGGTAGTTTTGTATACTCATAAAGGGTTTCTCGATGTTGGTATGAGTGTAGTTTTGTCTGTTTTTTGTTTGATTTCTGTTTTTTTTTTTGAAAATTAAGTTTTGTGGGCGCAATCATTTATTTGATTATCATGATGAAAGAAATGAAAAATTTAACAAATAAAAGCAGCAATTTAAATAATAATCGTAACTTAATTTGAATGACGGAAGCGTTTTTTATGAACTTGTATAGATTATAATCTGAAAATTTCCAATAGTGGACGACAGTACGGGGTTAATTTAAGTTCAAAGCATAATTTTGACCGTTTTTGGTTTTATTTATAATGAACAATAATTTGTGTTCAATTTATTTATAGTTTGATTAAACTGTTATAATTGTAATAGAAGGGAAAACGAGAAAACTACAGTATTACCTATATTTTTTTTTGAAAAAAATGTTCCACATACGCCTAAGTGAACTCCCGATATAATGCCTCACGAAAACATGCTATAAATTTTTTTTTGACTTATGTCAAAAATTTTCTTCTGACGTAAGTTTGTTGTTTTCGGAAACTAACAAGATTTCTTTGGTTGTATATTTCTTACGTCCAATTACGCGCTTCGAAGATCCCCATCAATGACAATTTAAAATAAAAAAAAATCCCATTTCAAAACAAGAATTGCTCCAATAAGCATAAACCATAGAATACTCGTTGGTATAAGCATTTGACTTTCAATATAAACTCCTTACATAACTTCCAATTATAAGCTTGATCCTTCCTCTTCTGTCTCTGGCCTTTTTTCCATAACACCCAGAAGTGCAATTTACTATCGATTTTAAAATCTCAAAAACACCATCCAATGGCCAACTATAGAATGCTCCTCTATCCCATGCATGGCATTAATCGCTATCCATAACAATCACAATAAACCATCACATTTTAGAGCCTTTTATGCCAGTTGTGACCCATCGCATCGGTGTGTGGTGTGGTAGGATCAGTGCAGCTCTTCATGCACCCACAAAATGTTAACTTCCAGAGAAAAATATAAAAAATAAATATCCACACCGACATTCACCTCTGGCTGGGATATGATTGTGTTCCTATGATATTCCATGTCCTATTCGATGTGATGGTCTAAACTCTAAGCACACACAGGAAGAGCGAAAGCAAATATAAACGTGTGCAGGGATTATCTAGCGTCCGATATGCGACACCATAAACTGAAATGAAATCCAATTGGGGTCAGTCAAATTGCTCCCGCAAAGTGTATGTATGGATGTGTATAGAGAGAAGAGATCCTCTTCAGGAGACGACTATATGACGGAAACGATACTATGGTGGCTTCCGTCGGTCGTCGTCGTTGGTCGGTGGTGCCAAACGCCCATTTAACAAGGAAACAAAATCCAAATGGCAAGGACAATACGAAGCCCACCATATCGGCATCTGCATCGGCCTCGCCATCGCTGATGCCACATCCACTTCAACTTCAACTTCCACTGCCATTGCCACTACACCGCCAGCTTAATGTGTGTTCTTTAATTTATTTATCTTTATTATATGACATCTGTATGAGCGTTTATACAAAAGGAAACATCGTCGGAGAGTCTTGATCATTCTATTTAAGGATGCATACAAATAAAAAATGGGAAAAACAAACTGCAAGGAAAAATAATGCAGAACAGTGATGGTGGCGTGGTGGTGGAGTTATTTTTTCCTTTGCATCCTTTAGATCTTTTGGAATTAGAACCGAGGGAGAAATTAAGATAATAAAATCCTCATTTCATTTGCTCGACTAAGACCGCACACAAACTGAATTATAACCGAACTACCAAGCGAGTGCTTTATGAGCAAACAAACTGAGCACTGAGCAACAGGATACAGGATATAATATGGCGAATGGCGGCTAGCGATGGCAATGGCGGGCGTTGGCGGTGGCACGGTAGCAAAGCAAAGGCGAGTATGTAGACGAAGCCATGTGTCTTGCAGTCAGGTTTCAGGAGTGTGTGTGCTAAGTTATACTCCTGTTTATTTTTTTTTTGCTTTTTTTTTGCCAGGACTCAAGGATGCAATTAGAATGCATGTTTATTTCGGGTTTATTAAAATCAGACAAAGCAAACTAAAGCTACAACACTCAAATATGGAAGTATGTATGTATGTATGAGTGTGTGTGCAAAATTTTTCAATCCGCACATCTACCGGGAAATAGGATCAGCACAGCATCAGGGATGGTAGTGATGGTGATGGTTATGGTGATGGTCTGTGACTCGTACTCGTACTCGAGTTTTTATGTTCGACTCTGTGTCCCTTGCTCGTTGAGAAAATCTCAAAAACAAATATTGATACGGTAAAAATAATAAAAGAGTAAAATAAAAATAAAAAAAAGAAGAAGAAGCTAAAACCTTGCATACAGGACAACACAGAAAGATACACAGAAAGTTTAAGTTCCTTTTGCATTATAAAAGCTGCGTTGTGTTTTCAAAAAGATAAATGTATATGGAGCAAGGTTGAACGAAGGATCTATGTATATACTCGTAAGGATAATATGTGTCTGATGTTGGCTGTTTATATGCTTTCCATAGAACGAAGTACTCGTATGTGCGGTTTTGGTACAAAAGAAAAGGTTTATAAGCGAAGGGGTTTGCAAATATTTGCTGCTCTAATATAGATGGCCAAAGTGAGTGTACTCATACCTATACCGTCTATCCAGACAAACAAAATACACGGACAGACTGTAAGGATATGGCTAGGCTATATGGGCATCCATAGGTAGCAACCATAAGTATAAGCTTTGTTTTGAATTGAATGTTTTTCGTCTTGCCTCCTCTCATTGCCATATCATCCTCATCCCTATCATCATCATCGTTGGACAAACCTTACCTATACCTTTATTAAAATAGATATACATGTATACTCTTATATAGAAAGAAGATACAAGGATATGTTTTGTATAGAAATAGAGTTCATTTAATACCGCACGATGGTCATTCCTGTGTAGTTTACAAAAGCTTATCGTCCTTAATGGCGAGCATCTCTAACTATGTTTGTGTATGTGTGTGTATAGCGAACAGTAGCCATGCATCTCAGGACCTTGTACCTACAAAGTTGTGTGGATGTGTGGACTGTGTTTGTTTTGGCTAGCTGGCTGATCTGGAGAGTACAATGCAGACGTGCATTAAGGTAATTAGTGTTTGCACCTTAATTCGCTTATCTCATTCTAATCCGATGAGCTTTTTGTCAGAAAGAAACACAATCCAAAAAAAAACTGACATCAAACCATCTATTCAAGGCTGAAAGGGGTGATATTCGGATTTTTGGAGTACGAGTATGTAGTATACGTAAGTTTTTAATACACATAAAATTTTAACAAATAGAAAAATATTAATATTCTGCACATACAAATCAATTTCTATTTGTTTGTCTCGCTAAAACTCGAGAACCGCTGGGCCGATTTGGCAGATTTTGGTTTTAAAATGTTTGTCATAGTCCAGGAAAGGTTTAAACATGACAAAATATGGAATAGTTGCGAGGAAGACAGTACATAAAAAACCATCTTTATTTTTCCAATCTACCTGCAGAAACAAATATTTTTGATTGTCGTTAGTTTTCAAATTTTTATAATTCAGCAGTCTGTCTAACACTTAAGAAAAGTTATAAAGTTGCCTGCCATTCTGTCACCACTATGCAGTGATTAAAATCTCTTATCATCAGTTTGTCAGTGCCTGAGATTTACTGGACCTTAAATGCTAAGGAAAATACGATTTTTCTATTTTAAAATTCAAAAATTTTTCGACTCCTGTCGAAATTCAACCAACCAAGACACGTATCGGACGATAACCAAAAAATTCCCCTTTTACAAAGAAATTCCACAAAACTTTCGAAAATATGTTCGAATAAGAAAATAATGCATCATGACGCCAACGAACATTCTTACTCAAACACAATTCTATGCAAGTGCGAGAATTTCCTCCTGTTGAATCCTTTAACATTTATAAAAGGAATACGAATACAAAGAATAGATTCAACCCTTTCTCCATATCTATTTGCTTATCAAAAAATGTCGAATTGGATGGATATTCAAATAGAAGGACTATAAGGGCAGAGCTATACTCGTAATACCATATTCCTTCCTGTCTCTACATGTACAGTTCAGTGTACACATCGAACAACAATAAAAAAGTCAATATTCGTAATTTCCAATTCACTTTTATGCATCCTTAAAGAAGAATTTTCACTCTGTGCGTATAGAATATTCATACACCCACATATGAGTGGAGTATTGGAAAAGTAGAAGCATCATTTTTGAATCTGCCTTTCTGGGAAATTGACATTAGCACTTTAGGTTATGGCTTCGACTTTAAAGCTTCATATAGAAGTTAGGTATACGAGACGAGTATACCTAACTATGGAGAATTTCAACACAATATTATTTTTAGATCCTGTACGATATGCCACTCCACTTTGCCTATACTCGTATATGCACAAAAACGACAACAATGGTGATGTGTGAATATGTGACACACATTTCCCGAGGAATACTCGTCGTCGTGTCGTCGTGAATTTAATTCGATTTTCCCGGAATTGAATGCAAATACCATATTCATACATGTGTGAGATGTCCTTGGATAAGGTCTACTTCTTACTTTCCTCGAGCCAGGACAAAGAAAAGGATCTGGGCGTGAAATGGCCAATCAACTTAAAATCAGCAAAATCCCAGGGAAAAAAACAAAATCAAAAAAAAAAAATCAAAAAACTTTCAAGGACAACACCAATCGACCGACACGAACGTCTGTGCATAGAATACCAGGACATGCGATGAGGAAATATTTGACGATTTGCATAGACATTCTCAATCGATTCGGTATTTGGTTTGGTCCTTTCTAGAGCTTCTGGCTTAGTCCATTATTATTGGAGAGATTTCAAAATTGTAAGGAGGACTTAGGACTACATCACCAGCCAGACAGAGATATTGGATATACAAAAATATTCATCCCTGGATGAGTGTTCGAAAGTGAAGAAACAGTTAAATAAATCACCTTTGGAGTTTACCGAGTTTTATTGAGTGTTGTGGGAGTGCTTGAGATTGTTAGCCTCTCGCCAATTCTTCTAATACTTCGAGTATGTGTATGAATTTATCAGGAGTGTATGCGGAAAGGAAATAGGCGTATACATGATTGACTTTTTGTATAGGTATCCGTTTCCGTATCCGTCCATTACGATACACACACTATGGTATGGTGTGGGTGCGGTACAGTGCAGTATCGGTCGTAGTATAGTGCGGGTCCAAATGGAGGAAACAATTACTTGAATTTATTGTGTCCAAATAGTCGTAATGAAAATGCCGATAAAATGCGATCGTAAAATGTGGTTGATTGAGTGAGTTTTGCGGATTCGGTTTTCGGACATTTTCTTCACGATGATGATGATGATTACTATGATGGTGGTTGTGTGTTGGTTGTGAGGGTGGTGGTGTGATTTTGGTCGGTTATGGTTGTGGTTTTGTGTGTGATGTCAAAATATTGTTATATGAGAGGCAATCGCGTATTAACGTGATACTTGACACTTAATAGGCACTCACACAAAACAGGTCATTAATGTTTTTACAGATCATTGGGCAAAGAGCGAGTATAACAGTAAAGTATTGTATACAGTATGGAGGAAATACAACAATAAGGTATAAAGTGAGAAATTAATCATTTCGAGAATAAGATTAGCCTTAAAACAAGTTGTTTTGAAATTTTCCCAGGCAACAGGGTTTTTGGTCATTTGAAGGATATTTATTTGACAACTTAAGTTATACGTCATATTTGAAAAAGTTTTACGAATACATTTCTGAGAGATACGTTAAGTTAAGTTTTAGAGAAAGCTGAGGTAATTGAATTTGGAGTTGGAAACTTTATGAGTATTTTTAGACATTTAATTGATATTTTTAAGACGGGCTCAACGATTTTATAAAAAAATAGTTTTTTGTTTATTTTAGGAAAAATAAAGTATATTTTGGTATTTGAAGACCAAATTTTTAAAGTCGTTTAGGCTATAATTTAAAACATAATATATTTTTTAAAGAAAAATCGTTATTGCCATTAGTTCTACCTATTTTAAGAACAATCAAATTATTTAATTTATATTTTTTTTTTAACAATTAGCAAATCACAGAAAAGAGATTTTCAGGTGAACTCTATGAAACCGTGTTTTTTTTTTAAATTTAAAAATTAATTATTTTTGGGGTTTTCGAAAATAAAAAATAATTTGCATATTTTGAAATATATTAAAAAAAATGTTTTTAGGGTTTTCAAATATACCGAGGAAGAAATGTTTTTAAAATTATATTTAAAAAACATAACAAATATTTTTTTTTAAATCTGTAAAAATGAAAACTTTTAAAATTAATATTTTGTAATAGTTTTTTTGTTTGTTTCTTTTTTAATATTTATGTGCAAAATTATTTTTCAAAAAGTAACTCGATATACCTATATTTTATTTTAGAAACAACCATTTTGTCATTTTAAGTTTTAATACTTTTAACAATGCAAAAATATTAGCACAATTTTATAAAATATTTTATATGTTTTATATTTTAACAAATTAATTTCTTAGAATATTGTAACTCTTTCTGTTTTATATATATTAAATGGAAAAATGTATTTTTTTAATCATAACACGATATCTAATGGGGTTAAATTAATAAAAACGGTGAACCATTTTGTAAGTAATTAAAAATGTTTTTTTTATTATGTTCACTATTCACCCACTATTTCTATGGAAATAATGGGACTAAACTTTTCAGTAAATAAAGACAGACTATAGGTGCAAGAATATTCAACCTACTTCCAATTACACATTTTTGCTCTGAGTCCTTTTCTCGGAAAATTTTATTTCCGAGCATTTGAACAAGTATTTTTTTTTGTAGATGTGATAGAATCCATTCTAAGAAATTAAATTCAGATTAAATTTAAAGTAAATAATTTAAATAATTTAATAAAAATGAATGCTTTGAAAAATTTAAAATACCTTCAAAACGTATTTTATTTAATTACATAATTTTTAGTTTGTATTTTTATACAACTGTTTTCTTTAATAGTTCGAATGCCTATATAAACGTTAAAAAGGATAAAACACCCATATTTATTTGTCAACCGTTTCAGGACAGGAATAACTAATCCAAAAAACTATAATCTTGAAACTTAATTAAAAAAAAAATGACTGCTCGTCATCGGCCATTATAATTCCATTCCATCAGAATTCGGTTGAATAAAGATGATTGCTGTGTAACTGTAACATGCAATTAAATCACAACAACAGATCAACAGCCTTTTTTTTGTGTCAGAATATTTGTAGATTGCGGGTTTTATGTTGCTTTGTTCACAGCCACAACAACACACCACTACAACATGAAATCCTGACAGGAAAAACAAATAAAGTTTAGCTTGAGGATTAAACAGCCGGAGTATGTTTTTTAATTGATGGATTGATGCAGTTACCATAAAAGAACTTGATTTAATTCATTACTCTTTCTGTTTTTTTTTTTTTTTTGATTGGAGTTCTCTTTGTTTTTGAATTAATTTATCTAAGGGGGAGGGAGGAAAAAAGTGACATTCGCAAATGGTCAAAGGGAATTTATAATAAAACAAAAACAAAAATAAAAAAAACACACCCACAATGTCCCTTAAGGGCTGAGGATGAATACAAAACTGTATTCATTCACTTAGTATAGTATTTTTATATTTTATTTTTGGCAGCAGATAGAGAAAGAGAGAGAGACAAAAGATGCAAAAGAAGTGATTTTCAGTGTAAACCCATTTGTATATTCCTGTTTATGTGTCCTGGTCCCGATTTAAGGTTGATGAATGGGGATTTCGTTTCGAGGTTCAATGATTCAATGATTCACTCATGAGTATCTAATTCTTGCCTTTTTGTTGAAAAGTTAATTCTACATACGAGTATGTATCTGTATCTGTATCTGCATATCGTTTATGTATATGTTGTATAAATGTATATATGTATGTACCTACTTCAGTGCTTGTCAATTCGTTTAAAAAACAGGAAGTGTAGAGGTATTTTGTTTGTGATTTTATTCCTTGTTTTATATTTTCTGAACTACCAACTACCATTGGTTATCGATTGGTTTAATATTGAAGTACCCGATATAGATATACATAGGAACTAGGATGATACTTCAATGGCAGAGAGGATTTAATTACGCTGAGTATTATTGAAATCCTATGGTGATTACTATTGAATGGAGTGTATGTAACGTTTAGGAACTGTTTTTTTTTCTGTTTTTATTGTTGAAATGTTTGTTAAAGAGCTTTTGATGAGGAAAAACTACAAACTTCTCCATTTGAGTTCATAATGTGAAGAAAAAAAATCTAGAAATTTTAGAGTTTCATTGAGAAGAAAAATTCTTTTTGAGGTACATTCTGATTTACAAATATTTTCAGTAAGGACATGTTGTGTTTTTGTATAGGAGACAAAGATAATCATCATTGCTTTTGGTAGGTACCTAGGATCACATGAGCTAAGAATGAACTCTTTTCTAGATCAATATGGTTGTTTTATAAGCTACAAGTTGATTTCCCAAACTTTTAAGATAGGTTTTTGAAAAAAAATTACCTTGAATGTCGTGTTTTCGAATTAACTTGTTTAGAATTTCCATTAATGTAAAATGATTTGTTCTCTTGTCTTTGGCACCCAAATCACAATTGAATCCATAAGAACTTGGTACTCATCGACTTTTAGACCATGTCGTTGACGAAGATCTCTTGGCTATCTTCTTTCTAAGAAAGTATGGACTTTTTCTAAAAGCACTGGAATCTCATCTTGAATCTCATGTGGATTATGAATTTGTACGTCCCAATTTTGAGAACTTATCTTTCAAATCTTCCAAGTCACTTAAGATGAAAGTTAGGGTCATCAAACCAGTTGACATTGCAGTCCTTTAATTGTCAAAATTTTTCAAGACTTCTAAACGATCTTTCAAATTTACTGTCAAAATTTTTGCGACAAGTTTAATTTTGTATTTTGATTAAGTTTTCATATGTGATTTTAAGGGCTGGTAAGTTGATTCTTCTCGTCATGTCGATTTAAAACATAAAATTTCCGAAAATATACCCAATCTTCCCCATAACCTCACACTGCAGACATTTATTTCAAATGCAAATAAAACGCCTGGATCTATATCTAGAAATGCATAAGGGGTACACAACCAAAACCCCTCAATTAATTTTATGTTTTCAGGCTCCTTTGATAGATACACATGCATATATAAATTCCAACGATAACTTTGATGAAAACTTCTTGGTATACTTATCAGAGTATGCACTAAATTAGAAATTGTTGACCAAAAATAACTCAAATGTCCTTGTACGAAATTGCAATGTTGGTCTTCTAGATTGCATATATGTATGCACATATGTATAAAATTAATGCCTAGAAAATAATAATGCCTACATGCATATATCAAAACTAAAAAAAAAAAATATTTTACAAAGGCAACAAAATTCCTTTTCTCATATATTTATGTACATATGAATGTACTCGTACTGGGTACTTGTGTGCCTAAGTTTATTTTATCACTCCTAGATCCTGTAACCCGTAGGCTAAATTCCTTGCGAGAAGGATATTATTTATATAATATTAAATTATTCTAAAGAGAAATGTATCAAAGAGCATTCGACCGAAATTCAATTTAATTCCTCACAAATAAAAGGATTCAGATAGGATGTGATGTTGGCATTAAGACAGGTACCTACTACCATTATATTGTATGTATAGTGCAGTTACACAGTCCCTAGAATAGTCGTACATAGGTCAGGCTCAACATTCCCGTCTAAAAATGAAATCATTTGAGAAATATGTATATCTAGATACTATTCCACAAATGCCAGGATCAGTTAATTCTTGAGTGTTTCTGGGGCACAAACTGAAAGCCCAGGACCAGGTGGGTTTATGGTGAGTATTAGTAGGATATATGTCTATATTATGGAACATATACATACATACATACGTATGTAGGTTCAGGTTGGTAATAATAAACAATCATTTGAACAAGCTCAATCCTCATCACATTACAAGTCCTGGCAGCCAGAAAGGGGTCCAATGCCATTCCTATTGAAATCCACACAAAAAGAGGTTGGGGGATTTTGGGGATAAAGAGGGAAGAATATTTGTGCAAGGATATTTCTTCTCTCTAAAAAAGTTTACGTATATATACTAGTACGTATGCTGTGTTGTGCCTCTGATAAACGTAGACCAAGGCTATCTATGACAGGAGTAAGAGAGATATGATGAAATTTAATCAGTTGCAAAAACGCCAAAAGGGAAATTATTCATTGAAAATCTCAGGCATCCCTGAGTTCTGCCGCTTTTCGACAAAATTCATCCTCGTATCTATATCTATAACCCTTATACCAACACACACACACATTAACATTTGATGTGACGTATAGTTTTGGTATAAGGACTTTTTACTTGGCCGACAGCTATGCAACAGCTTTGCATTCCCATTCGAGGAGAAGAAGGATGATTCTCACTCTGTCGTATTTCCTTCCTTACTCTCTCTCTCTCTCTCTCTTTCTGTCTCTCGCTGTCCTCCGTCTCCAAGCTTCTCTTGTATATCCTGATGAAATGTCTAAAAGGACACAACAGAGGACCGAGAGGACACACATGTACCGATTCTAGGAATATACAACAACTAAAAGTACTTTGAATATTTTCCATGTGAATGCACGTAATACCCTGGTAATACTGTGGTATCCATTTTGCCTTCGGGACCACTTCTCATATATCTACCTAATGTACACGGATGTATAGGTAAAAGGAAAAATATCCCAAATATGTTAGCCAGAGTCCTTCTTTTCAAAAGACGAGTATTTTATAGGCAGCCTTTACTAGTTCCACAAACATATGTACACACACATGTATATGTATGTATGTATGACAATGTGTGTACCTTTCCATACCATATCTGATGCGTGGGCAAATTTTAGGTGTATATGTATATGGGATAGGTTTAGTGTGTGTGTGTTTTTTTTTCTTTGTTAAAACGACTTTTCGGTTATCAAATATTTTGATAACAATTTGGGGAAAAGTTTTTGTTTTGAAAATGTTTTATTGTGTTGCTTGAATTTAGATAACATTGTTACCTACAGTTGAGGACACAACATATAATATAATTTAACTCTTAAACATGGATACACTTTACCTATCTACTTTTATACTACATACTTGTTTTCCGATCCCCAAATGTTTTAAATTATAATTTTAATATTTTATAAGAACTTGTTAACGTGTGAAAAACGTTTTCATAAACAAAATTTTAACAACATAGATACACATGTTTGAAAAGTAACCCCCCTTAAGCAACTTTCTATCCCAAATAATTGTCACCTGAATGGAATTTAAAGAATTGTTTAGATTTCCATTTAGGTGTAATTTTGTCAATTTTTTTTTTTGATTTTAGACCCATGTGATAAAAAAGAACTTGAAAAGTTAACACAAATTCATTTTTTACAAAACTACATTAGGAGTTTTATAGTGTTTATTATTTTCTTAATTTAGTTATCTTAAAGCATTAAATTCGGTATTTTTGAGTTTTTAATTCTGTCGGGGTAGGTGACCACCATCAATAGCGCTCAAAATACAATTTATTAACAATTTGATACACTTCCAAAATTTTGAATTCCTAACTTGAAACAAATTAAATAATTTTTTTCAAGTTTGACTTAGTTAAGAACTTCATTAATTTAAAAAAAATAAATGACAGACTTTTAATTCAATCAAATAATTGTGGTGCACTTAGGCGTATACTTACTTTTTCATATTTAAGTGGTTTTTTTTTTACTTAAATGCCTCTCATTCATTCAGAATCTTCCCCTAGTTAACGTGCTTATAGGTTTGATGACTATTTTAGTTTCTTGAAATATATGCAAAACAAATGACAACTAAACTTGGAATCGTTCTTCTGTGCCCTGAACAATGACAATTAAAGATAAGCCAAACATAAAAATTTATAAATATAAAAAATTGGTTGTAAAACATGCTTCACCATCTTAAACGTGAATAATACCAAAAAAAATGACTTAGGTCCTTTAAAAAAAATGTAATCAATTTCTTTGCATTTAAAATTTTTATTTTATTCGTCTTAAAAGAATTTAAGATTTTTTTAAGACTCTCATAGCTTTTAATTCAATTTTGTCATGTTTTTTAACTTTAAACACTAATTTAAACAAAGAAACTTTGTCAAAAATTTTATGAATTTTTAAAATTTAAACATACATAAATGAATTTGAGAGCTTTAATTTTTATTTTTTGTTAATTTTTAGTATGAAAACAATTTTTAAATCGTATTCCTTTTCAATAATTTTATTATATCATTATATATAAAGTTGATAGAAATTATGAAAAAAATAATCATGAAGGTATTTAATTCTTTTCATTATGTGTTATTATAGAAAAAAGTCCTCTAGAACTTTATTTATTCTGCTATAATTAAAAAACTACACACTTACTTGTATAAAACTTTATGAATTTATATCCTTTTTATCTTGCAATTTCAAGATCCTTCGTAGAAGTACCATTTTGTTCAAACATATTCCAAAGTAAGTAGGTAATATATTGATTATTTTCATTAAATTCCAAAAGTCAAAAGTAAACTAATTAAAAAATATATACGCATGTATGTGTATGTTAACTTTAACACCGTTTTGATGGCACGGTATAGGAAAATATTTACACATGTACATTATATAGCTGATTAAAGTTTGTTATAATTAAAACAATTAATTTGCATCCTCATTTTAAGGGTTGCCAATGAGTGAGTTCTCTAAAATTGTTATTGAGTTTTAAAAATTAATTTTTATGAAAAAAATGATAAATAAAAGACAGTTTTGATTGTTGAAATAGATTTATGGGACAAGGTATTTATTGAATTTTAAAAGTTATGAATACAATTTTGAATTTGAAATAAGGACTTATCATGATGTATGGCCACCCTATAGTTTCCATGTATAGAATGCAACCACCAAACCCCAACTCAAACCAAAATAACAATATTCGTCTCTGTCATCAAACAAGATGACCATGCAACGATGCATGAAAAAATAAACACGTTCTGAATAATATCTGAAATGGTTCCGCACCTTTGGCGTTAATTAAACATGTATGCCATTTTATCGATTCCACAAGGATGTTTCTTTTGTTCAAAAAAAAAAAAAAAAAAAAAAAACTCCGAATCCGGTACCGGTACCGGTACACAACCTCGCTTGGGTTCGGTCCTGCACTTAGCTTTGCAGTTTGCTGCTGCAGTTTTGTAGATGAAAAAGGACATTTTCGCTCAGCAGGCAATTTCCTTTTTGAAATTGAACTCGAGGAATGCAATTTATCGCTGATCTATATAAAAACAGCCTTTTCTGTTTAAGCCATAAATATAGTTCCATATATGTATGTACGTATTGTTGTGACTATGAGTATAAAAACAATGCTAATGTTTTTTTTTTTTTTTGAATTTGCAATTGGCGGGCGGAACAAAAGCAACGTATGCACATATTTAATACAATTTATTTCAAGAATCATATTTTTTTTTGTGTGTGTGTGTGTATACGCATTTATATGTGTAGAAAACATATTCACTGCACGATTATTCATTGAAGTGTAGGTGAACTGTATGAGTATACTTGTGGAATCAGGTGGAAAAAGTTTGGTTTCGCGGAATGAGTTGAGGTTGAACTGTAGGAAACTAGCGGCTATTTCGCATAAGAATTATATAACACCACCCACATTACCGAGTATAATACCCAAGGAAAGCAAACAACTTATATTTTAAGTTGCAAACATTAAATAGAAACAAATACTAGTATTTCATTCAGCATAGAGCTTAACGAAAATCAAACTCTTATTCTCATCAACTAACCAAGGTGAAAGCTAAGAAACTCAGCTGTTTTAGCCACGTTCCGATTCCATTCCGTCCCATGTAGCCAAACGCCATTAGGTCTAATTAGACAAAAATTCCGGCAGACAGGTCTTTTTCCGTGTGGCCGTCAATTTAAACACACCTTTCAGAATTTCGCCAATATTTAGGCAGATAAGGATGAAAAGAAAAAAAACCCAAATCAACAATTCCAAGGGATCATAAAATTTCATCAATGCCCTGAAGCATACTTATACTTTATAATAGAAGAACCAGGTAAATTCTTTGTAAAATCTCTCAAGTGTAAATCATTCAAGATCGTTCAATTATTCAGATCTTCCATCAATCAAGTCCATCTTTAAAATTTCATTTTTGGATAACATTTATACGAATCATACGTTATTTATATTAAACAAATAAAGTCAACCTTTTAAGCAAATCAATAATTCATTCGGCAAATCGTGAAAACTCTCGTCTAGGCTGTACTTCTCAAGATCCAGCGAATTTAGTGGAAATAGTGAGATTCAAGGTTACTCCGTGAAACCACATGGTTTAATTATAATTTTCCTAATTTCAGTCTGGCCTTCTAAGTGAAAAAAGTGTTATTCAAGAATATTACGAGAAACCACATGGTTTAATCATAGCTATCATAGTTGCAACATTCAATATTTTTGCTTGTAAAGAAAGAAAAAGGCTGTATTCAAGAAAACGAGCGGTTACAGCTCTTAATCTTTTGCGTTTTTTTTTTTTTAGTTCTTAAAAAAAAAGTAATGTGTGGAGTTTAATCTAAGGAATTTATAAATATTTTTTGTATTGTAAAGAAAAAAAAAATAGATTTCAACAAATATTAAATGGAAAATTTAGATTTATGTTTAGATGGTATTTTAGGTTATATTATTAATTTAGTGAAGTGTATTATCTTTCCACTACTAATAAGTTTTGGTAAGGAAAACATCAGTCAACATATATATGTATCTTGTACCAACATCAAGCAAGCCAACTGTGAAATCGTTTATATCCTTTAATATCCAGATTCGAATACAGGTCATCAATCAACGACGGCGTAAAAGTGCACTTATACCCGGAGAAAAATTGGTGAGTCTTTTCATTTGATTATACTTTACATATTATGGATTTTAATTTACATTGGCAAGCTTAGATTTTGATTAATAATATTTAGATGATAAAATTATCAAGTTATTTTTTTATAGTAATGTCATATATAACACATATATCGATCGAAAATTTGACAGACTATGTTGAGGATTTGTTTTACGTTCGATACTTGGTTTACATACATATATCATTTGAATAATATCAAGAACAATTGAACTCGATAAAATTATAAATAATAATTACTTAAGAATGTATGGTAGAAAGCGACATAATTGAGTTAAGTAACATTACAAAAATAAAATCAACAATTGTAAACTGAATAAAATAACTACCTAAAGAATTTGAAAGAAAGAAAACCAGATAGATTTTATTCATAAAACTTTAAAACATTTGAAAGGATGTCAAATTGTATTAAGTATCGGAGAAGTAACTGATCTGTGTAAAATGAGACAGGAGTAGGAAGGGTAATCGGTCGAGGTAAAGAGAGGTCGAACACGATGGACAACTGGGATTAAGGGAGGTTTGAAAACCTCTCTTCCACTATAAGGGGATTCCTTAGAACAATACATACCCAATGGGAATCTACATAGGAATATAGTGAGGAGGTATTCTCATTATATTATAGGGTAGGGTGATGAAGGGTAGGGAACTTTTACATCTTGGTTTCTCAAAATAAGGGGTTTTCGTAAATTCATTTCTTTGCCAACAAACTTAAGATTTTACCGAGAACTCACACACGTGTATTTAAAAGATATCGGTGAGGCTATGATTCATAGAATCAAGTTAACAACAATAATTTCAGACACCTTTCTACAGCGTGGAATTTCTAATGTTACAACTTTTTTCGGGCTCCAGCAAATTTAAACTTTATTATTACACCAGAACATCAGGTATTAGGATCTGAAAATAATGTAACACCGTCGACGCTCCGGCTACAAGATCCCCCCTCATCCGGCGAGCTCTGCAATCGTGCATCCAGCAGGTCCAGGTAGCCGTTTGTCAGGGCGAAGACGACCTTATATGTATAACATCGATACATATTATTAAAATGTGGAAGACTAAGAGTATCTCTTCTCGAGTAGAGCGAAGCGATAGTTTTAGTTTTTCGCTTCTGTAGGAATCCGATGTGGGAGTAGGTTTGTGGGAATTAGGAGACTATTCTACGTGGGTAGGTCGGTTCTTTGATCCTATTTAGCATATACTATTCTCACTCAAAAAGGAGGTACGTTACAGATGGCGCCCAACGTGGGGCCCGAAAAAAAGGATATGTAGCATTATTTTTTTATTTTTGTAGAATTTCAGTTGGAATTATTTGTACCGACACAAAATTTTTGTTTGTTACAAAGAAATTACAGTTTAGATTGAACAGAATTGGTTCAAAAAAAATAGTGGAAGTATTTTTGTTGTGAAGTTTCACTCGAGATTAATGTTGAGGGGAGTCATACTGACTTTGTTATCCGGAAGATTCTTTTGTAGTAGTAGAACTTTGTCTGTTGTAACGAGCCAGTAGGTTGTCCTTGAACTCGATAGTTTGGAGTTAGTACTTATGTCCGCATTTTGGATGTGAATCATCCGGTGGTCTGTTGCATTAAGGCTACACGCTAAATTTTTGTGGAGGAATAAATTGAGATGATTCTTTTAACCTTCTGACCGGTGGTTGGTGATTATTTCCCGACTCACGTCCGTTGCAGGAGCATAAAGATAGTCGATATGAATTCAACTTCTTAATGAAAGATATCTTCATTTACATCAACATCGTTTGCTGTTAAGTTAGTCGGAATTAAGGAAAGTAGTAAGAAGATTTTGTTCTTATTGACCGGTGGTTGGTGAACATTTTCCCGACACACGTCTGTGGCAGTGAGGAGAATGTTCTACACTTTTTGAAAGGAAGGACTATATATTTTTTTTTGACTTTGCGAAAATCTTTAGAAGCGGTAGTAAATTTAAAGTTAAATTTTTTTTTTTACAACGCATTCATATTCAGTTGTTCGAGGGAAGGATATCGTTGTCATTCCAACTCTCAGATCGATTCTCTTTACTTTTACCGACCCGTATGTTAATTGTGTAATATTAAGTTTTGAAAAAAAATTGCCTGGGGGCACTTTTGAGTTAGAAAATTTTGCCTGGTGGTGTATTAAGTTTTGAAATTGATTATTGATTTTGTTTTCCTTTTTAAGCTAAGAAAAGAGAATTTGAGTTAAGTACTCGTATATATTTTTTGAAAGAGAAAAATTTATCAGTAGGAGTTAGGCTAAGGTTTATTTGGATATATAGTATTCATTTTTGGGGGTAGTCTTAATAAGGCCCAAGAACGAACGTGAAATTTAATTAGATTTTAAGTAAATTTTTTTTTTGAAAGAGAAGTTTTATTTTCATTTTGAATGGTTTAGGTAATATAAAAGCGTAAATTTTCAACAATTAGTATAGATGAAGAGAACAGGTAGAGCCCGTTTTCTCGTCCCCAGTAACCGTAGTTTGAGAAGTAGGCGTAGAGAAAGCATGATTTTCAATCAGAATAGTAGTAGTGGACAAAATCCCAACGATTCTGAAGCAAACCGTGAAGCTTCAGGAAGCAACACGAACGCTAATAACAATGAAAGCTTATCCGTTGAACAAGGCGCAGCTGAACCAGGAGCAAGTTCAAGTATCAACGAGAGAAATGAATCTTTCGATGCTAGCCACTTTGAAAATTATGTCAATGACGTAGTGTCGGCAACAGTAGGTCTCAACCGAACGGAGGATCAAAGATTTCTCCGGGAAGAATTGGCCCGTAGTCAGGCTTTAATCTTAGAGCAGGTAGGGAATATCGTCAAAGAATCTCTATCGAGAGTCTTACCTACAATCCAGCCTAATCAGACACGAACACAAGTTGACGAAACTACACCCGCTTACTGTGAACAAGGGAACAGAGTACCTCAGTCAGCCAGTCTTCATCACTCTCAACATACGACTCAACCGGAGGAACGTAGCGTCCATCCAGTGGAAATGGCTAGAGGTTCGAATGTGGATAATTTCTTGGCTCAATTAGGCCAGATGAATCTTAACGATACACCAGCCACTTCGAATCAACGTCAAATAGTACCTTCACCTACTAATACATTTCTACGAGCATTGCATTACCACAAGTGGGGAATTAAGTTTGATAACCGAAATATGACTGTTGACGAATTTTTGTTTCGTCTTGAGAAACTTAGGGAGAGTAATCACGCGACATGGGAAGAAGTCCTTTCGAATTTTCACCATTTTGTAAGTGGTTCTGTAGAATCTTGGTACTGGATGTTCTTGAAGAGTAATCCTCAAGCATCTTGGATCAACCTAAAAGTAGCGCTTCTAGAGCAATACCGTAGTCTAGAAACTGATTCGGAGCTAGGCAGAAAGATGTCCGACCGCAAACAAGGATTCAACGAGAGTTTCAATGATTTTTATGATGAAATTATGAAGTTGAACTCACGTTTGAAAATTCCCAAGCCAGCTAAAGAAATAGTAGAACTTGTCAAGCAAAATGTGAAAAGGAGAATGGGAGAACTGTTGATAACATTTCATACAAATAGTTTAGCAGAACTCGTTTACGTGTGCAGGGCAATAGAAAAGTTCCTTAACGGAAACGATAGTCAACGCTTCAAATCCCAAGCGACTCATTATAACAATTCGACAAAGAAGGTAGTTCATGAAATAGATCAACACACTTTGCAAAACCCACCCTCAAATTCCAGTACTTCATTGGAAGCTTTCCATAGGAAAGAAGAATTTGAGTGCTGGAATTGCAGGAAAAGTGGACATCTCTTCAGAGACTGTCCCGATACAAAAAGACGATTGTTTTGTTATAAGTGTGGACGTGAAGGTATCGTAACACCTAATTGTCCAAACTGTTCGGAAAACTCCCAGTAGAGCAATTTCTCAACCGAGAGGGAAATTGTGAGGACGAAGTTATCGGAAAACCACCTTATAAGATAACAATCCTAAAACGCGACCAACAAATTGTCTCCAATCAAGATCAGAAAACTCCCAAAGCGGAAGTTGAAATCAAAACTAAAATAAAACCTTTACATGAGAGAAAAATACTTTATTATAAAGCGCGTCAAAGAATTTTAACATTTCCTTGTCGTTCTAAAAAGATTGCTGAATTAAGGTTGCGTATGAATCGCAAAAAGAAACTATATAAAGCAATATCTACAACTAACATCAAAAACGATTATGAAGATCCTCGTCCGTATATTTCAGTTGAAATATTCGGAAAATCTTGGTTAGGTTTACTGGACTCAGGAGCCAGTATAAGTTGTCTGGGCCAAGGAGCTTTAGAATACTTGAAAGAGCAGAACATCCAGTTCAGAAATTTTTCCTCGTCATTTTCAACGGCCGATGGAAAACAGCAAGAAATCGTAGGTATGGTGACAACGGCAGTGAAATTTAAAGATAAAATCTTCGAATTGAACTTGTTCATAGTCCCATCCTTGAACCAAACTCTTTATTTAGGAGTCGATTTTTGGGCTCTTTTTAAGATCGCTCCTCATCTAATTTCGGCTTTAGATTCTGATCCTGATTCTTTAACCGAAGTCAAGAACCCAAAGTTATGTCAATTGTCCAACGAAGAAAAGCGAGTATTAAAAGAAACGATAATGTTTTTTCCATCATTCACTGAGAAAGGTTTGGGACGAACACATCTTATTGAACATTCGATAGATACGGGAGACGCAATGCCAATCAAACAGCGGCATTACCCTATATCTCCTGCGGTACAAGCGATAGTTTACGAGGAAGTGGATCGCATGCTGGAGTTAGGCGTTATCGAAGAAAGTTCCAGCCCATGGAGTTCTCCAGTTGTACTTGTTCGAAAACCCGGCAAGAACCGACTTTGCTTGGACTTTCGAAAGGTAAACTCCGTAACCAAAAAGAATGCGAACCCAATTGCTCAGATTGAAGGATTATTAGCTCGTCTTTCAGAAACTCATTTCATTTCGAGCGTAGATCTGAAAGACGCATACTGGCAAATACCATTGGAGCAAAGTTCTAGGGAAAAGACTGCTTTTACCGTCCCCGGTCGACCATTATACCAATTTAAGGTGATGCCGTTCGGTCTCTCGAATGCTGCTCAAAGTCTAACCTATCTGATGAACTTGGTTGTACCACGCGATTTAAGAGATCAAGTTTTTGTCTATTTGGATGACTTATTAGTCATTTCAAGAACTTTCGACGAACATGTGAAAATACTGCGTATCATAGCCAACAGGTTATTGGAGGCAGGATTGACGATTAACGTCGAAAAATCCAAATTTTGCTTTCAAGAACTCCAGTACCTTGGCTACGTAGTAGGACCCGGTTGCCTAAAAGCTGACCCAGCTAAGATATCTGCCATACTTGAGTTCCCGGTACCAACGTCTGTACGACAAGTTCGCCGATTTCTCGGTATGGCAGGATGGTATAGGAGATTTATTAAAAATTTTTCAGGCATATCTAGTGCTATGTCTGACACTTTAAAGAAAAGCAAAAAATTCATTTTTGGAAAAGAAGCATTGGAGGCTTTTGAAAATATTAAGAAAGCGCTGACTTCTGCTCCCGTTTTGATAAATCCGGATTTCAATAAAGAATTTATTATTCTTTGCGATGCGTCTAACACTGGCATTGGCTGTGTGTTATGCCAAAAAGATGAAACAGGAGTAGAAAGGCCAATTTATTATTATTCTCAAAAGTTGAACGCAGCGCAACGGAACTATACGGTGACCGAACGTGAATGTTTAGCGGCTGTAAAAGGCATTCAAAAATTCAGACCATATGTGGAAGGGTACCGATTTTTAGTCATTACTGACCATGCGAGCCTCAAATGGCTTATGAGTTTGAAGGACCCAACGGGGAGATTAGCCCGATGGAGCCTCAAACTACAAGGGTTTAATTTTGGGATAGAACACCGGAAGGGTACTTTGAATGTAGTACCAGATACTCTTTCTCGCACTTATGAGGTAGAAGGTCTACATTCCAAAGTATTCCGACTGGGGTCTATGTCAACAAATCTAGACGAAGTGGTGCACATTGAGCTAAAAGATCCGGCATTCAAGTCGGAGGAATATCTGAAAATAATTGAACACATTGAAGAAAATAAGGAGAGACTACCTGATCTACGAGTCTCGAAAGGATTTGTGTATAAGAAGATCAGACATTGTCCCGGCAATCCGCTTCAAGACGATCAAGTCTGGAAGTTGTGGATTCCTTCGTCGCTGACTGATTCATTGATATCCCAGGCACATTGTCCGCCCAGAGCATCACATGGAGGGATAGCCAAAACATTATATCGTATCCGTCAACAATTTTACTGGCCGGCCATGGCTTCCCAAGTAAACAAATTCGTATCCAAGTGCGAAATCTGTAAAACCACCAAAGCTCCTAATGTGATTTTGCGTACAGAAATGGGAAATGCGTACACAGTTGAAAGGCCTTTTCAGCATGTATATGTAGACTTTCTCGGACCTTATCCGCGATCGCGGAACGGAAATACATTCATCGTAATCATATTAGATCAATTAACGAAATTTGTGTTCATAAAACCTATGAGAAAAGCCAACTCCTCAGGCGTAATTAAATTTCTTAGAGAGGAGATATTTTTAGTCTACGGAGTTCCAGAAAGTTTATTGTCAGACAATGGATCTCAATTCATTAGTAAAGAATTCAGTAAAATGATCGAATCTTTTGGGATAAGGCATCTGAAAACTGCAACTTATTCACCTCAAGCTAATGCTAGTGAGAGAGTGAATAGATCAATCTTAGCAGCAATCAGAGCATACATTGACACGCGACAGTATAACTGGGATGAACATTTATCTAGTATAGGAAGTGCGTTGCGAACTTCAGTTCACTCTGCTCTAGGCATGTCGCCATACGAGGCACTATTCGGACAGAGAATGATCGAACACGGCACGGACTATAAACTTTTAAAAGAACTTAACGGTTTGAACAACTCTGAGATAGACTGGTTACCAAAGACTGCTAAAATGAACATTTTACACACCCATTTGAAATTTGTGTTGGACCAAGCACACGAATCGTACAGAAAAACGTACAACCTGAGAAGTAGGGTAGTTAAGTTTCAAGTAGGAGACACTTTATTCAAGCGCAACTATATTCTAAGTGATGCTGTCAAACATAAAAGCGCAAAACTAAGTCCGAAATTTCTAAAAGTTACCGTCCTGAAAATCGTCGGCAACAATTTATATAAAGTAAAAGACGAGAAAGGTCATATATCGGTAGTACACACAAAAGATCTAAAAGAATAGTTTTTTTTTGGGTAAATTTGGCTTAATTTCACAGAGTATATGAATTAAAGGACACCTATCAGACATGAAAATTGATAATCCCTGTTACATTTATCTTAGGCTGTTTCTTCTCTTGTCCTTTAGATAAGTGAGCACTTCTCGAAAGAACAAGCTGTGTAGGAAACTAGCGGCTATTTCGCATAAGAATTATATAACACCACCCACATTACCGAGTATAATACCCAAGGAAAGCAAACAACTTATATTTTAAGTTGCAAACATTAAATAGAAACAAATACTAGTATTTCATTCAGCATAGAGCTTAACGAAAATCAAACTCTTATTCTCATCAACTAACCAAGGTGAAAGCTAAGAAACTCAGCTGTTTTAGCCACGTTCCGATTCCATTCCGTCCCATGTAGCCAAACGCCATTAGGTCTAATTAGACAAAAATTCCGGCAGACAGGTCTTTTTCCGTGTGGCCGTCAATTTAAACACACCTTTCAGAATTTCGCCAATATTTAGGCAGATAAGGATGAAAAGAAAAAAAACCCAAATCAACAATTCCAAGGGATCATAAAATTTCATCAATGCCCTGAAGCATACTTATACTTTATAATAGAAGAACCAGGTAAATTCTTTGTAAAATCTCTCAAGTGTAAATCATTCAAGATCGTTCAATTATTCAGATCTTCCATCAATCAAGTCCATCTTTAAAATTTCATTTTTGGATAACATTTATACGAATCATACGTTATTTATATTAAACAAATAAAGTCAACCTTTTAAGCAAATCAATAATTCATTCGGCAAATCGTGAAAACTCTCGTCTAGGCTGTACTTCTCAAGATCCAGCGAATTTAGTGGAAATAGTGAGATTCAAGGTTACTCCGTGAAACCACATGGTTTAATTATAATTTTCCTAATTTCAGTCTGGCCTTCTAAGTGAAAAAAGTGTTATTCAAGAATATTACGAGAAACCACATGGTTTAATCATAGCTATCATAGTTGCAACATTCAATATTTTTGCTTGTAAAGAAAGAAAAAGGCTGTATTCAAGAAAACGAGCGGTTACAGCTCTTAATCTTTTGCGTTTTTTTTTTTTTAGTTCTTAAAAAAAAAGTAATGTGTGGAGTTTAATCTAAGGAATTTATAAATATTTTTTGTATTGTAAAGAAAAAAAAAATAGATTTCAACAAATATTAAATGGAAAATTTAGATTTATGTTTAGATGGTATTTTAGGTTATATTATTAATTTAGTGAAGTGTATTATCTTTCCACTACTAATAAGTTTTGGTAAGGAAAACATCAGTCAACATATATATGTATCTTGTACCAACATCAAGCAAGCCAACTGTGAAATCGTTTATATCCTTTAATATCCAGATTCGAATACAGGTCATCAATCAACGACGGCGTAAAAGTGCACTTATACCCGGAGAAAAATTGGTGAGTCTTTTCATTTGATTATACTTTACATATTATGGATTTTAATTTACATTGGCAAGCTTAGATTTTGATTAATAATATTTAGATGATAAAATTATCAAGTTATTTTTTTATAGTAATGTCATATATAACACATATATCGATCGAAAATTTGACAGACTATGTTGAGGATTTGTTTTACGTTCGATACTTGGTTTACATACATATATCATTTGAATAATATCAAGAACAATTGAACTCGATAAAATTATAAATAATAATTACTTAAGAATGTATGGTAGAAAGCGACATAATTGAGTTAAGTAACATTACAAAAATAAAATCAACAATTGTAAACTGAATAAAATAACTACCTAAAGAATTTGAAAGAAAGAAAACCAGATAGATTTTATTCATAAAACTTTAAAACATTTGAAAGGATGTCAAATTGTATTAAGTATCGGAGAAGTAACTGATCTGTGTAAAATGAGACAGGAGTAGGAAGGGTAATCGGTCGAGGTAAAGAGAGGTCGAACACGATGGACAACTGGGATTAAGGGAGGTTTGAAAACCTCTCTTCCACTATAAGGGGATTCCTTAGAACAATACATACCCAATGGGAATCTACATAGGAATATAGTGAGGAGGTATTCTCATTATATTATAGGGTAGGGTGATGAAGGGTAGGGAACTTTTACATCTTGGTTTCTCAAAATAAGGGGTTTTCGTAAATTCATTTCTTTGCCAACAAACTTAAGATTTTACCGAGAACTCACACACGTGTATTTAAAAGATATCGGTGAGGCTATGATTCATAGAATCAAGTTAACAACAATAATTTCAGACACCTTTCTACAGCGTGGAATTTCTAATGTTACAACTTTTTTCGGGCTCCAGCAAATTTAAACTTTATTATTACACCAGAACATCAGGTATTAGGATCTGAAAATAATGTAACACCGTCGACGCTCCGGCTACAAGATCCCCCCTCATCCGGCGAGCTCTGCAATCGTGCATCCAGCAGGTCCAGGTAGCCGTTTGTCAGGGCGAAGACGACCTTATATGTATAACATCGATACATATTATTAAAATGTGGAAGACTAAGAGTATCTCTTCTCGAGTAGAGCGAAGCGATAGTTTTAGTTTTTCGCTTCTGTAGGAATCCGATGTGGGAGTAGGTTTGTGGGAATTAGGAGACTATTCTACGTGGGTAGGTCGGTTCTTTGATCCTATTTAGCATATACTATTCTCACTCAAAAAGGAGGTACGTTACAGAACATCGAAGGATTTCTCTTTTCACACTATTTCCCTCAGGACCAAGGTGCCTTCTGTATATTTCCTGATTGGAAATCACTTTTGACATTGACGTTCTTTTGACAAGATACATTCATATACTGCAGTGACGAGAAAAATGGTTATGAGATCCAAGCAGGATGAGGTAGCACATTTTCGTGTTGTCTTGAAAATACGTATTTTAGTTTTTTTTTTTGGAAACTCCAACCAATCTCGATCAAAGCGAGCAAATTTGTGCGACCAAGTTGTGCATTTTGATTCTCAATCAAAAACAATTTTTATTAAAGAATTTTATTAAGACGAAGGTGTTTCGTATAGCATCCGCAATGGTCGTTCAATAAAATGCAATAACGCATCCGCTTTTCCACCTAAAAGATAGCCAAGATTAAGAATCCATTCAAAAGATTTCCATCACAAAACACACATACACCTACGAAAGTATTTTTATGAGCGATGACACACATAAAAATATCTTCAACAAAGTGCGTCTGTTTATTTACAGTTTACCTATAAAATGACATAATACCAAATAAATATGCGCGCATAAAATATCCTTTGTATCACGAACATGTGTGATCAAATATTTATGATGCATGAATGTCCTGTGCTGGCTGTGTATTGTGTGTGTGTGTATGGTTATATCGTATATCGGATAAAATGGCGACTGGAGCTTGGGCACTCGTGTGTCATCCGGTTCCTTTCCGATGATGCTCCAGCTCCAGTCGTCCGTCGACAAAGGAATGGGGTCCGGTCGCAGGGTCGGTTGGTGTGTCGTTGGTTATTTTGGTCACCCTGAGCATTGGTGGGGTGTTGTGTCTGACAATAACTCCAAAGTGGATTATTTTTCAATTTCCCTTGTCCACAAAAGGCGACGTGGCCGCCCAGTCGTCTCGCCACTCCGCCGCCGCCGCCACTGCCGAGCTCGTCTGGTCGGGATTTTGATGGGTGTCTCTCTGTCACTATTTTGCGACACTCTCGACACACGAAAGTCTAATTGTGTTTAAAAAATGAAATACAAACTATAATCAAAAAAAAAAAAAAAACCCTTCATAGATGACAGAGTGACACAGGGGTATACATATATATGAAAGGTAAAGCGGAAGATAGCCAAGCATCCCATGGTATTTGATATTTCCCATTTTTATGGCTGATACTTTTACGTTTATGCTGCGCCATCCGGTGAAGCTGCGCGTTTATTAAATATGCAACATTCGAGATGGAATTCGGTTCGATTTTTTATGGCATAAAGACCGTTCGTCCGTCGCTCGTCGTCCTGGAAATATAACCAACATACTCGTATATACAGAAACCGTGCCGAGCACCTGGGATAATAAAATCGAACTTAAGAGGGCTCTCAAAAGGTATTGGCTTTGTAAGGCCTTTGGGGAGCATTTTATTTTGCAGAGAATCCGGTCGAGTTATAGCTTTATATGAATGTAGTTGTATAGAAAAGCACATATTTACAAATAAACTCGTACATATACAGTTTGGGTTGGGATATGCAATTCTTATTGCTGCTTTTCATGCAATGCAAGGAGTCCTATGTATATACAACTACATCTCATATACCGTATATTTAAGTTTTAGTGCTTTTTTTCGAAGATATAATTTTTTTTTTTTGGTTTGGTTTGGCTTTTTAACCCCTTTGGGGTTAATATTCATTTTGACGTGCACAAGTTGTTGCCCTCGTATAGCGGGTTAATCAGAGTTGGGGGTCGTAAAAACAAACAAAATTGTTGGCCATATTTGTTTTTTTGGATTGAATGAACCCACAGCGCAGCGCTGTGCCGGGACAGAAAAGCGCGGCACTATGGCGGAATGATCTTTGAATTATTCATTGTTTCTGTGAAGAATACTAATAACATGCTAATGAATTAAATATGTTATACGGTCTTTGACAAAAATTCACTTAAGTTGTAGCGGGCCTCCGTGAAATAACAAAAACTCGATTTTTTCGAACCTTTACTCGGCTTTTCGGTTTAAGTTTTATTACCTACTTACCTACTACAAGAGGGCAACACGGTAACTGTCATTTTTAACATAAAATTTAAATTATTGTAATGCACATAAATAAAGAAGTAAAGAGAATCAGAAGACTAACACTTATGTGAAATTTCACACCCGAGTTTTAAACCTTACGATCGAACCAAAATTTCAAAACAGAGATTCCAAAATCGAATTAGAAGTCCTCGAAACAAAAAATTTGAGGGATTTTGGAATTTTAGCTTTTTTCAAAAATCTTTATTTGTGTATTTTAAATTATAGTGTGAGAATTTTAAACTTGGAGATTTTTGAATATTAGATACTTATATAGACATTTTTACTGTTGGCTTTGTTCTTCTAGAAATTAGTACAATTTTTTAACACATAAAATCTCTGAGTCCAAAAATTTTTAACCAAATCCCATTTTCAACCTATCTTAGCTCTAAATCTTAAATATATTTTCCAAAAATCTTATATAGAGGAGGACTAACCTTCGTAATTCAAATACACTTAATTCAATGAAAGCAATAAAACGTGTTCTAAAATTGATAGTTTCCAAAAAAATTGATCTAGAATCGAACAAAATTATGTAAAGGTTTCTAAAATTTTTTATAGAACTACTCTAGAAAATTACGCTCAATTTTACAATTTTTAATTGTTTAAGTGTCAGGAAAAAGAAGTGGCCAAAAATGGTTGCTTTGAGGTACCCTAAAGTTGAAAACAAATCCCATTTAAAGAGGGCTGCTGATGTTAACTACTGTTGGAGTTTGAAACTAAAAAACGGATCTCTAAAAATTGTACATAATTTCTGTGTGTCTGTCTCTCTGTAACTCGAGAATGACTTGGTCGATTTGGCTGATTTTGTTTATGAAATGTTTGTCGTAGTCCAGAGAAGGTTTTAAAAGTGAGAAAATATGGAAAAATTTCGAGGAAGACAGTTAAAAAAAACTTTATTTTCCCATACAATGATTATTATCAGTATGTTGTCAAATTTTTATATTTCAGTAGTCTGTCCGATGTTAACGAAGAGTCATAAAGTTTCCTGTCATTCTGTTACTCTACTATTCTACAATTGTTAAAATCTTGTATCATCAGTTTGTCAGTACCTGAGATTTACTGGCATTAAAATGCCAAGGAAAAGACAAAATTAACTCAATACAATTAAAATAAGATAGTATTGACAATTTTGATAGGTTGCTGACAGCACTTCTGGCTGTTAGAACTCAATTTGGGCGCGACAAAGCTCACCCGGTTCTCTAGTTTTTTAAATAATATTTTCATACTGAAATCATAAGAATTTTTTATAATTATTTTGAACTATAAATAATGACGAATTTGTTTAGAAAGAAAATTAAATTAAAAAGAGTTTACTTTAAAATAATTCTTTCAGTGTTCAAAATAGCTCACATTAAAAATAAGTAAACTTTTTTAATTTAGCTACGCTCCTGGCCTTTTTAAAAGATTTTAAGGAATTTCGATTGTTAACTTTTCGTTTTAGGGTAATATTTCTTAAAGGATTGTCTATTTGTCTATTTTGTGATTTTATAACTGAATAAATCTGTTTTGAGCTAACTGAGGACATCAATATATGCCTTCATAATGGTGCGTTGTTCAACACAATTCTTGACATACATTTTTGACCAAATTCATAACTGCATTGACTATTCTATAATTATAAACATATTAAATTTATAAGCAACATACATACCAATTTGCCTAAGAACATATCAATTAAGACTGGTCTATTCTCAGAATTGCTGTAATTGCAATAGGTCATAACAAGAATGTAGGTTAGGTGTGTTCCATATATGTAAATAAATCCTTCTAACAATTATTTTTTTTATCAAAATAACTAACATTCTATATGAGTGTGTAGATTTTTTTTATTTTTTATTTAAACAAGAGTTCTCACTTTGACAAATAGTAATTAGACATTGGATTAGGGTTATTTTTGCCACAATAGTAATTACCTTACATATATCTACATTTGCTATCCGCACACTTCGATAATGACAATTCACACGACGACGACGATGTGGCAGAGTGGCGAACTGAATGAATTCTTTAGCTATACCAGCAGTGCAACAACATGTCAGTTAGGGGGCGATGCCAACACGACAACAAATACAACAATAACAACGAACAAAAAATCCTAGATCCTTCATCGAGAATGAAAAAGCCCGCAATGGAATAAATGTCTCCCGGCTGTCACCAATATACGTACGTACCTATACATAATATATATGTCAACCCATGTATGTATGTATGTATGTAGAGTACTCCTACACATTATGGTGTAGTTGTTGTTTTGGTCTCTCACACAATATTATAAGCTGGCCAATGCGTGTAAATGGTTATAATTACTACCGAACAGACTATCAATTAACAGAAATTGCCTGCCTGCTCCCAAAGCGATTTCCATCAACCTCCTACCTCACAGTTCCTACAACCTACCACCTTGTATGTGTATATGTATGTATATCCATTGTCGATACCATGATGATGCGGTATATACGGCGCTGGATTGTTGCCGCCAGTTGTATATGCGTGATCCGCAAAAAGTGGTGGCATAAAGAGTGAACTCTGGAAACAAGTGCATACACTATACACTACAGTTAACATAAACATACACACAGGATGATGAGCGTATTAAAAATTCTGGTATTATCCTTTGGTGCCGTGTTGACTGGAGCCAAATGAAAATGAATTTGCGCCGTGTTTGGTTATTTAAAACACACATTTTCTCACACAAGCAGGTTTTGAGTGGAATGTGGTAGGCGGGAGGGGGGGTATTGAATCGATCCCATCGTCAAACCTGCAAGCATATCCTTGTGATGGGAAAATCCACTACAAACAACATTGCCTCCGCAAGGGAACCCCCAAACAATGATGTCCTTTTTGTATACCTATACCTATACCGACGACCGACGCGACGCAACGCGACGCGACGTATAGAATGCCTTCGAGCTCTCACTAACAATAGGTAATTGCTATGGTGGTGCACTCTGGTGGTGGGTTAGTGCAACCAGTGAATTTCACCAACTATATTGTAACAACGGGTCAATCTGAGGGAGAACCACCTAGTGATGTGGACGTGGACGTGGGGTGGTTGGGTGCTGGCGGCTGGTGGCAATACGACCATAGGTTCTTCTTTGGGAAGCTTAAGTGCGATTCGGTGTAGTTATGTATGCCCTTGGGTGCGGGTAGTTTATTAGCCTAAGAGGACGAACAACAACGGCGACAGAAATTTTACTGGCGGCAACAACTCCACTGCACAACTTACTACGTCTGCCGTTTGTCGCCGTGTATGTCGCCTTGTCGCATGCCACAGCTAACAAATAAGCAGGCACAACACGAGAAACAAGGAGTACGAGTACTATATCCCAGATCCAGAGACCATATCAGAACCAAAGAGGACTGCGAAAAGGGAGAAAGTGTTTGGTGGACAAATTGTATGCAAACGTGTTATATAGCCATACTTGTATAGCTAGCTACAAAACGCAGGAAGTGTTATTCCAATTTTATAATTGCTCAGTTTGTTATATACTTATATACCATACCGATAAACCAGCATGATACTGAACATAGAAAACGCACTGTAATCAACTTAAAAGTTTTTCCATTATAAAAATTGGATGAAAATACTACCTTCACCTACATACATACATATATAAAATCGTAATTTATATATTTATATAAGAAATATGGAAATTACATCCTAGAAAATATAAAAAAGGAAGTACCTACCTATAATGCCCATTATTTTATATTTTTGTTTAAGTGACACTTTGTTCAAAATTCCACACGAAAAATGTTTTAAATTTAAATTTTCAATTGTGTGGAAAAATTTTATATTAATTTTTTAAAAATTGTACGATTGGGTAACTTACAAGATCCTACACCATGATTTATTTCGATTTAAATGATATTTTCCAGTGTTGGCAGATTTTTAATTTACCTAAATTTACTTTTATTTTTTTTTATTTTATTTTACTTTATTTTATTTTATTTTATTTTATTTTATTTATATATTTTATTTTATTTTATTTTATTTTATTTTATTTTATTTTATTTTATTTCTATGTTTTATTTTATTTTATTTAGTAATATTTTTTTTAAAAAAGCTAATCGATCGATAATTTTGACCAGTCTCCAGGTTTTAGGACCTCTAGAATCTCAATTTATCTTTTATAGGGGATGTCAGTGTGATTGCATGTCAATACTTTCGAAAAAGTCCTTTTGGTCCTGCTTATCTCAAAAACGATCGTCAATAAATCAAAGGTATATTATCCTCCATCGGCATTCAAAAATATTATCCTTTCCATCATCTGTCAATGCTAAAGCTTCTCAAAAGTTTCACCACACTCTAATTGCTCGAAAGGATTCCTGGTGTAAACTTTTCACGAAACTCCACTCGAATCAATCGGATTTCTCTTTCTTTTACTTTGTTTACTTCTCTTTCTACTATTCACTTATATTTCCAACTAACACAACTACAATGTGGTAATTGAAAGTGAATTGAGTAAAACGGAAATAAAATTGCAACAAGGACGCTATAACTATGCCTAACTACGGTAACTGCATCATTCAATGAAGAAAGACCGTTTTATAAAACTTTCTCAGGCTGTCATTTAAATTTTATTTTTTTCTGATTTCGTTTTATGTATATTTGTTTTGTGCGGCTTATATCCTTTTTTTTCAACGGTGGTGTCGTGTCGGTAGACGTCGACGACGAACGGTGGCGCCAATAAGTTGCAACACTTAACTATATACCTTGACTATGAGTTGAATGCAAAAACGAAAAGTTAGTTATTTCTACGAAAATTAACTTTGACATTGTTTTGACGTATAAATACTGAATGGCAATGGCGATAGCGAATGGTGATGGGCTCTTTTGTTTTTGTATAATATAGAAATCATTATAAGACAGCTAAAGGACTTTTCCTTAGTCGTTTTAGTATGAATGAAAAGTTTTGGAAATATACCTACTATATATAGGGAGAGGGTTTGCAAGATATCTAGGAATAGCAGAGTAGAGAATAAATGAAAACTTAAGGAAGATCATTTCTTCGTTAACTTTTTGTAAACTGATTTGAAATGAAAAGCCAGAAAAGATTTAATGTTTTGAATGTTGGTAATGCAAAATGTTTGAAATGTTAATCTTATCTTCATTAAACATGCACAAAAATAAATTGGCAAGCAACTCGGCTGTTATTTATAAATTAACAATGTTGAAAGATTTAAGTGTTTCTTAAAATAGTTTGGCAGGTATTTTTAGATTTATGAAAATTATCTGTCTCCAGAAACTTGAATATGATTAAAGTATAACTTTGAAATCAAACCTACATAAGGTATGCGTTATCAATGGATTAACTAAACAAAAACGTTTGATGCTGCATCTTCTAAGTTCCAAAGCTTGATTTAGCTCCTGATTAACTGAGAAGTGAAAAACTCTGTTTAATTATGTGGTTAGGCAGTTTTAAAGTGCACCAGAAAGGTTAACATACTAGATCTTCAGTAGAGAATATCGAAGGAAAATTCACTTAAGAAATAAAAATACGTATACGCCTCAACGTTCCTATCTTATTCAATTCGGTGGAAATTAAGACAAGGTCATAATATCCTTGTTGCACACATGCATGCCTTGATTCAGTTCCAATTCATTGTGCCATTGTACCATTGAACTATTTCTTCCGTCAAAAATGTTCTAGTGGCTTACAAGAACGTCTTCAATAAAGAGTCAGTTATGTCAATATGTATTTAAAAATGCACAAAATTTTGAATTATTCTTCAATTCAATTCTTGATGCACAGTGCATATTTAAATATTATTCAATCTATACGATTTTTTTTTGCATCTCCGACTTCTAACCTTTCTGTCTACTCTACACAAAGAAATGCACACATAAACATATACAAACATAAAAAAATACAATTGAAGAAACTTCAAGATTGAAGAATATTTACACAGGTTTCTCCCTAAGGACGAAGGAAAAGCACTCTTAGTTATGAGAAGATCTATAATATATGTTAAAGGATTCAAATACACGCAATAATACCTTGCAGCTTTTATAGGTTCTCGTATGTAGCTGCAAAAAAAAATAAGGACTAAAATTCACACACATTGTACGAAAGCAAAAAATACCACCCACACTCTCATACATTTGTATGCCACCACCGCCGCAGCCGTCGCCGTTGATTGTCGTGCTTAAAGTGCGCTCGGTTTTCATGGAAGAACTCACACACTTCAAAGTCCTTAAATGTCGTCGTCGTCCTAGAGAAGAGAGATTTTCCTTTCTCATATTATTATTATTACGATTATTATTATTATTACGAGTATTGTGCTTCAGGTAAATCGCCCGATTCTTTTGTAGGATGTGTAGGAGTGAATTTATGGATTACACGCCACGCAGTCATCGCATCAGGTACCATGGACAATTCGAGACAAGAAACAGCGACCAGAATATCAAAAGAAAAAAAAAATTATAAGAGGACAAAAAAAAGCACACACATCACAAAAAAGAAAGAAAAATATTTATATAAACTGAAATAATTGTCATGGGCTCTGTTTATCCAGGCGATATACCTTCTATATATATAGGACCTGGCTCCTAAGCTAACAAATGACATCCTTTTTTCCCTCTGGAGAGAAAACGAGCCAAACGCGCAATATGACCAAAGACAAGGGAACGATTCATTCTCTTAGAAAAACACAGACAAAAAAAAAAAACAACAAATGCAAGGATATCATATCATGTGATGTAGAGTAGCAGTAGCAGTGAGTTCCTTGAGCGGGTGTGTGTGTGCATGTCCTTCTTATGAGTATTTATTTTACTACCGGTCTATCTTGAGTTATTTTACTTTCCTTTTTTTTTGTCTCTGTTTTGTGCTTGAATCTGGCACTAGTAAGGAGGATAATGAAAATCAAACAAAGAATAACGGTATAGTGGCTCTTAACTACTGGGCGGGAGGTAAAGAGGTACTCTGATGTCTACAAAGGACAGGAGAAAGGTCTAGTAGTTGTTTCTGCATTTTTGAATGGTTGCATATTTTTCAAGTGACATATTTTTGGGAAATTCATTTCCTCATTTGTCTTAACAATTCTGTTGGAAAATTAAGGATTGAAGAATTCCCAAAAACCGTTTTCATAACTTACTAAAATTAAAATTTTCTTTTAAATACAAACACTCATTTTATTATAACACAGAAACGAAAAACCTATTCAACAAAACATTCTTAGTCGATCACATTCCTAAAAGGATATTTTTTTCCATCATCAATAAGACTCTTCAAACTCGATGCCTGTAACGGATGCGTTTGACAGTCTTGTAACGATAGCCATCGTCAGCTAGAGTGGCAGAATCAGACTCAGTGTTAGTGGCTTCCTTGACTTGAGCAACTTCTTCAACAGATGGTGGTAGATATTGAATGGGTTGAGACTCAACTTCAGCGGGAGCGTTATAGTTGTAACCATCAGCCTGTGGATTGGTTATTTCGGAAACATCACGACGATGACGGTATCTGATGCGGCGAACAGTTTTGTAGTGGTATCCATCATCGGCGAGGATGGCTGATTCTTGGGGTAGAACGATCATTTCAGCATCTCCTTGGATGTCTTCAGTTGGTGGCAGATATTCGTTTGACACTACGGAGGATGAGGCTTCTTTGGGGGTAGCTTCTGATGGTGGTAAGTATTCGTTGGACACTTCTGGGGTAATTGTGGGTTCGATCGATAGTGCATTCTTCAGCTCTGCAACATCTTCAACTGATGGAGAGAGATATTCATTTGAAGGTGTCTTGTAGTGGTATCCATCTTTGGAGAGAAGAGAAGATTCTTCAACTGGAGCAACAAGTTCAGAAACATCACGACGATGGCGGCGGTATTTCAGACGTCGAACAGTCCTATAGTGATATCCATCGTTGGCTAAAACTGCTGATTCCTCTTTGGCAGCTGCGGGAGCTTGGTATGCGTATCCTTTTGGGTTAGAAATATCAGAGACATCACGACGAGTACGGTATTTCAAGCGACGAACAGTTTTGTAGTGGTAACCATCATCAGCAAGGACGGAACTTTCCTCTGGAACTTCAATAATTTCAGCATCATTCTTGGCCTGTTCAACTGGGGGAAGATATTCACTTGAAACTTGGGGAGTTTCATTTGATTCAGCAGCTTGTGTTGATTCAACTGGAGGTAGATAAATACTGGCAACTTCTTTAGCAGGAGCTTCATATCCATAGCCATTTTCGGGGGCAACAATTTCAGAAACATCACGTCTGAACCTGAAACGTTTTCCAACCTTATAGTGATATCCATCATCAGCTAAGACAGCAGTTTCTTCGGAATTTTCAGAAGCTTCTCTGACTTCAGCTAAATCTTCAGCGGGAGGCAAGTATTCATTTGAGACAGGTGTTGGTGTTGGTGCTGGAGCAGCAGTTGTTGTTGACGAATCTTCACTTGCTGATTTGACTAGAGGAACTTCTTCTGATGGTGGTAAATATTCATTTGATATGACAGCTGGTGCTGGTGTAGATGATGGATCTTCAGATGTTTCAGTGGAAGCAGCTTCAGTGGTGATTTCAGAAGTAACCGAAGAAGACTCGGTTACAACGGGGGCTTCGGTTGATTCGACTTCTTTGGGTTCGTCAGAAAGTTCTCGTAGTTTTGCAGGTGGTGGCAAATATTCATTGGAAATCTTAGGAATGACTTGAGTTGGTTCAGGAACTCGATAATGGTATCCATCTTTGTCTAACACTGCTGATTCAGGAGCAACAATTTCAGAGACATCACGACGTTGACGATATTTGAGTTTTCGGATTGTCTTATACCGATAGCCATCTTCAGCTAGTTCAGCTGTTTCTGAGGGCTCATCAGAGGCTTCTTTCACTTCGGCAACTGGTGGAAGATATTCTTCACTTACTTTGGAGGTCAATTCCTCTGCATTTTCAGGAGTTGTAGAAACAATCTCGGAAACATCACGACGTTGACGGTATTTCAATTTCCGAATAGTCTTGTAGTGGTAGCCATCGTCAGCAAGTTCTGCTGTTTCTGAAGCTTCTTTGACCTCTGCAACCGGTGGAAGGTATTCTTTGACAATTTCTTCATCATTTGAGGCTTCTTTAACTTCTACTGGAGGAATGTAGGCATTGTTGATTTCTTGAGCATCAACTGGCTCTCCGTATGAATATCCAGTTGAAGAGGAAGGAGCAATTTCCGACACATCACGCCTATACCTTATTCTACGATAGTGGTATCCATCATCAGCCAGAACAGCACTCTCTTCGGGACCTTCAATTATAACAGCATCATCATCTGATGGTGAAGGCAACTCTTCGTTAGCAGAAAATTTAGGAACATCCAAAGTTGCTGCTGCTTCCGTTGATGGTGGCAAGTATTCCTTGGAAATTTCTGCTACTTCTAAAGAATCGTTCTTTTCAGTCTCGTCTTCAGCTGGTGGTGGGAGATATTCATTCGATACTTGAGGTGCTTCACTTATTTCCTTGTTTTCAGTTGCTTCTTCTTCAGCAGAAGGTGGCAAATATTCCTGGGCAACTTTTGTCAAAGCCTCAGATGCCTTTGGAGCGTGATAATGGTATCCGTCGTCGGCTAGAGTGCCTTGGGCAAACAACTCCGAAACATCACGACGATGACGAAGCCTCCGGACAGTCTTGTACCGATAGCCATCCTTAGCTAGAGCAGCTGACTCCTCCAGAGGTTGTTCAACTGCAACTTGCTCCTCCTCCTCGACTGGCGGCAGATACTCCTGTTCTGGGATTATTCCAGCTGAAGCAAACGCAATCAGCAGCGCAATAAAAAGTATCCAAATTGCAAATTTCTATAAAAGAACAAACCAAATTATTAAATTGCCTTCTCCATGATGAAATGAAAGAATTATTATCAGTGACTTCCAAAATTGCCCAAAAACTGGCAAGTGTCTGGAGAATAGAAGAACTCCCTTACCATTGTATCCAATTAGTTGAGCTCACTTTGAGTAATGCCAAACGAATGATGAACTCCCCAACCGTCAATGATTATTTATACCAATATTGTTATCAATGGAATCGAGTACTGACAGATCGCAACCGAAATTTTTTCGTCACTATAGATTTTCTATTATTTCGTTTCTCACGTGTTCACGCACTCATCCGCTTAAGTGGCGCCCAATTCTACAATACTACTCAGCCAGCATCAATACATCTGTCAAAAGAGATACTAAATATTATGTACGTTTGACCTCCAACGCACATTCACATACTCTCATAGGTCGCTCAGTGGATAGCTCTTCATTGGCCATCCGTCTTAACTTCACTTATTTCTCCTCCAATCTCAGTACCAATACCTTGGTTCAAGTGTTTTCAATCTCAGATACCTGCCCGGATCTGCCAAACTTAAGACAGATACTCTCCGGAAGAACAACAATTACATAATTGCGTTTGAAGATTACGTGTGGTGAGTATGTGTCGGTATGTCTAGTCTCTAGTAAACCAAAGTGTGATGGCTTCTCCAGCTTCACTTCTTCACTTCTACTTGTGAACGTGATGATGGATGACTTGTGTACATTGAAGATCTTATTGTTTTCATTTGAGTCAAATTTTTATGAAGTGACTTGTATGGTTGTTTGTTTGACGTTTAACTCAAGAATTCAAGAATATCTATCGTGTCACACACTTGACAGTCGATGAACTTCACAACAAAGTGTTGGTACATACGTTTTGATTTGAAGGACATGTTTTTTTTTCCTCAATTTTTTGTGTTCCAAAATTCATTTGGCTTTTGAAGGTTTAAAGTTTAGACACATCATCATCTTCATTAGGTATGTGTTTTGAGTCCAAAGTCAGATGTTTGTGCCAAAAAGTTAACTGGAACAAAATAAAAGTGTAAGTGACAAGGGTTAGGTCATTAATTATATTATTATATTTGGTATTATTTTTCATTCATAATGTGTGATTAATAATCTTGGGGTCTTAGGCATTATTTTGTGTGATGTTATGTACAATTTTGTATGTATGTATGTTTTGATGTTGATATCTGGCATATGAAAAATATTATATAGACAAATCGTGTGCCTTAATTAATCTAAAAGTTGGCATCTGTACTTATGTCGGTCGTTTTCTTGAGATAGTCTGTGTATGAGAGTGAAAAGATTGATTGGTTTCTACTTTGTACAGTGGGATTGGATGTATAGTTTTGTTGGAAAAATTTAAAAATTCATAAATTTACTTCATTATATTTGTGTGTAAAAATATTAAATTTTGTACAGTGGGTATTTGTTTTATGCGATACTAAATTGACTGCTTTTAGTTAATTATTTCTGTAGTATTTAAATAACTTTAATAATTAAATATGAAAACTAATAGGTTCATCAGGCTTCACTATTAGTCGGTAAAAAAAACTGAATAACTTCCAAAAAAGTACATTTGTGTCATAAAATGATAGAAAACGAATAAGTTCCACAAATGAAAAATATTATCTTAACGAATCTTAAAAAAGGAAGAGAAGAATTTAAATTTAAAAGATATACATTCCACTAATGAAAAATCTAATAAATTCCATTTAATAAAAAAATTATTAATTTAAAGTTTCATAGCATGTTAGTTTTATGTAAAAGTTCAAAAAAAAAGAAAGACGTAAACTAATTTAAAAAAAAAACTTGTTCGACAAATATCAAATCGATAAATTTAACAATTTATTTTGAAATTTTATAAGTCCACTTTTGAACTTTAAAGTTCAAATTAATTATTGAATAATAAGCAAGTTGAAATTTATTTTTGAGTTCAAAGTTTGACATTTAATGAAAAAAAATGGATGTCAATAGAAAATAAGTGTGAAGCTAATTTTTTTAATTGGATGAATATACGTTTTTCAAAATATTTTGTCTTATTTCTCTATTTTTAGCATTTCGAAAATGTCAAAATGTTTAAGTGTTCATTTTTGACTAGTTTTGTGTGATCATTTGCCCTACTGTAAATTCTTAAGATGAGTGAGGCCTTCTTTAAGTATTGTTAAGTCAAGTGTTTGTTTGACTTACAAAATCTTTGAAGAAAAAAAAAAATGAGAAAAAATTAAAGATAAATGTTTTGAAAAAAGCTTAAAGTTGTGGGGGACTGAGTATTAATGATTCTATATGGGAAATAGAATTTTGCAAAAGATAATACCTTTTGAATTTGTTATTAAGTTATTTATATATTTTATATTGTTTGAAATATAAGTTGATGGCTTTATTTTGTTGAGGTTAAGCATAAGGTGAATGACACTCAAGAAATTTTGACAGATGATTTGTGTATACCTTTTTGAAAATTTAATTATACAATATTGAATTTTTCTATCTAAGATGAGACATAAGAGGTCTTAAGTGAAGTTCCGTCTTCAAATTCAACATGGAGATAAAATGCAAGGTTACATAGCTTTTATGTTGATGTGATATATAACCTTCTGAGAATACATTTTTGAAATTAAAGTTGTCAGGATTTCTTAGATGAGTAGTGTCTCAATTAATTTAAAAGTATAAGATCAAATCTTGGATTTCCTGTAAATAATTTCCCGGTTAATGTCTTCACAATTTGATAAAATTTGGTTAAATTACGGTGTTTAATGTCCTTAGCCCATAAATAAGACAGATACTTCTATAACCTGTGCAAAATTTCAAAACCTGCCTTCAATGAAGAAAACAAAAAATGTTCACTCTTAATGACGAATTTTAATTTTTTAGGATCAAAAGTATTTTATTCATTTTTTTTTGTTTTTCAAAGATGGGTCTATTTAATAAATCATGGTTAGCCTCCGGAGGTTGTGTCCGTGCGATGGCTTTTAAAAATAATCTCCAAATTATTATTTTGTTTTATTTTTCCAAATTAGATCCTTCTTCTTTTTAAAGGGGGGTGATTTGAATATTCTATAAAGGTATGAAGTACTTCAAAAGGTGTTACTACTAAGACCAACTCACGTATACATACTTTTAAACAAGTATTATTATATTCGTGTCTATACAATAAAGCACGGAAATTTCAGTATCTCATAATTTAGATCTCTCTCATTTCGAAGAAGGAAAAAAAAGGTAGATAAAATGGGGTATGTACGAGTATAAGCATAGACCTAAATAAAAACAAACAAGAAAAATATCAAATTAATTATTTAATAACAAAAACATTAATTTATCAGAATTTTTTAAGATTTTTTTTCTTTTTTTGGGACCTATAATAAAATTGGATTCTAGAGTAAGTGTGAGGAAATGGAATTGAGAGAAATTGGTAATAAAGTTCTGTTGTTGTTTATGAATAATTTACTGTTTTTTTTGTAATATTATTAAGCGCGAGACAAACATATTAAAATATTTAATATCTTTTTTTTGTTTTGTCGAAATAGGATACAGTGTAGACATTAATTATAGGTAAGACGAATATGTCGCACTTGCACTTTAAAAATTATATGGTTTCCATATTTATTTCATTTAAATTTTGATAATATTAAAGTTTTTTTAGTTTATAAAATCTTTAAAAAATTAAAATTAAAAAATATGTAAGTTTTTCAAAAAAAAAAAAATTATCAAAAAATTACCAACACGACTCACCAATATTCAAAAAAATAGATAAGTGTTTTAACTTAGGTTTATTACTGCCTTACTTATAACTTATTTTCAGTATTTCTGCAATTAAAATTTTAAATTAAAAAAATTTCAGTTAAAAAAATTATACTGGCATTTTGAAAAATAAGTTAAATGTATTTAAAAAATAGTTTGAAATCCTAAGATTTCAGAGAATTTTCTCAGACAGGTAGAACCCAATAAATCGAACCCATAGAAAAAGGATTTTTGACTTCAAAAAATTTGTTTATATTTTCGAGAATACAAATAGATAAATAACTTAAAAATATAAACTAACCAAAAACTCGGAAAATACCACATAAAGTTTGACGCGTGTAAAAACTTAAGTCTAAAGATGATAAAAACGGTTTGAGTATGGTAAGTGGAGTCATGGTTACTCTTGGCTAAAGATACGGATTTTAGCCACATTTTGGCTGAGTGGCACAATCCACAGGGTTTTTAGGACAATATTATTTTAGTATCTACAGGAATTGACTCTTATCGGAAAATGTATGGGTCAGTGGGTTAGTCTGTCAAAAGTAAAAACTTAGTGCAAGAAAATTTATTTTACAAAACGAAATTCAAATCCATTTTCAAATTGCAGTAGTTTGGTTTCGAAGAATGTCTTCACAATATAAACTCAAAATTTCACAACCTAATTTCCTAAAATTAAATACAAATCTATACTAATAAATAAAGCTGAAGAGTTTGTTTGTTTGAACGCGTTAATGTCAGAAACCACTGGTTCGAATTGAAAAATTCTTTTTGTGTTGGATAGTCCATTTGTCGAGGAAGGCTAATAGGCTATATAACATCTCGCTGCGACCAATAATAGCGAAGAACCAGTGGAAAATGTTGCAAAAACTGCGAAAATTATTCATCTCTGAGAGCTTCCGTTATTCGTTTCAAGGCGCTGATCTCAAAAACTACGTGATAGAATTGAAACATTCTTTTGCATTGGATAGTTTATTTATCGAGGAAGACTTTAAGCTATACAAAATTACGCTACGACCAATAGGCGAAATATAGGTCACTGGTCATTATTGGTCTTTGGTCATAAATGGTGTTTGGTCATAAATGGTCTTTGGTCATAAATGGTCTTTGGTCATAAATGGTCTTTGGTTAATATAGGTCTTTGGTCAATATCGGTCATTGGTCATTGGCGTGTACAGGTCATTGGTGAAAGGTCAAAGGTCAGAGGTCAAAGGTCAAAGGTCAGAGGTCAAAGGTCAAAGGTCAAAGGTACAATGACCAATGACCTATATTGACCAGTGACCATTTATGACCAAAGACCATTTATGACCAAAGACCATTTATGACCAAAGACCATTTAGGACCAAAGACCATTTATGACCAAAGACCAATAAGGACCAAAGACCAATAATGACCAATGACCTATAATGACCATTCTCCTATAATGATTCATAACCAATGACCAATGACCAAAGGAGTTTCTCATTTATCCCGATCGTGACGAACGCCATGCCATCGCCATTCAGTTGCGCAAAGGATTCGGACGGTTTGGTCTGCGCAGCCGCCGCCGCCGTCCCTCCAAGTAAGGATGGTCTGCCACGCTGTCACTCCCATAAAATGTACTACATAGAACTTTCCGAGGTAGTTCCACTGCTTTCATGCGAGCTAGGTGTCCTGCCCCGACGGAATCTACCGAGTTTATTTTTTTTTCACGACACATCTGAATTCGAGGTAGATTGCGCAATCGTCCTTCCTTACATACGGGGCCATCAGTTCTCCTTGCGACTTGCTCTGCGCTTAAGAGGTCAAAGTTTGCTACTATTAACCCAAGGTATTCATGCTCCATTACCTTAATTGTTTGACCAGTTGTTCTTCTCGCAGTCGAACGTCACCAAGCACTTTGTTTTTCTTTCACTAATCAGCCAGCGGGATATCGTATTAAAAAGAGAACAGAAGGCACGCATTGCATGAGATAGATTTTTGTTTTCAAACGAATTGTGGATTTTGTTTTTGAGTATTATGAGTCATGACCATCACTTTCCAGTATTGTAATTAAAAAACAAAAAAATTTAATCAAAATGTGTCGACTCCATACTTATTAATTTTAATCTGTATTTAAAATACATATTATGATAAATAATATTCAGTACACATAATTAACATATGAACATATGTTTATCTATATCTATACTAATATATAAAGCTGAAGAGTTTGTTTGTTTCAACACCCTGATCTCAGGAACTGAGTGATCGAATTGAAAAATTATTTCTGCGTTGGATAGCCAATTTGTCGAGGAAGGTTTTAAGCTAATTAAATTATTAATTAAATAAATAATTAATCAAAAATTACGCTACTATCAATAGGACCTAAGAATCAGTGGAAAATGTTGCAAAATCGGGTTGCAGAGAAAATCCGTATGTTCTTCAGCCATAATAAAATAAAACCTAAATATCCTTTACGAAGTACTTTAAAATATATATTTTTTAAAACTTAATCTTAATTGCTATAATAATAAATTGAGGCGGACGAAGTCGCGGGGAACAGCTAGTGAAATATAGATTTGTCGCCTTTATGTATGTATATATCATAATTCAAAAGGATTATTTTTCTAAAAACATTTTGTAAAACCTTAAAGTTGAAACTTCCGAGAATCATTGTCATTAAATAAAATTCCTAGAAAATTACAAATATATTTCTAATATTCTAAATTTACGTCCCCATTCTACTTAACTGATATTCAACAATTTTAAAATATCATTTAAAACTAAACTTAACTCAAAATTCTAATGAAATTCTCTTCTTCTTCCTTAAAACCATCATTTTAATACACAGAGACTAAAAAAGAGATATTTATCTAAACTACTCTACAACCACAGAAAGTTAAAGTATCTGTAATAGAAAACACTAATCCTTTTGGGAATATACATTTGTATGTAACTTCGTGTAATTTAACAAAAGTAATTTCTAGTTTAACTAGCCAAACATGCTTCCTGGGTTAAATCTACGTCGTCTTCGTCGTATCGGTACGTAGGTATACATAATCCTTTCTATACCTATACAAAGTACGAATATATCCAGGTGCAGTATATTGAAATGCATACATAGGATGTAAGTTTTGCCTTCAACATGCAATTTAATCTAGAAATTATTCCTTACATGGCAATTACTCAATTTTACACGATTATGTCACAACTGCATTATTTGTATAAGAAACGAATTCATGTTTCGAAATATGAGATCATATTTTGAATCAGGGTTGCCATCTTTGTGGTTTTGTGGGGATTTTGAATAAAATCCATTAATATATTCATTTGATGCTCATACAAATTTTACATTACTGGAAAGAGGGGATACGTTTTCACTTTGAATAAAATGCTACAAAATGTAAGGTTAAATTTTGGTGATACTTCATGTTAACATCCTTAATAGTCCTCAACGCTTAAAGTCCTTAAATTTTTCTAAATTTGAATTAGAGTTGTACAGCGGGAAGGGGATAAAGTGCATTTATGTTACAAACTACTTGATATCTTCACTACTGGAGGGATACAAAATGGCCTGTCTTGACCTCCCGCTTGGGCGCCACTTAACATTTATAATAATTAATTGATTCTATTGCGTCATCTTAAGATATTATCAGCTAAAAAGTTGTAGGATAACGTCAAAATATCGAACTGATCTTTTCTTCAAAAACTTAAGTTCTTATTATTTTTGGTAAGGGGGCAACCATACCCCAGTACACCAACCAATACTGCTTAATATTAACCACAATATAAATTGATACGTATGTGTGTGTTAAACTGTGTGTGTTTGTAGGTAAAGTAGGTATATTCTATGCACAGATAAAGGACAAAATATTTGCTTTTAGTTTATGTTCAATTTGGCAAATTTGGTCTAATTACCGGAATCAACCTACAATTTGTGATGCTCAGACAAACCTTATTTTGTATCTTCGTATCGTTTGAACACATCATCAGACAGTACACTCACGTAATCCATTAAACAAAACTACTCCACTTACTTGTTAGCTTCATATCTTCTTCGTTGGAATAATACAAATACAAGTACTCGTACTACCACACCTATATACCATACCTACTCGTATCTCTGATGATATGTTGTATGGCTGATATGGTTGGCTGGTATCTTTTGAATACTGCATTGCGAATCCTTAACCTCATTTAATATCTTCATGAAGATAATTTTGTTGTACTTTCGACTCGTATACTCATTTAGACGAACATACATAGCTCGACTTGTATACAATGTCTTAGAGTTTGAATACGTCGAAAATGGTAAACATTTTATGGATGGTTGTTGGATGATGGCATCGGGATAGGTATAATAAGATTGCAGTAACAAAAGTGATCACATGATATCAGGGAGGATTTAATGTGATGTGTTTCATCAAATTATTGCACGTGGGGTATGTACCATTTTATAGTTCAATTAAGGCCTAGATATGTTTGTAAGCTATACCCATTGGGATGCATCAGTTCAGTTCGCAATACTAAGTTCTTAGCTTGGAGTTATAGGTACAGGTACATCACAACGCAAGATATTTCTTCAAATAGTTGGACACTTAAAAAAGCTGACATTAGAACTTAGAGGTTTGGTATATTGGCCTCCAACATATAAAAATGATCTTCCATACACTGGTGTGGTTTAATTATGTGGTACAAAAAACTTTTTGAGTATGTTACCCCATGAACTTTCCTTCACTAAAATTAATTCCACATTTAGTTATTAAGGTTTGAAAAACCCAATTCTGGGGTTTAATTATCTTCAACAACCCTTAGATCTGGGATAAGTACTATTTTATTGAAAAAAAAACACTTTTTAAAAGAAATTTTGGTAGATGTAACTCGTGTATTTTATCAATTTAGTTTTAAAAAGCTTCCTTTTCCCGTTTTTTCAGATTCTGAGTTAACCCATATCAAGTCAAAAAGAAACTTTAAAAAAACATGCAATACATACTAAAATCATTAAAATAAGCAGCAATTAACATCAAATTATTTAAATTCAATGACACCTACCAAAAAATTAATTTGTACACCTACATGCTACATGTTTTTTCTTTTCATTGATTATAATCAAGTAAGCAAGGCAATGAACTATGACATAGAATACATCGAACAAAAAAAAAAAAAATTCTAAAAACAATTTTATAAGTTATTTGAAAATTAAATACAATTCTTAAAAAAGTTTTAAAATTAATTGAAGTTTTTAATAAATTGATATTAATTGATGATACGATGAAAAACATAGAAAACATTGCACACAAATTTTGAATTTATTTTCGAAATTTGTAAATAAAAATAAGTCATACATTTTTCAATACAAGAGTCTTTCATCTCTTCGAGAAAGTTACCAATGAATACAAAAAAAAAATAACATAGAAAACATCGAAACATTTATTAAATCTAAAAGCAGTATAAAATAGTTTATTTGCATTTACATTACAACCACAAGATTTTCTTTAATTATTTATTGTAAAATTACCATAGCAACGAAAAAAAACATAGAAAACATCGCATTTCAGATTTGGACTACCTTTGATGACTAAGGCATACATTTTTACTTCATCAAAAAATATCTTTTAAAATACAAATTTTTGTCGAATTTTCCAGCTTGTCCTTAAGCTTTTTGTAATTTTCTATGATACAACTGAATCCTTCTTTTTATCACCACAATATTTCATTATGGAGTCTTATTTACACGTACCCTTACCCAATTTTGTTAACATAATTTCCATAGACAGATTTATGTTTAAGAATTCTGTGCTCATCATCAACACAAGAAGCGACAAACCCAGCTTTAATAGCTAATAGTTATATAAGAGCTAGGTAAAAAAAAACAACGCATGAAATCCAGTTTATTATTCAAAACTAAATCATGTCAATCACATCTGCTTCTGGTGTTCTAGTGGCAAAAACAAATTTGTTTGTCATTTTTCTGATATTATCATAAAAATCATTTTGCAAAATATTTCCAAATCACTTTTCTGCCTACGCAAATAGCCCAATAAACGTTATTATGTTTTTTTTTCCCTCCTTTATACATTATGGGCTTATGCATTGTATGTGTGTGAGTATATTATTTTTTTTATCCTATAACAAAATATTTTTTGTTTTGTTCTCAAACGCTTACATGCTCCTTTTCTCGTTGCCATATCATCATATCATGATGTCCTTACGCAAGGACATCAGGAGCGCGCGAACATTCTGTGCGTGATGGTCGTTCTTCTTTTGCTATGCAAAATAGAAACGAAATAAAAGATATCCCGCTCTTCATATCAAACACATGCAAATTTTATGATAGTAATCACGAAGGTCCTTTGAGAGCAGTTCAAAAACGAAACGACGAAACCCAAGGACTCCAATCTGTCATATATGTATTCTCTGTGTCATATCCGTATTCACAGCCACACGTCCCGTTGTCGCGTCGCGTCGTCGTCGTCGGTCGCTTGCGTTCGTTGTCGTTGTCAATGTGAACAAAACCGCAGAAAATTCTGTTTTTTTTAATGATAATAAACACATTTTCGCTCTCTCTCAATAAAATCATATACCTATTATGCCTATAAAAGGACATGCGGATGCGGATGTGGATGCTAAATGTGGGATGTTGTATATTATCGCTTAAGGCTGCTCCTAGACAATGTGTCAGGGATGTATCAATGCACTGAACTGTTTACACGGACACATTAACGAAGCGTGATTCAGCTCCAGGATACTTTCGCTTTTACACTTAAAGGAAAATAGCCTGCAAATAAATCATATGAATGGTATAATCAAATTATTAAATAAACAACTGATGTTTTGCATATATATATATTAAAAATAGGGTTATTTAGATACTAAAAGATAAAAAAGGGGACATTCACGAATTTCTGTCCTGATTCGTATAAACTGGTATAATTTATTTTTAATCGTCCAAATCAATTGTTTTTGTCGTAAATCGATCAAAATAAAATGAATTATACAAAATAAAGTAGTTTAATGTAAATAATTCAAGAAATCGAACAAAATGTACGGTATTCTATATTCTAATGGTATAAAAATAATCACAAAATAAGTTAAAATCATATTTTTGGTTATCACATTCTATGAAAAATGTCAATATGTACCTACTCGTAGATGTAATAAAATGGTAATTATAAATATTTTCAATGCTTTCATAACAAAACTTTCATAGTTTATCTGACTGGTATAATCTCAGAAACCTTTTTTTCTTCTATCTTAATCGATTGAGATCGTTAAAAACAATAATAGAATATTTGTAAGATTTGTACTCTTAAGAATTTAATATTAAGTATATCTTTTGAGTTAACATTGCATTGTTTATACCAATTAGAAGAAAATAAACTTTATGACAATTTTGAATTTTGGGAATGTGAAAATTAGACAAAACAATACATATTAAGTTATTTGACTTACCAATGGATTAAACCTATCCAGGTTTTGAATTATACCATTTAGATCAATGGATAAAATTAAAGTCTGCTCTTTTATACCAGTCATATTTTAGACTACTTATTTTCTAAAATATCCTAATGTTATCATTTCTTCATATGCATATTTTTATTTAAGAACTTTTTATTGGTATAAACTGGTCTAAAACAATAAATCTGACGGTTACAGAAATGTCAAGTAAATTACCACAGAATACATTTTTTTTCGTTCAGTATACCAAACAGCCTGTAGGTAGATAGGACATCCCCATCCACCACAGCATCACCATAATATATCATCTAACCAAATAGCCATCCAATATAGATTCCACATGATTTAACACGAAAATATGAAAATCTTAAGGATATGATGGTTGCATGATATGGGCTCATATATAAGGATATGTAACTATGTACATATGTTTATATATGTACATTCTTAGCTAGGACACCTTATACCCGCATATTAAAATGAAATGAAGCATTGAACTTCACAAAAGCTTCACATAATCTAATCTCTGCCAAGGGAAAAAAATAAATAAATAAAAAAATAAAATAATAATAATATGTGAAATTGGATTTTCCACGCGAGAATGATGTCCATAATGAAATTTGAAGAAAAAAAATATATTTCCCAGACAACAGAGAGAATGAACTTTAGAGCCTCCAAAAAACCAGATGAAAAAAAAAATTAAATAAACTCGCGGTTTTTATTCGATTTAAGAGGTCCTTTGTGGCTGGCCCGCAGAAAAATACCAAGTGTAGACATTGCTCAGTCATGTGAGTTTATTTGCGCAAAAGCGTTGTTGTTATGCCTTTTCAAGCTAAAGCCCGGCTTATATACCTACTCATAGAGTTTATCCATAAAATTAGATTGAATGTGTTGTTATCAAAGGAGGCGGCAAATTGAAAATATGGTGTCGTTTAACCTGACAATAAAAAACGGAAACAACAAACTGAGTGTGTGAGAGTTTGGAATGGAGTATGAGTATATGAACGCAAGGTCGGTAGTCGGTGCTGTGATGCGGTGATGGAGGAAGGCCCTTATCGTCGCTAACATGACATATGAGGACGTAAAGCAACCCGGATAACCACCCAGCGTTTGAGGCTTATTGTAAGTTATGAAGTGACAGCTTGGAGATTAAATTAAATTTTATTGTTATTTTGTTATTCTTCTTCTTTTGTTGTTGGTATTGGTATGATGTTATATGGTGTTTGTCTGTTGTTGTTGTTGTTTTTTGTTTCTTTTTCCATTTTTACCGGGCTATAAACAAGGGTATTTTTATATTCATGTTAAGAAGACGGATTTATATTTAAAATAAGAAAATTTTAATATTATAAAATATAAACTTGCTGGATACGAGATTCGAATGTTGATAATTTATGTCCTTGTCCATAACATACACAGTTTTTTTTTTTTTTTTTGAGTAAAAATATTTGAATATTTTTGTATTTTTTGTAACCTTAAGATAACGTTATTTACGATTTATTTATAGTGTTATTTCTTAATAGGAAAGATTAGAGATACCAACTAATTTTGAAAGCATCTAAATAATGTAAAAATGGCGAAAATCTAACCATGTTCAGAAAAACAATTCCTCAGTCAAATACTGAGGAATAAGGATTTCAGATTCCCTTGTTCACTTTCGGACATTTTTATGAAGTCTATAAAATATGGCTTCTATTTAGCTGTTAAAATTAATCTTGGTAGATATACCAAATATTAGATATTCGATAACAATTTGAACTTATATAGTGCATGTAAACATTGCCAAGCTAAAAAAATTAGAAATAGTGGAATTATGTTTTTTAAATACTAATGATACAAAAAAGTGCGTATACGCCCAGTGTACCTTTGATGTTGTAACGTTTCTAGGGAGAATACAATCAAGTACTTATTATGTTGAATTTCATTTCAATCTTCACGAACTTTTTAAAATAAATTCACTTACTAGAGATGTCAATTAAGGAAGATAAGTTGTGTTTTATTCACTGCTGTATAGCAAGTGTAGTTTTCAAGTGAAAAAAACGATCAAACACATTTTTATACATCACCAGCACAGCTGTCATTTTTTTGCTGTCTTCTTTTTTAACAACAATCATATTGTTTTTGTTTGCCTATGGAGATATTGCTGCGCTGTCTACCCAGTAGTGAATAAAACACAGTAAAATTCCGAACAATTTTTAAAACAATTTTTCCTGAAAATTTCTAACGCTTTGATACTAATCTAATACTGATGTTTGGTTAAAAGACGAATCCAACAAATTTCAAATCATTGATTCAGCAGTTCTTAAAAAGCATTAAACTCACCCAACTTTATTTAATTTATTGACATAAGTTTTTTTTGATAATAATAATTAATATAAATTGCTTTCACCTTGACACATTTTCAATACAAAAAACAAAAAAAAAAAAAAAAAGATTTACCTGTGCAGATACAACATTAATATTGACAAGTACGTATTCATTGTTAAACAATTAGTTGTTGTTAATTTTTTTACTCACTTTGACTTTTTGTACACATTTTTGACAATGAGTTTCTTTTATTGTTATTTCATTTATCTGCAAAAAATTAACTTAACAAAAATCACGTACTCCTACTTTCTCTATACACATTAAACCAAACTAAGATGAAGAAAAAAAAATTGTCAATGAATATAAGAAAACTATACTTAATGGAATTATAGTGTCTAAGCATGCAAAAAAGTAAAAAAAAAAGATATTCATTAATCACACGTTAGCATTATAATTTCTCTCATAATTTATGATCTCAGCTGAAACAAACAACAAGATACTAAATTTATAGCAAAATGATTGATGTATCCCAAAAGGTTCACTTCAAAGCAATGGATGGGCCACCGCGGGGGTAGGTCGAGTCAGTGCTGTAGTGGCGAAAGCTGAATTGATTGCTAAGAACAAAATCAAGACATCAATTAAAAGAAACAGAAATAGAGCAAGTCTGATACTCGTATAAGATGTTTTTTTTGTCGGAGTTCTTAATAGCTTAATTAAGATGACCAACTATAATGTATCTATAGTATGTATCCAGACATTGGAGAAGGAGAATAACAAACTTCAGATCACATGTGTATTTCTTTGCATATAAATTATATAAATAACCTATGTATATATAGAAGTTAAATAAATTATTGGTTCTTAATGGGAAGCATATTGACTTGAGTTTGACAAAATAAACAAACATGTCAAAAGTTGAGTGTATGTGGTCGAAGAAGAAATGAAATGTGTTGTTTAAGAAGATAGTCTTAGCTCTTTGTCTTGAAGTATTGAAGCTTTTATAATTCAAGAGTCCATAAGTGCGTGTCCATTTGAGAGTATTGAAGAACTAGTAGCCTTTAAGAATCTTTGATCAAGTGAACAATCTCCAACGAAGTGATGAACACATTCCTGAAAGTGGGTAGTTAGAAGATTTGATTTTATGCTTTAAAATTTGTAAATTTTGAGAGTCGCTTGTGAGACGGGAAAGAGTAGCTGTCAAAATTACCTTCATTATTAAAAATTGTAGTGAAATACTAAGCTTAATGTGCTGCTGTAACTTCTTCAATTATTAAAAACAATTTGAGGGTTAGGTTAGTACAGGGTGCTTTTTTTGACGTGTGGTTTTCAATCTGTCAATATATACTTTTTCCGGAGTTGGTCTTTTTGACAGATGTTTTATGCTCAGTTTGGTTTGACATTTTATAACGAATTGAATTGCTACTGAATAACATTTTCAAATTGTGAACATTTCTCATTACCAACATAATGGTTCAGTTCGTCCGGTGAGATGGCCATCACCGATCCTGAATTTTCAAAAGAAAGTTATTTTTCAGCGATGAAGAATTCTGTTCCACAAAATAGAGACTAGGTGAGTAGATTTTGATATCAGCCAGACCTAAAAGAGAGCTTTTCCATCACCCCTTAATTTCAGAACTAGTAAAGGTAGGGTTTCGACCAATAAAAAAGTTGTTAAGGGAAAATCGATAGATAAAGTGAAATTAGCTTACGTTTCGCACTTACTACGAAATAGCAAAGATTTTCTTAATATTCTTATCACATAACCAAAATTTCCTGTGAAAAAAAAATTTCTCGTAAGAAAATTAATTTATTATCTCACTGAGTGAACATTTTACTTGAATTATGCGTAGAACCCTATCACCATAAAAAAAAAACATGAAGTCTCTACGCGTTTAGACACTCAAACTGAAATCTCTGTTAGAATGTTTGTGTCAGAATTTGCCAAAGCAACCATTTTTAAAGCAATATTTTGAATAAATTAACTTGAAACAATGACTTCTCCGAGAGTGTGATATGTTGTATAGCTTCATACACACTTACACACACTCGCTTGTACCTTGTTATACTAACAAACTGGATGAATTATACGATCTGGAGCTTATAAAATATATGTATCTACATAAGTCATTCATATAAATAACTCACATGCTCATGCATTACACATAACATATCCATATACAGCACACCCCAGACAGTGATTTGTCCCCAAACGTAATATGTCGGCATGCCATTAATACTAATGCCACCTCTAATTCCAAGTGAGTAAACAATTCAAGTAGAGTCCCACAGTTATCATTTCATCGTCACTTTTACTATAAACTCGCGCGAATCTTGAGGAGAGGTTAGGTTGGGTATAAGCGTCATTTATATGCCTCCCCCCCCCCCCAGCAAAACGCTAGGCACTCGTAGGTACATATACTCAAGCCGTACCTATATTAGCATAACGTGTACCGTGTCAAAGGCAAGTAAAATAAAATTAGGAAGAGCGAAAAAAAAAATAAAACTAAGAATAGATCTTCCATAGTCGTATATTTCTTCTATACCTTTTTATGTACCCAAACAACCATAGTTCGTTTCCTCATCCTTATCCTCTACACATCCCTCAAACCCTCCATTGAAAAGACAAACATCAAGAATTGTTGGGAAGTTTCGTATAAGGATACTCGGCGGCGGCTTCTCATTTATTGAGGCCACCTAGCATCCTAGCATCGTATGGGTTAAACCCCTAATTTATTAAAGCAAATTCAACCATTCCCGCCTTCATTCTCACAACGACCGACGACGACGACGACGCCCACACCCACATCAATATACTTTGTAAATCTCAAGAGTTCGAAGAGGCGCCCACGACACGGTGGGATTTGGTGCAGGAAACGTCTTAGTTTTGTGGTAACCTATACTCCTCTTGAATATGGTTTACCATCAAAGCACGACAACAATAGTGTATATGGGTATATACGAATGGTGATGCGGAGTATAGGGAAAGTAGTTTAGGAGTATAACGTAGCAACCGCAAAAAAGGGGTTTTAAAATGTGAATACAGTGTTGCCATACTTGACTAAATGTTTTGATAGTTTTGTGAGGGATTAAGAGACATGTGGGATTATGTAAAGCCGTTTAAGAAAACTTTTCCAAGTTTTTCAATGTTAATTCAAGAAAAGAACTTTTTATAATTGAATATCCCATCACTGAACTATAGTTCTAAGGGATTTTGTTGTGATCAATATTTTGTCTTCAGCTATCTTAGATTTTAGAAAAAGCTTAATAAAATTTTAATAATGTGCAGAGACCTTTAGATAAACCCAGATTTCAAAATACATATGGGATATTCACAAAATATGTAAGACCATGGTTTCTGGTCAAAAAAGATTTATATCTTATTAATTCATTTTTAATTTTAGTTAATTTATCAATCGTTGAAGGTTTACATTATAAATCAAAGATTCTTAATAACTTATTTGTGGGATATTCAAATATTTAAAATATAAAAACTAGTAGGTACCTAAAATTTTTTCAGAATATCCCACAATTTAGCTTATAAAAATCCCTGAACATCTTAAACCTTTTCTGATGAATTACAAGACCTTTTTGGGCGAATATCCCAAAAAAAATTCTGTAATATCCCCGAAGATCACAAAGTTATCTTAATACTTCAAAAGGTGATGAAACTTGTAATGCTTTTTTGAAAAATTTAAACGACCGTTTTTGTCCAATATCCCACAAAGTAGATCCTTTTAATTTGATAGTAGGTACTTATTGACCTAAACAAACTAAAACTAAATATCCCATACAAAAATTTAGATTTAAAAATTTTTGACGACCTCGATTAAGTTTTGATTGAATTTGGAAGGGTTGGTGCAACTTGTTATCCTTGTGTAATGAATCTAACTTGTATGTACCATTAATAAAATCCCACATTTGAGTTACGTAGTAGTATTTATCTGATATGTGATAAACGTTTTTTTTTATAATTTTTTTCTAGAAAAGTGATCAATTACGTTGAAATCTTGAATAATTCGCTTTAAAGGCGAATATCCCACAAAAATGAATTTGAAAAAGATTTTGTTGAATTTTTTTATGACTTTCTAAAAAATATGAGACTTTTTGATCTTTGTTTTTACTAAGTACTACCTTTTTTTCCTAGTCGTATATCCCACATATAAGGTGCTAATAGATCGTTCAAAGATCCCAAAATCTGAAAATCCCTTCTAAGAAATCAGTTTTAGTGATTACAGTCCCATAGATCTAATTCAAAATTCTCTAGTGCGGCAACACAGGGCTTGATAAGCTCTCAAAGGTAAAACGTATGCATAAGTGCTTAGAAGGGGTAATGGGGGAGGCTTGAAGGGAGGCAGAGGTTACGACATAATGATGGGTGATGGCGATGCTGCTGGGTTTGGTGTATAGATATATTCGCTATATGCGCAAAGGTAAATGGAAGTCGAAAAACGTATAAGAACAAGAAGTATAGGATATGCCTTGATTACACACAGAGCCCGTATCTTTAGATTCTGAATAATAGGATAATTTGCCTACACATCCACTTCCCTTCCACCTGCTAACGACTTCGACTATGCCAGTCGGAGCTGGAGTCTTTTGATGAAGGTTCTCTCTCTCTCTTTCTTCTCTCGCATATATTTATCTTGAATTCTCAGCAGCTAGAAAAACATCAGTGCAGTATGGGAGGATGATTGCTTTTATTTGTGTGTATGTGTGTTTAAGACGCATATATACAAAAAAAAAAAAAAAAAAACAACCAACTCACCTTAATGGAGTTTTCATACATATTTAATGGCCTCAGAATGACATCGTAAGTTTAGGGCGGTAGTGGGATTATGTCTTATCACAGGATAAAGAGCACTACTAGCTCTGGTTTTACCAAAGACAAGTAAAAGTATATAAGTCTACATCGTGTATAGTGTAAATATAACACAAATATACATCTATGCATATGTATGTAAAACTTTCCAAGGAAAAATTTACATTTATACGTTCATTATGCCGCACAAAATCTAAGGACAAGATGTTCCTTTTCTGCATGTTTAAGAGTGGAAAGATTAGAAATAAACACTTGAAAATCAAGTTTTCAAAAGCTTTAAGGGTTGCCATGATGGGAAGATACGACGACGACGATATCACTATACCAACCAAACCATCCTACGCAGAAAACGGTTGTTATAAAACCTTTCTGGGAATATATAGGTTTACATACGACTAGACTATATATGTACATACATAGATACTCGTGTATGTAGAAGATAGTTTATTAGCATTGATTAATCACTTATAAGAGAGTCAATTGGTTTTAGCAGATTTAGCGATGGGTTAAGTGGAGTTGTATAGTTTTAAATGAAATGGGTTATAGGAAGTTTCGTTACGAATAAGGGGATTTGATAATAATACCTGTGTATGTAAATTAGTTTATAAGTAACTTTTGTGTTCATATTTCACCTTGACTTTCAGATAAAATATACTTACTCCTACATTACATTATATTTATGTTTTTATAGATAATAATTATAATAATAGGTAATCTAGAATATTAATCAGGGGGAAGTGAAAGACAAGAATATAGGATGGCTTAAGGGCCTTAAAGTTATACCTATTAATGCGGGTAAATGACATAAAGACATTATGAAAACAATAAACACAATGGGGTTTTTAAAATAAACATGAATATGAATATTATCGTAAATTAATAATTTTAAGGTACAAGAAAATCATTCACTTTTTCAGGATGAATAATAATATCCTTAATCTGAAAGTAACAGAAAAATCTTATAAGATGAGGATGTTAGTGTCAAAGTCTCAAATCTTAAATTAGGTATCCTTGACTTAGATGGTTCTGTCTACTTTCTACCAGCCTCCATAATCTGATTTATGATTTTGCTGTTGGTAATAAAGGGAAGATTTAATGAAAAATTTACTTTCTTAGCTAGGAAAAATGCAATGACAACATTCGAAACTTATATTTTCACGATTATCCTTAGTTCAGTATTAATGTTTCTGATAATTCGTTAGTTAGGTTACCACGACCATAATCGTCTCGAAAACCGGGATTTAGCCCTGGCCTATTGTACGTCATCTCTACGTCATGGTGTTCCACCTTGCTGTCTATCAAAAAATTTACTATTTTCCGAGCTGGTTCCCATTAGCTCATGTGAGCCAGGTGACCTGCTCGTTGGAGTCTAGTGAGCAAAATTTTTCACGATATAAACGAGCCTAAAACTTAGAGGTCAAAGTGCCTTTAATTAAGCATCCAGGTCTCGAATCTTTATGTGAGTATTGTCAGAAACATTCTGTACAGCAGCAGCTTAGAAGTTGCAATAATGTTTCTGGATTAAAGGAGACTGTTTTTCAGTCCTAAAAATGAGGGATAGAATTGTCTTATGTAAGGTCCTTATAATAACAATAAGAATTAACCAGTTCCAACTGTTAAAAGTGATAGTCACTTATAAAAGTAAAAAGTTACTTTCAAACAAAATTCACAGTTTAGTTCGAATATCATTTGAAATGAAAAACTATTTCACACAAATTAATTTTCGAACCATCACAAAGAAGTCAATTTGATTATTCGAATTAGAAATTGTGTTTGCTTTACTTGATAAAGTTACCATAGTAATTATGATTTTGACACTTCAGATTTGACATTATTCAATTGAATTGAAAAGAATCACATTCGACCATCAAAAATTGATATTACAAAAGAAGGGTTGAAGAATTAACCAATTAATTAACCAACTGTCAAAATGCTTAGATAAATACTAGAGTTGTGAACTTAATAGCTGACAAAACATCAAATTAGAAGTATTTCATTCGTTGTCAAGGAGTTGAAGTTGAAGACCAAACAGCTAACTACAAGTTGACAGTTTTAGAAATTTTTAATAAAGTACTGTAAAATCATCTAAAGCCAAAATTGACTCATTTCACTTCGGAATAATTCCCATAATAAATAAATAACAAATAATGATAAGTTGATTTTTTAATTATAAAATTTCATCGATAAATTATTAATTTATTATTATATTTTAAGAATTGAAAATATCAGTTTTTCGCTTTAACCCTTAAAAGATATTCTGTGTCTTAAAGAAGTTTGGAATATTTGTAATGGCTTGATTCTGAAAATATTAATTTATTTTAAAACGAAGCTTCATTACAGGGTTCAGCTGTTTTAGCTGAAATCGTCAGGATTTTTGATGGACATCTGTACTCAATTTTAAGCAAGGCTAACACTGCACATGAGGATTCCCCCACTATCATTTCTTAGTAAAAAAAATTGATCCTTGACTTTTTTAGAAGAAATAAGTCCCTCACATTTAATTTTCCAAAAAATCATTTCTTTCTCAACTAGTTAGACATTTCTCCAAGGCTCCAAAACCTACCTAACTCTGTCTTGAACTCTTTTTCTTTAAATATTTCATCCGATTAAAAAAAGAGACAGTCAAATTGCACACTCAAAATCCTCCTGGCAAAAATTAAGCTTAATTAGTTTGGGCATACAGATCAGATCACGCTAGTTCAAAAGTCACAGCAGCGTATTCCTTTGCCTTGTCCTTGGTCATAAAGACATTTTTCATTATAAAATCGCTCCAACTTCAACTTGAAGAAACTAAAACTTCATCTTAAAAGGACGAAAATCATAAGAAGATAAAAAATAAAGAACTTGAAAACGTTTAGCAAAAAAAAAAAATGTCCTATAAAATATTTATACTTGGCGGAGCCAATTGTGGAAAAAAGTTTCTCAGTGTCGGGTCGCTTATGTGGGTTTTTTTTTTTTTGTCCAACTTGTGAAACTTTTCACTGCCTGACTCTCGGAGTGTTATATCCTCATTTGGCAAAAAAGAAAAAATCGACAAAAGATGACTATGGGAAGTGCCTTATTGGGTTGAAGTACTTAATTCGGGCAAACATTTTAATTTTATGTGAAAGTCACGTCCTGGTGGTAATGGATAGGGGGGGAGGAGTTGGTGGTGTGATATTTATGTGGGTATATACCTAAACCTCCTCTTATATTCAGACGCCGCGACTTGTATTGTTTATTTATGACTTAGTGGTGCTAAAGTTGTATATTTTTTGAAAATAAGTTTACAATCTTATTGTCTGCCCTGCTCTGCTCTGCGATGGTATTTTTTTTTTCGTTGGCATTTTTGATGTTTTCTTACACTGTTTCGCTGTCTTGATACTATAAAGCAATTTTCACCAAAATGGCCTTTCTGTTTATATAACAGGGAATTTATTACTCGCTGATTTGACAGCCGATTTGACAGCTATAAAGTAACAAGCGTAAATTTTTTGGGAGACAGTAATTTTTGTTTTTTTTTTTGTTGGTATATTTTTGTTGTTACAATAAATTTAAGTTTGACGGGTGTAATTTTGTAAGAATCAAGGGAAGATTTATATTTTATATTATATTATTATTATTTTTTTTTATGGAGCTGTGTTGAATTGAAGTGGCTTTTTTGTGTGAATATAAGAACTATCAATGTATAAGATACGTCGTGTTAAGGGAGTATTTGGTCAAGGAAACCAAACAGATAATAAAACTGGTTTTTGTTTTAAGGAAATTTCAATTTTAATAAAATTCAAAATTATAGCGTAGTTAAAGAGAATAATGATTCCGGGAAGGATTTTTGTTTTCCTTTTGACAAATGTTAGGAACCGGAATGATCTAAAGGAGGAAACAAATAAACTTTGGGTGATAAAACCCCTGAACAAAATCATTGAGGAGCCATGTCTGTACTTTATGTTTATGCATTATGTTTTTAATTATTAAATTTAACAAAATTAAGAATTCTTTTGATTCATTTGTCCAGAAAATAACGAAACTATATCATCTTCACTATTTATAAAAAAAAGTTGCTCATACGCCAGGGTGAACCTTCAATAATTCGTTTTGTATGTAAGTTGATCCAGCTCATCATTAAAATTATAGTCAGGATTAAAGTGACTAAAATAGAATTCCCAGAAAATGGATTTCACTTGAAACAATAAAACACAATTTTTGTTATTTTTTATTTTAATTAGCAAATGACTTCTGTTATTTTATTCGAATCGAAATAAATTAAGTGTACAATATTAATGTGCGAACAATGAGAGAAATAAATGTCCCTTTATACAGTTTTTTTTTTTTTTGTTTTGTTTTTTATTTTAAGATTTATTTTTTATACAATTTCTGTCATTTTCATTACTTAATAATTAAAAAATAAAGGAAAATAATCACATACAAAAAAAAATATACAAAAAATTGAGTTATCAAGAGAAAAAATATCAAAATTGAAATATTGGGAGATAATTAAAAATAAAAATTATAAAATAGAAAATAGAAAATAGAAAATCATTGCTTAGATTCTTAAAAATATATATAGTTTAAATTTTTATTTAATGATTTTATTCAAAAAATCATTTCAACACACTTAATAAAGCTTAAAGCGTAAACATCTAAAATATTTATAAAATTAAAATAAATTTGTTTAAGAAAATCATATTGGAGCTGGTATTAAATCGGCGAATAAATTAATATTCATTTTTTTTTTTTGGTTTTTCTTTGAAGAAGCGTTTTAAAGTTTTTGCCTTATGAACTAAATTTTTTTTTCTCTTTATAGTACCTTAGCTATTCTAAAAAATATTAGTATTTAATATTTCATGGTTTTCCCCTTATTTTTTTGTCTTTTTTTTGTTTGAAAAAATTAAAACTAAGACAAGAAAAACAATTTTTTTTTACATCTACCTAAGATACTTTACAGTTGTTTTTTTTTTTAATTATTTGAATTTTTCCTGTTGGTTGCGATAGTTAATATATATTTTTTTATTTTTGTATTTAAACATTTATATGGATTTTATTTTGTATATATATAATATTTTTTGGTTTTTATTTAATGTTTTTTTTTTTTTCATTTTTGTCGTACACTTATTCCATAGGTTTTGTTTATATTGAGTGCATTTAAATGATGGAAAAGAAAATGAGAACAACAGGATACGGGTGGGGTAACTCTATTCTGATTTTATTAGAAATGGTTTTGTCTTGAAACAATAATTTTTGTTTTTGTTTCTATTTTTTTTTTTTTGTAAATCTTAATAGAGTTTGCTGTGTGTATTTCCTTTTATTTTTATTTGTATTACGTTTTACTTTGTTTACAATTTGCACCTTGATTGTCAACTAAAATTTAGTTATGTTCATGAAGATCTTTTTACATTTTTATTTATTCCTTATATCAATTACCACTTATTTAATTTAAATTTAATTTTTTTCTGTATTGTTAATAAATTTTCCATTTTAAAAAATATACATTATACATAGCCATTAATATTTTTTTGTCCTTTTTACCGAGTTTCATATTTTTTTTTGTTTAAATTTAACGCTTGACAATATTTTCTTTATTTTTTTTTTTTGCTAAACATTTAAATTTTATTAAAATTTATTTTATTTTTTATTTATTAAAAATATTGTGTCAGTCTTACTCTACATATACACACAAAATAAATTCGGCTATAACTCCAAATTAATAATGAATTTTATTTTTTTTATTATTTATTTGATTTTTTTAATAATTTTTTTTTAGAGAAATTCTCAAGGTAAGACTTTTAAAATAAGAATTATGACTTTTAATAAAATTAAACCCATCTGTATTTTTGTTTTTCTATTTCATGAAATCATGTTTTTATAAATATACATTATTCATATATTTTGTCACTTAGATTCTTAAGTTTTATGTTTTTTTGTTTTTTATTTGTATTCTGTTTTTCAACTCAACCGTAACTTTATGTTTAGTAGAAGAATATATTTACATTATGGTTGTGTAAATACATTTATTTTGGTTTTTTAGTATTTAAACTTGTTCTTAAAAATATAAATATATATATATTTATATGTGTATACATATGTTTTTTTTTTTTGTTTTTAATTTTGTTTTAATGTTAAAAATGGTTTTGCTTAAAACTACACTTAAGAATAAGCTTAAATATTTTTGTTTTATATTTATTTTATTTTTAATGCAATTAGAGGGTAGATTCATAATGAAACTAAGAGGGAGTTCTGAATTTGGGGAAATATTTTGACACTTTAAAGTTTTTAAGTTTTATTTTTATGATTTTTAAGAAATTATAAATACCAAAAAATTAGTAAAAAATAAAAGTTTTCAATGAACTCAAATGATCATCTTGTTTTAATTTAAATTCTATTGCAAGTTATTTCAATTGTTAAACATTTAATTGAAATAAACCCCCTCAAAGTTTCATTTAAATGAATCAGAAATAATAAATTATTATTATTTTTTTTAGAAAAACTAGATAAAACTTATTTACCTAATGACTACCAGCTATGGTCCTATATATTCCTATATTTATATATATGTATGTATATATAAATATTTTTGTATATAAAAAAATAGTGCTATGAAATTGTTTAAACAAATAATTTATTATTATGTGTGTGTAAGTGTGTGTTTGTGTGCAAGCTCATTTCTCATGGAAAAATAAATATTTTTTTTTGTTTTAAAATTTAAATTAGGTAAATTAAATGTGTATTCGTTTTATTATTTAAATAATAATGTACATACTTTTGTTTAGGATAAAATTAAATTTTTCTTTAAAAATATAATTAAATAAATTTTATATTTATGTTATGTACTATATATTAAAATATGTAGTTAGGCAATTATAAAAAAAAACCGCATCGCAGCACAAGAATATAGATCTCTCAGCACATGGCAAATAATAAATATTTTTTTTATATCATTTTTTCTACAAATCAGATTTTTTTTTCTTAAATTATTTTTCAATTTTTTATATTAGGATGTGAAACATGCATTCAGACACATACACCGCTATACCCAGAGACGCACTTTGACCTTATTTTGTAAGAAAAATAAAATATCTAAAATCAAACAAAAATTTAAAGAAAATACAAAATTAAAGAAAACGAAAAAAAAGATCCTAATAAAAACTAGAAATCAATGAACGATAAATCTACGACCAAAAACGCAAAGTTATCGTCCCACCTACGAGTGGTCCTCCAACCGACCATACAAGCACACAAAACAAGGACCAATGGGAGAAGATACTCTGGCAACTGCTGGCCGAATGCGTGCCACGCACATCCATGCCAATCGATTCCCTTGACAATGGCAGCTCAGTGGGGTCGCTAAGCTCCTCCGGACACGGCAGCGTTTCGGCCCGCAATTTTAAAAGTTCGACAACACGTCCGACACCTCTGGCATCATGCTGGAGCGGCTGGTGCTGTTGTGGTTGTTGCAATTGCCGTGACCTATGAATTCCAATGGCATTGTTCGTGTCCAAGCCGTCGATGTTGCCAATGCCGATGCCGGTGCCGGTTCCATCGTCGGCATCGTTCGCATCGTTATCGAAAACATACGGAGCCTCATCGACATAATACTCATGGCCGGGCTCCATCGATGCAGCCGAAGCACGATTTCTATTACCAAACTCATTACCGCTGCTGATGCTGCTGCTGCTGCTGATGCTGCTACTGCCTCCGGCAACCAGAGCTGAATTTGACTGTTTGTGATGCGGATAGAGGTCCAAGGACTGCTGGTCCTGCTGTTGATGACGTCTATACTGCTGTCGGTGTTGCTTCGTTCCCGGCTGAACAATACTGCTACCAATGCCAATGCCACTGACACTACCAATGGATGGCCCATTGCCGCGGATCGCATTCATCATGAGGACGTCGTTGTTGTCGATGTTCGAGAGTCCTTGCGGCATATTGTTCTTTTTGTCATCGTACAGCGTGCAGACGATTTCCTCCAGGGACTCCTTCAGATTAATGTTTCGGGTTTTATTTCGCAGATCGAATATCCATTGGAGTCGACAGTCACAAATGAAGTTGTTGTCTGTTTGAGAACGAAAAAAGAGAAAGAAGGGGGGAAAATGCAAATTCCATTAATTGGGTTATTCAGGTTTTTTGATGTATGGATTATTTTTTTTTTCAATTTTCTTCTCTTAAAAAAAAAGGATAAAGAGACAAAGGTGAGTGTATGTACATACATCGATACTCGTATACAAGGATAACAGATGCTGCTCACTTTTTCGAATTTCAGAAAACATATTGAACGCTACAAAACGAGGATATTGAATATTCTTTTGAATTCATTCAGATAGTCGTCGTCGGTTGTATGAGTGTGTGTGTATGTGATATGGGGGGGGGGGGGGTTTTTTGAACTGATGGTCACTATTTTTTTAAGAGACCAATGATGAAAATTAATTTCTTTTCGGTTTTTACCTCAGAGAACGGTCATTTTTCATTCGATACCTATACAAAAAAAAAATAATAAGAGTAAGAAAAAACCTGTGTGTGGATTTTTCACTTATGAATACATGATTTTCAATACACAACATGATATGCATCTGTGGTCTTATAAATGAAACAATTAAAACGTAATTTACCAACCGAGGTGGTGTGGTTTCTTTATTTATTTCAAGATATCAGATTTAATGAACCGAATGATAAATTTTCAACATAAATCATTAGTTGCCATATTGTTGATTTCTTTTTGAAAAAAAAAAAATATTATTAAAATGTTTTCAACGTTTTTCGAATGGAAAAGGTGTGTAAAATTTGATATGTGGAAATTTTTTTCGTTCAATTTAAACTTTTTTATATTCCAAGTTTTAAAAAATTGTAGCCGTTTTTTTTTTAGTTGAATTTTTTCAATACAAATTTGATCCGCTTAAAAAAAATCGCTAATATTTAAAGAATTTATTGTGTGTCTTTTGGCGATGATTTTTGTAAAATAGACCACTGTTTACAATGTTAAGAATAATTTGAATTTGCATTCAATATTTGTATATCCTTAAATTTGAATCATTAGACATTTTAAAATCTGCAAAATCGTCTAACATAAGGAGCACGTTTTTTAATCAAATATTACATACATACATGATTTGCTTCAAAAAACATGGTCTCACTGGTCAACTTTCAATATCTAATACATAATATCTATTTTCACTCGAATATAAATCCAAATCTCGTACAAATCTACGCCTCATTGAATAAATAATGAAAAATATTGATCCTAGGTCCGATAATTACTACCTTTACTGTCCAAACTGAATAACTCCAATTCCTCTAGCAATACTATAAATATGTGATTATAGAACATGTTCCCTAATTATTCCATATACAACTTAATTTCAAGACATAGTAATAAATAACAACAACAAAAAAAACGCAGAAACTTATCAAGACCGTAGGATAAAAGTGGAATCATCTAAACTCGTATACTCATACAACCAACATTACTAATCAACTCAAACTCGCATTCAACTACAAAAATAACAACAACAACGCAACAAAATAAGCCGCACTCGCTCATTGACGGATATCGCACTTAATTCGATTAATTACAGTTAATGGCATTCTTCTTCCAACCGAAATCGACTTATTTTTCAACTTTTATATCTCTCTATCCTTTCTCTATAAATGTCTGTGTAGGTATACCCGTTTAAACATACATATATAAATAGTCAATCCAAATATAGGATTCCGTTACGCTGCCAAACAATTAATTAAAAACAATGGACAATTATTGTTGTTCCTTTTTTTCCCGTAACAAATAAAAGGAGGATTTTTATGGGTTAAGCTAACATCTGAGTCTCTTTGCTTCGTCTCGCCTCGCCTCGCGTCGTCGTCGTTGTCCTTTATCCCAATCAAGCAATTCCACCGATCGAGAAGAGGACATTTAATTTCCACATCGACTTTCATCGGAGGTACACACACACACGCATACCATCCGAATTACGACCTCTTTCCAGCGTTCCCCTCCCCCTTGGCACACCAACAACCCCCTCAGAGACTCATAGGAATCACGTGAATTAATTAATTTTCCGGCTTTGTGACCTTTTACGCGTCGCGCGATAAGGACGAGGACACTCTATCGTTTCCTTATAAAACAAAGGGAATACCTAAAATGCTCCTCGTCACACACAAACACACACATGCATATAAAACAAACAATACAATCCCATTTGCACAAACAAAAGCCAAGGTAAACATGATAAAGGGGGCTCTCGTTGGAGGAATTGCTTCAACCCCTCAACTCAACTCGAACTCGAAGATGGTCGATTTTCCTTGATTTCCTTGATGAATATATTAAAACAAGGATATCATTTCACTCACTCCCACCACCCACTCCCTACCACCCGGTGTCGTTACCGTTACCATCACCACCACCGACCGCCACTACCAACAAATACGCGTGAGTACACTCTTGATGTTAATAAATCCGTCTAATAAAGGATGTTAATGCTTCTCATCAATTTAAAGCCGCATCCTTTTTGTGCGCTGCTGATGGTGATAAAAAAGAGTAATGTAGCTGCTGCGGTTATGGGACATTTGGATTTTATATTTATACGACACGACGATGTCACTTTCGTTTCGTATCTTCGTCGTCGTTGTTGTCGTCGTCGTCGAATTCGTCGCCTTTTAGTAGACGGTTCATGTATATGCGGCCCGTATTCTATTGCTGAGCACTTTTGAAAATTGTATTCATTCACAAAATAAAATTACGCATTACGATGACGAAGACATTTTATAGTGAAGAAAGTAAATTTATCAGCAAATCAGAATGGAACGCTTAGATTGTGCTAAATTGAGACTGTAGATGCCGTCGAAATAGGCCGTGAAATTGGTAATAACATTTGATTTGATGTGCGCGTGTGTGTGGATGTGGGTGGGTGTGCTGGTGTGTGTGTGCTTGGGCGTGAAGGATTGAGTATGTTAATCTTTTTATTGCAAGATCCTAAAGGATAATCCACATGGAAAATTGGTGTGGTAAGAAATATTTTACGAGTTGAAAAATTAAAATAAAATGGTCTTTTATGTTTTAAAGTTGATAAGAGGTATTCGTTCATATATTGGTAAGGAAAGCAAAAAAAATTTTCCAATAAGTTTTTGTTTTCAGAAAGAAATCTTAATTTTATAGATATAATTGAAATTGAGTGGTAAAATGTAGAGTGAAACTCGTTTCAATGGTTTATGTCGAATGCTTGTGGCACACTTCTTACAAAAAACTATATTTTGGAGCTCAAATTTTAGAATTTACGTATTTCTCTCCAAAAAATGTCAAGTGTCGATTGCCATTAAATATTGTCGTCGAATTCCAAATTTTGAATTCAATTTTTAGTTCAAAACAAATTACAATTGATCTTAGTTAAAATTGAAAGTCAATTTTTTACATTAAATATGTATTTCAAAAACATAAGAATAAATATTGAAATTTTTCAAGATTTGGAAATTTTAGACTAGGTCTAGGTATAATAAATAGGTAGGATAAATAAACTGTGTAGGTGGCGCTGCAGCTCGTAGAGAACCAGGGTCTAGTCACTTCTCACTTATAACTCTCAACTACTCCTGCAGTGTGCGAGTAATGTCAGGAATGAAGGGGACCTACAGTTTTTATGCCAAATCCGAATGGCTAAATTTTCGAGAAAGCACTTTTATGGCAAGAATTACTCTTGGAAGATTTTTCATTTAAAATTGACGAATTTCACAAGGAAAACATATTCTGTGCCAAAAGTATGATAATGCTTAATCCTCTGATTTGGTGGTTGATTCAAAGTTTAAAAATTTTCTTGATTTTTTGTGATTTTTTTAGTCTGACTTAGAACTCAAAAAGGTATTGATTTTTTTAATCGAAATTCTAAGACGTTAAATACTAACCCAATTTTTCTATAGAAAAAAGTGCAAAGTCAAAAAATTGTTAGGTATTAAATTGACCAATTTGATTTCTCATTTTAAAAATTTTGTGGAGAATTGCTTAATTTTCCATTTCTTGTTAAAATATGATCCAAAATTGTGGTACTGAATTAAGTTAAATTTTAGATATAAGAGATACCGTTAAACAATATTTTGTTCCACGGCTGTGGATTACAAAAATTCTCAAACTCTTTTCAAAAATAAAATAGTTGAAAATTGTGTTATTTCACTAATTTCGAAATAATTTCACTGAATTTAATGAAAACAACTAGAAACTTTAATTACTTAATAACACTATTTCCTGCTGATGCGTTAAAATTAAACACTTCAAACATCACGCACCGTTTTTATTTTCGTCAACAATTTAATTAAATTCAAACTTTGATGTTTCACTTTGCAACAACCATTCAGTAGCTTAGCTAAGCTATACATCAACACACATAATTGCTAATAACTTAAGCTTATATTATATGTATATACAAATGTATGTATGTCCACCTAAAAATGCAGAAAACAAAACTGGGATTGCCCAACATTCATTTCGTACTATCTATCTGCGACAATTAAACAAAACGTCCTTTAAACTCGTCAGTCTCATTAGTCATAGTGCGGGACCTAATTTATCACCCAGTTGAAATAAATGAAATTACTTAAACAAATTACCCTCCCCAGACCAAGCAAACAATTGCAACAACTACATACATACATAAATACTCTGACTGTCCTCGTATACTTCTTATACAGATACACGTACTATACACCTCCTCCCCCTCTCTCTCTCTCACTCCCTCTCACTGTATTCCACTTGTCAGGACTAACAATATTATTCTGTAGTGATGGCCGGACCAGCCCTGGTTTTGTCTATATCCTTAAATGGGCTTAAATTCTAGTCCATCATTCTGGGCAATTTCATACCAAAAGAGAGATACACACCAACCGAGACCGGGACACGGATACGAACACAGACACAGGCACGGGCACGGGCACGGTCACAGAGGGAGCCACTTTAAATACTGGCGGTTAAATTGGTTTTTCCATTTGAGCAAGTTGCCAAGCTAATTACTCATTCTGTATAAACTTTCAGTGTTCTATTCTCAAAGCTTCTATTATATACCTACTCGTAAGCTAGCGCCACTATACGAATATACATTTTTCTTGTCAAGCTTACAGTCAGTGGGTGGCCTATAGGAACAGGAAAGGACCATCATATCCCTCATCCTGAATGAATATAGTTTTCTTCCACATAATTTTTTTTTTTTCGTTTTTTATTATTTTCTTTATTCAACATTTTTGTCATCCTTTCGTTTATTAGCACAAAGTTGGCGAACATCAGCAGTTATTTCTATTTATGGTAGTGCACCAGCAGTGCTGACCAAATGGCGCTTTCATTCTCAAGTTGGACTCCATCATCATCTCCCATAGTATCGTCCGTCGTCATCACCATCATCATCATCAACATAGTCTTCGTCGTCGTCATCATATCGTCACACATTTCGTTTTTTTTTTTTGCATATAATATAGACAGACTATAGATGTAGAAGATAGTATAAGGACGAAGGATATACGTACCAGATGATGATGGCTATGACAATGATGATGGTTTCCATGTTGCGGCCAAAACCCTGGACAGAATTGTAATATCCAAAAGTTACAAGTTATACTCTGATGGTCCATATGCAAAATGGTTTCCATTTTCGTCTTTTTTTTTCTCCTTTTTATTTTTAGTTGAACTTTTTATCGGAGTTTGCTTTGTAGGTTCTTTTATTATGTTTTTTTTTTTTTATCAACCGATTTGAAAGGATGAGAAAAGGAATAGTTTTTTTTTTTGGTTTTTTGATATGGTTACTTTGGGAACACAAATATGCAAAGCACCTCTTTCCTGATGATGGGCAGGATGTAAACGAATACGAATAACCACAACGCACATAATTAGAGGGTGTTTTAGTTTTGTTTGAAAAAAATCCAAATTTCACAAATTTTACAAATTTTTACAGACAAAAAAAATAATAATGTAGATATGTAAAAGAATGTCGTGTTAGTTACACTATTTATAATTCAAGAACGGCTGAACCGATTTAACTGAAATTTGGCACAGAGATAGATTATATCTGGCATATTCAACAGGCTACTTTTAATCATGGTAAAACAATAATATTTTTCTATAGCACTATCAATTTGAAAAAAAAACAAGAATCGAAAAATTGATAGAAAATAGTTCCAAATAATGTGTTTTGAATTCAATTTTGATCTGAGAAAATTTAAACATCTTTGACAAACATAAACAAAAAATGATGGAATAAAATCTTGAATAAATTTTTAAGGTAAAAATGTATAAAGAAAATACTTTAGTACACAATTTTTATATTTTTTAGATACTCCGTCTAGCAGGTGAAACTACATTAGATCAAAGTCAATTTTAAAGAAGATTTTCAAACATGTTTGAAAATTGGGAAATAATAAAAGGGGTCAAAATTGGGCTTACCACCAGACGAACCCCTACCAGACTTTTTCTAGTATCGTCTAAGTCTCATGAAAATCTTAAAAAGTCTCAGCGTAAATATGTCTTTTGTTCTTTCTCATGAACATTTAAAGTCTTGTCTATAATTTCAAACCCGACATGAGACCGAGAGTTGTTTAAAAAAAAAAATCTAAAAAGTAATTCGAAACACCCTGTCTAGTTTTAGTTTGATAATATAAATGAAAAAAATCATAGACATTTTGCTCTATTCAATTCATGGCTCCTCCTCAAATAAACCAAGTTATCTTGAGGACTATGTAAAGCCTTACACAATTTTGCCTACATACTCATACAAACACGAATAGAATTTATAGTTAAAATATGTAGATATGTAGATACCTATACAAGTCTACATACATAGATACATATATGTATTTGTTTTTAATAAGGCACTCAGTTGATATTAAAATTTTAGCAGAATGCTTCTTTTATCATATTTTCTCGAATTTCTTGTATTTTTTAATTTATATTTTTTGCTGCCTCAGGGTAAATTACTTTTAAATTAGCTTTTCGGGTTTGTATATATGTATACAAATCTACACATGTCCTGAATAAAAAAAAAATCTAATAATATGATACATGTGTCGTAAAAAATGATGTTATGAGGAGAAAGATAGAGTTTACAAAAAAAAAAGTAAAAACACCAAATGATAAGCATAACTTTTTTAATTAGGTATCTAGCTACTAGGTATTCTGTGTGTTGTTAATTGGCATACGATTTGTATGTAAATATATGTAGTTGTCTATTGCTGTTTTTATAAGTGACAAGTTGCCCAACCAGACCTTATTCTCTGGCAAAAGTTTTAAAAATTCAACAAATACAAAAAAATAAGTACATATACGCCATGGTGCACTACACTGTTTTATCGTTATACATATTTTGGTAAAGTACATGTGATGCATATGAAGTTTAACTCATCACCAGCTGTAAGTGACTATTTTGACATTTTACAAATTGTAGCACCTCCACCTGTCATTGTCATTTTGATGTAAAAAAAAACGAAATGACTTTCTAAAATTTATTATGAACTTAAAAAATTTTTCCAAATGGGGAAATAATACAAAAAGAATTACTGAACTTGTAGAACACACTGTCTTTCAAAATCTGGGGTTTTCAATACTACATAACTTAAGTTTATAACAGCTGTTATTATTGCCTCGTAAATTGTGTGCATTTTGAAACAAGTAAATTTTGAATTAAAACGACTGCATTTAAAAAATAAATATAATGTCTTATGATTAAGCTGTTACTGTGAAATCAGAGTTGCCAAGTACTTTTTTCTATTTTGTGTCAAGGGATTCACAGTTATAAGGATTCGAATGCATAATTTTAGTTTAAACGTTATAAAATCTTAGAACTTTCAGGTCGAAAAGTGTTTATCATATCGTATTGTGCTTATTATACATGTATATAAATAAGGGTTGCCGCATACTAAAACATAGTTTGGGATTAAATAACAGTTGCATTTATGTGTTGGTCTTCTACTTTACTAAATTTTATTTTTTAAAAAGTCTAAAGTTAAATTAGAGTTTCCACAGATTTCTATACTTTTGAAAAAGCAACCCTAAAATTTTTAATAGAAGATATTGCTACGACTTTTTTAAATATATGTATGTACATATGTATAATTGAATTTCATAATGACAATTTTGCTGAAGACTCTTGGTCTTTCTCCTCTAATCTTCTCTTTCTGGTCCTTCAGCCAGAAGAAATTTATTGAAATGACAAACTATTATTTTTCATTACAATTTTTTCTTAAATTTGACAAGCAACTTATATAAAACTTAAATACCAAAGCTTAATAGTGTTTTAGATTAGTGGAGCTTATATTTTCGAATAGCAACAGGGTCCTCAGTCTACATAAAGTCTGGAGCTAAAATCCTACTTGCTGAAGCTTTAAAAAAATAGACACTCTTGTAAATGCCACGTGTATTAAATTTGAAATGAAATCCATGTAAATACGCACCGTAAAATATGCGAACATTAATTTCAGACGAACTTTTCAACAAAACCAATTAAGTAATGTTGTTGAGTATTTTACGAAATTTTTTTGTCAGAACCCATGTCTTTTTTATTTACTTCAAAGTCATCAAACTTGTACAAAAAAAAAAAACTCAAAAAAGGCTACCAGACACGTGATAAACATAACGATATTTCTCATTGCTCTTACCTTAAAAAAAAAGTCCTTAAAGTTTATTAAAGCTTCACTCGTATATTTTTCCTCAACATAATTAAATATACAAGGTTTCACTTGAAACGAATCCACACACACACACTCCAAAAAAAAAAAAAAAATATAAATATACGAATACGAATATAACCCGGGTCAATGTTCGTTTTGTTTCTATAAATTCTAACAATTCCCCAAACTCGTGTATCTGTCTGATCCTTTTTTTCCATTTAACTTAACCGAAGCAATTAATGTCTTGCCTGGGAAAAAGTACGAGTACAAAGTAGAAAGTAGGTATTTTATTATAAAGCAAACTTTATTTTTATATCCACCACAAAAGAAAACCTATATCTCTACCTACCAATGGTTTAATTTTTTTTTGTTTTTTTGTTTTTTTTGTTTAACTTAGCCATTCAAACTATGGAACTGGTGAATCCTTCGGGCGCCATAGCCATCGCCAGGCCAACATCCGTTTTTACACAATACACAGAAAAAAAAAAAGAGATGAAGGAGGAAAAAATTTAGGAAGCAGATCTCACCGTTTTGGCACTGTAATTAGTTTTTTTTTTTGTCTCAATATCTCTTCTACATTATTCTATAGTGTGAGTCGGTACAACTGACTGAATGAACGGTACATATACATTATACACCACCAAGAGCCACTTCGTCCTTTTTGTCATTATATGGCTTGGCTCAACTTTAGAAAAGTGAGGAGAAAACAAGGTCCTTTCGCACGCTCGAAAACCGCAATCGTTAAGGGGATGGAAAGAGCGTGAGTGCAAAAAGGCAGGACACAACACACAGAAAATAGTATGGTGGTAGTGTGGTGAAGGAAAAATTACTCATATTGGCGAAGTGAAAATAATAACGCTCTAGAGGACAACCAACTTGACAGAAAAGTAGGCCATCTTGTTGAAGCCCCCCATAACACTATACGCTACAACTCGACTCAACTCGGCATGTATTTGGTCGTTCTTTATATACCCCCCCCCCCTTAAGTATTAAAACCGTTATATTATGATGGGATACTCTTTTCACTGAGTAAAAATAAGAAGAGAAAAAAAAAACAACATAAAGATTCAGGCCAAATGGTTTGTTGCAAGTATAAAATGGTTAAAATGTTATGGAGGTGGAGAAGGGGGGTGGGGATGGCGATGGAGACCCAAGTCTCTGGATCTACCTAACCTACTGTGTGCGAGGCGAGCGAGTTTCATCTCCGTAAAATTATATATATTATAAATTTTCTGTGTTTTTAATAATTTTCTTCTTTTTTTTTTCATTTTTGCTTTACCATCTTCATCGCCAGAGGGCGGTTTGGTACGACCACACTGGGAATGCAGAGTTTTCCACAAAAAAAAAAAGTAGAGAAAGCAAAAGCAAGGAGTTTTAATTTAACAAGTTTTTCATTTATTACCACCTATGGCCGTTGCTCTCATTTTCAGTGTTGTCCTAATTTTTGATGAAGGAGAAGCTCGAAAGAGGAGAAGCAAAAAATAAAAAAAAAAAAACAGAGAAATAATATTTATATTATTTTATAGTCGTCTTTGCCTTCTTTGATTTAAATGAGGAATATAATTACGGTTTAATTGGGTTGCTATTGCGCTTGATGGTTTCGACGGAAAGTAGGACGACATGTGTTTTTATTGGACATAGAATGTTGAGTTGTCAATCAAAGGAACATGACGACAAAAAATTTGATATTCTGGAAATTGCAGATGTTGGATAGTAAGGTAGGTAGGCAAGTCTAGGTACTATATGTATGTTATAGGTATAGGAGGTTTTTTTTTGATATTAGTATTAGGGACCTACATTTTGTGGTTTAATTAAGAGAGAGAAAGTTTTTTTTTTGTACCTAACTTGTCATTAGTTATGGTCTGTTTGATCCTTAAAAATAATGCAACCTACCCATGGAAATAAGGCTTTTGGATGCCACAAAGAGAATTCATTAATTTTTATTCGAGTGGATAGGGAAATATTTTTTAGACAGTTCTGGCATTAGGTAGGTTTATATACTTTAATTAAAAGGAACATTCATTAGGTGCATAAGTGTAATTAGAGGACGAAATTTAGGATAGTCTGATGAAATAAAAATTAATTTTAATATTTTTACGCATAGCTATAAATTCGTTTGACTTTATTTAGAAGATATATTTGGGAAATTTTTAAGTTCTTTAAGGAAGATAAATTCAATTATAATTAAAAAGGATGTCATACAATGTTGAAAATGTGGATGTCAAAGGGCTCTAAGGCGATGCATCTGTCACGTGACTTCTTTAATTTAGAGGCACCAAAGGTCCGTCCAATTACTCGGATAACATTGACATAATTGAAAGATTAAGCGTTATTAAGTTTTGAGACGGAAGTAGCGAAGATAGGGTAAGTGGTCAACGAGGGTAAGTCAAAGTATATATGATATCATCAAAAAAGTCCATTGACCATAGACAGCTATAACTTTTCTCAAACAATTAAAAAATATTGAAATACCAAAATGTATAAGTGACCAAATTTTGTACTATAAAAATAGAATTAAAATATTTCAAGACTCAATTTTACCCACTTTAAAATTCTCCAAAAACAAAACTATTCATAACTTTAAAGTAGGTATCAGAGAATAAGATTCTTAAGTCCGTATGTTTCATAAAATCATTTCTCTCCGCTTCAAAACTTGACTTAAGTTTTTTTCCAATCTTCTTTTCTTGGTACCTACTTACACTCTCGCAATATTATTTCCGCAATCAAAAAAACTCATTCAAGTGTAATCACATATAAAAATAATAACATCTGAGGAAACATATCAACTTCAATATCTGTTATATAAAACAACAAAATCTAATCACATAAATTTCCAAGCAAATAACATCTTATTGATGCGGTTAACTGATTTTTATTATTATTTATTTCAATCTTCATATTGATGCGGTACTTTATACATTTTTAGTATTTCAAAAATCTCTTTCATCTTGTTCACATTTCAGTTCTACAAATATTCACCCTCCCCCCTCCCCTGAATCACTTTTTTCACGAATAAAAGTATGTCTATCTATAAAAAAAAAATAATTCAAATGAATTATCCTTCATATCTATGCGCAAAAGAATAAAAGTAAATACAAATACAAAAACAACAGACAACAAAAAAAAAATACATTAAAACAAATAATATATGGATGAGCAAAAAAAAATTTCCGACAGACGGAAACCCCTAACAAATATTTGTCTACTAACATCCGTATTAAAAAAAACACACAAACAAACAAGAAAACACACGGTTAGATTCCCGTCACAGCAACACATCACAGGAAAAAGGACGATATCCGTTTTTTTTTTTCATTCTATTTTTTTTTTGACGGATATTCATCATGATTTCAGTTGAGCGAATCCTTTTATTGTGTATGTACGTTGAAAGTTGGAGATTGAATTGTATCAACGCAACACAAGACACATCACATCACTGGAATTAACCCCCTAATCATTCCACTTTGATTTTTATTTAACAAAATATAGAAATCCACGAAGGACCAAATATCAAACAGGACATGTGTTTTGCTCTTCCTTGATGGCTTCACATATAAGAAGCGAGCTTCTATGATGCTATAAATACATCTATAATTTGAAAATAATGCGTCCTGAAACTAAGGAACCATGAACAGTAAGATTTCAAGGAAAATAAGTTTACCCTAAAGTGAAAGGCGTGGTGGGTGTGAGGAAGGCGGCGAGTGGTGATGGAGAAGTTGGGTTAGAAAGAAAAACAATAAAAGGAATTTTTCTTCGTTTAAAGGGATGTCTTCTTGAGCATGATTCCCTTTTGATTTTTGGCAGTTTTTTGTTTTTCTTCCTGGAAGGAGTTGGAAAATTACCAATACTCGTTGTACTAACCCATCTATTTTGGGGTTATCCTGCGGCAGGAAGACGATGACGACTCACATCGCGGCGATACGAAAGAAAAAATCAAATCGAAAGCCTGCAAGCGAACAAAAATTATTTCCTTAAAGACATGGACGAATTCAATTGATGGTTGGTTGTATATGTGTATTTATATATGAACCCCTTCTTCTTCGTCCTGCCTGAGGACGAGACGACGACGACGTGGCGGCGGCGATAGATGGACGAATTACACAATCGGAATGTTATTTTTTGTGTTTGTTATTGAATGAAAATTCAATTTAAGGAACATTGCGAATATCCCTTTTTTTCCAGTCGATTACTATGGGGAATGTAGATTTTGTGCGTAGACCGTAGAGATTTTTCCTTTTTTGGTATTTTCATTTCCACAAAAAAAAAAAAAAAATGGTAGGTGAATTCAAGGAGAATAAAACGTTTTGATTATTTCAAAATATTTTATCTTACACAAATAGTTCGAGGCGAATGTTTTGAATTCTTTGAAGTAAATAATTTTTGCTGTTGGTTTTCAATATTAGTAGAAAGCCAAAAAAGGATATCTATCTCTGTAATTATGTATGTATGTGTATTGTGTTACAAGAGTAAAATTTTCAGATTAAAATCATGTTTGATTTGGCTTATTGCTGGCATCGAGTTTGATGTTTCAATAGGAATTTATAATTGAATAAATAGATATAAGATTTGGTAGGAAGTTATTTTGGGCATTTCAAATAAACTCAGACCAGAATGCTTTGAGATTAGGTGCACGATGGGGGTCTAATAAACTTGCTTCTATTTTTGAATTTAGATATCTGTAGAGGGACACATAATTTTTATTCAAAAACTAGTTTTCGAGCTAAACCGATTTTTTTTAAACTTTTAACTTTTTTTTTATTTTGTGTCAAAAATAACTGTATTTGAAAAACAACTATTTTGATTTGGATGAAAAAAAAAATGTTGGGTATCTACATTATTTTCTAAATTTTGACAAAAAAAAATGAATTCATAAAATAACCAAAGAAAATTTTGCATTTTATTTATTTCAAGCAAGACACATTAAAAAATATTAATGTTTCATAATATTTTGTTTATATTTCAAAATTAAAAATTCTATTTAAAATACGATTGAACTCATTTTTTTTATCCTTAAATAAAATATTGTTTTTTTTTAATTTTTATGATTTTTTTTCTTCAGAATTTGGATAGCTTAGTTTTTATAGAATAACATAAAATGTAAATACATATGTATATGCAAAAAAAAGATTTGATTAACTAGATTTTATTTATTTTTCCGAAAAATCGGAACATGCTTCCAAATTCTGTCAGTTGGTATTTTTTTAATGAAGTGAAAGTTAGGTGTACAGTTTTTAACAAAAAAATCTGTTAAGAATAAATTAATTTTTTTAAGGAATCCGAAACGAGGCTTTTTGTACCTTATTTATTAATAAACCTTTATGATGTTAAATGGAATATTTTAAGCATATATGTATATTCTCTATATTTTAATATATGTAGTTGTAGTTACTACATACACAATATTAGGCTTTTGTAAACAAAGCAATTAGAATTTAGAACAGAATTCCATTCCATACCCAATTGAACAATTGAGAACTCTACTTAATTCGGACAATTTAGAGAATGGTTATTCCAAGAAATATTCCAAATCTTTCTGTAAAATAATTTTCAATACAGTAGCTCAACAATAATTATTTTAATGAACAACAGTTGCAAAATGCTCTTAGTAACATAATTATTGATAAACTACATAGTGTTCAAATTCCGCTTGTAATAAAATTTCGAAAATTCATAAATGAAATACAAATTTTTGTATATGTTTCTTAAATAACACTAATATTATAAACGTGAATGTTTGGATGTATGGATGTTTGTTGCTAAATGACACCAGAACGGCTGAATGGATTTGGATGAAATTCGGCAGAGAGAGGGAGAGAGAGAGAGATTATAAATAAATAGACTTTTGACCTACCTCAAAACTACTATTAATATGATGTGCTTATCTATTATTCATCTATCTATCCCGTGTGAAGCTGGAAAGAGTCCCTAATATTTCTATATATTCATTACAGGGCCAAAAAATTAGTGAAGTTTAAAAAAAATATTTGGTAGTCATTTTTTACAAAAAAAAACAAAATTCTATAATTTTTTTGATAGTTGTGTAAGTTTAAAAATTTAAAATGAAATATTTTAAAGTTTAAAAACAACTTTTATCAAATTTAACAAAAAAATTTAGTTAAAAAATTGTAGTTAAAAAAATTTAGCGTAAAATTTTTTTAGGGTTGCCACCACTATAGAAATAGGTTCAAAATCGTTAAGACACTAAAATTTTTTGTTTTGTTTTCAATTTAGAACTGAAGTCTTAGCTGATATTTATACTTCCTCCCAAAATATGATTTAGCAATATTTTAAGTAATGACATTTAAATAATAAAATAAACATGTTTAAAAATTTTAATACTGTGTTTTTTTCTACAAACTTGATTTTTTTTTTAATTTTATGATCTAAGCTTAAACTTCTTAATTAATTAATAAGACAATGACTGCAGGGAAAAAAAATCTATTTGCCGCTGTGACATTAATATTTCATTAAATGTAATAAAATATTTATTATTATACCCTTGAATAATTATTTCAAAAGACAAACTGAATTCAAATACCCATACAAATGTTGATAAATGCAATAAGAAAGGTAAACATTTCAAAATGAAATCTAACTTTTAACTGTACACTGAACACATACAACAATGACAGATTGGTTTAAGATATTTGATAAATTATACTAACAGGAAACATTGTTCCTTTTGGAATGAAATCAATCTCCCCCTTCCCCACCCGCAGGAGTTTCTCATTTTATAGTCTATACTGTATACATTACATACATACATATACTCGTGTAAAAATATAAAACCAATTCGATGATGGCCCAAAATGAAACCCATTTCAAATATTTAATTTCCGGAAGGGAAATCTGTTTTGTTGTTATTAAATCACCACAAAGGGTTACTTGTGGCGACTAAACCCTTTCTATTGGTCTTTTATATAAAAGCCGCGCGCTACGTTACGCCACGCCATTCAAGCCGCCCGCCACAGTCCTGACGAGCACAAACAAACAAACAAAAAAAAAACACATCATATTTTGTGTATGTGTATAGGAAAAAGGACACCATCATCAAGCTGCCTCAAGTCCTTCTTATTTGCTCTTGTATTTCCAATAAAATTAGTATTTTTTTTTTGTTTTTGTTGTTCTTGTTGGTGGTGGAGCTGAGTTGATGTTAGGATTGCGAAATCCTTAACGAAAATTGTGGCTTTTTTGGGGATAATCCTTGGAAACGGCACCGAACGAGAGTTCGAGTGTTTTTGAAGGGTATTTTATATGCGAAGAGAGTTGGTTGGGTGTGGATCTGGATCTGAATCGGGATTCGGGATACCAGCGATTGTTTCATTACTTCAAGCAAATTAATTTTAAAATGTTATTCAAATCATAAAATAGAAGCTTGGTCGTAATGTGCCCCCCTCATTCTCTCTCCCTCTCACACCCTTTTTCTCGCTTGGTTATCCCGAGGCGAGTTTTGTATTTTGAAGTTTTTTTTTTTTTTTGTCTTCTTCCAGACAGGCTTAACTACTATATCCCATTTTTGAATTTTGCTCCTGGCTGTTAGCTGCTATTCTGCTTGTACGGATATTCAAATCGTAATACGGCTGCTTTGTGTTCCTCTTGCTCTTATTCCTGTGCAAGAAAAAAAAAACAAAACAACAAGGATATTCAGGAATAGAGAATACCTGGGGGGCTACTGTTCCCGGTGTAGACTTTGGTATTCCGCTATTCAAACATTTTACGTTCTATTCAGACATTTGGCTTCAGGCGAAGGTGGCGTGCGGTATTTGGATGGAGTTTTTTTTTTTTTTTTGCTTATGACAGTTGGAATGGGATTTTTTGTTTACAATTTATATTATTATTTTTTTGTTGTTATGTTGTAGAAATCAGCGAATTAGTGTTTTTCCCGCTTTGTTTGTTTTTGTCCGAATAAATGGGAAAAAACGCATTCGGAAATTCGAAAGGATACGCTTCGGTAACTGTATACCTACCGTGTTCTTTACCTATGGAAGCGGAAAGAAACATGTTGACATGACAGCTTTTCTATGGGGCAGATTCCTAAAGTACATGGGCGGATAAAATATGGTTGTAGAATATAGAATTATAAAACAGGATAATGTATTAAATTAAATCCTTATTGGGGGGCAGGAGAGGACTATAGAATAAAGTTGACAGTGGGCAAAATGATTTGTTATATTTTTTTAGCCTAGAAAAATATTTAAACAATCAGATGTCCTTTTTTGTTTGGTTTCTAAATCTTTCTGTTTTTCTTATAGCAATCAACTTTAATTGATCAGGAAAATTACAGCTTTACCAAATTGGTTGAATTCAAATTATTTCATTGGGTAACAAAATGTGCATTTTCGTCCAGAAAACTTGGGGAATAGGATCTTACTAGAAATATAAGTTTGAATCTAGAATCCTTCATCTTAAAAGCCTAGGTTTGATCCATTCCATAAAAATCCTTAAATTGTATTTCATTTTCTGAATTATTACTCTCATTTTATCATCATAATATTGTTACTTAAAATACCGATATACTTTTTCCATTTTTTTTTTATATTCATATATATTTTTGGAAAAAAGTATTTTCCTTGGTAATAAAGAAATATTTTATACTGTAATAACTTTTCAAATTATAAGAATCACACCTCTGGTAATTCATAACCTTTGTTACTCTTTGTATACAGTACCTACATCCTTACACATTCCCATTAACGTAAAATCGGGATAATTTTCCATAACTCCTCGTTCAAAAATTCGCACGTATTTTATGAGAGTTTCTTACATCCACACAGACATATGTACATATATACGAGTGGAAAAATATAATAGCTTTTTGTGAATTATTCATTGCATTCTGTGCGCGAGAGTTGGTCAGGCAATAAAACATTGTATTGGTTTTCTCTTCGCTTATGTACCAACGAATGTAATGGTTTTTCCGGAAAATCGGATATAAACAAAAGAAAAATACAAAAATATGTATGTAGGTATTGGAACATTCGAAGGACCTACTTTTTGTATTTTTAATAATATTAAAGTGACCTCAATGTGGTATCGCTTTAGAGCGTGCAAAGGAAAAGTATAAATCCATAATAACAACAAAATATACAGTGGTGTGCAATTACGCAGAAATTGGAATTTAATTATGATTTTAAATAAAAATTTTCAAAAAATCTGGGCAATGGTATTTTAAATTTTTGACTTGAATACCATTTTTCATGAACCATTAATCAAGAAAAAGTAAAGTAAGACGTTTTTATTTGGACAAATTTGACAACCAATTGACAGTCAAAAATATTTTTTTTTTTTTGTATGGGAAAATTAAGTTATTTTTTCACTGTCTTCATGGCAATTTTTCTATATTTTCTCACTTATTAAACCTTCGCTAGACTACGACAAACATTTCAAAATCAAAATCAGTTAAATCGACTAAGTGGTTCTCGAGTTTTAGCGAGTAAAACAAACAGAAATGATTTTTTATAGAAAAAGTACTACAAACTCAAATTTGGTCAAAATAGTTTTTCGACTCGAGGATAAACATTGGTTTTAGTCTTGAAGTAAAAATTAATAATATTAAAAATTATATGTTTTTTCCACAAAATTGTTTAAATTATCTTACTGTGTTGAAAACACCAAAAGTGAAATACTTGGCGACGACCGACGACGACGCGTTTACACTCTGCAATTGTTGTGGCCTTGTTTGGATCGTGCGGTGGCGGCGAAGCGGCACTCACTTACTAACACACATATGCTTGTGACAAATGGCTTCCGCCTGACACAATGTCCTGGTACCGGTCATTAAGGTAAGGAGAGTAAGGTTCAAAAACGTGTGTCCTTTTAAATTGTATATTATAGGAACCTATAGTGTGGGCCGGTGTTTCTGTTTTGTTCGTTTGGGGTAGTTATCCTTTATTATGGTCAGTTGGGATATAAGGCTCCTCTACTTTGTAACGCTTTTGTTACTTAACGTACGCCATATAGTTCACAAGGTATACCGTTATTTTCAGTTCTGTTTTCCGTATACAGATACAACTAAGTGGATATATTTTTTTATTTCCTTCATTCGTTCAGGTGAATTTTTGTTTGGAATTTTCGCGAGTCCTTTAAGGAAAAGGATATAAATATGTAATTTATTTCCAACAAAATGGTCGACAGAATTGTCATTACTTTCTCATACTATACGCAACTGAATTACACTCAGAGACCTCTCGTCGTTGTTAAAAAGGATGTTTTTGAGGAGGTATATTGGTAGCCTTTTTGTCCACCCACTCGACCAGGACATAAAAATAAAATGTCAGTACAAATGATAAAAAGGTTATAAGGATGAGGTTGGCAAAAGTCAAGTGGATAAAAAATTACCTTGAATGGAATTCCATATAAGGGGAGCAAGAAAGAGAGTTATCAATGAATACAGGGTTGATTTCATATGATTTACCTATCTTCCTACTTTGGCCTTTTTTTTCTGAGTGTATAGACCTAAGCCTGAATGAGAAGATGAGGTAGAAATGGATCGAGTTCAGTTAATAGCCTGAAGGACGATTAAAGATAGAAATGTATGAACTCGTAGATGGAGGTGAGGATAAAAGATTGAAATAGACTCAAAGGGGGAGGATTAACATCGAGACCATCTCGAGAATCTATTGAATTGTACGAAAAAAAGAGCACATCACAATTTCAGATAATTTAGATCTATTGTTCATCAGTGTATCTCAAGGGAGACTATGAGTCTTTAGGGGGCGGCTGGGTGGCTCAGTAGCTGGGCGGTCGTCGAAGTCGGTGTGGATTGATATGATAAAGGTTTCTTTGGCATCGAATTTTCCAAACTTAAGTGGCCTGGCCTGGTTCTTTTTTTTTTTATGTACAAACATATATGTATGTGTATGTATATATTTTTTCGTCCTTCAAATTTCGGTTTAAGAAGCTGACTCAAAGAGATTTTTGTTTTTCTTATACTTTTTGTTTCTTTAACTTCCAAAGACGTTAGAATAAAAAAAATAGAACAAAATAGCTATAGGTATTAAGATACGTAGTAATGATGAATCTGTGAATATAATTCAGGGCACGAGGCTTCGTTAAGTGATGTAGAGTTTTTCTGAACTTTTTTTTTTCATGAATTTCTTTTTATTAAGTCTCTTGGTGTTTAAGCCAATTTAAAAATACCTCTAATTTTGATGTCTAGCTTTGGCATAAAGCAACAAGGACTATAAAGAATTTTATTTAAACAGTTTTCTTTGGGGTGAAATATTTGTTCAAGGACTCTTGGTTTGTGCATTCTAATTGGCGCAAATTACGTTTGAGAATTTCAAGTTAAAAAAGAAATGTGTTTTTTTTTTCTTTGTATTTTTCTATTTTTATGTAAAAAATGGATTAAATAATGTAAGACCAGTTTTGTCAAAGTCAATTGTTTATTTTATGGAAATATGTTGCTTTGGGTTTTTAATTCTCAGTTGCTTAAAAAGGGGTTACAATATACTTTCGGTTTGGTATTCAAGGTTAAGCATTAAAGACTCAAACGAATTACCTATAACATTTGTTATAGAAACCTTTTTTTTTTTCTTAGCGAAAAGCAACCTCCGGCCCCTAGTAACGCCCAAGAAACATTAATACCAATTATTTATTCTTTCAACTATTTCATCTGAATTTTTAAAGTAGGACAGCTTTAAATTAAGACAAAAAATGTATTGAAAAAAAAATTCAAAACAAATTATGTATACGCCCAAGTGCACCATTGTGTATCGGTGGTTTTATTGGAGCTGAAGTTGGAACAAGTCAAAAAATTCGCTTTAAATTGGAATGGAATCTTGCTTAATACTTTTTTTTTTGCTAAAATTTGGCAATTTTTCAAAGTTTTTTTGTGACTTACTTACTTATCATTAAAATTGGTTCAAGTGTTCCTGAATTTCAAATTTATTCAACTAACTAAAATATGCATTACTTTTTTTTTTACTTTTCTGACAAAAACACAGTGTAAAATTTTTGACAGTTTTGTTTATTACTTCTTGTCGTCATCAGGTACTTAAAATTTTTTAATTTGAACTTTTGCTGGTTCTCCTAAAATTGATGTTTTTAAAAATTGGGAGCTTGTTGAGAGGATAAGACTTCAATTTTTATTCAGAATATTCCAAAGTCTGACAATGTTGTGAACCTGTAGTAAGTGAAGGCTAAGACTCTTTAAAACTTAACCTTTTAATATTAAGAAGTTCCCACTTAAGCTTATGAGGAAATGAAAAAAGGAATGCATATATGATCTCCTCTCATGTCTTCAACATGATACCCCCTGATATATGAACTCAGTGTGTTGAGTCCTTGGGGAAGGTAGATACGAATATGTAGTGTAAGAACCCAAAACGAAATCTTAGTAAAATATTACCTTTTTTTTGTTGTTGTGTTTTGGACCCATGAGTCATGAAGTCAGACCAACAGATAGCTCACGTTTCTTATGTTACACATAAATGGATTGCTTGATCTGTCGTCATCGTCGTCGTCTTCCGTGTTTGGAAACAAAACAAAAAAATGAAAGACTTTGAAAAAAAAGATATAAAACAAACATGTCTACCAGCTTCATGTTGGAGGCAACACAACATGGTTTCATGTACTCGTATATATACCATACAAGACAGGGTTCATAATATTCCCCATCCTGATGATGGTAAATCGTCTTCTTCACAACGCAATTAAATCAAGGTACCCCGAGGCAAGAAATTTCGAAAACTGAAAACATAATTCGAGCAGGATGAAAGAATACCCCAGTGAGGCATGATGTGAGAAGAAGGACTAAGTATTGCAAAAGGATATCAGGAAGTGACTGCAGCAGCAGCAGCAGTAGCAGAAGCAGAAGCAGCAGCAGCAATGGCGCATTACTAAAAAGCTATATACCAAGGAGAGCAGCCAGCGTTGCTTGTTGGTATGTATTATAGACAAAAAAAAAAAGAAGGTACCTATATCCTGATGGCTGGTTCCTGGAGGCGAAACTTCATAGCAACTCTTTTATGCTGTGCTAAGTAAATATAAAATTCAATGTATGCTGCGATCTTTGAAATAAGCAACCCAAACACACACAGGATGTGGCAGAGGATACAGGTTCGGTTCTATAATACGAACATCTACATACATACATCTATGTTTATATGTGAATTTGCCCTGGTAGATGTTTGGAACATCCTAACCAAACGAGGATGCGGATAGCAGTTTGAATTCTTGGAGGGAGGGATGAGGTGGGGGGGGGGAGTATTACATCCCTATTATACGGCGCACGACAACAGTGACGTTCCAATTGGAAAAATAGCAAAAGGACGAAGATTATGTCGATGCTGCACAGCGCGCTGCATAGTAAAGTATCAAAGGACATCTCACAGTCTATATCCTTCGTGTGTACGCACAAAATTTCTTCCTTCCTGCTTAATGCAAGGATGCTTCTTTTCTATTCCTTCATTTTTCTTTCTTTTTTGTTTATGTTTTTTTTTTTCTTTTGTGCTGTTTTCTGTTTTCCACACAGTCAACGACAACCGACAACCATCATGTGCGGATGTGGGGGAAAGAAAAGGAAGTTCTCCTTCAACGACAATAATTCCTTTCCTTTCAAATTTCAGCACAGAGTTAATCCCTCCATTGCATCCTTCCCCCAACTCCTCCTCCGATTGTCCACCCCCAAACCATCATTTTTTACTTCCTTGAATCCTTTTTCATATACATATTCGTATCAGTACCTATATTTTGAGAGTATTTTTCATTCCTCCTGTTGCTTATTCCTGCTCGCCTGTGCTTTCCCTACGATGACGTAGTATATTATAGTCCTCTGCAACTGTGCATTTTTTGTTGTTGTTGGCTTTCTTTCATTGTGATCTAGCTTTGTTCGTTTGGAAATTAATTTCGTTTCAATCTGAAAGAGCGGCTGATTCATTTTTTTCGAATGTGTAGTTTCTTTCAAAAAAATATATGTATGTTTAAAAACTACAGAAAAAAAACAAGGATGTGAAACATTGCATTTATGAAGTTTTTCAGTGATGGCTTTGTCATTTTCTTATTTTCATTTTAGTTGACAAATGCTCGGAGTTATGTTCTGTTCTTATTTTTTTTTTTTTTTTTTTAGGAAGCTTGGTACCTGAGTAGTTGAATATTGTGTACGTGTGTAACGAACGAAAGTTAAAAACTGTCTTTTAGCCAGGTAACTACGAGTATTCATCATAAAACGAAACTCAAACAGTTGATCAAAATTTGGAACTGACACAATTATTGCTTTTCATTTTGCGCAAAAGCTGATTGATTCTATTTGGAATATTAAATTAGTGTCAAAAAAAAATATTATTATCAGGATAGAAAATCGGAATTCTCTGTTGGGGAAAAATTAAATTCCATTCAAAAAATTATAATTATTTTAGAGCTTTTTTCATTTATGAAATTTTTTTTAAAAGTGATAAACATTTTTAGTATTTAAAACTCGTAGAATTCTATTGATTGATTTTTTAATTTAATCTGAGATACATAAGTTCAACGTGGAAATAATGATAATGACTTATTTGACTTCTGTATATTTCTAAAAATTGCATATTAAGTTAGTTTATTTTAGAGGTGTTGTTTTTCAGAGAAAATAAAACGCATATAGCTTAATGAAATGGCCAAGAATTTAGCTTTATTAAAAAGATAAGAATTTGCCATTATGTTTTAAACGTGATTTCTGTCAAGTAGCCACAGCGGCTGGCTCGCTTATCGGCTTAGATAAGGGACTTCACATGACCCCACAAAAAATAGAGGTGTTAATTTCCACGATCTTGGAGGGCACGCACCAGGCCCACGACGCGAGACAAAAGTTTTCTTCAATAAATTAATTTTTTTCTTAGCTGCATGGCATGTAGCACCGTCTATTTGGAACCAAAAGTTGAAACTTTATGGCCGGCTTCAGTTTTGAAGAAATATGGAAAAATGATTCCCCATGCCCATAGAGCAAAAAAAAAAACAGTGACGCACCAAAAATGAGCTACATCGCTGAAAAAAAATTTCAAGATCGGTGTTGTATTTTAAAGTGGATGGGCACAGCTCTAATTGTTGTCCGCTATAGCGGATGGACTCATTTGTGTCTTCTTCGATACTATCTGCTCCAAATAAACAATAGCGTCTTCGGTGCGCGTACGGAGTCTCTGAGGATGCGCATTATCCAGTAAAGTAAACGTGGTGTGAAACCGATTCATGGTTGCTCGAATTACCTACTTACGAATATTGCACGCAGCTTTAACTTCTGTGTTCAGTATGTAAAATAAAAAATTGAAATCTTTAGAAGAAATACAAATCTATGAACATTGATTCTGATCTACCATTAATCTGTCCTTCAAATCCGGAAATTTATCCAAGCCTTCTATTTACCAATACAACCTTTTCTTATAACTCTAATATTTATATCCTTACTCCTTTGGCTCTAAAACCCATCTAGCTTCTTGTATGCCTTCAAGCAATTTATACAGCGATAAGTCCCCGCAAAACCCATTTCATTCCTTACTTTATTGTATTTGGCTAAAAATAATCCCTAAAAATATGGTCACTTAAATTATTGTCCTTAAGTGCTTTGCGTGCGTGATTCTGAGTCGTCTTGAAGTTTGAAAGGACTTCAAGAGAAATGAAAATTCCATTCATAAATGCAAGTACGTATACTCGTACAGACATACATACTTTACCTTTTCTTTAATTGTATTATTAATTGTTCACGCGATAATTGCTCGTGTTAAACTCAACTCCTTTGCCCTCTTTGGCATAAGTTTATCCTTGGCACAACAATAAGTTAGTCTGATATGATGATTAAGGATATCTTAGTCGTTTAGCGTCTAGATTTATACACACGCATAGACATACGAAATTCTAATCCTAAGTATTTTCAATTTGCGTCCATACAAAGGCAGGTAAACATACATACATTCGTACATAATATGCATATACCTCTGGGCTAGACAATTTGAATATAGTAGAATTGTGTGTGGGTATGGATTTGCGTTTTGCGTACTTATAAAAGAGGTCCTCATGTCACATCAGTAATAAGCTTCTATAGAGAGATGGTCTTCTCTTCTTTCGTTTCGTGAGTCTATACTACAGTATATGTACATATCTACATAGACACATATCCTGCGGTGGTTTTTGTTGAACATACATAATATCAAAAATGAATTTCCAAATCTCCTCTTTTCAACATTCAGGTTCACCAGGATGTGGGATAGAATATCCACACTCCACGAAAAATAATAATATGTATATGTGTGCATTGCATATCTACATAAGGAATTCTACTATTTGCGGTCCAAATCAAAGACCAAACGCACATACACACACACCTATAACATACATATTTATGTATGTATATCTGCTTTCATTCGGCTATACCTACTCTTAAGCTTTATATTATTCCTTTTCCATGTGTTGCGGCTGGTATAAAATGTCAAAGGCAGGAAACCATGCGATATGCAAAATTAATTTACCTACCTCCGACTTGAAAGGAATTCATGGTATTTCTTTAGTCAAGTAGCCTAAAGGCCAATAATAATATAAAATCGGTGAGTTTGATTCACACACACATACATACGAGAATTGTTCATAAAACGGTATACAAGGATTTTGTGTCTGAAGATATTTGACGTCAGGTTTTTTTTTTTTTTATTAAAATGTTTAAAGTTGGGGGATGCTGGATGCGTCTGTTTTTTTGACGCAGTAGAACAAAATTTAAACAAACATATTTATGTAACCTACTATACCTATAACAGACTTACCGTTTAAGTAAAGGAAAAAGAAAGGACTACAAAGGGATGTCAGACTTGGTACTTTAAGAGGCTCGGGGGTAGATGATGAAAAACCAAAATTTTATATTTCTTTTGGAACAAACATCAGGATTTAAAGTTATGATTCAGTGGTGAAATATATGTGGAGGAGTAAATATACATGAGCTCATGATCTATTGCAAAAAAAGTATAAAATTTAGGAACTTAAATTCAGCCGCTAATTGAAAGTTAAATAAAAATGATTCATTATGAATATTTTGCCAATTATCATTTTCAAATGCCTATCGTTAAATTTTTGTGAAAACAAATTGACGAAAAAAATCATCAAAAATTTGGAACTAAAATTAAAGCTTGGATCTTCTTTATACACAAATCTCAAAATCAATTTCCTCTACGATCTGTGACGAAATTTGGCAAACCATGAAAGTGAATTTAAAATTTACTTTACTCACAACAAATTAACTTGGTTTCCTCATTTAAATAATACATATGTATCTGTCCAGTTGTTTTTAATAGCTTTAAATACATTTTAAAAACACACCACGTTAAATCAACAAAAATATCGTGTTCATGTTTAAAATAATTTAAAAATGAATGATGATGACGCCCTCTTCTAACAGCCCAGGTGTCAAACGCAATTTTATATCAAAAACAAACGAACACAAAAAAACGGCCATTAGGATAGATTATTGCAAGCTCACAGCCGTCATAAGTTTTATTGCCCATGTACATGTGCACCATTAAATGCAACTCATGAAAATAGCCCCTCTCCAACAATAAAAAACCAAAAAAAAACTTAAATAAAAATAAAATATAAAAACAAAAAAATGAATCTTTCGTAAATCTGTTCACATAAATCTGCCCTCTGGACATCATTTTACCACTTCTACGCAAAACCCCGTCCACACGTAAGGCGGGAATTAAATTACTTTCACACGCCACTCGCATACATATCTATGCACAATTATGTTGGAACAGCAGGAGCAACAAATAAAACCCAGTGTACTACACACACACACACACACACACATACACAGTAATATAATGGTTGTACGAATAACATCTATATGTAGTATATGGTATGCAATTAGCCTAAATGGATTTGGCAAAATAAAAACCATGTTCACCATCACTACCCAAACTCACTGTACAGTTTATACGTCCTCGTCCTTGTCCTTGTCCTCATGTAGTATGTAGGTACCTGGTACACTCGGTGTAATAATGCTCCAGGACCCCCTTCTTCCTGACTTGCTATACACTGGGGCTGACTATAAAGCGTATCCTGGAACAAAATCGTACACATTAAGTCTGAATCTCGCCGGAGCTTTATTACCCTTGGCAAAAAATAATGTCTGATTGTCGGTGGCGACGATGGCGGCGCCGATAGCTTGCTCCTATAAAAAATAAAATTAGTCCTCGGGAATGGTACGGAGGGAGTTGAAGTTGGAATGATATTAATATATAAACCAACTACCTTCCCATGTCTTTCATCATACATGAATTCAGCATATGAATTCGTAATCAAGTGCATTGTATCTGTTACCAAGCCATAAAAGTCGAAAGCAATTAGATTCATTTGAAATTCATTTCGAAAACTACTCCATATGCATATTTACGAGTACATATATACGGAAAATCTAAACGAAAATGGTGGTAAACTTAGGAATTATAAGGATGGGGCCTGATGGCAAGGAGCGTCAATGAGTGTACACAAAAACGACTGATGAGATCTTCAAACATTCACAGACACAATTACAAATAACAACTTTTAATGGATGTCATTAGCAATTCACCATATTCCTACTGTATGTATGCAGTATGCACAGAGTCCATATACACGTTACAATTTTATTGATGTGCATCCAGCTTAGAAACATTCTGAATTTGAATGTGAATGTGTCACCCCCACCTCACGTTGCTAGCCGGGCTTGAATGGACATTCCGAAATATTTGAGATTTTATAAACCAACCAACTTCTAACATGCGGCTATAATTAACTGAGTTTTTGAATTATGCAAGCACAAGAACTGGCAGTAAATTCCTGAATGACCTCATCAACTTATTTCTGAAAATTACACTCGTATGGTGTACAGGGTGTTTATGTTTTATTTGTGTCTAGACTTGGTTATTGCTGTTTTTTTTGTTTTTTTTTTCTTTTTTCTAAGCAAACAATGACGGAATATAAAATTAATTGGAGTCACTTTATTTAATTAGTAAGCTACGAACAAGGGTATTTCCAAGTCAGTTGCAGACACACACATACAAACATAATATTAACAATACATTGTGTTGTCATTTAGCAACAGTTTTTTCTGATTTTCAAATCGATTATTAAAAGTGGTATACAGTAGAGACTTTATCTTTTGCAATATTCAAAATATTCAAAACAGAGATGTTTGAAATTTGAGTTAAAATGTTGTTGCCCTTCACTTTAAAATAAAACTTTTCAAAAAAATGTATAAAAGGATTTCCAACATATTAAGAAATGATGGTGGGAATTGAATGTCAAAAATCGGTGCTTTGGCGTAACTTTTAAAATAGAAAAAAAATATTCTAAAAAAATTATATTTTTATGAATTTCAAAAAAAATATTTTTAAAAATTTTGATTTTTCAAACATTTATTTTTCTAAAAGTCATCATTTATTCAAACATTTTTCAAAATCAAATTAAATCAAATTGTCGGATTCGAAGCATTGAGATTTTATTTTAAAACTAAAATAGAAAATGCTTGCAAAAAGTATTAATTTATGTATATATGTTTTTAAAATTATATTTGAATTTGAAAAATTAAATTTGACTATTTAAAATTTAAAATTAAATAAAATCTGAGAAAGTTTTCAAAAAGAATCATTTTTAAATATATTTAATTTGACAGTTTGTTACTTTGACACAATATTTACTGATATGTCTTTAAAAATGTGAACGAAAGTTCTACAATCTTCTATTTGGGAACAAAAAATAAAAATAGAATTCGTCGTTTTATAAACTCTGATTTCTTTGATGTTTTTAAATTAAAAAATAATTACAAATCAATCTTACAGGAATTTTATTAATTAATTGTGATTGCAATTATGACAGTTCTCTTTTTTTTAACAGATTTGTAAAGAACCCAATTTGGACATTATTTCATACTTATTACAAAGCATCATCCAAGAGCTACTTTGAAAAAGTTGAAAGTTTGAAAAATTCATCTTCGTCTTAAAATTATTGCTACTTAATGTTTTGAATGTGATATTTTGGTCGAATATATATTTGGAGAATTCTTTAAAAATACGAAGACAAAAAAAAATGTTTTACTCCGTAATAAGAACACCCTGTGCACCGAAACGAAAGAGTTTATAAAAAGTTAAAATTACTCTTAGCGGAAAATATCTTATTTACTTATACAATTTCCGGTTTGTCAGCTCTTTGTGATCTCCCTTTATTTTTTTTTTTTTGTAAATTGTTGGTAGTTGAGACAAAAGATCCTTGTAACACACTTACAGAAGTAAACCATTTTTTTACATACTCTTTCAGAGGCAAAACGAAAACCTAAGGACACTCTTAAAAACCTCTTCTAAGATAAGAGTAGGATATGGGGCGGTTCAGACTGGGAACCAAATTATGCAAATGAGTCTGAGTTTTACGCGGGTGTGCCCTTTGATGTAAAAAGGTGTGAATTAATTGAGATGTGAAAAAAGGTTAATGTAAGAGATGGGATCGTGTCTTGTATAAACAAAACCCGATGTACGATGTTGTTTATGGTTGTTTGTAAGGGATCGATGCGATACACGGTTGATGTAAAAGAAAAGCGGAAAGGGTCAAGATACAGGTAAAGGAATGTTTGATTGTTTGTAAAAAAAAAAGGGCAAATTTTGATGACGATTGAAAGTGGTTTCTAGTAAATTTTATTGTTGACGATGCGAGTCATAAAACCTAATTTTCGAACTAATTTATGACTACAAAGGATCGTACACCTTCGTTGCCTCCTATTTGATAGGTATTGTATAGATGAGCAAAATAATCAAATATTGATATCTACGGATAAATCAACAGAGGATTCTGAATACTAAATTGGTAGGGGAATGCTATATTTGTTTGAGAGGGAAAGGCAGGTCAAATAAGTGAACAACAACAACAACAACAACAACAACAACAACAACAACAACAACAACAACAACAACAACAACAACAACAACAACAACAACAACAACAACAACAACAACAACAACAACAACAACAACAACAACAACAACAACAACAACGACAACGACAACGACAACAACAACAACAACAACAACAACAATGTGTGTCTGTTCATGTAAAAATAAAAGAATAAAGAAAGTTCTGTCAATTCGATTTTTTAATTTATTTTATTTCATACATTTATAGGATTTCGTTTTTATTTATCCAGGAGTTATGTTCTGTTGGAAATCCCAACCACTTAACAAAAACTTTATTGCCTCTTGTTTGTAGAACTTTTTCTACCAGAAATACATCATCACATTTTGATTTCATTAATTCTGCATCGTAGAAACCACCTTGTACGGGTTTTCCTTCGAAATCTTCAAGAAGATATGTTACAGGGTTAGTTTCTTGGATTTTTCTTATTTTAAAGATCTCAGTTGTCCAGTTCGGGGTGTATCCCTTTTCAAATACATGTTTATATTTGCTAATTCTTACTTTATCACCGACCTTAAATTTTTGTTTAGTTATTTCTCTTTTCTTGCTTTTGAAAAGTGGTAATATAGATTTTGAATTTTTCTTCGTTACATCTGCAGGATAACATTTAATGGTTTTGTGAAAAGAATGGTTGTAATCATGTAGTAATTTCTTATAAATATTTATCCATTTATAGCTGCCATTGAAACTAAATTCTTTCCACATTTTTTCTTTTAAAGTTCTATTAAATCTTTCAACAATAGAAGCCTTTAATGAACTAAAAGTAGAGTAATGGTTAATTTTATATTTTCTCATTAAGCTATTGAACGTTTTGTTGAAAAATTCTTTTCCATCGTCCGTTTGCAAATTTTTGGGGGTTCTAGAAGAATCCATAAATATTTGTTCCATTCCTTTTGCAATAGTAATTCCTTTTTTGTTTTTCATTGGCATGACCCATGCAAATTTCGAAAAAGTATCGATGACTGTCATTAAATAATTAAACCCCTTGTTTTGAGAACTATAGGGAATCATTTCAACAAGATCAGCCTGCCATAAATCATCATAACCTTTAATGATAACATGACGTCGTTTAAAATTTCTACGTGCAGGCTTATGCAACTCTTCCACAACCTGTCGTTTACTCATATTTGTAAGGAGTGAATTCAACAAAACAAAAAAGAAGTCTTTTATAGGTTTATAGTATGTATTATTTTTTATTTACTTTATTCCAATTTTTATAAAATAACATTAATTTCTTAATTCTAACTAATCGATTTTCTATCATGTAGCAAGCACATGTATCCGGTCCTAGTTGACACTGGTTTGATGACCAACAGCAATTGGAGTAATGGTGACCATGAATTGAGTCAACGTAAAATCCGTTTTCGAATCTTTTAAGAAAAGATATAGAACTTATAAACTCTTCATGGTGTTCATTTAATATTTCTCCATGATTTTTTAAGAAATCACAAATATCTTTTATTATTTTGTCTGAGTCCATTTTATGTTCCTTGTTGTTAAAGTTTTGAATGCTTACTAACAAATTTTATTTTATTTATGAAAATTGAAAATCTCATCTTCATTTTCACTTATATGTACACACACACACATATATATATATATATATATATATATAAGATACAGATATATAAAACTTATACAAATATAACAGCATTTTTTACTTATTTTTATCTAATGGGCGTAAAGGGTAAATTAGGAAATAGCGTCTTCATAATATGTTCAACTTTGTTTCTTATTTTCTCGTCAACATACTTTTCTTCTATGGAGCCTTTAAGTTTTTGAGAAATTGATTGCGATGCTATGTTTTCTTGTTCCATATTTTTTATTGTTTCCTTCATCGAAGAGTCTATGTGGGTTTTTAGAATTTGAATTTCCTTATTTAAAGTGGATAAAACTTCCATTAAAGAAGAATTTATGTGGTTTATAATGCTTGTTTCCTTAAAATTTATTAGATCATCAACATATCCTCTGCAAACAGCTTGATGTGGAAATCTAGGTTTTTTTCCTATGTTGTTTAAATATCTATGCCCCATATCAAAATCACCTGATGGTAGGATTTTAAATCCGAATGCTTGAGGGCCTACATTATCTAAGCTTTTTTTTTGAAAAGGCTTGGAGCTCCTACCGAACTTGTCAACGTTCATCTTGTATATGCAAGTATTATGGTTTAGATTAATCTTAATATATGATATTTGATTCTTTTAGTTCTTCAATTATAGAATTGATTTCATTCTGATGGTTATTATTGCCAGCATTTTTTGATGCTGTTAAAAGTCTAAGTCTATTGACAAGTTCATTAGGATCATTCCAGAACACATATTCCATATTTTTGTTTGTGTATTTCATTTCAGTAGTACCAGAATAAGATCCTCCGGTTTTCTCACTTTCAGCTTTAAGTCCGACAACAAGTTTTTTAATTATTTGAGTATATTTTGCACCTCTGTTACCCTTCATTCGTGAAGAACTGTCATGATTTATTCTATGTGCGTTGGTTTTTTGTAAAATTTTTCCATATTCTTCTAAGTCATTAGCACCATATTTGTGCTTACGTGGATTTTTCTTTAACATCAACTCAATGAGACCAGGAGTTCGACTAAAAGTTTCACCACCAATTATAATATCATTTTCATTCATTTCAAAGTTGCAACTGCCTATTTTAACAGTTTGTGTGTTCACATCAAAATATGGGCCATAATTTGTATCACGATTCGATTCTGATAATATTTTTTGGGTGAAAGAAGATGTTTTGTCGGGCTCGTTCATACTTTTTGTTAAGAAAGACATCCTGTTAGAACTTGTTATATTTTTTGGGGTACTGAAAATAAGAGCATCGTCTATGCTTTCCAATTCCTGTGTTAGTGGACTTGTTTGTTCATGATCTGTTTCGTTCTTTTCATCAAACGATTTGAATAGAAGTTTACGATTTTTAAGTTTCTCTTGCTGAAAGTTGTCTTTCCTTTCATTCTCAATCAATTTTTTCAACGGCTCAACAATAGGTTTGAATGTGTTTTCCAATTGAGTTTCTCTCATATTTTGACCAGTTTTAAGTTGTAAATATTTATTTTTAAGCACATTTTTAGTTTTCACTAGATCTTTTAACATGTTTTCATCCATTTTTATGATTTATGAAAAAATTATTTGCTTTTACAAGCAAACTGTCTCAAACAGTGGTGTTGTCAGAATGTTTGGATTTTAAATGATAATAGTGTATTTATAGCAATGCAATTTTATTGAAACTATTTTTGTAGCGACCTTTTATAATACTGCTTTCCTTGTCTATAACCAGGAATCCAAAATTATCAGCCCAGCAGTGAGAACACAACTCCTTAAATTGATTAAATGTCATATCTGAATTAATATGATCTTTGTAAACATGCGTCAAGTTCAACTCATCTTGTTTGAAAAGAATGATAAAGTTAGCATTGTCTCTGATCAAATGTTTTGGTATATGAGTATAGGACTGACATAAGTAAAAGCTGTCAACCCCGTTATGCCGTCCCATACAAAAATAGTCTCTTATGTTGTTTTGTTTCTGACATGCAACATCATCGAATATGAAAACTGAATTACTTTTAGCTTCTGATGGTGTCATTATTTCACAATTGTTTGAAAATTCATTGTATTCCATTCCTTTGATAGATGTTATTAGCGTTTTTAGATATTGATATTTTGGCTGATGTAAAGATTTAGAATAAATATAAATATTTTCAAACTTCAATCCATTAGGGTCAAGAAGAATGCTAAGCATTACATTTGTTTTCCCACAGTTTGAAGGTCCTACGATAATTCCTCGAATACTGTTTGGAAACAAAGATCCATGCTTCTTTTTAGTTTTTACATTGGAATCAAAATTTTTTACTTTTATAATTTCTAACTGCTTAACGAACCGCATAATGATGACTAACAACTTTTGAAATAAAACATCTAGTTTTTATACATTTCTAATCATATATGTTTCAACCCTCGACTAAGAAGGTATATTAATTATAATATGATTGAGCACAACACTAAAAAGCAGGAACATAAAAAAAGAAAATCATTTGAAGGAGAAGGGCTTTTAAATAAAGCTATTGACAAATTACCATTCGAACTACATATTCCTTCTTATAATTATTGTGGCCCAGGAACCAAATTGGAAGAACGATTACGTAGAGGAGATAAGGGAATTAATCAATTGGATGAGGCTTGTCGACTACATGATATTGCATATTCTAAAAGTAGTTCTCTCTTAGATCGACACGTTGCCGACAAAGCTCTAACAGAACAGGCTTGGAAAAGATTCAAAGCAAGCGACTCTTCAGTCTCTGAAAAGTTAAGTGGACTTTTAGTCACCAACATGATGAAAGCAAAGACAAAATTTGGTATGGGGAATAAAAAGGCTAGATCTGTCAATAGAAAAACTATCAAAACTAAACCCAAAAAGACTTGCAAAAGAAGTATTTTTAAAAAGGTTATAAGTGAGGCAAGAAATGCTATTAAAAACAATGTCAATTGTTGTGGTACAACCTCTATAGCAAATATTGCTGTTAAGGCTGCAAAAAATGTCTTAAAAAATAAGAAAAAACAGGACATTGCCACACCGAGAATAATCCCACTTCCAAAGAGTGGTGGTTTTCTCCCACTTCTAGCTCCTATTCTCGCTGGTCTATCAGCTGTGGGTTCTTTGACAGGTGGAACAGCTGGCGTAGTAAAAGCCATCAATGATGTACGAGCTGCTAAAAGGCAATTTGAAGAAAACAAACGTCATAATCAGACTATGGAATCGGTTGCTATTCAAGGAAATGGATTATTCTTACGTCCATATAAAAATGGTCTTGGCCTTTTTCTTAAAACTCCAAAAAACTAATTACCCTGCTACCTAACCACCCTTTAAGCAATTTGGAAATTGATCACTTTGGAAAGAAACACTTAAAAAATTTTAGAGGAGTTTTCATGCGAGATTCATTACCAAGGATATCATTCGATAAAGAATGTGGTGTTTTAAATTTGGATGATGAAGCTGGGATGGGTACTCATTGGGTAGCATATATTATAAACAAAAAAAAAAATGTTATTAAGTATTTTGATAGTTTTGGAAATTTGAGACCACCAACTGAAGTTATAAGCTACCTTGGTAGTAAAATAAATTATAATTATATCCGAGAACAAGACTTCGATACATTTATATGTGGCCACTTATGTTTAAGATTTTTACTGGAACAATGTAATATTATTTTTTAAAAACTTAATAAGAATTGAATAAAATGACGTAGAAAAATCAAAACTGTATCATTTGTCTTTTAATCGAGATGTCGTTAACACTTACTTTGAGTGGAAATGAATCAACTCTGAATGCCGAGTATTTCCCACCAATTGTACTGAAGTCTAATTATTATGTATGTGGGCTTATAGATTTTCAAACATATAACTCTATACCAAATGTAGATGAGTTTAATAACTTGTTACATGTGGGTGATAACGTTATAACGTTTCCTATTGGTTCCTATGAGATAGAAGATATTAATAATTTAATACAAACAAAAATTATTGAAATTAATAAAAACAATAAAAGTGGTTCAAAAAAGAGTGAAATTAAAATCAAGGCAAATAACAATACTTTAAAATGTGAAGTAATTAGCTCAGAAGACATTGACTTCTCTAAACCAAATTCTATTGGAGCTATTTTGGGGTTTAGCAAAAAAATTCTTGAGGCAAATTTATATCATGAATCAGATCTTTATGTTGATATTAACAGAGTAAATGCTGTACGCATTGAATGTAATATCATAGAAGGAACGTATATTAATAACCAAACAGCACACATCTTACATGAATTTGCTGTTAAAGTAAGTCCAGGCTATAAAATCATTGAAGCTCCGAGGAATGTTATTTATTTACCTGTGAACGTCAAGCGGATAACATCACTGTGTTTAAAGTTTGTTGATCAAGACGGAAAAGATATCAATTTCAGAGGAGAAAAAATAACAGCCCGACTACATTTAAAGCCGGAAACATGATTGTATATGAACATATAATAAATTCAATTTCTTATAAAAACAACACACAAAATAATTTGATACTTAATCCATCTTCGAACTCAACTGCGGTAACATCTCTTCTTACTAAAGATAATCAGGACTTTGTATTATCATTAGGATACACATTAAAACATTAAAAACAAAACAAAAAAAAAGAAATATGCTAAATATTTTTCAAGAACCGGAGATTAATGAAAGTATTTCTAAATACGAATATCATACTTATTCACCGTATCAAAACAATTTTGATCGCAATGACATCATTCAGATTTCTATACAACATCAAAATCTTAATGTTCTTCCTTCAGAAAGTTTTTTGTATGTTGAAGGAACAATTTCAAAAGCAGATGGAAAAGAGATACTCACTACAAAACTTGTAAATAATGCAATGTCTTTTCTCTTTGATGAAATACGATATGAACTGAATGGCAAAGAAATTGACTGTAATCGAAATGTCGGAATAACATCAACGATTAAAAATTATTTATCTTTATCCAAAAATGAAAGTGATATGCTACTGAATGCATCTTGGTCCCCCGACTCAGCTATTATTTTGAAACCACTACATTTTAATTATTGTATTCCACTGAACAAACTTTTGGGGTTCGCCGAAGATTATAAAAAAATTATCCCAAATGCCCGACATGATCTAATTATTACACGGGCTAGAATGGATGAAAATGCACTTATATCCCCAACAGATGAAAATGTTCAAATAAAACTTCACAAGGTTCAATGGAAAATACCGCATGTGACTTTATCAGATGCCATGAAATTAACTCTATACAAATCTATAAACAAAAATAGTTTTATGAAAATTGCTTTTCGAAACTGGGATCTTTATGAATACCCCACGCTATCAACTTCTACCCATCATATCTGGAACGTGAAGACAACAACACAAATAGAGAAACCTCGTTACATTATCCTTGCTCTACAAACTGAAAAATATAAAAAATTATCTGCTGACCCTACAATTTTTGATCACTGTGATCTAACAGACTTAAAAGTTTATCTAAACTCCGATGTCTACCCACATGAAGACCTAAATATATCTTTTGAAAGAAACAGATATAGTTTGTTGTACAGAATGTATTCCGATTTTCAGAAAACATACTATAATAAATCTAACACCGAACCATTACTTTCCTGGGAGCTATTTAAATCGCGTTCCCCAATTTTTGTTATAGACTGCAGACATCAAAACGAAACCTTAAAAACAGGACCTGTTGACATACGCCTAGAGATGAGAACATCAAAAAATATACCAGCCAACACATCAGCTTACTGTCTTATGCTCCATGATCGTATCATTGAATATAATCCACTTGATCAAGTAGTCAACAGAATTGTTTGAATTCAGAAATGAAAATGTAAACATGTTTAAATAAAATAAATAAATTTAAACAGTATTTTGTTTGTTTTTCTTTAAACGTTAATTTGGGTTCTCATTGGGGCTGCTTCCGTTGCGCTAGTTGTTTTGATATTTTTTGTTATTGATCTATCGAGCTTCGAAAATTTTTATGAAATAAAAACAACATACATTTTTTTTTTTGATTAGTTAATTTTCAGCACAAGTTTTTAATACATTTTTACACTTTATTATAATTTTTACAATGTTTGACATAACTAGTTTGTTTGTTTTTATATTTTTAAGCAGGATTGTATCGTTGTCTTTTAAATCCATATGGTAGCGAACTATGGTCTTCAAGAAAACGACGTTTTTCAGATTTAACGCTGTAGGTTTTTGTTTCTGGGATGGTTATCACCTGATGGTCTTTCGTTCGTCGAATGTTTTTTGATTTTATTAAAATTTTTTCACTGCCTGAAGAAGACGAATTTAAAACAGTGTCTTTAATGGAATCAAAGTTGATTTTTTGCGATGATTCATGATTGAGAAAAATCCCCTTCACTTTGCAGACAGCGTGTTCCATCTTGTCTTTTGTACTGAACACTTTAAATGCATAATTTTTAGGACCTCCGCTGACGAATTCTGTTATATAACTTCCGATTCCATACACTTCTAATTCGTCAGTCATATCACCGATAAATTGTCCAGTAGGAGGTTCAAATTCCCCCTGACGACTTACATATATTACCGAATCGGTATCGTAATATAGAACTCTTTCATTTAACCTCTCCAAGTAACTATACAGTTTAAGCCGAGCTAAAGCAGTCGTGTAAGCAGCAACACAAACGTTTACTGTCGATAAAGATTCGATTGCTTCTTCTTTCATCTCGAAGTTAACGACAACGTTTTCTTCATTTACAGGAAGAATGTGTACTACTTCAATTGACGGAGCCGTAAGCAGATGAAATAAAGTTGAAGGGTTATTCAGAACGATAGTTTGAAGTTGATTTTCACGTTGTCCAAATTTCCCCCAAAACGAATTCAAGATCAGCTTTGCAAGTGACCTCTTTCCTGGATTGACACATATTTCTGCAAATTCCAACTGAATATTTTCTTTTTCAAGAAAATCAGAAATATATTTTTCTTTTTCTTGTTGAGATGAACATTCAGCTGGCCATCCAGATGCTTCTTGCTTGATTTTTAAAAACTTGTTCATCATAGATGTAAACAGACCGTCATCAGGATTTCTGCCTGGGTTATATTGGACTACATTATATTCCCAAATTTCAAAAATGGAAAGTATAATGTAGCCTTTTTCAACGGCTTTTATGACCTCGTCAATTATCCAAGTCCCAACCATTGCTCTTTGCTCATCAGTATGAGTACACAATTGTTCATTGTTTTTTTCATCACTGCAACTTCTACACAATGAAAACATGAGCTTGTCATTTTGTTTCATTGGTAATACCGGATGCAACAGGTTTTCTGGAGGTAAAATTTTGCACTTAATCAGTCCATTAACTCCCTCCAATTTCGTTGTTGCACAGATTGCATCGCCAGTAGTGTGGATTTTAGGGTGGCCAATGGGAAATTTTCCGTTCTTACAAACCCAAGGGTATAGAGAACATACATCTATGTATTTGATTTCTTCACCTTTTTTACATTTGTAGAAACCGACAGTGTTTCCGGTTCGTCCGCCATAAAAAGCATCGCGGGGGTTTAGGGGGGAACTTTGAATCAGTGGATGCATATTTAAAAAATTTAATTGATCTCTACCAAATGATTTCAGACGAGCTTGAAAAACACAAGACCACATTTCAATTACCTCGTAGTTGAAATTTCTCAATCTTTCAGTTTTAGCAATGGTTCTTTCATACCTCTGATTCAATGTATCATTTTCGTTTTCGTGTAGAGGTTCATCCCGTTTGTGCTTCAAACAGATAGGGTGACCATGGTAATAGCACCCATGGAATTCAAAAATCTGTTTAGTTTTTTCACAAAAACCATCAACTTTTACACCGTGTATAACTACCTCTTTGCCTCTATACGAATGTTGGATAGTTATGTTCCTTTGCTGTTCTTCCCAAATTATCCACTTGATAGCTTCTATTGACTGGTTGTCAATGCATCTGTATCCTTTTTTAGGTATTAACCCGATGGTGTTTGGCTTAAGAAAGTTACGTCTATATAAAAGATTGCAAGCTGAAGCAATCGTTACCGATTCTAAAAATGGTTCAACGTTACACTGGGTAAGAAACAATTTTCTAAATTGCAAGCAAGCCCCAGTTAAAATTTTGACATCACTCTTGCAGTATTCTACAAGTTCTTGCTTCATTTCAAAAGAATCATTTTGATGTTCTGAATGCCATTTTAAGAAAGTATCACGCTCTTCCGACCTCATAGAATTAGCACTGTAATATTCTATTGCTGGCAATGTTCCTTTGTATTCTTCATTTTCAATAGTGTTGAAGAGGTATGGAAAGTAACCTTTCTTTAAAACAGGTGGCAAGTCGAATGCCTTTGGGAGTTTTGATAAGGCCATAGGAAAGTAGTTTATTGAGTCGATAAATTTTACATTTCCTAATAACATCAATATTATCTTTGTTCCTCGCATAATCAATTCAGGGGTTAGTACTGTTTTCTCTAAGACATAATTTAAAATGAACTGATGATCGTAGGCTTGACCATTGTGGGCAATCACAACCACATTTTTAAATTTTTTCCGAATTTCAAGTATATATTGAACAAATTTAGGTACAACGTCTTCTCCTTGTAGAACGTTCAATGACAATTTACAATATTTACAGAAATGCAAATCAGGATACTCCACGCAATGACTACATTTGTTTTGAAACACGCATAAATTTGGTTCATGTTTTGTTATAAAAGCTTTGTTTGTTGTTGTTGCTTCATCTCCGTCATTCCAAATTTTTTCTCCAATTACTTTTTCTTGGCGACTTTCTAGATCATAAAATACATACAAGAAATTTTTCAAATTAGGTTTTCTCGTATTAGGTATAATGAAACACTTATGGTCTTCAGGAACATGTACTTTACAGTTCTTGCAAAAGAACTCTCCACAAATATGTTGTCGACTTCCTCCATAGGATTTTAAACAAGCAAGACATCTTTTTATTTGCTCACAGATAGACTGTTTTCCTGACGAGCCGCTCGTTTTGTGGTTGTCATAGCATCCTGTTCCTTTAAAATTTCGATTACAGTCTTGGCAAAGAATTTTTTTCGGTGTTTCTTCACATTTTGGAGAATACTGGCACTGCGAACATAGACCAAGACAGCCATGATGAACATCTTTCGTGTTAAACGGAGAATGACAAATCTCGCAGTAATAACTACAGCAAAATACGGCGGTTAAGGAAGTTATTACATTGTAATGATTATTGTAATACATTAAATGTATTTTTTTATCACCAATGTCGTTTGAAACCCCCTCGTAAATTATTTTGCGACCCTTCGTTTTGTATTCGTAGACTGTTATTTTGTAATTTTTTAAATGAGCTTGAAATGATTTCAACTCATTTATTCCACAGCCTCCTGGTGGTATATTGATTTGAGCTTCGTTTAGTAGTTTTATGGCTCTCTCCGTCTGAATTTTCCCCGTGTCTCTTCTTATATTGGCCAAATTATCTTCCTTGTCTGCGTATGCCTTCCCTACAACCAAAGCTCGAGGCAGACATAAATTGTCTTTGTTTTTAATAATTATTATTCCCTTGCGACGGCAACATTCTTCATTGAACGAGTTGAACATAACAGAGGATTTTCTATTATTTCCTTCACCAGTTGGCATCTTTACGGAGGTAACTGACAAGCAAAAATTATCCGAACTCAATGCTCCAGAGTTGCTTTGAAAGATTTTGGCTATCATCTCCCACACATTTTCAAAGCTTAGATCTGCACAGGTTTTGAAATTGATCCAACCACTACCTCTTTCATGAACAAAACTTTTTCCTCCAAAAGTAACCCCAACCTTATCTGTTTCGTTGAGCCCCTCAACGGCAAATCGAAGTATAGCTTCTATTGAGGCTTTAAACCATGAAGTGGGCTCTTCATCTAGCGGAACAGGGTTGACCTTGAATTCAATTTTCCGCCCTTTTAAGTTGAACCTCTTTACTTGGGTCACATGATCACCCAATATTGTAAATCTCTGAAACCAACCAAAAGCAAAAACGTTGTATTTTTTTTTTTTTTTTTTTTTAATTTTTATTTGTATTATACAATTATTTATCTAAAACAGTTTTTTTGAGAATTTAACAGAAGATCATCTTCAAAAAAGAGGGTCGGAACGTTGTTAGTTACCTCTTCACTCAAAACGTTCATCTTCTGTTTCCTCCCCTTATGTTTATGCTGCTGTTGTTGTTGCTGTAGCTGCTGTTGCTGTAGCTGTTGTTGCAGCTGCTGTTCTAACTGCTGCTGTTGATGCAATTGCAACTGATGTTCCAATTGTTGTTGCTCCTGCTGTTGTTGTTGCTGTTGTTGTTGCTGCTGCTGCTGCTGCTGCTGTTGTTCTTGGTGTTGCTCATCTTGTTGTTTGAGATGGAAGTCAACATCAAAGGACAGCTCTCCATAAGGCCCCACGACCTCAAGGCAACATTTGCCAAGCTGTTCGATGTCTCCATCATCCAGCTGTGCGTTGCACCGTTTTGGGAGGAAAACCTAAAATAAAAGAAATAAAAATTGGGAATTGCCTAGATTAAGATTAAGATTTCTTACCTTATAGTCTTCCAATTCGACCATTATCTGATCCCCAAATTTGGTGCGAAGTCTTTTTGCACATGTTATTGGGAATCTTTTTTTTTGTTTTAATTTGCTTAGACTTAAGATTGTCTTTGTTTTTTGGGGCTTAGCGCTGCTAACGCTTACGGCTGATTTTATTTTTGTTAAAAATGACATTTTACGTATTGAAAGGGAATTGTTTACTAAATTGAAAAACCTCAGAACGTTTGCTTTTATACTCTGCCCATATATTGATGTATGTACACTCATATACGAAGCAAAGAATCACCGACACAACCATAAAAAAAAATTTAAATTATTCAAAATCCTTTTTAGGAAAATCTTTTATTTCTGTTTTCCTCATATTCATGATAAAGGAAAAAGGATCACCAGTGTAATAAAAGTCATTAATAAAAACCACCTCCATAAATATCTCATTCATTGTTTACAAACCCATCTCACTAGGCACAAACAATATAAAACAAATGAATAAAAAAAAAACACCACCAAAATCCACAACCACATTCACTTTTCAAAAAAAAAAAAAAAAAATGCATCAGTTACTCTTAACAGATTAAATTCAAATTCCTCTTTTGGAAAATCTTTTATTTCTGTTTTCCTCATAGTCATGATAAAAGGTTACACACCTTTTTTTTTTTTTTTTTTTAGAAAAATCCAAGAAACTAACCCTGTAACATATCTTCTTGAAGATTTCGAAGGAGAACCCGTACAAGGTGGTTTCTACGATGCAGAATTAATGAAATCAAAATGTGAAGATGTATTTCTGGTAGAAAAAGTTCTACAAACAAGAGGCAATAAAGTTTTTGTTAAGTGGTTGGGATTTCCAACAGAACATAACTCCTGGATAAATAAAAACGAAATCCTATAAATGTATGGAATAAAATGAAAGAATTAAATTAAAAAATCGAATTGACAGAACTTTCTTTATTCTTTTATTTTTACATGAACAGACACACATTGTTGTTGTTGTTGTTGTTCACTTATTTGACCTGCCTTTCCCTCTCAAACAAATATAGCATTCCCCTACCAATTTAGTATTCAGAATCCTCTGTTGATTTATCCGTAGATATCAATATTTGATTATTTTGCTCATCTATACAATACCTATCAAATAGGAGGCAACGAAGGTGTACGATCCTTTGTAGTCATAAATTAGTTCGAAAATTAGGTTTTATGACTCGCATCGTCAACAATAAAATTTACTAGAAACCACTTTCAATCGTCATCAAAATTTGCCCTTTTTTTTTTACAAACAATCAAACATTCCTTTACCTGTATCTTGACCCTTTCCGCTTTTCTTTTACATCAACCGTGTATCGCATCGATCCCTTACAAACAACCATAAACAACATCGTACATCGGGTTTTGTTTATACAAGACACGATCCCATCTCTTACATTAACCTTTTTTCACATCTCAATTAATTCACACCTTTTTACATCAAAGGGCACACCCGCGTAAAACTCAGACTCATTTGCATAATTTGGTTCCCAGTCTGAACCGCCCCATATCCTACTGATAAGAAGGGGCATTAAGTCCACAGACTAGACGGTTTTTTGCTTCCCTATACAGAAATTGCAGACAAAACAGATTTTCATATGTATGTACATACATGTATAAAAACAAAATACATATTTACATAAAAACACATACATTCATGTATGTACGATGCACTTACCTGATACGGATAGCTCGCTGGTACTATTAACCAAGTTATCCATAATTGGCTGGAAATTGTAGTATGTAAGGGTTTCGAGGAAATTTTCCTGCAAGTTAATTGAAAGGAGAGCCGGTGTGCCCCGTAGTAGGCCGTTGTCGAGTTTTTTCAAGGCATTGTTCCGGAGGTTTAGAGTTTTTAAATTATTTAACCCGTCCAGTGCACGTTCCGAGATGCGCTGCAAAAAATACAATAATAAAATTGTGAAAGTTGTGAATTTTTTTTTTCTTTTTTGTTTTTATTTTTATTTTTATTTTTTTGTTCAGTCTAGAATCTCTGGACAGGATGGAATTGAATTTCAGGACTCCATATGCTGGTAAAGGGATTTCGAGGGAAATATGATGAAATGTATGTAAGGATGTGTGTGGGGTTTGTATACTAACTACGAGTATGTGAATGAGATTGATTTAAGTGGACTCAGTTTACGACACAAAATACCCTAGACATGAATTGAGTACGAACATGTGGGACGGGGGACAAACGTTTTTTGAAGGATTTTGAAATTGGATATAGAATCATATTCAAAAGAGCTGTGTGTATGTAGAGGGATGGGGGGGTTGAAGGGAATATTCGTACTTTATTTATTTATAGGAGTAATTTGTCTTGTGGACGCGCTCGTGAGTGTCGATGCTGATGCCGCTGAATATGAGGACAAGAGTGATGGATATGGACAGGAAATTATGAAGAATGATAGCTCTGTACAGCAGAATCGCTGAATTGATTTTGATGAATATTTATAAAGGGATTTTATTCGGGTATAATGCTGATAGTGACGCTCTGAATAGAATTGTTTTTGAATAAAAATGGCAAGAGGTAGGTTTTTATATTTAAGACACAAAGGAAACTCTTCAAAGGGGTTTTAAGTTTAAAATTAGCAATGCACCCGAAAATATAAAGTTAATCTATAATTTTTAAAGTTCTATATTTGATCAAAATAGAGGGTGTTTCAGAAGAAAGCTGAAATGGCCAAATAAATGTTACTTAACTTCAGTTTAATCCATTTTCGGTGGAATATACGAGTAGCTATTCAAAATCCTTGAAACTTGAGTTTTTAAATATTATATTGTTTTCTGACTTTTAGCCTTTGATTAAAATTCGAAATTCTGTAAAATATCCAAAAGGATTATGATACAAAAAAACACTTTTCGTCAGGGGTCTGATTTATCAAAGTTTAAATACCCATTGACCAAATAAAAAACAATGAAAGGGGAAATTAAATCTTCTCCATATCAAGTATCAAAGTTTTCTGTATTAATAATTAAAATAAATAATAATTATTTTCTGAGTGGCAGTTGTTGATGTTGTTGAAACACAATTAATTCTTACCAAAAACGAAAAACCACAATTAAATATTAAGTTGAAGGATATTCTTTTCAAAAAAAAAAAAAAATAAAACAATGATATTCTACAATTTATCATTCAAAAATTCATATTCAATGTTTTATCCTTTTTTCGATTAAGTCATTTCGAATGAAATATCCTTTCAAGGACCTCATTTATAAACTTTTGTATCTACAATGTTTTTATTTTTAAAGAGAAAGCGAGAGAGAGAGAAAGACATTATATTAAATGACATAACAAAACAAATCTGTTTCTATACATATGTAGATACACATAAACATTCATACACACTTATACAATTATTATTGTCTCAGATGCAATAAATTTATTCATGGTAAAAATATGTTCGTTCGAGTGAATGATAACAAAAGGATTTTCTTATCCTTGAACTATAAATATTTAAACGCACACTCGAATTCTCATATAAAAGAAAAAGGAATTCCAAACAACAACGACTAAGTACCCCTTACCTATCCCTGCCACGATTTCCACATTTTTAACAAACAGAATTTTCCAAGAGAATTTGTTTTCCTTTAAAAAAATATAAAATATATAAAAATCAAATAAATAAATAAGAATTCTATTCAATTTACGTACCTACATCCTTTTTTTTTTCTTCCTTATATATCGTACTTTAGAGGTTAGGTACTTTACACAACACTTGCAATTGAAAATTACTTAACAATCATCGATTCTTTGAGTAACAACTCGTGTGTGTGTTCATTCAAGGACGAAAGGATTTCATATGTATAGTTAGAGTTAGATACACGTTTTTCAATTGTACTTAGTACTCAGAACACCAGACTTTATTCGTATATCAAAACAAACGACTTGAAAGAAAGGACAAAAAAAAAGGATGAGCAGAATAAGAGGTAAAACACAAAGTCCTTTTCGTTTACCTTCGATATAAAGAACATCAACTTGGAGGTATATGTCTTCCTTTGAGTTCTTTCAGAAAAGTACACAATATGTACAATGTACATGTATGTATGTATATAGTATATGCTGATAGTGAATGATCATCATTTTGCAATTTCTGAACCGCAGAAGGCAATATACGAGTATGTAGAAGTTTTTGAAACCAACTCGATACTCGAACATGGATGCAAATAAACTTTGAGATTTCAAGAGAACTATTTTTCACTTCTTTGGTTCGGAAGTTTTTGGGTTCTGGTGAATTTTTCCAAGATTTTTTCTTACATCCAGAATTTAACATGAAATCATACAAAATTTAAAGGAAAAAAGACTAAAGTTCGAGAAAAATTATTCCAGTTCAAATAAGAAGGTTTAGTCTGAAAGACTTAAATAAAGCATATTACTTCTGGAAATTCAGAGATGATGGTAACATTAAACGTGAATAAACTTCATATAAAGAACAATTCATTCAAAATTCAACATTGCAAAAAAAGTACGTATCCGCCCGAGTTCCCCATGTAAAGGGGAATAAATAAATAGTGAACCAAAATTAGAAACAGACTAGGAGACGAATATTAAATCTGAGGCATACTGATTTATTAATTTCTAGAATAAAGATCTCAACATTCATCGATACCAAATTTAATCAGTTTTGAAAAGTTACATGAAATGATCTTACTTTTCAACAAGGAATGTAAAACCTGAAGGGTGTTTTTTTTTTAAACGCATAGTTTTCAATCTGGCAATACTTTTTTTGGCGTTTATGTTTTTGACAGCTGTCACTTAATGTATGCTCAATTCGGTTTGCCATTTAATAATAAATATATTTACTCCTAAACAACTATTGCAAATCGTGCAAATTTACTACCCCAAAACGAGATGGCCACCGATCCCGATTTTCACAAGAAGATTTTGTTTAGCGATGAAGCTCATTTTTAATTGAAAATGGATAGGTTAATAAGCTAAATTTTCGTATTTGGAGTGACCATTATGTAGGCAAAGAAACAATCAATTTATGGAAGAAAACTTTTTGTGGCCCCAATTTCTACAAAAAATAATCGAAAATTGGACCTCTCGACTGGAATTTATTCGAACCTGCCGCGGTTACCGATTAACCGAAAACATTTTTTGAATATAATGGCAAACCTTTATCTCTATAATAAAGCTACATTCTTGGCCATAACATTAAACAATATGCATTTTATTTCTTCTTGAAAACAACACTTCTAAAAAAAACACTCTTTATATATCTTATTACCATAGATATAATTAGTATGAGATGGAGTTCCAACCATGACCGGAAGAAAAGTCATCTTATTTAGGAACAATTAAACCTTAAGCTTTGTTCAGCCTAAATCATTTGATACATTTTTTCAGCCATTGGGGGTCATTTTGATGATGTCAATATAGTTTCTATGGAAATGAGGTCCAAGCACTCATTGGCTTATTCAAATTTCAAATAAAAACTTCAAAAAAAAAAAAAACATCTAGTACCCTTGTGAAATTCTACTCTCCATTGCATGTCTTAGAAAAACTAAAAAAATAAAAAGAAAAAATAGAATTTTCTTTTGAATCTAGAGCATTGAAAAAGGACTTTTCACCCACTTGTACTCCTTCTTCAGAAAGCAATCCCTATATTTCCTATACAAAGGAGTACATATATGTACATAAGTTAGCCTTTTCTATGCCCCCAACTCAGGTGGAATCGTCGCCTTATATTGTCATTGTCGTCTTCCTAGTCGTCGTTGTCGTTCTCGTCATTGGTTGTATGGTGTGTGTGTGTGATACATTGAGGGAATCAATCAGAGAATCTCTTGAAAGGAATATTTTTCATATTTATTTTCCATAACAGTACATCCTCACTATACACTCCATCTACAGGATATGCTCAGCTCATATGTGTATACGTATTTACCGTTGAAGAAAAACAATAAAAAAAAATTCCTGTACTATTATTGTTTAGCTATTGAGATTTGAGAAACTTTTGGATTTGAATTTCTTTTGTCTTTCCAACTGATTTTCAAAAAAAAAGGAAAAACGGAAAAAAAAAAAGAAGAAGTTTTATTTGCATACATCGAGCGGTGGGTCGTAGGTGAGTATTATAGGAGCTCCTGTATACGGTACACGGAATTGAAAGTGATGGGTGGAACATACCTTTAGCATATCTACTCTCTGGAAGCAGATGTTATATGGAGTATATAGGAATACAAAATGGCAGGTATGAATGCTGGCGGCACATTTTCTTGGAACAATAAAAAAATGCTAACAATACCCAACCGATTCTCATTAAGCTGTGAACCCGGATTTTGCTTGCCATTTCGTGAATAGGTTCCTGATACAATATATATGAATACATACATACATACATGGCACACAATTCCCTATTCGGGACTCTGTAAGAGGATACCTATGGGTATGTACGACGTATGCTTGTCCTCTATACTTCGAGGGGATGTTTGTGCCGGAAAAGTTTGTTGTATGTATGTACATATTCTTGTATTCATATTACCTCCACTTCAAATCAAGATAGAAAGAGAGTGAAATGAGGGGGAGGGAGGTATAGTCAAACTATAGGGAAGAAAATTTTACAATTTAAGCTAAATCAGGTCACTGGGACATTGAACTGATGCATCAAGGCTTTTAGCCAGGAAAGGCGATATTATTCGAATGAGCTTTTCATATAACAAAATTGTGCACTCTCCATTCGGGTGAAAGCTCATTATGGGGATGTTTCTTTTTTTCCCATTTTTTTTATTTTTTTGTTCTTCCTTTCATGTTTCAGGGATAGGTATACTGGTTTTTCCTGTTTTTTTTTCTTCTTCTTCTTTTTATTTTCTAAATTTCAAAGAGGATTTCCCAAGAAATTATTTTATTCCAAAGTTTTGATTTGTTTGAAAATCCGCTACTCGTAAAAATTGTGCTCAAATGTTATTTTTTTTTTACATTTTTTTTCTGGATACATACATACAAAGGAAGGAAGAATTTTATGACCGCATTACCAGAGGGGCAAGTGAAGATAGGTTGTCTATCTTCTATATAAAGTATGGTTTATCTGGAAATAGAGTACATACTCGTACTCGAATACACAAATGTTTGTATGTGTTTGTTTGTGTGTGTGTGTGATTTTTTGTGGATTTAAATTGAATTCTTCGGGATCATTCAGTTGGTTATTGAATAAATAATAAAATGTTAGCTTGATGACTCGAGGCGAATATGTATGTACAAAGTTCAGATATTCTGGATGAATCTGGGGTAAACTGGATGATGGTTGGTTGAAGTTATCTCTAGTCAACCAAAACAATTCAATATATATAAGTACTAACCTAACTGTGAATTTGTGATTTTATTTTATTTATTGAGCTTTGAATTCGAATTTGAATTGTTGCGTAAATGCGTTTAGTAGGATGAGGTCAATAACGAATCAAAGAAAAGTTTGTCGTTGGGAAAATGGAAAATACACTTGGCATTCGATCTTAAGTTTCTACACACCTTAACTGGAGGGAAGTACAGTAAGGCCAGGTTATTTGCACATTGATTTAAGCATTTCCTTTTGCATTGATACCTTTTTTGCGATTAATTGAATCCTGATTTTTGTTCTTCATTTATCTTAAAATATTGTTCTTTGATAAGAGTTAACTGTGTATTGAAATTTTAAAAATTGACAGCAAACTTAACGTTACTCGAAAGTATTCTTTCTGACAGTATTACCGCGTTTAAAATTTGGACTTTTTTTCTGTAGCCAAGCCCTAGTTTTTGCTGATAAGTATAGGAAATATTAGAAGTGTGTACAAGAGATTCTAATGGCGTTCAACTAGAATAGGTTAGGTTAGGTTGAAATATCTGTAGAAATGATAGAAGACATACTTCGAACGTTGGTCTAATTTTATCTTAAAAAAAATACAGGGTTTGGTATTTGAATTTTCGAAATCAAATTTTTTGTTGAACACTTTTTAACATTTTCATACTTTTTGATAAATGTATAGATAATTCTATTCAAAAAAGCAACTTTTGTATACCTAGAACAAATGATAATATTTCGGTCTCGAATAAATTCCTCACCGTAAAATACCAAAATTTAAGCTTTACACTTTTGATAGACGAACATGTTCTTCATCTGAAAAAAGTAGTCTCATCGATAAAAGCAGAGTATGAAAACATTTGATAGTAATTATTGAATTTTTGATTTCCATAAGCTTCATATTATTTAAGTTTAAGATATTGTTATTGATAATAATCAGATTTTGAAATTCTATTTTTCAAAATTTGAATTTTCCGAAGAAAAATTGTACCTGTCCCCATCATTTCTTTGAAAGTTCTGATAACAAAACCGTGTCAATCCATACAAATATTTTTCCTACTTCTATTTTTAATTTTTACAACATTTTATCTCTTAAACAAACCATTGAAACAAGTGTTTTTGATTAAATTAATATAAGAACATTTTCTAAAATGAGGGGAAATATTTTAACAAAGCAGATTTCGGAAACAAAATCTATCCCTTTCAGAATTTTGACTTTAACCCGTTGATAGCCCTTGAGAAAATTACAAAAATAATTGTTATATTGTTCAAATTGACAGTCACTAATATTTTGGTGTTCAAAAATTCTTGAAAAAAAAATAAATGATTTTAACAATTGTACTTCATTAGATTCCAATGTAAAATTGTAAACAAGACTAAAAGCGTACTAGCTTTTCAAAAAAACATATAAACAATCAAAAACATATTTTTATCAGTACCTACCACTTAACAGCTGATACTTAAACTTTGTCAGCTGTTCTATCAATGATTATCCCATTAATTTAAATTACGATTTGGGATAAGTCTTATCATTATCATCAATTAAGAAATAAATCTATTTTTCAAATTAATTATATTTTATAAAAAAAATGCGATAAGATTGTCCAAAGTCAAGTAAGTTTTTATGTTTATCAAAAACATTGCCCATAACATTATAAAAACTGATTTAAAGTCCAAAGTCAGTCTCATTCTTAAACGAAACGAAATGTCGGCGGTAAATTTTGTTACGAACGTTTGTCTGATCCTCTTGATCCCAATTATTGGTATATTTTTCAAATAACGGTTTCTCAATAAAATAACATAATTAAATTGAAATAACGTTTTCTTAAAGCTGCATCTCCATTGAACGATGTAAGGATCATCAACGGGACATTAGCACATGCTGACAATACTCATCATCAGGTCTCTATTCGTATGAAGGATATCGAATACAGTTTTGGAGAAGGACATGTCTGCGGAGGATCATTGATTGCACCAAATATGGTCCTAACGGCAGCACATTGTTTCTATGAGTGAGTCAAAGTGGTGTGGGATTTCTTTTGCTAACATCCAAACATCCATTTTTAGTGATGACCTACAAGATTTCTTCAGTTATGAAATCTATTTCATCGTAATGGGAACCATGAATCGAATGGAGCAGACCAAAGATACGGTGTCCATTGAAGTGGCCGAAATTATTTACAACGGTTTCAAGAGACCAACATTCGAGAGGGATATCGCTTTGTTACGCTTGAAGGAAAACGTACCGACTTCAAATCCGCTTATAGAAATCATTCCATTGAATAGGGAAGTTATTCCAGTGGGAACAGTTTGTCAAGTCTCCGGATGGGGTACAACTGAAAAGGTACCATCCAAGTTATTAATTTTCTCACTATAAACATTTGATTTTGTGTCTCTTCTTAAAACAGGGTGGCTTATCTAATGAACTTATGACAGTTGATCTGCCAATTGTTGACAGGGAAATTTGTGCCGAAAGTTATGGGGAATTTTCCATATTTGAAGAAATGATGTGTGCTGGTTATATGGAAGGAGGCAAGGACGCTTGTCAAGGAGATTCTGGTGGCCCATTGGTATATGACGGTAAACTTGTGGGTATTGTTTCATTTGGAGATGGTTGTGCTTCACCTGGCTTCCCTGGAGTCTATACAAGTGTTCGACACTATGCTGATTGGATAGAAGAAAAAGTAGCAAATGCATCTACAATTCCGGGACTTACACCCGATGACACGTCAGATGGCAAAGGAAACTCAGCAAATATGATTTATTTCAGTATGAGTAGTGTTGTTGTTCTTTTGGGTTCTTTATTGGTGTCTTCGTTTTAGGAAAAGATTTTAATCAAAAATCGAAATAAAAACAAAATCAGTCACTTGTAGTGGTGTAAAAGATAACGTGTGTTGTTTATTTAACAAAAAAAAAAAAAGGTTGGTTATGACGGAGATAATTGCTCTTGTATTATAAATATGTAATTTATAGGTGATTTATCTTTTAATTGATCTTTTTATATAAACGAGAAAATAGTATTAGCTGCTGATTAGTGAAATTCTGGTCGCTACCTAATAATTTTAATTTTTGATAGAAAAGAATTCTGTTGTAGGAAACGAATGATTTTCATGATTGGAATGGAAAATTTCTGATATTTTTTACTTAATTGATGATATTGATATTTTTACAGTATTTCTGTGGGACTTGGAAACACTATTATCACTTTATGGAAAGAATACACTACAACTTTAGTTCTTAGCAAAATTGCAATGTTAATTTAAAGCTCAAAAGTTGTTCTTGTCAAAAATGTGCAGTATTAGAAAAATGATTTGCTGATGTTATGCATTTTTGGAATTGAATCTGCCCTAACATTTTCTGTTGAAACTCACATAGAGAGCATTTTTTTAGACGTGTGGTTTTCAAATTTGGCAATATTTTTTTAGAAGTTGTTTTTTTTTGGTTTGACAGCCACTTAGTTTATGCTCAATTTGGTTTACCATCAGTTCATAATTAACAGACAAATGACTAATTCCTGAACAACGTTTGTAAATGGTGCAAATTTATTAACAACATAATGGTTTAGTTCGCCTGGTGAGATGGCCACCGATCCTGATTATAACAAGAAAATTTTGTTCAGCGGTGAAGCTCATTTTTGGTTTAATGTGCACGTTAATAAGCAAAATTGTCGTTTTTGAAGTGATCATTATTCACAAGCGGCACTACATGCCATACAGCGAACGAAACAATTAATTGATTGAAGGAAACTATTGGTGGGCTCATTATCTCGTGTCCTGGGTCTGTGGCGTGGCCTCCAAGATCGTGCGATTTAACACCGCTGGACTGTTTTTTGTACAGTTATGTGATGTCGCTTGTCTACGCAGATAAGTCCAAGACGATTGACACCTTGAAAGAGAATATTCGACTCGTTTTTGCTTACATACGGTCCCAATTTCAGCAAAAAGTAGCCAAAAATTTGGCCTATCGGATGGAATTTATTTATTTTATAATTATAAGTTAAATTCTTGGCCATAATATTAAATTATATGCGTATTATTTCTTCCTAAAAACCACACGTCTAAAAAAAAACCTTTTAAAAACTGAAAACATTGATTTTCTTATAAAAATTATTTTTTATCGTTTACGAGATCAGTGTCTATTTATGTTTGTCGTTTAAAAAATGTAATTAAAGCTTATTTAAGAACTTATAAGAATCATATAAGAAAATGACAAATAAATGAGTAAATAAATAATTGTTTTTTAATTTCTGTTTCGAATAAATTCAATTAATATCTACATATCTACCAATCCGATATCTTAAAAACAATAATCAGCTTAAAGATCAATTGTTTAAATTTATTATCAAATCAATATAGTAAAAACTATAAATATATAGGTACATGAAGTACGTTGTTATGGAATTTTTTAATTTTTTTCTTTTCATTATTGTCTTGTTTAAAAGATTTTAATTGAATAAAAAAGATAACACAATAAAATTTTATTATCAGCAGAACATTAGGTACTCGTATTTGCATTTTCTATCAATTTGCCTAAAAGAGATTAAAAAAATTCATTTAAAAAAAAATATTGATAAGGTTATTGGTTTTTGCGTTCAACTAAAAAAGAAGAATGATGTTGCAACACGCACCAATTTGTTTTAAAATTATTCCTTAGAATTTCTTCAACATTTTTCAATAAATTAATCTTTAGCAGAAGTTAGAATTCCAAACATGACCAAATTTATGCTTGTCTTAATTTTTTTAATTTTTTAACATAACAAACAATGTGCTAATTTTAATTGGAGTATACGGTTGTAAAAAAGCACATACCGGCTCGAGACTGTATTTTCAATACTACAACTGATTTATTTAAGTGGTCTACCCGTATTACATGATCACTTTTTTGAAGAAACCAATGATGAACAAATCAAATTTGTCACAATAATCTTCAAGGACTTTTCCTTTTTTCAGTTCTATTACTAAAATAAATTCAAACCATTTCAACAAGTGCGTTTGTCTAGGTACTTATCTTTCAAAATTAACTTTTTAATTTTCATACATTCAAAATAATTAACTACCAGAAAACGAACTCATTTAAAATTATATTCATATTCACCAAAAATACCAAACTCTTCCATATCTGTTCAATCTCAATTAATATAATTCAATAGTTATTAAGATAACGTTTTATTGGAATTTTATTATACACCACCACATCCTGCCAACAACGTAAAAAAGATTTAAACTTTGAATACCACCTATACTATACAATACCTCGTATTAGGTTAGGTATCCAGATACGATGAAAGGCAATTCAGATTTCAGATATCTCCTTTATGCAATTAATAAAAATATCACTTTAACTGCTATTTGAACTGCTGCTCCTTAGAAAATCAAATCATACCTGGCCATAGTCGTAGTCATAGTCATAGCCATCAACATAATCATCACATCAACATCAACCCTCTTTTCATGGTTCTGCGAACTCCCTTTTACCCATATCACCTCACCACCAATGCCAATGGCGGGCAGGGCAGCAGGAGCAGCACATCCTTTTCAGAGAAATGCTCGAGTAGTCGAACAAGGGATGTATAATTAAATTTCTTAATCATGCTACACCACTGGAATTCATATTGAATGTGGTTGCTGGCGAGGAGGCCGCTTCGGCTTCGGCCGGCCGAACCCCTTTTAACCCACAGCAAACACCAAAAACAAACATTGTGTCAGGTAAAGGGCAGGACCAGTCCCATCCCAATCCCCAGGCAAAGCACAGAATGGCCCTGGCTTTTGATGCCATAGAGGCTTCCTTGCCACCACATCGCTAGCTCATCAGTGAAGCTTGAGAAATTCAAAGTAGTATTTGTATGTATGTCTATGTAATTGTTGTTGTTATTGTTATTAGCTGCGATTCTCATTCCGGTCTATTTGGTTTTTGTTTTAATAAAGCCGTCCAAGCCCGCACACGTAGACGTTGGTCGTCGGTTGTCGTCAGAGTCACCGTCACCGTCACCGCCAACGCCGTTAGTCGGTCGGCCGTTGTTCTAATTCTGGTCATAGTCTTTGACTTTAATACGAAATAATTATAGAATTTTGCAATAATAAAGCCATAGCCGTCATAAGATGGAGGTGCGCGCGTGTAGATGGGTCTTATGGTCGGATCGTCATAGTCGAAGTCATTATTGTATATCGTGCATAGCTATAAATGTTTATGTTCATTGCCTATGCCTATACATATGTGTATCTCAACATCTAAATGGTACCTTATACATACAGACATCATCATCGAGCGGCGACGACGACGACGACGACGAAGACCGACGTAACCTTTGGAGTCAAGTTATAAATGGGAAGTCTCCACATTTCGAGAGTGAACTTAAGCCAAGGCAAAGTTTTTGGTAGCTCGCTATTGTAAATATTTATTTTCTTCATATCAATGTGTGTGGCATAAGAAAAAGGTGGGGAATTTTGTTTTTCCGGTGATTTTTTATTTTTTTTTTCTGAATGCTGAAATTCAATTTAAGCGAATTTAATTCATTCTTCAATTTGATATTGTAACTTTAGTAAAAAAAAAAGATATCTGTATGTTATATTTTTACTGGGTTTTGAAAACTCCGATTTGTATAAAATCATTTCAAGAAAGAGTGTTGAGAAGTTTTTGATGTTGCTGTCAATCAAAAATCAATTTCTGTTTGTTTGTCTCTCTAAAACTCGACAACCGCTTAGCCGATTTTGATGATTTAGGTTTTGAAATGTTTTTCGTAGTCCAGGGATGGTTTAAAAAGTGATAAAATATGGACAAATTGCGAGGAAGACAGTTAAAAAGTAAACTCCATTTTCCTATACAATTTGTTATACCTGCAAATAAAAAAATATTTTTGATTGTCAGATGGTTGTCAAATATGTATATTTCAGTTGTCTGTCCAAGAAAAACGAAAAGTTATAAAGTTATCTGCCATTGTCACCATTATAAAGTTATTAAAATCTTTAATCATCAGTTTGTCAGTACCTGAGAGTTGCTGGTCTTAAAATTCCAAGACGAGCTTCAACTCAATACAATTTAAATAATTTTAATATATGTATGTAGAAAAACTTCTTTTTGTCAGCTCTCTGAGTAATGCAAATTTTGATCGATTGGTGACATATCGACCAATCACACAGTTCACACACATTTGTTATTTTCCAAAAACAAAATCGTATGACAAATCTACCGAGTAGAAGCGCTTCACCTTATCGCCAAAGGCTGTTAGATGATACAACTCAGACATTAATACCAGAAAAAACAAATGTGAAATGCACACGGTGATGGTTTTTGATGCTTAATTTTGGTGATCGAAACCACACCTTAATTTCTATAAAAATGTTCATACATTTTTCGTAATCTTTAAAAAATTTAACTGACTTTTGTGACTGCCAATAATGTCAAAATTAAAACCTTAAAACTGGCTGAAGTGATTGAGTGGCTTTAAAACAAAACTTAAGTGTAGAACCACAATTTCTAGGATTCAAAATTGTATCGTTATTTGTCTGTCCCTATTTTGCGAAAAAGCTGAAAGCGTTTTTTTTTCCCAAATCCAAAAACCTGTTTCAACTTTCACCTCAGGGCTTAATGTACAGTCTTTCACTTTGAATCAAAAGCAAAACTTTTCCACTTATAAACCAAACTTTCACTACAAACTATCACACAAAATACATTTATGAACAAAACTTTCCCAAAACAACTCCGGAACTCAACCATCAAGACACATCTTTCCATAGGAACCATACTCAATACTCAACTCATATATAAACAATAAGTAATCATGGAACATCAAAGTTTGATATGTCATTTGATATGACACTGCATCCCAAAACAAAAACAAAAAAAAAATAAAATAAAAACTATTCGAACTCACCTCGATCCGGTTGTCATCCAATTCGAGTTCCTGCAAACTCCATAACTCTGCAAAAACCGTATCCCCAATGAAATTCAAATTGTTGTGCGTTAGTTTCAGAGTCTTTAAGTTGCCCAAACCCTTGAACATGTCACCCGTCAGCACCGAAATCAGATTGTGCTCCAAACTCAGATCCTCCAATTTGCCCATCTCACTGAACACTCCCTCGTGCAGATTCGAAATGTTATTCCAGCTCAGATAGAGTTTCTGCAGCACCGGCAAATTACGGAATGCATATCGGTCCATTTCGGTCACTTGGTTGCGCATCAAATTGAGTTCACGCAAAAAGATGTGATTAGCGAAGGCGTCCCTGTCAATTATTTCAATGAGATTATTCGTCAATGTTATCAATTCCAGATTTGGCAGACTGGCAAATGCATAGCCCTTGACCACTTGGATCTGTGAATACTCGATGCTGAGTGTGGTCAAATTGGTTAGCATCTCCAAGTACTTGGTTGGGATGTAGTCCAGGTAGCCGGTATTCTGGACGAGGAATTTCAAATGGCGTAACTTTTTCTGCTGATAGAAGCGTTGCCAGGTGGTGTCGTTTTGGTGGAGTCCATTTTGGAATATCCAACATTCGGCTTTGTTAACGGGCATGTAGGCGGAATCATCGGGGGTGCAGTAGCACATTAATTTCATATCTCTTCGTCGGGAGCAGAGATTAATTTGTTCCTGGGTGGTGGGCTGGGCGGGTTGGCTGTAGAAGCGGTCGGATTTTTCTGGCCGTTTGTGCTCCTTGTCGCGATAGCGTGACTCTGTGGAATACACTGTGCAGCATATCAGGAAAAGTATCGCGAATTTGTTGTTGTTTTTGTGCCAGGCGAACGACATGGCGGCAATGGTGATGATGACGATTTGGGGGGCTGCGGTGGTTGGGGTCCGTTTTTAACAACTTATTGTTGTGTATGCCAAATTTTTCAAATTTTATTCTTGTTGGCAATGGCGTTGGTTATTGTTATTGTTGTTGTTGTTTTTATTTTTATTTTTTGATGGCGTGTACTGTGAGGTATCTGTGGAAGATAAATTGAGGATGCGTGTGAGTTTTTTTTTTATTTTTATACATACACATACATATATTTTTTTTTGAAGGAAGAAAATGCAATTATATGTTTAAAGAATTTATTTTTCTATTACTTTTAAATTTCTGTTTCGGTGTTTTGAGTTGAATTTTTTAAGTGCAAATATTAAAGTTGGGTATCTAATGAAATTAAGGGAATTGAGAATTTAAGGTGAACAAATTACAATGGGATGGTTTGAGTTTAATGGAAGACCAAGCTCGACAAAATTGATATTCCGAGTAAAGGATAAATAATTTTTTTAAGGATCCTGAAATGTAAGTCCAACTTATACCTTTTTCATTAATTTTGAATTTAATGCTCATTACATTTAATGTTACCCTGTCCGAAGAAGAGTAATTACCAACAATCTGAAAGAATAATTATAATTCCTTCAAAACAGTAATTTTTTTAACCAAAAATAGTGTAACCAAAACCAAAAATTTGTGAAAGATTTTGACTTTAATTTTAGTGAAAATAAGGAAAGGAAGAAAAAATTAAATAATTAATAAAAAGAATTTAAATGTGAATATTTTTAGTGATTAAAAATTTTTTGTTGCTTATTTAATTTAAATAAAAATAAGCATACATTATACATTTTGTGGCACTGCAGCTTGTATAGAGCCAGGGCCGAGTGACTTACAACTCTCAACCATTCCTGTGTGCTATAGTAATGGCAGGTATGGAGGGGACCTACAGTTTTATGCTGAATTCGAACGGGTACATTTTTGAGAAAGCACTTTTCATGACAAGAACTACTCTTGGAGGATTTGTCAATTCCTTGCCAAAAGGCAGTATCCGTAAAAACTTTCAGGTGGCACAGGCAGGGATCGAACCCTAGACCTTTGGCATGACGGTCCAACGCACTTACCATCAAGCCACGGGTACTACTAAATAAATAATATAAAATAAAATAAATAAAATAAATTAAAAAAAATAAATAAACTAAATACATAGATAAATAAAAATAAGCATTTTGTTTAATTTTCATTATATGTAAACGCTTCTTTTTAAAACTCATATTTTTCAAACTTTTTATACAAATCTAGTTTTTTTTCAAAAAATTATTTAAGAATAATAAAGCTAATAAAAAAATCATTGTGAAACATTAACGAACTTTCCAAATTGGCTGCGTTCTTAGAGAAAATTAAGATATTAAATCTTAAAAACTTTTTCTCATTTTTTGAAACTAAATACACGCCTAATACTTAACGAAATGTATATGTTGTTTTTGCTAGTTTCTCAAAAATCTTTTCTTCTCAGAAAATTATATTTTTCTTAAAATTTCCCGGTTTTGATTTTAAGAATTATTATTTAGAATGAAATGTTTGTTTTCAAAAATTTATTTGATTTCTATTTATATTTTTGTGAGAAATTAATTTCATTGTGTGGGAAAATTTGTGATTTCTTAGAAACATCTCTATATACTGATGGTTTCTTATTTATTGACTTTTTCCTGATGCTTCAAAACATTTTGTGCGATTATTTATATATTTTAAAATAATCGAGTACATAAATAAAGGAATCTAATTTTAAAAGTTTAAATGGCAGCCTAGCAGTGAATTAGAATGGTCAAAATTCGTTGCCTGTATCTTATTTCTATTAAAAAACATATTTAATTATATTAACTGAACTAAAAGAAATGCTTGGAAAAAAAGGACGAAATTCCAAATTACTATAAAAAAAATCTGAATTCATTTCCCCATTTTTTATAGCTTAAAGTTTTTATTATTTGTAACAAATTTTTATTTATAAATACAAAGATGAGGGGGACAGCCTTAACAAAAAATTAAAAACTCTGTACTATGTTTCTAATCTCAAAACAAACTGTTATAAGCTTTAATAAGAAACCAACACTAACTAACTTTTGAAGACACGCTACTAAATAAATTGTTGTCTTGATAAATTATATTTAAAATAGCAATCTCTTCGCATGATTTTTTTTACTGTAAAGAAAACAATTTCTAAAAAAACCTGACTTTTTATTAATTGACATAATTTGAATTTTACAAACTGTTTTTAGTCGACATCAAGCCAAAATTATTAAAAAAAAAAATTCATTTAGGAAAAATTATGAATTTTTTCAAACAAACAGTGCAAATTTTTATATTTCGCTATCATAACTTTAAAATTGTTTATTTTTTGAAAATCCAATTACGGCTTACCTAAAATATTTAGGCGAAAGTGCTAATTTAACAGACTGAGTTTGACAAGGAGTTTAATTTAACAATATTAAATTATTAAATTGGATTAACTTTAATTATAATTTAATAACTTTTTGTTACTCTTTTTTGTTCTAATACTTATTGTTTTGGGTTGAAAAACCTCAATTGTGTTCCATGCATGTTATAATAATTTTAAAACAATGCAAAATATATTACATTATCCATCAAAAGAAACATTCTTCTATACAATAACAAAACCAATAATTTATTTCTACCTAAAATAAAACAATAAAATATATTAAATGAATAAAACAAATTACCGATAGTCATTCAATGCCAACGATCGGCAGCGTCAATTGCATTGACATCAAACCCACAACTCGTATAGGCATAGTTAAAAATAATGTTTTTAGAAAAAAAAGTTCTAAAACAACACAAAACCATTTCCGAATTGTTTTCAAGTTTTTATACGTTCCTATAATATTATACTAAAATCGATAATGCACTTAATATTATTTATGGCTGGGCTGTGTTATCCAATTAAATGTGTCACTATAACACCTATTTTATCCTGATTATTCGCACAGCTACAGTTTGCAATTGACATGCAAAATAATTGTACTACCACCCCCTCCAGCCATCATACTCAACCCCCTCGAGTCATAGCCATAAGAGCTGCGGCAAATTTGTGCGCGCAATTAATTTTACAAATTCAATCGAAAATTAAAATCAATTTAGGAAATTGAAAAATACTGTTTTTGTGTTTTTGCTGGCATCGCGGCACAAACAAAAAAAAAATAAGAAAAAAAAAACAACAATGAAATGAGTAATCAAAAATTTTTATTTTTTTTTTTTCCGCTGTCTTTTTATTTAATAATATTAAAAGGAATGAATATATTTTTCCCGGCGAATATGTTTTTCTCAAGATGTTCTTCTCTCTCAAAGACAATTATAATCAACTTTCGAGGACACATCAGACTCACACAGACACACAGACACACTTCTATAGATACTTTATCCGCAGCAAAGTTCCGCTTCCGAGGACACCATTGACAAGCTTTAATCCTTGTGCCTTGAGATAGCTAGGTACTTTTTAAATTGAATTTCCTTTATAGAGCTCCCTGTGTGGGGCTGGGGGTGTGTGTGTAGGTTAGGTTAGGTAGGAGTATATATACAGAGACACCAATCATCCTAATTACTTTGGCTCTTCATTGGAATGGAAAGTATCTGTGTTTTTCACACAAGAAATAAAAACTTTTGCTGCGGCATATTGTCGAATTCGAGTTGTGTCTTCGTTTTGTGTGTGTGTGTGTGTGTTTGTTGTATTTTTATCACTTGAAATAATGTTGTCACCTAACTTAAGTCAACCCTCGTGGCTGGAAAATATCTGAAAGTTTGTTCTTATTTTTTTTTTTTTTTGAAAATATAAAGCGGATGGGAATGTACTTTATACTTTTTAAGTATGTTAATATACGTTGTCGTATCTTTCGTACTTTATTTTCAGTTAACATGTCTTCTTGTTTTTTTTTTTTTTGTATCTTATGTTCCTCCTCTAGGGCCCTTCCTTCTGAATTTTAAACATGAATTTATGTGTCATAGTGAATTCTGATTTCATTAAGGGGTTATTCAAAATGAAATGGAGCAGGGAGAAGGTGACACACTCTTGACATTTATGTAGGTATTTGAGTAATTTAATAAATATTTCGAACTACATGTAATTTCCGTTTCTGTTATTCTAAATTACTTTTTGTTGTATTTGAGTTGGAAATCAATATCTTATCAATGTGTACATATGTGAACATAATGAACGTATCTATAGAATTTAAAAAGGGCAGATTTTTGTTTGAATTTTTTGACTTTAAATTTGTTGGATTTTTAGATTTTTTTTTGGAATGAATGGAATACCTGGGAAAGAGTTTTTGTTTTCTTTTGACTAAATTCTACGAAAGAAAGTCAAACATTTTTTTTTTTAATTAATTACTTTTTGTCATGCTTTGGAACTACTTTTTTTGGCAACAGATTTTTTTTTTGTGGTTTATTCGATATAGTTAATTTGTGAATATAATTTTATTTAATTTCATTGTGTGGCAAAAATTTGTGATTTCTTAGAAACATCTCTATATACTGATGGTTTCTTATTTATTGACTTTTTCCTGATGCTTCAAAACTTTTTGTGCGAATATTTATATATTTTAAAATAATCGAGTACATTCATTTACAATGAATTTCACAAAATAACCAATTAAATGCTTCAAGATCATTTTAAAATTAATAGACCATATTGACAGATTATTTATTTAATGAAAAATCATTTCCGGGAAACCTTGTAACTTATACTGATAATATTTTTTGAAAAAAATTAAACCAGCAATTTTCTATCGAATTCTTAAATTCTCAAAAATGGCTATAAAATTACAATCTGACAAAAACCTCATGAGATATAAGAAATTAAAATGTCAGTTGAGCCCAGACAATTTGAGATTTAAAAATAATTCAACCAAAATTTATCTCACTAAAGTAAAAAAAAAAAGTTAAAGAGGGATTCTCAGTATCATTATCAGTTTTTGTCATTCACTTTCATCAGGTCTCATTAAAAAAAAAAATATAGACCCGTAATTGAGATTGATTATAACGACTCATAAAAACTTTATTTCACCTTCATTAAAGGGCTTAAAAAATATCCTTAAAAATCATTTTTTTCGAGTTAATTAAGGTCAAATAATAGATTTAAAATAATTAAACTGATAAACTTTCCATGGAGTTTTATAAACTGGAACTGCATTGATGTTTTCTAAAAATATACTTCTGAAAATAAACTCATTTTCTTCACCCTCTTTTTTTCCTATACCTACCTATAAAAATATTGTCTGGGATTAATTAAGCACCTCATCACCTCCATTGATTTTTACATCTTCTTTCTAATTCATTCCATATTTTACTTTGTCTTCTTCTCCACTCCCCTCTCCCCTTAGTTATAGTTCCTTGAACTCATCTCCCTTTATGGATTACTAAAAGTGTTTCCGACAGCAAATTCAAAATCATGGATTCGATATTGATGATGAATAATTTTAATTAGGCAATCGACTTAATGTTACAATCTACAAATGTCTGTGTTTTATTAACTAATCCGATGTAAATTTAAGTTCAAATTTTATACAAAAAAAAATATAATTCCGTCAAAAAGTCATGTACCTCCATTATTGGGATATTGACTGTAAAAACAACTCACACTCGTACAACATCAAAAACAACAGAAGCATCAATTTCAAAAAAAAAAAAAAAAATAATAAAACAACATGATTTCCAAAAAACAAAAAATATCCAAAAATGAATCAGCACAAATTCGCTGTTCTGGATTTTGGATCTGGATTTTGGGATGATGATGATGGTCCGTCCGATATCCGAAAATCAGCGGAAGTGTATATTTTGTAAATTAGGTTTGCTCCAATGTAAAATTGTTGGTTCATTTTTGGCAATGAAGTCTCATCAATCAGCAACGATTAAAAATGAAATTTCCAATTAAGTGGGCAGACAGGGTAATGATCTGGAATTGTCGTTTGCAGGTGATTTAACATTCACAGTTGAGGGTGGCGGGGGGTGGTGTAAATCTCTCAGTAAAATTGGGAATTTTACAACTATATGAGTTTAGAATTTTCATTGAACAAAAAAAAATAAAATTATTTATTTATGGAGTTCCTCTGAGGCACACGATTTAACAGCAAAATTTTTCATTCAGACATTTTGTATTTTTAAACATGTGTCAGTTGTTGTTGTTATTTTGTGTTATTGAGGGTTTGTTGTTAAAGTGTTTTATTGTCAATTGATAAAGATTGACAGGTAATTTCCGGTATCTTGTAAATAAAATGCAAGAGGGAAAATAAAATTCAATAAAATTTACAAATTCTTTCGTATTTACCATATTCAGTCTGTTTTTTTTTTTTTTAAAGGCAAGCAAGTGTTGTAATGTTTGATTTGCATACCTTTTAGTACCTGATTATTTAAAAAGTTTTCAAAATTAAAGCACATTTTCTGAGGCAAAAAAATGTCATGGAAAAAAAAAAACATTTATTATTTTTATAACATTTTCTAGCTGTTAACAGTCAATTTATTATTTTATGTGATTGTTGCAAGAGATACGATAAAAGACGAATTTGATGACAGATAAGAAGAAAAGTCATGGGGGAAGAGTTAAACTATTTTTTGCTATAGATCTGTATGCACAGGTATTCATAAAAATGCTCTTTAAAGATTTAAAGATTTTTGTAAGTTCTTTAAAATTATAAAGCCATGAAACATGAAAGCTTTTGTTAAAATTTGTATGTTTTAAAAAGACAAGGAATTATAAAACTTTAGTTATAATAAAACAACTTTTAGTGCATTGGCCAAGTCAAAAACATTTTTTACCAATATTTGGTAGTACACTTTTTTTTGCAAAAAAAACTATTAATTCATTTTTTTTCAAAAATTTTACCAGATGTCAAAAACGTCATTTCATATAGAAAAAAAATATTTTGAAAGTTGTATAATTTTTCCTTCATTGAATATTTGAGTGCCAAATATTTTTTTTTTAGTCTGTCAATTTAAACAAAATAACGGTATGTTCAACATTTTCCACATTTATATACCAAATCTGTATCACATTACATTTCACACAGTAAAATTTATTTAAAGTCAATGGCATAATCCGTTCTTGAGATATATGCAACCAACCTATGTTTTCACTATTGTTTTAAACTTCTAGGTATGTATAGTGATAACAGTGATGGATTTATGCCTAGGCCCGCGAGGCCCGGGCCTAGGGCGGCATGATTTGAGGGGCGGCAAAATTTTTGAAATTCCAAAATTTCAGAGACGAAAAAAAGTAAAGACAGTTGCCTTGGAAAACAAGTTTTTTTTTTTCTTTTACTTTTCAGTCTATGATTAAAATTTTAATTTTTTAAAAGATCAGTTACAGTCTTTATCGAATGATGCTCTTTACTTTTCGTTTCATTACTGAAATTAATCATATGCTTACAAAGCTTTTAAAAACTACTAAATCTTAATAATATCGAAACTTGCAAAAGTTATTAGCAGAAGTTATTAGGTGTTTATTTCTAAACGTTTTAACAAAATTCAGTTCAAATTTAAATGTTTAAACAAATATTGAACACAAAAAAGGTTATTTTACATGAACGACGGTAGTACAACTTTATTGCAATTCGCATACATAATCGTCAAAATGTCATTTAACCACATTTGAATACAAATTTTAATGTAAATCACGACCATACTAGAATATCAATGTGAATTATTTCTTATTTCACTTGAATAGACAACTTTTTTTGTACGTGAAAATAATTATTTGCTATTTTTTTCATTAAATTAAGTAAAAATCTACCTATGAAGATTTTTGTTTCAACCAAACATAACAAATATGAATATTCCCTTGAAATATTAAAACATCATTTTTGTCGCCAATTTATTTGATTTTATTTCTCACAACTTAAATATCAAGTAGCAACACCTAGCTGCAAGGCTACGAATGACTTACCTCCCTTTCGAACATTTTGCGAAATAATTAAACATAACAAATACATCCATGCAACAAACTACAAATTTGGCAACAACGAATCAGTTTTTACAAAAATTGAAAAAATCTATCCAAAACGAATTTAGAAATTCAAAATACCTACTGGCACTGGAATTTATTGCTGAAAGCGAAGATAAGAAACCGACTACACGGTCTGATTGCATGGGATTGCAACGAAAGTTGCAGCATTTAGAAACCGCAATTCTAGTCATCGTTTGGAATAAAATTTTAGATCGATTTAATGCTGCTAGTAAGAAGCTTCAAGAATCTCAAGCTGATTTATCATCCGTTGTGCAAATCTATAGTTCTCTGGCTCTATTTCTTCAGGACATGAGAGACAGACAATTTTTTTCTGAATATGAAGAAAAAGCCAAGACACTATCTAGCGTCCAAGATTATTATCGTTATGATATGTATTACATTCACGTAGTCTTCGAGATGTTTACCCAAATGTTGATATTGCTTTACGTATTTTTTTGAGTATTCCGGCTATAAATTGTTCAGGAGAAAGATCTTTTTTTACTTTAAAAAGAGTAAAAACCTATTTAGGTGCCAGTATGGGTAAAGATCGACTTAATGCTCTTGCATTACTGTCTATTGAAGCTCAACTAGTCCAAGAAATTGAGTATGATGATATAATTGATATTTTTGCGCGGACCAAAGCCAGAAAAAAAAAATTTGAAATTGATTAATATTAAAAAAAAAAAAACATTTATTTATTTGTTTAACGTTTATTACATGACTGAAATATTTACTAGTTATATTCTAACGAAATAAAGTTATTATAAATTAAAGATAAAAATATTGTATCAAAATTATTTTAATTTATTCTAACATTAAGGGCGGCGCGATAAACAGGGCCTAGGGCGGCATCAAGTCTAAATCCGTTACTGAGTGATAAAATCTCAAACAAAATTTAGTTGAAGTTGATATTTTTTTTTTTTCAATCAACTGGCTTGGTAGAATATGAATGATGGACCTCATAAGTTGTAAGATCAACTAGAAAGAATAAAAATCTTTATTCCATGACAATCGAAAACTTTTATCCCTGTCTTTGTGAAGTGAAAAAGGTGTACCCCTGTACACTAACAAAAGTGACCACGAAGCAACACTTCCTTCGAAGAAAATTCCCAGTGAAGAGTTCCCGGAAAATTTAAAAAGTTATTGTCCATTTTATTTTTTAAATGTATTTGATTTAAGAACTATTTCTATTTACTTATATCAACGTTGTCAAAATTTTACTTTTTCTATTGCCGTTATACTTTATGACATTTTAATTTTTGGTAACACTTGTGAACATTAAAAACTTGCTATTAAAAGTTCGTAATTACAAATTTCAAAGTAAAATTTTCACACATTTGGTAGATAAATTCTTCGTGATTTTCAAACTGATTTTTCTAACTTTAATAATAATCCTAAATAGCCGGCTAAACTATGGATGGAATGATTTATGATTGTGAAATTTATTTAGGACTGAAATTAATAATAATGCCCATTATTAAGTACGCATACAATACAAAAAGAATCACATGCCAATCGTGACATTTGAAATACAATTAATGTGTTCAAAAATCACTTAGAATCCATCCTCAACTCAACTCATGGGAATATCAACCATCAGCTATATTATGACATTTTACAATTCGCATATTCTACCCTCACATTCATAAAAAAAAACACTTTATTAAAATGTGTAGGTATTTCTAACAGTATATACAACGATATTAAACTAAAAACCTAGCAAAAATCATATCCCTTACACACATCCAACTTCCTGTTATATATTTCCCTGGAGATGATATGGAATGGAATTTTACATCAAATTAGTGATTTATTGACAAGAAACTTATGTGTCATTGCGAATATCAGTAATTTCAATCAAAATCCAATTTTCATATTTTTTTAAATTAAGTTTTTTTTTTAATTTTAACTCAATTTCACAATCTTAACTTGAACTCCTTAACCTTTAACCTACTTATTTTTATATGAGCCTTAGGCTTTTCCTCCCTTAAAAATAAAATTTCAAATAATTACTTCCTTAATTTTTTCTATGTACCCAGTATTGTCTTTTTAGCATCCTTAAATTTCATTATAAGGTAGGTAACCATCTAGTTAGATAGATAAGTGTGTACCCTATTTTAAGGATCCACCCCTAGCTTGTGCTGTCTTTTCCTTACAAATATTACCAAATCCAAAAACACCCCAATTTCCAAGAAAATAAAACTTAAATTAAAACTTACTTAAATAAGACTTCCCATGAGTACCACTTGACAAATCCAATATCACTTCTGCTTTTTCTAGAAAAAGTCGTTGAAATTAATTTCAAAATTCGATAACATATATTTTTCTTAGAACAAAATTTAGTATCTAACACTTAAATACCGACGACGAGTTCTTAACATTTTTATTCTCTTGTTTCTATATTAAATTAATTTTAATAAAGATTCACAACCAAATTTTTTTTTATATACAAAATTCAAACAGTTTAATCTCATAGATACAAACAAATCTATTCATTGCGCCACTCTCGGCTCCGCGCTGTGAACTTTTACTTTCTCAACCAGGAAATGCCTATCTGATGGGTATGGTTTATCCTTTAATCCACTTTCTCTTCTTCTATTATTCTTTTTTTTTTTTTGGGTTTAAAAATCACCGTTAAATCATCAAGTGAAAAAAAAAATGAAGAAGAACCCACAAAATTTTCTATTTATAATTAAATTTCTTTTACAAATTAATTTCTATCTCATTCACTTATTGATTTATTTATTTATTTTATTTCCCATCACACACTGACACTCACTTTAGCTCCTGGCGCCTAAAATTCAATTTTTCTTTTCACAAGATTATGTAGGTACCCATGGTAAACTTACAAAACGGAAGTAAAAAAAAGAAAAACACACACTTTTATCTCACAACGTCACAACTCTCTGAAGAGGAATTATATTGCGGTATCGAACAACTTGCGTATCTAGCAGATGAACGATATATAAAAAAAAAATTCCTTCACTTTAAATATTCCGCTCCGCAAGCACACTTAAGTTCGTAATTTTTATCTATGAATTTTTACGATATTACTTTGAAAACAGATACAAGATATCCACTACAACAGAAAAAATTTCAGAACCAAAAAGAAGACAACAACCGTTCACGACATTCATCCGCAACAGTTCGACTTCGACTAAAACTAAACATCCCTGAATTGTCAAACATTTTTATCCGAATCCTTGTGGCCACCTCGTTCGTAAACAAAACACTTTCGATGATGGAAAAACATCAAATTGTGGAAAATCCATGATATTTCTCGTTCTCGTTCACATTCACATTCACATGTGTGTGCAGTGTGTGCAGTGTGGCCTTTGCCTCTTCTTGCTCTCCTCTCTTCAACAGATAGATACAATTTGCGAGTAGCGCACATGCTCAAAAGATACGAATCATCAACATTTTCACATTTTCCCGGCACTGACTGTAACTGGGATCTCCTGCTCCTCTGGCTGGCCTTGCCGTGCCGTACCTTGTGCTCCAGCCTGGTCTGGCCTGGCACAGGCATGGCAGTGAAAATTCGTTTTTCCTCTTCCATTGAAAAAACAGTTTCCCCTGCATGAGCAATGGAAAGACGGAAAATGTTTGAGGGGTCGTCATCAAAGTCTATGGAAAAATGAATGAATAGATACAGATACAGATATGGACACAGATATAGATACTCCAGCCATGCAACATGTTGTAAATCACACTGTAATTGTGTGTAGGTACAAAGGACAGAAATGAAGTAGTTTTTAGGTCTTTAAATCATTTAATATTTACTTTGACAATTTTTAGATGAGAAATGGCATTTTCTGTGGTGTACAGTTGGTTGTTGGGTGGTTAAGTGTTATATCGTTTTGCAGGGGGGAGGAGGGCGATGATTTTGTGTTCTGAAAAGGGATGCCTTGAAAAACTATCTAATAACTCTAACTTGTTTAATAGTTAATTTTAAATTCGAAGCTACAAGTAGATCTAAGGGAGTAATTGGATATGATGCAAGTGGACAGGGAGTTACACGAAGAGATGTTATTGAACATAATATTGGTTCAAACCTAATTTTTTATAATTTATGCATTTATAGACTTGTTGAATATTGCAGTGGAAAATGACTCAATAAAGTCTTAGATTGATTCTTAGCCAAGAAACTGGACAGTCAATTTGAAATTGATCCTAATAAAATAATTCCATCAAATATTCAGTTTTGAAAAAATACATAAAATGTTAAGGGCATTTGGTAAAGTTGTAAAAACACATACATACATATTGTAGATATACAAAATGTCTGTCAAAACATAAGTACCTAAACACAATTTTAAAAATTAATTAAATATTTTAACTTTTCAGAAAAGAAATATTGAAATACATTTTTTATTTCAAAATAAATAGAAAATGCTTCTGAAATTTTTTACATTTTTTGTTTATATATTATAAAGATAAACATGAAATAAAAAGCTACAATCCAATATTTTACGGAATTATAGATTAAATTTATCTTTTGTATTACAATAATTTGAAATACCTACATTTAAGGTTTGTAAGATTAAAATCGGTTTAAAGTATTGTGGTTAGTATAGATAAGATAAACTCATAAGATACATACATACATATGTACATCCTTATGAAATTTCCATAAATTTATTTCTTAATCCTTTTATAGAGGATACTGAAAGTTAGACTATACAAGAAGTGTTCATTGAATATTTGAATATTATGTTAGGTCCTAGAGATTTATCGTGTTATTTAAAAAAAAGATAAACAAAAAATTAAGAGTTCAACAATCTAAGAAAACTTATTTCAAAGTAATGTACCTTAAATGGGTTGTTTAAAATTATTACTGAATTTTGATTTAATAAAAAATAACTATTACGATAAGATCAGAAAATTTGAGAAATATTTATTAATTGTTTGTGTTCAAATTCAGTTTTCAAAACAAAAAGCAATCTACTAATCTTTATCTACTCGTACTTATATCATGTACCTATCTAATCTATGCTTTACACTTATCTTTTTTCGGTATTGAAATGAATAGAATCCGAAACTATTGAATCGATTAGGAACATTCTTTCACGGTTGGGAAGCTACACTATTTCCAAGTAACATATCCCATATTTAATTTTCAAAAAAATTTTGGATCATTAATAAAACTCTAATAATGTAATAATTTAAATAAACAGACTTTTGACTCAACTTAAAGACTACAATTAATATGATGAGCTTTTCTTTTAGTAAAATGTTCGACCGTGCGATGTCGGGACGAATCGCTAGTGTAAAAAAATATTTTCGTCAGAAAAATTGCCAAAATGTATTTGATCAGTCGAACACGCAATGTTAATTATTTTTCATAAAAAACGTTTTTGAAAAAAAAAAATATAATTTATCAAAAATGTCAGTATACGTATTTTGAAGTGCCAAATTTACCCCTATAAGTACAGTATAGTCAAGGTTTTAATAAGTCCTCTTGTGTCTTATTTTATTTTATTCTTATATCGTTAGGCTTTTTATTTTATAAGCAACAAGTCAATACTAAAGTCAAATCTAAAGTATTTATAAACTAACGGGTGATTTTTTAGCTGGTTTGGTTTTGGCAACACTGGTTTTGACAGCTGACGTGTGTTTAGTACCTTGTGTCACTGTCAAACAGCTTCAGTTTGGTTTGCAATTTAACCATGGATCGTCTTACAAATGAACAACGCTTGCAAATTATTGAATTTTACTATCAAAATTCGTGCTCGGTTCGCAATGTTCATCGCGCGCTGCTTCCATTTTATGGTCGGCATTCTCGACCTTCTGAGCAGTCTATTCGGAAGATTGTGACCAAATTTTGCACCAAATTTACTTTGTTGGACATTAAACCACCAACACGTTTACGTACTGTGCGTAGTGAAGAAAATGTTGCGGCCGTATCAGCTAGTGTGACAGAAGACCACGAAATGTCGATTCGGCGCCGTTCCCAGCAGTTAGGCCTTTGTTACAGCACTACGTGGAAAATTTTGCGGAAGGATTTGGGCGTAAAGCCTTTTAAGATACAGCTGGTGCAAGAACTAAATCCAGCCGACCTACCACAACGCCGAATTTTTTGTGAATGGGCTCTTGGAAAGCTGGCCGAGGATCCGCTTTTTTATCGAAAAATTGTGTTCAGCGATGAGGCTCATTTTTGGTTGAATGGGTACGTAAATAAGCAAAATTGCCGCATTTGGAGTGAAGAAGCCAGAAGCATTGCAACAGCTACCAATGCATCCCGAAAAAGCCACTGTTTGGTGCGGTTTATGGGCCGGCGGCATTATTGGGCCATATTTCTTCAAAGATGATGCGAATCGCAGCGTTACTGTCAATGGTGAACGCTACCGAGCGATTATAACAAACTTTTTTTTGCCCGAAATGGAAGTTCTTGACTTGCATGATATGTGGTTTCAACAAGACTGTGCCACATGCCACACAGCACGTGAAACAATGGCGCAATTGCGAGGCGAGTTTGGTGAAAAGTTAATTTCACGTTTCGGGCCGGTTAATTGGCCGCCTAAATCGTGCGATTTGACACCATTAGACTATTTTTTGTGGGGGTATGTCAAGGCTAATGTCTATAGGGACAAGCCCGCTTCGATTGACGCACTGGAAGCCAACATCCATGCATTCATTCGTGAGATACCGGCCGATATGTGTGAAAGAGTATGCCAAAATTGGACTCAGCGGATGGGCTACCTGAGACGCAGCCGCGGTCAACATTTGCATGAAATTATCTTTAAACATTAAATTGCAAGGTTCAAACTATCGATTCAAGTAAATATTTCATTCATTTTTTCGAATTTTTTGTGTTTTTTTTTTTTAAAGTTCTAAACCTCTTAAAAAATCACCCATTATATCAATCCCCGAATCAAAAATAAGTCTTCTTTAAATAGCTCGGTCCTTTTGCCATTCTCAAAGATTTTTCAATTGTGTTTCGTGAGATAATTTGATAATAAAACTGAGAATTATAAGTTTTATTTTGATTCCCTTTTAAAAAAAAAAGTCTAATTTGAGTAGGAACAATTTACATAACATCCTTTTAAGACTCGGATGAACCTTTATAACTAATAATATTCTAAGAGGCTTGTACCCACGCTTATTTTTTCGTGAGTAAAATTTTTCTTAACCTTCCTTTTTCCTTATAAAAACTAAAATATTCTTACCAACAAAATGACGTGTAAGGAAAAAAATACCTTCTCATTTTGTTAACTTGTCATGATGTTTCCTTTTTAATCTAAAACTTTTTTTTTTTTTGAAAAAGGTAAGTAAGTAGTTATGGGTTACGCAAAAAGGCCAAAAAAAAATTCCCATAGCAAAAAAACGAAACAACTTTTTTGTTGTTGTTGCTACCTTTTATCCAAAAACAACAACTACGAGTATAATATACAAAATATGTATAAAATTCTCTTCAAAACAAACACATTTACACACTGAAACTTTTTCTTCCATCAACATTCATAGGTAAGGTAGAGTACCTACACACTATACAGAATACATATACGGATCCTAACATCAGTGATGGCTGATGGGACAACCAACGCCAACATATACGAGTATAACAGCATCTTCCTCTCGTTTGCCAAAATATATTAAACAAATGACACACTGTGCCATGTCAAAATGCAAAGCTTGGAAAAAAAAGATTGATGTCACAGGAACAAACAAAGAATTGGTACGGAGAAAAAAAAAGAAGAGTCCTGACGGGTGGAAGAATCCTTTTTTTACTTTGTTTTGGTTCACAACCAACAAAATGGGTTGGGTAGGGTACCTAGTATGTATGTATGGTTGGTTAGCCAGTGCCGGTTTGACACAATATTGGTGCCCGGACAGAAGATCAATAGAACACATGTTTTTTTTTTTTTTTGAGTCTAAGTGGCCGACTATGTTTCCAATAACTGACATTGACAGGTGTACATTGGGCCTTAGAAAAAATACATCTTGGTACAAAATGTCAGGTTGTAGTCTAAAAGATACATTGTCAGACATCGAGTCTTGTCCACTGTCGGACATCGGGAGGCTTATGCCTGTACCAGTCTTGATTGTTGTGTTATTTATTTTATTTTTCCATAACACAAGCGCCCCTCAAACATTTATCTCCCGAGGGATTCAAAACATTCAAACCGCCTCTGTTTACCTCACCTACATTTACCTTTTTTTCTTTTTGTATCTGAAGAGAGAGGAGTATATGTGAGTGTCATAATTTTTTTGAGTAATTTATATCCTTTCACTTTGAATTGCCATAACTTGTGTGTCTCTTTAACTTCATGCTGCAACTCCAAACTAATATGCTGGAAAATATGTTTGAAGTGTGTTTCCGTTATTCGTATGCCGTATATATGCGGAAAGGAGTAGTATAGGAGAGTAACAGTAGTTCTAGGGAAGTTTTCGAAGCATGACAGCAACAGAAGTGACAGTTAAATTTTTATTTTGATATTTTGTTTTCGACTGCTGAAAGAATTTTGTTTTATTTTGTTTTGGCAACACTATGTGTTAAAATAAAATTTTGTTTGCCAAATATTTTTGCAGGTGTTACCGGTAGTAGAAAAAAAAATAACAGTAAAAAAAAAATATTTCAGTAGAAAAAAAAAATATTTAATGAATCGAATATTTAATAATAAATAATATTTACTTAACAATAATTTTTCGCTCGAATTTGTAACAACTGCTGAAAATTGAAAAAAGAATCCAACTGATAGGTTTTAAACAAAAAATAAAACACTGACTAGTTAACGTTGGACGTTCTGTCCAACATAATTGAAACATACAAATTTGACAAGTTACTGACAATTTAAAATATATTTTTTGTATGGGAAAATTCAGTGTTTTTACTGTCTTCCTCGCAATTTTTCCATATTTTCTCAATTTTTAAAAGTTTTCTGGACTACGACAGACATTTCAAAACTAAAATCAGCCAAATCGGCTAAGTTGTTCTCGAGTTTTAGTGAGACAAACAAACCGAAATTGATTTTTTATATAAAAATGCATAGATTTTAATTTTTTCTGTAACACATATTTTTTAACCACAAATTTTGATTTGTAAATTTTAGTCGGTTAGACGGTTCAAAATAACAACATTTTGCACTAGCAAATATTTAATATCTAATGTTTTTTTTTACGTTTTTTTATTAATTTCTTCAAATAAGACCTAAAGCCAAAATGTTGACTACATTTGCAGTTACATTTTTGAAGATGAAGAAATTAAAATTTAACCCTAAGTCTTAAGTTTCAAAAAAAAATCCATCTAGTTGTTTGTGTCTCGATCAAGGAGCACACAGGATGTCAAGATTGTAGAACTGACTTGCATTGTAATTAAAAAAACAGCTAATATTTTAAGCCAGACAAAAGTTTCTCTATAAAGGTCAGACGAATATAAAGCATCCTTGTGTCACTTGCTTATGCTTAACCTTGTACACTTTATCACAAGTCACATGCATGAGATGACAAAAAGCGAAATCTTTTCAAAACTTACATCAGACAAAATGCTCTTAATGCATATACAATACATTTTGTTTTTCTATTTGTTGGTGCTGTATGTGGTATTTAGCGCTGAATGCGTCCATTCAATTTAAAAGCCATTTATTTGTACATAGAAAATTGTATATGTATACGAGATTTTGTATACAACATCATATGTAAGCCTTTAACCGAAACTGACAGTGACAGAGGCCTACTAAATCCTGTCGAATATAGAAAACGCATATACTCGTACACAAACACAAACACAAAAATATTTTCCTTCTTCATGATGTGTGTGATTGCTATTATATGGCTTGTAGTGCAATATATGTATAAGAGCCTTTTATACCAACAACATTTTTAGCTTGCGTTTTATTGTATTCGAGAGTGTTTTTAGTGCTTTCGTGCGTTGTTTGAATTTTCGTTTTATAGCCTCGTGTTGGTGGTCAGGAATTGGTTATACTTTTGACAGAGATATTAGTTTGGATTGACTATATACTGGCCAGTATAAATGTTTACACAACAATTGCTTCATGTCACAGACACACAAATGAATTAAGATCCTACACACTTGTTATGTATATACAGTTTTGACATGAAGGAAACATGCATTGCAAAGTGACTAGACATGTTTAAGTTGTCTGGGTAAATATGACTCAAGAATATTTGCTTCAACTTACTTAAAATCTTATAATTCTCATTGAGACATAATATGAAAAATTACATTGCAAAAATGTTCTTCTTTGAAAACAAACAACAAATTTTGAAAGAAATCATTACGTTGCAAAAAAATAAATTGTGAAAACCCCATGGTTAATTTTGTACGACATATTTTAAATTAATTTGAAAAAATACAACAAATTCTTATACAGTTGGCAACCCTAAACAGCAAGCGTAAGCTCGTCCAGCTCAAGTCATGTTATGTCATTGATTTCGTTAAATTTGTTGATTTAACATTCAATTATTCTTAAATACAAACATTTTCTGAAGTAGGTTTGCAATGCATACATGTATACACTATACATTTATATATTTAAGTCCTTTCTGTTGAAAAGTTCGTGATCTTAAATTATACTTTGTATTTACAGGTAGCTACTTCAGTAAAATTTTCTTATACCTAATTCAAATTAAAAACAAAACAAAACAGGAAAACTCCAAAACACAACTCTTTCGTTTTGAGTATTTCAAAAACTAAGTGTCCCTCTTCAAAAAAAAAAAAAAAAAAACAAAATTCAAAATACAAAAAAACTCAACATAATTGCACTCTCTTTCGCAAGAAATTGAATATAACGAAGGAGAAAGTTTTCATTTCCAACGTTTATATGTATTTAGTGCAAGAAGTTTCTTTCGCAAATCATCTTAAGGACATTCATGCAGATTTCTCAAATGTGCAGTGCATGCATATATTGCATATCTTTACCTATACATTTATACCTTAACTGCATATACACACACATATTATAAGAGATCTTGTATATTTTTATAAAGAAGAAGAAAAAAAAAAGAAAAATAACAGAAAAACTTTCAATATTCAGCTTTTCATTTTAATGTTGGGTTGGAATTTTCAGACGAATTAAGTTTCGGGTAGGTTTTAGTTATAATACCTTTACCTTCCTCCTACACAAACTTATACATGCATACATATATAATTTATAGGAAGGTTGTACTTTTCAAGAAGGCAAAACTACGATGCTGAAAATTTTGAGATTTACAGAAAGCTTACGTGCACCTTATAAGTTTTTTTTTTTTTTTTGCTAAAAGATGACAAACTCGAGAGGAATAAAGACTGCCATCTGAAGGGATATACATATATAGAAAATAAGCTATGTTGGAAAGTGTAGTTCGATTAAAGTTTGAAATTAAGAAAATTTACTTATCTACGAGTATATGTATGTATATGTGTATGTTTATCTGCTTTCGGGGAAACATCCTTTCGGAAAAACTGAAAGCTGATAAATATTCCTTGCAGGCATCAGATTTGATTCGTACTTTCTTTCAAAAAAAAAAAAATCAAATAATGTTTTCAAGTTCTTATTAACTTTGGAGGTTATTAAGTATGTTTTTTTTAAGATATTCTTTTAATAGGGCTTAAATTGGCAACAAATTTACGAGTAGAAGGAAAAAGATTAGTTTTTTCTCTATATGAAATATTTATGATCAAAATTAAGGCTTTGAGTCATAATGTCTTATTAACATATAAAAAAAGTAATTGGTTCTAATTCTTAGCACAATCAGTAGATATTAATTTTTTCCCAATTTTTTTAATTTACTCCAATCAAAAAGTTTATTAAATAGAATCAAAAACTAAATAAAGTACGTATACGCCCCATTTACCATAAATTAAAATTTGTTTTTGTTGTTAATTAACAACTATATAGAAACGTAGGTATTTATAAGAAATTTAATTAAATTAAGCTCTTATAGCTATTTTATACAATAACATGCAATGTGACAGCTGTCATTTAGGAGTTTGTTGGCAGAAAAAAAAAAAACGTCAAACATTATGCACGACACGTCTTACACGAATGTAAGAATTTGTAGGGGTTTGAAGTACAAATTAGGGTTAGACCAGGGTTGCAAACTGTGACAATTTTTTTTATGGTTTAGTGATGTGCTTCGGACAGTCATCAGCTTTGACAGAAAGCGGAGGAATAACATAACTCTTGACTACGTAATCAATGTACACATTGTATGCTCTCCAAGGATCATGGATCTTCTTTTTCATCAAATGACAACAAGGCTGGAGAAAACCAGCAGTCATTGCGCTTAAAATCAATACTGTTAAAACTAAGAAGTTCAGCATCGGGAGTTCTCTTTCTGATAAACATTTCTCAACAACCAGTAGTATTTCCAGTATCTTGGAGGTATTGTCTAAGTATTGCTAATAAGTTCGGAATGATGTCCAACAAAGCAATTACTGTTCAACTCAAACGTCGAATCAGTACTTTTATATGGAAGCAGCATCTAGAAAATCGCAGCAACGATTACTAAAAAACTGCAAGCCTCCATTAATACGGGTTTTGTTGTCATACCACACCTCCAACAAAAAACTGTTAGTGATAAAGGGTCAGGATCAGGAATTGACACTCTTATACGAAGGCGCAAATTTCATTGAACAAAGGCAGGCTGTCAATTCAGTAAAATCTACTCATTCAAAAAAAGGAAGAAGAGTTTGGAGATCGACAAGCTCGTGGAAGAGAACAGTCGGGGAGTTATCATCGAGATCGAGGAAGAGCTGGAGGAAGTTCAAATACGTCACCAGAAATGGCACAAGATGGTGCGTAGGAGTATAGTTGAGTCATTTTGAACCAAAAAGAAATACCCGCAGACGTTGTTGGTCTGAGGACCTCCAGTCAAAATAATTCTGCAATAAATTTTGTATGATGACAAAACATAAATTCATATCCAACTAAAAAAGTGACTTTATTTTTAAACCAAACAGCTTAACTGTGCCTGAATTAAATTAAACAAAAAAAACAAAATGTTTTCATTGACAACTCACTTAACTCATCGCAGTTGCTCTAAATTAGTTAAACAAACAGACACAAATAACGACCTTACACAATTTAACATACATGTGATATGTACTTATACATATGTGTGTGTTCATTACACACAGACTACATACTATACACATATATATAGACTTGTGAATATTTATGACGTCAGTAAATCTATTCACAAAACCAATTTAAGCCAATTCAACAAAGCAGAAGATTAATTTTAATCAAACTCAGTCCCACAGACAAACTGTTTACGACACTTTTTGGCAGGATATTTTGTATTTTATAGCCTAAGGCATATCACTATAGTATATCCAGCCAAAAAGAGAGAAGTATATAAATGTGAAGAGAATAACAAAACAAACATCAACTGAAAAAAAAAAAATACAAAAAAAAAATATGTTACAGGATGTGACAGGCGAAATTAATGTGGATATTTATGGAAACACAAATTTCGTGGCTTTTGATACTGTAAGTGCTCATAGAGAGTTGAATACTTATATACATACTTATATACGAAATGAGTATGTGTATGCACATACAGACACATTGAGAGGTGGTTTCAACAAAGTGTCATTTTGATTTAAAATATATCTACTTACTGTTACTTATGCCTTATATTATGGCCTATCTACAATGGACCGACCACATGCAGTGTCATGTCAACCAGCAATCTGACATTTTTGATAAGTCTTAAAAATATTGAACTGGATTTTGGTTTTCAAATAAAGCTCATCATCAACAACAACCAACTACTACTCTGATAGTTGATGGTATTTTGCACTGTAATTCGATGTTAACAAAAAAAAAATACAGATCGATGCTTTACACACAGATGATTTCCGGTTTACCGTAAATAAATATATACTATACATACATATACGGTTGAAATCTACTTAATACAACTTGTTGATAGAATAATCATAATTAAGATAGAATTTTATTTGCATGTATTAAACAATATGACAGTTGATTTAGTGGTGTAATAATGTGACACTTGAATTATTATTGAATTAAAGTAGGTCACGGTTAAAGTGTAGATGGTGTAAGAAAATTAAATATAGTTGAATTAAATTTATATCTACATTTGTAAAATGTCAATTTTATGATGAAAAATTATGTAAACTATGTAAATTTCGATTTTAATAAATATTTGCCTTAAAAAGTTTTTCAAAATGAGGTCTGTTCAATAATAAGGTACATACATACATACCTATGTACATATATAATCCTTCTCAAGGCACTTCTAATCGAGGCATGCATTTTTAGCATGCTAAAACTGGTAAATCGAGGGGCTGATGAATAAGTGCGGTGTTCTTGGTCAAAAATACATATACGAATTGGCAATTTCAGAATTCAGAAAGCTTGGAACAAACTTTGCCGACATACGCAGAAGTCTCCAAATCTTTTAAGAAAGTGAGAAAACGTTTGACCTGGTTCACCTTAAATTTAGGGCTATTTAACGCCTACTAAAACAGTTCTAAGTAGATACTTGTTTGTTCTATTCGATGTAAAAATATCATCAGAAAAAATAAAAAACCGTAAAACAAAAATTTTAAACACTAGAAAAAATAAAGAGTAGTGGACCAATGTGACTACCTTGAGGTACCTCACAAAATTCAGTTATTTCAATATTTTTACATTATGTTGCTTAAGTTATTTAATCCTACTTATATATTTTATTTATTTTAAATGTGACAATTTGAACACATAGTTGTTTGTTGCTCAATGGCACCAGAACGACTGAATGGATTTAGATGAAATTTGGTACAGAGAAATTATAAACAATTAGACTTTTGTCAATTCAAAAACTACTTTTAATATAATGTGCTTTTCTATTACTATATCTATCAGTGGTGAAGCTGGGCCAAGCTGCCAGTTCAAAATATTTAAAAAGTCAAACAAATAAGCTTAAACAAAAGTTACAGTCAAAAATTTAATTAAAAACTGCCGTATTCAAATAAACCAAAATTGAGATAGAAGATTTGGTTCTATCAGAGTTTTAATCAATGTGAAATGTCTAACAAAGTTCTAACTTCTGTTACCAAAATCTAAAGTTAGACAAATTAAAAATGTGTTGGATGAAATTCCAATTTAGTGGAAATATATTTTTTTCACGGCGTTAATTATTTTAAGTTCCAGATTAACAATGACTCTTAGAAATTCTTGAAAACATTCGAAAAACCGCTACGAAGTTTTGGTCTGAAGGACTTTTTCTGAGATTACTACATTTGTGTCAAATATCAACAAAAAATTTAGTCTGCTTGAATTTTTTTATACATATCTTCGAACATCATTTTCGATCAATGAAACCGTAACCCCTGGAACACCCTTTTCATGGACTTGCAATTATTCAAAACCCAATGTATCAAACTCGAACTTTCAACTAAGTTCTTGAAATCTCATGCTGTTATTACTATTTCACTAGCTTAAGGTCAATGAACCATGAGAGTCTTAATATTCTTATATTTAACAGTTTTCTATTCGAGATTAGAGAGATCGATGTCTATTATTTCGTCCACTTATCAAAAAAACCAAATTTCTTTCACTTATTTAAAATTAGAAAAGTATCAAAATATCATAAAGCCTGAACACGTATTGGTTAAACATATATAATATTTCAAAGCATTCTATTTAGACTTCTAATCCGCACTTATAATCAGTTTAAAGTTCAAAGAAAGTCTCCGAAATATTTGACAGCTGTTTTTTTTTTTTCTGTGATATGAAATCTATTCTATTTCTTAGATAATATAAAAAGAACACCCTTTTTTTCATATCGAAAGACAGACAGAATTGCCATTATCAGAGAGCACTGGGTCAAAAGGATTTATCTTATTCTTTCATATCGTGTCGTGTCGTCTCTATATATAATATGCTTACGAGTAGAGTAAAAGTTCCTTGCATTTAACTCACTGATCGAAAGAAATCTCAGAACTCAGATAATAATTCCTGCACCCTAATTCATAATTCAAGTTCTCTTAATTCCTCAATAAATAAATCTCTGTCAGTTGTTGGTAGTCTCAGCATCAGCATCAGAATCAGAATCAGCTTCAGCATAGTACAGAGCAAGTCTAGAGGAAGTAATCGCAAAAATATAATACTTTTCCATATACTAAAACTCCCCAAAGGCGACTTTCCTTACTTAGTGACCTTTCTGTCTTTAGTCTCCCATCTCTCTGGCAGCAGTATAAAAGCATTGACATCACTTTTCGTCCTTTTTTTTTGCTTAAAGCAGGCTCTTCATATATCTACCTACATATATCAACATAATATAATAATTCTCTATCGTATTCGAATTTATCCTCCATCAGCTTCCTGCAGACAAATACACACATATTGCATACAAACAGACATATACATATATACTTATATGTGTGTGTAGCCTTTTATATTTACCCATGGAGTAATTACCCAATGAAACCGGACACTATGACAGCTACTCAGCCGGGATATATATTTTTTTTTCTTTTTTTGTCGGCACAAAAAAGCAAATCCCTGCTATCAGACTTGACCCTCCGTTTCCATTCGCCAATGCTGATTCAATAAGAAAATAGAATGGTATTATTATTTTTATTTTATATACGTGTACCGAACGAACTGGAGGACCGATAATAATCCCTGATCCGACAGTACTCCAGCTCCCAGCTCATGGTGCTGCTCCAGACCCAGTCCCGAGTAACAGCCAGGCAAGAGCGACCGCATTTGTAGCAGGAGTTGGGAAAATTGTACTCGAGTGTAGAGCAACGAAACCAGGATGCGACGCGGTGCGGCACAGCGGCGTCAACGAAGCCAACGCCAACGGACGATGGCAAATCCTTTTCACTTTGACATTTATCCCAAATAGCTGATGAAACTGTTCGCTGAAATTGTAAAAGGCAAGGATCAAAAATGTTCTGTACTCGTGGCTAATTCACTTCCCCATTCCAAACTACCGGAAGCAGTAAGGGCCACCGAATCCACCAGCGACAATCACCTCTTCGCTTCGTGTTGGCAAAAGTCGATGAAGATTAGACTGTATTTTTTTTTTTTTTTTGAAAGGACATACTACTAGCTACTTACATACACAGTGATGCTTTTGTTGTGATGTGTTATAGTTTGCTGAAATTTTCACTTCCCGTTCCTGTCCTGTGTATATTGAGTGCAAAAAGTGTCCTTTTTTTATTTAATTCCTGATAGGGCAGTTACAGTACAGTACGTCCGTCGTTGTTGTCGCAGGATGGGTGTTATTCGATTCGATTCGAAATGACGTGCAACGACAACAACGACAATCTACACAATGACCAAATCGAACGCAGAAGGATAAGAGTCCTTAAATGAGAAGAGCCTGCTTCGATTGGAAATGATTGGTTTGAAAGAATTTTTTTTATTGTATTTGTATTGTGTTGTTGTTGTGTTTGAAAATGATTGTTGTTTGTGTATGTTTGACATTTCATTTGCCGTCATCACCCTGTCCTCGTTTTTTTACACTTGGGACAATTAGGACTCTTTTGTCAAGATTCCCTGGACTGTTGACATTTTTCCCTCCTTCTTCTTCAATGTTTGTGCTCTTTGAATTTAATTGGCTTTAATTCGTGTTTTGTATGTTTCTACTCCTTAGAGAACCTTTATATATACAATTGCCACCTGATGAAAATATCAAACGATTCATTTTGTGAAGGCTGAATTCTAATAATATCGATACAACAACAAAAATGGCAGATTTAACTCAATGACATTTTGTAAATCTTTGAAGGCATTTAAGTCAATTAAAAAACAACAACAACAAAAAAACAAATACCCTACATATTTGCACAGAATTCGATTGGGAATAACGGTAATTGTTTAGAGGGTTAGTTTTGAATCAATAATGTGCCAAGAAATTTCTTTGGGGGGAAAAAGTTTTTCGAACATTTAAAATGCCTCATTTATTCCTTCCTTTTGACTTTAACTTAGCAACTACAACTTGGGGTTTGATACAATTTAAAGTTTTCAGTAATTCGATTAGGAACTATTAAAAGAACAAGAAAATTGGAACATCACAGTTAAGTAACAATTGAAGGTAGATTCGGGAAAGGTTAAAAAAAGAATTTTCATAGGAAAATAGTTAAGAGGAAAAGATAGGAATCTCTTAACGTCCTTATTTTTTACAAAATATTTTCAAAGATCATAACTCTCGCAGGTTTTTACACTTCATCAGGAAATTTTGAAAATAAGTTTTAAATTGTAGAATTGAATACTAATATCAGACTAATTATTTAACTTCTCAAGCAATTGGCACCGGAAATATTTCTCCAGATGGATTCAGTAGAAGCGCTATGCTGGGCTAACGTCAGATCTGTTATGACCAGTTAATCTCTCTTTCAAGCCTTAAGACTATGTGACATGGTATCAAATACTTGAGGAGCTAAAGATCAGCATCAGCAATCTTTGATGATTGATCATAAATAAAAATGGCATTCTGTACCGGGTCTCTTTGACATTTTAACCAGAAAAATTCTCCATAGACATATTTATGTAGATATGAAAAATACAAGTATCGTCACATCATAGACTGTTATAATTTTGAGGTTTTTAAGCACTTAAGGATGTCCTTATTCCTTCTTAATAGGAGTCTTTTAATAGCAAATAAAGCCTTTCTTAAGAATGAATGAAAAGCCTTTAATGAATCATCACAGCTTGACGGAAAAAATCTTTAAAATAAAGAAAAATTGTAGTATTCAAAAACTTTTCGTTGTAAAGAATAAACAATCAGTATTCATCAAAAATTTTTAATGACAACTCCTAAATGAAGAACGATATTATTTAAAAATCCACACCAAATTATGTCCAGATAAAATCAGTAACACTTCAAAACCAGACTTAGACGCTGAAATTAGCTGTTCAAAACTTCAAACAAAGATTCCAGTAAAGTTGCAACTCAAATGGTCCACAAACGCATAAGAGGACTAAAACTTGTGAAATTATAGAGACACCGTTGCTAGAGAAGTTTCTTGGTTAAAGCCATCTTCGCCATCTTACCCAAATTGTAATAGTAACTTAAGTAAGTGAGCGTTTACTTCACTAAGATTACTAAACTTACGTATTAACCTTCCGTGTTGAAATTCTTTCTGACAAATCAATACAAGAATTGTATGCTTTTCCTATCGAAACAAAATTAATGAAGACATCGCTCAACATATGAAATTCCTTCCAACAAAATAACTTCTTTCTCTTTTGGAATTCCAAAATCCAAACGCACATTCCCATTAAATATCAACAAAGTTCATATTAAAAATAAAAAAAAAAAAATAACATCACACACTTATCTACCTAGGTATGTGTTTGTGTATTGTGTACCTACCTCTTCTCATCCTCAAAATAAATTTCAATTAACAGTAAAAGAATGCCAGTCAGACTGAAAGGACATAAATTACACGTGCCTTTCAAAAAAAGAAAAAAAAAACCACACACACACACTCTCCAACCCACTGTGAGAGGTGCGTAGCTATAAACAGACACAAGTGTGTGTATGTACATGCATTACGGAGTGTGTTCAGATTCAGAGTTCTTTATCCCGGTGAGACCTTTTTAAATCACAAACAAAAATACAGCTCGCGTCAAACCCGAACTGGCAGCTCTCTTTGGCATGGGGGTAAACCTTACCCTTAATAATGCCTAAAGAGAATACGTCAACACCATTCATTTGCCAGCCCTGCCATAGACACATTGGCAGGTAAATGGCTAGGGCTATGGGTAGGGTTACAAAATCCGACTAGACCAGATTTATCACCTGCCATAAAAGCCTTGAGTATCTACCTACATATATATAACAGTGTCTAAAGCTATCCCCTGTAAAAACTTTCAATTTCAGAAATAATTCTATCACCCTTTCTCCATGTTTTCGATATGGATCCAATATGTCCTTCCAAACCAAACTCTTTCGTTCCTTTTTTTTTTGTAAAAGTTCTTTCAATTTAATTAAAAAGTCACAAAGGATATATACTCGTATACCTTCTACATTTTGAACACACATTGCGAATTTTCGCCGCCATCCATTGCGATAAAAAAACACACACCATCAGGCTGTCATTTACACCATAGAGGTATGTACATAGTGGCATGATTCCTAGACAGCAGCTCAGCGCCACTCCATTAAAAGTAAAATAAAAGTTTCATTGTCGCCAATTTAAAGCGCCACCTATCATTCGGAGACATCATTTACAACACAACCCTTTTTCGCGTGAAAAACTTGAGTTTTTTTTTTGTTTGGTTTTTTGAATTTTTTTCTGATTGCCTCATGACGTTCCCAATCGCTCCTGAAGTCCTGAGTCCCGAGTTCTGACATGTTCTTATATTCCGACTACGATGACGATGACGACGACGTCGACGAAGTAGACTTTTACAATTATAGGTTATGAAAGGAATTTTGTGTGTCCTGGCGACCGACTATGAGGCGTGACAGAATGTTACATGCAATATGGGCAGAAGGATATAGCAACGTCATGTTAAACATAGGTCACTGTTTGTAATCCTTTCTCTTTTTTTTTGTTAAAAAAAAGTTCCCCCACGTGACGGTGACCTCTGTGGCGGTCATGGAGGCCAAAAAAACAGAGTAAGGGGTTCTCTAATTTGCATAAACGTCTGTACCCAACAATTTTATTATTTTCCCCGACTTTTTCTTCGTCTTCCAAAAGCCGCACACACATCCCCCAAGCTGCTCCCAAAAGGCCAAAAGCCCAAAACATAACATCTGAACCCGGTAATTCGCATTTCTTTATCTGAAAGCTATTAAGTGCATGTAATGTGACTGTGCCATTGCAAATTTGTGTGAGTGGTGAAGTTCAGTGAAGGGTTTACAAAAACAACAACAGGGTGGTAGAGTCACTAGGCGGTGTACTTTTCATTTTTGTATGGAATTCTAATTATAGGTGAGTACATGGCGCCCCTTTTTTTAACATTCATAATATGTATGAGGTACACGACATTTACACCCCTGTCTAAACCCTACCCTGGTACGAGTGCATGTTTGTTTGTGAGAAAGGGATGATGGTGATGGCATTATAAGCCGTCAGGTCTCTATGTAGACGTTTACTTGCTCAACTTGCTATTATATTAAATTAGCACAATTAGATTTGCAACGTCTTATGCAACTTTAGGCGGCAGCAGGGGTCCCACCTATGCTATTAGAGAAAGAAAATCTGTTTTACACAGATTTTTTTTTTATTTTTTCTTACTCTTGTTTTGTTTTCCCCCTTTTAAGCTTTTATTCGTTTTTTTTTTTTAAGGTTCACCCTCTCCTAACTGAAGTAAGGAAGTTGGTACGTAAGTATGATTTGAATGGTGTGATTTCCTTTGGCTGTTTTTTATAAAAAGGGTACAGTGAGGGCAGCAAGAAAGGTTGGTAGGTTTTTATTTTCTTTTTGTTTAATAGGGTATAAGAAAATTAAGAGTGTTAATTTGAAAATATCATTTGACACCACGAAAGAAACTTTTCTTAAATTCTCGATAAACGATAAAATTTAAAAAAAAAATTTTTTAGAATGAACTCATGAATAATACCCTTAAATATTAATACCAAATTAATGAACACCCTGAATTAGGAGGAAAACCAAAAATATAACAAGTTCTATTTTGTATTGATTTTAACTTTGAAATTGTCCTTTTTTTAATGTAAAATTGACAGACTTTGAATATCATATTAGGAGAAATTTCGACAAAACAATGTTAAGACTAGTTATATTGTACAATAAAATTATTAATATTACCATAAAATAATCCAGAATTTAAAGACTCAAATTTGAATGTCAATTTCTGGGTCCCATGATCTCAGGCTTTAGATACGAATAGGGGAATCGATGAAATAAGGTTCCCATTTAAGGTTTTTCGGGGCATGAGTATGTTTTCGAGCAAAATTTAGTTTTAGTCTGCAAAGCAGCGGACAGTTCATTGTTGGAAGTTTTGCACATTAGTGTAGGTAATCTTAGATCGTTCTAGACCAGTAAAGGTGGTCACTATATAGACAGAAAAACTTTGTAAATAAAATCATGGATTAGAACCCGATTGTCACTTAGTTATGAAGTGACAAGCTTAAAAAAGACCTTCTTATAATTTTTTTTAAGTGGGATCAGGTTCCAAACGTGCTGATTCCCATACAAAACTTAAGGTTTTAATTTTTAGTTTTCACCCTTAGGAGCAGACATTTGACAGCGAGGGGGGAACTTATTCGTATTCAAAAGAGAACCAATTTTCGAAACAAAAGAAACACAGTTGCAGCATTTGTCAAACTATATTATTATGGATCCATAGGAAACATAGTATCTCTCCTCTTAACCCCTCTCCCCCTCCATTTGGGACTCGTTTCTAATGAATGAGTGTGTATACGATTTCTAATAATTTGATAAAGAAAAAATTAATAAGTATACAGTAAAATAACACACCCATACTTTGATTCAGTTGGAATTGAAGTTTGTCCATATTTCTTGGAAAGTCTCATTAACTAAAAGAAAATGGTCTTAATCCGCTTAAGTCCATTATATACTTACCTATACCTACCTCTAGTAGAAAACTTGCATAAATACCCATTTAGTATATCTACTACTTCTAACTTGTAGCACTTTCTTGAGGATTAACAAAAACTCACTTTTTTGTATGAACGTGTATCAACATAAAATTACATTAAAAAACCCATTGCCATTGGTTCGGAACAACTACATACACATATAATGTACATTAAAACCAAAACCTCAACAAAACAAATCCCCTTTTCGTGTTCCATAATCTGACCAACATTATTTTGTATTTTCCGTTCATAATGCGACTCACTGATGTGAACGCGCTTAAGACCCATTAGTGAATTAGACAAATTTCATGAATTTTACTATTCTATTTGTCTTATCACACAATCTATATAGTCCTTTTTAAAGGACTATATACAACGACTTGCATTTCCTCTAGAGAAAGATAAAGAATAATGCTTTCAAACACATTTTCGATTTCTATTTATTTCCACCTACAAAGCTTTCCCCCTTTCCCCCAACAACAACAACAACAAAAGAAACAAGATAGAAAAAAAACAAACAAAAATTATTGCAACTTTCATTCTAGAAGCCAGAAGCTATCAGGACCAGGACCAGGATGCAACAAAATTAAAACACCCTCAGGATACTTTCTGGGATTTTTACTATTTGCAGTTTGTGATTCCAACATAAACCAATGCACGGCGGCAGTGGATGGCGGCACGGGCTGGCACTTTTACAAATCCATACTAATACAAAAAAAAACAGCAGCATAAGACTTAACTCACATAGCGTAATCTGGTGCTGAAATAGGAATATAAAAACCCTCCACATTCACATACTCGACTCGACTCGAACACCGCGGCGCGGCGTTTTAAAAACCAGAGCAGCAAAAAGGCCAAAACTTCACTCATATATTGTAACCTGCACTGACTGACTATACCATAGCATAGGTAAGTTGATAACGCTATAGTGCTTTAGTTTTCCAAGGACTACATAACCGACCAACCCTTCAGGATAACAAAATATAAAATAATACAACAAACACTCCATGAGGACTTTCTCCAGTACTCCTGCTCCGGCTATGACTCCTGCTCCGGCTCTTACTCCTGTTCAGTGGGATACAGTTGCAGCCAGAGATGAGATGAAGACCAAGAGGGGTATACAATGTACATATGTATATGTATGTAGAAACTCTGGAGGATTATTTTTTAATGGATTCATTTGACTAGTGTCAGACCGGGCATTTGTATGTTTATTAAAAATAATTCCTCTTTTGTATTCACTATCCCGAACTGATCCCATTCTCTCATTCCTTTTTCTTTACAATGTGTGTAGAGTGAATTCCCTTTTATTATTTTATGTTTTCTTTTTTTTTGTTGGATTTTTTATTTTGCTCTTATGTGTGTCCTCTTTATGCCGCAAGGCGAAATTGTGATTTTTTTTTCTTCAAAATATGGCAGTACAGTATGTTGTACATGTGTGGAAACAATGTGGATTCGATGAGGGTACCCATTTTACGGAATTTCCAATACTGATGAACAAAATATTGCCAGAGACTTAGGTAAATATTTTTATAACGGGGGCAGACAAAGGGCAGACCGTGTGCAAATATGTTTAAAAAGAAAGACGGGAAAAAACTCGTTTGCTAAAATTTCGAAGTTTGTTTTTTTTTTCCAATTATTATTATTACTAAAATTGAGAATGAATTAATATCAGAAGGGCCCAACATTGGACTTTTCTCCAAGACGCCTATGAGTATAACTTTGTCCAATTATTTACTTTCTAACATCTGTTATATTTTTGAAAAGATTAGATATTCAAAAATTTTGATGGTTTTGATTTTGACTAAATACCACGGCTGGCCCCGGGACGAGGACGTATTAAAAATACCCAAAATTTTTATGCATTTTATAAATTTCTTTGTGAGAAATCAGTTCTTTGGAATGGCAATTTAATTTATTTATGCTAAATTTTAAGTAATTTCAAATTTCTTTCGAAAATTATGAAATTTTGTGCTGGAAAATTATTTTATTTTTTAATCGTTGCTCGAGAATGTTTTAAGGTTACATTTCAAAATTAGAGCCAAGCCAAAAGAAAGAAACCCTTTTCCCTCCAAAAAAAGATTGATATTACAAAAATACCTCGTATAGACAATCTATGTATTGATTTTATTGGAAATCTCAGGAGGAACCTTGTCCAAGACAGCATATTTAAAAAGTGGAAGAGGAAAGTGGGAAAAAGAAAAATTTATTTGAAAACCGCAAAAGTAACCTTGTCAAATTGAACCTTAAAAATACAGTCCTAAGGTTTTTATGGGAATCTTCCCATCTTCTTAATCTTTAATGTGATAAAAAAGATGTTTCTTCAAAAAAAAAAAAATAATAACCATTAAACCTAAAATTCTGAATCATAGTTCAAAAAAAGATAATACAAATTTGAACTCAAAAATGTGGTACTAAACTGTCCATCAATTTTCTTAGAATTTTCAGGCGAACAAAAAAATGCATTTAATTTTTGCTAAATAAAAAAATATGAAACGACTTCAAATACAACTGATAATTGTTTTTGTTGTACAAAACATAACATACGACTTTTTGCAGTACCCATGACGATATTCAAAAAGTTACATAACCTTCTAGATTGCGGAGCTCAAACTCCCACCCCTAAATAAGACAAGCATAGCCTACATATATATTTAAAAAATCTTAAAAATTTTAAAGTTTCAATTATTTGAAAATTAATTTTTATTTATTTCAAAAAAGTTTATTTTTCAAACAAATTTCTATAAACGAATTTTCCCAAACTCCTGATAGTAATCAAATATCTTAAATACCCCCATCGTCTCGTATTTATCTATCTTCCCATTAATTCTACGGTTCGATCTTACCAATAGTCGTACCTTTCTTGAAAACTTTTCAAAACGTTTTTCTTAAATGCCTACCCAACCCAAAAACAAAAAACAAAAAAAAAAATATCCTTTCCCATCATATTACATAAACCATGCGGTATAAGGAAGGATATTATTTGAAAGACACAACTTTCAAATAATTTCATGTTCTCGTGTTCGTTTTAAGACTTATCACCCACTTATTGCCAACCAATATACACATCATAGAAATGAAAAAAAAAAACAAACACACACAAAAATACATGATTTATACATGCAATTCCCAAGTTAGTACCTAAATCTATACCTCCATACATATCTGCAAACATACCTTCATACTTTTGGCTGGGAACTTCGGAATTTGTAGGCTCCTGGGGTTTTCCAGTTCCCAATTTCCAGTTCCCACTCTCTCTCTCTAACTGTGTGATCTGTGAGTTATACACAAGAGCACACCCATCGAACCTTTATCAAATAAGTTTTATTTTTTTCATTCGTTTTTGAAAATTATAAGCCACTCACGTGCCAATCCTCTAAATCGCCTCAAATATCCTTCTATAATAATTTTGACGCCCATCACACACCGTTAACCGGAGTCGCAATTTTTGTTTCTAATAATAATTCTCCTAAAAAACCTTCCCAACCTATATACCCTGTCCCTGTCTCTGGTCCTTCTATATGGGGATACATTATATCGACGACGTTATATAGCTGCTCTTGTCTCTTTCTACCTCTCGCTCTTGTCGTCCTTTCAAAAATTGGAAAACATTTTCAAAATAGTCGTTCTTTGATTTATGTCCCTATGGCCCAGTGCTTCCCGATGGCAGAGATAGGTGCTCCTTTCTATATATTTTTTTTTTATATATATTTGTACCTAACCTACATATATTCGACTTCCCCTCCCCCATTATAAGACCGGAGGTGGTATAGGTGCGGAACCTATCTAGCATGAGGTTGAGGATACATTTTAGGGGTTCAAGGATATGGCTAAGGGAGGAAGCTGTGTGAATCCCTTTGGGGCCATATATAATAATAAACCTTCAAAGCAGATGTGTTTTATTAAAACATTTCTCTAGAGCAACACACATGCTGGATGGTATATGAATCTGTGTATGATATTGTCTATTCCTAGGTTTCTGGGAAGAGCCAGGATATTATATGGCAAAACAGCAACTTATTCACCATTCCACCATTTTCCCACAACCAACGACCGACACGACGACAAGGACGACTAGGATGACGACGAGGACGATGTCGACAATTTCAACAAACGATGTCGACGATTTACTGCAGAGCGCAATTTATAAATTTTTAAAACGATCATTTGCGTTTCGGACGACACAATATTCAGGAAAATGGCACAATATTTATACTTGAGAGGACGACCAGTGATGTTATACATTTTTTTTTTAAACACTACATTATTTTAAATGCATGTAGACTTGAAATTGATTTTCCTAGGTTGAAACACACTTTGGAACAAATGGAACGATTTTGATCAAAAAAACATTTTAAACAATTTAAAATAAAATTCAGGACAAAATATTTAACTCAAAGGTCACAGACATATGGTTATGATTAATTTGATTTGGTAACAACTTACAATAAAAAACAATTAATTCACAAGAAACGTGAAAGTCTCCAAGATCAGTATATTGGAGATTTTAAGAAAAAAATCTTGTAGACTTCTTCTTTCGAACAAAGAAGTTTTAGGAAATATTGGGTTATTTTTTGCCATATTTGCCAAGACACGAACTGTCATATTATATTGAAGTATAACTTCGATCTCGTTCAATTGAAAAACGTCCAGAAATTTTCAACAAAAAATCTTATACTACATTTTTTCGATACCAGTTTTTAAAAATGTTGGGATATCATGTGGAACCAAATATTATTTGTATGTCACAATAAAATGTATTTACTTTCTGCCAAGGCAAGCTGTCAAATTCAATTGAAGGTTAGTTTTGATTTTCAGTTAAGAAAAAATCTTCTCCAAAAATTATTTTTTTTCAATAAATTAGAGTATATAAAGGAAAAAGTAGACTTTAAAAATAATGGGTGATTTTTTGCCCAGAAGTCAAATGACAGACTGTCAAATTGTAATAATCAAAAACATTAAATTTAAATCCATATAAAAATTCCAAAAAAAATTCCCTTAAAAAAAGTAACTTTTCCAAATTGGAGGGTAGTTTTTTAAATTTTTGGGTGACTTGTGGATCGAAACATTATTTGTACGTCAAAAGTCTGCTGAGACAAACTGTCAAATTCCACTGATGGTATGGTTTATTAAAAATCGGAATTTTTTCTCAGAAGAATTGATATTTAACCTCAAATTACTGTGTTCCAAAAGAATATGTTTTTGAGTGAAGTTCAGAATATCAAATTTATAATCACAATAATTTTTAAATAGCAACTGTCAAACAACTGCAAAAAAATCGTATGAACATTATGGAGTCAATGCTTTTAAGATCATATAACATCCCTGTTGAATTTTAGAAATCCTAAAACCGGGATAATATGGCTCACAGTATATCGCTAGCCATTATCAACTTAATAATCGAATTAGGGCACAAGAACCCCTATTTATATAAATTTTTCCGTTCAAAAAAAAAAAAATAATAAAATAAAAATAGAATCCACACAGGCTTACAACAAAAACAACAAAAAAGGGTTTTTTTTGCAGAGAGCTTAAAAAACCGTCATTTTTATCATTTTTCCTTTCAGCTCTGGAAAATAAGCAAACCCTACGTTAAATGAGCTCTAACCGTATGCTCCTTATGAATGGTTGAGTGTTATTGATTTTCGTCTGTATACCTACTCACCCCCCCCCCCCTTTCTCCCATCAACCCCCTTTAAGCCTCGCCCACTTCTCGAGCTTGCGACTCCTTCTGGTCGATACATCATTTAGAGAAGAGGATATATAATGTATGAATAAGTGTGGTGGAAGGGGGGGAGGAAAATCATACATTTGCATAGAAGAAGAAAAAAAAAATCCAGCACTAAAAATCATGTCCCTATTCGATTCAAGATACGTCAAGCAGAAGTTATACGCATACTTATACATATACGTATTCGGATAAGGATATGTCATATGTGTGTCTGTTTAGTGTATACTGTATATGCTTGCAATTTATGGCAAAACGCTTCAAGCTGAATGTTCTACATTTCTAATGACATTTGGGGCAGGCAAATTATTCTGCAATTAATGTCAAATTGCAGTTTATGAACTAATTCATCAGTCAGTCATATGAGTTTATATACGGCAGAGAGAAAGGAGAGTGCCCTATAGCTGGCACATAGCATAGTGAAGGACTGCAGAGGACTACAGGATCGAGGACCGAGAACCGAAGAAGAAGGCAGCACAATCATCATCAGGCACAAATATAGAAGTACGGAAGGGAATTGTGCGGGACAAATGGTGTTTAGGTGCCATCATATGGTCTACCTACACCATAATGGACTTAGGAATAAGTTTGTAAATCCACTACATGTAAATTACTGCTTTCCATTTGCAGCACCACACCACACCACACCGCACAGCAACGCATCGTATAGTGTTGTCTCTATATGTCAAGCGGATACCGCACCTTTTTGAGACCACACGCAGTAAAACTCACTCAGAAGGAGAACTCAGAAAAGGGAAGGTACACGAGTACATTGGTTGGTCGCGTAGGTGTTCCCTATTTGTAATTATCCTGTCAAGGACATCTGACTTAAAATACACTTTGCGTTCGTATTTAAGGGGATTTTGCATTCCTTTTTGAATTCGAATGGCAATTAAAAAGTGATTTCTTTCCTTTGTTAATTATAAAGGTGAGTTGTGGATTTATAACTGTAAGGGATAAGGAATTGGAAATGGAGGAGGTGGAAGTTGGAGAAGTTTGACATATTGGCGTGATGGATATATTGGATTTTTTTTTTGTTTGTTTTCGTTCTTTGGAAAACGGAAGAAGAAGTGAGTGATGTAATTAATGTTTGTTTAAAAAGAAGGCATTAATTACAAAACAAGTTGAAAATGTTCTTAATAAGGACGTACAATTAAATTTTTTAGCAATGCATCTATTTTGAATATGGGGAGGCGTTCAAAACTATTTTTCTTTTTTTTTTCAATTTTATTAAATTAAAGGAGACGGATTAAATATCGTGTATCTAGTTAAGTCAATTTTTCTTTGAAATTTTCGCAAACTTTGACATTAAGAAATTAAGTCTTTTCAGACAAAAGTTACTCTTGAAAATTAAGTGGACGAATCTTTCAACCACAATCGAGCTATTTGGATTTTGGAATCAATCAACTTTAAATATGTCTGCTATCAACTACAATTCAATAAAAATAGTTAACAATACGATAATCATGATTTTCTCAAACACAATTAAAGAACCCTATTTGCAGAAAAAAATTCTTTGCATCCTTCAATAAGTCTTAATCCGTTTAGACCACCGAACCGATTTGAATAAAACATATGTACTATATATATGTATATAAGGACTCGACTAAGAAGCTTTAGACTACCGACGACAACGACGGGCGTACCATGTAGCATGTGTTCGTAGTGTAAGAAGTGTTCCGACATTGGCAAAATGCGTTTAATTGTAATAGAATTTGTCTGGAAAAGTGTCATATGGTTGTGACATTTATACTTGTCGTGTGAATTTAGGTGTGTGTGTGTGTATGTTAAAAGGCACAATGAGAACGACCATGTGATTAGTTGTCATCGGCTCTGGATCTGGCTACGGTTCTGGCTTTGGGTTTGTGTGTCATTTCATTGATATCCCAGAACAAAAGAAAAACCACACTCCAGTGTTATCCTATTTCGCAAGGGCTCATCCTATTCAAGACATTCTACTTCACTAAAGAACGATCACGGCAACGGCAAGCGGCAATGGCAACGACAACGACAACGTAAATGAAACTGATACCACACATGCTATCGGTGTTTCCTGGTCCCATGCACTGACAGCTACGGTGACGGTGACGACGACGACGACGACAACGACGACGACGACAACGAGAACGAGAACGACAACACAAAAGCCCTTTAAGGACTTTTGGATGAGATTTCCGCCCGCCCTTCGAATTACCTCAGCCTCCTCCGTATGTTTTCAATTCATCGCCATAGTATTTTCCAGGAACCACCATCATCATCATCCCAGGATCTACTCCGCGTGATGATGATGATGATGGTGTGGTGGGAGGGCAAACCTCACTCCCTTCTGATTTTAAGTTGAAATTTTTGTCTCTATGGTCCTTTTTTGTCGCCTGATGTCCCGTATATCCCAGAATAAACGAGTATCTACCAAATACAATCCCTTGGCATGACAAAATGGTTTCCTTTCCTTTTGAGAGCGCATTCGATTCTGTGTGGAAACTGGAAAGGAACTTGAGTGGATACCTTCAAAACCATTCTACGCTTTAATTAGATAAAGATATACGTTCATTTGAATCTCAAGTGGGATTTAATTAAATTCAAAACGTCGTCTGTCCATTCCTTGAGTATAATATGGTCGCCTCCTTTTGTTGCAATCGAATGGGGGTTGAAAATGAATCAACACACAAAGAACAAAAAAAAAAAAAAAATAATTTCACGCTGCAAGGACATTCAAAAATCATCATGATTTTATCCCTATTCCGTTTCGTCCCGTCACATTCAGATTCAGATTCAGAACCAAATGACAAGGACAATCTCTCTAGCGTGCGCTCTGGGTGGTGTTTTTCCCAGACTCGTGTTCTTGTTGTTGTTGTTATGGTTAAGGATCGAGGTTAGCCCATCATTGCAATGAAAATTTATTATTTTAACCAGCGACTTGCTAGGATTTCATTTTTTGTTGTTGTTATTTTGATTGAAATTATTTATTTTGGCATAGTGTGTTATTTTTTTGTCGGTTTTGTCTTCGCATTTAAGGAAGAAAAAAAAAAACCAAGAACCACGACGGGAAAAATTTATATATTAAATGACAAAAAATACCTACTTAAGTGATTTCATTAAAAAGGGATGAATTTCGTCTTTTCGTTTATTTTTTTTTTTTTGGGTTGAGGGGGGAGGGAGTTGGCTTTTAAATTGAAATACAACTAGGACATGACTATGAAAGGAGCTTATAATGAAGGACCATCGCATATCGCATTTAATAAAATTATATTGTTTGAGATAGTCTCAATATTTTTTTTTTCGTTTTTTTTTTTTTGGAATTCAATAGGATTCCACACTTTGCAGTTTAAATATAGATGAAAAGCCTTTTAAATTTATCCTTGAGAATTTAAGACTGATGTCTGTGGTTGGCATAATTTTGGATAATAATTTTTAGTTCAAAAAGGGAGTGGAATTTTTTAGTTAAAATTCTTTTTCTATTTTCATAATGGAAATTAATTTAAAATACATTCTTAATTTATTTACAAGGAAAAAAAGGAAAGGGGAGTGTTTAAGTGAAAAATATTCTCTTAGCCTAAGTTATGGCAGCTTTACTTATAGAATCGATTGAATTTTTTTTTAATTTAAAAACGTTTTATAAAATATAAATTATTTGAACTTAAAAATTTTAATATTAAAAGTGATTTTGGTAATAATTTTAGCCAAGAAGTTGATTCAAAATTTGATATGAAATTAATGATTCAAAAATTTAATATTTATGAACTGTCAACACGGAGAATCTTCAAACATTAATGAAGCAACATTACAGCACCTTGTTGCTGCATAAATGAGAAAGAGAATTTCAATTAGATGCACCGGTAATTATAGCAGCTCAAAATTATATTCTAATAATTATGGAGCCAAATTTGAATATCGAATCAAATGTACATGTAACTCAATTCAAATAATATATGGGCATGGACATTTTCATTTGACATTTCCATTAGTAACCTAATGTGGGTGATTATATTTGATTAATATTTCCAATACAAGGAAGTACATGAGATGTTTTCGAGACCTTTGACTTAAGTCGAAGATAAATTTTAAGAAAATTAAAATAAATTAGAAAAAAGTAAGTATACGTCCTGGTGAACCAATTTGAATTTAAACAGATAACTACTTGTTTTTTTCATGAAAATTATATTCAATTTTACATACACATATGATTTTATATCTTATTCAAAATTAATAAAATAAAACATTATGTCAAAACTCACCCAAAATTCCAAGTCAATAAGATTTCTAATTGTCTGAAATACAAAAAAGACAAAAATAATCATGAAAATGATATTCGAACTAAGAAATTTTCATAAAATGTTCATAATTATTATGTAAATGTTATTTTAATTTATTTTACTTCAAAAAATAATTGACTTATGTATAAAGTATTTACTTATTTTTATCTGTCACTTGGTTGACAATTTTGCAAGTGAAAAATTCTCTCTTCGTTTTCATTATCAAAATTGAATCAAATATTCATTCAAGATGTGGGAGGTTGCCCAAAAAAAAAATTAACTTCCATGACAATAACAAGTCACTTTCTCAATTTGGTAATTTAGAGCGGAGAGGGTGAAGGGGGTCATAGAAGGTTAAAGTATAAACCAACTCTCAAGTGTCTGAACTGATGTGCGGCTGCTGGTGCTGTGCGTCTTCCTTATTGTTGTCGAAAAATATCATCTTCCTCAACGTCGTCGTCATCCTCTCATTACATTATTATCTTCATCTTCATTGGTAGCATGTCGTTTTTACTAATCGCTATCACATGGTCTGACTTTAACATGGGGCAAAGAGGAACCGGAAACTGAACAAACAAATACACAAAACAAAAAGAACGACAATTCGTAGTGGTTGTGGCGCGCACAAGGTGGTAACAATGAAAGAACCAAGAAGCCAAAGCCGAAGTCATGTTAAACTAAAGCAAACATAATACAATGAAAGGAGGTTGAGGGGGTGGGTGGTGTGGATGAGAATTGACGGAAAATGATTTAATTCATAAGAGGGTGAAAAAGTTGTTTGTATTTTGATTTTTTTTTTGTCGTTACTTTACTTTTCCTAACTGGGGGTACTTTATGTACTCTTTTGACACATTGACAATGCTTATTATTGATGTCAGAAAATGTTAAAGGCAAAAGGACACCTTAAGGACAAGCTTTGTTGTCCATGTTAGGGTAGAGGTCGAAAATATGTCAATTTTTTTTTTTTTTTGTGGTAACATTTAGTTTGGAAGGGGAAAGTGGTTAAGAAAATTAACTTAAGTTTTCCGCCTGGAAGTGATTGGATTTGCCATAATTTTTTAATTTTTTTTAACTTTTCAAAAAGTAAGTAAGTTGATGGTTGTTGGTGGGACTTTGAAAGTTGCTTGTGGTAGAATTAATTGAGTTACAAGCACGCGTGGCCGTTTAAACGATGTAAGTGGTAGGTTTTGAGTTTCGTGATGGCTCAGTCTGTAAGTGGATTTAAGGATTTTTTGTTTATAGGTAGTAAGAGACGAATAAATGGTTCTTGCAACTTAAATTCGTAAATTGTATAAATCACACTCATCATGAGAAGCTGTAACTGAGCTCAACATTTAAAGTCACTCCAAATATAGAATCTTTAAGATCAACAAACACATCAAAATCAAATAAAAGTTGTGTTGTTATTTAAGAGGATTATACAACAACAAACAAATAAACACAAATATATGTATATAGATGTTTTTCCAACAAAAACATGATACCAAAATATTTCTCTTTCGAAAATGTTTAAATACTTCTTCAACATCTGAAAATTGCTAAATCCTCTAACTGAGTATTTCATTCATATAAATGTGTGTGTGTTTATGTAGTCTGGGTTTATAAAACTGTTTGGAAATACCTTCCTACACTCCTTACAGGATCTAACAAATATCATACAACATCAGGCACAAGAAAGATTTCATTTCGAACGAAATATTATTTCAATGAAAATAATAATCCCTAGCAACTACAAATACATACACTATGAGAATGAGATATTGTTGCCAAAAAAGTTTTCATCCTAACAACGTCAAAACAAAAATAATCCTTGTCGGAAATGTCGAAGAATAGGATGAAGTATCTAATTTTATTCCTTATTCATATAAAATGATATACACTTAGACTTAGCCATGTCCTGAAGGATATTCTTCCGTTTATAGATGAAAACAGTGTATAAGATCTTAAGACAAACCCAACATCCTGGGGTTCCTGACAGACAAAACAGTGTGAAATTTTTGCTAAGCTTCTAATAATATTATTTTGAGATTCCTTTAAGAGAAAAAAAAATTATATTATTTAAACGTCCGCATCAGGACCTTAAAATCGAGTAAAGTCGAATTTGACACAGGTCAGTCTCTCTTCAAAAGGTTGTTTTTTTTGCCTTTTTCCCAGCCCATAATAGCCAAATAGAGCTTGGAAAATTGAAAATTTATTGACCGACAAGAGGGAGGGAATGTATAGTTCAATAACTTACAAGTACTTTAAAGACCAGCACGATGCGATGTGCTATATCCCCTTAGTCTCTTACCTCTTTGCCTTTGTCGTGACTTGCTTTACACACCACACACTCGGGGGGAAGGAAATTTTTGTTTTATTCGCAAAAACCCTTAACTTTTTCAATATTTTCATATGAACTTCTACTGTGTAGTGTGTGTGTGTATGTATGTAGGTAAGGTCCTTATAAAAGGCATACACACTCATAAAATGGTTCAAAACTTTGTTGGCCTACTTTCGATAAATTAACCTCAAAAGGTATGTACGAGTATTTCGATATCCGCAAAAAGGGAAATGTATTCGAAGTCTGAAGTGAGCAATTTTTATTATTTTGTACAAAAAAAAAAAACAGAAAAGGAAAGAAAAACAATAAAAAAGCCAAAAATCGAACATCAAGAATTCTTGGCAGAAAATCGGAAAATTGAGATGAGTTTTTCGTTCAGCGGAAACGCCCACGGAAAATATCTGCCGAAATTAATTGTTGTAGTTTAAAATTCCATTTTTGGTAGTATTAATTTGATTAACTTAATTTAATGGAATAAAATAATAAAGTTTAAAATATATGGCAGAATGTGAAAACAATATTTTTAACAAATTATAAAATCGAAGTTTCTGAAAGAAAGATAAAAAAAAACATTTCTGATTTCCTCATTTTAGTTTGAAATATTATAGTTTTGTTTTTTTGAATAAATTTAAATTCAATTTTAACTTAACCACGAAATTATATAAGAAAACCCATTTACTGGAAACAAATTTAAGAAATGTAAATGGGGCATAAAATTGTGTAAATACCCCACAGTAACTCGTTTCCCTATAAAAAGTGACCCACTAAGTTACTGACGGAAGATATCCCTGAAATGAGTAAAAAGGGTTTTAACAGGTGCAGTGCATGAACTCAGCATTTATTCCTCAACCCAACAACAACAATAAAAACAATAACAACAAGAAAAACAAAAACCGCAACCAAAATAACTATACTTCCAGATCGACTGGACTGACTACGATACGACATACAATTGGAATGAAAAGTTGAAAAGTTTTTCAAGTATCTAGTCCATATATTTCTTGTTACCAATAAAATATTGGGTTTTACCCAAAAAAACACACCCAGACCCCAGACCAAAAAAAAAAAACAAAATACCCACCTGAAACATTTAGTTTAGTTGAGCATGGAATTTAGTGTTTCGCTATGTTGCTCAACTATCTGATTGGACTTGGTTGGCGAAGCATTTCAAAAACTCTGCTTTAAATTGTCAGTTATACCCTTGTAGATACTCGTAGACCCTCTATATATGTAGATATCGCTCTCTAGACCACTAGAATTGTGCTATTTTATAGAAAACATTTTAACTGGTGCACTGCACATGAATATGTATTAACCGAGAGCATCAGGATAATACTGGGGATGCAAGTTTTTGGCCCTTATCTTTTGGAAAACGGTGCGACCAACGACCGACGAATATAGTGTATCCTGTTGAACTTTTTAGGGAACATAGTTTCAACAGCCAGAGGTAACTTTTATGTGTTTTTTTTTTTTTTTGGTTCATATTCATAGGGTTTTTTGGCCGAATGACGAGGGCGACGACTACGACGACACGACGACGACTTCGACAGACAAACGGTCGAAATTTAAGCCCGAAGGAATTCCAGATGAAGCAGAAGCGAAAGCGATGCCAGTGGAAGAGATTGTGCAAGTGAATATGGCGAGCAATAGAAATTATTGTTACCAAAAATTGTATTTTGTTCAACTTGAATCTGTTGTAAGGTTTATGTATTTCAAACGCATTTGATGTCGGGTTTGGTTAAGGGTTAGGGTAAGTAAGGGGATGTAATATGACGTATATGATTTTATAGGGTTGCCTTAAATTTTTGCAGTTATGATTCTGTTTTAGACGAGTGCCAAAGCCAGACAAATTTATACAAAAAAAAAAAAAAGGGAGAATGGACTGGAATTTATTTGTGGAATGCGATGGAATTACGTAAGCACAGTTAGAACTAGAAAGAATTAATAAATTTTAAATTTATATTGAAGTGGAATTTTTTGGAGAATTTTAAGTGTTGAAATTGTATTATTTTGTGGAGAAATTTCATGGAACATAAATGGCTCAAAGGTAGAATTTGGTTGTAAGCATATAGTTTTTGAATATGAGGATGGTGTAGTTTTTATTACTTGCTCAATATAAGGGAAGTTTTGGTTTGCTGTAACAAAACAATCAAGTTTGTAGTCAAAATGGGAATGATATGATTTAGCAAACTAAAAAAAAATGGTTTTGTCTGTTGTTTTTTTAAGTCGGGAGTACCTCATTATGAGAGCGGAGTTAATGTCTAAGTAAATGACTTAATTTTTTTTAGTCTCTGTAGGCAATTTTTTGAGTTTTCGACAACTTGGTGGGGAAAGGAATTTTGACGCAGACACAATCTTATTAAGAACCTAAAAAATTGAATTGAAAAAATTCTGAACTTAAGTACACATGAAAAAGAAATTTTATTGTTTCTTATTATCTAGAACAAATTTGACCATTGTAATTTAAGAAGAACAAACTTTCTTAAAAATTCTGTCAACTCCATTACAGAACTGATTTTCTTAATAATTTTTGAGGTCAAATAAAACTTGTAACTGCCAAAAAAACATTTAAGTGACATAAACCATTTTTAACCCAAGTTCATATAAAATAAGAGTTGAATAGTTGATATTAAATTGAAAATAACACATGCCAAATATTTTCTAAATCAGTTTTGGGATTTTTGAAATTGACTAACATCAAAGAAATGTCATTTTTTTCGACAAAAGTTTCTAGACAAAAACGGTGTTTATTAAAATAATTTCTGTACCTATAAATCTACTACGTTGTTTTTAAATGTATGTATGCATGTACATATGTGTAAACTTATTTTTAATGGCTTCAGAGTTTGGACGTTTTTTTCCGTTGATTTTTTTTTTAATCTATTCCACTGTGTTCATTATTCTAGTTCGAGGATTTAATTTTTTTCCAAGTGTTGAGATAAGTCATTTTTGTTCGATACCTTTATTTTAGAACATGTCAACTTGGAATTTATATTTTTGAGAGAAAAAACTTATCCAAGGATTCACTTTTGGCATTCCTTCTACATGAAATTTCGAACACCACTTTGGCATAATAAGGTAGATAACCTTGAAATCAGTTTTCAGCAAAACCCTATACAAAGTCGAAAAAATTAATACTTCAAAATAAATATTGAACTGATTGAGTGATTTAAAGCAGGCTACTGAATCATCTATTAAACAATTTAATTAATTAATTAATTAAATTCCTAAACTATCCGAACTCAAACTGTATCTGCATCTTCCTTTATCAAGATGAAGAATTAACCCAAAAACCCACTTTATTCATCCGATGATAGATGGAATATTAATTTCTATTATATATCTACTTAAGTGATCTCTAATCTTCAAATCTATATATTGGCAATTGAAATTCATCCATATCACACTCGAATCGAAACCATTTAATTTCCATATCCAAATGGTGTCTGTTTCTATTATTTCTATTTGATCAAATCATCCAATACTCGTACTTGTATACTCTAGTATATACGAGTATCTCTAAGGTACTCGTTGATGGTATATCCTTGAAATATTCTCCCACAAAGATATTTCGCATTTAATAGGATAATTAATTCAAATTTCAACAAGTCCGCTCAACCGAATCTAACACCAGGTAAGGTTTGATATTACCAAAAGACGAAGAATGTCCTTATGCCATCTTCTTCTGTTTCTTTGTCTTCATCTTCATCTTCGTCTTGTCTTCACTATCAATATCATTGTATAATATTCATTGTTCCTTTAAAAACAATTCAAAGTAATTGTTATTTACTTAAATTTTATCTAAATCTTTAATGAACATCTTCACCAGAGTAACAGTTTAAAAGGCCGATGCGATGTGAACTACTGTGTGTGATGTAACTTCATTGTGGCAGTTAGTTAAAATGTAATTACAATTTAGAAGTATTGTAAGTGTTTGAATGTATATATGTATGTATAAGTCGATAGAGAGGTAAGCATAAGCAGCCAGACGGAGTGGCACCTTCTGGTCTTAACCATTATTATACACCTACAACTACACCTATATAAGCCTAAACCCCCTCAATCCCCCAACTTGAACCTCACTTTTCAATTTGAAGTTAAACGAGTATCTATATTGGTGTGTGTGTGTGTGTGTGTGCGTAATAGTCGTCAAAGAAAGGCAGAGCGAAGGGAAAGAGTGTCTCAAGTGCAACTATTACCAGTCCGTAATGATAATTGCTAAAGTAATTGTAATAGAAGAACTTTCCAAAGGCATATAACCGGCAAACAATCCAGATGATGGAACCCAACTGGGATTAATCTCCGACCACATAAACCAATCATTTTGTGGCTATCAACTTCTTCGGCTGTTGATCAAGATGCTCATGGTTATGGTGATTGTATATTATGTGTTTGTATGTAATTCTAAAAGAGCTATGTGCATCAGTTCTATTATTGATGGAGTATTAAATGTACATAGGTATATAGATGAGATAAACTTGAGTCCTTGAGATACGAAAATACATATACATGCAGTGATATAGCCACACACATCATTGATTGTCCATCGAACTTAAGATGCAGTGACATTAATATAGTTCTATCTGTGTAAAGTGTTTGTAGAAGTTATAATATAATTTTATTATTGCAGCTGGAAGTTGATGATTATTTAAGGAGCGGATCCTTAGGTGTACTGGAAGGAAGATTATAAAATACATTAAAGCGAACATTTTAAGCCACGACATGTGCATCACATGAGATTTTAAGACCTTTGATAATAAACTTTCAACAGCCTATTGGCATACTTACAATTTTCAATTACTTAACATTTACAAGCTAACTCATCATACTACTGAACAAGTTTTGAAAATATGAACTGAACAACTAAATCTGATCATTAGCGAATAATTTCCCATATTTTTAAATTTCAGATTGTCATATTTTAACTTCCATAGACGACTCAAGTATTTGTTTGATATCGTTCTTCTTCAACTAAACCGTGATGAGATGATACTTCATTTAAAGCACATTAGACGAAACCGAAACTGTATATTTTGGACCGAAATTTTTCGAGACTTTTGTCACTCTCATTCATCTTGCCAGTTTAATCGGGTTTTATAGTTTCAGCAACAAAATTTCACTATCAAAATTCAATTTTTTTTATCGCAACGGCAACGATTTTTGATGAGAATCTTCTAAAGCTTATGTAATATTTTATAAAGGATTTAATAGTTTTAATGTTAAAATAATCAAAGGATACTTCTGACTTTCAATATATGTAATTTGTTTTTATTTTTTAAATACCTGAGAAAAGACTACAAATATAATTCTAAGCGAGAAAGAGACGAGAAGCCTGCGAGACTTAAATTATTTTTTGATACTAACGAGACTGAGACAATGTATCTCTTAATCAAAAATTTAAGTAAATTTCAAAATACCCAAAAGCTGAATCTTTGTTTATTTCAATGAATAAGAGAGAAATACAATAATCAATTGTCAAATTTAGCCACTGTCAAGCATGTATTTGTTAACTCCACCAAGAGGTGTTAAAAATTTTAAAAAATTATTATGAAATGTTAATTTAAATTCTAATGTCATAAGTGACAAAATTCCAAATGAACATGATAGAATTGTGTCCAAAATTAACATTTTTTTAAAAGGTTTTGGTACTTTCAAGGTTTTTTTTAATTTAAATTTTGTACATAGTTTTGGACAGTAGAACCTATAATTCATCAATCCTAATTAAAATGTATAAGTCTTGAATTTTCTAAGATCATGTGAATTACTAACCCGTTGAATTTTGGGTCCTGAAATTTTTTTTAATTTCTTTTCCAAGCTTAAATAATTCAAAGCTGAATCTATATCTTTCTACAAATCCATAAAAAATAATTTCTGTTTGTTTGTCTCGCTAAAACTCGAAAACGACTTAGCCGATTTGGTTTTGAAATGTATGTCGTAGTCCAGGGATGGTTTAAAAAGTGGGAAAATATGGAAAAACTTCGAGGAAAAAAATATTTTGAATTGTCAGTTGGTTGTCAAATTTCTATTTTTCAGTTATATGCCCAACATTAACGAAAAGTCACAATTAGCTATACAGTTAATAAATTTTTTGAAATTAGTTTTTCACTGTCTGAGTTTTAGTGAAATTAAAATGACAATAAATTCCGAGAATAACGAACGGCGTGCTGTTAGAACTCAATTGGTGCGGGACAAAGTTCGCCGGGTCCTCTAGTTATCTAGAGCTTAAGTGTCATTAATTATATAGAAAAAGTGTAATTTATTTTAAAATAAATCTAATCCCTTAGCCCTTTAAATAAAATAATCTACTTAAACTTGTCATCGAACTTCTTATTCCGAACCAATTTAGCCAAATCCAACAACAATTTTACTAACTTACTTCATATTACGAGCGAGTAATCAAAACTTTTACCTCAAACCAAAGCTGATCCTATAAATAAAATAATTTAGTTTTTCATAAAAATTCTTACCACAAAAGAAGAAGGTTTGTTAGAATATTTGTATGTGTGTGAATTTCCCTTGACAACATTCATTCCCTCCAGAAATTCAAATGTGGTCACAGAAATTGAAAAAATAAAAAAAACGAAACGACTTTTTGTCGACAACAAAATGAAAAGTAAATATCCTTTACAGATAGGCTATAAGCTCTAGGCAACAAAGAAGGAAGAAAATACGATACCCCACATACACAAACATACAAATCTAACTTTAAGTTAAGTTACCTGATCTATACAAGGCAAACATAGATACAAAAAAAAAACATGAAAAAAAACGAATCCAATAAATATTATTTTATCAGATTGCTCCAGAGTGGTACGATGTAACCTTAAATGGTGTTGTCGCAACTCAATGTCCTTTTTTATTCTTTTTTTTTTTTTTTTCATTTTTTAACTTTTTGCCAGGTGGTGGCAGATTGTATTAATACACAGTATGTACGATGTACGGCATGTACTTTAAAATTGTAACAAACTGTAGTCAACAAGGGTCATCGAGGGGTTAGAATAAAGGGGGGGGCGAATGTATACTATTTTCTAAAATTTTCTTTTACACCAGTTCTTAGATTTCAAAAAAAATAATTAAATTTTCAAAACATTTTATAAATTTCTTAGAACTTTAACATTAAAGACTGACACCCTCTTAAAGCCTTAAATTTGACTACCTGGTGTCGAGGCAAATTTCCAAAAAACATCTTCTCTAAAATTAAGAACCACCCAAATTTGTTTAAAGTTAAAAACATAAATAATCAGATTAAAATTTATATCGGTAAGCAAAACAAAATTGCGAGAAAAAAAAATGGACACGCGCCTGCAAAAACTTCGCAAAAAGAAAAAAATTTGCGTGTGACAACCTCGAAAATAATGTAACAATTTGTCTCTCTGGGTGTTTTTTTTTTTTAAGCTTTTGTTTGTGTTGTTGTTCTGATGGCCTTCCTAAAATATCCCAAGTTCCAACTCAGTCCCCAGTCCCAGCCTTGAGTCCTTATGGGCAAATCCGTTTCAAACATTCTTTTAATGAATTTTTAGCCTTTGTACAAATATTTAAAGTTGGGGGTTAAATAAGCTACAGCAAAAAAAAATACAAAAAAAAAACACCGTGATGGCGAATCCGTCGCAGATCTCGATTACTGTTATAAGTTTGGTTTTTTGTTTTCTCTGTTAAACTTTTTCTATTTTAGATGGCGCCAAAATGTTTGTTCTGTATTTTGTAATCACTGCACGATTTTGTTTTTTTTTATCGTTTTTCTTTTTGATTAATTTTTTCGTATTTTCTTTTTTTTTTGTCTTCCTGTTTGCTTTTGATTTTTGTATTTGATGGAGGTTCGTTCGTTTTCTCAATTTTGGTGGGCAATTTACATGGTAATTCCTTCAAAAAAAAAAAAACAAAAAAAACGAAAAACCGAAAGGACGAAAAATTTATTTGCGTGCGATGTTTAAAAAGAAGCGATTTAATTTTGTTCAATTTGTAAGTTGTGATGGAAAAAGACCCATCGCATCGGTTGAGAAGAGTGGTGGGAGGGGAGTGGAGGGAATTGGTATTTCAAGGGACAAAGAAGGATAAACTAAACGGGCAGGTAATGATGGTGGTTCTGGGTGGTGTTTTCTTTTTGTACTTGATCAAAAATTTTCAAAGTAATTTCATTTTATCCTTTGTGATTTGATTCGAAATTCAAGTTGGATAAATGCATGCAATAAAAGGGATTGTGGTCTTAATCTTTTCCTAATTGGAAGATGATGAAATGAGTTATTTAGTTCGTTTTTTTTTTCTTTCTTTCCTACACTGATTAGACTTGTAAGTTTATGGGATTAAGTCTGTAATTGGTCAAATTTAGCAGGTTTTTTTTTGGTTATGGTATCAGGTTAGGTATAAAATAGGCATAAGAAAATGATGATTCATTGTTTAAGAACCTGATGGAATTGTTTCTTCTCATATACAACAAAAAAAAGTAGGGGTACAAAAAAAAAATTGACGGATTTTACGAATTTAACTAAAACTTAAACTTTATTGCGGGACTTGACATCAAAAAAAGAATTTAAATGATTTCATTTTTATGATGACTTATTAAATGGTATTTAAAGTTTCCTGTTAAGAAGGATTTCTAAATCATCAAATTTTTTGTTGGTGTTTTTTTAGTCAGTTTTTAGTTAAGTCAAGCTGTCATATATGACTTACAGAATTCATGAAAAAATAAGTCTTTTAAATGTTAATCCAATGTTAAAAGTTCAACCTTATTGGGAGAGAGAGAGACAGAAATTACATAGTGAGTGGAATAGTAGCCTGCCTGCATTTTTATTAATTTTCTGTACATGGAAGGTAAGCCACTATAGCACCCAAACTTTAAATTTTTTTTTTAAATGTTTGTTATATTTAAGGTTTCTGACATAGTAATAGTTCTTTTTTTACCTAGACCAAACAAAAAAAATTTAAAGCTTTTCTGCTATCACAATCCACCTTCCATGTACAGAAAATAATAATATATGGAAATATCACTTTTTTTGAAATTTAATTATTCAGGAGTTTTTTACAAAATCATTGGGAATCCTTTTAAAAAAATGATGTGCCTTAAAAAAACACATAAACTTGTTTTTTGTTTAATATTAATTTCAGCTGCATTTAAAGTATAGGTAGTTACGTTATTTGAATCCAACCATAAAACTTTTTCTTTTCATATTGGTATACTTACTCCTAAATATTATATCATCAATTTTTGTAAAATTATATCCCAAAAGTTAAGATGAGACATCAACGAAACTCTTTTTATCTTAATCCTTTTAATTTAAAGAAAATAGCCTCAAGCAAAGTTTTATAATTGAATTTGAATCTTTGACAAAATTTAAATTTCAACATTTTAATTAAGTAGCTATACACATACACATAGCATTATAATCAAGAAAAGACGAAATCAAGTTCATGAGGCAAAAATAAGTTTTCAATTAACATTCAAGAGATTGAAGCTAAGCAAAATAATATTTGATAGGTATATGTAGGTACCTTATAAGTTAAATCGACTTCAAGACAGAAATTCATGGAGGCCTTGAAGTGTATCCCAAAAGGCTTAGGTATTTTGTTTTAAACCGACCTTTGAAATAAAACCACGACCTTTATGGCATTCATAAATATCCCGACAAGTCATCTGGATACAATTGACTCTATCTGTTGTCTGGCCTCTGGAATTGGGATACGGTATACGGATACGGATACGGACCAACCGACGACGACAACTTCGGGCGGACGCATCAACCGTGCAGAAACAACTTCAATAAATTTAACCCCTGCTTTTCAGACCGAGAGACACGGTTTAACGAAATGAGGGCCTGTCCCTAATTAAAGTCACATAAATAAAAGACGAAACAATCTGGGACAATAACGCAGTGCAATATCGGTGGCGGCCGCCAACGACGACGAGGATGATGGGGACGACCCGACGACGCGACGGGTACCACACCACCATATGAACTATGTTAAACAACAGTCCGATTCAAACGACCGGCCGACAGTCGTCACTACTGCGACTACTTTATGAATGACATGGCGTCTAAGCATTGTTGCACGTCCAACTATACAATGACGCGCTCCTGTCGTTTCTGTTGCCACTGACAAAGCCAAAGCCAATTCAACTCGTCTCGACGTTATCGTCATCATCGTCACCGTCACCGTCACCGTCATCATCGTATCTGAGTGTGATTATCCCACTCGATAAATAAATCCTTTTCCTGTGGATGTGAATGTGACATTCACATAACTGCAAATGCGGGAGGGCTGGTGTTTTAACCGTGCCATTTAAACCGTGTTTTGTGTCGACATCGACACGCTAACGGAAATGAGACACAGTAGAGCAAATTGAGTTTAGTTTTTGGAAAAAAAATTATAAGTTTATTTTTTTTAAAGATTTAGTTTCTACTCGATTTGTGGTGTGTTTGTATTTACAGTGAAATCTCTCTTTATGGGCTGCTTAGAACCATATTGATAAATTTAAATTTTTTATAATCAGATTTTAGTAAATCACAAGTTAATCCACACAATTTTGAACCTAGTCAAAAATTTAATGGTGGTTTAATTGGCATATGTTCCAAAAATAGGGTTGCCACTTTTCGAAGTTAAATTTAAAAATTGATTAAGCACATAAAGTAAATACATATACATATTCATAAAAATATAAATTTTTAAACCTACAAACATTTTTAATTATATTTTGCACCAAATGTTTGACAGTTTCTCGACAATATCGTTTGGCTGTGGAAAATTGTTTTCGAAAAAAAGTATTTCTATCTACAAAATATTATCACTTCATAAAGGTTTTTCTCCCAAATTATAATTAAAAATATCGAAACAATTTTTGTCATATTTTAATAACACTCGATCTACTGTCGAATAGCTTCCCCGACACCATCAGCTTTGTTTCAAAATCGTCTTGATGCTTGTTCTGCTGGTTAATTACCACCAGATTTTATGTGTCTGATGCTCTCTGGGAACTGATGAGATCTGGGAGTTCTGGTTAGTCTTTGTTTTGGTCTTTTTGATTAAAATATAAAAACGAAGGGGGCGACTGTGCACACTGCACAAGTGCACATGTAAACGCACATGCACACATTACGACGTATGTATATCGAGGTTTATTGTTTAAACAGTGTTTAGTCAATTCTTTTCAAAATCTGTTGCCTTAAATATTTAAAAATCTAAATCCCAAATGAAAATAAAGTTGTTGTTTTTATTTTTTCCAACATTGACACAAAAGGCATATTGAATTGATGGTTACGGACGGGGGTGGAGGGGGTGTATATTTTGTTGGGTTAAAGTTAGGTTAAGTATTCCAGTTCAAATTTGACTCGTGCGTGTGATGATGATAGTTCAAATTCAAATATTGACATAGGATTGGTTACATCCTGTTTGGTTGTTTCTCATAAAAAATTTATTACCTTAATTTTGATTTATTGAATAACGAAGGAAGAATAAAAAAAATTACATGGAAATATGTAATGGTAAAAGGGGAGGGTGTAATATGCAAAGTAGGCAGGTTCTATGTTTGAATCTAGGAATTGTTTTCTTTTTTTATACTTTATATTTTGTTTACTTTTGTACTTGTATGGGTATAAGGTAATGAAAGACTGCCATCAGCTACTTGGTAGTAAAAAAAAAAATTACTCGGGTAAATATTATGGAAGACTTCGTTTTATATTTATTATGTCTCTGCCAAGGATACGGCGTTGTTTTGTTATTGAATACAGTACAGGGTGTCGCAAATTTTATGGAAATTTTGATTTTGTAACTCAAAAGCTATTGAAATTGGAACAATGAGTCAGAACTTTTTCCGCATTGAACAAAATGTGAACATTAATTATTTTTTTAATTTTTCAATTTTGTTTTTAGTGTTTATATTATTTGAAACCAAATGAACTCTTCGCAAAGTCGCTTTCCGCAGTCTGTCTGTCTCTAAGTATTGTTATATCTTTTAAACTACGCAATGGATTTTGATGCGTTTTGTTTTTTTAATAGATAATTTTTTCAATGAAAAAGTCAGAAAGAATAGAAAAATTTGAATTTGTACTACCTGCAAAAAAAAAATATTTTTGATTGTCAATTCGTTTTCGAATTTTTATATTATAGCCGTCTGTCGAACGTTAACGAAAAATTATAGAGTTGCAGGTCATTCTGCCACCATTATATCAGTTTGTCAGTATCTGAGATTTACTGGTGTAAAATGCCAAGAAAAAGACGAACTTCAACTCAATGCAACTCAAATAATTTTATTATAGCTATACTGTATTTTGTAAGTTCCCAGAGTAATACAAATTTTGATCGGTTTTTGACAGATATGTCACCAATCTTACCACCAGGCGTGCTGTTAGAACTCAATCGGAGTGGAACAAAGTTTTCCAGGTCCTCTAGTCTAAAAAACATCTCTCTGCGTTAATTAAGGTATAGACCACTGATGTCCAACAAAATCTTTCTGACTTTGTTGGTCTTCCAAATTAGTGGTAATTGCATTGGTTTAGAAACAGAACACAACCAAACCGAACTTACATTTTTCCTTTTAACTTTCGTATATACGAGTACCTACACTTCAAGGATTTCATCTCTCCTATAATCAGTTTAACCTCAAAATTTCGTGGTAAGACACATCACTATGAACTAAATTGGATATTCCCGTATTTAGAAATAGAAACCCAAAAATATTTCTCTATATATATTTTTACACAAAAATGTATTTCCGTCTGCCCAGAAAGTTGATTGGTTTAGAATCTAATATTTTCATTTAAAAGATTTATTTTTTCATATGTATGTATGTCTCTATAGATACACACAACACAAGATGCAATACTCTTTTCAAAATGTGGCCAAAGAACTAAATCCAATAATCCTGGAGTGTATGTTTTTCATATAAATGCATTCGAAAATAGACAAAAATGACATTCTAACAAGATTTTAAGGACAAAATAGATATGTTTTCATTTTGAATCCATATCACCCAAGCCAAACCATATAGCATAGGTTCAAGTCGAGTGGATATTCATACAAGTAAGTGTTGTCTATATAGACAGAAACACAAATACAAATATAAACACTTTGACTATATAAGGACTCGACTATAGGCACAATAATAATTTTCCCTTTTAAACCGAGACTGTGTCTGTACGAGTACTGTATACCGGTACCAACTGCAGAACTCACATATGTATGTGTAGTTGCTCATTTTTCTTTTGTTTTTCCAACCAACAACAAAAAAAACACCCTTTACCCCAAAAGCTTTGCAATTTGTGCCAAAAAGTTGCTACGAACAAACACACACATATCAATTCTATATCTCTGGCTGTGTCGAATTGACCAAAAGTCTCAGTGTGTGTTTGTGTGTGTGTTCCGTATCACAGTTGCAAGAAAATCTTTTCTGAAAATGAATCTAAAATTATCTTCCTCGGAAAATGCACTCAAATGTGGTTTTCTTGGTATTTTACATTCAACAGAGTTACATAGGAGCATCAGTAGCAGTATAGCATCAGCAATATACACATAGTAACTTGTTCATATGTATGTATGTATGTATGTATAGTTGCAATCCTTGGCAAACAAAACCAAAGCCGGGTTCATCCTTTTTAGCAACAGGGCCCCCTCCTAAACTATTCAATCCTCCCATTCTCCAAACCCTGTGCCTACAGAACCATCAGCCAGCAGAGGCACCACCTCACCACCCTTATGATTTGAACAAAACGATGAATATGTACATCTGGCGAATGAATAGTCTAGCGAGCATTACACTTTGGGGCACCAGATGAAACAAGGATAGACAGGGATTTAACTGGTAAGCAAATTTTTGCAAAACCTGCCTACCTTCCGCATTCCACTCTACCGGTACCTGGGCCGGACCATGAAGTAGCCAAATGATTTGATATATTGTATACGTAACGAACACACACAGAAGAACCGTAATAACAATGATATCCTGGAACACAGGTGTGGACAACGACAACGTTGACGACGACGACGACAAGGACGAGGACCGAGGACGATATGGTTCGCTCTCTCCTACTCTTTCTGTGTTTGTTGGCAAACTTCTAAGGTTTAAGGCTTGGGGTTTTTGGCAAAGTTATGCCCATTAAGGGGCGGGTATCACCATAACCGGTGACAAGCTAAATTCAAGCCGACCGACCGAGGACGACGAGCGACGACGTATGTATGAGTCTTCTTCAAACAAAAAATAATAACTTTTAAACATTTTTGATAAATGAAAGCAAAATATATCAAAGAAATCACTTTAATTGAACCCGGGGTAAGTTGGTGGGGTTAACCTGGGGCTGGGGCTTCCTAGGGGCATTCTGGGAGGGGAGGTCAGTGTTTTGCTATTGTTATCCTTTTTGTGGCAGCCAGTATTGTTTGAACATCATTTAACCGCAATGAAAAATGCCATCCTGGTCAAATTTCCGACAGAATGCAAGTTTTGTTTAAGGTTACAGGAGGTGGGTTGTGGGTGGTTATGATCCTTTTTGATATGATGTCTGTATATACATAGATTATGTATGTACATCGTATCTCCCCCTAAGTAACTGTCTCTTAACGAAACCGCAAAGCAGTTGTTGGCTACAGCTTGCGGTTGTCTGACAATAAACATACCTATTTTGTTTGATTTTGGTTTTGTGGATTGATGCAGCAGTCGAGAGTCGAGAGTCAGTTCGGCTGATCATCATCCACAAACTCATCTATACCTACATTACCTAAAGGCTTTACATACATAACTACAACCCTTTTGGGATGTTTGTCTGTACTATACTCTGTGCCATGAAAATATAATTTGGATTTGAGTTTTTGAATAGATTGGCCACTTGAATGCCTCTGTGATGCTGCTGATGTTCAATTTGGTGTATCTATTGTTTCGTTAGATAAATGAGTATCTATGTGTTTATGTATCAAAACCTATAAATTCAAAGCTCTCAGTTTCCACCGCCGCCGCCGCTCGAACATCACAATACACATATAGATATGTATATTCATATTCTAAGGTAGACCTTAGACAATTTGTGTATATTGGTTACGGAGGTTTTAAGGAATATAATTAAATTGGTCCGAAAGCGGTCAAAAATCATGCTTCTGAGGTTATACTAAATATACATTATTCGGCTAACCATTTTGAAAATCTGGATAAGGAATATACATATGTATATATACACACATTTAGATGGATGAATGGATTTGGCAGCAACTTACTTATATAAAAGTAGCTTGATGCGTCTGAAACAGAGGATCTAAATGATTTTTGAATTTGATTGACATTGAGGCCAGAGAAACGTTTTTGATGCCGACAAGTTTTGTGGTGAATCAAAGAGAATAAAATAATAATCTACAATCTACATCATAGAGATAAACGGATACCATATTAAAGTTATGATTTATTTATTTAAAAATTGCCTAAATTAAGACTTCGGAAAACATTTACCACTTAGTACTTTGGTTTATTTGAAGTTTTATAATTCCATGTTTTTCAAGAATAGATTATAAACTATAAACTTTTGAATAACTCTGGAAATATTTAAGACTTTTTTATAGTAGGGAATTAACATGGGAAAGTCTTATACAGAAAAACAATAAAAAGTGCGTATACGCCTTAGTGTAACATTTTGTTGGACTGTGATTTTAATTAGATGCTAAGCGATAGTTTCGTTTGATAATTTTGTTTTTAAGAAATTATAATTAACTTTTATTTAAGTATTGAATAGGGTAACGGATTATAGACTGCCAATTTTAGGTTAGGTTAAGTTAATGTGGCTTCTGTAAGATCCATTGTGATACTACTTAGATCAATAGATCCTCCTACTCACTGAACCATTTGGAGCTAACAATGAAACGTTTGAGACTGTATATATGTCTGAGTTACTCACATAACTGGGGTCATTGTAATAGAAGTCACCGAGGTGTAATCAACGTTTTTGTGATAAGTCAGGACAGTGGCAAAGGTTGCCAAACTTATGTAAACAAATTGGATCTTTTATAAGTCATAAAAACCATCAGTTTTTAACAACTGGAAACTGACCTCATTCACCAAATCTCACCAACTGTTCTCTTCTCAATCACAGACTGATCTGTGATTCTTCAGGTGATGTCGATGTCTTCTGAGTATATTATGTTAGTATCTATGACCAAATCTGGTTGCAACTGATCTTCTCATTGGTGTCCTACATTCATTGGTTGCTGCTACAACGCCAAGTTGAAGTCAAACCAATACTTTATCGTTGTGCATCATAGAGCAAAGTATAGGGTTTTTCAATAAGAGGAACTATATTTTGAATAGCCCGATATTTCAATACATGTCACTTTTGAAGCTGTTTGAATTTTTACAACGCATTTTGTGTATGAAAATGATGCGGAATTTCATCGAAGAATCATCTTGACTGAAGAGGCCCATCTCGGTAGCTAGGGTTACGTCAAAAAGCAAAATTGTCAGCTGGGGCTCGAAAAACCCAAGATTTGTAACTCTTTATTGCAGTTTATGGTCCGACAGGGTCATTGGACCTTACTTTTTCGAAAATGAGGCTGGAGCAATAGTTACGGTGAATGGATTGCGCTATAGAGAGATGATTAATCACTTTTTATGGCCGGAATTGGGTGGTATTAATCTGGAAACCGTTTAATTTTAACTAGATGGCGCTTCATTCCACACAAGCAACGAAACCAGCGATCTTTTACGGGAAAGGTTCTCGGACTGTGTTATCTCTCGATATGGGGTGATCACAATTGGCCACCGAGATCTTGTGATTTAACACCTTCCAACTTCTTCCTTTGAAGCTGCGTGAAAGATAAAGTCGATACCAACAGCCTAGCCTAGTGTAGATTCAAGACCTTAAAAATGGAATTCGTGAAGCTATTGACATTGAGGGCATTCAGCAGCCACTTTGCGATTTGGTGATGAAAAATTTCATAAAAAGGATACGGTTCTGTAAGATTAGCCGAGGCTGGTATTTGACTGATATTGTTTTTCATTTTTAATTTCATACCTTCTTCTCTAATACTCAAATAAACATAGTATTATTCATTTCAAAAAATTCCATTTTTCTTTGAATATCAAAATAACACCTCTTATTGGGAAACCCTGTATTTTTCACTTGGTTTGTTAAAATAATGTTTTTTTTTTAATTCAAATTTCTACTGGTCGGTACAATTTGGACAAATTTAACAAAAGCTTTATCATTACGTTTTAAATAATTAATCTTCAGAACAGTGAATATTACAAATATTAAAACAAAGTTGATAAGAAAAAATTGTAAAAAGATATGCTGAAATATTGACAGTCTTGTTTTTTCGTGGGAAAATATATCTTCTTTATGTAAAATTCGGTACCTGCTAAATACTTCTTAAGGTCACCATCATATTCTATCTTGATATAAATAGTTAGGTACCTAACTCGATATAAATTAGTTTCCTCAAAACCTACGAAATTGCCTGAAGAGTAATTGCGTGCGGATAAAATAAGTTTAGTTTTTCTTTTTTTTTTTTTTTTTGAATCCATTGAAACCACACATGCAAACCATAAAATGGATTTTCTCTATAATATGAAAAAAGCATTTATTTATTTATTTTTTATTAATATATGTATACCAACATTTACCTTTTTGTTCACAAAAAACAAAATATAACTTTCCATATAATAAAAAAAACTATTTACATAATTTAACATGAAGCCGGGCTCCTTACATCACAATAAATTCCATAAATTATTTCAGGCCTATTGAATAAGTCAACTCTAAGAGTAAAAATGGAAAAAAATGTTATAATTTGCCTTCATATCAATAAATCACACCCAAAAACAAATCAATAATTCACAAGAGTGTGTAAGTACATCTGTATCTGTATATACCTACCATACCCACCTTTATACTTTTTAATAAACCTTTCATACACTAACACGCACTCTCATATGAGTATTGGTACCTATAATTGTATTTGTATTTGTATTTGATATTATAAGAAAAAGAAACCTCAAATAAATTGGTCAAAGATCAATATCGAGTAACATCATTCATAACATACCATTTAGCCCTTAGATACAAATTACCATTCCGAAAAAAAAAGAAGAAAATAAGGACAAAACAAACAACAGGGAGGAATATAACTGTAAACAGTAACTACAGAACACATTCTTAACGAGAGTAATGGCAACCGGATAGAAGAGACCATGACGACGAACGTCTGCCTTAAAGAAATTATTTCACCCACGTATTTATCATTTTCTATATTATTTTTTTTTTTTTTTTTTTTGAGTCCTTATTCCGACTTGGTCCTGCCACTGTGCGTCGTCATCGTCGTCGGTCGGTCGTCCGTCACTTGTCCTTCCTGTCTCACAACAAGCTTGTTTTATTCATTCACTTTGTGGTCGTATAACATTTTTCTTTTGATTAATATCTCCATTGGAAAATAATTGCCCAAAAGATCTGCCATGGACACTGACATACACCAAACACAACACAAGAAAGGAACATGACTTTGAATCGTTCACTCTTGCCGCGCTGCAGAGCGCCTGTTTTCGTCGTCGTCGCCACCGCCGCCGAAAGGACTTTACTTTTGCTTATCTAAACTAAACGTCTTTGCTATGGACAACAACGACGGACGACCAAAAAGGACGACCGACCGACTTACGTTGCGATACGAATGAAATAAAATAAAAAGTATTTCATATTTTTTTTTTTTTGCTTCCCTCCTCGTAGTAACTCAGGAGCGGCGGGGACTATCCCAATCTATACGAACACAACCCACCACGCCCACACCCACTCCCATACGCATCCACCCCATCCATCTGTGATTCTTCATCATCCCGGCATCGACTTTGAATCCAACTCCGAGTCCACTCATTCTAGATTTCTCATTTCTTTTATTTTTATTAAATTCGCCTAAGGACGAACAGTGTTCTCCCATCATCCCAAGGGGGGGAGCCAAGTACCTATACCGTCTGTATCTCCGTCACAGTTACCGTCTCCCATACATATACACAAACCATTCGAGTGAAGGATCTTTCTAAACGGGAAGAAAACAATTTACAATCATCCAGAAGTAAAAAGGAAACCATCATTGAATGCCCCAAGGACGTTTACACGAATTCAGTGTTTTTATTTTATTTTACTTTTCTTATTTTTTGTTGTTGTTATTTTCGTTGTTGTTGTTGTTGTTTGTGTCTTTCTGCTGTTGCTCCTCGAGACTTGTCCGTTGTCTTCTTCTGGTCCTGAATTTTTGAGAAATATTTGCTTGTTTATGTTTTCTTCGTATTTTTTTTTTTTTTTTCGTTTGCTTTTTTTACTTTTTTGTATCTGGAAACATTCCCATTAGACCGGACAAAGTCAATTCGAGAGCTCCTCAAGAAATTTCTCTTCACTATCATCTACTCTCTCCCTCTCTATCTCTTCCACTATACAATTTTACTTTATTCTTATGTATACAAGCCACCATCATCATCGTCAATGTCGTTGTCGCCTTGAGGAATGATTTTAAATATCCTTGATCCTGATTTTTTAAATTCTGGCAGATGATTGCATCTATACAATCTTCCTTCTTTTCCCAGATAATCCTCTGGTATATTCCAAGAAAAAGTAAAATAAAAATATAATAATGTATATCATGTCCGTTACAGACTCGACGTTTCAAATTATCATCTCCATCAAGAAAACCATTGGGTCGTTTGTTTGTTTTTGTTTATTTTTTTTTTTGTTGCTGCTTTAATAAAAACAAGACATCCACATCATCTAAAAGCATCAACTACAACAACAACAACGAACTGTGGGGATAAAAAAATCTACTACTCCTGTGCCCCAAATTAGCAATCTGGAGCTTATCACATGAGTATGAGAGCTGGGCCCGGACGACCGACATACACGACACGGCCACACGGCCGCGGAGGAACGCACATGGTGGGGTTGGGGGTTCGGGGTGTACTAATTAACAACCAAGATATCCATGAAAGTTAATTAGATGCGATCTGTTTGGCTTCCAAATAAAATTATATTTTGTATAAATAAGAACACAAAATTGGAGAGTTTCGTTTTTTGTTTGGATTGACAGTATGAGTGACAAGTGGGTGGACAGATGAAAATATTTGTGTGCTCAATTTTATAGAGGGAGTAATTTTTGAAAGCTAACAAGATATAATTTTTAAAAAGAGTTAATCAATTAGTTTTTTAGTTTTAAATCAATTAATGAGAGACCAAAAACTGAACAACTTTTAGTATTTTATTTTTTGTTACCCGTGAAGATCTAAATTTTTATATGGTCTTAGCATTTTTCGACAGTTTGAAAAAGACAAGTCAAATATTTGGACAATTTTTAGAAAACTATTTATTTTTCAGAATTTGAAATTTGAAAAATGCAATAGACAAGAATAAAAAAAAAATCATAAACGTTAAGTTCTTATAACTTAAAATTAAACACAGCACTTTTAAAAATCATCCAATTTTGACTTTGAATTCGCAGTAAAAAATTGAAGACATATTTTCAAAATTTGTTCACTTAGATTTGAACGCTTTTAAAATGCATTTCTTAAAGGCGAGTTTATGAATTTTAAAGTGATTGTAATTTATGTATACATGTATATTACTTTCTGGAAAAACTTGAAACTTGAAACTGTAAACAAGTTTTTCTCAAAGTCATGTTTTTTCAAACTTTCCTCCATGATCATATCTCAAAAACGGCTTATCCGATTTACTTAACATTTATATATGTTTTACTCAGGTAATTTGAATGCATTTTTTCGAGGTGTGTATCTTCAGATCACTATAGCAGTACCTATAGTTTTTTTTTTTAATTCACTTTTCTATCTCTTCTTTAAAAACATAAAAAAAAATTCCCAAAAATCAGGGAGTTAAACCAGAGGACCTTCTTGAGTAGTTTTAATAATTTGATTGATGTCAAGAAATCAATGAATATAATGGTTTTTGAACAATCAAGTCCTGGAACCAAAGTTGAAAAATATCGGTTGAACACAAGAGTTTCCTTATATCTTACGAGTAAGTCATCAAGAATTCCTTCTTCAGAATCAAGTTTTCACAACTAATCCTAGTTTCAAGGTTTTGAAGTAAGTTACATATTTTTGAACAGTGCATCTGAAGTCCATGAGTTCTAATTGAAGTTTTATTTGGTCTAGAATTGAAAATAAGGAAGTGCGAAAGTCATAGTTTTGCAATATAGGTCTTTTCGCCCAAAACTTTAATTAAAAAAAAAGAATGTCAAAACGCACTGAAAAATCCATCCTAAAAATTGTAAATTTTTAACTTTCAAAAAACATTATAAGAAAATATATCTGGAAAATTTTAGGTTCCATATTATTCATCGGTATCTGGAGTCAGTCAGTCAAGTATTTCTTGCTAAATGATCAACTTGAACAAATTCCTCTCGTTTATAAGGAATTTATATTAAATCGAATGTATCCCGTCCTGTATCGGAAACTATATTTCCCAAAAGATACATAGATACAATATTTCATTCAAACGCATCTGGTTTGGTTTTAATCATTCTATTTTTAGCTCCCACAGAGTTCAGTTCGAAAAAAAAATACATCTTTGGTGGCATGCATCTAGTTAGAGAGATATTCATCTTCATCATCATTAGGAATAAGGATCATCTGCATCAGTCGGGTTGCTCCCGATGATTAAATGGATGAATCTATACATACATACACAAGTTATACATTTTTATTCATTCAGCTTTATTTGTTTTTTGTTTTTTTTCTTTGGTATTTTTTTTTTTTTGTATCTTCTTAATTTTGGCTTTCGGTTCTCTTTGTCATAATAAAAACGTCAAACATTTTACGCGCTCAATTCAATCATCAGCTTCTGGCAATTGGGAGTGGGATTGGGGTTGGATTGGGACTGTTCCTGCTGAAAGAATGACGCAGCACATGTATGTGGAGTGTGGACCGATGTGTGTTGGATGATGTTGTTGTGGTTTGAATTTGGTCTGTCATGTTTGATGATCCAGAGACGAGGAATTCCCATTCCCATCATGCTCTTCGGCTACTGGATGGGGGAATGGGGGCATGCCGAGGATAGGGCATACGGTGACGATGTGGCTGAAACATGAAGCATTCCTTTGATGTTAGGTATTTGTGATGTGGCCATACACATCACATTCATAGTTGATTGCATGTGTCTGATGATTGACGAAGTCTATTTTTGACACAAACCATACCACACCATTCACCATTGAATATTGTGTCCCAAAAATAGATATTTTTCCTTCGATTAACATCAGAAACAATAAAATTAGAAACTTCTACACATACGAACGACAATACATGCAAACATACACATGTATGTAGATTGAGAATGAGGTTTTCATAGAAATTGAATGATTATACGAGTACATACATCATACGAATACGAATGGAAATGAAATACGAAGAGTACGTACATAGGTACCTACCTTAAGGAAATTGCTTTTTCGAATCTTAATTTGTTTGGAAAATCTATGCATTTCTCAGAGATGTATAGGATGATGGAAAATATGTATTTGAACAAAAGTGAATTAGAAATCAATGGAAATTCAAAAACAAAACACAGACAAAAAAAAACAACGACAATAAACAAGAGTATAGAGCTGAATTATTTTCCTAATGTTTTTATTGTGAGGTTCTTTGGGAAATTTGGTGCATACCTTCAAACGAAAGAAATTAATTTCTATCGAATTCAAACAACATTGGATTTTATGCATTTTATGATTCTACGAAATATATAATGGATTCAATATACAGGACCCCATGAAATTTTTGATTTCTAAGAATATTAAAACGATAAGAGTTTAAAAACTCAAATGGGATAGGGATAATGCGTTTTTTTAATTTCTATTACTTGGAATTTTTTTTTAAACTCCACACATGCAGAATATTATGTAAATATAGCAGAGCGTGTGATTCGTTCATTCAAATGCTTTAACTTTCCTCTGAATTTAACATTTTTAGTTTTTCAAAAAAATACTTGAATCATCTGTAGTACAAACAAAATTTCCTGTCGAAAATTGACACTGTCGTACGGTATATGTTTTTAAATGTAATTAGAGCTTAATTTAATTGAAAATTCAAACCAGAACATTTATTTTTATGAAAAGATGTTTGTCTCTCTAAAACTCGAGAACGACTAGGTCAATTTGGCTGAATTTGGTTTTGAAATGTTTGTCGTATTCCAGGGAAGGTTTAAAAAGTGAGAAAATATATAAAAATTGCTAGGAAGACAATAAAAAAACAAGTTCCCTTTCCCATACAATTTTTTCTACCTGTCTTTTTCTTGACATTTTATAACCAGTAAATCTCAATTATCGACAAACTGATGATTTTGATAAGTGTATAGAAGTGAATGACAGATAAGGTTAACGAATTAAATTAGGGCGGAACAAAGTTCGCCGGGTCCTCTAGTTCATTATTAAAATAACGTGATTACACATGACGTTATTCAATCTCTCAATATACCTATATTTGATGAAGTAAAACCAAGTGGAGTGAGACATAATGTCATGACAGTCTGTCAACCTTGTCAAACCAAAAAATCAAGTATCTAATCATTGACACCAAAGTGACACTCACCTTAAACGTCATCGAAGTTGACTCATTGTCAACATAAAATTCTCTTACCCTCCTATTTTTTCGATATTTTATTTTTTAAACTTATCCTACAATGAAAATGAAGTTATTAAAGTTAATTTTAAACTTCTGTCCTCAAAAGAAAACTTTAAAAACACATAATCATTATAATCATCAAAAAAACACATAAAACATAAAATACAATCAATATTAAAACAAAAACCCAAAACTACAGTTTAGGTAGACACATATGATGTCATTTGTAATCTCTTTTCTATTAAATGACATCCCATCAGATAGAATATTAGATGTTCTCAAAACATAATCCACATGGGATAAGGACACACATTGGTGTGTGTCCAAAAGCAATTACCAAAGCAGATTTTCAGACAATACACACATACTCGTATACTCATGTGTATAGATAAAATATACATTAACATTTGACAGATCTTATAGGATCAGTCTTTGGCGCTACTGTCATCTTTTCAACTTTAATTGTTTTTTGCTTTCATCTTAAATATAATGAAGAATAAAGTTTATAGAGATATGATTAGTTCACCATCACTCTCCTATAAGATTAATTTAGTTTTGGGGGAAAAGAACTAAGGGATAAGATATTAGTTTTTTTTTTTTTTCTTTGGTAGACTTTTTCGAATGCGACTTTCTTTAGCCAATCATAATAAACCATCATTTTATCTGTCACATAGCACAGACACACTCGTAACTCCTTTTTTGCTGAATTATTTAATTTAATTAATGTTCCCTAGAGTGGAACATAACTCAGCAAATACGCCCTCTATGGTTCAGAGGTTCTTATACTCAATTATATTAATTGCAGAAACGAAAAAACATTGAAGAGTCATTAGAAATGTTTTTGCAAACAAAATTTTGTAATCATTTAAAAAGGTTTTTTTTTTACTAAGTCAAAGGATATTTGCAGGGCTATCAGGTTGCAGGAAGTTTCGGAATTGTATTGACACAAAAAACCAACCAACCAATTGAATTCAGCTTAGTGAATAAGGTGACATGGTATTAAAATATGTCAATAAATGACATAAATGCGATAAAATTAAATATCTCACACTTTTTGTAAATAAAAAAAGAAGAAACCTTAAAGCTTTTGTTTTTAATGAATGTGTACAAAAAAAATAAAAACCTTAATAACTTCATACGTGTAAACAAATACCATTCATTTCTGATCAAATTGGTTTCAATAAAACACAAAACCTATACTTCATCAATCTGATTGATGTTCATTCATTCAGACAATCAAAATCATAAACACTTTGACTTTTTATTCGTCACAAAGTTATTATGTATGTATGTATGTATGTATGTATGTAGTTTTATATTCAACACATTACATATGTATATGTCAATGATGTGTATATGAATCAATCATTTTTCATCGTTTGCCTTGTGTAGAATTAGTAATGCTTTGTTGGACTTTATTTAGGAGGATTTCACCAGAGAACTATTTTAACTATAGGACTTGACGAGACTTTTGATAGTGTTGTCAAAAACAAAAAAATTGATTCATTCATATCATTCTTTTAATTTCTTGCAAATGTCACTTTGAAAATCTTAAGTCTCTCTTTTTTGAATCGAAAAAAATTTTTGTTCAGAAAATTTGACACTGCAAATTTGGATTTCTTTTAAATCAAATTAAATTCCAAAATTATTATTTTGAAAATGAATAAGCCATTTTTTATGCATGATATTCTTTTCAAACTTTAAATCAAAGTACTTTCTTCCACAATATTTACATCAAATTATTTTTTATCAAGTTAATTAAGGATTAACTAGTCTTCAGCTGGCCATTGTTTAATAACCCTTTCCGGTTAAACTAAAATATTTCTACTTTTTTCGGAACTTCTTCAATTCTAAGTAAATTTTGAATTACTCTGCTTTTAGAAAATTAGGAATTCTATGGTTTGTCAAAATTCTCAAACTGATTCAATAAATCATTGGTTTTTCTAGTTCATCACTAATAGAACTGATAAAACCCAGGTAATTCACAAAATTGTAAATACAAAATTCTCCTTAGTAAATTTCCTAATTATCTTTTAAAACATACAACTCGTTTTTATATTATTTCAGGAAAATACTGTGATCTTAAGTTCCACTAGTAATTCAAAAATTTCCCTTATTTTTCTGATCGCTCTGTTTAGTTATATTTTCTGGTAAATTATATTGTAAAGAAGGTTAATCTTGTAAAATCACGAATTTTCTGAAGGATCAAGAATTTGTATATGGCGCGGCTTACAATTCTCAAGCTTATCACAGTCACAGATTTCAGTGGAATCCTTAGATTGTTGCTTTGATAAACTATCAAATTTTCCAGTTAATCACAAATACGCTGATAAGTCCCAAATTATTAAAAGAAAATGTGGATTTTTGAACCGTCAGCTCTTAACTTTGACAAAGCAAGGATTTTCGTTAATTTCAAGTTAATCAGAGATTTTGCTAATCAAAAATTTTTTGTGGAAACTCTCAGTCAAATCAAAATAAATTTATATATTAATCATTCATGTATCCGGATTCTCCTGGAGCTTCAGAATTATTTCAAGTTCCCTTTATTTTGAGCAATAGTTTTAAATTTGCAAGGATTTTTCACTTTCTTTAATTAACCCTTTATAGGTTTTAACTATAAATTAATAGAGAGACTAAAAGTGGAACATTTTTTGTCTCATTATCCCGGTGGCGAATTTATTGTTCTTTTCATTGAACTAATTAAAAACGAAAATGAAAAAAAAAACTTTGAATCCAGTGAGCGAACAAAAACCAAAAACCATCACAATCACCCATTAAAAAACAAAGAGAAACACACAAAAAAAAAAAACAAAAGGAACTCCCGAAAGAACTTCTACTTATACTCTCTTCGAAGGACGACAATGAAGATATGACATGCACTCTCTCTTGGTGGCGAGGCGATGATGATGATGTTTGTCAAAAAGAACAACCAAGAGGATGCGGGAGGATTCAGAATGGGGATGGGGATGACGATGAAAAAAATATTGAAGTGAAAATGTCTTGCGGTTAAAACTTAAAACAAAAACAAATAGAAAATGAAAATGAAAACTTGACAAAAAAAAATCACAAACAAAAAACAAAAGCGAAAAAAAAGGAAGAGTAGGTCCCTTCCCGACGATAATGTCGAAGCAGAGAAGCGAGGGAAAGAAATCTTCGTGAAAAATGCAAAGTGAAATTGTTTGTGGAAATGAGAGTGGGTGTTGAAGGTATAGGTACAAAGGAAAGGAAGCATAAAACAGAGGTGTTAGCACAAAGTATGTATATATAAAGAAAAAAGGATAAAAAGACACTTTATGAAATTCCCATGCAGATGATATTCCTCAATGGATTTCATTTTAAAAAATAGATTTGAAAAGTTTGCACTTAAAGACGCGCCACTTGTGTTTGTGTGTGGTGGTTAATGCTATACTATTGGTGTTGCGTTTGCCGTTTACGTTCGCCCAGAAGCTCAGTTTAGTTCAGTTCAGCCCAGCCCCAGAGCAGCCCAAAGCAGCGCAGCCCAGCAGCAGCAGCAGCCGGATAGTTAAAGAAGTTTTTTTTTTTGTGTCGATTTGCTTTTTTTTCGCTTTATTCTCGCACTTAAGTTTTGAGGTTTTTCCGAGGGATTTCTTCTTTTGAGTTTCAAAAACCACACAAAACGTCGACAGCGTCGTCGTCGGTCGTTGGTCGCCGTCTTCTTCTTCGTCCTTGGAATCGACGACGGTTCGGCGGTAAGGTTGGTGGTCTGGTATACGGAACACGGTGCGGTGATGTGGCACGTTGCGGCAGGAGAATCATTTTCTCTTTATCGCATAGCCACACTTTGCGGATAATGATAATAGTGGCAACAAGTTTTGCGTTTTCATCAAATTTCTATTCTCCGTTTTTTTTTTTTTCATTTTTTCATTTTTCTTTGAAAAGTGCCACCCTGTAGAATAGCAATTATGAGGGAATTTTTCGATTGAATTAAGTGAGTGTGCAGTGCAGTTCGTGTTGATTTGTATTCGGAATCGCTTGGATAAGTTTTTTTTTTTTCAAAACTTTTGGTTTTCTAAAGGATTTTCATCTTTTTCATTCTGTACTTTTTATTCTTTGAATCTCTAAGATATGCTAAATAGCAGATGCAGTTTTTAAAATAAAAAGATTGGTTGGTTTTCGAAAGAAAGATAAGAGAGTGAAAGATGGAGAGAGAAAAAAGGAATTTAAGTTTTTGGAATAAGGGCAAACAGTTAAAAGTTTTGTTAAGTGGAAAATTTAGCATTAATGAATGTGATTATTGGTTTTTTAAAAGCTGTTCGCAAGGATTAGGTTTGGGAATTTGAGGGAATTTAATGGTGTTGGAAATATGTATGAAGAAAATAGGAATATTATTTTATATGGGTTGTTAATGGTGCTGAGGAGATGATTAAATCTTAAAGGAAATAGTTGCTTGTAAAATACACGTCAAAACTATTTCTATTTTTTTCAAATATTTTTGAAGGTTTTGTCGTAATGTAAAATAAAGCTTCTATTTTGTGGAGAGACCGTAGGAAAAAAGAAAGAAAATTTGCAAGTAAGTATAGGAATTTTAGTCCCACGATGAAAAGCAAAATCTGCTGTCACTGAGAATATGCCTTACTAAGGAATTCAAAGCAGTCAAATTCGTGTCGCTTACAAGAACAAGAATTTTCGCATGACACACAAATTGACGAAGCCTTGGACTGGACATTCATCCTGTCGGTCGGCTGACACCTTTCGACTGATCCAGAAACTGGAGATAAACGTCCATAGACCATAAGGCCTTCGACTCTTGGGAAGCTGGGAAATTACTCTAAACATATAAGCATTGAAAATATGATGGTAATTTCTGGATGAATACCTCCATACAATAAACTGTCGAAATTCAGTCCAAAAGCATCCAACTTATTTCCAAAAAGTCTCTGTTGTGTGCGGATTTTTGCCTGATAAAATGTTCTTAAGGTAAATGTTTGCCATCAGGACATCACCAGCAGATACTCTTTCTTTTAGACTGTCGTTGTTTAAATAACCTACAGCAGCCATCCCTCTGCCGGTCAAATTCGGAATGATTTATGAGACAAATTCGTGGAAAATGAAATTTTTTCCCGCAAATTTTGTCTTCAATTATCAGTTAAGTTAGGTATGTATTTAATTTTTCCTCCGAATCAACGCACTGTTTGTTAAAACCCAAACAATTTTGTTTTGAATCACAACTTAATTGTTTTTTCAAGAGAAAACAATTCTTTTAATTCCCTCTCCTTTTCACAAAAACCCAACTTCTGCACAATTAGATACGACAATCTCATTTGGATTCACAATTAAACAAACATTTATTCCCCCACCCCCCTTATTTTTAAATGAATTTTTGCTCTTTCAACTTAAAATTAAAAAAAAAATACATACATATATTTTTAAAATCAAGCATAAAGTGACAACTCAAAGGTAACCATAATCTCATTAATAATAATAAAAAAAGAAATGTTAAAAAAAAATTAATACATAATAACAAAAATAAAAAAACCCATTTCATTATCATTAAAACTGTTAAACACCCTCAACGCACTTAACAATGAAATAATTTTAAAAAGGATTTACACGCCGTGGCGTGTAAAAAATACACAATTGCGTTCTTCATCCGAGCCAGCCGAACGAGCGGTCGTCGTCGCGTCGATCCGAAATCTACATGCTCTGCTCAGCTCAGCCTCAAAGCACTTAAACAAAAATCATATACAACATACCAGATAGACTCGTTTGTATATGAATGTGTGTATGTGGGTATTTCTAGGGATATGCTTTTCGAAAATAATGTTAATGAGTTCTTTTCAACTTGTATAATCCTTAAAACGGGATATTTTATCAGGACGAGCCAATAAATATGAGTGTTACACGGTTTTTCTCTCGTTGTGTATTCCAAAAAATAACAACAAAAAATATTTGCCTTTATAAACTTATACAAAATCACATACATACATACATATTTACATATGTACATGAAGAATGCACAATACATAAGTGTACGAGTACCAATGAATTAACAAAAACGTCATTCTGGTGGATTTCAAAAGGATTTGCCATTTGCCAATGTTTTTCATCTACACACGGTCCATGTTTTATTAAATAAACTTTCGTCCTTTTCCTTTCATATAGTGCTATATATGGCAGAGTCCCACAGACACACACACAAACATACATATTATACAAAAGTATGCATATGAATGTGGAAGATTCGTCACGAAGAATGAGCCGAAACGGAGGAGGTCAGTCAGCATGTAAACATGGCCAAAAAGCAATTGAATATACACAACATACAACAAGCTCCCGCTGCCACCAACACCATTACCTCCGCCACCGTGCCGGGAAAGGACATTGTGCTCTGGATGTTGGTTGGGTGCAATGACTATTTGTACGTTGTCCTCGTCGTCGTCGTCAGTCACCCGTTCTACATGTCTACAAGTACATATGAATATAGTCATCATCATGTAGTCATTAAAACGGATAATGGTTTGGAAATCACATACGGACCACCACCACCGAGGGCGCAAATACCAGTACACAACAATCAGCTCTAGAGATTGCTCTCTTCGCCCGCTTTACTCAGAGTCCCGTCGGCGGAGCTGTGGGTGGTCAGGTTATACACTCTACTCAGCAAGCAGGGAGATGAACAAAATTTTATCCATTAAACAACTTTTCGGTAAGCATTGCCAAGCCAACCCAACACAATCAAACCAGAGTAGACCACTTGTGCAGAATAAGAGATATAGCCTCAAGGCAAATCGGCTACACGATACAATTATTGGCAGTACCTATACCTACACTATATACAACATGTATCCTAGAGCGGCTGACTGTATCAATGTCCTTCTTTGCTAAGGGGCCAATGTTATATGTATAAGTATGTATGTAGTAAATAGTAATCGGATAAAAGCTGTCTTAAACATAGTTTCAGGCAAAATGTAGGCTTAAAATGAGCTTGTTTTGGAAAACAATTTTGGCAGAAAGGCTTAATGGAATGTACTACAATAATTTTTGTATTTTATTTATATTTCAAAATTCGTCAGTAGAACTTAGTTATGTATGTATCAATTTTTCAAGTGGAAGTTGATAATTTGACGCTCTTTTCAGGAGGACTTTAAATTCATTTAAGACAGTTTTCTAAAAAATAAAACTAAAGACTAGAATTTTTGGGAAAAAGTTAGGTTAGTTGTGAAACTGTGTCTTCTTGCAATAACTTTAAAAATACTAATGTTAGATTTATGAGACCTTTCGTTGGTTGTTAGCAAGCTAGAAAATTTATGTTGATGTTACAAAAATATCAGTCAAGTTTTTGAGGATTTTTGAAATTTAGGAAATGGAAACTTCAAAGTTTCCAATTGCTTACTTTGTCAATTTTACTGCTCTAATACGAAATTTGATCATTCTACATTTTTTTCATAGGGCTAATTTTTAGAAAAGTGTTTGGTTGCCACGCCCCCTGAGTAGAAAATTCATCAAATTTTCAATATTTTTCTGGATATAGACTTTAAATCATTTATAATGTTATGGTGAGTTTAATCATTTAGCTAAAATCAAAAGTATTGAACATCTATCATACATTTTTTTTGAAAAGGTAGGTGGATATAACACCCCATTTTTGACAAATCTTAAATTGTCAATTTTTTTCTTCGTATACACTTCAAACTCAAAATTCTCTTGCGATTCTAATCGGGAGAAATAAGACGTGCTCTTTTAAATTGTTACAAATTGTGAAAGAGTTGGCGGATAACATCACGCCCTTTAGATCGAAAGTAGTGAATTTTTTCTATGGTATTACGACCTGTGAAATCGGGAGGTGATTAATATTTTTGATGATTTGTCAATGACAGTCAATTTCAGGAGAGTCTATTAAAATCGAATAAAACGTCAAAGTTACAGATTTTTTTCATCTAACTATCGACAGTTTTTGTTGGCAGATGTCATACTTAATGCTTCAGGAAAAACTAATCTAAGGACCCTAAGCCCAACGCTTCCTGAAAAAAAAAATTCAAGAGCCCCATTTGCCCTATCATTCGATCAAATCCAACCCTGAAAATCTTTAAGGTGTTGAACTTTTTTTCATATGGACATTGCACAACTCTAATTCCCAACAATCGTTTGGAGACAGAACATAAATATAATTATTTATTTTTTCAAACCAATAAAAACCATTCTTAATCTTTCGGATTAAATTATTATGTAAGTATGTACAAATAGAAGTCATAAACCCGTGTATAGGTGCACCCCTTTCCCTTCTTCACTTTATACTATCATAAAGTCTATTTACCTAAATGACATTTGAATGTAAGTCCTTTGCAAAAACAAAAAATTAAAGTTGGCATTGAAAGGACATTGATGGTATAGTGGGCGTGGTAGGTGGGTATGATAGTCTTGTCTACATATGTATGTGTGGTGTGTGCTGTTGGTTAGCTTGACCTAGCGACAACCTTTGAAATGGCTCTTAAAGGTAGTCATGTGTGTTTAAGAGATATAAAATGGTGAACATTTTAGGAGCAAAACATTCTAATGGACGTTGGCCAGACAACATCAGATAACACTTTACACTCGTTAAAAAAAGTCTCGTTTAAGTCTGCTCGTTTCTCTGAAGTATAATGAAGTAAGTAGGTCTTTATCTACATACTCGTATATGAACTCCTATCTCCAGAGTATAAAATGCCAAATTGGCATAGATAATAATTTTTACTTATAAATTGGCAAAGTTCCAAAAAAACAAGAATTTGTGTTAAAGTGGAATGGACTTTGGTATACTTGTTGGAGATGCAATAAAAACGTTCTTTTTGTTCTTAGAATTATGAAGCTTTGTATATTGGATTAAAGGAGATCAATTTTTTGTGGGTTTATAAGTTCAAAAGTTATCATGATTACTCTTGGAATTCTATTTTTAAATGACTACAAAAATGGTTAATGTTCATATTTTTGGTCTTTTTAATAATCTTACTCTAATTAACTTTCTTTTATCAGGCTCTCGATCTATGAAGGGTCTTTGCCTGTTGTCGTAATTTGTAGTTGAATTGAGTAAGGTGTCATTCATGGAGGCAATGTTTACTAATTACATACTTCAAAGTTGCTGCTATCAATAGTTATGTTTTGTCCTAGTCGCACATGTACTCAATAGCCATGAAGGACTCTATTGTGGCACATAAGGACTAAGGAGTGCCTGATGATGCCTCTATCGTCTTCCGAAAATTAACTCATTCGTACTTGGAATTTCTATGTCGTCTTTCGAAAGTTGGACCGATCTGAAGTTAGTCATCATCATCGGCTCGACAACCGGGATCTGGTCTTGGTCTCATTAAACAAGTCTCTCCATTTATTCCAATTACGAGCCGATGCCATCCAGTTGCGCACCACAAGGTAAGTCCTGGTCTACGTCATCTCCAAAGTGTAAACATGGTCTGCCACATAGTCATCTACCATAAAATGTACCATAAATAACTTTACGAGTTAGTTCCTCTTCTCTCATGCGATCTAGGTGACCAGCCCACCGGAATCTACTATAAGCTTTATTCTGTTCACGATATCGTGCTTCAAGGCCGATTGCATACAGTTCATGTTTTAGTTCAAAAGAATTATTTCCTAATTTATTTACTCAAAAACTGAAACAAATTATTATTAAAAATTCAAAACTTCCAATCTCGACTAATACGAGTATATGTATGTGACTCGTTTTTATGAATTTAAAAATTTATTTAATGGAAACGCTAGCGTAAAAGCTTTTCCTATTGAAATATTTAAATGTATTAAAATCAATTTTACTTTAATAAAGAACCACTCCACGTATGTAGTATTCTCCCTTCAATGTCATGCAAACACAGTTATTTATATATACACACGAATATATAAAACGCACCTCGAAAAAACAATTTTCCCCGAAACCTAGTTTTCCAAATCTACATGAATTTGTCCTGGAATAACGTCACACAATCGCATGCAAAACAATCCTCTTTCTACGAGTGTTGTATATAGTATACAGTAAATTATTTAGTATTCTACGTGTCGAGTGTTGTGATGGTATAAAATCTACACACACATTCATAAAACCCCCCCAAAAAGGGACAAAAACTTCAACTCTTACTTTCTCTGGCCCGACTCGTGTCGTGTCGTGTCGACTACTGATAGGGGGTTTTGACTGACTCAGGGGGCTTGGGACTAGGAAAATTGCAGTGGCAACACTCGTATCGCATAAGAGCGAATTATTAGCATTAGCATTCGAAATCTGTAGCATTTTAGTTTTTTAATTAAAATTCAAATCCCATCTGACATTCATGCGAGAGTGGTGCAATGGTGGCGTACCATTTGGCAAAAACTATGACTACACTCGAATACGAGTATTGGTGCGGTTTTGGTGCGGCATCGGCAGTGGCAGTGTTCAGTTCAGTTCAAACGGTACAAGTACTGTAGACAAAAGTTTTCCCCAAAAAAAAAGGAACAAACAAAAACAAAAAAAAAACTTTGTTGCATTCCCATCAATATCCTGTAAAGGAGGAAATTCGGGAAGGGGAAGCGGAAGAGGGGGAGCTGTGGAATTGTGCTATATTCTGTTGTGTTGAAGGGATAATGTTTAAAATTTGCATGCATTGCCAGAATTTTGTACATCGGCGTTATGTACTTCGTTGTATATGTGACATGACCTATTTTTCGCGGCCAAGTGCTTTTTTGTTATTGTGGCCATTCTCTTGGGGTCCTTTACTTCTAACTCCATATACATATATAAGTCTCATGGTTCATGCAATTTTCATTTATGTGGATTTATGTATTTTTTGGTGTGTGTGTAGGATATGAAAAGTAAAGATACTAACAAAGTAAAATGGTGGGCGATTAAAGGATCTAGGCTTGGGGCTGAAATTGCAGGAACATGGACTTAAAATTGCATACTAAAGTGTGGGCTTGTGACGATATGACTGGTGTAGGGGGGGGGCATTATACCCCAACCTGTTCAGTCAGTTTGAAAGAAAAACGACACAACTCAACAAATTAATGTTTCTACCGAAAAACACCACTTTGAGCTGAAAAGAAAATTCAAATATTACTCATTCGTACTTGGAATTCACCATCCCATAGGAACTTCGGGGGGATTAAGAAATTTTTAATGAATTAATAAGAATTTCAAGTTTATTTAAAGTTTTCTGCTTGTTTCGTTTGAAAATGTGATTAAACTTTAATTCGGATTTTCATTTGAAACAGGAAAACATTCATAAAGACTTGAAGGAGTGATAAAAACCTCAAAGTTTTCTACTTTAAGAAATATGAAGAAAGATTTCGGAGTATTTTTGAAAGCTAACTTAATGCATTGCTTGAGATAATTGCAATTGAACCACTCAACCGATTTAGAAGAAATGTTGAATTAATATAAAGGGTGTTTTTTAGGCATGTGGTTACTTTTTTCTGAGTTGGTCTTTTTGACAGTTGTAAATTGATTTATGCTCAGTTTAATTTTCCATTTTATAAAGGTTTAGATTTACTCTTGAACTACGTTTGCAAATCTTGTAAATTTTTCACCAAAATCATGGTTCGGTTCGTTCGATGACTATTTTTTGTGGGATTATGTGAAGTCGTTTGTTATTTCACGCAAATAAGACCGAGACGAGTGACGCGTTGGAAGAAAATATTTGGCGCGTTATTGCTGACATATGGCGCCAATTGCTGCAAAAAATGGTCGAAAATTGGGTCATTCGACTGCTCAAAATCATTATTAAAACATAATGACAAACCCTTATCTTTATAATTACGTTAACTTATATCCGTTTTATTTCTTTCTGAAAACCACAAGTCTAAAAAACACCCTTTGGAAGATGACACCGTTAGAAAAATCTTAAATTAAATGATTAATTGTTAAGTGATTCTCGGTAATTACTTTTAGCAATTTCCAATTTTTGGTTCAATAGTTTCATCCTTTGAAATAATTCGAAAGTTTGACCTGATGCGAACTAAGAAAATGTGACGTTCAAACTTGAAAGCCTTAAATACATCCCTGTCATGTCAGGTCTATATGGCATGCAACATTTTAGAAAAATGCAACAATTCATTAGTGTGGCATAATCACCATTTTTTCGTCCTAGTTTTACCCACAAAAATGAAAAAGTTGCACTTTCACTATATACAAATGTATGTGTATGTGTGTGTTTGTAAAAGTATTTATACCATGGCTTATACCAGTATTCCTTTGGATTTTTGTCTGTGGTCAAAAACAGATTGAAACCACAACTACGAACGAGAGTTGTTTCGATGTTCTAAGCCAACAGAGTCGCATACAACATGACTGTGGCCAACACTGCTCTCGTATTCTCTATATAATCCTGGACTGCTAGGAGGATGTAATCACTCGTATGGACTATAAGGCTCACTGCTTTGGTATTCTATAGATGTTTACATTGGGCGCACGTAAAATGTGCTTAGAAACAGTTTTTACCAATTTTCTTCTTTTTCCTGTTTTTTTCTTTTTTTTTGTACGTATTGCACATTGAGGTTTATATTTCGGGATATACGGAAAAGGATTTTCAACATACAAACTCTCGTACACTGATGCACGTACTTGGCCAACATTTTCAAAATACGGGTATAAACGATAGACGAGCATACATAAGGATATGGGTGTGGGTGTGGGGCGAACCGGGCATTACAGAATGTAGACCATCAGAATGGTTGCGCGAAAGGATATAGCAACGTCTCATTGCCATCAAAATTCCCATTTAAACGGAACCTTTTCGTTTCTCTATATAAATGTACTCCCCGAATCATGGTTCTGGTAGTTGGGGCAATTCAATGAGAGTAGGTATTTATGCTGAGCTCAGATTTACTTGAGAAAAAAAAAATAAAATCTGGCAGAATTTTGTTTAAAACGTCCTTCTTTGCCATTCACAGCACATACCTAGGTACGAGTATACTTGTCATATTACAGTTTTTCGTATGTATGTAACGGTATCCATAGATATTGATGTTATGGCTACGATAAGATTTTGGTAAACTTAAATGTTTTGTTGAGTGGGTGATGTCAGGACGAGCGAGGTGTCCATGAATGGAATGGGAGGTCTTTCTAATTTACCTTTTTTTTGTTGGTGTTGTATTTCGAGCTGCACCATACACACACACACACTTTGATGGAGCGAGGAGATATTCACACCCAGCCAGGAGTGACTAGGGTTCTACGATGTCCTTGGGTAGTATCTGAAAAGAGATTGAGAAGTGATTAGAATTTTTTATATGTTACATTATACTTTGTGTTATGTGTGGGAGTATACATAGGTGGATGTATATGTGATGATGTTTTTATTTCAGGTTTTTGTGATTTTTACGGACACGATAAAAAGGATATTTAAGGACACACTTGAGCAAAACCATTTCTATATCAAAAAAGCTAAACTCAAAATCTAATGCAAATCGGTTGTAATTTTATTGGCATGCGACAACCGAGATTTGAAAGGACGAGCGACAACGAGACGACATTTTTGTTGGTTCAAAAAAGATCTCCCCCACTCTCTCTCTCTCTCTCTCTCGCTTGTGCTATCCTTTATGGTTTTGTTTTGAGATTTAATCAAGTGATAAGTTTTTGTGTGAATGTTTTACACACAAAATCTGTTCCTTTTAAGTGTTCAGTATAGCATATAAATAATTTAATCTCTGACAAGAAAATTGAGGTTTTTCGTTTTGTATATAAATGGACCATCACCATACCATGGCATCCGAGGAGACAAGATACTACTATACGACAAGGATGATGATGGTGATGACGTGTCTAACTAAACGATAGGGTTAAAAGGTTTTATTGAAGTTGTTCTTTTTTTTTTTGGTTGTTGTTGGTATTTTGTATTTGGGACAAAAAGGCTCTTTGAATTATTTGAAATGGTGTTTTGAATGAGGAAAAAGTGTCCCAAATTAAATGAAGCGTAAGGTGATAAGAAATACATATACATACATATATAAGTCCAGTGTTGTCTTTTGGTTGGAAGCAAAAAAATAAGGATACATACTTTGTATATCCTGTGAATGTAGTACGTACTTTGTATACAAATTATCTATCAATTTTTTACTCTTTCTTTTATATTCTGTTTGTGTTAAGGGACACTTTCAACTTCCATGTTGTTTAGAAAGGTCCTTGTGAAAGGGCCGATTTTTGTTGACTTCAAATAAGAATTTTTGTCTGCCACATTTTAAATAATCTAGGATATAGTAACCATGAGAGAAGTTGATTTTTTTTTTAAGGACAGGAAATGTACAATGTACATACTACATATTTTGAAATGTATTTTATGTATTTTAAGGATATTTCCGCTACGATGAAAGTAAGAGTGCTTCAATTTCCCTTAAATATTCTATATTCCGATAGAAATAAATAATTTATTAAATCAAATATCAAAAAAATAAGTAAGCATTCGAAAACTTCGCCCTTTTTTGTTAGTTAAGATGCATAAATAATGAATTAATAAACAAATTAATACATAACTTGGTTTAAATACAAAAAAAAAATGGTGCACCGAGGCGTATACGTGTTTTTTTTTTCTTAAAATTGTTCCCAATGTTTTGATTTTTATTTATAGTATAAAAATAAATAATATCATACCACATCCGGAGGGTAGGAAGAATTTTGCAGTAAAAGTGCAGGAAGGAAGGATCCCTATTTGAACTGAAACTTCGACATGGCTTTCAATTAATAATTGAGTAATGTTCCATGGTCTTGTATGTTTTGTAGGAGCAGATCATTGGTCTCTTTGTGGCTTACTCACATAGTCCTCTAAAGCATAAGAAATACCCTCAATAAAAGCCTAACGTGTTCGAAATGCATGATTCTGTGACTATATCGATTTAATCTTAAGATTTTGTCTCAAAATACTATGATTATGACTTTCAGGAACTCAATTGATTGTATTTACTTTATTCCCAAAGAAGTTAATTTGAGCTTCAATCTTCTTCATATATGTACATAAATAGAAACCAACAAACTAATTAATTCCGCCCACCAAAAGCAGCAGCAAACCTTAGACCATGCAAAAACAAAAATGACTTTTCTCATTTGTTTTATGTTTCCTGTACACAAAACCATCGCAATCAAAACATATCACCGCCAGTCCACATATAGACAGACATCAGCGGGTACCATCTGTGATCTTCATCTTCATCATTTATACGTTACGGCCTGGTTTTTCTCTCATGAAAACTTCAAACTATATACACACATCTATATATGTATATCTGACTTACTTTTCACACACCATTAAGACTAACTGTACACAGAGTACATGGCTAGCAGCACCTTCCTAACATATATGATTTATTATAGTTGTTCATATTCGTAAGAGTATGTATGTGAACCGATTCCCATCATTTGTATTGCTCCACATAACCTAGAATGTGTGTAACAAGTCGTTGATGCCCGGCCTCAGCGTTTTCCTCAAAACTGCGGCTTTCCCCATTTTCATCTTAAAGGCACACAAACACCAAACACGGAAGCTCAAAGGCATACGAAGCAAATAATGTTTGCCCATCAAAAGATGTGAAGACGTTGATGGAGTCGAAAAAGAAGACAAAGACGAAGAAGATGGGAGTGAAAAAAAAAGTATTCCTGTTTGATGGATTCTCGGGTTATAAAACATGTCATCTCAAAGTATGTGACATCATTCACTCCGACTCAGCTCCTCAGAGCAAGAGTAATCATCATCGTAGTCATAGAGTGAGCACGCAACGGAAGACCTCTCTAGCTCAGAATCTGCCTATACACCTTCAACCATGATATACAGATGGGTAAGCCAGAAGAAAATTGATATCGTTTAATCTTTTACTTAGATACCAACCAAAAGATGCCGAAACCTACATTCTTCTCTCTAACCATCAGCTTATCGCCCTTAGCGCTCTTGCTCTCGCTCTTGGAATCGCCTCATCTAGGCCTCAATTTCCATCCGTGAATTCCCAATTGGAGCTTATTATGACGACCAACGCTGTGGATGGTAGTAGTAATGGTGGTGGTACTTTTGCCGTCACACCCTTAAGAACACCTCACCACCAGCACCACCATCACCTTGATGATCAAAGAGCCAATCAATTTGGCTATGGTCCCGTAATCACTCCGGCATTATCACCAGTGGTGGTTCCATCGATCCGTATTCCTGATGAGACCGTGATTAGCCCACCTGGATTAGTTGCCGCTCAAATGGCCGCAATACTGGTGGTTAACCCGCCTTTCCCAATTCCCATCTTCTATAATTAGTTATGTAAATAAATCAAGAGATTTGCATGAGTGTATCCCTATGGAGTGTGGTTCTTCTTTTTTGAATCCTTGATATAGATTTCTAAGTGAATTTTCCAATGAAGAGAAAAAAAAAACAAAACTCCACCTATCATTTTCTGAGGATGCAAACCAGCAACAAAATCAGGACATGAAGTGGCAGTTCCGAACTATCAAAATTCCCATTCACAGGAAAACGATAGCGAAGCGAACCACTCAAGACCCCGCACTCAAAAATATAAATTTTCCAAATTTTCTCATTTTCTCAAATTCAATACATCAGGGGGGTATAGGGGGGATTGTAGGTATCTACATATCCAAGATTCAAGGATATAGAAAAGTATATGGTGGCTATATGATGAGCCGCTCTGCTGTTCTGTTCCGTTCCATTCCGTTCGGTTGTGAGCAATTTTTAAAGGAAACGGAAACACACTTATACACATCACATCGGGATTGGATGATTTTCCAATCAAATAGCCCGGATTATCCTTGGCAAATTTTTCCCTCAATTAGTTAAGTGCTTACATTACCATCCAATTGCACTTCATCGCATACGTATATAAGTATCGAACTCGAACATCGATATGGTTTGGTTACACGTAACACGTTACACATATTGAACATTGAATACCACTTGTTTACATCAAGGATTCTCATCGGAGCATCGCATCGGAGAGGAGGTCCTCCAAGTACAATCTGATAGATTCCATCTACATATAACCCGCCAGTATCTATGCATAGAGAGCATCATCCTAGTTTTGAGTCTGATTCGGAGTCCTCTGACTTTCGGATGTTAATTACACTGTATAGGGTTTGGCAATCGTATACGGTAACAGTATTATGCTGCACACCCTTCTTCCTGTTCCCATCATCGCATCATCGACAAAAAGCAAAGCTGCTTTTAAGAAGAAATGGCGGATTGATGATATCGAAGTGGAAGTGGTGCGGTAGGGTAAGTAGCGTGGCGTGGCTCAACGCGGCATGGTGGTGCCAGTGCCGATGCATGGTGGTGTTCATGTAACTACCTAACGGTACTCACTAATCAAAACACTGTGCATCAACATGAAATTTGCATGCAAATACACATAAATTGATGTGTGTATGTTCACATAGGGTTTATACCCCTACACACACAACACACATACAAAAAGCATATCCTGAATTTAATCATGTGTAAGGAACAATTTCAGCACCTACAAACACTAACCAGAGTACTTGGCATGGCGCTGCTATATCTACTCGTAGTAGTATATGGTATATACTAGTGGCTGAAGCCAGTTTTCGACGGATGTTGTGTGCGGTGCTTTGCCACGTTTTTAGTTCCAAGTTTCAACCGCAAAGCGTATGGTTTAAGGACGAGACCATACGAAGGGAATAAATAAACAACTTGCAACTCTTGGTACTCTCCCTTTGGTGGCGAGGTGCTATACTATGCACGTCTACGAATCGCTTTCATTTTTATATACAAACATACATACGTACAAACATATATGTATGTATTTGTACTCGTGTCGTCGTTGCTCGTTGACGTCCTTGTTGAGTGGTTTCAAATGGTAAAGATGGGGGAGGAATGACGATATGATAGCGGCGGCGGAGGCGGCGGGAGGGGTGTATTTTATTTTCGATTGCAAGTAACGTATCGAAAATGATTTTCAATAACCGTCTAAAGAATGAATGTTCGGTATACGGTTTGGGGTGCTTGCGTGCATGCAATATAATCGGTGCATACAACACTATGTGGTGCAAAAATACGCGCTCTTCTTAGATCTTATCCATTTCCTATAGAGTTCTTAAACTTAGAAATGAAATTGGTACCAAATCAAAAACTTGCAGGTCAAACATTTTTATTCGCCGGTTCTAATTTACCCAAACGGTGGCGTTAACCCGTAATTCGATTTTCGCCAGAAAAAGGTAAAATTAATTTGGACCAGTGTTTGCCATTCGAATTCATACAAAGTTAAGTTAAGAAATTATTGAAGAGTTTCAGAATTTCGGTACAAATTTGTTAAAATTTGGAAGCTAAACTAAAATTTATTTTTAAAATAAATCTCATTTAAAAGTAAAAATACTTAAACCCTGGTTCCCTACCCAAAGAACGACTTGAATCTTACACTCTAACGAAATTTTTACGCCTGTTTTTTTGTTCGAAAGACGGACGAATTATTGAAGCATACATTCAAAATGTTTAAATTTTCTTTCCATAAATTTGTCATGTTTACTGAGGAAATTTGACAGCATTTAGATTTTTTGGAATTGAAGTCTTCAAAACTGTCTTGTACTCTTAAAAGCGGCAATTCTAAACTTTTGATCTAAGTCAAATCAAATTTTGTATTTAACATTAATGAAGTGGTCAGAAAAATTGACTAGAAATATCCAATTGGAACACAAATCATTATCAAAAACTATCAAATACACTTTCAAGGCTTTTCTACCTTGTATCGGTCAAACCAAAATTATCCTAGAAGTTTCAGAGACAATAGAGAGATCAGTCTGTTGGCCGAATTTTATTGAGACATTGATTTTCTACTTCTTATTGAGTTAGTTTTAACATCTACTTATGTCATGGCAAAATTCGTCTGTTAAAGTGAAAATTCAGTTGTAAGAATTAAATTTTGTTTCGGTTTAGGTAGTTTTTAAGGAAGTGAAATATTTCATGGATGGTTTAAGGATTTATTAAAATGTTCAGAATTTTTATTTTGACATATATTTTTTTTTTAATTCTGAAAATAGTGATTTTACACAGGTAAAATTAAAAATAAATATCACGCATGTAGGTTTCTTGTTCAAAACCTCGAAATGGAAAATTTCTCAAATTTTATTTTTGCAATGTCAATATTTTATTTTATGTTTTTCGAAATACAAATGAACTAAACCTATCCTTGAAGCTCCTTTTCTTAAAAAAATACAGAATTTTCTTGACAATTTTTTAAATACAAATTCGTCTAAATTCTTGAAATGTTAAATGTACTTACAAGCATATTTCTTGTGATTTCTTCACCTGACTAAATCCATACTAATATTATAAATGCGAAAGTAACTCTGTCTGTCTGTTACTCTTTCACGCCTAATCGGCTGAACGGATTTTTATAAGACTTGGTTAATTTAAAGATAGGATCCTAGGCACGGACACAGGCTACTTTTTACGGCGGGAAAATATCTCATTCCCACAGGAACACGATAGTGGGACATAGTTGCAGGGGGGCTTACAGCGGGGAGAAAACAAAAAAACTTATGCGGACGAAGTCACGGGTAAAAACTAGTTTGTCATAAATCTCAATTTGTTTTTTAGGTGAATACTGGAAAAAAGGCATATTTTTTTAATATGTATGTGTACAAGTCCTCATATATTCCTTTTACATAATGAAGATAGTACTATGTCAAATTTACCAGAAACTATCAACATCCATTTTCGGTATCAGTATTATCATTATCAGTACTTCCATTAGAACACTTAGATAATGGATTTTTTTTATATTACATTCCACTCAGGATGCTATTTTAGGAAAAAAAAAACGCAAAAATTGGAAGAAATAGTAACTACATATTACTTAGTAAAGTTTCAATGGAACTTGAAATTAAAGTGCTATAATGGAAAAGTTCGAAAAAAGTTATATCTCCACCACAAAACTTTATTGAAAGTTGTAGTTTTTCTTTTACAAAAATGACCTTTTCACACCTTTCAAAACACACTGTTTCAACTACAACTTTAGCAACCTTAAAAAAAAAAAACCCACCTTAGTCTCTCCTCAATTTAGTCGTTACGTGATTCGAAAACATGCCACGAATTGAATTCTTCTTCTTATTATATTCGATGCAATTTTTACCGATAAATCAAACCATAGAACTTTACAAAATAGAAAAATAATGAAAATAATAAAACAACAGTATAAAAAGGACATGCCCTGCTATACGAGAATGAAACAACATAAGAACAGCTAAATAGAATTGTTATTCCAATCCTTTGGCCATGGTTCAAAGGGAAAATGGAAAATGGAAAAAGGGTGCAAAATATGGAATAGCTTTGTGCGGTATTTTGAAATACCGGATCAAGCTGTTGCGGCTTCACAATTCAGTTTCAGGACCAGTACCACGAGTACCTTCATACATGTAGCGACTTTGTGGCAAGGAAAAATATGAAAATGCATCGTGCGTTCAGGGTTTTCAATATTTTTCATTCCCAATCAATACGCAGGATGAAGGTTCAAAATTTACGATATTCGTGTATAAAACTTTCTCCGACAGCCACACGACGACCGACGACGACGACGGGAGAAAAATATTTTTGTGTCTGATGGTGCAGACCAATCAAACATAACATTATACAAACATACAAGTAACTTTATAGAAGGGAATTTTCGAAATTTAACAACTTCTCAAGCTCGTAATTTAGCCAGGCAGGTATACTTTCCCGACAACACAAGGATCAGAACAGAACAGCATGACAACGATGTAGCAAAGGTACACACAACACATATGGTGGGTTAGAGACTCGTAGGCTATAACAAGGAACTTGTGGAAATCTAGCACTTACCTTGACAACGCAACGCACGCCAAGGAATAACACGTAAGGCGGCATGCTGAGATAGAATAAGGACGAACAAGGAGCTTTAACAACCAGTTAGGTACAATAGATACATCCCACCATTTATTATCATGCTGTCAGGAACATATACACTCTACAAATACATATATACTTACATACGAGTATTTATATCGGAGGAAGGAGGATGTAATCCGGCCGGTATTACAAGGTCTAAAAGTTTTTGACAGTTGCATAATATAAGCAATTAAGCTCGAATGTTTCACATTCACATGTTTGTTATTTCTGCCTTAGCACAAACAATATTAGACACAGTGTTTTTGAAATATCGGAACAATAGACAAAGTTAATTGAAATAATTATTAAACATGTTTAAAAACATGTGAAACATCCTCAAGGACTATACTCGCGCGTCTGTGTTCGTATTGCGATATAAATACCAAGGTATGCCCTTTTCTTTGTTCACATTGTTAAGGGTTTATAATGTGTCATTTTGGAATGTTAAGGGAAAGTGTTAGCACAAGGGGAGAAGGGGTATACCTTTCTAGGAACGAGTATACATGTTTAATTTTGTAGAATTATAGGAACCATAAGCCTATGGAAATTGTTGGAATGCGGAAGCCGCTAATGGTCCCCAGGAAATGAGGAAATATGAAAAGCATATTTTTATTTATTTTTTTTTTTTGTGGAATTTATATAAAATAAAATATTTTTGGTGGGAACATTTAAGTTGACGTTAATTATATAATTTGAGAGGGGTGATGGTAATAAAGGGCGGAGCAGTGCGTGAGCTAGTGTAACCTTTCGAAGAAGATCGTCTACACCCACGTTATAAACGCCACCACCATCACGTCGCCGTAAATATTTAGCCATAGGCAATTTGTGGCGATTGAAGTAGAAGACGAACAAAATCAAAAATACGAACAAGAAAAGAAAAAAAAAACACAAAACTTAATTAGCAGAATTCGGAGTAAAAGTTTTGTTTGTTGAGAAAGTTTTTGGGCCAAAGTGGATTTTCACTTTGCTCTTTAATTTCCTTTCTTGATTTTTTTTTTTTTTGGCCAAAATAAATTAATTGGACTGAGTGTTCATTAGAAAATAAAACAAAAAATATAAAGACTTTCCTTTTTGACAGAAAAGGTAAAGAGCGGAAGGAAGGTATATTGGGGCTTGTTATATATATGATAAGAAAACTTTGGGACACTTAATTTTCATAAAGATTTTATGATTCAGAACAAAACTTTAACAGGATACATGTGTATGTGTAGAAGACTATTTTTGGCATTGCGGGTTTTGTTAGGAATTTTGTAATATTCGAGAAACGTGGGCGTTAATGTTGTGCACTTATCCTGATTAGGTATAAATTACTCTTACACATCATATCGAAGAGTGGCTGATGATCAAATTTTTATCTTGCAAATAAATGTTAAGTGAAAGTCTTATGGTGTCCTTGAAAAACTTTAATCACTTATTTAAGGCACTCTAAGTCACATCAAATTACTGGAAAATTAATTAAATTAAGGTTCTAGAATTCAGCTACATCACATACTTTAATTTCTGAAGTTGTGATGATAATTTGATGTTCCACAAGTTCCACCATTGTCAACAGGTCACAAAATAGAATTAGAAAGCTAACCTCTTTGTTTTTACATCACAGAGTTTTTAAAATTTTCATCTGGTATTGTTCTGTCTTGAAATTAAACAATAAGTTCCACAAATGTTTCTTAGTCCTATCTTGTAATTTGGCATGTTCCATAAGTTTGTAAAATCTTATTTAGGTTTAAAAAATTGGACCTTAAGGCTGAAGTTTAATTTTAAAATCCAAATTCTCAATTCATTCAATTTGATCAATTTTATTAATTTTTTCTAATGTGCTATTTTTTAACTTCCACAAGTTCTACAACATTCCACAAGCTCAAAGAGGTTGAGTAAAACTCCCACTCCATAATTTTTGTTATTGTTTTTGATTTGAATAGACATATTTTTTGACATTTTTAATATTCTTCACTTTTTTTGTACTTGATTTTCTAAATACAGTCAAAATAGTCAAGTATTCTATTGCCCAATCAGAAGAATGAAGTCCAGTTTATGAACTTCGTGATTTAAATTTTCCGCATTTACCTAAGAAAAATGACATTTGACTGTTCAAGTATAGTTGCCATATTCTCAACACGAAAATAATGGTTTGTGTTTTTTTCAACAAATCGTGTCAAATTAAAAGTTTGGGTAAATTTTGGGACACTCTCCGTATTGACAATAAAATAGAGGCACGACCCAAGCCTCGTGGACTTAAATCATAAAATAGACAAAATATCTGCTTTCAATTAAATTTTTTGGACATTTTAAATTCCTTCCAAGAAATTATTTGCAGATTAACATTCTTATATAACTTAACAAATAAAAATACCTTCCTCAAGAAAATGAGGGTTGACAAAAATAAAATAAAACAAGCAAAACAAAAAAAAAAAAAATAATACAGATTATCTAGATCAAGGATTTGCCTTTAAGCCAAGTGCCGACAACCACCAAACGACCACCACCGTACCGCAACGAACCAACAAAACGACACGATGATGCTGGCACAGATGCTGCCATACTCTCTCTTTTCACAAATTTGCCAACCTACGAGTCCTGTGTGGATGTGAGCAAATGCTTATCCTTATGCTTATGCTTATGCTTAGGCCTTAAGTTCGCACATTGAAATATGAGACCCTTGACACAAAAGATGACGACATCATATCCTCGTCATAGTCATCGTCATCGTCAACCTCATCCTGAGCGTCTTTTGCATCACGAACAAAAATTGTGGTGTCCTAATGTGGTAGATGCTTGATGTGAATGATGAGCGGCATCAGAGAGTATATATGGTATGTGTTGATAGCTGGCTGCCACTATAGGCAAAAAACCACCCTCAAACGCTCCTCCTTTGACATCCCCCAAACAGTCCTCAGTTTGACATTTCGAATCCTTAAAATTGTCAACGACAAGAGATATGCCCGCAATTAATAATAATTATTAAGACGCAGCTATGTTAATGTGTCAGGAGGTTGGATTGTTGCGGGCGGAGCGATAAGCAACCCAGAGACGAACGTGTTGTGAAGACTAAGAAATGTGTTTTCTTCAGGATCTATGTCATTTAAAAAGAAGAAGAAGAAGATGATGACGACGATGATGATGATGATGATGATGATGATGATGATGATGATGATGATGGATAAAAAAAAAGAACCTAGAGAACTCTTGAATTCGTTTTATGTTCGTTTTGCTTCTAAAGAATGTTGTGTAAGCGAATGCGTGTTAAAAGTTTTGGATTTTTTTTATTTGACTTTAAGGCATCAAGAATAATATACCGAATCCAGAGCAGGAGCAGGAGGAGGAGCAGGACTAGGAGCATGAAGACGAAGTGATATTTAATTTCAAACGCAATCAAGTTACATCAGCTACAGCGCGTCTTTGTCTTTTTGTATGCCTTTCCATTTCAGTATTTAAACATCCTTTTTGCAGCTTCTCTGGCGTGCTAAATACTTCAAGATGCGAAAAAGAGAGTTTATCCAAAGGGAAAATACTTTTCCTTTTACACGTTTTACTTTTTTTTTTCTTTTAATTTTTTTTTTTTTATTTTAACTACAAGATGCTTTCATCTTTCTTCGCCATCTTTACGATGAAGAGTGCATGGGATATACAAATACATACATACATACATAATATAAAATGCAATTTTTTCCAGAAGGATTAATCTACATTTTTAGCATCTTATTTCGTTTTTGTAGTGTTTGTAGTTTTTATCTATGTATGTATGTATGTGTAACGATGTGTGTTTGTATTTAGTCCATGTGGCATGTGGCAGGTGGCAGGTGGGCTGATTTAAAAATTTGAATAAAGAAGTTTCTTTTTTTCTTAGAAAATTATGAAAATTTAATGTTATCTAGATGTAAGAGTGCAACTGAAGTAGTTATCCTCCCTGCTCTCTTTCTGATGTACTATGAAGAGATTATATATAATCTGAGTGTTGTGGAGTAAAAAGTTAAAACAATAATCCTTCAGGAAAGAAATAAGGAAGAAAAAGTGAACAAGTATGTTAATGAATGAAACTTTGAGGTACTTATTTTACATATAACATAATTCTTTCCTATACTTGTTCCTGCATGTTATCGTATCTTATGCATTTGACTACCTTAATTTTTGCTAATTTTGATAAAATAATTACATCAAAATTGTGATGAAGAAACCAAGCCTGTAGGAGCAATGGAATATTTGGACTTTTGGGTGTCTCTATAAACAAAAATTATTTAGAGCCCTGTTTCCAAAATTTACATTAAAAAACTGTAAGTCTAAGTTTTTATTTGTGGAGAAAAAAAAATCTAACTAAAATAATTTTATTGAATATTTCAAAAGTTATAGGTTCCACTTCTAGATTATGATCTTTTTTACAGTATCAGAATTTTTTCACTAAAACTTTTCATTCATTCATGTAGCATAAACGGAGGGATAAGAAATGAAGAGCAGCCCTTAATTGACTGCTTGCCCAGACGACGTACCACCACTTTGTTAATAAAAGCCGCTGAAAAAGAGCTCTTAAATTTAACCCATAAAGACTTTTGTATTTTGGAGATATTTATCAAAATATTCTGTTGCAGTTTTTAAGCTTTTAGTAGGATGACACACACATGTAAAAAAGTGGTAAAAAATACTTCAAGTTTCTGCAACAATTATTTACTTTTGTTACTATAAAACGAAAACAATTTGATTTTCACGATAAAAATGTTCAAATTTGGTGCACTCAGGCGTATATGTACTTATTTGATTGATTTTTTAACTTCCCACAGGGAGTTATTGTTATCGGTCCGATTTGTCAAATTTTTGACAAATGTGGAGGTCGCTAGAGTCTAAATTCGTAGTTTGTACGTTTGAGATAACCTTTTTCACTATTGATTTCTCAAAAATGACTCAAATTAAATTTTGTTCAATAGTTTATAATTTCGAAAGATGCAGAAAGGAATTTCATAAAAATTTGTCAAGCGATTTTTTCATTATAGCAGTTTTATAAAAAGTGAAAATTTTGGTTGGTCGCATGTATCTTAGGAACGGATAATGTCTTGACTTCAAATAAATTTAATTGTCTATTGGAAAACTGAAAAAAAAAAATAGCGCTAAAATATCCAACTAAGGAAAAATGATATTATGTTCAAAACAATTTTCTACAATGTGAAATGGAATCTTTGACATCTGGTAAAATTTTGGAAAAAACTCAATAGAAAAAATAAAAAGTAACAAAAATTCTAGCAAAAGTTTTTTGACTTGAATATTTCGATAGTGGGGAACGATACTGATTTCAAATTTATTTTATTTTAAAAATAATTCAATTTTAAGAAAATGGTACATTTTTGAAAAAATATTGAATCCAGAGTTTTTTTTGTACAAATAATAAAAAAACTTAAACAAAAATCAACCAAAAAATGTCAAAATTTGTTTCTTGATTTAAATATGAGGAGGGTATTCAATCATTTTCACTTCAAATTTATTTTACTTTTAACATCATACAAAACTGTTGACATATGGTACATTTTTGTCAAATATCAAGTACATAGATAATTTTTTCATAAAAAAATAAAAAAATTGAAACAAAAATTTACCAAAAAGTGTCAAAAATTGTTTTTCAACTCAAATATCTTTACAAAAAGCAATGATGTTGACTTCAAATATATTTTATTTTCACTATAATGCATAAATGTCAATAATAGCTAATTGATGAAATGTTGACGAATATCAAATTGCCATTTTTTTACAAAAAAAAAAAAAAAAAAAAAAAATAACCAACTAAAAAAAGTTTTCCCAAAAATTGGTAAATATGATTTTTACATTAATATCTCGAAAAACTTCTTAAGTCTTGAGTGCCAGTAAATTATAAAAAAAATTCTACACTTAATCTAGTTTAAACTAAGAAAAACTCCACAGTAAATCCCTCCAATTTAATGTTGGTGTATTTTATTTTAATCTTCATAATTTCGAATTTAAACAATTTAAAAATCATTAAATTTTTGTTTTCCAAAAAAAAAATAAATTCAAACCTTAATCAATCAAACTGATGATGATTTCTTTTTCCAAACAAAGAAAAAGGAAATTATCCAAAGCTTTTCCAAAAAAAAAAGAAAAGAAAGACTTTTAGCTTTTCCTTTAATTAACTTCCTCTTTAACTTTTTTTTTCTCCGTCTTGTATCTCATCCTCTGTATGATTTTAAGGAATCTTATTCCTCAAGCGAGCGTAATTATACCATCGTTTTGTTCATTTTTTGCATCTTCATCTTGTTTTTTTTTTTTGTGTTTTTGTGTTTATGCACCCACGTCGTCGGTCGCCGCTTTCTTTCAGATTACCATTTCCTATTTCCGCCTTCATATACATATCTACTTACATTATATGCCTCATAGATACCTTACACCATTATACCCTCATCACAAATGCAGCAGCATCAATTCCGGTATCTTATATGTACCCGTATATAACGTAACAAACTAAAAAAAAAAAAAAATGAAGAAGAAAATTAGCACAACAGCTCTTACCTGTTTTCAACGTTTCCATTTTTTGTTTTCGTATTCAAGGAAATTCCAAGAAGATGAAGAAGAAGGTACCAACTTTGGTATATCATTAACGGTGGGCTAATGTACGTTCCTACTTCCTATACCATCATGCAGACCCTAGAGTAATTTACATGAATTTATCAAACAGCGCGGCGGCGAAGGAGGCGCATTTCTTATGGAACAAGAACAACCCAGAAATCCACGAATCCACCAGAGAACAGCACTGAGTTTTAAGATATTCTGTGTTTTAGGAACTGAACTCTCCAACTCCAAGGAACTCCATGACTCCATCACCACTGAAAATGGATGATGCTTCATTTTATCTTATGGAATGGAAAAACTGATGGTCCTGTTTTCTTCCTTGTATAGCTCGTGGGTATAACCTAGCAGTTTTTTTTTTTTTTTTTTTTCTTATTTTTTTTCAGTAAGCCAAAAATGCTTCCTTTCTTTTTTTGGTATGTTTTTTTTTTACGCGCAACCTGTTGTTCCGCAATCCTTTCTTCTTCGAGGAAAGAAAAAATATCCTGTAAATGGGTACCTGTACAAAAAAGGCTTTTTTCTTACTTTGACATCAGGAAGTTGTGAGTCTTCATTTTATTTTTTATATTTTATTTTATTTTTGCTCGTTCTTTACCATCGGAGTGACGGGAAAATATATATACTCTTAGATGTGTACGTACATATATATGTATTTACTTTTCAAGGATAATTTCTCTTTGGCGCCTTAAGGATATGCTATACAAATATAGGGATGGGGGTATTAATGTTTGCCTGAAGGATTTTTGATTTGATTTTGTAAAAATGTTCTGCTCTGTGTAAGTATAGATACACATACAAGTATATGAGCGCGGTTCGACTCTTTGAAACCCTTTGAAACAGAAACAAGGAACAAAAAAAAAGAAAAAAAAAAAAAAACGACGCACATCGGTGTGCCATAATAACAAATCTGTCAGTGATTTAATGGCGTGTGCCAATCCCGAAAAAAGGATATCTTACCCCTTTTCAATTTATTTATTATTTCTTATTTGTTTTTTATTTGGGTTTATATTTTCTTTACATATACACACATATACAATATATGTACGTGTATAAGATATCCTTTTTTGTTTTACTCATTCACTTTGATATGTTTTTCTTTGGGCTTTTAGTCTTTTCTTTTTGGTAGGGTTGATGGGAGTTGGGAGGGGAAAATGTAATGAGGTTGGGGGATAGATGGATAGGTATGTAAGTATATGAACCCTTATGTTATGGATTGGGTTAACCTTGAGGCTTATGTATGTAATTTTTTTTTCTTATTGAAAAATTCTTCACAAAATTTAATTTTTCATTATTTGTTTTCGTTTCCGCCAGATGAACCGAAAATGTTATGCACTTTTAAAATTGATTTTCGTTTTAGTTTAAAGTTTCAAAATGTTTGGTAAGAAAAATAAAAAATTATGGAGAAGTATTTCTACGGAAAAACTATGTTCTAAGACTCTGCCGAGTCGTCGTCTCTACTCTCATCAAAAATTGGACTCAATTGCAGAAAAGTTCAAGTGATAATTTTAATGTCGTTTTTTACTGACATAAATCATCAATGTAAACTTAAAATATTTAGAATTTTGTAAATTTTTCTTATCATGGTCATCTTGTGCTTAATCAAAATCGTAAATGCAGTTTTTGAGAACCTTAATCAATACAGATATGATGCCAATGCAAACGTTTCAAACTAAAAGCAGAAACAGTTAGGTTGGTAACTCAAATCATCTATAGGTTTCGTCAAAATCGATAACTATAGGAAAACTAGCCTCGCAACCATTTTTTGTTTTTCGTGAAACATTCTTAATATTTATTTCCAAAAGTCACATCAGAATTTCAAAATCGCTCCGAGGGGGCTGTTGAAAGTTTCGGCAAATGTCGGTTTGAATACACAAAACTGTTTCAGCCTCATCTCAGCTGCGAGGGACACGAGACTATTGGCTTATGTTATAAAGTCACAATTTCAAACTCTAAGCAGACTTAGAAAATCTCTCTGGCTTACATCAGAAACTACTTTGAAATCACAAACTACGACAGAAACAAGAGTTAGAAATCTTGAACTTACCAACCTGGGACCAACAAAAACTTTACGACTCTAGGTGTTGTTCAAAACCTTAAGTCTTTCATCACGTGTCGGTGTCATAATAAGTTCTAATTCCAAATTGAATTTTCTTGTATATTTTATGGTCACTTTTTAAGTCAGGTAACGGTCGGTATACTTATTAACTTAACACTTAAATCATTCTTAAAGCATTTATAATAATTTAATGTTTCTTAACTAAAAATAGGAAAAACACAATTCGTGAATGTGACATTTAAGACATACAAACATAAAACAAAGCAAAATGTAATGACCACTTATGTTTGGTGTATACGAGTTGACATAACAAACCAACCATAAAAAATGAATGAAAGCCACAAGTTGTTGTTGTTATGTACCTCTGAGTTTATAGCTAGTACCTATACGTCCTACACCTATACATAAAAACAAATAACTTAAATGATATCGTGTCACGCATGAAATTAAAAGGCTCTTTTGTTAGATAAGTACAAGATACTTATCTTTTGGTCGTAACAAAAACACCCTTTTCCTAAGACACGACACATCATCATCATTATACTCGTACCTGGCTAACAACATACATATGTATATATGATTTTATGGCTAAAATTAATCTTAAAGTTCCTGCGTACATTAAAACCCTTCGAAAGTAAAACGTTTTCGAGAGAAATCAATTTAACAATCATTTTATTGGGTAATGAGTGATAACTTTTTTAATGTTTCAGCTAGGAGGTGTGTACACTGTACATGTATAGGCCTACTCCTTAAAATATATGTATATATGTATAAGAAGTTCCATAATCTAGATAGATAAAAATTAAGGTTGGGTATGTATTTAATTTTAATTGTTGTTGGGTGTAAAAAAAAACCTTTAGATACTTATCATAATTTTCTCTCACATGTGTACGTACGTATTTAAGCCACATTCACACACATAAACATACACATACAAAAACTAGGTAAGCCTTATATATAGAGCTCTTGTGGTCTATATATATATACTTAATCCCAAATCTCCCGATACACATCAAATTTAATTTCACAAAGATACTTTTATTATCTCATCCCACCCCATTTCTAACTCTGTGTCTCTCGGGTGTAATAAGCAACTTCCTTAATTCACCTTAAATCCCTTGATACCCTTACCCTCGACAACAAGTATTTCCCATCAAAGGTCATTCAAACGCAAAAAAAAACGAACAAAAACACACACACCCAAAAACACCCCACCCACCAACATCACATCATAGAAAACCAAAAACGAAAACGAAAATGAAAATGAAAACGAGGAAAAAAAAATTAAATTAATCTCAAAGTCAAGAAAAACCCTTATTAACCCAAACTGCCCAAACATTTTAATGGTTAACTATAATCCACATTAATTGTGTTTTATGTCCTCGCACGCAGAGAGAATGCCCAGTTTGTGTATTTTGTATTTGTGTGTATGACTGTGTGTATATGAAACAAGGACGATAACAATTTACGTTAGCAAACATTGCAACCGAATATGTGTCTGTGTATATACACGGAACCACACAATAGGAAAGGAAGTCATAGTCAATATTATGCGAAATGGTTTTTGTTTTTCGAATCAACCCAAAAAAAAAAGGACAACAAAATAAAACTGCTGAATTGCTGGGTGGGAGAGGATGATGTCGCCAGTAGTGTTGAAAAACGGTGTTGCCATCATCTTCATTTTTTTTTTTCAAATTTGATAAAGGACTTGAGAGAAACTGTGAAAATGTATTTGTTCTCAAATATTTAAGATTTTCTGATCCTCTTCTTGAAAGGATGTGCTCTATTCAGATTTTTCTTAATTCTGAAACATTGTTTGGTAATGCCTTAGAATTGCAAATCTTCATCCTCTCGTCTATTAAATTGTTAATATTTTAGGATTTCCAACACTTTTTTTTAAAGAAATATTGTGAATTTCAAGACTTCCGTTTTGAGACAACATAATATGAGTTACGTTGACATTGAAGTAAGACACTCGGTAAAATTGTTTTAGAGATTATTTATGAAAACATACAATTTTATGACGAATTTTATTGTTTTTTATAAAAGAAAAAGAGAATATGAAATTGTCAAAGTGAGATGTAGAGAGTGGTTTTACTAAAAGCTTTCTTCTTTAAGATTCATATAAAATAATTTTTGTGAATTATTTTAAAGACAATTTAAGATGAATGCCATTATGTTTACTATATATAGAGTCGTTTAAATATTCCTAACATCTCTTTCAAGTGTCTAATTTGACTCATTGGATGGATTTTGGCCACTGAAAATTAAGGCTTATCCATAAAGATACATACTATTTGGAATTTCTGGCCAAAAGAATTTTAATAGCCTGGTCAATTTCATTCTCAATAAAAATATGGACCAAAGACGTCACCAGGATAAAATCCACACCATATTTTGATCAACAATAAGATGCATTTCCAACTGTGCATTTAGAGAACAGAAGTTGATTTCTAGGTAGTTCAACTTCAGCTTCTGGTTCTGGATCGTAAGGAAGCCAGACCAAATCATGAGTCTAAGCTAAAGTCCGACAAAGACCGATCTCGACTCTCTCCACCAAAGGTAATGTTTTCGAGAGATCTTAATGCGTGTCGACTCCTACCGCATTGACAATTTTATGTGAGTTGTGACCCCAAGTAAAATTCTTCCAAATCGAACTAACTGAAAAGTTCTAAAAATATAAATTCTTGTCCAACTTAACGAATATGCAAATTTGAAGTAATTCTCCCGCAAATTAAAGTAAGTTGCAATTTTTTATAATTAAGTTTAAAATTTAAACTAGATTTGACTCATTTGGCAACCATGAAAGCAAATAGCCAAACAATACAAAATAAATGTTAATAGAAAAAACTTCATTAGAAATAAACATAACTCATCCAACAAAACTCTACCATCGCATCATCCTATCATACACCGATAGACATAAACCTATACATATATGTATATACACATAGAAGCTATAAGGATATTTTTATAATAAAATGCGAACAGCGCGAGCACCTTAGTGCCAATAAAAATGGAAGATTTAATTCAATTATATGTTTCCTTGTTGCTGCTGTTTCTGCTGTTTGGCCACCCTCGTTTAACTTTTATATCTGTTTATCTCTGGATCGGCAGGCAAGCAGGCAAGGCATTGCCCTCAATTTCACTAACCACGCGATTCCGTTCTCTATATCCTGTATGGAACAATAACGGAAGATTACGACCAGCTGACCGACCAAGCGACCAACCGACCGACCAACTGACTGTCTAACCTACCAGTAGATAGACCAACGGACAGGTCCTTAGTCTGGGGGTTGATGCGATGGTTAAACAAGGTCTTCTAGACCGCACCATGCTCAGCTTTCTGCTCAGCTCAAGCTCATAGATAATAAACGGGCACAGGACGAAGACTTCGACATAATTCAACTAGTTTAGTGCTCCGGCTCTGGCTTGTTCGACCTTATGGCAGCGATGGTATACTACAATACACAATATACATTTATAGTGTCGCTGGGCGGCCGGCATTGTGCGGTCGGTAATGTATTTTATACCTTCCAGCTCGCTCTGTGTCTATAATATATCGATGGTCATGGCAGCGGTGGCGATGGCGATGGCGGACGATGGCGCTTCTGAATTTCTTTTCTTTGCTGTGCCATAATGAAACCTGCTGCCAAAAGGGTCTCCTACTGCCATTTATCTGGACTTGTGCTGGCAGCTAAACATAAGGCTGCGTTAACAACAATTCCAGGAACTGCCTTCCATATCTCAACTCAAGTGAGCACCAATATCAAAGTGCGGGTGCGGTGCGATACCAAACGATACGATACGATGCGATGCGACTACACGAGTACCTAATGAGGATATAAAACTCAATTTGAACATTTATTGCCGTTGGAATTGTCCTCCTTGTGTATCAGTATCGTATTCGTATACGTATTCGTATTCCTCTGTCCCGCATTTTGCGTGAGCTGAGCATGAGTCCAGCAGACCCAGAGATCCTCCAGACTCTGACTAGGGGTTCTGATTCTGATTGTGAGTTTGGTGTGTTCGTTGGCACGTTGTGCGTTCATCCGATAAACAACTAAAACAACTGGCTGCGTGCAATTATCCCAGATCCGATTAAGACACAGGAATATCCTGTGGTTCTCAAATGCACAGCATGTGTGTTTTTGTCTACGGGGAAGAGTGTGTCCCACCTACCTACGCTGCTGCCGCCTATCCTTTTTGCGTATACTCGTACATATTTAAGTATTGACAATACATCCTTTTTTGCATCTGTTGCACATTGACCATGTTTCGTTTAGTCCGAGGGAGGATTAGCAACACGTATCGTAAATAAAATAAACAAAATCCCAGTCCCTCTTCCACATCCAAACCCAGAGTCTGGAGAAGGGTCGCATCGAAATTCGTAATGTGTGTGCGTTCGTCGCCGGTTAGAAGTATGCGGGAAATGGGAATACCTTAAGTCTTGTTCGTGTTACGAGTATAGAGGTTTTATTTATTCAATGAAATAAATAGTGGTGTCCTTTTTTTTTTTTTGCGAAAAGAAGGGGATTAAATGTTTCATATGTGTAAGAGTTAGAGTATCTAGAATGTGGTAATAACTTGGGTTCAGCAATCGCAAAGATACTCGTATCTGTCCCTATATACCTAGCTAAGTAGATTTTCCAAGTACCTAAGTATAAACAATAGGCATTCTCAGTCATAGCGAATAAATAAGGTCTTAGGTTGTATTAGGTACTTTGGACTTGTTCCATATGTGGGGAGAATTTTTATTTCCCTGTTTCTGTTTTTGTTTCTTTTGTTTTCTCAGCTTGAATTGATGTAAAATTGTCCTTGAACAAATAAATTACTGTACACGTTTTTTTTTTTTTCCTTCATTTGATTTTATAGACATGTACTGAAACAAGTCATGAATAAATACATAATTTTGTATGAACTTAAGTTAAGGACAAAATATAGCCTTGAATATTTTATTTCTTAATAAATTTTGTTGCAGAAAAAGGTTGCTTAGTTTAGAAGTGAAATCAAATTGAATTGACGCAATTGTTGGTTCTAATTTGTTGTGAAATACTTTTTATGAAATGTTACATAATTTTTCCATAGTTTCTACTATTCTTTCTCAAAAATCTTATTTTATTTTAATTTATAAAATTTGTCCCAAAATATTGTCTGTACGGAAGATTTGAATATTCCTCTATTTTTCTGTAGGAAAAAAATTGCCTATTTTTAGTCTAGATCGGTATAATTTTTGAGACCGATTCTAATATCACTTCTAGAAAGCCGAGTAGCAACAAAAAATATCCTTCCATTAAACATTTTTCTAAAATTGGAGACAGATATTTTTTACTTTTAATAGAAGACATTGACATTTACGTTTTGAGAATTTAGTTAAGATCGTTCTTAATTTGTGATCGTTAACAATGTTCCCTTTATCTTTTCCAAAAAAAGAAAAAAATAAGGTCCTATGATCCCGCCCTATATCATAAACCACATCAAATAGTCAAAAACTTAGATGCCTTGATTGTTTTCGAAGACTATGGCAACTTTGAGCCACTGGAGAAGGTTAAGATTGAACTTAAAACTAATTTTTTTAAATTGGTAATCAAGCCAATTTAGAGAAAATTATCGAAAAGAATCAAAACCCCATTTTAAAAATATTTTAAGATGACACAACTTCATAAAGGTTGTTTTTTTAGATGTGTGGTTTTCAAAAAGAAATAAATCGCTTATATTTTAACGTTACGCCTAAGAATATAGCTTTATTATAAAGATGAGGATTTGCCATTATGTAATAAAAATTACTTAGGGAAAGTGACCACCGCGGATTACTTAAATATATTCCAGCCGACAGGCCTAACCTTAGACCACTTTTTGCAGTAATTGGGGCCGTATGTCAGCAGTAACACTGCGAATATTCTCTTCCAAGGCTTCAATCATCTCGGACTTATCTGCAAGGACAAGAGACTTCAAATAATTTCACAAAAAAAATCCAGCGGTGTTAAATCTCATGATTATCCTTGTCACGAAGCGAGATAATACACTCACCAAAAGTTTGGCATGTAGCACCATCTTGTTGGAACTAAATGTGATCAAAATCAGTACCCTTCAAAAGTAAATCTAATAATTATGAAATGGCAAACCAAATTGAGGCTAAATCAATTGATAGCTGTCAAAAAGACCAACTCGGAAAAAAGTGTTGCCAGATTCTAAACCACACGTCTAAAAAAACACACTTTATCTTCGAATTTGTTATTGAATTTTAACAGACATCATTATTTGTACTATTTCTTATTTAAGAGGAAAAAAAATTAAATAAAATATTTTGTAAGATTATAAAAAGTTGCCAAATTAAAGTTAAGCTTAAAAGTGTTTTTGAATAATACAAAAAGAAACGGGTTTCATCTTCACTAAAAGAAGAAATATGAATCCTTGAAATGCTTTTATATTTATCTTTATATCGCCCTCTTTATGAAAAAATAATCAGCATATTAAAAAACATACAAAAAAAAACTAAAAATATTTTCGAGGTCTAAATTGTATAACTAGTGTTTTTAAGTTTCGTCTTGCCATCACCTTTTTGTTTCTACAACCTTTAGTCCAATATTCCAAGTCTTCCTTTTGTAATCGAATCGTTATTACCTCCTTGAAAAACGTTCAAAAAATTTTAATATAAATTTCCTTCTTCTAAATTGAACACCCAATTCAATTTGATATCAATTTCATCAGTTTGACCTTGGGCCTGCATAGGTTCAGATTCAAATGGACACACAATCCAACTCCAACATACATTTAACATCCCCTATTCCCATATCAGTATAAAGGTATCCCCTCCGTCTCTCACCCTTTAGCAGAGAATTTTCTTACTAAAAATCACTTCGAAAACAAAATTTAATGTAACATAAGAAAGGTTGATTTTGTTATTGAAGTCGAGTCCTTGTTCATTGTTGTTTGACTTTGTGGACTCTTTTGGTCTTGGTTTACGAAATACGACGCATTTAATGTAAATTATGTTGTCCTTGTTGACTGTGTACAATATATAGGCAATATGTAGCTATAGACACGTTCCAGGATATGGTGCTGTACACACCAGCAGAGGAACGTCGTACCTACATATCCAAGAAGAACGAGCCTTATGGCTTCTGGGGTAGATATCCTTTTTCCGTTTGGTGTGTTTGCTTTTGTCGTGTGTCTTACTTTTTTTTTTGTATTTATTTATTTGTGTGTTATTTTGTGTCGACATGCCTTTTTGTTGTTGTTATTGTTTTGATTAAAATTTTTTTTTTATGTTTTTGTTTGTTTGTTCTTGAATGAGTTCAATTCCATAGAGAAACTGTCTCAAAGGACTCACAATAATAAATTTGTACACACAAACATTTTGTATACATGTTACATATAAATGAAATGAATGAAAGTGAAGTTAGCATTAAAACGCTTAGTCATTTTAGTGGATCTGATAGCAGACCAACGACTACGACGACGACCGACGATATACAGAAGGACAATTGTCGATTGTTGGTAGCAATAGCAATGATCCTAGACATGGTTTTGGCTCCTATTTTGCAAAAGTATATACAAAACGACAGTTCCTCAAAAAGGACTAGAGAATAAGCCGGGCAAAAAGGACGAGATTGTTGTTTTCATTCAACTCAAAAAACAGACAAAGAGAGGGGGTGTTCATTTGTGTCACATACATACAAAATTCTTCTAATTTAACAACAAGAGGGGGTGAAGACAGTTGTTGTTGTTGTTTTTGTTGTAGATGTTGATAAAATAGGGACCTACCTATTTTCATGATTATCTTGTTGCCAAAATTGTTATGCATGCACTTTGCATGTCTCGACTAAGTTCCTTCGGTGTGGAAAGAATACATTTATTTATATGTACTCGTATCTTAACTTACAACATTGTGTTTAAGGGTGGTGAGAGGGGAGGGGGGGGAGGTGATTGTTCATCTTCATACCGTAAGCAAACATGAAAATTTAACCAGTTTTTATGACAATACTTTGTCTTATCCAACCAACAAACTTATACTATGCATGTTTGTGTTCCATTTCCATACTCTTCGAAATGAAATATGAAACAATACATATACACACACATGTACATATATATATACATTTACATTATAGAAGGGATATACAGTTAGAAGTGATAGTATGAATGGATGGGATTCAATTTTCATAATTCTATTCCAAGTGGTTGTGCATGCACACTCATATACTCATAGGTACTCGTAACTCGTCTCGTTCAGCAGTGTTGTAAGTATGATGATGGAAATTAGGGGGGTTTCGAAGGAGAGGGGGCGGGAGAAAATAGGGTGAGTAAAACTAGGTATGATGATGTTTTTATGATGACAACTCAGTACAGCGAAGTAATATTTAGATGGGGGGAAGTGCTTCTTTACCTGGTTATAAGCTCTTTTTCTAGGAAAATACTAACGTAAGGTATATTGTAGCTATAAGATGACAAAACACAACAAGGATCTAGAACATAGCGTGCTGAAATACGTATACCTTGCTATCTTTACTGTTTCTTCGTCTTCTTATGTTCTTCTAAAACAGAAATGTTGATCTTTTTTTGTTTATTTGATGGGATCTAAGTACGAGTATAAGTCAAGAATTTATGAAAAGCTTGAAAGGGTATTCATTTTTGAAATGTCAAATATTAAGGTATAGGTACATACATAGATACATTATTATGGGCTTAGACTAAAAGAGTCTTAAAATTAAGTGTATCTATATTTAGGTTAAGGATGTTTTCTACCTTTTAAGGTGGCATTTATGTTTAATGATAAGGAAAAGTTTTTTAAAATTGGGATTTATATTATTTTTGTTAGAATTAAATGTCAAATGTTTGATTTTTGGGCATCAAGAAGTTTTCTTTTTAAGAGATTTGGGTGCACACAACTAATACGTCTAGCGATAGAGCACTCTTTGGATTGGTTTCGCAAAAACATTACTCTAGTGGGTAATGATGCGCATCCTCAGAGACGCCCGTACAGTGCACGACAAAGAAGCTATTACTGCTGTGGAGCATTGTATTGAAGAAGACCCGAATGAGTACATCAACCTATCCACGTTTTGAAAGATTTTGCGGAAGGATCTTGGTTCGGTGAATGAGCCCAAAACGAGATGGCCACCGATCCCGATTTTCACAAGAAAATTTTGTTCAGCCATGAAGATCATTTTTGTTTGAATGGGAATGGGTTTGGGTATGTTAATAAGCAAAATTGTAGTATTTAGGGTGATCATAATCCACAAGCCATTGTCGAGACGCCTCCGCCGTTACATCCTTTAAAAAAACACTGTTTAATGTACTCTATGGGCCGGCCATAATGTTACAGTCAATGGAGAACGCTATAGAGAGAGAATTTTTCCTGAATTGGAGGATGCTAATGTAATGAACTTTGGTTCCAACAAGACGTCACCGCCGCTACATGTCATACTACCAACATTATCTCCGGTCGGTGGTGGGCCTGTGGCGTCGTCTCCAAAATCGTCTGATTTAACACCACTTGAATTATTTTTTTGGGGTTATGTGAAATCCCTTGTCTATGCAGATAAGCTCAAGACTTTTGACGTCTTGGAAGAGAATATTCGGAGTGTTATTGCTGAAATGCGGCCCCAATTGCTGCAAAAAGTGGTACAACATTAGGCCTCTTTATTCGAACCAGTCGCGAGGATCATTTGCTCGAAATCATTTTTAAAACAAAATGGCAAACTCTTATCTTTATAACAAAGCTAAATTATTGGTCATAACAGTAAATTATATGCATTTTATTTCTTTTCAAAAACCTCGGGTCTAAAAAAAACACCCTTTTTAATAATTTTTTTGGAAATCAAAATGTTTTCTTTTTCTTAAACAATTTTTTTGAACTTAAAAACAGTTTTTTCTTTTTTAAATATTCACCCAAAATATATTCATTTAGAGAAAGTTCAAATCTGAGTTTTTTGGGAAAATGTCGTAGAGAGGTGATTTTTGCAAGTTTTTGACACCGAATATCTCTAAAATTTCATCACCTATAGAAGGCTGAAATTTCAGTATTTCGATGCTGAAAATCTACTCTTTCCATATTTCTTGAGAAGAAATATGAGTTCTCTCCATTAAATGTATACTTTAAAATAGTGGTATTGCCGAGTCGTGTCCTCATTTATTCTCCAGTTCCCCTCCCCCTCAAGAAAAACCAAAACCACCCACAATCCTTTTCCCATCAAAAGAAAACAAACAAACCAACAAAAAAAATGGAATGGAAAATAAAAGAAAATTATCCATATAAAATGTTCCACTTTTTTCCCTTTAATCCTTTAATAGCCCCTCATGAAAGGGCTGTTGAGGGACGACACGAGTATTTTGTTGGCTCCAATAATATGACTTTCGTTTCGTTTTTTTTTTTTTTTTGTTTTTTAAATTGTAGTAATAGGAAAGTCGTTCTCGACTTCGGTTTCTGCTACGTTTTTGTATCAAAATGGTTATGCGTCACGACTTCACCACTCAGGCACCGCACCACACCATACCGCACTCCAAAACTCTAGAATAATAATAAAGTCTATTTGAAGTTAAGTGCATTTTCGCAGGGCGTTTAGCTTTTATGATTCGCAGTTAAATTTGTTTTTATTTTTTTATTTTTTGTTGATATAAGTTTTCTATGTGAAAATCCTTTTGAAGCTCTTTTCAAGAACACAACAACAACAAAAACAACAAAAAGTCACTGAACATTTGAATTTGTGTGTGTGTGTGTGTATGGGTGGGAGTGTGTTGAATTTGGTGTAATAAAACGGAGAACATTAATTTTATTTATTGTATACTTTTCAATAGGGAAGGCGTTAAGTGAAGTGAATGAAAAGCGATAGTTTAGTCGAGGAAGCGTTCATAATTTTTATTGAAAAAGACCACTGTATAAAGTGGTATAAAAGAACAGTGTATTTTTTATATAGAGGGAAATAAGAGGGTAATTTTGTTATTGGATATAAAGACTAAATACGATCGTTAATAGATTTTGATGACGGATCGATTATGAAGTAATGTAGACGACATTTAAATAAAAGTTCCAATTACTTACGGTATTTTATTTAACGTACCTTTTAGGAAGGAGAAGTATAAGTCGCGTTTAGTTTGGAGAAATGATTAAAAAAGAGTATGAAATGGTCACAACCGTGGATTGGTCCTGTCCTCATTCGATAAGTCTCTCCATTTATCCCGATCGCGAGCCGACGACGCGTTCAGTCGCCTATCATAAAATCTTCTGCAAAGGACTTTCCAAGCTTGGTCCTCTTCGTTCAAACGAGCTAGATTATCAGCCCACCGAAATCTACCCAGAACAACCTTTTTCACGTTATATTCTTAGGAAAATTGCATACAGTTCATGATTTCAACGTCTCCGGAATCGTCCTTCCTCGCATTCAGGGCCAAAAATTCTTCTTAAGACTTTCCCTTTCGAACGCTTCTAAGAGGTCGAATTGCCTTTTATTAAGCACCCAGATCTCGGATCCATTTGTGAGTACTGTCAAGACCTAAGTCCTCTACAGAACTAGTTTAGAGATTATGGTAATGTTTCCGGATTTAAATCGCTTTGACAGACTACAGTAGACTTTGTTGGCTTTTGGCCCTTACAAAAATTCAAGTGCTGATAAACTGAAAATTGGCCTACATACCTGTTGAGACTTCAATAAAACAACCTATTCGTCGACTAAAAAAAAATATAAAATTAAGCTGGCCTAAATAGCTTCTGGAATTTTATTGTTTTCAATGTTTTCCATAAATTTTCCTTCAATTTTTATTTGTTACCACACGAACAATAAATCGATGAGTGTTGAAAACTTCTAACATGAACAATAAATGTTTTATTGCTTTTCCAATGGACTGACTACCTTTTGTATATATATACCTTTCATAAAGTAATAAAACCGATGGAACCCAAAATTTCAGACATGAAATTGCATTGCATAGCTTTCCCCATTTTTATACACGCCTGGAATTTTGATTTTAACAAAAGAATCGTAAAAAAAAAATGATTGGTTCAAAAGAGCCTTTGGTATTTTGTTTATTTTGACAAAACAAACTTTTCCAAAAGTGGTTTTGTGATTTTTCATGGTTGTTCCGTGTCGCGTTTTAATATTTTCAACTCTTCAACATAAAAATAAAAATCACGAAAAAAAATTGCAAGCAAACAAATAATTCCCAATTCCTGCCCCGAAGTACTTAGGTATACACACTTAATTCCCAAACTTTAACACACTCTCCCTCGAGCCATTCCGTCAGGGCCGTCCTGCTCGTTTTTAACTCCCGATTCCTGTCATGCAACAGGGTAAACAAGAGTAACCATACATTTAATAATAATAATTCAAATGTTGGGGATATTTTTGGGAATGCTATGCAAACGACGAACGGGAACATAGAAGGATATGCGAGATGCGACAAGTGAGTAAAATCCGTGTCCGTTCGTTATAACGGAATAAATGCAAAATTTTATGGATTTATATGCGTCGAAAGCCGCAAAATTTTCGGCCTCAGCCTGAGGGAGTGTTGTTGTTTGTATGCACGGGTGTGTGTGTGTGTGTGTGCGGACAGATATGTTACAGCGAGTTAGTCGTTACTCGTCGTATTCATCATCGCAGTAGATGGAGGTGCCTAGCTGAGCAAGTAAATTGAAAAATGTACATAAATCCCGTTCCTGTCCCGATGAAGATAATCTATAACAACAGAGTCGTGTTAGAGAAAACGAATGTACAAGGTGGCGCAAAAATAATCAGCTCATTTTATTTTTGAATTGTGACTTTTTTTCTAACTAAAAAAACAGTTTTGGGAATTTTGACTTTCCCCAAGATTTCCGGGGATAAATTCTCACATCATTTTGTGATTTCTTGAGGCTTACTGTAGCCCTTTATTTAGAAGCCTCGAAGGATTAAATTGGAAGATCTTGATGCTTAGACGTCAAAACGGGAGATTACTTGACCAGAAATCATTTCCGTCGCAACATCCACACGACAATAATTCTGCAGTTGTCTAGTTTACAAATATATCAAATTTTGATTGACTTAAGACGCCATTTGCAACCAATGTGGCAATTCAAATTTGAACCACCTTGCACAATTACATAACTACTACACCAACAGGCGAGTATGGTGTGTTTGTGTGTTTTGTGTGTTTGACGAAAAAGCGGAAGTGAATAACATTGGGAATTCGTCGAAACATGTTTACGTCATCCTTCGAAAACTTCCCATTCCATTCCCATGCGATTATTAAGGTACTCGTACACTCGAGCATTTTCGAATGGTGAAATGTTTTTGTTATTATTGAAATTTTTAAAAAACTCTTAACTAGATTAGAAGAGATGATATGCCTCTCGAATATGGCCTCGCGCAGAGTCCTGGCCCGTGTATAGTACAAAAATTATTATTATCGTCCTGGTGAATCTCCCCTCGATGATGATGATGATGATGATGTCGATGTGATGTTATGCACAAGGACGAGGATGCTTTGACTTTTGATGAATATTTTTGTTTAGTTTGGGCTGTGACGTGTAACAAACATATTTACAAAATGTGTATATGTATGGGATACAAATCAAGTTTTAGCAATTCATTGTGTTCATAAAACGGTTATTCATGGAATTGTGGAAAATAAGATAAAAACCGATCATCATCATCATCATGCGGTGGGGGTGGTCTTTTGTTTTGTTGATGAATTCATTTTTTTTTTTTGTTTATCATTTTGTGGAGTATATAAGGTTGACCGGCAGAAGCACGATGCGCGTGGTGTGGCAGGAGGGTTTCGTTTTATTCGGGATTATTTGCAAACAAATATAGAATACAACTTCAATTCGAGCATGAAATTTTATTCTGTGTTTTGGATTTTATTGACATTCTATGTTTAACAGTACATAGGAGTACTTCTAATAAATATAATGAAACAAGGGATAGAACAAATTGTTGAAAATAATAATATTTGTGTTGTTCTTTTGTTTTGAGTCGATATGCACACACATTAGCGGATTTAGTTACAAAAACCATTTTAGTTTTGGATTTTCAAACTTACATAGGATTACGAGTGGAATTTGGAATATGTTAATTAATTCGGTGAATTTAATCAACTGATTTGAGAATAATATCGTGTAAATCTATAAAATAGGAATAAACTAATTTGATGAAATATTTCAATTTGAGTTAATATGGTATCTAATTTATTATATTATAATTGGTTTACATTTTAGAATCAAAGACACAATAAAATGGAGTATGATGTAGGTAAAGGTAACGTTTTTGAAACTCAATATTATGATGGAACGTTTTGAGATCTTTTTGAATTTAAGATTATTAAATGTTCTTTTCAAAGTTTTCAAAATAAAGAAAAGATATGTAAGTACTAAAACAAACATTCAAACACCAACAAAATTTAATTTCAAAAATATTTTCTTCAGAGACCTGTTTTTTAAGTGTGTCAAATTACTCTTTCTAACCACAACTATGTCAATTATAATCAAAATCTTGAATTCAATTCACAATTTGCCATTAAAGAACCACCATGTACATTACAAATAAAAATGCTAGAAAAAAATATTCCACATACGCCACAGTGACCCACATTGAAATAAGAGTAATTTACATTTTTAAAGCCTTAAAAAACCATTTAAAATTAGTGTTATTTTTTTTAAGCCTTAATCATTTGAGTAAAGCCTCCTTTAATGTTCTCATAATTAAGTCTAAAATCCAAGTGTGAAAATGAGTAAAAATGGGCAGTCTCATCAGCAATCAAAATGAGGAAGTCCCTTGACTTCAACCAAGTTTGTACCATACATACATAACATATAACTTGATATATATGTAGATATAATGATGAATAATGACAAATGTCAGAGATGAAAAACACTCCAACTGAGTATCCTTTAAAGTACTATCATTAAAATAAATATACATAAATATGATGCTATATAAACCCAAAAAATCCCATACATACATCACAACACTAACAAAAATGTGTGTTTGTCCTTATATAACATTCGGAGCATAAGAAAATTATCATCATTAAATTTTTATTTCTCGCTTCGCTAAATGCTACATCTACATATATACACATACATCTACATCTTTAATTTCAAGTCAAGAACACACTTCCTTAACACCTCATTCAATTTTATCTGAGTAGATTATGGAACGGGGTTATTAAGGACCCTCAAGCCGCCGTAGGTGTATACACAAACCTGCACCATTTAAGTATCCCTATATATGTATGTATGTGAGAGGGTTTGTACACACACAATCATACGCTAATTTTAATCTTTGACACTTCTTGGCTACAGCATTAGTTGGGTCCTGCGAGTCAGGAACTACAAATTTATTATAATTATGTCATTATATTATATCGTCTGAGTTCCGCAAGACTCAGATAAATCTACAGACTTTAGATGTATGTGTGTGCGCTTAAGTCTGAGGTATATGAGTTTGTATGCGATGGCATAAGGTTATAGTTTCGGCCTCATTAGGACACTTATGTACATACCATGCATGTGGGGTAGGCATAGGGTGTTATGAAATTGGATTAGCCCTCGGGAGTAGGGACTTAAGGAGAGATCATCAGTGTGAAAATGTGAGAGATGCAAGGATATACGAGTATTCAAATGACAGGTTGATAATATTGTCAATTCACAACGTGATGCAATTTAAATTGGACGACATGGTCATTTCCAAGAAAATTTATATACATAACTTATCCACATATAACATACTGGGACAATGACCCACCAGAAATCGTTTGGGATTTGAGGATGCCAAGCAATGGATGAACGATTATAAGGTGTAGAAATTGGGAATTATAAAATTGATATAATTACTCTTTTAATTAAGACTCCATCCGAATACATATGTCCATACATATTTCATACACCTAACAATTAAATTATTATCTGTTTATGATGTCCTTTATGGGTAAATCATTAAGTGTGTCCTTTTTTAGTAGTTGTTTAACTTTAACGAATTTTTATGTTTTTTTTTTTTTAATTTATAAAAAATTCATCTTGGTCATAAAAAATGTTTATACCTGTATATGTATACCCCCTACATACCTTCCTCTAGTATGTGTATTTAAGTGTAAACAAGAAAAATAAAAACAAAGCACATTGACATAAATTTTCCGGGAACGATAAAAGCTTCATGTTGCGTGTTGTTTTAATAACCACACCTCGCTTTCTCATTTTGTTGTTCGACGTGACGATGAAATTTTTATTAATAGCCAAGGTAAGGCTCAGCAGCGAGGCAGAACCACCAGAGTCAGCTAGCCACCGAGCCAGCCTTATATGTCCTTGATTATATTGTTATGATTTAACAATCTCGCTGGGTATATTGATTTTCATTTCATTTTTTTTTTGATTCTTTGGTTTTGTTTTGATCGAAAACAAAAATGGGATTTAAGTGCGTTGCCATAAATGATGGATTCAAGGAATAACCACTAAGGACTTTTGTTGCTATCCTATGTCTTGACAGATAAAAAATAAAATTGCTAAATTGATTAGCAGGTGGGGTCATTAGGACGGTATGGAAAAGAAAAACAAAAGTCTATTAAGTTTTCCAAAATACAAGAAGAAAAAAAAACTGGGAAAACAATGTTGAGAAAAGACAGGGATTTTGTTAAGCTTAAATTCAGCTTTGTTTTTTAAGAATGATGGAATAGGATATATCTCTAGACACTTGAAAAAAATTGAAAATATAGAATACGAGATAGGATTTTTATTGATCTTTAGATGTTATTCTACTTTTTAATTTAATTTAAAATTGCGTGTTCTTGTGATGATGATGTATGGATGTTTTTTTAAAAGAAAATAAAATCAATCAATCCTCAAGCAAGACATATGTAATGTATATCTTTCTTATCTTAATATATATAAATCTCGTGTCACAATGTTTGTCCTCAATGGACTCCTAAACCACTTAACCGATTATAATAAAATTCGCACACCATGTACAGTTCGATCCAACTTGATAGGATAGTTTAAATATCAAATTATAGTCGCAATTTTAATTTATTGCTAATTATTTGTCTGTTATTATTTGACAGTCACAATTATATGTTAGCTCCAAACGATTTTATCAGATAGCGACATCTGTGCACTGGATTGAGTAAGTTAAGAATTCAATAGATGGCGCTATGTCAAACGTCCAAACGTTTAATAGATGGCTCTATTTCAGAAATATAGTGTAAGTTCACAAACGTCAAATTTTTCTGCAGTGAATCGGCATTACTGCTGTTTTGCGATGCTGATGCTAATGCAGCTGTTGCTGATGCGATGCCGACTAATCACGCTGTCGTAGTGATGCTTCTTTGTTTAGTTTTTGCGCATCAGTTTATGAAACTTTGCAATAATGAACAGTTGACGAGAAAAGTGATGCCAGAATCTGGGTTTGTGAACGTTTGACTTTGAACATTTGGGCATCATTACTGCAGTAATGAGTTTGTGAACTTACACATAGGTTAAATTTATTTTGTAGTGAAACGGAATACAGTCAATTTTATTTTTCCAATTATTGGTGTTAGCGTTACGTATTATCAAATAGTTATATTGGAAATATAATATAGAATGAAATTTGGCACAGAGATAGATTATAGCCTTATAAAGCACGTAGACTAATTTTTACCCCGGTAAAATGAATTTTTTAGGATTAAACATTGACCACGTTGTACATAAAAATTGAAGTAATCTGCGGTTACAACGAAACCGATATTTTCAACAACTTTGGTTGTCCTGCCAATCAATCCATTAAACTTACGAAATTCACCGGGCCATTTGAAAAAAAAAAATTATGGGAAATCAAATAAGCAACAACAATATTTTTCCATAGCTTGAGTTTCTGCATTTAATTGGGGCAAGACGAAGTTTGCCGGGCCCTCTAGTGTACATATATGTATGTAGATTTCAATATGATCTTAAATTTTTTAGTATTTACTTTATTTGATTTTATAACCAAAGTAATATTCAGCAGAAATCCAATCGACTAATTTAATCAGATAAGGAAATTCCCTAAAAATTAAAAAAGATTACTTTTTGAATTTATTTTTAAAGTTAAAAATACACAATTTTCTGAAAATGCTAACAAAAACAAATTCTGAAAAAAAGCAAAAAGGTTTCTGTGTTTAACTGTGATGGAATTGATTTTTCGGTATAAATTAATATTTACATGCTTTAAAAAAAAAAATAACTAAGTTCAAATAATTGAAAAGCAAAATTTGAAATTTTATAAATTTATACATTGTTCAAAGTCTCTTCAACCCTGTTTTGAACATATTCTTAAAAGTGGACTTTCACCAATTTGTAAAAATTTCCAGGAATATCTTCAATCACACTCCTACCAAAAATTATCCCAGTCACACATGTCCAACGGAAAATCATGTGTCCCTTACTTAAGTGGGTCCACTCTAAAAGTAGTCTTTTGATAATGAGAATAAACACTCCTACCTCAACCTACCTTATGATGCCTATATTCCAAATTCAATTCATCAATGTTAAATTAATCTCAATCGATAACAATTTAATAAATATCCGTCCAGAATAAAAAATAAATAAAATTCCACCAATCCAAGGACACAAAACTTATTTTTGTTTCCTTTTTTAAGTTCCTTTAACTTAACACTGGTTATCGATTGTCGGTTGTCAGTTGTCCTTCTTAAACGAGTACTATAGTGTGTGAGATTTCTTTCCTATATAATATGACAATAAAGAAATCATTTAATTTCAACTCAATGCTCCTACGGTTTATGTATCACAAGTTCTCGCCACTCCATTTAACAGAAAATGTATCTTTATACACACACACACACATTCATACATGTACACGAGTTGAGTATTTATTTGTGTGTGTTATGACGAATACCCTCTAGGGATTGTAAGTTGTCATGTCTTCCGCGTATCAATATTGTATCACGTCGTACATGTCCTTTTTTATTCTCTTCTTCTTCCTCTTATTTTCTTTAAGGTTTTTTATTTTCCTTTCAATTCGTTGAAGAAGAGAGGAAGATGACGATGCTGGATAAAAGTCAATTGGAAAAGTAGTGTGTGTACAATATAATTTAACAAAATTGAGATGATCACTTTTCGAGATGGATACAATTATTACATGTGTATTGGTGTAGGTTGAAAATCCTTAATGAAGTGTGTCCTTTAATGAAGATTTCAAATTTTAAATACATTTCTCAAAATTAATCCAAAAAATTCAATTTTAAGGATATACGAGTATAAGTAACTCCATGCTGTCCTCTCCTTGTTTTTGGACAAGGATATCGGAAAAGAGAAAACAAATTAAAGTTTAATAACAATCTAGAGGTACGCAAACACATACCTACACCCCTACACACACAACACATACTCGTATATTTATATCAAGTTATATGATGTATGTATGTGTTTTGTTTGAACTTGTAACAATTTCCTGTCTTTAATAGAATAGACAATAAGGACGACTTTATCCGTTGTGTTCCTGTTCATCCTTTAAGATATAAATTGCTCTTATCTTCTTACAAGAGGAACTAAATTGCATGACAGTTATGTGTCAACATATTGCACACACATCAAATAATCATTTTCGAATAGGAACGAAGAGAGGGGGATTGAGGGTGATAGGGTTTTCCTGATGTCCACATTCGAATCAGGATCATATATATGTACGGTACGTGTATGATGATGAAGAAAGACAATTCTAATCGGATATACTATAGTTGTGTTGTCGAATAAATGATGTGTGGGTGTACTTTATGTGTTGGTGTGTATGTGTATGTGCATGTGTCTATTGGACTACACGAAGAACAATTTATGGATGGTATGAAATTGATTTCGAAATCAATATTTTATTGTTCAAAGGAATGCGAACCCGACTATTTATAAAATAAATAAATACATATACACATTTATGTAAACAAACACAGGATGTGTTTGAAGAATGAGTTAAAGGATATCCATTCGGGTTCGAGGTTGGAGGGCGGGGGGCAGAGAGAGGCAGTATATGGGCCTGGGGTGAATCGTGAAAATGTGGGTAAAATTTATAGGGTTTGGTGATTTATAGCTGTCGTTGGAGTAATATTTTCAAAAGGCTTCAGAAACCCCACACACATTTTATATTGTTTCATATACATATTGTCGGCATCGTTGTCGTTTTCGTCCTCCTCCTCGTCACTGCCGATCGTCGTCGTTGAATTTCGTGCATCGAGGACTTTCTGCCTGATGTCTGCGTTGTACAAGGCTGACGTACCCTACCCCTTACCCCCTACCCACTTACCTACACTTCATGTATAGAGTATATCCTTTTATTGAGTGTGCCATTTATTATTAAAAATTTCATCAGTCCAGTGAATACAATACACGAGTACTTAACCAGAGCCTGCACTGTTGGCCGTCCAATGGCGGGCATCTCGTCGTCGTAGTCGTTCGGTCAGTCGGCGGCGGCATATCGGTTGGATGATGCTGTCGGTATATTATCCTTTTGGTTGCATCCTTGATGTCTGCTTATGTTGGGTTATTTGCTGTTTAAAGGCGACCAGGCTGAGTATAAGTATCTCTCTGCCTGCAGCTTTCACTTAAAACAAACCAAAAGCAAAAAAAAAACAAAAAAAACCTGCCTGTTTTTTTAAAGAATCAGAATCCATACACAAATACACTCATGTACACATGTAAGAGTATGTAAGTTTGTATAAATAATAGCTTTTTTATTATTATTTACTTTGTTTTATTTTCTTTTTCCCGATTTAATTGAGCATAAGAGTGAAAATAAAGTGTGTGTAAAAAGGACATCAGACATATTGGTGTAATTGTGAGATTTAATATATTTTTCGTCGCCATTATTCTTTCTCTCTTGAGCTCACATATGTGTGTGTATGTATATATATACGTGTATAAACGTTGCATACGCACAATTAAATCATTTTGAATGATGAATTGTGAATTACAAGCATATACAGTGAACGAACATTGAACATGTTTGAATGGCGCATATTATTCGAAATTCGCCAGGATATGGCCAAGACAACGAACACCAACAACGGATGTATGACATGGTTATTCATATTCATATTTACATACATATATTTTATAGATATTTTTTTGTTTTTTAACCCGATGCTCCACTATTTATATTATCATTACATACTCGTACTTCTCTCATCTCAACATGAATTATCATTTATTCGAATGCAATTGTGGGTAGATAAGGTAGGAGGTACTCGTTTACCTGTACTGTATTGATTTAAGTAAAATACAAGAATTAATAAAATTTATTAATTAAAAATTGATTTTCATTTGTATATATTTCATTTATTCTTTTAAAAATCGACCTTTCAGAGGGCATTGAACAATACACCACATTAAATTCATTTTTTTTAAATACCAGCAGACTATTCTTGTTCATTTAAATTTCAGAATGGATGAACTTATTTTAAATCAAGTAAATGAAGATAAAAAGTATATATTGATGAATTCGAAAACCAAATCATTTTTCTTCCCAATTATCTATAATTAAATGCAAAATTAAAGAAAAAATCAAAATGACTTCGAATAGAAATATTTTTCAGTAAAATAATTTTTGAAAAAAACCTAGTCATAATTTTGTAACACTCAAGTTATGGAAAGTATTAAGACTGGATTGATTATTTTTGAAGAGTAAATTTTAGATTTTCAAAATATAAGGGGTGTTTCTTTTAGACGTATGGTTTTCAATCGTCCAATACCTTTTCGGAGATGGTCTTTTTGACAGGTGTTACTTGATTTATACTCAACTTGGTTTGCCATTTTATAATAAATAGACTTATTTTTGAAATCGCCCATCAGAGTCAATAATTAGACAATACGCATGCTCAGAGTCGCTGTACAATGCACACAGAAGATGCTATTGCTACTGTGGAGCAGAGTATCGAAGAAGTCCTGAATGATTCCATTCTCCATAGCGTGCAACAATTGGAGCTGTGCCAATTTACTTTATGCAAGATTTTGCTGAAGGATCGTAGTTTGGTGAATGAGCTCAAAACAAGATGGCCACCGATCCCGATTTTCACAATAAAATTTTATTCAGCGATAAAGATCAGGTTTTTTTGAATGTTAGGCAAAATTGTGTAAGTGCAGTGATCATAATCCACAAGCCATTGTTGAGACGCCGCCGCCGGTACCGTTACATTCTCAAAAAGTCATTGTTTCATTAATTCTTGATTCCAAAATGAATCCAGCCATATCGTTGCAGTCAATGGGGAACGCTATGGAGACATGATTAATGACTTTTTCGTGGTTGAATTGGAGGATGTTGATGAAACACCTTTGGTTCCAACAAGATGGCGCTACCAGCCATACAGCCAACGAACCAATCAATTTTTTGAAGCAAACTTTTGGTGAGCGCATTTCGTCGTGGGCCTGTGTAGTGCCCTCCAAGACCGTGCGAATTAACACCGCTGGACTATTTTTTGTGGAGTTATGTACAGTTACTTGTCTACACAGTTCAGCACGAGACGATTGACGCCTTGGAAGAGAATACTCGGAGTGTTAATGCTAGCATACGGCCCCAATTGCTGAAAAAAGTGGTCTAAGATTAGGCCTCTCGGCTGGCCACTTTGGCAACTTGCCCAAATCATTTTTAAAACCAAATAGCAAAATGGCAAATCCTTATCTTTATAATAAATTTAAATTCTTGGTCATAACATAAAATAATATGCTTTTTATTTCTTCTCAAAAATCACACCTCTAAAAAAAACACTCTTTATAACTATTTAATGAAGTGTGCTGTGTGGAAAGCAATAAATTATTGTCAATTTAAACATTGTATGATAATTGACTTTCAGGAATTTATAAATTAATATTTTTTTTTTTCTTAGATGAGGCTTACACCAAGCTACATATTAATTATATTCACAAACATCACAAGGATTCAGGTTAAAAGAGTCAATTCCAAAAGTCACCAGAAAAAAAATCACTTACAAATCACCAAATCATCATCTCTTCTTAGACTTTGCCCAATTCATTGGAAAAATTGTTAACTTTAATTGGTTGAATGTGAATGTATCCTCAAGAGTCATAGATATACAATTATTGGTCTTTTATTGCGATAAGGGATCATCAAAGCAAATCTCTTAAGTGGTCTATATACACAACACACATACATACATAGGTGCGGTATCCATAGACAGCATTAAAATAATCAAATAATCTATTCCTTTATAAATATATTCCAATGTAGAAAACAAAGTGTACAAGTGTATATACTTGTACTCGTAAATGTATACAATTCACAAGCATCCAGAGAGAGAGATAATGTCCTTTTGATTCGTTTCGTTTGGTTTGGTTTGGTTTTTGTTGCAGACAATATTCATTGGAATTCCATTCAATTAAGCCTAAAACCGTTCTCTATACATACACAGTTAAATAAACGAGAGCTTAAACATATTTCCATTGAGAGCTATTTTGTTTTTCCCTTTCTATTTTTCATCATCTTTCAAAGGAGAATAAAGAGGGACGAGAGAAAAAGGATCCCTGTTTCTAATACTATGTATATCTAAGTCTTACTTATACATTCATAGAAGGAAAGTATCACTTTTCGGATAAAAAAAGGATACACACATACTTGTATACATTTTAAAGTCAAACCGATGATGATGAGTGAATTTATACAAATGGTTTCATTCAAATGAAACGAAAACCGAAAATGAAAATGAAACGCAAAAAGGACCGTCTTCTTCTTCGTTTTATCCTGCAGGACAATTTTAGATTAGGTGTCAATCGGTATTGTTGATTTTTCTTCTGTGTTCTTTTGCTTCCTTAAATACATACATACATACATATACATTTATATATTCCTGTGTATATAAAGTTTATACGAATATCAAATTTGATGTTTATTAAGTGAACTTTAAAATCGGATCCCAGTGGGGCTTAACGCTGAAAGTAAAAGAATCCACTTTGCCAGAAAGGATGTTCTTGTACATACACATACATATATGTATGTATGTATAAATATAGAAGTTTTAGCCAAAATGAAACAATAAAATTAGCATAGATAAGACTTTCAATTTGCAAAATGGTTATCAGGCTGAATTTAAGATCAATTGGGATCAATTTTTATGTATAGGGAACATTGATTTTGAAGATTAATTTTGAAAGTTTTATTGATTTAGGGAGTATCCATTCACATTATCCTTTTCAGAAAATTTTAAAAACATAGATTTCGATTAATATTCAGAACAACAGGTTGAGATTTTTGAACGAAGACAATTTTGTTTTGATTGATGTTAATAAAAAATGTAAGTGCGAGGTTTAAGTTAAGTCCGAGTTAACTCAAATAATTCGATGAGGTTTTAATTTATTTTGAACTGAACATTTGCTTTGAAACTTTTATCTCATCAATGTATTTGGTCCTTCAAGGTACATACTTTAGTTAAGGGTCAGAATTATTTTTTCAGATGTCTTGAAACAATCTCCATCTTCTTTCAAGTTAGTTTTTCTACGAATACTACCTTTTGTGAAAACTTTTAACATGAGTCGTTAGAATTTGAAGTAAAATTAATGGCCTATTCCATTTTTGAAATAATTACTAACAGTTAAGCAAAAATAACAAACATGGAGAGGTGAGATAGTTTGAGAGATTATTGATGCATAAGAAAAATAGAGTAGGGGAAAAAAGAGACCCCTGAGGTACTCCAGTGGACTACGAAAATATGTAAATATTGAGGTAATGATTTATCACTGTTTCCATGATCTCGAAAAGATCACTCTCCTGATGCATGAAAACTGAAGAAAAAAGTTTTAGGTACTCTAGATTGCTATAATTTTCTGAGCCTTTAAGTCTTACTTTCTTTCAAGTTCATGTACAGACAAAAATAGACTTCAGTATTTCTTCTAACATAATGTCTTCTAAATTCTTAAGAACTTATTCTCTTAGCTCTATAACTTCGAGAACTTTCTACCTGTTAGAGTGATAGTTAAAATCTTTGATAGAATTATCTCTGTTCCGAAAAGGAGCTGCAACTTTACTAGCGCTTCTAACAACTACTTGTTCAGTTAAACTTTCTGAAGAAATCATAAGAATCATTCTTCATCTTCTTCGTTCCTTTCTTTAACTGAAGTTTGAAGACACTAGAAATCGAAAGGTATTTGACAAGTCATAATAGTCTGATACCAGATGCGTTGATTTTTCAGAGTCAGAGTTAAAGGACAGGTATAAAGGATCAGTGCATTTACTAAAATGCCCGGAATCCAAAAAGTCCCAACAAAATGTGAATCAGATTCTTGAACTTAGTGAAGATCTTGAAGTATGACGTACCTTCCGTCAGGTGTTATTTAACGTCCCTAATATTGTTCATTCATTTTTTTCTTTTGGAATTCAAGAAAAGCTTTTACAGAAATTACTTTTCTTTATCAAAAACAATTTATAAACATCAATACTTCAAATTCTTAATCAAACGTGGAATACCACGATTTTTTCCATTCCACTAAAAAACACCGAAACCACATAATAAAAAAAATATGAAAAATGAAAAATCATATAAATAAGTAAGAAGTGGTTTTTTCATCCTCCGCCCGCCCTCTCGGAAATAAAATTTAAAAATAGAAATCCTCAAAGGAATTTCAAAACTTATTTGTCTCCATCAAATTTTTCCTGCCATTCTTTCATGGTCCACTGTCCACACACATCTCCCCCTCCCTCACCCTTCACTCGATGGTGATGGTAAAACATTTGAAAAGAATATTTTTTTCCTTCATCCTCTCCATCACCATACATGTATGTATAAGTTTTTATTTCTTCCACACAGATTTTATGTCCTTCCAGTGCTATGAATGAGCATCAATATGAATACATTTTATATTCGAATTCAATTGAAAAATTCCTTAAGGATTTTGAAGACTAACGAAAATGTTCGTGATTTCATTTTTTACTGCTTGATTTTTTTTTTTGTTCCTTACCCCGCAAAAAAAAAAAAAAAAAACCATTGATATAGCTTCCTTGGGTATTTGCATTTTTATGGTAGGTCGCTTGCTCAAAAACGCTATTTGGAACATTCAAATAAATCGGCTGAATGGAGCAAAGTTGTTTGTTTGTTTCCTTATTTCTTCTTCCTTTTTTTTTTCTGTATCTTATATTTATATATTCCTTACTGATGGTATAGGCTATTTCTATTCAATAGAATACTCTTGGAGTATTGAGATCCCGTAATAGTGGATTGGTGTTTGTTTTTTTTTTTTTTTTTTTTTTCCTGAATTTTTATGGAAGAAGAAACCCTGTTTCAAAGAGCATCCTTGGAAAGATTAAGTCGTTTTCATTGAACTTCTGTGGTGTTTGATGGTACAATATTTTTTACTGCTCAATTGAAGATAAATGTTCTTGGTTCTTGGTCTAAGGACGAGAGAGTGAAGAGACTGAAGATAAATTCATATACCTTATGTAGGTAAATCATTAAAGGACGACCTTTTTTTTGGGAAGAAAAAAAAAAACAAGAAGAATTGAAAATAAACAAACGGATTTAATCAATAACTGTTCAGTGGGTATATTTTTGTTTTTCTTTCTTCTTCGTTTATACACATGATGGAGCATGGAAAAATAGTATTGGTCTGACATGGAAAGAAGCCTCAGGCTCAAATATATACCTATACAAAAATAAAGCAATAAAATTATATTGGAACAGCTTAACGCAGATTAGGTATAGTGTATAAAACGAAGGTGATATATTGCCCATCCTTAAGACTCCAAGAAATTGAAGTTCACACGTGAATAGTTTCTTTTTAAGCATTTAAAGACTCCGAAAAGATTGTCTTTAAAGAATATATTAAAGCATTCAACTGACCAATTTTTGATAAATAATTTCAAAAACATATTTAATAGTGAAAAATTACAGTTTCTCTCGCATTTGAAATTGTTCTTTGAAAATTTGATCTTGGACTTTAACTTGAACTTTGAAGCAATAGTTGGGTTTCTTGTGCCAGAAAATTAGTGTGAGTAATATCGTATTGATATTTTTTCTAAATTTCAGTTTAGCTATTGAAATATCATAATATTCTAGATTTCTTCTAGGAATTTTCAAAAAGCTGCCACTTTAGTGTTTTAAGCCGAATCATTTTTGAACTAGAAACATACGCCCTTATTACGGTTGTCAACGATCAATACGATTTTTAATATTTATCAATAAAATTAATGAATCGGTATTATCGTTGTCAAAAATCAAAATTTTTGATAAACTGTGAACGCTCTTCAGAAATTAGATCTATTGTGAATGATTTAAATTGACAGTCTTGGTATTATGGTTGTCAAAATGTTTGTTGATTATCAAATTTTCAGTCAATCACAAATTCCTTGTTGATAAAATATTTTACGGATCGCGAAAGCCAAAAGCATGTCTACTATAGAACTATTTTTCGGTGAAAATGAAATTGAAGAAGAAAATTCTTTGGAGCAAGCAAAGATTCGAAGAAAATTACGCGATGTGAAGCATGAATTTGGCTGAACATATGTATGTAGATAAAAGATCTTTTTTAATTACATTACAAAAACTAATTTGGTTCGCTTCTAGATTCATTCAAAACTTTAGACTTTCGAAAGAAGCCTCCCTAAATGTATTTTTAGATATCAACGACAAGTTAAAGCCAACGAAAAGGCATCAATCCATCCCAAACATACGAAGTCTGGGTTCTCTTCCATCCGCTCTACCAATCTGGCGAGCTGATTTTTGTTGCTAACAATTTTACTCCTACGTAAAGAAGACACTTTAAAATTGAATAGCACCATTAATTTATTACAAACTACTTATATTTTTAATCCAAATCGACCAAAATAAAATTCGTGACACGAAACAAAAGCAGTTCGTTATAAAATTATAAATGAAATTGAAACGTCAAAAGTAAATAGGCACTATTCACAATAGATTTTTGATCTTTCTTCACAATGGATCAAAAAGTGATCAACTCGGGTTCATAATACCGATGTATCAATTGATTGACAAAATATTTCAATTGTCAATTAATTGATCTTTGACAACCGTAATAAGGCTGATAGAAATTAAGTTACAATTTTCTGGTTTAACATCTTGTTTTCGAACTTTAGCTTTGAGTAAAAGCTTGACTATTAATTTTAGACAAAAATCCTATTCAGTATTTTAGAAAACTATCAAAAAACTTTAAATTCCATGCCTAGTGGTTAAACTCACAAAATATTGACCAGTTACCTGATTTTCTAGAAATGTTTGAAGATACTGATTGAGTTTGATAGTTGATAACTACTTCTTCGTACTGAAAAGTTCACATTTTTAATAGATGTTTCCTTGTGACCTTTTAATTCACATTCACTGCAGTTTCCAAGAAAATTTAAGAATGAGATTAAAAGGAGTTTTGCATAATAGAAATATTTCGTCAAGGGATTTAGAATCCAGATCCAATGAGTGGCTTGTACAAAAAGCTACCCACTTCTTAATTCTAACGTCAAATCGGTTCTGCATATAGCAGCACGTGGAATATTAAAACAAAAATAACCAGGGAACTGCAAACCTTCTTTAATAGGTGTCTTCGAAACATCTTACGGGTTTTCTGACCTAATTGTATCTCCAACGAGGACCTACATAGGCGAACAGGTCAGGAACCCATCGATACCGTTATACGAAGGCGCAAGTGGCAGTGGATTGGACACACGCTTCCGAAAATGACTGCATTGCGGGCCAGGCAATGGAATAGAACCCACTCACACAAGAAGGAAGAAGAGTTGGTAGACCGAGAAGCACGTGGAGGAGAACAGTTGAGGAGGAATCTGCGAGGTTAGGAAAGAGCTGGAGAGAGCTAAAATAATACATCGCTGTAATACAGCACACAATACGCACGTAAGAGTAGTTGAGGCCCTATGTGCCGCTAGGGAATTCCAACGGCCTTCGTAGGTCTGAGGATCTAAGTAAGTAAGTGAGAATCCATACCTGACAAACTTGCAGTTACTATAATCATAGTGTCATCAATTATCTCACTGTGTCAGGCCTTATTTTAGTGCTGACTTTCTTAGAAGACTGATGTAGTCTAGTAGTGTCTGTATTCTCAGACAATAGTAATGAAGATACCTCTGTTATCTCAGGTTGTTCTGTTGTTAACGGAAGACTCTGTAACATCATTTCAGAATCACTATCCGTAAACAGCGACTTCTTAGGGCATATCGTAGATATCGTATTTGTGAACGTTTCGAACTTGACTGTTTTTGATACTAGTGATAAATTGCTCCGAAGTTTCTTAGGTCCCTGATAAAATCATTCTTCCTCGTATTACATAACATCCTTCCATAAATTTCTAAATAATATTATTAAGTCCTTAATTTTTAAAAAATAAAAAGGGTCAAAGGATGAGAATCTGTGTTCATATTATTCTAAGAAAAAAAAAAATTTTGATGAATGGAGTAAAATAGAGATGAATTTTATCTTTCTAATTCCTAACCAACCAATCTCGTATAATTGCTTGAAAATAATGGTTTTATTCTGCCTCTCTTAAATAAAGATTACCATTTTCTTTCTTTTTTCAAAATTCATACAAAAAAAAAAATGAAATGTTATTCTCATCCCAAGGATAAAGTAAATTATATCCTGGGGAAGTGTTTTCTGTTTTTATTTTCTTATTTGTTTTCATAAAGAAATGTTTACATTTTTTTTTTTTTTTTTTTTTTTTTTTTGTATACCAACGAATATAATAGCAAAAGAAGAAGGGTAGTGATGAACAAATTGTGTTGAAATTATAACCCTTAGTTGTTTAAGATTCAAAAGGATATACAATACACTTGACCATGATGATGGTGCGATGCGATGCGCAGAGATTACCCCTTAGGTAGTCAGCTAATGAGGTGAAGGCAAAACGCTTTAACAGCATCAGAAACAAAACAGAAACACCATGAAACAGCCAGCAGCGCAGCAGCAGCAGGCTAGTATATGTATAATGAATTACTTAACATTGAGGATAATGGATGTATAACTCAAGTGATGTTTAGTTTGTATTTAATGAGCAAAAGGATTATATAAATATGATTTAGGGTTTGAAGTTTTCTTTTTTTTTTTGTATGTTTGATGGAAGGTTATAAGAACCATCATTGGATCCCTGGAGCTTTTGATTCTTTCGAGATTATTAATACAAGTATATAACTTGCCATCCTGTGGAGTCCTAGTTTCCTTTTTCCTTCGAAATTCGAATTTCTCGAATTGAAAGTAAAGTTCATCCTTGCAAAGAAGTGAAATTGGATTTTTAGTTTCGTTTCTTTTGTATACTTGATACCTTTGGGGAGAGGTGTGTGTTCTTGGAAAGCCCCCATATCTGATAAATGGCAAATCAACCCAGATCCCCCAGGTCTCTCAGAACAACTGGACTGGTTGCTAATAAAATATTAATAAATAAACGATTAATTTTGTTCTTCTTCGTCTTCGGCTTCTTCTTATTTTCGTTGCTTTTACAAAGTAAGAAAAAAAAAAAGTGAAAACATTGCCATGGCAATAATATGATTCCTGTTTTTTTTTTTGTATTCCAACGATATCTTTTATCGCGTTGCAAAATTCATTGAGATTTCTTCAGTTTTGTTGTTGTTGTTGTTTTTTTTTATTTTTTTTTTTTTGGTTCATTTTAGTGCTGGTTCTACCAAATCATTCAAGAAGAATACGAAATTTATTTGAAATTCAATTTTCAGCAATCTCACACAAAGGATTTGCCAGCGAAGCAGCTAAAAGAGAACTTCTGAAATTCTATATCATTCTGTTCATGTTGATTTGCTCTCGAGGCAGAGGCAGGGAGAGAGTTCGAAAAGTACGAGTATCTAGCAGATACAAAGGTATACGAGTATAGTTAGTGTGATATCAAGGCTATGGTGTGTATAGGCAACTACTATATCCTACTCAGTTCTGAGTATCATATCGTTATCCGAAGAAGTAGGTAGTTCCTCCTGAATGGCCGAAAAAAAAAGTAAGACTCCCAAAGGTATTATATGTAGAAAATCTATGGAGATACATATACTTATATAGGAATCCTTCGTTGGTTTGGCTTGGCTTGGCTTGGCATTGCAATTGTGGAGCATAATAAAAATCACAGAAGCAAAATGATGTGGCGCGACTTTCGAGAATGAGTTTGAGTATATTTTTGTATTTTTTTTCTTCTATTTCTTTATACATATGTATGTACAGATATGTATATTGGGAACACACAAACGAATAGAATAGCGTAATGCAGGATGCTTTAGAAGGAAATCCCTTTGAATCATAGCATATCTATCAAAATATTTACTTTAAAATGTGAAATATACTTTTTCCCCTTTTTGCTTTTTCTTTTCGCTTTTCTTTGTTGCTCTCATTTCATGGCTTGATTTCGGAAGTCTGCACATTTAAAAAGCAATTGGAAAAAGTGTCTCACTCATCACATCACTTTTATATCTATCTATCTATGTCTTTCTATCTTCTCTTCTATGGAATTGATGTTGAATGAATTCTATCTATCTTACACCATTCAATAATAAGGAATTCTTCTTGTGGGTGTGACTGTGTGTGTGTGTGTGTGTGTGTGTGTGTGTGTGTGTGTGTGTATGTTTGCGGTGTTGGTATGTGTATTATCCTTTTTTATGCCATTGAATTTAATTTTATCAACTTTGCAGGATTCGATTGTGCATTTTTTTTTCTGTTATAGAAATTTGAAGAATAACTGTATAAATATGTACATAGAAAGATTTAATAGTGAAAAGGATGAATTGAGTAAAAATACATGTGTGTATGTGTAGTGTAGACAGATAGTCTGTGTGGTATTTTTGGTGAAAATGCAATTATACTCGTATGTTTATTTGATTTTTCAATGACATTTTCAATTTTAAATTTGCTGAAAAAGACTTTTGTGTACACAAAAGTTTTTTAAAATTTGAAAAAAAAATAATCATTAAAAGGATCACTTTGACAAAATGCAATTAAAAAATCTGTACAAGCCCAATGAGATTAAGATGTAATGCAATTGTGTAGGTTTAAAGAAATTTTATGAAGGGTATTTATAGAAGGTCAGTTTTTTTAAGACATTACATTTGGTAAACTCTGGAAAATCAGAAGGAAAAGAAATTAAGATGATTACTTTTACTTCTATCTTGACTTTTTTAGAATGTCATTTAAAATCTTAAAATACATAATTTTGAAAAAATCTATGTTTACTGGTATTGCCCTTAACTTTCATTATTTAACCTACTCTAATTTGTAGGCCTGTTTTGTCAAAGTTTTATGTCGAAAATTGTCTAAAACCGTTCCTTAAATTCATTTTATGATTTTGCTGTCCTCATTAAGCTACATTTAAAAATTTAATTCACTTATGTATATTGATTACAAGCTTACATGACCAGACATCCTGGGTCTAATTGATGGGATTAATGAAAATGTCAGAATTTTCATACAAAATTTGTCCTCAATTTTGTTTTTTCCATAAAAATCCTTTTAAGGAAGCTTTTAGTTTTTGATTTTTTTCTTCTAAGCTGAGCTAATTTGTATCCTTAGGGAAAATTCGTGCGATGCAGTCGTGTATTTTATGTCAGGGAATTCCTACATAATTACATAATTATGCTCAATTGCTCATTTTTTATTGTTTTGAATTTCCAAATAGAAACCTTGCAATAAAAAAATTCCAAAAGGAAAATCTCAATTATTCTTTTTGTATATATGTAATTCCTAATTATAATTTACTTTATATTTTGATATTTTGTATTTTGATTTCTTAAATAAGTAAGAGTCCTTTCTGTGCATGTTTTATGCTACCTTACCCTATACCTAATGCTAAGCCCTTATCTTAAATGTTTTGTTCGTTTTTTTTTTTATTTCCTTTGCCTTTCGTAATTTATCTTACCATATCGCCCTCACTTAATACCTCTTTCTAAGCCAATTAGGACCCTGACCCCCTTATATAGTATAGCCCTGACCGGGGACAAAGCAACTACGCTGATAAGTTCAAACCCTGTATAACAACAACAACAAAAAATCAAGGCAAAATAAAAAGGTTTATGGTTTGGTTTTTTTTTTTTTTTTTTTTATCTTGTTTTCTTCTTTATTTTACTCAAGAAAATTTATTCGAGGATAAAATATTTTACAAAGACTTTGACCATTGAAAAATACTGACCAAAAAAAAAAACTACAAAAATAAGAAACCAGACCGGAACGAGCTCAGCTGAAGGACAGAGATTGAAAACTTTTAATAGACCTTTAAGAAGTCTATGGGTAAACAAAATGCAAGAAAGGACAAAAAAATAAAATAAAATACAAAAAAAAGATTCCAACTCTCACAGCTTAGTTATGCAAACGATGAATATCAAATTGTGTTGGTTTATACTGTGGGACACTTTTTTTTTTCTCTTCCAAAGAGTAAAAGTTTAAAAACTCGTCCTTGAAACGGGCTACAGGAATACCTACATATATTTATATAAAAAAAAGGAGAAATGATAGATATACCGTACTTTAGGTCGACTATATGCCACCTACTCAAATATCTATTTGACCTTATGAGAATTGGGGGGTATTTAGGTGTAGTTTTGTAAAACAATACCTTACAAGTTGAAAGATTTTGGGGAATTTTCGGTACACAAAAAAAAAGGTCCTTCTTGTTGACATGAGAGATTTGTCTTCAATATATTATATATATTTTTTTTAAAAACATTTATGGGCTTTTAGGGCTTTGAACCTATAAGCCTCTGTTTATGCTGTTTTATGGTTTGTGTTGGTTCGAAATTCGTTGAAGATTTTATTCTATTTAAAGTTTTAAAGTTTATGATGATCACTGGTAACATTCAAAATAGAAAAATCTTTATCGAAATAATAATGGATTAAAAAAAAACAAATATTCCACATACGCCACAGTGACCCAAATCGATAAAGAGACATTTGAATGGGTTTTAGTGGTAAAATAATTATGTCGCTTTGGGTAAAAGTTCTTTTATTTGATAAATTGTATTATTGCAGTTATTTTTTGTACATTAACAGCTCCAGGTGTGACACTATTCATATTCTATGATAATGTAAGATATTTCCTCTCATAAAGGATATGTTCAATCCGCACTTGATATGAAATGCCTTTACATTCTATACGTAACTTCTTAGACGGTTTAAAAATTCAATTAAATTTCAATCTTTTGACCCGCTTTATCGGACTTACAAGGTGTGTATACGATTTAAACTTATTTTTTTTTTACTAACTCAAACTTTATGATTCTGCAGTAAGCTTTAACGCAATATAATACTCCGGGAAAAAAAAAACAATCTGAACCACTTTCATTTATTTATTTTCACGTTTTTAAAAACCACACGCACGACCACTGACGCCACCGCCATTGCCACCACCACCGGCCGCCGCCGACGACGCACGTAATAAGGAGTCAGAGGTGAAAAACGGCTTTTTGCAATTTGAGAAAGGAAGGAATGTATTTAACTCTGATTTCAATGATTCCTGTAATTTGTATATTGCCTTCAAGTCACGCATACACATACGAGTGTCAGTATATATGGCAACATTTTTATATATCGACTTTTAATATACGCAGTTGAATAATATATATCGATAGCACTTTCGATAAATTTAATTCAGCCATTTGTACTTTATTGAATTAAAAAATAAAAAAAAAATAAAAAAATAACCACAGACCTCATAAAAGCTGGCATCCGACTGTGTGCCTGGTAAGCTCTGAATTCTAGAAAAAAAAAAAACAAGGACTATCAATTCCAGCCTGCATCAATGCCTACCAACAATATAGTTGACTATATTTACACCAATTAACACAAATACAAGCCCGATAATTTATTGCTCGTGAATGATCTTAATTTAAAATAATGTAATAATATTGTAAATAAATTTTCTGAATAAATTCAACAATAAAAATAAAACACACACACACACACATTGATTGTGAGTCCTGGTACTGGACTGGCACATTATAAAAAGAGATTGAAAACCACAATTACAGCAATAATGGATTGCTGCAAGGAATCAATTTGATTTAAATAAGAGGATAGGAGAATGAAGCTAATAAAAAAAATACATATTTATACACAACCAAAATAAAGCACAAAAAGGACGATGTTTTTTTTTTTTTTTTGTTTGAAAATTAAATCCTTGGATAAATACTGTCATCTGGTGGTATTATTTTTTGACATCTTTTCTGTTTATTTGTATTTTTATTCTTCATCATTAATTTTTCGTTTTGTTTATTGTTTTATTTTATTTTTTTTTTGTTTTTTGTATTTTTATTTAAGCGATAATTGCAAATGATGATTAATTAGGTACATTTACATAGATTTATTTATCGTTGAAGGACAACATCGATTTTTTTCATGGATAATTAATTAATTTTTATATTTTGTATTTAAACATTTGCTATGGAAAAAAATAAATTATTGTTTTTAAATTTACCTGTTTTTGTTGGTGTTGATGTTTTTATCTGAAATCAAAATAAAAACAAAAAACATATTATTAAATATTTTTTGTTTTCGGTTTAAGAGAAAATTGGTTTTTATATAATTTTATTTGTAAAAAAAAGAAAAGAATTAATTGAATAAATGGGTCACACGCGCTTGGTTAAATATTTTAAAAATCATATTATATAATTGTTACAATAGAAAATATTAAAACAAATCATTTTTTTTTCCCTTTAAGTATGTAATTAATAAATGGGGTATTGTAATATCAACTAAAAGAGAATTAAATATTAATTTACCATAAAGTTCTTAATAACGTCAGTTTTGGTTTATCAATATTTCGATATTTTTTATAGACTTGATTGTTGCCTTCAAATTCTTAACTTTTTTCTTGTACAAAAATTAATCCATGAAAGAAAGTTTTTAATTTAATTTTTTTTATTGTTCTAAAGGAAGGATTTTTTAGGTGGTCTTCTATGGTGCTTTTCTTCAACTCCCTTCTCCTTACGTAGAAGCATGATTCCAATTCAAAACTGTTGATGGGTTTTCGAGCTTTTGGATTTAAGTAGGTTCCGTAAGTTAAATACTATGAGCTATAATTAGTGAACAAGTTTGCAGAATTCCTCTCTGGAACTCCTTGTAACCAAATCTTTCAAATAAATTACTACTTTTTGAAAATATATAAGACCCTAAGTATGAAGAATGTCTTCAAAACTTTAAGCTTCAAAAATTTCCCATACATAATTAATTTGTTAAAATAAATATCTAAAATTTCCAAATATCTAAAATACAATAATTTTTGATCTTCTAAACTTTATAGTAATTTTGAAAATGTTAAAACTTTTTGATACGTCAAATTTAGATCAATCAGACAAATCCTCAATTTAATTTTGAGTGTTTTGCCATTCTGTGATTACTTGATGCCAAAAAGTTAAATTTTTAATGACTGCATTTTTAAAACCCATAGAAAACTCATAAAAGTTTGGAAGGTCATTTATATACACGTCTACGCCCAGTATGACATTTTTGAATTACTTTGTTCTTCTCGATTCTAGTAAATTCATTTTAAATTTAAATATTTTTGGTTAAAATTCAAATCTATCATTTCATCAATTTTAATCAATCTTCAACTTGTTTTAAGAAACGAATAAAACAAAAAAATTCTATTTTTAATTTCAGAAAATAGTTCAAAATTTCAAGATGAAAAAAAATTCTTCTTGTTTTTTTCCCAACAAATTATTCTCTCGCTTGCCACTCAAAATTTTACATATTTCAAAATTGTTGCTGCACGGTTGTTGCACTATAGTTTGGCATATTTCATGCACCTCCTTTCCTTTATTTAATTTGAACATTTTCTCAACATTTATGTTATAGTTTCATCTCTTTCAAAATTCTCCAATTCCCTCTCCCCCCTCCCTTCATCAACTGCATCTGCATACCTCATGTACCATTTATGAAATGTTACCCTGAAGTCCATCAGGGAGCATGAGTACGTATATATGTATGCATAAAATTCCATCTGAGGATTGTAATTTTCTACCAAAATCACATTTTGATGGACTAAATAGCGCAACTTCTCCATGTGTGTATGTGTGTGTGTGTGTGTGTGTGTGTGTGTGTGGTAAACTGACTCTTAAGGAACCCTTCGAGACGAAGTTTGAAAATTCTTTGATTCGAAAAATACGTACTTCCTTGTTTATAAGGTCTCAGGACTCATCAGTCAAAGTACATCATACTCGTATCCAACTCAAACTTCGAAGTGTGAGACCATCCAATCGTCAAAAACTCTATTTTATGGGTCGAGTTATGCTTCGGAAATCTTCACTTCACTTTACTCAAAACAATGCAAGTAAAAGATAGACCTTTCGTCTTTGGGTTCTGGTTCTGAACTGAATTTATTTTATGTATCATTCTTAATTCTAAAGCTCTTCTTAAATTACCTAAAACTTAATGCTATTTGACACTGCGTGTGCCGGAAGTGCAAAATAAGTAAATTGGGAGAATGTGGTAGAACGTGGGAAAATAAGTAGATGCAATTTGAAATATGGGAATGTGGGAAAACGTGGGAAAATAAGAAGTTGCAAGTTGAGATAAATGTATACTTATTATTAACTCCTCCCATCCTTAAGACTGGACGTCCTCGTTCATGATGTTCATAACGCGTAATTTTAAAATTTCTTCGTCTAAAGCTGATGAAACATTGTCTGTTTTTGTTGTGATTTTAACAGTTTTCGGCTTAATTTTAGCGTAAAGCAGCACGAAAATCACAAGTGCAAGTATAGCTATGGTGCCATATAGCATCCATTTGCTTGTCTCGAGCGTAATGGAAAATTCTTTTATTTTTTGGTTGTTGATAATGTGCAGCTTGTGTAAGCGCGCGAGCGTAATTTTTTCGTTAAAGACAACTTCATTCAAAATAGTTCGTTTTGGTGCTGGTAGGTGATTCACTTCGAAAGACTTTTCTGTGAAAAATTGTTTGCCATTGATATTGATTTTACCATCGTATGTTATTAGGAAGGTTCCATTCAGGACGATACGCTGACCTTTTTCTTCTAAAGTTATGTTTTCATCCCTGGCTATTATAAGTCCATTTTTTACGACTTCGATGTTTTTGATGTCGTCGGTAGCATGAGTCGTGGGGCAGTGTGCCGTATTATTATTAAGGAATTGGGAAAGGCAAGGATTTTGGGAATCTATTTTACAATAGGAATATAAAGGAGCTTTCTTACAAGTACTTAATATTGATATTGAATTTTTTTACAACTTGCTAAAATATTCGAACTTAAATCTATTATTTTAATCTTAATTAAATAAACTAAAGAATTACAATGGTAATACATTTTTACATCGTCAATATTTAACAAGTCACTTAAATCGGTTATTTCCTCTGTGCTAAGAATTAATGGATTGAAAATGTGGAAGGTCTGAGTAATGTTAACAAGCGTTCAATTTCATTTATATCCTGAAGCAGCATTTCTTTGTATATTTCGATTTTGATTTCCTTTAATACATTTCTATTTTCTGACAATATTATATCAATTTCCGAAAAATTTGTAGTATGTTTAAGATAGAAATTGTCTTCGTAAATGGCAACTTCTCCTGCAGGAATAGGAATGAATAGCGCTGAAAAATAGTCAACAATTTTTGCGGCGCCTAGCCATACTTTCATAAATCTAGAAATAAAGTTTTATCTTAGGTTATTTTTATGCGCTTGTCTTCCTTCAATTACAACAGCTGTGCCTAAATCAGCCTGAATAGTTTTTTGATTATAAAGTTTGGATAATTTATTTCCAATTCTCTTATTAGTTTTTACATATACCTTTTCACCTGGATTAAAATTTTTAGCCGTGGTATTTTTATTGTGGAATTCAAGGTCTTTGTTTTGTTTAATTTTTAATTTTGAGATTATTGCATTTGTCATTTTTTTAGAGATATCGTGAAAAATTTCTGAAGGCTTATAACCTGTTACCGAGTGTATTGAGTTGTTATATTTGTAGGTTGATAGTAGCATTAATTCAACAATATCTGTTGTACTATCCTTTGTACACCTAGCTATTTCAGCAAGAGTCGAATGGAATCGTTCAACTTGTCCATTGCTTTTACTGTGGAGTGCTGGTACAGAATGTGTAGAAATGTTAAATTCGTTTTTTAGTAATGCTTGCGTTGCAATTGATGTAAAAGCACCTTCATTATCTATAACTATTATTTTCGTATTTCTAAATTGGGAAATTATTTCGATTAATGGGTTTTTTATGTCAACAGAATTTCTGGATGGAATATGTTTTATAATGGCAAATTTAGAAAATTTGTCTATACATGTTATAAAATATTTTCGACCAGTATTGTAAATATCTAAATGCAAAATCTCTCCTACATACGTGGGAATTGGTGTTGCACCGATCGGATGTTGCGCTGGTCTACGCTGATATTTATTTTCTTTACAAATTTTACATTTAGAAGCGTATGTGTTACATAGCTTCATAAGATTTGGAAAATAGTATTCTGAGATTATTTGTTTGAAGTTTTCTTTTGGTCCTCTATGAGCTCTGTTGTGCTCATTCATGATAAGTTCCTCTTGATCGTTTGTGTTAAACACATCTTGAACAAGTTTTTTTGCATATTTAATTTTTACTTTGGGGAAAGCAATCATGAGGTCATTTTGTATTTTTCCTAAAGTTTCAATGTCACAGTGGATTCCATTGGCTAAGTGCGTATGAAGAACATCACGCATTATTTCGATAAGTTCTCCGATGGAACTGAATGTTATTGTATGTCTAACCTGTTTTTGGAAAAGAATTTTAACTTTTTTGCTTTTTCGAGAACCTTGACTAATAAAGATTTGATTTTTGAAGCAATTTATTGGATTTTCTACTGAAGGTATTACTTTTGTTAAAGACTCTTCGCTGTGAACCGTTTCTCTGGAGGTAGAGTACGTGTTAATATGTTGCCGAGATAGTGCATCTGCTACCTTGTTTTCTTTACCAGGTTTGTAATGAAAGGTTGGAGAATATTCCTCAATAAATGCTCTCCATCTCTTCAGTTTGGTGTTAGGATTTTTTTCAGAGATCGCAAACGTGAGCGGTTGGTGATCTGTATAGATATGAATATCGGGCGCACCATATAGATAATTTCTCAAAGATTGCAATGCCCAAACTATTGCTAGCATTTCACGTTCGTTCGTAGCGAAATTTTCTTCAGATTTACTCAAAGTTCGAGATATCATTGTGATAGGTCTACCACCTTGAGACAGAACGGCACCTATTGCTTGTGATGAAGCATCGGTAGTCAAATCCAAAGGTTTTTGAAAATCGGGATAGAATAGCAAAACATCTTCTGAGGCTAAAATGTTCTTTATTCTATTAAAGGCACATATAGCCTCAGTATTAAGGTTAATTTTGATGCTTTTAGACTTATTCGTTCCTATATTTCCGTTATCTCCTCTTAGGTATTTTGTTAAGGGTTTGGTTATTTGAGCATAATCTTTAACAAAACGACGGTAATAACCAGAAAGACCAAGAAAAGATCTTAGTGCACGAAGTGTTTTTGGCAATTCGAAGTCTACAATGTCTTTGACTTTATTTGGGCAGGTTTTAATGCCGTCTCCAGAGACAAGAAATCCTAAAAATTCAACCTCATGCTTAAAAAATTTACATTTTTCTGGAGATATTCGCATGTTGGCGTTGAAAAGCTTAGAAAATATTTTTCTTATGTCTTCTAGATGATCTTTTTCTGTCTGCGAAAAAATGATAACATCATCTATATACACATGACAACATTTGCCTATGTCATCTCGCAATATGTTGTCTATTGTTCGCTGAAAAATACTGGGAGCATTTTTCAAGCCGAAAGGTAATCTGCAGAACTCGTATTTTCCATTATTAATGGAAAAAGCAGTTTTTTCCCGGTCCTTTTCTTCTAGGAGAATTTGATGGAATCCGGATTTTAGATCTATTGTTGTATAGAATCTAGCTTGTCCTAAATTTGAAAGGATTACTGAACTTTCTGGAATAGGATACCGATCTGGTATAGTGCGTTCATTTAACTTTCTATAGTCAAACACTAACCTAGATTTGGGAGTACCGTCTTCGTTAATGCCTTTTTTCCCTACTACCAATATGGGAGTGTTATACGGGGAATGTGAAGGCCGAATTATTCCATCACTCAGCAGTCTTTTAATTTCCTTATTTACAAAAGGAATTGCTGCCATATTGTATGGTCTTGGTTTTGAATATATTGGTTCTGAGTCTATTGTTCTAATGGTTGCTTTTATTTTTGTATTAAAAGGTAATCTCTCATCCGGTTGGGCGAACACTTCTGAAAAATCTTCGATTATTTCCTGAAATTCACTTTTGACGGTGTTAGGAATTGTTTTCATATCGATATCTAAATTATTAACTTGTTCGCATTCCGAAAATTTGATTTCCATTTCCCCATTTTCGTAAATTAACAAAGAACGTTTTGTATCAATTTGCGCTTTTATCTGCGTGAGAAAATCATACCCTATAATCGCATCGAAGGTTTCTAACTGGGGGAGGATAAAAAACTCTGTTATTATACCACAAAATTGTATTTTACATTTGTGAGTTACTTTATTTTCACCGTGAAGGGACTTAACCTTAAAATGTTTACTATTTGGAACTACTTTTAATTGAGGAATTTGTTTGATATAGTTTTTGGCTGTACCAGTGTCTACTAGGATTCTCAATACAGTTTTGCCATTGAGTTTCTTTTCAACAAATGGTAAAGCCGACTTTATTCTAAAAAATGAATCTGATCTTCATATTCATGTTCCTCATCGAGGTTTTCATAATCGTCTTCGTATTCGTCTAGAAAATTAGTTCTTTGGGCTTTCGATAGTGGTGCCCTGTCGGATTCAAGTGAGCGCTTCGGTGCCCTGTTCTCAAAGGTTTGCGGCTGTTGCCTGGTAGATTGTTTGTGACTACCCTCTGGCACCGCTGCTGGTCGAACTTGTGACTTTTTACTGCGTCTGTATATTGACGAGTTGTCAACGCTCATATGATCGTATGCCTCTGATTGATGGTTTTGCTTCTGCTGGTTATCAGTCGAGGAAACTTGGGCTTGGGGGGCTTGAGGTTTTCCTTGAAAAACACGTTTATAGTGGGGGTTGCTTCTTGGAAAACCACTTGTACTAGCATATGGTACATTTTTATCAAATGCTCTTGCAAATTCGTACCTGTGTTGGTTAGCCTCAAGTTCCTGTGCCTTCGCTAATGCAGATGGCAGATCTTCACAACCAGAAGAAAATAAAATATTGCAAATAGGCTTGTTAAGGCCTGAAATAAATACTCGCAATGCATCTGCTCTGTATTTTGATGCTAATGAGTTAATTAGTAAATTATTGCCTGAATATTCCATTGAAATTTTATTGGTGATAGACGTGAGATGTTTTTCTATTTTGTCGTAGTACTCAGAGATCGACAAATGTCCTTGACATAGAATGCTCATTTGGTTTTCGAGTACGTGTAGTGGGCGCTTGTCAGAATATGAATTATCAAGACGAGCAATTATTGCCTCGAAATTTAGAACTGTGTTGAATGACGATAAAATTAAATCGGCAGATCCAACAACTTTGTTCCTAATTATTGCAACGGCTTGATAATACCTCTCTGATCCATTATATGGATCGAATAGTGCTATTGCGGTCTTGGCCGCTTGACGCCACGAAATATATCTCGCACGTTCACCATTGAAATCTGGAACGGATTTCACTACATCGAGTGATATTTGACATACTACTTCGGGTGTCGCGACAGAAATAGGTTGGTAGGCAACAACTGTCTGTGGTAATTGAATTGAATTTAATTTTTCGGAAAGCTCGAAAATTTTTTCATTTAACCTATCATTATTTGTTTTATTTTCTACCCCTAAATCTGCCATTCTTTTCACCATTGTCTCACAAGCTGCTTCCACAGCTACCCGCACGGCTGATGCTATAGTTTGCGCGATTTCAGACATTTTTTTTAAAGCACAATAATTCTAAGCACAGTCACAAAATTAAAAATATTTAAACTCAATGAATATGGATGGTAATAGATAATTAAGCACACAAATTGTATAAAAATAAAATAATTAATAATAATTACACAATAAATAACTGTATCTGCATCTTCTATTGGTTTTTTTTTGCGGGTTCTTCTCTAGGTGTGGGTTCTTCTATGGTTACTTCCGTGGTCGATGTTTTTGTGGTTTATAATTTGCTCTATTCTCTTTATACAAAGATTTTCGGAGCACACAATACTAATCGAATTTCTTAACGTTGGGCGCCAGTAAAAGATAGACCTTTCGTCTTTGGGTTCTGGTTCTGAACTGAATTTATTTTATGTATCATTCTTAATTCTAAAGCTCTTCTTAAATTACCTAAAACTTAATGCTATTTGACACTGCGTGTGCCGGAAGTGCAAAATAAGTAAATTGGGAGAATGTGGTAGAACGTGGGAAAATAAGTAGATGCAATTTGAAATATGGGAATGTGGGAAAACGTGGGAAAATAAGAAGTTGCAAGTTGAGATAAATGTATACTTATTATTAACTTGCACACGAGGGGATTTCCTCGCCTCTGATGGTGTACACCACCAACATGCATCGCATCTTGCAATCGGGCCTACTTCATGTGGGCTTATGTATCATGTTCGGAGTTATGCACCCCCAAGACGTCATGGTTTTTGACATCTAATGTAAACATTTATCCACATACTGCAGTTCTTTGAAGTTTCATAGTAAATTTTCTGCCCACTTCTTCTTCGTTCGCGTCATTGTTCCCTTGTCGTCGTCATCGTCGTCGTCGTCGTGCGTTCGTGATCATGTTCCACTTCACAAGCTCCACAGGCTCTACAGGCTTCACATCAGGCTCAGCAGAGGAGCAACTCAGGAAACAAGGAATTAAGAATGAAGGGGAAAAAGGGTTTAATATTCAAGTTGGTTGCAGCCCCAGCCAAGGATAACATTTAAAATTAACGAAAAAACTTTTGAACGGAGATGAGTTCGTTGTGACGGCGGTGATGGTGACGATGATGATAATGGGGTCGGCCAAGTATGAGTATGAGTTTGAGTTTGGGGAACATGTACACATGTTCTATAGTTAGCCACCTTTTCGCGGAAAGGGTTGCCATCACACTCGTACGAACCTGACTGCTGCTCCGCTGATGGGGATTTTGGGAGATCCCATGTCGGAATGCAGGATAGTTACGGTATTCGAGAAGGGAGATTGTGAAAATATTTCCCTTTTGTTGTTACACGTATGTCGGAATTTTGTTGTGGAATGCTTTCTATGCCTTTTAAAAGACAGAGATGAATATTTTATTAAAAAGCCCTTGGCAGCAAAGTTGTGCGAGCCGGGTGAACCCCAGCTTATTTGTGGCACGAGGCTTTGTTGGATGTTCGGATGTTGGCGTTGGGTCTTGCTCCTGATGATGATGATGATGATGATGGGTGAATAGGAACCTGCTAAGCATGGAAAGCACAACGGGTAATATTTTTTATCTTTTTTTTAATGTTTAATTTTATATTCACACACACACACACAAATATCATACCTATGTCTATGTGTTTATCATTATTTTTTTTTTGTACAAAAGCACAAAAATGTGTGGAAAATTAACTAACATTGTTCAGGAAAAAGCACACATGAAAGTTTTAAAGTTTAGTAATTATGATTCTGACAATCATGAAGGCGATGATGTCAGCAGTAGGAGATGTTATAAATGCTGTATGATGATGCTGCTCCATGTCTGTCCTGATGCTCCTTGATTCTGAAGCTGATCCTGATGGTGATGATTATGAAAAGATGATGATGATGATGAGGTGGGACTTTTGGGGGCCACAGGAGGAAAAGACAAGAAGTGGAAAATATGATGCTTTGATAATTATTACGAAAGTTATGTTCTTCTTTTTGCTTGCTGCCGGAGAGGTTAAGGGGTTTTCTACATTCCATCATAATTGTGGTTTATTGTACTCGTATGTACATAATATAAAACAAACGAGAATTTGGAAGAGATTTAAATTTTAAGTGAATAATAAAATTTAAGTAAAATCAGTTTCATACTGTTTCGTCAGAAACAGCATTTCAGGACCAGTTTTAATTTTTTGTCAAAAAATAGTGTAATTTTGTTCAAGGATAATCCTTAACCTCATTTAATTAAAATGAAACAAAAAAAAACTAAACAGTAAAAATATTGATTTTTAAACGCAATTTAACTTTATCGCTTTTGATGCACATGCACATGCATATGCATATGTCGTTGTCAATTCCGCCGCGTGCTGCTGCTGCTCGACTCGTCTGTCGATTATACACAATAATGCATGATTGACGGAATATCCAATTTATATGCAAAACTTGATGGTGGCCACAAATTACCACTAAATCAATTTGTTCTGACGCTTGCCGCCCGCCGCTCTCGATTGATGTGTGTTAATGCGTTTGGCTTTTAGACGGTTATAATGAATTATGCAACAATTTATTTACTTTTTTTTTTTTTTTTTGGTTGTAGTTGATATGTGTATATGTATAAGGATGCATAAATATTTGCAATCGATTTCTAATTGTTTTTTTTTATTATTTTGTATTCATGTAATCATGAGGATATGTTAAAAGGATATTTTTTTTTTGCATTTTCCACAAATGGCAAAAACAATGTTATATTGGTTTATAAATTTATTACAATTATGACATAATTTAATGTTTTAAATGAATACATAATGCTTATGTAAATATACATACAAACAATTTGAGGTTTTGTATTATTTTATTTTTAACTTGAAAAATTATAATTAATTCTTCATTGTGTGTTGCATTTAAATAATTCTAATTATGTAATTTACGCATCATAATTTTAAAGGTATCAGGTATATGGTTATTGATTACATAATAATTTGACTTTTGATTCAACAATATCATAAATAAATATTTATTTAATAAGAATTATATCGATATAATAATAATTGTGTCTACAATTTTGCATTAGGGCTGACCACAAACTGGGAAAACATACCGAGTCGATATTATACCTTATTAAAGCAGTCGAGAGGAAAAACCAGAAGAGATTTTCAAACCGATGTTTTCTGAGAGTCCTAATTAGTTGCTCACAAAACCAATAATTTTGAGTTTCGGTTTCAAATTAAGTGAAATAATTGGATTTTGAAATGGTAAATTTTAGAATTTTTTTATTTTTCAATTTGTGAATGTGTTTTGAAAACAGTTTATCGGTAAACATTTGGTTAAAATTCTGTAACTCTGACTTCCCTGAATTGTCAAATCAGTTGTAATTAAAACAGTGTTACCAATATACCATAATATTCTTTCTTTTCTCTTTTAAAACAGAAAAAAATGTCTGCATTGTAAAACTAACCAAACTCAAGAAACCAAATTTTTTAATTTGTTGAAATTTTAAGACGCGAAATCTACTACAGCATTTAATTAGTCCAATGTCAAAGTTTCTCATCAAAAGACAATTCAAGGTTAATGTATTAAAGTTTAATTTAATTTTAAAATTTCTTTATCAAAAGCATTTACAGAATCAAAACAATAAAACTAAGCTTTAAAAATCAAATGCTAGACGAATCTTTATACCCCATGAATAGCTAAGTATATTCTTTTGGGTCATAAAATGGTTTTTTTGTCTATAAACCATTAACTTCTTACCCAAATGAATCTTTTAGTCTAACACAAAGTTTAATGGTTTCTATGCTCTACTCGTGCATCGAAGCGAATTTGGTTCATCTTCTTACTTAATCAAAGCTTTAATGTATTGTTACACTATGTGCATATCGAATTAGATGGAAATTGAATTTTGAATAAACTCTCGAATCAGTGTTGCCACTTTATTCAGATCAGAGCTGTCCACGAGACAAAACAGCTTCTAGAGAAAGAAAACAAATACTTTTGACACCAAACCTTTTTTTTAATACATCAAAGTTAGTTGTAGCTGTCTTTGGCAGCTTTCAATGTTTGACAACTTTCAATGTTGAAATCAAATCATATTTAGACATTCCGTTAAAAATTTGACTCTGAAGCCATGAAATCGAACGTTTTCAAAAAAAAAAAAAAAAATACTAAACACAGCACATTTCCTAATTTTTCCGATGGTTTCGAATTAATGAAAAATTTGGAATATTAAAAAAATTACATTTTGATAGCCAATAAATTACAATTTTTTAAAAATAATAATCAAATAAAAGATTTGAACAATAAACCCCAAATATTAGACATATTTTATGCATAATCATGGGGAATATTCACCTTGACATCTGTGTTACATTTACAATGAGTTGACACAAGTAAACAGTCAAACTAAATGTCATAAATGACAGTTACTGAGTTTATATTTTGTTTACTTTCAATCTACAATGGACAGCATTTCTTGCGTGTAATAATTGTAAACAAAAAAATTCTGATTTTTTGTTCCTAAAAATACAAATTTTAATTTATGTATAATAATTTAATTGGGTCTTCAAAGAAATTTAAACTGGCAACACTGAATTATTTTCAATGCACCAGATTTCAAAGAAATGTTTCAATGATACAAATTAAACCAAAAAATTTAGTTAAAAAAAACCATTTGCAGAGAAATTTCATTACAACAAAAAATCTATCTCCTCCGACACACCTATGTATGTATTTTACACCCACCGCAGGACTATATAAAAGGCTTTATAAAGGACACTATAGAATATATTCAGTAAAAAAAAAAAAATAAACTCCAAGGGATTTCAATTTCACTCGAAGGCATTATAATATTTAATTTTATTCTATACAAAAAACTAATACAACTATCCACAATTAGGTAAGTGCAAAGTGAATACATATGTATGTCTGTAATTATAATATACAGTTATAGGGTGTGTTATATTTTTCATTACTCTTGATAATATTAATAATTAGATGACTGTTTAAATATGCACAAGTCGACAATACCGAACCGGCGATGTGGTTCTAAGGATATAATAACCTTAGCTATGTATATAAATGTGGGAGTATATCACATACACACATTATAATGCGCGTAATATTAACGTCACAGTTACAATCTGCCCAGGACGACACCCAACGATATCATAGTAATGGTCAGTAGTTAAAAGTGCTCCCTCAACCACTATGGAACTTTGTATAATACAGAAACTATGTATGCACAGCAGTTAGCTAGGAGTATACTAAATGTATGTGTGTCTATGTATGTATATAAAGTCCTGTCCTGGTGGAATAGAAATATACAATTGCGCTTAATTAGGTCATTCCGGGGTAAACTTATGGATAATTTTATTATAAACTAAAGGGAAATGCAGTCACTGTGGACTATGGGCTATAAGCCATGAGCAATACGTGCTACCAATGCATGATGGTATAGAATGGTGGTGGCCTTATGGATTTGAAGTCCTGCGGCTGTTTGCACTCGCTTTCCATATACTATACTTTGTCCAAAGGACATATTATAAAAAATTGTTTTAAATATTTTATAAACTAGAATCATGATTTCTTTTTCCAAATGAGTGCCAATTGAAATTTTTTTAAATATAAAATTCTAAAAACGCAAATACCCAAGATAATGATTTGTATAATATATGCAAAAAGGATATATTTGCAGAGAATAATTATGATGGCTTGGCATTGACAATGATAATTGTTAAGTAAATTAATAATATCTACTTTTTATGTACATACATATTATTAGCTTGACCCTAATTTTGAAAGAGATCAAGAGAGCGTTAAGTTTTACAAGGAGTGTATAAGTGTTTGTATTTCACTCAAAAAAAAAAAAAAAACTAAAATCTAAAAAATTGAAATAATTGAACAAATAGATTGAGATTTTTTTTTGTAAATGTATGTTATGTAAAAAAAATTATAATTCTAGGTCATGAAATTTATAAAATCAATTTGAATAAGAAAGAACTTATGAAATTGGTTCAAGTTGTATTAAGTGGTAGCAAAGTAGACTTCTACCACTTCAAAAGTTAACGAAAAATAACCATTTTTTCATTCCAAATTTTAACACTTTTAAAAATGCATACAGAACTGCAACCAATTGATTTCTAATTAATTCACTGTTTCGAGTTTCCTATTCGAATCAATTTCATATTAAATATGGTACTTGTATTTATAAAGATAAAATAAACACTTTTCCAAATGAGAAAATTCCCTTTATATACTGGTACCTACATACTTATAAAAAAATTGAGGAAAACAGAACAACTTTTTCTAAAAATTCAGGACCTTCTACCATCAGGACAATGGTACACGTATTTAGTAAGTTGGTCATCCCGTTGTCGTTGGCATTGTCGTATTTTCCTTGGAACTTGAACAACCATAACCACATAGAAATGAAACCATTTAGTAAGATGTGACCAGACCATAAAGGAAAGGACTGCTAACGATGACGACGACGACGACGACGATGCACGACGACGACGACTACTAGGACGAGGTCGACCATGGTGGAAGTAGGTGTATCAGTCGACACATCTGGGATAGTATACCTCGACTCCTGGGTTCTTCTGGTTGCTCTGCTTCAACTCTATACGATGATGATGATGCCTTTGTGTAAATGTTGTGAACAAATATTTTCTCAGTACATAATATCATAAGGGCTACGAACCTTATAGATATACGTACGAATAAAGTCCTCGTATATATGTAAGTGTGTATGTAAAATCGAAAGGACTATTTTAATTGAAATTCAGTACAGAAACTCTCTAAACACACATTTTATGTTAACAAAGACAAACAGTTGTTTATGATTCCATTGTTTAAATAAATATCTTTCTGCAATTGCATTTTGCATTTCTATATATGTATGTGTGTAAAATGAATGTGTGTAGATGTATTTATGTAATTTGTGTGTGTGTGTGTAATTTTGGATAAATATAAAATACTGTGCAAATGAAATTTATCTATTAAAGTTGGACTGTGAGATTTTGTTGCTTCAGATTTTGGTTTGTGGTAAATTCTGAAGCGCAGGGTTACTTAATTTTGGCAACTTAATATTGGAACATCATAAGAGACAAAACTATGGAAATGAAATGCGGAAAATCAATTAAATATGTATCAAAATTTTGTATGTAAAATTAATTACAGCAGTTAAACAGTAGTTTCTCCATTTCTAGCTTTCACAGGACCTCATCCACATTAGACCAAAATTTTGTACTAAAGACTAAAATTTTTGTCACGAAAATTGTCAAATCAAGAATCTGTCATTTCTTCACAGTACTGTTTTTCTTTTCATAATCATAATCAACTTCTGACGACAATACATGCAGGTAGTTGATAAATATACACACGAGTATATCATATTTTTTATAGTGTGTGTGTTTATTTATCTGAAATTTATCTTAGACAAAGAAATTATTATTTATTAAAACTTATTTAGTTTTGATGTATTCTGGGAGTCACTGATATATGCACACTATATGCATTGCATATGTAGTAGTTTGAAATTGAAAGACTTCTGGTCGAATAAATTTAGTTTTTGGAAGAAAATTAGAAGCAAATTGAAATAAAAAGCACAAAACTATACAAGAGAAAATGAGGTCAATTGATAGAATAACCACAAATTGATTAAATCTACGAGTCTAACTTTGACTTGACTTTTTCCCAATATACATTACAATTTTTATTAATTTAATTTTTTTAAAGTTAAAGAAACACTATTAAAATTGCTTCTTTGTCTAAATTTGTTTCAATACGAATATGAATCACCATTCAAACACAATCCTTTGCCCTTAAATTCTCAACTCTCAAAGCAATTTCCAATATAATTTCAATTGGTTCAGTTTTACTGCATAATTTCCCACATACCACACCACCACAATAATTTTCATAATTTCTATTGTCTGTCTGTGTCTATACAATTCCAGCCAAATGCCAAAACATTTATCTCCAGACATTTTCTGCCCACGATTTCCAACTCCAACTCCAACACCCAGAACTAACAATTCGAAAAGAATAATTTTCCGTCCTGATCAAAGGACCCTCAAAATGCAAGCAACAATTTTTCTTCTTTCCGTTAATTCATACATACATTGCCTCTCTTCTTTCCATTTCTATCCTTTATTTGCATTATTCGAGTCTTATGCCATACACACACATACGTATAAGAAATCCTTTTTTTGGCCTCCATCACCATCATCAAACATGCATCGCCAACGTTTAGCTGCAGGATAACAATTTTCGTTGGACTCATGACTTCCTCTCTCGATATCAACCCCTCCCCCCATCAGTTGCCATCGCCCATTTATTGCTGGCATAGTGCAGAGATCCCAGAGTTTCTATCCTATCGGTCGGAAATCACAAAATGAAAAAGGAAAACCCATCAAGCGCCATCTGATTGCATCGATTGGGTTCATTGAACCGAATAACTAGTCAAGCAATAAAACTATACGGGGGCGGGGTTGGGGGTTCCATACGGAAATGTCCTGTGGAGTCTAGGAAGGTTTTTTTTCCACATATTCCACACTTCTTCCTACAGCTCACACCTTCGGTACAAAAACTTGACATATTCCTATAGCTTTCCTTGAAATTGGTGGGTGTGTGTGTGTGTGAAATAATTGAAATAACATTTGGACGCCACTGACGCGTCGCTTTAGTTGCCCCAACACCAACACCAATGACGCTGTGTATACGAGTATTTTGCCGCGCCACCATCATGAATAATCTAAAATACATTCTTTCCTTTTTGCACTTTTTTCTTCATTTGTTGTATAGCAATTGAGAAATAAGCGAAATTGCAAAAAGGAGCAAGGAAACACTTAAACTATATTTTCCCACGCTATGAAGTGCCAAGGAAAAGGCCAATCTTTCCTCCTCCATTTTTTTTTTCTCATTTCTGCCACTATATACCTCTTTCCGTTCATTCCATCAACTTCTAGGTGGATGGAAAATAGAGAAGTGAGAATGAGAGTAAAAAATAAACAAAATACTAACAAAACAAAAAAAATTGCAAACATTTTTAAACAACCTTCTTAGGATACCATAATCGAAAGACAGAAAAGCTCAAAGATTCCTATAGAAGTTTTGTAAGGAAGACGAGAAGGAAAACAGGATCTTCTATTTTATGTACCACTGGTAAATACCTAAGAAGCTCGAGCAGCAGTCCCTAGTTCGGATACGTGCAGCAGTGCGAGAGACAAATATTAAACCAAAAGGAATTGCAACAAAAATTAGAAAAAAAAAAATAAAGACGATAACTAGAGGGCACTGAGAGTGGGAGTGACATGGTGCGGAGTAAAAAAACAAAAAAAAAAAAAATGCGATCTGTCCCAAATGGGATACACAGGCTTTTGTATGAACAGGAATTGATTGCAATGAATGACTTTGAATGCATTTCGTCAGGAAAAAGGATACGAGTATGTATTGCAGTTGGAAAAGGTCCATTTTTTTGCTGGATCGGTTGTTTCTGGTTCCAGGAGGACACACTTAAAGAAAAAACACAGAGGAATAGAGAGGTATAAGTCATCTCATGTCAATTGGCTGGAACACAGGCTTAGATCGAAACTAATGAACACTTTTTAAAACAGAAATAAAATGATGTTTCTGTTGTGACACTAGCTGACCCTAAAGACGTTCGTTTGCCGGTTTCACAAAACTAGAACTCACTGCATTTCATACTTCAATTCTTTAACAATATTTTTGAATAATTTGTCACTTTGATAACAATTCTTTTAATTTTTTGTTGAAAAAAGTGCGTATACGCAAGAGTGTACCATTAATATTTTTGCTTTTAATAAGAATACAAGAAACTGTCATCCAGGAAAATTGATAAAAAAACATAATAGAGCCATAAATAAATAAGAGAAAAATTATATATTAAAGTCCTTGAACCCAAAATGGCGCCCAAAGTACTTTTACCTGAGACACTTATTATATTTTTTAATTCACAAAAGGTTTGTAAAGAATATTGTGACTTAATCATGCTTTTTGGCGGGAACTTACGCTAAAAGGACTCAGACCTCCTTAAGTTTTGTTATGTACATAAATTAAAAAAATTATTAAAAAACTTCTTTCTCAATTTTCTATGTCAATTTATTATAAATTTAGATAGTGGATTCTTTTTTTTTTTTTTGAGTGCAAGACCGTTCAATTTTTTGTTTTCTTTTTCTTAATGCTCTTAAGTCCTGTCTACATTATTCTTGTACTGTGTCCCTTTCATGCTGCCATTCAAATCGGATTGAGACCAACACAAAAAACCTAAGGGAGCAATATAATAGTTGTTACCTCGGTACCCGTACCGTCCATCCCGAAAAGAGGGAGCTCCATCCAGCTAGTTTGTTTCCCTTATTTTATTTTTTCACTTCCCTTATATCAAACCTACTAAAACCAACTCGTATACTTAGTAGTCTATATGGAAAACGGTCCCAAGGACTTCTCGTCATCATATAGTCCTTCTGGTAAATATACATATATTTGTTCTGGAGTTCCTGGGTGAATGGATAGGATACTGGATGCAGCGCAGAGTGAGTGTGACGATGGATGAAATTGGTCCATCGTAAAAATGAAGTGCAAACGAAATGTTAGTTTGCTGTTTTTCTTATGTTTGCTTTTCTAAATTTTCTTCCTCTTTTTTATCCTTTTCTCTTTCGTTTTCTATTCCTGGTGTCTGTATACTTTTCATTTTTCTATTCAAGCAAATTTTCAGCTAACCAACTGGATGCATCTAGTTAGGCAAGAGAGGTTGAAAAGAAACCTATAAGATATTTAACCATTTAACGACGAAGTATCAGCAAAAAGAGAGAAAGCTGGATAGGCAGGGACCTTTAAAAGAAGAAGAAGAAGAAGAAGAAGAAGAAACAAAACAAACTACGATGATATTCTTGTATTTAAGCAAAACCTTATAAACTGCACAAACTTTAATTAAAACAAAAATTGTTAGAAAACATTTTTAACACCCCACTTGTTCGACGCCATTTTTTTATGCTTGTCTTTGTATACTAAAAATGGACTTAAAAGAGGAATACAAAATATAGAAAAAACAAAGAAAAACTAAGTAGACGACTAAAGGGCCAAGGATAACACTTCCATCACTCCACCACTATAGTTTTCGGATTGTTATATAAAAGAAGAAGAAGACGAAGAAAAAACATAGTGACAAGGATTGCATGATAATGTCCTTCGAGCTACAAATATCTCTTTGCACAACACTATTCTATGATTGACACTCAACTCAACTAAAGTTACCAGTGAAAAGGAAAGGAATAAATAATTTTGGTTTCTCTTTTGTATGCAGTTGGTTAATTAAATCTACCCTTGGGACCTTGAGTCGTTTCTGGGTTATTCCTTGTGGAAGTTGAATTAAATAGGGAAAAAAAGAAAAATGCTAAAAAAGGAACCTGTTTAAAATAACACGGACACAGCTAAGGATCACAGAAGAGCTTCGGTAATTTAAAATAAGAAGTTTTAAGAAGCTTTGAAAACTGAAATACATTTTCGAAATATTAATCTATACCAACTTCAATAAAATTAATTTTAGGTTGTTTTTGAAGTTTTTTGAACTTCTTAATAAGCTTCCTTAAGACTTTTTAAATTATCTACTTCTCATAGATTTTCCAAGAATTTTAGTGAAATAATTCTCTATTTCTTATTCAAAAACCATTAGGCCTTAGAGAATTTGAAAAACAAAGTTTGACAAGCTTTTTGGAAAATGCAATCGACTTTTCTAGTTGTTAACAAAAAAGCACGAACCAAATTTCAAAAGAAACGAATTAAAGCTGAGAAATGTTTCAATTTAAAAAATAAAATATTAAAATGAAAATAAGGAAAATCGCAAAATCGTCTTTTGACAAAAGAAGGACTCGCTCAATTTAATCGTAAATTTAAGACAAAAACATATTTTAAGGATACTTTGATAAAATATTCGTATTAGCTCGTATATTAAAGTCCAGCTATACGCATCCTGAATAAAATATCCTTAGTACGTTTTTTTTTTTTTTTGAGAGAGAAATAATAGATATTATTAATTTATCAGTAGATATAATAGTAAATGGAATTACGTAGGCTCTTGGTTAACAAATCGCCTACAAATTAAGGACGTACCATTCAATTGACAACAACAACAAAAAAAACAGGGAGTCCCTACATACATTCATGTATGTATTTATTGATTTCAATAGAACAAGAAGATTGGTCGATGTCCTTCTGCCTTCTGGAAGTATGGGTTACGGATTAGTTTATGAAGGATAACCTAACTAAGGATAAATTGGTTTGCTTTTAATGCGTCTGTTTTGTTTTTGTTTTTTTTTTTTGACAAAAATACAATCAAAAAAAGTTACTTTTACGTGACTTCATCGATTATACAATAAGAAGACAACTATGTACTAATACATTAGAATGTTTATTGTTTTTTTCAGGAAAGAAAAATTTAATCAATGTTGCCTTTTTCAAAGGACTGATATTTAAGGCAAAAAAAATACACTACTTATACACCGTTGGAATCGATAAGTCGTTCATATCTTAACAGGAAGAACTAATAAAATTAAACGTGCTTATTTTTATTACTTTTTTTGCTATTAGTTATGATTTTGAAATTTCACCGCTACAAGGTCAAATAAAAAACTTTTACTGTCGGTTCTTGTAATTTTTAAGGACTTCAGTGAAAGTTACAAGTGTTAGAAAGTATTGTAATATAAGTGCCTTTCTAGAGAGTCATATTTTCAAAATATTTCAATTTGGCTTTTTTTTCCTTCGAAAATTCTGCAGCTTTTTCTAATTTTTGATGCAGAGTATGGAGTTCCTCAAGGGTGAAGACTTGGTCCAGTTTTCGTTTTTCTTTATACGAAAGAACTACTTCTAGTATGAAGAAGGAGTCTACCATAAAATCAGTTAGAGTTGGGTAAGAATCCTTAAACATCAATGAAACACCATTGGCTGTTAAGTTCAACAAAGTATTTATATTTTAAAAGGATTTTCAATACTAATTTTTAAAAAATTCTTCTCAAACGCATTCGTTTTTTTAATTTTGGAAGTACGTGAACCTTAATCACAGGTTTAAGTACATTCAAAATACGCTGTTAATATTCGATATCGGCTTAAAATTGGATTAAAACAAAAGCGCCAAATTAATTTTTTTTTTTTTTTAATCTAAAACGAAAAATGTATCTTTAAATTTAAAGCTTGATTTTCTGACAAAATTCAACTGAAAAAAAAAGAAGATAAGTTTGCTAGTCAAGTTCCATTTGATTTTCAAATTCAAAAATAATAAAAACACTTTAGAAAACGTGCTTATAGTGCACATTGGCGAGTCATTGAGCAATCTTGCGAATTCAATATAAATTTGGGTCATCTCAAGACAGATACAAAAAAAGAAGAAGATTTGAAGATATAAATATCTCTAAAAGCCAGATTCAAAACTTTTGTCGTCGTCGTCGTAATACACGAGTATACATATGTATGCATATTCACTTGAATTCTATCTTTACCTTGGCTCCATTATACACCCCTTGTCCCCTCCTTGTCTTCATGTATATTATCTTAAAGTCCCATTCATTGCAGTTGTACGAAGTTCATTCCAAAGAATTGAACGACATTTATCTCTATACTCATAAAGTGGGAAACGGGGAGCAATTTCATAGATTGTCCTGCTTCTTGACACCAAGACAGTGTGAGAGAGAGGTGAAAGAATAAAGATAAGTTATGTCAGAAATATTTTAATTTAATTTCGTCCCAATTGTATTTCAAAAGTCTCTGTCAAGGTTTTTGTGTTAAAAAAAAAAAAGATATGAGATATAATATCTTAGTGGTGGTGCTGCTGCGGCGCCTAATGGCACAAGATTTCGTGTCACAACCACAGTCCACGGGAAAAAAATACATATATATATAAAAATCACAAATCATAGAATACTGGTGTCGTATCGTGTGGCTCCACTTTGCTGCTATCAAGGTCATTGCCAACAATCCAACCATTGTGATCCAAAAAAATTTATTATCTATCTCAGTCCATATGATATCTTGGAGTATATTAAGTCGTAGGATAATGAAATGACATGAAAAGATTATATTGTAATATCATAGGAAGGACATTTTTGAAATAATAAAAGTTTAAAATGAAATAAGAAATAGGAGATTTGCAAAAGACGGTTTCAGTATTTCAATGGTTACAATGCCTAAAGCTGTGTGTGTGATTAAGGGGTATGAAAATGTAATGTAAATGATCTTTATTAAAGTTTCCAGAATTCAGGATTTAATAATCAAATTTTGGTTATTAAACTTTGATTGTGAAAAGGATTAATAAAATGTCTTCTGCTAAAACAGGTAAATGCGTTTTAAGGATGATGAAACACCAAAAATAGCCTGAAAAAGGGATCTAGTTCCAGAGGACAACTGATCGAATGGAACTCCGTGTTTGGGGTCAAAGCTAAGTGAAAAATTATATTTTTTAAATATTTCTGGGCCTAGTAATTTGTGTTTTCTAATGGGCACTTTAGAATAAGGACTTACCACGAACCTAGAAAAGTCTGGGTCCATAAGACGAAATAGTTCTGGCTAGTAAGTATTTCAGAAAAGATTGTGTATTTTTAACCGAAATATACCAAAACCGTTGACATCGTCAGTCATCATTTGGGTTTTAAGGTTGTGGTAACCAAAATGTTTAACAAAATTTAAAAATTGTTTGCTTTCAAAAATTATAATTTCCCACATTTCTTAAAGAAAGTTCTTGGGAAAGACCAATTAAGAAGCTCTAGCGTGACACTTGGAACATTAAATTTAATAAACGGAAGTTAAAAACGACTAGTTCACCTATTTAAAGATATAAACTGATTGAGCTAAACGAGACAACAGAGAAGTGTCTTGCTTCGTGATCAGTCCTACTTTGGGTATATTCAGGTAGATATGGGTTGAAATGGTTGTCGCTTTTCGATCCTTGACAATGTTTAAGTTTTTATTTTGACGAGTTTGTACCCATTGAAAGGTATTTCTTAGGTAAGGATTAGGTTAGGTTACGGTGGCTGTGGAAAGAAGACCAGCCCACTTAGACCATCAATGGTCCATTGTGATACCACATGAATCATATAGGATCCTCCTACTCGTTGAACCATTTGGAACTGACAATAAAGCGGTTGAGAGTTGAGACTGTGAAGGTCTGTGTTAATTAGATCACTGGGATCATTGTAATAGAAGTCTCCGAGGTGTATTTTACGTTTTTGCGCAAGTGCAGGACAATGACAAAGAAGATGAGGAACTGACTCTTCTTCTTCCTCGTCCATACAGCTTCTTCAGAAATCGTTTGCTGGAGCTCCAAGTCGGAAGCCATTTTCTGTATGGACACCTATAACGGAGCTACTGTGCTGTCTACCTTTCGAGATGAGTTGCTTTGAGCGTTTAGCATCAAGCTTTGGCCAAATTGATTTTTTGTCAGACAGGTGAGTGAATCAGACCACCTGTGACTGTGATTCACCTTCTCAATGGTATCTTGCTTTAGCATGAGTTTACACGTAGCTATTTGTATACCGATATAAGATTTGTTGTCTAATAGAGGTAGAGTTGTTCCATTTTTTTCAAGTTCGTCTGCTTTGCAATTACCTGGAATGTCTCTATGGCCCGGCACCCAGATTAGGTGAATGTTGAATTGATCGGCAATCTCCACCAGAGACGAAGGAATATCTGACTTCCCGAAAATTTCATTCTCATTTCGACCAAAGTAGGAAATTTACAGTTTTTGCTATCACAGCTATCCATTACAGCTTGGAGTGTTCTAAGAAATGCCTATGGTCGATAATCGTGGGTCTACTCAAAAGATCACTCGTAATTATAATGAACTCTTTATCTGGGAAAGGACTTTCAGAATCTTTATGGGCGCCCACGTTACATTCAAACTATTCTGCAGATAAAAATACAGAGGAGAACCACTGCACCCTTACCGAATAAGACAGGCTATCAGATGATACAACATGAAAAATGAATATGGGAAATGAGGGAAATTAGAAGAACAAAATAAATAACAGATAGGACCTTATCTAACAGATCACTTTAATTTTTGAAAATTTATTTATTTTTAAATTTAAAAAAAAAAAAAGAAACCTTTAAATGGTGACTTAAACATGTTTTTGGCCAGTGAAAAACCATTCATGTGTATCTGTTGAAAGATAAGGAGATGATTCTCAATTTTCTGTGAAGACAATTTTGACGCTAAAAATTTATTTACTACTTGTTTTAATCCCAGAAAATGATTTACTTATACAAGTGAGTCCACCTCAACCCACACTGGGGATTCTTTAACATTTTTTCGAAATTATTCAAACAGAAGCTTCTTGTATTTTCCCCCAAATTTCATATCAGATTATTCCATGGAACTTTTGACTTTTTATTCCTTTGACAAAAACAAAAAATATATGTCCTTTTTTTTCCATTTGTTCATCCCTTAGTATTCAAAACAAATAAAAAATAAAGCCGCTATATTATATTGAGGTAGCAACGTGTATAAATAATGTTTTGAACTAACCATGGCTAATACTCTGCTCAAACTCTCCCCAATTTTTTTTTTTTTTTTTTGGCAAGAAAAATTTTATTTATAATTTTTATGCGCCCACAAGGAATAAAAATTGCTTTGGTACATAAATATTAATAACGGTCATTATGCCTGTAAGTGGAATTTTCTCGCCATGTCTAAGCATAAAATGTTGTATAATTAAAAAATAAAGAAAAAAAAAAACGGAAAAATGGAAAAGACCCAGGATAGGTATTTCATTATTTTCCGGTTTTATTTTTTGTTTTATTTACTTTTTCGTTTGTTTTTGTTGTCCCTTTTCTCGGACTTCCCTGTAGGATAATATTGTGTTTTTTTTTTGTCTTCCTAAAACAAGGACCTCTATATATAGGGGTTCCCTCTTGAGTTGTTGGGTAACTGGGACACATGTGCAATTTAGAAAGCTTCCAAGGATCATATGTATCTATTCTGTTTTTTTTTTTTTTGTCTGTGTAAGTAGGTTTATATATTATGGAAAGGAAAGGAAATTAAATAGGAGGTACCTACCTATCCCATGTACCAATATCTGTTTATGCCTCCTCTTTGTCTAATTCTTCTAAAAAGTCTAATGGTTGTATATACTCCTACGGGATATAGGAAGGAACCAAAAACAAAGGGAAACATAGCCAAAAAAAAAAAAACAAAAAACGTAATAAAGAGAAACAAGGGCATAATTAAGCACATTGTCTCAGTCGATATAATTACGGTTGGAGAAATATTTAATGAGCTATGAAAAATTTCCGGTTTTGCCATCGGTGGTTGTTTGGTGGCGCTGTGAGTTATATATATTTTTTTTTTTCTTTTAACAAATTTAAATATTTGACCCTCGTCTAATTAATGTTTGAGTGGTTGTTAATTTATTTAGTCGGTACCTATAAAACCTTGCTTAACATCGTACCTAAATGAAATCAGCCAAAAAAGAAAAACAACAACAACAACAAAATATAAGTAGAGGAATTATAAATATTGCTTACTTCAAAAACAAAAATAAAAAAAAATATGTTCTTAACTTTATTTGAGAGCTTAAAACTTTATCTGGACATGAAATTGATTTTAATTGGATTGTTTGTTTTTTGTTTTAAGTCAAATTAAGTTTGTATAAACCGAAGGAAGTCATTTTTATGTGTATAAAATTGAAAACAACAAATTTTGGGGCTTGTATAATGTTTAAATATGAATATTTATTATATACATACATACTTTTCTTCTATCGATAATTAATTTAGTTCATGGATTCAAAAATTATATTGTTTCAAATTTTCCTCAGTTTTATAACGAGTGGAAATTGTGAAACAATTTTGACATTATAAACGTCATACTTTAAACATGAAACCCCTTTTTGTCTGTCAGTTTCCAAACACAAGAGTTTTTCAATTCAACTGGTTTTAGAAAGTAAGGTTATATGCATTTTACGACATTCGATCTTTCGAACATATATTTTTGAAATTTGTGAATACATAGTTCTCTAATTTTTGAAAAAAGAACTTTGCTTGAATTTTATATTTAATCCGGAATAAGACAAACAAACGAAAATTTCAAAAATGATGAAGTAGGTTAAAAAAATGTATTTAGAATTTTTGAAAATTTCACTGGTTTTTAAGAATTTTTTAATTTCGTTTACTGTAAGAAATTATACTGAAAAACATTTAATTCTTGTCACGATTTTGAACTTGGAAAGACTAATTAACAAAATTAGATGAAGAAGAGTGAATTTTGTATAAATTAATTTCAATACCTATTTTTGAACTCAAGTTTTGTACTGAAAATTTGTGCCTAATTGGAACAAATTAAAATCATGATCTTAAATTCTCGAAAGGCTTGATTTCAGCCAGATTGAAGCTTCTAAAGAAATGTCAGGTATTGTTGGAACCAAAGGTCGTCCACATACACATTCTCCAATTCAGACACGAAGAAGTCATTAAGCATGGCTCTATAACGTTCCCCATTGACTGTAACATTATGGCAGGCTTCATTTTTGAAGGAATATGGACCAATGATTCCCTTTGTACATAGAGCAAATTTTTTTACTCAATATACAACAATTTTACTTATTAACGTACCCATTCAATCAAAAATAAGCTCCATCGCTCAACAAAATTTTCTTGTGAGAATCAGGATCGGTGGCCATCTCGTTTTAACCCATTTATCATTTCGTTGATCATTAATTTCCACGATTTGTAATAGTTGCTCAGAAGTTAGTCTATTTATTAAGAAATGGCAGATAAAATTGAGTATTAATCAAGTGACAGCTGTCAAAAAGACCAACTCCGAAAAAAGTATTGCCAGACTGAAAACCACACGTCTAAAAAAACAACAACTAAGCAACCTTTATTTCTCACGAGGCTGTTGTATAGGTACTCCATTTTTTTTTTAAATAAAACTATGTCGAAAATGGTTCAACTTTCCAAGAATAAACACCAGTCTATACCTTTAAAAAAAAAAACTTTTATTTCATCCTACATTTCACGGCCCTCAATATTTGTATTTGACACCAATCAATACGTTTTATTTTGAAGTGTTAACCTCAATTGAGTTTTATTTGTAATTTTGTGCTATTTTCAACATGAATACACTTTTAAACTTGAAAAACATACTATTTCTACTTAAAAAATAAACTTCAATATTCAAAAATACTAATAAATAAAAACAGCAAAAAAAATGAAAACAAATTCAATTGAATTCGCACTTGTTAAATAAAATTAGGCCAACAAAAGTCATTCAACTCTTTTATTTACATAATACCTAACGGCTTTTAATTAAAACATCTATACACTCTCCGCACTCTTCTGTATTATACAAACCATCCTTTTTGAAGTTATTTAAATAATATGCTTCTAACAGATTGAATTACATTCAATTAATACAAATAAAACAAAATTCAAAAATTAAAAAAAAACAGAAAACAAAAAAAAAAACATCATCATAAATCAAATGTTCTCTAATGAACAAATATTAAATGGAACAGTGCACTGCACACAATATTATACTCACACTCGTTGTAGATATTCGTACTTAAATAAATTTGAAAACTATGTTGGCAAAGTAGTACACCTCCTGCCACATAGGTGGCGCAATTGCATAGTAATTTCAAACTAAACTTACTGGAAAGTTGAATAAAACAAAGCATATCCTTGTTCATTTTTTTTTCTCTCTCTCGCTTTGTCTGTTTGTACTGCAATGAATACCTTCTGCTTTTGTGTCTGTATTATGTAGGTATGTACATAGGTGGTGTAGGTATATATAGTTTTCCGATGGAGCACGAAAAAAAAAGGAAGCGTGTACCTTCCAACCTATCTACAAGCAAACGCGTTTCATGTTCAAAGAGAATTTATTTTTTATGCGGTTTTGGTTCGGCAAAATATTTTAATGAAATTAAATTTGTTCAGTGTTTGAAATTTATTTTATGTGAGAGTATAATGGAAACGGTGTATTGTGTGTGTGTGTGTAGTGAATGTGGATATTGCATTTTTCTCGATTTTTATTATTTTTTTTTTAGCCATATAGCGAAAATTAATTACAATAAAAAAAATCTCATATTTCCAATTAGCTGTAGTTAAATATTTGCATTGCAATAATACATGTTTTGTGGGGGGGGGGGATGGTACTGCAAGCACATACATAAAAACACTTGTTTATTTGATATTTCTATATAGAAAAATAAATAATTATTACTATATACACCCTCATATACAAGTTAATATGAAATTTTACAAAAAAAAACATGTTTTTACGGAAACATAAAATTATTAAAATTCATTTTTATTAAAATATTATTTTCAATGTTCGAAAATGTAAATAGGTATGTACATGTAAAAATTGTGGTTATGTATAACATAAAATGTTACACAAAGTTATTTGTTTGTTTTTAAAATTGTAAAATAAAAATAACTTGAGTTATACAGAAGTGTGATATTTTAACCCGAGAAGTGGTTCAAAGCAGAAGGTAGGTATTTTTTTTTTTTTTTTTTTTGAAAAATAGTTAACATAACTGAATATGAATATGAAATAGAAGATAATAAAGTCAAATTGGTTGATGAATAATGCATATAGAAAAGAGGTATGCAGAGAAAGATAAAAATATTGACAATAAATTTAACTGAGAATATTCAAGATGTGACAAAATTAACCACCATGTAGAAGGAAGTACGAGAGAAATTTTAAAAATCACTTATTATGAATATTTTTAACCACCATCATTGTCCTTCCAAAAAAAAAAACAACACAAAAAATTAACGCCACGAACTCCTCCAATACTTAATCATTTTAATGAGTACTACTTTATTCAGTTCAATTCAAAAGCTTTTTTAATTAACAGTGTCATTAATGAGACAAAAGAAATTAAATTTTTATTTCACTTTATAGAAATGTGTCTGTTTGAAGAGACCAATTTAAAACCTTTTTACAAAGAAATTTAATTCATTTAACAAAAATTAAAAAACAAAAAAAAAACGTGTCCAAAAGGACACGTCCAGCAAAGCACTCAGGATTCCAACATCAACCATTATCATCACCAAGCAGCAGTCAGCAGTCAGCCCAGCCAGCAACCAGCAGCCAGCAGCGGCGCAGCGCATTATCGCAAATGGAACATCGTCATCGCTCGCAACAAACAACTACAGTCGACTTTTTATATTTAATCACTCGTGATTTCATTTTTATTACAATTATAATTATAGCCTCACAGTCTAGAGTGTTGTTTCAAAAAAAAACCGACTTTTCATAAATGATATAAAAAATGTATCATTTTTGAGATAGAAGTAAATAAAAGCTGAAAAAAGGATCTTTATTATATTTTAACGCTCTGGTTATATTTTGCTTTTCAACTAAGATATTTAATTTTTTTTTTTGGCCCGAAGTCCTTGCGCCTACCCCTTTTCTTCTTGGTAAATGTTTAAATTGACATTTTTTGTAATGTCCTTTTTATATTTTATCTTCATTTTTTTGTTCTGGATTAAAAACAACTTTCCTCTCATTAGTGACAAATTTAACCCGTTAAAGGTATCAGTCAGTAATTTTATTCTTTCTGTTATCTGTTGTATATTTTTTTTTGTGTTTTTTTTGCAAACATTTTTTTATTCTTCTACCATTTTGTTTGACAATTAATACAGCCTAAGTCCTTAAGGCTATAACACAATAAGAACATAAATAGGATAATAGACAATCATAAAAAGGACGTCTCTTTTCTATAATTGTCTTTGTTATTGTTCTTGTTGTTGTTGTTGTTGTTGATTTTTTATTTTATCGTTTGGCAAATTGTATTCAGTCAGTATTCACCTGTACCACCACCCACTTTTCCATCCCCCACCGCGGCGCACCTTTATTTTCATCAAGAAAACGATATATTTTCTGTGCTTTTTGATTTAGGACTTGCTTCTGTCCTCGAGCTTCTACTTTTGTTCACAAAAAAAAAAATGGAAAACTGGAAAACTTGAGAAAAAAAAATAAAAAACATTGAAATGAAAATCAGGCGACCATAAATAATCCGTTTTTCGATTGTGAATGAAGCTCAGGAAAAAGGAAATTAAATTTTACCTTCAATTTATATATAGTATATATATTTTTTATTTGTTTTTTGTTTAACAAGACAAAGACGGGTTGTTTTATTTTTCATCTAATACTTAGTGAAACTTGATACACAGATTTATAGTCGAGGACTTAGTGTTGATCATTTTATCGATGCAATGCAAAGATGAAAGAACAAGGATCAAACGCATTGCTTTTACGTGTGGAATCAACAGGAAGTAGAAGAATTTTCTCTCCATCATAACATGACAGGATTTGAAACCAGACCCTCTGACAACTGAGTTAGACTTCGTTATTAGTGTTTTGTTTTTAGTTGAGTCCTTGGAGAAAGAATTAAGTATTTCCACTATAAGATCATAAAATAACATAAGGAAACACAATCACTAAAACTTTACTAATATCACTGTGTGGGCGTGACACTAACATCTTAGTGATTGAGTCTGTCAGATGACAGTACAAGACAGACGTCAGAAAGAAAAAAGAACCCGAAATCACAAGAGAAGAACTCGTGACATCAGCACACGCTGGTTTCAGATTGTTAATGAACCTTTATACTTCCAAAAAAGTGATGTAAGGTTCAATTTTAAAATACAGGGTTTTCCAATACGAGGTGTTATTTTGATATTCAATGAAAAATGGCATTTTTTGAAATAAATGATCTGATGTTTATTTCAATGTAAAACAGGGAGGCATGCCATTAATAATCGAAAACAATGTCAATATCCTTTTCATGAAATTATCCATTACCAAATCGCAAAGTGACTGATGTACTATATGCCCTCGATAGCTTCACAAATTCCATCTATGAAGTCTTGAATCGCCTCTGGGCTGTTGGCCTTGTAGACCTTGTGTTTCACGTATCCCCAAAGGAAGAAGTCACAAAGTGTTAAATCACAAAATATGTGTGGCCAATTCGAGAGATAACTCGGTCCGAAAACTTTTCCAGTAAAAGATAGATGGTTTCGTAGCACCACTGCCGTCTTGTTAAAAGAAAACGTCGTTGTCCAGATCAATATTGTCCAATTCCCGCCACACAAAATCATTAATCATCTCTCTGCAGCACAATCCAATCACCGTAATTGTTGCTCCAGCCTCATTTTCGAAAAAGAAAGGTCCAATGACCCCCGGACCATAAACCGCACATAACAGTTACATGTTGAGGATGGAGGGGCTTTTCAACAAAAAAAATCTTGGGTTTTCCGAGCCCCAAATGCGACAATTTTGCCTTCTCAGTCAAGATGATTTTTCGATGAAATTCAGGATCATTTTCATGCATTTGAAGGACCCATCAGCAAAACCAAAATTCGTTGTCAGTGTGTATCGTTCCATTTTTATTAATGGTAAAAGTTTCTAATTGTTAAATGTCGAAAAATTACTGTTTCAAAAGTGACAAACCCTTTATTCCGGCTCAATGTCCAAAATTTTAGTCATTTTTATTAAATTTGGAACATTTACAAAAACCTTGTTTTTTTGCTTTTGACCCCATTTGACCACAATGGTTTTCTAATTTTAGAACATTCAAATCCAAATTCCTCCATTTTGTTTTTAATGCCAGCTGCCAATTGGAGAACTGAAATTTCAACATAATAGAATTTGAATTTTTTAAAAACATTTTTCTTCAAAAAATTCAAATTTTATTCTCAATGGTTAACATTAGTATTCCCAAAATAATTTTGTTTGGTTTTTGACCCGATATTTCGCCACGCTATTTAAGAAGATTTCGCCACAAAGACCCCGACTAGGAACTGCAAGACATGCAGTTTTGTTCTTACATTTGCAACAGTTTTCCACTCTTTGTCGGTTAACTCTTAACTTTCTAAACCCAAAATTTGTTGCGGGCTCTTAGACTATTGTGGCTTTAAATGGACTTAGTAGTGAAACATGACATTTTATTTTTGGTTTTTGACCCTTTTTGGAAGAAAATCTGAACAAAAAGCCAGTTTTTAAAATAAATCATAAATTTTGTGCATGTAAAAAAATACTTTAGCTGTTTCGAGATTCCTTTTTGGAGATTTTTTATGTTTTTTTTTTTTTTTTTTTTTATTTTTGACGTTTTACCTACATCCGTATGTCATTTTATTTTAAAATTTCCAATTTTAGGCATTAAGCCACTTTTCGTGTTTCCTGAAAGTAAAGTTTCAGTTGAAATCTACACTTTTCGTCGTTACAAAGGTAAAATTCAGTAAATGCAACGACTTGTAAAAATTTTATATTTCAATTCCAAATTTGTGTTCTTGCAAGATTCTTAATGAAAGTATTAAAAAATTTTGTAGACGTTCAAACTAAATTTCATGAAATATGATAAATCATAAAATTCAACTTTACCCCCCAGACTACTCTCTTGAAATTATAAGAAAGAGTTTTTGCAAAAGTCTGTCGATAAATTGTTAACTGAGTGTGAATGTGCAATAAATTTTGAATTTCAAAAGCAATGAAAGTTTTGTTTATTGTTTTGTTTTACGATTAAAGAAAAGTTAATAAAGAACAATTCAAGAGGAGTGTATATCTATATACATTACATAGGTAAGATAAAATTATACCGTACCGTATAACAAAAATACAATACCTACTTACTTTTACCTATACCTACACACACCTTTTGTGATTGATGTTAAAATTAATTCAGCAAAAGCAGACAAACTTCATACAATACAACGCGCGGTAAATTAAGTGGGTACTTTGAATTATTTTACCACCAAATTATGTATCTTGTATAGGCAATGTAGTTACACAAACATACACACACACACATACATTTACAGATTGATGTCTGTTAAGTTTTTAAGTATAACGTCTGGTTTATAATAAAATGAAAATAAATTATTTCTTAATAATAAACTCAAAGAATTTATTAAAAACTTTAGCAATTACTTTTTGTGAGAATTTAGTATGGATATGAACTTTTGTTGTTATGTTTAATTAATTGCAACATGAATTGAATTGATTAAGTGCTGTGGTAAAACAAAATGACTTACTGTGAAATAATTATTAATAAAACTTTGTAAATTCTTATGAATTTTTAAAAGGAATTTTTTGAGCTTAAAACATCATCGACACAATCATCAATAAGATTATTTCTGGGTTTTTTATACTTAAAGAATTCGCACTAATCTTTAAAATAATATATGTACACTTGGGCGTATGCGCACTTTTTTTATTCAATTAAATGATAAGAACAAATTTGTGTGTCGAAAACAATTACAAATATTCTAGATGAAATGAGAGTTATATGAAGACATTGAACACACTTGTGAAAATGTAGAAAATTACTAAATCCAGTAGATTTTGGAACCCTTTTTTCTATCACCATAAAAAGCTTACAATTTATCTCCCATCATCTTTTTCATAATATTTTCTCAGATGTATCTTATTTTTGAATACAACTGAATTTAAAAATAAAATCATTAAAAATTATCTCTAGGGCAATTTTTTTCCTCTTCATTCAATCAAAAACAAACAAAAAACTTTCCAAAAACTTCCAAACCTCCGCACTCTGATGTTATCAAAAAAATATAAAATTATAAATATAACATAATTTGTAAAATCTGTCCAAGTCACACTACTTAATCAATTTTCAATCGTTGAAGTTGATCCTTCGTAGAAATTCTAAAAACAATGCTTAACTTTTGTTGAATTCCAAAAACCACTCAAATTCGATATAAAACTGTTTAACCCACACACAAACACCCTATACACCATCAGTCTCATAATTCTAACACTATTACAACTTGTTATCCAATTTCAAAGGATATTCCATATACATACATACTTCCAAGCAACAGAATAAACACAAACACAAGTACAAAAAAAAAAAATAAAAGATAATAATAAAACTAGAAAACAAATCAAAAGAGCTTCAAATGTCCTTTGAAGGATGAAAGAACCAACACACAATCAAAATGTTAGAAAGTCATCTCCATTTTCAAGAATTCTTTACAATTCAAAAGTTCAACGGAGAAAAAAACACAAACTTTCTCAACTTAGTGTTCTACAATGAGATAATTCGTTTTCACCAACTTTTACCCAACTCTCTCTCTCTCTCTGTCTCTCGCTAGCGATTGAAAGATGAAAACCGAGAAATCTTTGATATGTTAAACCCCGAAAAATAGAAGAGAAAAAAAACCAAACATAAAACAAAAACGAAGATGAAGATGAAGACGAAACAACGACAAGGATGACGATGACAACTCAAGACATTCAACATTCGACGTAAAAGGATCACAGGCAATTTCCAACTTCAATGATTTATCCTCGTTATACCAAAATGAGATTGTGTCTTGTGAAGAAGAGATGGTGTAGCCTCGAACAGTTTTCGTTTGGTCCTCATCAACACCCTTTAATAGGACCAACCGCTCCATGGTGTATAGTAGCCAGAAATTCCAAGACTTTTAACGATGACGATGGTGATGGCGTCGACGACGACGAAGAAACATCACCACACCACCTTCATTTCCAAGGCAAGCCAGGAACCCAACCCCAACATTTCTCAACATTCTCGCCCTCCTGGAGCACTTGATATCATCATTGGATTTCAAGTGTAGGTAATAGGGACATCTTCTCCATGGCAATTTGCACTAGTGTGTGTGTGTGTGTAGCTTTAGTTTATCCTTTTTGCCTTAAATCCAATTCTTTCACTTTGTAACTTGGACAAGACGAAAAGAATTCTCCGACGACGACGACGACGATGAGTCTCAAAAACAAACGCGACCGTCGAGGGATTGGACCCCTGGCCTGGTCCAAGATAGTTAACAGAGAGATGATGATGATGATGGTGATACCAAAGCAACCATCACCATCAGAAAACAGGACCAATAAAAAAGATGGAAAAAGTGAGGAAAATATGTTACCATTTGCAATCTCAATGGGAAAAGTTTTCATGGCACTCCGAGTACAACGACGACGACGATGACGACGAACAAGGAACAGGGAACAGGACATTCTCTGACTGCGTCGTCTTTCGTCGTCGCCGTCCTCTGTCGGAAGCAATAGTGACGGAAAACCTCGTCAGTGTCACGGTGAATATTATTAAATTGAAATGGAACTTTGTCACTCTAATAATCAAGCTCATGAAATATGAAACTCGTTGTTTTTATTTTTTTTTTTGTTTATATTTTTGTTTGTTTTTGTTTCGAGTTAAGTGCAAGGGACGATGCCCTGCTTCGCGCTAGGCCAACAAAGGACGAAGGACGAGTCCTTTTTCACCTTACCTTCATCGCTGTAAGTTCATTTGTAACAAATAGAAGGTGTGTGCCTTTGGTCTATATTTAGGTCATTCCATCAAGAACTAAATAAGAACTCTTTGTTGACAACGCAGGGGGGTAGTTGAATTTATCAAGGCTCTCAGGTTTTTTCAAGGACTTCAAGTTTTTGAAAGTTCATTCAAAAAGAGGGAAAGATTTTTCGTGACTTTTAAAAGTGTTCACATTATTCGAAATACTTCATTTTTACAATTTTACAACAGAAAGCATTTTGTAAATCCCAGCCCGGGCGCCATCTAACCAAAGACTAACCCTGGACGTGTAATCTAACAACCCTTGTAGAAAATTTGGTAATTTGTTTTTTCTTGTCCCCCATCTTTACAAAAAGGTTACACAAAACAAAGTACAAAGTCCATGAAAACTGATAGATAAATATTTCTACGATGTTTGATGATGCCGATGATGATGATGATGACGAGATGATGGTGTGGTGATGATGGAAATGGAAAATGAAGACTACACCTAGTATATAGAAAATGAGAACGACATCACGCGCATTTCTATGATGATATTTTCGAAGAAGGAGTGTAAAAAAAATACATATTTTTGAGTAAATTTATAAAATATACAAGTTCCTCTGTTAAGAGCATTTCAAAGATATACAAAAAGGATATTTGTCATTATGGCCAAAGGATACAAAACCAAACAACTTTTAACGGAAAACACGATGATGAAAGTATTTTAGAAGAGGGATAAATTTATGGGTGCTGTTCTGAGGCTGATGCTGATGCTGGTGTTGGTAATGGTGATGGTTCTAACAAGATTGCTATGAAAACTTAATAATTGCCTGGTCTATATACCTACGAAAGGTGAAAGTTACAAAAAGGTGTGAACTTTATAAAATTGAATTAAGATGAAAAATTAAATTTGAATAACAATATTTAAAACAGAACGAAGAAGAAGCTTTTTGGGAGGTATACGAGTATGAAGTCATACTTTTGAAGATGGAAACATTTTTGGTAATAATTAACATAGTAAAGTTGGTAAAAAGGTCAACGAAAGTGGTTTAATTAAATTCAAATTTTAATGTTAAATAAAAGGAAAGGAGGAAATGGATATGATTTGAGTTAAAGTAAAATAAATGACATTTTATAGGAGGACAAACTTGAATTTGATAGTGTAGCCTTTGGGGTAATAGTAGAATCAGACTCTTATCAAACTGGGGAATTGGGTTTGCATTAAGTTTTAACTGTGTCTTCTGTTATAAGTGCAATCTTCTGAGTGCAATCCTATTCGAATTCACTCACTCACTTTGAGAACGAAATCTTTCGAATGAATTCAAACGAATGATTCTCGAAGAGTGCATTCCTAATTGATTTTATTCCTATTTCACTCCACCAGAGTTTAAATAAATTCATAACCATTTAAATCAATTTGATTTTGTTGTTGTTATTGGTTTATTTTTCACTTATTTTTCCATTAAAAATCATCGATAAAACTTTATAAACCAACACACATTTCCAAACAACACAATAATAAGAGATTCAATCTTAAGTAAGTATTTAGATGTGATAACTCTTAAAGTATCTACCCTTAGCCCTAAAGCCAAATCTAAATTAAGAAAGTTAAAATAACTTTGGTAAGTGAATGTGCTTTTCTATTTCAATTTAATATAGCATGCGAGTTTTCGAAAGTATTTTGCTTGTATTCTATTTTATATTGCGTCACGCAGAAGAACCCTTAAGCTCTAAATAAATTCCTTTAGTAACAATATACATACACACACACACATATAGTATGTATGTATATTTGTATGTATGTGGTTGTGTTTTGTGTATTAGATTGGATGAACTCTCTCATATAAATAACTACAGACATTTAAACAACACATCACCACTTCAATTAATGGTCACATCAAACTTTAGCAAGAACTTTACCCTACAAACATTTATGTATGTAGAGTTCAAGAAAAACCCGCAAGGGTTACAAACACATACACATACACATACACACACACCCACACACACACCCGTCGTCGTTCAAATAAATAAAATCCAACTCAAGGAACTATTCCTTCGTGATAATTCCACCTTTTAGTCTCTCTGACCAGCCATTACCTTAAAGCACTCCATTTTTACTCTTGACCCAGTTCATCAGGACTTTCGGAATACCACATAGGTTGTTGTTATTGCCTTTGGTCTTGGTGTACAAAAAGGTACATATAAGCAACTTGGACAAGACCATTGAAATGAATTTATTATTGCAGGTTCTCTATATGATCCTTTTTTGCTGGACCTTTTTTTGATAGTGTATCAATGTATGTAAGTGTTTGTGTAAGGATATATGAAGAAATAGGTACTATAAGATTGTTTCTTCTTTAAGCTCATATTAAACCAAATCAACCCCCTATATATGTAAGTCTACTGCCCTAAAATTTAGCATCCAACAACTGTTCATATTCTTGATTTCTTGGAATTCAATATTAAGTTAAAGGTTACGTATACCTTTGATAGTATTATTTCAAGGTAACTATGTTTTTTTTTATATTTATGTAATTCTTTAGAAATTCAGAATTCTGAAAAATAAACTTTACAATTTTGTAGAAAATATTAATAAAACGACTTTGTTATGAAAAAGTATATAAGTACGAGTATCATCGGAAAATATAGTTTCAAAAAGAATTGAATTTCCATTTCGTAGAAAAAAATGATTTTATTAATTTATTATGGAAATAAATTTCATCATAAATTTGACAATTATTTCAAAGCTCATGTTGAGTGTCGGCAAATGGAAAATAGTATGTCAAAACATTTAAACTTTAAAGTGACAAAGGAAATATTCTGAGAAATTGCAATTTTATTATAATGAAAAAGAACAGCTTAACAGCCTTTGAAATTGTCCTTTCAAATAATTCTACAAACTTACTATTACATCATGGAAATAGTTAGTTTAAAAAATTATATGGAAAATTTAAGTATAATGGGTTTTTCAAATATTGTGATTTTGCAATTTTTGTAACGTAATCTAAAATACACAAAAAGTCCTTTTTAGATAATAAAAGCAAACTAAAAATAATATTATGATAAATTTATAGTTTCCGTGAATTTATATTTCAAATTCTAAAATAGCAGAATAAACAGACTTTGAACTAAATAAATATCTCAATTTTTCAACAGGGTCCCGTTTTATTAATAAACAAATGTCCCTTCAAAAAAGGAAGAAGTGTATTTTTAAATTTATGGAGTGTTCTTTAGCAAAATTGACAGCTGATGACAATTTGAGGGTATCAAAGAAGAGCAATAATTTGACGAAATCAATTGCAATAATATTTCTTAAACAATAAAAAATTGCCGAAAAAAATTAGAAAATTCTAACTGAAGAATTAGGGACATTGGAGCAAATAAACAAACAAGTCACTTTAAAATTTTAATGTCGAATATTTATGCCAAAATTTTGTTTAAAGTCAAAGATATTTTTTGAAAAACAGTCCCAACCACATTTCAGTTGTTGTAACATGTGATCCTTGAATTTTTAGGTGTCAAAATGATATTTTTTTTATGTTTCTAAAACTTTTCAAACATTTTGCAAAAAATTCAAAACTTTTCGTTAGTTTGGACTGTTGGAACAGTATTTTAAAAACAATCAAACACGCCAGAATCAAAGATGCACAGTTAGTGCAATAAGGGTTGCCACTTTGCTGCGTTTTTAGTATTTTGATTTGCACTAATATAAATAATAAATTCCGTTTATTAATCATTTAAAGACTTATGTATATGATTTTTTTAAATGAAACACTTTGAAAAAATTGGCAATTATTTTTAATGATTTAAAATTTTTATAGAAGTTTTTAAAATTAATTTTTAAGACTTCCATCATTCATTATTTAAAGTTCAATGAAAATTTGGGAAAATATTGTGTAGTGTATTTAAAGTAGCACTATCCAAACATTTTTTTTATCAAATAGATATTTGAAACTGTTCTCAAAACTTAGAATTTTTAAAATTTTGTAAATTAGAACTCAAAATTGTCTCATGTACGATTAGCTTAGTTTTTAAACTGTTCTTAAATTCTATCTGCCATATCATTACTGGTCGAAATATTAGCGGTCAAAGACAAAATGATAGTTTTTTTTTTAAGATCGAGAATTTCAAACTTAAAAAATTAGCAAAATTTCAAAAACGGTCAAATCGAATAAACAAATTTCTATTAATTCCAGGCCTTGAAAAATTTTAATTTTTGAAATACCTAACTCATGAAATTTTTAGCTGTGGTATCTGAAAATTATGTATTTTAAAAACAATTAATCATTTTCGTGTTTGAATTTCCTGAAGAAAAAAAAAGTTTTGTAAAATTTTATTTAAAACAAAACGATTCAATATTTCTATAAAAAAATTAACAAAAAATTTACAAGGTTTTTTTTCTATTTTGAGGCAAAAAAACTGAATCCTTGTTAACTCATTCCAAATATTGGTCCTGACGTTCACATGTCAGATTGAAAGAGTAAGTGCGAGCTGACGACGACCGACTCACGAAGCACGGGGTACTTCATGTCAGAATCTGTAGTACTTAGGTGCTGTTTTTTTTTCATTATCTGTTCTGTTGCTGACGGGTTTATTCCCCGGTTTCTAAATGTTGGAATATTAAGGATACATACATACTTATATACATTCACAGGATACGAGTATACCCAACATTTTTTTTCATTCACGAAAAAGTGTGATGAACTGCCACAATATTGTTGAAGGGTTCTTCAAGTGGTTCATGATATTATACGCGAGTGGGTGTAGTTTAAGGATGTTGGTATTAGTATATGGTAGGTAGTTGCCTAAGGACTTTCTTTTTCACTTTTCCGCTATCGTAAAATGTTAATTAATTACTGTGTTTAGCGAGGATCTTCTACTTATACACACATACATACATGTAGGTATACTTGTGGGAAAAAATCACACAGTTCTGTTTTGATAAGTGTGTGTATCCTACTCAAGTCAAGAGGCTTTGTTTTGATTGTACATTCATACATACATACATAAAAGCTACAACATCAACAGCAGTGTAGTATACGACACGAACCAACAACTCCTCCCTTTAGTCCCTATATACGAGTAGTCCCTTTGATATAAAACAAGTAAAAAGAGGCTTTTGGAAAACAAAACTTTTCTCAAGTTTTTGAGAGTTTTTGGAAGTGATGGATATGATATTGTCATTAAGTGTTTAAGTAAACGAAAAACAATAGAAGACATTGCAAATCAGATTTATGCAGGAAAAAAAAAAAAAAAAAACAAGGACGAAGAAAAAATAGAAGGAGTGAAGAGGTTAAGAGGTTAAGAGAGGTTAAGGGAAAGTGACATCGAGGCAGGGTGGGTTTGATTTTGGGAAGTATAAACAAGATTGATGGTTTATATCACTCTTTTCAATAGTTTAACTTGGTTTAATCGAAGAGTTTTTGTCTGTTTATGTTTTATGAACGAGTTGAGATTTTTTTTTAGATGATGATGGGGACAGTTTATGGTGAGAAAAGAATTTGAGAAAAATTTGAGAGTTCACTATAGAAGAGATCCAAAATTGGGCGCCATTTTAAGTTTTCGTTGAAATTCACTCAATTTTTACACCAAAGAAAAAAATCTCCTTCGATGTTGAACATTTGTGACATAATTTGTGGTTTTCATTTGTTTAAATTCATTTTATAATTAAATAATTTTTTTAAATACAAAAAATGTCACATAATATTGAACAAAAAAAATCTTATTTCTATAAGCTAATTTATTTTTATTTATTAAACAAAAAGATTATGTATATAAATATTTTTTTAAATTTACCTGATCTCGTTTAGTCCTTTACGGTTCAATTATTTTCCTGTAATCCCGACAAAAAAAAAATTGGTGGATGTCCTTTATAATGAGAGGTCGAAGATATTATAATAATTCCAATACCAGCTAGATGGTTTTTCAAAGCCAAACAAACAATCTGAAATGAGCATAATTATTTTGTTGAATAAATTAATTGCCAGATATAATTATAATAATAATTATTATTATTTTGCTAATTAGTGGTTCCTGACAAATTTATTTTAATTTTTTTGTTTTTGTGGCTGTATACGAATTAAACAAACACACATATGTATGAGATTGTGGTATAAAATTGTGAAGAAGATAACCCTCTGGGTTATATTATATTATTATATATTGAATAAATCCTTAATGGAATAAATAAACAGATACATATACTAATTTAATAGAAATTGGGGATTATATTAAATACGAGAATACAGATATACTGACTCGTATGTATTTGATACTGATGCTGATATTATTCTTTGGTGGATTAAGTCCTTGATTTTATTTTATACATGCACATATGTATGTACATATGTAGATTTATTCGTAATGAAATAATATTTAATTCAATACCAGAAATAAGATAGAATTATATAGTATTTATGTATGTATTGTGTGTCTGTATATAACTCTCTGATATGTGTGGCGGATTATAGTTAAGAAACACTTATTAAATAGCCTTTGTTAGCAGAGCTTTGTTTCGAATAAAATTTTCTATTGGTCTTGATTTTGTTTTGGCCGGAAATGTTCAAGGATTAAGTGAGAGATTATCTGAACTAATATAGTTTAAGTTGTTTTCTAAATAATTGTTGTTTCTCTTGATGAATATAAAGAGACACAGTTATTTGTCCAAATGGAATAAATCCTTTTAATACGCCTAATTTGATACTACATTAAGTTTAATTGCAGATTACAGTGACCTTTTTTTAACCGTGAGATGATTAAGATTTCAATTTGATTTGATTGTCATTATTCTGGGGTTAGAGAAAGGTTCGAAAGAATAATAAATAATAATCAATTATTCGACATTACACAGAATTTTAATTTGCCAAATAATAATTTTCGAAAAATCAATTTTAATTTGTAAACTTGACATTTTCTTAATTTATAATTTTTGAACTTTTCTACGCAAGCGTTTTTGAATTTGTTTTTGAATAAAAAAGTATACACTGAATATACTGTTTTTAAGTAGCTTTTTAATTAATGTAGGGAAATTCCAACAGTCTTTTTATTTAACCCCTTAATTTTATTACTTTTTTTAAAGAAAATATCTACCTACTCAAATGTAGTAAATTTTTATGGGTACGAAATTTCCAGCAGGTATACAGACCGAAAATCGGTTGAAAAATATGTGGCCTCATCCTAGTGATTGGCAGTGTATGTATAGATTTTAAAGCCCAAATTAGAAAACATTACGAGAAGCTCAAAAGAAATGTACCAATTTCTGCTAATTCGGTCATGTCAATGTTGTTATAAAAAGAAAGTACTAAAAATATGGACCTAATTCATGGAACCGGAGTTTTGTCGGGCCAATTCTCCGGGCAAAGTTTTACCTTTGTAAGTTTAGTTTAGTGTCTAGATTCTAGAACACATGGACGTTACTTTTGTGAAACACATACTCTGAGGTAACAAAAAGTTTAAGGTGATTAAATTTTAAAACAATAGTTCTACATTCTGGTTCCATCGATTAAACCTAAATTTCAATCTTTTTAAAAATCAAGATTTTTTTTTTAAATTAGACAGAAAGTTAGACAGAAAGTCGTATAAAAAACCATCGATACTGATAAATTAGAAGATAAAGCTCTGAGTCCGTCAAATTTAGTAAATAAGCTTGAATTGCAAAATTGGTTCAAAAACTGTCACCCTGGATCTTATCAAAATGGATTCTCACGTTTGAACAGATTGATGAGAAGCTATTCTTTATAACCTAGAATCCTGAAAAACCACATGTCAGCTGTCGTCAGTAGCTACCATCTACCAACATACATATACATATTTAAAAAAAAAAATTAACTGCACTAAGATTCGAAATCAGATCTCTCCTGACGGAGGCGATGCGATGATGGCAAGGCTTGAGTAACTCTTTAATAATGATATCGTATGAAAATTAGAAATATTACTTTGCCATTCTATGTAGTACCAAGCCAACAATAAAATAAAATCCCACACATCCATTTCCGCACATTGCACCGCTCTGCTCTGCTCTGCTCTGCTCTGCTCTGCTCCATGCCACACTACGCCACGCCACACCGCGCCGGGTGACGAAGGATAAAATAATGATATTATATAGATTTTGACATTTTGCTAGCTCCTGACGATGCTCATACTCTTACGTATATTGCTCGTATGCTCGCGTTCTGCCATTATACACTTTTGCATATTCATCATCACCTTAGTTCATATGTTGTATCGTGTTATGTCCTTGAAGAGTTTTCCACTTATACACACACACATATAATGTATCTCCGCCGAGTGACATTCTATAAGCAAATCGTATATGTAGGTATGTACATATATAGTTTCGCATTTATTTTTCAGCAGCATCAGCCACATCAGGAGGCGAGGTCACATCGCTGCGCAACATATTTCCGCAAGGATAATCATTTTCTCCAAGTATGCGAGTGTGTAGTCGTGCATGCTTGCATGCAAATTGCAAATGTGTGACATATTTTACACCGCACAACGGGCGCTCATATAGAACCATCATCATCATCGTCGTCGTCGTCGTTGTTGGGAAAGTTGGAATTGGAAGCAGAAGCAGCAGAAGAGGCATATCATCATCATCATTATCATCGCCATCATAATATCGCCATCGTCGTCGTCGTCGCCAACCTTTCCTTTCCCGTCCTATTCTTTGTCGCCTAAGGAACCCAAGGAGCTAACTCCCTCAACACAGCCTAGACACTATACTATCAAACACACACACTCCACTCACTTCCACACAAACATGACACAAGCATCCACACATTAGTTGGATGCTTTTTTAAGCGTGAATCCTTGTGGCGTACTGTGGGAAATTAATGTGGTATTTCTCACATTTCTAGGACACGCTCTCCATCTCATATCTCCTTAAATACGGTATAGCTAGCTGATCCTGATCCTGCTTCTTCTCTGTTCGCAGCTCGCATCTCATCATCTGCAAGTTGTGGTTATAGTGGCGCTGCTGATGCCAATGTTGGCTTGCGGCTCGAATAGGAAACTATCTATGTACTATATCAAAGAGAGAGAGGATACTTTATTTGATGAATGCATTTTGCGTGTAATTTAGAAAATGGGTTGAAGTGGATTCTTGTTCAATCTTTCATCCTTTATAAGCGACGAGTGTACATATACATGTATGTATGAAGCTCCATAGTTTGCGACCAATTTAATTATAATAGCGAGAGGATATAGCTGATATGAGTTGCAGTGAAAAATTCATCGTGAAGGACCTCCTTTGGTGTTGTGTGTTTCGTTCGACCTCGAAGGTTAAAAGTGGCTCTGAGTTATGAGAAGAGAATAAAAATATGATACCTTCTACTCGTATATCTATGTATGTATGTATATGGTTGCGCTAAATTTCGTCCTTTCTGTTTACATTGCAACAGTTAATTATTGCCACTTGGCGAAATAATTTATATCCTTTAGTTTTATTTATGGTCATGTTTATGACATCGAGAGGATATTTGATTTGAAGGTTTTTGTAAAATTGAAGTAGTTTATATTTCATATGATATATGTGTGTGTTTAGCAACGCTGAGAATAATTTGGATCAGGTCATCGGGACCAGATTTAAAGAAATATAATCCAGCAATGTTCGTATAGACAGAAGGTGACAAAACTCCCCTTTCCAAATGACCCCGTAACCTATCTCTATACTCACATTCTTAACCTACATTCGTTTCTATGTCATCATAAGTTACACCTGCTCCTTATAAACGGAAATGATACCAACTCCTACACTAACACGTAATTACTATACTCTTCGTAAATAGATCCGATTGAAGAAGAAGAAATAAGAAAATAGAAATATAAAAATCAATTCTAGAACATAAATCAGGAGAAAATAAATACCTCAATCATTAAATGTAACATTATACTGCGCTGTTATATCGATGGGAAATCACTGTCATTATATATCCCTTAATCGTTTATGCCCTTTACAAATACGCCCCCTCGAACCCAAGGTTTGGTATAGCCCATTCTTATACCTTTGGTAGCTACATATATATAACAAGTGGATTGGAAACGTACCCCCCCGCAGAAGAAGAAGAAAAATAAACTTGAAGCTTAAGCAAATACAATTAGAACCCGTATAACAACACTTTCTTCGCTCAAAGTCAACACTTTATACCGTTATATTACATGAGTGTAGGTATCTGTATCCGTGTGTATTGCTATTGCTGTTGTTTATCCACACCTAATTGTTTCTCCCGTAAAGATAGCTTTTATACATTGAAAGAGCTATCCAGAACAGAAGAGCACTTCAATTGACTCTCGAGTCTCGACTCAAACAATCCCGCCTCTGCTTTTGCTTCTGCCTCCTGCTCCTCCGACCAGCCCCCTTTTGTGAATCACAAAACATCACGAGCTATAAGCACGAGGACGATATAACCGAGCAGTACACGGATGGGGGAATTCCAATGGATCACATTTCAACACGAAGCAAAAGGAAGGAAATTACCGTTAAGCAATTATCAGGCAAGTATTGTCATGGCTTGATTATTTTTCGATTACACCTTAATATCGGTTATAGGGGGACGCACGGATAGGACGATGATGGTGGTGCTGGTGACGGTGAGAAGGACGTAAATCCCCGGCCGTTTGTGCGATGTCTAAATGTCCGTCGTCGCGTCCTTGGTTCGAAACGGATTGTAAGTATTTGTTTTGTCAATATGGTTCAATTGGGAGGTTTTTTTGGCCGAAAATACAAACACTAATCGAGCGCAAACTACCTGAACCCGAACCCGAACCTGAAGCTGAACTATGTCATCTGGCTGATAATAAGGATAACTGGTCCTGCCCTGTGGCGGATTTCATCATTATATCATGGGCCCACCTATACATAGACATTTAGAGATAGACATCTATGACATTAAATCCAATCGATGTTTTGTGTCGCATGGAGACAAAATTCTGTATATGTTAAGTGCATTGGGGCATGTTTGAGCCATTAATGGCACCGATTACCGTACGAGTTTATATACAACTACTTACCTCCTCTTATGCCGACTAATATTGCAATCAGTTGGTATTTTCTACCACAAATATAAATATGTTTATGTCGGTGTATGAGTTAGAGGGTAAATACTAATACAGTGTTTTGGAGAGTTAGCCGGTACCTTTTGCCCACTAGCGTGTAATCGCATCCACTGACAATACTCCAATTTCCGGTACAGTTAGGATATTGATGTTTGTATATTTATAAATGAGCATTTGCTCAGTTAGCCGGAGTAACCGTTTAGCCGTTTACTCATTTTGGAATAAACAAATATTGGTTACATATAATTAATGCATTCAAGTGGTCATATCATCAACAAGTATGTACATATATGTTAAAGTAAAGGATATATACCTAACCTATACATGGGTTGGGTAAGGAAGGTATAGCTTGTGGTGTACCAAATGCAGTGACTGAATTTAGGATCATAAATTATGTTAGTTTGATGGAGGACATTGCTTTGGGTACTTAAAGTTTGTTAAAGGACGATATCATATGTTACCATCATCAATAGACTATAACAACTTCTTCAAGAGTGATACATACTCGTATTTCGAAATTGGGAATGTGCCTACTGGTGGCGGTGGCTTTTGACAACAACATAACATGATACATAATATAGAGTTCAAATAATATATTGGGTATTCCTAAAACCATTTTTGAGTTTCCATTTTGAGAATTTAGTGAAGTTTTAGCTTTTATTGGAATCATAGTTTATCGCCCACAAATTATTTGCAGGTTTTATGAATCATTTTGTTTAATTTAAACTGCAACAATACACTAATTTTTTAATCACAGCGATACTGTAAAAATTTGAAGAAAATTAAAATTTAAAAATGACACAATGTTGGATTTCTTTTATAGTAGCTACGACAGCAATGTATGGTATGCCATAAAATTGCACCATTGTTTTTTCATTTCGCCGTAAAAAGAACTTCAACATTGTAAAAAATGGAAACTTATCCAGTGACGTAGGAGCCACATATTAAAAAATTATTGGGACATAAAAAAAATTAAGTAAAATGTAGGTGGTGCTACAGCTCGTTAGAGAACCAGAGCCTAGTGACTTACAACTCTTAACCATTTCTGTGTGCGAGTAATATCAGGGATGAAGGGGACCTACAGTTTTTTGATGCCAAATTCGAACAGCTAAATTCTTGAGAAAGCTCTTTTGATGACAAGAATTACTCTTGAAGGATTTGTCAAAACCTCGCAGTACCTGTAAAAACTTACACGTGGCACAGACAGAGATTGAACACAGATCTTTGGCACGGGTATTTATTAGCTTTAACTTTTTTTATAATTACATGTACTGGTAAATTTTGAACAATTCAATTTCCTTGAAAATCCAGAGCCCACTTTTGTCCAGGACACTAAATAATTGATTTTATACGCCTTAAGGTATATATGCTTTCATTTTAAGATTTCTATGGAGTCATGGTCATAACAGCATAAGTCAATTTTTATCGAAAATGAGTTAAGTATGCAGAACTATTAAAAAAAAACAATTTTCGTTTGGTCATAACAGCATAACCCGACTTTTGCTGTTTTGACCAAAACTAAATTTTTAATTTTTTTAAATAAGTGTTTGGTCAAAACAACACAACTCAGTGTTTTCGCTTTTTCGTTCCTTGATTTTTAATAATGAATTTTAATAATGTTTTTTTTAAGTTTTTACTTATTTTGTGAAATATTTTTGTTTTTAATAATAAAACGTTGTTTAAAATTTATTTCAATATTGGTATTAAAGACACAACTCGAAATAATCTTTTTCTTGAACTAAAAACACATAAAGTGCTTAATAATTAATTTTTTTTATTATAATATTTGTGTTAATATTATTATTTTAAACAAAATTAAATCCCAATATATATGTATTAAATAAAACTGGATTTGGACTAAGATTTTAGACTTATGTACATATGTTGTTATGATCAGACTCCATAGATTTATTAAGTCTTAAGTTGCGAAAATGAAGGGTTAATGATATTGAAGAATTGAATTTGTATTGAAAACAGTGTACAAAAGGGTTTTCCAATAAAGACGGTTTGATTTTGACATCTAGTGGCGACCATATTGTTTCCCATATTTTCTGTTAAAATATCGTTTCTAAAGGCAAATCATCTTGGCAGTTATAGCGTTGAGTAACACGTGTAACTGATAAAACTTTATTATTAAAATTAATGTTCCCTAGCAGTAAGGATGCGGGCGAAAAATCATCTTTAGCAATGATGCCCATTTTTTGGATACATGGGTACGTGAATTCACACGAGATTCACGAGGTGTCAAGGTGCATCTAAATAAAGTTACTGTTTTGGGTGGGTTTTGGGCTAGAGACGTCCATCGGTCCGTACTTCTCCGAAAATGATACTGGCCATGCCAGTACCGTCAACAGTAGATCGATGGTCACCAACTTCTTGTGGTCTGAATTGGAAGATATGGACACCGAAAACATATTGTGTCAACAGGATGGCGCTACTTGCCACACAGTTTAAGACACAATCGATGTTCTGTACGAGCGTCGTCGAGGTGACATGAATTGGCCACCAAGATCATGTGACTTGACCACTTTAGACTTTTTCTTTTGGAGCTTTCTTAGGTCGCAGGTCTATGTGAATAACCCACAAACCACCGCGGCCTTTAAAGACAACATAATCGATGCCATTTTCGGTCTAATTCAGAATGATTTATGCGCCAAAGTCAACAAAAGCTGTACTTTTCGAATGCGTGTTACCCAGCGACTCATCAGCTGCCATTTGAACGAATTCAATAATTCAAATAAAGAATTTTAAAACCCTTTACATTTATGCTTTGATAATAAAAGGATTTCGAAATTAAAACTCTCACTCACTGTGAATGCACCTTAAAGCCAATGCCCAAATCATCAGTCAGAAAACACGTTTCTTTTATGGAGATAGTAGAAAGTGGACAATCTTTTTGTCTTGGCCCATCTAGTGTCATTTTAGATGTCATATAACTTTCATTGGACTTACGTTTGTCATGTATGTATGTATGTATAGTAGGTACTCTATTGCTTTGAAAATCTCAAGGGTGATGTGCTGAAGAACTTAGCTTATCGAACGAAAAATAACTGTCAATTGGCAACCAAAATCATGTGATTTAAAATTTCTAAATTTCTTTTCAAAAGCCTACCATGGGTAAATGATTCTTATTCAATTCAAATTTCAATTTTAATGGAAATATGTTAAAATAGTTTGAAGTGGAAGCGGGTTAGATTTACATTTTCGAGTGAATTTTAAAAATATCACCACTAAAAATAAAAGTCAAAAAATTGAAAAACAATAATAGAATTAGATCTGTTTATGTATTTTTTGTTAAGTCATATACATACATACATATATGTATGTTTGTACTTTAGTTTTGTGAGTGAAAAAAAAATATAATTTATTTAACTTTATAGCAGTAATTTGAATAGTATTGATTTATTTTTTATTTTTTATCCAAAAAAATAACAAAGCCTTAGTATTCTAAAAAATAATGTTTGTACATGTGTTCCTTTCCCAAAGGTCAATTCAAACTAACTAAAATTAATTTGAACGAAAATAAAACTTTGAAAAAAAAATCACTCAAAAATTTTTTATTGAAAATCAACATAGAACCAAAATTAAATAAATAAATAAATAAATAATAATAAAGACCTTCCTGTTCGTGGCTGGGAATACAATAAATTTTACACGAAATAATAATAAAAAACAACAACATTATCATCGCATCATTGAACTAATAAATTATTTTATTTTAGCAAAAAACAGGGACGTGTGTTCTTGTTCTACTTTAAAATTCGAAATTCTAGTTCCTCACGAACCCAATAACCGCAATAACAAATTAAATTCCAATAAACTACATGGTCTAACCATCATCATCATCATCAGTTGTAGTTTGGTCACACTACAAATACACACACACTCCACACCGGCCTTACACACACATCCGCAACAAACCAACCATGCATTTGGGATAATAAAATATGCAATGCGTCCAATTAAGTAATAATAGTTAATTTTTTTTTCCTTGTTGTTTCGTTCATTTGTTGTTATATTTTGGAACAAGCGAGGGAGCTTTCAAAGCTTGTTAGCAAACACACAATAAAGTTACAGGAGGCGGTGGATAGAAGGACAGAACAAGCATCAGACAGACGGACGATAAATTAAATTTGCACAAGGATAATTGTTTTTATGTGTAAATAGCCCACAGTATACGAATAAAACACAGAGAGAGTATTATATTCGAAATATGTGGATACCTACGTACGTTTGTATTGGTAAATATATCATTATAGACAAAATAATAATGGGTAATAATATTTAAGGATCGATTCGCTTTATAACAAAAGCAAATTAGGTTGCAAATAGTATACACAAATTCATAATCTGTTTGATTCGAAATTACAATTACACACAAAATGAAAATAATATGATTGCACAAATAATATTATTTCATTTTACCGTTTTACATTTCCATAATTCCATATTTTTTGTGTGTAAAAAAAAAGAAGTTTTCGAAATTGAATATTGGGTAATTGCAATAACTGCTGAATTGATTTAGTCAAAATTATTATAAATTTGATATCGGAATTTATAGTCATTTGGGATTAAAGGGTGGATATCAATTACTTTTGTTTATTGGTTCTTATTTTGTTCATGCATACCGTTGTATTTTGATACTTCGGTACTAAAAAAGATCCAAGGCCCTTGTTTTGTTTTGAATGGAATATGGCACCATTAGTGGTTTAACTGAGTTTAGTACTAACTGTCAAAAAACGAATTGTTTTATTTTTGCAATCAGAGCCATCTCATTAGTTACAGTTGTAGCAATCATACGAGAAACATACCTATAGTTTAAGGTTTTTGAGGTCCATACATCTAAGCAGAAGACACTTGAAACACATCCTAAACTCAAAACTTATATTCAATAAGCTTTTCCTCAAAGTTTTTCATTTTAAAATCGGAGTTCCTCAGGACAGACCTGTAGGGCCACTTCTTTTAATTTTAAATATGAAATATCTCTATCAACCTGGTTACTATATAGAATAGTTCTAATTTTCTTAATCCGAATTCCTGAGAAAAGCTTATCTAGATGGTGGTAATGGTGCAGTGGATGTAGTGCTTGACAGTTTTTTCAGGGGCTGTGTGTGTAAGTCCAGCTCCAGCTACAGTTAGCGTCTTTAATTCTAAAACTGAACCAATTATTTTACAGAACGGATCTTTCTTATGACTTTGGTTTAGTCATATTTCCTATATCCAAACTCATTGCGGAAAATCGCAAGAGAAATATAAAAAGGAGCCCTAAAAGCATTAAGGATACTGATGTTTGCCAAAGGTCTAGCTACACCACTGTTCAATATATAACCTTGGATCAAAGAAACTGATGTCAGTTCAGTAGTTCTATTCATACAAATTGACACAGCATTTCAAAGGACTCTTATCTTGTCTGAGGTTGAAAACGTCACATGATTAGTATGATAAACGTCAGTCTGAATTACAATCTAAGATTGTAGATATTCAAATTATTGCATTAAGTGTGAAAATAGATGAATTGAAAGCTAATAAAAACAAAATTTTAGACCGCTGTCAAAATACACATATCCTTGTTGGAAAAATATCTCCTTAACTTTTAATAATTAACTAAAAATACTTCTGTAAGTGCTGCTAGAAAGCTCCTTTTTAATAAGATACCTACAATAATTTTAAAAGAGAAAACAACCACTAAGCAATCATAACCATCATAACGAACAAATAGTCCTTGTAAAAGTTTATAGTATTTACATACCAACTTTTTTTTAACCATGCCTAAAGTAGAGGTGTGTTTAAGTTATTCATGTTATAAAATCTCTTTAAAATGTATATGTTTTTACCCCTATATCAACATACATATACTGCCTTCCATAAAATAAAAATATAAAATAAAATCCTTATAAGAAAAACACATTCCATCAAAGGCCTGAGTTTTAACTTTTTTTGTGGGAATACTCAAGTAAGCACCCTCTACATCCTTCCTCCATGCTATACACATAATCTTCTATTACCCAGGAACCTACATTCTCTCCAAAGGCAGACAGTAGGTACCTACAGTACAGAACTCCTTCCTTGGTGGTGGCTGAATTTTTTATAATTCATTCGAGGTCTTAAACCCATACACCAATTCAACTTCTCACCTTTGGGAAGGTACAAAAAAAAAATTACTATTACAAAAATAAAGCGAAGCTTGGCAGAGGTGGATTCCTACCTACCCATAAATGAAAAACATGCATCCAATGTTCAAGCTCCAACAGCGAAAGGGACATCACATCAACAAGGATTACATCATCATGGCCAATGCACCTTTACTTTCATGACTCTCTAGTGACCGTAACAGTGAAACACTGAAACACAACAAACAAACAAACAAACAACAACAAAATGAAAAAAAAAAACGGAACTTTTAGCTTAACTCAAAGAAGGATATGTAGGTAAATATAATAATAAAGAAAATAAAAAAGAAAAAAAAAAACACTTTTGTTTTTTTTTTCACTCTCCCGGATCAACTCTGACTCGCTGGCTCTGCTGATGGCAAACCTACTCCCAAGGGATACCCTGGAGCCTGGAGTCATTTCATTTATTTTTTATTCAACAACCAACATCGGATAGATCCTCGTATTCGTATATAGACAAGCGCACGAAAAGTTGGAGGAGGCAGCTTAAATAAAAAATTCCATCCGACACAACATCATCACAGTTATACGAGTACAAACAAACTCAAATGAAATGTAGGCACCTACCTACCTTACAATTCCTCTGCACTCTCCAAAAGTCCTTCTTCCCCCCTCAACATAAAAAAAAAAAACTTAACAAAAATAACTTATGCTAACTACCTGGCGCAACATGACATAACAACCCTCAAAATCAGGACGTTAAATAAATCCTCCGACCGACGACGACTACGACCATGGCGACGGCGAGCGACACTGCGACGTTAACAACAAAAAAAAGTGATAAGAAAAAAATTTCAAAAAACAAAAAAATTAAAAGCAGCTTGTGGTTTACGGTCTCGGTACCCAGTACCAATACCAGTACTCGTACCACTTCCAGGACCATTACCAGTGCCAGTATTTGCTCCTGTGCTTAGGACGAAAATTTTGTTTTTAATACGAATTCATTTTGAAAAATTGTCAAAAAGAAATACGTCTTCCTTGCCGCCATCATCATCATGAGGAGGGGAATAAACAGTGTTATGGCATGATAAAGGAGTCTCTGTGGACCATTTTTTTTTCTGTTTTTGGTTTTCGTTTTTTTTGTATTTTTTTGAAGCCAACCAACGACGACGCCAACGCCTTTGCAAATAGCAATCACTTCTGCCCACAAAAGTGATGCTGACTCGTATCTTATATCTTATTCATGACCTTGAATATAAATTCGGAACAAAAAAAGAACGTTGAATAAAAAAAAAGTAAATTTCCTCCTGGATTATCCTTGATGAATGTTGTAATACACTCTCCACGTAGATTGATTAAAAGCGTTGTTTAATAAAAAGAAAAGCTTTTGATAGTTTCGTTCATTGATTGAGCTGAGGTTGTGTAATTAATTAAGTTGATACATTGATACATGAGATCATCATATATGTCAATATTATAGAGTGCAGTGGATTTTTTTTTAACCATCGAAAGTTTATGTTTCGAAATGTAAGACAACACACTACAAAGGCATCCGCAGAAAATTTTTTGGAGGAAGGGAATGAAAAAAAAAATGTATTCTTTCTTCAAAGTATTGAAATAATATTGCATCACTTAAGTCAAAACCAAGAGTGAACGAGGGGCAAAATATTCAATTCATACAAAATTTCAAAAAATTGAAAGTAAAAGAATTAACTTTTTTAACCTTATAACTTTACGTAGGGTGCTATAGAACCCATTGCTTTATTTAATTTTATAAAAAGTTAGCAACTGGAAGCACAAAATCATATTTCAAAAAGTTTAAATAATAAATAACGTTGCTAATAAGAATATTTGATTTGAAAAAAAAAAATATAAAATAGGAAAGTTCTATGGTTATCTAAATATACTATCCTTAGCCTTACAAAATAACAACTTTTAAAAAATCGAAATTTCACCCCACGGATAATTTTTTTGATTTTAGTTATCATTTTCTGTTTTTACTTAAATTCACCCTTTAAAAACCAAAATTGTATAATTCTAATAATGTTTTGTATCTACTTCCATAAAATCTGCAACAGGGCTGCAAAGATTGCATGACTTTAGTACTGTAGCCAATTAAGTCGCAGTTAATTGACTCATAAGTTCTAATGAAATTTAATACTACGCTAAGTACTTTAACTTTATAATAAAAACCAGTTAACAGTCAGTGCAAATATTCTGACTGTGCAGTTAAAAAAGAGCAGTCAATTGACTGTAAAATAATTGACTGCAGTACTTTTTGACTGGTTCCAGTATTTTAGTCATTGCAAAGTCCTCAGTACATTTACGGTTTGGCTTGCATTCATAAAGTCTTTTAACTACAGTCAATTCATTTTGACTACTTTTCAGTAATTCGACTAGAATTGATAAAACTCCTACATTATTTTCAAAATATGAAAGAAAGTAAAAGAACGACTTAAAAATAGTTAAAAGACTCACAGTAAATTGACTGCAGTTAAAAGGCTATTTGAATATTAGCCAAAACGTAAAAGTACCGAGTACTTTGAAATTACTAAAATAATGGAACCTGTCAAAAAGTACTGCAGTTAATTAACTTACAGTCAATTTATTTAACTGCACAGTCAAAGTATTAAAAATGACTGCTGACTGTAGTATTATAGTTAAAGTCTTTTAGTAAGTTAAAAGATTTTTGCAAAGCAGTATTTTTATTCAATTGACTAAATTATCAAAAAAGACTGCAGTCTTTACAGCTCTGATCTGCAAATGCCTTAATTTTTGAAAAATTTGATTAAGGGCTACTAACGTCAGCATCACTATTCAAAAAATAGAAAACAAATTTCTAAAATTAGGCACTATTTTTAAATCATTGTACGTATTAATAAGTAGTTGTTTGTCAAATCTCAATTCATCTCTAAAACAACGTTTTTTAAACTAAAAAATACTGGTTTAAATCGGGCTTAGCTAACGAAAGCAGTCAAAACAACGCATCATGATAATATTAAAATAATTTAATATTGTAACTTTTTATTGTTTACCTTTAAGAATTAAATAAAAAAAAAAGCAATAACTGAAGACTGAAGAAGATAAGACCCTTAACTTTTAAAAACAGCCCTAATTTCTATTTTAACTCCATTTCAAGCTATGAAAAGTGTTAAATATAAGTTTTCTGAGAACCAGTTTTGACTTTAAAAAACAAATCGATAGTAATCAAATAGGAGATGGACACAAGCCCAAAGTACGGAATCCAGAAAACCCAAAACTTTAGAATCCTGAAAACCCAAAATTTCAAAACCCAGAATCCTGAATATAGAATAGTAAGTTAATACATTACTCAAAATTGTCTGATTAGTAAAACTTTAACTGGACAATTTGCTCAAATCGGGATTTCGATTTCATCATTTTGGGTTTTCGGTATTCTATGTTTTCAATATTATGGGATTTTGGAATTTGAGTTTACTGTTTTCAAAATTTTGAACCCTGTCCTTTAAAAATATACAAACAATTATACATATATATTTATAAAAAAGGTACACTGATTAAAACTTATCAACAAAAATGTATGTTTTTTTTTTTGAATTTTTGGCCAATATTCTCCTATTAGATCCTTTAAAAAAAATTCCATCTAAGCCTAGCATTTAGTGAAATTTTAAATTGAGAAAAGATTTATGCTAAATGATGCACGAATAAACGACATATTTTGAAAAACTATTTTTCACTAAAATTTAGAAAACTTCTGAATTCAGTCTACATACATACATCAACATTTGATTAAGCGTCTTAAAAAAAAAGAGAACACGTTTTTTTGGCCTGTTGCGATCTTCTTGCATTTGGAGCTCTAGGTCAAAATCTTGGAATATTCATTATTCACTACACAACAATAATTTTGCAAATTGGTCAAAATGTTGTGATTATTATGTTAAGTACGTAAGTTTTACTTCTTTTAAAGTAAATACGTATTTTAAATTTATGCCGAACTACTATAAAAATATCAGTTTCTATGTATTATGAAATAAAAAAAAATTGAATTTGACAATATTGACAACATCAAACCCAACACTTTTATAAACAAATTATAAAAAAAAAAATTCTAAAGATTGTTAGAAATGCAAAGCTTTTTGAATGTTTTTATTTTTATTTTGAAACATACATTTATACAATGACAAAAGAAACTTGTCATTGTTTAAATGTATTGGGGTGTTTAATGCATATTTAAATCTTGTGCTTATTTATGTATTTCTGAAGAATAAAAAAACCAAATAAAACCAACAATGAACAATCTTGTCTATAAAGCAAACAAATACAAACAAAATATAATAAGTATTTTTTATTATAACAAAATTATCCTGAGTGTGTACTTGGTTGAATGTTTGAACATCGGCTTGTTCAATTTCAAAATGAAGAAATAGGTACATTTTGTCAATATGTCTGTCTGGTCATAACTGACTTCCCATTCTTCCTGACACACATATTTACATATAAAATAAACTTTCAATGATTTCAATATTCAAGACAAGAGTGTTGAGAGTACCTATCTAAAAAATAAAAGTCTTTTAGGGAATTTATTTTATTGCCCGCTAACAACATACAACAGGAATGCGTAATAAAGGTCTTATTTTATTTTATTTTATTTTACATCGACGACTACGACGACTACGACGACTACGACGACGGCGAAATCGAAACGAGCAAAATAATCTTAAAATAAAAAATAAATAAAACCAAAAGATCTTCATTTGTATAAAAATAAAAATAAAAGTAAAAAAATAAAATAAAATACAAATCGAAGAATGAGTAAGCAAGTGGATTGAAGACATAAAAAAAAAACACTTACTTTTTGAAAAGTGATGGAAGCCTTGAATGAATTGTTTAATTTTTTTGAAAACCTCTCGGGAATATAAAATCATAAAAAATAAACACCAAGTTGGCCTTTTTTTAAAAACAGATTCAAGAGGTTTGTTCATAAGAAGGCAAATTTGACATGGGTCAAGTTTCAATTCGGGTAGAAAATTTAGGGTCAAGGTTGAAATCGAGTAATTATAATCAAATCAAACACAGAGATAATAAAGAACACGAAAAAGTCTGCTAACGCATTTTTTGGTTCTATGTATATCCCGACCTTAGAATGACTTGACTTGACTTTTTGCTCGAACCCTGTGGTCTTCTTAATGATTAAAAGATTCGTCTGATTCGCTTATAAATATAAAAATTGATATTTTAAGAGCTGTGCAGAATATCAAATACCAATTTGAGAAAATAACCACAAAAAAAAATCTTTGAATTTGAATTGAAAAACGTTTAAACATCAACGGTGTGAGAAAGAACTTTTGAGCATACTAATTTATGAAAACAAACATGAATTGCATTACAAACATTCATAAAACAATATCAAAAATCAAAAATAAGAATGATAAGAGCAGAAGTCTAAAAAGTTCCTCCTAAGGACTATTTATACTTACATTCGTGTTTCAAAAATCAATACAAGGACGTTAATTCGTTTAAAATTTCTTCAATCTCAAACCTTTTATTATTTAGTCCTTTTCTCTTATTTGTGTTAAACATTTTATCAGCCTCGTGTATTTTAAATTCGACACACTCGACACTCGTACTTGTCTTCGTGTTGTAGAACACCTAATTTGCAAATTCTTCGAAATATAAAATAAATAATTCTGATTGAACTGTTGCATCTTTTGGCATTGCCATCAAGGTTACAGATTGATGGCTGATGATGATGGAAAATGGAAAATGGAGAACCTTTTTCTTGTCTCATAGAATATTATATTGGAATTGGAAGATATACCTGCATCCGTTCCATGGTATGTACCTTACCTATTTCGACATCACAGCACAGCACGTGTATGTCTGTTGAATTATTTTGATTAAAAATTTATTTCAAAATGGATCAGTCCAAGGTCGAGGTCGTTGAGAAATATGTACCTACAAATTTACAATTTTAAAATTTTATTCTTCATGGACCAGTGGTTAATATTATACTTGACTTTTGCTAGAATAATATTTGTCTTCCTTCAAGGTTTTTCTTTGAGTGCTATAGGGTTGGGACTTTAACAAGAAAAACAAAGAATTGGGTCATGATTTTTATGGAGTTGAAGATTTGGGTTACCGAGGATGTTTCAAAATGATCTTTGACGTTGAATTTATGTAGTTAAGTGTTGCCAACCAATTATTAATTCCACACCTTGTTTTTTAGGATTTGTTTTGGTTTTTTTTGAAGTCAAAGATCTATTTCAACACATTCAAAAACAGTAACGTGAATAGAACTTTTTTTGAGAAGAGGAAACGAATCTGCCACCAGAACCGTGGAGACCAATTATTATTCAAAACTCCTTTCCAAGTTTGAGAACTGTATTTTAACGCGTTGATTTCCAACTTCTGCTTTGAGTATGGCCACGAGATAAGATCCAACGAGACAAGTCTTGACATGGTCTTAGTTTGATTTCCAACCTCAATTGGTCTCGATTTATAGTTCCAGAAAAAATTTGGGTCTTAATCTTGGGTCAAGACGAACAAAGATTGGCATATGTTTTGGTCTTAAAAAAGTACAATTAAGTTATGTCTCGATCTCTTATTCTTTTCTCGGAAATTTTAAAGTTTCGTCACTTCGAAAACTTGATTTTTAAAAAAAATCATTATTTGAAAAACAGATTTTTTTTTTGTCGAAGTCAAAGTTATTCCTTAGGGTAATTTGACAGTTTCAGATTTTGAATTTGGAAAATAAACCATATTTTGACATCATCCTTAAGATATCAAGTTTTTTAGGATTTAAATTTACTCTAATGTAGAATCGACAAAATTTCGACTTAACATCGGCGAGACTGGGTGGAATTTCAGAAAGTTTCAGACTTAAATCTACAGCCTCATTTTATATGCTTTTTAAGTAGCATATTTAAGTGTTGGTTTAACGTGACGAGACCCATACAAGGCTAAGACTTTCCCCGTGACTTTGCCACCCCTAATAAGAAGGAATGGCCTCCGAAGGGTTATAACAACAAAATTAAGACAGGATGTAAAATTGTGGAAATCATTTTGAAAATATTTGTTTTAAAAATAAATGCCGAACTAGTAGGTTTTATGCAACAGAAAAATGTAATTCCAAAATTGACAAAATTTGAAAAATCCCGATCGAGCTTGTATCCTTGATGTTAACAATATTAATATTTATTCACAGTAGCGTGTGCAAGTGGTGCCACTGTGATACTTTTGTGGAACTTCGATATGATTCAATTTCAATTCAATTCAGTATTCATTTTATTTATCCTAATATACATACATTGTTTTATTAAATAATGAATTTTAGAACTTTGGCTATGCCGTCAGCCAGATTGGCAAAATTATATTTAGTGTTTTAAATTTACTAAAAAACAATTTAAATAAATTCAGTCATTAGCAAGTGTCTATATTTATAAATTGAATTTAAAAAACAGTAAAGTGATTTCCAATTAGGACCATTTAATACTTGTATCGTTTCTTGCATTGTTAAGCTTTTCTTTCCTAGATATATCGTTCTTTGGTATTTAAATATAGGCCAAACACTTATGAAATGGAAGCAGTCTTCCTTGGCTTGTAAATTGCAAAGCGTACAAAATTGGTTGAATTTACCATTGTATGGGTTACCATTTAAAGGAAGAAGTTCGCATCTTGATTTGAATATAAGCGATACTTCCTTATAGTTTAATAAGCCTTGAAAGTAGTTGTTATTTAATAGATTATAATTCAGTTGAGAGTAAATTATTCTACTATATGACTGTTAAGCTTCAGATACTAATGATTCCCTGAAAGAATCTTCGTTTTTTTGGATAATCTTGTAGAAATTTTCTTTAAGCTGAGTTGGGTTGTAGTAATTGAACTCAAAAACTTCTCCATAGGTACAACCAATAGTCTGCGCTTCATAATACACCAGTCCTTGTTTCTTAGTTCGTACAAAAGCATTTGTTTGGTCAAACGTGTATCTGGGTACGAAAGAACTTTCAGGATATAGTCTGCCTGGAGCTTTAGGGTGTTTGTAAAGAGTTTTGGTAACCCTGTTTCTAAATACAGCGCATAGTTCGGTGTTCTCTTTGGTAAGTTGAAAAGTTTTTTAACAAAATTTCTTTGAAGTTTTTCCACTTCTTCAAACTCATCCATTTCCCAACCTGATGCATACAAAAGTGATGTTTTCACAACACATTCAAATATTCTGTACTTAGCAGACATTAACACATTCTGATTTGAGAAAATTTTCTTCCATGTCATGTTGAACTTTGATATGATACGATACGACATTTTTAAAAGGAGTCCACTATGACCCTTTGTAAGAAATCTTGTTACTTTTTCGACAAATAGTGTAAATTTTATGATTAAGAAATTCAATCAAATACAAATCGAACCAAAACTACACGAAATAATTACATTTTTGACAGACAGTTAGGTAACAATTAAGAATTGTCGATAAACCTACTGAAATTGTGAGGAATTGGTCATAAAATCGTTAAGAAAGCTTGGAGAATAATTCTTAAAATAAGTTAACTGCTTCTCGAATATATATCATTCATATAACCCAATTAAGGACAATAAAATAACACTTTGTATCGTAAGGCCTACATTATATCACGAAACGACTTTCTACTTTAACCTAAGACTATCACTTATCAAAATCACAAAACTTCGTACATAACTGTGCGAGTTGGTACCTAATTTAATTTCTTCAGGAAGTTCATATTTCAAAAGAAATGTCACAAATATATTGCTAACTCACTTGTTTTCAATTAAATAAACTCGAACTCTTCCTTTCGTCTCACAAGAAACCTACTTTGACAGCAAATCGCTACCTACCCCCAACCTCCCATAACATCTAGTATATTATAAGCTTCCTTTATTTCTTCGCGTATAATTATGGCATATCCTCACGCCATTTACGTCAAAATAAAAATAGTTAATCGTCAAAAGCAAAGCAAAAAAAAAAAAAAACGAAAATCCTTACAAAATTCCTTAATGTCACCCTTTACCTGTCTTCCTTTATATCATATCACAGAAGGTGGCCGTATTATAGAAAGGCGTGGGAATATACTTTTGTATAGGGAATTAGTGAAAAATAAGTCATCAACTTACCTTTTTGAGAGTGTTTCAAATTATTCGATAAGTTATGGACTTTGGTCACGATAAGTTTATTGCCATTTTGTTGGCTTAAATTGAAAAGGACATGCCTTTTGTAAGCGCTCCCTGTTTTTTCAATTTTTTTTTTTTCAACACCTTCGGGATAATCCTCAGATTTTTTTAACACTAAGCTAAAGTAATTATACACACACAAAGGACAATTTATCAACACTCCTTTAAGTGAAGTCTGTCCAAAAGCAAAGGATCCCACACTCCTGCCAACCTATACGTTCTTAAAAAAAAAGAATACGTATCCAAACAAAACGTACCAACCTTTAAACGAATGACGAAAAAAAAAACGAATATCACTCGTTTTGAATTGTTTTTTAAATTGTTAGCATGTGTGCTTACCAAGTGCCATCCATCTAGTTTTTCTCTAAACTTTTCAAACAATATCCTTTTTTTTTAGTCCTTCTCGTTGTCGTTGTCGTTGTGTTTGTATTGTATTTGTTGTTGGGGTGTAAAAATTTTGAACTGTGCCACTTTTGCAAACAACCAGAGTGCAAACAAAAGGTGCCACACAATGCTTTATAGTGTGTGTAATAGTTTCCCATAATACATATACAAAAATATAAAAATTATATACATGCATGAACAATTGTTATGGCGGGCGGCAATGGCGTTACAGTGCAGCTTCATTCATATGTATGTACGTATAAAATAAAAGGATATTTCACAATTCACACGCATCGTATATCAAGTGTCCTTGTGTAGCCACTGACATATATTTTTGTTCAAGAATATTTTTTTTTTGTATTTCAACCTGTCTGTGTGTAGAGAGGCAGAACGACGCGATTTTCAAACTGACTGACGAACAAAAAGGCCAAACAAATCGAGTGTTCAGAAGTGAAAGCTGCAGCACCTCCTATCTTACTTCAGTTTATATTTTTCGTCCTGGACTGAGTGAGTGCCTTTGAAAAACAACAACAATAAAAAAAAGTAAGAAAAAAAAACTAAGGAAAAACTAGGTAAGATACTTCTACTCGTATTCTCTTGTAGTCCAAGAGCAAAAGGATTTTCTTTTCATTTTTCTTTCAAAAAAAAATGTCTATTTTTTCTTAGCGCCAAAGGAGGGAGTTCTCATTTATTCAAAACTGCGCTCTAGAACTACAACTAGGAACTATTATAGGTGGGTACTGTTGCTTTGAGATATTAGTGACAAGTTCTTTTAGGTGGAAGAAAATGTGTGTTTGGAATCAGTATCTGCATACACCCTCCCTTACTTTCCCTATTTCGTAGAGAAGTTGCATGCTGTCTACCAACCAACCCACTTCCCACCCACCCTATGCAGATTTTCAAATGAATTTCATTTTGTTATGGCGAAAAATCAGCATGAAAAATCCTTCACATTCCATGGATGAGCGCGAAAATGAAAAATGCAAAACGAAAAACGCAAAAAAAATAAGGAAACAGCAAAACAGAGCACCGACAGCATCGAAGAGATCCAACTCCAACATCAGGAATTATCAGTCCTCCTCCTAGCTGAGCTGCTGGCAACCGGTAATCAAGGAAATCAAGGAAATCAAGAAAATTCTTATTAAAAACGCCAAGAGCTCTAACTATAGCTTTGTGTGCTTGACTTGACTTGACTTGACTGGGCTTTCAGTGTTGGAATTCTAATGAAGCACCTGTTATTTATAACCCAAAACAATTCCTCTTTATCCTCTGATGATGATGATGGCGATGGCTATGGCTATGGCAATGATGATGATGAAGGTTCTAGTGTTGCAACTTGTGTTTATTGGAGTTTTGATGATGAATACAGAACAACAAAAATAAAAAGAAAACTTCTCTTTCTTTTTGTTGGATTATTATTATTTGCTAGAATAAGGATTTTTAGAAGTCAATGTGGAAAAAAAAGGAAAATAATATCAGAGCAATTACATAAATGAAATTCTTTGCATTGTGCGAAATGAAAAATGAAAATATTCTCTTGGTCATAACTAAATTCTCTTCTTGCCGAGAAATATAGTTTAGTTTGTCAAATTATATATTTTTTTTAACTGATTTCTGTCAATTGTTTTATCAGCTGTCAAAGTGACAAGGTATTTTTGAATTTTAAGCCTTTTGTTTTGAGTCGACCTACATATTTCTATTTGATGGTTTCACACTTGTTCCTTCAGTTCCTTATTTTTTTTCTGTTAGTGAAATGAAATAATAAGACGTCAAAATGAGTCACGTCTTAAAATTAATCATTGGACAGAAATTCGAAATTAGTCTAATTTAATTTTAGTTTTAAAACAATCAGAATTGCACTCGGCAGAGCCGAAGCACCTAGAGTGCGCCTGACGATTTGATTATGAAACACACCGAAGCACTGAACTGTCAAAAGCAGCCTCCGTGCTCAGATTTGTATTCCATTAGGCGTTTTTCTTTTTTAGTTCAGAAAAGAGTTCTGAACAGAGTCCGAGCATATCGAGCATGCTCTGAACATACTCTGGACAAAACGTGTTCTGAGCGCGCAGAAATCTTTTTAAACACACCTGAACTTAGTTGTCACTATTAGCAATTTTGTCTATTTTATTAATTTACTATCACTTTGTTTTACAAAAGCAAGAAATAAGATTCAAAACTAAAATTAAAATGAAAAAGTATTGTTTGTGATTTGTTTTTTTTTTTCAATTTCACTTGTCTAATGCTTGTGTTCAGCAATTAACTCAATCTGCTCAGTTATTTTATTCTGAGCTTATCGAGCGTCCTCTGAACAAGCTGAGAACACGTTCAGATTTCAGAATGAAAAAAGAAACACAAATTGGAAGCTCTGAACCTTCAGTGTTAAAAAAGAAACACAATTTTTTGTTTGACAGATCACACTCTGCTCAGAACTAAAAAAGAAAAACGCCGCCTATTATAGATCAGTCTTTTTATTTTGAGCTCATAGAGGGCACTGTGAGCTAGTTCCGATTGGAAAAACAAACACAATCTAAGCGCTCTGACGTCACTTAGATAAAACATAAGACTGATCTTATTTTGACAGCTGAGTTCCCTGCCATGATTTTAAAAAGAAAAACCCCAAATATAATTGTCTTTTTCACTTTTTATGATTTAATGTTGTCAAATGTCATTGAATCGTCAAAAATTTTTTGATAATATTTGATGGCTTTAGTAAGTTTAGTTTTCTTGGGAAAAATATCCGCAGTTGTGTAAGATTGTACACGTATTACAAATACAACATCCTCACTGTCGATAAAAGTTGAAATAGGATCCAACTGCAAATAGAATTTTGACGTTAGTTCGAGTATCGAATATAAGTGTTGATAAAATTGATTACCTACTCTTGTGTGTCTAGAGGGCGTGTTCATAGAGTACGATTAGTAGAGGAGAGTTGAATTTTTTTACAGTTTTCTGTTCTCTAAAGCGCAAAGATTTTTTATTATGAAAAATGTTTTCGAGATAGCCAAATCTAAAGTTTGCGAACAGATCCTTTGACTATTGTTTTGATAGCTGTCAATGAAAAATACAAAAATTAAGAAAAAAAATCACACAACTAAGGAAATGTTTTTTAGGAAAATCCTTCTTCACTGCTGATATTTTTCAAAATAAAACACACCTTACCTACATATATACAATTTGAATATTAGGCACTTAGGCCGCTTACATCAATGATGTAATCAGGATTAAACGAACTAACAGAAGCGTCAAAGTATAACCTAGGGTTTGTAGTAAACTTCTTCTCTTGACAGTTTCTTTATTCTTTTCGCATATTCCAAACTTTAACAGGGCTGTTATAGTAAATCTATTGCATTTAACCTCTAAAGTAAAACAGAGATGTTACTTCAAAATAAATTGCATGTGACTTAAATCTTCTCATGACATTTTGAAATTAAGAAGAGTGTCAAACAGATTTCGTTTTCAAATATTTTTGTATTTGAACCCTGCATTCTTTTTATCAATAAGATATATTTTACTTTTTGAAGATATAAGAATGTGGAATAAGGAAAAAATACGGTTATCGTTGAGGATCACAGGTCCTTTATATTTGTCATGGTAAGATTCCACAGACCAAGATAAAGAAAACTCTAAAACAGCAACTTTATAGTTTGAACTTAAGCTTGCTTCACTAACGAGTTTATTGACCGCAGACATTTTGAAAAGTCATAATAAGAAAAAAACCCAAATGACAGACGATATATGGAGACAGGAGATATTTAGAACATAAAAAACCTCGTCTTGTTTTAAATGCAAAATACTTTCTCCTCTAACCTGCAACATGATACTAGTATTCACCGACACATTTAAAAATGTGTACGAGTATGTGCAAGGACTTTTTATCTCATCTTCGATTTTTATTTTTTTTTTTTTTGAACAAGGAAAAAAAAACGTCTCTGTTGCAAAAATAGAAACATGTTTTACGTATTCTTATGACTCCATTGAGACGAAAAATTATGCACATTGAGGGAGGTTACAACACACGGGAGTCATCGTCGTCGTCGGTATATCCAGGATCCAGGACTCAGGACCTATAGCAGCAAAATCACAAGAATATCTGCTTCATTTTTTTTTTGTTTGTTTGCTTCTGTTTTTTTTTTATCAAACTATACTGCTGTGCATCATGGTGAATTTATACTGAGTAAGGACATTTTATTTCCTCTAGAGAAAGAAAAACACACTCAGACATCAGACAACAAAACTATTATACTACGCCATATACTATAAAGGACATTATCCAATCGTGTGGTATTTATGGGTTCTTTCAACTTGATGGAAAATGTTCAATCAATCGTTTATTGGACAAAATATATTGGATAAAGTAAGAGTGAGTATATGTATAACCTTGGTCTTTATTGATGTAAATAAAATTCAAAGATTACTTCTTTCCACAAAATAAAACAAGAAGAAAAAAAAAATAAAATAAATATCACCAAAGCAACAGTTTAAGGAATGTAATAACATTGACCACAAAACGAAACAAAGTTCTTTGGAATGTTCATTGACATGAAACAAATCTTCTGTCAAAGAAATTACATATATTTATATTGATTTTAAAGTATTCATAGAGTTGCCACTATTGGATATTTAAAGCTTTAAGGACTTTCATATAGTTTTGTATTAAGTTTCAAAAAAAAAAGAAATATCTGCCATCTTTTATTTGCATGGAAGAACCACACATTTTGATGTTGAATTTCATCAAAATCATCTCTGCTGTTCACGAGAAAGAATAAGATTAAGAAATGGGTTCAACAAAGAAATTTTGTCTCGATGTGTCAAATTGTAAGCTTTTTAGTTTATCAAAAACATAAATTGGTCATTTTAAGACAACTCTTAAGGACACACCTGATATTGACATTTCCCCCTAATCTTCTCTATTTCAAAAATTAAAAAATGAACTTGTCAAACTTAATCCCAAAGAAAACTTCACATATCCCACCTGCTGAATACGAGTACTATATGACATTAATGCTCCAGGACCACACAACCTTCAAGCAAAAATGAAACTTGTAAAATATCAAAGGCAATTGAAGATTGTCATTTTGAATTCGAGGAGTTATGGGAAATTTAACGGATGCTTTGCTGATGTGGCTTTTGCAATAGAGACGATACATACACAAAGATCCATCCTTGTTCAGAGTCCTTTGAAAATCCTTCAATGAGTGTGTTGAGAGTGCAGAGAGAGATAAAGAAGTGTACCCAGAGCTCTAGACCTCTTCCAATGTCATCCCATCATCATCTTTATATACGAGTATATTCCCATAAGCAACAGGGAGATATTTTCAGAGTTATTATGCCCAAGTAAATATTGACACGCAGGACTATGGGACTATATACGACATCCCTTGTGTGTCGTTCCTTATACGTACTGTCTATACAAGTCTGGTGCTTGTGATGTTATATTCGAGTATAGTTTTAATGATTCATCATCATCCATCGTCATCGTCCTCATCGTCCTTGTAGTCTTCATCGTCATCCTCGTCATGTTGTCGTCGTCGTAGTTGACGATGTTTTCGTCATTGTCCTGTATAGTAGTCATCCTCGTCATTGCCATCGTTCCAATTGGGAATATGGCAATTTTGAAATTAGTTATCTTATCTATGAGAGTAGAATTCAGAAAGTCCAATGGTATTTTCAAAATACTATCAAGAGTATATTCAAAGCTTAAAACTTAAATGCGCATCATAAACAAACCAAAAGATCAATTTTGTGATACAGTTTAATAGTTTATATGCTGAATGATGGAACTAAAGCCAAAGCTAGAGCAAGAATTTTACGATAGGTATTTATTTTATGTGTATGGGTAACGATTTATAGTGCTTTTACCAATTTAAATCTTTAACAATGGCCGATAAAAGCAGACAAACAATGTAATGTTTTGTGATGAGTAGTAAAAATTGTAATCCTATTTGGAGTTGATATTTGACGGAAATTAATTTTCAAAGTATTTTTATATTTATAAATATTTTGTTGAGTTTTCAAATTTTATTTCAATTGAATTTTTTTTTTTGGAAAATGAGCCAAAACGATTTAAAATTCTGACACATTTTCATAGTTTCAGTACTAATTTAATAGTTTCCGAGATTCAAATGTAAGTTATACAATAATCGGTGAATCCAGAATAATCTGCAACTCTATTTCAGAAAATTTAAATATTTTTGTAAAACAATTTCAGAAAACGTTTGCAAATCCATTAAGCTCTTTTCTAGTTCAATGAACGCACTCATTTTGAGTTAATGGCCGCGTTCAGTTCGCAATCCTATATCTCAGAGCAGAGAACTGAGCTGTCAAAGAAATATCTATGTTTCTTTTTTAGTTCAGACACATCAGAGCACTCAGGTTGTGTTTCTTTTTTGAAGCGGAGCTAGCTCGGAGCGCCTTCTATGATCTCTAAATAAAATGACCAAGCGAACTCAATTTTTTGCATGTGGTATGACAGAGACAGATTGCTTTTCTGCAGGTCAGTGCTTAAGTATGTTTCATAAATACATATATCGAAGAGTTCTGATCAAACTGTGTTCAGAGTATAATCAACGTGCTCAGGCTCTGCTCAGTGCTCTGATCCAGGAATAAAAAGTCTCATATTGAAAACTCTTGTCAAAACATAATCAGCTGTTGTTTAAATTGTATAACTGAGTAAACAGTAAATTTTGGAATAGCTTAAGATTCGTTTTTGATAACAGATTAATTTTTCATCAGCTGTTTTTTTCCTAAGAGATTACAACGACACAAACTTATAGTATTGAATTGATCACTGAACGCGACCATTTTCAAATCAATGATGTCACTTTCGGGAAGATTTCAAATAAATTGGGTGTGTTCATTGATTGTGCGCTTAAACATTGTTCACACTGAAATTTAAATGCAATTCAACATTTTTATACTCTTTTGAATGTTTTTTTATTGAATATCGACGCGACCATTAAGCATTTTTTACAATTTATTCCGAGTCAAGAATGCTGTTTTTGATTTTAAAAACTTATATACAATTTGGTTAGTATTTTATCATCCCAAAGTAACTCGAAATAATTAAACATACATTTTTGACAACTGTTTAAAGTGTTCTGTTGTAGATAGTTAAGTGTCAAAATGCTAACACAAACTTCAACGTATTTTTCAGGAGCTCTGCAACACCTTATGATACCTTACCAATTTTTAGCAGATGAGTATCAAATTAAAAAAAATATAAAACTCTGCAGTGTTATCTGCATATTTTCGTTCCAAAATATAATCAAATTCAACTTCGAAGGAAAACATCCCCCGTCTACATCAGGATCCGTATGCAAATAAAAACAATGCGGCAGATTCGCTTCAATTTGATATGTCACTGCACATCAAAGCCGCAGATTTTTTTTTTAAAACATAAAAATAAAAAATAAAAAAAAATCGTATTTCAATCAATCCTGTGACACACGTATGAGTATTTCAAAAATTCACATCAGTTGGAATTTAAATTTTTAATTATATAAAACAAATTAACGTGCTCGTATCTACTACCTGTTTTACCCTGACTTCCCCTATACAATAAAAAAAAAAATTGTATACTCGTATAATGCCTTCATCTACGGCTTATGTCACACCTCAATTTCATTCATTAACGGTATCTCTTAGTTTGTGTATAGTCTGCCGACAACAACGACGATGACGATGGTGCCATCTATGTATGGAGTCAGAGTTGCCATAAAAAAGAAGGTAGGTAACCATGTTTTTTTTTTATTGTTGTTCTACGACAAACACACGACTTCTGAATCCAGCTTTGTGTTTGAGTTCCCGTTTTGGGGAAGCCATGACGGAAGGGGGTACTAAGTTGATATTGAGAAAAATAAAAACTACAAATATGGGGAAGCATAAGAACACACATAAACACAAACAAAAACTTTCACATTTGAATAAATAAAATGCATTTCCATGGAAATTGTTGAAGGAAAACTTAATGATCTACACACACAAACACACACACAATAACACATGAGCAAATGACAGGGATTTGGAATGGGAATGGGGAAATGGGATATGCCATCAAATTCTCACAAATTCACAAAAAAAAGAGAAAGAGAGAGATCGGCAGTGCTCTTAGGCAGTTTGTCGTCGTTTTTCGTTATATCCCACTTCTGATTCCCATGCTCATTAGGCACGGTCTCTTAATTAGTTCGGCATTATTAATGCAGCAAATTTTCGAGGTGGTTATCCGAGTACCGTACCACCACTGATGCCATTCAAGGAATGGAGTAATGTAGGCAAGTCGACCTGCATAAGTTGCAACAAGGATCCTTCCTTGTAGTCGTCGCTTAAATTATTTATAATAAATTTGGAAAACGGAAATCCATGTGTGACTACGACGGCGAAGCGACGCTGCTGCCGAAGCTCGTCCTCTTAACATAGGAACAAGAACAACTACCTCCCCCTCCCCCTTTCCCCCTCATTTATACAGACATTGACATATCTGCAACAAAAACAGTACACTTTACGGAATTATGACAGCGATGAGGTTTAAATTCAAATCCATTCCGCCATAGTCGCAGTCGGAGTCAGAGTCAGAGTCACTTTGTCGTTGTTCCGTTGCGTCGTCATCATCGTCGTCGTTGCTGTTGTCGTTGTCGGTAAGCCGCCATTGTTGTCATTGTTTGTGCAACAAGGACTTTTGTGATGTTCGTGACTTAATAAACGTATTTTTGTTGTACAGTATTTGTTTGTATGTATATGAATTTTATTTTCTTTGTAAGAGCAGGATTTTAACTTTTTCGGTTTTTTGTTTTTTGGTTTTTCGTATTTTTGTTTTGCATGACAGAAATCCTGGGAAAGTCAGTTGAAAATTGGTAAAAGCTTATATTTGAAGCAAAAGGATATACAATACATACATACTCATATACATGCAAATGTATGTATGTAGATTGTAGATATTATTGAATGCTAAAGTGAATCGAATTGTGAGTGGTTCGTTTTGGTTTCGGTTTAATTTGGTCATTGTTTGGATGAAAGGACTGGGTGTCTCTTTATATAATGGAAAATGGCACTCTATCTATCAAACCTGATGAAGGACTAAGTATACGACTACTACCTACTGGTATTTCATTGCAATGATGGCTGTAAGAGTTAAATTTAATTGGTAGCATTCATTCAATGGGTTTATTGTTGTCAGCAATTGTCAATTTAAAATGTTGCAATATTTACAGTTTGACTGATTTTATTGAAGGATGCATGTAAATGTACTTTTTTTTGACAGAACTAAAATGGGTCATGTTTTTATTAGTGAGGACTTTTTATTTGGAAGTATTGGCTTTGATATTTGAATACATTTTTGTTTTTTTTTTTCTTCTGAGAATGAAATGAAGATATGTACTGTGAATTTTTAGAATTGATGTCACATAATTTTGATAGCATTCAAATTTATTTGGAAAAATCATCAATGATACATTATATATGTACATATGTATGTCAAGTGTGTTTTTTGATGCTAAACAGTAACTCCATTGTTGACAGGACATTGTTGAGACGATGACAACCAGGGCTAGCCACAAGATGAGAAAACCACGTAGTGTTACTACCTAAACATCTTGAGTCTTTGGCTTTCTTAATGTCAAATAATTTTGAAAAATCAAAATTTTGTTCTGAAAAGATCGGTTTTAAGATTTAAAGTGACAAATGAAGTATTATATGATTTCTTGTCGATATTCAAAGTTTTTAACTGTCAAACTGCCGAATTTCAAAGAAGAACCGATTTCGATGGTTTCAAAACCTTCGGAAAAGTAAGAATATTTGCTCTGTAAAATTAATTTTCTTCGTTACTCTAGAAAAAAGCGACTTAAGGTGACATTTGGAAGCATATTGGGTGAGGCTAACATTTTTCAATTTTTGAGAAACCTAGACGAAACGATGGAGAAGGCGCGTTGCTCCATCAAGATCGGACAAAATCTAACCAATGCATTCGATGTCAAACAAAAAGTCTTAGCCAAGTCGATGCGCACTGTCATGCGACTTCTTCAAAGTAGTTCTGAAAAGAATTGTGCAAAACTAGCTAGTCAATACTAGATGCACAATCTTCCAAAGGTCTGTCCAATTACTCAGATAAGCAGATGACATTGACATCATTGGAAGATTAAAATGTTCTGGGAGTGGCAAGTTTTTAGGCATTGGAGCGAAAGCGAAGAATATGAATTTAGTCATCAATAATGCCCTCATTCAAGTAAAGGAAAAAACGTCACCATACCCCGCTATAACTTTGAGGTTGAATGACTTTGTATATTTAGGGCCCGCTATCAATTCACACAACGACACCAGCGCTGAAATTAAACGGAGAACTCTAGCAACTAAAGTAACACTTCAAAAGACGCTTATCATCACAGTCTTTTTGTATGGCGCCGAGGCAAGATGACAACGTCTTAGAATGCTTCGAGAGGATATTCTCTGGGAAATTTTTGGTCCCGTCTGCATAGATGGAGATATGGAAAACAAGGTTCAACCACGAACTGCACAGGCTATAGAGCGACACTGAACTGGTCGAAATGGAGGTAAAATTCCATGACCATGACTCAAGTGACGCACGCAGATAGGAGAGGACTTAAACCAACTTGAGGCCCAATTAAGGCTATCAAATCAATTAATAAAATGTACAATTCAGAAGGATTATGTAATTTACATAGAGAATTAAGTATGTTAATCTACTCAATGTTTGAAGACCTATAAAAATAGCCGATTTTTTTAATGTTCCTTAACTAAGCGCTGCAAATTTCAAAGACCGGATCTTATTTTGTCAATAAATGATCCAATTGGACGTGTCTTTCGGGATTAAGTTAATTTGAAACTATTGATCCAAAATACAATCACCATCAGGTAGCATCATTGGACCTCATTTTCTTCAAAATTTGAAAAGAGGCATAGTTGTTAATGATTTCGTTCAAAGGTTTATAATTCGACACATACTAACTTTGGAAACCATTAACTTGGGCCATCTGAAATGATTCCTCAATTGACTGGTAAAAGGTTTTTATAACAATACCATTTTAATGATATTGCTTTTAATTTCGTTTTGCCTTTTTTTAATTTGTTTAAATCAACAAAAGGCTCTGTACCCAAGCATTCCCCAAATTACGTACCAAAAATTAAGGTTTCCGTTCTTATCTACAATAGCAAATAAAGTTATTTCAAAATCAAGATAGGTTAAGTGCCACTTCCCACATTCGTATGGATATGTTCAAATTTACCTAATCACACACATACATACATACCTACATCCTTACTATGTATGTATCTTTAATGTGATTTCCTTCTTATGTTAGAAAAAAATTCTTGGTAATTTTTTGTGAACCTTCCAGCATGCAAAAAAAAAATTCTTAGAAAAATCCACAAAACGAAAATTATATTCTCGAAATAAAAACCAATCATATGTATATCCTAATTTCCACCGAAAATCGTGCTTTTCCTAGAATCGGAATTTTTCAATTCAATCATCAGCATAATATTCCCAGCACACACACACACACACACACACCATCATTCGTTTCGTCATGTACTCGTATGTTTGTAAGTTAGTAGCTACTCGTATGTGTGCTCACAATATTAGTTTTATGAATCATTCATTTCCTTCCCACATCACAAATCTTACATTCTCATTTCCATTCATTTCCGCCAACGGAACGTCATACATCTCTCTGTGACGACAACGACGACGACGACGATAGCGACAGCGACCACGTCTGAGTAGAACTCCTAATTTCACGCCCTTTCCCGTCGTAAATTGCACACACATACATATGTATGTAGGAACCATACCCGTATGAGCACATACGAGTATTTGAATTTTATAAAAGGATTCGAATCCTTAAAGCACACGAGAGTACTCTTCACAAGATACCTCATACCGCAAACGAACCAACACCCACACCCACCCCCGAAATTCAAACACAAACAACAATCCTCGATCCTTATGGCCACATCCTTATGAGACTCGAAATGTTCAGTGGCATTTTGTACTCGTCCTGTACTCGCACAGTATAGTACTCCTGCCCCACATCAACATTACAACAATTTAAAATCAATTTCGGTCTTTAATCCTGGAAAAAGTTTATATGCAAGTCCTTTTGGTATTCTCTCTCTATCTCTCTCTCTCTCTCTGGCTGCTTGTGCTTGTTGGGTCTTGGTGTTTGGTGGGTTAATAAGACCAAACGAGAATATACTCACTTCACCACTAACCCAGATTTTGTTCCTTTGTGTCCTGGTTTATAAGGATTTCTTTTTTTGTAACCTTCTTTTGCTTCTTCTTTTTCTTCTTCTCCTTCTTTTCTCGAATGCCTTTCTATATGTTATTCTTTCATTCTGTTCATTTCTGTACATAAATTTGTACACACATGTATATTGTACACTTTTTGTACAATCTGAAATTTTGTTGTGCCACTAAACGAAAAAAATAAAGAAAATGAAAAAGAAAAAGAAGTTAAAAGGTGGCGCGTTGGTGGTTCGAATATGCTTTTGCGATTTGGTCCCAAATCTCACATAGCAACACTATACACATTCATATGTATAATGTCCTGTCCCGCGCCCCCTCCTCTCTCGTGTACACTTTGGACAAATAAATGAGTTCAGCTTGGCGTTGTGTCTCTAATGTCATTCCCCTGGCACCATAGTGAAGAAATAATAATAATAAAAATAAGTAAAAGAAAAAAAAACACACACACACAAACAAGATAAATGCACATAACCCTTTTTTCGGTCTTTTATATTATCCAACCTTGAATTGAATGCTTTTGTTGGTCCTCTTTATCCAGGAGTGGGCAAAGCAAAAGCACTAACAGAAATCAAAAAAAAAAACAACAACAAAATGGAGAAAAATAAAAATAAACGAGAAAAGAGATTCAAGAATTTCTTACACAGAGGAAATTTCTCCGGATAAAATGTACAATGAAAACGGAAAAAGATTTTGGAATAGTTTTTGTATGAGTATTTCAACTTTGTTGTTCATATACTTAAAATACTCTGTTTTTTGTAATACAGGGTGATTTAATAAAAAAAAACAAAAACAAATTGTGGGCTTAGCACGGATTTCTAAGAATAATTTTAAAGCAACTGTGACAGTTTTTAAGCACGTTTTAGTTCCGATATATCTTGAGAATTTAACAAACTTTGAAGCACTCCACCTTGCACTTTGGAATGAGACAGCTACTTACAGAATTTCTACAATTTATTTAGGGAATTTGGCAAAAGAATGTATATACAATTTATTGGATCACCTGGGCGTATACGCACTTTTTTATATGAGGACATGTGGTTCCAACAGGATGGCGCCACAAGGCACACAGCGAATGTCACAATCTATTTATTTGAAACCAAGTTTGGACAACGTGTAATCTCACGAAATGCTCCAATCGCTTGGCCGCCTCGGTCGTACGATTTGACGACGATAGACTATTTTCTGTGGGACTAAGTCAAGTCTATGGTCTATGCCAACAAGCCAGCGATGATTGATGAACTTCGTACGAATATCGAACGTGAAATTGCATCAGTATTGGCCGATTTATGCTTGAAAACTGCCCGTAGTGGCCATGCATCGAACGTTCTTTCACATGAATAAAGAATTTCATTGATATCCAAAATCGTTTTTGTTTTATTTAAAAAAAAAACCCTTTATTAATAAGTTTCCGTTTTATTAAAATCGGTTCAGTGATGAAGCTAAAATGTATGGTTGTGTTTTTCTTGAAAGTTCAACCTTTAGATTTGATCTAAGTTTATATAATTTTAAAGTAAAACTTTTTTGTGTTTTTTTTAAACTCTTATTGAAAATTCCAGCAACTTTTTTTTTGAAAAAGGACTTAAGTAAAACTAATTAACTAATTATTTCATTGTACTAATTTTGGAAAAAAACAGAAGTCACTTAAACAATTAAGGTTGAAGTAAAAAACAATGATATGTTCTATAAGGTAACAGAAACTGACTATTGTCGTTTTTCCCTGTCAAATGGCAAAATGATTTTCGATGTATTAAGCAATCGGAACAAGTTTTTAAATTTGGCATTTCTTCAAGAACAAACATTGTTGTATTTTAAGCATTTTTTTTAACAAATGTCTGCCTTATTTCACAAAGTTATGAATTCATATAATTAATTTTTCATATTTTTTGACAATTTACAGAAATTTCAAAAATTATGTCCTTGAGAAAGTGTGAAACAGTTTCAAACTAATAAATAGAGCCGAATTGGTCTAGTTATACTTTAATGTTTGACCAAAAACACCCTGTAATTCTAGCCGCAGCTATATAACAGAAAAACAAATCTTTTGGCCAAATAACAAACCCGGATGTGATGAATGAAAACAAAAAAAAATTAAAAACGAAAGAAAGAAAGAAATAAAATGTGAGAAGTCGTGCCAAGTGCTAAGCATGAAGTTTTGACAAATTGCACCGGAGCTTCTGAACGTAGGTAGATAGATATACTAAGTATAAGTATACCCACACCATACAAGACTTGGGTGTATATTGCGTCCCATAACACACGATTGTATTATTGCAGTCAAATTGAGGTCAAAATAAAATGTTGCGATTTATTTTGACAGAGTATGTGTGGTTGAGAATTTGGGGTAAAACCAGTTTATTTTGTTTTGTTCTTTTTTTTTTCCTGGCCATCATTCTTACCCTTCTTGAGCCCGGCCCAAACTCATCCATCACCCAGATACGGTATATTGTGGTGATGGCGATAGCGAGGGCGATGACCCAGCAGAAACAAGAAGCAGTTTGAAGTGATTTGTTGAACTTATAATTTTTACCCACTTTTGTTGTTGTTGTTGTGTTTGTTTCAAAAACAACAACAACACCAACATCAACAACACAATAGGAGAAAAAAATGTAATAAATAAAATGCTACACAACCGAAAACATGTGTGTTCAATTGAAAAGAAACTTTTTCCTTCGACCTGGTTATCATTTTTTAAACGTGATCTTTAAGTCGAATATTGGATTCGGAAAACAAAGTGTGTAAATTCGGTTCTAAGGTTCAACTTTTACTTGGACTTTGTATGAAAAAATTCATCTCGACAAAAGTCATTCCCCCGATAACCAAATTTTTCGACTTTGAGGTTATTGTAGCAAAAGTCTAGTCGTTTCAGTCCTTGTCCACAACCCTAAACAAAAGGCTTCATATTATAATCAACTATCTCCGACTTCTCTTCATAAAAGTATAAAATATTTTAATAAAAACGTTGATTTCTTATCAAAAAACCAATTTCAGCCACAATAATCAAGTAGATAGTAGGTTAAATTATATAAAATGGCGCCCAACGTTAGATGCGCATCACCCCAAAATACATCGTTTTCATTCAAAACTACGTCAAAGTTAATGTTTGACAAATTATGTAATTATTAAAAGCAAGTTTGTACCAATCCAAATGATCCAAGTATAAAGTAAGTTATTAAAAAAATGGCGCCCAACGTTAGAAACGCATCATCCCATCAAATTGTCATTTGAAACAACTCCAAAGTTGAGGTTTGACAAATTCAATAGTTTTAACGACCCAGTTATTCACGCACTTCTTCCGTTTTCACCCGTTGCTTCCTATTGAATAATTCTTCATTTTGTATTTTCATATTTTTTTTGCAAATCAGTCTACCAAAATTTAGCATCTAGCTCAAAAAAACAACAGGGGCACATGTGCATAGATGCACTAATCAACTTTTCTTTGTTTAAAACTCCGATTTCATTCACACAAAACCAACTAGTAAAAAGTAAGCAAAAATGGCGCCCAACAACAATAGTTGAAAACCGCCTTTAACCGACATCATTTTTACATCTAACTGCAAAAGCAAGTTTCTCCGACGGACGCAGCCTGACTTCGTATTTTTGTTCGCCCTATATTGAAGGATTCTTCATTTTGGTGTATTTTTATTTTGTTTTGTTTTTTTTGCAACGTCATCAGAGAATAGATAATGTAAGCGTGTCCTTATAGTTCTCAGAGACTTCACGAGTTATTGTTGGTGTTTGTTGTTGTTGTTGTTGTCATTCGCAAAGGCAAACCAAGCAATCATAAAGTTATAAGCAAATATCTGTTTTTGCCGTTTTGTTTTTTTTTCTTCGTCCTTTTTTTTTGTTTTTGTTATCATCCTCGCAAAAATGGAAAAGTTGACAAAATAAGTTAACTTTTTTCTTCTGCCTCTTCTTTCTTTGGAAAGGAAAACTTGTTAATGTTTTTATTTTGTTGGCGGACTGGGCGGGCTAGGCGCAGGCCGCACCGCGCCCGTTGAGCTTCCTCTGTGTCAGCTTACATTTGGTTTTCGGTTTGTTTCTCTCATGTCAGTGTTGTGGCATCAGAGCCTAAGCCTGTACTAAGCAGGACTAAATAAGGCAAAACAAACTCAATCATTTCTACCGTTTAATATTTTAGCCTTGGCATCGATTCGATTTAACGTCGTCGTGCGTTGGGTTGGTTGTAAAGCATAGGCCACCGTTATTTTCGTATGTATAGTCAGGAGTGAAGGAGGAGGGCGAAATGAAGGAGTTGTTGGCCCACATCATCGTCCGCCTTCCCATCACTCCACTCTGAAAGTATCAGGACCAAGGACTGAGAGCTCTTTTTATCATCACGACTTGTATGAATGAGAATAAGTTTTAGAAAGTTGATTAACGGTTTTTTCTTGTTGTTGTTGTTCTCGATGGTGTTGTTGTTGAGTCCGGAATTTATAAGCAATATTACTTTTGTTCGAAGCCAGAACTTCTTTTGGGAAGTACGAGTACGAGTACGAGCAGATATGGAAATGTATATGAATTTGAATTTTTTATCAAGCAAAAGAATGGATGGAATATGGAATGCCTTTTAACACATTTTTTATTTTTATACATATTTTTTTTTTACATATAAATATGGAAAATATGGAAAAAATTGGCAGACATGTTGGAGTTGACAAATGATGGTCGGTGGGAAAATGGTGGTTTTGTTTGTTTGGTGGCGGCCGGAGCGGCGATAGAGGGCGGTGGTGGTGGTGGAGGGTTAAATATAACTGGAGACTTTGGTGTATCTCATAATTCTTGTGAAGGAGAAAAATTATTATTAACAAAAATATGGTTTCTTGTCAGTGATGTGTTTTTATTATTATTATTTTTTTTTTTTTTTTTGAAAAATGTGAAAAAGTTTCCCTTTTGGTTTATGATAAAAAAAACAAGGATCAAAGACGGAGGGGGAAGGGGAGGGAGAGAAATTTTGATGTAGGTATTTCTATGTGAAATGATGTCGAAAGATACCAGATTCTTTTGTTTTGTTTTTTCTTATTTTTTTAATAAAAAAAATACAAAAATATTCTCTCAAAGTCTCGTCACGAATTTCATTTGTCTGACGACAAAAGTTTTTGAAATTATTTTTTTTTTTTTGTATTCAAATACATTATTTTTGTATCTATATATGTATGTATGTATATGAAAAATAATGGTGAATGTTTTAAGGTATTCATAATAACACAATGTGGCCTTCATGAAGTCGTTTTTGAAATTTTTTGTTTATCTATATGCGGCAGAGTGAATTCATTTGGGAAAAAGAATGATGGTTTGTAGTTAGGATCTTTTTGTAAATAATATTGAATAAATAATTTTTAGAAAGTTGTCAACAAGAGGCAGAAAGTTTTTCTTAAGTGATAAAAAAAAATAATATACTTCTTAGGAAATATATCTGTGTAATTGAATGATATAAACCCAGAGTTAAAGAATTTAGGAATTTTATTTGGGTAGCCGCATTTATAGACAATATGAATTTACCTATAAAAAAAAAGTTAGTTCAAGTTTGCAAAGTTATTCCAAGTCTAAATTAACAATAATATTCACTTAAGAGATTTTATAGTCTAGTGGAGGTTTTGAATTTTAAATAATTTGAAAAGTAAATAAAACTCAAATTAGACATTACATGTTAAATTAATATTTTGTGATGTCTTGTTTTCGATCTCAGGGGGATTCTAGTCCCATAAATACTCTCCATTTTGTTATGAGATTTTTTGAAACCAAAACTATGGGTTTCTGTTTCATACTTTATTTGTTTAGCTAGAGAAAAAAAATGTTCTTCCAGATGATGACCTTACCCAAAATACAGTTTTTTTTTTAGATAATTTTTGAAAACTAGACTTATTAAATATCAGAAAAATTTGAGAATGCTTTAATAGTTCAAAGAATATAGCATTTTAAGAAACTTTCACTTTTGTTACGAAAGAAAACACACCTATTCAATTAGTTTTGTTTCAAAACAGTAAGTTTCAAAAAAACAAAAAAAGATAAGTCAAAAACGTATTACCGGGTGCCAAGAAAAAAGTTGAAAATCATCTTATAACTCGGTTTCATTCAACAAAAACGGATTTCCTAAAACTCAAAAATAAGTCTAAGATAAAGAAAATTTTTCGAAATAATTTCTGATTAAAAAAGAACGAACTTTCTTTCAATGTGTCTACAAATGAAAAATATCATATTCTGAAGCTTAATAGGCGGACAAAAATTTAGGATCACTTTTTTCGAGTTAGCATGACTTACATATACATAGTCTACAAAGGAATAAAGTTCACCAAAATGACAGGATATGGATTAAAGTCTGTGGAAAAATTAAACACACAAGTACCTTACCAAACCCCCCGTATTAAAAAGTTTTTTCCAGCAAAATCTAGGAATAGATCTATTTTCTGATAAAGTTTTGGTGATCATGTGAAACTATCGTTACATATTTTCCCCTGTTCGTTCAGCTTTTTTGATTTTTTCTACAATGCCTTTCTATGTGGTATTTAGGCCTTGTTTTGTATCATCTGATAGCATAAGTTCGTCATTCGTTCGTAAATTTATATGCTATGTTCATTTGAATGCATTTTTTACAAAATTACGAAATCATCGATCTTTTAAGGAAAAATTTTCCCTAATCTTGTTATCTTTCAAAGACGTGATCACAATTGCCCACCAAGATCTTGTGATTTATCACCTTTTAACACCTTGTGACTTCTTCCTTCGGGGATACGTGTAAGATAAGGTCTATGCCAACAGCCAAGCGTCGATTTAAGACGGAATTCGTGAAGCAGCCAATTTGCAATTTGCTGAGGCGACCATTTGGCTGATATTATTTTCCATTATTAATGGCATATCTTTCTCTTTAGTTTTAAATAAACATTCGATCGTTTTTCTCAAAAAAATCCATTTTTCTTTGAATATCAAAATAACACCCTGTATAGATCTTTTTTTTAACCTTCAAAATTCTACTAGAAATAAATTGGGACAGTTATTTTTCAATCTGTTTACCCATCATTATTCTTCGGTTCATAAAAATTTGAAGTCAAATATATAGTAAGTGTAATTTAAAATTTAAAAAGAAAAATTACTTCAACAACCACTTTAAAACTTTGCAATAGATTGAAAACAAAAAACAGTTTTTCCATCACTCTATATGCCTTAATAAGAAAAACTAGGTAAAGTAGTTGATTAAACTTGAAAATCATCACAAAAAAAAAGAAGAAGAAAACACATAACATAAGAAACTTTCTTCAAAAAGAACAACTACTATACAAAAGTCTACAATTCTCTATTTATATCCTTGATGTTGCTAAACAAGACTACATAACTCTACACATAGAAAACTAGCAATTGTTTCAGTCGAATGATGGGAAATTCCAACAAAAACAACAACAATAACATGAATAACGCACATGAGGCAAATGTTAAAACTAATATCCCCCTTTACCCCTCATACACCCATAAAATAATCATCAGCTATAGTACTCGTACATATAGAAAGCCAGCTAAAAAGCTATTGAAAACAAATGAACCGTCTCTTAGTCTGCAAAAATGTCAAGATTAAACTTTTCCTCATGGCATTGTTAACGAATACAAATGACAAGAGTAACCCCCCACTCCCCTCCTATCACAGTGCCTCCAGAAGCTAGTCTTTGTTTTATCCTTTGCTCAACAAAATAGAAACACGTCATGTTCCATAATGTGTATTCTGCTTTTACTATCTTTGCATCCAAATGAATTGAAATTAACGAATGTTGTGTTTTGCTTTAAACAAAAAAAAAACGAAAAACGAAAAACGATTTATTAAAATCACCGTTAGAAAATTAAATCCAGTAAAATATGTACCACGTTAAAATAAATACCTACTTCCGGTTTCATGTCATTACAACGACGACAAATTACATTATTTAAACTCAACTGTAAGTATTCTTATATACTTACTTTTCCTCAATTTTGTACCCTTATTAAAATTATGTACCCAGAAATATGAAAAAATTTTAAAATAATGTTCCTCATGTTTAGCTGAATATTTTTTGTGAATTATTTTTCCCCTGATTTAATATTCTGTACCGATGATGACCAAAAAGAAGACAGACATTCCAACCTACTTTTAAGGACGAAAAACTACCCCACTGTAAGTCAAAAAATAAAAAAAAGAAAGTAAATATAACGATGATGTCTTTTGCTCGATATTGTAATTTACATTTATGCTAATTGAAGTTTAATAAATAATTCCGTCAAATTTCATACTTGAATTGAAATTCAAAATATTTTTATTTTATTTTTTTAAATTGAACTACGAAGATTTTTTAAATGGTGAAGTAGAGAGAGAGAGAAAAAATGTATAAAATTCTGTTGGAGGGAATTTTATAAAAGGACTTGAACGAACAACCGAATGGTACAAATCATTTCCGCTTTTCAATTTTGATAACTACCTTGTTGAGGACTCTCAGCGGAACTGATTATCTTCGTATATAAGCTTATTGTTTTGAGTTAAACAGGGTTGCCAACTTCCGTTTTCATTGTTTCATTCCAAATTTGTGGTTCAATGTTTTATCCTCGGTTTAACAGTTTAAATTCTCTTATTTCAAACACGATTCAAAGTTTGTATATATTTAATCCTTAGTTGAACTTCACTTAATCCACCAAAAATGTCGGGTTTAAGTTGTTAAACCAGTGAACAAATGTAAAACTTTGATTTATCAACTGCAAAGTGCTTCAAGATTACCTTCAGTCGTAAACCTCAATTTACTTGCATGGTTCAATGTTTATTTAAGTGATAAAATTCATTATATTAGTTTTAAACTTGATTAAACCTTACTTAATCCAACGAAATTAACGAATTTAAGTTTCTAAGCAAGGAAACAAATTATATTCTTCAAGTACAAACGTTTTTACTGAGTAAACTGACGTTCAATTGTGGTTAAAGATTAGTTTAAGGTTAAAGTCAATGTACTTATATTTTTAAACCTCGGATTAACCGCAGTGGACTCATTGAAATCTGTGAGTTGAAGTTGTTAAACTACGGATCAAATATTGAACTACGATTGTAAAACTACCTAGATAAAATCATTTTAGGCGTTCACTGATGTTTAACCGTGTTCCATAGTTGATTTATGTGATAAAAGTCAATTGATCACTTTAAACCTTGGTTGAACGTCTTTGAACTCACCAATATCGGCGAGTTTAAATTCCTCTACAATGAAACGAATATTAAACTAACTTCATATGTTAATTTAAAATATGAACAAATCAACGTTGTAATTTGTTAATTTTCATTGGTAATTTTTTTTTAAATATCAAAAATATAACCAAATTTGGCAACCCTGTGAGTGTGTGTACAATCTGGCAGCCATTACCTGTTTAGAGTAAAATAGACCAAGATAGATAGAGTGGAAAATAGATACGATAATGAAGGGACATTTTTGGAATAACAACATTGCAAATCGAATGATAAAATACAAGAGTACTTTCCATGGAACTCTCAAAGGTAAACTACCCCTCACACACCCTCCGACCGCCTCCTCCTCCTTCTCCCCCAGTCAATACATTTAATTTTATATCTACAAAGTAAGTAGGTAAGGTACCTAGACTTTGACATAAGAAATTGAAGGCGAGAAAACGAACACAAAGACAAAGACGAAGACGAACACAAGGACGAAGAGTAATGGAATATTTCAAACGGGAACATCAGCTTAATAACAGATCATTATCACAGTTTTGCTGCTATGCACGGGGTGAAGACAAAGAGAGAGAGAGAAGAAGAAGCACAAAAAGAAAAAGCTGATGATTCATAAGTTAGGTTACAAAAAAATAAAAACCTAACGAATAGGTATGAATGAAATCTATACGAAGAGACAATGACAATTGGAAAATTAACGGTTTTTCGGATTTTACTTTAAGCGTCTATGTTTGATGGTGATGTTAATACTACACAAGAAATAATTTGATGAAGATAAATCATTATTAAACCTGACTATGGAGATGAGGTAGTTTATAGAGGGTTGTGGCATATTTAGGGATGACAAATATTCGATGAATATAAATTTAATTTAATTAGTGATTGAAAATAGCTTTTAAGAGGATTTAAGAAGACACCTACACACACAAATATCTTTCTCTTCCCGGTGGACTTATCTTGTCAGTAAATTGATTAAATTGTTTAGCATTTATTTGTTTGATACTAAATCACGCAAAATAAATATTCGAAAATGATTTTTGAATTGAACTTTTATCAAAAAATATGTTCTTCAATTTTTTTTTAATTTTAAGGAATATTTTTTATTTAAAAAAAATTTACAATCCCAAGCTTAAGTCACGTCTTCCTAAATCAGAATTGCGCCGCTCAATTAACCGGCTTTGAGTTTGTCATAAATTATTGAAATTTTACTGTCCATTTATTCAAAAGTCAACAATTAAAATCATTGCTCTAAGTCAGTACAATCATCCGTTTTTTCCACTTGGAAGAATGGTCTTTGTCTAAATTTAAAAAAAATTACATATACGCCCCCGGACACAAAGCCAAGTAAAAATTTGTTAAAAGCAAAATTAATATTTTCCATTGATTTAACTTGAATAAAAAACACATTAAACATAAATTATATCTTACATGTACTTAAAAACCATTCTTAATGTGTATACACTTTTCAAAAAAAAAAAACTAATGGTTAATGCTCCAGCTTATAAGCTATTTGCCCTTTTGCTTAATGCATTTTAACTTCATATAACTGTCAAGGCAACAAGGACCAACCCGCAAAAGCAAAAAAAAAAAAAAAATCTAGGTTAATATGAATTTCTTTGGATTTACATAAAACACAAGAAACTCTCATATAATACATTCCATTACCAGTTTAAAAATTCTCTTACACCAGTAAAAAAAAAATAAAAAAAGAAGAAAACACAAATTTCCTCTCGTTTCATGATTACAACATTATATCTTCTTTTCTTTTTTTTTTTGTTTAAGTTTCCATAAATTTTCATTGAAACTCCTTTGAACCATATGATCCAAGTTGGTTTTATTTTCGGTCATTTATTATTCAAATTCTCCGCAACGATCTTTTCTCTTAAAACCAAATAATAACGCCCCCTTTTATTATTCAAACACATTAACTCCAAGTCAAATAATGTCCCACCTAAGTCCACCATGGAACTTTTTTATCCTTGTGATGCTGGATGTGTTGTCGTTGTTGTTGTTTTTGTTGCACGTTAAAAGAACTAGGAAGTGAATAAAGCTGAGTCAAGCCCAGTCAAGCCAAGCCACGTCAAGTCAACCAACCAACCGACCATCCTTGATATAAAATATGTAAATTACAGTATTTTAACGGCTCTTTGAACATCCGTTTCTGTTCCAAGCAGCTAACGCATATCACAGAAAGAGGCTGCGAAGGAGAGACACACACACACACCACACACACTCAGAAAAAAATCCTCCTTTTGAACATTACATCAAATATAAATATTTCAACAAGTTAAGCACTATCCCTTAGCTTTATTGTTAATAGAATTCAGTCAACAAAAGCTCAGCAAATCTTCAATCCCTTAAACTTTTCAACAGTAAGCTCTTTCTATCCCAAACGGAACATCATCATTAACGCAAAATGCTCCTCTACGACCGACCAGCCAGCGGCGCGGTGGCGGGCGTCACGGTGCGTAAAGCGGGCGAAGAACCTAACATAACTTATCCTTGGCTTAGAAAAGATCAAGAATCCAAGAATGATGACGATGACGATGGTAAAGATGAAGATGAAGACGCGACGAATGGGCGGACGCCATGCCGAGTTAATCAACGCACATGATGAATTACCATCAACGACGACGAGCTGCGTTGGAACGAAACGACAGTTAACTACACACTCGTCCTCGTGAACATCGTGTCCTGAATCCTAAATCAAATGATTGTTGACATTTACCCCCGCCATATATAGGTGGTTGGCGCCACAAGGGTACATCTGCCATTCCATAAACGTCACCATCCTCGAAACCATCCGATTTATAGATGCCACAAGCTCGATGGTAATTAATTCACCAAACGCGATAAAATGACAGAAGTATTAATCACGCGGTACACAATTAATTTGTTGTTGACTTTTAATCCTCAATCCGTAACCAACCGAAGAAGAACGAAGACATCAGGCTTAAGCCCTTTTAGGCACTGATCTGTGATATGTTGCTGGACTTTACCGAACTCATCATGCGCATTAATACTTAAATCTCTTGAACTCACATTCCAATTCCGGTTAAGGCGAAGGCGAGCAGAAGCCGATTTATTTCTTAAGATATGAAAGGATCAGGTCTAAAACCCTTTTTCCCGGCTGGCATTTTATGTGTTCCATTCAAGATAAAGTGACAAAATATACACAAGATAGTGTTGGTAAGATGTTGATGCTGATTCTGATTCTAATTCTGATGCTGACCTTACCGCTACCGCATCTATTGCCATCACCACATTCACCATCTACCATCTACCAACACCATTGTCAATGTCTGTCCTCGTATATTGTTGTGCGAAGCTTAAAGAAAAGGAAGCTAATATTAGTTTTGGTATAACGGCAATAGTGGTCCGGATAATCCCATCAGAGCTCTCTCATAACCATCATAGCTGTAATAAGTGAACCAAACTGGCTTCACATTTAAATAAGGACCAAGAAGCCTTTATGGTCACTATGTAGATGTACCATCAACTGACAGCGAGTATGAAGATGATGCCTCCGATACCGAATCAACTAAACCAACTTCTATGTATAGTTATCTTTCCAAAGGGCTATATAGAGTGTCTTCTCTGAGTGTGTGTATGCGTATATTTGTATAAAACCAAAAAGGACGAAAGGACGTTAAATTTAGGATTCATGTCAACCACATTGTCAACAAATTGATCAAAGTATTAACCGGAATGTGAGCTATACTACTATAAGGATTTACTTTGACATCCTTTTCTTTGGCTATTATCCTGCAGTTTATGGTTAGGAGGGAGTTTTGTCCATTCAGCAGACAACAATATACGAGTACACCTATACACAATACAACAAGCGACAAAAGTATGATGATGGTTTCTTGTCTACTCTTATATATACTTAATCATATGTATGTATGTGAGAATGTAAACAATCACAGAGTGACATAGAGGTGACTGGGAAATGGGAACAAGGATAATGCTCAAGTGTAACTTTTGATTCGAGCAGATTTAGTCAGAAGGGGTTATAATGAGATCAAAAGTGATACACTCTCAAAATCATACCATACGAGTGTATGTACATATGTATATGATGTATTGTATATGTCCTGTCCTTAATTTATAAATGTATGTACATCAACACAAATATGTACTCGTCTGTGTATGTTTATTAACCCAAAAGGACCAAAATTGGCTATGAACGAACTAAAAGACGAAGACGAAAAAAAAAACTTTAAGCTTTAATAGTGGTTATTTGTGGCACATTTGGTATAGTGTGGCAATAGACCACTGGAAGAACTTATAATTCGAAAAGATTACGAAGAGATTTTGCCAGAAATGTTAAACAAATCAGCAAAATGGTATTCAAGTTTGGTGCGGGTCACATTTTGTGGATAATGGTTAGGGTATACTTTTATTTGTATACACATATGTACTCGTATAGAAATAAGGGATTAGCCAGGGCAGAAAGGTCCTTAGATTTATTGATGCGTGGAATTGAAAAGAGGCCAAGCATCAAATTCACACGCATACACACATATATGCGAGATTAGTCTAAGATACAAAATTTAGTTTCTTCAAGCATTTTATTTCCTGATGAGATGATGATAAGGAAAGATTTGAAATTTTGATTTTCTTATTCGGATTAATTTGGGATTCACTTTGTATATGTACCTTAAAGTTTTATTAAAAAGAAAAACTAACAATAACTTGAAATTTCTAAGCTTTATTACAAATTAATTTATAACTAAGACGTAGCACACGGAAAATGAAAAATCTCGAAAATCTGGCAGAAATAAATTTTAATAGTCCTTACAACTCGCCAATTTGGATCGTCCCAAAAAAAGTTGATTCTGAAGGTAAGAAACAATGGCGACTTGTAAACGACTATAGAAAATTAAACGAACAAACTATAGACGATGGCTTTCCAATGAATAATTCTGAAGACATTTTTGATAAGTTAGGAAAGTGTAATTATTTTTCTGTTATTGAACTTGTGAAGGGATTTCACCAGATCGAAATCGAACCAAAAGATAGACCAAAAACAGCATTTTCCACAAAATTAGGCCATTATGAATTCTTAAGGATGCCATTTGGTTTAAGAAATGCTCCTAAAACTTTTCAACGACTGATGAATTTTGTTCTCAAAGATTACATTAACAAAATATGTGTCGTGTATTTAGATAACATTCTAATTTTTTCAACGAGTTTCGAGGAACAGTTACAATCCTTAAAGAAAATTCTTCAAGCTTTAAGAGATTCTAACTTAAAGATCCAATCCAATAAATGTCGATTTGCTGAACTTTCCACTTTATATCTCGGGCACATAATAGAAGCTAATGGTATAAAACCCGATCCAAATAAAATTAAAGCGTATGTAGACATGAAACTTCCAATGAGTGTCAAAAGCAAAAAAGCAATTCTTAGGTATAACAGGGTAGTACTATCGCAAATTTATTAAAGATTATGCGATGGTTGAGGTGGAAAATTATCTTAAATGAGTACGATTTCGAGATTGAATACCTAAAAGGAAAGGAGAATTGTGTAGCAGATGGGCTCAGTAGGTTTATTGATGAGATCCAAAACAACAACCCAAGATTTGAGGACAATCTTATAACAGGAAACTATTCTAAAGACCCGGTTGTTGAACATTTTTCAGCTGAAAACACAGAAGTTTTCTTAGGCGAATTGTTCAACAATGAAGAAGTCTCTATCAAAGATTAAAACGGAAACAACACAGAAGGAAACAAATGAAGGATAGGATCCATAGTGCTTCAGAGGACGAATCTCTTCATATTTTCATTACAGAAAAACCAATAAATATTTACAAAAACCAAGTTTTTTTGTCATATGGTGCAAAAGAAAAATGTACCTACAATTCGAATATTACACAAGAAAATTAAAAACTACATTCAAATAGATAAAAATAAAAACAATATTTTAGATCTTATGAAAAAATTTCTTTTACCAAAAGGTCTTATTTGTGTCTTTTGCGAAAATTTAGAATTGTTTTTAAAATTTCAAGAACTGTATGTTCTTTATTTTGCTTTAAATAAAAACCTGTAAGTCTTGAGATCAACTCGAAAGCTTATTGACATAAGAAATTCTTGATTTAATTAAAAACGAACACCTTTCAAAAAACCATAGAGGAATAAACGAAACGTTTGCTGAGTTAAAAAATAAATTTTATTACCCAGAAATGCAACTCGAAATACAAAAATTTGTTAACAACTGCGAGATTTGCAATTTAGCAAAACACGATCGTCAGCCTATTCGAACTCCCCTTCAGATAAGTGAATCACCAGAACAAATTAATGACTTGATTCATGTTGACGTTTGGTTTCCCGAAAGAGGTAAAATGTTTTTTACAACTTTCGATAAGTTTTCCAAGTATGCTACAATTCACCCTCTCGAATCGAATCGAAACTGGATTGCAATACTTGAAGCAATCAAGCAACGAATTCAGTATCTTGGCAAACCGAAAAAAATAGTTTTAGATGGTGAAACTTGCATTTTACATTCGGTTGTTGAACAATTTTTAAAAAATAATGACATTAGTCACCATAGGACTACAGCGGGAATGAAAACAGGTAATGCGGATATTGAACGATTGCACGGGACTCTAAACGAACATCTTAGACTTTTAATCGTATCCAAAGACAATTCCAATTTGAATGAAAAAATATTTAATATTATAAATGACTACAATAACACTATACACTCCACAACAAAATTTAGACCGATTGATTTTATTAATAAAAATATTTCTAAAGAAGATATTGGGAATTTGGCAAAATCATTAAAACTTAATAAAGAAGCTCATATAATGAAGAGGAATAAATTATCTGAACACAACGGAACTAATAAACAATGCCAGGACGTAGTTAAAAACAGGACAGTTATAAAAAGCAAACCAAAATACAAAAGACTAGGTGCATATTCCACTGAAGGTAATTATACTACAGACAAATCGAAACACAAAATATTACAAAAATCAACTAAAACGAAAGTATAAATATCAAAAATCTTAAATGCAGGAACTTTATAGTTTCTTACCTTCCACTTCCCGTTTTAATAAGATCCGCCGATAGGTTTTTCGCATTTTGCTCTGTATTTTGTTCGGTAGACGTAATTCTCAATAATATTTTTATTCATTCACTTTTGCCGTACTGAATATTAATTATATTAACAACTTTTTCGATAATATACATTATAAAACAGAGCGAATCAGTTGGAAGTTAAATCTTAAATTGTTTTTTGAATTCGCAAATCACAACAGTAAATGTCTCCAACAAAAAACAACAACATATGTATATCCTTCCTTCTCTTTTGCGTTCAACCTATTTTGATATCTCATAGATCGTATCCAAAGACGTAAGCAATACAGCGGCTCATTAAGAATAAATGAGATCATTCAGCTACTTATTCTTAAGGCCTTCCTACATAAATCGATTTATCTTAAAATAATAAAGTAAGGGAACGAATTGCTCTGTCCAATATTAGTTGAAGGAAGAATTACAAGTTACGTATTTAATACAAGCGAAGAATCATATTGAAATTATAATTATTGAAATATTGTTTTAAGGTTCAAACAGTGATATTTTCTAAATCAAAACGGAAATTGAACTTATGTACACAAGTTTCTTTAAAAAAAAGAGAAAAGATAATTGATATTAATAATTTACCGTGTAAATCTAGTAAAAAATTAATGTAACTGATTGATTAAATGTTCATGTTGTATAAGGATTTATATGAAATAAATGGAAAACTTTTGTTAATATGTAAATATATTTGTAAGAAATAATTTTGTTAGTATTTAAGTATATGCGTAACTATTCATTTCGTTTTTATGTAAATATATTTGTAAGAAATAATTTTGTTAGTATGTAAACGAATATATAATTCGTAAAAAGAAAAAAAAATAATTTTGTTAGTTGTAAGTATATTCGTAAGAGTCATGTTTTTGTGGACCAAAAACAAATTGTTTGGGGTAGTGTTACATAATAATAATAAGACCCATATTCCCCTAAAGTAATTATGTTTTCACTCAGGGTTTTTTCATTATCAAAAACCATTTGTATTTCAAAAAGCTTTTCCAATATTTCCAATCTTTCCAACTAGAACTTCTGCGAAGATCAAGCTGGAGTTACTACTGAGCTTTTGGTCTATTTAATGTTGTTTTGCTATATTTTATGTTAATCTATTTTTTCTAAGCTCTCTTGCAATTCAACCATCGAGATGTTAAGTTCTAAGCTATTTAAAATAACTTATAAAAATCATAAGCGTTAGAATTAAAGTCAACCTAATTGTAAAATAAAATGAACAATTAAATATAATTAGTTAATCTTACAAATAAATTAATTTGTGTTTTATTATTTAACTATAAATAAGAGCAAACATCTTCTTATTAAATAATTATATGTACATTTTTCCAGTAGAATTTTTTAACATTTCAAAATTTTTTGGAATTTTTTCTTACAGACAAATATTTTTCTGTTGAATTCCTTTTTGTTTTTTTTTTTTTTTCTCCAAAACACATTAAAATTTGTATATTTCTGTTTGTAAATAACCAAGCTCTTTCTAATAAGCAATTTTTAACTTTAATTTCTTTCCAGTCCAATTTAACTGATTCCAATAAAAAAAAGCTAATTCATTCAAATATTCAATACGCAACTTAATCCACCTTAGTTTTAGTGTAAACAAGGTTTAAACACACAATCAATGAACACACCCAATTTATTTGAAATCTTCTTGACAGTGACATCAGAATTAACAATGGTCGCGTTCGTTGATCAATCCAAAGCTATCCGGTATGGTTTGGGTTCATGTAAGCGCATAGAAAAAAAAAAACAGCCAACGAACAAATCGTCTCTTGTCAAAAAGGTATCTCAAGTAATCCAAAAAACACCTGATTATGTTTTGCGAACGCCAAAAAATACAAATTTATGACTGTTTGGAAGTTTCATTTTTTCTTTTGCAGGTATTTTTACTATAGTTATGAAAGGTTTTTATCTTTCACAAACATATCTGATATTAAAAATCGGATTACGTACCGAACGCTTCCATTAATAATAATAAATTGACAGTTTGTTATTTTACATTAGATTTTGGTGTATAAAACAAATGTTTTTGAGCATGAATATTGTTTTTTAGGAAGCAATACAATTTATTCAATAAGTCATTTCTAAAAAGCCTTGACATTTTTAACATTGTCTTCCAAAATGTTATAGTGTTTAGAATAATTGAAACCATGGGTGTTTTCATAAACGTCAAAAATCAGCGTTAGTACAATAGTCTTTCTGCTTTGTTGCATAAATAAACAGACCAATAATTCTGCAGATTGCGTGCAGGCCTGCTCTAGTTCAATTTTAAGTAGACAGCGAATGTTCGTTAACGTCACGTTCTCTACTTGTGCATGTGCAGTCAATATAAAATGGCTGCGCAATCTGCAAGATGCTGATGACATTTATGGCGTTTATGAACATGTCTTCTGGAATTCATCTGCGTTTGTTCGATCTGAAATCTGAATTTATGAACACGTCTTTGTTAGATAGACGTTTATGAAAACAACCCATTTCTTAACCGTTTGTTTACCACGTTATCAGCTTTTTAAAAAAAGCTTTTTCTATACAAAAAATAGAATTCTAATTTCATGCATTGTTATTCTTGGGCTTTTTTATGGTGAATGATTTTGACGTTTCATTGTTTCCAGTTGGTGGTTTCAAGGAAGGACTGAAAACAAGACGTCAAAAACAACAACAACAAAAATATTGGGAAAATTTATGGTAAACCGCTGGCGCTGGACAGGCCTAATATTGACATATTTTACAGGAACGAGTTTGAACGTTCAAAATTTGAATAATTTTCCAATTAGAACTTAAGACTATTTTCGGTTTTCACTGTGAATTGACCCTTAAGTGAATGACTGAACTGTTAAAGTTTATTTTTAAAATGTCAGTGGGGACACTTTTGATAGAAGTGATTTAAAAAGGCGAACTTAGAAGATCTTACGCATACATATGTAACAATTGACGAATTGAATAACCGGCCTATAATAAAATATTATGGTATTGATAAATGTTTCTATTGATTGGAGAAAATAAGAACTAAGATTCCGATATAGGAAACACTCCAGAAGTGCTCATGCTGGACATAGAAGTCAAATCCTCGATGAAAAAAACTCGGTGAGCGTAAAAGCATATTTATGGTCTTACCTGCAGTCAATACGATTTATTTCAATGTCCTTAATATAAATTGGGTACTTCTGCAAAGAAAGAAAAAAATATATTAATTTAAATTTTGTTTTTTTTTTTTTTAAATTTTCGAAATAACGTTGACTAATAAATAGAAAGTAATCCCAATCCCTTAAGGGAAAAGAACAGAAAAATCCCCCATAAATTATGTATTGAAATTAAGCCAGGGCATTAAACTCAAAGGTCTTACTTTTCAATTTTTGCTTTTTTAAATCCGCAATTATCATTACATTCATCAAATTGTTCAAGGTATTTATCATCTATCTACTTGAGACACTTTTGTAGAGAAAAATCAACATCAACCTTACCCAACCTCAGACCAATATCCTCCAATTTATATAAAAAATAAAATCTATAAAATTCATTTTTCCAAGAGAAGAAGAATTCAATTAAAAATTGCATTGATAAATCTTTTATCCTTTATAGATAATTTATTGATTTTTAAACTTTTGTCCTTAATCACCCTTAAACCACAACAATTAAACTCACTCTTGAAACACCGAAGAACGTCGCGACGGACCCGACGTACAAAATCTAAAAACTCCATCACCTGCAACAAAAAAACATCAAGAGAAAATCCTTAATAAATAATTTCACTGCAATATTTACCTCTGATTTGATATACACACGTATGTATATACGAATATAAGTTATATAGGTACCAATTAATTATATAGAAACTGGGATTTATTGCTTATTGAAAAATGAAGACCTATTCGCTTTTGTCTTTTATATGTAGGTATACCCATAATCCTTATAGATCTCTCGATCTCTTATAAACGAATGAATAGAACAAAAATGTGAAATAAATTGAAAAATTGAAGAAGAAGAAAAAAAACAAAAATATTTTCCGATGAGAAATTAAGAAGAGAATGAGGAATTATTCCGAAAAATAAAACAAAGCAAAAAAAAAACACGAATAATGCCATGAAACCGAGGCAGGAGACCAAAAAAAATCATTCAAATAAATCACCTCAATAAATCTTGATTTCCGCAGCCAGGCAGCCAGAGCGCCATCATGGCAGGACGAATAACATGAGCAAATTTGCGAAACCTCCATCTCCATCACCATCACCATAACCAGCAGCGCCATCACCAGGACTATGAGCCAATAAAGGAAAGGAACCCACTCATCCACCACCGACCGCCCAACCGAGAATCGACTTAGAAAAATTAATTTTACGCATTTGGGTATTTAGTGAGTAATTATGCAATTCCCTTATTTATCGTCCTTTAAGGACCTTGTCCTAAGTGCCACTAATCACCTCAAAGGAAAACAAAACAAAAAAAAATAAGAAGCAAAACAAAACATCAGCACAATCACACGAAAAATGAGAAAGGAAGAAAGCCGAAGCCGAAGCCGACGATGACGATGACGATGACGATGACGATGACGATGACGCCGACGACGAAACGAAAACGAGAGAGAAGAAGTAAAATAAACAAGTGAAAATTTAATCGCGGAAAAGGAGCAATGTCCTGTGTTCCTTATCACTTCTATGTGTCTATATAATTTGCCTGTTGGCACATTGGTTTCTTCGTCTAATAGCTACCAATTAAGCAGCATTCTCAAGCGTCACTGTTATTTGCTTTGGGGGCGACAGCGAGTGATGTGATGACGATATGTCCGAGTTTTCTATACTCTATATAACTTTTTCCACTATATGATGTTTGTATATGTGTTAGTACCTATATAGAAAAATGTATAGAAAAGGACTTTAAGGACAAGGGTCAAATTGCAGAGCAAAGCACCAAATGCAGGCAGAGCAGAGCAGAGTAGAGAACCAAAGCATAGAACCGAGTGTATAGAATCAAAGCCAAGATAAACGTTGACACAAATGGGCGCAAAATGGGAGTGGAACAAGTGGAATAAGGAAAAAGGACATCGAGCAAAAGGCGAGCAAAAAGAATCCTAGCAAACAAATTGAAACTCGATGAGAGTTAAGCAAAGCTCAGATTACACCAGAGTCAACTCAATCAAAATAAATTGCCATCCTTATAGTCCGCTTCGCTCTGTTCCACTCCGCTCTGCTTCCCTCTGAGCTGCTGCTGCTGTTGTTGGTTTGCTGTTGCTGATGGTTGCTCAGATACATTGCCATTGCTGCATCACACACTCGCATACAACATAAAAACGGAACTTAACTAAACCTTCAGTGTTTATGCAGCTCTACTATCCCTGAACGGCAGCGGCGGTGATGGTGTATAGTGAAGATCCTTTTAAATACATACGAGTACACCGGACCACGCTGCACTGCCAAAGGAGAAGGCACGAAGGCATCTTCTCGCTCTGCATGGACTATTCAACATACTCGCCTCTTTAATGGTTTGCCAAGCCATAGGGTGCTGGTTTGGGGGTGGATTCGAGGGAGGTTTTGGGTTTTGAGCAATTTATAACCATGTACACATCCCGAGTTAGGTGCTCACTACCACTACGGGTGCAAGGGGCCATCCAGGATGTGACTAGGTAACTCTGATACGGATATCCTTTACACTGGACTGATGACGATGATGATGATGGTGTACAATTTCGTTGAATCCCATACAACTGTCGTCCACGACTACCGACCAACGATCCCACTCTCTATATGTTGGTTTGGTTTGGTTTTGTTTTATTACTCACACACACCAGAATAAATATGTAGGTATGTATGTATGTAAAAGTATGCATGTGGTAGGACCGTTCTTGAGTTCTAATGATGCCCTGCGAGGAAGTCAATTTAGATTGACAAATGGGATACTGATTTCCTTCGTCACATGCATGATAGTTTGGTTTTCCCATCACCATCGTCATCATCACCATCATTATGAGACACATCTCTTATGTACCTATGTGTGTGTGTGTGTGGTTAAGGAGTTATCCAAATTTAATTTAAGGATACAAAACACACACTCGTGGTTTTTGAGGGTTTGCTTGAATATTTTATTGAAAATAAATTTATAAAATGCTAAATGTTGTGTGCGGTGAAATATTTCGTCAAGATATTCAATTTTTGTTAAATTTTATTGACAAAAGTGTGAACGTGTTTGTACCCGAAAGGGTCCCACAATTTTATGTCAATTCTGAATAACTTCTTTGGGAAGTCCTTTTCCATTACAAGAGTTTGTCAATTGTCACAAGAGAAAATTACAGTAAAAAGGACAACTTTAAGTTGCACACACTAGTGTTGAATGTTTCCTTCGCGGTATGTCAACCCTAAGTAACAACTGTCACACTCCTGAGACTCCATCAAAGAACTACTGCTTTATGGATCCTGTTTTTTTTTCTGTTAAGAAGACAAGTTAATAGAAAGACTTGAAAAGAATGCAATCACTTTAGAATACACTCTTTTATGAATTCAAATGATTGTGTTCATTTTGCAATCTTCAATTCCTTGAAGTAAGAACCACAATTTTCCAGATTGGAAAAGAACAGTATTGATATTGTGCGTCCAAATTTGTGTCAAGAGCTTAGAAGGCCCAACATTTCTTGTAATACTGGATGAAGACTAAAACTCGGACCAGACGACTTGATGCTAACTAAAAAGTAATGAAGACGAGAACAAGAAAGACAGTTTGTCAAATTTAATTTTTTAACTTACGGATTCAATGGCTTCAGCTGACAAATTTTGACACTTGGATTAGACGAATAGAGATTAAAATCAAGGGACCGAGAGAAAACTAAGCCGAGATGAGATTTAATTTTTCGACTTTGACGAAACCAATACAAGACTTTCGTTGAGTTTTGTCCCGTGTTCTGCCAAACTAAGAACTAAGCTCTCTTAAGGATAGTGTTAGCTAGGGCCTATGGAAGCCAGAACTTCGTAACGCAAACTAAACCATTTTTTCATCGTGAAGAAAAAATATTGTTGAAAGGATTTGTGACTCTCTCATAAACCAGGAGCAGGAGGACACCCGAGGAAAAAAAGATATTTTGTGATCAATCACAGACCTCTTATAGGTTAATCTTCACAAAAAAAATCCATTTAAAAGAATATAAAATCGTAAACGAAAATTATGATTAACGAGAAAGACTGAATGTCGCCGATTTTATTGTTATCCTCTCCGTGCGTGCGTGTGTCCGTCCGCGTCGTCGTCGTCGGCCTCCGATCCAAGGCATTAGTTAAGGCTTCAAAACAATACGTTTTTTTTATATGTATTTATTCCAAATATACGATTTGGATTTTCTAATTTATTTTTTTCCAGTGACGCACCAATAAATATTATGTGATAATATTTCATCAAAGATTAAGTGCCTTTGATATGAGCTTCTTCGGGCTTAGGTAGGTATATTGTGAGGCTTAAATCATCTTCCAAATTCTTTTTATTTGATTGTACATTAATAAATATATCTTGGAGCCAATATACAAAACTCATAGTCATATAACACATTCTTCTCTCTTCATCCGGATCGTTTTCTATCGCACAGATCCTCTTCCCACCATCATCTGCCCCAAGTTTTACCCCATTTCATTGTTGGTCATTTTGATTAACGGGTTTTAACACCGTTATTATTTCTACATCAATTCGTCTTTCTCGTACGTTGTCGTATGGCTCGTACATTTCCGCTTATGGGATTTTTTTTTATTTTATTTTTCCTGCTTAACTTCTCTTAAATTGACTTCAGGCAGTGACACATTTTTGATTTATTATCGTTTCACCGCCACTTAACCAGGGTCCCATAATTAAATTCACTTATATCCTTGCTATTTCCCGTATCCATACAAAACCACGCACTATTATGCTTTACCTAATGCCATGGCACAAACTGTCCCACCATAATCCAAAAATGACATAGATTTCCACATCCCAATCGCCTTAAATGGCGCCCAACACCCATAACTATTGCCTTTTCGTATATGGCATTCGTCGTTCGTTGTCGGTCGTTTAGGTGAGGTTTGATGTTGGTGTTGGTATTGGTATGGGAAACGGAATATATGTAGTGGGGTGTGGTATGGTATTATGTGATGTTATGGTCCTGCTTGTCCAATGCCCACTTAACCATCAAGGATCAACGAGTGTAGAGAAATAGGATGATGGTGTGTCCTCTGCATAGAGTTTTTGTTTCCTCGTCCTCGTCGGTTGCCGCGCCTCGCCACGCCGCCATCGTCCTTGTCGGAAAATTTGTATAGGGGCTCTTTGGCGTCGTCGTTGTGTTGGTTATGTCGGTGGATGGCGATGGGTAATGGTGGGACTATAAGTTTGTCCAGTCCAAGCAAAGCACACAAATCCTGCAACAATGAGGGGTCCTTCTATATTAGAGTAATTTATAGCCTCTTGTTGGCACTTCATAAAAGTTTGCCTCTTTAGTGGAATAAATATAACGGCAAAAGTGTTCTACTTTCTCCATATGTTGTCAGTCGGTGTAGGTGATACTTATCCCTTCCTAGACATTCTAAGTATGGGCGTTTTATAGATTGAACGGATTGTATACCTACATATGTATGTATATGTACTCGTATGTTTGCCAAGGGTATAATATCCTTAGAGAGGCTTAAAAATAAAATTCTTTATGCTTGTACTGATTTTTTGTTTCCTTTTGTTTTTTTTTTTCGTCTCGACATAAAATGATGACAAGAGCTGCAATGAGCTTTATTAAAAGGCAACTACACACTTACTCACGTACCTACACTGAGAGAAAAATAACAAACTGTTTTTTTTCAAAAAATGGCACTTCCAAAGAAGATACCGTTTATATGTTAAACGCATGTTTTTCAAATCCTTAAAAATTCATATTTCAGTTTTTGATGTCGAAGAGTTTTCCGTTTCTTTATAAATATTTCTCTCCGTGTAGATTAAAATGACATTTTGTTTTTGGCATGAAACTCTTCAACAAAGACTGATAATGGTTATGGGTAAAAAAAAGGGGCCACACACAAGAGTGATGAGGTGACGAAATCTAAAATAATATCATTTGATGTTCTACTTATAAAGAATACCCTTACCCGGGCGCCATTCCATCACACACAACAGCAACAACAAAAAGAGAATACTCAATGACGAGTCGGGTTAAAGTATATTATGGCAGAACGATAGTAACTGTGTGTAAATGGGGAAATGTTTTTGTTGAAATAAACTGCCTCTAAATGACAACCACTGTTGCCACTGGGTGTGTTTATGTGTTTAGTCATTTTGTGTGGTTTTATTGTATTTTTGTTTTTTTCTTTTTTGCACTTCTCCATATTTATCGATGAATACGTATACGATGTCTATTGATGAATTGAAAAAAGAAAAGAGAATGTGAGGAACTACATAAGAAAAGGAATTTAATTAGGAGTTTAAATGTATAAAATGAAAACAAAGAAATACAAAACAGCACACTTTTAAAAAACTCGTCAAAGCGGAGTAGAATTTGAAAAACAAATAAACCGATAAGTAATTTTGTATTCAGAGTGTTTAAGGACATAAATTTGGAAATAAAAGTTCTTAACTGCGGAAATAAAAACTCCAAATATTGAAACACATATAGTTTATCTATTGGCATTTCAATTCGTATTGATAAACGCAGATTAACAGTTTTATTTTCGTAAATATTCGTCTTTCCGAGTTACAGAAAATGTAGGTCAACTTAAATAAATTAATTGAAAACTGAAAGATTGGAATTCTTAACTTTTGAATGAATAATTTCAACACTGCAAGACTTAGATACATATATGACCAGTCAGTTGACAGATCAACAAAAAGCAAGTGGGCTGATCTCGGTAATTATAAAATGATTACAATCTTGAGGATCACCATTTTTTTAGTGAATAGAAATTTTGTTAAAATCTTGAAAATTCGAATTTCTAAATCATATTACTAAATATTACAGACCTCGATGAGCAAAAATCAGATTTTGATAGGGTAAAGCAGGGTAAACAATAATTGTGTACATTTTCTTAATGTAAAATGGATGAATAAGACTTACATACATATACATATTTATTATTATAAGCAGGGCCAGACCAACTATATGTGCAAATGCACAGGGGCATTACTCTGAACAAAATCTTGCGGAAACCACAAAAATTGCATTTTAACCGCAAAACTTCTTCTACTTGGAGCTTTCTATAATTCTAGTACAGACCTCAAGTTTGAACCGGCTCTGTATAAGTACAGTGAACTCCTTAATAACCGGACAGGTTGACAGTCACGGCACTAAGAAATTTGACGTTTGTGTCTACATAAGATACCCGAAAGCAGAACAATTTAAAGTTAGTAATACCTACCTTGTTCGATATTTGCAAAAATGAAGGTTCATTGTAAAATGTGCTTGACTTTTTGTGCCTTAAGCTGTTTATAGAAAGTAACTTATAAAATTTTTTGTTTTGATGTTTAACATGTTTTATGTATTATTATTTTGCATAAATTGTAAAATAAAATCAAAAGTTTCTGCGAAGAAAAATTTTGTGTAATTTATAATTTGCGAAATTAAAATTAAAATGTGCTCAAATTGTCTTTTCATGTGTTCGTATAATTGCAGCTATTAAGTCATATATCAAATCCATCAAATTTATTCTTCTACTAAGTAGTAGTTGATTACCAGGGTGTGCTTCAAAATCGCTACTGGAAATTTCGAGCTGTTTGAGCTTCAATTTTGCTCCCAAAAAATCTAAAAAATTGAACTATTTTAAAACACAACAGAGCTCTTTAAGGCTTGAAAATGTGTCGTAACCCTTGCGAAAAGGAATTCGTTCGCAAAAGTTGCAAATTTGCTAAGTACAAATTTCGAGAAATTACTTTAAGTTCTCTGCAAAGTCATAAATAACAACTTATTCTACTCAATGGTATATTCATAATAATTTGTAATTTTTTCTGGTCCTTTAAGTTGCCAGAAACTTATTTCCATAGTTTTCGGTCTTCCATATAAGCCAATGAAATTGAACTGGAAGTTGCTCAGGTGGTCAACATTAAGCTGTTGTCGGTAAATCTAACAATAAAATCTACTACAAATATAAGTAACAAAAATTCTAAACCAACTCGGTGTGAATTTACATGCAAACTTCAACTCAACTAGAATTTTCATGCTTTTTCCAACTCGACCCAACAATTAACATAATTACACATTCTTTGAACACACCTCATTCAGAACAGCTGTTGTTTTTTTTTTGTTTCCAAACTCAAATTGAATAGTAAACTAAAATATAAAGAAGATAAGTCAGATATTTCTTAAACAAGTGAGTTTGTTTATTTAAAACTTTTCTTTGCAATATGCATTTAATTTTTTTTCTATTTATAATTGCATATTTCCCTTTTATATTTTGTCCGTGACAGAAGATTTTGAAATTTTGACATCAATAATTTGACAAGTAATGTAAGGATACCAACATTGAGAAGTCAAATTAAGAGTGAGTTTAAAAGTGAATAAAGCTATTTATTGGTTAGGGATAGATTACCAATAAAACACGGCTATTGTATGTCGATTAATCCCAACAAAGAAGATCTTCCCCCTATGACTTGGAAACTTAAACTTTTTTGTTTTTAATCACAACTTTGTATCTTTTCACATAACTTTTAATCTGTATATAAATTCAAATAAATCACTCTAAAAAAAGAAGCCTACACCGAAAGATACACATTTTGGAAAAACTTTTTTGTATAAACTTATTTTTTGTTGTTGTTGTCATATTATGTATAAAGCGAAAACAAATGATAGTGAAAGTTCCCCTAAATACATTTTCATAAAGATAGAACATACATATACCAAGTTTAACTTATAATGTATTACCTACTTTTGTTTATAGTTTACTTTACTTTACTTTATATCGTGGCGTATAAAACTTTGAAACATGTTGCTCTAATTAAGGTTAAATTCTTATCTTTTCCAACTCCCCCTCCTCACCCTTAAAAACCAAAAAACAGAAGAAAAAAAAATAACAAGTTAGTTATAAATCTTATCTGTCAAAAAGAATATGCGCAATAAATCAAATTGAAAGTCTCAGAGGCAAATTTAAGGCTCGCGAACTTGAATCATGATGCCCCCGAGGCACATCCAAATCACTTTCAACGATAAGCAGAGCTATCCTATAAGGTATATAACTTTCAAACAGCCTCAGCCCTCTGACACCTCCCCTACCCCCCCTCAAACTTTGTATAATATTCACATTCATACACACAAGCGACGATTTCGACTTGACTTGCAACACATTCCATTTGACCCCACTGTGCTGCTTTCGAAGAAGTTCCCAATACATATTTTGGGGTTGTAAGACCCAGAATTCTTTGACGTCTATAGGTGTTCGTGTTCCCTTAACAACGGGAATTCTTACCGCAGAGTCATATACTCATGTATGGCAATGGCACGCTAAAGGGCGTTAGTTTAATATGTATTCGCGTTATTGAAGGAGCTCTCTTCATGGTTCGCTTTATTATTCGCCTAGGGCCGGCTATAAAATTTGTCTCTGTCGAATTAGGGAACGCGGTACCAAAAACTATACTATACCAAAACAAAATGACAGAAACAATGGTTACCGTTTGCCAACCATCAGCATAAACAGGAGAAGAAACACTAAATCCTTAGTGAGAGGGGATGGGAGGGGGGTTTTGAGTATACGAGTGAAACTATTTGATCGTAAAAAGGGCAAAATGAATCGCAGATGAAAAGTTTTATCACATTCTTGGCCTCGAAATGTGTTTGCTATAGCGAGCGGTTGCAAGGATATCAGAGCAACGGTTCTTAAAACAACGAAATAGTTCTATAAACTTTTCGCAGATGGGGCCCGGGTCTTCCGTATCCGGAGTTATGGTGGCGTCGTTGTTGTCGTCATCATACCCGTTGTTTAGTGTTTTTTTTTTTTATTTTTTTCTCGCACCTAGAAACAGAGAAACTGCCTTTGATGCCTCAATTCTACTGTCAGAGAGGGGGAATTTTTGACAGCTCTTCTAAGGGTTCGATTATAAATCTTTTGTAACTGTCAAAAATTTGCTTATGTTTTTCATGTCCCTTCGAGATATCGATGTGTGTGAGTTTGTGTGCGAATTTGTTTTGTGTTCGATTTTGATAAAGGCAAAGATTTTCATTTTTCTCATTTTGTTTTTCCTTCTTTTTTTTTGGAACTGGAACGCCTTCGTTTGGTGAAAATATTCGAGAGGGGGCTGTTTGGGGTACATTTTAGTTCGAGGACAAAAATTAGTACTGTAAAAGGAGGATTGGGTTGTGTGTCAAGATGTTGTCACTTTAAGAGAGAGCTTGGCAAAGAAACCGAAACTTGAAACACTGAACGAAAGAATAAAAGTCAGCTCCGTTGATGGTGTGGCGGTATAAGATTGTTGAGACAAGAAAAAGGCGGTTTGCTGGCGAGGACAACATGAGTGGCGGGCTAGGCTTGGCTTGTCACCGGAGATGGTTGGGGCATTATATCAAATCTGTTTGTGAATCAGTGATATGTCTGTATTTGGCTAATTTATGGAGCAAATGGGTGATGTTGTTATGCAATGATAAGCCTATTTCAAAGGGTCTCCGACAAAATTGAGAAAGTGTGGAAAGGGGGGAAAGAATATACCCTCAAAGATGTGTCGGCAGAAAAAGTATTCCAAGGTTATATTATAATTTACCATCATCATGGCATAGCGCAAAAGAGAGATATGAAAATAAGTTTGACATTGGAAACAGTTTTCTAGCGATGATGGTGTCAAGAATGTCAAATGAACAAAAAAAAAAGGAGAAATCTTTAGCAGTTTATAGGCACATCAAAGATAAGTTTATATGTAAAAGTTTAAGCCCCAGAACCGATAAATTACTTAACTTTTCGAAAAAAGGACAAAGTTAATAAATAATAATTCTGTTCGACTTGTGATAAGTGATTGATTACATTTATTCGGGGAGTTGACTCCATGTTTTTTTTTTTGGGTTTCTTCTTTAACCACTTCTTTTAAGGATTTTGTCTATTGGGAATATTATGTCAACCAATCCTAGACATTGCAGAAGCCTGTAATGATGACATTCTCGTAAAAAGAAAATAGATAGGTACTTATTAGGAAAGGAAACAGATCTTTTTTTTTGGTTTGGGATTGGGAAAATACTCTTGGAGTATATAATTCAAGGTAAAATTTGATAGATATGTTTTTAATTTATTTATATTTTTCAGAGAATGGTTTTTTAAATAATCGATGTGATGATGATGAGGAAAATAGGACTGTAGGGTTTTTTTTTTTTTGAAAAATTATATCGGGAGGTGATAATTGAATTAAGCGATCAACCTTAATTTTTCAAAATTTAATAATTATGGTATGAGTTTTCCAATCAGAAGTTGGTTTTCCTTAAAGATACATAACTTAAACACATTGTTATTAGTTTGGGCCTTATAATTGTTAAACTTATTTCTTGACCACAGTTTTGCCATCGAATTAGTCTTTAAGTTGCTGCCAACGAATCTGAATTTTAATCATAATAAATTTTATTTTGACACTTCGTACACCCTCATTTGAAAAAAAATTAAGAATTTCTGTCTCAGTTCAATTTTCCTCTTTAAACATCAATGAAACGTCAAAATGATTTAACTTAAAAAATCAAACAGTACTAATGAATAATTAGATTTTACTGAGTATTTTGACATTGGCATTTGACAGTCTGGTGTTTATAGTGAAATTTTCAGTTGTCAAGTCCAAATTAGAAAACATGTACAGATTTTAATCGCTTTTCAGAAAATTTAAATTTATATTGCTGTCACACGGCCTCATGTCACAATCACATGAGCTGTCAAAAGGTGAAGCGTATACAAAAATTTTCCTTAAAGTACTGACTTATTCATATAGTTTAGAAGTTTACATAATGTTTGAAATGAGTTTGAAAATCATTTCGACTACATATAAATATCGAATTAAAGTGTTATTATTTTGACAGCTAATGCAGTTCAAATCCAGTGACAGACATGATTGTTAAATTGAACATACATTTTAGGAATTAGTCATTACTTTAAAGTATTCGTAATGTCCTCTCATCTGTCAATTAAAGCTTTTCCTTAAAAAAAAAAACTGTCATTTATTTTCAAGTGAATCATTAATATTCTTAAGTACGAGTATGAAAATAGATTGAAGTTCGTTCTACTCGATTCCGCAGAATGCTACCTTTATTTCAGACGCCATCATTGTGTTTGCAGAAGTGAATTTCTGTCTTTTCCATATTTTGACAGCTGCTGCTGCTGCAACTGCAGCTCCTTGCGTTTCAATTTATGTTCGCACCCACCTAGTTGTTCTGTTCCTTGTCTCTCTCTCTCATAGAACAAAAATCTACATTTTATCAACATTTTTTTTTTGTTTCTGAAGTTGAAGGTTGTCACTGCAATTGCAATGAAGTATTTAACTATCTCAAAAAAAAAGAGAACACGAATTCAATTTTTTTTATTTGAATATCTGAACCAGGTAAGAGTCCAGATATGGTTTGAATTTTAAAATAAATTTCATTAACAGGATATTTTACCACTCTACAAATTCAAAAAAAAAAAACGGTCAAAAAATAGTGCAACCCCAAAACATGGTCGTATATCATTTTGAGAAAATATACGAATATTCAAAAAAAAAAGTAGACAGATACCAAATGACACTCTAACTCGGCTTGTTTAAGGTGGAAGCGCACAGGGTGGCACTGGGACACTGATGGGAAGTAGTGTTTGCGGATTTCAGCTCGTATAGGCTGTCACCTGCAGCACAAGTGCAACTATCATGCAATATACACTTTCGTTTTGTGTGATAAAAGGTAAACAAACGGTGCACCGAGTGATAACACTGTGGACTTTCGGAAATTGCATTTTTTCACATTTTTTTTTTTTTTTGTTTTTTTTTTTTGTAAAGTTCTACGAAGGTCCTGTGTGTGTTTTTATGTATATGTATGGAGTTGACACTTGAATCGCATCGAAATTGATTGCCAACAGGGGGAAGGATATACACTACCTATATATAGAGCAAAAATAAAAAAAAGGAATATAAAAGACACACATAGAAACAGAATGATATTTCGAAACACTCTGTGAGCAATAAATCACTAGTATAATCGATTTTGTGACGATGCGACACGACAACGTTGTGACAACCTTACCACTCCCACTTTCACGCCTCCACCTTATGTATACTATATTCGCAATGCAAAGGAAAAGCAAAACAAAAATCAACAACCTAAAATCGAAAACGAAATACAAAAAAAAAAATTGAGTGCTTTTCATTCCTTGCATCACAGTAGCACATTTTTATCCCAAATGCCATCCCTTTTGACGTATGCTACCAACACACACGGGAATGGGATAAAATTCCCTCACACTCTCACACACATCTACATGCAGTCACATATTTGGATATGGAAAAATATTGAACGCGCCAAAAAATGAAGGACGACGACACAACAAACGTGTTTTGGCTAAAATTGAAGATGTTATTTGCGAGATTGAGTGCTCTTAATCAAATATGTATTCATATTCAGGATATAACTTTTTTTTTTTTGTTTTTGTTGAGTTTTTGTTTCGCGTTAAAAATGTTGGCGGCAATAAACGACAAGAGAAATATACGACTTTTGTTTTGAAATCATTTTTGTTCAATAATGGAGTCTTATTTGCTGTTTATTTGCAAAACACGTATTTTTGATGTTGTTTGCAGGACGACGACGACGATGGTGACGATGACGGTGACGATGCCAAACAAGATGTACCTACTCGTTCCAGCACAAATTCGAACTTTTGCAGATCGATTTCATTCAAGAAAAAAGAACTATATATTTTGGGGATGGAGATTTTCCCAAGCTGCCAATGTCTCTGATTTGAAGGATGAGATTATACCACAACTGAAATGAATTTACATTATTTGTAAAAAATACTAATTTCCGTAGAAATTTTTAATGAATGAAGAATCAACAGCCCCACACTCCACCACAAAATTCGAAAATAAAAGGTGTTTTTTTTTGTCGAGGTATGAAGAACTTTAAATTGAAATATGATGAAATGTTTTTGTTTACATTTTTCTATTTGATTAAGGACAATTGGGTGCTGTTGTTAAATTATTAAGCACTCCTCGACTCGGCCTATAAATCGTCTTGTGGCATTACCCAGGCCAAAATCGAACCTGGAAACACTCGTTTTTAATATTGCCAAAACTAGATTTAATCAAAATCGTTGCAGTCGTTTACAAAATCTAAAGAACCTTTGAATGACACGTTATGGATAAACTTTTCTTCACAGTAGGTAACATCTTGAAAAACTAAAAGTTGGCTCTTAGAGTCTGCCTTGAAGAACTTCTTCTTTGGTAAGAAAAGATTTTTAAAATGTTAAGACCAATCTTGGAGATGTCATTGAATTCAAATACCTTCTGTTTATTCGGCCCCTAATTCTAGAAAAAAAAAAATTGAACTATGGATTCCAAGTGTTTCATCATTTCTAATATATTAACTATAGTTAATCAGCAAAGATAGTGGGTTTAACGTTTCCTGAGAGAAATCTAATAGCATCATGGTAAATTTGCAGCAGCTCTATTCCTCCATAACGGCCCTGTTCTTTCGACATCACATGATTGTTTAATCTGGTAAACGAAGATTAGACACAAGATTCATGAATCACCGAGTTTTGAGCCCAATACGGTTCTAGTTTTGGATCATAATTCTTCGAAGGTTACCCACAATCTGGGATTGCATATTAGTGACGGAAAAAGAAGAACATGTGTATACAAATTTCAAGGGAAGAGCATCCATTTTGCTAAATTTAACTGCTTCAAAATATCAGATACCTTGGATAGAAACTCGAAAAATAAAAAATACGTATCCAGTTGTTTAAATCAACCAGAGCCTTCTATAGTCTCTCCAGACTGCTTAAATCCTCAAAGCCTACTCCTATAACCTATTGTTCTGCTGAGTTCTGTCAGTACTCATAAATGAATCAGAAACTCCGGTGCTTCTTTGATTGTCTAGTTGAAAATTTCTTGTCCGTATGTGGTCATTCATTCATATACTATCATAAACTGCAAGGAATCTACCTTACAGAAGATACTGTGCAAATATCAAGTTCGATAGTCTTAGAATCATATCATAAACAAATATTATTAAAATGTCTGAAAAATATTTCCATCTCAGATGTTCAAAATTTAAACCCATCTCTCAATACAACTGAAACCTTTGAGACGTTCAAAAACAGATCAAGCTACATATGTACTTCGAAAAAATTCATAACGAGAAAAATCCAGATGTAAGCACTCAGTCAAAAGTAAAACCCAAAACAGTTTCCTTTGAAAAAAGAAAATGATCCATCAAAAAAAAGAAAAGTTGTAATCCAAAGCCAAAGGTTCATCATACCTGTTTGCTAATGAGAATTCTGCTTTCAAAAAAAAAAAAATATGCTAAAGATACGTCCTTAACGTTTCTCTATTGGAAAACTTTTCGAAAAAAAAAATGGTATCACTCTCTTAAATAATGAAAACAAAAAGAAAAACTTCGAAACGAAACGAAACAAAAAAAAAACTAACATGTGTACTTTAAGGGAATTAATTTCACAAAAAGAAAAATTTCCCTTTTTTTGAAAAATAAAATACAAGCTACAATATCCTTATAGGTATCATTCCCTTATGTGTATGTTTGAATGCAATGAAATACACAAAAAAAAAAACTTTTACATACGACAACAAAAGTTTGAGTTCTTTAGTTACTATAACTATTTTCCCAGCAAAAGAGAACTCGTTTACCGTTCATTGTTACCAATCGGCATCCTTCTTCATCTTTTTTTTTTCATTTCTCACATGTGATGTGCATTTTCAACATCATCAACTTCATCATCATTATCATCATAATGATTATCTCTGGGAGCACATTCTACTTCCTCGTATATTTAGTGCAGTGGTTGCGAACCTATTGCTCGTAAGCCCACGTTGGGCGCCATGGTAAATTTAATTTCCCTCACAATTTTTCCAAGCTTTGCAATTTCGAAAAGCCAATACTTTTTGGTATTTTGAAATGAATCTCTCAATTAACAATATAGATAAACTCCAATTTTTTTCACGGTAGCAGTTCGGGAAGATGGGAACATTTTGGGGGGATATTTTTCCACGACAGTTAGAAAACGTAATTTTCGAAAGAAAATTTGGCACCACTCACAACATACATACATACACAATTGATTCTTCTCCAACAATCTCACATACGGTCTTAATTTGTTCATTCGAGCAGTCTCTGCAGGTTTCTGCAACGCATCGCGTACCACAGGTGTGGCATTCCAGACCTTACTTCAACACATCATTCCACTTTCATCAACATTCGGTTGTATGATGCGAAGCAGAAGTAAAGCAGTCAGTCAAGTCAGTCAGAGAGTGGATGTGAAGTAACAGTAGCTTCATCTGTTGAATGTTTTTCCAACAAAGTGCACAATATACAGTAACAGTAGCAGCGTATCCTGCGTCAGGACTCGGTACGGGACTCGGGACTCAGGATACACAGGGCATACGAAATGCTGCTCGTCCTCTATCCTATTTTGTATAACAACAACAACAACAACAACTCTTATACTGAGTTTGTTTTTGTCTGTTTATTTTTTTCTTCTTCTTCGTTTTTCTTTTTCATTTATTTTTTATTTGCAGTGCAGTGGCAGTCATAATTTTTTCGTATTTTTTTTTAACTTCAACTTTTCAAAAAATGTAAAGAAAATTGAAACTTTTTGATGTCATGTTTTAGACGTTGCCTTGCATTCATATTTTTTACAGCAATTTTTTCTGCTGTTTATCCCGAGAAGAGAGTAAACTTTTATAAGGGAGAAGATCTAGAAGTTCTGCATGGGAGAATAGGGATGAGTAGACAGCATCCAGGAGATTGTCTATTCTACACTCTGACTGTAGTAGAGCGAATCCAGTAATTTTACAAACTCTTTCACATTTTAATCTAACCAAACAGTGGGTGTGCAAGTGCAGTGCCAGTGCAGTGTGTGGTGTGTGTGGCGTTAACAGACAGCAATCTTACGCCCGCAAACTGCCATCAGCAAACAAACAACAACAACAACAAGAACAGTGGCAACGGTAACCAGCAACAGCAACGAGAACGTCACAAAAAATGGCGCCCGGGACATGAAGATTATATGTACAAAAAAAAAACTAAAAATATAAGAAAAAACACTTCTAGATGAAAAGAAAACAAGCATCTTGTTTTCTAGAAAGAGACCGTATAGTAGTTTGAGATAGTTATAACTTTGTGGTAAGTTAGAGAAAACGACGAATAGTTAGGCTATATATAGTATTTATATGGTGCAATGAAAGTGCAACAAAGCACAAGCAAGAAGTAATGCCACATTATACATCTTAGCTTTTAATTTTCTCAAGAGTGGGGTTTTAATTTAGAGTTTTAAAACTAGTTCATGAAAGGAATTTTTGTATTTGCAATGGGAGTCGGAAAAAACTGCCTGGTTTTTATGTTTTGTTAAGGATTTAAGACGGTGAGACGTTTGGAAGTTGGAAGGAGGCTTTTCAGCATGATGTATAGAGGTACCGCTTATTACTTTTTTAAGTCACTTTGATGTTGTTTTTTAATCTAGTGATTTTTATTTAAAAAAAAAATGGTTTATTGAATATGACGTAATTTGTATGGACCCATTGTTTGTTTGAATGTTAACTGATTGTGCAAGTTTTGAACAAGAATGTTTAATTTTACTAACATTTTGTGACTAAGGAATCAGCTTATAACAATTTTTTGAAATGAAAAATTAATTGGCAGCACTGTTTATTTGTTTGACAGCCGAAAAGATTCAACTATTGTTCGAAAATTTCTATATGAACTTTTGACTCTGTTCCAGAAACTCATTAAAGCGATAGTTCCAAGTCATTGTCAAAACACTATTTACACTAAGAAAAAGTCACCGATTGGTGGCGCTTTGTTGACAGATGAAATGATTCTCATCGAAAATGTCTTCAAAATTGAGTATTAATGTTGTAGACACCTGATAACCCGACTAACTTCAACTTACTCAGAAGCTTTATGTAAATGACCATCATAGACAACAACACCTGTTTCCTGAATAGACTCTGGAACAGTTCGATACTGATTTTTATCATTCCCAACAATGAGGGTCATTTTTAGATACATCGGTAAGTCAAAAAACAAAATTGCCTCTTTAGATCCAGGAGCTTTCAATACATCCTTTAAATACCACTAGTGGTTATGGATTTTGGGCTGGTAGCGTGTGTCGATTTAACCTCACGTGGAAGATCTGTGAACTGGCCAACAGTATATTTTTTGACAATAGTCGAATTTTTAACATGAAGTAAGTTAAACAAATTAAAAGTGTCTGCTTCCTGGACATGGACACTCAATTAACTTCCAAAAATATTCAAAACATCAAAACGTAAACTGCAACTCTTATGATGTCCCTTCCATAAAAATTCACAATAGGAAAATATAAAAATAAAGTTTTTAACTTACAAAACAAAATTTAAATTTTAACTGGATTCATTTAACTGTTCTTCAGATCAAAAGCTCACTTTTGAAAAAGAAAAACATTATGGAAACGCTGCTGTACGCTGTACAGACAGTCGTCGTTTAGATTTGTCGTCATCGTCGTTGTCGTTGTTGTCCTCGGACCTAAGTACCATGGTACACACTTTCCTTTCATGCATAAGACTCAGTCAAAAAATATACACTATAGAATAAAACTATATATGTACACAAATAAGCCATCAGGCCAAACGAGGAGCGGGCTAAAAAGGAGCACCAAAGTGGGGGTACATATGTGTGTGCGGAAGAATACCCCCTAACAACCATTCATTTGGAGTGCCTGTCAAGATTACCTAGTTATTTCCTGAGAACTCTTCACTTCCACATCCGCTGTTTGTGTTTTTCTCAAGACTAAGAGTATGTATGTACATAAGTACAAGTATATTTATATTAATTCTCCCACCCAAAACGGTATCAACGTTACACATATCCTTAGAAGGAAAGACACACACAAAAAAAAAGACGCATAGAAAGGAAGTGGAGTTCGTTTGCAATTAGGCTGTCACTGTATAAGAAAACATTCTAAAAACTTCATTCTACAAACCTTTTTCGTGTAATGCTGTTTTAGGAATACACCAGCTACAACAACAACAACAATAACGAAAAAATTAACAAGGAAGCCAGGCACTTGAGAAAAAATTCAACCAGCAGCGTATGTATACTGTATACGCTCTTAAAGCGGAAAACTTAAGCGTTTCCATGTTTTATATCCTTATGAGGATAACACAACACAAAAAAAAAATGAAGCTCAATATAACCTACAACTGAATACCGATCCACCTCTCGGCGAAGTCCTTTCAGAGAGCCAAAGGACACGAAACAAATTAGTCCTTTTGGCTAATGTAGCAAAACACAAATTATACACTCGTCCAAGCCAAAGGATTCTCTTATATGGTCGCTGCTGTTGCTGTTGCTGCAGAGGCAGACAATTTGTGACGGTGCGGTGGTGGTGGTGACCCTTTAAGAAGTGCAAAACTTCAAACCCATAAAACACACAGCCATCACTTGGAAAATGTGATGAAAATTGGTTGCAGATAAAATTTGTTTGAAGTTTATTTTATTTATTTGCGATTGTATTCGATTTTTTTCTTTTTTTGATGCAAACTTTCGACGAAGAAAAAAAAAATGGTAATGGTACTTTTGCCAAACGGAATTATCCTTTCGTCTATGTGTTCTAGTTCACGAGTACGAGTAGAAAAGTTTATTTTGTCTCAATTTTTGTTAGATGGATTTTTTGGCTCCTGGAGATTTTTCTCTTACTTTTTCCAAAATGGCAAATTGCGATGCAATTTTTCCACCCGGGCATTGAGATAAAGTTAAAATTTTTTTTTTCAGTTTTTTTTCGTTGTTGTCATTTTACGTACGTGTATCTTTCATATGCTTGAGTTTCGAGAGTGTGCAATATTTTAACTCTTATCTAAAGTTAAAGATCGAATAAAAAAAGATACTTTTTCATACCTAGAGATCGTAGAAATACATAAATGAACACAGTTATCAAGACAAAAGTTTGGCGTCTTTTAAATGAAAAAAAAAAAAAAAACAGAATGATAAAACTTATTCCCGTAGGAATATTTTAGTCTTACCTTTTTTAAAAAATAATTTTTAATAATAACTTTCTTGATCTGAGAGGGCGTCAGGTTACAATTGTGCGAATTAAGTTCGTTTAGGAAACAAGACATTTCTTGAAATTTTGACCAAGTTAGAAAATTGACCGTTTGCGACTTCTTCTGAGTTCTTAAGTTAAACTTTTCAACAAAAAAAACACAAAACCATTTAAATTGTTGATTCAGGATCGAGCATGTGTGTTTGACATATTTTTCTTGTATTTTCCAATAATTGCGTAATTTTCATTTCTTTTTTTTTCATTTTTAAACTTTGACAGAACTTCGTCAGTATTGGGAATTTTAAAAAAATTACGTTTACGCCGCAGTAGTGCATCGTTATATTATTCAGATTTTATAGTTCATTGAACCATATAAGGAAAGCTCAATACTGCCCATAGACCGTTTGCACCTTAATTCACAAAGAGATTTTGAAAAATTTCTCGAAAAAAGTACATTAAACAAAAACTAACACCTCATACAATTTTGCTCCAAACGCAACTTTGACCACAAAAATTTAAACATACTTTAAAGTTATTTACTATGTTGAGTGCTGATATACCGTGTTTTATTGGTAATACAAGTTCCAAAAAAATCTCTTTGTTCACTTTATAACTCAGTCTTAATTTTAACTCTTAAAATTGGTGTCATAACATTAATTGGGGTGAGTTTAAGGAATCTGTAATACATTTGTCAGGTCGAATTGGAAATACATGAAATTGTAGATCGAGTTGAAATTTTCATGAAAATACAGGGCGAGTCGTTTTGAAGCTTTTGAATTACTATTGAATGCGCAGCAATACTTTGGAAAAGGTCTGCTACCCACAACTTAAAGTTGCTCACCAGAGATAAAATTAGTTCCATGGAGCCCAAACTATGAGAATAAGTTGCCAGCAACTCTTAAGACGAGTTGCTTAACGTGGTTCAATGTTTTCTTCAAATTATTATAAAATTACTTATGTAGTCGATTTATTCGAGGAGTAAGACTTATCTTTAATTAATAAAAAAGTTGTTGGTAGACAAAAGTCTTAAAATTATAAAAAACCACTGGGTAAAAATTCTAAAAAGTTGCTCTAAGTTGCCTAGTGGACAATGATTTATAAAGCAACTTAGTTTGTTCAGCAACATAATCAAATTATTTGCCAGTTTACTTGTGAAAACTGTCATATAAAAATAACGTTTCCACCATGTGTAATGATTAAAAATACTACTTGAAATTATTTCCCTTCTTTTGAATGGATCGTATAATTTTTCTGAAAAAGTAAGTTTATAGAAACTAAAAAATGTATGTATTTTAAATAATTTGTATGAAAAAAAATATTTGTCCTGTAATTTGCTGAACGTTTACAGTTCGTAGTGCAGTCGAAGCATAAAAATGAATATCAACGAACAGACCCTCAAACTTGTTCATCTTCTAATCGACTTTCCTGCCTCCTACATCTCACAACCTATAACTCTATCTTCACTAAAATACTTTTACAGATTATTGACTTGTTTTTGTTCAATAATCCATTGTTGGTTGAGGAGTAGAATATTATATTTATATGTGTTATCATTATTTATATTTTATACAATGAACTTTAAAAATATAACAAATTTTGTGGCGCTACAGTTCGTGGAGTAGCGGGGCGTAACTCTAAACCATTCCTGTGTTTGACTTATGTCAGGGATGATGCATGATCGTATTTATTTTTGGGCTATTGACGTCATCAGGTAAAAAAATGCATGTATTTGAAGTTCTAGTTTTCTATTAAAATCCCTTTTCAGAAATTTGTCAGAAACACATCGTTGAGTAACAAAACACAAAAGTCACATCGAAATACGTAAATTTTAATTCCATCCATTTAATTCCGCCATTTGTCATATTGAAAGTTCTCTAATGTCAAAATTACTTCTTGAAAGTGACTTTGAACACTATTTTTGACATAAAAGAGAGATTTTGAATCATTTCCAATACCCAATGAAAATTGCTTCAAGCGTTTAGCACACACGCTATAATACGCTTCGGAATCTCTTCTTTTCTTTTTTTCTTTAAATGTGCGTTCGAAATTGAATTTTCTTTCTCAAAAATTAATTTCAAAATCAAAGTATTTACACACACACACCAACATAACACACCCTCCTAACTCCACATCATCGTTCGTTCAAGTTGGAAATGTGAATGAAGTGATTGCTTCTTAAATCGATTTGTTTATTGACATTTACTCTGTCATAATTTAAGCGCATTACAATTTACGACTTGATTGCTTGCTTATGTTCATCCAAAAAGTCCCATAAGTAGCTGAAGGTACTCGTGCGACTTTTGTACCTATTTTAAGAAATAATCTTCTTATGTTCTTTTTAAAAAATAATAAAAAATAAGAAAAAAGAATATAATGAGCTTAATCGCATTTAATATAATATCTACTATATGTGTGTCTATTTTTGAAATTAGGGGCGTTTATCGAACTGAATGCATTTGTGAGAAATCCGTTTTTAATTGCAAGGACTCTTTTTCTAATTTCTAATAAAAAATGTATCTCAACTAAATCCGAATCCAAAGCCGACTTCGAATCCGCATTCGAACCACAAACTGTTTGTCTTTTATAGTTCAGCTCTAATAAGACGGCGCGGCGGCGGAGTGCGGCGTCGAGGACAGAGGCCCATATATTTTAATCCAATGATTGTTCTATTTGTATTCTATTCAACGCTAGGAAAGCTCCTCAGCCACCAAATAAATTTCCAGCTGATGTCGGCACTTAGCTTCAGTCGTGTCGTTCTCGTTATCGTCTTCTTGGTTCAGTTCATGGAAAACGCTGTTCTCGTTCCCGACTTAGAAGAAAAAGACGACGACGACGACAACGATAACGACGACGACAAGGAGAACGACAAGGACCATGGTAAAAATAAATATCGTGTGAGAGCCGATAAAGGACTTCAAATTAATTTCCAATTTGTCGCAGGAACCCTGTTTCATGTCTCAAGTCTCAAGTGTGCGACACAGCAATTCTAATGCTACACATAACCAACCAAACGAACAAAACGATCGTCCTGCTTAGCGTTTTTCTTCCCTTTCCTTTCCTTTTTGTCATTTTTTTGTTTTTCTTAGTTATTTTTTTCTTTTTATCCATCGTGGTAAATTCTCCTCTCAATTCCTGGCATTTTCTTCTGTTTTATTAAATTAAAAGAAAATTGGCTGAGATTGCAAAAGCACCAACAGCAGCAATGTGATGGTGATGGTGATGATGGAACCAGGAAGAAGAGGACGAAGTATAGTTTGGTAGTAGAAGAAATAGTGGCACAAAAAAAGAGGGAACGGTTTTTTGTTGTTTGTTTTTGCAATCACTCTACACTATAGTACTTAAGCTATATACCTACTACTGCGTTTGTATATGTGAATATAGGATAGCCCACTATAATAAGGATACGACATCCTTTCAACCAATATTCTTGTGGGTAGTAATCAAACGGAAATGCAAAGCAAAAAAATAAGAGAAGAGAAGAGAAGAAAAAAAAAACACTGCTGGAAGGAATGTGAGAAGTGGTTAGTTAAGGACGAACACAGGAAACAAATAATAAGGAGAAGAAGAAGAAAAAAAAAAAAGGAAGAGGAAGAAAAACAAAAGTAAATGCCAAATCATCCTCTATAGTTTTGGAATCTGGTTGTCGACTAAAATTTGATATTGTAGGAGGTTCGGAATTCTGCCTTTTTTATTATTATAACCAAGTCCTTTGCAATAGATAGAGAGTTTTTTTTTTAAATATAATTTAACAGTAGATGTATTGTAATTGAACGAAATGGTGCATCTGAAGGTTTTAATCGATTCAAAGGTTCTTATTAATTATAAGTGGAGAATAAGAACAGTCTCAAGAACCTTAGCTTATAGACTGCCTAACACTTATTTCCTAAGTTTGAAGTTTTGTAAGAAGATAAAAGGTTATAAGGGGTGTTTTTTTTTTAGACATATGCTTTTTAATCTGGCAATACTGATTTCGAAGTTTGTCATTTTTTTTTTTAGACATATGCTTTTCAATCTGGCAATACTGATTTCGAAGTTTGTCATTTTGACAGCTGTCACTTGATTTATGCTCAGTTTGGTTTGCCATTTCATTTTGTGACATAGCGTGCTGCGTTCAATATTTGGTCTACATATAATCGCCCAGCAGAGACAGTAGTTCGAGCAATCATGGATCGGTGTCGCACCTCGCCGTACGGTTCGCTCCGAAGACGCGCTGCTGTGGAGCAAAGTATCGCAGATGACTGCATCCATCCATCGTAGTAACAATTGGAGCTGTGCCCATCAACTTCATGGAAGATTTTGCGGAAGAAGCTTGGTTTGTGGGGTTAGGAAATACAACTAGTGCACGAAATGAAGCCGACTGACCATCAAGCGCGTCGTACGTTCTTTGAATGGGCTCAAAACGAGATGGCCACCGATTCCGATTTTGACAAAAAAATTTTGTTCCGCGATGGAGCTCATTTTTGGTTGAATGGGTACGTTCATAGGCAAAATTATCGTATTTAGAGTAATCATAATACATAAGCCATCGTTGAGATGTATGCTGCTGCCGTTACATCCTCAAAAAGTCACTGTTTGGTGTGATCTATGGGCAGAGAGAATCATTGATCCATATTTCTTCAAAAATTAAACCGGTCAATGGGGAACGCTATAAAGCCATGATTAATGAGTTTTTCATGCCTGAATTTGAGGATGTTTATGTGGACGACCTTTGCTTTTAACAAGACAGCACTACATGCTATACAGCCAACGAAGCAATCAGTTTATTGAAGGAAACTTTTGGTGAGCTCTTGTCTTTATCTCGAGTCGTCTTGGACCTGTGGTGTGACCGCCAAGATCTTGCAATTTAACACCGCTGGACAATTTTTTGTGAAGTTATGTGAAGTCGCTTGTCTACGCAGATAAGCTCGAGACGATTGAAGCCTTGGAAGAGAATATTCGGAGCGTTAATACTGACATACATACAAAAACTGGTCGCCTCGACTGGAATTTATTAGAGCCAGCCACGGCAACCACTTTCCCAAATTCATCTTTTAAATATAACGGCAAATCCTTATCTTTATAGTTAAGCTAAATTTTTGGCAATAACATTAAATTATATGCGTTTTATTTCTCTTTGAAAACCACACGTAAAAAAAACACCCTTTATTTAAATCTCGGCTGGTTACAAACCATAAGTCGACGAAATCATTTAACCACAGTTTGTGCAACTGGTTTAAGGACCTTAAAGATCAATGCAAAATTAATATAGTACCTAACCTTCCTATTTGTGTTAAAGAGTTATGGTACGAATTCTTGAACATCCCATTTTCTGTCTCTCTTTCTCTGTCTCTCTGTTTGGGAAAACTTTATGAAGGTTAAAAACAACGACATTAAGGTCCTAGATGCCTTCACACACACACAAACTTGTTTTCGTTTTGTTTATTATTTTTTTAGAAAACATTTTTGTCCCAACAAGCTCATGCAACCCACATTGGGTCATTTAAATTTTGCCCCAAAAAAAAACATTTTTTTTTTTACATTTTCAAAAAAAGTCAACCCATTTGAAAAAAGGATTCTTCTTTCAAAAAAAAAAAACAGAAACCGGCCCCGAAGGATTGTGGTGGCTCTGGGACATGGTTGGTCTTATGGTCATAGTTTTTTCCTATGTCCTTTTTTTAATAATATGTATTATAAAAAAAAAGAGAGAGAAAGTAATATAAAGAAAAAAGGAAACAAGAAACTTGTCATGTCTTTCCGTTTTCCGCTGGGGGATTCCTTTTTTTTCCATTCTTTTCCTTTAAGTCAAACAAAAATGGCAAAAATGATAATAAGAAATGTTGTTCCATCATCATCATCATCATCATCATCAATGGTGTGTTAGTGTGTTGTTGTTGAATCCTTGGAAGGACATATCCCTGTTTGCACCCCAGAACAGAGGTCCTCATTGCACGGGAAAGAGCAGAATGGTGGTGAAGTTTATAAGATCCTGTGAATGGGTATTTATATGACATTTACATCCGATACGTTTATTTATGCATGAGTACCCAGAGCAAATGTTGTTGGTAATTATGTTGTATTCACTTCGAGGAGCACTTGTCTATTCGTCCTTTTTTTTTTTTTGATTTTATTTTTTTGGTGTATTATTATAAGAATGAGTTATTCAATTTTATTTCCCTTTTATTTTTGTTTATTCTCGTTGGACAAAGCTTGCAGCACTCCAGGATGGATATTATGGTCAAGGACTCTCATCGTCACTCTTGGTAGAAGGGGCAGTACGACCGACCGCCCGCCCGCCCCATCCAGTGAAGGAGACAATTTTTTTTCAGTTATTTTGTTTTTGTGAAAAATGTTTGGGTATTTATCTTTGTGGCGAATGGAAAGTTTACACAAAGGACTAGACGACAGAGAAAGATATTGAAACAACAGCAAAACGGAACGGGGAGGGGATGGCACGAGGGGGAAAATGGAAAACATTTAAATTGTTTTTACGATGACATGCTTGAGAGTGTTTTTTTCTGCGTTTTTTTTTTCTCTTTTTTTTTTGTTTTGCTTTTTTTTAGCAAGATGATGAATGCAAATTAATTTGTTTTGGTTGAGTTTGTTTTTAAGAAGAAAACCACAGGACACTTTTTATATAGAAGTCCCTGAAATAATATTTGAAGGAAAAAAAAAAAACAAATATTTATTGCGACATGACAATTGAATTAGTGAAAAGAAGACTTGTAGAGATTTGTTTAAATAAAAAAAAAAAAAAAAAACTAAGTTAAAGCACCATAAAGATTGGAACATTTATGCAATGCCAAGCTGAATATTAATTAATGCAATTAGTAATCTTTATGAAATGTTGGACATTTTAAGAGTTCTAAATGTGAGATTTAAAAAAAAAAAAACCGTTTCTTACATTAGGTTTAATTTGAAAATTCAAATGAGGAAACTTTTTTCTTTGTAGCTTCACGACTTAGAACGAGGGTAAGTTAATTAAGAGACAATTAATTTTATCGTTCTGAAGTCAATCAGAAAAAGTTTAAATTAGTCTTCATATAGCGCCTTAGAATTTTAGGTGTAAATGATTTTGATTTTATTTATATTTCGAATTTTAAAGTACATGTTATGTAGTATTCAGTTGTACTTTTGTAATTTTTTTAATCTTAGACAATTTTAAGAAAATGCATTTTCATACATACATATTTAGTAAAACACAATTTTTAAGATTAAAAAATTGATTTTAATATTTTTTTAAGCTTTTCCTGAGTTTTTGTTAATTTTAAAAATTCAGAAATAGTTCATCAAAATTCCATGGAAAAATCTGAAAGCTGTATTCAAAGTTTACGAACATTTTTATTTGAAGCCTTTTGAATATTCTGGGAAATATTGGCTTCTAAAACTTAAAGAGATTAAATAGGTTCACAAGAAAATACTCTTGGGTTTAAAATTCTCATTATTATAAATTAACTGGTGCCACCCTGTAACCGAAGTTTCTGATGAAGACTTGTGAAATGTAACCTAGAAAACCATTTGATTCAATAGACGTCTATGAGTTATTTTGTTCAAAACTTCATGTTTTAATTTTAAATTTAGAAACACTGTTTTTAAAAATTAATAATAAGTTCTTGAACTCTTTATCCGAGACCATACAAAGCAGAATAGCCTCACTAAATTTTGCACTTAATTTCCAAAAAAAAAATAATGAGAACCAAAACAATTTTTAAACTTGATCTTATCGGCAGTATTTTAGATCTCAATGTCAAAAACCATCAAATCCTAATTGACAAGTGACATTTAGCCCAAAAACTTAATTTAAAAAAAACTGACAGTAAGCCCAAAAGGAATTTCAAAACGTGCTAGTCGATTGCCGATTGACTTTGACATTTCTACTTTTGAATTGAAATTAAATTGAATCAACGACGGGTTATGAACATATCGGTATCGATATCGGTTATTGATATTTTATCATAAATTAAGCTGGTAGTGGAATGATGCTTGGCGTTTGATGGCGCCCAACGTTGACCACATCTGCAGTGAATAAAGTGAGTTAAAAAATAGAAAAGTTTTTCTTTGGCGTTTTGATATTTTTAAAACTGAACTTATATGCAAAATATGGCAACCCGAAAATGCCTTTGGAAAAATTAGCTCATTAAAACATAAGATAAACAACTGCTTCAACAAAGAATACATATGTACATTTTTGTAAGTTATTATCACGAGAAATGAAAAGTTTTACCTTCAGCTCCATCTTGTGAAACCAAGACGAGGCACAGAGTACCATATGACAAGAAAATAAAAATAGCCAAGAATATCGTATAAAAATTGGGATTTCTATTCTGAAAATCGGAATTTTTGTTAGATTATTTTACTCAGGAAAAATCGAAGTGACAGCTACAAACAAATATCTTATAAATGTCAAAATATCGTTTGTCATGTTCAAGGTCATAAACTGTCAAAGTTTGTTTGAATATTAACTTAGACTTCAATTAATAAAAAAAATCTTCTGAAAGTCTGAGACGAGACAAGATAACCTAAATTCTTTTCAGATTTCGTCTCGTAGGCAGATCTAAGTTTGACATTCTTAAAAAAAGTATAAGTTTTAAGTTACTTCACAATTCATCTGATCCTTAGGTAACTATGCTTCTATAATATTCTTAGTGACTGTTCAAAATAAAACCTCAAAAGTCCAAAAACATATTCAAACCACAGCCTTTATCTTGCACTTGTAGTTTACTCTCTGTCATGTTTTGGTACCAAAATTTAAAGACAGTCTCCGTTTTTCAAAATCAGAACTAAATCTACTTCTTTTTTGGTAGTATTTTCTAACTGAAATTCTATGACAGATGTACCTCTATATACAAGATGATTGAAATGCCATTAGGTCTTGTCAAGGATTATATAAAATCTCTCTTTTTTTCGACAGTCTAGATGAGGTGCTAACAGAGAAACCTGCGTTAGACTATATTCAACAAAAGTAAGTAATTCATTCAAGCTCATTACAGAAAATGGACTTTTATCATAAATTTTCTTTAACCAATGAGTCCCCTGGGAGTATTCCAATAGAATATCGAAAATTCAAATCGAACATTTCTCAAGACCAATCGCTCGGAGAAGACATTTCAAATCAATCAGCAAACAAACAGGCCTACATTACATATATGTCAAAAAAAAGAGAAGAACAAACTTCAAAGTAGAAGCTTCATGAGCATGAACCGTTGCAAATAGGAGCAATATAGACGAGAACCTTCTACACAAAAATACTTTAAGTATTTCCTTTAAAAGCATCAAGTATTTTCTATGATGTACATATATACGAGTACCTACTTTTCTCATCCTTCAAAAAATTGGAAAAAAAAGAAAACACATTTGAATTAGTCAATATAAAAAGTTTAAACACAATTTTGATCTGAATTCTGATACTCGTACTTAAGGGTGTAACAGCACCATCACAAAATAAAAAAAATGGAAAAAAAATAAGAATAACGAAGAAACACCGAGACTTAGATGAATGATGCTCTAACTGCTTAAGAGATTTACCCTTAATATACGAAAGTTTGTATGTATGTGTGTTTGAATGTAAGTAAGTAAGTTCTTGAATAATTCTTCTTTTTACTCGAGTACCGCACATTTTGAGAAATGATTGATATTTGTCACCAACATCAGCATAAGAATAAAAACCATGGCATACGCAAAATTTACCTCAACTCCCTGATCCTGATCCCCCATCAGTGCCATCAGTTTATTCTGAAAGCATTCTGATGCTGACAGATGAAGGTTTGACAAATGATAAATGTGTAAAAATATACATTTGGGTTTTGTTGTTACACACACACATACTACATTATATTGTATACTGTATAGGTTTGGTTTGGTTTGGTTGTGTGAGTTAAGAAAAAGTTAGAAAACAGCAACAGTTGGTAGAAGATTTTGTTTTTCGTTTTTGGTTTTTGTTTTTTCTTGTACCAAGAGAATCGTTAAAATTGACAGTAAATTTTCTAATTTGGCATTAAGTGATGTAATTTCTTATATACAAAACATTTTCAGATGGAATAATGACAGTGACATTTATCTTGTAAATGTTCACTGCATAACATATGAACTAAATTAGGTAATAATCTTTTTGGTGTTCTTAATTTTAATGAGTTTTAATTTCTTAGACAAAAGTAATTAATAACATAATTTTATGAAATGTTAATTGTTCAAAACATGTCTTAGGTTCTAACATACGTAGGTTGTGTATGTTGTTAGAATTTATTGGAAAAGTTTTAAATTTTATTTTTATCGTGTGTAATTATGAATATTATGTTTTGCAGTTCGGAGGCATGTGTGTGTGGTCGTTAAATTTCTGAAATTAAAAATTTGTATCCATAGGTTTGGGAAAGCAGGTTCCTATAAAGGAAACACCCTTCTAAAACACTTGTTCTTTGTGAATGGGTAGAAGAGGACTAGCTTATACTGCATATAGCTTAAGGCCAATTCACACTTACAAACATTTCATTTGATGATTGTGAGAAAATGGCCACTTGTGATAAGATTTATGACTGAAATATTTCTCAAAAAAAAAAGAATTTCTTTAAATAGAATTATCAAACAAATGTTAAAATTGATTTATTTGTAAGAGAGTCAAAGGTCATGTGGTTATTGTTGGTCTCAACCTTCAATCCCTATCCCAATACTTTTACAAATACAAATCTGTTTTCTCTTACCAAACATTTTAAATGTTGAATATTTGTGAAAGTGACCCTTACGTGATGGCATTAAAATTAGATATCTCATCATGGTCATTTGGATATAAGAATATTTCATTTGATATAGAAAAAAAAATTATCCTTAAGATTTCTTTGGAGATATTAAGAAATAAATCTTTGTATCATTTTAATGGTAGGTAAAATAGAAAATATAAATTTGAGACCCTTTAAACGGACTTCTCCAAAAGTCTTCGTTCAAAATCATGACAATATGTTTAGGCTTATTTCATATTTATCTATAGTTTTAAAGTGTTAAAGTTAAAAGTTGGTAAAAATTCGATAATATTAATTTTTAGAAACAAACACACATATTTTAAAAAAAAGAACTCAGAGAAACAAAACAGTTCCTATTTATATTTATATTTTTTTTTTCCTAAAAGTTTTTTCCCAGTTCGTAAATTTTATTTCAATCCAAGTGAAAATTTTAAAATTTGAGCACCAAAATTTTGGAATATAAATTCTTCAGAAAATCAAAGAATTTCACTTAGTTGATCTTTCGAATTTTTTAATTTATTGCCATTTCGGATGGATTAGTTGTATTTTCTAATATTTGTTTATTGAAATCATTTCTCTCTACAATCATTTTTCCTACAATAAATATTAGTTTTATCAGAAATGTCTCTGCTTTTCAAAGTCTTTCTTGGAAATTATGTAAGTTTTTAATATCTTCCAACATCTGAAAGAAACTTCTTCTTCTTCTTGAAATAAGACCCGAAAAATCTTAAATCAGTACGACAAAGTATACTAAAATAAAGCCTAAAATAAACTAAATGTCTTAAATAATTTGATTTTTAAAATACGTCTTCTCGAGTCATTTTAATTTTTTTAATTGAAAATCTCTAAAAAAATATGCACTTATAAGCATCCTAAACCTACCTGACAATGCCTTTTGCAAGTATTGTAACAATTATGAACAAACATTTTAGGGCAGTGTGAAGTATCTACTCTTGCAATAAAGAAAGAAACACCTGGGAAACTACCAAGTAGATGAATCTTCCCTCTCTGACGGTACCCCAAATACTCAAAACAGCCTATTCCACATGAAAAAACAGAGGTACATAATTTAAAATCATTCGTTTTAGTTTTAGCCGAGTCCTAAAAGCCCATTCAGCCTTTTTAGTACAAAATTAAAACGTATTATCATCTCAAGCCGAAAAATCCCCGATGATCAAAGCAATCTGACTTTCTTCTAATGAATTAATTACAATCAAGTCACAGATAATTGAGTTTATAAGAAGAACAAATATCAGCTTTTCTTCTTCAAGTCACAACAAATACCAGCTTTACTTAATTCATCACGTCTCCGAGTTTATTTCTACATTAAATTCTATTATGTACTTCGATGTTATAACCTTTCCATTCAAGGTAATAAAATCTCCAAACCACAAAATTAACAAAAAAAAAAACTGAACAAAAACAGGATACATAATAATACTTAATTATACTTTCAATTTATGATCACACCTCTCCTCTCTGACCTACCTTCTTACAAAATTCGTTGAGCTTTAAATGAAGACATTAGGCAAGGCAGTAAGGTACCTATACAAAAGTTAGAAAACCACGTATTTACTTTTTGAAAGCACATTATACATAACTCTCCCTCACTCCATCTATCTCGAAAAACAAACAACAAATATGTACATATATATTTCCATCTGGCTCGAAGGAAACTTAAGTACAAATTCATTAAGAATTCTGACTTTGTTTCTTAATTTTCAAACACACAGAAAAAAAAATAAAATAAAATAAAAACAGAAACAAAAATAACTAAGCGTAAAACCATGTTTCTCTATTTTAATTATTCCTCCTTTAGGTACCCTCACCTAAGAGGTAAGGACCTCCTGATCCTGTCCTGATACCTTTCCATATATTCGTATAACACACCTCTTTATATACGAATAATCCTCCCACCGGAATACTATAATTTGGGCACCATCACTATAGAGTACCTTTTTAGCTCAACTCAATATTTATGTGTGTGTATATAGCTGCTTACTAATACAACAAGAAAAAGTATATAATAAGTCAAAGTTTGTTGGTTTGAAAAGTTTTCCTTCAAACCTCATTAATTTGATTTGCTTGCTTTATTCTTACGTAACACTGATTTCTGAATAAACATTCCTCGCTCTCGCTTAGCCGAGCCGGGAGTGTGGACTTTTATCGGTTTACCAAATCGCTTGTTAATTACAAAATCAACAAACAACCCATAACAGGACCAGGACGAGACGAGGAAGAAAAAAGAAAAAAAAAAACAACAAAATTAAAATATCCCTTTTCCAAGAGAGTCCTTCAGGTATATCCTACACAGGTATACATTTACACACTGACAACAACGAGGACAATGCCGACCGACTATACGGTACACACTTTAACAATCTTTGACAAAACCACAAAAAGGGAATACATATTAGAAAGGACAAGCTCGCCAAGCAGAGCCACGATGACAGCGGCAACTACAATAAATGAAACTCGCTCTTACATACATACATACATACGAAAGACATCGGACAAATCAAAGCTCATCGTCATCACCAACCAACAAACCACAAAACCGCCTTCTACACTCCACCGCAACTATTATACAAAGGACGAACACAAAAAATCAAATCAATTTCACCCACTGCCTGTCCGCCCCCAGAACCCATCATCAGCAGGATCTCATATAACACACTGAATCCCTCGGCAAGGTGTAACCCAACTCAAAATAATGGGTCCTGAAAATTATACAAAAAAAAAAAAAACAAAAACAAAAAACAGAAAACAAAAAGAATCCAACCAAGGATCACTGCTCAACCTGAAGTCTAAAATCACAAGCGAAACGAAAATGAATCCTTGTCATTGATACATTGGACACACGGCAGCGGTGGCGTTGGCGTTGGCATTTGGGTTGGGGTTGGCGATAGCGATGGCGATGGCGATGGCACACCCCAACATACTCGTACACCAGCCGTGACCGCAAAACTTTGAACGAAGAGGGCTGCAGGCCTGGCTCTGGTTAGATGCACTATCAACTCAGCTAACCAACCGTCCATCTCCTTTTCCAGAATAGCAACCCCCTGCCATTCCCTCTGACTTGCCTTATCCTATCCCAAAATGCCCTCTTAAAAGCACACACACAATATATACGAGAACTCGTATGTGCCTCGGTGTAGATAGAGTCCTGCACCAAGGGTGGTCGTAATACCACATGCAGTTTGCGGTTTCTATTGGACTGGGCGTAAGGTAAAGGATATACCATTCCATGTCGTCGACAGAATGCACACGAAGAATTGTGTGCCCCCACAATCCTTTTGCAAGGGAATTTTTAAGGATCACTTTCATTCTTCTTTTGTCGCTTTTAATTAAAATCTAAACTTACACACGCTGGGCTGCAGGAGCAGCAGCAATCCTTCGTGTAGTTGGTTCTGATACTTCTCTACTTCTTCGTCTTCTTTTCTTTGGTTGCTTTACTATGAAAAGGTGGAAAACAGTTGAAAATCCTTTTGTTTTTTTTTCTCTCTGTTTATTTTTTTTTTCTTGTGTTTTATACTTTTGCTTGTATCACAAATGACCAAGGACAATGTAATAGTATTGAAAAGGATCAACCGGAAACGAGATTTTATTCTTGTAAGATAATTTTCTTCTTCTTATTTATTTTTATTTTTTCTTTCGTTTGCTCTGTAACAGAGTATGAACACACTTGCACTTTGATTAATTAATGATTGGCACAAAAGGACTTCAAGGATGTGAAAGGATAAAACTGATGGTATTTTCTTTTTGTTTTTATTTTTTTTTTATTTTTTCACCGAACTAGAAACTTCTTATCGCGTTTGATTTACAAAAAAAAAATTCAACGGAGAGATAATTTACGATCTCAGCTAAAGAGAGAGGTCCTTTCAAAGGATGTAATTTTTATTGTAACTATGTACTCTTTGTTTTGAAAGGGAAAATCCTTAACATTTGTATGGGTCAATTATTTTACACACAAGAATTTTTTTTTTCCTCTAAATAAATCCTTAAGGACACAAATGTATTTGAGTATATAATATTTTTTTAAGGATTCAAAAATCTAACTCCAGTTTTAATTTATTTAAATACGATTTCTTTAAACGACACTAAACGAAATTCAAGCCCGTCATACCGGTCGACTAAACACGAGTGCTTAAGGCGTTTTTCTTTAAACTTTCCTCTTTAGCTGAGGCTTTCAAATTTATAACTCGACTGGTTTTTATAGCCTCATAAAGACAACCTTATCAAAAGCCAATTAGATCGACTCTAATTAAATTAAATCGAGCCGAGAAGAAAAAATGGAACCGTTTATATTTTTTGATGTTATTTGATTTTTTTTTTTTAATTTTATTAATTTAAAATCAAAATTTTGCTACTAACGTAACGCGCTACTCTCTCATATGCGAACGAGGCCAACGACCACGAACTTCTGTGTTGCAAAATCGCTGGCGACAACGACGACGACCCAATATCTCGGAGTATAGAATTATTATATTATGCTTCGGAATGTGTGCTTCTTGGTTGAATGTTGTTGGTTGTACCATCGGATTCAGCCAGTGCCAGTGCCTGCCCGGGCGGCTCTTGTACATTTATAATATTGTATATGAAGGATATTGGATAAGGGAACATAACGGAATTGGAATTGAACATGAACACCCCCGATTCGAATATACCATAGAAGACTCACAAAAAGGGGTACCTCTCTTTTTTGGTTTTTGCTCCTGATGTAGGTATTGTGTAGGATCTTATGGCATAATGGCATGGCACTTGGCTCTGTGACACAATTTGCAAGATAAACAACCCTCTGTTGATTCAGCGGGGGATGAAGTTGTTTTGTGTTGACCCGGTAAATTGGATAAGGGGTGATTTATGTTTGTGCAATTGGACTTTCCAATGGGGTTTTGTTTTTGAAGCATGCGCAGAAGTTGGAATGTGTGTGGTTCTCCTGTATTGTTGGAAATACTCGTATTGGATGAATATTACCCCGCTTCATCTGTTGAATCTTTGAGACTTGTGAAATATGGGAATGGGAACTGTTGCTGCATGAAGATGCATCGGGATTTATCTAACAGGGATGTTATACGACTGATGTTGTCAAATTGGTTCGATTTCATTTAATGTGTGACTTTTTGTGCTTATTCTTATGTGCTTATTTTTGTACTTTTTTTGATTTATTCCTCACGACACTTCCTTTATGTCATAAATTTTGACAAACTTAAATGCTAATATTGACAGACATATACGCAATAAGTTCAGCCGAGACATGTTAAGCCATCGTGTTTTTGATTCATAAAATAAAAAGTACGTATACGCCCAAGTGACTTTAATAAAAAAAAAAGCTACAACATTTTGTGCCATAATTTGTATTTTTATTAAAATTTAAACATATCTCAGATTTTTTCTATGAAATTGTATTCCAGGTTTATTTTTAAGCACTTTTTCAAAATTTCTAAAATTATCTTCAAATATCTGACGAACTTGAGCCAATGTTCCGACAATTATTTTAATTTTGAACTGTGTCCATCAATTTTTTAAAATGTCTATTAGTTTCTCAACGAATTAACAGTGTTAGCAAAAGTACTATTTCTATACAAAAAAAAATAACACAATAGTAGGTACTTTTTTAAAAAAACTTCATGAGAAACAAATTTTAACATTTTTCTCGTTAAATCTAAAAAAAATTAAAACTAAATCTAAATTTGACTGTTTTTATTTGGAGTACTTTTTAAATTTTGTGTTTTTTTTTTAAATAATTTTTTTGATTTTCTGCTTTGGAGGTGAGAAGGGAAAAAATGATATTTTTTTATTGGATTTTAACTTTTATTTGTGTATATTTTTGGATGATTGTTAAAATTTTGAGATTTCTTGAAAATTTTTATTTTCAGCGTAAAGCCTTTTCCTCACATGTACGTTTTTTCTTTTTTGCAAATCTTAATTTGTATAAAAAAAAACTAAAATTTTAGGGAGCGGTATTTTGCATTTCTGAAAAAAAGTGGAGTGAAATTTCTTTTAAAAATACATTTTACTACTTTAAATTTTTGAAACAATGGTTATAAAACTTTTTAGAGCCTCAAAAAAAATTAATTTATAATTTCGTAAAAAAGGAGGTCTAGAATTCTTTTCAATTTTTCTTATATTTGAACATGAAGATCCAAAAATTTTGGAGTATACTTTAGGGAATTCGAAGAATAAAAATTTCCAAATTCGACTTCCGTAGGTCAGAAATTATTTTTTAAGGTCTGAAATTTTTGAATGTTTTTCCTAAAAACAAACTTTGAACACTCCTAAACTCCTAAATCGGGAACTTGAAACAATCAATCTTGCAGGACGCAGATGATTGGACACACAATTTGGTCGCTTCGATCATCGGTATTTAAAAATTAAATCTTCCCAAAATGCAACCGTACTTCCCAGATTATCAAGACATTTGTTGCAAGGCCATCTCTGCAAATTCTACAACTTCTGTCATTTTACAATCTTTTTTGACAATCAAACTTTTCATTTTCAATACAAAAATAATCATGTGATGTTTAAAACTCTTATTCCCTGGTGCTGTCCCTTTTGTTTAAATTAATCCATGGGGGATCGGATCCGGACGTTCGTCGTCGTCGTAGTCGTCGTAGTCGTCTTCGATGTCAATGTCAACGTGTGTCATTTTCAACATCAGGGTGGTCTTTAAAGAGGCACAACGACTCCGACTACGATTCCGACCCGACCTCGACGAGTGACAGTGGATAAGAGTTGTTCCACATAAAATGTCTCAATGATGCACAAATAATTATTAACCAATCTTCTGTGGAAGATCTAAAGGAAGGGCACATTGCTAGTAATCATTTGTCTTCTTGTTGCTGTCACTTATTATACCGGAACGGGAACCGCAATGCCGAGGAGCATGCGTGGGATTGCTCTGGAGATTGATGTGAGAGAATATTGAATGTGCTCAACAAGTAGTGGAAGTATCTTCTTTTGCTGCAGCAACAGCATCCCTCACCACCACCGCCACTGCATGCCGCCGCGCTCCTCCTTGACTCGGTCTGAAGTTAGTTCTGTGAGATTGAATTTGGGTCAATTTGTGCGATTGGGTTTGTCGTTGTCGTTGTCGTTGAAGGTGTCGTTGATGCTAACGCTGACGCTGGCGTTGTTGTTGTTGTTATTGTTTTTTTGTTTCTGTTATTACTGCTCTGAACAGTTATGCACAAACTTAAAGCCCCAATAAATGGGAGTGGATGGCGAGGCGCGTCGGCCGCGGCGGGTGGATGGCACTGTACACTACAGTGTACATGAATTGAACTGAAGGACGACCATCAGCGTCGTCGTCGCTCGTCGTTAAAATTTCAGTTATGGAAGGATGTAGATTGTAGGGTTATATGCGGGAGCACATTCTTCATACACTTTTCGTCTTATTCCTCTGACGTGTGTGTAGAGTCAAAATCGAAGCGGAAGGGGTCGTTGACATGGGTGGCAAAGATTGAGTGATGCAGATTGTATCCCATTTTTTTTTTATTTCGTATACTCAAGTGCATTCATAATTTCGTTACACTTGAGTGAAACTTTTCAGACATAAAACTAAAAATGCAAAAAAATACAACAACAAAAAAAACTAGGTGCACACGATGAATTGATTGACATGAGGGGGCGAGCATATTTAAGTGAAACGGAGGTTATGTCAGCCATGATGGTGGGGGGCGGGGGAGAGGAGTAAGAGAATCGAGGATTCGATATGAACAGTAAAAAAAAAAAAAAACAAAATAAAAGGAAGAAAATAATTAATGATAAATTGACTCGCTCCTCGTCGTCGTCGTGTATTGTGAGAGACCTTGGGGCCCTTAATGGAAATAGCGTTGAAGTGATTTTCTACTTTTTTTTTGTGTTATTTCTAAAATTCATTATGCATTATGGTGCAGAGGAAGGATGACTACGTTCGAATAAGATTAGAAAAAAAAAGTGTTTATTTTTACTTCGTTTTTGAAAGTCAGAGTGAGTGTTTCATTTATACCGAAAATGGATACACGTCGTCGGAGTAGCTTTACGATATAGTTGTTAGTTTCGAATTTAAAATTAATTTAAGAAATTGCTTAAGAATTGATACTTTAAGTTGCCAAAAGAAAATCTTAACGTGTGTACGAGGAATTTGAATGTGGCTACCATCACGGTAAAAGGTTTATTTCAAATATGGATCCTTCTACCAACCAAGGCTAGCACTATTCAACTTCTTCACTATCGGTTCGACATCAACTGGTATATTCTGTCCTCACCTTATTCAACCAATACCATCTCACAAAAGTCTGGTCTGACACGCATTAGAATGTGCTACGAAGACTTTTCTAGTCGGTTCCGCTTTTAACTAGGTGACCTGTCAAACGAAATCGAAACAGATCAATTTTTGTCACAATAAATTCTTGGAGAACTCAGTTTACCGTAAGACTTATTTCTCGAACCTGGATAGGAAGTTGAATTTGAAGTAGCGCTAAATTAGCACCAAGGTTTTGTTCCACAATTGTAAGAAATTTAAGAAACTTTGACGGAAATGGGCAGCCACCAGCAGTGACTTGTTTTTGTTTTACCTTATTTCATCGTATGGTTTATTTGTCTAGAATACACTATTCACATGTTACCCGTTGACACACTTGAAAACTACTCAATGACGCATATGATTTGACATTGTTTGACAGTTACATATTTAATACTTTCAAACGTACTGTCAATCTTGAAAATAACACAAACGTACTATAGCATGAGAAATCACAAGAAAAGACCGACAATCCGAGCCTCGGCAACTGGAAGTATAGATATTATAGGAAAGGAATTATTTCAATTAACAATTCTGGGTGTATCAAACGTCAAATAATTACTGGTGTATACACCTTCGATGCCTTTTAAGTGTCAAAAATTGTGCATTGTAATGTCTAACATAAAATACATTAAAAATATTTCTTTTCAATTAAAGCATTTTTGCAATTTTTCACTCAATGCAAACTCAAACATCACTGTGACACATAAAACCGTAAGCACATTATGCCATTTTCATACTGTTACAAATTGACAAGTCCCGATTCACAGCCTAATTAAATAAATCATTTTAATTCGCCCATAAATTATTGCACAAATAACTAAATCCTTTTGTTTTTACCTTATACGTCGTTCATCCCAGTTAAATGATAAATTCACCCAAAAATATCTTCTTTTGAAAAATCCCTACTTTGCGTCATCATAGATTCCCCAAAAATCTCGAACTTAATTTCCGCCAAATAACTTTTATCGTCTTCAACTTTATTACACCAGAACCAGGTTCATCAGGCCGTCATCAATTCTTATTCCCTTTATAATTTCTCTGTTCTTTGTTAACAACCTGATGATCATGATGGCCTTCTATTCGTTTTCCGTATTCAGGAGAACAGATTCCAATTATTTGAAAATCTTGTAATTTTTCAACCTGAATGAGCCCATAAAATACTTAGTCGACTTCCCGACTATACCCTCCGATGATGGTTCGGATTCGGTTTTCTGCAAATTACTATAACATAATCTCTCATCTATTTTCGCGCTTGGAATCTTATAGTCGCCTTATCGATGCGATGTGATCCCTACCTGCAATCTGGGACGTAAACCCCGCCTTGCCCTCGCGCGAAATGGGATTATAGGGGATATACTCGCGTGTTTGTGAAATTTCCAAGTGATTTTGCCGCAGCAAGGATTCTCGTTTATTGGAAACAAGCGGGGGGCATATCAGGCATAGCCCGGGAGGGATGGTGTTGCATTACAATTATCCATCTCTTCCTCGGCTGATAATGGGTCGCTCTAAGAATTGATGCGACCCACCGTGTCACCGAGCGTGTCGTAGAGTCGTCATCATCATCACCCAGCATCGTGACTCCATCATCATCCCATCATATCGCCCAGGAAGCATTCAACTTCGGCAACAAGCAATAGAGCAGGCATTCAGGTAGATGTAAGTATGAAGTGATTAATTATCCACCCCCTAGCTCCTAACTCATACCCCTCCTCCACCATTTTGAGTTGATTAATTTTGGTGTATGAAATAATTAATTTTGAGTTCCTCCCTCGTGCCAAAATGGAATTGAATCATTAGTCAATACTCGTATAGGAAATGCAACATCGCTCATCTCATCTTGTCTCGTCTCGACGTCTCGTCGTCGCGTCTTCGTCGTCATCACGTTATATCGTCGCGTCGAAAAGAAAGGGGGTTGGCAACACGACCGCCCTCTAAGGTGACTACCATTTTAACTGAAGAAATTGTCACTGTCATCATCGCTTCATCAGCATTCCGGTCAGTATTCCTTCGAGGAAGTTGTTTTCCTATACGAGTACCTTTCTCCACGTGAGGTCTCTGGTTCAAAGGGAAGACTCCTGTGGCCTGCTGATCATCATCGCATCGGTGGTGTAGCATTTTCTGATAACGGAATTTTATTTACGTGGGACTATTCTCCATCTCCACCTCCGCACCAAGGGAGTATGGGATTTGACAACATCCCTTGATGCCGCACTGCCTCAAAGTGATGTAAAAGGACGTGCCGAAGTAGTGAAATTAATTTAGTATCCTTGCAGATGGAATTTGTCACCGTGGCAGTTGGTCCATATTCCCATAGCGCATCTTCTTCCACCCTCCGCTGCTGCCGTCGATGAATGTAGATGGCGCTGGCTGTCTGCGTTTTAGGGTTACGATCCTCCAAGTTATTTTAACCCAACTTGTCATGTAATTCCTGCACATAGGCATCCTTTTCAGTGGTGAAGAATGAAAATAATTATCTTAGCCTTTCTACGTGTTGGTATTTTTTTTTTTTTCTTCTTTCCCTCACTTAAAAAATAAGACAAATCATGAGTCAAAGGTTTACGGGTCGCTAAATAGACTGCCTTCAGCCGTTATGGTTATCAATCCAATTTTTTTTTTTTGTCATTCTAACCTGGAAAGTTTTTTAAAAACGAGAAAAAACCAGCATGACTTGTAAAAAAAAACATTAAATTAAACATGGCGTGGGCTTAATGGGATCGTAAAGATTTATTTGAAGGATTCGTCAACCTTAAGTGTTAAAATTTATCTTAGAATAAAAGAATATACTATAATAATATTACGAACTTGCCAAAAAAAAAGGTAATGATTTGCAGGTTTGAATGTTTTGGCTTTTGTAATTGAATAAGGTTACAGAATATTTTATTATACTTTGCAAAAGCGTATTAATTTTGATAAAGTGTGAGAAAGAGTATAAAATATTATAGTGAGGGTTATTCGCACGTCTTCTAGGTTTTATTTAGGAATAAAGTTCTATTTTTTTTATAGGTTACCATTCCTCATCATCAAATAAGTGTATATTTTATCTTAAGATGGCCATAAAACATCTAAAATAAAATGAATTTGTGTATTTGAATAACAAAATGACAAAATTAAAAAGGGTCTATGTATATCTTTATATCAATCAGTCTATAATAAGGACTGACTGTGTTTTTGCAAATGGAAATGTACTCGTAAGTCTCAAGGCACGTTATCATAATCATGGGGATCGAAATAGAATGTTTGCCTTTGGAACTAAGGGTCATAAAACCATATTTATTATGAAACATACTTTTTTAAAAAATGCATGTTTAGTATTATTAGTAAATTTCATCAACTATGGAATACAAATAAAAAAATGTGTACGTCATTCGACTGAGAATATAAATAAGCTTTAAATTTATCTATTATTCCGTCTTATAAGTATCAAATAATTTGTTGTTTATTAGTCCTTAATTGGGTGTGACAGTTTAGACTTCTTCGTTTTGAAATCCGTATAAAACTTCTTAAATTACTTGCTTTTTTAATAAATCAAATTCATCGTGAAATGTTTTTTATCTTTTTTCTACTTTGCTAACTTTGTGTCAACATAACGAGCACCTTACCCCTGCCCTTTCCTGCAAATGATTTGAAAAGTTGGATTTTAAATACTTAACTAGTTTTTAATTTGTTGTTGTGATATTTCTAATTTGCCCTGCAATATTTTTTATACTTATTTGTAAGCCTCTTTTGCTATTCGTGATTGACTGTTAATTAATTGTAACAGAAAAGTCACTGCCACATTTTTGAGGATATCTCATATTGATGTGATGAGAACTATCCACAAAGCTCGTAAGACATAAGACACAGTTCTATGCGATGGAATAGGATGGGTTAAATTAAAAGCCTTGTGCATTAGTTCTTAAATTGTTCGTTCACAACTAACCTAACCTCAAAATTTAAAGAATTTACAAATTATGGTACAATTATACGCATCGTGTCAAGGGCTTCACCCAATTCTATAAATCAATACTTTAAATGTTCAACAGAAAAGTTTCAAAACAGAGTTAAAAATTGAAATTAAAAAATTTGTCTATCTTTCAAAATTCTGTTTTGAAAATTGACGATTAAGTTTTTGGTTCATACATATTTTTTATGAAATTTTGTTACTGAGTTTTAATTTTGAGTGACTTTTTGAAAAACAACTAAAATCTTCCATCAGTTATCAACAAAAGACATTTTTTTACGGTTTCCAGCGATGTATTTAAGCTCCCTCCAGTTCTTTCCCAGTCCCACAGATTCCTCCTCAACTGTTCTCCTCCACGTGCTTCTCGGTCTACCAACTCTCCTTCCTTCTTGTGTGAGTGGATCCCATTGCATTGCCTGGCCCGCAATGCAGTCATTACCGTTTAAAAGCGTGTGTCCAATCCACTGCCACTTGCGCTTTCGTATAATGGTATCGACGAGTTCCTGACCTGCTCGCCTATATAAGTCCTCGTTAGAGATACGATTAGGCCAGAAAACCCGTAAAATGTTTCGAAGACACTTATTAACGAAAATTTACAGTTTCAGTTTCCTGGTTATTATATTATTCCTCCACCTCCAAACATTAGACAACATCCCAAACGCAGCCTGCTTGTTGACCAATGTTCATCGGAGCGGATGATTGCGAGCTCCCGAGGCTGAAAAAGCTGAGATCGTATCGTATTTGATTTCTTCTAGGGCTTGCAACTCCTGTAAAACATTTTCTAGTCTCATGTCTTTTCAAATTCTAAGAATATCAGTCTCTCTGAGTCTCGCCGAAGTTTTGACCTTGTTTTTTCTAGTGAATAAATTAATTTGAAGTCTTCTCTTCATTGTTGGATATTTGGTCCTGTGTGCGAAGGAGGCGAATGGAGGAGAAGATACAAACGCGAACTCTATGAGCTGTATAAAGATGTGGACGTTGTCAAAAAAGTTAAAACACGCCGACTTTATTGGCACAGTCACATCGAGCGAATGGACAACAACGCTCCAGCTAAGAGAATCTTCGAATCCCAGCCACCTGGTTCGAGGTGACAAGTAAGACCGAACCTCCGATTTAAAGACCAAGCCATTGCGGATGCCAGAACGCTTGGTCTGGATGACTGGAAGCAACGTGCTCGGGATCGCAGAGGATAGAAGGCCATCGTGTCTCAGCCAGAGATCCTTCATGGATCGGGAGCCTGATAAACACGAGACCAAGACTTTTCCTATCTCATCCGGAAATACTTCTGTTGAAAACAAACCGACGTCGAATATAGTACACATTTTAGAACCGTTTTTCAATTTTGGCGTTCCTAAAAATCGCTCAAGCCGATTTTGATGATGATTATGATGAAAAATCCGCTCACCTTATTCCATAATCAATTTCTTTCCAATTCATTCGATCCTATCGACTTTTACTACCACGCAACATTTTTATTTTCTGTTACAAAACAAAAAAAAAACATTTTTAAAATTTACTTAACATTTATATGACCTTTGCCCTAAACATATAAACACGACTAATTTAGCGATTCGTGATATCATTTTCTCCCTATTTTTTAACCTTATATACTTTTTTGTAGGTATGTAGGTTTAAAGGAGCAAAGAAATCATATTTTCAATTACATTTTCTTCATACAAACAATCAAATCAAAATTATAATTTCAAACAAAACTCAATCTTTGAACCCTACTTTTGAACTTTTTTGTTCTCGTACCAACTTATTGCATTTCATATAGCGCCTCAGGACGAGTATTGAAAAACAGAAGAGAATAAAAATCTTCCTTTTTTCTCGTTTAAAAATAAAAAGAAAAAAAAATTCTCTCAAGCCAAACAAATCCATTTATTTACTCGTTTAATAAATTAGACTTGATTCAAAAATTTTCATCAATACGTGCGTGTATAATGTTGTATGATTACGAGTATGTATGTATGTATGTATGTCCTCGTACCTCGCTTACTTTGTGTTTCAGTTTTTGGAGGGGTTGTATGGGCTTCAAGGATCCAGGATGTAGATGTACGATTCTCTGAAGTTAACGTTCTTTATACTACTTCATCTTTTTTATCATTTCTTCGTTTCGTTTCGGTTTCCTTTTTTTTTTTTTGTTTTTGTCAGTCTTGCTTCTTTAAGTCACGGAGGATAAAAATAAACCCCAGGACGAAATTAATTTTATTCTCTGTTCTTACGTCTTAATAACATGGATGTATGTGTGTATGTGTGTGTGTGTTTGTGTGTATGTAGGTAGGTCCTTATTTTTATTTCATTCTTGTTGTTGTTTCCTTTATCTTATTTAATTTAAGATAAGATTTCAATTGACAAACAAGCTTATTCCCTTATATTTCATGTCTCGCAAACTTGAAGAGATACAAATATATACACCGAACAAGAGAACCATCGAAATCCCTGAAAAGAATATTTTTATTAAAAAACAAAAAAAAAAAAAACCGAAGATGGTATAAAAATGAAAACGCCAAATGCTACAGGTGCCTGTTTCTGATTCAGATCCAGATTCGTGTTCAGGTTCAGCTTCATCTTCAATCTTCAGGCTTCAGTCCCGTGGTTCTTCCCAAATATGAGAAGAAAAAAAAAAAGGAACCCGGAAAAGCAGAACGGAAATACATTAATCTTAATAAGAAATTACTTTAGAATCAATTTTTTTTTCCTTCATTCTTATATTTCACTCTTGTGTCACAAAAGCTTTTTGCCTTTGTTGGAGCAGGTAATTCTGTTTTTTTTTTTTTTTTTCCTTTTCATTTTGGTTCTTGGTCCTGGTGATGTGCTTTGCTTATATTCATTTCCATTCGAATTTTTAAGGTGAAGTTAGTGAGTGAGGTATAAATTGGTGTATTTGGGTGTGTGCATAAATCCATGGACAGAAAATACATTAAATCAAGATTAAGAGTTCACAGGCCTTGTCTTTTTTCTTCACCCTTTCACGCAGGACAGCTATGTATATTTGTGTATAGTCGTAGCTATATCTTCAATCTTCGCAAAGGATATTTTCCCATTCCACAAAAGGGACAAATGAATGGGAATGTTTGGTGTCTTAAACCATCCATTTACCACCTCTTGATTCATATCGGGAAATTAATATGGACAGTCGAGTCACACGAACTTGCTTTTATGGTCAACATAGGGTTCTTAGATCATGAATTGGTAATTCCATATCTATGAATTTTCGACTTTTTTTTTTGTTGTTGGTGACAAGAAACCGGAATGTCCAATTTCCCATGAATCTGTTACATAAATCAGTCAGAACTTGACTGATGAGGAAATTATGTTGATTTTGAGGGAAGTTTTGTACTGACGCTTATTTGCAGACTCGTAACTTGTGACCCCACAAACTAGAGCTTAACGGGGTCAAATTGCACCATGCCGTCAAATCGATCATGCAGATCAGTCAGGAATACGTTGGTAACCACCGACGACAACATGTCTTCTTAAAGATGTATGGAGCGATGAAACCACCAAAATCCTCACTTAAAACGGACTGCTTCGGGGTGCCTTGGAAGCTTCTTCTAACATTGCTTGTTGACATACCTACTCAACAAATTTATGATAAAGAAGTAGTCATCATCGTTAAAGATGATATTTTTTATACAAATGCTCTAGTGGAGTCTTTTCTTCTCAATTTCGTCAAAATTAAAAACGACACTCTTAGTTCGGTGTCGGTCTGGATCCCTTGGTTTAATTTGGAGTATAGCATCGTCTCGTGTCAAAATTCGAAGTCTTAAAAATGCATACCAAAGATTTGTTTCTAAATGCCAAATGCTTTTTCAGAGCAATAATCTGATTATTGAAATCCAAAATTCTAATTACTTAAAAGGTTTTCAAGCCATCGAAGTTAAAATTACTTTTCAAAATTTGACAGTTGATGATTTTGAACATGGATAACGAAACCATATTTTGACAACTAACTTATAAATATTTTGTTCCAAATGTCATTCCAAGTAAAAACACAATTTTCCAATTATTCCAATATTATTTCAAAATGAAAGGAGTTCCAAAATGACCTACTTCTTTCCAAAATTTTAAACTTTTCAGGTCACAAAACTAATTGAACGAAAATGTATATGTATGTATATCTGGCAACTCTTTTTTTATATTGCGTCAGAAATGTCATATTCACTGAAAATTGACTGTCCCCAAAATTTGTTTGGTGAGATGACTTTTTGCTTGTGGCTATCACAAACTGAGTTGATCGATTTTGATTGTCATTTATCGCCATCATCAGTAACCTTAGTCTCGATTCCTATCCAAGCTTTTTGTCATCATTATCTGCATAAATTTTCGAATTCAATTTTCTTTCGTATGCATAACTCGCCCTTAAAATAATAAAAGATACCTTCCTTATTCAAAAGTAGGATATCCCCCCCCCCCCCCAAAACTCGCTTTTCTTTAAACAAATAAATTGATATAACCAACTATCGTCGTACATTTCCCCCTCATCATCTGTGACCAGCGAACAACCAATGAAAGAGAAAAAGTCAATAAAATAGCGGATTATTTCTTTAATATCTGCACTCTTCAAAAAAAAAAAAAAACACCTCCGTTCTTCGTTTCACCAATTCTGCGTTCATCCCATTGAATCATCAGCATTTCGAGCTCAAAACGAGGAACCTTTCCTTGAGGAGGGTTTATAAGACTTTGAAATTATTTAAAGCGTTCTTCATTTGGTTTTTTTTTTTTTTTTTCTTTCGTTCTTGTTCTTGTTTGCCGTTGTTGTTGGATTTTTCGCTCAAAAAACTTCTGAAGACACTTTTGCCGTCTTTCTGGGGAATCAAACCTAACCTCTATCCAGTATCCTCCACCACCACCCATCCATAGACACTTTTGAAAATTTGTAATGTTTTATTGGCCATAGTTGGTGGGGAGTTTCTGGATGAGAATGAGGATGAGGATGAGGATGATGGCTGATGGGTCTTCAACTATGGTTCTGGTATCTGCTTCGGTTTTCGGTCTGGTCTGGGTTTACCTACTCGAGTGTTTGAAGATACATACATATATAATAAGAGTATGTATGTATGTATGTATTTTAACGAAGGACCTCTTTATGACTTCCCCTGTATTCCAACTGATTTGGGCCGAGGCAAGCTTAGAGATTTGCTTTCAAGATTTTGGTCTTTAAACCCAAATAGCCAGCTAGTCTTTGACTTTGCTTTGTTTTTCATTTGAGTTTATTTTTCCTTTTCGTCTTCCTCCTTTTCTCTCTGACTCCTGTATGGGGGAGGATGGATGGACACAAATGTTTTAGTGCGTGCAATGATTTAAAAAATAATTTATTAATATTTACACAGCTATGTTCATGGACAGAGAGAATGATGGAAGAGGAAGAGTTAATAATAAAAAAAAAATCAGGAAAAACAAGAAGAAGAAGAAGCATAAAAAAAGGATGGTTGTGTAAGATGTAAGACAATTCCTAGAATTATATTGGCAAAAGAATCCTTTTGAACCCTTTTCATTTTCTGAGATCAGTTTGTTTTGATTAAGATAAGAATTTTGTTTTTTTTTTTTAGTTCTTTTTTATTTTTTTTTTTGTCTCTACCCTGATCAGCTTTTTTTATCAACATTGGACAGAAGATGATTTTTTTTCTTTATAGATTTATATTAATTGCTCAGTGGAATGAATTTTATCTAAAAATTGCTTATTCGATGAAAAATATGCAGGTCATAGTTGAAAAAAAAAGGATTTGATTTTGCAGATAATATTAAAATTGATTTTCTTCAAAGACGACGACGACGACGATGAACGGTCATATAAATTTTTTCATCGTCGCATTTTTGATGTAAGAAGAAAAAGTTTTGGTTTTCTTACAAAAAAAAAACTATGAATAAATGGTTTTCTTCATTTGAATGGTTTTTTGTGGGTTTTCGAGAAGTTTTAATCGAAGGAAATGATTAAAATCAAAGTTGAAACTTATACCCTTGAAGGAAAATACTTTTTTTTTCTTATAAAATCTATGTTAATTTAATCAGTTATTAATTTAAAAATTTTAAACCTTAAAAGAATAAGTGAAGTGAAGGTAAATTGCCAAAGGATGTGGAGATAAGTTCAAACTTTTTGTTTGTGAACTTTGAAAGTGCGTTACTTTTTAAATTTATTTTTATTTCATAATCGAAAAATGTGACGAAAATCTCTTTAATATATAAACCAGCTTAAAAAGACAGTAGGACTCAAATAGAGAGCTTACAATCTTGGAACCTGTCAAACGAGGAACCAAAGAAACTTTTTAAAAAAAATTTGTATTTTATGCCAATATGGAAGTTTTGAAACATAACCTCAAAAATAATGTGTAATGTGGGACTTAATATCATTTCCGCAAAGCATTAACAGTGGCTTCTTTACAGGAACAAATTCAGCGGATTTTTTTATCCCCCAAAAACTTCAGAACCAATCAAGTCAAATTTTGGGCAAGTCAAGGACATGAACGTGACAAAATTTAAACTCTATTGCGCAAGGCGTTTTCGAGATACAGCAGTTCAAAAAGTCATTAACATTTTAACTGACAGATCATAAAAATTTTGCAACATTTCCAGATATCATGGAATCTTGAAATATCGAACAAATGGCATAGGGTTTACGGTACAATTAAAGTAAAATTCGAAATGTATATGGAAGTGGTATTCCAATTTTTTGACCATTTTTCTGTCGAATTTTAGGAATTTAAAAGTGAACATAAATACTTTTTGACACCCAAAAGATTAAAATGTCATCTTCATAAGAACAGAATTTAGTATAATTTTAAAATTTTATTAATTTTTATTGCTGAAAGTTTTTGTACGATAACTTGGTTCTGTTTTCTTTTTCAAAATTTATATTTTTGGTAAATATTTTTTGTATTTTATTGCTTTGATAATTCTCCACTCAATTTCTTTTCCGTTTTATTTTATTTTATTTTATTAGTTTTTGTATTTTATGTGAAATATCGTATACATACATATGTGTGCCTGTGCATCTACATGAATATCACTATACATAGAAACTTCTGGATAAAAATGTTTCTCCTTGAGCAAAATAAAATTACTTATCATAAAAAAAGCTATAAATAAATTCCGTTTCACAAATAAATGAATTAAATAAACCAATATTCCACCATCAGTCAATTATCTTGACAAATTTCTTGACATCTTTCAATGTCTGGACAAAAATAAAGGGTTTATATTTTCTAAAATTTCAATTGGCAGGTACCATGTAGAGAGGATTTTGAAAAAAAAAAAAATAAAAATACTGAACCAAGTTCAAACATTACCCATTCTCTCTATTCCAATAATATTTATATTTAGGAAAACAAAAAGAATACAAGAAAAAAACGATTTCCTTAAGAAATATTTATTCAAGATGCTCTTAGAATTTTAAGGACCTTTTGTGGTATAAAGGTGATAACGTACGTAAACCGAGGATTTTATAATTTATAATAAAAAGGGTGGTGGCTTTTATTTTTTTTTCATTGAACCGTTTAAACTAGACATTTCTATCAATTTTTTGAAAAAAATTTATGACTAAGCTTTTTCTGACATTTATGAATGTCAAAATGACATAATCTTTGACAGAAAAATATAATTATTTTACTCTAGGTCACTGGTCATTGTGTTCGTCACTTATATTTAAAAAAAAAAACCTACTTTAAAAAAGAAATTTAATGTTGAAATTATCTCTTATCATTTTTTTTTAATTATTGAATTTTTTTCAAACACTTGATTGGCCCCTTAGGTGTTAAGTTTTTTCAGTCATTGGTATTTTCATTTTTTATTTTATTACGTAATCCGAAAATCCTTCATTTTGAAGAAATTAATTTTCATCTGTTATTATGCAGCAAAAGGCTTCCCCACCCCCGTGCGTCACCGTCGTCGTTCATAAAGCAAAGGTGCCAGACACAATTTAAAATATTGCTCAGCGAGTCTCTTCTTCTTCAGTTCTTGGAAAAAAGTCTTTACCATATTAAAATGAAAAAAAAAAATAAAAATAACGAAGAATGATTCTTTCACCATCATCGCTTCAATAAATTAAAATAAGCCTCCATCAGATGAGCTTACTTTTTTCTGACAATAATGTTAATGTAAACCAGACTAAGAAAAGCTGCCACAACTATGTCTTTGCTGATGCCAAAGTCCTTAATTGGTCTTTAACAATTCAAATGTGAACAATTGAACATCGCCTAAGAATTCTCTGAAAAATCAATTTTCTGAAACATCAAAGTTTTTGAATTTCTTGCTCGAAGAAAGAGCATTAATTTTGAGGTGACATTTATAAAAAAGTTTTGCGAATTTAAGTCATTAGGTATTTAAAAATTCAAGACTTCAAATTGAACTATTCAAGTAAAAATCACACTAAACTGACATTTTCTGATTTCATTGAGACCGAAACAAGATAGAAAGCATTTTCCAAACAATTCAAAATTCGTTACCAATTTTGGTTTTTAATTGTCAAGTTAGTATAACCGAAACACCCTGTATTTCAAAGCAAACCCATAAAACAAACACACAAATCTACCTACTTCCCATACACTCTTGTATTGTAAGCAACAAGTCCTGCAAAGTGTTACGACATGACATTTGAAATTAATTTATCAACAACCACAGGGCATATTTGAACAAGACAGGACACTATCTTCTTCACAGCTATATCGCTAGACAAAGTGTCACAGTTTTGTTTTCTTTTACTTTCACACCCATCAGGACTACTCAACCCACACACTCAAAAGCAATGTTCGTTCGTTTATCTTCTTCTTCTTATTCTTCTTAACTTACATAGATGATAATTACGATGATGTTGATGATGATGATGATGATGAGCGCATTGACTTGTTCTAATTAATCAAATTAGCATGCTCATGGAAAAGTGGGTTACCATCATCATCATCCTCGTCGTTGTCGTTGTCGTCGTCGTCCTTTGTCGCCTTCGTCAACTAAACCCCAAACCGTTACAATCATCCACTATACTCAACTCGTACACATTCATCCATTAACTCGCCGCCTAAGGACATATCCTCCCGTGCTGGTGTATTATAAAATCTTAAATTAAAATCTGTCCTTAAGAAGGTGTCTATTGAGAGCATCATCAACATCAACATCAACATCAACAGAATCATGATCAACGTTGTCATCATTATTATCCTTCATAGTCATAGCATCGTTTTGTGTGTCCTTCTGCCCTTCTGTCCTTCCAAGTGTGATGATATTTGAATATTTGCTGTTGCCGCTAAAAGAGTCTCCACATCCAATCCTTGCGCCTCATCTTTAAGTGTATGCGTGATTTTTTTTTTTGGTGTTTGGCATCGCACTTTTATTCTGATATCAACTTGACTTCAATCGAGATAATATTTGAGAAGTAGATATCAAGTTAATCAATGCCGCTTCATCGACTAATTATGTATGAGTGCATACACACAAATTATTCTCTTATGCCAGTTTATCGAGGACTCTCAAGGATATCTTTTCAACAACAACAAAAAAAAAAATATGGAGGTCAAATAAAAATACATCGATGTGAACTATGGACCTGGAAAATTCCCAACACCACGAAGAATAATGTTATTTTTTTTTTCTATTTTCAGAATCCTTAGGTATGCCTCTTTGGTCTTTGTATCCTTCAGAATGTTTATATATGGTTTCTATTTGTGTCTGTTTGCAAACTTCGTTATTCTTATTATTTGCCAGGATACAAGTATTTAGTAGGTTTGAATCCTTGTTTGTTCCTTGGGAGATTATTGTGTGTACCATACCATCACTTCCACACCGACCTCCTCGGCTGGTGCCTAGTGCCTATGACAACAAACAACTTGTTGAGCTAGAGGGAGCTTCTCCATTCCTCGAAATTATTTCTTAGAAAATGCGCATGTTTTTCAAATCAGCAAATTGAGCATGGATTTCCTGTTGGCCTAGTTTTTTTTCGGAGAAACGTTATTCTCATTCTCATTCGCATTTGTGTGCTCATTTCCAATGGATAAGGAGAAATTCCCTGGGGTTTTCGCACATTCTGGAAAGTAGGTACTCTCAACGATTCGATTTTCCAGAGGTTCCATGGAGGGATTTAAAATAGAAGAAAAAATGAATCGTTTCGAACTTTTAATAATGAAAATTTAATTAAGATTTTAATAATTTAAAGAAAGGATATTCCTTTTTGGATTTGGTATCAGAAAGTCTCTGGAACCTTTGAAATATTTATCTAAATAATATATTCGGAATTGTTTCTGGAATCCACCTGGAACGGATGTTTGAAGTGGGGAAAATTGTAGGGGAACATGATTAGTTTGTTCCTTTTGCATTTGTATGAATTGAATCATTATACTTTTCCCTCAAATGAAATGCCAATTTGAATGACAATATAAGTTTGTGGATTTGTTTGACTAAAAATAGAATAGAAATTTTAAATTTGGTGCTGCTCTTTAGAACCGTAGTGTATGAGAGGGTGAAAGAAGGCTGGAGTCTTGTGTTAGAACGTAGTTTCAATTATACATATGTTCATGTGTAAACGTTTAAAGTTTTCTTTTATGTTAAGAAAGTAAGAAGGAATAATAAAATTATTATAGGTCACTATGGCGTATACGTACTCTTTTTGAAAAATATTTCTTTTGATATCCTATAATCCACATCCATCTTAAATTTTATTTTTAACAAAGCATGAGATGGTACATCTCGTTATATGTTTATATTTTAATTGAAAATAAGCTTGGTAGACTTGATTGAGGTTGTCGAGCCGATGATGATGACATTCGGAATTGAAACCCAATTGTTTATTTTTAAGAAATGGATTTGACAGTTCCAAAATACTATACATTTCATTGTTTTTGCCAATACCTACAAAACATCCATGTATACTTTACATTTGACTCGAAAATCCTTGCGAACCTTAGAAATTTTCGTACACCAATTGCTTAAAGTAAATTGGTATTTGAATAAGTCTTGCAGCTGTTAAGAGATGCTCTTGTATATTTTGTCAATTTGTTCGTTTCATCATGAACATTGAATAAAGGTTCTGGTTCTTAGCAATTTTCGGCATAAATATGTTAAAAATCGATTTCATGGAAAACGGATTATCAATAAAGAATAACCCAGACCAATACTAGGTTCTTCAGTAAAATACTACTAAAATTGGTAAATTGTTTCTTTACAACATCTAATACATACACAAACACACCATTATTAATTTATTAAGGTCATACCCTGGTGATCATGTTTTGTATACCCCCACAACAAAGTCTTAAGTTCTACTCAAAACAGCCTTAAATTAAGCCTGTTTAAAGACGTCTGTAACTTAATTCATGTTCACTTATCCATAACAAAATCTCTTGGTATAAATTCTTTATGCAAGTTTGATTCCAATCCTATCCTATAATTTACCAAAAAAAAAGTGTATATCTTTGAGTATAGATATCTTATGTATCTTTTGGCAAAACATTGAATAAAAATCAAATCATGCATAATTATATTCTCATTCTTCCGTGCAATCAAATCTTGAATGCAATCAATGCCATCAGCTATTAGCGTGTCTCTTGTATTCTTCCCCCCCCCCTTTTGCGCCCGCCTACTTTGTTCTGTTTATGTGAATTAAAATGTCTTCAAAAGGATTAAACATATGCATATCATATCCTTTCGTATTCTCTAAAGCGAACCTTATCTATGCTCCTCATAAATACACACCTAAACGCCTCAACTATATAATGACCATTAAGAGATGCAATTAAGAAAACATATTGGCAAATTGTTTCACACAAATACAGTATACATATGTGTGTTGTACCTACACTTTCACATACATACGAGTATAGTCCTTGGCAATCACTTTGGCTCTTTGTACGATTGCCAAAGTGTTCATGTCGGAAATGCTATTACAAGTAAATTCTCATGATTAAGCCCACCTTCTTGTGCTTCTTCTATATACTTTCAAATAAATCCTGTAGACAAGGCAGTCTCCAAAACGCCATCGCCATCGCCACCACCATCTCCATCACCATCGTCACCCATAGACTCATAGACGAAGAAAATTACATCAGATCATAAATGAAAGCATAAGGATGCATTTACACACACACATCCGCAGTTCGTATAGATACCTACAAACATACATATACATATGTATCAAGTTATGGCTATAACCTAGGTTTGATAGGGTATAATAAAGTCCTTGTTCAATCTGCCACGACACTTTTAAAGTGGGCAAGTCAAATCCCAACTGCGTTAAAATTCACTTGGGAAAATCACTTTGAATGATGAAAAAGGACTACAAGTACATATGTATGAGTATATGAAAAGCCAGAGTGACAGCTGACAGCTACAACAAGGAAATCGTCAAATAAAAAAAAAGTATCAAACATCCAGTTTGTCTTCATAGACATGGGCATTCCTCTATTCTATGTGTTGTTGTTGTTGTTATTATTAATATTACGATCATCAACTTAGTACATATAGAAATTGAATCTTGGAGCTTAACAGTGGGGTATAATGCAGTTCAAATTGGATGAAAATCAAATAAAAGAACTTAAAAGTTACTAATTATGCATTTTTCTGGAAGATAAAGATCAACCATCAGATAACTTTTATCTGTCAAAAATTGAAAACTGACATCCGTCAGTTTAATACACTGGAAAACAAGTTAAAACAGGATTTAAAAAAAAACGAGGGAAACCTAATAACGTCCATTGATGTCTTTCAAAAGTTTAAATTAATTTGAGTTTTTTTTGTTATTCAAAGAATGAAGGTGTCGGGTGTTGAAATTCACTATTTAAGAAAAAGCTGTCACTTCGATTTTTTGAACAAAAAAATACCAATTAAAAACAGTATTGTAAATTATTTTTTTTTTCTAAAACATCTTTTTATGTTTGTAGTATAAAATTATTTTGAAGTTACAATGATTTTATGACTATTTTTTTCAAAAACCATACGAAAAAAATCAATGTTTTCTTAAAATCTGAATTTGCACATCACAATCTTCATTTATCCAATATACTGCTTTTTGTATTAAGTCTCATTTCACACTATTTTCTAAATACTTTAAAAATTTAACACAACTTAAAGAACAAAATGAAAATTTTAAAGAATTCGTTCGACGAATGTAATCGCTTGATTCATTTAAATGAATGATTTGAAGAAACTGATTTCTTTTTAATTTTTTTTATGTAAAACTCAAATTCTGTTATAAACATGATCTAAAAAGGACTACAGTCCACAAAACTTCATCGTCGAAACTTCTTCGCCTCTGTGAAGGACGAATATATTATATTTATCGGGAAACACATTCAAAGGATTTTGTCTTATTACGAATTCAAAACATTGGGATGTAAGTTGTCCCTACACATTTTGTTTGTAAATCAATGCCGCAGTTGGAATATTTATAACTAACTATAGATGTACATATATGTTCATAAGGATATTGTACACATGCACTATTATGACCAATATGCTAAGATATTTCCTATTTCCTGATGTCCTTGGGCTTTGTATATGCTCTGTTCATTTATAGTTGATTGTATGCATAGCTATCAGTATTTATGGCAGATAGGTATGTACATTGTACATATATATGTTATTCATATATCCATCTTTGTTTTGAGAAGTTCTTAAGCTGTTTGCGTACTAATTGCAAATTTATGACTCTTTGAGTTTGAACAAATATGACTTTACTCGTATTTATGTATAAATGTATGTGTTTGCAGATTGTAGATAGATCGTAAAACCCAGCTTCACCGCCGTCGTCGTCGTCGTCTTCATCGTCTTATAAATGCACATGTCTCTTACATTACATTTAGTACGCAAAGTCCTTAATTTGTTTCATATCCTTTGATACGTATACCTACATTATAGCGAAAATGTAAACGCACGAGGACAATTTCAAATGATAAATGAGTACGAGTATTGAAGCAAGAGCAAAAAAAAGCATCCTCTTGCTTGTTTATTAAACAAAAACTTTCAACAAATAATATCGAATGACTTCTATTGAAAGCAGATGCTTTGTATAAGTGAAGTTTGGAATTCGAAGGATAAAAAATCACATACCTAACTATGCACATAAGTATAGTATCTGTCAACCGTAATATTGAAGACAAATTTCTTTATTGGCAACGCAACGCAATACAAAAAAAAAAAAGAAAACAGAAACGAAAACGAAACTTGAGTTAAAAAGTCACAAAACAGAGATTCGATAGACTAAAGAAGAAGAAGAAGAAGCAGTTTCTAAGGACATATCAGATACATCTACCTACCTACTCCTTCGCAGCACAGGTTTCAAGTTTATTGGCACGTCCTTCGCATATTTTAATAAGAAGGACTTCTTTTGTGAGTCCTGTATGCGTTTTCGGGAAGCTTCTCAGACTCCCTGCCTCTTATTCCTATATAGTACTCTTCGAAAGTCAATAGACTTTAAACTAGACACAGAGAAAGTGCATACTCGTAGATACATACATACATACATATACTCGTACTCCTATAATAGAGAATCCTTTTGACTATCTATATCCTGTTAGATGTTTTTGTGATGTTCGGCAGTGCACTAAAAAAGATCGTGAAAATTTAATTTGGTACTAAATCATCTAAAGGAGAAAAGTTTTTCAGTTTTAGTTCATTGTCAGTGTCTTGTCTTTGGGTACAGTGTCTTAATGTTTTGCCCAGGATTTTATTAAAATAGGTATGTTTTGCTTAAATTGGAGTTTCTTTTGTTTTTATGGTCGTCGCCGATGGAAAAACCTCCCACAGACAACTACAATCGTTTGTATAGTTTTTTGTCGTTAAATTAAGGAAAATCATGGACAAGTGAAGTTTCGTTGTTGTTGTTGTAGAAAGCGTAGTCAAAACGGGTCCGGAAAGTACTTTATTATGATTATAAAGTACGAAGAAGAATACGATAATGAAAAAGAGGTCATTGACTTTGGATAAAGAAAAGTTTCATAGTTGGTACTCGTATGTATGTAGGTATGGTATTCAATGGAAAATGTAAAGAAGACAGCTTTTCTTAAATGCCTCAAAATATCTCAAAGATTATGAGAAATGGAAAATGATCTTGATTCCATTTTTCTATAATATCAAATTCGACTTAAATTTTTCAGTGGAAAATAAAACTTGTACTTTAATATATCATATATCTTCCTAACAGTCTTGTAAGACTTCCAAGCTTAAAACTTGAGAGTCAAAAGGTCCTATGCAGGAATCGAAATTCGGTCAAAAAAGCAAAACAGTTTTGACAGTTTTATAGAAGTTCTGTCAACTGGTTTAGATCGAATTTATCGATCGCTTTGAGTTTAAATTTGTGTATGTGTATTCAATTCTTGTCATTTTGACAGTTGTTCATTTTACTAGGTAATGTCGTTTTCAATTGGCAATCCGAAATGAGAAGTAGAAGCAGAATCCCAATTGAACACTTTTTGTGAATTCTGAAAAATTTGAAGTTTGGTGTGACTGTATTGGTAGTTTTGCAATCTTGGCTTTTTGGAAAACTCCTGCAATAGAAAATTAACTGCATCACTTGCATCGTCATCACTTGATGAAGAAGATGAGGAAGACGACTCCAACAATGTTTCTAACAAATAAGGAACAATTGCTGAGATATTGTCAATATTATTATCCATTTTTTAATAGTTTAGTTTTAATTTCAAGCAATCACTTCACAGTTCGCACAATTTGTTAATTCAAAAATATGACATTTGTCAAGTGTGACATTTAAAATCTTTGAATGTGTGAGTGTTTCTGTTTTTGCTTCTGACTTCAAATCCAGAAGAGAAATCTCTTCTTTTTCAGAATTAGAACTGTCACTTTTGCCCCATTTTTCGCTTTGAGAATGCTTTTTTCTGATTCCAAATTGCCAATTGAAAACGACATTAAGTGTTTTCAACAAAAGATTTGTAATTTTCTTTCAACTAATATTTACAAAAAAAAATGTGCTTTATATTCTCGTTTCAACCATCTGTCTTTGTTTAAGTCAATTCAATTGGGCTTTTTTGAGGCGATTAATTTTCACATTTCAATATTTTATCTCGCTCTTTCTTTTCTAAACAATTTAGTGACAATTAATGCTAAGACTGACGTCTAATGAGTCGCCTCAAAGGAATCTATGTATTTTGATCACCGTTATAGAGCTGCAAATTGTCAACGATTACAAAAAAAATAAGAGCAATCAGAAGTTAAAAAAAAAAGTTTTGGCAGCTAGAATATATGTATTTTAACCTTAAACTAAAAAATAGAAAAAAAAACGAACAAAAACTAACACCGTCAATATTATCTACATAAACTATGTTTGGAACAGTGAACATCATTTATGATAATATACATCACCATGCATAGACAAATTTATTTATGATTCACATCACATTTTGACAGTTGCTGCCGCGCCGCCGATGACAAATAGGTGCCTACACTTCATAGTCCTTTGGCCTCTTTTCTATGCATTTATGGATGGAACTATACTATACTTTACTCGTTCGCTGCACGACGACCGACGACCGACGACAACGGTACATACTCGTATAGCGTGCCATCATGAAGTAGGAGTTGGTATGCCATATGTTGTTGTCGTATATGTCCGCCGCGTCGTGTCGCCATCATCGTTATGAATCTGAAGGAGCTCCTATGTTCTATACTGTTAGTCCTAGGTCTGTCCCGTGTTGTACTCTACTAGTCTACTCTGGTATATTCGTATTTGTTCACTTCTCTCGGTTGTCGTCGTTTTGCAAATCGATTAAATAATTCCTCCGTAATTTCTTCCTGCAAGGCAGTCAAGCTGGGAGGACGACGACGACAATTTAGCATTTCTTCTTTCTTTTTTTTTCTTTTTTTTTTGCTTCGTCCTTATAGTATATGCGACTCCTGTGTATGTGCATTCCTTAAATGTTCAGTGGTAGAGAACAAAAAAGAAAACAATGAACAAAAAATTGCTCCCGACGACATGCATGGCACAGCGCCAACCACATAACCTTGCATTTTGGATTCTCTTCTCTGTCATCAGCTTCTGAGAGGGGGCGATGGCGAGGGGATGGTGAATGAGAGGGAGGTTGTGCAATTGTCTGTGGATCCATATCTACTGGGTTTATCTATTTGATATGCAAAAATTATTTATTGCAGAATGTATTTGGTTTAAAAGAAGAAAATACAGTAAATTGTGTCGAAATGGAAAATGTGTGAAATTTATGATAATTTTTGGCAAACGAATTTTTTATTTTTTTTGATGAAGGGAGTCCTTTATGATAATGAAGCCTTAGGCTTAGTATAGCAAGTCCAAGTGGTGACTGGTGAGTACTACAACGATGGCAGACAAAACAAAAAAATGCCTGAGTAACATTTTTTTCTGGGTTATTATTAAAATAATACAATGCAACAGATTGTCTGAAGTGTTACATATTTTGTTATAATTACATATAAATCATTTCTAATTAAGTATTGGTTTTCTTATTCAACAACCTTTGTATTATTTGGCTTTTGAAACACATCCTGGTGACAGTTTAAGACAAGATTTCTTCTCATGAAACAGTCAATTCTGATCCCTTCTGACTTTTCATAAAACAGAGCTAAGATCAGTAAGTATTAATATTTCACCTTGACCTCACTACTTCTCGGAATGCCAAAATAAAATAATTTTTCAACTAACATTTCACCTTTTTGGTTGTATTCAACTTTTTGAGGTAACTCATTTTAAGACAATAATGTTAAAATTAAACAACAACAAAAAATGGGAAATGTCAAAAAATCGACTCTTGTCTTGAAATCTCAAGACGGTGTGAATTTTTAACGTCAAGAAGATGGTGATAAGTATTGTACAATTTAGTAGAATCAGAATTCTTCTGGATAACTAATTACAAACAAACGTCATGAAAAGTACTTCCTACTAATTTGACATCTGATTTGACATCATCTCCAGTGATCTGGCAATGCCGGTGTTTCTTTTATTTTGATGATAAGTGAGCAGAAACTATAGATGGCATTGCAGTCGTAATAAGTTTTATGGATTCAAAAAGAAGTTACTAGTTACATTCTTTGCTGTCTTAAGGACCTTAATGTTTTAGCTTAGGATTTGCCGGAGTTCCATTTTAAGCAGATGGACATTTATACTTATTGCAGACTAATAAATAAAACTTGTGGTAATTTTTTTTCCAAATTCCTTTGCAATTCTCAAGGAATTCCAATTTTTTTTTTGTAAAATCAATTTTGCAGCCCCCAATAAATATTTAAACAAATTTTTTGACCCCAAACCTTATGCCTTACCTTTTAACAACCTTTCCATTGAGATCAAAGAAACACTTGGATAAGTTCTTTGAAGATTAAAATTAATTTTATGCATAGGTAGGTCTAGGTAAAGCTATGTATGTACATATATCATTCGTCTTCCCTTCGAAAACTTATACAACATGAAGAATGACAAATGATATAATTAATCGAAGAACTCAGACAAAATACGAAACACTATGCCACAAAGGTATGCTCTTCCATTAACCAAACACAGAACAGAACTTTACCAAGCAACTAGGAATAGGTATACAGCTACCGGCCCATTGATATCAATTACCTTGCTCAATTATTAATAGAATCCCTCAGAGAATACTTTGTAAGTAACTAAAAGGTATAACGACGGACGGTCGGGCGGCCTATAGGTAAAGAAGTAGATTCTGGAGTCGGAGCCGGTAAAACACGGCAGCAATGGTGGCGCCATTTATATGCAAGTACAAAGATATGCAAACAGAAGAGAACAAGCAGGAGGCCCAGATGAGAAATGAAAAACGAACAAGCCTCTGAACATGGACCAAGAACAAGACCAGAACCAGGACCAGAATTGATACCAAGGAAGACCAAGTAAGAAGCAACTAAAACGAGAGGTAAGAATCCTCACAGCCACAGCAATCCCAAGCTGCCTGACCTCATTCGAGCCCTTTTTGGACGCGGACCGCCAATTCTCAACTTCTCTGTTTTCCCTTTCTCCTTCAGCAATTCACCTTAATTATGTCAAGCTTAAAATTTAACTGCACTAGTTAAATCAACTTTACAACTCATTTCTTTTATTAACTTTTTTGTGCCCTTTCTATGTTTGAAAAAGGAAAGAAAGGGGATAGGATACTGGCAAGGACATCATCGCATCGCAATCGCGTGCACTCTGCACATCCCAGATCCAAGCAATTCAGCTTCAGGACGAAGCGACTCGACGGTGACGGTGACGGTGACAGACGGACGGACGAGAAGGAGGCTGCTCACAGCATTGCACTATAGATGTGGATGTAGAGAGATATCAGAATAGACAATGAGAAGTCTTGCTACCTGGTGATGCACCTTCGGGTTCGGAGTTAAAAGTTTCATTTTTTATTTGTCTTTCTTTTTTTTTTTCTTTGTCGACTGTGTTGTGTTTCGCTTTATTATTTTTTCTCAAGCATTGTCCTTCGCGGAAAATTTCGTTACCGTTAGGGAAGAGTTAATTTAATGAGCGGTAGATGGGGGAAGGTAATGGGTAAGCTGTGTAAGAATAAGTAGGTAAAGTAGGTATACAGTTCGGTGTGGGTTGTGAAGAAAAATTACATAAAGACAGTTGAATATGGTATGGCCCCCGAAACTGGGTTACAAAATTATGAGACACTTTCAAAAGCTATTTAATTATGGAATGAGCCGAAAAAAATGAATGCGATAGCACGCGGGAGAATGAAGGAACGATAGAGGATGAAGTATAAAGAAAAGAAACTGCAGATACTTAATGTACAACGGTTTATTGTAACGTATGGGAACTGGGGTATTGCTGATGTTGGTGCTATCGCTGTGCTGCTGCTGTAGCTGTTAATGTCCTCATTGTATGTCCCAATAGAATGAGTTGAGTACAAGTATATCTGCTTTACCGACAATGCTCTGGAACAATGGTACCTACCATCCTATTTGAGTTTTAAACAAGAACAAGTTACCTACCTTATTTTCTCTCTTTACTGAAGGTACTTAAGTTGGGCGGTAAGGTTTTGTTGATGATGGTTTTCTTGGGGTATAAAGCTGTAACAATACAATAAAATAGAATCAGCAAAAAAGAAACCCTTCAAGGACTGCACTGCAGTTAGTTCTTTATTCGTCGGAAATACTGTCTTAGCACATATCCAACCAGCAGCCATCGGCGGTACAACGTAGCCTTTCTGTTTTGTACTATACAATGTACCTACGGAGCACCTAGGAAAAGAATTCCAAAGACTTAAACATTGGATATGAGTTTCCTTAAATTAATTGAAATGAAATAAAAAGGGACACACGGCGACCATTTTGCTCCGAGATTAAGAGATTCAATTCAATGTTTAAGTGCACACGTAATCCATGAAGAATATTTATTGAACCAAATACTTTGTGAGTCGTGACTATTTCCTTTTATTACCTACATACTTCTTCCTAACTAGGTACTCTACTTTATAATACTCTAGACTCTGAAGGGTAGAAGGTGAGCGAAGGGGTTTTAAGAAATTAATTTGTTTGTGTGTTTTTTTATGTTTGAACCCACAATGTTCTTTTAAGTCCGAGAATTGAAACGATAGTATAGTTCCACTTTTGAGGCAGTAATTAATCTTTTTTCAAGTACCTATGTCTTTTTTTTATTTTGGAGTCCATAATATTATTGTTTTGAATTCATTTCGTTCTAACAACAAGTTAGACCTGGACCTACCTGTACTCTAAAATCTAAATGAAACATCAGCCTGCAGTGAATTTGCGCAAAAAGTGGATTCATGATCTGCTGTTGTCGAATGCTGTGAAATTTTAAATCCTGACTACGTCCGAATGTCTTTACATCTCACTGAATTTCGAATTTAATTGGACTGGAATAATTATGCTTATAATAAAATCGCACTTACTTTTGGATCAGATACAAATGATACACTACAATTCTAAGTGTACCCTTTGTTTCTCGTCGTCAATTGAAAAATTGTTTTAATCCTTCATTTAGAAAAAAAAACTAAAATATATTATGCTGCCTAACTTTCAACACCTCTTTACTCACAAATAACAAAGAAGACAAATCGGACGGAGTTAAAATCATTCCGAGTGCCAAAGCAAACAATAGCGAAAACTTTTGCATGAAAAACAATGTCGGATATTTATAATGAAAATTGTTAAACAGCATTACACAAATTCAACAACATACAAAATGTGTATAACACCAAACAAAACATTTGAATTTTTGTAAAAAACAAAATACACAAATTTAAGAACATAAAAACACAACTATTTTGAAAATTCTATCAACAAAAAACGAACAAAAATTAAATCTGCAATATTTTACCATGAAAGGAAGGACCACCATCGTCACTCCCTTGTCTTTTGAATTATGAGGAATGTCAGCATCGAAAAGGATGCCTCGTTCTATCCGCTAACAAGTCCATAAAATAAATTAAATAAAATACTTTCGTTTTACATTCTTCGAGGAATGCAATATTATTATTCATTTGAATTTAGAATTTGTATGCTAGTTAGAGATACCTCGATGTATTGTTTGGTTCTCAAAAACATTGTTTTAAAATTCGATCTAAAAAGGAAATATATCAAACCATTCAATGTATGCAGTCTCCCAGTGTGATTCAAAAATGAGATGCATAAATCCTATTTGCATAATTAAAAACACACGCTTTATTATTTATTTCTTTATTTACATGAATTTCAAAAACTCTGTACACACTGCATTAAAGAATCTCTCAATTTCAGTCGCAAAGATTGTTTGCCTCCACATTCAATATGCGTTGAATTGTCATCGATTGTTATTGTCGTATCTTCACTTGGTATACTTATTGTCAGCACACCTCCACTCCGTTCTGTCTTGATATCTGTAATTCCATCTTGTGCCAATTTCTTCATAAACAAATCAATATCGACGCCCCCGTATTCGTATTTCACCTTCTTGAGGACTTCTTCTCGTTTGGGTGGCTGTAGACTTGTGCTTGCACTTGTGTTTGGTTTATTATCTGATATATAATCACAAGGAGCGATATTGTGTACTTTGTCTTTGACTTCAAGGACTCCAGTTAGGGTACACATTGTCACACCAGGAGTTATTTCCCGAGGTATAATTGTCGATGCAAGTTCAGACGTAAGATAAACTCGATCAAGTTTTTTCTTGAGAGGCAATCGAATGATTTCACCGCATTTGAATGTTATGATTTTTTTGTCCTGAAAATGAAGAGTTCGTTTAAATAAAAAAAAAAAAGATAAACACATAATAACAGGACATTACTGGTTGTTCAATATAAAGCTGTGGAGCAGCAGGATGGGGTTTTGTGTAGTTTTCAGGAATCACCAAGACACTTGGCTTCAGCTCTTTAATTAACTTATTGGCCTGTTGATAATTTAGCGACGTATCAATGGGACAGTAGAATGCTTTCATTGCCAACGGTTGGAATGGAGCCAACACTTGCAGATACGGAAAATCAGGTTCTAAAAAAGTAAAAACAAAAAGATTTACTACACTTTAAAATTAATATCTAATGCCATACAACCTGTAAAAATGATTGAATTATTAGGATTCGAGCCCCACATTTCAATAAAGTGCACCGCGTCCCCAAATCTTAAGCTCGGATGTCCGCAAAACACCACACACGGCTAGAAGAAAAAATGATTTGAACTGTTTGATTCGCTGTTTTATCTTACCAACCTGACGGAAATCCTTGCTAAATCCTTCAGAGTAAACGTGTTTATAGTGCTTCAATTTTGAATTTCGGACGTAAAAGGCATGCGGAAAAGGATCATCGGGAAGGTAGACCTTATTTTGTTTTGCTGAACTCAACCATTCAGCCAGAATATTGGAATATGCCAGAGAACTATCTGCCACGGGGGAAATAAAAAACATTGGAACATTATTTAGGCCAGCGTTTTCAAGATTCTGTGTGAGACACTCGAACAAATCGTAGACTACTCCCGATGGATAGCAAGGGATAAGAGCTGAACCGTTGTTTCTGATAGTCACAGCTGAGAAAAAAAAAAAGATTTAGTCAAAAAAAAAAACATAATTTAAATCTGTGTATGAAAACTAATAAATTGCAAAAAAAGAAATAAATCTTACCAACATTCATGCAGAGTTCACCTAGTTTGGTATCGGGGTTAACCGTGGGTGCCTGGGTGAGCCCTGTCATGATAAGAACATCGGCGTGCTTTAAAGCAGCTTGATTTATAGGACGAGGATGAGTTGTAAGAGTCGAAGAGCCACTAACATAGCAAATCTTTTCGTGTGCCGTATTGAGAACCCAGTTACTCGAACCCAAACAGTATCCAGAACTAACTGGCGTGGCAATGAATGCTCCATAAATGTCCTTAAAGAAGAATAGTTTATATTTCTTAGTTCCCTAGGTAAAGCAAAAACAAACAAACCAATTTCTCGTCATATCCAGTGATAGTGACTCTAGCCAAACTATTTTGGACGTCTTTAATACTAAAAATTTGTTTCCACTTCTTCGGCCTGAATGCATCACACAGTGGTGCCGGCAACAAGTGCAGCATTTCCTTCCAGAGGTTTGCATTGTTCGCCTTTGGCGCCACCTCAATGTATTCGACGAGTTCTTCAAGAAAGAAGCGTCCGATTTGAAGAGTTGGTTCAGTAGCATAGACTTTACCCTTGAATCCAGTTCTTTCAGTAATATATGGCATTGCAAGCATGTTAAGATAATTTGAAATCAATATCACATCGATTTCACTGAAATCAATCAGCTTGTCCATTGGAAGAGTGAATTCAGGTGCAGAGTCAACAAAGATGCGACCACAGCATTCTTTTAATTCGCCATCCATTTGTTGGTCATGTTCTCGATTAGGTATCCAATTCGCCAAATTGGATAGCTTGGAACTTTGGACGAATGGAAGCGGTAAAAAGTTAAGGACAGTTTGTTCAGTGAGTCCACAATCCAGCATTATGCGGAGGCCCTTGAATGTTATCACATAGCATGGTTTAGCCAGATCATTGCTCAGGCAGTACTGGGGGTGCAAACATTATTTTTAGTTTAAATTTCGATTTTCTGTTAGTTTTACTCACGAGTTTCATTTCTGTTGATACCTTTTTAATGCACCAAATTAATAGCAATACTTCAAAAGCACCAACCAAACAAAAGTTTTGTTGTCAAAAATGACATTTCTTCAAATAAGACAACAAAACATATTTCCTAAGACGCGTTCGTATGCACAGGGTAGGGTAGTCAACTAGAGAACTTTATTAAGGCTCTATTTACAGTAACCAATTAATTATAATTTATAATTTGAGAAACTATGTAGAATCTGAATATTCTTAATTTTTAAGGTTTAAAAGCCTCATTGTAAAATTCTTGAAATAGACGGCCCTATCGAGGTATTCGTTCGGAAAATTTTCGAAAATGAATTCTAATAAGAACTAAGTTTACTTTCGAGGTATCCCTTACGGAACTAAATAAAATGAAGCAAACAATCGCATTCGTTTTTTCCGAACAAATCCCACAATGATTTTTCATCGGACAATTTCTGACGAAATTCAACTCATAGCTTTCAAAAATTGTTGGCTAATCGCATTTAACCAGTGAGCGATAAAATTCCATGTATTTTGTGGAAATATTTATCTGAAATGCTTATCGGAACAGATACCTCGATAGAAAATTCTACGATTTCGAAAAAATCGGAGAAAAAATTCTTCCGAAAGGTAACTCCTAGGGGTGATAGTAAATCTCAGATAGTTTCAAAAAAATCATTAATATGAACTCGCTCTACAAAACTCAAAATAATCTATTACATTCCGGCAAACAACTGTCACCGACAGCTGAATTTAAGAATTTTCATTTCTGTTGAATTTACTTTTGCATAATGAATCGCATTTTAAATTCGTATTTATTTAAATCTACAAATTGTCTGCGTTTTTATTCAATTAAACAAGCAGCCAAAACACCCATCAAATACACCAGTACAATTAATTTACCAAAAACTAAATTCCCAACACGATTATCAGCAGCAAAAAGAATTGATATCGAAAAGTCTCTAATCGCAGTAAGTTTTCTCAATGTTATTCCTTTTTTCTTCCTAATTTGTTGGTTTTATTTATAAAATAAGGGACCCTTTTCAAGTTCGTACCAGTATCAAAAAGACAATAATCATAAACCAGCATTTGTTTTGCACGATGGCCCACCATATGCGAATGGAGATCTTCACATGGGACATGCAGTTAATAAGGTTTGAAAAAAAAAATCAACATAGTGTACAACTTCTTCAACTTTCAATTTTGCATTTAACTTGTAGATTCTTAAGGACATAACACTACGGCAGAATGTAGCTCAGGGCAGACAAGTAAGCTACAAACCCGGTTGGGATTGTCATGGTCTTCCAATCGAACTGAAGGCAATGTCATCATCCAAGTCTAAGTCAGACCCTCTGATTATTCGACGGAAATGTGAGTCGAACAATTATAGTGAACGCACAATTCTTTATAATTTTTCGTTTAAGCTCGTAAATTTGCCAATGAGACTGTGGAAAAACAAAAGAAAGAATTCTGTTCATGGGGCATTCTCTCTGACTGGGTTAATCCATCTAATGTCTATCTAACTTTTAGTCCAGCATTTATATCAAACCAATTGAAAATGTTCTTAGATTTCTTTAATAAGAAAATAGTTTACCGAGCTTTGAAACCTGTCTATTGGTCTCCATCGTCAAAAACAGCTCTCGCAGAAGCTGAACTCGAATACGATCCAAACTTTGTTAGTCCCTCTGTAGTACTGCGGCTAAAAGTAACCGATGTGCCATTGAATGTTGATAACTCTAAGAACATCTACGCCTTGGTATGGACAACAACACCATGGACACTTCCTAGCAATCAAGCTGTTTGCTACAACTCTGAACTGCAATACTCCCTGGTTACTCTTAATGGAGAGTCGGAAAATCTCTACTTGCTAGCAAGTAATTTAATTGAAGAATTTCAAAACCTAACAGATTTACAAGTTGTTCAAGTTATGAGTGTCCCTGGTGAGTATTAAAAGAAGAACCAAAAATCAGATGGCAGTTGCAACGGTTGTTTCTTTGTTCATTTCCAGGAGAATCACTAAAAAGTTGCTCATATTCTCACCCAATTCACAATACCCAGAGATTGCCTTTTATACCTGGTTCTCATGTCCAAGACACCAAAGGAACAGGATTGGTCCACACGGCCCCTGCTCATGGTCCAGAAGATTTTTTGGTCAGTCTGGAACACAAGCTACCTGTAGTAAGTTTTTCTCTGTTTTTACTATTTCTAAAAATAAGGTAACAAAAACTTTAACTTAATAGAAATGTTTTGTTAACGAAAATGGCGTCTACTCCAACGAAGCACCATCGTTTTTGGTTGGCAAAGAAGCTCTAGGTGACGGAGATAAACTAGTTTTGGAGCATATCGCTCAAGATGTGATATTTTCTGGCACTATAAGCCACTCCTATCCGATTGACTGGCGAACAAAACAACCTGTTATCATTCGTGCTAGTGAACAATGGTTTATTAACACAGAACAAATCAGAGACAAAGCTGTTGAAGAGGTAAGGTAACCGCCATTTATTTCTATGCTAAGAATTTTTATATTAACTTTAAATTTAGATAGCAAAAATCGATGTCTTTCCCCGAGTCAACTCCGAAGCAAACAAGAAATCTCTGATAGCTCAAGTTAAAAAGCGACCATATTGGTGTATATCAAGGCAAAGAGCCTGGGGTGTTCCGATACCGGTGTTTTATGATAAGGCATCGAGAAAGGAGATTGTAAATGAGTAAAAGACCTTTAGATATTTATTTTGATGAAATCCAATGATGTTTTTTAAAAGGAAAATCATCGCACACATTTCTAAACTCCTGGAAAAAGATGGAAACATTGATTTTTGGTGGACGAAACCAGTAGAAGAAATACTACCCGCTGAACTACTTAACGAAACGAATCTCAAAGTTGAAAACCTCGAAAAGGGATCAGATATTTTTGATATATGGTTTGACTCTGGCAGCTCATGGTCGAGTGTTCTGGATGGAGACAAAGTTGCGGAATTATATTTAGAGGGATATGATCAGTTCACTGGTTGGTTTCAATCGTCGTTATTGACCAGTATAGCAGCTAGAGGCCGCTCGCCCTACAAGTAATTCTCATGTCCACTGTATCTCTTGAAGTTTCTTTATTCATTGTGATTTTTTAATAGATCTCTTTTTGTTCATGGATTTACAGTTGATGAGAAGGGCCATAAAATGTCGAAATCTCTTGGCAACATCATTTCACCCAAAGATATTACCACAAAATATGGCACTGATGCACTCAGGTCAGAGTTCTTATCCTTTTTTTTATTATTGAAAAAAAACCTTTTAATTTTAGATGGTGGGTGGCGTCCCATGGCACTCAGCATATGTCGATCACAGTCAGCGATAAATTAATGCAACATTGTGCTGAAAATCTTAGCAAAATACGATCGACTTTGAGATACTTAAATGGAGCTATCGGAGATAATTCAAGGTCTATAAACAAAATTGATTGTGAAAACAAGTGTCTTACCCATTTGGATCGATATCTTTTGAGTTGTGTTCACAACTTTGAAAATGAAGTAAATAGGTTTAAAATTTATAAATCAATACATCAACCTCTTATAAAGTTTTTCCACAGGTTCAAAAAAGCTACGACTTATACGAATACAACAGGGTAACTGCTAATATCCTTAATTTTGTCACAAATCAGATTTCATCGGTCTATGTGCATTTAGTCAAAGATCGTTTGTATTGTGGCAAAACCGATCAAATAAAAAGTGTTAAAAAGGTCCTAAGCAATACCTACGAAGTACTTTGTAAGTCGTTATGGCCTATTGTACCGTTTTTAGTTGAAGAAAGTTGGAGTTATTACGGTAAGACGATTGAAAATTAAGAAATTTGAAATTTAACAAACATTTTCTTTTTTTAAGGTGGTCAACCATTTCATGAAGCCAAAGTGCATTCTAATCCTTCATGGAATGACCCAAAAGTTGAAGAAATAATTAATACTGCATTTGAAGTGAAGCGATTGTTGAACAAAACTTCTCATGATGCCAATACTTGGATGTTGAAAGTTAAAATCTCTTGCGGTTCTAATGAGTTTACTCTTCTCAAGGTTCAATATTTGATTGCGATAGTTTGATACATTTTTGTAACGACTTTTTTATGTTTTATAGAATTTACAGCCAACAATTGATTCGACAACATCTGAGCTTTGTGAACTTCTGCAAGTTTCAAGTATTCACTTAGAAGAAGATGCTTCACTTAAGGGGTATGACCTAACATTGAGTGAAGATTCGTCATTTTTATGCTCACGTTGTCGACGGTTTTTGGTCAATTCTGAAGATTCCATTTGCGAACGATGTGAGCGTGTTCTACAAAGCAAGAATTAAAGTCAAAGTTACGTTTTAGTAGAATATTTATTTAAATTGTGTTTTGTAGATTGTATTTAAATGTTTGTAAATAAAATAAAAGAAACGATCATGGCAATAGACGCTTAGAACTTGGTTTCTTAACAAAATCATGAAGTTTTATTCATAAAAAGATAAGTTTTGGCTTAACTATATCTACTCGATTAGGGATTTCTTAGACAAAGTAAAATTCGAAAGATTTTTTTATCGGGAAGGCTTAGGTGACATAAATTCTTCTGCCAGAAAATTATCCTCAATAACTAAATCTTTTTTTTTTTGAAATACTACATGATGAAAAGTTAATCGAGAATTTTACCTAATTGAAAGGTGAAAATCATTGGTCTGCAATTTTTTAGTTCTTAGTAGTGAGCTCTATGATATGTGGATCTCCAAAATACTCAAGGGCATGATTCAACCATTTAAGTTATGGATAGGTAGGTGAACGCACCCAAATGTTTTGCACCACCCTATCTCACACACACCGCCACCGCCTAGTGTCAAATTCAGCAAACTTGTCAAAAGTAACTGTCAAGCATTTTCATTTTAAAGAAATTTCAAATTTGCGTTTTCTCCTTTCTCCGAGTTAACAAACATTGCAGAAATCGGAAAAGAAAATCACATATAATTTCAGAAATTATAATCCGAGTTTGCAAAATCCGAGTAGAATTTAAAAAATATCACCCAGATGGAATCTGTGGCACACAACATCGACGCCAAAGAGCGTACAGACGATGTTCGTCTTAAAAGTATATCGCCTTTTAGCAAAATGCTATTAGCTGAACCAATTCGCAAAGGCCTGGATGCTGCTGGATTCGTCTACCCAACTGTTATCCAAGCAGCAGCCATACCAATTGGAAAATCTGGAATAGGTAAGAGGCTAGCGGGTGTCATTTTGATCGATGCTTTTAACCCATTTAAATTTTTACCAGATTTGCTTGTCCAATCCAAGTCTGGAACCGGCAAAACGTTAATATTTTGCACAATAATCCTGGATGCATACCAAAGTGAGATTCGAGAACCACAGTCGTTGGTGTTGGTTCCAACTCGAGAAATTGCCGTACAAATAGAATATGTGCTCAACCAAATTGGAAAGTATTGTCATGGTAAGTGGGCAAGGCGTTAACTTAAAGTAAAGTAAACTTATTTGGGATTTATAGGTTTCCGTGCCATAAGTGTCATAGGTGGTATGGTGGTTACTGAAGATCGCAAAAATCTGCAAGGAGCCAAGGCCATTGTCGGCACTCCCGGACGTGTCCTTCACCTTATTCAAAATGAAATACTGAATACATCAAAAATCCGTCTGCTTGTCATAGATGAGGCTGACAAAATGTACTCTCAGTCTTTCCGTAAGGATCTTGCAGACATCCGTCAGTTTCTACCATCCAGAAAGCAAACTATCGCCTGCAGTGCAACATTCTGCAATGATCTGGACAAAGAGCTGGCCAAACTGATGAAGAATCCTCTGCTAGTCTCAACAGAGAATCGGGCTACGCTGCTCGTCGGTATAAAACAGTTTGTTTATGAGATACCCGAACAAAAAACAAGTATTCTGGAAATGAACCGCAAAATGGATGCATTGAGAAAAATCTTTGGAATGATTCCCTTCAAACAGTGCTTGCTGTTCACGGGATCGCAATCCCGCGCAGAATCTTACAAAAACTGTCTTGAACGTGAAGGTTGGCCCTGTGAGTTGATATCCGGCGCTCAAGACCAGAAAACTCGTCTGGAGATGTTTAAGAAATTTCGTGATTTCAAGACACGCATCTTGGTGTGCACGGATCTGATGGCAAGAGGCATAGACTCTGAGAATGCCAACCTCGTTATTAACTTGGAACTTCCCACGGATGTTGTCACCTATCTGCATCGCATCGGGCGCGCTGGACGCTTTGGTTCTCATGGAATTGCCATCAGTTTTGTGGCGTCAGACAAGGATCGCGAGTTATTCGCAAATATACGTGATAAAATAGGGACTGGCATGAACATACTACGCTTCCCTGAGTTAGATATCGATCGTGATTTTTGGGATTTCTCGAACTTTGATAGAGATTTTGCCCAATATGGTTGTTTTGGTGACCCCGAAGTCCGTTGGGGAGCCGATGAAAGTGGAGACAAAGAGAACGTTGTCGACAACAATTTCACTCATTCCATAGACACCAAGACATTCCAGGTTGAATTGCGAGAAGCTGCTATGGGCTTGCTCGAGTTAGTTCCCCACAAGCCAGAACAATTACACAAACTTACCCCAGAGTCAAAACAGAGTTCCTCTCAGAAGTTGCCGTCGTCGAATACGATTGATGACGCTAGTAGCATTGCAGCTGATAGCGATATCCTGCGAAGTAGCCAACAGGATATCCAAAAAGCTTCGCCAAAACCCTTCCAGTCGGTGTTATGCGAAAAGATCCCCATTACAAATATCACCGACTTCCTTGTGGATCGTAACGAAAGGAAGAAATTCGATCCATTCGAAGAATATAAAAAAGTTCTCGACAACAGTCGAACTGAATCTGTTGAAGATGTCATGCGAAGCCCCCAAAAACTGATGGATATTAAAAACCTCCTTATGAATTCAAAGGAACCTGCTCGGATCAAAAAAGACATCTATTCGGATTATGAGAACTTCAATGAGGAGAGTCCCTCAGTGAGCCAAGCCACCTGTGCTGATGTTGACATAGACAAGGCCACATTCATCCTTTCTGTAGCAACTCCGTCGGCCTTGGATGCATCCAGTCAAGATTTGAACACCAGTCAGCAATGTGATGTCACAGAAGACCCCGATCAAGAGGTGAAGCATTTTCCATCACCGGCGAACATAAATCCACCAGAAGTAATACAAAACGTCCAGATTGCACCTCCTCCAGAGCGATCTCCAACTCTGAGTGAAAGGTCTGTCAGTGTTTATTCAGACGACACCGAACGCGGTAGTAGCGGCTTCGATGAGAACATCATATCAGCTGGAACCTCGGGTATTGTTTCCAGTGAGATGGATGAGTCTTCCTATGACGAAGAATCACCCTCGTATTTCGCTGAGTATGATAATGGTATAGACATAGAGGAGTTCTATCACGGAAATCAATGGAATTACGAGGCAGAGGGGGATGACAATATTTCATTTCCTCGATTTTCCGATGACGAAGACGTAGAGGAGGAGGAAGACGACGAGGAAGTATCAGAAGAAGAAGATACCGAAGATTATGATGAATTAGCCACCAGAAACTATCAGGAAGCCTACCATCGTTGGGTAAACATGTACTGGAATCAAATGACTCTGGTCAGAGATTATGTGAATTTTTCGTCATTTGTACGAGGAACTGGATAGATAGCGACGATGGTGATCAGAAATATGTTTAAACAAAAATTGCGGGCGCGAACATGAAGAAAAGTTGAATTGAAATAAATTATTATTATTACTTAACAAATTTTAAACATGTTTTAGTTATTTTTCTAAAGTTATCTTTCCATAGGTATAAGGTAAATATGAGTAATTTTGTAAGTCGTCTATTCAGTTCTTTGGACAGACTTCTGGTTCAAATAATCTTAAAAAAAAAACAAAAGGAATGGTTTTGATTAAACAATTTTATTGCACCTGCAATTATTAGGTATGTACACACATTTGTGACCAAACTGTGGTCAAAATTCAGTTCGAAGACTAGCAAAATTCATAATTAGTATATAATATGTATACATTGATTAACACTTAAATTACACAAGTTGAGATAATAAAAATAATCATTCGGGTCCTCCGGGAACATAATCCTCAGATAGGCTCAGCATAATTGACTTAGTTAGATCAGGTCCCAGCCAAATGACATACAGTATCAGGGTTTCGAACATTCCCAGAAGTATTCCGGCGCAGACATCGAGGCAATGGTGACGATACATGAGTAAACGAGAGACAGCAACACTCGAAGCCCAAGCTATAAGAGCTGGCCACATAAAAACTGGCAACGGATAGAGAAATGTAAAGAAGCCAAGTATGAAGAAGGCTCTTGATGCGTGGCCTGATGGAAAACTGAATTTATCCGGTCCAATACCAATGGTCTCAATGTCGGCTGTTGGTCTTCGACGTCTTGTTGCTGCTTTAATAACCGCAACGATTATAATGTCAAGTATTAAACCTAGGAGCATGTTGATTTGCATGTTATAGAGCGAAGGGCTGTTGATCATCCAGCAGAATGCCATCCAGCTGGCCAGCCAAGCAATTCCATGACAAGATATCTCGAGAAGTCTACAGTGGTTCTTCACCGACCGAAAAGCCATGAAATTCAGGAGGAAGGACACGAAAGACTTTGTAAGCTTAACATCGTAGTCCAGAAACTTTTTGAGGGCGGGGTGTGTTTTATTTTTATCCATTTTATCTGTGAAATAAAATTGTAGCGGACGTGTTTAGTTTATGACGAAAATGACTTTGAATATTGAAAGTAAAAATGACACATAACATAAATATCTTTAATTCTTTATGAGCAAAACAAATTAATTACTCACTCCATGTACATGGAGGTTTGAATTGAGATCGAGTTGAGTTAGTATATTCAATAAAGAAGTGTCAAGTTGCGGCGTGTTCATGGATTGTACCATCAAGATCCGAACTTTGGCCCAGAGTTATGTTTGGTAACCTAAAATGCATTTTCAAATTACGGAATTGTTTGGAAGGCTTGTCATGTCAAGTTGTTATAAATGTTGTTTTAATTTTGGGATTTAAGAATATTTTCATCTACTGAAAAAGTGATAAAAATCAATAAAATAAAAAAATTAAAGTGTTCGATATTACTTTTGGAAACTTATATATGCAGGAATAAATCCGTCAAAATTTTGTGTGATATTTTTTTTCTGCAGGATGGATAACTTTATTGTACTTAAATTAAGCCCAAGTTAAATTAGACAAGTTAACTCTGAATGTAATGTTGTATAACGTTCTAGGAAAAAATTTAAGGAAAAGATGAAAATAAATTAAAAATACAATAATCAAATAATATTTGTTTCAATATTTTCAAAAATAATTCTTTAGTTAACAGTCATGCCTTTTTTCAAAATGAAAATTTAAATCGTTGCATCGTTTTCATATACACAAATAATAACAAAAATTTCTTATGCAGAAAAGAAAAGTGTCCCGAACAACAATTTTCCACCTGTTAAACGGACCCAGTTTTTAATGGTCAAGCTTGATAGCCGAAAGCTGTAAGCATATTTTATTTAAATCGGCTGCGGCTCATTCTATCAGTCGGCGGCACAGCTCGGCACCATTTGTAATTTTATTTTCATGTAAGGTATTTTATGAATCCGTGAGAAGAGGAAGGAAAAAACGCCGCTTAGATTTTTTCACAATTTTGCAATACTAATTTAATACAAAAATCAGTAATTATTAGTTTTATTTTATTTAAATAACCATTAAACATAAGTTGATTGAAAAGAATTTTATATTTTTCAATCGAAAGACAGGTGAGTTTATCGAGAATTACGATCTAAAATTTTGCAAATTTTACCCAGGTACAGACAAAATGGAGTACCTAGTGCTAGTAGCTTTATGTGCTAGGGAAAAATCGATCGATTTTGTTCTCAGCTAATTTAAATAAATGTGATTATAAATAGATAAAAATTAGTTTTTTCTTAATTAAGATTTTAACAAAACAAGAGCATGGTTCGCGGACGAGGTTATAGCAGTCGTGGAGGAGGACGTGGTAATTCGTACCGGTCGTCTGGCTCTTCGTATCGAGGAGGCTCTTCACGAAAAGATTTCAATGACACTGGCTACAGAGGCGGGAATTCTCGATACAACTCCACAACTTACAACAGCTACGAATCAAGAAGTCGTGACAAGTTCCCTTCCCGCTATGAAAACCGAAATGATGGCAAGAGATCCTACAGGGTAAGTTATTTTATTTTCATAAATGTTTCTCAATTTATAAACTAAAAAAAAATTAATTAAAATTGAGGTTATGTTCGTTTATATTCTATCAACCTAATTCCTATTTAAACTAAAGTATATTCGTGTTCTTGAGTGGTAAATATGCGCACTGTATTCAATGCTAAACACCCAATTGATACCAGCAGGAGATTGCATTAAAGTATTTAGATAAAAGGGTAGTGCCATGACTTTAATTATGGGGGTGTGTATTGAAAGAATGTGTGAAGTTTGATGTGAACTAATTTAATTCCTGTCCATAGCAGTGTGACCTATTTTTTTAAGGCACGTTTGGCGAAACGCAATTCCAATACACACTTAAGTTCTATATACCAAAAACATATGTGATATTTTATGAGAAGAAAAACTAGGTAGAACAAGTTCTTATGTACAACAGGAATGTGCGTTTCGTTTAAGCAAACGTCACTAAAGCTTATAACACGCAATCGGTCTCTTCTATATTTAAATTTTAACGAACGTGAAAAGTTTTGTACAGAAAATACCTACCCTTATTTTGTCTAAAACAATTGTTTTTGTGTACATACATATGTCCCATATTTAAAAAGGCGAAATGTAGACAGGAAATGTGTATTGATTGAAGCTGTCTATTAATTTGTTACCAATTGAAACCAATCGTGGGATTTTTTTTTAACAAGTTGGTTATTATTGAAAATATCGTATCATTGAAATAAAATACAATCTATTTTGTATACCAGCTTTACTGCTTGGAAAAAGAACACATTAAAATTCTAACAAACCGTGTAAGTAATAGGTTTATATAATTTTCTTTAAAAACAATGTAAAACCGCACAATTAAAAAAAAAACGATTTCCAAGCATTTGAGGTTAAAGTTGATCATTGAAAAAAGATTTTGTGCCAAATCATAAAATCAAGCATCAGCTGTTCAATGAAAACGATTTCATCATTGAAAAAGTTAAACTGAACTTGCAGAAAAATTATGGGTTAAAATAAGTATTTTCTTTTGTAAGAAAATTCTCCAACTAGTTACCCTCACTTTGATACCAAATATATACAGTTGACGCCGCCTATAACGACCAGTCGCTTTTAACGACCCATTTTCCATCACTTGTTTGGTTTTCATACAGTTTGTACTAGTGCAACATTGCGTCGGATATAACGACCGCCCGCTATAGCGACCAGTTTTGTCAGGCCTTTGGTGATCGTTATAAGCGTCGTCGACTATATAACAAATTTAACTTCCTCTATCGCTTTTAATAGTGAAATAAAATATTCAATCATGAAAACCAATGATAGCTATAATTGGCCCATGCTTGACGCTGAGTCTGTGTTGAAATGATGACTGATGCCTTGTGCGTTTATTTTGTATATTTTTTCCGTCCATGTATCAAAAAATACCTGTGTATTCTTGGAAGTCATCATACAAAATAAATACACACTATTTTAAGTTTTAGCCTACACTGTATCAAGAACTGTTCAAAATAAAATCTGATATACTGTAAGAACTATTTAAAACAACAATTTTATTGAAATTTAATGAATTTAATTTAATTGTTATTTCAGGACAGCTCCCGAGACCGGTCCGATGATCGTAAACGTCCACGTCAAGAGGTAAGGTTGACATTAACTTTTGTCAAATATTCTTTCTATTTCTTAAAGAAAAAACCTTAATACTTTTTACAAAAAAAAAATTATTATTATTATTAGTTTCAATTTGAATTTATACAAAAACAATTATTTTTATAAATACCTTTATTTTGATGTTTACAAAAATAGAATATAGAAAAAGTATAAATTAGCGAAAATATAATAAGCTATGTGAAAATCCTCGATTGTTGAGCACAGTAAAAAGTGAAAAAGGATCGACAAAACGAATCCTTGACTTTGACTCAGTGAACTTTATCTAGCGAAAGAGTGTAAACAAAACATCAAACATCAAAACAAAACAAATTGAGACTGAACAACTGATTAGAACGCAGAATATCATATCAGTCCCAAAATATAAATATAAATGCAAATGCCCCAAAAAGCGTGCGTTTTTTGAAAGCAATTCTTTCAAGCCACAGCTATGTCTTTTTACATTTCAAAGTAATAAATTCCAAAGGTCGCTCGAATGCGAAACAACTTCGATAGAGAACGTCTACTACTGAGCTAAAAGTTTACTCTTCTGCGAAATATTAAGCATCATTCTTTGATGAGACACTTTTGTCCAACAGACGTTTAGGAATCAAATTCTTAATATTAGTAGCCGATTGGAGACTACCTATGTTGCATCCTCTCTATAGAAAAATACAAAAAAAAAATAATAAAAATAAAACTAAAATATCTATCATGAAACTGAATGCGAAACTGAATGAAAAACAAACAAACAAAAATTTCCTCCTCCCCTTTGTTACACAGGACTCGAGGCTTAGTTCAAACTATGCCGCCGGCTCATCATCTTACCGCAGTCGCAACGACTCAAGTCGTAATCGCGCTAGTTCGCCCGCCGGCTACCAAGGACGTGGATCCTCGTCGTCTTATCGTCGGGGCACGAGAGAAGATTCTGCCACCAGAAGACACACACCCAACGATTCGATGGGACCCCCAAAACGCCCCGTACGCAGCAGCTATGCAGTACGTCCGCGTGGCAGCGGCACAATCAGTCGCCTGCGTGGCACTGGAGCCAGCCGCGGCGGCATGCGTGTAATCCGCAAAGAAGCATCGGACATGAGAATCATGCGACGACAACTGCTTCTAGCACGTCAGAGAGATCGTGCGCGGTTGATTAAAATCGCCCGATTAACGAGGTAAACATAATACAAAAATTCCGAAAATTTATCAAAAAACATTTCTAGCCACACTCAGAGAAATTCTCAAAACTAAACAATGGCCAAACACATTCAATAAAAATATAATAACAATCTGGTGTCCTCACCGAAAACCGTTACCGTTGCTTGAAAAAGTAAGCTTTTCAAAATGGTTTATGGTTATGGTACATTGTTTATAGTTATGGTTATGGATGGTCCACTCGGTCGTTTGTTGGTTGCATGTGCAGCGAAAAGGCACATACAAAAATCATCAACTATTGTTTATGTATTTGTGCATTTATATAGTGTGCTCTCTTCTAGATCTGTCTCTAGCTGATTTTAGATGAATTTCTGGTTACTTACCATTTCAATATTGTGTTGTATCCTATTACTTAGTTCGTTGCGCAAGCGCAAAGGTCCTCGTTCATCAGCGAGTCCCAGTGGCCGTAGCAAGTCACGTGGTGCCGACAAGAAATCAGACAACGAAGAGGAGGAAAAGGATGAACATGAACAATTATTAGATGAGGATGTGATCGACGGGGAAGATGGCGAACCAAAAGAAAAGCGAGTCAAAAAGAAAAAGTCGTCTTCTTCGGCAAAGAAAGATTCTGCCGAAGGAGATGATGTTGACGACGAAGAAGAAGAAAAGGATAAGGATGCTGACGTCGAGGGTGCATCAGATAAAGAGGAAGATGAAGAGAATGATAAATCCATTAAAAAGGAAACTTCAGTTGCAAATGATGAAGATGCAGAAGAAGATGAAGAAACTAAGGAAGGTAAGAAAAAGTCATCGGCAAAAAGTGCTGATGGCGCTGCCGATGACGTTGGTAAGGAAAAAGTATCGAGTTCAAAGGATAAAAAAGAAAAAGACCGTAAGGCTAGCAGCAAAGACAGAAGTCGCAGTAAACGCAGCCGATCACCAGCACACAAGTGGGGGTCATACATCAAGCTGACTTGTGTCCATTGCCGCATGAATTGTGTTACTTTTAAGGTAAATAATGTCAACAAAAAATCATTTCTAATCTAATTATAATCAACAAATCAATTTGCAGGAGTATCACAGCCATTTGTACTCAAGGACTCACAAGATGGCTATGCGTCGAGTGGCCATACGCCAGCGTGTTACTCTGGCCCGTATGCGTACCCAACAGCGGCATGCACAGCGAGCTATTGATGAGAAATACCCTGAGCAAGGTGAAGCACAGTTCTGTATGCTCTGTCGACTGAATTATAGACAACCTAAAGCCAAGCATCAGTTGTCCGAACACCACAAAGATATGAAGAAATTCTTGATGCCATATTGCTCTACTTGCCATGTGGCGTTCAAAAGTCCCATGATTTATGAAGCACATCGCTGCTCCTTGGAACATATTCGGGTAAGGTGTTGAACTTTATTTTTTTATAACATTGCTAATTCAGAAACAAATTGTGTTATTTCAGCGGAAGGCTCACAGCAATGACAACCAGAGCGAAGTTAGTGGAGGCGAAGAGAAAGAAGTCGACTTGAAGAACTTTTTGACAGTCGACTCTGTTGGCGAGATTGATGATCTAGACGATGAAGATCTGGAGAAGCACTTAAGTGAGGATCCCAATCAATCAAGCAAGGAAAAGGTTCCAGTTGGTTCGCATTTCATTAAGAAAGTTGAAGCCTTTTATTGTGAACTGTGTCGTACATACAACAGTATCAAGGAAGATGAAGAAGCATACATCAAACAACATTGCAGTTCTCGCAGCCACTTAAAATCGTTCTTGCGTCATCGAGAAGATGAAAATCTGCTGGCAAAGGCCGAACGCGCTGAGAAAAAGGATATCAAATGTAAGAAGGAAGTAACTGATCCCAACGAAACTGTGAAGAATGAAGAAGATGAAGAAGAGGAAGAAAAAGAAGTGGCTGAAGATGTAGAAGACGCAGAGGCCGAAGAAACGGAAGAAGCTGAAGAAATAGAGGAAACTGAAGAAGCTGGTGAAGATAAGCTATGGGAAGATGTTGACAAGGATTTGGGCGATCTGCTTCGTGAAGTCGGTCCTGATGATCATGATGGCGAGGAGGAGGAAGAAGATGAATCTGTCCTTAATATAGATATCGAAAGGTGACATAAATAAGAAACATATTTAAGTCAAACAAGCTTCTTAACTCATTCTATCATTTGTTATTTACAGTGAAAAGTCAAAACCGAACAAAGAAATAAACGGAAAGAAGGAAGAACCTGCCCCAACAGCACCTGAGCCAGTTATTGAAGAAGAAAAAGAAAAGGAAAAGGAGAAAGAGAAAGAAAAAGAAAAACCCAAAAAAGAAGTACAATCGACGCCGGTGGTAAAGCTAAGAAAAGAAAAAGTCGAAACCAAGTCAACTCCAGTAAAAGCTGGTCCAGCGTCGGCAAAAACAAACTCGGCTTCCAAGGCAGGCCCAGCCTCGTCCAAGAAAACAATTGCAGCGGCTAAAGAAAAGAAAACAGAAGCAACAACAGAAAAAGCATAATGACTTAACAATAGAATCTTTTTTAAATGAAATAACTTAACTTAATCTTTGTGCAAAGTATTGCCTAAAAAAAACTTAATCTATTTGAAAAACAAAAACAAGAAAAAAATAAAATAAAAGCCCTTCTACACATAAATAAAAAAGAAGGTTAACAAACTATAATTTTTCTTTTATTGAAGCCGTGGGTGTTCATAGCCAACTACGTACATGTTTATTATTCTTGTAATGACCACAACTTGACTCATATTCATCGAGATTGCATAAACAATTTCATTGTTTCGTTTTTCTTTTTCATTTGTTGTATTTTTGCCAAGACAATGTAGAATAAGTGAACATAGTCATTTTCTCTTCCGTGCACACCGGATACATGCATTCATTAAACAGCTGTTATAATCTGGTAGCTGGCCAAAGATTAATAAAAAAAGAAACAATTGATTTAGACAACAAAGATATTTTTATACATACTTTAATATGATATCAAGGAATTGATAGGGCTATCTGGAATAAAAGCCCTACTTTGTATATTAAAACCATTGTCAATGTACCCTAGAAAACTTATTTTAGAATTCCAAAATGAAACCTATCGACAAAGCTCCCCCTTCCATTTTTTCATGTTTCCTATGGTGGCACTCGTAATAAGCTGTAGATATACAAGATTCTCTAGGTCTATTATTTAAAAAAAAATTGTTTTCTCGACCACTCAAAAAACAACAAAAAAATATAGATACATTATCATCCAAACCAAAACTTAAATTGAAGTATTTATTCAATGGTCTGTATTTTAATTGTAATCTGTTTTTAGGGTTTATATGTATATTCCGCAAATAATGCTTCACCGTATTGCACGTGGTTCGATTTCACTTTTCATTTTTTAATGTGAGTTTGTGATATGCTATACTTGTACGTGAACAAACCATTTAACAATTTGCAATTTTATCAATATATGAACATTTTCCTTTCACCGTCATACACTGACTTGCTTATAAAATCTGGCAAGTGAAGGGCATCTTGCCAATTGGGAGTGTAGCCTTTTATATTGTGTGTACCTTCAAATTTTAATGTGAGTAAAATTTGCTTGCATCATCCGGTTTAAGTGGATATGACTTTCCTTTAGATTTCCTATTCATGTTTTTTTTGTATTACAATGGACAAAGAGATCAAAAGTCTAGGGATGTATGTATGAAAAAAATGTAAATATGACACTGTAATAATTGAAGTAAGAACAACATATGAACATATTTCTTCATGTGGTATAGCACAAAAAATTAACATTTTTAATAATGTATTTCTATCAATAAATATCGTAAATAATCAAAAAAAAGTCAAATATAGTCTTTACTTAAACCTCCTCTATATAGGTATCTCTTAACCTACAACATACCAATAACTGCTACCCGTATATTTTTCTTTTAACGCAACAACAACAAATTTAATTTAATTACCCTTATAATTTAATTCAATGACGAAATAATCAGATATTCCTTATGCCCAACTAACAAAACTTCACAGAGTACATCAACCTCATTTTCATTTTCGAAGGGAACTTACTACTTTCGTTACGTTGCGACTTGCGAATCGAATAACCAAAAAAGGTTCATACAAAACTTAAACCTACCTTTCCCAGGTCAACATTCTAAACTGGTTGCTTGCTATATGGCTATATTGTTTGCCATTAAAACTATTTCTCCACCGTATTGATTGCAAACATCTTCGGCTTTAGGGAAAATCAACGTGAGATACAATATTTTCTGTTGCACTATCGAACAAAGTCACACCGTAAATAAGCAGTATTTATACAATTTTTTTTCGCAATCCACCTCTTAGCATACTACACTCGTAGCTGCTCTGACAAACCCATGCAGTTGGATAGATTATTCTCATGAACTACAACCGATCTATTAGCATCTGAACAAAAATAAGATACAAAGTGATAAAAATTTACCAAACAAACACAGCAGATTGCGACGCGGGTCAATTATCTCACCTGGGCGGGTTATATACCATCCGGCCGCTGCTGCGCTGAGCTGCCTATCGAATAAACCAACGGCGACGTCGACGATGACGACGACGACGTGAGAGACACTGCAAATAATAATCACTTATGTAACGTGCCATAGAATTATTGTAATTATAACAGTTTTTGTCTGCTTTAATTGCCATCAACTATTTTGAGATTGGGAAACTCGGTTGATAAAGTTTATGGACAACATAAGTGTAACGCCGCGCCGCACCGGTTGCCGCCGGTCAAGCCTACTTAAAGTTTTCGTCTTAACTCGACCAAATCAACCGTCAATCTTCACGAACAAATATCAAATGGTAATTATAAAATTGATGGTAATTACTTAATAAACCGTGACTTCACCTAGATTTCATGGAGTTTAACAGCATTCACTTGTGGACTTGGATGAAGTTTATTATTAAGTTGTGATTGTAGTTGCTGATAAATTAGAGACATTAGAAGAGAGGTCAATCGCAAAGATTTATGGAAGTACTTGCATAGTTATGTACATATATAAGGAAGGGCTTAATTTGTCTATTTTTTGTTTGTCCGAGAATTCTCGTGTTAAAGAAAACTACGGAAGTAGTTAAAACACTCACAATGATAGAAGAAAAAAAAAAACTCATTTGTGGCTGAGCTAAACACGTAATAGGTACTTTCTGCATAATGAGATTAACACAAATGAGGTTAAAATAAGATATATCTCCTTAAGCCATCGCCGCGCCGGCCGTCCGTCGTCGAATTTATCATTTGTTTACATAATTTATTATCTTACGTTTTTTTTGTATTATTTATTGGTCTTTTGTTTGTGTTTGATTAGTTTAAATCGTTTTGTTGTTTTTTTGCGGTTCATAGTTCATGATTATAATCAGCAGCATGAAATCTTTTCGGTTTAATTTTTGTGGTTTAAATATTTTAATGGATTTTATTTTTTATCAAAAAAAGAAAGAAAAGTCTTCTCGGAAGTAAAGGCTAATTTGTAGGGTTCCTTTATACAGTAGATTATACGAGTAGGTCCGTTCAATCTTCGACGCACATCGTATGTCATAGATTCCAAATTATTTGTATGAATGCATGTGTGATTGGATAGCAAGTGCTACTAGTTTGGAAGTTTTTCAAGATTCTTATTTATTTAGACTTTACACAATACAAAATAAACAAAAGAGTTGAGGTAAAAACCTTTAATTTTTATTTAAGAGGAAACGCATTAAAAATAGAACTGAAAGGGCAAGGTTGAAGGTTTGCATTAATAAAATACGAAAATTAATTCAAATATTTGTGTTTAGCATAACAATGTGACAATAAATAAGCCATCATAAGGAATTGTGTGAACGAAGTGTGTGCGTGATTCCATACCAAATTTATTCATTTCAAAGAGACAATGCATTTTTTTTTTCTATTTTAGGTGATTATTTTACTATATAATACCCAAGAACAATAGTCAAATCAGCAAGATCACCTTGTAACTTTTGAATGTAACTGGAGCAACAGCATCAATGTTGTTTTTTTTTATCTATAACAAAAGAGTAGATATTAATTATAAGATTAATTATTTTAATTTGTGTGTAACCGTAGAAAATTAAATATTTGGAATGCAAATTTAAGATATTGAATGACAAAATGTAGGTATAGAAACAATGAAAATAATAAACTCTTGAATCAGTTTAAATGGACTTAGCTTGTTAATAGAAAAGATTGTCAGGAAAGTTAAGCCAGACATTCTCTTATAAATCATCAATAAACTGATGCGGTTGATTTCGGTGTGACTACCTCAAAAATATGCCCAGTATAATCAATTTCCAATTGAAGATTGATTAAGATTAAGAATTATTCATAATCTAAAGTGTTTGAAGTTGCAAATTGGGTTAGGAAACAGAGTGATTTTCTTCTTTCATTCAACTCTTAACTTCACAAATAAAATTCTGATTTATTTGCCTGTCTTTAGTTCATATTTTATGTCACGGCATTAAATTCAAATGAGGTACTAAGTATAGAGACATAAATATGTCATAATGTGTTTGTTGTTAAAGGATCCTATAATTTACAAAATCAGCATTGTATTCATCAAAAGACGGAAAATAGATTGCACACGGAAAACAAAAACAACAAAAGTTGATATCCAAACCGTGCATCAAGTCGAATGTGAAGTTTTTTCTCCTTTTATTATTATTTTTTTGTGTTTTGTTTAACTTCTTATACTTCAATTGAAGTTGAAAGATATGTAATAATTTTCTCTCAAGCTCAAGCTGAAAATGGCACGAAAGGGAACTGCATCACTCTCCTCGATTGTTCACTGATTTGACGTTTCGAGTGTTATTCAATTACAATGCCCCTTCCGCATTGCATCCAGTTGAAAGAAAATTATAAATCTTTTTTCTGTATTGCATATTTATTTCAGGATATAATATATGTATGTAATTTTATTATAAATTACTGCAATATTAATTAGTAATTAATTATAACTAAATACTGTTTGTGCCATTGATCTTTATTTATTGTACAGAGGTTGATCGAGAAAGTAGATTGTTTTGTTACTATTTTTAAACTTTTTAAGTACATATATTTTATGTATTTGAAAACAAGTTCAAGAGCTATTGTGTTCACGGCCGGCAAAGATAACCGCACCATTTAATTTAAAACTAGTTGAGTTTGAGTACCATTTTTATCTTGTTTTTGCAAGGCTCTTTACTCTTTAGTAGCTCAATTATTTCCATGCCAAGTAAAGGTGTGTCTTTTGGAAAATCAACGAACCATATCTCTTTTGGAAGTGTTAAGCACAAAGGGGTGCAGGTGGTGTGTGATCATTATTTTTATCTGAAATGATAAAAAGTGAGAAAACTAAGTGCTACGAATGCACTGAACTAAATCAAACCAAATTCATATAATTTGTTGGTGTCAATATAAACTTCATTTAAAAGTTGTTACTTTCAATGTCTGTCAAAATACAAGTACTAACCAAACGTTAAGTAGGTATACTTATGTCGTTTTCAATTGGCAATCTGGAATCAGAAAAAAAGCATTCTCAAAGCGTTCAATTGGGCAAAAGTGACAGTTCTAATTCTGAAAAAGAAGAGATTTCTCTTCTGGATTTGAAGTCAGAAGCAAAAACAGAAACACTCACACATTCAAAGATTTTAAATGTCACACTTGACAAATGTCATATTTTTGAATTAACAAATTGTGCGAACTGTGAAGTGATTGCTTGAAATTAAAACTAAACTATAAAAAAAATGGATAATAATATTGACAATATCTTAGCAATTGTTCCTTATTTGTTAGAAACATTGTTGGAGTCGTCTTCCTCATCTTCTTCATCAAGTGATGACGATGCAAGTGATGCAGTTAATTTTCTATTGCAGGAGTTTTGCAAAAAGCCAAGATTGCAAAACTACCAATACAGTCACGCCAAACTTCAAATTTTTCAGAATTCACAAAAAGTGTTCAATTGGGATTCTGCTTCTACTTCTCATTCCGGATTGCCAATTGAAAACGACATTAAAGTATGTACACATTTTCTCGTCAGACGCTATCCCTAAAGTTCTGTTTCTCTCGCTTTGACAGTTTATTCAATATTTTAGCTCGACCCACTAAAACAGTTAAATCTAATTAAGGGTGGCCTTGTCTCAAAATACAGAGATTTTACTTGTTAAGATAAGTTCAGGTTTTTGAAAAAAAAAACCCTAGATGGTGACCCTAGGGCTACTATAGAGATCAACAAATAAACCAAACCTAATTCTAATGACCGGTAAATTGTTAAATTTGACCGTGTACTATTTTCCCATCAGTTATATTCGAGCAATGTAGTTCCACCTTTTAATTAAAAAAATTTACTCAACCTATAATTTTGTTTGTTCGACCATCAGTAGCTAGGTACTTCTCTCTCCGATGCGATGGTAGGTAGGTCATCCTAAAAAAGAACAAATTGAAAACACGAGAAGTGTATCCCTCTCTTACTATACCTGCCAGTGTATTGCATTGTTTGAGATACCATTGATGCACATTCAACAATCGTGTCCCATAGCTAATTTTGCCTCTTCCCTCCCGTATTCTTGTTACCGATGCAATTATGCAACCAGGCGCTGAGCTGTCGCTGGGACATATTGCACGGACCGACCCATTGCTAAAGCTTCAAACAACAACATTTCTGGTTTCTGCATTTGGCTGCACTCTGGACACTATTGTGGCTTTAGAGCTTAGATGGTTAGTGAAGTAATGTACATATACAGCTTAGCTATACTTACTGTTGGTCGATCGGCTGTGGTTTTGGCCTTTAGAATAAATTGTCGTTTTTGTCTTACCACATTATACCGTTAGATATAATCATCACGTGTGTATTCAAAGGAAAGTTAATATTTCATCAAAAAATGTTGTAACAAGACCGTTTAGAGTTTTAAATTCAAATAAATTAAGTACGGTATTTGGTTTTTGCCTGTTCATTTTTATGATTATTATTATTGCTATTAAATAATTCCTCAGAGAACGCACAATGCAGTTTGTCATCGGGACACTTGAGGAAAGACTTTCACTTCTGTAAACGCATCATTTTCCACTCATCTGTCATTTTGTTATGATTACAGCGTAAAGAGCCACCATGTGACATGTGGATGTGATGCCGATGCATGCCGGCGAGTATACGACGATATCAACTGCAAAAACTCTGATTTACATCTTAAAGATATTTTCCTTCGGTTCGGATTTATTGCTGCATTGTTTACTAATAGATGTCATGGCAAGCGATTAGCTTTTGACGGTGATGCACATATTTGTATGCAGTTTTTTTTTTTTTTTTTTTTGCAACTTGAGTGTTTCATGTTTCATATGCTAAAGTTGTCGCTGTGTTGTGAGTTTATAGTTTTTGTTGGAATCCTAAATGCCAAGGTGGTTCATCTCTGCATCATCGTTAACATATATAACTATAGCATTAGCTTGTTTTTTTTTTATTGTTACTCGTATTTTGTTGGACGTTGCGCTTCTTCAGTTTCTGCTTCTTCTTCTTCTGTTTGTAGTAGTGTAAAAATATGCATTTGTTGTTATTTTGCTGTTAACAATGATAGACAAGTTTATAAAAACAAAACTATTTATATTCACATGCATATACATACTATATAGGGAAAGTGAAGTTCAAGACTTTTATATATGTATGTATGTATGCAAAGTTTTGTTGAAGGTTGGTTTCTCATATCTTTAAGATACGCCTTTTTATTCCATTAATATGCATAGTAGGACCATTAGTGCAGAAATCATATTTTCTTTTCCTGATGTAGTTATTTTCAAACTCTAAAGATCTCACTTTTCCTATAGACCGTATCATTTTTTCCTTTCATTGTTATAAATAGTAGTAAAAATTGTTGTGGAAATAATTTTGTGTGTGGAAGCTACATACATAAGTATTTCATTTCCGCAAGTCTTATTCTTATACGAACTGGAAACTATTAAATTCTTTCTCAAGCAATAGAAGCAGTTTTTGCTGTAAAGTCAAGTTCAAGAAGAGCGTTCAAGTTTTAAAGCATTGAAATTTCTGCTAAAAGGTCAGATTCGAGTACAGTTATCGGTGTTTTTTTCTTCAGTCGAAATTACGACGTACCTGAACACAGTTTATTCCTCTAAGCGAAACGATATTTTCATATGCTTAGATGATGATAAAGGATGTCCTCATTCAGTGCAAATTGGAGAGCAAATATGGGATCGTCTTGAACGCACCCTAAGCAATCTTGAACATATAAACTGTCAAAGTGACATTCTATGCTAATAGATAATGTTATTTTTGAGGTAGAAATTAAACAGCGTGCATTTAATTTAATTTATCTTTTTCTAAACATTAAATATAAAGTAATTAAAAACGAAATTTAAGTTTTCACCCAGAACAGTAATTTGTTTTAGTTTTTAATTTTATAATTTTCGTTGTTTTTTGAGAACCGGAAACCATGTTTGTTTTACCTGGACCTGGGTCCACTCTGCGTAAAGTTCAAACAAGGGAATAAATTGTCAAATATGTTAAGTTCTTGATAAAAGTTGCATTTTCTTTTTTTTTACTCTGCAAAAACTTCCTCAAATGTTTTTAGGTTAGGTACTTCAGTATTTAAGTTTTGGTTGAAGCTAATGTGCATTAATCAGAACTTGTAGCAATGTATACAAGTGTTACGTACTTCTCTTATCGGAATGTTATTTTTATTATTTTATTTATACTAAAATTAAACTATAGTGACACACCGCACACGTTTCTTTTTCATATCTGTCATCTTTGAAAACCGCAATGTCGTGCATGTGGCATGCGTCTAAGACTTAATTAATTTATTGTAATCTTTTCCGTGAAATCCGTTTCCAAACAAATTCTGATGTATCTCAATCAATTTAATCTAGAGCTCTTATTATTTTTGTCCAATGATACACTCGTAGACTTTTATTTTTGCTGGTGCCTCTCTGTGAATGTATCTTTTAATTTCCTATACCAAGTATAAAGACTGTAAGCTTCAGGCTATGGGAGATTCTGAAGGTCTTTCGTGAGTTAAAATTATGTATTTTGCCGGAGTAAAAAACCACCAGGTGGCGGATATTTGTACCTCTAAGTCGGCTAAAAAAAAAACATACATACATAAATGTCTGTCTACAGATATTTTTATTTAGTAAAGCAAATGACGGTAATGATAGCAGAGTTGGATATGAATGTTGCATGCAGCAGCGCACAAATTGGGTGGCGGAATTCAGTAAGCGGAAAAATCAAATGATTTATTGTTGGTTTTGTAGGTTTTAAGTTTTTCTCATGTTAAATGGTTTACAGAGTCCGAGTTTGATGAAGGGAAACCAAGTTACATTTGAGAGGTTAGTTTTAGTTTTATAGATGATGGTTTTTTCTTGTTGTCCTTAATTCGTTAATTCGTTTATGCTTATGTACGGAAATAAACATAAAGTAGGTAGATACTTACTATTATTCCACGTATTTACAATCGCTTTAAACAATGCTATAGCCATTAATTTTATAGGGATGGAACTAGTTCCATTCAGAGATCAGAGTCATAAAATATTTTATCCATCATTTTTTCATTAATTATTGTCAAATAATGTACCAGAATGGTAGATTTTACTCATTTTTTTTTAATAATTTTTACACATTAATCAACAAATTGAGCATGGTTTCAGTAGGTAATGTGCTTCATTATTTGTAAAAGACTTGTGGTCAAAAAAGACACAGATTGCACAATCACTCTCGACTTATATGCCTCCCGCATCTTTATAAATCAGAAAATGCGTTTTTTTGGTGACCACTTGGTTTTGTTAAATTTAAGGCAGTAAAATATTAATTTTCTCAAATTTCAGAAGACCTTTTCTTGTCTTGGTATCATAAATTCATTGTTGTACTATATAAATATTTAAAAAGACATCCAACTTACCTCCCTAATAACCAACGAATATATTTTCATTTAGCTAATATCATATCGTCATTTAAATTGCCCTTTGTGGAAATTATTTTCCCTTTTTTAAATTTGCATTTTAATTTTGATAAATTCAAATATTTCAACATTCCTTTTAATTACCTTATAAAATTTTATCTAGGAACCACACACTGCAACTGCAACCAGTAGCATGATGCAAAAAATGCATTCCATATAGAGAGACCTAGTTAAGTGTTAAACCTAAATGTTAAGGTCGACCAGTTTTACCGCCTGTCAATTGCCAAATAAATTCTTTTTCCACCACCAATTCAGATCTCCTATCCTAACCTGTCACATGCACTATAGGGTTACACAAATTCGAAATCACACAGCATCATTATTCGACATGGTAATTTACAACTTCAAATGAACTCGAACTGGTATACCTATACTCCGAGCTTAGGGAACATACCAACACGCGATGGATTACGTGTGTCGTCCATCGGCAGCTTCACCGTTGCCGTCACCATCGCCGTCGCGTCCATCCTTCATCGTTTGTTTGCAATCAAATCTAAGAAGACTTTATTCCTGAGCAAAATAACGAGATCAGACAATGAAACACGTACAGGAGTTCGAGTTGTTGTTTTTCTTCTTCTTTTCCATATACATATATACCCAATTAAACACCTATTATACTCGTATAGCTTCATCAAATAGCCATGACAACTATGATACACATAAGCACCGATCATGCATTACATATTCCTACATTCTGTGTCTTTTGAAGCTCAGAAGAAAACCCATCGAGACCCAAAGAATATACAAATACAAAATGGCCAAAAATTATGTCCAGTTAGCTACCTTATTGCGAAGCCGAAATTCGAGGCACTTCTCGACCTGGTCACATTAATCTTCATTTACGGAATCTTCATTCGAAAATCTATCGTCGTCGTCGGATTAAAGATATTATGTATGAGCTCTTAGCTCGGCTTGGTGACTGTAGATTCATACTAGACCCGAACCATGGACAAAAAATAATGGAAAAACATCACAAGACCATCAAATACAATGCTGCCCATATGCCCACCACCTCCTCACACTTCCGTGCATTGGATCGACTGCTAGTTCATACATACATATGTATATTCGAGTAAGAGACTAGAGATAGATGGAACTCAAGCTACATTAGCCACCAGCAGCAACACTGCACCACAGAGCCATGCCAAGCTATGCCAAATGGATGATGGCCTTTCTCTTTCATTCAGTATGAGAAATAGATGGAAAAAATACAAAAACAACAGAAGAAAAAAAGCCCAGGAAAAACACAAGCTCAAGCTAACGAAAAGGTCTCATCGATGTGGAGTTTTTATAAATGCCAGTGCAACAAAGATTCATAGCACAGAATCGTGTTTGGAGTCGCTTATAGAGTATCCGTCGTCTGTTTTGGTGGCATGTTGTCTTGTGTCCGGAAAATTAATTCCACTTATTGTCGCACCGTGAATTATTGTTAAAATCTTTAATTGTTGTACCGCATATATCAGTCAGAAGAGTGAAGAGTTTTTTATCTAGCTTGTTAATTTAAATTTATTAATTAGTGTGGATTAAAAAATATTGTACATAAAGAAGTATCTTAAACCAAGGATATATGTGAAAGGATATCGAGAATCTTCATCAAGGATTATCAAGCCAATATACAATGTGTTAAGATTCGAATTACAAAAATAAAATAAAATAAAATAAAATAAAATAACAAATTGCTGAATTTATTTTAAATCGTGTAACATTTTGAATTTTAAATTTACAATAAGAGTGAAATAAAATGGGCAGTTTGAAAATTACGTTATTTATTTGCTGGCTGATAATTGGTGAGCTTAAAAAAATCATCTCCTTCCTAATTTTCTATTCAGAATGAATTTAAGAATAAAGATTATTTATGTTTACAAAAATAAAACAACATTTTTAAGACCATTTGAGTCTTTAAATTTATAAATCAATATGTTCATGTATATAATCAGTTTTTTAGTAAATAACCTTAAAAACTTCATAAATAAAAATATTTTTTAAAGCGGAGAATTTTACTCATTTCAAGCAATTTAAAAAAAGTTTATACATTTTAACCAAAAAACACTTAGAGAGACCATTAAAAGTGTCAAAATTGCTTAAGTATTACCGATACTATTTTTCTAAGCTTCAAGCAAAGATTTTCTGTCAGAAACTGTTACGATTTTCTAAGAATGGTATTCTTTTTTAACTTTAACTATGAACTTTTAAAAGATTGGAAACAAAATACATTCATATTTTTGGTGAATAAATGCCAAAACATATACATTTACTATTACAGATAAAATATATGAACAATTGATAACGGTATATTAATCAAAAAACAAAATTGTTAAGCCTGTAGGACCTATGAAACTTCGAAAATAATTGTAGTCGAAGACTTAAAAAGTCTTAAACTCAGGCTTTATTTAAATAATGATTTAGTTTTCATATTTGAAAGGGGTGGAAGTAATATATATTTTTAAACAAAACACCAAAGTATTAGGGTTTATAAACAATGAAGAATTATATTATAAATATAAGGCAAAAGCTAATTTTTTTTTATTAAAATGACATCAGATCAATCGTGTATACAAAAATATGGATTCAAAAATGTAGTCCATTTTTGCTAATTAAAAGACCAAAAGGTTCTTTCTGCCATCATAAAGGATGAAATTTTGTTAACGGAAAGTTAAAACACTTCTTATATGAGATTTTCCAAAAAAAAAAAAAAAAAACAGCTCCTTGATCTTTTTTATTGTTAAAAATATTTATTTAACAACGATTTTGAAACAATAAAAATACATTCGTATAATGTGTGTTAGCTGTTAGTTCTTTATTTTGCATAAATCATCGTATTTTCAATTCCATATTCATCGATGTATGACATTTACAGAAACTTCAAAACTGACTTGTGAATTTTGAAATAGTAGGTATCTAATAAATTGTAAACCGTGAATATAATCGATGCGCATAAATGAAACCAAAAAAAGTTAAGTTTGTTAAAATCGTAAGCAATAGGTCGTGATGTAAAAAAATTATTGTAGCCCTAAGCAAAATATGGAGAAACAAAAACTTACATAGCCCATAGCATTTTTGCTAGTTTTAACTTTCTGTGCATATTTTATTTGTGCTGTGATTATGTATTATAATATATTTTTCTTTTATTTACTTTTGTTTTAGGTATTCTCAGTGCACATGGTCTGGATAAAAAGGAAGACAAATCTAAGGCGGCTGCTGATGATGAAAACCAAAAAATCCAAGTTTCAGAAACTAAGGATAAACGACAAATTGGTTCTAGGGATACTGCATCGTATTCGAATGAAAAACAAGACGATCCCGAACAACCTCAAGAGACTATCTATGGACCAAAACCAAATCATTTTCTAATTCGTCCATTGTCGCCACACGATCAGCAATTGCGCAACTATCAGCCAACAAGTAGGCCACACGTTCAGCAGTTACAAGCGTTAGGACCACAACTGGAGCAAAGTCAAGAGGTATGTAAATCAGATCGGATTAAGATAAAGCGTTCACCCGGTTATTGGTTCCAAGTTTGCCCGTGGAAAATTATGACTTCCTTATAGGATCCCAAGCAATTTTCCTTTTTTTTAATCAAAAATCAAAGTCCTTCTGCGCATCAAATCCTAACGGAATGTAATCTTTAAACATACAATTTTTTCTTTACATAATTTGTAAGATTATCTTTTGTCATGGAAATTATTAGTCTCCCTATTAAGCCATTCTGTAAAGACTGAAAATTGTTGACACCCTCCTCTCCTTCTTTCTTGTCTACAACAAGGCAGCAATTGAGGGTTATAATTTACTAGGCCTTGATGATCCTCCACACGATCTGTCATGGTACTAAATTTATTTAATTCACTTTTTCACAAGCTGTCAATTTCACACCTCTATGAATATATTTTTAAATTTCATCACAACTGTATATACGAATATAGTGTAATGCAGGCTAATTATGTAGAACAAATTATTTAATGATGCGACGACGCGACGTGACGAAAAATCCCGACAAAATGGATCTAGTCTATTATTTTTATTTGTTGTGAAAGTGAAAAGATAAAAGGTTAATGCAATGCCAATCTTATGTGTTGTATATTCAAAAATATAAGTCACAAGCATGAAGCAAAATAAGATGTATATATTAATATTATGTACAGTATATAAAATATACATAGGTAGTCGTACATAATATTATGTATGTATGTATATACAGATTATTCAAGAGGTCTGTGTCGTGACTTGAAGTTCACGTTTCTTCTCCGATTACAAAAGTTTAGCTCAGGGGGGCGATGCGATGATGGTGTAAGTGGAGGAATTTTTCCCGGTCCATTGGCACCGCAACTGACTTTAAATGCGCTGGCGGATGTTTCCAAGCATTTTCTTCTTTGATTTTCATATTCGCATTGTATTAGATTCTCATTAACTCGTTTGTCTTTTGTGGAAACAAAAAAATTAAATTATTTATAAAAAAGTTTATTCGTAAAAATATTCATGCGAAGGTGGCGCGACATAGTTATCTAATGGGAGATGCACAATTATGGACATATCGGATATCTTTGAAATTGATTTTTAATGCATTTTATGATTATAATTTAAACCGTGAGAAGAAGTTATTGAATAGTTTAAAATCAATTAAAGATGCATATTAATCTTATATAAAAAAATGCACACGAAATGCACACTGTGGCGTATACTTAATATTTTCAAGGTGGAAAACTCGTATTAGATGAGAAGAATGACATCCTGTCTTCTGATATTTGTCTATCTGTAATTTTGAATTAACAGCTTTGTAATTTAAAGAGAATATTTTCATACATTTACGGTATATTGTACTTATCTGCAGAATTTTGAATTATAGTATTTTGACTTACTATTTATATTTTTAATGCAGTACTTTTAACCGACCACTTATCTATGTATATTTGAACCCCAGTTTTTGTGCCATTCAAAAAACTAATGTTGTGAAACAATGATCACCCTAATGAACAAATATTATACTCTTTTGCTCTTAATTTTGTTTACAAATATGTAGTAATGCTTACTTATTTTTTCTTTAATTTTTAAAACTCATGAAACTAAGAGAAGGAGACCATTCAGTCCAATTAAGTGCAAATTGCCAAGACTGTGATGCTGGGCTCAGATAAAATCTTACATCATATCAAATAAATTTGTGCCAATTGAATTATAAGGAATTTGTATCATTGATTCAAAGAAAAATGGTCGGTTTAGTAACAACTGTAATTTTCACAAAAAGACAAATAAAAACCTTTCATAAAAACTGTAAAAAACGCTTAAAACGTAACTAAAACGAATAAATTGTATCCGTTGCGGTTGACTTTAAAATTCCTCTGTTGATTCAAAGAGTGTAACAGGTCTTGCATATAAATCACGGGTAGGCTTTATTATTACCATAATAAAACGACTAAATTTAATCTAATTAATTTTGATGAGCTATAAATTATTTAATGACCTTACGCAACAGTTTATTGTCTCTACTATACTAACTACATTTTGATAACAAAATGAGCCGCCTCTTCGTTTACATACATACATATGTACATATTCAATCAAAAATTGAAGCCATCAACACTACAAAGACCACCTCATATCAAAGTCGTTTCAGTTAAATTAAAGCCTCTTAAGTAAATTGTTCCACAAAAGACCTTTCCATTAACCATCATATACAATGTACAAGTATGTACTCGTAAACAACCATCTCGGTTGCCAAAGAACTGCGACAATTTTCGTTTCACATCGTTTCTGTAATTAATTACAAACATGAAGGCAGCCACCTTTTCCCTGCCTCGATTGTGAAATATTTTTGCGAATGGCACACTCATATCCATCAGGCCATGACTGTCATAAGGTGGAAATGAAGTCACATTGTAATACACTCTTGGACTGCAATTATATTGCCACACATTTTATATGTGGTGTGTGAATCGATGGAAAGAGATTCCCATCATGCAGTTCATTTGTCAGCGGTTGAGGAAAAACTCCATCCATACAAAACATGACACAGTGTATGGAGTGCATAATTATTTTGTTTCTTTAGCTTTTATAGGTACTTTCTTCCCACGTATTGTGTTTGGTTTTGATTTAACATTTGTTTTTTTTTTATCTCGTTCCTAAAGATTCAGCACTTTGCCTATCTGCAAGATACAAGTCGCGGTCATCAAGCCAAGGCTGTTGCAGAGGGTAAATCACAAACGCTTGTTAAGAAGCCTTCAACTGCAGCTCAACTACAACAATATGAAGCTGAAGAACAGTACGCTCAACAGCAATTGCAATCGCAAGCTCAAGTAAGGTTCACTCCAGCCCACGGACAATTCCGGCCATCTGAGTACATACCTCAACAGCAGCAGCAAGAACAACAACAGGTGCAATATCAGTCACTGCAAGAGGAGCACTTGTTGAAGCTTATTGAGGAGGAGCTTCAAGCCAGGGCATTGCAAGAGGCTCAAGCCAGAGCCTCGTATTCACAAGCAGGTCCACAAAGTAGACCTGCAGAGCGACAAGGTCTTGTAAACTACCGGTCTAAACCTGAAGAATCTCCCGAATACGCGGGCTATAGCCAAGCCCCACGAGCCGGTCCTAATCAAGGGCCACAATACCTCCCACATCAACAGCAGCAGCAGCAGCAGCAGCACATCAGGGTTCATCCCCAACAGCAAACGCAAAGTCAGCAAGTGAATTTTTACCACGGACCATCGGCGATCAGCTACAGGACTCTTCCAAACCATCCATTAGCTGAGTCATCTCTGGAGAAAGAGATTGAAAAGCTGCTTGCCTCTAATAGACCATCCGGTTCATCCGGTTACCGTCACTCCAGCCCACCGGCTATCCTCGCGAGTCGGTCTCCTTTCTTGCAACCAAAGTCATACTCAACAACAGCTTCACCACCTACTACAGTGGGCCAAGCTAGTCAATACTACTCCCCATCGGTCGTTCAATATAGTGGATTCCAACCATCGCCAACAGCTCCAACTGTAAGTCATGACCATCAACAGCACAAGAAGTACGTTCCAACAGCCTTCTCGACATCTCAACCCCAATATTCCATTGAAACGTCCCCTCCAACCCCGAAGCCAAACAAATCAACTTCATCCAACGGACAATATAGAGTCAAACTTCACACTCACAAATCTAAACCTCAGGGAAAACAAAACCTGGGTCCTGTCCAGTTTTATTATGGTGAATCCAATCAGCAACAGCAGCAACAACAGCAGCAACAGCAACAACAACAACAACAGCAACAGCAACAAGCGCAGGCGCAGGCACAAGATTATCAACAATACGTCGTTCCGGCAGCAGCTCCTTCACAGTCGAGCATCTTTGTGTCACAAGGCACTGGATTACAGCCATCCCCCCAAAAAACGAAGGTTCAGAGCAATACCAAACAAATAGAATTACCACCCCCAGACGGCAAGCCAATCACTCAAGCTGAGTTCCAGGCTCTTATTGATGCTGGATATCCAGTGCAAGCCGTGCCCATACCAGTTCCAGTTCCTTATGAGCAATACATTAAGGACCATCCTGAGTATGCAGGAGAACAGATTGAGATCCCTCATCGTCACTCACAACGTGGTGCTCCAAGTGGTGGTGAGGCAGGGGCTGTTACATACTTGAGACCCATATCGAGTGAACGGCAACATCAACAACAACAGTCGCGTCATCCGCGAGAACAGAAAGAAGAAGTTACTCCCGGAAAGAACGAATCTTCGTAATTAACAAGTGGTGCACATGCACTTTGTTCCTTGTGCTGTACTTAGTTTACCAGTTTAAATTTAAATTGTTATTTATATTATTCATATTACATTTATATTAGATGCCTATGACGTAGTTTGTAGGTACATATGTACATCGAATACATCGAATTTTAAAGAATATTTTTGTTCCCATTGGTGTTAAATAGATTCGTTCTCTAGACTATTATCCTTAAGACACCAATTTTTACGATTTCTTCTAAGAAGTGGAAAACAGAAATTTTTTATTAGCTGAAAATTGAAATTAAATAAATTTTTTGAAATATTGTAGTTTGTTTCTTTTTATCATTTTTTTTATTGCTTTATCGTCTTATTACAACTTTGATCATCCAGATCTAGCAATGTAATTTTTTTTAAGGAATGTAATCATTTAGAATAGGTAAGCAATGAAAGGGAATGTAATCATTTTAAAACTGCATTCATTGAATTTACTTTGAGACTGTAACTTTAAATTTTGTAATTAAGCATTAAAAAGATTGCAGTAAATGTTGCTTCATGATCATTTGACTGCAATCACTGAAGACATCATGTCAGTAAGAACAGTAAATGATCGGGCGTCAAATATATAAGTTTTAATTGTTAAAGTAGAGTAGAGTAGAGTAAAGTAGCTTATGATATTTATGTAAGACCAAGAAATATTCTATCCATCCAAATTAGTTGTCAGTAATGATAAGAATATTTTGTCTTAGTTTGGCTTACCGTAATTAATAAATATTTGTCAATTCATTGATTTATTTCAAAGCCAATTTTATTTGACAAGTAAAGATTGATTTGTTTCAGCCACTGGTGAACCTGCTTCTGTCATCAGGGCTTTGATTTCTTCAACATCTAACTTCTTTGCACTACAAATATCTTTTAAAAGATCTTGAAATTCATCAAAATCTAACCGCCATTTTCTGAAATAGAAACAATTAATAAGATCGCATACAAATTTATAAATAAATTGCTATTAACGACTTGAATTTCATCCATGCAAAGCCAGTATCAGTTGTAGTAAAAACTTTCCGCAAAAGTTCTGATTTTGCAAGCCAAAAGTCAATTTGGGAAAGTAAAATTGCTTCGTAGACTTCATTATCAATATCAAGTGGATTTATTGTATAATTTGAATATATTTTAAAAAGTTCTTCAAATGTTTTAGGAGTTGAAACGTTTTCTTCATCAGCCATTATTATGTATGGACTCGTATATGTAATGTAAATTTAAAGTATTTTTTAACTTAAAAATAATTTTGGCATTAGGTTTATAAAATTGAAAATTTGAATTAAAATAGTTTTATTACTTTTAAGGTAGATGAAAAATACATATATATTCCAATTTTTTGTAGTGAAGTTTACCATCTTACTTTTTTATTAATTAAAATATAAAAAGTATTTAACGACCCCATCTGTTCTTTGAAATCAGCTTGTAGAAGTAACAAAAATTAAAATTCGTTGCGTATTTAACTTTGACGCTGCAGCTGCAGTGGCACCATTGTGTTTAGCCAGTGTGAGTTAATTTTATACAACCGCTACTGTGACACACTCGCTTGTCAAAAACGAAAAACGTCAAACGTGGAAAGTGCATTTTTCTTCTAATCCAAATAAACAAGCAAAATGAGAAAAAGGAAAAACATTTAATTTGCTCTTCATGAAAATTTAAAAAACAAATAAAATTCGTCAAAATGAAAACTGAAAAACCTGCTAAACCCGAGATTACACGACCTTTTAAACTATAAGTAGATTTAAATTAACTTTAAGCACCTAAATCTTATGTTTTTCCCTCTACCAACACAGCTCATCAAATTGTAAGCCTCACCGGAATAAGTTTCGAGCGAAGGAGTATTATCGTGAGTAAAATTGTTTGATTCTAGTTAAAATAAGAGAAAAAATCGTCCATTTCATAGGGCTTCGTTGAATTAACAATTGTTCCCGCCAAGGAAAATCTACACATAATTCGGTTGAATGCCCAACAATGTCGCATCTATCGCGTGGTATTGAACGATGTTTGCGAGGCAAAGTTCGTCTACTTCGACCCGTTCATGAATGTCTGCCAGGCCGACACAAAAACGTAAGTATTTCTAACCCCAAACCCTGATAAATAAAACCCAATCTCTTTATTTTAGTCGGTCTTTGGAGACATTTTCCAAGCACCATTTAACTGCTGCTCAGAAAACTAATCCCGATGTCAACGCAGGAGAACTTATAATCGAGGTTCCACCGGAGGGTTTCCACATGATCCAAGAAGGTCGAGGTCTCCGCATTGGAATTGAATTCTCAATTGAAAACCCCAAGGGAGGTATACACTTTGTTATACCTCCTGAAATCGAAGGCCAGCCACCTACACCCAATTCTGCCCACATGTTCACTTATGGTCATGAGAACTCTACAAGACTGTGGTTTCCTTGTGTCGATAGTTTCGCCGATCCGTGTACCTGGAAGCTGGAATTTACTGTAGACAAGCTACTGACCGCGGTATCGTGCGGAGAACTTGTTGAAGTAGTGATGACACCAGATCTTAGAAGAAAAACGTTTCACTATTCACTCACGACTCCAGTTAGTGCTCCAAACATAGCTCTGGCTATTGGACCCTTTGAAATCTATGTTGACCCACACATGCACGAGGTAACTCACTTCTGCCTACCACAATTGATGCCGCTGCTGAAGAACTCTGTTCGGTACATGCACGAGGCGTTTGAGTTCTTCGAAGAAACACTGTCTACGCGATATCCATTCTCGTGCTACAAGCAAGTATTTGTAGATGAGACTGACGTCAATATCGCCGCGTATGCCACTTTGAGCATTGTGTCCACACATTTGCTTCATTCTATAGCAATAATCGATCAGACATATGGAACTCGAACGGCCATGACCAAGGCCATTGCTGAGCAGTTCTTCGGTTGCTTCATAACAACTCAGCGATGGTCAGATACCTGGTTGGCAAAAGGCATCGCGGAGTACCTCTGCGGATTGTATTCGAAAAAATGCTTTGGCAACAACGAATACCGACAGTGGGTTCAGAAGGAAATGGCCGCTGTGGTTCGGTATGAAGAGCAATATGGAGGAATCATTCTTGATTGTAGTCAACCCCCAGCTCCATTACCAGTCTCCACAACAAATCCTGCCAATGCCGCAAATAAGTCGCAGGAGGTACCTCATTATTTCCCAATTCAAAGTTTGCACACCGTATCGCCAAAGTACATAGAAGCTATGCGACGTAAGGCTCACTTGGTAATACGCATGTTGGAAGATCGAATCGGACAGGAACTGCTGCTCCAGGTCTTTAACAAACAGTTGGCTCTGGCAACAAATGCTGCCGGCACAAAAATCGGCAATGGACTCTGGCATCATCTTCTGATCTCCACGAACATTTTTATTAAAGCCATCTTTACCGTAACGGGAAAGGACATGTCTGTATTCATGGATCAATGGGTGCGCACCGGTGGTCATGCCAAATTTTCTCTGACTTCGGTGTTCAATCGAAAAAGGAATACAATTGAGTTGGAAGTGAGACAAGATTCGGTCAATCAAAAGGGTGTCAAAAAGTACAATGGAGCACTTTTAGTTCAATTACAAGAATTGGATGGCACATTCAAACACATCCTACAGATTGAGAATACGGTAGTGAGATCGGACATCACCTGCCACTCGAAGAGTCGACGTAACAAGAAAAAGAAGATTCCTCTTTGCACTGGCGAGGAAGTAGATATGGACTTATCTGCAATGGATGATTCTCCAGTGCTATGGATTCGACTCGATCCAGAAATGATTTTACTCAGAGATTTGAATATCGAACAACCAGATTTTCAATGGCAATTTCAATTGAGGCACGAACGGGATGTAACGGCTCAATTCGAAGCGATTGCAGCACTTGAGAAATATCCCACGTCGGCAACGAGACGAGCGCTCACCGATACTATCGAGAATGAGAGGTGCTTCTATAAGGTGCGGTGTGAGGCAGCACACTGTCTAACTAAGGTGATTTCTTTTTTCTGTTTTGCATGCTTTTTTTATTTTGTTAATTATTCATAGGTCGCCAATGCAATGGTTACATCATGGAATGGACCACCGGCAATGTTGAATATTTTCCGAAAGTTTTTTGGATCTTTCAGTGCACCGCATATCATAAAACAGAATAATTTTTCAAATTTTCAGCATTATTTTCTGCAAAAAACTATTCCAGTTGCGATGTCAGGTGAATTGTTTAATCTTTTTATTTAATCGGTTCTTTAAAACATGGCTAAACGATATTCTAAAATTAATTTGTACAGGTCTTCGCACATCACACGGAATTTGCCCACCGGAAGTTATTCGCTTTCTATTGGACCTATTTAAATACAATGACAACACGCGTAATCATTACTCTGACAACTACTATCGGGCTGCTTTAGTTGACGCTTTGGGTAATTCAATTACTCCAGTTGTGTCTGTTGTTTTACAGGGTGCACCCATTACTTCAGAAAATCTCTCAGCCGATGCTAAGTATGGTTTAAAACAAAGGATCCTGAATAAAATTATCTTCGGAATTTTCCCCTTTCACAGTTTTACACTGTAAGGCTTTTAAAAAAAAAGAAAAATGTTCACTCTATTGAAAAAATATGTGTGCCCTATATATAATTCACAGTTCTTAATTTTTTAGAAGTTAAAAATTCCGAGGAAATTTTATTCACGATAGTCCCCCAAAAATGTGTTTTTTGATACAAACCCAAATTCACAGAGTTGTCTTAGAAGAAGTCACTCGGCTGTTGAACCTGGAAAAACATCTTCCCTCTTACAAATACACCGTGTCAGTATCCTGTCTTAAAGTAATTAGAAAGCTTCAAAAATGTGGGCATCTACCTTCGCTGCCAAAAATCTATCGGTGTTATGCTGCCTACGGTCAGTATATTGATGTTCGTATAGCTGCAATGGAGTGTCTAGTTGATTTCGTCAAAGTCGATGGCCGATGGGAGGACTTAGATCACTTGGTGAACCTTCTGGAATCAGATCCGGATCCTGCGGCAAGACATGCTTTGGCACAGCTTCTCATTGAAAATCCACCCTTTACTAAAATGCAACGAAGTCGTCTAGATAAACCAGAATTAGTCGAGCGTATTTGGAAAAATATGAAGTAAGTTTCGTAGCAATACCATCAAATATCATTCGTATGTTCTCCTTTTTTTCTTTCAGCAACAACTTATCGCATGATACAAAGCTCCGTTGTGACATGGTCGATTTGTACTATGCATTGTATGGGATTAAAAAACCAATTAGTTTGCAATCGTCTGATGTTTCGGGCATGTTTAAGGAGTTTGTCAAGGAATCTGCCCCTAAAGTTCGTTCGATAAATCAGGAGTTCAAGCCCTTTGAAAGCGATTCTGCTCGAGAAACACCAGAAGTTGCAGGTTCCATAAAAAGGTCGGCATCCGAAGCATTCGACGAACCTCCTATCAAACTAGAAACAGATGAAGTTAAGGCTGAGCCATGCGAAGCCGAAGTAGAAGTTGATGGCAAATCGTCAAATGTAATCGTAGACAGTGAAGTCTTAAGTGGTAGCGAAGCAAAAAGGCTTAAAACAGAATACTACTCCGACAATTCAACATCGTTACCTGGTGCACTACCAACACCGGGACCGGTTGGCTTTGAACCAGGAATGTTCAAACACGAAGATGATAGCAAATCAAAATCTGATAATTCATCGAAGGTAATATTCGAAATGAATAACAATTGTTTTCGGCTTTATTTATTTTCAATTTCTAAATCATAGACGAAGAAGAAAAAGAAGGATAAAAAGAAACATAAACACAAACACAAACATAAGCATAATAAGGATAAAGATCGTGAGAAAAAAGAAAAGAAAGATCCTAGTTTTACTCGGATTCAAGCTAAAGAAGAAACACCCGAAACTTTAAGTTCTGGTGATAGTTCAAGCAACAGCAATCCACCGCTTAATTATACGTAAGAATTTAAAGAGCGTATATATTATTACGTGGCTATTCTATTATGGTAATTTTTATTCTAGGAACTTTTTTTAAAAGTAAATAAATAAAATATACATAAGTGAAGCGAGCTCTTCAATCAAGGGCGACGTTTAAAACAGTTGTTTTATTTTTATTCATTTTTAATTATTTCTGTAAATAAATAAATTATTTAATATTTAACAAATAAATTAATCGGATTCGTAGAAATTCAATTGCACAGCGATATTAAGTTTTCGACCTCAGATACAATTTAATATAATGTTTCGCATTTCATTAAGTCCTTGGGCAAATTCTTATATTCCACTGACTGTTATTTAACTTCGATTTAAGATGAAGTGAGCAATTGAACTGACCAGATGGAACATGTGGCCGAAATTTTCAAAGATTATAATTAGTTAAACCCGACAAAATCAATCAAAAATAAGCCTTAGAAAATATAGAGATATAGTTAAGCCATTTTTTATTTTAGTTTTGAAATTATTTAAATGGAGTTACCAAGACAGAAATTAAAAAAACAACATTACATTTCACCCACAAAAATATCTGAATGAAATTATTATAAAAAAATGGTTTTAGTTTTATTCAATTTATTTACATTATTCATTATAATATAAGTGTATAAGTTCAATAATATAATAATAATATTTTTGTTGTCTTTATTTTTGTTTTATATTCTGTAATGCAATACTCTCATACTGTTGTATTAGAAACAATACCTAAGAATGAGTGTTTCTTTTTATTATACGCTTTTTTGTTTTTTAATCTAAACCGGCACTAAATATTTATGTTGCTGATTTGTTTATAATGAAAACAATATAATTTATTTTAACTTTTTATTTGTTTATTTTGAAAATGTATAACTTTGTAATATTGTTGGTGTATTTATGATGATGAAGAAAAAATAAACAAGAATAACATTTTACACAAAACTTAATAGACAAGATTCTTAAGTTGCAAAGAGAAAAGTCCTTAGTGCCGACTTTATTTTCATGCTCCAGTTTGTAAAAAAAAAAAAAAAAAACTACAGAATCAATCAAAACTAAACAAACAAGAAAACAAAAAGCAAAAGTCTTTAATAAAAACTATGCGATAGCATGTATTTACTTAATCGAAAGTCGTTACAAAATCGTCTAAGCTTGACCAGATACAAAAATTGACAAATTTGCAATTATTTAAGAATCTTTCGAAAGCACTAAACAATTATTATTATCTAAGACAGCAAGTAAACATTCTTTTAAGCTAAAATATAATTATAATTAAAAAAGAAAAGAGTATAATGTATAACAAAACACATGTCTCTCACGGTATACACTTTTTCCTTTTGATTTATTTTATTTAATGTGAACATTTCAATCAACAATAAGTTATTTTTTTCTCAGATTCTTTTTTTTTGGTAAACAATTTTCTTAACAAAAATAAGTAAGTAGTATTTGTTTTTGAAGTTGTATAGTTTAATTTAATTTATGTGTTTTTTTGCCAACAACTTTAGCTGCTTATTGTTTTTTGTTCGAATTTCGGATTTTGCTTGTTTTGTTTTTGTTGTAATATCAAAAAAGGAATGATAAAAAATAATGATTAAATATTTTACATTGGGCCGTCTATGGCACTAACTTTAAGGCGGAAGTAGTATACCGCTCGTGCGAAGAGAAATGTTGAGATTAGAAAAGCGCCAACATACGCGACGAAAACTCCTCCGTGTTCCTGAAAAGATTCTCAAGTTAAATCTTGTTTGATAATGGGAATTATAGCTTACTTTGGCATATGAATATGTTCCAATGGTGGCACCAATAGCGATCAGAAGAAACACAAAACCAAACACCGAAAAGATTATACCACGACCACGAGCAAACTTTGAGCCAACCGATGAAACTTTTCGGCAATGAGGACAACGGGCCAACGCATTGGTGAATGTATTGAACTAAATGAAAAAAATAATATAAGGACATGTTTATAGATTTTATGCGTGTATGATATTTTAAAGAAAAACCAAGTTGCCAAGGAACTCTTAATTTTCTATCGACTGAGTTGCTGAAATTCTTACCAAAAATGTATCCGAACAATGACCGCAAGTAACACGGCACATGCCAGGCATTGCAGGCACTGGGGGTGTAACTGGACTGGGTGCCAGATTGATTATTCGCTTGCAATTTGGTCGTGGGCATGCAATTCGTTGTGATGAACTCTTGCAAATCAACAAACAATTGCATGGACAGCGTACGTACTTTTTTCCCGGTGGAGCATTACGGATTGGCTACAAAATAAAAAATATTGCTTCAATTAATCAATAATCAAATATAATTTTTGTGTTAACTTACTGTTGCTTCATTACACTGACCACATTTGACAACATGCTGCTCACGTTTGGTTGTTATGTCAATCATACTCTGACATACCCGGCATGTGACCATAGGAACACCTCCACTGGCCGCCTGTTGGTATGGCGGGGGCAATTCATCTGGACCAATCGATGACACCACGGATGGGGCCACACCTCCTTCAAATCAAAAATATAGTTTACATTAAGTAAATGATATAGTTAATGTCAAATATAATATGCCTGTAAAAATTGAATATTGTTTTTGGATATTAAAAAAAAATAAGGTATTTTTTTGAACACTGGTTTTGAAGTAGGAACTATTTGAAACTTTTTTTTTATCAACTTTGATAAAAATTGTTGAATATAAGGACACCGAAAATTCCAACATAAGTTGTCACATTTTCTAATTTGCTTGAGCTTTTTTGAATTTGATTCTTTCAAACAAATAAATATAAAATAGACATGCTCATACATTTCAGTAACCAAAACCCGAAAGCCTGTTTCATACAAAACAAATGTTATTTGAAATTAAAACTAATGTTGCCGCTGACATTTGACCAATCACTTCCCGAAGGTTTTTTGTCGTAATCAAAAAGTCTTATTATCAACAGCTTCTAAATAAAATTAATTAATTGAAGCCAAATTGCGATAAGTTTATTTTGGATAGAAAATTGTTGGTGTTAGTTTTTTTAAATTTTAATTATGATGAACTAATATAAAGAAACATTTATTAGAACAACCCTTCAAGACAGGTATTTATAATATAACTGAAATAGTGTCACGCAATTCACACCGCTAAGTAAACGTTGTGGTTTTACCTTTTTTGTAATAGAGATTCATCTCGATTGATTTCGCAGAATGAGCTCAATAATAAGCAGCTTGATATGAACTGATTAAAGATAGATAGTTGACAAGAGTATTGCGAGCAAAAAGAATTTCATCACTGTTTGTTTGTGTTTGTTTTATTTTTTCTTTCTTTTTTTTGCTAGTTTATGAAAAAAAGTAGTGATATCAATATATTTCAATGTTGCCGAAATCATATTAAGAATCTTTAAAACAATTCGATCTTTTGTTGTTGATTTTTTTTTCTTCATATTATTTAATCAAAAAATACTTGAACATAAATATAAGTTAGTTAAATAAATGATGAATAAAAAATATTTTGCTCTCAAAACCTATTAAATGTTTTTTTTTAGTCAACTTGTATGTTATATCGATCAATGTGTGTCTCGCACGCTCAAGAAAAGCATATTTAAAAAAAATATTTTATTTCTAACTTAATGTTAAGTTTATAATCTAAATCCTGTCTTAAATTTAAAATAAGGCTATTAAAAATCCTATATTCAAAAGCAGAATTTCATGCTGTTTTCTGTAAATTTTTTGTTCAAGTCATTATGGATCTGTTTCAAATTTCCATACAAAAAAAATAAATCACAGATTCGTTTGGGTGATGTCAGACCTAAAAAATTATATTCAACGATTATTTATTTTAGCTATTTAGATTATTTTTGCAAAATATGAAAATTCTTCAAAATAGATTACGGACCATTTGTCTTTTTTTCTGTAAACTCGAACTAAAAAAAAATTAAAACTAGGCTTTTAACCAGATTAATAAAAAATGATTTAGTTTTCTCGGTTCCGAAGTACCTATGTATTTTATGGTCTTCATTTATCTCAATAGATTTTTACAAAGGTTTGTGACTTAGTCTTCTAATCTCGTTATTTAAAAAAAAATAATTGAATCACATATTTCATATTGTTATCTCTACAAGATCAAAAAACTAGGGACCTCTTTATGAAAACAACCTAATCGCATTAATTAGAGCAAGTTCATACGACCTACCATATTCAAGCAATCTTTGAATGGTTATTTCATTTAAAAATATTTCTGACAGGGGGGCTGGAAATTCGATAAGACAGAAGACTTGGTACCAAAAGTATCATCGCCGCACCGCATTCTTATCAAACATTCAAACAAGCAGAACGAAAATAGCAGCAATTAAATAAAGAAAAAATATATGACCATCATCAGAACTAGCACCTAAACCAGCACTATCACACAATAATATAATGCGAGAACTTTTAGCTTCAGCTTCAGCGCTTCTGTTGCTGGAGTTGGATAATACACAAACAATGGGACGCATTGAGAAAAACAAATCAATGTACCACGCTGATGAGTCATGTCGTGCGATAGGAGATTGACGGAGCGAGCGCCATCGGTAGGAACAAAAAAAATAAAACAAAAAGCAAACCAAGTTGATATCGAATACACCGAGATTGAATATCGCTGATTTTTCTGTTTCTGGTTTGAACGCTATCAGCTGTATCTCTATCTAGAGAAAGTGAGATTTTATTTCATTGTAGTTTGCAGCATTTTGCGTTTGCGGCTACTATTAGCTAATTGGCAAAACGCACTTAAAGGGTTTCATTGCAATAAAGTTCAATAACCAGCACAATAAATTTATATGCGAATTATAGCATTTACTTTATCTAATGATGCAGGTTCTGAACTTTTGATGGAGAGAATTTGAAGAATATTTTTAATTGATCTGACATACCTGTGCTAGGATTCTCAGAGCCTTCGCCGGCAGCCGAGTACATTTTAGCTTCGTCGTACTCTCCGCCGGGGAGCAGTGCTTTGTTTTCACCGTCTGCCATGGTTTTGCTTGTTTTATTCTTTCCTTCTTAGTTATTGTAGCTCAGCTAGACTTTAGGAGCTTAAATTATCAATTCCACGAGAACGAAAAAAGATTTTCTTTTTATTGCAGTAGCAATGGCGAATAGGGTTTTCTTATTCTTTCTTCCTCTTTGTTGAAGTTTCCTCCCTAGATATTCCCGAGATTGGAATGTATATTTTCCCGTGCCGCTGTTGATCAATGCTATAAGGAAAAGTTTTCTTGAAGAATTTTCAGTTTTTAAATGTTCGTGTTTCAGTTTATGTATCTTTAAAACGAAATAAAATTATTAATTGCATTTTTAGTTGCAGGGCAAATTTTTTTAGGAAAATTAATCACCTTTTAACACCAAAAACTACTTGCGAAATAGGAGAATCATGAAAAAGTACCAACAAGAACAACATGAACAAAACGAAGTAAACAAATGTCAGAAAATTGGTAAGCCATCTGAACGTAAATGAAGGAACTAATAAGGGGTAGACTCCATTGGGTCTTTGCTGTGTGTGGCCTGGGCTTGTCTACATTTAAGACTTGAAATGCTGTTTCAATAATTGCAGAATCTCATTCGTTTTTGCTCATAGACCTTGCTAATATATAATGAGGAAAATAATTGTCAGATTTTTCTTTTAAAACATAGTTGAGAACAAGGTACCTACTTCAGTGTCAAGTTGCATAAAAGCTTAAAGATCATAAAAGTGTATTTCGTCCTAACATTTGTTAAGAAATTACGCCAAGTTTATTATCAGTGATCGTCCTAAATCCGTGACTATTCCAGCTCGTATTGAATTTTTGGGTGTATTGTACATAAATTCGCTCTACTTTTCATAGAGAATTTCCATGGAAACTTAAAAAAATCTCTTCAGTGAAATATTGTTCAAAATCTGAACCTTAAAAACTCGCATTACTTTTTCTATATTTTTATTCACTGAGAAAATATATGTATTCGTCTATATTATTGTTAATATTTCGTGGTTGTTTTTCACAAACTTCATCCATCATCCAAACTGAATGCATTCATTCTAGTGATGCCAATAAACTATTTAATTCCTTCTATTACCTTTAATCTGGCAACATCATTTCCATGGCATTTTATCCCAAACAACACACAAGAAATTTCTTTTAACAGACTTTTCTTTGATTTTTAATTAAAATTTTTGTTTTAAACTTGAAAAGAAGCAACTCAACATCTTAAACTAACTTCATTGGTAAGTTTTAATTGTAATTATTTGCGAAGATATATTAAATATTTTCTAATGCGTCGTGTTCCACGCGTTTTGCACCGCAGTATTTGAAGCAGAGCATAAGCAAATAGCGAGCAGCACAGAATACGATGATTTCATTTCTCCTTGGTTTTTGATTTTCTCTATCTATCTAATGTCAATATAAAACAAAAGAAAAACCAAATAAATTTTCTCTTTTAATTTTAATTGTTGCAAATCACCTGTTAATAAACAATATTCTATTGTTCAATCAATCGAAAATAGTTTGAACTCGAATAGGCTTTGGGGTTGGCAAGAGCAAGGCCCAAGCCAAGGGACTGCGTACATCCAATCAGTAATCAGCAACCAACAACAACAAAACAAATTCACGTTTTATTCACAGAAAAATGGACTCACCTCCAATGTTTAATAGTGTCGAAGATGAATGCAGATACTGGAAGGAACGGGCAAAGCTTTACCACAAAGAGTAAGCCAATCCACATTTCTCCGAACTATTTCTTATCTAATTGGGTAACTTGTTGTAGATGGACAGATGTGAAGCAAGAATTCGATGAGTATGTTGAACAGTCCAGGCAAATGGAAGCCGAAATGGACGCAACATTAGAACAGAAACAGAATGCCATCAAAGATCTCAGATTAAAAGTAGCAAATTTAGAAAAAGAAAATGATTCGCTGCGGGTGAGTAAAGATTTAGTTTTTATTTTTAAGTTAGTTCTATATTTTACGATTGCATAATTGCTTTTTTCATTAACAAAAACAATCAGATGAAACAAGATTCGCATATAATTGAATTTGCTAATGTTGAAAAGCAATTGGAAACTGTAAAAAACGAAAGGGATTCAATGAAGCAATACCTGCGACAATTGGAACAGAAAAACGACGATCTCGAGCGTGCTCATCGGATATTGAACGAGAGCATTGCCTATTTCGAAACTATGCTTGACAAGGAATACGAAAAGAATGCCTTACTTGAAGTGGAAGTAGATGAGAAGGAAAAACTACAAGTTAAGCTACAAAGGCTGATGGATGAAACAAGAGGCAAGTAAAAGTTTATTTTTATTTTTTATATAACAAACAAAAACAGAACCAAAATATTTTCGATTATAATAGGGGTCATTTTGGTATTTAAGTTGTTAATCAATGGCCAATTAGACCGTTCTGGATTGACTTAAAATGAAAAGTTTTGTCTAGTGGGTATTTAATTGTGTTAATACATCTGTCTGGGTTATTATTATATATGCATGTTTTTCGACTTTGTTTCTGTGTGGCTAAGTCTAAAATTTTTCCTGGTAAAAGAATAAATGTTTCCACCTGTTGGTTAGTTCTGTTGGTCTCTAATCACAGGTTATAATATAATAAACCTGTATCTGAAAATTTTATAAACTTTTTTTTACTTATTTTGTGCATCTCGGTTAAAAAACTTAATTTTTTGGGAGGTGTTCTATTTGAGAAACAATATTCAAGTCGAAGAGGAAATATTAACAATGTTCATATATCTAAGTCCCTCATTTAAATCGACTGCAGGCGCTATTTAAATGGGATTGGATTAAGTCGTAGATACCTACCGTGTATAATTTTAGAGTATTGAATTATATCCTCATTCCTTGCACTGAAAGAAAACTCCAATCTGAACGTGATTAGCAATTTATAAAAAGACAACACAAGTTATACAACTGCTTCAATACGTTAATGTACCACAACCATTTTCACAAATATGTATGATTGTTTTTGAGGGTTGAATGCAATCCAGTACAACTTTAACAGACATCGATTTTTTCACAAAATATTTAGGTATGTTATGCTATAAAAATCCTAGACAAATGCCAAACATGTTATCGAATTTCATTTTGCCTGTTTACTGTGTTCACAAATGCTTGATATTCTTTTATTTGCACAGAAGCAAATAGGGTGAAATAAATGATGTTATCATAGGTTAGTTACATCGTCATGTGTTAAGTGTTTTTTTTTTTTTTTGTCTGGAATAGAAGCATGTACAAAGAGAGTGTGTCGGTGTTCTTCGCATAGATACACTTGTTAATGTTCTATTTTGGAAGGGATTATGTTAAAAGTTCAGTGTGGAAAATTTTAAGGATTTATTTTTATTCAAAGTTGACAGAGAGAAATGTACGCAAATGTATTTACGTATTTTAATTCAAGGCTTCCTTACTGTACATATGTATGTAAATAGATATAAACGAATAGACTGAGGTATAGTTTTAACTGCGTCATATGATAATAAAGAAAAGAAATTCGGCACCGCAACGTTCATAGTTTATAATCACGCGACGATCTGAGTTTTATTTTAATTAAATCAACTTAAACAAAACACTTTTCGCTTTTTCATTTCTGTAGGCATAGGACAAAGAAAAACAATATTTATTGAGCAAAAAATGTCAAGGAGTAAAAGTGAGCGGTGTTGTTAGTGAAGAAAACTGAAACGTTATTTTGTTCTTAGTTTAACCTTGTGTTTCTAAATTTTCAATTTTTTAAAAATATGCATCTATCTTTCATTTTAGATTTAAAACAAGAACTGAATATTAAAACACGATATCCCAGTACCACACCGAATGGCGTTGCTGAAAGTTCAGTGCTATCAGAAAATCTAAGTAATCCGACAATTGCAACCATACCAACTGGCAACAGTCAGTCATCGTTGAATGAATATAATCAAAACTCTTTAAAAAGTAAGATAATTTCATCATTAAAACAAACCAAGCGAGCCTTAAAGATCTCCAAGTCATGTCGCATGTGATCTGATTTTTATTTAAATCAAAAATCTAACTTATAAGAAATAATATTTTACAAACATTTTCATCTATCAAATCCATCCATCTATCCATCCATCGCATTATTATATATTTTAAATTTTATTCATAAAAAATATACTCTTGTAAATTATTTATTATTATGCACACCACACTCATATAAGAATAAAATGCATATATAGCAAACATAATAAAAAAAAACACTATTTTTCGGAAGCAGTTCATTATTCATGTTGTAACTTAAATGTTGTGTAAATGGATTCTATTTCTCTCAAAGAAGAGCTTCTTTTGTTTTGCTTAAATCGAATGACGTTTTGAGAAATTTCTTTCAGATCCAGACAATATGCTGAATGGAAACGCTGCCGCCATGACTGCAAGCTCCCGCACAACAGCGTTGAATATTGTTGCTGATATGTTGAGAAAGCTAAATGTGAGTACTGAATATCAAAATATCTATTGGAATTGGTATGGTTTTGGGAAATACGTTAGCTAATTTTATATTCCTTGCAAGCGTCCTGCACGTACATGCATACTTATATTATTGTTTTGTTTTTATTTTCTTTCCCAAAAATGCTGTTTTTCAAATATTTTCTTTCAGTTGGATAAAACACTTTTATGTTCACGTTGTAGTAAATTTCGTTGCATTTGCAAAGAACAGAGCGCGCTTCAAGATGATAGTAATATCTTAAATGCCACTAGCAGTAGCAGTCGAACGAGCATGTGTTTCGAATCGACCAACAGTAACCAGTCACTTAATTCACCAAATATTTTTAAACGATTTGCACAACGTTTCAGCGGCGATTTTCAATGTACTTCGCCATCAGTCACATCTTCCAATTCAACTATCGATGATCCAAGCAATGTAACCAATTTTATTTTGTTTATACATAACCTTCTCTTTGCATCTTCACATTACCGGCCTTTTTTTAAATTGTTTTTGTAATAGAATTGGAAACAGTGTGTAACATAAAGATTTTTGAACACGTCTCCAAGCAACTTCTACTACTACAAAATATTAATTTTAAAGTATCCTATATTCTCTTCTAAATTTTACACATTGCATCTCAAAAAAAGAGCATCCGATTCTTCTGTACTAACCTAAATGAACACAAAAAACATCTAACGTGCTGCGACTGTTTATTGTTTTATCAAACTGAAATGGAATATTTGCTTAACTAAACCCATCTTTAAGTGTCGAACTAACCAAAGCTTCCATTTAAGATCCTATTACTTGTAATGCATAAGAATGCTAAATTCTCTTCTTTTTTTTTGTAGGCTATGGAAACAAAGCTGAAAGCCTACCGTGAACAGCCGCCAAGCATGCAACCGCGACAATGACAACTAGCCAGAGTACATCACCCTGTTGCGGATAATTGCGCTGCTTAAAAATTACCCACGTCAACAGAGGTCTTGTACTGTGTGCGAAGTGTCCTCCAATAAGGATATTAATTGTTTTCATTTGTATTATAGGTACTATTTATTTTTTGTTTCAATTTCATTTAGAAGAAGAAGAAAAAAGTGTTTTTTAATTCAGAGACGCAATTCCATGATGGGAATTCCAAACAAAAAAAGTGCTTTTGTGATTTATTTAATTTTTATGCGATGACGCCTGGGCTTGGGGGAGCGAAAGACTAAAAATGTTTTTACCACAGCAGACAACTTATTTTATATATATTTCGCCTAAAACAATGAAAAAACTCTTAAGCTTAATTTTCGATGTCTGGCAGAACTAACTAATACTGGTTATTAGTTTCTATAAGTATCTGCTAGATAGAAATAATGGCAACACTGGACAAAAAAATATATATAGTTAAATAAAAAAAAACAACTGATACTGATGATCATTCGATGATATAAAAAAAAGAAAGAATGGATAGACGTATGAGATAAAAAAAACACATAGGATATAATAATAGAAGTAGTGCAAAGCAGGACTTAAATTTAGAGAGAGAGAGTATTTCCTAAGCATTATATAAGCCTATGAAATAATTTTAACTCATAAATAGAATATCTATAATACTGTATAACCCCAGCAATTATATATGTGTATACAAAAAAAAAATCAAAAGAATCCTTCCTATGTGTTTTAATTTGCCTTATGAAATAAAAAAAGAAAAAAATCCACAAAGGGATATTTATGTATTAGGCATGATGTACAATTTTATTTTAAAACAATGAGAATCCTTTTTAAAATCTAAATTATATTTAAAAATAAAAATGTTAAATTAAATAATATAAAACAGTTTTATATCAATTTTTCGCAATGTAAGCCAAAATAAATCACAAAAATACCGTTTCACCCAATGGTAATAAAATAGTCAAAGTGCACGATTGAGGGTTAATTCATCTCATAAAAAGTTTTAGAAATCTGAAAATTTCTTGTCCATGAAGACAATAAATATTTGAAAGGAAAATTATCAACCAAAATACCGTTATTTACGATTAGAATTTTTTACTTTTTATCGTTACACGCTTCAAGGTTTTCCATCTAAATTATACATTACATAACTTTGAGGAGTCTTGTTGGGGTGTATATTTTTTTGAAACCCACTTTCAGAAAAAATAATTATATTTACTCATACATTGATATATTAAAACATGTGACTTCTATTTGATGTGTTGACTTAAGAAACAATAACGTATAAATTAAGTAATATATTTCCCTGAATAATTAAACCAACCTTGAAAGCGCTAAGTCTAGTTATCTGTGTAATTATTCCAGCATATTTCATAATTACAGTTTAAAATAAAAAATTCTAGAATGGAAAAATCTGGACCTCAGGTTGAATTTGATTACAAACAATTTTTATTGTATTAATTTGTATACTGGAATAAGGGCAATCAAATTCTAACAAAAATTTGCATTCGATTATGAAGAGAACATCACTAAAGATGGAAGAATCAACGTAAAATTTAAATAGAGATCCAAAAAAGTTAAAAACTAGGTTTCGTTTTTGGAAATTTACATAAAAGTTGTTGAAAACTTATTTCCTCGTTTAAAAGTGTGAACAGTTCCTTAATTTTGCTCAATCCTGAAACGCTTTTCATCATTCAAAACAAAACCGCCATCTGTCAAAATCTTGATAACTGTCAATCTGAACTGTCATTAACGTTTTGTTTTCGGTGTGCAAAACACGTGCCCTTTTAATTTTTCATTCAATAATTTTAATTTTTCTTTAATAAATCTAAAAAAAATGGGACGTAAATTTATAAAGAAAAAACCTAAAGTAGTTCCGGTTGAAATACCCAAAGATGAAAATCCACCACTTCCATCAAAAAGATTATCTGATGAACCAGTTCCCAAAAAGGTAAGACCAAAAAAATTGTATCACATCGGGCCGAAATCAACTAACCATTTATTTTATACAAATAAAGGGAAAATGGATAAATAAACAACGTGTGTTAGTTTTTGCCGCTCGAGGTATCAATCACAGAGATCGCCACTTGATGAGCGACATTAAAACTCTCATGCCTCACCACAGACCTGAGTCTAAAATGGAACGCTCCAAAACGTTGTCGCTTGTGAATGAAATGTGTGAAATGAAGCATTGCAACAGAGCCATTCTCTTCGAAGGTAGACGTAAACGAGACTTGTACATGTGGCTGTCGAATGTCCCAAAAGGTCCATCGGCTAAATTCCTTATCGAAAATATACACACAATGGGTGAATTGAAAATGACAGGCAACTGCTTGCGTGGTTCGCGTCCATTGCTTTCGTTCGATCAGAAATTTGATGAGATTCCGCATCTGTCTCTCCTGAAGGAACTATTGATTCAAACCTTTGGAGTTCCTAATCACCATCCTAAGAGTCAGCCTTTCGTCGATCATGTCTACACATTCACATTCCTCGATAACCGAATTTGGTTTAGGAATTTCCAAATACTTTCCGAGGACGGTGGGTTAGCTGAAGTAGGTCCACGTTTCGTAATGAACCCTGTGAAAATATTCGAGGGTTCATTCACTGGCAACGCTATGTGGGAAAACCCTGACTATGTTAGTCCTTCCAAGCAGAGACAGTTGTTGAAGAAGGCATCCAGCGAGAAATACGTCAACAGAGTTGAACAGAAAGTTCGTCACGAAGCAACGCGGCCAATGCATGCTTATGAAGGTGACGAATACGAGGATATATTTGCTGCCAAGGATGCAATTGCAACTGCTAAAATACTGGCAGGTAAGATTTAAATCGATTATATATTAAAAAGTCCCCCTGTTAATATTTCTGTTCACAAGATGAAATTAATTTTAAGACAACAAATGTTTGTAGGGCTAGATTTCTTTGGAAGACAAGAGGAAAGCGACGTAAAATAATTTGAAAATAGCTTTAATTTTTAATAATATTTCGACAAACCAAAAATTAAAGTTAGATTAAATCACATCTTAGCCAGAAAGAAATCGCTGAGTTGAGGGCGGGTTGTTAGTTTTCTATTTTTTTTTTTCGAAAAAAATAAGCTCGTACGCCGGGCACATTAGTAAAATGTCTATTTTATAGGATTTTTGACTAAAATTGTGTTCGTTATATTTACTATAATCCAAAATTAAAATTCAACCACAAAAGAATAGGTATATGGAAAATTTTATTGAATATTAAAAATGAATAAACTAAAAACATGTGTAAATATAATAAGAACGTATTTAAAATAAAACATTCTGTATTTTATTTTTTAGCAAAACAAAAGGAAAAATCTTCTATACCGAAAAAACCTATCAAAGCAAAATTGGAACAAAAAATAAAGGAAAAACAAATTAAGCTTGTAAAAAAAACAATTGAACAGAAAAAAGGCAAAGGAAAACCGTCAAAGAAAACCCCCAAAGCAGTTGAAGCGTAAATAATTAAATGGAGTGTGTGTTTTTTATATTTAAATAAACATTGGTAAAATTACCAAAACAAAGCGAAAATGTTTTCAATTGGGATCATAAAATACCGCTCTATAACTTACAAAATATTGATTTTATAAGAGACTTACCACTTCATGGACGTGACAATTACAGTAAACAAAGGACATAATTCATTAGAAATAATATTTATAATATTTTGGATGCCGTATTCCTTTTTCGTCATAAATTCAAAAATAAAAATGTTTAGGTTTTTACAATTGTGACAACTGATTGCTGAATGTCTGATCGGTTTTGTTGCAATAATAAAGCCAAATAGCTTTTTGTCCGGCGCCCTATATGACTATCAATTCGGTTATCCTCACAAACACATAGGCAAATCGTATCGAGGGTCATCTAAATCAAAATAATTAAATTAAGAGTATTTTAAGATAAATTGGTAAACTTACTTCAAGGAGAGAAAAAACTATATTAGATATGCAATAACCAAAAATTGAACTAATCATAACAGGGGCAATAAATAAATGCATATCATCCAAATCGTTGAGTAAATAAACTCCAACAATGCACGTGAGAAAGGCGACAAACAGCTTTAATAAAAACAACATGAAAATAGCCATTTCATTTGTGCTTCGGAGTAGGTGAGGACCTTTTTCTATAGTTTTCCAAGTCTATAATATAAAAAATTTGAAATTTTTATGAAAATGCTTTGAAAAATAAATATCGAAATTCAGAAAACATTTATGTAATAATGTTATAGTTGAACCTCTCTGCCAGCTACACACAAGTCGATACGTTCCTTAGCTACCATTGTATAAGCAATAGGATGTAGAAATCCTATCGTTTTCTCAAGCCAATGAAGCTTTTGTGTGGTGCATGTTTTTGAATTGATTTGTTTCATTCTAAAAAAAAAGTTTTCTTAATTTTAAAACAAATTCACATTTTAAATAAATTAATTTACAATTTCCCTCCATTTAATATAACTAGTTTTGGTATTTTCCAAAAAGTAAAAACGAACGAACCCTTTGCTATCGTCCCAAAATGATGATGGAGTAGCTGCCAGAAGGCATATTTTCCAGAGGTGTTTTCAGGTAATTGAAAGTAGAAATTAACAATTGAAACACCTACTATAAACTGTTCGACAGCGATTATAAATTCAGTTATCCACAGAAATCCTATTATGTATATCCACACAAGACTCCGAATATTGTTTTCTTCAACATATTCAACCCTGTCAAAACCTGTAGGGATTAAAATAATACAAACAGTTCAAATTATTTGATTGAATAATTGAAGAGTCAATAGAATGGAATTAACATATGTTTTCACATTGTTACGATAAAAAATTTAAAAATAGAATACAATTTAAATCGTATTTCAAAACAAATTCATATATGTATGTACATATGTATATGCGCAAAGACTTACTTTTTAAATTATCAATAGTTTCAGTTGACTTTATTGAAATCACTTTTCTAAAACTAGCTGTCGTCAAACAAAGCATCACATAACTCCAAATCGGAAGAATAACAATAACCACAAATATTGTAATCAATGGGATAATCATTAGTCCCTTTAACTTTTTCAAATAGTATGTTGTTTCATTCAGAAGCAGAGTTATTTCAGTAAAATACTTCCTCAAAAAAATCAATGTAAAAAAGAATATAATCTAGAGGAAAAATAGAATTTTTTAAAATAATGGATAACGAATATTATACACATACCAATAAAAATAAAGTGATGAATGCTAAAACATAAAGTATTCTTCTATTAGTTATAGCGTCTTTTAAGAAATTGTATTGAATCGTCTTAACATCCGTAGAATTCGCAACACTATATTCTGGAGGAATTTTATTGTATTCATGGAACAGAAGCATACAGAGACCAACATTGCAGAAAATCACAAGTGAACAAATCATCCAGCAGATGCTTTGAGTGAAAAAATAAATAAACGGCCATAGTGCCAGTGCTATGACTATTTCAAAAAGAAATATTGATTTGAAAGGATTTTCAAAATGATGAAGGCTTTTTCTCTTACAAAGTGCTATTCCACTCAAAATCAAAACATAAGGCCAAGATATATAAATTGCTATAAAAAACATTTCAGTAATTTGTTTATTAGCACTAACAGCTCTATAAATATCTCTAGAATATTCAAATTCTGTTCCCGTCATCGGTATGCATGTATGTCTGTATATTGTACTGAAAAGTAAAATACTTGTATTTTACAAAAAAAAAAAAAACTAACTAACTAACTAAAACTAACCTATCAAACACATTAACATTAGGGCAAAACCGGGTATTAGATGCATGATCTCTTACTATATTTAATTGGTAAACACAACGGTAATTTTCAAATTCTCTCCAAAAATCGATAGCATCTTGCTCAACAAAAAGAGGATCAGGAAAACAATTGTCAATACAAATTTTAAACACAAGTGGGACATTTACGATATTCATGTAATATAAGTATGGTTTTGAGGTTATATCAAGTCCAGATTCTGGAAAATTTTCAAAATGCTTGTTATCCTTTGAACCGCATATATTACCAAAACTGTCATGGCCTTTTAATATGATGCTATAGCCACTGTAGTTGATAGCGATCACTGCAATTATAGTCTGAAAAAAATGTCATAAGATAGGTAAATATAAATTTTTTAAAGATTAAAGTTGCGATGTTGGTATAAAAAGAAAAACAATATACATGTGACAACTGAATATAATATTATGTTCAGATTGTACAAGAGATCTAAAATATATGCTTTTAAAATTTGTCTTAAAATACTTAACATTTTATAACTTATTAAATTTTCAAAATAAATTTGGTAGTAATTTTGCTTCGCTATGACAAACTATTCAATATAGAAGATTACTGCAAAGCTTTATGAAAATAATCAATGTTAATAATTTCAAAACTTACAAGCAAAGCCAAAAATGCTAAAAACAAACAAATCCAAAGGATATCCGTACACATTTTCAAATTTTTATTACGATTTTTATCCATGTATAAGTTAATTTTTTTAAAGTCTATTAAGTTAAGAGTTTCAAAAGCTGCTTCTGATTCTTGGAATACTTCAGTTTATAATATTTACGGTTTTCCCGAAAAGCAAAGTTCTTAAGTGCTGAAGGGTTTTCAATAAAGTAATAATAATTTACTCATCCAATTCGCTTAATTAAATTGCCTTCTGGGAATTTATATATGTGTTTGAAAATTCAATCAACTTGCACATTATTACTATCACTTTTCGCATAAAGCCTCCGCAATTATTTAGAGATTTTTCATGCAAAAAAGCGATTACATAGTTTTACATAAATTAAATGACCTCAATGAATCGCTTTACAATGAGGAACAAATTAAAAAAGGTAGACTTACAATATCAACTTTGCCTTTGTCTACCAAAATGGCTGAAAGGTATGATAAAACACATTTTAATTTAATTTCTACACAATATATTTAAATTACAATGAAATAACAAATATTTAACTTGATTAAACTTTATTTGATCAATAGCTCATCTCGCAATAAAAAATTATATTGGATTAACCTAGAGCGCCCGCATAGGGCCAGTAAGTTATTTTTAAGTTTTGATATGATCGCTAGTCTTTAAGAATTGTTGTCTAGCTATAAGTAGTTTTAAGAAAATGGAAAAAATAAAAATTAATTTATATAAAAAAAAAGATGATGGGATGATAACAATAAGAAAATATTCCTTATACGCCACCGTGTACGATTTTAAATTGATATGCTTTTAAACCTTTCTGTTACTAGTTTGACCTCAAATTTTGCTGAAGATAAGGGTGTAATGAAATCAGTTGTATTTTTTGATATTCTTTGTGTACATTCATTAAAAATTTACCAAATTCAGTTTAGTCATTACTCCTTGGGATAGGTCAGGCAGAAACGTTCTCATATCATTCGTTACGAAACATTTATGAATGAGTTGAGTTCTTACTTACTTTTATCTAATTAAAATAAACAATATTTGTTAAATATTTATATGATTTGTATTTATTTTTACAATTTGCCAAGCTATTGATTACTTTGGTTGGACGTAACAACTTTAATAAAAACACTTTTTTGTACTCCGTGATTCCTTTTGAAAAGTTCAACAAACTTACTTTGCTCCCACCGCCCACTAGCTTTGTTTAACTGTTTGTCCTTGGCCACACAAATCAATATTGATGCCATTACTTTCTGTTGAACAATTGTTTAAGCAGACATATGTATGTATTACTTATTATTTTCTATTTATATACATATCTAATTGTATTGTTATCAAAACTCACTTCAAATAACGAGAACACAATGTGCGCAATTAAATAAGCGATTATTGTATTGAATATAATTGGGGCCATATAAAAATATATGTCATCATGGTCCTTGAGCAAAAGAACTCCAGTAGCACATGAAACACTTACAACAGTTAATTTAGCCAAAAATAACAGACACTTGGCTGCCATGAGAATTTTCAGATGGGATGCATCAAATGATATTTCCTGTAATTTTTGAAAAGTTAAAGTTGTGAATGTGATAACGTGTAATTATAAAGAGAAAGACTAGTTGCAGAAGCGTAGGTTCGGCCAATTTCGTTGGGTTCTACTCTACCGTGATTCAGTGTCAATTCGTGTGGACAAAATTAATTTAATACTTAAAACTCAAATATTGAGCCACGATTGTGCAACATGACCTTCAATTTTAACATAATTACGACTGTTTAAATTATTTATTTAAGTTTTGTTCTATCGATAAAGCTCAAAAACTTACACTCCGCTTAGGAGAACAAAATTCATGTTTTGTTTCTAGTCCTACAAATTCGTATGAATTGTCATTCCATTTTTCTAATTTATTTTCGATCATATTCAATTTTTCCTTTAGACCCTTTAGAAGCTTGAAAGTAACTTTGTTTAATCTGTTTAACAAAAATTAGAGAATTCATTGACTAAATAAATTATATATTATGTATATTCATATGTATGTTGTAGATTTAAAAATTACAATGCATTCAAGATAAACAACGAAATCCGGGGAACTAATAAAAGTGAAGTCACAATGGTAGACTTCACAACTGATCCCAAATGATATCGAAGTAAAAGTTTGATAATATTTTGCAATTTGACATTTTCTTTGCCCTTAAAATACCATAAGCCCACAGCAGCTTTCAAACAGAACTCTTCAAACGCGAATACAAATTTGATAGTCCACAATAAACCGAAAAAATACACCCTGGCCAGTTTTCGGATAGATTCCGCTTCAATGTACTCTACCTTTTCGGTCACTAGAAATAAAATAAAAAAAACTAGTAAATTAATTTGTATATTTAATCCGTGCAGTAAGGTATAGTAAACAATTATTTATTAATATTTTAATTTTGTATTCTGGTAATCATAATCAGTTACCTAATGTAAATTTAATTTAAAATTTATTATGAAATACATAAATAACTAATTTTAAGACGTACTTACGCATGTATCGCTTGTCAAATGGTCTTGCTTGTAAGTCCTTCTCTGGAAATCTTTCGAATGCTGAAATTTCAGGTTTTGAAGCCGTAGTCAAGCAGAGCATAACATACGTCCATAACCATAGATATCCAAAAAGTAAAATCAAAGTGATGAAGGGAATTTGCAAAAGACTAGGCATTTTGTTTAAACAATTTGTTGCTTCATCGAAAAAAACAATCGTTTTGCGAACAAAAATTGAAATCAATAAACAAAGAACAATCAACAGAATCTTGAATGAAGAAATAATTTTTAAGATTTATACAACACATTATAAGTATTCAACACTGTTACCGTTAATTTTAAACTTAAGTCCACCAAGGTATAGATAACACTGTTGTTAATATTGTACTCATCCAAAAGAAAGTAAATAATTGAATCTGCATTTGTAACAGGTATGTTTTCGGAAGCGTGTCTCAGTATAGCGTAAAGACTTCCTTGTGCAATTATAGCAACAATCACAATAAACCATAATGCCAACTTCACTTGCAAGAATATTATTACTGCCAATATAATTGACAACACTGCATACGTTAGAAAATGATGATAATAATGATATGCTCAGTATGTACAATACAATTTTAAATTACTTACTTAGAGCAGATACACTTAGGAGAACCGTGTATGGCCATGTTAGATAAATGTTAGTGAAAATTAAGCGAACAGTTTCAAAAACATTATTTAAATGTGAATACAACTCCTCGACATAATCTTTAAAATCCATTGGAATACATCTGTGCTTTATAATGAAACTTTAAACAGACAAAAGGAAACATTTTTAGGTTGGATAATTATTATTATGTTTAAGTTATGCAACACAAGCACCATTATTTTACTGAAAAACTTATTCCTTATTAACAATAAATGTATTTATATTTTTTTTTTTTCTATGTTCACCTTGGATTAATAGTACGGGACGGGCATGGTCCAATGCTCGATTTGTAACTTAAATATTTATACAAATTGGAGAGCTTTGCCATATCAAAATCATATCGGCAATATTTAAAGTTTTTTAATTGCCAATGCTCAACCAGTTCCAGTTCTATCAGTTCCGTGGGACATTCATCTATGCAAATTCTTAAAACTGTCGATATTTCTTCCCATCCAAAAAACAGAACATATGGTTTAGTTGATGTATCCATTCCGGAAAGTGATATATTCGTGTAGGGTTTATTTTGCTTAAGACCGCAAATATTACCAAAGCTATCGTAGCCATTTATGAAAGCAAGGTAGTTTCCATTGACTATTGCCAATATGGCAATAATGAGCTTAAAACAAATAAAAAAAGTCTTATATTAGGTTTTGTTTCAGTTATATTTACAATAAAATGGGATTAAGAGAATGTACACCAGAGTAGTATTAATATTTGACATGTATGAAAGTGCCTTACTAAAACAATTTAAAAAGAATCACTAGATGTGATAAAAGTGTATGTATGTAAATAGAATATATATTTACCATTGAAAAACGGAAGATAATGAAAAAGTAAAGCCATATGGTAATAGTATATGACTTATGCTCTTGGCTAGAATTCATAGAAATATCCTCGTTCTTCTTGCAATGCATGCTAAAACGGTCTTTTTTTGTTTGAACTTTACTCATTTATTTAAAGAAATGAACTGACCATACTTAATGGAACTGCAATTTTGTAACCTCATCTAAATACCAATAACCATAAGTACTTAAAATCCCCTCTGGAGTTTAGTGTTGATAAAAATTAAATCATAATGATATACAAGATTTTTTTTTTTTAAGTTTTAATTACTTAAGCTTTTTAGTTAGTTTAGTTTTCAGCTAGTTTTAATATCTAAACGAAAAGAAAAAACGCATTTGTCTCTTTTTTAAGAATAAATATATTTCTTAATAATTTTTATTTGTTTGTATAAATAATTATTATTATAAAATTTGTTCGAGAAAATAACCATAAATATCAGTTATAAACATGAAAGCTAATATTGTACGTTTCGTGTATTTCATTACTTTGTGCTTAAACATTAAGATACATACTTTATATAAATAAAAAAAATTTAAAACTCAGTTGAACAATGGATGGACAACCCAAAAATGGGATACACAGTTTTTGACAAGGTAATTCGCATAGGAAGCCTCCTGAAGGTTGGAAAAAAAGTTTAAATTAAAATTAATTTAAAAAACGATCTAACATTGTCAGTTGAAGACAAATAATACGATCAAAAGTCAAAAATGGTAATTCACGTCGTGATTGTAGAGTCAGACTCATTTTGTTACAAATCTCTGGTAATTAACATGGCAGCTAAAATATAAAAAAAACACATCTCTTATGCGAATTACCATACAAACTGATGAGCAACCAACTGGGACGAGTCAAATAAAAATTAAACATAGAGAATCTATAGATTTGGAACTGTTGTTATCGAGCTAAATGGCTGCTTATTAATTGGTGTCATTTCAACAACTTGAATAGGAGCTTCTTCTGGTCCAATGGGCTCTTCGCCCAATAATTTAGCTAAATTGCCCTGTGCCCAACGCCCACCACGACCGTTGATAGTTTTGTCCTCACAAACGCACAGGAACAAAGTGTCCACAACCATCTAGGAAATATAATAATAATTGAAAACGTAGTTCTTCTTCCGAAAACTTGTATGGGTGAAAACAGACTTACCTCAAACAATGACAAAATAATGTGTGCAATGAAGAACGAAAACACTGCAATAATAATAACTGGTGCAATGTAGAAATTAAGATCTGTACGATCTTTGAGCATTATAATTCCAATAAGAGATGTCAAAGCTGCTACAACCAATTTTCCTAGGAACAATACGAAGTCACCAACACTGTTGATGGTCGCGACTTGGATGACATTTGTTGCCATCGCATTCCATGCCTAGAAATTTTAAACAAATCATGTGGTGATTTTTGTTGTTAAATGCATCTTTTTTTAAATTCTTACAATTCCCGCAGCGGGACAGAAGTTAATAGACTCTATTGCGACCACAGTATAAGCGTTGTGATTCAGGAAACGGATGAATTTTTCAAGTAGCCAAAAACCGCAAATACAACACTTTAGACAACAGGCAGCACACTCAGATCCCTTATCTTCGCCTTTTTTTAATCTTTAAAATTTTGTAATCTTTAAAATTATTGTCTTGGTATTTTAAATAAGTAAACTTACTTTGCATAAAGATAAGTTAAAATTAATCTTGGTATCTTAAAAATTGTTATAACAAACGATCCTTTTGCTACAGTACCCAAATGGTACTTTAATAGTTTTCCAATTGCATACCATGTTGGTGAATTTGTAGGCTTTCTAAAGTACCAATAGGCAACAGCGGCAGCTAAGGCGAATTGTTGACAGGCAAATATAAATTCAGTGGTCCATATAAGGCCAACAAGATAGACCCAGAACATACTACGAATCCATTTGGCTTCAAAGTACTCAATTTTCATGAGGGCTAAAATAAATATAATTTTACAATAGATTTTTTTTTTTGTAATTATAACTACTCACATTTGTAGTCGTCTTGCGAATTGCTCTTGCCGCCTTCAAGCGTTGTATTGTGATGTATGACATTTGCATTTGGATCCAAAAATCTACTTTCAGGTGAATTTGCTGTTGCAATACACATAACTACATAAATCCAAAACGTTAAAAATGCAATCAGCACAACAAATGCAATCAAGGGAGCAATCAATAAACCAGGCAACTCCAGCATACAAACTCCGGCTTCCTCAAAAAGTGCTGCAAGTCCAGCAAGTTTGTTTTTCAAAAAATATACAATCACAATCAAGACAACCATAGTAATTGTAGCAAGAATAGCCAAAACAAAGACAGCTTGTTCGTTTCTTATGAACTCCTCCAACATTGAATAATGAACTTTAAGATCGGTTTTGTGTTTGATATTGTAGTATGCATACCAGAGAACACCACAGAGTGCTGTACTCGCCACAACCACCAAAATACAAATCAGCCACGATACGATTCTAGTAAGCCAATGCATCATGATAACAAGAACTATAGAAAGGACTGCAAATACAAATGTTAGTATTTAATACAAAATAGGTACAGATATAATTTTGTAATGCACTTAAATGCTAATGTTTTCATTCATTCATTAATAATCTTCTTTATTATTATTCTAGGATTTGGATAGCAAGTACCTATATTATGGAAACGACCTTCGATTTCGATACCATTACGGTTTGATTGGTCTTTTAGGGATTACGACTTGTGTTAAGGCCTACTCTACTTTTATAAGTTTACATAATAAAGTTTGGCCTCATATAACACCTTTTTTTAATATAGAAAAGGTCAACAACTTTTTTTCTGAAATAATCACCTACATGTTGAATTTTGTTATAAATACATCATAACCTGGGTGTGTTAAACATACACAACTAACATATTCACTTAATTAAGCACTTACTGGATAAGTCCTTGTATTTCAACACCCTTTAAATTTAGGTTGTGATGTGCGTGACGTATGAAATAAAATATTCTTTTTTATAAAACTTACGCAATGCAAAACCACATAACATGGCTATGTAGTGCCATGTGGAGTAAATATCACCAAGAAACTGTTGAGCAACATCCCAGGTATTTAAAAGACTATAAATTTCTTTTGTATAATCAACACTGCCTTTGGGAACACATCTATGAAGCACTGGGGAGCTGTAAAGGAAGTATAATGCATGTTCAGAAAAAAAAGTTCCAAATAAAATTCAAATACTAACCTTTCCATAACAGGAAGTGGTGGACATGGTCCCAAAATATTGAAATAATCCTTATTGCTTGGCAAATTCTGACTGAGAATAGTCATATCGAAGTCATACCGACACAACTGACTTTTCTCGTCTTTGTAATAATTGTATAGCTCAGTGGAACTACTAATCTTTCGCTTTGGACATTGGTTAACACAAATTTTTAATGATTTACGTAATTCCTTGACATCGAAAAAGAACAAATCGGGTTTGTTGGAGGTATCCATGCCGGATAATGGAAACTCCTTGAAGTGTTCGTTGGTCTTGAGGCCACATGTATTACCAAACGAGTCAAAGCCATTAATGATACGAATCGGATTGCCATAAACAAATGAAAATATTGCTATCACAATCTGTTGGTAAAAAAGAAAGCAATCAGCCTAATAAAATATACAAACACTTAAAGCTTAAAGGTAGAAGTAAGAAGGTAATTAATTTTTGTTTTCTGTGGGAACATGGAATGAGATAATTTTTTTTTTTTTTTTTTTTGTTATTCTTATGAATAAGGTATTTAGGTAAGTAGCTATTATTCTTAATGTGCCTTCACAGTTCACATTAAGATTTATAAAACACCCACTGACTTGGGATTATTCTTTTTCCAAAAATGAAATTTGAATGTTGGCATCGAATAGAATAAAATATTGAAAACAAATTGTTTCGTCAATTTCACTTAAAACTCCTCATCTTACTTGTTTATGACCCCTAAGTGGTTAATCATAATTGCATGTTCTATTATACTTTTACTTAAGTACTTTGTGAATCATAATTATTATGATCAAATTAAAATAAAAACTTACCAGAAAAAGCCAAAAGACAATGAACAAACCAAGCCAAAAAGTGTCAGTACACACCCTGTATTTGGGACGGGTGTTTCCTTCACTATCCCTACTCTCAGTGCATCCCATTGTTAAAACGAATGATTTGCAATTGTTTTAATTTACTTTTTTATTTTGTATTGTTATAAATAAAGTTATTAGTCAGTATCCGGGTAAAAAAAGAAAGCGGCGGGCGGCGCTTGCAACTTGCAAATATAATTCTGTTTCTTTTGTATGTACGAAATTGAAGACAAAAACGAAAACTTGAAAGAACCTAAACCGAATGAAAAAACCAAGCTAACTAATAAAAGAAAAACAAAACGGCCGTGTTTTGGAATTCCAACCAGGGGTGACAATTTCTTAAAAAATTATTTAAATTGCACTTGTATCGAAAAATAGTAACACCAAATTCTAGAAAATGTATTTCTTACTTTTTTCGGACAGGTAAGGAATAGCTGTTTGTTTTAAAGGTTTTAAAGTTTGTATTACAGAGATATAACCACTTAAATACATTTATAAAAACATTAATTAATTTGTTTGTTTGCACCAGATTTTGATTTCCATCCAAAGTACTAGGGCAAATAAAGTACTAGGCTAACATTTGCAGCCCTGTTGTCAACAAGTATTATGTAGTTTCCTTACAGGAGAGCTTCATTACAAGCTAGTAAATAAAGTAATAACGTACCAACAAGGTGTATTGCATCAAATTATTTAAATGTTTAAAAAATAAGTGATTTGAGTAGACTTACTAAAGTAAATGAACTCAGTGAATAAAAATAGCATAAACACAACTGAGCAATAGATCTTCATAGTTTATTCGGATGTTTAAAGTGTATTCAATAAAATTTTTAAAAAAAATTTATACTTAATGAAGCTTAGACAAAATGAACAGATACAAATCATTCAAATCATTTTATTTACAATTTATGTTTGTTTTTCTGACAGAATTGTCGATGGACTAATTTTTATTGTATCAAAAAACTTTGTTTCCTTTGCCGAATTTTGAATGGCTAATTTTCAATGTATATGTAACTTTAGCGGTGTAGGCTATGTAACACATGTACGTACTGTATTTCGCAAGTCGCTATGTGTAAAAGAAATGTACAGTTTCATGTTATTTCAACTTTTTCGCTTTAATTGTTTCCTTAATTCAATTTAGATTTAATTAGTGTAGTAAACACAAAAGGAAAAAACAATTTATTTTACACACCCTGTCTTACGAGTATTTTACGATATTCATGCTGTCATTTGAAAATCTGAATTTATGACACTTCTGTCACATTGAAAAAAAATCGCTTCACTAAAAATCAAATGTAATTTTACTTACTTTTTAAACTTTGATTTCTTAACCAAATGTACATAAATAATAACATATTTTTTTGTTCTTTAGTAGCCCAGATATGTTACGCCGACTTTCACAGACATGTCTTTCCAGTATTCGATCAAGATCAGCGAATTATTGCACTCAACCTCAATCCAAAGAAAAATGGGATCTTTATGCAAGTGTGTTAGTAGAAAGACTGCCCGTGGTTTCAAAATCTTTGAACTCCATTGAAATGGAATTTCAAAAACTCCTCTGGCAAACTGAATTCGAAAACAGTTTAAAATCTGATCATGAAATGCAACACGAAAAAGAATTATTTCAAGCAGAGAAATTAAAGAAAGGCGAAGCTGAGATTGATTTAGATGATTCTATGTCAAAACAAACAGCACAAGATTTAAAAGATTCTTACATAGAAGAGGCAAAAAAATTCCAATTAGCTTCTCGTGAAACTCCCGATGATAAAACAAATAATTTAAAGTCGATTAAGAGGCGCCTGGAAGAGACTCTTTACCTTTTGGTTGAACAGAAAGTGGGTAAGAACACTATGCTCTTGTTGCCACAGGGAATTCGTGAAGAAGGCGAAACAATGCGACAAACTGCCGAACGAGTTCTATTGGAGCAATGTGGAGATCAATTGAAAGTTATTTTCTATGGAAACGCTCCATGTGGATTCTACAAGTATAAGTACCCAAATGCAATGAGAGGCGATAGCGTTGGCGCCAAGGTGTTTTTCTATAGGACCACATTGAAGTCTGGAAACGTTTCGGAAGCCAGCAAGAAAAAATTCGAATGGTTGGATCAATTGTCGTTAGGAAAGAAATTAAATGTACCCGCGTATTCTGAAAGTGTCCAACGAATGCTTTTGTAAATTAAACTAAATACAAAGATGTTTTCCCGTTGAAATTTTAATTGTAATAAACTTATTTAACAGACCAAAAAACGTTTGATTTCTTTTCAAAATTTATCATTATTAAACAAAGCGTAAATGCGGACCAAACTCTTATCTACCTAAAATGACCCTATGGGCATCGTAATGTACTTTAAAAATGAATTATTTATATCTAATCTAGGACCTTACGAAATGTGGAATGCCTTTTGTAATCATGTTTCTATCGTATTTATATTATAAACACCTGTTTGAAACTTACAAAAAATGTAATGTTTTTTTTTTATTTGTGAATACAGTTCGCTTTTCCAAACATTGGAAAATGGAAAACTATTCGCATCAGGCTTTGAAAATAAACATACTATTCAGCTTTCATTGCAATTTATTTTGTTTTTATGGAAACATAAAATAGCCAAACAATTTCAAACGGAAAGGAATATTACATACGACAAAACTTTCGTCGATTGAATAAAACACATCTTTTTTATTTGACATGAATCTGTATTTTTCTTTTATTGTTTTGCTCATTTAAATATATAATTTACTATTATATACGTGTAAATATATTAATATATTCTTTTTATTTTGTAGTAAAAATTATTTGATAAAAAGCCTAGCTTTATATTTTGCTGCCAGTTGTTGATATTTATTTGAATAAAATGGAGACACCAACTTTCTAACGGACCAGTTTATAAGAAGATATACATTTTACACATTTATATTGTTATATATAGCAAGTATATTAAGTAGATTGAAGATATATTTCATGTTTGTTTTAGTAAAAACTGTGGGATAATTGTGTAGTGTAAATTAGTTAAATACGGTTTTTATTTAAGCTATTCGCAACGTTTTTAGTAGTAGATTTCAATTTGTATTTATATAAATTTTGGAAGGAAATATAACACTGGTTCGTTTAAAACATCTTTTTTTAATTCGTCCATTTTGTCTATGACAATATTTTTTTTTCTATGAAAAATGCTTATCAGCCGTAAACTTGACAAGCATTACTGTAAATGCATTTAAATTGTAAAAACATGGGAGCACATATTCTATATAAGGTTATAGCTTCTTTTGAAGTTGAAGAAAAAGAAACAAAGGAAATGCATACATATTTGCTTCTGTTTACGAGGGACAAACCTTGGCTTAATATTGCGTTTTAAATATTTGTTTGCTTTTTTTTTTTTGATTTTTTTATAAATATAAAGACTCTCATAAAATACTTAAATTCTAAAATAAAATTATGATGTTAAAAAGTTAAACAAAGACATATCCCGCTGGGCGATGCTTAATTTTGGAATAATGTTCGAGTGAAATCGATATAGTCAAGTGCATCTTTGATAGACTGGCCAGAACGGGTGTCACTGTAAGGTTTCATACGCTGAACACAATAGTCCGCCATGTCCTTGGTGAGGTTCTATAAAATAAAAAGGGAAATGAATTGAAATAATTTTCACATTAAAAAAAAAAATTGTAAACAAAATTAAACTTACGCAATAAAGCTCTTCCTTTGTAACATAGGGACGATCGGAGGCAGTAATAGCGCGGAAAGCATTTTCGATTTCTTCATAACTTTGAACATTTTCTGTTTCTTTGGAAATCATAAATGCAATATATTCTTGCAATGACACATATCCATCGCGGTTGGGATCAACAACATCTAGAATAGCCTCGAATTCTGGATCAGGTTGTCCTTCGTCAACCATAGGCAGATCATATCCAAGGGCGCGAAGACACGATTTGAATTCTTGATGGTTAAGTTTGCCGGATTTGTCCTTGTCAAAGTGTTTGAACATCATTGAGAACTCCTTGAGTGAATCTTCTGAAACTCCAGAATGATTTCTGGCTTGAATTTGTTGTTCCAAATTGTGTTGCATTCTCATTGATAGTTGATCCAATTGGTCCCACTGCTGGGCCAGGCCAACGGTTGAGTGTTCTGTGTAACGATTGTCCAAAATTAGATGCTCCTCAAGGAGTGCACCGAGTTCTTCAATTTTTTTCAAATCGACACGACGTGCCCGCACTTCGGAGGCTTTAATACGAAGGGCTTCCAGTTGTTGCTCCAGAGAACCAGATCCTTCCATCATAGATGTTCTATAAGAGGATAAAATTGGGTGTAAATAACAATTACACTTATCAACAAATATAACGCATTGCGAGAAACACAATTCGAATATATGTTTTGTTATAAGAAAAAAAAGCTATAAACATGTTGTTTTTGTTACAAAAAAAATATATACAAAGTGGTTAATTGAAATGGCGAAATCATTTTGAGTAAAAAACAACTAATGGCTTTATAAATCGAAACAATAGTTTCGAAGAGTCTATGACAAAGGACTTCCTCCAAGCTCCACAAACTTGATGTACAAGAAAAATTATTAAAATCAAGATTATGCTTGGAATAGATTTTAAATACTTTTCAGCTAAAAATCAAGTTTCCCAAAAGAATCACAATCGTTCCGAGCGACACCTAACTTAGTTTTAATTTAAATTCACATAAATTCAGTATATTTTTTAAACACAACACACTGGCGCTGAGTTAATTGAAGCTTTTTCAATATTATTTCACTTTGCGCGGCAACTTAGCCAAGCACTCGTTAAATTGCAAAAAAAATATATATTCCACGCTGTTTACAATAAATAATTTATAGTTTACCCTTGACCATTATAACCGAGCATGTAATATCTAAAAGAGGAAGATATTTGATTCCAAAGAAATAATAAATAAAACATAAAACAATTTCTGTAAAGAAAAAAAAATATAAACAAATTAAAAAACCTCTCACCTTGTTTCAGTTAACCATTGATGGAATAGATTGGCATGTTTGGCAAACTCCTTCCTAAGCTTATCGTTCTCTTCTTGTCGTTTGGCTTCCTTGGCTAATTCACCATCACGTTCTTCGATGATCTTTTGTAAATTACGCCAAGTTTCTTCGAGGGCTTCCATGGTGAACCAAGTATATGGATTTGGTCCAACATTGAAACTCTTAATCTTCTGGTCGAGTGCAGCCAGTGCTTTGAAATCTGCCTCAGCCGAAGACAAAGATGCCTGGAATTGGGCATGAGCCTCGCGAAGGGCACGAATTTCTTCGATTGAATTACAACGAACTGGATCGGTGAGATCCTCTTCGGCATTCTCGAACCATGAATTGAATGCCGAAGCCTTCTTGGCGAATGTCAAGTACAACTCCTCGATTTGACGGAATTGCTCTTGCATGGCAAGAAGGCGCTGTTTGCGTGTCTCAGAAGCATCGCGAAGTTTTTGCCAACGCGAAAGTACATCCTCGTGACGTTTGAGAATTGCAGGCGATTGAGCGTGATTTGCATTTATAAGTTGATCTTTGAGGGCTGTGATGTTATGGATACCCTCTTGTTCGAAGGCGTTGAGACCTGAAACAATATCGAATAAGGCATTTAAGAATTATCATTAAAAAACATTTTTTATTTTGCTAACTTACCGGCATCGAATGTCTCTTGCTTCGTCAAAAGCGTTTGAACGGTGGACAAATCGCGTCCATATTCATCTGATCGAACATAGTTCTCCTTGTCGGCAATCCAGCTCTCGACAACATCTGCCTTCCACATGAATTGCAAGTATGCTGAGTTGTCTAACAAAGCTCCCTTGCGCCTGGCTGCCAAAGAATTCAAATTCTCCAGCTTTGAACGAAGTTGCTGACATCTTTGGGCAATTGATTCTCCATGATGGTTCTTGGCCTCAACCAAGTCAGAACCTTGTTCACAAATCAATGAGCAGCGATCCTTGTGGGCAGCAAAATCAGTTTCGAAAGCATCATGCTTCTTTAAAAGACCTTGGACAGCAGCCATGGAGTCACCATAATCATCCACGGACAGCAGTTGTTGCTTCTCGGTAATCCAAGCTTCTTCCTCTTCCACCTGAGCCAAGAATTGTTGATAAGTCAAAGATTCATCCAGTTTTTGTCCACGGGTAGCAGCCAAATTCTTGAGTTCTGCCCATGCCTGATTGAGAGCCTTCAATCTTTGTTCGATTTCGGGTACTCCCAAATTGGAAACATCCATTAGTTTCTCTCCAGCTTCCTGGACGGCTTGAATTGCTGGCTCATGTGAAGCCAACTCAGCTTCGAGACGCTTATGCTTCTTCTTCAAGTTTTGCACTCCAGTCAAATCGCGACCGTAATCATCTGAACCCACCAATAACTTCTTCTCCTTGATCCAACTCTCTTCGTCGGCAATATCACGGAAGAATTGGTGCAATGTAAGGGCTTCATTCAAACGAGCCTGGCGATGGGCAGCCAAATTGCAGATGCGCTCATAACGCTCATTGATGCTTTGACGCTTCTCTTGGATTCCAGCGCTATCAAACTGACCACTATCAACCAAGGAATCGGCTTGGTTATTCATATCCTTGATGCGGTCTTCATGAGCAAGGATGTCAGCCTCAACAAGTTGATGCTTCTTCATTAGGTTCTGAACCGACGCAAGGTCCTTTCCAGCATCCTCGGTTGTCAGTAGACTCTCTACTTCACCCAACCAGAAGTCCAAATCCTTAACAGCAGCAATATATGTTCGTTGCTTGTTTGCTTCTTTAAGTTTGAGCGACTTCTCGGTAGTCTTGTGGGTAAGGTATTCCCATTGGTCAGCGATTTGAGTAAGACGCTTCTGAACGGCATCTTCAGAGCCACTGCATTGCTTCTTGTCAATCAAGTTCTCACCCATTGCCAATACACTTTGGATACGATCAGCGTTGGCCGCCAATTCCGCCTCGAAGGCTTGATGCTTTTGGTGCTTGGATTGTATGTTGGCAGGGTCCTTATAACTTTCCTCCTTAGCCAACTGCAACTTCTCGGCAATCCAGTTCTCGATTTCATCGGCGTCGCGTGAGAACTGCTGCAATGTCTGCTCATCTCCCAAACGAGAACGCTTCTCGATCAATCCCTCCTTCAGATGACGCCAGCGTTCCAAAACCTGCTTGCGCTTATCGTCAATCAAATTAGAAGCATAGTGATTCTGAGCCATCAAAGTGTCAGCAAGCACTTGCAATGCCGCAATCTTCTCCTCATGGCCATTGATGGCCTTGTCAAAATCTTCGTGTTTTTTGATCAAAGCCTCAACATTGTCACCCTTCGAGTCGACTTCTTCAGCATTCAAGAATGCCTCACGAGCGGACATCCAGTTCTCAGCTTGTTCACAATCGCGCATGTACAACTGCAAGTCAAGATTCTGCTCCAACTGCAAACGCCGTTCGGTCCATGCCTTCTCCAATTGCTCACGTGTCTTAGCCAGGTCGTCAATCTTCTCCCTAATTTCAGGCGAAGCATAGTGATTAGCCTGAAGCAGCTCCGAACCGAACTGCTCGAAAGCCGCAAAAGTACCAGAACGGGCATCAATTTCTGTACGGTGTTCCTATTAATTCGCAAAAAAACATAATTATAAAGTGATATTTCTTCAAAAAGTCTGAATTGTAGTTTAATTTAGTCCAGAACCACAGAAACAGGAGGCACTTGAATAAATGAATGCTTGGCAACACTGATAAATTATGAATGAGAAATATATAAGAGTATTTATGTATTTTGTTACAAAAACTTTGGATGAATTAAATGGTGCTTTCTTTGAATGAATGAATTTTATTACAAAATGAATTGCAAAACAAATACAAATATAATCACATTAGGTCATTGGTGTTAAAACGAAGAAAACATTTAATATTGGCAACGACGCTGCGGAACGCACACATTGTTAGCTGTACAATGAAACAAATACAAATTAACGAGTTTACACGCTAGCATTTTATGTTTTATTGTTTATTATATGTATAAATGTGGGTAAGGTACGTGTCTTAGGATTTGTAATATTCATAAGCCGTGTCCTCAGTATAGAACTCCGGAACTTAAATATGTAGATCTATATACATTAGATGTTTGTAGAGTTATCGAAAAAAAACAACATGGAGTAGACAAGTAGGGAATCAGCAGATTTGGCAGTGGATGTAGACCACAAACTACACCAAGTGATGTAACAGCAGGCGTTAAAATTTGAAACAAGAGATGCATACATGTTTTTGAAATAAATTTACAAATTTTTGGAAAATATAATCAAATGAAACATTTTGCATGGAAACCAACAGAATACATGAAAAACCTTAAGGGGAATACGTCCAAGAAAGTTCCGTCATCTACTGACTAAACAAAACTTTCCTCTAGGTAAAATGCGTTTTAGTGTGGCTAGTTTGTATGACAATTTTGAACAATTGGAAAATATACATCAGGCATAGTCATAGGCATAGGCATTAAATACTTTGGTATTTTGCACAAAATGTGAAACAATCTTATTTATTTGGGTTTCAGAATTGTATCTTCATTTAAGATAATCGGGTTTAAATAGAACATTCCAGTATAAAATAACGAACAAAAATGACTCTACCAGATCACAAAGTGATCAAAAGGGACAAACGATGTTTAATTAGTATTAAAATCCTAATGAAATGCGATAAGCTAAGTTTTGCTTTGTTTAATTTCTTAAAATATTGCTGTCAAACTACTATATTAATTTATGTTACACTTATATAAAAATAAAAAAAACGAACGGATTGTTAAAACAACAAATAAGACAAAAGTACACAATAATATAAAAAAATATATATATAAATTATATTAAGCTGATTGATTACAAATAAATAAATATAAAAACACAATTATTATTATTGCTTTTTAGAACAAAAAAAAAATCGAGTGTCAATTTGAAGAAGAAAAAAATAAGAAAAACTATTTATCCAACTACCTCTGGCAATAGATTGATTCCATTAAGGAATTCAATTTCGGCGCGATGACCCTAGATTTTTTTATTTTAATTTTTAAATGTTTTTATTTTGCGGGGGATTGGTGGTTGCAATTGTGACGTGTGTGATTTTATCCAGCAAACGAACGAAAAAGCAATATAAAAACGAAACAAACGGAAAGAGAAAAATTAAATAAAAAATTACATATGAGTTTTGTTTTTTGATTTTTAATTTTTTTTGTTGTTGTTGTCGATTTCAATCCTCATTGTGTCCAAATGAAACAAATTCTATTATTTAAATATTCTTTTTGTGGGTAAAACTTCAAAGCATTTGGATGGATAACAATATGTTTTAAACAGAATAGTAGCAGTTTCGAATAATCTTACCTGGTGACGTTCAATCAGTGCCTCAGCACCGGTTACATCGTTAGCCAATTCGTCGGATGTCACGAGTCCCATCATTGAGTTGATCCAGGCCAACAAGTCACGATAATCACTTAGGAATCGCTGCAAGTCGTATGAGTCCAACAGCTTCTCCTTACGTGTGGTCGCCTTGGTGATGATTTGATCCCACATCTCGTTAATTTCCTTCTGCTTGGTGTAAGTTTGGTCAGCAGTATCGGGATGCGATTGCATTAAACGGTTGGCAGTTTCGTCAAGCTGACGAATCTTATCACGCAAAGCGGCCAAATCACGCTCCACTCCCTCGTGCTTTCTTTGCAGAGTCTGAACACTGCGCAAATCTTTTCCAAGGTCGTCGTTGTTGAGAGCGTTCTCTTTTTCAGCAATCCAATCCTTTGTCTCATCAATGTCGCGGTGGAAACGTTGCACCTCATGTGCCGATCCCAACTGGCTGGCCTTCTCTGCGGTCAATTGTTGCAAATTAGTCCACTTGTCGTTCAAATCTTGCATCTGGGTTTGGATCTTCAGCGCTGCTTCAGTTTGTCCCAGTGATGTCAACTGGACTGCGATTTCATTCATATTGGCAAGACGAACTTCATTGGCTTTAAGATCGTCATTGAAATCGTCGAATTTCTTTTGCAGCACTTCAACCTCCTCTAGATCTTCTCCCACCACATCTGCAATTTGAGCATGGTTCTCCTTGTCCTTGATCCAAGCTGCCAAATCGGCGGCCTCACGAACCAACACGTACGCCTTTGTGGTTTCATTGAGTTTGTTTTGACGCTCTCTAGCCAAAGCCAGTAAATTGTCATACTGCGAGTTGATTTGGTTTTGTCTCTTCGAAATTGAGTGATTGTCCACAAGATTCTGTTGACTGGCACTGAGACCAGCTTCTATTTTTTTAATGTAAGCAGCTGGAACAAAGCCTTGACGGTCATTTACTTCAACCTTCCACCAATCCTTATTGTTGGAATTGAGGAGTGTCAAGACATCTCCCTTCTTCATTGATACCTCGCGAGGTGACTTCTCGGAGTAGTCGTACAAAGCTACAACGCATTCCTTTCCGGTGATGTCCACCACAGGAGTTTCTTGTTGACGACAGTTCTTAGCTTGCTCCTGCAATCCCTGGATGGTGTTTCCGAAAGCCTCTAAATCAGATACTAAAGCTTCATGTTTCTTAAGAAGCGCCTCAGAAGAATCTTCATCCTTGCCGTAATCATTACCGGTGGCAATGGGTTCCTTCTCGCGCATCCATGACTCAGCTTCATTTGCATCAGCGAAGTACTGATGAGCCTGAAGGGAGTCTTCCAAATCCTGCTTGCGCTGGTTGGATTTCTCCTTCAATGAGTTCCATTGCTCTTGAAGGGTATCCAATCTCTGGCGAATGTCCTCGCTGGCAAATGGTTGATCCTTCAATAGATTCTCTCCTGAACTAATTACATTAGCCAGACGAGCATCGTGGTTATTTACTTCAGCCAACACAGCTTGATGTTTCTTGATGAGATTTTGCACCCCGATCAAGTCACGACCACGGTTTGTTGAGGCAGCAATAGGCTCCTTCTCACGAATCCAAGCGGCTTCATCTTCCAGATCTCTGAACAATTGCTGCACCTGAAGGGAGTCCAATAAATGTTGCTTACGCTCTCCCATTGGTGCTGCCAAAGCTGAATAACGAGCGGTCAAATTTGACTCTTTGTTCCTGATATTGTCGGCGTCAAAGTGTCCAGATTCAATGAAATTATTTGCATTCACTTTGATGTTTTCAATGCGATCTTGGTGGGCCATGACATCGGCCTCCAATAAAGCATGCTTCTTTTGCAAATTTTGAACGGAGGTCAAATCCTTACCATGATCTTCTGACAGCAATTGTCCTTCTATTTCGCTCAACCACAACTCGATGTCTTCAATGGTTCGGTTGAATTGTTGCTGCTGGCAAGCTTCTTGCAATTTGCGACCTTTCTTGTCTGATGCTTGCACTAGTCTTTCCCAAAGAACTACAACTTCTTGCATTCTGGTGTTTATCTGATCCGCAGCATAATGCTTCTTCTCGATCAACTCGGTTCCGACAGTTGTAATGTCCTCAATGCGGGATTTGTTGGCATTTAGCTCATGCTCAAAGTTTTGGTGCTTTTGCATTTTTCCGTTCAGATTTGTGGGATCCAAATAGCTGTCATCGGTGGCGAACTTAAGCTTTTCGCTAATCCATCCCTTAGTCTCGTCACAATCTCTTTCAAATTGCTGGTAACGATTTGAGTCGTCCAACAACTGTCTACGTCTGGATGATTTTTCCTGCAAGGCCAACCTGCGATTCAGAAGCATTTGACGTCGCTGAGCAACATCATCAGCCGCATAATGTTGTCCATCAATCAACTTGGTAGCAAAGATGTCCAAAGCCTTTATTTTTTCCTCCTGAGCAGCTAAGCTCTTTTCGAAGTCTTCGTGCTTCTTAATTAAAGCTTCAACGGAATCAAGTGAATCACCAAGATCTTCATTTGCCAAGAATGCCTCTTGCCTTGCCATCCAAGTATCGGCCTGTTCGGTGTCACGATAGAACAACTGCAAGTCCATGCACTGCTCATAAAGAATTCGACGATCTTCCCATAGAGACAACAAGGAACTCTTGTCATTTTCTAGAGCGGCCAACTTCTCTTGAATTTCGGCAGCAGCATAATGTTCGCGTTCCAACAATTTCTGACCGGATTCAGTGGTCAGCTTGAAACTATCCTCACGGGCGTCAATCTCGCCCTTATGTTCTTGGTGACGCTCCAATAAGGCTTCAGCACCGGCAACATCCTTAGCCAACTCATCAGCAGAGATAATTGCCTTCATGCGATTGATCCATGATACCAAATCACGGAAATCAGCCAAGAAACGGTGCAAGTAGTATGACTCGTCAAGTTTCTGCTTACGCTCTCTAGCTTTAGCTCTGAGACTTTGCCAGTAATCGGCGATCTCGGATTGCTTGTCACGAATTTGGTCACTGTGATCAGAATGAATCGAGCACAGACGCTGAGCCTCAGCGCCAAGAGTTGACACCTTGTCTTCCAAGGCAGCCAAATCACGCTCAACTCCCTCGTGCTTTCTTTGCAGAGTCTGAACACTAGCCAGGTCACGTCCGTAGTCGTCAGAGGACAAAACCACATCCTTCTCGGCAATCCACGCAACTGTCTCGTCAGCGTCGCGATTAAAGCGTTGGATCTCGTGTGCACCAAACAGTTTTTCTTGCCTAACGATGGCCAACTGCTTCAGTCTCTGCCAAGCCTCATTCAACTCTTCCTTTCTCTTGGTGATTGTATCTCGCTCTGGATGACCATCCTGAATCAACTTATCTGCTAATTGGTTGACCTCTGTAACGCGATACTCCTGCGAGGCCATATCCTTTTGGAATTCGTCAAATTTGCGCTGCAACACTTCGACATGCTCCAAATCCTGACCGAATTCATCGGCAGTAACAAATGCTTCCTTGTCCTTGATCCAGAACATGACTTCTTCGCATTGACGCAAGAACTGCACCAACACTAAAGCCTGCTGCAATTTCTGACCCTTTTCGGCCAGGCGACTCAATAACAATTCCCACAAACGATGCAGTTCATCCAGACGTCTCTGAATGGTTTCCGAAGCAAAGTGCTGTTGATTGATCATTTCTTGACCGGTGTTGTCCAACGAAACAATTGCATTGCTGTGAGCTGATACTTCAGCTTCGAATGCCTGATGCTTTTGTATTTTTGCCTGCAAGTTTGTCGGGTCACGATAACTTTCCTCGCTGGCCGCCTGCAATTTCTCGTTAATCCAGCTTTCCAACTCATCGGCATCACGCTTAAAATACTGAAAGCGACGCGAATCTTCGAGCTTCTCACGCTTCTGTCTAGTCTCGATTTTGAAATCATTATATCGGGAGAGTACCTGCTCACGACGTTCTTGAATGTCCTCAACAGTTTCGAGGATTTTCACCTCCTTCGGAGTAAAATTCTCCATTTTGTGTCAAAATATGTGCTTCGTTCGTTCGTTTCTTTTTGTTAGATGGGACTTTGTTTACTCTTTTTTGTTTGGTAATGTTGTTTTCTGGAATTAGTATGTAAAAAAGAAGATTTAAAATAAATGCATAATTTTTGTCTCATTATCTCACTCACCTAGTTTTGCACTTCCTTTCGCTTTTAGTTCTTTCAATTCTATTTAACGCTGACTTGCCTGTTGAATAAAAAAAAAAAAAGATCATGAATAAATATGAGTCATTTTGAATTCAAAGCGCTTACATAATCAATAAACGACACTGACTGAATAGAGTGTGCAATAATTATTAAATAATGTTAATTTTAAGAGAGCTTCATGTGTAATACAGCTACAGATACACGCTTGTTGAACACCGACAATACAGTGATGACGTGATGGTCAACATCAGTTAATATCAGTGCAAATGTGGAGGTGATTTGGAATGTGAAATTAGTTCAATTTAAATTGGACTTAGTTATAAAACCACCACCGCCTCTTATCTATATTTGCAGGTAGAGGTACTTTTTTGCCGTTGGTTTAGTTCTACGGTGGTTGTTGTTTGATTTTCGCAACAAACAAGTAGAGTATCGATAAAATTCTTGTTCACATTAAAAAAGATAAGGCAGTGATATGTTGTTTTAGAAAGTTATTTTTTTTAGCTTATTCATTAGTTTGGTGGATAAAGTTCAAACTAAAAAACTTTTGTGATTTACCCTAAATTTCATATGAATTAAGTTTCAGCCAATGGTTCGTTTGGAGAGTATCGTTTAATTTAATAAAAGAAATTATATTTTGATCATAAATCAATAAAATTTTATTTTTGCGGAGTAACAATTCTTGTAATTGTCCGGCAACAGGACAGAATTCGTCTATTAAAAACTAGAGAACAACACGGTATACATGGTGAAGAACATGAAATTTGTTTGCAATTTAGACTAGATAGACTAGAAGTCATATGCAGTATGTACATATACCTCTCATAGTCAAACAAGGCGAAATGTGTTTAATTATTTTATATGGTATACAATCGTATGTATCATCGTTTTTTACTATTTTTTTTCTTTTATACCAATTCAAGTTACCATGAAAAACTGTTTCGTTTATTCTCGACAATTTTAATTGATGAGATCATAACATAAAATGACGGATTAAACATATGAGTCTAAAAATTCTTAATTTTCTTAGTTTCCATTTTTTTGTATAAAGTAATTTTAAAGATAATCACCATCGCAAATTCAAAAATTCTCAGCAATGTAAGAACTTCAATCCCTTTACCTTAATCAAAATCTTCTGAAAACTCCAACTTTTTAACAAATAAATTAAAAACACCTCATTTCTTAATGTAGGTAAAAACATTTAATAAACCTCAAACATATAATTAATTAAGTTTTTATTTTGTGTAACAAATGTTTTTATAACGAATCTCAATTAAACCGTAAGGCAAGTATAACTTAAATACTAAAACGAGTCTACGTCTCTGGAAAAATCAGCTAAGGCTTCCATAAACAAATTCGAACGGCCATCGTCTTTAAGCTTCTTATTTCGTCTTCCGGATACAGTCTGTAGTAAAGCGGATATTCGACTTAAGATTTTTTCATTCCATTCGACTTTGAATATGCGAACAAAGAGTTCGTTCAAGTGATCAATAGTAATAATGTTGTTTTCCACAAGTTCCAACAGCAGCAGTTCGAGCTTATTGAACGATTCATCGGTCTTGAGGGATCGAACAAACGAAATTGTTATTAGAGAAGAGAACAAATTCGGTGATGTATTTTGCTTTTCAGATAACGAGTCGTCTTCCTCGCTGCTTTGCTTTGAACCAATAATTTTCTTAGACGATGGACAGCTGCTATACCATTGTGTAAAAACATTCATTCCTTCCACGGTCCAAATGGCAGTGAGTTTCTTGATTAAATCCCTCGACACTATTTGGCTATGATTTTCGATAAGATTTTGAATCAAATTGATTACTGAGGAGCCAATTATGCGATAGAACGACTGCGGCAAGACGTTATCGAAAGTCTTTAGTAGCTCTTCGAGAAACATTCTGATCTTTCCCTCTTCAACAAGCTCAGGACGTCTTGATGATGCATGCATCCAGAATTGCAAATCTTCCAAGACATCGGATAAACAAGGCGTACTAACAATTATTTCAAGATTCGTTGACAATGGCTCTTGCTTAAACACATTTGCTTTCACAATCTTATCCACCGTTACATCGATACCCTTGATATAGAAGTCAATGTCCTTCAGGTTTGTCGTTCTCCAATCGTTAATTTTAAGTTGGCATTTTTGTAGAATTAAAGATAAACAGGTTGTTTTAACGACTTCTGGAGTTTCATGTGGTAGCAAGGCATCTAGTGCCATTTTTACTCGAGATTCTACCATTGATGGAAGCTGAGTATTCCATTTGGCAATTGCTGCATCATTTGCTTGTAAATAGATTTGTAGAATCTTCTTCTTGACTATTAGCGCATCGGTTGAACTAATTTCTTGTACCTTAATGTTAGCTTGGTTCTTCGATGGCAACAGAATTTCAATTTGAGCGTCTTTGATCACTGCCGAGGTTGTACGCTCGATAACGAATTCGATAATTCGACGGACGGATAAGTTCTGGGAGTGCAGGAAAGCATCTATTAATTTGCTTTGGCTGTCTTGGTTAGGCTGGTATTTCGGACTTTGAGAATTTGTAACTTCTGATATCTTCGGTGTTACGTGTCTATAGCGTCCACTGCGAGACACGCACTTCGAATACTTTGGCGGCATTATAGTTACACGAAATTCGGAAAGAAATGGACAAGCTACGTTTAAGATACATTCCAGCATTGGATCGAACTGACCAATTGTTCTCTCTACAATATTCTTGTCATAATAAGCGTCTTCGACATTTTCTAAACGATCCAAAGCCACTACGGAGTCTTCTTCGATTTCCTTCCTGATACTCTTCACAGCCATTGGCTTGTCTTGGTTATGTGCGAATTCCGATACCAATGCGTTTGGTACTAGCACTGAGATCTCCTTCATTGCGATTAGTTGACTGAATGACACACTGCGATTTTGCCTGTAGGCGTAGTACGATTCGGCGGCATTCGTTCCTTCGAAAAACCATCCTAAGCAGGTTTGCAGGATGAACACCGACGTTGGTCGCATGCGCAGCAGGTCCGCTCTTCCCCCCAAATAGATGTAGAGCTCATAGAGCAAGTGTAGCACATTTCGGTAGTAGTCCAACTGCAAGGTTATATGATCCAACATTGCTAGGTATTGTACAACCCAGGGAATTGTTATGAGAAGTTTCCGTTCTGATACCGCCACCTTCAGCAAGCCCATGACATCAAATCCCGGTTGGACCATGTTCCTCAGCTCGATTTGCTTTTTGTCTATGCTCAAACATCCGCTGGAGGGGGAATATAGAAATGGCTGTGCATGCAGCAGACCTAAGAACTTCGCCAGGACCTGCATTGTGGACAGAACTTCTGGACGCACAACATATTCCATCACAAAGTCAGTGCCGTCATTCGATTCCAAATTGATGACTTCGTAGGTGGAACTGTTTAATTGAATCAACTCAGCTGAGAGCGCAATCTTTACTTGCTCACTAAATGCTAAACATGAAGCAGTCAGCAGAAAATCCTTGAAAAACGCCTGTTTCGCTGGAAATTGATAATCAATACTGAAATTGCTTGGTTCCACCAATCTCTGAGTGAGTTTACTGAACTTTTGCAAGTCCACGTGTGCCTTTAATTCGACCCCAATGTCCGTGGGCGAGGTTTCATTATAGTTAGACGAAACCAGGAGCTGCGATACAAAAAGTTTCGCCAAATGCGCCATATTAATAGGATGATCACTGATATTAAAGAGAACTTGAATTTTCGTGTGAAGTTCCGTTCGAAAGTTCCACATGTGATTGAGGTGATTCGCATCCCAAGATTTAAAAATTGTGTAAAATTGATCACGTTGAGATTTGAAACTGCCAAACTCTTTGTCAGTAGGGAAGTTGTTTCGCGTATCATTTTCCTCCTGATAGAAGACATTGTTGAATGTTTTACTGATTCGGAATGATGCTTCATAAGAGGATTTTTTGACTTCCAACTGCTGCTTTTCGAACATGATCTTCTCGAGAAATTCTTTGAGATCGACAGCAAGCTCACTTATGCGATCATTGTTCAAAATAACCCTTAACGTCTTGACATCTAACAAAGCTAGAAGATGTTTCTGTCGCTTAAGGACTTCTAACGAAAAATATATGCAGTTGGTGAGGGTTTTTAAGGCAGTATAAGCATCGTTATTTGTACGATTGATGATATTTAGCTTGTCATCTAAATGAAATTCCATATCCGTGGAAAATTGAGGAGTTAGACATTGAGCGGAGAGGCTATTATCGGAGACGTTTAGTATTCCCAAAAGGTATGATAATTCACTCAAAATATTGGCAGTAATATGGACATCTATCAGAAATGAGTAAATCTCGGCCAAGCAATCTAAAGTTCGACGATGCGTCAGCTTCATAAAATCGATCCTGGGCTCTTCTCCAATGGAACTCTCTCCGTTAGGCTCCACATTCAATTTCTCCATTCTCCTAACTGCTTCCCGCAAACTCTGATTGATGAGGTTAGGACGATTTTCTTCTTCGAGTTCCTTGCTGATCTCTAGAATGTTCGATTTGAGAGATTTTCTAGCTTCCATCACCGAGCATTTTCCCTTGTCGACGATCTCAGCGTCATTGAACATTTTTAGAATGTTGTTTTCACTGCTCAGAGTTGGACTGCTGAAGGAGTGAGACGCAGCCACTGATGTTTTGCTGACCTGCGTAGGAACTACTCGCTTCTTCGGCTTTTCAGACTTGCTCTTAGTCTTGGGATCCGAGACATTGCCGTCAGATATGTTTGCCGAAGAGTCCTTCTGTTGTTGTTGTTGTTTCTTCCTTGTTCTGGAATTAGACACTATGAAATCACCCAGGCAGAATCCACTGCTGTTGCCGCTGCGATTGAAGTCAACTGAGGTATTAGCACCGCTTGATTTGTTCAAACTCTTAATAGGAGTAGATGTAAAGCTCTTGTGATACGACTGATTGAGATTATCATTCAAAAGTGATGTGTTCCTTGTTGGAGTGCACCGCAATTGAAATGAATCATCACCATTAAAACGATTGTCAGGAGTTAATTGTTGCTGTGAATTGTTGGGGAAAATTCTCTTCGGAGTCCGTGTTGCACTTGTATCTCTTCGAATGCTAGTCTTGCCAACAGGGCTACTAACACACTTTGGTGTCCCTGGAGTTCTTGTGTATTCCTCCGTTTGTTGGCGAATAAAATTGAGAAAATATATTCCAAATTCTTCCAATGTACAAGTCGAATTGTTTTTGATTTTTCTTAAGAACCACTCGGAGAAGACCGGTTCGAATGGTTCTCTTGTCGTTATGATTAAATTAAGTAGTTGGTCAGCCATAATTTATATGTTTCTTATATTGTCTTGTTTTTTGCTTTGAGAACTTAGTGCATTTTTGTTTTATTTAATTTTTTTACTATTGGTTAAGTGAGTGAGTAGGATCCCAAAAATTAAAAGAAAATTCGCTTTACGTCGTCACGATCTGTAGAAAAACAGAAAAAAGCAGAATGACGTCAGGTTTGATTGAAATTGAAGTTTTTGTGTGTTTTAATTTAGTTAAAAGAATTATTTTTTTTTTAATTTGTTTAAACAGAGAAGTAAAAAGAGCCGTATTGAAAATTTTACACCATGCGTCGTGCTCTGTTGTGTGGCTAGATTTGTATTCTTTTAATTTTTCAAGCGAATTTTCTTTTATTTTTTTTTTGGGAACAACTGGGTAGGTACTTATTTTAATATAACAAACTAGATTTAAATGCAAAAAAATTGTCGCACAAGAACTGATTTGTTGCAGGAGAATAAAATACGATTGTATCTAGACCTTTTATTTTATAATTAAAAATCAGGTGACGATGAAAAAGGACACTAGGGATACATTCACACAATTAGCATGCAGGTAAATGGATATGTATCTTTTATATTAATCCTTACCGGTACATATTTATGGAGGTACACAAATCAAAAACGCATTAACGCAATTAAACAGTACTGTGCGAAAGTTTTTTTTACACATTGTGTGCTTGCAAATTGTAGTTTTTTTTATTGCGGTAAATAAGTTTCGTTTAAAGTTTTTTATGGAGTAAAAATAAATATTCAATTAACAAGATATCAATGCAGTCATATCGTTAAACAGAGTAAAAGACCAAAACCAATTTAATTCCAAGTTAGACAGAAAATAGCTTAATGTAAATAATTTTGTGGTGTTTATTCCAGTCTAAAAATTTTACTTTAAAGTTATATTTTTATAACAGCACATTACAAGCACACATACAAATACACATTCTCCAAATGTAAATTGCATTCCTTTGGATTTTCAACAACAACAAACATAATTAAAACAAACATCCCTTATATTATATACCTATGTATCTGTTGCTCCGATACAATTTCTTTATTTTATGAATTTACTCTCGGCAGCTGGAAGCATAAGTATTGCACCATTTTGTTTACTTTTTCTTAAGATGTACATGCCTCCGCGATAGGGCTCTGTTCTCTTTAGTTTGTTATTTATTAATCCATTTGTAAACGATACCCAGGTATCAATTCAGTTATTGTGGTTAAAAATAAATAGGTACGAACATCGGTTGCATTGCGGTTTGGCTTATAGCTCAAGTGGATCAGATTAACATAAACTTAAATTATAATTTTACAGTGAGTTTTAGAAAAAACAGACTAGTTATTTTTTTAAATACGCGTAACAAAGTTACGTTTATTTAAGTAATAATGGTAAAATTTAAACTATGCCAAATTTAACCAAAAATAAATTCGCAAACTAGAAAATCTAGAATAGATGAGTTAAAACGCTTAGCATTAGTGTCCCCGTCCATAATTAAAATCGTATTTAATGCAACAGACACGAAAAATTCTCTGCCGCTTCACAAGTCATTTAAAACAAAATTTTAGTGTGAAATTAGGACTTGATGCATATGAAAAGGGTTAAGAGTGATATAATAATGCCAATTCTATGTCACCTTTGTTTAACCTTTCTTTCTTATAATTTTACTTTAACTTTCATTCGTGTTAATTGACCAATTAGTGAATTGCCAAAGATAAACCCTAAATGGTTTGCATTTCAATAAATTTTAATGAAAATAAAATGAGGTTAAGGCAATTTAAAATTGTTTGTGGTCAATAAGGTGTTCTCCATTTAACTATACATTCTAATCTTTTCATTTCTTAAAGTGCCATAATATGCCTCTATATACCTAAATTCATTTTTAAATTAAACCCTATATCAAACACTCCTTCGCTACAAAATAGCTTTCTAGATTTATTTAAAAGAGAACATGTCATTTAAACACGAAGAACTGCACCCTAAAAAAAGAAAATAACATCAAAGAAATGAATACCTATAAACTTTGAAAGCAGAACTCAAGACATAAATCACTTGAAACAAAAACGGAACTCAGTAGGTAGTTTACCTAATTCAAACATTAAGGATTCCCAATAGATGATGTAAAAGCAAAATGGTTAATCTAGCACGATATTTCAATTGATTAATTAGTGTCAAATAAGTCTGAGTCTTTATGTTTTGCACTAAGATAAAAACGTTTAAACCTTCAAGCATTTTTGATGCGATATCTTAAGATTTGCATATGTGAATTAAACAAAATTGTAGTTTTTAGTACTTAATTATGAAAATCACAGTTTTTTAAGGATTTAATTTTCCGAAATAAGTTCAAAAATGAGTACCTAATTTCTTTTTAAGATTAAATACAACTACACCTTGTGACCAAGTAATCTACACTTTTGTTTATTCATTCAAACCAGATTTTCAATTTTAAATTTTACTATCGTAAGACAAAACAAAAAACAAACAATTATTTCATTAAGTATATGAAAAGATCCAACCGAAAAAAGCCTTTAAATGCCTCAATTTTTTCCAAAATAGCAATATGACGTAATCCATAGAAAATTAAAAATTCTCTCTCCTTCCCCCCAACACTATATGCTTACGAGATAGGAAGAAAGAATAGAGAAGCTAAACGAGTTGAAACACATCACATAGAGCACTTATTTAGCGCAACATACATACGAATAAAAACAAGCAGGGAGGATGGAACTAATCAAGCTGACCCCAAGAAATTCAAATTCCTTACGTCCCCCACTGCAACAATTGTTACAGTGCACAAATAAGTTTGCTCTTTGAAAAAATTTACAATTCAACTATGGAATTCTTATCTTTACCACAGTCGATAAAAAATGACAACCTGTACTAAGGAATTTAACCAAGTATTTGAACAATTTTTGGAATTAAACTACATTACTCATGTATTTGTATCGATTTTTTCCCCGAGTATGTACACAGAAGCCACAGCAAAAAAAAATCTCACTTTGCCGATGATGACGTCGTCATCGTTATTCCCACTTTGATTTTTGCAATTTTACCAACTTATGAATGAGATTTTACACATTTATAGAAGTCAATGTTTTATTTATAGTGATTAACACTTAAAAAAGGAAATTTAAAAAATTTCTCTGAATTCTGGGACTGCTTTTCACTGAACCTTTTTTTTTGCTGTGGGTGTGGCGACACGAAGATGACCCAAAATTTTCAACATAGCTTTTACATTCAAAAAACACATTCAATTCAAGAGATTTTTGAAAAAACTTTTAAAATATTTGTTAACTTACACTTTTTTAATATTATTTTTATAATGTAGCACAATTTTATTGTATATATTGTTTTTTAATTAGAATTTTTTCAGCGTAAGCTCATTCCCATTCGAATGTTTAAAGAGTACTTTACAAAATGGTGAAGATTTTCTAATTAGCAGTGAGGCCAACATTGACATTTTATGTTTTTGAAGTGTGACAGAAATATAAAGATCTGTTTGACTTAAATATTCAAATTGTATCTATTGGTGGAGGTGTGTGGATTTCTTTTCAACAACAAAAAATTGTTGAAAAATATCATATATGAAAAAAAGAAGACATTTTTGGTAAAAGTGATCGCAAACAACTGAGATATAGTTTTGCAATTTTTTGTTGTGAAAATCAGTAAATCCATCGAAATGCGTGAATAAATATTTTTTATTAAAGTCTTACAAAACTTTATACTGAAGTGGCTTTTTGTGATGTATGGAACACTTCAATAATTAAAAAAAAACAATTTTTTTTTCAGGAAGAAACTATTTGGTTTAGGTATCAGGTTTTCCAAAGTTACATGCATACTTTTAATGTAACTATTTTTATGATTTATTTGATTTTGATGCATGGAAGTCCCAACACAAAAGTAAAAGAAAGTTGTACAAATATGTCCCAAAATTATTTTATTTGTTAATCGACCTGAATTAAGTTATTTTAATAATTAATTAACTCACTTGATTCGGTAAATTAACTTAACTGCCACATATTGCCAAAAACTCTTAGAACTAGGAATTAGGAATAGAGCAAAACAATTTAATGTTGCCCGATTATAACTCTAGCCTTAAAATTGAAAAGAATATTTATCCTTTAGTGTTAGCGAACGAACCTATTTTTATAATTCAAATCTAAGAATAATAATGAACTAAGAAGCAGTTCTGGCAGCTCCCCAAATTTATTTTATTTTTCACAGTTTCCAGCACTTTTTGTTTATTTCTCTTATCAGCTGTTCTTGTTCGTCGATATTATTATTTGGCTTTGTCTGTCACCTTAATATCTGTCTCTGATATATATTTGCTTCTGCACAAAGAACTTCTTTCCATCCAATTATTTGTTTATTAATCAAAGAAAGTTGAAAATATGGAGAAAATTGGAAACCAAATTGGCTACTTGATCCTCAAGGACGACGGTGCCGTCCTAGAATCCGGTGGTGATCTTGAGAATGACGAACGCAGCGCAAACATTTTCATGGGCATCTTGCAAATGTCTGAAACGTAAGTAAAACCCACCGCCTTTTGTTTATTTATCAAAACAAAATTCGATTTTAAACAACATGCATGAATTAGAATTGATGAAAACTTCATGGCCAAAAGCAGTTGTGAGAAAATATCCATCATCTACGAAGACCATAGCTACACCATGTGCATGTCGAATCGCAAGATCTATGTTATCAAACAAAAACACACCACATCGAGCAGTGGTTTCTCGGATATAAGTGCAGACGTGGGAAACTCGATAATTGCTTGAGATTCATTTGGGTCGAATGGAGGAACCAATAGGAAGAGAGAAAAACGCATAAATTGGCGAACACCATTTATTCTAATTATAATTATGTTTATTTGTCAAAAAATACATCATTTGTAATTTTTTGGTCGAAGATCTTCTTGGCTTCGTTCGTTATATCCAATAAAGTAGCTCTGTTATTTGAGATTATTACATAAAATTGACGCCAATTTGAACTCTTCTTCACAATCCAGTAATCATTGATGCATTTAATATGAACCTCTTCGAGTTTATCCGAGGTCTTGTCTTCGTGCAAATCGGCGATAAGGTTCATTACATTTGGTGGAATGGTACAATTTTTTGGCCTCCGATGGTCGGAATAGATGTTCGTATGGTGAATGAGACTAAGTTCGTTGATGAAGAGAAATTTGGGATTATTGGTGTCTGTAGGATCAGGGGTTGGGGGGTTGTTGGCAGCTCCGTCATTTGTTATTTGTTTTAAAGATTTCCCTATGTCAGAGGCAATAACGGACAATTGGGGTCCCATAAAGGAGTGCAGTTCAAAGAAAAAGTCGTCGGTAACTTCATTGGTAACTGGAAAGAGAAAATACAAAATCACAAGTTTGTTTATGGTTTAAGAAAACACACATTCTTACTATCAACAAATAAGCACAAGGTAGCACTCATTGCTCGATAAATGATCAAGTGATAACATTTCAAGACCGTGCTGTCCTTGATCATCAGGTAAACTTTAGGGGCTTTGGACGAGTTGGGGAAAGTCTCTGACATGTCTGGGCCATTTATAAAGGAACCTTGCCGATATCCATCCAGACTAACTGAACGTTTTAATGAGGCTCCACTCAGTTCAATGGTTGTTACATTAGGAAAAATCGTACCCAGCAAGTACTCATGAATGCAATACAAATCGTGTGGATCTATTTTTGAACTATTAAAAAAAAAAACAATGTGAATCAATAAAATCATATACAAATCAAAATAATTCAAATTACCAAACAACTTGGTCGTTGTAGAAGAATATTGTGTTATCGATAGTGGGAAATGTAGCTTGAATCATATTTATGAAATTGTGAACCCTTAGGAAACGAGACTCCTCCAGTGGGATATACTGAATGGTTCGAAGTGCATCTAGGATATCACAAGATGGCAACTTCAGTGTCAATATGTACTACAAAGACAAAACAAAAATACATCCATGGAATGAAATAATCTCATCGTTTTCAGAAATTACTCACCATTGAGAAGAAATCATGGAGTTTCCTACGCAAGTTCTGAGCTTGTTCCAGCTCTGAGTCACCAGTCATATTTGATATGAAATTTCCAGCGAATAAGCGAAACATTCGATAAGATTGCTCAAGAACTGCTCGAAAGACCTTATCATGTACTTCCCCGCCCTTATAATCAGACTCCTCAACACCATCTTTATTGAGCCTTATTTCTTTTGGAACATTTAACACCTATGGGGGTTAGAGGGAGAACTTTGCTACAGTTAATGAATATTGTTAGGAAGGAGTTCACCATACCATGACCATCCAGTAATCCTTTTCTGGCTCGAAAAATATTTGTGTTGTCTTTTGGGTGTGGACAGCTTTGCACCCAGTGTTTTGGGAGAATTTACTTTAAGTATTGAATATATGATAAGACTTTTTCAGGAAATCATTTCTCTGCCTTACCTTGAGAATTGGATAATTGCTTCACTTAGCCCAACATCATTCTTTTTGTTGTCCAATTCGATATCTGAAGGGTGGTAGAAAAGGATTTTGTTTTCATCCTTTTGATCGCGAATTAAATTGTTTGATTGATGGAGATAAAATAAGGACTGTTTTAAAATAATTTATGTACTTACTTCTCCTTCTTTTTTCGATAGTGTTGAATTGAATATGTAAAAACTACGGAGGGACATTTCTACTTTCTGAATCATTTTAATTGTGTTTTTCGACGCCTTCTTTTTGTGAAAAACAACTTCCTATGACTATGAGGAAACAAAAAATATTTAATAATAACAAGAAGTCAGCTGAATTTTTTTCGGTTTTTAGTTTGGAAGTTTGCAGACTTGGAAATTGACATTTGAAGGGATTGTTTGATTTTGTTAACAGAAAACTGCGAATTCAATTTAGGCTCCGAATACACTGATGAATTAGTTTTGAAATTTTTAATTTTTGCACAAAATTGCTTGAAAGTCATAATGACGGTGAAGAAATATATCAAAAGTAACAAATTTTCATGTTTCTTGTTGAATGAAAAGCAAGTAAATGAAACTAAAAGACTGGTTTTTAGTTTCATGAACTAATTTTTCGTTATTGTAGGAATACTATGTTTAATTAAACGGTTATTTGAAAGCTTTTCATTTGAACTTCTATAAAATCCTACTGTTTAGTCACTTCAGTTATTTTAATTTGCTGCCAGATAAATACATTGACTCATTTGGGGAGTATCTACGACACAATTAAGTTGCCGTCAAATTAAGTTTCTGGGATAGTTACTCCATGTGGCTCGAGCAACCTTTTTGTTAACAAATCCAATTAACTTTAAGTTACTTACCTTTACGCACCGAGAAGCTTAAGTTACTGACAATTTTATCTATATTATTTTACAATGTCTGATCCATTTTTCATGATGATTAATAAATATTATTATATATTATTATGCTATTATGTGTTTTTTTTTTAAACACATCACAATAGTATTTTTTTACTTTTTTGTACATAAAAAAAGAAATAATAAGAAATTTCATATCGTAACCCAACAAATCCTTGAAACAACTAAATTGTTTAAATCAACTTCTGAATCATTTTAATAAAACCAAAAATTAATTTAAAATTATTATTATTATTATAACTTTCTTCACAAGTAATTAATTACATAGTCAATGAATATAAAAGTATTAAACTTGGCATCACTTAATAAAACTTCGAAAAATCAACCTGCGTGTCACAATTTCTTGTGCAGTTGTATTCGTCATTTGTTCTTCTTGTCAATCTTGTCATATTTTCTTGTTTTGTTGGCTGTAAGCTGTTGCTGTTGACCTGCAATATTTTCAATAAAATTAGTTATTTTATAAGTAAAAATGGATAGAATAAATGAAAAGTCAGATGAAAAAAATCCTATAGAACCAACTCCCGTTGATAATTCACAGATTCTTATTGCTTTTATTGTCGGATTTGTTATTCTAGGTAAGAAATACTTAAAAGTGCAAAATTAAAAATATTTCAATTCTTGATTTTGTTTTTGGCTGTTAAAAAGTCATCTATTACATATACAAGAAAAATTCATCATCCAGAAGCAGTTTCATTCTAACCGGGCTTTGTGATTCCGGCAAAAGTGTTGTATTCACTCAACTCCTTTATTCTAAGGTTCCCGAAACTTTCACTTCGATTGCGGAGAATGTTGGCACCTATCAAGCTGGTAGACTTTCCACTCGTCTTATTGATATCCCAGGCCATGAGCGGGTACGTGATAAATTCTTTGATCAATACAAAAACACGGCTAAGGGCGTCATCTTTGTCATAGACTCGGTTTCTATACAAAAGGATGTGAGAGATGTTGCTGAGTGAGTTATCTTAAATGAGAAGGTTAAAGTGGTAACATTTCTTAAATATAATATTTATTCCAGCTACTTGTATACTCTCCTATCAGATTCCGCTATTAGCCCTTGTTCAGTTTTGATTTTCTGCAACAAGCAAGATGAAGAAATGGCCAAGAGCGTTCAGGTGATCAAGACACTGTTGGAGAAGGAAATGTAAGCTTACACAATCATCATAAAAAAAAATCATTATCCAACTCAAAATCTTATTGCAGGAATACAGTAAGAAAGACTCGCACAAGTAAGCTACAATCCGTTGATGATTCCGAAAACAAAGTTACTTTCTTGGGCAAAGAAGGCAAGGATTTTGAATTCTCTCATCTCAATCAGAATATTCAATTTTACGATGGCTCAGGAAAGAAGAATGAACTCGAAAATCTATCCGATTGGATTGATCGAATGATGTGAAAAGAATTTTAATTTGCTCTAATTTTATAATGCCTAAATCTTATGCTTATTTTTTCATAAAAAGACTACTTTTTGGTACTAGGGTCTTGTGTAGAATCCTCAATTTTACCACTCTTTATTTTTATTAGAAAATTAAAAGAAAAAATAGGAATAAGATTGTTTGAATTTTTTTTAATGAAATTGTTTTGAAATATATGATATGACTGTACTGGGAGATGAAGAATAGTTTTCATTTGGGAATTGAAATGTGGTCGAAACCTGTTCTGTGAGGAGAATTTCTCTTTTACTTTTTTTGTTGTATTTAATTAGAATTACATACAAACATGAGCTACTTAATTTTTGACTATGCCGCCAGAGAATATGCAACGTTTCTCAAATAGTGGAAATACCTGTCTATTAAAACACCTAAAAGGTGTTCTTTCTTTTTAACCATAAAAAAATAGGTTTGGGTGTTAAATTCAAAAATTAATCGTTAAGAATTTTCGATTATATGGAATAAAATAGATTTACAACCAAAAATTTTCCAAGCAGTATTACTCGAGCTTTGAAACTTATACACACCTGGAATTTATATTTTGGAGGAAAACTTCAAATCAATTTATTATGCAGATGCGAATACTAAAGAAATGATAACTGGTATGCAATTTTCAGTTCATATTGAAGGTTTTTCCTGAAAAAATGTTGACCTTAACATTTATGAGTTTTCTTCTCTGTTCTGGAATAGAACAGAAATACACTTGGATTTCCATAAAATAATGCTGCCTTAAATCGGGACTCTAACCCACACCTCTAAGTTTAGTAGGTTCATGGTATATTGGATCTTAAGGCAAAAGTCATATCAGTATGGATTTAAAAATTTTACATTTTCGTATAACCACACATAATAATATATTCAAAACGAAATTATTATTACTGACAAAAAAACTTAAATACAAAAAGTAGAAATTCCATAAAAACACAATATGAACTAAACTATGATTAAGGTAAACAGTTTATACCTCACTGCAAAATATAGAGTTCTTCCCACGGAATGGCGTCGCGCAAGCGTACGTATAAGGAATGCGTAAGTTGAGTACTGAGTGGGTATGTTATTTTTTTTTTGTTTGTTTTGTTTTTATAACGCTTACCATAGCATATTACTCCCATCTTCGGACGTTAAGTTGACAGACGGCGGCGACGAACGGCGGCAACCGCAACTCCGACAACGACTATGACAAAAGAAATTGTAGAATCGCGGGAAACGGAATAAAATTACTAGATTGGATTATTATGATGTCAACATCAGCTACATAGATAGACATAGGTACCCTCCCACCAATGTCCACTTTAGTCCACAAATGTTGGCATGCATCTATGTACGTTATTATGGTGAGGAATGAATGTGTATACCTAAAAGGAATGCAAACAAAAAGCTTCACGTTTATTGTCTTGTTATGAATAATTCTTTCGAAAGCATGTGGTTTCAGTTTGCTGGTTGTTTGTTATATTTGATATTCAGGGTGCAATTTTAAGAGTCTCATAAAAAGAAAAAGTGAATTGTAGAACCTAAATCTGAAGTTGAATTTATAAATTTCTTTGTAACTATCTAATCCCATTTTTATAACTGTTCTTACCAAATCCACTAAAAATCAGCGGAGAATATTAAAGCGATAACATTTCTTGGAAATTCATTTTACCGTATGTCCTAGAAATCCTAGCAAGGGTTTTCTGTTGAAAAATTACTTTGACGATGCCGCCTCGAACAAGCTTTCATCATATCAAACATCTGCCCCTTTTTTATTGGATATACAACAACAGCCCCAAATCAATTAGCATCGTTGACTTTCAGTTCTTTTTTTCGTTTAGTTCTTTAACATAAGGCACATTATAACGTTGCTGGATCTAAATTTATAGATCTTCGTCTATTAAGAACCACCATCAATGCCAAAATGTATTAAAAAAGAGCGAGTCATAAACATTTAAAACAACTACAAAAAGAAAAAAAATAAAGTCTGAATTTTGATACTTTCAAGCTCAAAGGCGGTATCAATCATCTGTGTCGCCGAAGCCGCCGGCCGCCACCGATAAAGACCAAGTAAAAAAAAGAAACTGATATTATTCGTAGGTACATCTTCGCCAGAAGGAGGCTGTGTGCGCTGAACTCTCTTATTTTGATCCACGTGCTAAATTTTAATTGAATTTGATACGACCAACGATCGTCAACCAACGAACTTTGGGAAACAGCCAGGAATATATTGCATAGTCAGACAAACTTATGTACTATGTACACTCAATTCCTTCTAATCGAATTTATGTCATTTATGAATTTGGAATCTTTTTGGGCCTAAAATAGCGAGACTCCTCCATATGCTTGGCTTGGTAGTAATATTTTCATATGTGTATGTTTCAGCTGAGCCTTTTACTATATAGGACTTGAAGCTAGGGCTCTATCCCTATATGTTTTGTGTTTTGTGCGGTAGGTAATTTCGGAATGAGGTTAAACAGATTAATGCCAGTTGGTAGATGGACAATGTCAAAAATTCAAATTTCGACCGACTAGCCTTTAGTAACGTTCTTTTTAGCCTGGGTGGGCACTTGTCCTATAAATGGCCGGGTGTGTCATGTTTATGTCTTTGATGTATTGAAAATAACTATAGAACTTCGTGCTTTAAGGTAAATGGAAGAGAAGAAGCTGACATTTTGACACCAGAAAATTGATAAATTAGTATAGCTGAGATTTCTTGATACTTTTTACACATCTTACAATTTAAATTTTGAATTTGAAAGATGCCAAAATAAGTTAGGTAGTTGACTTAAAATGACATTTAGTTGCGTTTTTTTGTACTTTTACTGCATTTACTGTTGACAGATATGTACATATATTAAGTTTTCGTTTGGGGTGTGTATACATATATGACATTTGTTAGATGTGACATGCGTTCAATGTTAGACTATAAAGCATTACTACTATGCTAATGAACGCACCCATTATAGAAACCAAGAACACAAGTCAAACTAATTGACAACGATGAGTCAAACTTCAAATTATAAAACCAAGTGCAAAAGAACGCAGGTATACCTTATATAATTCCCCAAAGGCCGTTTCCAGCCCATGTGCCATCAGACAAAACCCTCTATACTTGTCCAATAACTGACAAAAAACATCGACTCTCGTGCCGTACGTAAAAAGATACAATTAAGACAGTGCTTTAAGTTTGCGATCTTAAAAAAAAAAAATAATAATAATCTTACACATTATTAATAAACATTTTGTAACCATGTCGTTACATTATTTTTGAAACAGACAAAAAACAACAAGATAATGACAAATAATGTTAAGAGATGTGGCACGAGAGATTTTTAAGTTAAGAAAAAAAAAAAAACAACCTTTAGTGCGAATCTTGCCACCAAACTGCCGATAACCTTGTTGAATTAATTTTTTACTGGGACTTTCAAAAGAATACAACAACAACAACAAGAAATATAAACATAAACATAATCGCACAATTTAGTGGACAAACACTGTATCCTGTTCCTGTAGAACGATCATCGTAATAACACTTACGTAAATCACTTCAAATTCATAAATATCGCCGGACATGAGTTCGCACTCCACTCTCCGACCTCAATTGCAATTTACACTCTTGTTTGCCCAGAGAGATTAGCTTCCGAAAGGGGACTGTGCTGTGCTGTGATGTGGTGTCTGGTCTGTGGGTCTGTGGTCTCTCGGTGTGGATGCAATTAGACCAGCATTTCGACAAGGTGCTAAAAGAAGACAATTTTGTTGTGTGTGATTACGGCAACAAGCCAAGTGTTGGAAGTTGGAACTTGAAAGATGCTGCAATGACTGGATGCCGCGCCGCGCCGCGCCGCCTCATCTTCAGCCTGAGGGCTTCTGTTGTTTTTTGTACTTTAATCACAAATTTCAAAGAACATGTGAACCATAATTGCTAACTATGAATGGAGTCTCCATCTCGACATCAACCAAGAGCGAGCAAATTTTCATATGTACATATGTATGTATATTCACATACACTCATGGTCATCTCATCATAAATAATGTGGTGATGGTTTTTTTTTTTTTTTCTTTTTTTTTCTGATGATGGGAACATAGCACACCGGGATTGGCATTGGAAAGACAACAGCGCAGCACATAACCCAGCAAACCAAGAGGTGTCGTGCTGAATTGCCCACTTATCAGGATACTTATTTTAAGTTATTATACTGCTTTCTTATATAGGTGCATCATCAAGAGGGCTGCAGGTCTGGCCCGAGACTATTATAACGTCTTAATGATGTTCTAATGCGGGTAATACACGAGGACCCAGAGGAGAAATTATGCTCCAATCAATGTTTATTGTTTTAAATACCTATGTTTATTGCACGAAAATACCTAAAAAAAAGGTAAGAGTATGTATCGAAAAATGTCTAGAAGTGTGATGGTTAATTTTTTTTTTTATTAATTATAAATTTTAATGCCGGTATTGTTGATTGTCATTGAAGGACGGTGGACTTTGGTAGACTTCTGTAATTTTGTTTCTTGGCTTAAAATTGATATCACTGCGGACGATTTTTTAAATAGAACAGGGAATGGAAATGGACCTCAATTCAAGTCGAAAAAAAACGTTAATAGCGAAAAGATTAAGGTTTGGATATGATTAGGAATTTTCCATTAGAAAATTTGGATTTGATAAGTTGATTCTTTCTGTACTGAATGGGCAATGTTTTACTAAAATCATAACTCAAAAGCGTGCCTCATATTAGGAAACACTAAAATTAGCATTCCGAATTATGAATTTAGGGATAGATGACTAAGCTGTCTTGACTTGGACAACAGAATCCTTTGATTTTAGTGTGTTGAAATTTTAATTAAAGGTTTTTTTCTTATGCCCATTTGCCAAAGTCATTGAACATTTGACTTCTTGAAAATTTGATGAAATCATAATGTGATATTTACATATGCCATTCTATAATGTAAAATCAATATAAACTTAACATTGGAAGCCATTGTAATAGGTCAACTCAAAAAGGAATTATGTAGTTCATTATCAACTAACATTTATGAAACCTAATTGTCAAACAAAAAAGTTATGTTAAATTTTCCTTAAAACAACGAGTAAAGAAATGATTCACTAGGGCGTATACGTATTTTTTTCTAATTTTTGTTTTATACCAATATTTTCTTCTTACATACAAATTTAGAGCAACATCTGTCAATTCAGTTAGTATAATGAAATTAAAGCAACACTCTCTTCCTCTTAAAAGACTGCAAGACAAGTCAATGAGGGAATCGAATTAGACTTTGAGTGCAAAAAGAATCTAAAGATCCTCCTTGCCCTAGAAAGTATTTTTCAAAATTCTGATTTTCATTTTAACATTCAAAACTGTGTTGATGATGCATTTGTACCTTTAAGTGTGACAGTTTAGGAAATAATACTGACCTATTGTCAAATAAAACCAACTGTCAAATAGTATATACTTGATTGTGGGTGGTTGACAGCATTCAGGCCTGTTTGTCATTGCATCTTCTCGGACTTTGATAGGAATTTGAAATGGGGAATTGGTTAATGATTGAATTAATATGAATACTCCCCGTTCGCGTGTGCATATTTTTTCTTAACTATGTTTTTTTTTTCTTTTCTTTTTTTTATACGTTCATAAGTAATCAAACCAAGTGGGGGAATTTTAGCTTCTCACGATCCCTTATGACGAACAAACCATTAAATTCGCTTCAAAACAGAAAATATACTCCCTGAATCCCCTTGTAGGTTTCTTTTCCGTCCGTCTGTCGTCGGTTGGTTGTTGCGATAGATAAATCCCACACATATACCAAAACCAAAACACGTGTATTTGGATGCATCCATGCACTTTGAAGTCATGTTTTTTTAGTGCACTGGCACTCCGCGACTTATTCCGAGATGCACAAGTGCACACATTTTATTGTGTTTTCTACTTCAGCTCTGTCTGCAATCTAAAAATTCAAAAAAAAAGTACAAATAAAAATAACACCATCATCGCCATGCATGTTCCACTCATATGAGTGAGTAAGGACGACCCTGGCTGAACGTGAGGTCGGATCCGCGAGATGTGCATCGCTATGCTCGTACGTTCGCGCATCTCGGGGGAATTAATTTTATTTCACTTGCACGCGCTCATGTGTAAGATCACAGATAGTATTGTGTTACCCCATAGAGCGGGCGACTGAGAATGCGACTGCGACTACGACTGCGACTGCGACTGTTGCAGTAGTTGATAGTTGTTGTTGTTGCTTTTGAGGCACGATGACACTTCTTCGTTTGGGTTCTACTGCCGTAGCGAGCACAAAGGTTTACATATACATACATAAATAATTTAATTTTTGATTCTATTTTCAGAAGCAGGGATTGGTCTTTATAAAATGTTACAAAGGTTAACATTTATAACAATTTATTTTCTTCTTCTTTTTTTTTGTTTTGGTTAATCGATCAAAGCGGATTTTTGAAAAACAAATTAATAAGCCGAAGGAAAAAAGATAACCCACCAGCATAGAGGTTCCCGCCATGCCAGCTAGGCAGCATCAGGATCAGCGCAGTGAAAAGGGAAACAAGCAACAAAATTCATCCACGCTACCTCGCACGAGCCTTGGGAACTTCCAATCACAAGTCGTTCTCACGGCCTTTATATGACTTCTGGAATGAAAGGAAACCAACAAAACGGGCAGCACAAAATGGAATAAGAATAATAAAAAAAAAAAAAACAAGGAGAAGAAGAAAATTGCTGCAGATCGTATTAGGGAGCACGATATAGTGAGTCGAATGCCAGACTTTTTGCCCACGATCATACCACTCGAAGAGATATAGTAAGCGCGACAGGCACACGAAGCATGCAGAACTGCAGACCTGCAGACCTGCAGACTCTTGACTCCTGACTCTCCTTAGTCCTTCTCCTGAATGATGCTGCTGTTCCCTGTCGCTGATGATGATGATGATGTATAGATCCATTTAGAGTCCATCCGGACGTCGATTGTGGCCGTCAACGGGCACAAAGTAAAATGTGGCTCCCATACCAGCTCCTATAAAGGAACCCAAAATAGACCTTGAATCTGCCACCGACCGCCACCGCACCATCTCCGGCACGACACAAAACACAAAACGCCAACCAACAACCAACAACCAGCAACCAGCGAACGCGAATGAATTGCTACGAAACGATCAGAACGATGATGATCGCACTCCAATGATGACGATGACGGCGTGGCGTTGAAGGTAAAGGCCTCAACTAACCGCACGGTCTAAGACAGCAGACAGGAGTCTCACGACTTGCCCAATGCCCAAATGCCCAGGTTTGCATCCTATAAAAGGCAAACCGATACTATGCTCGGCTCGTATACGGTGCGGTGGAGTATTGTTGAAGCGTGTGCGAAATAAATGACCAAACGAACCACCGATCATGAATCGTGGCGAGAGATCTATATGCAACTACCGATCGACCAGGCACCATCATCGGGGCCATAGCCACAGCCATACCAGACCCACTTATTGGATGCTATGAAACGTGCATCATGAGACGTGCAAGCGCACCTCGCCGGTCGGCCGGCCGGCCTCAAGTATGCCAACTGCCAAGTATAGCACACAAGCCAACAGCCAGCAATTCAGACTGCTGCTTTGTCGCAAGCTGTTTTAGGTAAATCAAGAAGGGGCAACTTCACTTGAATAAAAGTGCCAAGAAGATGGTGGTACATTAATCCAGGATCCATATCTAGCCGTGGTATGTATATTTACTCTTTTGGCTGCACATGCCGCTGCCGTGCCGCTGCCGCAGCCAGAAAGTCAGCCCGATAGGTTAGGTAGGTATATGTCGGCTTTGGAGCGGGCTCGCTCGTCTTGATTGCTTCATTTTTTCCAGCAAGGATCTATTTGTCTCTTAGACATCAATGAAGCCAATGCTTAGGAGTTGGGAGTGAGCTCCCCATGGTCATGGATTGCAAATCTATGTGAGACGATCGCTTGCGAAGTGTTGTGACTCGAGGCCAACCTGATGGTTTGGTTGCTCTTGCTCTTGCTCTTGGGCTTTATGTAAGTATGTATGTATGTACGTCTGCGCAATTATTTAAGGAACAAAATAGAAAAAAAGGAAGCTCTTATAGCTGCATCTGTGGTCACGTGTTGTGTCTTTAGTACTTTGTTGGAATGGCGCAAATATGTTTGTCCCAAGATAAGTTGGTATATATCATTGATCGTGAGCTTGGATCGTAGATAGTGATCAGTCTGATCACGTTAAAGCGTGGAAAGTTATATCGTTTCTAATTCTATAGAAAAAAGAAGTTACGTGTAATCAAATAAATATAATATACGTAAAACATCCAGCAGCACTGATGCTTATAATATGACGGTATAGTTCACATATTCCTGGAGGAAGATTTGGGTAAGCTGCATCATAGGTATACCCAAATAATGATTCAGACATCGAATTGTACAATCAATGTGAACTTTCTTTTTCGTGATTGGCCCAAATTTAATTCGAATGGGGAAACAAAGATGAATCATTATCAACCAACAGACTACAGACTTAATCATTCTTCAGGAGTTTTAAAACCATTTCTGTATGGTCCTGAGAAAAGTTCTCGATTGGAACTACAGAGCCTTTCATTCACTGCCACTTCGTAGGCCCAAGAACTTTTTGACAGCTGAAATTAACAGTATGTTCTTACTGACACTTAAACTCAACGGATTTTCCGATCTTTCAAAAAAAACAACAAATCAATATTTCTGTCAAGATCTCGATTTTCACGGATTTTACGTTTCAACTAATTAGTTTTCGATTTGAAATACAGTTTGGAATTATTTCTTGCCCAGTTAGGCTTAGTTTTTTTTAAAGATGAATTTACATAGACTTTGTTGAAGTTAATCTTCAGTCAAAAATCATTTGAATTCAATCCCTGAATTTTGACAGATAAGTAAGTTGTTTTCAAAAATAAAAAAAAAAAAGTGGGATGTCCCTACAATCATCATTAGTTTAAATCAGAACCCACAGACAGACAAACTTCAGATTCCAATAAAACAGACTTGCAGTTTTTTTTCTTCGTCTCTTTAAATCACGACTTCAACTCCCGTTTGACTTCCATATGCATACATAACTAGGATGTTGGATGTTCTTGTTAGCTTCTGACCCCGGTGTGACAGGCAGGCAGTTAGCCACCCGCAGAGTTCTCTTTTCAATACAAATTTCAATTCTTCTTTATTAATATCGTTTGTCATTTTATTTTAACGTCAAACCCAAAGCCATGGCATCATATACACGCATATTAGGTATACTCGTACATCGAGAGAGACAATGGCGAAGACATGACAGTCAAGTTGAGATCTCCAGTTCTCCTCCTTCTGTCAGTTTATTACCTTATGAAAACGAAACTGTAGGTGGATGGACGATGACATCGTTAGTAGCGATAGCGATTGCGAGGACCGACGACCGACGACGACGACATGACGACGAGGGAGGGTCAAACTGAAATTAATAAAACGAAAACTCAAATGTGACTGACGATGACAATGATGAAGACAATGATGGAGCTCCAGCTCACAGCTCACACACGTTGAAGAGGCGTTGCGGTACGGAACGGCACAGTGCGGTGCGGTGCGGTGAGGTGTGATGACGGACAGACCGCTGGTGGTTTAAAAATTAAGCTGACTGCAACCGATGTCATAATGATGATCAACAATAACAAAGCGCGGGACGCACACAGCATCTCCCACATAGAAGTCAACCAAGCCGTCAGCGTCACTGTTCGGTATATTACCGACGACCGACCGACGACTACGACGCCGCCATCGCCACCGCCGCCGCCGCTGCTGTCACTGTCATTGGCCGCACAAGCGGTTTTCTCAAGTGGTGCCATGTGAGATGTGATTATGAATAAGGATTTGGTGAATGCCACGAGCGAGCTATGCTAATGTGTACCAGTGTATGTTCATTCGTGTGTAAGTAGTGTTAATGTTTGCTTCGACTTCGATCAGTTGATCATGAGACATTATGACATTTTGACTGAAATTTATTTTGATTTACGCTCGCGCAGTTCTAGTTCTAGGTGGGGGTCAAGAGCTGTCTTCTTATGAGAATTCGTTTTTTTTGTTCGTTTAATTTTCTAAAACGGGTCTGTAATGAGTTGAAATTATGGGTAATGGGATTGAAATTGATTAGATGAAAATGTGCCGCCGATTTTATTTTACTTTCAATTCGAAAAGGACTGCATCTTTGTGAGCGAGTGTGGGCGCCTGAAAAGGTCAATTTTTGGTTCTGTTGTAACTCCCCTCGTTAGCTTGTGAAGAAAGATGACTAGGTTATGGCGATTAATAAATATTTTGATGATCGTGTTTTTGATGGAAACAGCAATGAGAATATAAAACCATTATCGTTATGAATTTCATGACCAAAACTAAACGAAGAAGGTTCTACAAAGATGCTGCAAGCGGTTCATACGTGAACCATGCAACTTGAACTTTAAACAACGTTGGAATCTTAGTTCATTCACCTAAATATGTGCGGGTTTAATTTTCAATCAATATTTTGGTTAAGAATCATAGTTCATGGGTGATGATCATGCTTTAAATAAAACCCACTGGGTATGTGTGGCCCTTAAACTTTTAATTTTAAACATCGGTTAATCCATGATTAGCACTCTTAATTAATTGAATTTTTAATTGAGATTTTGATTTAGAATGTACGGATTTAAGACAACATTTCATATTTTAATCATCCGTTAATCCATAGTTAACTTTCTCAATTGAGTGAATCAACTCTGTTTTCTACGCAAGTCTTGTAACTGTAATTGTTATTGCTTGGTATAATATAACAGTTATCAATATCTGAAAGCATTCAGGGCCAATTCCCTGCCATTAAGTAGCCATGAACGCATTCGAAGCATGACAAACCCAATGACACACTCATAAATCTCTTTTATATTTTATAGTTACACTATTAAAACTGTCTCAACAAAGATTTAACTCTTTTTGTTTAATAACTTTTTGGCGACATGTTCGAATCAATTTGTTGCAATTTTCAGTTCCAGTTATAAACCTCATTGCAATTATGTCCCATCGAGAGACTACCATTGGACATGGGTTAAGTGAGGCATAGGTACCTATACACCATCAGCATCACTTAAACTGCTTGTTAAAGATGCGAAGCAATAATTCTTCATCAATTACTTTTAGCCATAATTGCTAAACAGAGCGGTCCGGTCGTATGGCAGTGAATCGTTCCCAACCCGACATACGACAATATAATAGGACCTGCATGGCACGCACGCCTGAAAAATGTCACCGCGACATAAGTATCACGACCACAAAACGGGTCCTTTGGGTCTTTTCAGTATTTTTTTTTTTTAATTTACCCATAGGTTGGAGGCTGCATCAGTGCATCTCGCATCCGAGATCCGACCAGCCTCAATTAAGCACCAACTGGAATTCAAGGCATTTGATGTTATATAAAATCGGTTGGTTGCACAGTCCTTATTCCATGTATTTCGGTTTATACGGGTGCGCAAGACACGTCGTTTTGCGAACGTCTGACACAGATTCTATAGCGGTGAGGCGATACACGCGGTATATGGACATATATTTAATGTCCTCTTGACAACAACACAGTGTGTGTTTTTGGGAGGACATTACAGTTTACAGATTTAATGTGTGTCTTTCTGTGTGACTTTGATGCAAGAGAGTTATCCGAATTCGCTTTCATTCTTATAGCAAGACGCAAACAACGACGACGACGACGCACGATAAAAGATACTCAATGCAGCATCAATGACATTAAGTTTTTTTTGTTTTTTTTTTCTTTAAAAAAGGGAGGAAGACAAAAGCTGGTTACAGCAATCACTGTCGAGGAAGACATGAACTGAACAGTGTATACCTATATTCTTTCTTGCTGCCGACGACGATGTCAATGTTAGCCGGGTGCTACAGAGATGTTGTCATGGAATTCAATAAATGAGGTAATTAGTTGAATTATCCAAAGTGAAGTGACCCTCAGTTTCATTTTCATGGGTTTCTGTGGAAGCCATAATAAACTGACCACAATTAACTATTGATGTTTTAGTTCGACTTTGTTTTTTTTTTTTGTGGTATACACTGATGGAGTGACCTTATTATTTATAACAGCAGTACTAAGTTTTGTACTAATGTCATTTTGTGACTTTTAGAATTGTATATGATTAAAGTTTTGTTGACGTCTCCCAGTTGAAAATGGAGGTGTTCAACAATCACTTCACCTTTGAAGGGATTCTTGTGTTTCTAGAAAGTCAATGCGCGTAAATCGATAGTTGTTGAGTAGGAAGTGTCAAATCAAGTATCAAATTCTTTAAAAGTGATAATTAGTTGTTCGGATTTGACATAAAATTATAGGTCCCATCGATTCTTGCTGCAAAGTGCATACAAAATAGGTTAAAAAAAAGTCCAGTTTGACAGTGACAGTAAATTTTACCATGACAAATGGTTGGTATTGCCATTTCTGGCTGTGAAATATCTTGAGAAGATTTTTTCCAAATTTTTTGTCTCTCCGCCCAAAAACTTTAGGGCTTAATTAGAAACGTGAAAAAGCTTGTGTAAAATTTTAACCAAATGTGCCTAACACCTTAAATATTATGATGCCATTAATTAAGCATAAATTGACGTTTTAATTTAAATTAACGGCATTTTTCAAATGAAAAAGAATATGTCTGACACTCTTTGTCATTGATGGATTTCGGTAATAACATTAAACACCGAGAAATGTCTGAAAGAATATCAGTTGACGAACAAGCAAGCAACCATTGCACTCTACTTCAATTTTTATGTTAAATTCTTTCTTCAATTTGTAAAAAAAAAAATCTTTTCGCATCTACAGAAGTGCTAATTGCTTCTTTAAGTTTCCCACTGAAAAATCTCAGAGTACACAAAAAAAAACATCACCCTTCAGAATTGTGCCTCCTTTTTATGAAACTAATTGGGCGACCAATGGACGGCAGAGCTAAGCATCAAATTTCACACTGTGTCTTATTCCAATGCTCTTATCCTTCCTTCTATTGAAGTACCACCATCCGAGAGCTATATTGACGATTCATCTTCTGGCCCCTTATAAAGCCAAAACTGCTATACATGCTATATGGATGTGCAATTATGTGTGAAATATTACGAAGGAGTGTTAATGAAACGCGGAATGTAATGTTGCGATCCTGGCTGCACTGCAAGAACTCAACATGCGTCCAATTTTCGTCCCCGATATGTGTACCATCATATAAAGCGGCAAACTTAGTTGCAGAATGTGTAATTTTACACTGCTGCGTAACAGAAGTCAGTGATATGACACGCTTGGTTGTATGGTAGTTTTTCGAATGCTAAGATTACTTAATAAGGCACATACGGCGGCGGCGGCGGCGCGGCGGCTGTGGCAGCGCGGTAGCCCAATAGCCAATGAGCCTTCATACGGCAGCCCTATATAGCCAAGTCGAGGCCCTACTCTAGTCTCACGTCCAAACAACGCACAGCTTTATATAGTTACATAGATATACATACCAGTACCACACGAATCTTTGATTTGCAAATGCCGATTTAAAACAAGAAACAAAAAAAAAAAAAAAAATTGCAATTTACTTTCGCAACAACTGCATCTCTGGGCTCTGGGCTCTGGGCCCTGGGAGCCTGATGTCGATGGAACATTGAAAGTGTGCATCAGCGTGAACCAGACAAACCACGTCAAAGGCTGCCGCTCTACGCTTGGTACGTACAACAAAGGTATACATGTATGTATATGAAAAGCGGGCTCCATAAAATGGAGTTTTTGCTTTGTTTTATTTTTCGTAATAAAATATGTAGTTTTTTTTATTTTTTTTTGTAAAACCGCAGAAAATATTATAAAATTAAATTGTTGTTTGATTTTATTTTATACTTCATGGATTGACCGACCCGAGTGTGAAGTAAAATAAGAACAAAGAGAAGGTTATTATTGGTACTTAGATGAAGTTACTAAAACACAGGGCTCCACGGAACTCTCTTTTGTCATGGAGAACAAGTTTTTGAAGGCACCTTTTTTCTTAAAATGATGTGTATGCTCAGGTTGAACCATATCCTTCCACAGTTTTTATTTTCTTAAAGAAAAAATATTAATAAATAAATTGTGCACTGAGGCGTATACTTACTATTTATTTTATCGAATTTTAAACAAGTATATCTATTAATTTTGCATACCATATTATATACTTTGAAATATTTTTAAAAGATAGATTCGTAAAAGAGCAGAACAACGTCTTCCCCGAAGCTTCTTTAAATAAAGATATACACCAACGCCGCCGCTGTAAGTCGCTTAATGAGGCATAATGATTGCTTTCAAGAAAAGTTAAGTAAAAAGAAGTAAGGTCCGGATACATTGTGTCCTTCCAGTTAACACATCTGCAAGTACCTAATTTGATTTAATCACAATTTTAGCTTGGACGGACGAAAAAGTAAGTAGGCGAGCCTATCCAAGTGGAAAATAGAAAATTTGTAAAAAATAACAAAATATCTTTCCTGTCGGTGACTTAACCTTCACTATCATTAGTATGTAATATAATCGTACAACCAAAACCGACAAAAATCAACAATTTCTGATTTAAAAATATTTATAAGTGGGTATATCAGACGATAACCCCTTAAAGATCGTCAAACCCCTCTAAAATTCATTTCTCAAAAAAAAAAAAAATATTTAAGGTCAGATAAATGATGTTACTCTGATAATGAAATCGTGAAAGTATTCTATTTTTTTTTTCCTGTCTAAAATCCTAGATTATATTGTCGAGATGACGGTCCTTTCCATTACAACAACAAAAATGAATTCAATTCAATTCGATTTGATGTGACGACCGACAACCGACCGACGACAACCTACAACGTCGACGTGGTGGTCTTGGTCTCTATCTCTTTTAACAATGACAAACCAACCAAACGAGAACGACCACAAAACGATGACAGGCCATTTAATGGGACATCAAATACAACGCATCGCACAGCACACGCATTTTTACAAACTCGTGTTTATCTAGGGTCCATCACATTCCCAATTGTGAACAGACAAACATATATTTCTGATTTATGATGTGTTCCTAACATTCCATGTCAAATACTCATTCTACACAAGACTTAACGTACACAAATTGTTGCGTTGCATTGCGTTATGTATAAAATTTTTTTATCGTTGTCTTGGGCGTTGACAAAATAAATCCTACAAAATATGGGTTGAAAAAATGTTTTTTTTTTTTTATAAAAAAAGAAGATCTAATCAGAAAATAAAATGTTTGTACATGGAAGTTTTTTTTTTATTTATTAAATTTAGTTTTAAGATGAAAATATAAAATTTGTGTATTTTCATGACAGAAATTATGACGTTAACAAATCATACCTGTCAAAATAAGTATAAATGTCATATTCTAACTAAAAGAATCGACTTTTCTAAAATGAATACACATTATGGTATGTGATGGAGTGGATAGGTGGATAGGAACTTGACAAGTGATTATCAATGAATTTACTATTATATGTGAACAGACCTAATGTCAATTTTAACGAAACGAAACTTTATAAATGAACAGACTTTTGATTAATTGTATTCCAATCATAAAAATTTTAGTCAAGCTTAAGAAATTGACAAAATCAAATGAAAATTCATCAGAAGTTTTTGTTAAAATTAAAAGTAACTATATGTATGCTAATGCCAAATAATGAAATGTCAAAAATAGACTTTTCTTTGATGAAACGGTAAAAGTCAATGAAGGATTTGGAATACATTTGAAGATTAATTTGTATGCTTTTATGGTTTTGACATAAGGGAATTATGTATGTCAGTTGTTCAAATTGTCTATTTTAGTAAGACGTTTGGATTTATTTCAATATCGAGGACAATATTTATATTTCACTCAAATCACTTCATTTAAAGTTTTCAAAACACTGTTAAAATGCCACTTTGCAATCACTCAAATAACTGATGTAATTTACAACCTTAAGGTCAATTATTACAAACTAGAACAACGCTCTTATGAGAAGCAAATACTACATCGTGGTTCCGTTCAGTAGGCTACTTTTATTGAATCATATTTTGCGGCATTTGCATTACGTAAGTGACATTGTGAGATTAAATAGAAATAGAGCCCGAAATGCTCATTTTGACGTCTTGTCTTTTTAATCTTGGTCTGAGTTCATGTTTCAGAAGAAATATTTTTTAATTTTAAGAAAATCGAGTGAGACCGAGATAACATGTTCAAACGTCAAAATTAGTCACTTAAAAAAGGAGAAAAAACTGACAGTTAGTAAGTCACATTGACGTTTCACGTGTAAATTAAACCTAATAATACCTACGTAGCATAATTTAAATCTTATAGTAAATTTGACCCTTTAAATCTGACAGCTGACATTGTTAATAGAGCTGATTGCGTTATTGCTCTCTCTTCAAGATCGTTGCTGCAAGAACAAATGAGCCTTCCTATTCTCGCATTATACCTTTAATAATAGTCGATTGGCAATTTTTGAGCAGAAACAGATTCTCATGCAATCCATGAGTATGTGCCATTTACAAAACATCGCTGATGCGAAAGATTAAACATCAAACATCATATACACAGGCAGCAAGTACCGCGCAACTCGCTTAACCGAAACCAACTGGCAACAGGCAACTGGCAACTGGATGAATCACCACTACCACGTGATCTGATGTGAGACCCATCTCTAAGCTCGGTATATGTAGTATTTGTATTCCACATTTCTATGATCCATCCAATTTACGGTGTTCATCGCATCCAAAGATAGGGGGCGCGAAGTGAATCAAACAAAGGCATAATGTAACTCGCAACATACTCGTAGAGTCGCAATCGTTGAGTTGAAAAAGCCGGTTACACACTCTGCCGAATTTGGTGTGTAGCAGTGCTACACGCGCGGTCAGTCGAGTGCGGTGTGAGGCAACCGAATGTATCCGAATGCAACCGACCGATATCTTTTATTAATAGTTTTTTGTTTTTGTTTTGTTTTTTTTGTTCAAGTAGATATTCTAATTTCTATTTGGCTTTGGCGCTTCACATATAAGCGTGCCGGTTGCATGAACCTGTAAAGATCGACGTCTATTATGTATGTATGGGTTATATGAGATATATGTACGTATGTACATAATATGTGTTTACGAGTGCATGCAGTGATTCGATACAAAATTTAAAATCTTGCATTTTTTTTTTGTGATCAGTGATGCCATTTAAGTGATTTTCATCTTCATTCATTGGAAAATTAAATTTGGTTAATATTTTTTTTGAGACGGATATAGGGTTGGGCAAAATGGTAATTTGTGAAGTTGTTTTACACCTCAATAAACTGATATAAAGCTGTTTCAATATCGAATGGCGCCCAACGCAAGACACCTAGTTTATATTTTTGCAAGGGATAAGTTGATGAAAGGGATAAAAAAAGACATGAGTAACTAGGCTGTGCTTGTTACTATCAAACTCAACTCGATTCAAACTCATTTGTGAAGGCTTAGTTGTTTTACCTATAATGGCGCCCAACGTGAGGCGTCTTTTCTCTCTTTCCGTGATTTAGGGGATAAAGTGTAACATGGACAACTCTAAATTCCATTTCAACACACTTTTAGGCTTAAAAAAAGTATTTTATAATCCCCCGACCCATCAATGATGACCTCCCTGCTGTGGAGTCGTATTTTTTACCGTCAGTTGCACTTTCAACGCAACCAAGAAGCTTATAACGAAGACTAAGAGAGAAAAAAATAATTCAAACTCAACTCGTTCCCAAAATCCATTTGTGTCGAAACAAATGAACCTCCAAGGAGCACTTGGTGCCAAATAATCCCATGAACCAGGAACACAAACTGCTTATTCCCTTTTTGTTTTTCTTTTGAAATTCAATGCAAATCGGTGTAATGGCTTTCAAAAAACAACAACAACACCCAAACAACGAAAAATGAACAAAGTTTCTCCCCAAATTCGTGGTGTATAGTAAGTATAGTATAAATGTGCGCAGATTCGGTTATCTTCGATCGAAAACGGATTAAAATTACGACACGACCATACGCCACTGATGCGTAAATTCAGCGAAAAAGCCATAAAAAAAAAACCAAGATGCACGAAATGAAATTCCGAAATTATACATGAATCCACGGATGGACGCCGAATATCTGAGGAAACAGCATTACACCACTATTTGGCGGCTGGCCCGTGTATATTTGCTGTCCGAGAGAGTAAAATGAGCAGAAAAAAAAAAAAATATATATAATGTGTAATGTGAATGCATCTTACTGCTGCAATTTTTTACGTCCAATTACAAACGCAGAAAAATATTTCCTTAATTCCTCCTGGCCCTATAAGTGTATGGACGGGGAGCGTAGAATCAAGATATTCCCAAGCAGGTCAGATTTAATGGCATCACCAATCGCGACCAACCGACTGGCCTGGCCCGGCCGACAGTATGGAATACTGGTCCATGGGACCGGACGACGGGTGTGGCAGCAATACACAGTAAGTCGACTTGAAGCGAGCAACCGACGACGACGACGCGACGGTGGAAATTTATAAGCATAATGTCCTGGAAGCTACTTCTCGAATAACTCTTTTGGCAGCGTGTTCCAATTTGATGTTACACAAGCCGCCCGTCATGTAAGCCCCACCTGAGGCAGGCCTCTGTTTTTGTTCGATGTATTTTTTTTGTAGTTGTCTGTATGGTGCACTTTCCACCTCTATGATCTTTGGCTGTGCTGTGGTGAGCTGTATAGTTGTTCTGTGACTGTTCTTCTTGTTGGCACAGTTGGTATTTCTAATTGAATTTCTCTGCGGCGGCGGCGACAGACCACGCAAAATTAAGCATGCGCACAACATTGCACAGGTGATCATTTGATCTCCCTTACAAAAAAAAATTCGCCCAGAACCAAAATTCACGAAAAAATAATACTTTCCTGGATCTGACCCTTTCTTAAGGGGGACTGTTTTTTTTTTTTTTTTTTTTTTGAGATGCCCAATAATACGGTGCTAACATTACGTGAAATTGCATCTTCGGTGCAATGGAAGGGGTGTGTCATGGAGATTTCTTCAGGAGCACCTGAAGGTATTAGCACGAGTATTCTCATCACAAAAATTAAGTACACCACATCGTTCAAAACAAGCACGCGTTATACATAATTACATATACGTTATATATGTATGTATGTACATAAATTCCATAAACACTATAATAATATAACAATAACATACATATACAATATACATAGACTGAATTTCTTAGAATTAAGTCAAGAAAATTACATAAAGGTATTGTACTCATTTCGTGTAGAAATGGATGACAGCAAAAGCGAGCTGTCAAAAAAATTTCCTGTCATCCATTTTAATGGCTTCTAAATAATTGTGAAAGTATGCGATTGGAAAAAAGTCTCTTCTCAAAATTTCAAAAAGTATATGACAACTGATAGCAATATAACGTTTATTCACTGTCAAAATACAAGTTCAAATTCCGAACTTCTAAATTACTGGACAGCAACATAAATGAAATACAGTATAGATATGTTCAAACTAATACAAAAATGTTATCTTAAAAGGTGATTGAGTTCAAACTACAATTCATTCTCAACAACAACTGACAACTAAATTACTATCAGTGCTACTTAACTTTTATATCTACTTTTTCATAGTAAACTTTAAAGAGTGATTCCAAAATCCATTTTCTAGTGACAATGCCGGTTTCTGCAATCAATTTCGATCGATTTTTTCGATAAAACTCTACAACGGTAATTAAATTGCATTTTTCACCAAAATAAAATTAGCAGTTACTTGACCCATTTTTATCAATCATTCATAATAATGACATCGGCAAAAAAGAATCCGAGGCTCATAATTACCAATACTAAAAACAATTCACTTTAAAACTGAAACCATTTTGAAAGTAAAAAACTAATGACGGTGATGGTCTGGTCATGTGTGATACAAAGCTTATTTATATTTAAGTAAGGAATGCCACTGAAAAATGCTGAGTTGCGTGCGTCATGTCATTGCCAAACATTTATTCAATTATCATTATCATTCTCACGAAAAAATATTTACAACTCAATTGTTGGGCAGACAACAACTCAAACAACAATAACAACAGTCACAACTTCCGCTAAGAACTCGTGACATTTTAAAATTAGATCAATAAGTTAAGGTCAAAAGTTTCCATCATCATAATACTTTTTACGAATATACGAACTGTATATCGCTGTGTTTACTTATTTCTTCTTTTTCTAATGCTCTATAATTGTGGAGAGAGATAGGGGATGGGGTTATTGGATTTATATGAGTGTCTAATTATCTTCTAAAAAAACAAAAACGAATAACATTTAAATATCAAACCATTCTACAGTTTTTTTTTTTTTCTTCTAAATTTGGAATTGTGCGGTGTTGGGAATTAGGAACAAATATCTTTCTGTCACTGTCACATTTACTCGGTCTCAAAACATTATCGCAGAAAGCAGACACTTGTCAGTTTTTGCTGTCAACAACACACGACCTTCTGTTTTCACGATAACGAATTTCACGTGAAGTAATCGTATCCACAAACCTGAGATATAACAAATAGATATACAACACAATCAGTCAGAATTTGTATCTAGCAAATGTCAAAAAAAAAAAATTATTTTTATTTTTGTTTTGAATTCTTATTTTTGTGGTGCGAAAAAAGCACTTACATGTATTAATGTATTTATCTATTTTTCTTTTTTGTTTGTTTGTAAAAGTTATAAAGTTATTTTTTTTGCTAATTTTGTTTTATTGTTAATTTTTGTTGTCGTTTTTATTTCTGTATAGATAGATATGTACCTCAAGCGAGTTTAATATTATTCACCAAAGTAAACAAAAACGTGCTCGAACGGCATCACGTCTGATCCCCTCTCTCCATTTTTTTTTTTTTGCTTTTTGTTAATTTTTCTTTGGAGCACGAACGGGTGGCTCTGGGAGTCACATGCCCCAGCAGCGCGTCGGTCGTCGTCGTCGACGTCGCGTAACCACCAGCACGGCATTGATGATAAGATGTGCTGTGGCCCATTAAACAACAGCGCCAACAATGTACTTGTTTTTTTTTTTATTATTATTTGTTTATTTTTATCACATAGTGTAAAGGCACTAATCAGCAGTGGAAGATTCCCAGACTCAATGTGAATGTGGTATTTTGAATTCGCCGTGAATTCGAAAACTGGTTCAATTAGAGTTGGAGTGTTGGATTGATGTGGTGGGGTGGTGCCGCTGGCGCTGGTGGTAGCCGTTTAAAATTAGCAATGGAACGCTTGCGACTCGACGGATTCTATGATATGACTTGAGGACTTAGGCATTAGACATTAACGGTGATGATTAGATTTGGATTTTTATAAAATTGGATGGATTGAGTTTTGGTGAAATAACTCCCTTAGGTTCATATTCAATTTGACAGTTCATAAGAAGTCATTTTATAAAATAAGATCAATCTACAGTAACCCCTTCAGATGAAATACACTTGTGCTAGATTTTAACCAAGTTCTAATGAAGCACTATTTGACATGTCCTCAGCGATTCGGTTCACCCAATAGTGGTAGAACACCGCCGCCATCCTTTTATGAGTCTCTTCAATATTTGGGAATAGGAAAAGGCAATATTTACATTTTCTAATAGTGATTCGATTGCCTATAATAATTTTCTTTGTTTTTTTATTAAGAATTTACGTTTTGTTCCATCAAACTTCTTCCAAATCCTTTTCTTGGCCTTCTGATGTGCACAACTGGTAGGTACTTGTCAACACTTTTCTGACAGTATTTTACTTTTATCTTTTCAAATGTTTTCGAACACATTCATAATTCCAATTTCCTTCACTAAAATGTAATGAATATTCCTTTATCCATTTTTTTTTTTTACAGAAAATGAAGTGCAAAAAATCAGTGATGCCAACATAGTAAATCGAAAGCCAAATCTACATAGCCCGCGAAATTTAAAAGTGTACCTGTCAGTTATATGTTTTTTGTATTATATGGGGGGGGGGGGGGTCTTATGGCTTACCAATCACTGTTCTGACCCTAGGTTTTTGAGTTATTCAAATATAAATTGCCAAGAACAAAGAATCTAAAAAATTTTAATTTTAATTGTTCAAAATATTAAGGTTATTTTTGTGTAAACAAAAATTTCGCAATATGGGTTTTTACGGTGTTTTGTAAATCGGGTTGTTTGTGCAGTTAACTGCGTAAAAATCAAAATATTTGCTCAAGTTTGTAAACTCAATTTGCGCAGTTATTTTGTATCGTGTTGTAATGCCTGGCCCAAGTTCCTATGAACAAAATTATCCAATTTAATAACGTTATCTTAAAAAAAGGTATGTATAATACATTATAAAACTGATTTGATAGCTTGAGCTTTCACAAAAAGACACACATGTATTAAATAACAATATTAAAAGAAGTGTCCCTAAGTGATTTCCTTGTGGAACTTCTGAATTGGTTACAAGAGCCATTGAGGAAGGGCTTCTCTCTAAGAGCTTTTTTTGACTTAAGATTATGTCCAAGTATCTAAGTAATGAAAACAAGTATAGGTAGTAGTCCAAAATGCCTTTTAGGCCATCCATGCCTCACCCACCTAAACTACGTTTATGGCATTCTTTTGTGAATTGTTTAACGAGTTCTTCCAATATTTAAGTTTCCATTGTTCAGTAACAAAAAATGTGTAACTTTTCTAAAAAACAGATAATAATATTTGATTTTTCGCTAACAAAACCAACAATTCTTGTAAATATGAATAAGCCTTAAGGCAACTATGCAAATATTAAATGTGTATGAATTTTAAGAAAAACAAATACATGCATTATAATACTGCCATTATTTGTGCCCAACGAGCTAAATATGTAAACATTTAAATTAAACATTACTTTATTTTAAGTAATAATTTAGTAATAATTTGTTAATCGAAACTGAAATTCAATCCATAATAAACTACGAACCCAGACGTGCCGAAAAACGCAGACAATTTTGTTTGTATAAAACATCTGTTTCAATATACTCGTACTATTATTGTAACAAGTTTGTTTTATTTGTTTTAAATTTCAATTCAAAGTTCATTTTATACACCTTTTTTTGGGTTTAAATAAATAAGAACAAAAAAATATATCAACACATTTGTTTACTATTTTTTTTTTTGCAATTTTAGCGACTTCCTTGGATTTTTGTCGTGTGACATTTAAATCAATACTAGTTCATTAAGAAAAGAATTTCTTTTCAGAGGAATTTTTGATAGTTAAATATTATATAATATATTATAATATATTCTATGCCGAAATCTTAATTATTGTTTAACAAAATTCTAGAAGTTAGAAAACAAAACATCCATAGAAGTGCTACCAAAACCAATAGACTTTAGTAAGTGCGTTCGTAGAAAATTCTTCAAGGGGAAACAAGTGCGCCGAACTTCTCGGTCTTTCCCAAGAAATTAAGGAACACAATAAATTATCAATGATCAGTTTTTGTCAACTGTTTTGTATGTTTCTGATAGTTTCCGAAAGTTTCATTCATTCAATGAACTTTTGACAAATAAAAAGTCATTTACTAAAATTGCTGTTATCGATGAACAAAAATTCAGATTTACTATCAAATAAAATAATAAATCAGTAAAATTTCAACAATTTAAACTATAAATTATAATAAATTCCAATTTGCAAACAACTCAAGACAAAAAATAGTTGTGTTGCCAACAAAATTCCAACTGAAATTATTTAAATTCAGAAGTTTATTGATGTTTGCATATAAAACAGAAAATTAAAAACAGCTAAATTATTACAAAAAACTAAACTAAACTAAAATTCTTATCATAAATAAATATCATTTAGGTGGTTTTTAACTTGAAACACTCTCAAGTTATTTTTAATAAAAAGATATAAATAATTAAACAAATACATAATGAGTTTGGCCAAATAAAATGTAAAAAAAACAACAAAAAACTTAGTAAATATTTAGGGTTTTACCCAAAAGAACAGCTTAAATAAATTCCTTTGTATGTTAAATGTTAAAATTAAAAAAAAAAACAACAACCTTTTGGAATTATGAAATTAGGTGCGATGTATTGTATGTTTTTTCAGTTGTATTTGTTTCTTATAATCTGTTGCTAATTACAATACAAGTCACTTTAGTATTATTATAAAAAAAATGATTGACGTATGAAGTAGATATTATTGTTACACAACAAACTAGCCCTTTGGAGTAAAAAAAAAATACATGACTGCGCACAAAAGTGGCTTCTAGAGGAGTGTAATTATTTTTGCATGATTGCAAGAAATTATTTAACAACAAATGCAAAAGAAAATAGTTGTGAATGAAGCTTGTATTAATTTTTTATCCACAGACATTTTTCTCAATTAAAAATGTTTTTTCACTTATTTCATTCCAAGCAAAGGGAAAAACTATACAATTTATTAAAAAAAAAAGTCTTTTAAATGAAAAATACTAAATTTATTTTGAAAGTTGAATGCCAACCACATCACTGAATGTCAAAAAAGGGTGAGTTAAGTTCAAACGAAACGACATAAGGTCTGTTCACTGAATATTTTAGAGTAGGATAGAACAGTGTAGGATAGGATAGAACAGAACAATAAACGTCAGACAACTAAGAACAGTCAAATATCTGACATTTTAAATTGGAAACAAAAAATAGTTTTGCTTTAACTCACGTTTTATTAAAATTGATTACCAATTTTTAATAAATAAACCAATTATTTAGTTTCCGACATAAAAATCAATTAAAACTGTTCCAAATATAATATCTTATTTACTTTATTCTCAATTCTCACACAAAAGATAGATAAAGCACAACAGACGAAATGCAAACCAATCAGAAATTACAGACAGATGATTTTGACACTTCTCATAATTCTGTGCTACCTAAAAATCAAGTGTAGAAAATGCTGTTCTAAAACTAGAACACAGAACAGCAAAAACCTCAATGAACAGCAAAAAGCTGTTCTAATTTGTTCTAAAGTCTGCTATTACACGATGAATCTAGATGCATGCGACACTTCGAACAACATAAGTGCAAAAGAGAGACAAAATTCGAAAACATGAGACGCAAGAAAATCGACCTGTGTCGCACGGGTAAAATTTTCCGTGTGACAATTTGACGTTTGTCTTTGCTCTTGTCCGCTTTTTTACTGTTCTCTTTCATATGGTTTCGTTCTTCGAGAGGTAAACTTCGATGCATCTTAACATTATAAATGTTTTTTATACTAATTTGTATTCCAAAATTCATATTCTTCATCAATAAATAAAAACAAATCAATTTTAAATATTTTTTTAATTGATTTCAAAGAAAACTGAAATCATTTGAATTTGAAAAGTCTCATAAGTAAACCTACAAGTCAAACAACGAAATATAAATAAAAGAGAACTGTCAAAATAGATTCATGAATCTGGTTTCATCGTGTAATAGCACTTGAGAAACAGAACAGGATAACAAAGAAGAATTCGAAGATGTCGCATGTCTGCTATTACACGATGAATCTAGATGCATGCGACACTTCGAACAACATAAGTGCAAAAGAGAGACAAAATTCGAAAACATGAGACGCAAGAAAATCGACCTGTGTCGCACGGGTAAAATTTTCCGTGTGACAATTTGACGTTTGTCTTTGCTCTTGTTCGCTTTTTTACTGTTCTCTTTCATATGGTTTCGTTCTTCGAGAAGGAAACTTCGATGCATCTTAACATTATAAATGTTTTTTATACTAATTTGTATTCCAAAATGTATATTCTTCATCAATAAATAAAAACAAATCAAATGTAAATGTTTTTTTAATTGATTTCAAAGAAAACTGAAATCATTTGAATTTGAAAAGTCTCATACGCAAACCTACAAGTCAAACAACGAAATATAAATAAAAGAGAACTGTCAAAATAGATTCATGAATCTGGTTTCATCGTGTAATAGCACTTGAGAAACAGGACAGGATAACAAAGAAGAATTCGAAGATGTCGCATGCATCTAGATTCATCGTGTAATAGCAGACCATGCATCTAGATTCATCGTGTAATAGCAGACATGTTCGGAACAGCTTCATTGAACAGACTAATAAATACGTTAGTGGTGCGTACTTTTACGTTAGGGATGGGAAAGAAATCGATTTTTAGTTTTGGGGTGCGTTCAGAATCAGATCAAACAATCGATAGCTAAATTCAGGAAAGAACAATGCAAAGTTTAATTGAAAATTGAAAATGGAATCTTTCATTAAATTTGTTCTACTACTAATATGTAGTAGGATCTATAAATCTGGAGTTTTGGTTGTCGGAGTCCGTATGTCGCAATGCAAAACCGATTTTGAGTTTGCCACGAAATTTCAATCATAGCCTGTTATGTATATAGATAAACTAACATTTAAAAAAATAGGGTTAGAATCGATTAAGATGATAAATGAAAATTATTATTTTGACAATTCTCAATGGAAATTGAGAATACCAAAAGAACAAAAATTCTGACAGTTTTGTATTTTTCACGAACGTAATTGGTACAAATATTCTAGTTGACCGGATGTCAATTGAGATAATAACAAACGCGCAGTCTGTGACCACAATTCTTTTTTTATACATATGTACGTATATAGCTTGACTATGCAAACTGATAAACCCTCCACTTATAACAATACCCAATAGCTAGCTATATGTAATCCTTGAATAACATGGACTTCCTCCAAAACCATAGATACTTCTGTTTATGCAGAACAAATAGCATCCAAATATGAATGCATTCCACTCACTGAGACACTCCGTTCATACGAGTAAAACCTGTGTTATTGTTTACAAACGAAAACGCAAACGGTGCAGTGTGTGTACAAATCGTGGCGTGCGGCACTTGGTTCTTGATGCTTGATGGTCCTTTATTCCAGAGGCGATCATCAGTGGCGGATCGTATGCTTGGACATGGACACACTATACGAGTTCATATACAAGTATGTGTCTCCCGCCTTACCCCTAATTTGTTGAATAAACAAAATTAAATTCTTTTGTTAAGAAAACTCACCAAATTAGAGTTTGAGTCACACATCATCCAGGTCCCATCAGTGCCAGTCGCAATCGCAGTCCCAGTTCCAGTCGAAATGGTAATAAGGCTGATGGCCCATAGCTGTTGCAGTTTACAACATTCATGATGCATAAGGAGAAGGAGTTCGCTTTCCTTGAGGCCAGGGAATGATGATAAATAAGAAGCGTGTATCTGTATACCTTACACCAAGCGGTAGTTCGGAATTGGATATGGTTCAGACGAGGCTTTGTTTACTTTTCTCATGAAATCACTATTTGCGCCGAGGCGGATGGACGGCTTCCTTTTTTTCTTGTTTTTTTTTTGTTTTTTTATTTTTGTCGCCGCCGCCGCCAGTCAGAAGTTAAATCAACAAGACGATTTGTGTGCAGACGATGGTTTCTGAGAAATAACAGACAACTCATTCCCGAGCTCGAGCCCGAGGATGGTCACACCAAATATTAACTCAAATCATTACTTTCCTGATTCAACACATGTATCCGCACAGTTGTTCAATTTAGGTCAGAATCTGCAAGGAAAATTCGCTATCGTCCATCAAGATTGTCGAAAAAAAACTCTGCAGCGCAGTCTCTCTCATGGAACTACATAGGTATGTACGGTACGTACCTTTCCTCCAGGCCGCATCCGAGGATAAGTTATTGTCAGTGATGTTCACAGTCGAGTCGTTAAAATTGCAATTCAAAAGTGCGAAATATCGACTCTAAATCTTGCATGATATAAAAATTATATCAGAAAGTATCTCAAAGATACGATCATGAATTTGAAGGACACTCCGTTCGTCGTCGTCGTCGTCGGTCGCAGCCGCCGCCGATGAAGTTTACGATCTACAAAACTTCTGCAACACACATAAGATTGCGTGTTGTCGCCTACAAGATCGTTTTGGCCTCCATCACATTGCTCTGCTTATTCGCAGTGTATAGCATGTGACGGGGCTCTTTTTTGCATCGATCCTTTAACTCGCAAATCCAAGAGGCCAAGAAGTCGACGTCGACAGCGACGGGAGTCTTTTGCTGCTGCTGCGATTGTAGCTGGCGCGGCTCTACTGCGGCGAAGGCGGGCGGAGTAAAGTGAACGCAAATAATGGAGGCATCGGTCGAAAAGCATGCCACCGTCAGTTGTAATTAATCGCTGCACCGCATGCATTTTTGAGGTGGCAAATTCGCTCTGCCCAGCAATAATTAGTCTTCACTTAAGTCCGTGTGTTATTTAAGATTTTATTTTATTTTATGTTATTTTTTTTTTGTTTTCATTATTTCACTCGGCGCACGTGTGCTTCTTTTCCGTTGATGGTGGTGGTGGTTTTGTTGCTGTTGTGTTGCACTTTCGATCGTGCGTCACAGGCTGCTGTTTTCATTGGATTCATGTTTTCTTATCCGAGCGCAAGTAATGTTATGTTTTTTTTTCAAAAAAAAAAATCAAAGTTGTCCATCCGTGATTGACGGTCTAGTGATTGAACACTTTGAGGCGCGACGCTCACGCTCACTGTTTCATATTTATTTTCCATTCAGATACATACCTACATCATTATGTATGTAAAATAATTAACCAATTAAAGGAGTTTTTGTAAATTTTTATTTTTAAGGAGGACTAACAGCATAGAGATGACCGGACACACGAACATTATTTTATTGTAAAACGCAATCACTGAAGTTTGACGTATGTACGTAACGCAGTGCATGCTTTAGTGCATATTATGCATTTCACCCTTGATAAAGATGCCTCAAGTCACCCTCATGTTTTGACATTTCGTGGTCTACTGAGTACTGAGTACTGACTACTGATTATTTTTTTTCCTAGTTTGTGAATGAAAAGAATTTTGCGATCTTAACTCAGAAAACTCTTCTTTTTTTGCAGGATTCCCCTAATTAAGACATTCTCGATATATCTACTCTAAATTACGACAAAGTTTAGGTCAAAAATTGTAGAAATATTTGAATTCATAGTTTGATTGCAAGTCAGTTGCTTAAGAAGTAAAGAGTCGTTTTGACAGAAATAGCTGTTTATTTGGAGTAAAAATATCAAATTTATAGATCCGAAGTGACACCTGTAAAAGAAAAGTTCATGGATGTCAAAATATGAATAAATGTCACTATAATGGCCTAAAACTGTCAAATTTCATTAAGGAATAACTATACCACCTCGATTGATTTAAAGTTCTCTAAGGAATCAAAAGCTGGGGTGTTAATGATGATGTCAAAATTGTAATCTTTGAGTTGACGTCCACGTAGTCAATCATGATTCACCTCAGAAGAGTGAACGTCTATAGCTTATTCATATTTGACGTAAGATGTTTTAGTTGTTTGTACGAAATTTGCATGTCATGAAGTTAAGTTTCTTGATAAACGCCATAAATATATATATATATAAATTATAAATATCAAAATGACATATGATACTTTAAATCAAGGAAGACTCATTAAATAAAAATATATAAGAAGGAAATATGTAATAATAACTCTCATTTTCTTAAATCCCTGCCGCTAAATAAACGCATTCCCTAATGACCAACTAAAATTGCTTCAATCAGAGTATGTATTTTTAAATTATAATTATGCTTCACAAATTGGTTTAATTTCATATACATATGTATGTACATTCTCGTAATCCAAAAAGGTCTTTAGTTTAATAACGAACTCGAATGTTTCACATTTGATTCGTTTGGTTCAAAAATCCTCACAATCCTGCATTCAATCATCAAGATGGAATACTTGTTCTCGGACGAGCACCTTAAATTATAAATTTTCGGCAACGATAAACTCTCCAAATCGCTGGTACTAAAATAAATGACAACGCCTTAAGCAACTCGAAGCCGAACGCCGCCGCCGAACACAATCTTCTTTTTTTTTAATTTTTATTACCATCACATCACGAACATTAAAGTATCTCTTATGGCGAGCGAGAAGAACCTCAAAAAAGACGTACGACCCGACCACCCATGTCGGACATCGACATTGTTCCCAAAGATGTTTCTGACATTAATTTAAGAAGTCATTTGGCACGTGATGCGTTCTTTTTCGCTCAAAAGTATGTAGAAATGTAGGTATAGCTGTCAAGAGGGAATTTGAATCATTTTATTGTATACTCGTATGGATATGGATAAGACTTTTAGGACGTGCACACACTTCACTTCTCGCGCTGGGGATTTTACGATGTTTCTTGTATTTTGATGAATGAGCACACTTCACAAAATATCTCCAGTGCACACGCTTTTGGCTCGGCCATCAAGCGAGTGTGTTGTGTGGTGATGGTGATATGCTATCAGTGAGAACCTTCTTGCGACCGACCGCGACGTCTTGTAACGATTTTGCTGACCCATTTGTCAGAATGAAGACGAAGGCGCATTTCTCTGGTACATGCGCTAGCGTGAACGGACGACGACGACCGATGCGACGCTAATGGGTCAATATGTAGACCCGCCCACGGGACACTCAGATGTGGCATCGCTTTATTAATTAATTAGCCTGCGAGAGTACTGCTTTTAATGATTAATACGTTACTCGACGTGTGAGTTCCAGATCAGCACAGTGCAGTGGGTCTTCCACATATTAATGACAGAACGAAGACACACAGCATCCCATCGTTGGCGTTGTTTGGTATCCGTTCTCAGTTCTGTTTGTGTTCTGGACTGTTTCCTTTGGCATTGGCACTGTAAATGTGATGCGCTGAAAAGTGCATTGCTCTACCTACCTGAAGCTGCGAAGCCAATTCCATGTCAAGACACATGATGAAGTGTTATTGATTGCGAAGTTTCCTGATTGATATATGTATGTGCATAACGTGAGAACTCACGCGAACCAAGTGGAGGCGTCAAAAGGTTTCCTTTGGACCGCAAAAAGTGACCACAGGCATGCATTTTTATGACACTAATTGCTTTCTGCGGTTAGCGTTGGCACTTATTTACGTTCTTGGGTCGATTGAATGTCCGTCAGCAGCGTTGGCGTTGTTGTCGGTCGTTGCGTCCGTCGTCGTCGTCGTGAATGTTTTTGATTTTGGCGAGAAGGTCACCTTCGTTGAATTTTCAAAACAAAACTTGATATAAAAATAAAGATAAGACCGCCACTCAAACCTACCTCCACGATCCACACTACCGGTCGTGTCGGTGGCGGATCCTCAGCGGCGGCGGCGGTGGCGCAAGCAAATAGGGTGATAAAGGGCGAAGCACCCTATAGCTAATGCAAGTCTCTAGACCTTAATTCCTTTTTACGGTCATTTTAGTATCCATCATCGCGGATCAGTGAATTGGTTCTTCTCAGTGAACGATTTTGTGTTTCTATTTAGCGGAAAGCAGCAGCGCAGTGAAACAAAAGCAAAAAAAAACAAAAAAAAACTAAAAAAAGGAGAATATTCTCGTGATAAATAAACGCACCCATCATGCTATGTAGCTATAGTCTCGCGATCGCGAATCGTTCAGTCTGGTTGGCCACAAAACGAGCGGATGGACGAATCGTCGACGGACGCAGAGCGGCACGACGACGACAACCGAACGTTGGGTCTGTATATTAGTGTGGTCAGCAGTGCATGAAGGACGATTCCAAATGAAACCGAAAGATATAGTTACAAACACAAACACACACTCATACAACTACTCATACACTCGTACATAATATAAGATAAGTTCATCGCATATTATGATTTTTTTTTATAACTTTAATAAATTTTATTTTTGTCTGTTTACCTCTCAATGAAAGCGCCAATTCAGTTTTTTTTTTTGAAATTATTTTATTTTTTTTTTGTTCACAAGTTCGAGTGGTGGAACAAGTTAGCTGGAATATGTATGTATGTAATGTTAGTGGGGATGCACACAATCTCGACACGATGACCCCTGCTATTAAATAAATTGTTTTACAAAATAGGATGAAAGTGCGATTTTTTATAATTTTTTTTTTTTTAATTCCAAATAACAGGGGATGAGTTATCATTTTCACTCGAAAAAGGATCATTGAACTTTTTGACATCACAAAGTTTTGTATGAAATTTCAAGGCAGAATTTTGATTAAAAAATATCGATTTCCATAAAGTGACAGTTCTTTTTCTAAACTGTCTGTAGCTGAATCAAACACACTTGAAATGTCAATTCAATTTTTACCCCAAAACACACTTTAGAATCGATTAGACGGTGCGATGCATTTTTCTGTATTTGTGTTTTAATTAGAAGACCTTTGTGTAAGTTCACAAACGTCAAATTTTTGCTGTAGTGATTCGGCATCACTGCTTTTTTGCGATGCTGATGCAGCTGTTGCTGACGCGATGCCGACTAATCACGCTGTCGTAGTGATGCTTTTTTGTTACTGCAGTGATGCGTTTGTGAACTTACACTTTATTTTATTTATTTATGTATAGGTACTTGTCAAATGCATACACTTTTTATAGGTCACAAAACAAATTCACTTAATGTCAACGTGGGATTTTATTTGTAAGTGTTTTAGATGAATTTCCTTTCCATTTTCCTAAATCAAATAAAATCCTAAAATCCAATTGAAAATAGCAGAAATATTTCTTGAAAGTACTTAAATCAAAGCTGTGTTTTATTCACTGCTGGGTAGATAAAGTAGCAAACAAAAACAACAATATTTTGATTGCTGGCAAAAAAGAAGCTGGCAGCTGTGCTATGGCGATATGTGTAAAGTGAGTTTGATCGTTTTATTCACTTGAATGCTGCACTAGCTATGCATCAGTGAATAAAACACAACTAAAGTTAAGTTTTTGACAATAATAAATTGCAATTTAAAAAAAGTATGCATGTAAAATGTGTATAAAAAAAATAAAATAAAAGATAGCAATCCTATATTTTGTTATTGCATCCGCTAGAAAGGATATCTATACATGCATTCGAAATTTTATCAGGTCCACACTAGCATCCTTTTCAGTTCAGTTAAGGAATTAATTCTTTAAAAATTATTCAATCAAAAAAGTCTATCCCGTTAGATAAGTTGACTGGTGGCTTCTTTTTTTTTTAAATTCAAAGCTAAATGTTCATCGAATAAAGTCATTCGTTTTGTCTAACGAAAGAAAACGTCTTCATCTTCATTTTCATCTTCGTGTCGTCTTTGCCTTCGTTGTCGTCGTCATCATCATTGTCGTCATCGTCATCCTCGTTCATTAGCAATCGGACCTCACTCATTTCAAAAGAAACCATCTGATGATGAAAGATTCGTTGAACCGATAATTTGACAAATCCCGGATCAAATTACTTCAATTCAGACACAAAGCCAGTCCAAAAAACTCGATACTTTTTTGTAAGGGCCAGTCGAACCGAGAACCAAGAACAGAAACGGGGGGCGGCCCAGAGCAACATTTGGGGTTTAATTACCCATGCAGTCCCTTAAGATAAGCCACAGACCAAGCAAATCGTCCGTTTAATGGCATGCACATGTATAAATGTATGAGTGTGTGTTCTTCCAACAAAGAACCGTTGACGGAGACTTTTTCCTTTTTTTTTTTGGCATGAACAACGAATTGGAAAATTTCAATTCGATGTCATCTGATCTACCTTGACACCTATTGGCTTACTCCTTATTCATTTCTTTCTTCTTTTTTTTTTGTTTGGTAAATAGGTACGATGAACGTGGCATACGGCCAAAAAACGACATACAACAAAGATCAACGTTGAGGCCTTTTTTGTTTTACCCCAAATCTCTGCTAATTGCTGCTAATACTAATCGACGTAACTGCTACCGAATTAGTTTATGCCGGTATAGTTCTCCGTTACTGTTACAGTTATCCTTTTCGGTTGGCCAGCACAGCGGTTGTATCAATTTTCAGTTCAATTTTGGCTTGGACGAATTAAAAAAAAAAAATGTTTGTTAACAAAAAATAATCTGTCTCAAACATGTGGATCCTTTTTTTACCCTTCAATTAGCACGTGCTTGGCAGAATCCAGTTTTTTTTGGCTTTCTTTGTGATTTTTCTATGTATGTAGAATTAACGTTTAGTTCTAGTTTGTGTGTGTGTTTCATTATCTTTTGTTGACCATTTCGGTGGTTTTGGGTGGTATTTGTTGTAAGATTTTGGAATTAAAGACTTTTAACTAGAATTATTTCGACCTTGAACTTTAAAATATGATGTTGACTCTTGTGACATTGGTATCGTTTCAATTTATTTCAAGATAACTGAAATGAAACATCAAAAATGATCAAAGAACGTTCGATGACAGGTACAAATATTTCCTGTCAAACTAACTATCAAATGAAATATCTCTGTGAGCATAAATCAGGAAATTGCAGCTTATTAACTTTTCATATTCAGAAATCAAATCCAGGAATACAAAAATGTACGTACATTCCACTTTGTTCCGGACAGGAAGCATTTGGGAAAAAAAATAAAATTTTATCTTTATTGGAATACGTATATGTACACTTAAAGTCACCACACCGGAACAAGATAAAACAAAAATTATGTGGCTTCCTTCAAAATACGAAAATTTTGATTTGAAGGGAATCATTCCAAGAATTTATTTTCAAACTTTGGACTTTTTAGGTTGGATTGTTTGAAGGAAATTATTTGAGGAACGAACGTGCATAATTTTTGGAATTTTTAAGTTAAATTGTTGTGAACTGTGTGAACATTGAGTACATTTTTTTGGTCCAGGAAGTCATTTAAGGCTGATTATGGACTACCGCATGATAAGATCGACTTAATACAAGTTAAATAAAAATAAATAACTGTGCTCTGTTTTGACAGTTGAAGGGTGTTCCTGACATAAGGATGCATTTACCTTACTTCTTTAAATTTATTAATTTATAGTTATCCATTTTTATTGTTGAGATTATACTAAATTAGTTTTTAGAAACCCGACAAATCTTCAAATATATAAAAGAAAGTCGTGTTAATTCTATTTATAACTCAAGAATGGCTGAACCGATTTGGCACAGTGAATGACAATATATAGTTTACTTTTTATCCCGTTAAAATGTAAAGTTCACTTGGGATAGATTTCTTTCAATTTTCCAATCACACCAGAATGGCTGAACGGATCTGGATTAAATTTGGCACAGATGTGGATTAGTCTGGAAAAGCCTCCCGGTAAAATGTATTAATTTGGATTAAACATTGATCAATTGAAGCAATCTGCGGTCATTGTTTTTCATTCAAAACAACGAAACAGATGGTTTCAACAACTTAGGACATGAACTTAGGTTATTCTGCCGCTCGATCTAGTTTTTAATAAACTTAAGTACACCGGGCCATCTAGAATAACTATGAAAAAATTGCACAAAAAATGGAATAAGCAACAACAATATTTTCCCATAACTTGAGTTTTTGCATAAAATTGCGGCGAGACAAAGTTTGCCGGGCCCTCTAGTTATTGATAGTACCTAACAGAGTGGGTTGACTGAAGTTCCTAGATTTTTCATGGAAATTTCCAGAGAATGTTACCTCAATACATAATATGTATGAACATAATTAAACTATGCCTGGCGCCAGATAAGTACTAATCAAAAAAATCTTAAATCTTTTCTCAAATTCTACAACAACTAATTCCTTTAATGATGTTCTTTCCATTGGCATTAAAACTACAAACGACTTAAGAATGTTTGTTTAATACAACTCCGATGGATGAAGATAGATTTCCTAAGAAAATAGATCTACACTTGATCCATCAGGTTCTTTGTCTTTTAGGAAATGTCATTTAACCACAAATATCTATACTCGTAATCTCTCTGATTATCTCACATTCTCGCCTCCCGCAACACATTGACTCATGCCTTTTAACGATCGGATTACAAACTCTCACGAACACCTCATTACGCATTTTTACAAGACATCAACTCAACTCAAATTACTGTCGCCAGACATAATCTTTAATCCTTATTCGTCTTCCTAAATTTTTCAAACTCTTAAAAATACTCCAAGTCCAAATGTCATCCATCAGGTAGAATTAGGTATTAACTCGTTTGTCAAAATGTATTGTATATGGCACACGCGCACTCTATTGTCCATTGGAATTTAAGTATCAGACTTATACCTACCTCTTTTGTTTCCCTCGTTTGTCCGTTTGTCGTCACTAAAATTTCTGAAACCTTCGTGTGATGTCTTTTAAGAATTTAGAATACCAATTAATTCTTCTTCACACAAAAATTAAGTCAACATTACGGAACTAAATCTTCTTTCTAGAATAAAATTTAAATAATTTCAAGTTATTGACGTCACAGTTCCAGTAATTCGAAAAAAAGTGACAATAAATGACCATCAAAAAATAAAACTACTCGTGAAAGAAAACCCAAAGCCGAACCAGAAGAAGCAGTCAAAGATCGACGAAAAATAAGAAAAAGGAAATACATACATAGGCTTGAAGTCGGTAATATGTACATCGGACCAATAAAACAAAACAACAAAAGATCATATGCACGCGTCAGATCACAAATGTCAAAACGATATCAGCGATCAAAAAAATTTACGGTGCAAAAAAAGTGACATCTTCATACTTTGCATACCCAACCCGTGTATTATTATATCTGTCAAGGATTTGCAATTGTATCGACATTTAAAAAGACATGCCTCCTCCCTCCCGCCAAACCGGAGCGCCCTCTAACGATAATATCATTAAAAATTCATTGGAATGCATAAATGAAGCCTTTATATTCGTTTCGAGAGTGTCACAAATATTATATGAATAACAAAAACAAATGACTAACCACGCGCCGTCAACAAGTTTGAGAAATTGTTTAAACATTTTTTTTTTTTTGTTGCTTGCATATATTTTTCAAACTTTATTTTTTGCTTTTGTTTATTCCATTTTGTTTTCGGTTTAAAATGGCATTCGAGCGATCAGATGACAAACAGGCACTTAGGGAATTCCAAGCCGACATTGACATTAGCATAGCTAATATAATGTATGGCGCGCTGCTTGCTGCTCGCTGCCGATGCGATGCCGCGGCCGCGGCCGCCTGCCAAAAAAAATTAATTTAAATTTGAAATTTGACTTCGCATTGGACTTGGACTTGTGTATGTTCGTTTTTATTGTCTATTATTGTGCCGTTTCACCGCCGCCGCGCCGTGGTGATGGTGGTTGGTCTTAAGCTCGAATTACTTTAGTGTTTTAGTTGCGGAACGTGACATCCGCAGCCATAGCACATCTTTAGCTTGACCGTGAGCGTCACAGTCGCCGTCGCTCGTTCACACTGGTTGACGTTTGACGTTTGCCTTGTGAAACTTAGTTCCGGCTGAGACGAAACCAGTGAGCGAACATTCGAGTACTCAATTCAATTCATACTTGACGGCAAACAGCGAACACTCTCTCGTTATCGTTGAACCGTTTCGTCTGACACTTGGCAGTGCCATCAAAAACTTTAAGTTGACTTATATGTCTGCTTGTGCTGGGGACTTCGTATAACTACATTATACAACACTACACATGTACACATGTACACATGTATGTATATGGGTCATTGGACCCGTCCGAATCCAGTTGAATTAGCAGCCTTGCCACCCGTTTATTATCAACTTAATAATCGATTTGTATACGTTCAATGTCCGTTAGAGTTAGAGTTAATATCGAAAAAAAAAACTTGTCTGCACTCAGGCTGACATGACGCCGCTCTGCGACTGAGAGTGGGGTCGGCTATTTAATTAAAAATCACACACTGACCAGCAAAGCAAGAAGACAATATTTTGATTTGTAGTCCAAGTGATCTTGAAGGTTCGATGAGACAAGGGTAGGGTACGATAATATGGGTTCTTGGACATGTTCGATGTTTCGAATTCGAAATTCGTTACGGGTTTGCGGAAATGTCTTATCATTATCACAGTCATAGGTTTTCGAAGCGGAAATTATTAGAATATGAATTTTATTGATCTACACGCGGATTCCCAAAAATAAAAAAACTAAACCCGTTTTGTTTGCGGTCTGCGATCAGCGATCTGAATTAATTAGGGCCATAAGGTCACACATAAGTGTTTGAGGAATTTTGAATGATAAGTGTGTTTGAGTATAAAAAAACCTTGCTGATTATGGTCTCCATATCCGTATCAGTCGGTATCAGAAGTCTCTAGGTCATATTGAGTCTTGCAAAACAGGAAAAAGTTTATTTTACTCGTTCTCGTCGTTATTGTTGTTTTGTTGTTGTCGCTAAGTGTTACCTTGATAGCGTTTGACGAGGATGAGACAGACTGCTGGCTGTGTGCTAACTTCTGTGCCTTCTTGCGAACACTCATCGTCGTCGTCGTAATAACACACCGATCCTATCCGCCCCGTACCCGTACCTACTACCTACCTACCGACCGACCGCTTCGATTACAAAACAATTTAGTCTAATTACATTGTGATAAGACAGAATGCGGCAAATGCGGATGATTTGACAGAGCTCACGTACGCACGTCTTACCACTTGGTGATTGTTTGTCAATGTGTCGTACAAAATCAATAATTACAAAAACAAAACAAAAAAAACAGAAAAAATACTGCCATGTGATTTTGTGGCATAAATGAATTTGTTTACTTAAAACAGTGAATATAATATTGACGGACAGTTGGCTGCAATCTCATTATGAGGTCATTACGGGCCGCTTATCAGCATGCGGACGCGCAGGGAGCCGCACAGTACAGTACAGTACATCAGTGTCAGCGTGTATAGAGGCAAGCTAGCAAGTGCTTGGTTTGCTTTTTACACTTCACCCTCGTATATATGTACAAACATATGGGAATTTTGTTTTGCCTTAAAATTTTTGTATTTTTCCATAAGCAAAAATGAGCTGAGCGGCAGTAAATGGGGGAGGGGGAGGTTTATGTATGGTTGTGGGGCACGGCGGCGGCGGCGGCGGAGTATCTCTTTAAAATGACAACGACAACGAAAACGACCGACGACGATGAAAACGAAGAAGACGTAGACGACGCGGTTGACGGCGCGGTGGCGATATGTGCGGCAATGGCAACGGCAACGGCAACAAAAGGCCTCGCATTATACACATTATGACTGATAAGTCAAAGCAAATAACGAAATTATACAAATATTAACATTAAGCGTGGAATATTTTGATCGGAAAAGGCATCCGCCATGGCACACGCAAACGATTGTCAGATTATATGAAGTCAAAGTACCGAAGATGAGTTCAAAACGCACTGAGATAAAGACAGCGAGAGAGAGACCGTATCGTGTCGTTCTATTGATATCATACTATCTCCAATTTATGTAGCTACTTACGAGGCAATGAAAATGTAGGACACAAGTGTTTAAATTATATTATTAAATTAGAAAAAGAATCGAGAATCGAAGAGTGCATTACTGGCTGAACACAATGGTGACGCTGAAGCTTAAGCGTTCACTATTGTCATAGTTTGAAGATGCAAACATACCATAGTCTAATAGCGTTTAAGATCGAATTTTGAACGCACTTTAGCTTTCTACTTCATGCCACAATGTTTTTTGACAGTACACTGAATACGTGGCACTTCACCATTGTGAACGTCTGTCAGTTCATAGTGTGCGAATTTAATGACAACTTCGGTTTGACCGACTCTTCTTGGCTTTAAAGTAATTTTTAACTGTTATGTGAACGTAGTATAGTCATAACACAATTCTTAAAAACCGTTTCGTCGTATATGAATATTCTCTAGGAACGAATTTGACATCTGTCATTCACTGTTAACTTTGTTATTTCTTGAAATCTAATATCTGATTGATTTTTGTAAGCACATACATATGTACATATGTATGTATGTATTAAAAAAAATACACAAGTACAGCTAAAAAAGAAGATCACTAAGCAAAATTTTACGCAAGTGCAACCGAAGACAGTTTTCCCAACTGTCAAACTATTGAATTGAACTGCATAATTTATTCCTTTCTTTAATTCTTCTTAGTCAACAACAGTCGTCGGACTGACGACAAAGCGTCAACACATCTATACAAAGATTTTATGTTTGGTGAAACTTATGGCGGAACTTACTTTTACGAGGAAAGAATCGCCGCCGATTTTCTGTTCATCAGAATTCGTTAACATTTCATGTGGTTTTAATAAGATGGCGCTATATGCTAAACAAATGACTCAAAGTTTAAATGAGTGTATAGAAATTCACAAACTTCGAGACATATGTACATATGTACATAACCTTTCTCAATATTTCCTGCCAAAACAATTTAGTCATTAGAGGAAGTCGCTTATATGTATATTTAACAAATCATCTCAAAAATTAAATACGCAGATTTGATAAAATTTGTGGTTATTTTTTTATATTCATCTTTATTCCAACAATTTATAATTATGTGGTTACTGATAACGTACATTTATGTATAAGTTTTTAAAAAGTCAATTTTTATGTTGAAGTGACCACTGTCAATGAAAAAAAAAAACAATGACAAATATTATTTAGAAAATAATTTAAGGGAAATACCGCTGTACAAAAATAAGTGTTCATGTCACACTTCCGTCACTTATTGACAAAAATATAAGATGCTGACTTTTTCCTTTATTTAAGTTTCAACTCCAAGTACGCAGTATGTTGATAAAACGTCAATTAAATCAAATTTAAACAATTCTAATGACCTTATTATTCATCATTCTGAGTCATTTTGACAGCAAATATGTGGAAAATTGACTTACGTGATTTTTACGCAAAATATTATAATTAAATTGTGCACCTATTCAATTAACTTAATCCAATGCGTGCTTTTGGTGTCGAACATTTATTGTTTATGTTAACTGTTTTTTTTTTCGTATTGTACATCCATTTGACATTCAAATATTTCAAATCATTCGTGATATAAGTTTAATCATTTATTTTACATCAACAACAAAAAAATCAGTAACCTACTTAAGATCGCGTGCGATTTTAAAAACAAAAAGAAAACACGTTATGGTTCTTTAACCTTCTAAACAATATTTCGAAGAAGATATGATTTTATTTTAAACCTTATAAGTAATTTTATTAAAAAAAAAAATAATAAATCTATGATAACATAAAAAAAAAACAATAATGTCTGGTTCACACGTACTAATATTTACTTATCTATGTGCGAGAGTATTATGGAACCAAGGCTATAAATATTAGACCTTCTTCGAATTTATTAGTTTAAGTTTAAAGAACTTAATTTGTTTGTTGTTTAATTTTAATCAGGGGATCACTGGAATGAACCTATGTACTGGGTTTGCTTCAAGGCTAAAAATTGGTATAGAGTCAAAGGTGTCAAGTCTTTGAGGGTTTTTACAAATAATATTTATTACTAAGCTAAGGGCTTGTTAATTAATATTAACATATACATAAAATCTTCAAGACAATTTAACACTGGATTTATAGGAAATAATATTATAAAAATGATGTTTTCTGGAAAATATTCTTTTCAAGTTTATTTTTGTTCCAAAGTTTCACACAACTTAACATAATTTCTGACTTTAAGTTACCTGGAAAAATTAGTAAAATAAAAAAGTACGTATACGCCCCAGTGAACCACTTTGTTTTATTTGATGATTTTTCTCTACAGATTTATAATAACTGACGAATGTTTTTCATCTCGACAACGTCCAAATCAAAATATGTCAATCTTGTCTTTTCTTTTTTAGAAAATTTAATATTTGTCAAACAAAAGAACAAATATGTAAAAAATTAAAATGAGCCGTGTGGATAAAATGGATTACTTGATTTTCCGATTTGAAAATGTCATCTACTCCTTAGTAAAATCATCCTTTATAACGGTTCTAAGAATTTTACGTAGGTGTACAATGTCATATTCAACAAAATTATTAAAATTTGACGGAACTTTGAATTTTTTAAATGATTTTTGGTTGCCATTATAAGGTGAATATATTTCAAAAACTTTACGAACTGTATTATACCTTATGCATGGCTAAAATATAACATTTGGAAAAAAATCACAAATTAAGTTTATTTATTGTTCGTCTGCTAGAATGTTAATACAAGAACAAGGTAAGCGTCCGGTTCGCCATTGTATCCGTTTGCAATTCCTGAGCTCTCATTTTTCACGTATACCCATCAGGGTAACCGGCCTAGTTAAGTTATAACTTTATAAGTATGTACATACATATGTATGTATATTGACAAAAGGAATGTGGGTCATATGACACCATCCACCTTTTTACTATATTTTGTTTTATTTTTTGTTTAAATAATAAAAAACTGTAAAATATTTTCTTGACTATAGTGAACGAATTGAGTTAAAACGGAAACTGCCCCGTGCTATAAACAAAATGTTTTCAAAAATAATGCAAACGTTTTCAAAATTCATAATAAACAAATGAATACGCTGTGATATGACAAACAAATTTAAAGGTTTGAAGAACAGGGCTTAACTTTAAAGGTGTCCAAAACTTAAGCGAGCCTTAGAATAATGTCAACCTCTCAAAAAGGAATAGTTCTTGCAGATTGGAATGATCTCGTATCCACTCTCATTCGCATTTGATAAACCATTTTTAATTAGGACATCTCACTTGACTTGCGGACCCAAACAATTTTTTTCGTTTCATTTTTTTTTAATGGTTTTTCAAATGTAGGTAATGATTGGTTATCGTTTCGAAAATCACAGCCACTGCACCACAACATAAAGTCTTCTCATATTATAAGGTCTGCTGCTGATATATCTTCATATGCCGCACCCGTTATCATCGGGGTCTGGCTCTGAATAAGGCTCTCGGATCGTAACGTCCCATCCGACCGACAGGGATTAATTGTTTGCATCCTCTCACATGTAAATTGTATCTTCTATACCACCGGGCGAGGCGAACATATTATAATGGAGATCGCATAAATGCCAGGCCTCGCGTCTCTATACGAGTATGTTATGCGGCCTTATACCGACCGTGGCCAGCGATATAGACATAGCCATGACTAAATCCACATGTTCCATTCTTTAATAACCACAGAAATCTCCTCTTCTTCCCTAGAAGCAACGCAACCTCCACTCAAAGCAAATATTGACCAAGCTAACACAGAAAAAAAAAAAAGATCTGCATCGACAACAAAGCCAAGACGACACGACGACATACAACAACGGCGACGACGACGACGACGATGACGACGCATGGTTCCTTAATTAGTCTGGTGCTGCTGCCCGCAACACTGAGTGCGGAGGGAGAGAGTGGCATCAGGGTGCAGAAGCAGATACCACATCACTTCACTCTCCCCATATGCCGAAATTGAGCAATTTGAAATTCAATCAGTAGCCCCTCCAATAGGGGCAAATTATAGCAATTCACTTGGCCACCAACCGCACAGCAAGAGCTGACCGTCCAGTCCAGCTCCATCAGCATATACAGCTCCATTGGCGAATATGTTCGTCGTTGTGTCGATCGACGGTCGACGGTCGACGGTCGACCCGACCCAGCCCGGTCCGATCCGATCGTTCATCCATCCATATGTTTTGTTGATAAGAGGGTTTGTCTGTCGGCCGGCCAACTGCAAAATGGAAATCACAGCCCACCACGCCTGTGCAGATCATTCCGAAGGTCCTCCTCGGTGGTCTGCGGTGGTCCGTGGCTCTAGAGGGAGCAAGATGTGGTGGTCGTCGTGGGGTACCTATATCTGTTAGGTTTTGGTACAATAAAATGATTAATAGTTGGCTCTAAAAATTTTATAATTTCGGGGGTCTCGCACATACTCGTCCATGTAGAATACGCGTGTAAATTCCCCCCAAGCCTTCAATCTTTGTGTTTTCTTTTTTTTTTTTGGGTAAACTTCGCACAATCAGGACAGATTTACATTTTACTTAGTGACGGTGACCGTATACGAGCCGAGCATAGTGGCGAGACGACGACGAAGACGAGACGACGACGAAGACGAGACGACGACGTCGATGATGATGGCGATTGCGATGCATGAAATGTCGAAAAGACAGACGCACTTTTCAACTCGTGCTGACTTGATCAACCAATCCATGGCATCACAGAGGAGCATCAGGGCACTCGCTCTTGGTGGTCATATTGAAGCCAGGGACTGCGTGTGTTCTTAGCGTGAAAAGTTTAACGCTGATGTCATTGCAATGTCTAGCCCCAGGGACAACAAGTGAAGATAGCAATCAATAACGGACGAAGTCATCATGTCCTGATGATTGGTGAAAAAGAAAACCGATCGATAGTTTACTCTCATGCATGTTGATGATGTCTGCAATTGTAACTGTACAACTACTCATTATTAGGTCAATTGATGTTTAATAATTAAGACATGAAAAGACATCATCTGGATCTGGGAGTGGTTTAGCATTCGAAAGTGAAACAACATCAGGTGGGAAAATTAATTTTGAAAGCTTAAAGAAACATGATCATTTGCAAGAAATTTAATTGTTTTGGACTTCAAAATGGATTCCCAATGAGCACGAATTTGTGTGCAAGAAAGAAACAGTTGATCTGTCAAGTTTTTATGAAAGTAAAAGAGAACTGTCAATTCTTAGAGAGAATTATTAGAAAGCCTTTTTTCAGATCTGGATTTCTGTACAGGAACAGATCAATCCCTTTTTTACTCATATAAACACGTCGATATGAGTGTAGGTGTCATTTTGGAAAAAAAAACAAGTTTTCAGTATAGTATTGATCTAGAAAATTTTTGAAACATGATTTTAAATGATAAATCAGTTGATCTGTTTGCATTGTTGCAAGGCATCAAGTTTTAATGATTAATCTCTTCAATTCTTGCATTCGAGTAATGTCATCAGTGATTAAAGGAATTTAGAGTAGCACCTGTCAGTCCCTTCCAAGAGTCAGTATAAGTGAAAAACCTTTAACTGTCAAAGGTAGCTTCTTAACCTAGATCTGACAATTCTACGCCTAAACGCTTGATCGGTCCGATTTGTATAGAAGTGTCAGACTGATGTTCTTCTTTATGTCGAAGAGAATGACAGAAATTAACAAAAACAATTTAGACAACAAAGCTCCGTTCAAAAAAATTCGTATGATCTTTCAGTAAACGTGTTTTAGACATGTGCCGTGTCGATACTCTTATCAAACCAGAAGGTCATTTAAACATTAAATTATCTACTAAAAAATCGACGAAATCAATATCTGAACAAAAATAATTTACTAATAAAAAACAAATCACAAAAATTCCACTTAATTTTTTTTTTTTTTGAATAAACAAATAAAACTTCGATTACTGATAAAAATTTTCCAAAAGTAGGCTTCTAAAAATAAAATTATTAATTTATTGTATACACAGAATTTCAGTAGAATTTCATATATGTATGTATCTCATGGAATATGTGAAAACCCTGTAAACTGTATTTGATTTTTAACATTATTTAATGTTGATAAAAAAAGAACCTGAAAAAAAACCCACTTCAAAAACTCTTGTATCTTTTTATTTATCTTTTTAAAAAATCTCATTTACAGTAGAAAAATAATCAAGTGCACGCGAAATAACGTGTAGTACCTACCTTAACAACAAACAACAAAAAAATCCATTATCATCATGTGCTATCTTCTATGAGTACGAGTATTTCCGGTTCGCATGATTACAATCTTGAGCATTGGTAAAAAATTAAAGGACATTGAAAAAACCATCATGTGTCATTAGGTGCGATTGTCAGGAGAGGAAGTAACACAATTTTGTCACCCTGTTCCGATCCTCATTGGCAAACATTGGCACGTGCAATGGCAAGGAATTATTATCATTGGTACCATCATCGCCGCCACGCTACCGTGGCTGCTGGGTGACCGACCGGCCTCCCGCTACATGTGATCGCACAGCCACACGTTAGAAAAAAACGTGTACCTCGCTTAACAGGGTTGTTATAACTTGTTGAAGGCTTATTTGTGGCCAAGACATGAGGTATATGTACATAGATTCACAAAATATTAAACAAAAAATTAAGTGAGAACAACGTACATATACATACATACATATGTATGTATGTAGATTGCATGATGGGAAATTAAAATGAATCACCTGACGTAATTTCAATCTGAACTGTCAAAATTATTCGGATGTAGTATTTTGTTGGATCTTAACACGTTGTTGACATTTGAGTATCATTTTGACGTTTCTGTCAAAAGACGTTTGCAGACATTTAAAGTTTTCTTTATACGTCTCAAAGGCGAATCAATTTGACGTTTCATGGTTGCATCTAGTTTCGAATTATTGTATTTTTTTTTACATTTGAAAAATGTCAGTCTATTTTTAACCATCAAAAGTGTTAAAAAGTGGAAACGTCAATATTAATTGTCTCAAAAAAATATTTAAATAATTCCAGGTGTCTAATTTTGACGTTTCATAATTTTATCGAGCAAAAATAAAAAAATCTCTCTCACTTTACTTACTTTCTTAACATCAAATTCAATCTGAGCAGTGGTATTGAAAAAATAATGTTAAATTTGACATTTGAAGAATTTTGTTTAAATCTTAAAGCTTTGTTCACATTTGTGTAGCTTTAGACGTCTAATTAATTGACGGTTTAAAAGAGTGTATGAAAATCAGAAAATTATGTTTAAATTTATTGAAAAAATATATGAAACGTCAAACTGAACCTTTTAGATTCATAGACGTCCACAGAAAATGTTCAAACGAAATTGAATTGCGTTCAAGACAACGATAGTATTTATACGAAAAAAAAGAAAACAAATAATTAAGTAACCAATTTTTCTTGATCTATTAATCCCTCTAGTTTTCGTTTGCGGTTATGAAATGCGAGTTCAATTTTAACTCTTCAAAACCGTTCATTTTTCACACTTCCGAAGAATTTGCAATTCTGCCCAAACTGAAGAAGTTCTTAAATCTTTGACGACTCGTTTTTTATTTCACAATTCTGCATAATTTTTGCCTTGGTACATATATAAATATCCAATAAAATTGTCGATCAAGACTTCCTTCCTTTCTTCATTCACAAAAACTTGACTGTCAAACAAGAAACAGTAAACAATCTGCCAACTTATGAATCATCAATCGTCCAATTATAAAAAGTATAAGAACTTATTCAAAATTAGTCTGCTTTTTTTTGTTTGGTCTTTTTAAGCTGATTATTTGTATTTTCACCATTAAATGCAACTCTCCCTCACCCCCCGCATTTCGTGACAAATATTTTCATTAAAAGCCTATAAAGTTGTTTTGCTCGTCTCTGACTGACAACAGTTCAGTGTTTTGTTGTTGAGTGATAAAACAAACGACTCCAGCGATAATCATCTCGTGCGTCAGAGAAAATTATACGGGACTTTGATTTTATTAAGAATTTGCAGTTTTTCGCTGTCAAAAATTGTAAATTTTAATAAACTCTTATCGATTGGGGTTATTTTTTTTTTTCTTAGGTTCAGGTTCAAAAAGAAAAAAACTTTATTGATACGATCACGATCTTCACTTCAGTTTTCAAAAAAAACACAAAAAATATAAACAAACACCTGAAATTTGTATAGATACTTATCTGTTGACTGTTTTAGAAAAATAAAAATAATAATTGTCAACAAAAACAAGGGAACAAAAAACATTATTCAAGTACTTAATACTGATAAGAAGAAAAGTCACTTGTTAGGGTAAAAATAAGTACCTGTACCTATTTGCGACATGACACGTGCTTATTGAGCACCCCAAAGCTGTGCTATTTTCGAACCTTCAACGCAACGGTTGGGAGCGGTCCGGCGGCGCGCGCGGTGGCACGATAAGATAAAGTTCACTGAAGTCAAACACCAATAGATAAGATTACCTCTTACTTCATTCATACATGTGTTAATACAGGGTGTTCTTTGATTCGTTAATTCAAGACATACATACATACATTATATAGTTTATCTAACCTGTCAAATTTAGGTTAGTAGGAAAATAGAGTGGGTCAATGCCATCTTGTTTTACTCACTTGAAACCAAGTTCAATTTGAACATTTTTGTAGAAAAAAATACTGTCATACCTATTTGACATTTGTAGAACTTTGTATAAGTCTTACCCGTGACAAACATCTATAGTATAGACCCCATAGTATAGCATATAACACGATAGGTGACACACTACAGAACGTAGTATAGTTTGAAAGGTTGTCATTGTCATTTTCAAAAAATCTCATTCTTCCAAATTAAAATATTTTAATTTTGTGATGAATTTTTCGAATCCTTCCCATGCCAGCCCAGTAAAAATTATTCCCACTCAAACCCTTGATATTTTTCTACGAGTAGGTATTTAAAATTTAGCTAACTTGGCCTCTGAAAATATAAATTATAAATTTTCCATTTTGAAATCTTGAATTTGGAAATTTATTTAAAAATCATAATTAATATCAATTTGACAATCAGTTTAAGTAAAACTATTATCCACTTTAGAAGAAATGGCGCTGATTTCACTACGAAGGAAACTATACTACGCAAAAAACCCTAGTATCGATACTACCCTAACACATGTGTGTCACAGGTATTAAGGGTCAGTTCACATTTGCGTAGCGTTTTGACATGATTTATCGAAGAAATACTGGAAGACGTTCCAATTCTTACCAGCTAACAGTTCATTTTGTTTCCAACAGAATGGCATCCACTATGGTTGACAGGTGAACGAAATGAAAAAGTTGGTTGGTTCACTCGCGTGACAGTATTGTCTTTTTCTTGTATGAAAGAGAACGAATAGCCGAACTAGCAAGTTTAAATGAGTAAAAAAACGTATTCCCGGAACGTCATCAAAAGTCGAACAGTAAGAATTAGAATATCTATAGTCATGATCGTTTTGAAATTTGTAAAATTTTTAAAGGGCAAAATAAATACTCTGAAACTCTTTTATTATCTCATTTAGGTTCCCGGAAGTTCTCATTCAATTAAAAATTCAAATTTCAAAAAAAACCATTTTCAACCATATTTTAATCTCATGTTACAGCTTTTTTTATAATTTTATGTAGGACAGGCGAAAATTAACAAATAAAAAGTAAGTATTTTTTAGAAAGTAAATGGAATACATGGAATAATGAATAATGAAGACGGGAATTAAAGAACTGTCAGATTAAGACAAATTTGATTAAAAAAAAAGCTTTATATGAAGTGCAAAGGTTTTTGAAGTCGAACTCCATCAGGAACCATCAGATTCCAGGTAAAACACCTCCGTAACTAATGTTATTGACGAATTAAGGAACACCCTGTATAAAGTAATGCACATGTAACGCTACCTGTTTGGTTTCAAGTGAAACCCAGACGGAATGCTGTATACAAACGCCAAACGCGTCTAATCGGAAATAACAAGATTATGTATGGTTTTTTAATAATCTCAAACTCACAAGCTATATAAATGCAATTAAGTCGCTAGCAAGCCGCGCGTTTCAGCGCAAAGGCAGACCAGAGACAGCCGCAATGAGTTGTTATTTTATTTTTATTTTTATTTTTTTTTTTTAATTTATTTGACGTCAAGAGCAGCAGCCAGTAGAGCTCGTGCAATTTATTGACACGATAATGAGCAAAGCTGACTGATAGCTTGATCAGTCCAAGCAAAACAATATTAGCCAGAGCCAAGCCATTCGTCCGCGTCCGTTGGCCGCCGCACGCCACCAACACCGCCACCGCCGCTACAGCCGTTGTTGGTGCTTGGCTATGTTATAATGCTATTTTTATATTATTAATGAAACAGCGGCACGAGAAGGCTAGAATTTTTGCAAAAATTTCCATTCGATTATAGAAATGATATTGTCGTCGTCGTCGTCGTCAGCGTCACGTTGTTGTGTGTGCTGCGGCTTTGCGTCTGAATGATTGATGTTTATCAGATTAATTATAAGTCACTCCGACCGATTCAGATTTAGCTCCATCATGATTGCGATTGACTACCTTCTGCTTCTGTTGCGATACGACCATACGAGTGGAGTCGTATACGTACCAAACACGCGTCCGCCGAGGATGAATGGAAATGGAATATTTTTTTTTCCCATCAGTTCAAGCTTTTTATGTGTTTATGATTTAGAATATTTGTTAGCACTTATTCCTCCGAGTGTCGCAGTCACAGCAATTTATTGGCATTTAAAAGCACTTGCCGCCATCAGTCACTAACGCGCCGCCCGCCACCTGCCGCCTAGACACCTAAACAATGCCTCACTGTGGAAACAGCTGCAATGGAGCACGTAATTGTGTTTTATTAATTATTATTATAAATTGTATGAACAACTTTGTTTTGGCTAGCCAACTCCTCTTCGATCATCTATAGATTCATTATAATCTGTTGTTGACGTTTGTTGATGAATTTGTTTTTCATAAAAACATTTAATTCCATTTGCATTATTCTATTCTAATCATTTCGAAAGTCAATAAGAGTCTGGTGCTATGATTTCATGTTTCATTGTTGCTATGGGTGTTCTTGTTTTTTTGATTTTAATGATGTTTTTGTAATTAGAAGATAGTAAAATATTTTATGAAATAGAGAACTCTGTCAATGATAATAACATTTTTGTCAACAAAATTATGTTTTTCCTTGTATACGAATTCAATATTGCCATTCTGAATTTCAATGTTGCTTCTGTCATGTTAGGTTTTTGAAATATATCTTTAAATTCTTCATAAAATATTGTTTTGCTAAAAATTGAAATGTTTTTCGAGAAACATTGTATTAAAAAAATCATCTGTATTTTTCGTTTGTTGAAATATTTTTTTTGACACTCAGTACACCATGGTGAGCAGCCGCCTCTCAAAAGTGTCCAATGGAACAGAGTACAAAACACCCAAGATTTATTTAGTACTGTATCAAACACAAGTCTATCATTTTTTTGCATGTTTTTGCGATACCGGGAGCCCGTAGCAAATTTTGGTTTGTGAAAGTTAACCGAAAAAGAAGGATATGAATCTAAATCTAACCCCAAAAATCCATGCCTTGGAGTTTCTGGTACCGGCTTTAGTGGTGTAATAGCTGGTTTAAAACCCAAAAAAAAACTTTCTTTAGATATCAAACTCCTAATCATAAAAAAACGGAGTCCAAGACAAATTCATAGCGATCATACATCTGATTCCAGACAATTTAAAAAAAAAACAAAAAAGTACTGTAAAAAATAAAAAATACGATTGATTTTTTTTTTATTTGAAGTTTTTAAAAACATTAACCCCCAGTTTCACGGTGGACTTTTAAACTTCAGTTCAGCTGAACCTTAAACGACGACGTTCAAGTTTTTTAGTTTAAGGCCCCTATTAGACGATCAGTTTTCAGTTCAGTTAAAATGAAACTCAGTTCGGTGTTCAGTTAATCAGTTTAATTGAGAACTGAACTGGTAACTGATGTAAATTCCATCAGTTTCAGTTACAGTTTCAGTTAATCGTTTTAGTTTTTGTGTTTAGACGTCAGTTTAACTGAAAGCTTAACTGAAACTGAACTGATCGTCTAAAAGGGGCTTAACTCGTCCGGTTTCATACAGTCAGATCTTAACGTCAGTTTAATTAAACTTCTTTCAAATGCGTAATGTAACGTAACGTTTTCAGACATCACTTAAATGAAGTTATTCAACTATCTTTCCTTGTCTTTTCTATTTCTCTTTAACTCTTCTGAGCTTTTTTGTCGATAATCTTGAGAGATTTAATTTAGTTCATTTAAACTCACTTTCACTACGCGATAAAAAATTTAATGTACAGTTAATTCTAAATAAATAATGTTTTCTGAAAAAAACGCGACTTTTAAAAACATTTTTTCCCTCAAATCCCATTCAATTAAATTGAAATGTCAGTTTTGTTTGCTCAATTGGAGTTTGAACGGCAGAATACACTCGGTTAACTTAAACTGCGAAATAAACTGAGTTCACAGTTTAAACAAAACTGTGAAACGGGGATAAGAGTTTAAGTCTATCATTATTTTGCGCAAGTTTTTGCGAATATACTGAGTTCTTTATTTCTAAAAATTTCATTAGTTGCAGCTGCAGCCTTTTATTATAATTTCCGAATTAAATTCATCTGACTTGGTTTGATTGATTCAGCAATGAATCGACCATTCAAAATGTCAGATTTTGACAGTTCTGGCTTTCACTTTTGACTTGTACTTTTTTCTTCGTAAGAATTGTTCATTTCTCAACAAAGTCTAAGATTTTAAACGATCTACGAACATATTTCTTGTCAACTAATGTTCAATTTCTGAATTTGATGAATTGAATATAAATGAAGAGATCCTAAGTTTCTTCATTCATAATTAAATGTGCTAAGCAATTCACAATTCTTTTGCGTCATATTTCTTTTAAACATTTATTAAATTATCACTAACATTTTGCATAAAATACAGCTCACTGGACAAAGTTTACTCAAAAAAAAAAAAAAACTCTATTCATGTTAAAAACAAACAATAATGTTTTTAGTTATTATTATTAAAAATCCAAGGGGAATTTATATTAATTTGAAATTTATCAATGGGATTAGGGGAAATACCCTCCCTTAGAGAATTTTATATTTAAATAGCTATCCCAGTATCAAAAAAAAAGAACCTCTCAGGATATTCATAATGTATATTTTTTCAAATATGTATTTATACAAGTGCTTACATTAAGACAGTTCCGGTTTGACATATTTCAGAAATGATATACGAATGATTCTTTGAAAACTCTGCGTTTTTCCCTTGACGCGATTCTAGAAATCAATTATGACTTGTTTCAATTATATTATGCCGCATATTAATTTTTATAAATGATTTGTATCGCGTGAATATATTATTATTCGCCATTTCGACGGATATTTTGAAAGTGACATTAGTAGTAATTTATGAAAATATGACAACGAGCGTCATGTAAACTACTCCTTAACAGACTTTTTTGTTTTTAAATGGAAATAAATTTTAACTTAATTATTTATGACATTGGAAAAACGCCTCTTTTAGGATAATGTATAGTGTAACCACAACTTCAGCATCTCAATATTTTGAAGATCGTTTCAATAGCGGCAAATTGATATATGTAATAACTGGAAGGCCGAAAATTGAAAAGATTATATATATCATCGCGATTTAATTGAAATTCCCAAATGAAATACATATATATTCCTGTACACATTCCGGTTGTTCCATTGTTACAGGTTACATCAGGAATTGGTATTTACGAGTCTCTCTGTTGATGATGAAAACGGGGAGCAAAACCACTTTAAATTGGAAGACATTTTATCGATTTATAAAAGATGCCAAAAGTAATTATGCTAACGCGATTTCACGTGATGATGGTTCACCTGTTGTCGGCTGCGGGTTGCGCGTTGAACGTTGCACGTTGCAGAAGCCAATGCAGAAGCTAAAGCACACCGCACGCAGTTAAGAAAATTAAATTTTGTTCACAATAAATCAGCATCAATTTCCTGAAGAAGAACGCTAAAATGTTGCTGCTTGGTGGAGATCAAGTCAAAGAGCGAGCGAGCGAGCGTCATCATCAGGCCCGCCTGCAATATTCAATTATTATTATCGCCACCGCCCGCCCGCTGCCGCCGCTTAACCAACACTCGCCGGCCGCCACCGCACACAACCGGACTCTAATCAGGTTTTAAAATGCATTTAGCAACAGCTTAAGACCTACGTGAAGCTATCACACATCATAATGACCAGTACGAGTGGTGTGAGTAACGACAGCGAGCGCGTGCGGCGCTAAATTAAAATATCATTCCACATACGAGTACGAGTACTCGTAGTACGAGTATGGGAGGTATGACTACTCGTACTCGTTTTTGTTGAATTTAGTTATTCAATGTTTGGTCTATGCGCGTCTATGTTGCAGCGTAATCGAGTTTAATCGGTGAGTCTTTAGCGGCCTCAAGATGATGAAAACTTTAATTATATACTTGAAAGTCATATACTTGCGATAGCTTGTGTATTTTTATATTGTAATTTCAATATACAATACTCGTACATAGTAAGTACGAATATAGCGGTTAAAAAAGGTCAGCTGAAAGTGTGGGAATTAATGATAAGTACATATTGATAAGAACACCACTTGAACGGGACACTTTGGACATTGACACTTGCGTCAATGTCAATTGAATGAATTAGTTGTTGTTACTTTTTTTATTTGACTTTTATAAACTTACAAAATGTATGAACAGAAATGATGATATAAAAGTTTTAAGTGTTTGGAAATGTAAGTTTATTTTTTTTTTTTGGTTTATAAAAACTTTAGTGATATTTGAGTGATGAATGATGGTGTTCTTTGTTCGAAAGCAAGCATGACAAATTATTATTTTTTGAAGTAGTTATTTTGTACTTTCCCTTAAGACAGAAATTGTAAAAAAGTTTGACGTTTGGTTGGTAATTTATTTTCCACAGGTTCTTGGATGTCAAGTTGATTTTTTTTTGTAGTACTCCTTCATCCAAAAATAGTCCCGATTTCCTCATCGCTAGAAGTTTGATAGAAATGAGCTTACGAATGCTTCAGACTCAATTCAGTGCAGCAGAGACTTGTCATTCTCCATGATCACTAACCTTCATCTTTTGGGGGTCAGTTGAAGTACGAGTTCCTGTGATAAAAAGTCGATTGTCTTCTTCATTCTGAATACTCTCTCGGAGGTCAAATGTTTTTGAAGTCTTAAGAGTATTTTCGGGATCTACACAGGACTCTAATTTGGCCAAGGGCATTTCAGCCACACTTGACAATTAAGTAATTGACTATTTCTAAATTTTTTTCGAGTCACTTTTTACTGAGAAAAGAATATTGTGATAAATTCCGAAACTACTTTAGTTAATCAAATACTATTTTTTGACCAAGTTGGCAGGAAATACGGACCCATGGAGAATTGTTCACAGTAATTTTATTTCAAAAGAAAAAAGAAAAAAATCCATTACATCAGAAATCTAAAATTTGATTTTTTTTTTTTTAAGAAAATTAATCAGAATTTTTTGTAAAAAAAAATAAACGTGCTTCCAAGCTTTAATGATAAAACAGAAATTTGAAAAAGTTGGACTTACATACTTGTTTTTGTTTTCATTGAATTTCGTTACTAAAAATTTTTCAACTAAAACTATATGTTTAATGTGGCATAATGCGTTCGTGAAACATGGTACGCATGTTTTAGGCACTGTTGAGTTCGTAAAATCTTTTAGTAATCAAGTTAAACAAAATTGGCCGATTCAACAAATTGATACATTTAATTTAAGTTTAAAAAAATGACTCAGAGTTAACATTGCATATTTGACTTAAAACAATCATAGAACATTAAGTTCACCAAGGCGTATACTTACTTTTTTTTAAAATGAATTTTCTACAAATATCCTTCTCCATTTCTTTGTGCAATTTGTATTGGCTTTTTTGAAATAAAATAGTATTGATAATAATATTTTTTATATGATCAGAGGTAAGAATTTTTAAAAATAGACAAAAAATTGGTAAGATTTTTAAAAAGCCTTAAAATGTTTTTTCGTCAAGTTTTTGCTATTTCCAACTGTCATCATACTTTCACATACGGAACTTATGACATTTGTCAATGTGGTTCTACATAATTTCATTTTAATGATATATGACACATTTCGTCTGCAAAAGACCAAAGCTAATGTCTTACATGCGCCATTAAACATCATTTATATTGATTATTATTAATTTGAGGTGGAATTTTGCTTAATTCTTTACGTCATTAGAAATTTGAAAATAAACGATGTATGTATGTACCTATTTGCGTCATTTTATCAAATTTTATTAAATATTTTATAATTCACATGAATATTTATAATATTGTTATTGTTTATGTATTTATGTATTTATTAATAAGAAGATTAGTAATGATGATAAGGTTTTATGTCAGAAGCCATAATTTTATTTTGGGAAGATAATATTTTTTTTTTTCATTAGAAAACCTATGAGTCTTATATTGTTTTTAATTATTGACGAAAGAGAATTTCGGTAACGTGATCTACATGCTGTTTATATTTGCGTCATTAAAAGTGTTGTTCAAGATTAGGTGACTGTAAAGTCTAAACTTTAACTATCATTTTACATTTTGTGACAAAATTGTCAACATTAAAAAGAAACAATAAGATCAGTAAGAAATATCGGTCGTTTTGTCACAATTGGTCAAAAATTGGATCAAATGTATCGACGACGCAAAGGATTTCTGAGATACATACATATTCAGTTTTTTTTTACGTTTTTAGAAAGATTGCGGACAAAACGAAGAATACGTTCTTTAAAAAGTCGGGAAATACATTTTCATTCCTGGGAAAAGAGCTTTGGAAAAGGTTTTTTCCTCTTAACATAATTGCAGTATACTTTTTTGTGGACAAGTGACACCTTTGAACAAAGAGGAATCGGAAATATTATATTCTTTCTAAAAACATTACATGACAGAAATGACAGGTAGATGGCGTAGACCAGGACGTGTGTTCGTATAAAGCTTCGGATGCCTAACTGGTCGACGTGAAATCATTGTCGGGATATATAATTATATTATTTTTATATTTTTCTTTGAATTTTTGAACCTTGAAGAGATCACTAAATAATAGACGCAGGACAGTCCCTTGTTAACTGTCAACGGACATATGTCATTTAAGTTTTTGTACTAAATCGTATTTTGAACCACTCCCAGTCAGTGATAGGATCTTACATTTTTTCGACTTTGTTGGATGATTTGAAACATTCTCATAAATTCTTACATTTTGATTTAGTCCTAATTATCTGAACCCAAACGTTTTTCTATATATCTCAAAATTGCTTCGTGCCATGAATGACATAACATCTTTTTCTTTGTCACAAGTTTCTAATTTTGAAAACAATATCAGCCTCATGTCTATGCACTGTGTCATCCAATTCTACGGTTTTTAAATGTATTAGTTTAAAAATACAGAATTAGATACATACATACATCAAACAGCACGTGTAAACGTTTAAATGAATCATCATTCACTTGAAATCATCATTTTTCGAAATGCATTTCTGCACTAAATTGTGAAATTCTATAATGAGAATGACCATTCCACCAACCGACCTTGATTGGTCATCTTTTTTTCTCCTAATTACTAATTATTATTATAAAATCAAATCACAATATTTGTGGAACGCTTCACTTATCACGTGCGCCATTCTTATCACAAAATTTTACACCCTAATCTGTTAAAAGTATCGTGCGTAATCAAATCGAGAAAAAGCTAATACAAAACAAGTACTTAACCGCGTGTACTTTATGAGATAATACATACAACTTGACACTTGTATTTGTCATTTTATTTTCAACTTTTCAATGGAAATGTTTTTAGAAATCCACAAAATACAAACGTACATAAATATGTATGTATGTTCTGATAAAGACAAATATTATTATCTAAAAATAGTTCATCAAAAAACTTTCCGCCCATATACCTTATGTACAATGTACATTGTACGTCTAATATACTACACTACCCGTTTTGTGGACCCTGAACACTCTTAAAGACAAAGAACCGTATACTCTCTGTGACGTGCGTCGTCGGTCGATCAAGGCTCCGGATAGTAACACCCCACAAGAGGCGACAGCGTAAGTAGGTGTTTTTATTGGGTCACCCCTCGACTATCTTATCACACATCTTTTTTTTTGCCATATTTTTAGAACAAACACTTTATACCGTGTGCAATAAAAACAAAATACGAAAACACACCACATTACGTGTTTCGCCAGTTTTTTTGTTTTTTAAATTACATACATATGTATAACGACCTTGTCTATATAGAATGAATTCCAAACATACTTTATTTGACAGCTCGTACCATCATCGGTTTGAGAATATGTTCAATAGACGTCATTGAGAATTTTGTCTGAAGGTCGAAGATGTTACGTGTAAATCCAGATCGCACATAAAACAGCAAACAAATTCTAACATTGACGACCATCAACATGAACTCTTTGAACCGAAAAGCTATTAAAGCAAAATAAAAACCACTCATTGTCAGACCAAACCAGACCCGGGCCCCGTACGCGTACCGTACACAACCTTCAACTCAATATAATTCGAATCGAAACTGAATCACGTGTCCCCAAAATAAGGTGAGCATGTCACGTCCAAAAAATAAATACATACATAAAACAAAACGAGTATTTTTAGTGCCCTGATGTTGTTTTCAAACACCACCAATCTGTTTGTCACTTTATTAGGCATGTTTATAGCTGTCAAAGTTATCACAGAATAATTAAAAAAATAAATGAAACAGAAAAATTTAAATATTTGGAAATTAATTTTTGTTTTTATTTTAATATTTTTAGGTTTTTCGTTTTTTAATTAAATAACTTAATGTTAATTTCATACATACATTCATAAAAAAAATTTAAATTAAATTAAAAAGTGTTTAACATAATTACTAAAAAGTAAATTCATTATTTTATGTACAATTTTATGTTTATTTTTAAATATTTATAAATATTCATTGAGACCATATACATCAATATGAATTATGTCAATTTATTTTATATTAAATATTTTATTAATTGTTGCTTTTAGTGCTAGTGGAAGACTTGAGGGATTTCATTGTCAATTTTTTCTCATAAGTATTTTTAACTTTAATTTTATTATTTTTAAACTTAAGTTTAAGGGATTTTCTTTTGTTTTCTATTTTTTTTTTTTAATTTATTTACATGACTTGTGCATTAAATTCAATTTTAAATTGCATAATACATTCACAGCAATTTGTACCTACAACATAATTTATTTCACAGAACTTAATAATAATTATTATTAATATATTTTATTTATTTTTTGTATGTCTGAGGTAGTGATTTTTTGCTTTTCTGAAGAGTTCTTTGAGTGAGTGAGTGAAAGTGAAATGAGATGAAAGTGAAAATGTTTTTTTTTTTTAAGTTTTTAAGTGCTGTGAAAGAGAGACTCTTGTTTCGATTGAGATTTTAATGAGTTTGAAATAGTTGAACTCATTATGAGTGATTTTGTAGATAATAAATATGAGTGAATTCAGTGTGAGTGAAAATTTGAAATTCAAATCTAGTAATTTTTCAAAAATTAAGTTCCGAAATTAATTTTTTTTTCTTCACTATTTGACTCAAATGAATGATTCCAATGAACGATTCGTTTGAGTTATAAAATGTAAATATTTTCTTTTTGACCGAAATGAATGACTTAAAATGATTACTTCGTTTATATTTTCCAACGATTAAAAATTCTTTGTTGTATTTTTGAAAATATAAGGAAGATGATGATGAATTTGTCTTTAATGACAGAGACATGAGAACAAATGAACTTTTCATGAAAAACATTTTGATCGAAGAAAACGCGTCAGAAAATTCTACTTTAAATTCTAATAATTCTTTAAGTCTAACATAATTAATTGTTATCAAGCACAGAGGTAGCTACTTTCGGTTTTCCATAATTTTGTTTTTTTTGTTTTTTTGAACACCGAGTTCAATTAGAGTTGCGATGCAATTAATTGAATATCGCTCTCGATTAATTTCCTTTTTTTTTTTGTTTGTTTGTGTGTGTTCATTATAGGTTGGTATTGGTAGGTTGGTATTATTAGGTGTCAGCATCAGCATCCGGCTCCTCTCTCTTTTCCCTTTGTTTTTGCTGCTTTGCTGCCTTTGCTCCAATACACTAAGCTAAGCGAACGCCAATCAAGCTCCTTATTTGATACGCCACCAACTCAATTTGGTATTCAAATGAGCTGCGTGACTCTCTGCGGTTTCAGTCTTATAAGTGTGTGTATTAGTGTTGTGTATGTATGTTTGTGTGTTGGTTTGTGCATCTTTTATCCACCTTATTTGGTTTCTGCTGATGAATGCCTGACCTCTGCGCAGTCTTCGCGTTATTCACCACGGTCTCCATGGTTGTTCCTCTTCTTTGATTTTTTTCACAACCAACGAAAGTGGGGCCGCTTCGGGACTGTAGTGCTGGGCGGCTTGTTGCTGGTACATTTGCTGATGTTGATGTTGATGTTGCTGCTGTTGTTGTTGTTGTTGGTGTTGCTGTTGCTGGTGGAGGTGAGCGTGAGCAGCGGCGGCGGCAGCAGCGGCCGCAACACCACCATGGTGGATGACAGATGGCTTGCAGTCCATGGCCTCGTACGAATTCGCCGGACTTGGTGGTGCATAGTGAATGTTGGTGGGTGGCGAGTGAGTGCGCTCGTAGCCAGATGACGTATGCGATGAGGCTGATCCAGTTGATGCTGTGCGCGACGGAATGGGCACCAGCATTGGGGGCTGATTGTGCGAGTGCGGCATTGTTTGCGGGAGAACTAGGGCGATGCTGCCGTTGGGAAGTTTGGTTGGAATAACTTGGAGGCCGTTGGGTAGGAAGTATCCGCCATTGATGGAGTGAATGATTTGTGGTGGATTTGATGAGTGCATCGGCTGATCTTGCTGTTCCGGTGAGCTGGGCGGCGATGGCAGCATGTGGGATGGAGGTTGTTGCACGACCACAGTTGATTGCTGCTGCTGCTGCTGTTGTTGCTGCCGATGGTGATGATGTAATTCTGACTTGACTCCATTGATGCAATTGCTTAGATGTTGCAACAAACGACGTTTGACAACAGGATCGAGGCCGGGGAAACGACTCACTTCGTTGGCGCAATCGGTGAAGCCAGCTTTGAATTTGTTTATCACTTTTGGATCGGCTGCCTGAGCTAGAGCGGCCTGTTGACGTTGCAGTTCTTGGAGGTGTTTGACGGTCTTCTCGAGAATGTCAGCCTTTTCCAATTTGGAATGACGCGCTGGCTGCAATTAGAGGAAAAAAAAAGAAAGAAAAAATTGATGAGTATACTTTGTTTTTATAACGAAAAGATGTGATTTATGAGGGGGGACGAAAATGGGGATCAAATCGAAATGTTAGAATTTGAAAATACTTACGTCTTTTTTTGTGGCGTCGAGGATGAGAGTTTTCAACTCATTTAAGCAATTGTTAATCCTTGCACGTCGTCTCTTTTCCATAATCGGTTTATTAGACTGTAAATAAACAATAAAAAATAACAATTAATTAAATTTCAATAGATAAGAGTACCTAGGTACAAATTGGAAATAAGGAATTAAAAAGACATAAAACATCATCACCGACCCGACACAGATTCCTTTCGAAAACTATTGCAACCCACACAAACATTTCTCAAAACCAAAAAAAAAAATTTAAAAAAAAAAACTATAAACCCATTTCGTCAAAACGAAAATAGAAAATAGCAAGGAAATGTTTGTGTTTGTTTTCGGCCCAAACCGATAACATTCTAAAAATATTTCGCATAGTAAACTTTACTCGACTCGAAAATGCCTTAAAATAGATCACACGCTTGCGTGTGCCTAAAATTAGATTGAATAAATCAGAAGAAGAAGAATTTGCAGTTAGAAAACTTTTGTGTTTGTGTGTTCTTTTTTAGGCAAGGTCATCATCTGAGTTCCGAGAATGAATTCCACATGACCGCGAAATCACTTATAAGTAATTGCAAAGTAAAATGTAAAGGCACTGACCCGGGGTTGAGTGATCAATAAAATTATCAATTGACTCAAATTCAACCCACATTCACGCACCGCACCGGAAAGTTGCAATCCAAATACAGTACACACGGGGTTACCTACGTAAAAAACGCCCTCACTATTACCGCCGTCGTTGTCGCAGTCGTAGTCGTCGCCAAAAAATTTTACCCACATGATTGCGCCGCGGCGCGGTGATCGCATCAGGTAAAAGCGCAATTTAGCTTAAATGGTGACACAGACGTCGTAGTCGTTGTCGCTGTATGTCGTCGTCGGCGACCAGCAGCAGCGAGGCGGCTATTTAGAGACACATACTTGCCTCACCTCCGCGTCTTGCATACATAAATCTAATGCGGGGTATCCGCATCAAATTGAATTCAACTTGAATTCGAAACGATCGAAAAAAAAAAAAAAAAAATTAAAGCCAACCGATCGTGCCAAATTGGTTTAATTAGACAATGTAAAATATCCACGCGCGTCGATCACTTTTGGTTTTTTGGTTTGGTCGGGTCGGGCGATTTGCGATTTACGACGACGACGACGAGCGACGGCCAACGTAAACGTAGTCGTCAACTGTCTACGCTATTTTGCCATTTTAGGGGCGCCCGGCTGTATTTGTAAAATGAAATAAATTTGTAGGTTGATACGAGTAGTGTGAGCGATCGATGGAAACTCATCAATGTGGGCCCCATTTCGCATTTATGGCTGCACATGATCCCACCACCGACTGAACCGACCACCGACGCATTTGCAAAACTAATCGCAATCGAGCCAGGTTTGGGAATTATAAACTCTAAAATCGGCAGCGGCGGCGAGAACGGATATTGTGGGCAAGGGTAGGTGGTTTTGTCTAAAATACATACCCGACGATCACTTTTGACTGGTGCATCCTTGATTGTTGGTTGAGATCCGATTAAGTTGGCGGTCATTGTTGCAGTTGGGGCAATAACTCCAGTAACCATTAGGAATATGTTTTTTTTTTATTTATTTAGTTTTTGTTTTCAAAATTTGTTGTTCACTAAACTTTTTTTTTTGTGGATTGGTTTATCCTTGTTTCACTTGAATTCACTCTTTTTCAATTGTCACTTGTTTTTTTTTTTTTAATTGACAAAAAATTGTTAACAGTAATCAAAGTACTTATAATTTGTTTTGATTTAAATTATTCCGTTAGGAGGACGTGTATATCACTCGGCGGCGTCCGATAAGCGAATGAGAGCTCTTCACAATAAACTAAATGTTAAAAGAAGCACGAAGAAGTATTCGACGAATTTATTTTTAGCCGGCGAAAGTATCTTCACCTACGCGATAAAGTACGTACAGATTGTTAGGTAGGTTTTTGTTTTTCGCAAGTTCTTTTTTCTTTTTGAGGTCTCTAAGAATTTTAGAGCTCTTTACCGTTCGAAGATCAGAATACGACTGAATGTTGTCGATCGACGAGTCGAGAAGTACATTTAGATTTTCGTCAAGCCACCGAACCGAACGACCGACACACCGAGCACGGCTGAAGATGGAGATGGAGACTGAACCTTAATCGAGTTCCGGCGAATTCGTATGTAATCAGCTGTGTTGTTGCAAACACAGTACGACAGCACACAGGCAGTTACAGTACAGTATACAGAGGCGCAGGTAGACCGTAGACGGTGATTTTTGTTCATCCTCTCTTTCTCTCTTTGGTTGTGTGTCTCTCTCTTGCTTGTTTCAATACATAGGCAGATATGACGGTGACGGCTATTGTTGATAAACACTTTACCGAGCCGAACGCGAACGGTGGCATGGCATTCCGTACCGTTTTGTGTCGGACAGTAATCGTCGATCGGATCGTCGTCGTTGTCGGAGTCGTCCGGTGGAGCGTGATTCATGGAATACTACGTGATTGTATAAGGTGGGGAGGGGTCGACATCGAACCGTAATGCGGCAGAAGGCAAGGCAAGGCGAATCAGCAAGTGTGGAAGTACACAGGGCAAGGTTGTTCATCGATCGTGTTCGTTTCGTGTATCTATGAGTGGATGATCGCGATCGTTGACGATGGCTGTGTGTGAGTGAGTTAAGGGAGGTTGTTTGCGGCGATCAAGGCTTGTGTTTAGGCGAGAGAAACAGCGCCGCGCAGGGGATGAAGAGATTCGCATTCGCTGTGCAAACACACACAGCAATACAGCAACAGCATCGCATCACAGGTTGTTCGGTTTGCCGAATGCCGTTTCGCACAACGATCGTGTCGTGTGCGGCGGTAATTTTGATTTTCCCTCTCAGAAAAAGAGGAGTGGGGATTAATGATCATTAGAAATTCTCAGGTAGGCAGGGGAAATCTTGGCCTGCATGGAGAAGGAGATGGAAGGAATATCCAACAGGTAGGTAAAGAACCTAATTTCGTCATGATCTCGCGGAGAGAGCGAGAGTGAGTGAGAGTGTGGCGAAAAACACAAAATCCCCTTCGCTGCCGTTGTCGATCGACGTTGACGTAGTAGTTTTTTGTTTGCCCCATTCCTGGCCTGGGTTTGATTTTTTGTGGTTTTGTTTTGACTCTTCGTATAGGTATATGGATGTACATATGTACGTACATGGTCTATTTTTTTTTCTGTAGCCTTTGTGTGCCGAAGCCGATGCCGTTTTGATGATCCATATAATTTTCTTAGATCTAGATGAAGGTCGTTTGACTTGATAGGTTAGGTAGAGGTAGATGTAGTGGGTATGGGGGTATCTATGGGAATGATTTTATTATTGCTTTGATGGATATATCGATCGACTTGGAATATGAATGAAATTGAGATGTCATCTATAAATCAATATCCACATGCACTTGGCTAAACGTGAGAAGCAATTTAGTTCAAAAGTTTTAATATTCAAACTTAATCATTAAGCGAATTAGGTACTCAGAATATTGATACCTTTTGGTAGCCAAGCTAGACTTTTACAACCAATACAAATGGCAAACCTAATGGTGTCGGTGTTTTTATACTTTTTTGTTGTTTTTGTTTTTTTTTTTTTTTGGTTTTTATAAATAATTTAACTTTAGTTTGTTGTTTGCAATGCTAATGAGAATTATTAAACTCGTCTATTAAACAAAACAAAAAGAAGAAAAAAAAAAGTTTTGACGCGACTTTGAGTGAGGCTCGTAGCTCGTTTCGCATGCGACAGCACAAACGCTGGAGTGTGGCATTTTAACTTGCATAGTAATGAGGTAAACGTAGAGGTAGGAATATATATGTATATGGTAGAGCGCCGCGCGCCGCTGCTGCCGCCGCCATCAATCAGTTGTGCGTTAAATTAGAATGTAGAAAAGGAAGTGATATGCAGATTTGTAGAAATCTACTTCGACGTTATGGTTTTTAGTTGCAAAGAAGTGAATGTGACGGTGGGTTTTATTATTGATTTAGTTGGCACCTACCTTCGCATACATTATTATGTGGTTTATTGGAATTTGATTAGAAGTTACGAAATATACGATAAGGTACAAGAAGTTTTGGCAGTCTTTCTAATAAATGCAAAGATTGATATCTTTTGAATTTTAAGATTTAAGACTTTTGGCATTCGCAGATGGGGGAGAACTTAGGGTAATGGAGTTTACCTAAATCTTGTTGAATACCTACATACATTATCATTGAGAACTGATACTTATCTAGAAGACATATACAATTTGGAAAAGAAGGAAGAAATATGACGCGATCCAATCGAACGATCTTACAAACCCTGTGTGAGCCTCTAAAACTGTGCCTAAAAGAACATCTTAAAAAATAGCGAGCTTTCAGAGCAATGTCACAGTCACTTTCGAAATCTCATATAATCCCATGGGTTACAGAAGACACCTCTCATTGTCATTTTTGAGAACCTACCTCTAATAGTTGACACACTCAATTTTGACAACACGTACATACAGGTACAAAGGTAAAAGATGGAAAGGTTAAAATCAAATTTGACATTTTTTGCTTTGACATTTAAGAATTAGTTGTAAAGGACCACACGGATTCGAGTTACATATGAAAGTGGAATTAATTTAAAGTTGCCGGAGACTTATTTGAAGTGTAGATTCTTATTAATTCTTAATTTTTGAAATTCTATTTTTCATGAAAAAAACTATCTGTATAGGTTGTTAAGAAATACATACCTACATATATCTGTTGAGTTCATAATTTTATTATTCGTGGCAATTAAAATCCAAAGAAAATGTAAGTTCCAATAACCTTATTCGCATCATGGCATATCCTCATATTTTAGTTTTGTGATCAGCTGTCACTTTTTATTCCGAAACTCTACAGTTGGAGAGTCAACATTCCTTTAATTTTTGACACTTTTTCAATTTTGATAGGTACCAACTTACACAAACAATTATTATATCATTGTGATTCACCACATCCATTGAAAAAATTATCTAAAGTTTGATAACATTTATCAAAAATCAAAATGACATACTTTTCAGTGACCTTGAGGATTTTTAATTGCTTTTCCTGAATGACACAAGTGTCACTTGAAACGTAGATAGTTGTATACGATTTCGAATTTCATGAACTTCGAAATTCTCATTGCATCACACATATGTATATAATTGCGAATATTTCGTAATTTTAAGGATGACTGCATTCGGAGACTTCTGCAAATGCTTTCTTAACAAATAAAACTGACAGTTTAAAATATTTCGAAAAGTTACTCAATCTTTCAATAATGTGATTGTTAAATTGACAGATAAATGTCATTAATTTATACCCTCAGATTGGAAGCCATTTTGTTCATTTATTGATACCAACTCACAAAATGTAGTATATTTACAAAAGTAGTAGATTTTTTAACCTGAAATCATTTAAGACATGACAATAAGGAACTGTTAGTCTAGTCAGAAACAATTAAATTTTCATAATCTTAGCACAGTGTTATAAAGTTTAAAGTTTATTTTTTAAATTAATTCTTTTTCTATTTCTTAATTAAAAATATTTCGGGAAAAAAAAACTAACTAACTAACCTTTACCCATCATTAATTAGTCGTATATATCTTCTAATGACGACGACTTATACACATAAGTTATTGACTTAACTGCACTTCCACAAAGTGATTAATTCAACCCAAAAGCCATAAAAACTTCATCACTCTCAAGGCTAAATGACATTTTGAAAATGGACCCACATACAACTTCTAATCAAACTTATCTTTATACTTCGTCACAAGCCGCAGATAAAAAGTCGAACAAAGGTCGCTCTCTCGAATGTTCTGCTTCATGCGTCGCCTTTATTGTCGTCGTCGTCGTTGTTGTCGGTTGACGGACGGTTGGCGCAAATATTGCATAACGACTGGAAAAACTGTCACGATAGGCCAAGGAATTATCTGTTTTATTTCATCGGCGTCATTCATCGTCGTCCGTCGACCACTGCCGCCGCCATTCGTCGTCGTCATAGTCACTCTATCAGAAAAAATACCACCAAGCGCAGAAAATGAAGTGACTAATGTGATTCACACCGCAAGGGGTAACGTCAACGCTCACAAGTCACAACTAACGATCACCAACGATATGATTCACAATGACTAATTTCATATACTAGAAGCTAATACTTGTACATACTAGGAGCGCGGAGAGGGCATGAATACCTTCTCTTTTTGAATATGCATTTCGATAGTAATATTTCCCTGGAGTCCGGATCTTGGACTCGAAATAGTTATCGCTTATCGGAAGCCGATTTAATCCAAAACAAGTGTGACTCATAAGCGGAAGAAGCAAACTCACACGAAAGTCGTAGATCTTTGAGATTTTCGCAATATCGTATCTATCTGTAATTGATGTGACATACGATATGATGATAAAGAGAAGTACCAACCTCCTCGTATTTTGGCGACTACCTTGTGATCAGGCCTTAAAAAAACAAGAATACTATTTTGTTATTTTTGGCAAAACGTAGGTACCGCAATATCGTGTAATGGCTATTTTAAGAATCACCACGAAAGGACTCCGCTTGTGTCTGACTCTATTTTCATTCACCGCCACCGCATTCCTTAGCCAAAGCCATCGCTATCGCCATCGCCACAAAAACAAACAACAACCTAATCACGAGAATCGCATCGTTGTTCGTGATAAACAACGACCGCGAATGTGCGATGCGATTAAAAATATCTCATTGAAGTGGGATCTCACCGCCCTACCCGCGCCCGTCTGCCGAACCGCCTGCGCTTGTGGATCAGTCCATAGCTACACCACACCATAAGGTGCTTCTTGATGGTGAAACAAGCAGCCATCAGCCAAATTGCGCGCATACACTATTTTGGCCACAACTTGGGCCAAAAGCTTAAACGGTCGGTGGACGAACGGTCGCTAAAAATAAGTTTTCGAAAATAATTATATCAACGACGACGAGCGGTGGCGGCGAGGAACGGGTGACAACGGTGAGTAAATCGCTCCGCGAATGGTAAGTTGGGTGATTTTAATCGCCATCGCCATCGTCGTCGTCGATCGTCGCCATATCGATCGCTATAACAAACTTGTGATGTGCGCTATGTGGCAGTGGCAGAAGTGACAGCGGCAGTGGCAGCATCCAGGTAACTCTATCGTGGCGATGGCAATGAATATTGGCCGCAATATAAACGGATAAGCGGGCAGATGGCCCGTTGGCGATTGCGATGCTGATGGCGATGGCTGTGGCGAAGGTGTAAATGGAAAACAAGTGTTGTACCCTTAGCCGGTGCCAAAACGAAAAGATGTTGCCGCGCAGCGTTATTTATAGACTCAGCCGCACAGCTTTGCAAAAGGTAGGTAAATCTCTACACAGTCAGAGCTCGACAGCTTATCGAGCACCGCTGACGAGAGCGAGCGAGAAAGAGACTGAGTTCACTCACGCTGCTGGCTGATAGTGTGTCTAAGTGTGATTTGTTTGGCGGCTGTCCAAAACGCCGCCGCTTCTGCTGCTCAAGATGATGCCCACGTGAGAAATATTTTTATTGTTATTATACCTTGAATTGTTGCCTCAATTTCTCACATTCGACGCCGTAGCTGCTGCCGCCACCACAATAACCTAAAAATACCCCATTCCACCATCATTCTATCCCACCTTCAATTCGCCTGCACCCGCACCACCGCACCGTGTAGTCTCCGTCAACCCGTTCTCCCGCATCGTCGTTGTCGTCTTCATCGCCTATATAGCTGTGCCGTTGCGTCGCCATCCACAAGCAGCGCAGCGGCCAGCCCGTTGCCGTTGGTCGTCGACAAATTTATAAATTGAAGAAATATTTTTTCTCACGAAAACAAGGTGAGATGAATCATGCTGCTATTATATGGCTGCCATAGGCGATCGGGCGGCCGGCGGAGGTAGTAGTCGGCGTTCGATGAAAGGAGAAGGAAGGGGCAATATAAATCTGACTAAATCGTTCCACACGCGACTCGACTCGAAAAGTGGATAACATAAATACATATAAAGCAATTTAAAAATGTTTCGATTTTTTGCTCGAGGAATGTTTTTTTTGTTTTGAAAAATAAAAGTTTTTAAGTCGTTTTGAATTTGAGGTAGAATTTTATTATTGTTGTTGTTTTTTTTTTGTTTGTAAGAAATGAAAAAAAAAAAACAAAAACAAAAATGTTGAAAACAACAACAACAATCGGAGGCGGAAGCCAATGATAGGTTTATTTACGGGGAACTGTGTCGTGTAGGCGTGTGCTCTATACTCTCAATACAATATTCTGAAAAGGAATTTGGTTTTTGTTATTGTCGGAAATTCAAATATATGTACATAGGTGGTGCTGGTGTTGACTTCACTGACCTTCGGATTTTCTTTGTTTGTTGGTTTTTCAAAGCTTAAAATAAGAACTCGAGTTGAAGAGTCCTTAAAAGCACATTTGACAATAACAAGAAAGAAAGCTTAAAAAAAACAACAGGTATTCATAGGAAAATCAATGTCACGTCTAAATCAACGGTGGTGACACATAAAAAATCAACATCTACATAAATAACGGTGACAGCATGTGAATTTCGAGAACATTACTGTCATTCAACTGCACATTCCAAACACTTCATCATTCACAATGGATGGTCTTATTTTTCTGAGATCCGAGACTGAAGAATCTTGTCCGTGGAGCATTGCTATCTATTCACATAATATACCAGGGCTGATATTGTCAATGTCAACTGAGTATACCTATTGCAAATGGCATTTAATATTTTAGTAAAATTCATACAGAACTCACAATTTGACGTATCCGTCAAAGAAAGCTATCGCCTTATTTCCATCCTACAATATTTTAATGACATTCGATTTAAGTCTAAAGGGCCAACTAGCTCCAAGCGGGGCACTAAGCTGTCAAAAAAAGAACTGTGTTACTTTTTTAGCTCGGAGCGGTCGAAGCCAAAAGTTTGTTTGTTTCTTTTTTATCTCCGAGTTCGCTCGATGAGCTCGATAAAAAATGACAGAGCCAATGGAATAAAAAGATGACCGCGGTTATGTCACTTTTTTGTTCATGTGGTAAGACAGAGACAGACTGCTTTTGGTAGTTCAGTGCTCAATTGTGTTTCTTAATTAGCTCGGAGCGCTCAGGTTATGTTCAGTTCTGAGCGAGCTCTGAGCGCTCTGTGCCCCGCTCGGAGCTAAAAAAGAAAAACGCCTTATAAAATAGTCTTAACCGAGCTTAAGCTAATGTCAAAACTGAACGAAAAGTTATCCTTAAAACATAAAGTAACTAATATAATAGATTCTGGCTACTTAAGAAAATGTTCAAAAAAATTATTAGTAAGAGACAACAACATGTAAACATGCGTTGAGTTGAAATGCCTTTAAAATTTGACATTAACGTAAGTTCGATCCAATCCAATGGCTCTTGCTTAATTTTGCGAAAGTCAAAGTTATTTAACGAAACTGAGTTCTAATGTCTATTGTGGTTAGTGATATATTATAAAACAGTGTGTTGGCTCACTCGCTAAAGTTGGCTTAAGTTCGTTTTAGTCGATTATAGTTGGCCCTTAAGTTTTAGTACAAAGTCGCGTAAAATTAAATGCATGTCATATCCGTCAAAAAACTACACCCTTTTCTTATCTCCTAACTTGAACTACTCTGATTTTTATAAGTAGGTACCTTCATATTTGGATTTTCTAAAATTATGTAGCAGAAATTTTCTAGACAAATTCAGTTATTGCAATTCTCTTAAGAATTTTTTTTGGTCTAATAACTGTGCACTTTTGACGTTGCTGTCATTAGATAATGTCTTTGATGTTTATAGGATAGTACTATTTGAATGCTTAAATAAAATGGAGATTTCCGTAACCTCAAAACGCACCTGCTTTTGTCATAAAATGACGTAGCCATAATGCTGCTGATTTGACTTTTGACGTTTGATTTTCTCAATCTAATTTTTCGAGCCAGAAAAGAATTTAACTAAAAATCAAAATCACAGCAATTACTGTAATAAAAAAGCAAAATCTAAATAGAATCGAAAACTTTTTTTAGATGAACAAGCGATGTACACATGATTTAGATAAAATTGTATATCAAAAATAATATGACAGCTACATAAGTTTATTTAAAAAATAAATATTTTCTCGTGAGAAATGAGACGAATGGACACAATTATTTATATTTAAATAAAAGTATTTATTCCGGTTGGTAGACATGTGACAATTTGGGTGGGCGCAAAAGTGCCGCGTGTTTTGTTTTTTTTTTTAAACATATAAATCAGGGTGGCCATTCTTTTGGATTTTGTTTGGGGTAGCAGTTCTTAGACCTGTCAAACGTGTGTTCGAAAATGTTGTAAACTTTCAAATCTAGGTTGTACCTCAAAAATGACAACAACACAATATTTATATCAAATATTAAAAGAATTGAAATAAAACTACTCATGGTTCCTTAAGATACCAACAGTAGACTAGAAAAATTGTCTCAAACTTCAAAATTCAAACTTTTTATTGGTCTTACATTTTTAAACATTTATTATGTATTTGTGAGAAGCTTAAAATTCATGTGTCATAATTTTAAGTAAAATACTGTTGTGATGCCTTGAAGATAAAAATTAGAAATACAATCGACACTGGCTACTTTAAATAATGAAAAAAAAAAAAAAAAAAAAACGTGGAGATATTTATACCTTCAAAATTTGTATAAATCAGACACCCTAATGTATATTATTAACATTTGAATGTATCAAAAAATCTTAACAAATAGATAAGCGCAGACATGAAGATTTCAAAAATAAAAATAATGATCTAAAGTTCTAATAATATAATATAAAAATGAGGTGTGTTAATTTGCTTAAAATGTGTACTATGTCAAATGGAAATAAAAAAGAAAACTGAATTCATTATTCTATTTCCATTTCACTCACTCGCTTTTGATTGCTCTGCAAAAGTTGATACAAATCTTGAGGAATCTGAGCACCTGTCAAAATCGAAAATAATGACGTTCTCGTTCGTTTATAAACGTCAATCCCCGATGCGTTGGAAAAATGTCATACTATGTATTTATTTGTAGACTCTATTGGTACGAACATTTGTTATACTTGCCTATTCTTTTTTTCAAAATACTTATCTGTCAATGAGTTCGTAAAATTGTTTTGAGTTGTCAAAATTCATTTTGACGTTTGAGTTTCAATGAAAGTATATGTCACTTGAGAGGTAATTTTTGATTTCGGGTATTTTCGATTTTGACAAATTAGAGTTAGATTTGTTTACCGTGGATGATTTTAAATGTCAAACAATAATCTAGATCAAAAAACTCAATGTTAATCTAACAGTCCGTAAGGCTTATGTATATTTCCGAGAATAATAATGAAATCAGAATCAAATTACTTGACCTGATGGCTTACCGCTCTAAAAGACCATCTTAACTCCTGAAACTAAACTCAACAAAACTCATCTCTGTTTGCAAATATTTTCCTTAAGTCTAAAGTCAAAATCCTTCTTTGAAATCGTTACCGCGGCACGTACATATTTCTTCATCCATATAATTGTCAGCCTATAACCCAAAAACGAAAGGATTGTAATTCGAAAAATTAGCAAAAATAGTTAATCGCTTTAGATATGCTTCTGTCTGGTCAACAAAATAAAAGTATGTATCGTGGTCATTTGTCGTCCATAACCCTATTTTTGCAATAGAAGTCCATGTGTAGGTAGCCAAAAAGAAAAAGATTTAATCCTTTTCCTCACCTCAATCCATTGAACACAAAAGTATTTCTAATTTTATTAGTTGGATGATCATGCGCATCAAAGGGCTTAAACCACACACCCATAAAAATGGGAAAATCATCTTTTTTCATCGATGTTTGTTTGTCATAAAAGGATTAAAAGAAACATTATCCTTTCTTGGCATGTGCACAGGTACATCCAGATACAAAATTGACAATCGTATATACAATCGCGGCTAAGACTATACTCGTACTCGTTGATGGTGTTATAACCCTTGCCATAAAAATGAATAGAACCCTTCCATGCTCATTCCATCACCACCAGGAACATCAGGTAAACCCTTTTTTTTTTCGATGAAGATGACGACTACTCCTTTGACAAATATACATATGTATGTGTTCGCATATTCGTATTTTTCGGTGAATCGATATCTTCAAAGTGAGAAACCAAAATCATCTCGAAACACTCATCGTTTTAGGTAGTTTTCGGTTTGTCGAGATTTTGTTTTTTAAAATTTGTAGTTTGCATCCTTTTTCTAGGAAGGCGAAAATATGTACTTCGACGAATTCGTAATAAAAAACGAATTATTTTTTACGCAATTTCGCAAGCATTCCTTTTTTTTTAAACTAAAAGAAACAGTTATAAAAAGTTACGTAAAAAACGATCAAAAACTCTAAGCCTCTTTTCGAAGAAACAACATTTTGACATTGCCGAACAATGTAACATATCGGTACCCATCAACAGTTAACCGTTGAATTCTAACGGGTAAACGCGTAATACTCGTATCCTTGGCTATAGAGAACAATACATTCATGCCGGAATTGTTAATTAACCGAAAAGCGAAAGAGAATCCTTATTTTGCCAAAATTGTCATAAAATGATAAACTGCACATTTTTGCAGACCAAAAATAATGCTGTGTGTAATGAGAAATTCCTGGCAATTCATCCAACCATCCTTCAATCCATCCATCCATCCGGTAGAATTCAATGAATAGATTGGGGTACTTGTATATCCTATCCTATCCTTTGACAGGGACATGCTTATAGCTTAGGGAGTTAAAATTGAAGGATTTTATGGTTTTATTAAGGGTTAACACGGCTTGGTTATATTGCAGCTACCTCTATCCCTTCTATAGAGTAGAGTTACAAAGAAAGAGTTTTGACAGAGCGGTGAAAGAGGTATAGTCGGGATATGATACTTGTCAAGGTGAAATCAGGTACTCGCAATCGTCGTCGCGTCCGTCGCGTCGGTCGTACCCGTTTATGGGAATAAGGAGATGGGTTATGATGGTGGTGTAAACGTGTGCTGCTGAGCTGAGCTGATGTGTTTGTAGAGAGTTGATGTTTTTATTGTTTTACGATTGACGCATGAATACCCCTATATAACATTTAGCAACAAATAGGTACATAAGGTATAGCGTCTTGGTATTCCTTATTCAAAGAGTAATATATAGGAGAAAGGCTAAGCACGATTGGGTTAATGTTTGCAACTTTTCAACGAGGTGCGACTTTGCAAAAAAAGGGAAAGAACAATTCCAAGAAGGTATAGAAAATGAGATATGAGATAGAGAAGATGAAGATGAAGAAAAAGGGGAAATATGTATTATTCCCATTTGGATTCTATGTTTCTATGTTTTTAACATTTTCAACCAAAGGCGATAGACGATTCGAACATTTTATTCCGCTAGAGGGAGTTGTAGAAGAAAATGATATTGGAAAATTAGATTCATCTTATCGGCCACGAAAATTAAAAACAAAATAACTGTTTTAAAATACTTATTTTTACAGAATATTGACACTCTTAATAACTAAACAATGTTAACTAGAAACTTCGAAGAATAAATGTGATTGCAATTGAATTTAAAGTTTAAAAGTATCAAGATTAGCGTTGGGCGCCATTTTTGAGTATTTTCATTTTTTTACAAACACTTTCATTCAAAGTAAAGTACGTGATGACGTGTGCAATGGTGAGATGAAGTAGTTTCTTATGATTCATAATTTCAGACTCCTTTTCTTTGAAATAAATTGTGGTTTTCCACAAGGTTCCGTATCGTATCCATCATTCTTTTTTTTTAATTTGGTTATTGTTAATTTCTGTGATAGTCAGTCAGTGTCCAAAATGAAGAGTAACTCAAAAACAAACACAATGTGGAAACAATTTCTTCAAGGAAAAATCGTGTATTGATTTAACTCATGATTTCCTGTTTAGAGTTTCGTTTTCGACCAGACCAAAAGATCACGAAGAACTGCCATTCCTCTATATAGCTTATGGTTGTTGGTGTGTCTGTATATATTGACAGACATTCAGACACGAAACACGCTATTAGCTCGCACTCCAAAAACTCCAGACTTCTTCTTCAACTTTCTGGAACACCAAAACCATCATCCAGACTTAAAATGGGAATAGGATGACCAGTCGAGTCGCTGCTGGTCTATAGAGCAGAGAGAGAAGGCTTAATCGTGTAGTGTTATCTTATACACCAACAAGTCCGTTGTTCAATATAATCGTGACCCACCAAAAAGAGCACGGGTTGTCTGTGAGAATTTAAAAGGAAAACAAAGTGACAAACAAAAAAAAAAGACAAATAAAACGTTGCCATATAATCCAAAGTGACGATGATCGGGACATCTCACGACTGACATCGATCCGAGTCAAAATAAGCGTGCCAGCGGGCAGAATAAGATACGCGTTGCTTACTAACAACACTCCGCACAGAAACGACAAACATACATAAGTTTGTACGCCGCCGCTGGTAGACGACGACGACGCACGAGCAATCTACAAGTCTTCCTATCTGGCTACTGAGTCTGAGTCTTTGAGACTCTGAGTCAAGACAAAGTGTGGATAATAATTTATGCAGCAATTCTTGAAAGTTTTTTCTCGTTTCTTATTTTTTTATTTTTTTTTATTTTGCTGTCTTCTGCTTCGACTTTAATCCGCGACAGCTTGAATGGAAGCATTGCGTATATATATGTACCTACTCGTGTCGTGGATATAATATGGAATGGAATGATTGGTTCATCCAAGATTATCAAGACCAATTTTTATCATCACGTCTAGAAGGCATACATATATATAGATTTATATAGAAGAACCACCGCACATCAACCAGCTTTAATGTCTGCCATAAGTTGCATCGTTTTGTATGTATCTATATGGGATTCTTTGGAACGTGAAGACAGCAGCCAGCGTGATGTGATGGTGATCTGCTATGTGGCCAATTCGATTAGCAAAGGTATTGTGTGCATCCAACCAAGCTAGCTGGATACACTATGGTCACGATTCTCTAAATGGACATACCATCGTCGTCGTCGGACCAGTATAGATGACTTAAGCGGTATAGTATATGGATTCTCTTTATGAACCAAGGCTAAATCATTTAAGGAACATGTCGGAATTATATCCATGGGGAATAGTCTCTCTATTTAATGTATAATGTGAATCGTCATCATCATCATCATCAGTGGAGTCTTGATTGAGTTAACCTTGAAAAAAGTCTAATGAGAACGCATACCTTTACCTATTGATCGACTTGACATGACGAAGTCGAATTAAAGAAAAGTCTCATGAATAGACAACAGTTGAATCATTCCAAATTCTTTCCTAGTATAGGCATGGAAGAATATCACCGGAAAAATGATAAACCAACCGGATGAAGACCTAAATATTGCCTGTGAGTGCTCCAAGACGTTGAAAGCCCGCGGTAGGAAACAATTTGCCAAACTAGGTGATTTTATGACTTTTTTAAGAGGTTTAGAACTTAAAAAAAAAAAAGACACAAAAAATTCGAAAAAATTAATGAAATATTTATTTAAATCGATAGTTTGAACTTTGCAATTTAATGTTTAAAGATAATTTCATGCAAATGTTGACCGCGGCTGCGTCTCAGGTAGCCCATCCGCTGAGTCCAATTTTGGCATACTCTTTCACACATATCGGCCGGTATCTCACGAATGAATGCATGGATGTTGGCTTCTAGTGCGTCAATCGAAGCGGGCTTGTCCCTATAGACATTAGCCTTGACATACCATCACAAAAAATAGTCTAATGGTGTCAAATCGCACGATCTAGGCGGCCAATTGACCGGCCCGAAACGTGAAATTAACTGTTCACCAAACTCGCCTCGCAATTGCGCCATTGTTTCGCGTGCTGTGTGGCATGTGGCACCGTCTTGTTGAAACCACATATCATGCAAATCAAGAACTTCCATTTCGGGCAAAAAAAAGTTTGTTATCATCGTTCGGTAGCGTTCACCATTGACAGTAACGCTGCGATTCGCATCATCTTTGAAGAAATATGGCCCAATAATGCCGCCGGCCCATAAACCGCACCAAACAGTGGCTTTTGCGGGATGCATTGGTAGCTGTTGCAATGCTTCTGGCTGATCTTCACTCCAAATGCGGCAATTTTGCTTATTTACGTACCCATTCAACCAAAAATGAGCCTCATCGCTGAACACAATTTTTCGATAAGCAGCGCGCGATGAACATTTCGAACCGAGCACGATTTTGATAGTAAAATTCAATAATTTGCAAGCGTTGTTCATTTGTAAGACGATCCATGGTTAAATTGCAAACCAAACTGAAGCTGTTTGACAGTGACACAAGGTACTAAACACACGTCAGCTGTCAAAACCAGTGTTGCCAAAACCAAACCAGCTAAAAAATCACCCGTTACTTGCTCAGGAAAATCCTGTAAGGTTATGGAGTGTATTAGTACTTAAGTAAGACTCAAATACAATTTCTTGGTATTGAAAGTACATACTCTAAAAAAATCAATTACTCGTACTGTCAATCCCTTTGATACTGTAATTCCATATTTTGGAAATTAAAAGGAATGAATTAAAGTACAGATGGAATTTAAAACAGTTCCTACTGATATTTAAAAATTTGTGATTTACTGACAATACATTTTTTTTTGAATCTTCAGTCCCAGACTCCATAAGCTTCGTTCAAAACCCACAGATCATTTGTTCGAATTTTTTGGAACATGGTTGTCAAAATCTTTCCCAAAACTTTAAAGCATATTACAAAAATAATGACACATCTCTAATATAATTGATATACACGTCCAATGTCCATGTAAATGAGCCACAACTATCAAAGGTGGTTAATTTAAAAAGATGTTAACGAAATTCACATTAACTCGTTTACAGTTCGTATACACAAGTGCCAACAGATCGTTACACTAATAATTACCTTTCATCCTTAAAGGATTTTATATTCATATTCCTTTTTTTCTCCCCCCTTTCATATCCAAGACATAATTACACTTTAAAAAACCACCAATTTACCATCAATCGAGTTATTTGGACCGCATTTGGAGCAAAGAGGAACCTGCCAATTTTCTCACTCCAAGTGTTAAATCGATGCCCTTATAGTGTCAATTATGAAGAAGAAAGAAAAAATCTTCATAACTGTAACTGCAAATTTTGGCATATTTAAGTATGTATACATATGTAAAATCTGACAGAAGTCTTACGGCGAATTCGAAAATAAATGTCCACTTCTCTTTCTTTTCAACTTGGGTTTAAAGTACCTACACAAAAAAAGAAGCCACACTTTTTAAAGGCCACTGAAAAATGTTATTTACAAGTTACATAAAATATATATTTATTGTGTGACTATTTTGACAACAAAACCCTCATAACAATTCCCAAATACATATTGGAATATTTTGGTGTTCCATAACTTCTCAAAAACTCAAAAACCAAGAACAATTCGAATTTTTTGTTCAATCGAAAATTCCCCGGAAACGTGATTATTGCATAAGGATATTATCTATGGACCGGCAATTGTGGCCAAATTTAGATAAGTGCCCAGCCAAAAAAAAAAAAAAAAATCCTCATAATTCCTATGTCAGTGTGTCCTACATTCCCGACCTTATTGTTCCCATTTTTGCGAAAATTGTTTCAAGGTAAGCCCGCATGAACCTTACGTAAGAATCGTTTTATGATCGATCGAAATTGGATATGAAATTTATGCATCATTTTATTACCGTCCATCAGTGCCAAGTTAAACAATAATTTAAACAATGCCAGAAAAAATATACAAAAACACAGATTTTTTCTCAAAAAAATCGCGTCACGCTAAAAACACACCATCACCATCATGATCCTGCCTTCCTAGAAGTCACATCATTCAAAACCTAAAATTGCCTGTTTTCGAAAAACTCCAAAGAACACAAAACGTAAACGAAAAAAAATTATTACGAATTACTATCGATATTTAGTGCTCTCATTTTTTGGCCTAATTATTTTTTACAAGCTGGACAATTGCAAGGAAGAGAGACTTGTGACTGAAAACAGGACCCATGCAAATATTTGTTTTTTCGTGTTTGTTTTTTGTTTGTTCCTTTTTTTCGGTTGTCAGTTTTTAATGACCAAAGGTTGGTGGTTTGTGATTTTTAGGACAGTTTTCATACGACCGGCCACGCCGACGATAATTGGGTCATTTTTTGGTCTCATTGATGTGGGTTTTGTTGTTTCCTTCTTTTTTTTTGAATGAGAACAAAGTTATGCATGAACAATTTCAGACCTTGGTGTTCTTGAGCTTGAAAAAAAAGAAATTGAAAGTTTCCACGAATGTCCTTGACACGAAACCTTCAAAAAGAACAACTTGCTAAAAAACATAACCCTTAAAAACAATTCGATGCATTTTTTACCCTTTTCTCTATGGAATTTCTTTGAAAAAAATCTGTCGAATTTGCAAATCATAAAGAGTTAAACGAAAGGCTTATATCCTTCTACCCTTAACTACCAGGAAACACCATCACCATCAGAGATGCAATAAACCACTTTGTCCATTATTTGCTGAACTTATATAACCACTGACTTATTACCCAATACAAAAGAATCTAACGATGTCTAAGAAAGACAACATAAAACCCTAAAATGCTACCACAACATAATTTTTTGCTATTCTTAAAAAAAGGACTCATCCGGCTAAACAACTACCAACCAGCTATTAAGTGCCAAACAATCGATTCCCTGGCAAAGAATGAATCGAATCCTTTTCACAAGGACAAGGGTTTTCCTTAAAAAAAAAATCTATCCTCGCGTATAACCATCATAAAACCAAGAGTTTGTATCTTCATTCTTTTTTGCAAAATGTCCTTAAAAAAACGACTGCACGATGACGAAAAAACACATCCATTATTACCTCCTTTCATGGCATAACCTTGCAGAGCAATGTCTTAGTTAGTTGCGCATCCTTCGTTTCGTTAAAATCGCTGGATTTATGTGGAATTCTGATGGAACTATGAGCAACACCGAATCACGTCGTCGTCAGTGTGTCATAAAGTCCTTAAGGAAGATTGCAAAAACCATATTCTCTTTTGTATAATATTATTTCAAGGTACCAATGCAAATATCCTTTATTGCCAAAAAAAGGAGAGTTTGATATTTTTTTGTTCTTGTTTTTGAAATGAAATGGAATGGAATGGGATTGCCAATATTTTGATTTTAACGATAAACACCACGCCTCGAAGCCAAACAAATGTAAACACATCGGGATGCGAGTATACGATGAATACGAGTATCCTTGAAAAGGATTAAGCGAAAAGTGTTACAGATCCATATACCTGGAAAAATGGATCGTGTAATCCTTTTGATTTGGAATTATCTGGAAAGACAACGACGAAGATGCGATGGATGGGATCAAAGGCTTAGGTACGAGTGCTTTGTATCCTTTTCGTCCTTAAATTGAATACCAAAATGAGTTTAACCATAATTAGAGAAAACAAGCAATAAAGCTATTAAGAGCGAAGAAGAGTTTGTAGTGCGGGTATCTTTAAGATATGCATGATGGTCACATATTCCGAAGAACTCTCAAGGACACGTTCTAATTGCAAATGGATGTGTTTCACTTCGAATTTTCTATCTACGTGTTTGTGTTGGTGTTTGATGGTGAAAGTATGTTAATTTTTATACTAAAAGGGTTAGAAAGTGAAAATTTAAATAAAATTTTATTGAAGTGTGAAATATACATATGTATGCTCTCGCTCCTAAAATCCTTGTGACCATAATATTTGTCCTTTAATCCTAATAGCGGCGACGACGAACGGCTTCACTTTTAACCCTTTTTGTTTTAGACTGCTCTTGATTTAATATGCAGTATGCAGTACTGTCACTTCGTTCATTTGTGTCACTTTCTCTGAATGGTGACATTTCATTAAAAAGGGTTAACGAGTTCATAATATCCATCACTCTCGCTCGCGTATAGTAATAAAAAGATAAATGCGATTTTATGACAAAAACCAGGACAATTTACGGGTGGACGCAGAACCTAAAGGACTTCCAATGAAAGTAAATTTAGTTCAATGGAAAAAGTAGAGCAATTTTTACAAAAGGATATTTGTTTATGTATTTTTCTATTTTTATTTTTATGTTTTATGAGAGTTTTTTTTCTCTTTTTTTTTTGTTTCTTTTGTTCAATTTGTTTGACTTAGTTCTGTTTTTGAGAGTTTTTGTTTTAAGTTTTTGAATAAAAAGATGACGAATTCATAAGAATTTCAATTTTAACGAAGGGAAATAAGAAAAAGGGTTGAGTTTGCAGCGAAAAGTAGATCAATTTTGTAGCCTTGATGAACTTAGGAAACATTAATACATTTTTAGGTTTTTTTTTGAGAGGAATGAAAGGAGTTTTCTTAGAATATTTTTTAAAGTAGTAATAAAGTTAATAAAAATAATTTAAACACATCTGTTTTGTTGCTAACACTTGGCTCACAATTTATTTGAATTTTTATTTAACTTAACGAAGAAATTTAGACGAAATGAATAATTGAGGAATGTCGGAAATATTTTGTCTTCCACAGCTGATAGTCACTAATATACAGTTTTGAATTAACATTGAACACTGAATCCATTTTTCAAAAATGCAAGGAATCAATTTGACAGAGTCAAAATTGAAAACTTTATCTACAAAATTTATTAGCTTCAGTGAAAATAATATTGCTTTTTCTTAAATCTTAGCGTTTAACTCAAGAACTACGCAGCAACACTGAAAATTACATTAAATGGAGTCCCTCAAGGCTGAAAACTTGGACCATTGCTTTTAAAATATTGAAATTGACAAGAGTGGATAGTTCCAAGTGAAAGTAAAAGTCTTCTGAATGTGACACATTTAAGCTTAAGTTTAAAGCCCCTTTTAGACGATCAGTTCAGTTTCAGCATCAGTTGAGCTATCAGTTAAACTCTCAGTTAAACTGATGTCTAAACACAAACAAACTAAACTGAAACGATTAACTGAAACTGTAACTGAAACTGAGTTTCATTTTTACTGAACTGACAGTTGAAGTGAAAAATGAACTGATAACTGAACTGAAAACTGAACTGAAAACTGATAGTCTAAAAGGGGCTTAAAGTTAAATTGGGTCTTAAATTAATTTATCTAAATCTTCATTCAAATCTTTTTTTTTTTAACAAACAAGAACGTAGAACAGAACACATTTGAAATCAGTTAGATTGTTCGAAAAATAAAATAATAATTATGATAAAGAGTGTGGGTGACAATTAAGTACCTTGTGGTATCCAAAATAATTGTGTTAAATAGTCCAAATGGCATTTTGAACTTAAAAAGCATTAACAAATTTAAAAGTTGAAATGGTAAGAACTCAGTTTAAGCTCAACCTTAATCAAGAATGTATTCAGAATTTCAAGTTGAACATTTTTGTAAGTGAGTTCGTCTTCCAGATATGTCCTTGAGTTTGGCAGCAAGATCGTGAAGAGATTACACAAATTATGGCTTGATTCTGTTGATACCATTGTATTAACTTCTTATCACATTCGATAATCTTCTGCACATCTCCTGTATAAGAAGATAATCTCCAGAGACTTCTTATCGACATCGAGGCATCAAGCAAAGCTTCCAAATTTTACTGTGAATAAAAAAAGAAAACAACAATAAATTCAGGTACTCAGTAAAAATATGATGGCATATTGCCACTTCATCTGGATAAATTGTCGTTTTATATTGTGGCAACAAAGTATGGTAAAAATATCGTTCGCGTGTTCTTAGCGTTTTTAGATCAAATCTCATTTTGATTGCCAGATAAATTGCGGCAGCACGTCCCATAATAAAAAAAGGATTAATCATGGGTCCAAACTTCTTGGCAAAGATTTACCCAAAGATTACCTCTGTTATATACATACATACATACATATATTGTTAAGTGTATAGATTATGTATATAAATGCCCCACCTGAGGGGCATCTTTCATCAGCATCAGCCATCTGCGTAAACTCGGTTGAACAGATTTGATGCTGATGCTTCTGAAGCTCTTCAAACCGTCGTCGTCGTCGTCCATTCTACCAATATATAGGTATATGTAGGTACCCTTGAAAAACCCCTTCAGCCCTTCGGGGGCAATCTAGAGTCCTGCGTTCTCAATTTGCTACCAAATTACAGGTAAATGTGTCCGCAGTTGGTAATCGCATTCTAATTACGCTTTATGACTGTGATACGAATTAATCATACAAGGCCCGGCCAATTACTGTCTTTTTCATGCGCGGAATATGTTTTTAAGCATCAGTGTGATGGCAGCAGCGAGCGTAATTAAGTGCGAGTACGCTGTGACTCGAAGCGGCGCGGCGCGGCGGCGGTGTGATTTTTCACATCTCTACCAACGACGTGACTGTCTCCGGCTTCAATCACAGTCGAATGCATTGCATATGCAATAGAAGTCCCAGGGAACAGGGAGTGCCTAGAGGCATATCGCAGTTGTTGTTAAAGTCGCAAAAAACAAAAAAAAAAAAAAAAAATGCAGCACAGTCGTAGCAACCTCACACTTACCTTGTACCTTGTTAAGGCCGCCATGCCACCATCACATCGCACTTCACCAGAAACAAGGCAAGCGAAATAAAGACGCTACACGCGTAATAAACAAGTTCATCATTGGGGCGAGTGATACGTGCTTAAGTTGATGCTTGGCATGGATTGTTATAAGTTATAAGTTATAACTTATGAAGTATCCGTCCCAAACAAGGTGCCGAAATTCTACACGAAATTACGTTCGGCAATCAAAATTACGTATCATTAGGCCTAAATCAGGCCCGGCCAGGCTATAATTTTCATATTCCTAATTATACCCACATACGGGTACCTACCTACCTACCTATGTATATCTACTCGTAGTTATATGGTCCATCATCAGGAGCTTAGTTGAGCTGAAATTGCAAAAAACTATAGCTCGGGAGGAGGGGAGTTTTAATAATGCTGCCAACAGAAAGCTTGCTTGATGATAAACAGATCAGGAACTCGTTTGGATGCGGGCTTAAGCGACTTACGATTCTGGAATGTTCTCTGTTAATTGCCTTCAACTATACTATAGCCAACATTCGAGTGTATGCTTTTGCACGCTTGGCCCACCCTCAATTACAAAAAAAAGGTCCACAAAACAGTTAAAACCTTAAAAAGAAGTCAGAAGAAAAAAAATTCATCTATATACGAGTATATTACAAATTGATGACCTCCTTCAAGATGAAGGCAGGTGCATCTTGCCAATCGTAATCTCGACGTGAACTTAAGTGCGAAGAACATTAATTTCTTTCTTTTCTGATGTGGCTTGGCATGGTGGCTTACGCGGAGCCATACCGTTCCCATCATCAGTAAAAATACCTTCACTCGTACTTAACGGACTTTTTGCCAGTGGTCGCTGCCGCCCGCCCGTAGCCGCTGCCATCCAATCATCCATGTTGCACGCGAAAGGGTCGGATAATTGCGCATGCGTTCCATTTATACATACCGGTGTGCATATAGTATGTGGGCAGATTGTTGGATACCTTCTTTTGAGGGCAATAAGGTGCTGATTGACAGGGTTGTTATAGTTGCAAGTTACAACTGTGACCTGACTCCACTAAATTGATTTTTTAAATTCAAAATTCTAACTGACTTATACTTTAAAATTCTAACCATCATCAACATTGATTTATTTTCAATCTTATTTCTTAGAACCATGATTTAGTTTCAAGTTAAAATGAATTTTTGATAAATTGATGTTTTTTGAGAAAATATAACAACCCTGGCAGCGTGTCCAATTTAGCGGTGAAAACAACGCACGACAAAGAACCTCCGCTGTAATCATTTATCGCATTTATTTTGAAGGTTAATCGCAAGCGACGTGGTGGCTTACGCGGTTTGAGCTCGCAGGCTGTGGAGCACCTTTATAACTTACAAAAAAAAAAACCATAACCAACCTCCCTTCTTCAACCCGCTTACTGCGCCAGGTGAGTATTTGTTCCATAAAAATAAAACAAACCGGAATCCTATCCGAATGGAATTTCACTGCTTTTTTACTCCGCCGCTGCTCTCTCTCTGGGCTGGCTGCGCTGCTGGCTGCACGAACCATTATACGTGCATTGTCCTTTGACGAGCTAACGATGAGCCGCGTGCTTTATGCGAAAATTTATTGTCCCATATGTGCCGATGTGGAAGCCGCAACTGGTTTACCCCAAGTCTCCAGTTTTGCAACTGAGTGATGGGCGAGAGTGCATTATACCATCAGCATCAGCATCATCAGCAGCAACAGCAGCAGCAGCCTGATGATGCTCCAACTTCAAGTAGGTATATCTTAGGAGTTGTTAAGATGAGTTTGAAGTGCATACATTATTGCCTCTGAGCTCGAAAGATCTTGATGTGAATTTAGTTCAAAAAAAATAAATAAGTTAAACACCAAAAAAAAAAAAATATCCATTGAGCCATAAAAAAAACAACAACACATAAAGTCAAATTGAAGGCATGTGGAACATAAATTGTTCAGGGTGATCAGACATTCGGACGTAACCATGAAAAGTAACGTTCACTATTTATTATATTGAAAGCAAGTTGAAATGAAATCAAGAAAGTAGGTAATACAATCTGGATGTTTAACGAACATATATGTATGTACATATGTGGATTGTGGAGTATATACATATATGTATGTGTGACACAGGCACATACAAAAAGGTGCATCCAGAAGCATGTAGATCTTATCATTTCAAGATATGTCATCGACAGGGATATTTTTTTTGTCTGCACTGCAGGTGACATTTTGCACCGAAATTTTAATCATTTACACAAGTTTGTAAAAGTTTTTATAAAAATCAACAACATTTTGGAAAGATTTTTAATGTCTTGAGCAGTTTTTACATCCACAATTGGAAGAAAAAGACAATTTTGTTTGAAGATTATTGCACCATCGAATGCGAAACAAAAGAGCTGAGGCACAAACTTTTCTTCAATTTTTTTTTTCTTTTTTAAGTTTTGGAAAGAATAATTTGGACTTTTAGGTGAAAAAGAAAATATATTAATGCAAGGGCGAATTCAAAGAAGTAGAGAGAAATGTATTAAAGTAGTTGCTTAAGAGTAAAGTTTGGAAATCGGGTATAACATTATAACATGAGTAGGTTAATGGGAATATTCATCAAAGTATTGAATAAAATAAATTTTAAAGTGTTGCTTTGAAAAAAAAAAAATCAATGAAACTTGCATACAAAAAATGGTTTAAATTTGTTAAAAGCTTAAAAAAGTGCGTATACGCCCCAGTGTACAAAATTCGATTATTTTTATTGCAGTCTGATAATATTTCCATCTACATTTTCATGTTCGTTTAAGAGATATAAAAAATTAAATTGTTTACAACTTCAATATTCTTAATACAAGCCTGAATATGTACTTATGTATAATTATAAATTAAGCGACACAAAAACAATAATATTAAGAAGAAAACCTCATAAGATTCTTAAGAATTAAAATTTTAGAGACAACCAAATTGACGTTAGTTACGTAACGTTGGCTTTTTCATGAACTCTAGCCCCGGTGTACACTCAATTTGCAATAATAGTGCTAGTGTTTTTTTTACTACTAATAGAGGACCCGGCAAACTTCGTCTGGCCCAAATTTTAATGCAGAAACTCAAGATATGGAATAAAATTGTTGTTGCTTATTTGATTTTAAATACATTTTTTTTCTAAATGGATCGATCGGCAGGACAACCGAAATTGTTGAAAACATCTGTTTCGTTGTGCATACATTTTACCGGAGTAAAAATTAGAGTACGTGCTTTTTAAGACACCAAAAATTGAAAAAGTAAAATTCACTGTTTCTTGGTTTACTACAAAATAAATTTAACCTACTATACTTTAGCCTCAGCAACATGTGGTAGTTATGCTATTAAATTGTAGCTTATGTGAAACGTATGGACGTTTGACACAGCGCCATCTATTGAATTCTTAACTTACTCAATCCAGTGCACAGATGTCGCTATCTGATAAAATCGTTTGGCTAATATATATATATATGTTGAATAAGGCCATGGCAAATTCAGCGTTAATTTTGAAACTCTTTGAATATTTTTTAAATGTCAAAAAGGTGTAAAATTCTTAGTACAAGATTAGTTTTAATTAACGTCTTGAAAATATATTTAGTAAAAGTCAGTTGTCTGTCGAATTTTAAACCTGAATACTTGTAACTTTTAGACTAGGGGATATTCAACGCCGCGAAAAATAGATTGCCACTGATTTTTGGGCATGGAAAAAAGTTTGTAGAGTATTGACTTAACGTCTTTAAACATTACAGTAGATAAAAAATGTGCAGAAACATTGAAGAATAATAGGTCTTGGCACAGAAGCCTGTGGAACTTCACTTATAGAGAAGATCTAACGATGCAACAACTTTCCTAAAAAGTTAGAAACTCGATACTTACTTGGTCTGTATCTCAAAGTTTAAGTTTAAAAATTACTCCTGGTGCCAATCAATGTCAAAAGCTATTTCAATGTCTCAAACATAAAACTATGGCGAACGTTATTCTGTGAGTGTGAGACATATTACTCCGTATATATTTATTATATACTAGCTGCCCCGCATATACGCTGCTTTAACCTTTTCTTCAAATTGTGCGAAAGAAGTTGAACTGATCCAAAGAGCGCATCTTTTAAACTCAATTCGATTAATGATTTTATAAAATCTGGAAACACAATTGATTTTTTGTTTGCAAAATAATAACGTCTCCTAGATCTTTTCTCTTCTTATAGAGGACCAACAATTTTTTGCCAGAACACAAACTTCAAGCACTATTTTCTGCTTCATTCTATATCCAATTTATCACCAATAAATAACCTACATAGTATATTACTCACAAATTACGTAGCTTTCTATTGGTAAAAGAATTTTCAAAATCGGTTCAGTAGATCTAGAGATTACTCCCTAAAACCTTAAAAATTTTACCAATTCTTTCCAGAAACGATGGTTTCAGGTACTGTGGTGTGGCCCTTTTTTCAAAAATTCAATTGGACCATTCTAAACTTCAATCTTCAATGTTCTGTCTGTTTTGTAAACAATGCTATATGGCAAGTTTAAATTCGAAAGTCATTTTGAGACATCCCATGCAAAAATAAGCTGGACTATATAATTATTTCAATTCAAAAATTCAAATTTCGAAAAGTGGCAATCCTTTGTCTTGATCATACTTTAAGGAGGACACTTTTTGCATTTTCTAATCAATAAATAATAAATATTGAAATTTTATATCAACTATGACTATCAACTGTCAGTTAATTAGTAAAAAATCACTGTTTTGAGTTTGAGTTGAGTTTCCCGTTCTGTCATTGGTATTGGAAAAATTAAAAGAAATCCATCCCACAGGAAGTATACATTTTACTGATATAAAACGTAGCCTATGTCCTATTGCAGACTGTAATCTGTCTCTGTGGCAAATTTCATCCAAATCCGTTCAGCGGTTCTGGTGCCATTGAGCAACAAACATCGATTTTATAATATTAGTAAGATTCAATTCAAGATAAAATTCTCGTCTCAAAAAAAGTCCCATCGTATCACAAACATTGCTTCTACATATTTATTTTTCTGAGTCACAAGGGGACCGAATCATCAAACGTCAAATGAAACCTCTGTATACTAATTTGATTACGTTTAGATTTTTTTTCTTCTTACCTAACTATAACCTTTACCCTTCTCAGATGTGTATTTATCAAACGATTAATAAATAATTGTAATAAATTTTATCCATAAAAAAAACCACCCTTATTGGTGACGCTGATGGAACCACAACAATGACGACTATAATGTTGATGACGACGACGAAGTGACGGTGATGATGATGATGACGATAATACCTGATCTCTTATAACGATATGTTTTGTTTACCCTAAGCGATCTAATTTGCATATCATTTGTCATATACACTTTAAGGGAAACTATCACTTATTCATCAAAATTGAACAATGACATCAATCACAAAGGGTGGTGTGCTAATAGGTATAATGATTTTCCTGTCAACTTGTCATACTTTATTTTTCTGAAAATCCATCTTTTTACTCTCAAAGTTTATGCAAAGTAGATGCAATTGATTGAAACTCGTTACTTACCTTTTTTGAATAAGATGCGAAGCCCTCTCTGTTAGTTAGATCTCTTCGATGGATGTCTGTTTGACAACAAATAGGCAAGGTCAAATGTGTCACTTAATTCCATACTCATTCAAGCTTCAAAAGCGGCGCCCTTCCACAACCAACCGTATGCCTCCTCATCGAATGGACAGAATAACTTTATTAAAAGAGCTCTGACCAAAACATTGACCAACAACAACAAGCACGAACAAGACGTAACGATGATGACGATGTGAAAGGATTACTGCAAATTAAACATTAAGTGACAGTGGCGGAAAAGGAAGACCTGGTTGTACATACGTGCGGTGTGCTGGTCAAGCATCCTTGACCATTATATGAGTGTAAGCATACTCTCCGTGGCGGCAGATCATTTTTATCTTATTAACAAAAGTTTGTAAGCCTATATACGAGTACCCCTGATGCCTACTTTAGCTCTGTTGCAGGAATACAAATTCGCAATCATACAATCAATTTCCTTGCCACAGTAATCCTCTTAGCAAATTTATCTAAAAGGTTCAGCATCCAGCCTCCAGCCTCCTGATGTGGGTTAGGGTCCAGCAGCGCATGGCAAATTATACCCGACCGGTTGTGATGGTCATTCAGATCACATACTCGTATACCTTACCTACACTTGGGTGCTTCCCGCTTTTATCTCGTTGTTGTTGTTTGAGTCGATTTTGGTGCTACAGGTTCTTGACAAAAGGTTTTGGTAGTTTTCTTTTTTAAGCAACATTCATTTTAGCAACATGACGTCTGTCTGATTCGAGATGATAGGAACTGATGCGGCAGGATTTCGGTGGCTGAGCTGCCACATCCCATTATGACAGCATCCAAATTGACACATTACCTTGGCGGAACTGCGGATAGAGTGACAATTTGAGAACTCTTTATTGTGATCGAGATTCAAGAGATCTTTTGTTTATTTTTTTTTTTATTTTTATTCGAAACGAAATTCACCCTTTTTTTAGTCTAAAAACCGAAATCATTTAATCCTGTTGGTTAAACCTGCCCGTGGGACCACGTGTTGCGAAGCGGTTTCATCATTTTAAAATAAGAAATTCCTCGCTTTCAAATGCTGCAGCTGTCTTTTTGTTGAGATATCATTGACCAAACATTGTTTGATGTTTATGCAAATCGCAAATGACAAGCCACGGATGGAATAGCTGTCAATGGAGACAGACTGAGCTGCCGCAAAATACAAAAAGCAAAAAAATTAAAAAAAACGAAGCTATAGAAATGGGCAAAATATGGCTGCTTCCTCCACCAAGCAATTCGATGATACGATGTCTGCAGACATTTATATGCAAATCCTATTCTAGCGAGGCGCTCATGATGTGTCGTGCGACAGACAAGTGTGCCTGTCGGTGTGCTGCTCTGCGACGCCGCTGCCGCTGCCGCACGAAACCAAAAGTCTTCCTTTTCGAGATTATATACCGAAGAGCTCCATCATAGCAAGCTATTAAGGTTTGTAGACACCATCTACATCGAGCGGGCTCCACTTTTTTTTCACTTTTTCGAACAAAGCATTCTTCTATTGAATAAGAGCCTGATTTTGCATTCATTCCATGTTGTGTGTGCTGATGGAGGAGACTTGGAGTGTCGTTGTCGTTGTCGTTCCCGTCGTCGACGTCGTCTTTTTAAATGAAAATGAATGAATATCTGAAGACCTGAGGTTGAGGTATGATGATGATGATACACCACTCCGCGCCTCCGCCGACGGACGACCTCTGCTGGCGGAAGAAGAGAAAAGACGGAGGTGTTTAGAATTTGGCCATACTGCTGCGAGTTTATGCCATTTGAGAATTTCCAAGAAAAATTTGTACTGATGTCTATATCATAACGCATAAGGTCGATCGCACTACCATCAGTCAGTAGTCAAAAGAGCCACCAGTCACACAGCACAGCACAACCATCCGGGAGATATTAGCATAACAGAGCGGATGTGCATTTTTGAATGAGCCAACAACAAAACCAAAACAAGAAAGAAGCTTTGGAACTCGACGTCCTTAGTCATGCCATTTATCAATATTGCCACAAAAGTAATTTCCTCTGAAGAAGTGTGACTGTTCGTAAATTAAGTATATGTATACGAGTATTTTCTGTAATTGAGGGTGTTTCGGAGGTGAGATGGAAGTGTGGAGAACTTCCCAAAATGAATACATATATTAAACACATCTTTCACTCATCTACGGTTTGTATTTGTCATGTTGGAACCCATGAAGTCAAATCAAGTTAAATAAGATCTCAAGTCCAAAGAGTAATCTTCAACTCGAATTTCGATCTTCAGTGTGTTCGAATTTCGAACATCTATGAGACATTTGTAAGGCTTGTTTATAGGAATGCGGAAATATAACACAGCTACTACTTACAAGCTTGTAAAACTTCTGTAAATGGTTTGGGAAATAGAAGCCAATTCAAACCTAGAGTTGAAGCTTCTTTTAGATAACGAATCCAAGTTGTGTGACAGAACTCTAACCGAGGCTGAATATGGGACTTCTTGAAGAACAATTATAAAACTTTTATTCAACGTTAAATACAAACCTCAAATTTGACCAAAATCTTTTTTGAGATAAGACTTTGGCTAGATGAAGTTAACAGCGAGGATAACTTTAACTGCTGTCAAATTAAGCAGACGTTAAAAAATATTGAAGAAACTTAGACTGCTATTACACGTTGACTCTTAAGTCATGACTCTAATTTGACAGCTCTCTTTAATCCAAATTTCGTTGTTTTGGAATTCATACATTCTGTCTCGCTCTTTCAACTATAAAGTTATCCATGTGAACTCGAGCACGACGAATTTAAATAAAGAGGAAAAGCAAAATAACGAATGAGTGGAAAAAGAAATGTCAAACATGAGTCGTGGAAAATTTGCCAGCGACTCACAGGGCAGTTTATTTTCCGTTTCATTTGTTCGAATTTTGTATCTCTCTTGCACCAACGGAGTTCGAAAAGAGTCACGACTCATGAGTCATATAATATATAATTTGATGGGAATTGACTTCTGATAACACACTTTTCTGTCAATATACCATGTGTCGATCGCTCTAAAACATCTGCTGATTTGGAGAACACACAATGTCTGTCAGGTTATCCCAATATTGATGCAAAAGTTCACCACAATTGAACACTAAGTGCCCAACGTTTAATATGTGAAATGCGGTTTTTCTTCCATCCATAAGGAGTTCGAGTAAATTGAATCCTTTCTGTGAATCTACAACTTTCTGCCATTGCCATTTATCCATATGCGTTCAAGGTCTTTTCATTGAGATTTAACAATGCTTTATGTGATTTGATCTGTGTCTGGTCTGGAAGACTGTGATCTCACCTCACCAATGGAACTTAATATCAGAGATTTTTTAACAGTTTCTCATGCAATGTGTTGTGATTACGTTATCATGACTTTAGCACGATGATGAGGAGTGTCTAAAGTCTTCAGTTTAAAAGACTTACATATATCAAGGAACACACACACGCATCGCATGGCGACAGATGGCCAATCATTACTATTATTATTATTTCTTTTTTTTAACGATTTTGTTAATAGTTTATTTAAGGACATCATGACGCCAAATGCACTTTAGATGGGCATAAAATAGCTTCTTATATAGCTCTCATCGTACTGTAGATGATGTAGATGCTAAATTCGGTAGTTTATGTTTACTTTAAGCCAAAAAGTCCCGAGTCAATACCCAAGGCACGGTTAAGCCTGAGAGTGCAAATATTCAGAAAGATTGCTGCCGCCACACATGTTGGAATAAACCATCAGTCATCAGGAGAGCAAATTTATCTAAATATTTACAAAAAGGATATTCCACATTTATTTACTTGTATATTGTGAAGACCTATGCGACGCGACGTGCTTCTGTAGATTTACAAGAGGATCATCTTGACTTTTATCCTTAAGGAAAATACTTGAAAAAAAGGACTGCACAAGGAAAATGTTTAAACAGTCGATTGGGCTGAAAATTTGTGTTTACTTAATGGAGGCAGACAGCAGTAAGTGTGGACAATGTTGTTAATGTCTGGCCGACCGACCGACGACGACGCACGGAAGCAGGGCGTGATGTCGAAACAAATTGTAGAAATCCTGCACATTTTAGTGTGTCTGGAAAAAACCTTAGTCTTAAAATAGCGAAAAATTCAGCTCAAACAAAGATTAGTGGTATTTAATATCCCACTCGAAATGTCCAACTTTTGTAATTTATGAATCCTCTAGCTCTGATAATGCGTCGATAAATTGTAGCTCCTTAAATATCATAGGTAGAGCATTATTTATGAACCAATATCAGAATTTTTGACAGTGGACTGTCTTTCAATTCCAGAAAGTTCTGAGCCAAAAGAAATAGGTAATTTTGTCCCTTTCCCCAACCCTAAAAATCTCACTGTGTGACAGACAACATTATTTTCTAGTGAAGGATTAATAAAAAATTGACAAGTTTTCCAAAAGTGAAGTCTAAGAAAAAAACGTCATCTGCTTCATTATAGACTTTGTTTACATTTCTTATAAAAATTTCCATTAAAACTAGATTTGTCTTCATCACAGATTTAAATAAATAATATATACATTTATTTTTCACCTTTTTCTTTGACAAAATCCATAACCTATCAAACCACACGTGAATGATTGATATCTGTCAAATCTTTCAAATGATTAAATTTAAAATTAATTGATAAAATCTACTCAACGCCACAGGATCAAATCCATTATCATCTTTTCTTTTTATTCTTCTTTCATTTTGACAAATATTACAATTCATTATCACGATGTCATAAATGTGGCAAAATTTAATTTGCATGACAAGTAAAAGCAAACAAACACACAACACATAAGGGACCAAAGACACAGCCTGCACACGGCACAGTACCTCCAGTCAGTATGGTGTTGCGTCGCGTCGTGTCGTTCCCGGTGAAATGTGATTTAAATTTGCATAAAATTGCGCCAGATCAATATCACATGCAGGATCGCATGTATGGTAAATATTCTCACATACACACCATGCCAACATAAAGTAATTGATTAATGATGAAAATACGTCAAGTTGACGTTAACGGAATAAAGAAAGGGTATTCAATGAGCCCAACTGACACTCAACGCAACGCAACGCAACGTGAGTGCGGGAATTAATAGAAATTACTTTCTCAGCCGGTTTTATTTATTATTTGGAGAATTCAGCAAAAAATTTCAGTATAATAAGAAACATCAACAAATACGCGGAAAACGGTTTTTTATTTTTGAATGTTGAGCGGAATTGCTCGCTACCAAGTGGAAGAGTTTTTTTTTTATACGTATGATAAATTGCTTAACCTAATAATTTACATCAAGAAAATCTTGTTCGAACTCATTGGAAGTAACACAGCAGGAAATAAGAGCTCACGAAGAAGATGAACGACATACGCTTGTTTTTCATACAGTGGGGGGAAAGTCTTAGAAGTTAAGATAACATCAATCTATTGAGATAAGAAACTGCAAAATAATCGGCGAGTTTAAAAAAAAAAACATTACTTAACCTGTAAAAAAACCAGACGGATCTGAAGACAACTCAGCACTATTTTTACACTTCAAACAAACAAACATTAACGTTAAGCCAGATCTAATAGTAGTATTTCACTCCTAAGCAAAATTTAATGTATTAAATAAGGTTGAACTTAGTTTTAACTTTAACCCCAAAGCACACTGGTTTTACTAACTAAAAAACAGAGCTCAACGGGTGTTGCTTGCTAGGCAGCTTTAAGTTTCTCACGGTTCAATTACAGTAAACAACTAAGTTGCTGACAACTAAAAGTTGGGAGTTGCTTAATTTTGCGCAATTTTCAGTTGCGTGTTCTAGGCCATCTAGCAAAGTCATCAGCTGTCAGCAAAGTCTGAATATGTCATTTTCATTTGGCAAGGTTAAGGTATAAGTTTTTTTTCAGACTTTTTTTCATTGACATTTTTATAAAATTTAAAATTTTTATAAAAAAATGAATTATAAAATACTCCAATTCAATGATTACACTTCCCTAAAAAATATATTAGTAAAATCATCTTTAAAAATAAAAACAAAACAAAATAAAACTTCCGAATACCAAAGTTGCATAGTAACATACCAAAGTTGCATAACAGATTAAGTTGCTCACAGTTGCCAGAAACTCGTATCAACATTTAGGCCTAAGTAAATATGTTTTGCAGTTGTAGAAAAGAACTGCTGAAGCCAAAAAGATCTGCACCTTTTCTGGTGTCATCATTTTGACATTTCGATTATGAAGTTTAATAAAAATCGTTTGAATTGTTTTTGAGAACATTTGATTGTCAAGGAAATCGTTTCAGCAACTTTTATTAGAAACTTAAATTACAATAGACACTTGGGTTTTGCATTTTTGGACGTATTGAATTTGTCTCAGCAACTATCTCAACCATAATCACTTAAGGATTTCTGATATGATCTAAACTGCCCCACTGTAAAACGACGTATGAGAGGTTAATCGTGCGTATAGTTAACTTAATATAATTCTTTTATTTTTTTCATCAAAAATTGTTTCTTTAATCTTAACGAAATCCCCAACATTATAATAATGACGGTTTACTGATCGTGTCGCTCTGGCTGATGTTGTTGCTGTGATGATGTCGGTCAGTTGATCAGACACAGACATATCTCTCAGAGAGGCCAACAAAAAAAAAAAAAAAATTGCATGATGATGTGGACTTTAGGGCGGTAGTGTATCTTTATTAAATTTTAATTAATATACGGCCATATTTGAGGTGCAAGGTTATTAAATGTGAAGTATAATTAATACTCTTTAAGGCAGAATCTTAATTGTAGGCTAAACGTGTCCAGATTTTTAACGAAGATGTTTCTTGTTTAAAAAATTCATATATGAACCTTGTCATACACAAAAAAAAATAAAAAAAAAATTAAATAAAGTTTCATGTTAAGAGATGATTCCGTTTGGTTGTTTTGAACATTCATTATAAGATTTTTGGTGTTTTTGTATATTTTTCATAATTCGGAAGTAAATTGATATACGACACATGCGATATTGATTAAAAGGAATAAGAGACTTTGAACATAAATTACTCTACCTCACAAAAGGTGCGTGTTCCATTTTTTATTTTTATGAAGTAGCTAAAAAAATATGTTCATACATACAATGTTTGTAATATGATCTTCCCACTTACAGCCAAATTGCTATATTTTTAAAAAGATAAAGCTATTAACATCAAAACAATTCTAAATTAACTCAGACTTAAACTGTCAAAACTAAAAGTAGAAATAGTATAGAAAAAGTTTAGGTTCCACAAACATCAAATTGTTAAATGGTGAATGTTGATGTCACCTGTCAAAATTGTTGGTGAATAATATTATAAAAATAAACTTTTAAAAAACTTAAAATGGTCATTCTAAATAATAACATATTGAGAAGTAAACAAACAGGACTACGAACGATGTTAGTTTTCCAACGTCACGGTCTCATTTTCTTTCTGTCAATTTGACATTTACATTTATCTATAGAAAAAAGAAAGAAAACACATCTTTTTCCAATTTCTGACATTTCAGAAAAAAATAAACAACCATCACATTTCTTAAAAAAAAAAACAAATCCACCGTGACCAAATGAACTTAACACAGTTCTCCACAAAACCAAATCTCTGGTGAAATGTTTAATGAGACACACACACACTAAAGCCAATTCCAGGATTTAACTATGTAAATCCAATTATAGATATCCACACACAAATACAAAATACCCAGTAAGTAAATGTACCGTGAAAAAAGATCCTATGTTATAAAAATGTGCGGCTGAATTATTGTTTTGTGAAAATTTTCTGGTTTACATTTACACATTCCTGTGAATGACCTTGGAGTGCACTTGGAACTTGGATAGATTTTTAAAATACAAAAACATTATCTTTCCTATAATGTATGTGGCCAATTTGTTGGTTACGCAGCAGGAAGATTTTCCTCGTTTTAGAATATACATACATAATTGAGTGTGAGTTGTTCGTTTGGTTCTGGAAGGATGACAGCCAATGGTTCGCGGTGTTCGTTTCTGAGCTATGACAATGAATTTTTTCGAGAACCAATAATTTTAAATAGCAAATCGTGGAAATCTTTTAAATGCTAAGAAATTACTCGGTGTGAAAAGAAGTAAAACGAATTCAAGTTGTTGCCATACATACGGACGAAAAAAGAAATAGAAAATACGAAATTGTTTTGCAAACAAATAGGTACGCATGCGGACACAATTATTGGTTGAAAGCTGTCACTACAGTAGTTTTTTAGTTCTTCTATAAAGTTATAAAGTTATAAAGTCGATTTTGTCAAAAACGAATAGTCAAAAGATATTTGACATAAGATGAGTTTAAAAAAAAAGAATCAAGCTATAGCTCTCCCTTGCTTTTTTTCGTGTAGAACTGTCACAAGGATGACAAGTAGGTACTGGTTTTTTGTCACTATAATATCGAAAGGAGTTTTTCTTTTTAGTTATCTGAACAGAGTTTGATCAAAGTTCTACGACTTATTTATGAAATATTATGTCTGTCATTTCACATACGAAGTAAGCCGCGTTCAGTTTTTAATCCATTGGGTCAGTTATTTTATTCTGAGTTAATAGAACGCTCTCCAACTTACATATGTATCTCTGATTAGGGGGGTTCACATTATTATCAAGCATGGCTTGATGAACTCGAATATGACAATGTGAACACTCCATTAAACGGCTTGATGAATATCAAAATATTTTGATATTTGGCTTGCTTGACAAGAATATTGGATAGTGTGAACGCATGCTCCTTAAACCAGGAGGAAATTTCATTTTAAAAAAAGATTTCAAAGCGCGGAAAATTAAATGGCTGTTGTAAGCGGTAATTGTGAGTTTTGGCGGGAGTTTTTTATACAAGTTTTCTAGAGACATATGGCAAATTAAAATAATTAAATTAATAAAAAATTAGCCATTCTTTCGTCCAAATGCTTTTCCTCTTATTTTCTCTCCTTTTTGTTCTTCTTCTTTTTCATCTTCAATAATTTGGTCTATTACAAGAGCTGCAACCAAAACGTCCGCATGATTGAAGTTCTAAAGAGAAATGATGCTTGACTGAATGTTTGACAAATGTAAACGTAAATCCATCAAGCCATCAAAACAACTCATCAAGCCGTGCTTGTCAAGCATGTTTGATAATGTGAACGCCCCTATTGAAAACAAAAGAAACAGAACTTTAGCGCTCTGGTGTGTCCGATCTTAAAAACAACACAGACTATGATGTCATCGACATATTAATTTGTCAAAAAGACTAGATTCATAAGTACTGAAACAATTAACTCCAAATTGATCAATGAGTACCAGAAAATACCGTCTTAGATTTTTGACAAACATTTAGAGCCAAAAAAAAAAATAATTTGCTGTCAAAATCTCGGCTGGATCAATGTTCTTTTTAAAAGTCCCGTTTTCGTTTGTTAAAATTCTCCAAATATTGATTGAATCATTTTTTATTCTTGAATTTTGTAATTCGCATGATTTTTGGTGAAATAAATTCTCCATAGGGGATACATACATATTTGCAAAATAGAACAGAAGAAATCAGATTTTTGAAAAATAAAAGTAGAAAAGCAAAAATTCCGACTCTGAAAAATGCTTTTTGATAAAACTTTTTACATTTTTGATAATCTTTCAAAGTTGGTTCGTAGAACTCGATTCAACAACAGTTAAGAGAAAATTGATCAACAATTTTGATTTTTCAGAAGATCTTTATTTCATATAGGAGTCATAGATATCGTTAAATGAAATTTGACAGTTTATGACTCAAAATATGAATAAAACCATCTTATCATGTCGTTTACTAGTCTCCTTAAGCAATTATATCACCCAAAGGCTTTGGAAGCTGCATCGGTAAAGCAATTAGGCATTGGTATGTGGAACTATGGTCTTCTATAGAACAGCACCTTAGAAATTATAAAAAGACTTAGATTTATGAATCTTCAAAAGCATTGATAGATGAATTCAGATACCATCAAGGAACTCTGTGGAGGATGTGCCTAATTTTTTTAGTTCCATGCACTTAAAATAGCTTTTGAAAAAAAGATAACAGAAGTTTGAATAAAATGTCTCTTTAAGACTTCAAATAACATACATTACTAGGATAATTGGTTTTATAGTTTTCTTACAATTCTCGTCTCCTCTTATGGTAAAATTATTTTATTATTTCTTTCTTTTATGCTCCTTAAATGAAGAATCTTATGACCATTTCTTAGTATTAATTACTACTCGCTTATGTACATGTATTCACAAATAACATTTTCCTCAACCAATAAATCCTGCATCATCCTGTTTTACCGCTATACCTGGACGATTTTCGCGTCTTTATCAAACAACTAGAGAGATCCTCTATTTATTATTGCTTAACTGCTATGCAATAAAATTCAATTGTTCAAACTTACGTAACGCTGATCGTTATGTTTTTTGCTTATATGACCTATAGAATGTGACCCTGCCTATATTAACTACCTATAATAATATCTTTCCTCATTAATGGGAATTTTTGCAAACAAAAAAAAAAAAAAACAAAAAAAATGCTATGGCTCAAGGATCTGCGAGGATATATACGCGTTCGTTTTTACAACTTTTTTGTTCCTTAAAAACCTGCAAAAGGAAACATCCTCCAAAAATGAAGACATCAGAAGAAAAAAAAAAATGAATTATGACCCTTAGGTGGACAATCAAATCTACCTACGTTACGCACCTCCGCGGCTGGATAATTATTCGTAGAATTAAATTAGGAAAAAACAACAAAAAGTCCCGATTTTTAAATTTAACGTTTTATTAGAGCTCGGACTGTGTGCCGTGTGGGCGTTTTGTTAAAATATTGATTTTTTACTTTGTTGTTTTTCTTTTCATTTCAAATGAAAAACACTAAAATGTGCCTTCTTATTTCATAAGACAGTGACGGATCTAGGTACCTACGTAAATATGTTTGTTTGTTAATTTCGTGTGCCATCATAGGTTAGTACCTAATTAACTTATACGCATAAATATTTACACAAGGGAAAAAACAGCTTTCTTCTGCGGGGAAAAAAGAAAAAACAAAAAAATAAATCAATTTTCCACCCAAGTCTTATAATCTTCCAACTTCCACACACGCAAAAAGTCGAGGCTATACAAAAAAAAAAAAATACAAATGTACGTCATTAAGTTTGCCATCTTCGGAATGCGAGGCACAATAATAAACATCACACTTTCAGAAACAAATTACGCGAACACCCAAAAATAGTCCGCTTTAAAAGCGGCCCTGCTCTGCCCTACCCTGCCTTCCTGCTCTCGCCTGCATTATTGTATCGTTCAGCAAAACAGTGCCGCACAACATATCTAACTATAGGTTAGGAACGTAGGTACCTTGCCACAGAACAGAGCCTCAGCCCCCCCCAGTCCACCGCCACCATCAACATCACCACCAGCAGTGTTACGCCCGATCACATGCCGAGCCAAAAATACCCCCGCGCGTCTAAATTTAACGCGCACTCCAAGAATTAAACTAGATACATTTCATTCATGACACAAATTGCCCATGAGAATCCCAAAAATACCGTCCAATATTATCCGAGAGGCATCTCCTATTAATAGATTAGCGTAATAGTACGACCGAGCGCAGCGGCGCGGCCGGCGATGTCGAATAATTCTACGACGAAATCTTCGACGACGACAACGATATGAGGCAGGAAGACCAAAGCGATGAAGATGAAGACGCAGCAGCGTCAACAGCAACGACGACGACGACAGCGACGGACGGGATGGGTTGGAGGTGCGTCAATGCGATGAGCCTCGTGCTCTGCTCTGAGCGACATCGACACATAGGTGGGTAGGTGGCACTGACGCTACCGCTGCTGGTTTTCGGGGTTCTGTTATTGTTATTGTTGTTTGTTCGTTGGAGGCGGATTTTAATACAAAAATGTGCGCATTTAACTTATATTAAATTAATATTCATGTGGAAATTGAAAATTAAGAAAAAAAAAATACAATCACCCACGAATTCTTTTGAATTTTCACCAAATTCACAGATGTCGGTCGGTGTCGGTCGATAGGTGGGTACATTCATTTATATTTTTTGTTTAAGTAGCAAGAGTAACAGTAAAAACCGCCCCCACGCTTCACATAAATTTTAAAGATGTTCAAACGTTTTATTAACTTACCGACGATTGATGTGATCTTTCGGTGCGATGAATACCTGCGGGCCTAATTGGAAATCGGATTATACTCGTAGATTGATTAAAGGTGGAATTCATTGTGGATTAATCATAATTGTACGATGACAGGTTGAAGAAATACACCAAAGAGTTTTTTGAATGGTCTATATGTAAATTGAAAGGAAATGACTAAAGTCCTGTAAAAGTGTTTATCCCCATTTAGATTTGCTATCGCCATCTACTGAAAACGGTTACTTGTTGAGGAAAGTGACTTTCGAGACAATGATTTTGAGTAATCTGTCAAAAGTGGTTGATTGAAGCCAAAAAGAACTTTGCAGTGTTGTCTTGTCTGGTCATTGCCACACCTTGCATATCACACTTCATAACAAATTCTTGTTTTCGATCTGAATTTTCAATGACTCTTAAGCATGGCGAGCGCCCTCTGTGATTTTCGAATGACAATATATTTATTACGAATTGCAAGTTTTAGTAACATTTATCTTTGTCATCGTATACAATACATACATTTCAATATTCTCTAGATTACCAACAAAGAATTATATTCTATGAACTGTCAAATATTATTAACCTACAACAACAGAACACAATCAATAAATCGGAAGGTAATAAAATTATTCTAATTTTTTATTTAATTGCAAATGATAATAATTTTAAATTTACAAATGACAGCTTCAGATGACTTTAGTGACTTTAAAGTCTGGAAATATTTTGTTTTTGATTGTTCAGCTGTCAAAAATAGTCCCTCCAATTGTATTAGAATAAGTTTTTTTTTACCTTTTGTGTTTAAAATTTTTAAAATAAGCAGGACTCAGTCACAAATAAAAATGTCAGTACCCAAATTGAAATGACAACTTTTAGGGTCGGATTAGACGTTTTTCTTTTGTAGTTCAAAGCAGAGCCTTAACTGTCAAGCCAAAAATTCTGTTTCTTTTTTACCTCTGAACTTTCAGAACATCAGATTAGTGTTTCTTTTTTCGTTCTGAACATTTTCTGAGCTTATTCAGATCGTGCTCTTTGAGCTCAGAATAATATAATTGAGCAGACTGAGTTGAATTTTGTTAAGTGTTTGTTCAGAGGATGTTCTGAGCATGCTCGGTAAGCTCGGACTCTGTTCAGATCTCTTTTCTGAGTTAAAAAAGAAAAACGCCTATTGTGTAAAATGAAGAATGTATTTCATAGCTGTCAAATGTATTGTCATTTGAAGGAGTGTTGCCAACTATGAAAACCGTATTCATAATGAAATAGAAAATGACGTTTTACATTAATTCGGACTTTTCACAGCTTAAATAATTTATAATCTTAAAGAACCTGAAACAGTAATTTGAAAATTAGATTCATTTTAAAAAAAAACATTCTTTAAATTAATTTCTAATGTGTACATCAATGTTTAATGTGGATATGTATGTTTTTTAAATGTTGTTGAAATAAATAATTCACTTTAGGAAAAGAAACCAAACATTTTTTTTGGTAGGTACATATTCCAACTCATATCAACCACCACCACACAAACACGCTCGTTCCCTTCTTTTGGCAAATGATTTATCCTTATTCCTTAGCACGCGAAACTTTTGTGCAATCTTGAAAAATAATACCTTATCCAATCCTGGCAGAGAGATTTTTATCGAATTCTGAAATGTGAATGGGGCCTGCAGATTTATCTTATGGCACAAAAATACTCTTTTGCACCTTCCCGAACCTTATATAAAAGAAATCCCCCCCGAATCTGATTCTGAATCTGAGAGACAACCATAAGAGTTTAGGCGTACAGGAAGGTTGGTCGTGGTTCTTGGTGTTCAAGTGTTATAAATAAAATATCTCAACATTAAGCCGATTAAGTACGTTTCCATGATGACGATGATGATGATGATGCTGATCATGATACGATCAGACATGCCGCTCACATGATGATAACGATGTTCTTGTGGAACGCCAAAAAAAAGGACTCTATTCAGAATCCTATACACTTGGTTCTGCTGGGCTCCTCCAGCTTTGCGTTTATCTTCCACATTCAATCGAACTTGGATTGGACGCATTTTACGCAAACACTTGTCTTTCCATTTACATAATGTATATATAATATATGTATTGTATATGTATCTTTAGACTAGTAGGAGCATTCATTCCGCTTTTGAGGCTTAGAAACCCGATACCCTCATGGTTTTGGCAGATCACTAAAATATTACGCCTTTCGAATTAATTTCTAGATCCTGTGCTAAAAGAGAGCAAGGTGTGACATTTGAAACGTTGCGTTCGCTCGTGGTACATTTTCGTCTTATAACGGGAATCTTTTATTTAATTAGCGAGTTTTATGTAAACTGACGTTGGTTTTATTTAATTTCTCTTCCTTTTGTTTTTGTTCTCTTCAAAAACACGAAATATCATCTTTCTTCTTATCCGGCCATAGCTTCCTTTTTTCTCATTTTTTCTTAATTTATTAAAGGTTTGTTTGAAAATTGCCGTTTTGTTGTTGTTTTAAAGTCTCCTTTTGTCCTGATCACACATAAGCCTTATACAAAAAAAAAAAAGAAAAAAAGATTGAAAAACAATTAAGAGGCGTTACGCCTTATGCATAAAAATTATTCAGCAAGGATGTTCCGTTTTGGAACATCACAAGCGGCGGCATCGGCACGGCATTTTTGCGCATTGTATTTTAGGGTTCGAAGAGACCCATCCGTCGTCGTCGTCCTCATCATCCAGATTCCAGACTTTCACACTTGTAGGTTCTGCAAAATAAACTACATGCCGACAGAACGATCGTCGTCGATTCGGTCGTTTGGTTGGTTGGTCACATTGAAATCCTGCTGTGTCCGATGGCCCACAGTCACAATAGCAATATGAAACATGCTCGATACGCAAGTGCATACTTTGGCTTTGAGTACGTGTCAGATACTCAAATCCTAGAAATACAGAAATTCGAGAGGAGTGGGCGATATATGTGAGACATTTGTTACGGTAAACCCTAAGTAGGAAGATGTTGCCTGATGCTCTTATGTCAAATTTACCGACAATGCTTTAGCAATTTTTATGTTTTTAAATGAGTACACTATAGATTGAATTTACATGGTTAATCTTCTTGGAGGAATGTGTGAAGGTCTTTACGGAAAAAACAGGCATAAAGGATACAAAATTATAAATACCCGTGCAGAAATTTTAAACGTTGTGTACCTAGTTGTGTTTATTTAACAATACACATGTTTGAGTGCTGGTATAATCTGGGGAGTAAAGTGGATCAGTGGAATAAGTCTTTAAATTGAGGAAAATTGATTGAAAATGTCAAACCAACGTCAATATCTTCTGCACATGAAAGAACGATATGTCGACATGATTCCGTTTTCGAAGGCGTCATTTCCGTCAAATATACAATCGTCATGTTTTCGCAAAATCTGTTCGATCAACATCAGTCAATTTTCTTGTAAGCCCATTTGACATTTATGAATTTGACATCTACTTGCGTTTTTTCACTTCACTATAATTGATTTTATTAAACGTATGTATGCTTGTATTATTTGAGCGAACTGCATTATCATTTCTTTGACAGTGTGATGGTTTTTGAGGCTAATGACGTTTTCAAAAACATCGAAATACCATTCTTACTGTTTAGATTAACAGGATCGGAAAATTAAATATAGGTTAAGGGAAAACTTCATCCAGAAGTCATCTTAAATATTTTCTTATTACATATAGTTGAATTTAACAATACATAATATTAATTATAAAATCGAAAATAAACATGTCTGCGCTCAGAGTTTTGACTAAATAAGAAGTTCGTATGATTAGTTTTGTTAGTATTCCTGGGAATGTGATAATTAACCTCTGAGATTTTTTAGAAATATGAAATTGCCAAATAATACTAAGATCTAACATTATTCCCCAGACTATTTAAGATTTTGTTAGGTTTGAATTCAGAAACTATACGCACGCAAGGATTGAGTTTTTTAAGCACGTGCTCTTTTTTTGTTTCAAGAAAAGAAATTGAAAAGTTTTTAACATGAACATTAATGTCGAAAATGAGTATTTAACAACATATCCCACATTTTTGAAAACCACTTAACCTTTCCTTTTTTTGAAATGGGTTGGAAATTTTTTTTCGACAGTAAGACAAGATACACGAGCGAATAATCCACCGCTCATACCATATTTTTAAGTGGAAGTCATCAAAACTACGGTTTTAACATTACAATGGAAATGCTGCATCTCAATTTTATACCACACCGAAGTTATTTTTGGTATTTGTAACTTGACGAAAAATGAAGATGTAACGCACTTTTTGGAAATAAGGTCAATTTTTTTTATGGAATTTTTTGCAACTTACGATCTCTAAACGAAGAAAAGAATAAATGAAAGCTTTTTTTCTTTTGGTTAAACTTTACTTCAAATGATTTGCTTATAAGATTTAAGACAATCCTTTGACATTTACAACACTGTTCGGCGAGCTCAAGACAACTTGGACAGATGTTGTAGGCTCGTTTGCCTTAGAGGTTAAAAAATCATAAGCAAAAATTTCGAACCCAATTCGTCCTGACAATATTTTACCAAAATGTTGAAAATTTTGCGTATTTTTCTCAAATGCGTTGGCCAACTTGAAGTGTTTCCTTTATCAAAAAACAGTCCAAATTTTAAACTTAAAACTCAGAATCAACTAAGAATATATCCACTTTAAGTGTCATTTACGAATCAATTAACTACAAACAGTATTGCAATAGAACATTTTAAATATTTTGTCATAACCACGATTATTTTAAAAATTATTTTGCGTCTTCACGTCCATTGTTCCTCCAGCTACACTAACTTGACTGTCCAGATGGATATCCCGATTTGCTTAAAATTTGCTGTTTAGAATCTTAATTGAATTTCTTTTATTTTTTATCTGAAAGAATTTTCCGAAGATTTTCTGAAACATAAAACGGGACACCGTGGTAATTGATCTATCCTTTAAGTCCTTCAGATTAGAGGTTGGTTCTTCCTTGAATGTTGTTGGATTTCTTTCCAAAACGACGACAAGAATATTGCACAATACACATCCATTATTTTTTTTAGACAAAAATCAACCCAAACATTATTTTGTACCTACATTTTGTTAAAGGAATCTCAACAACTACTATTGTTACAGATGAAACAGTATAACCACTTGTTTTCTGTATAAGTATTTCCTTTTTATCCTTACTTCCGTTATTGGATGACCACTTGTTGACCACATTGCGTACCTAACCTACCGAATTCAGGGGATGGATCAGGGATACAATCACTTTCTCTATTAATTTGAGTTCCCATGCACAGCATGAAATCGAAATCAAATGGGATAAATTATTGATTGAAGTTGCATTGAGGAATAAGGATGGGAAGGACCTTTTCTTTTTGAACAAAACACAAAAAAGGAAGAAAGCTAAACATCATCAATATGGCAAACCACTGAATTACGTGAGATAATTATTTCCGGTCTTAACGGTGAATTTGAAATTTACTTTTATTTAAAAAAAGGGGGAAAATCAAATTTTAAGGTAAGGCATTTTATATTCCGATTTCGATGTGCAGTTTTAAGGGTTATCTTTGAAGTGTTTACAGAAAGTGGAAACTAATATTGCATCACACTTTGAATCCTTTCTAAAACAACAATCTGCTTCACACTTCCTTCAAATTGTAGTTTAATAAATTCAGTTAATCAAGTGTAAGTACACCATTATGCCTAATTTATACTTTTACGATGGAATCTACACCTCATGTAAATAATTGTTGCCAACTTCAGTGGAAATATCAAAAAATAAGAATCGCAGCCAACTTCGGGAAGAAAAACAAAAGCTGGAGAATTCGTTCGAATTTTATAAGCCAACGGCACAGACGCCATTTTTTATAATTGTTAGACAAAATTAAATTAGATAATATAAAATAAAATATATTTGCTGTAATTTAACTAAAAGTGTCTTTACTTCAAAATCTAGTGGATTTTCGTAGCATATTGATATACTTACATATCATACATGTAAAACTTCCGAATTCAATGAGAAACTCTTCGAGAGCTAATTTCAACTATTTCCTCTGACAGCTATCTTACTTAATAATAATAAGTTAATAAATTCATCGAATATTCTATTATTTTCCGCAAAGCAAAAAGAGTGCAATCTTTTGGGAATGAAATCTCCAAAAAAAAAAGATTGCGTTCATTGCAATTCATTTCGAGACTGAGACTGAGTAAGAATCAATTTTAAGAAGCGAGTTCTTAGAACAAGTCCTACAAAAACATGGAAGAAGTCTTGGGATTTTAAATTTCGGAAACTATGGGGACTAATCAAACTTACATCTTCTTTTTTGGATTAAAAAGAGGCGCTAAACAATAGAAAGTCGAGTATGACTATAGAAGATTATCAGGAAAACAATGTCTAGGTATTTATCTAAATTATCAAAAATTAGCACTCATTCCCGAGTTTCAAACTAAGTCCCGGGACAAGGTACACATGCACACATTTGCCTGTATACAGATACTTACATACAAAAATATTTAGGTGATCATAATTTGCCAGATCCTAATGAGATCCTTGTGGTTACTCAAGTGGTTGGACCCACGTTAAACTTAAGTATACCGATAACTCGTCCAAGTTTACCTTTATTTAACTTCCATATAACAAAAGAACCCTTCTCAACTCCAAAAAAAGGAATCAAATGCGAAAAAAGTAGCTACCAAAGCCATTTGAATTAAGAATCAAAGGCGGCAAAATCTATAACATCCGACTTTGGGATCGTGGCGCGACTGCCTGCCACTCCAACAAGGCCAAACCAACAAAAAAATAAAAAAACAAAACCACACCAAATCCAAATCACTTCACAATATTTTCTCATATCATCTAATTTTAATCGCCTTACTCAGGTCGGCCTCGGCGATGATGAGTTCCATAGAAGCTCAGCACCATTGTGGCGGACGGCCGCGGCATCAGCCAGCGGAAAGACGACCGCAACGCGGCGCATCGGATCATTGCCATTATGAATCGACAATTTTGTTTTGTTAAACGAAACGAATTATAGCCTCATACGCACGCCTCTCACATGCGGATCTGGTGAATCTGGATTCGGAGTCGGAATCGGGAACGGGCACGGGCATTGATGGCAATGTGAAACCTACTTCTCGCCGCGAGGTTAAGTTCCAGCATACAGCAGCATCGGAATGAAAAAAAAGGACAACAACGAGAACGACCATGATCATCAGTAACGATCATCAAAGTCAAGACTCGCGAGATCTACTAAAATGGCAATCATTTTTATTTTTTTTCACGCTTTTGTTTTTCTTTGTGGTTATGGCTCCTCGAAGTGGATGCCAGGTTTCATTGTCTGTTTTCGAGTCCGAGATCCGAGTGCGAGGAGAAGCGACTAAGCGCGTGCAGAATCATTAACAGTTTTTGGCACTTAGCAACGCCAAATATGTGGAAATTTTGGCTTAAAGGGGTTATTAAAACCACGGATGCGCACACCAGATTAAAAGCGCATCGCGCTCATCCCAACGTCACTACAGAACATAGACTCCAGAGACTGGAGTCTGAAGATCGGAGACAAAGACGAGAGACGACCTTTCACGGATTTCGCGGAAACTTGTTCAAGTATCGAAGAGAAGACAAAGCCAAGTCGATCCAAGACAAGTTGAGGCGTCGTCGTCGGTCAATCTTTTCGGTCAAGTGGGCTGGCATTGAGCGCGGGGAACCGGGTCATAAAGTCTGAATTTTAATAAGACCTTAAAATATTATCCCACCACAAATGGAGTGTGTGAGCAAATCAATAGATTCTGATGCCAGTTACCAGTTGCCATCAGTTGACTTGGCAATTGCCATTATGCCTCATACCTCCTGCATCCTGCCTCTTAGCCTGCTGCTGCCAATGCCATCAGTTGGAAGCCGGACATCCAACGGGAGCTGGAGCTAATAATATTTGCTGTTTTGTAAATTTGCTTAAAACGCCAGCGGGTGAATTATTACCAGGCTACCTTAAAACTCCAACCGCGCCTCAGTGTTTAAGCGTCAAGCGTTAAGCATTCATTTATGTGGTTCTTCAGAAACTTACGAGTTACGGTTACGAGTACCTGCCCTCTAACTCTGCGCTTTCGGATTCGAATACAGAACGGATTCGGATTGAGGTGAGGCCGATTTGCGATAAACCTCATGACGCGTCATTTGGTTGTTAGTGCGTTTGCGTTGCCATTTTGAGCACACCGTGCTGGTATAATAAAATGTTCCCAATTAATTATGACTTTAGACGGCAAAATTACCGAGTAGCTCTGTGGTGAGTAGGAATATACTCGTGTATGTCTGTGCAATTATATTGTAAATTTTACATTCTATGAGAGAGTCAGAGTAGCCTTAAGACGCACACGAGTGATTTAATAAAGGAGGCGCGAACTTAAGTCTCAAAAACAACAGCAACAACAACAAAGGGAAAAAATTAAGCCTCTCAAGGAATTATTACACAAAGTGAAGGAAGTCTAAATTTGTTAAAGGTCTCACAATCAGTCTCCAGTTTCGGTCTCAGTCTCAGCTTTCGGATCTTGGCCAAAATTACAAGGTAAATTTGTGACTGGTTGCCGGCTTCAAGTTGATATACATTTCATTCAGAAACATGTATGTATATATACAAGGCTATACTGATACATCCTGGAATGGATTATAGCAATTTTTATTTTTGACGAAACCTTCAATTAGATGTGTTGAATCTCCCACTTTCCTGTCAGGTATTATCCAATCCCAAAACAAATATTTATTTTTTCGATACTAAGTATACCTACTCTTGATCCAACAACACTCTGACATTAAATCCTTACAGAAGGAGCATCAGAGAATGGATGTTTGCTTTTTAAGTGACGAAGTGGGTTCCATCTTCCGCGCACATCAGATTTTGTTTTCAGTTCCAGGTGCAAGGAAAAGAAATTTCTGAGAAACACTTTTGGGAACTGTGAAGATTCGCACCAAAATTGGTAGTTAGTTTAGATTTTGTACACGAAATGTAAGATTTGAAGACCTTGAGACGCTCTTTGAGGATGTCCATAGTCCAAGTCCATCCTGTGTTTGTTTTGATTTACTTTGTTTTTTTTTTTTTGAAAAGTGATTCATTTGGGCTTCGGTTCTTCCCAGGTTGTTATAGTTTTGGGATTTTAACTGGAGTAAGGAAAGACATCATATCACTTTAATGAGGTTTCCTTAAAACACACTAACTTTGATTAATCTTATAAGGAACTGGGAGTACTTTCGATGTCCAAAAGAGGAACAATGAACAAAGTAAATTTAGGGTTGCCAGGTGCCAGGACAAATGGCTAAAATAAAGAACAATCTGAAATAAATCTACTCTTGGACGGTGTTCACACTTGGCTGTTTTTGAAGTGACTTATTTTGACGTTTCATCACTTCATCTGGCTCCAACTTCATGTTGTGAAAATGAATCAGACATAAAAACGATTAAATGATCAAACGTCAAAATAAGTTGCATGAAAAGTGTTCAAGACAGTATTCGCAGTTGACACTTTCAAGATGATTAATTTTGACAGTTCATTTCGTTTATTTACGTTTCCATTCCATTATCAAAATTAGTAACCAATCAATGTGAAGGGGATAAAATTATCAAAAGTTAAAACAGTCTAATGTGAACACTGCCCTTAAAATGACATTTAAATGACACGTTGCAACAAAATTGCTAGTAAGTTTTTGTGGATGACATTTCAAACACTAACAATCAGTTATGGCCAGAGCAGATGTTATGACTTCGGATCTATTTTTGACTTCTTTCCCATGTTTTCCTCAAATATGACTTTTCTATGCAAAATTGGGTCGAATCATCACTGTCAAAATTCTATATGAACACATTTTTGACATTGGTAAAATCTTTAGACATCTATGAAATAATTTAAGGTTCTTTATTATTTTATTACAATTTTATTGACTTATAACATTCTGTCAATCACCGTTAACTATTTTCATATTTATATCACAATATGTACATCTTTTTTTTTACAAAAATCACATTCAAAAAAAGGCTATTTCTAAAATAATAATTTACGATTATATCACATTTTATAATAAACTTAAGTTATTGGCTAATCTTATTCTTGAGTGAGTCTGGTGTGTAGACATTCAAAACTGAATCCCATCCACAATCGGCAATTTGATTGGGATTATTAACATTCCAATCAAGGCCATAGACAAATTCCGTGTGCTTTGCTACTGTCTCAATGGCATCATACTTCAGACTAAGATCCCAAATCCTAATTCAATTTTATGTTAGTCGAATTTCCTTAAATCAATTAATAAATTATAAAACTGTACCTTGTTGTGAAATCATAATTGGCAGCAGCTAAAAGTGTTGGGGAACACGGTGAAAAAGCCAAACGTCTCACTGCATACTCGCCACTGTACAACTCAAAGGTATGCTGTCTCAAGTTCCTCAGATCCCAGCCGCGTACAACACCATCCGAACCTCCAGTCACCAGAACATTCCTGTCGAATTTACTCCATTCACAGTTGAGCACCTCTCCAGCATGCGCTGGCACACTTATCAATGGTTTACCTGAAAAATCTAAAGAATTCCATAAGTTCAAATGTCCATCGGTACTTACGCTCGCAAATATATTCGCTAGAAGGGGAGAAAATTTGGCACAATAAATCAGATCCGAATGACCCACAAACGTTGCCACCGAATTCAGACGATTGGAATCCCACAATTTCATCGATCCATCCCAACTGGCGCTCAAGATGTGATGACTGTTCCACTGCTCGCCCCAATCGATGCTATACACCTCGTTCTTGTGTTCTTGCATAATTGCCATGGGCTTCGCAGACTTTTCATTTTCTTCAAGATTCCAAATCTGAAGACTCCCATCTCCGGATGCAGTGGCTGCTACACTATCCGCATACGGACACCATGCAACATCGAACAGTCCATCGGACCATTCGTATTTACAAATCTCATTGATTTCACAATCGGATCCCAGCTCCAAGTGAAACAGACTTCCACCACCTGCCAGTCCGTAAAGCTGACTTGTGGCCAGCAGAAGATGATTACTGTCGAAAGGAGACCATTTCACATTGTAGCCATGACGATCGGGAGTGACAAATGTCGAAGGAGGAGAAGAAGACATTCTGTAGATAAGAGAAATGTTGTGCTAGAAAAAAATAAACCTGTAAACAAAAGAGAATAACATAAGTTTCCCGTTTCGAAAAATAAATAAATGGTTTGTGTATTTGCTTTTCTCGTAAGCGGTTTTAATAAACAACTGCTAAAAGTATGCAACGAAAATTAATTTATTCAAACCGATCAACTGTAAGTATGCAATGCTTTACATCGATTATCCGATATATAAACCATATGTTATCAGAATGGTAAGTGTCCAAACTGCACTATTTGCGGCGAATTGAGATATTTAAATAAAATTTGAAAATTAAAGGTCTGTCTGTATTCTGATATCCGTTAAGTCGTTGGGTTTAAATTTTGTTAAAACTTTGATTTGAATAAAATGTTATAAAAAAAAAATTCAACTGAACTCTTATAATAATAAACGTCAAGTTGAAATATGAAATGACAGTCGTATTACCTATGATCTATGATATTAGCTATAGGTATTTGGTTTCCCATCATATCCCATAATGTCGATCATAAGGAATATCAAATTTCTTGTATAATTATTTTGCATTTTGAAACCTAAACAACCAATCGAAGGTTGTCTATTAAAAACCACACATAGATACACTCAATAAAATATAGTAGTATATGGCTTAACTTGGCGCTATATCGATTTTTTATCGAATTTTTAATTGAAAAAGAAACAAAAACACAGCGAAAATAAAAAAATAAAAAAAAAATAAAGAATATTTTGCATATGTTAAAGAAGCCATTGATGTGGTAATTGTATTCGTCGTCGTCGTCGGTAGATATCTCTTTAACTCAAGTGCAATCCATATAAATAAAGTAAATTACATGTTCGTCGCAAAATATTTTTTTTGTTTTGTCTAAAGGAAATGAAAAGAAGACAAAATTGTGAACACAAAAGAATGTTATAAAACAAAACACGGAAATATGTTTTATTAACCACCACATTACACATTAAGAGTGGATAAAGAACAATTCGATAAGCAAGTAGGTATTTATAGTTAGTTTTAAATGGGATTAGAGGTAAAGAGTCCCTGCAACCCTGCACAATAGAAATCAATGAGCCAAAAAGAACATAAAAACACATGATAGAGACTTTTTCGAAGGACGAGCAGATTGTCCTTCGTTATAGACTAAGGACAGAACCAAGCGAGAATTTTAAAATTCTGTCAGCACAAAGAAACAGTTAGGACTTTGGAGACCGGGTGGTAGGCCCTATTGACTTACACAAAATAACAATGTGTAAGTTCAGACGACAAAAGCGGAAATTGAGGACATGTCAAGTTTCAATTCTCTGATTTGCCACCTGTCAAAAAATAGATACTAAATACAGATTTCCCAATTTTGTTTCCTCGTGTGAAATTTACAAGAAAACTTTGAGAACACTTTAAGAGTAAGTATGCCAAAAAAAAACAAAAATGTACCTACATACATACATAGTTCCGTTATCAGAAATATTTTTCGTTTATTCACAAACGTCAAAAACTTTACTTTGATGATAGTGACAGTCCATGGTCTATTTTTATTCTAATGTCGTTTTAAATTGGCAATCCGGAATTGGAATTAGGACCAGAATCCCAATTGAACAGTTTTTCTGAAGAAATTGATGTTTGTTGTGACTGTATTGGTAAAGTGTGACATGTGTCAACTACAAACAACAAACTACAAACTCCTGCAAGAGAAAATTAACTGCAGCACTAGCATCGTCATCACTTGATGAAGAAGATGAGGAAGACGACTCCAACAATGTTTCTAACAAATTTATATTTTTATTTTAACCAATCAATCTACAGTTCGCACAATTTGTTACTTCAAAAAATATGACATTTATAAAGTGTGACATTTAAAATTTTTGATTGAGTGAGTGATTCTGTTTTTGCTTCTGATTTCAAATCCAGAAGAGAAATCTCTTTTTTTTCAGAATCAGAACTGTCACTTTTGCCCAATTGAAAGCTTTCAGAATGCTTTTTTGTTCTTCCAGATTGCCAATTGAAAACACTATAATAAATAAAAAAAATTAGACAATCAAGCACGATAGAGTTTTGCCACTTTTAAACTTGTTCTATGAAACTTTAACATTAATTAAAGTTAAAAAAGATCAGTCAGCACTGATTGTATGAATCTGTTATCATTTTGGCAAAATATCAAAAACATTTGCAACCAAAGTGACGAAAAATAGATATACCTTTTCTTTGATATTAAGAATTTGACGGGTTTAAGCAGACAACAGTAGATATCCGTCTATTGTCGAAAAGCCTTATTTCGATAAAATAACAAAGTTTCAAAAGCTGACTAAAATTTAAATTATGAACCCAGATCCACCTCATATTGAACATTTTGCTTAGAATTAGAAATCTATTGTTCGTATAAAGTTCACATCATTTTAAGTGATAAATAAAATTAATTGTCTGAAATATGGGCTATTTATTCAACAAAAATAAGTAAAATAGTAATTTATAAGCTGACGGTAAGTTTATCTAGGAAAGCTTTTAATAAAGCAAGTTTTAAATACAAAACAACTACAGGTTTCACGTTATTCTAGTTTTTATAAAGTTTAAACTCATTGAAATAAAGTCTGTTAATTTAAACTTAATGATTAATTTTAAAAAGAAAACAAATTTGCCATCAATTTAAGAAATTTATAAATTTTAGTTTCTTTTCAGTAGTTTGTTTAGAATCGAAACAATATCTTAAATTCGTTTTAAAAAATTATCAGTGTGTTCCAATTTATTTTTCAGTCCAGTCTTGAGAAGTTTGACAGTGAAAATTGTAAACTAATAACCAAACAGCTTTGAAAACCAATAAATATGATATTAAATTGTGCAACTCATGTATAAATCTAAACACCGCTTCTTTCTTTCGAATAAATTAGCAACTTAACGTTTTTTTTTTCTTTTTTTGTTTAACAAAATGTCATAATTGCCGTTTTGCTATTTTTACGAAATCCTTAATAAAAACAACTGCTTTTCTGTCCACATTTTGCTGTCGCACTCTCAACTCAAACCCTCGAAAAAAAAATTCTTATTTTTCTTCTATTTTAATAAACAATTGACACCACAAATAGGGTATTAGCATTTCAACTACGTTTCATACTCGTATGTTAGCATTTTCCATTTCCAGTTCATTTTCACGTATATGAAAGTTTGTGTGTTACATTGTTCGACACCTCTTACGCCAACAGCAAATCCACTTAGCCTTAATTTACGTTGTCCAGGTTTTATCCCCTCGAAACGGGCAAAGAAACCCTTTCAGTGGCGAGGGTATATAAGGAAGTGTCCAACCCTGATGTGGCTGCATTGCTGGTTTGCTGTCTTTTGATAAACTTTAGACCGACAATAAAAAAGAAACACCATATCGTGCGCAGGTTTTTCGTTTGGCTTCAATTCCGTCCGTAATCCAATTATTCTGTCCCGAGACAACTAGACAATAGTTTCTTGGTTTTTTGCTGAATTTTTAGTTCATTAAAGTCGAAGACACCTTCCAAAATGGTTGTATCAGTGAAAGTATTCAAGAAGGCTACTCCCAATGGAAAAGTTTGCTTCTATTTGGGACGCCGTGATTTCATCGATCATTTGGATTACGTCGATCCTGTTGATGGAGTTATCGTTGTAGATCCGGATTATTTGAAAAATCGTAAGGTCTTCGGACAGTTGGTGACAACTTATCGCTATGGACGCGAAGAGGATGAAGTCATGGGTGTCAAGTTTTCGAAAGAAATGATCCTCTGCCGGGACCAAATTGTCCCAGTGGTCAATACCAACATGGAAATGACCCCAATGCAGGAGAAACTCGTGCGAAAGTTGGGTGCTAACGCTTATCCATTCACATTCCATTTTCCACCCTGCTCACCAAGTTCGGTTACATTGCAGCAGGAAGGCGACGACAATGGCAAACCACTCGGAGTCGAATACACCATCCGGGCGTATGTGGCCGACTCCGAGGATGATCGCCAGCATAAGAGGAGCATGGTCAGTTTGGTGATCAAGAAACTGCAATATGCTCCACCAACCCGTGGCCAGCGGCTGCCAAGTTCCTTGGTCAGCAAGGGTTTCACCTTTTCGAATGGAAAGATTAGCTTGGAGGTGACTCTGGACAGGGAGATCTACTATCATGGTGAGAAAGTGGCAGCAACAATTCAAGTGAACAACAACTCAAAGAAGAAGGTGCAAAATATCAAAGTGTTCGTAATTCAGCACACTGAGATCACAATGGTCAACGCTCAGTTTAGCAAACATGTTGCATCTCTTGAGACCAAGGAGGGCTGTCCAATTACTCCCGGGGCAAATTTGAATAAGACATTCTATCTGGTTCCATTGGCTTCAAGCAACAAAGACCGTCATGGTAAGTAGAAGGAAATTTCTCGATGTGAAATCGTTCAACTGATTGTATTGTTTCTGGAAAAAGGTATTGCACTCGATGGACATTTGAAGGACGAGGACGTGAATTTGGCCTCGGCGACCATGGTTCAGGATGGCAAGTCAACTGGTGATGCCATCGGTATTGTGATATCCTACTCTGTGCGAGTTAAACTCAATTTGGGTACATTGGGTGGGGAAATTCAGACAGACGTTCCATTTAAACTTTTGACACCAGCACCAGGTAATTTCCAAGTGTTTTTCTTTTTTTTTTGAGATCTCCATTTCCAATTTTTCGAATATTGAAATAGGAACTGTCGAAAAGAAACGCGTCAACGCCATGAAGAAAATGAAGTCAATTGAACAACATCGCTATGACAAAGGACATTACCAGGACGACGATGACAACATCGTTTTCGAGGACTTTGCCAAAATGCGCATGAACAATGCGGACATGAATGACTAGTGCGGAAGTAATAATAGTAATAACTTTATTTATTACTTAAATATTTTATTTATTGTTATTATTATTGTGTAAAGACAAACAAAAAAAAACAAAAAAACAAACATAAGTTCTTCAAGAAAAGTGATATGAATGCAAAGATATTGAGTGAATATTTATTTAAAAATTATATTTATCTTATAAAGAGTACAAGAGTAATAATAAAATAAATTATTTATGCGAAACGAAATATAATGGAAAGATATTCCATATATAAATAAATAAAGGAATATATATATATTATATAAAATGTGAAAATGGAAACTTAATAATTTTATTAGTCAGTCTGTAATTTCAGGTAAGCTAAGGAGCGAGTAAGTTTTAAGCTACTAACACACTTTTATTCGTTGCTCGTAACGTAATTATTTTTTAACGGCAGATAAGTAGCGAGTGACAGGTGAGTAATTTGACAAGTAATGTGTGATTTGATGTCTAGAAAGTATTGCAAGCAAATTAGTAATGTTTGAGTAACTTGTGTGGGTTACTTTGTGTAGGGTGTTTGTCAAATTACTCGTTGCAATTGAATCCACCACTGAACTGTCGATAAGTAGACTTGTCATTTGTGATTTCGCGCATTTGTTAAAAAATTTTAACGCTTAATAAAATAAGTTTGCAAAATGTTTGTTCAATTTTTATTAAGAAGCCTTAGTTTTTCAAGTCGATAACATAAACCAGGTATTTGATTTGGCCTTGGAAAGAGGGGTGTAAAGATATTTATATGATGATAGGTTAAGGGTGAATAAGATTAACTTTTTTTTATTGCTTCTTGGACTTTTGAGGTGACATTCAATTACGTGATTACTGAATGATATTTGTGGCACTTACTTATACGGATAATAAATGTTATGCGAAATCTTAACCTGTCGCGAAAAGTCAAAAAATACTCAAAGCACATAGTTCGGTAACACTTGTCAATGTCATGAGTGACAGCTACCAAAGGCATGTCATCGTTAATTATTTTGTGGTTTTTCTACTTTTGATTTTGTTTGCTATATGCAATTGTGTTACAGAATGCTCATCAAATCACACAAAATAACGAACACGACGTCATAATATCTACACGCAAAGTTTAAACTTTTGACAAATGATTCCACAAAAAAACAAAACTGTCAATCGATTAAAAATGGAGAAATTAATCAGTTGGTAAGAGCCCTTAAGAAAAAAACCAGCACACAAATTCAATTTTAAACTAAAGCATAATTTTTGAAATTGAGTTTTTTTTAAAGCACACGTTACACTTACCTAAATAAAAAATAATTTAACACTCAAAATAAAAACAAACAAAAAATAAGCACAAAATTATGAAAAAGTATTTGTTCTAAAATAAAATAAAAAATTAAAATATCAATTAGTTTTGTGATTAAAGTATAATTTGTATTAAAATTTATAAATCAAATCGAATATTTTAGAAATATTATATTGTGGCTATTCTTGTATCAACTTCAAAAGTTGAATGAGAATTAAAATGTCTTCGGCTCACAAATTTGGATATTCTTAACTTCTTTGCTATCAAAAATACTGTACCTCCCTATGTAATGAACTTATGAGGGTTGTATTTACAGTTGTTAGCTCCTTGCAAGACAATTCCCTGACAGAGGGTTGCAAAACAAAGTAAAGAAATTCCTTAGAAAACCCAAATCCTTGGCCAATCAGATCTCAGAATGATTTTTTAAGAAACCCTAAAAAAGGGTGAGATATAAATTATTTCGTACCTATTTAAGAATCAGTTTATGTACAGCTATTTGGAATATGAAACTTCTTACTCCGCCGAATCCAAGTGGGATAAGGGGGGTGACCACAATCGGGTTATTATGTGATAAAAAAATTTTTAGATGTCCGTTAAAATGCAGATTTAATAAGAGGTTTGCCAATTCAATATGGCAGTTACGACCGACCGTGACCATGCGGAAATTGAACAAAAACTCCGACTCTATTCTACCATGGACCATTGACTTGTCGGTTTTTTCCCAATGGTTTGGTTTTCGTAACCGCTTATTTGTGATTTTTTGCAGTTGTGTCCTATATATAGAAAATTGCAGATAAATATTTTTTTCAGTTGGACATTTTCCATTGTGCCCTGCGCAACACACAAATTTCAAGCGTACAATTATGAATCTTAAAGTGCAAATAATTTTATTTTTAGTTTTGTATAAAAAAGTCTTAACAACTTCGAACTCACCGCGTTTGAAACAGTTTCCAAAAGTACCTGAAAATTTATCACTGTTCAAATACGAGGGGAATTTCTATCCTACTACCTACACCACATCAAGGACAATTCATCCGAGAAATGTACATCTTCCAGGAGTTCACACTTCGAAGCCTACGCAATTTACGCCAAGGTATCTCAATCCAGTGCATCTAAGTCACCAAGTCTATCATGATGATGATGAAGTAGCAACAAATACAAACCATCATCAGACACCGAGAAGTAATATTGATGATGATGCAACAGGTAGTGGATATCAAGTGGCAATGAAAGTGCAACCTTTGGTGCTGCAACAAGTTACTTCAAGTGGAAAGCCCCGAGATATCATAGAAGAAAGTGGTAAATCCCAGTCTAAGAGACAACTACAACTAAAAATAGGTGCTACTGATGGTATCATGTCACCGGAGAACGAGAAGAGGATGCAGCCACATCGTAATAATAACCAAAATGGTTTTTATAGACATAAAATTAATGGATTACATTTACCATCATCATCGGTGGCGTCAATTAAAAGTGTCCCCAGTAAAATTAACACTGGGGTTAGCCGGCATTATCAGTAAGTGTGTTTTTTTTTTATTTTGTGGTAAGTGCGTTAATAATAGTATGGTAAATGAATTTGTATATTTTATTAGTGACATTTTCTTAAATTACAAATCACCGGAGGAATTGGTATTTGGTCATGTATTAAGCTGGCCAGAACTGCTACAGAAGAGGCTAGAAAAACGAGACAATAACCATTTCAAAGGTCAGGTAAGCTGTAACAAGTTAAGTTAGTTTTTTAAGGTGGTCTCTAGCAGTGTATAATTGGAGGACAGTGTTTCCAAAATATAATTGTCAAATCTGTCAATGTCAATGTCTAATAACGAGTCAGAGCTTTTAAAACAAAGCTGTCAATTCACACATTTGAAACATTTTGTGTTCCTGAGACGGCTGAGATAAAATGATGAGATGTTAAAAAGTCGGACAGTATAAATACAGTGCATGTATTTGCACAACATTACATTTTTGTTTACAGTTACAAATTTGTCATTTGTCTTTCAACTAAAAATGACATTTCTGTAACCGTTGCCAGGTTCAAAATGTTAACAGTTCACTCGCTGCGCTGTAATATGTTATAGTTTATGATTATGGCTGCAAATGTCAACTCTACTTTGACATTTGTGTATTTAATTTGAAATCAATGTAAACAAGTTTCTACATTCTCATGTTTGAACTGTCATGGAATGAAAAATGACAGATTAAATTGACTATAGAATTATGAAACATTGAACTAAAAAGTATTCCTTGCTTAGAAAGTGTATGGTTAATATTGAGTAATTAGATCTCCTTTTGAGATACTTACTTCACATCAAATAAAAAAACCGATTACAATCATGCAAACATTTTATTACTTTCAGTAGTATTTCGCATTGCAATATAAAATAAACTAAAAAAAATAAAGTTTTTATCTATTTAAATTGAGGTTATCGAAAATCTTATTAAATTGTTCAACGCCCAATAATTTAAAGGTTAATCCATTGTGGTATTGTTAATTAGTACTTTTTCGTTTTTTTTTGTTACTTTTTTGGATTAAATTATTATCTACCTATGTATATAATGTTTGAAGTAACACCTACCTTATTTGTTCACAGTAATTGTAGGAATAATATTTAAATGTTATTTTTTGCCTGTTAATTTGCTTTTATGAAGTAATTTATGTTTTCAAGGTATTAGAAGTGAATTAAGTATTTAAAAGAAGATAAATGCAAATAAGTTTATTTATAATTTTTTGAAAAAGCGAAATTATTTCCTTAAAAACGAATTCTCCTAGAAATCACATATACAAGCCTGTTACTATTATCGAATTTTTATAAAAGAGAATTTTAAAAGTTGTGTCATTTTCGAATTGTTAATTTCTATTAAAATCACTTTTTTGCCTGTTTAACTTATAGAAGGTTTTTAAAGAAAAATGAAAATATTTTCAAGACTTTTGACATGAAAAGTTAATAGTGTTTGTATTTGAGAACTTTTGATGACTTTTTGAAAAAATGTATAAATACTATTTAGTAAATAAACTAGCCGTACCCAGCCCACTTCGCCGGGCGTTTTTTAAATGAATACAAAATTGCAAAATGTTCATAACTTCTATAGCAATAACATTTCATTAATTATTTTAAACGTACTCGTATCAGTGAAATTGTTAACTGAATATTTTTTTTTATAAAAATAACGGTTTGTTGAAATTTTTCCAAAAATGTGATTGCAATCTATAAAATAAAATTTATTTGAAGTCAATAGTCCGTTCCTGAAATATTTGCGACCAACAAAAATTTCCTACTATAGTGAAAAAATCCTTTCTGCATCTTTCGAAATTATTGCTTATCGAAAAAAATTTAATTGCAGGTGATATCTTTACCCGTACATACAGACATCTGTCTAAAAATGACGGATCTAGATTCTAGGCACCTTGAAACGTCCAGTTTTGTCAAAAAATTTTAATTTGACAAATCGTACCGATTACAATAACTCAATATGGGAAGTTGAAAATATTATTAAATTTTAATTTATTCAACTTTTGAAGCTGTTGAATTTTTTTGAAAAACCTTTGAAAAACAAATGGTACGTATTAAAGAAAAACTAAATGGTAATTTCTTAACAAAAAAAAAATATGAACTCACTTACCTTTTGAATTCTATCACACCAGTTTTATTTTCAAATTTTTGCATATTATACATACATTATAAGGACGTTTTATTGCTAAACTAAGGTTAGCTTAGTAATCGGAATCAGAATAAAACGCTATCCTTAGTTTTAAACTGACTTTCCCTTTGAGCCAAATGTTAACACTTTTCAGAGAAAAAAAGAAAAAAAAATCAAATCAAACGTCAAAACCTGTCACAATACAATACAAACAAAATATAGCTTTGAAATAAAAATAATAAAATGTGTCAAATAGTCGAAACTGTATGCTTAGTAAATTACTCAGATCGATTACTAACTTGTTTCTCCTCAGTTTTCGTTTGTTGTTGTTTGCTATGTAAAATTTTACTAATATGAGGATGAAATGAACAAAAAAACGCGAATAATATGAATGTACATATGTATACACAATATGTCATTTATGTTTATTATTTATTTTTTTTTGATAATTTGATAGCAATCGGTTAAGAATTTTCTGAGATAAGCGATTAGAAACAAACATACATTTACATTTTTATAAATATAGACTAGCTGACCTGGCGAACTTCGTCTCGTCCCAATTTAAAGCCTTAACATAAACTCCAGAGTATAGTTATAAAACCTATAGATAGTTCAAATTTTAATGTAAGAGAACACCCAAAATGGATGCAAAGCATTATAATGAATTGTACAATTTTCCGAAATTTTCAGAATTTGACAATGAATATCCACCTTTCAAAATCATTAAATCATGTGATTTTTCTGATTGTTGAAATGTTGACCCATTGTCTAGTTATTCTTGCCCATCTTACATAAGCCAAAAGTCCATCATGTTTTTGGTTTACTGTAATAAGTTGAGATTTAAATGTGAACGGCGAAGTACTTATTGACTAACACTCAATAAAATGTACATATGAAATTTAACTTACTTTTTCTGGACCAAAAATCGAATTTATGTGGGATTTTTTAAAGCTTATATAGCAAATTCATTTTCCTTTAACTCATAATTGAAAGAAATTATAATTTATTTGTTCTATTTTTGTTTATTTTATGTATATTCTTGACAAAACAAAAAAAAATAAGAATTTGTTTTTTGATAAGTAAAGGTGCTATAACCCTTATATTTCAGTAAGGGTAGTGTTGTGTTTAAGTCGTTCGTTTTATTTTTGTTTAAAGTATATACATATGTATACATATAAACACTCATGTACTTGAGTGCAATGTTGTGTAAAATTTGATAGCAATCGGTTAAGAACTTTCTGAGATTAGCGATTAGTAACAGACATACATTTACATTTTTATTAATATACAAGAAAATAGATAGATAGATATATGTTTAAAAAATACTAATATCCAACTGTCCCTTATTTTACGTATTTTTATAAAAGGTATAAGGTATACAATTTACAAAACAACAATATTCAACAATTTTTTTTAATTTTTCCTTCTTCTTATTTCTTTTTACTAACGACGAACGCAACCCTAAGTAATCCAATTTATCATTTATATTTATTTTTTAAATTAAACAGTAGTCATAACACAGATTTACCAGAAAAATAAAAATAAATGTTAATTCAAAATAAAATTGACTCTTCCCTATAGGCGTTTCCATAAATCGTTTCAAATTCATTAAAACACAATTATAAAAACAATATACACAAATAAATAACAAAAATATAATAACCGCATGATTGATCACTGATGGATTATGGTTCTTCTACATTATTTAACTTCGGTCATAAACGAGTACCTAACATATAACCATGGTGCAATTAAATGTTCATTTTATGTAACAATTTACCCGGAACTTTTTTTTTATATTTTATTTTTACACTTTAAAGTAGCTCTCTTCCAATTGCTTTATTGTCGGTTGTTTTTTTGTTTGGAAGCTATGAAAATATGCACTTGCTTCGGCTTTGGCCATAATGCCATTCAAAAAATAGAAGAAAAAAAAAATTGCACGCAATTATAAGTTCAATGGCGGAGAAAATAAAACACCACAAAGTCATTGGGAACAAAAATTATGGTCGCATGTTTAACTTTCTTGTTTCTTGTTACCTCTACCGCTGATGGTAAAAAAGGATAAAGCATAATTGTCATATGTAAATTAGATGAACATAGATTACCATCATATACGGAAACAAGGTACTTGAAAATCCAATTCTTTGATGGGCTTATGGAAATGAGAATTCTCCTAAAAACCCACTCAAAGTATCTAGAGGCCTATATCCAAGATCAATTAATAACTTTAATGACTTGTAAATTTTGAGAATAAAAATCATACAAAATTAATGATCCATATTTTTCTTTGTTTAGGTAATTTGGGCTGATAAGACAGGAGGTTACGGTGAGCACTCTTGGGACCTTGCCCAAGGAGCCCTGTGAAATAAGAAACGAGGAGCTATTAAGTATGCAAATTCCTACGAGTTATGACGAACGTGACTTTCATCAATCTTTGAATATTATCACAGAAATTGTTTTTGAAATTTTGAAATGTATATTGCACAATTCTCTTTTAAATCCAAAACCAAAAAAGATAATAAACATCATTCCAATGAGGACACGAACAACAAACGGATTAAACTTTATAAATGCAATTCTACACAACCCTTAAATTTTTGTAACCAAGCAAAAGGTCACACACAACATTATTTTATATTATTTAAACACATCAGATTCAAAACCTCTTTGAGCAAAATCTTTGACTTGAAAATATTCCCACGAAAAACTGGCCAGTCCGGTTTTTTAAGAAAACACAAGAATATCAGAAACCCTCTTCCACCCCTTAAAGGTCATCGTTTGCACAATAAGAAAGTCCTGTTTCCATAGACATTAGACATCTCCGAAGATCCGCCACACTAATGAAACCAGTTGTAATGATGACCCAAGATGTCCTTGTCCATATAATTCTATAAAGTGTCAAGACGACCGTCGACGACGCGACGCACGGCGACTGCGACGAGGAGAAGGGTTGTTTGCTTTATGATTACGAGCTGGTGAGGATAAAGGGTTGCATTGTAGGTCATTAGATTTTCGGTTGATTTGCATATGCACCAATGAATGTCCAAAAAACCGGACTTGACTCACATCCGCATCATGCACCCATCCCAAGGCGTTTTATGACCGATCTAAGGTAATATTGTGCAACATAATGTCCTTGCAGGTCATTCAATTTATTTAGAATGTCCAGAACCGGTTTAAGGCTATAGATGTCTTTTTTTCCTTATACCTATAAGAAAAGGGTCACTTGTGTTGGAAGACACATCGCACACTCGGAACATCTTAGATAAGGCCCTCATTATGTATGATGATTTGTCTCTGATGTTAACCCCTTTTTCCCATAAGAAAAAAAATAAAATAAAATACAAAGATTACAATAAAGGATACGAGGTCCTTCAAATGTGTCTTTGCTGTGCACACGATATAAATAGTAGAATATTATTCCCATTGCTCGGACTTTGATTTTTTCAAAATTAAATTTATGCAAAATTGTATGATGGTTAGTTCCTATTTGGTGTTTGTTGAATTTTATAGAGAAACCGGTTTGACCGGTGTATTGACCAAAGATGTGTGTCTAGATAGGTATAGGAAGGATATCTGACATTTATAACAGAGTGTGAGATACTTTTTTCTGGAGTTAAAGGATCCTTCAAGGAAATATCTAAGGTATGTTTAGGTTATGTGATTCGTACGAAGGTATAGTTACACACGGGTTAAATTTGGTGAGTGTTATCTACGTTTGATTAGACGAAACCGATCAAAACAGTTTTGTTTAGTTACAATTGAACAATATTGGTAAAATAAATTAATCTTGACAGCTGTCTTTTCAAATTGTCAGTTTGTTGTGACCTCTAGAGGCCAATTTCATTATTTAAACTTATAAAACATAACGTCTTCGATCTACTTCAACTTTAAATCATAATGAAACTTTAAATCATTAAACATTTGTTCATGAGCTGCACCTTGCCAAAAGCTATAAACATTTAAGAGGAACATGAAGGCAGACAAAAATACTTTGTTGAGGTATAATTCGATTTCAATAGTAATAACTTAATAAGCTTGAATTTAAGTTGGCGCTTAGTTAAACTAGGTTAAGTTTATCATTCCAATAGCAACATTTTATCTGGGAACATTATTTGTGGCAACTATTAACTATGTTAATTTTGTGTTTACCAATTATATATGGGTGGTCCTTGATAAAGAGTTCAAAATGGCGAATGTATTTACGTCAAAAAGTAGATTTAATCTAGAGCATAAAGTTTTTGCTTTGATAATGAATTTTGAAAACAATCTCAAGTTTGGTTGGTCCGTCTTTGACATTTGGAAAAGATAGAAAAGAAATGGAGTCTTATGAGGCAAATACATATAGAAATATTAGCTCAGACGTTGCGACGGGTTTTATCGTAAACGTCAGACCAACGTGCAACGTCCAAGCAAATCCAAAGTACCTACTTAGATTTATTTTTGATTTGGTACTTGGATTCGGTGCTGCAACGTATGTGATGTGGATTCTATAGGTCGGTCCCTTTAGTACTATAGCAACATAGAGCAACTTCAACATAAAATATGTACACACGAATATATTTATACAAAAAATCTATTCGGTAAATGTCAGGAAGTTTCTTCCAAACGAAATTTAAGTTTACTCGTACATATTATTATACGTCACTAAAGGGGCCCATCTTTAAAATCCGTTGTATGCGTTGCGGCACCGGATCCGTTGACATTTACGTACGATAACGAATAGGGGTGACCCAATGGATACGTTGCGTTGTTGGTTTTTAAAAATACAAACTAGGTCTGTTCGATTTTTTGAACCTAGTGCATGCAGAGCATTTCATAGAACTAATGAAAACTTTATTTTATATTAGTTTGGAATTGGCATCACAAAACTTTTAAAACAATGGAAAAAATCCAGAATATTATGAGGAAGCTTATTTTCGTATTTTATTATAGTTTTCAAGAATAACAAAATTACCGCAATTATTTGTTTATTTTCTTTTTGTTTGATTATGTTTCATTTCAATTTGACTTCGCTCAATCAATTAAAGTTAAATATACAGACTTTTGGGACCTTCACAGTTGCACCAAGATTAAAAATCGCTTATTGTATTAAAGAAATATTTATTCTTTTATATTTTCTATTCGCTCTCAATGAACGTTATCCATAAAAATATTAAAAAAAATAACAAATTTGTATGTGCACGCATCTAAATTAGTATAAACAAAACTCATTAGAACGAGTCCGGAGTACAGTGATGCACCAAATGGAATATCTTCATCGAACATACCTATTATTATCTAACAACTGATGTCAACGCACCTGCGTCCGGTGAATGCGTTGCCTCTCATAAAAAAGTGTGTATTTAACCGAGCTGTAAGTTGAATACGTTGCCGCAACGATATATTCTGTGGGTCCGGCCCCTTAATTTGTATTTACAAATTTTTGGTAACATACATATACATACATACAATACATAGTAACATTTATTTATAACTTTTTTAAATTCTTTTGCTTCTTTTTTGAACAATTTTCCTTGCAATTTGTTCTAATTGAATATTAAATGTAATTTTTTTGCTTGGTTTATCATAAATTACTAATGCGCAAAGTGGGAAATATTTTTTATAAAATTATCACTTTTTCGTGCCCTTAATGTCCAGAGTTGTAAAAGAATGCAAGGATGATTCTTCGGGAATGTAATAGAATTTATCATTTCATTCTTTTAACTTCAGAAATCCATTCCCATTCTATTTTGATTTTTGAAGTCTTAAATAATGCAATCATCAAACGCAGTCGAAAGACTATAAATAAAAAGAATGCATTCTGTTTTTACTGCTTGCAGTCTTTGAAGTCTTTGAATAGTCTTTTACACTCTTTGCATTCTTAAAGTCTTTTAAATGCATTCAATATATTAAAAACTTTTTACTGCGTTGAAGTCTTTTTACTTATTAGTAAAATGACTTTAATAAATTGAATGCATTGAAAAGACTTTAAGAATGCAAAGAATGTAAAAGACTTTTGAAAGACTTCAAAAACTTCAAATACTGCAAGCAGTCCAAAAAGAATGCATTTGTTTTGATTTAAATTCATTTGACTGCTTCAGATGATTTTTAAATGAAAGACTGCAAAATTGACAGAGACTTTAATTTGAAAGTCACAGTACTGAGGTTAAATCAAAAGACTTTAAAAAATAAATCTTTCCATTCAATTGACTGCAATATTAAAAAAAAAATTCATTTACAGTTCTGATAATGTGTAACCTTAAAGAAAAGTTATATTTAATACGATTTGGAATTAAAGATGCTCAATAATAGTATAAGAAAAAGAACTATTACCATTGAGTAAAGCAAATCAGAATGTTCCTAAAAAATTTGCTGAAACTAATTCAAATACTCAGTTGAAAAAATCAATTTTTATTGCTCTTTTTTCTTTTTTAAATATATGTACATATATTTATTTTAATTTTTTTTAAATTATATTATGTAATCAGAGTTGATAATAGTTACTCTTTTTTTTCAGTTTAATTTTATAACACTTTTTACAGTTTATTGAACAATTTAACTATTTTTGATGCGTGTTGCTTTGCAATTGAAATGGATCATATACCAAACGAGAAAATAGGTAGCCTTTCATCTGACGTAACACATTTGCCATTACTCTTCATTTTCATACCAACCGACATATACATATAACAGCCAAATAAGTTCAAATTCAAAAACCCAAAAGTCACGCTAACACAATAAAGACATTTAACTTTTTTATATAGACGTAAGAGAAGAAAGAAAAAAAAAAAGAGTTAAGGTTGGTACACAATACTCGTACATCCATCAGTACACGTTTTGCCTGCATTATTCAATAAACGTCAAAATGAAACAAAAAAGATCATCGGCAAAAAACCAACAACAACAATACATTAATTCAATGCCGTAATCAAATATATTAATCATACAACTTATCTTTTTGAGATCTTCATCTTTAATAAAGCCACAAATCATTCAGAACTCTCAGTTTCTATTAAATAATTGTTACCTTTATTATAGTAGAACACAGAACACAACAAAATGTTTACCACAAGGTCTCAAAGAAGCACGTAAGTGATTCAACGAGGAGAACTTATACCATCTCCCAATTCACTCCATCGCTATCGCCATCGCCATGGCAAACACTGACGTCATGTCAGTTGGAGCAATCGAATCTTACCTTCTGCAACAAACGAAACGAAATACCTTGTGCAGACAAAACGAAAGTATGTACCTAGATTGAATTAAATACAAACATACATACATATATCTTGTGGGTTTATTACCCCCTACTCAATGCATGGTACTTACCACCACTCAAGACAGTAAGACTGCCGAAGTACCCAAACTGGGGGGCCTCGCTGAGCCGATCCAAACCCTCATATAAAAGGCCAATACCCAGGCGGCAGATCACATCTGAGTGGCTTTCGGTCGGTTGAAATATACAATATTGTGCGCTCGTCTTAAAGAAAGTCTTTTTGTTTCCTAATAACTTGTGCCCTCTATTTAAAAAGAGGCCCTTTCTCAAACGCGTTTTTAGTGTGGGTGAATTTAGTTAAAAGTGAACTTGAACAACAAAACAAAAAAAAAGGAAAACTCCAAAATGCGTTCCTTCCAAAAAGTGATTGTTGTGTTTAGTGCCCTTTTGGGGGTTAGTAGTGTAATTGCCCAACAACAGCAAGCTGTTGATCCTGCATATCTACGACAATATTATCAGCAATTATCCTCTCAGGCATCTGGTGGTAATCCAGAAGCCACTCCTATTTATGAACAAAACGAACAACAACAGCAACAATATGTTAGTCCTGGACAACAAATCAGGGTTAAGGATAATGTACAGGAACAGGTATGACAAAAAAAAAATGTTATAAGGGGATGAACTCATATTATTTATGTACAACGTAAAATGTATACTCAATTATATTAGATAAGGGCACAACAACAACAGCGTAATTCACAAGCGTATGTAGCGCCATCCGTCAGGGATTACTTGCAACAACCACAACAGCAACAACAACAACAAGTAAGTTTTGTTTTTCTTGTGTGTGTGTTTTTACTTTCTATAAAAATCGTTGTGTATATTTATCAATGCCAAGAAAGTTTTTCGACTCATTGCCAAAATTTCCTTTTTTTTTGTTTTTTTTTTGAAGTATCAACAGCCTCAACAAGTGGTCTACAGGCAACAGCAGCCAGCTCCAGCTCCAGCACCAGCCCCACGTCCACGTCCACAACCGATTCAGTATCAAAATTCAGCTGCTAAACTTAAGCAAATCGAGGATGAAGAATACGATGATGTGAGTCTTTATAAAACTTAATTTTATTTAAATAATATGCATTTAAGAGTAAGTAGAGGTTTGGTGGTGATTTTAGACTTTGATGGTTGAATTGAATTTAATTGAATAGGATAAATTGACATTTTGAAGATTTTTAACATACATTTTCTTGGTTAAAAATCAATTTGACATTTTGCTTGAAGACTTTGACGCCTTCGATGTTTATTTAAAAGGATTTTGTTTAACAATCAAACAGAACAAATAAAGAACTAAGTCACTCAATCAACAAGTTAAGGCTGGAATCACACTTATTCTATTTCATTTGTACATCAACTCAGTCATTAAAGTACTCAGTCTTCGTGTGTCCGTCTTAAATTTTAAAAATTTTAATCGCTACCCGGACTTGAACTTATCACGATAAATTGTAACTGAATTTAGAAGTCACGAGATCGGTCTTGCAAATGAAAGTCAATTTGTTGTTTAACACTTGCAATGATCCGGCTTATTTACAAAAACTCGTTGTAATTCATTCGATATTTGATGTTTTTCTTGTTTTCTATTTTTTAAATATGAAAAGAGTTTCTTGAAGAAGTTTCTAATTTGATTTACTACAACTTAGAAGATCTGCGGTTCTACTATGAAGTTTAGTAGGCAATACAGTTTCCAAGTTTTGTGTTGGTAATTTTTATACGGAACAAAAGTCCTCTGCCAAATTAACTGTCACTTAAAATAATATTGACAATCCTCATAAAAAATATCCAACAGCAACATCTGAATGCCACTTTTTTTTGTTGCAAAAAAACTTATATATTTTCCTTTCGTATCAACATTTACATATTTAATATTTGTTTGAAGAATTATATTCTACTTAGAAAAGTTTTCATTTTAATGTTAATACATAAAAAAAATTTGAAAAGCCGTGACTCAAAATTGTACCGAAAACTTTAAGGAAGCTTAGATACAAATTCTACAAAGATATCATCCTTATGTCTAATACAACTGCCTAGCTGCATATCTTTAAAGGTCGTCTCTTATACAATAATGAACATTACATAATCGTAAGCAAGAGCATGAAGTTTGTATCTTAATTTATATGACCAATAGACAAAATTCCAAATTATTCGGAACACAAATCACATCGATCAATTTGTTTTAAACAAAAACCGCCAACAACCAACAACAAATAACCAACACAATTGCCTGCAACATAACATTTTAAATGCAAAAGCTGCATTTTCATGGATTGAAGTTTAAGTCCAATCGGAAAATCTTCATTGAATCTCAATCTCAGATCCATGTATAAGAGTCGACAAGCTATTAAAGCGCGCAATGAAGAAACTCCGATAAATGATGGAATTACCTCTATAAAGAAAAAAAGAACTGCGGCGCTCAGTGGTATTAAATGGATTTTTTGTTTTATCTTTAATGTGTGGCAATCAAATGCCAAACTGCGCACCGGGCATTTTTACCACGACCGCGACCGACGAGACGACGCGACGGCGACACAATGGCAGCAAAGAGCGCACAGTTCACATAGAAATATATGTACTCGTATGTACACATGTGCATCGTAACGAATCGAATGACTCCAAATGAGATGAAAAATATGTAAAGTTTCCTTCCGGAAATTTGAATTTGTTTATTGCTGCTGCTGCTGCATATTATGCACGTCAAATGCATTGGCTTGCCAGCCGACAGCACATACTGGTATCGAACTATTAAAGAAAGTCGATGCAAGGTTAATAAACCCAACAATTCAATGTGATGCAATGATGCTACGTGTAAACGAGTGGAAGTGCTGCTTAAAAATTTACATAATCCAGAAAAATGCGAAGATTTTAGCTACTTTTTGTGGGGGATTTTGACAAGGCTTTCATGTAGCAACATGTATACAGTCTGTAAGGAAACACTTCCTTGAAACATTTTAATTAATAGCATCTTGTATGCATTAATCGGACTTAAAGTTTTGACAGTTTGTGCAATTTTCTTTGCTTACTACCGGATTCAAGTGTAAGTTAGGTAACAGCGAGTCATTTTAAATGCTGACAACTTTGTTTCTGTTGCCTGAAGTTACGCACAACTGACAGTAAATTGTTACCGACTGTTGTCGAATAAGACATTAGCTCAAAACTCACAATGGACATTAAAAGTGGAAGGATTGTTATTGTCTAAAGTCATCCACAATTGCTGTCAATATTTTAATGCAAATGTGTCTAACCAAAGTGTTTGCAACGAGTTTCAAGCTCCAAGAACGCATACTTGAAAATAAGTTTAATAAATAAGAGTTTGGAGATAATCGTGCTTGCTCAGCTCTACAAACCTATTCCCACCACTATTACAACAAGAAATGGGGTGGTCTCTCTAATCAAATCACACCTAAACGTATTTGAACCGGAGCTACATATTTGAATGATAATAATTAATTTTAAAAGCCATTTAAGAGTCTTGAATTTGGTTGAAATATATGTATGGATGTACATGACGTGAAGTTCTTTTTTGTATATAAGTATGTGTAGATAAATATTTTACCATAAAAACCATTCCTTTTGCTGTCAATTTTTGTAAGCACCCATTTTGATATTCAAGTTTCAAGTAGGCCTACAACCCAACTCTGTCCAATTAAAGGTTTATACTTCAAACTTAACACATTCCTTCTCCTGTCAAGTAGGTTCATAACCAAAAAATCCACTCATAACGGGTTTGTTGAACTTAATCATGTGTAACAATCTCGAAGGCATATATTACACAACAAAATCTCGCGTGCGGTGCGTAAAGAAATACGAGTATGTAGGCAGACATATTCACGTTGCGTATCTACATACATCGGGCTTATCTGTACCTTATAATTTATAGACGACACGAGACGAGACGAGCGGTAGTGCAGCAGCGCAGCGAAAATTGATCGCATTAATTATGAAAGTGGAGTTCAATTGCAAATGTCCATAGTTGCATACGAGTTAAGTTGGTGGTGCCAGCGGTCCATATTTGCTGAAAAGCAAAAGCACAAACCTGCATTTAGGCGAGGAACAAAAATTGCACAATCACCAAACCGCAATGCAGTAATGCGTCGCGTCGTCGTTGTTGTCGTCGTCGTAGATGGATGAAATCAAGAAAAACTGCAAAATTGGTTTAAGAAGTAAAAATAAGAAAAACCTCAATCAACATAGTTTCGACTCACTTTTCCTCCCCCTCCTCCCATCCCTCTCTCACTCTTTCCATGGAGGGATAGTGAATGAGCCCAACCCAAAGAACTGCCTTAACCTACTTTCGGAGCAGACAGTTATCGTTGTTAAAGCCGCCCTCAAGACTCGTCGCAACCTTTCGAAATACCAGCCAAGCAAATGAAAATGATTGAAATGCAATTGTTGAAGTCTGTTGCCCGCTTATGTGTGACCTTCTTCCAGAGTGACTGGTTTTTCGAATTTATTTGAATGGGTTTAGGTGGGTGTGATTTTGTATGATGCCTATATGGTTATATTGTTCGAAGTTCTTTAAACTTTTGCATCTGGATAAGAAAGTGCCAACTTGGACAAGCCATAAATAATCAAATCACAATGGCCGGTAATTTGAAACGCTTCCAGGTGGTGTGTCTTTCAAAACACAAACCTCACGTCCACGGATCGGATTCAAATTCACCATGCGTACTCTGAGCTGAAGTACTCGGTTTGGGTTTCGATTGCATAACAATCATGACTGACGACAGCGCAGCGCCAGCGTCAGTGACTATATTTCTATAGCTTAGCATATCTAGTACCTATAACAAAATAAGAGAAAAAATTTGATCTGATTTACTTTCACTTGGAACCAGTTAGACGTGATATGGGGGTACATCGTAAATTGCAAACCCAACTGAACCACAGCCAATCTAAAGCATAGCTGAACATGATGCTAACCGTGTGCGTTAAGCACCTTTTTTGTCCAGGACACTGACTAACCGGTCTTTAGTAGGTAGTTTAAAATATAAATTCATTCCAAACAAAGCGCAACTGTTCGAAATACATAAATGGTTCAAATACAAACAATCATGTTACTGACCAGATTTTTCTTTACTTTTTGTCTTCCATAATCGCGAATAGCAAAACTCATCATACCAATTTGGATTCGATGTTAAGGATGACGAGTTCACAAACTACCAAAACCGTAAGGAAGTTCGTGATGGTTCAGTCATAAAGGGAAGTTACTCCGTCGTCGATTCGGATGGTTTCATTCGAACTGTCAAATACACTGCTGATCCTAAAGAAGGTTTCAAGGCCGAAGTCATCCGAGAACCAACCGATATTGTTGTCAAAATACCAACTCCTGCCCCACAACAATTGTTGCGTCAACCTCAAGGGCAAGGTGGACTTAAGCCACAAGAATACACCAAGGCACAACAGTATCAGCCTCAGCAATTCCATCAATATCAACAGTAAGCTGCCACATTAGAAAAAACAAAAAAAAAAATAAAATAAAAACAAAATTTGCTGAATTCTGTAGACATCATTTATCAGTCTGTCTATGGGATTCGAATGTAAATTATGCGAAAAATTAGTCTGACAGAACTTTTCGAATTGGTTATCTATGTGTGATTAACCATATACCTTTTTTACTATATTTGTTAATGTGTGTGTAAATTTAGTTTAAATAAATTATAAACAAAAAACCAATAGAATAAAATATAAAATTAAATACAAATATGATCGTGTTTATTTTTGGGTTCTTTGTATTATACATTTAGTTCTAAATTCATGATTCAAGTTTCAAGATGTCTCTTGAAGTTGTTGTTCACTACTGGTTCTCTTGCTACTAAATTTTTAAAATCCTAAATTGGTTTTATTCAAAACAGTGTATGCAACAAAACAATTCCGACGTGACTACGAATGGCTAATCAACAGTTACTGATCTGATGTTCCTCAAGAAAGTCACCTTGGACCACTTTTGGTATTTAATTGTTTGTTTAAATGTTAATAAATAACATAATTACCTAAAACAACCAATTAAAAACCTGAAATTGTTTTTGGTATTTAAGTCTTCATTCATCACTCATAAGGATTGTTTATCAAATGTTTTAAATACGTTGATTAAACCCAAGGTATTGTGAGATAAGCTGGATTAAATAAAAAAATGTCACCCTCTCATAATATGAAAACAAATAATAACTTCAAAACTAAAACGTTATCTTAATGAGTTATGAAATACAGGAACTAAGAAATAATAAGCATTACTATTTTTAAAATTGAATTTTTATTAAAAATTGTTACTCGTACTAAATAATAAAGTTTTTTTTAATAAAGAATTTGAGTTGCAAGTATGTTAGCTATACATTCATGATAAATTATTGCCAATTCTATTTGATTTTGTATTTTGATTTGACTAGATTACACCCATTTCCTTTTTGTCGTTATTCACAACAAAATAAAATATTAGACCTATGAACATAATTTAAATGATAAATTAAAAATAAAGCTTTATTTGTATTTCATATTCATAAAGTATTTTTTGTATATAGAAACGAATTTTGTATTCCTTTTATAAATTGTATAAACATTATAAATAATAAAGATTTATAAAAAATAAATAAAATCTTGTATCTCTGTAATTCGATTCAATTTTAAAATAACAAATTAAATTAAAATTAAAATTAAAAGTAAAATTAAAAAAAAATAAAGTAAAAATAAATGTTTCGTTTGTTTAAATTTTATTATCTATAAAGAAAATTATTTTTTTTTTGGTTTAATAGTCGTTTTTTTTTAATTAATACAATACATTTTAATTTTTAACTCCAGCGGTTTTTCAACTCATCATCATCCAGAAAAAACAAACATTTTAATTACTATATTTACTTTACTGTAAATAAATTCAATGTTTTAATAATTTAGTTATCGTTTTTTAATATTTTTTTTTTTGTTTTAGAGGGTTTTGTGTTCATGTTAGTTTATATTTTGTGTAGTTATGTATGTATGTAAACTATAAATTTAAGTTGAAAATTGATTATTTTTAGTAATCAGTTGTTCCTAAAACGCTATACATCAAGCGATTGAATGATCCACTTTGACGGATTGAATCATCATGTGAGTTTACCACCTGGAAAGAATAATTCAATTTATTAAATTTCAGATAAATAATTTTATAAGAAATATTATTTTAAACTAACTACATGTTACATTTTAATGAAATCTGAGAGGAAATTAGAGTGACAAAGGGTAATTCTTTATTTTCTTGAAATTTATCAAATTCAATCTAAACTGAAACATATCGCAAAATGGTAATTCTTATTATGGCCAGAAGATGGCTGTTTGATTTTGTAAATGGTAAGGTAGTGCGAACTTTAGTGTGAAGTCGGTTTCGCTTTTCAGTTCATGGAGACTTAAATTAATGCCAGACTGAACTTAAATTTAAAACTTTATTTTATACTTACATTGTACGGCGAGGCACTTGGAACTGACGCTGGGTGTGGTGAGGAAGGTGGTTTCTATAAGAAATACCATTCACATTAGCAAATGTACTCAATACATAAATTTTGTTTCTTTTCAAAATAAAAACCAATTAATGTTAGTAGCAATCGCACTATCAATATTTAGATTCTACTTAAGAATAACAACTACATATGACAGAGAAGAAAAAAAAAACGTAAATTCTGTTTATTTTAAAGACACAACAAAAAAATACACTGCAGGACAGTTTTAGGGACATAAAGATTTTTAACATATACATAGATAGATATAGATATAAATATAAATAAATATAGGCCACTAATCAAACAAACGTCAAATAAAAATAACGACAAACTTCACTTGTCAGTTTTATTTTGTTCAAAGTTGTGTGCTTTTTGTCTTTTGCTTGTTTGTGTTTAAATGCATACATTTACATTATTCAAAAAACAATTTCTCTAAGCACATCGATCTTACCTTTCCCGGAACCATTCTATTTGGATGGAAGACCTTTGGTTGCACTGGATTCGACAATTCAGACGCTCTATCGCCATAGCCGTAGCCTTCCTCTTGGATTGCTTTGTATGTTTCACTTTTTGATGGATCATATTGAAGTGTTTTCTTGTAACTGTCATTTTATTATTTCAATAGTTGTTAGATTTTTGTTTTTTTTTAAATCCAACATTTTTTCAGTTGAAGTCCATAGATCGCATCATCCATCATCAAAAGTTGCGTTTTATTTAACAGTAAAGTTGTTGTTTTGTTGTTGTCGTTGTTATGTGAATCAATTTTTAAATATTATTTTGTTTATTATTTTTTAATTGTTTCAGTATAGATTTTTTGTATTATAAATTGCCAACAAAAATGTGAAGAAAGAGAGAGAGAAAATGTGCACAATATGTTAGAATTGATTTAAGGTTTTTCTTTTCTAAAAAATTAATGTTTAAGTGTTATTTAAAATAAAAATGTTATAAAACGATTGACGATGAAAGAGAAGTAAATTTGTGCAAGTTCAAAATGTCTTGTTTCATAATATATATAAGTATATGCAATATGCATGTATGTTTAAATGAAAGAGAAAAATTAAATTAAAAATTTATAATATAAATCTTGTGCTTGTAAAATTTTCTATAGGAACTTTTTATCACAATTAATATTATTATTATTATTATTTTTTTTTTTTTTTGAAATAATTATCATAAAAACAATAGGTAATATAAAAACTTGATCACAATTTGGTTCAAGGCATAAAATTATAAGCTCACGTAATAAAAGTATAGGTAATTAAATAAATATTTATCTCAAAACTCAAGCCTAGGGTTATTCTTTTTTAACGCTTATTTTCTTTGTTAAATAAATGTGCGTGGCATTAAAGCTTATAAATGTCTTAGAGACTGAGTGTCAAACTGGCATCACGTTGACGCATTTAGTTTCACGAACAATTTATCAATTTATTGTTTTGAATTTTTTGTTGTGACTGTGAGAACAAATGTCAGTTTGATGCCCAATCCTGAAGATTTTTGTTTAGATGTATGTATTCTAATACATAATAATTATTAGTAAAAATTAATATATAAATATGTATGTATGTGTAGTATATGTAAGCTTATTCACAAGGAACTAGTATTCTCGGAGGGTTTTTTTTTAATAGATTTTCTTGTTAATAGTTTGGGATACAAATTTGGTAGATAGGTATGGGAAAACCTTTTGATTTTTCTTTTTTTGTTTAAGTTTTTGATTTTTAAATATATTTTTTTTTTTTTTGATTAAAACGTCTTTCAGTTGTGATGGAAACGATGTTGTTGTTGGCGCTGATTTCGTTGCTCTTGTTCTTGTAGTTGTTTTTGTTTTTGTTGCTCCAGGATTTTATGTTTTTGTTCCAGGAAAGATAGATCGATGAAAATTCTAATATTAATTGTGCAGCAAAATTCTTTTTTCGTTTTTACTTAACTACTTTTAGTTTATAGGTTTAATCAAATTAGTTATAAAAAAAACATCTAATTATCTTCCTCTAGATTAGTAACTTTTTTTTAAGTTTTAATTGAAAATTTTACTTAGCTAAGAAAATATAACTATTATTATTGTTCTCTCGACAGTTGTTGTACGATTCTTTTTAAATTTTTACTTCTCTTGGAAAATTTTACAAGATTTTAATATGATGTGCTTCTAAACAGAAATGCCTTGTTGTATGTTTGAGGCGACAATTGAAATGCAAAACAATAAAAGCATATTTTAAAGTGCAAATAACACAACATAATTATGATAGTGTATAATACACATTTTGCACAAATACGTGAATTAGGATATATGTATATGTATTTTTATGAATTGTGATTTTGACATTGAATGATTTGTCAAAAACAAACTTCATTTCTCACAAGGAGCAACAAAAGCCTAAACAAATACACCAGCTTATTAACAACACACACATTAAAGTAAGTGTTTTATACTAATTGACGCAATTTGCCAATAAATATATTAGTGACATTAAAGTTTACAGATAACGGAGCATTTTGTTTCTGTGTTTTATTTAAAACAATGTAGGCTTACAAATGACCTGAAGAAAGTACATTAAGCCAGTTAAGGTCAGTTCTATAAAAAAAAAAAATTACCGGTTGTCATTGCAATTTGAATGAACTGCTTCTAAACTGAGCCTTAAACCAAACTTAAGTAAAATGAATGACAAACTTAAATTTTATACTCAAATCATACACTCTCCACCAATATTCGACATAAGTCTGTCAAAGTGCAAATAACAAAAAACAAATAAAAGTGTATTACATCGAACAAGATATGATTTAAATAAACAAACAGACCTTAAGATGTCACTTCCCAGATATAAAGGGAACGAAACTAGATGAAGAGTGACATATCGGCTTTTGATTTAAATTGCTCCATTATTTTGAATTCGTAAATTTGTTTACCAGTAGTTATAAGTGATATTCCGATATCTAATATATTAAGCCCAACTTTCAGTATTCAAACATTTGAATATAAACCTTATTGACATAAAAAGCACATCAAATACATTCCAAATACATAACATAGATTAAACCACACACACAATATAAAAGGGATAACATTTTTTTTTCAATAATTTTTTTGACAGTTGAGTGCATGCTATGGAATAAGTTTTATAAGCTGTACTGTGTGTTTAAAATGTTTTTATCTGTCATGTCTCATGTGTCTTGGCTTGGATTTAAAAAAAAGGATGTTTGTGTGTTTATGTTTCTCACATGTGTGATGGCTGTTTTGGGTAAGCATTTTTGCAATCAATTGAAAGTATTTTTAAAGCTTACATTTTCGAATATAACAGAGAAATGATTAATACTTTTAATAAACATTTTCTAAAACAGGATAATGTTTAAGAGAGGAAAAATGTTCCCAAGTTAGATACTTAAGAAAAACGATATTATGGTGCTGATGAGTATTGTTTTTTTTTTTGTTTTGTTTAATATAAAGGAAGAAAAAATAACCGTGAATATGGCGAAAAAATAAAAAAATAAAACTAAGAAAGAAACTACAGTTTGAAGAAAGAAAAAAACTAATATAAAAGCAAAAAAGTTTTTATTTCATTATTTTTACCGGTCAAGCTTTGATGGCAAGGGACGATGTAAAGGACTACACCATTGTCTGTCGCTTATGTTATTATTAAGTTATTTTTCAAAGAAGAATATATATGTAGATATAAATAAATAGTTTTAAGAAAGAAACAAAAATAAATTATTTATATTGTAAATAAATTCATTATTAAAAACATTTTCTCATGATTTAAAAAATATGTATGTTTTTTTTTCTAGCGCTTTTTTTATGTAAAACCGAAATATTTTTTTTTTATTTTACTATTTCTAAGCTCAAGCTTGTAATATATAGCCATACAATATTAGAATACAAAGCTTAAGCTTAAACATACTCTACTAATCTAGTTGAATAAATTTGATTTTCAATTTAATTTTATTATACAAAATTTCTTTTTAACTATACATTGTATATTGTATTAAGCTCAAAAGATTGTTTTTTGTTTTTGGTTTAGCAAAAATAAAATCAAATTGAAACTTACGGAACGGTTTGCCTGATTGTGTTTTCAATATTGTTATCTGAGTACAAGCCAATTGGTGAGTTGAATTGTTTATGAAAGACCTTCAAAGTATATAACACAAATTCCATGAAAAAATGTTCTCTAGTTTTGTATTTACCGATTGTTATTTACCCTGCCGGAGTCGGCGTCCTTGCCCACAACTTTGTGCAACATTGTATCAGCAACACGTTGCTTCATTAAAACATCATTGTAATTGTATTCATGACCGGGTGGGGCACGTACAGCTGGATTTGGGTAGTGTCTCAAGTAGGAGTCTGTTGTTGGAGCATCCTTCTTTACTTTGGCACCGGGCAGAACCAGTGGAGTTGTTCGGTATGGCTGAAAAATGTGAAAAAAGGAAACATATTTAGATTTAAAGAACTCATTTAAAGCAAACATTCTTCGATATTATTTTGTCATTAAGTTTAATTTTATATAAATAACCTTGGACTGAAAAAAAAAACTTATTCAACCCATGTTGTTGTATTCGCGATTTTGCCAAAGCTTTCTATAAATATAAATATAAACTTATTTATTTTCTTCTTTTCAATCGCCCCTCCTTCAATAGGAATATCTTAAAATAGATAATTTTACTCTGTGTCATAAAAAGTCTTTCGTATATTTCGTATCAAATTTAAATTAATTATTTTTCTTTACATTCACGGATTTATGTACATACATATTTCAAGATAATAGAAATATGTGTTCAATGTAATTAAAACTAATTATTTGCTTGAATAAATTTTAATATTCAGATGAAAAAAATTCAAACATTCTTATAGATATGTTTTTGTTTCAATTCCAAAATATTCATATACGATGTAGGTGGTATGTTTTCCATTTTGGTTATTTTTGGATGTTTATATAGGTATGTTATTTGAGTTTTCAGAAACATTTGGCACAAATATTTTCAGTTTGGGATTTTGGAATAGCTCAGAAGGTCTGTGTGTTTTTGTTAAGGAATTTCAATACATAAATATTGTATAGTTTTTGTTTGCTTGTATAAAATTTTGACGTGGTTTAAGCAAAATTAATAGTTTAAGTATACGTACTTAATCTTTTGTTCTGTTTTTTAATATAAAATAAATAAATATTAGAACGTATTTATCATGATCATCAGTAAAGAATTTCCATGTAAAATCCAAAAATAAATTCAATACCAAGGCTATAAAACCAAAACGACTACAAAAATAAAATTTTAACTAACTTTAATTTAAATTAATTCCTATTTACAGATCAAATATTTAATAAAGATTATGTAGCAGGAATAAGGTTTTTTTAAAATTTGAAATAATTGTTAAGGTTTCACACGTATGTAGGTTATTTAAGTTAATTTAATATTAATAAAATAAAAATACTACATTATAAATTTAATAATTAAGAAACAAATAAATAATCGTGAATGTGTTTACTACCTTACATTGTGCTCAGTTAAATTACGGCACTACCCTACCGACTTAAAAAACATTCACATTCCTTCTTTTCTTGAACGTGCCCATTGTCAAAAACATATGTGCTGGCTAGCAAAGCAGCTGCACTGTGAAATGCAGCCATTTCCAAAATCAGCATAAAAGAAGTTACCAAGTCAAGATTCCCTTCATACTTCGCGCCTAAATTAACATAAATCCATCAATTTTATTTATAAAAAATACAAAATAACTTTTATTTAATAATAAAACAATGTCCACCACAGTTCGCAGATCAACAAGACTGAGTAGTGTAAGTAGAACACCAACCAAACCGGACAGCAACAAGTGGCGGACAAGGAAGCAAATTACAAGCCTCGGCAGCAGCGACGACGACGAGGAAATTGAAAATCGTAACATGAATTTAACTCCAAAATCTCCCAAAACACCAAAATCAAAATCCAGACCCGGGCCTAAGTCCAAGCGAAAAGTTGTTGAGGAATCCGACAGCGAAGAATACTCGACAGATGATGGTTCAAGAAACGCAGGTGTTTCGCCTCCAAAGCAAAGCCGACTACAAAGAACATCCAAAGACGATTTACTCAGTCCGTCGAGACTTCTCGATCGGTTGAGCATTGATGATGACAAGGCTGAGGAAAAACAGAGGCAACTTGAAGAAGCGAAACGAAACAAATTCCAAAATGCACGACGTGTGCTTAATAGTGCGGAAACAAATTTTCTGCCTGGACGTGAAAAAGAACTTGAGGAACTGAGAGAATTCCTTTTGGAACACATGGATGGCAAGAAGTCAGGTAGCTTGTACGTCTCTGGCCAACCTGGAACAGGCAAAACCGCTTGTCTATCGAAACTACTGAAGTCTGAAGAGTTCGCTAAGAAATTCGTAAAAGTCTACATTAACTGCACTTCGATCTCGACAATAGGCAGCATTTACAAGAAAATCTGTACAGAGCTCAAACTCAAGGTGGCAGGAAGAACAGAAAAAGACCACCTAGCTGCTGTGCGAAAACACTTGACGTCTGATCACAAGGTGATTCTTATGGTTCTAGATGAGATCGACCAGCTGTGCGGCCAAAAGCAATCGGTCCTCTACACCATCTTCGAGTGGCCTTCCATTGTGAACTCAAAAATCATTCTCATCGGCATTGCCAACAGCCTGGATCTGACGGATCGAATGCTGATGCGACTCAATGCCAAGTGCGAGCTCAAGCCACGATTGATGCACTTCTCTCCCTACACGAAGCAGCAAATAGTAGACATATTCAAATCACGCCTAGAAGAAGCCAATGTTCTCGACATCTTCCCTCCTGTGACCATTCAGTTACTAGCTGCCAAAGTGTCGGCCATAAGTGGCGATGTCCGTCGAGCCCTGGATATTGGGCGTCGTGTGGTTGAAATAGCCGAGCAGCAGAAGAAGACCGGAGGAGCACTCAACCTTTCTGAGTTCGGAATCGAAGCTCGACCCGAACAAGAGCAAAAACCAGTTCAGGTGACTCAAGTTATGAGCGTGCTAAATAAAGTCTATGGCGCATCGCAAAATCTTAATGACGACATCGAAGAGTCCTTTCCTCTTCAACAGAAAATCATCCTCTGCTGTCTGATGCTGATGTTGAAGAAAGAGAAAAATAAGGATATCACGATTGGACGCCTCCATGATGTGTACAAACGAGTGTGTTCCAAAAGAAACATCCTCGCTGTTGACCAGGCTGAGTTTGCAGGATGTGCCGATCTTGTCGAGACCCGTGGAATCATTCGAGTCCTTCGCCGCAAAGAACCCCGACTTAACAAGGTCCAACTGCAATGGGACGAGGAGGAGGTTAATGCAGCTCTCCAGGACAAACAACTAATAGCGTCTATTTTAAATGATTCTTCCTGTTTGGGACGATAATATACATACTTTAGGAAATAGGGAAAATAAAGTTAAACGTATTTTTTTAATTCAAAGGAAAATGTTTGTTCTTATTTTTTGGCTAAATGGTCAGTGGCCACGGCTCACGTGTCGGGCATATAGATTAAGGTCGTTTCTAATCTTGGCGTTTTGTTTGTCGCCTTGAAAAGCTTTTCTTGACTAAGGCAAATCGCATGGATTATGATAGCTTTTGTTTCTTCGTCCCGCGCCGATCCGATGCTGATGGGTGTTTAAATATAGTTTTGATCATTGTTTGTTTGTTTCGGATTCTAGCAGCAACAGCTGCAGATCGTCATGTTTTTGTAGAAGCAACAAATAAACAACAATCGTTTGTGCGCTGTTGATGGGCGCCTATCCAAATTTGTGGAGGTGAGGACATACATAAGAAAAGTTCTCACTTTTATTTGGCTCTAAATTGTTCTCCGATTTGGCTGGTAAGAATTTTAAAAATAAAGATTTTTTTTAATGATCTTAAGAATAATTAATTGAATTGTAAACGGATAAGAATCGTATTGTTACGAATTTAAGAACAAAGACGAACAATTGTTGTAAACAAGAAAATGTACATAATATATGCACATGGACATACATACATATGTACTTATGTATTAGTAAGAACAATATGTAGATTATGATGCAAATCGTTGCTAAGCAATTTTTCGTTATTAATTAGAACCGTAGGAAAGCTCAACACTAAAAATGATGATGCTAAAAATTGTTTTCTTTAACTTTATACAACATCTTAAAGGTATCCTTTCTTTTAAGAAATCATATATACCAAATAATATATAAACCATTTTCAGAAACAACGTCTAAAGCTAAGTAAGACAACATAAGTTTTTTTGAATAAATTTAAATGAATAACAAACATATTAGTGCATGTATTGTTTATTCTGTAGCGTTTTTAAATAATAAAAAACAATATTGATTTTTTTCCTGATCTGAAAAAATTATTTTATTAGAAGAGTTATATCAGAATCAAAATATCAATACATTCTTCACCAAAACGCTTTCAAAATATGTGGTTAGTTCCTAATTATGGTTACGGGTATATTACAAGTTACATGTGTTTTAAAATAGAAAGGAATTATTAGCATTCTAGGAATTTGCTAATCATTCATTCAATCATTTAAGATTTAATTTAATTTTAAGCTGTATACATCTACATGTTCAAAGTAACGAATATTACGTATACGCCTAAGTAAACCAGTGAAATGTTCTTATCTCTCATTTCGATTAATAGTTGATTGAGAGATATAATGTTAGCAAAACTGCTAAATAATACAAAATAATAACATTTTCTTTTAGCTTTTATTACTACTACCACTTACTATTAAGATTGATGCCATTTGAAAATGAGGATTCAAAACGTAACTGAATTTAAGATTTGTATTATACACAAAGGTCTCGAAAGAGTGTTCAAATCATCAAAATTTTCTAGTGATTGAGCTGATTCCTATTTTTTGAGTGCCTCGAAATGGCCAAAAGTAGTTTACATTCAGAATTTTAATCTGTAATTTTCAAACAATTTGAGTGAAGGAGTCGCTTCGAATATCTCTTCAATTTCAAAAAAATTTCCGTAACTATAATATAAAAATAACTCATTTTTAAGTTAAGTTCTTTTATAAGTTTAAAGTTTCAATAAGAAAGACTGACTCAATCAGTGCTTGTGCTTAGGGATCTTGTTTTGAATGAAAAGTTGTTTAACAAAGTCAAACGATGAGATCATCGGTTTTCTCTTTGAAGGTTTCTTAATTATTGCATATATGTATGTATAAATAATTTCTTGATCAATTATGATCCTTCAAATCTCCTATAAATATCACGAATCAAAGAAATTCTCCTTGTGGACTAACATTAATAATTTTGGTCTCATTCCATCATCCCACGCCCAATGGACACACCAACAATCTGCAATTTATAGTCCTTTGACATTTTCAATTAAATTTCCTCTCTAAACACATTTTTGAAACAAAATTTCTCTTCGTCTTTGCAACCGCCATCATCGGCACCATACCACACCGGACCGGACCATATCAATGTCACTGCGATGTTTCCTTTCATTAGCATTTAAATAAAGACGTTTTCATAAATCACCGAGTATTTTCGGCTCGGTATGTGAAAATTTGAAAATGTGAAAATGTGAACATTAAAATTAATTTTCATCTCTCGTCCACCCGCCACGATCGTTGCGCATTCTGCTGTTCTGATGGTGTGTGGTGGTTTGAGATGAATATTCATTTTTTTTGTCTGTCTTAATTTTCTGCGCCATCCCTCGCTTCAATAAAAATAAAATGAATTATCGTATAACGTAAACTTATTAGGTTTCACTAAATACCTACCAACTTTGATCATGCGCATGAGATGGGGCAGAAAATAAAAACAATAACGAATGAACGAAGTTGTCCGAACAAATTGGAACAATTTGTAAATTAGTCATCTATGGTTCTTTATTTTATTTTTGTATATCTATCTATTTTTCGATTTTTCAAAAAAAAAAAAAAAAAAACGAATTAAACATCACTGTTTGTCCAATACACACGTCAGAGTAACACAGGCAAAGAATAAGACGTTATATAAAAAAAATGTTATATAAACATTGTTTCCACAATTTGGCATGGGTATTTCGAGAACCACTTTATCGATTTTAATTAAACATTATCGATTTTAGTATAGTACATGTTGTTGTATTTTATGTAAGTAGGTTATAATCCTTACTTGATATTGGATGGCTTCATTGAAGTCTGGAGTATCTCTGTAGTAGTGAGGGGTTCCATTTTTGAATTGAACGTATTCCATTTTTAATGTGTTTTGTTTATTTTATAATTTCTCTTTGATCAAAAACGTCCTTAAATTGAATTTGAGAAGAAAAAAATTACACTTAAAATCAATTGCACCTTTCAAAAAGAAATACAATTTGAAAATTAAAAAAAATCACAAAAAATTGCACAATTTTTTTTTTCAGTTAAATTTTAAACCTACAAATTAAATCGTTTTTTGTTGATTAATTGTTTTTGTTTTTTGAAATTTCGACAAATTTCACTTCTTTCGACAATATTCACTAAAAGATGATGTTAATTATACAATTTTCCGAAAGCAACTGAATATTAAAACGAACATCAAAATGTTTTGCTTGTTGTTTCGAGAAGCAAAAAATATACCTACTTTTCCCGTTGTATATTAGGCAAACAAAATATATGTGAAAAATCAGTTTTTATTACTAAATTATATAGACGTTTGGGGGTGGGCATGACGCCGGGCCGAGGGGGTATTGGAACATATCACCTTCCAACAACCTACACCAATAGCGAAAAATATTTATCGAAGCTTTTACATAGAAATAAGTTTAATGGTGATCTTTATGTACCGATGGCTTAGGAAACTTAGACAAACAAACACATCCAACCCCCCGCCTCCTCTCGCCCACTCCGACCATCAGGAGGAAAAACATTGTGAATCTGTGTGAGTGCGAAAGATTGTTTGTATCGGTAGATATTTTGGAAAATATTATTCGCCTTTAGCACTAAATTCCTCCAATGAAAAATTGAACTGAAAAAACAATTATAGTGATCTTGAGGGATAATTGAATTGAATGCCAACTGAAAATAGATTCGAAATAACTGCGTAAGTCAGTGTCCCGCTGCTGGTTAAAATTGGAATTTTGTACTTGGCCCTTCGAATAATTACATTTTCATGGTCAAAATATTTGGCTGGTGAGAATTTAAAAAAAAATTTAAAAAGACTGTTCTTACTGCTATCAAGGCTAAGAAAAAACGAAATACTTTGAACTCATTTTTGTTGTTGAAAACGGTGTTTTTGAATTTGAAAAAAAAAAAAGAAAATAAATAAAATTAATAAGAAAAACAACACACTTGAACGGAAGCTATTAGTGGCTGTGCGTGGGGACACTTCATAAAACTGTGGAAGCCACTTTTCGCACATAGGCGAGAGTCGAAATTGTGGGCATTGTGCGGCGGTGGAGGAGGCAGCTAGGCAGTGTGTGTCGTACTCTGTCTGCTCGGCACGATGTCGACGCTAAGCGCTACAAAATTTGGCCAAAAGGTAAATATAAAACACCTTGATTTTATTTTAGTTTTCATTTAATGTGCGAGGTATCCTTGATTTTCAAATTTGACGAATGACAGTATTCATGTTTAGGTCAGTCGCATTTGAATAAAATGTTTAACTCTTTGCTTTGTCCGCCCTTGACCGAGTATTTTTTTAATTTTTTATATCGAAAGAAAGATGAATCGGTGCAAAAGTGTTTTACATGCGCTGATTTTTATATTTTGTATTTAGTTTCAACTCAATTATTAATGATGATTAAATCAGTTGAAATGAAATTAGTCTCTCAGAGTAATCATATTTTTCTTTTTTGTACAAGCATAATAATATTTTGTAAATATTTAGGTCAAATAATTTTAAAGCTGCCATAATTTTATGATGGCTACAATTTTTTTTTCAATTTAATTGAATTTTTACTTTATTTTTGAAAACATTTGATTGAAATATGAATAATTAAAAAAAAACAACAATTTACAATATTTTAAGCTTTTAGTGATTTTCGTAAATTTGAAGAAATATTTTTTTTTTATAAAATACTCATAAAATATTTTCCAAAAAGATTGAATGACTATCCATAAAGATAAAAAGAAAAACCAATTACATAAATGAACTTAGTTGGTACAAAGCATTGTTTATAGTTTTCTTTTAAAGAAATAAATAATATAATAACATGAATTATTTTAAAAATTAAAGAAGGGCAAATATTTTGTTTTTTTAAAAAAGATTATGTTACATATTTTTTTAAGAAGAAGTTCGAAAACAGAACTTGTGTACTAAAATTAATGGGTGTTAAAGGTACTAGCGAAAGTGATTATAGATAGTTATGTACATTGTACAATCTGCTAAAATGACAATAAATTTATAGTAAAATTTTTCATTTAAAAAGCGATAATAAGGAGTGAAATCACTTTAAATGCATTTAGATTTAAAAAATTGTTAAAACACACGTCTCGTTGAGCGCTAAAAACTCCGCCGAATGTTACCCAAAAATAGTTTTTTTTTAATAACTTGAATTTGACAAATATCTGATTGTGAATATGTACTTGGACATGTCTGAAGTTACAAAAATGTCGCCAAACCTTTCGACAGATGTCACCAGGAAAGCTTAGCTATTTTCTTAGTTTTCAAGATTTTGGAAAAGCATTTAAAACGTGTCTTAAAAGAAGGTTTTTGAACTTCATATTGAGAGCGGAAACATTGGATCTTCACATAATAAAATTCTATTGAAAAACTAACTCTTCAGTAAGTTTTTTTTGTCATGACTCATGATTATGTCTAAAATTTTTCTTTTTAAAGTAAAAAGTCTGCTATTCATATTTATTCAATATATGGTAGAAAAAATATAATATTTTTGTTCTAAAAATGTGATTTATTATGAGTTATGGCTAATGACAAATTAACAACATGACAAATGATCTTAGAGGTTAATAATTTCTGCCTCTCATTTGAAATCGATTAACTGTGAGCCTTTATTTGTCTTTTGTTATAGGAATATGTTTTGCTTATTGAGGTGACTCATTCTATTATTGTTGATAACAAAAATGGAATCTTACACATACATACACGTTTAAGGATATGCCTAGATAAAAACATCAATTTCCTTTACAGGGTGTATAGGAGATACTTGAACAAATGTCAAAATGTTTCTGACATTTAATAACTAAAGGTCTCTTAGGGCAAAACCCTTAACACTTTTAAACCATTTCTGTATTAAATATACTTCCTAATTACTCATTTTAAATTTTATTATTTAACATTTCAACAAATGAAATACAACTAACATGAAAAAACACTACACACATTATGTATACAAGTACACATGAAACGAAAAAGTGAAACTATAATTCAAATTAAAAGTTTGAAAACATATTCCAGGACGAAATATATTCAAACCAAAATAATTATATTTTTATTTTTCATTCAAGAAATAATATGCACAACTATACGTATTTTCAAAAAACAAAAAAAAGCATATCTCGTTTATGTGAACATAATTTATGTTAATTTAAAATTCAGTCAGTATTCCTCCGAATTCGAATTTTTGATCAAGACCATAATGCGTGTGAATAAATCAGCGTTAATTCTGTTATATGTAATTTGCGTTAGCCAATTTGGTATGGATTCTACGAATTTATGCCTGTAAAAAAAATTAAGTTTATGTACATGAGACATTACATTTGTTGTTTGTTTTTATTTTGAAGACTCACAAATTGTACGAAACAGGTATTTAACATTATCGATACAAATATAAATGTACATAATGATATGAAAATACATTTAAACAAAAATATTGATATAGACGTAAAAACATAAATTGTTTAGAAATTCTATTCCAAAAAACACCTAAATTGATTTTTAAAATGAATGGTTTGCTTTTTTGTCAATTTTGAATTTTACTTTTATAAAAAATGGTTACAATAACATTAGTCCAATAAGCTAAAGGTACATTAACCCAAATGTTGAAATAAACGTCATAAAGCTTAAATTTTGTAAGCTTTAATAATAAAGAGTGGATTTTAATTTAATCTAATATATTTAAAAATTGTTATTTTTGACTGCTTGAAAAAATCTATTTTTCTGGTAATCTTCACATAACTGTTAAGATACTTACAAGTTTTGAAAATTTTATATTCATTATATATAGTGCCTATTTCTATAAAGCGTTTCCTAACTAGTGTTTGCACTCATTTTCAAAAGGAGTGAAAATGAATATTAATTGATTAAAAAATAAAAACACTTTCGAGAAAATGTATAGCATCACAATATTATTGATTCGAATACAATTTGAATATAGTGTTAAATATAGAACATAGGGTGGTGTTTAAAAAAGCACCCACTTTAATTTTGTGCTTATGGGCAGTTTTCTAGCAATACAAATATTCTGTTGTTTCTCGATTCAAAACATACAACTGGGAGATTGTAGCAAATACTTTCGTCGAAAAATATGCAATATATTTTTTTTTAAATTAATATACCGTTATAATTTTGAAACTGGACCCACATACAGTTTGGTTATTATCAATCGCTTACCTGGTTTACAATAGCTGCTTGTTCCTCTTTAACTTCCTGTTGATGGTCTCTAGTTGGCATCGGACTAAATCTTTGTGATGCTGACGAATCTGGGCGATATGGTGGAACATATCCGCCAGATTCGTTCAAATTTGGAAATACTGTATGCGGCAGAGTGTTCACTGGTGAATGCATTGCCCTATCATATTGACCTGGTCCTGGCAGAAATGGTGATGGTCCTCTAAAAACATATGTACATACGTAAATACAAATATTTCGCGTATTTTTTTTTTTTTTTTTTTGTGTTACCTATGAGGAGTATTTCCGGTGTTGACAGGACTTACTGGTGGGATGGTTGATGAGCACCTTGAAGATTCATTACTCAAGCCCTGTGTGTAGGCAATTTTGCTGTCCCTGGAAGCAGAATTGAAATGGATCAAGGTGAAATACAAATCGCACGAAATTCAAAAATTCTTACCTTGACACCACTATTCTGATTTCATTTCCGGCTGTGCGAAAGAGCATTTGGGCATCTGAGTGACGTATATCGCGTGAATCATACTCCCCAATTTTAGTGACAATATCACCTCGAAGAACTTCTCCATATGCTGGACTGCCTAATTGAACCTATACAACAAAGAAATATAAGTATATTTTTACATCTGTATGTGTACAAATATGTCAAAAGAGAATTCCTTAGGACATGTCGGAAATGTCGAAAATCTTACACTATTTAAATATGGTAATTTAATGTGTCATATTTTAATGCCAAAATAATAATAAGGTGAGGAAAAAATTACATTGCATTTTTTTTTTAATGTGTGGTATTTTTCAAGAGTTTTAAAATTTTTCTTCCAAAAATAAAACTCGCAGTTTTTATAAAAGTGCCAACAGCTCAAAATGGTTCGTGGCCAATTAAAATTTATTTCAGTTGGATTTTTCTTTTTCCTTCACAAATAAATATAAATAGATGCATTAGCATCTGGAATTGTATGTATATCAGGTTGGCATATTGATTGTCAAAATAAAAACCACTGACGTAGGCGTGGCAATGCTAAAATCTTATGGAGAGTTAATTAATTTATTTTAAAATGTTTTCACGTCATTGTAAGATTCTTGGTGAGGACGGACTGTGAATGATATATTAAGAAGAATGAAATGAACCTATTTCCTCTTGATATAATCTAACATGGACGTCAAAATCATATGCCAAATATGTTCATGAGAAAGGATTTATCAAACTCACAAGATTAAGAGTTTTAAGATTCACTAGAATCGTTTAGTAAACTTTGGCTTAACTATACTCTTAGACTGTAAAAGTGTGCTTACATATGTAAATGTTTATTAACCAGTTCAAATCAGTTTGGACATTTGTTTCTCTTACATTTTTTGTTTTTTTCGACATTCATAAATTAGACAGTACTGTCATTTAAATAATGAATAATTAATTAACAAAACTATGGACATGTTCATTTTAATTAGTTTATTTTTTTTAAATCCTTTATGACAAACAAATAAAATTAATAGAAACTGGTATAGTTAAAAAACATTTTCAGTAAGTTTTAAGATTTGGATAAATTGTGTAAGATAATATATTATTAGCTTAATATTGCCTCATTTCTTCGTTGACATCCCAGTAATCCATCGGTTGAGGGAGTTTTTGGCTACTTTCAATTCAAATTTAATACATTTGAACGGAACTTTTCAGTTCTTTAAACTATATTACATTGGGGCAACCAAAATAAGTACCTTAATTTTGACCAGCTTAACTGGCTCAAAAATATTTTTTTCAAGCTCTCCCTGGCAAGCTAATCTTTTGTTTTTTAAACATAAGGTTATCCTGAATCTACACTAAAAGAGAATCTAAGTTTGTTGAACTTTTTGGAAACTGAGAACTTGAGTAAACATAAGGTCATCAAAAAAGCAAAAACTACCTTCCATTGTACCAGTGCTGTCGACAGCAAAATTCACAATGGTACTTGATACAAACCTTAAGTCGATAACTCAGTTTTTTGTACGGAAATATTTGACTGGTTTGACTTTAATTTTTAGAATAATTCTAGTACCAAAAGATTTTATTACATTTTATATTTATAAAACAAAGAAAAGTTTTTTCAAAAAACAAATTTTTGAAATATATTTTTTCTTAAGACAATTATTGTTTTTGAATGATAATAATTATGGTTATAAAGATGACATTAGTAAAGTGCTCTGTAACTTGTGAACTGTTAGGTAAAAGTGGGCAACGCAATTCGGAATCAAATATTGCAGTTTGACACTTAATTTGATACTTAGTAAGCAACTTTACAGTATTCTGTCAACCTGAGATTTTTTACATTCCCCCTTTTTTAATCAGTTTAAAAATATAAAATTAAACAAGCTACTTAGAAAATGTTTAAATGCAACACATTCTTCATTGTTATTCTTACGACGAAAGAAATATTATAAACTCATCATTGTCTGTCACTGTCATATTTTATGCAAGTTTTTCACTTTTACTTTTCATCACAGTACAATTAAAATCATAAATAAAAATGCAATATTGTTCAATAAAAACTATATATAAAATCCTTTTGACATTAATACAATTTATGGGATAGTGACAATAAACAATGCGCAATTTTAACGATAAAAATAAATTCTCTTGATAAATTTGTTTCTAAAAATATAACCAAATGTATTAATTGTACTCTATACTTTTATGTATATGTATATAAATAAAAAATAGCTTCCTTAAGCTGTAACAAGAACACATGCTGGTAATACTTCAAAAATGATTCATTTGCATGGCACCGTTTCGGGCAGGTGAAAATTACCCAATGTTAAAAATAAATCATCCCAAATCGATTAATGAATTTTTCAAAAACAAATGTCAAGGGCATTTTCTAATTTAAATAACAAAGATCTAACAAAACAAAACAGGAAAAGGTTACGAGATCGAGATTTTTTTGTTTTTATAGTAAGATTTTGTGTTTTGGAATTTTGTGTAACGAAAATGCGATTGATGGTTCTACGCTTACTTTAAAGCAATAAGCAAATGAAATATTTTTTTTTTTTAAATAACTAAGAAAAATATTTTTTGGTTATTAGCAAGAATATTCTTCTTGCTGAAAGGAATATATGAAAAGTCATTAATTTTTTCTTAAAAAAATAAAAAAAACATAAAAACATAGTCTATTTTCACTCAAGTTCAGGAATACTCGTACGTCTATTTCTTAAACTTCAAAATTAATTCGAAAATATAAAAAATAATTCGTAAGTTATACCTTGACCACACGCACATGTGTTTCTGTCAAAATAATGGACACGGACAGCCTTAACGCATATGTTGTGCCGCAGCCGTAGCTGTCTCCGAGTCAATTATTGACATACATAAATCTGACTAATTGCAAAGAGGAGCATATGGGTGCGTGTGGATTTTTTGTTTGGTCTTTGATATCATCTATTAGTAGGTACTCGTAGGTACGAAAAATACCCTCTCTGCATCATACTCGTAGCTTTGAGGGGGACCTTCATTTTTTCGCCAACTAGGCCATGGATCAGGGCATACCAAGCGAAATAATTAAAATTATTTCATTACACATAAAACAACACATTTCGAGCGAATGCATGTGTACGAGTATCTCAGTATCTCAATATCTCGGTTTTTCGGTCTCAGTCTGTTTGTGAAATGTGTAAACAAAACTCACACCCCTTGTCGGTCGGTCGGTCGGTTTCGAAAAGGCCCATGATACGAGTACATGGCCCATCGATCGCTTAACAGACTTCGTGCTTTACCGGAAATAGACATTGATTGCTATAGATCGCTTGTTATTTGCAACAGCAAAATGTTTTGCAGATACTTGTAATTTCAAGAAACGGCGGCGCGCAAAAACATTTAAATTCGGTGCCAGGAAAAAAACTAAAACAATGGGATCGAGAAAACTTGGCACCGAGCTCTTAAGTGGCTATGTGGCTGCATGAAACACAATTAAATCCACTTTAATGAAAAATCGAATCGAGGAAAAACATTGTCACTTTTCTGTTGCGAAATAATAAATTGCCTTTCAGTCTGTGCAATTGAACTCAAAATCGTATATCAGATTACAATAATTAGTATATTGAAGATTGATTTACTTTGGTTATGATGAGTGGAGTATCCAGATCGCTCCCGCCCACCAAACGAATACCCCATGGAGTGTCGGGTGCATCGCGTCGAAGAATTACCACGAATTCATGCAACTTGGGGCTCATTTTTTGACTGCCCGTTTATTATCCTTCGCGCACTGTCACACGAAAAGCTCAAATTAATCGATAGATAGATAAACCGAAAGTTCCAATTCGAATTCGAAGTTGTATGTAATTGTTGAAATTATTGCACCAGGATTTTTTTTTATTTTCTTACAGTACTCGTACTCGTATAGCTTTCTTATGGGCGGCACTTTTCGATTTTAACGATTTGTTCGAACTGAATGCTGCTGAAATACTAAATTTAAATCTACAACAAGCAATGGTTCTGAAGTTCTGATACGATGTTCAGATTTGTTGTTGTTTTGTTTATTTTTTAGTTTTTTTTTTTTTGGCTTTTTGCAACGTCCACACTGTTGCTTCTCATTTTGTGTTCCCCGAAAATTTGTTCTTCGTTCTTTAGATGGCGATGGCGGTGATGGCGGCGATGGTGCTGATTTTGTCATCCTTTTTCATTGCCGAATAGAAGTGTTTCTTTTGTTTTTCGAAATATGCAATTATAACGGGAGAGAGCGTGTAAAGTCCTTAATGTTTTATTTCGGTATACAATCAATCAATTGACTAATTTGTTCGTGAATTCTTTATGAGACATAATGCATTGGTCTACATTTAGTTGTCATCATTTGATGACCCTCTACTGTAATTGTGTTTTATTATTATATACAACTATTGCCAATTTGTTTACGATGAAAGCAAGATACAAGGATGCCAGCTGATTGACGAGAACTCTCATTAGGTTGGTTGTTGTTCATTTATAAACAATGAAATTATTGTAAAAAAAAAAAAAAAAAAAATAATAAACTTTCGATCTTCTTCAATTTTAAATAAAATGTTTAGTTTATATAGAATCGACCGCTTCCTTCCGATTGTTATAGGTACATTAAAAATCTGTTTCAGTTTATTAATTTTTTATTAACTAAGATCAAATAGAATGATATCATTCGTTCATAACACATTATCCATGGATTTGGCAAGAGTTTGTATAATAAAATGCTATGTAGTGTAGTAATATTTATGTTTAAGTATCTATTTTAATATAAGAAAATATTACTTTAAAATTGTAATAAAATCGTGTTTTTTTTTTAATTTTTAAGTGCGGGTTTATCAACTTAATAAGCTTAGATTTAAACTTGAATTTAAAATCGGTTTTAGTTGAAACATGAGGATGAGGATGTTAGTCCGCGAATGAGCTGTGGAGCAATCATCATATATCAACTTCAGTTTAGAGGTTCATTTCTAGATACACGAAAACGTCAACACGCAAGACTTTTTAAGCCGCTTTAAACAAAACATGACAAACAGACACGGTCACAGACAACTACGAACAAGATTTCAACTATAAATCAATAATAATTTTAATATTGAGTTAGAAGATTTCAATTGATTTCTGTCACAAGAAACTGAATTGAACTCATATTTGAAATGGACGACTTCCGGTAAGATAACCAAAATGTGTGGACAAAGAAAGTTTAACATTTTTTCGAATCCATAATATTTTCTATGAATGAAATATGAATATTTTCCCAAAGAATATTGTATTTCTGATGCATTGAAAATAACATCACTTTATAAAAATACCACAATGATAAGTCTCCAAATAAACTATAATTTATCATATCAATGTGTTATTAAATGGGAACGCGCACAATTTGTCAAAACATTTTCGAACTCTAACAAATTCAGGTCATTTACACTGATGAGCTCTATAAACATTATATTCGTACGTTAAACATAAAGATGTATATTATAATAATCACACATGTTGCATATAAATTAAAAATTTTATTACATACAAATGTAGATGTAAGTCCTGCGTAGATAATAATTGATGACACTTAATAAATATTTATATAGTAAACACGAGTAGTGACTGGTGTATACGAGTACCTCATCAATAAAATGGACCCGTTTTTTGGTGTGTCGCTTCATTGGAAGACATCCCCATGTATGCGGGGGTGGTTTCAGAATATTGTCCTGCTTATGTCCACCATTACATGAAGAAAACTTGGTCCAAAAGGGCGGACGGCTATACGATACTGACGACATCTTTTGATGTTTTTTTTTTTGGTTATTAATCTAACAAAACACCACACCAAAACATTACTATTTAATTAAATAAAAGAAATATTGAAAAAGATTAATAGCACAAGGTGAATCACGCACTAACGGTTACGCGCACACGACCCAACGCCACGGCACAAAACTCGTATGCCTATGGTTCAATGAAAAACGCATAGACTTTCGTTTAAGTTTATGATCGCTTTGCAAAGAAGTCTACGAAACGGCGAAACGGCTTTTCGTTTTCAGGAGCAGGACGGACCATACTATTTTACGTTATTCAATATTTTTGTGCCTATGCTATACACATGAAAGCGAAATCGTCAGGAGGAGGCACGCCAAGAGAAAAAAAAAAAAAAGAAAATGTAAGCGAAATGGAAATCTCAAGTAAAATTTATAAAAGTCGAAGCAAGACAGCATAGCATTTATACATTCAAGACTCAACAGCACTGAGAATTTTAATTTAATTTTAGATTCCTCCACTGACGTTCTTCAAGTGAAATCAGATAAAAGTTTGTAAAATAAAATTAAAAATGAAATACATTGCAATGGTGTATCGTCAAGATATTTCAATTTCCATTCGGCTTTTTGAAAACAAATTACCAAAGATACATGTTTTTATGTGTATTTATTTGTTTAGGTTTGTGAGGAAAGAATATAATACTCTATTCGGTCAGTTTCGAAAGACCCTGAACAGAAATAATAACTATATGAGATTATACATCCAAAAAAAGCAATAAAATTTACTTTCTTTTTCATGTAAATTCAAATAAACATTAATATATTATACATATGTATGTAAATGTAATGTAGTTTAGGTGAATTCTGGAAATAATATTTCTGTTGCACAAAAAATGTTTAGAAAAACGACATTAACGGCTAGTTCAAAGTCGTTATTAGCTGTCAAAAAAGTTCAGTTATTACAACAAATAAATATTTTTATTAAAGTCGAAATTGTGTTTCAGAGGCCTAGTTAAACAAACAATTATAAGAACCTCTGCATCGCTTCTTTACCTCTTTTTACCCATTAAGTAATGATGAGACACATATAAACACCGTTGATTTTGCAGCGATTGTTACTTACTAAAACTAAATATAAATAATACTTATTACTGCATAAATCTATATTTTATAAAAATGCACATAAATTTTCTTCGAATAATATGAAATTACCGAAAAAATATTTCTTTTTATTTTTAACCTACCTACTTAGTTGTCAAAAATAACAAAAACATTTACCTACTTTGCACTTTGACATTTCAAATCCTACAAATCATATCTAGCGGAGATTACTTGAAAAATTCTTGCAAATTAAAACTTTTTAACTCTCCAACATGTTGATATTTAGAAACGATGATGTTAGAATTTCATACACATAATTAATAAATTGTATCATTGAAAGGAACGGCAATAATAAATTAATCATTATAAAGTGTTAGGTGTGTTTAGAAAAAGACAGACTACTATTATACTTTATTATAACTTATTTGAATTAGAGTCCTTAAAAAGATTTGGATCATAAAATATTTTTGCAAAATTGTTTGTTCTATGGCCCTAAAACTGCATATCCGTTTGGCCGGAAAATACGGAACAGTTTATTTGGATTTAATTTAAAACTACACAAACGTCAACGGAAACCGAAGCACAATACTTCTCAAACGGTTGTTCGGAAACTTTCTCCTAATTCCGAATTCCCAATCAGCCAATGACAGTCAGCTGCTTTCCATCAAAAATAATATTTGTGTTTTTCGAGTCGTAGCGTAACTCACAAATCAACAAAACACAAAAGACGACCAAGAAACTTAACAAATGTCCATTTTTAAAGCAAGGTACATAAATTATACAATTTCACTTATCTAATCGAAAATCATTGCAAAAATGAAATTATCTCACCTTTTCCAGAGTCAAAGAATTTGAAGATGCACTCTCACAAGACGAATTGGATATGAGAAATCTGCGGAATTTATGCTTTCATGGCAAGTAACATCAATTAAACAAATAGTTAAGTATCACTTGTAACATAGGGGTGTGTATTTTGTCAATTGTCGTCAATATGCAGGTATTCCCGATGTAAATGGCTTTAGAGCACTATGTTGGAAACTTCTTCTGGGTTATTTAGGACCATCCAAATGCTCGTGGACATCTACATTGGCAAAGAAACGAGCTCTCTATAGGCAATTTATCGATGAGTTAGTAGTTCCACCGGGTTTAATAAAAGTGAACGAATGCCATGACCATCCGCTAAGTGAAGGCCCCGAGTCGGCTTGGAATACATTTTTCAATGACAACGAATTTTTACTGCAAATCGACAAAGACGTCCGTCGACTTTGTCCAGACATATCATTTTTCCAACAACCAACCGACTATCCATGTGAAATTGTTGTGAATAGTAAAGGGGAACGAAGACTTCACCAGCGAGTGGTTCCATCGGTATTAAATTCGGCAAACGTTGAACGCAAAGGGCTTGGCATGACAAAGGTAAGAAATTAAGTTTTATGGAAACTGTAAAAAATAAGCTTTAAACTAATAATTACCTGTTGAATCTCTAATGCTTCTCCTCTTGAAAATCAAGCAAGTAAGTCAGTAAAAGTATTTTTGTCTTGTAATAAATTATTATTATTATTTTTTTGTAAATCAAAGTTTGTTTCAAGGTTTTTAATAAAAGTTTAACCCTTAAACCGGCTTCCCGTTATAATGTAGGCAGTTGGAATGTGCATTTTAACTTTTGTTTAGAAAAATATAAATAAAACTTCAAAGTTTTACACTGGCCCCAAAGCTACTGGTTACCTTCTTGTTTGTTGTTCAAATTTTTGAGTTAAATTATTTATGTACATACCTATATACTTACAATTTTAGTTATAATAACTTATTGCATTTATGTATAACTTAGTTAAGTTCTGAAATATTTGTCAACTGTCGGTTATTAAGTTCTATAAAGTAATATAGAGAAAACCGGTCCCACTTTGGAAAGAAAAACATTGTATATGTATATATACTAATTTAAAGTCATAATTTGTTTCAAAAACACTACTATACGACAACTCCTACCGCTCTACACCGAATTTAGTAAAAAAAAAAATTGTTGTTATGTTTTATATAACTAATGGTTTATTTTAATTTCAATAGATAAATCTCATCACAAAGCGTTCGAGTGAAAACTATGCAGCAATGGATGAAGGTCAAGAAGCGCACTGGGAAGTTGTCCAACGAATATTATTTTTATATGCAAAACTTAATCCTGGTCAAGGATATGTACAAGGAATGAATGAGATTGTTGGACCAATTTATTATGTAATGGCATCTGATCCTAATATAGAATATCGAGGTATGCTTTATAAATATCCTATTTTTTATTATTTTTGTGATTTTCATTTAACATATAAATTACATTTACAGAATATGCTGAAGCAGATTGTTTTTTCTGCTTTACATCACTTATGGGTGAGATTCGTGATTTTTTTATAAAAACTCTTGATGACTCTGATTGTGGAATTAAACATATGATGGCCAAATTATCGACTATGGTGAAACAAAAAGATCCAGATGTTTATGATCGATTGGAGGAACAAGAACTACATCCACAATATTATAGCTTTAGGTACATACATAGTTTGGTTAAATGGATGAAACTAGATATTCATTACATAATTTTATAAGTTTTTGAATATTGTTTTAACCTCAATTATGTCGTATCTATCCATTTTATTTAGGTGGATCACTCTGCTGCTGTCACAAGAATTTCCACTTCCAGATGTAGTTCGAATCTGGGATTCTGTATTTTCCGATGAAAATCGTTTCGATTTTCTCATCAAAGTCTGCTGTGCTATGATAATGTAAGTCGAACTCAAAAAATGGTAATATATGAATTTTGTTATCCTTTTTTTTATATCCAGAATTTTACGTGAACAAATACTTGAGAATGATTTTGGTTCGAATGTGAAACTTCTACAAAACTTTCCTCCTTATGATATTAACAAAGTTCTATCTAGAGCAGTATCCTTAGGTGATTAAAACAAATTTTTTACATTAACTACATATATCTGTATACTGTATGTATATTTTGCAATCCCTTGTCAATTGTACAAAACTTACTATCTAAGCAGTTTAATCGAATAACTTTTTTAAGAATAACACAACACAATCAAAATTAAACAAAAAATTCCCATTTTATAGATTTTAATAAATAAAAAAATTCTCATTTTTTGCCAAGTAAACGCTTTTAGGTATGACATTTTATAAGAATTTATACCATTTATGAAATATTTTTACACAATATAAACAACAAATAAGCGAATTAAGTTTATTAGAATAACAAAAATGTATTAACTTTGTTAAGAACAAAAAAAGAATAATTATTACAAATAAAATATTTGCTTTTTAATATATTTTAAACAATGTTTTTTTTTTGTCTATAGAATTCTCTTTCTTTTGCTACATTTAAAGGAAGGTTAGGGAGTTTTTTTTTTTGAGAAAATGTGTGCAACTCTAAATAAGGATTTATCTTTGATTTTTAAACTGACGACAAAGAACTTAACGCTCGTAACGTGGTGTTTTGTAATGCAGATCTGGTTTGAATAACCTATATAGACTCAATACACTGATAACTCCAACTGTTGTGAAAACCCACTTTTAGTTGATTGTGAATGGAAAAATTAAACAAGTCTTATTTGGACTACAAAAGTACACCGTTCAAAATTAAACGGTTCAAAATCTGTTATTATGCTTTTCACTACGTATTTAAAAATAAATAAATCATAAAATCCCAGAAACCTAGAAATCTAAAATACTCTTATCAAGAGAAAATTAAAACATTCAAAACTAATATTTTCGCAAAGAAACATTCAAAACAGATTTTCTACTTCCTGAAATCGATTCATTCTGGCCCTGTCACCATGTTAAGTAATATTTTACGAAGATGCTTAAATCCTTTAACCACAAGAAAGTGTATTAATGTTTGTGTGCAAAATTATGCTAGTCAAGCCATTTCCCATTTGCTTCAATTGCCGGCAGCAGAAATTTGCGCTGATCCTAATCTAAGAGCACTCGTTTTAGGTGTTTATGCTGATCCGGATGATAAGACCGATAATGGTATTCTCACTCCAGCGGCATGGCGTTATAATGTTAAGAAAACCGAAGGCAGGATGTTGGAGGTGTTACGTATGTCTGGCCCCATGCCAAGGATGGGAGAAACTAGAGTTCTGTTTTGTGTTGAGCCTGATAAAATTCCCTACTACTCGGCAGTAGCCGTGATTGGACTCGGTAAGGAATGTCTCGGTTATAATTCATATGAAATGATAGACGAGCGCAAGGAAGCCATAAGAATGTCTGTAGCACAAGCTTGCATGAAGCTTAGCAATTTGGATATCGACCGAATTGAAGTGGAAGCATGTGGTCATGCGGAGTCTGCGGCGGAGGGGGCTGCTCTGGGCGTCTGGGCATACCAAGAGCTCAAAGATACAAAACAACGTATTGAAATACCGAGCATTGAACTTTACACTCACAAGGATGAAATCTGTGATTTAGACGGGTGGAGAATTGGATTACAAAAAGCTGCAGCTCAAAATTTCGCCCGACAAATGCAGGAGACTCCTGCCAATTATCTCACGCCCACAGCCTTTGCTGAAAAAGTTGTCGAGGTTTTGTGTAAGTCGGGTGTAAATGTTGAGGTGAAAGTTGAGGGCTGGGCTGAGAGTCGGCAGATGAATGGTTTTCTAGCAGTGGGAAGAGCCTCTTGTGAGGCGCCAATATTCCTTGAACTCACTTATTATGGTGGGACTAAAAATGAAAACCCGATTGTTTTAATCGGCCAGGGAATCACCTATGACTGCGGTGGACTTAATCTGAAGAATAAGGAAGAACTAAAACATATGCGTGCCGATATGACGGGGGCAGCTGTTGTAGTGGCCACTTGCAAGGCAATTTCGGCCCTACGGTTGCCCGTGAATATTCGTGCACTTATACCGTTATGTGAAAATGTTATAGGATGCAATGCTTTCAGACCTGGTGATGTGGTGAAATGCATGAACGGCAAGACTATAGAAATCCAGGGTACCGATCATGAAGATGTGTTAGTATTAGCCGATGCCCTGCTTTATGCTCAGCATTTTTGTCCGAAATTTATAGTTGACGTTGGCACCACTTCTGGCGCTATGCGTCAGACATTGGATGAAGCAGCTTGTGGTATTTTTACCAACTCTGAAATTCTGTGGCAACAAATCAAACATGCTAGCATTCACACGGGTGACCGTGTGTGGCGCTTCCCGTTGTGGAACTATTATAGCCAGCAAGTGACTAACTCTCAGACTAGTGATGTTCAAAACTACGGCATAGGTAGTGGTGGAAATCCTTGCAAGGCAGCAGCATTTCTACGACAATTTGTGCCATGTGGACAATGGATGCATATAGTAAGAAATTCTTTTTGTTGTTTTTTTTTTTTTCATGTTTTAATTTTTTAAGGATGCAACAAATGTCATTTACACAAGTGGGAAGGACTTTTCATACCTTCGCAGTGGGATGTCCGGCAGACCGACTCGTACCTTAATAGAGTTTATAGCACAGACGGTTTGCAAGAATACTGCTCCGAAACTAAGCTCACAAAAATAGTCTCCCAAAAACCAAAGACTTGTCTATGTCTTGTTTTGTTTTGTTTTTGTAAAAAAAATATAAGTATATATACATATAATCATAATTTTTGTCTTATTATTTTGTTACAATTTTTTATCACAAACATAAAATTTATTTTAATTTTGTTCATAAAATTTCCGAAGACATTTTGTGATTGAATCTAACGGATAACATTGAAAAACGAATTCATTAAGTAAATATTCTGTTTTATTAAATTATTATAACGTATTTCTACATTTATTATTTTTATTTATTTTTTATTGTTAAAATTAAAATATTTACATTTTCTACTTAACAGGTTATCTGTGTTTATAGAAAAAATAATTTCATAGTTGAGAATGTTTTGTTTTTAAAATTTGGAAGGGTTAATCCGAGGAGATAGATTTTTAATAAAGGCGCATTCTAAGATTTTAGGCTCTATAAAAAAGAACTCTAAATTATTTAAGAATTTGAGCATTATAATTTTTAATACATACATACACATTATACATTTAATGCACTATAAGTTTTATTTAAAAATTAAAGCTATAGAATAAGACTATATGGAATTTATTGAATTAATGTAACAATTTATTATAATTATATAACCGAGATAAATTTTGGATAAGTATTTTAGGATTTATGAATTATTGAAAAAATGCATACATACATAGGTACTACTTAGTATTTTAAATTATTATTATTATTAATTTTTTATTTAATTTAAGTAACAGCGAGTAGTAAAGCTCTATTTCTTTAAATACCTACTTTTTTATAATATCTGTTATTTTTTTAATATAAAATTTTAATATACATAATATTGCCATAAATTATTATTTTCCCTTGTCTAAAAGATATGCTCTAGTTGTACTCTGGAATACAGAAAGTTAACTGTAATTTTTATGAATTTGTTTCTTCATCTACCTATGGAATTATTGAAAACAATATATTTTAAAAGGCCTAATTAAACACAAATGTTTGTGGTGGTGGGATATTTCATTTTTTTTTCATTTGTAATTTGGTGTGGTTTAAAATTTTAAATTATCAACCAAATGCTCTTGAAATGAAAGAATAAAACCAAAACCGGAAAATTTGCCAAACATATAAATACAACAGTGTTTTAAAAAGCAATTTAAAAATAGTTTTTTTAATGTGTTCTATATTATGTACCTACATTTTGTATGAATGTGACTACTATCTTTCTGGTCCATATGATATTTTTGTTTTCTTTTAAATGTTTTATTTCAATATTCCATTCGAAAGGTCGATATGTTTTTGTTTTTGTTTTTTTTTTTTAACAATGAAATTACTATTTTTTTAATACAATAAAATAATCAATCACTGAATGTGATAAAGTTTTTATAAGAGCACACGTCATATTTTGAACAATATTTTAAATTCTAAATTTCTTATTTTGGTATATATATATTTTTTTATGTAAATAGTTTTCAGGTTAATTTGTCTTAAGATTTATTAAATAACATTACACTCCGTTAACAATTATTTATTTTTTGTTAAATTTAAATTTTTCAATAACCAGTCATTCGCATTGTTTTTTATTTTTATTTACTTATAAATGGAAGCATTGCTGCACCTGTCAGTTTCTTTTTTCTTTCAATATTTTTGAATGCAAGACATTTTAAATCTGGTTTAGAAAAAAAATATAAAAAGCAAAATAAATAAAGCAAATGCGTGTTAATCAGTTTTGTTAATGAATGTTATAAGATGGCGCCCAATGCGGGTGCAATCGTAGTGGAAATGTCAAACGATATAATATTTTACTTAATACTTGTACATGGTGCAGGGAAAATAGATATTCTTCATCAGTTCGTGGCTGTAACACATAATGTGAGCAAATTTCAAACATTGTTTTAAAATGTATTATTTTAGTTAGTTTCCAATGAGACATACATAATTTCAGTAATTTAGGAGCCAAACAGTCTACGTTAACTGATGTCAATGTCATTCACTCATGCAATTATTTCAAAGATTGTTTTTACAAAAATAACAACATTATTCAAATCTATATGTAAAACTATTTTAAAATGTTAGAAATTGTTTGTTCTTTCTTTTATCTTCTAATTAAACAAGTCGTACTTTATTGAGAGTGAGCAGTCAACTCAGTAAATATGAAGTGGTGTTACTGATCTGACAAAATTCACTCTTCTATAAAATACGACTTTTGTAAGTTAATTTTTATATGAAAGTAGGTAGGTATTTATGTAGGTAATATGAACTGGAATCTACTTTGTAAAACTACTCCATTTTTTATGTTATAATCCATTATTATATTATTATTAATAACTATACAAAAATGTACACTCTTAATTCGTATTCTAAGTTTGAAAATATATTTATTTAGTTTTTATTCTATAACAATTTTAATTTTCAATAACAATTTATTACATAATAATTATTATATAGGTAGAATGGCAGATATGGCTTGAAAAAAAATTGAGTCATTCGAACATTGTTTTATTTTGTCTTGTTTTGTTGCTAACAGCTGTTTAACCATACAAAATTTGCTCACAAAGTGTAATCACAAAATAGTTGTGACTGTTATTGAAGCGCCATCTGGACTAACATATTGTTCGGTTTCAACTTTAGCAATAAAACTTTCGCTTTTTATAGGAATGGGTTCAGTTTGGAGCTCTGTTATTGACGTTGTCATCGTCGTCGTCGGCGTCGTTGTTGTTGTTTCAAGAGCTAGAGCAGGTGGACCTGGACAGCAAGTGTTTTCTTTCAACTCGACAGGATGTGCTATCATCTTTTTTTCACTACTTATAATGTGGTGTGTTATTTGCTTTGACGTTGACGGGCCAGGCATGTAGATTATTCCATCATCATCTTCGTCGTCTTCATCGTCTGTCATCTCCCGGCGCTCGTAACTATATGTGTTCATGTAGTTGCCACCATTCTGATACGGATTACTTGTTGTTCGAACACACGTGTTCCTAGCATTCGGTCCTCCTCCTCCTCCTGCCCCAGAACCAGTCCCACTCTCGATATCATGGCTGCTGTGATGATGATGGCTATGATGTCCATGGTGATGATGATGATGGTGATAATGATGATGTTGATGTTGATTTTGATGTAAACCACTACTGGAACCCTGAACCTGGTGACCCACAGTGAGCTGGCCATGCTGCCCACTCCCACTGTGGGTAACTGATTGCTAGATGTGCGAATGCGAGTGTGCCATCGATAGGGAATAGGGGCTGAGATCCTTTTGAATATCCATTGTGTCATAGAGGGGAAATTCACAGCAGAGAATAAATTTCAACGCACTTGGCACTTCGACATAAACTGACGGCGGGATTGGTATGAGTGGAGATGTTGATGCCTTGTACTTTCGATACTCCATCAAACTGTAAATAATTTAGAGCACAGTAGTATGTATCTTTTTCTTTACAAATCGATCTGCAATAATATATATAAATACTCGTATACAAAATGTTTCTTACTCTTTGTATTTTTCGTCCGCCGAACGTTCTCGCAATGGTATGCCTGATAGAAAAAGAATGATAAAAGTAGTGAAGATTGGTGATGCTATTGCCACCCATTCTGGTCCACGTATAACGTTAAGTGACACCACAAATATCCCCCACCATATGACTACTTCTCCAAAGTAGTTTGGATGCCTTGACATGCTCCATAGTCCTTTGATAAATAAAAGCAAATTTATACAAATATTAATAATGAATAGGAACTTTATCTACTCGTACATATGTAGGGATTTATATTATTGCCAACTAAGTGCAAAACATAAGGAAGGTCACTGTTGTTTTTTTTAACTTGATTTTAAGGATAAGAGAATTCAGTCGACATGTCACATTTCACAAAGTTTCCAATTTGGATCTGGACCCACTGATGTGGGTCACAAGTCCCTCAAGAGGGAAATATTTGCCATGCATCTAACCAACTATAATTGTTCTAGCTCTGTCTCCAGAATATATAATTGTTTTTCCAAGACTTTAATCCAAATCCAAGTGTCAATAGTGCAATTTATTATATGCCAATGTCAAAAAACAATTTGAAGCTATGTACATACAATACATACACATATTCATACCTACTCTCATGTTTCAATTTAAACCATTTCATTTAGATACATTTCAGCATCACGTACGAGTATATATTCCTAGTTGGCAACAATATAATATACGCTGAGATGTGATATCATAATTCGCACGTGCATTCCGCTCTAATGAGCACAAAACATATCTACTTGGGTCTATTGTGTGTACATAATGTACACGAACGAGCTTTGAATGTCAACCGTTCTCGGTGCAGGAGCAGGTCAAGTTGTTTTATCAATAGGAACGCGGCGCGGCGCGGCGTTGTCATGTCACTCAGTTTTCAAATCTAAGAGCGGTCCAAGCGCAGACGAGGAATGGTGATGGTGAATAGTCCTAAAACAAGTGAATTTAAATATAGTGCATTGCAGGCTCTCGGATTCAGAGCATACACATAATAGTGCACAAGGAGAAGGATTAAAAATGGGGGCTCTGAATGGATGCATCTGCATCTGGGACAAGCTTGTTTGCACGCCATCCATCCCCTTTTATGAAGAATACGACGACGACGATGAAAGGATTGACGAATACAAAGCAGTTTCTAGAACACATTTGCATCGATGTAGGTACGGTCGTATGATCATCATTATTATCGTTCCGAATAAAGTGGCATTCCATGGAAAGGGATATGTCAAGGAATTTGCGAGTGCTTATAGGTAAAGGTATTTCGAAACACCTCTAGGACACAGGACCATTCCCACATAGGACTACCGTGTTTGTTTGTTTGTTGTGAGGCCGTCATCGCTCGGCAGCGTTGCTGCATAATCAGATTAAAATTCAATCAAAAATCGGATCGATAAATGCATGCTGTGGCAGCAGGGCCCTGAGCTTTAATCACACAGGCCATTTCACAGATAATTAAATTTCAATTCGCCTCATACAGATGTCGGGTCGGGTTTTTGACCGGACGTCAGTCCCAGCTCAGCCTTTAGCAAGCCAAAGCAACAGTGTGGTGTTGGTTGTCTTGGTTGTTTTTTTGTTTAGTTTTTTTTTTTTTTTTAATTGAACTTCCACCTGCCTAGTCCTTTTCGTTTTGGCAGGCAAATTAAGAATAGATGAGCAAACACGACGACGGTGACGATGACGGTGGCAACGAGTTCATTGGTTTACACTTTTACAGATTGCAGCTCCCTCTCCAGTTGGGAAATAAATAATTAAAAGTTTGTTTTTTTTTTTAATATTTTTTTGCAGCGCGTCGGGCGTAGGCTGGAGAATTGAGATTGCTTTAGCTTGGGATTTACTCTGGTAAGTGAACTTTTGTTTTTAGAATTCTATATCGGCAATTGATGTGCTAAATCCTGTTAATGATTCAGCTCAATGAACATGTGCTAATAATGTCATATCATGCAGTTTGCAGTCACGTCCCGACGCGACGGGAGTTTGCAGGTAACTTTTGTATTGATTGTCTGAAAGTTTAATTCAGAGAAATTTAACATTTTTTTGTGTAGGTATTATGCTTGTCTATAGTGGTACTTATAGTACATATCTGAAGTTAAAAAAATTTAACACAAACTGTCCGTTATGCACATGTGTATTTATACTTTAATGAGACAAATTTAAGTTAGGTACAAAGACGTCTAAATTTATGGATAAAAATGGTGGCTTGGTGTAAAAGATGAGTTCATTAATGTAATAACATCTGCTGCAATTTAAATTTTGTATTCAATGGACGGAAACAGAGAAAGAAGAGAATTATAATGCAAAAAGAATTCATTTGGAAAGAACTATAAAATGGTGCACTTGGGCGTATACCCACTAAAATACTTTGCATATCGTTGATCTCAATTTATTTATCATTATTTATAAACTACTCATACTTTATTGCATTATACATAATTGAATCAATATTTGTATATACATACATAGGTTTACATAGGTTTGTACATTGTACATATCTATGTATATATGTACATACCTATCGCTTTATAATATAAAATATCCCACAATTGAAAGTGAAAGAACCTTGAAACTTGTAAGACATATTTAATTTAAATTTGCTTACCATCATTGCAGAACTTTCCTTGATTTGCCGGATCTTGGCGAAATGAAAATTTCTGTAAGTCAGCATATGTTTCCGCTAACAATCCGGCAACGAACATTCCTGAACCGGCTGAATCCAATGTTGTCATAGTTTTTGGAGCATGGGGTTGTGAGTGACGTGGGGAATTAATTATTATAACCGGAAGTGATACAACGTACACCCATACTGCCTATAATAATTATAAAAAATATTAAAATATTTATTGAAACAGTTCAGGTACATGAATGAAAGTGTTAACTTAACAGGTAATTGTAAATATAAAAGGCTGTCCTACTTACACACGTATGGGCTTTAAAATTCTCATTTTTATTCAAGAGCCAAAAGGGAATATTACTTAAATTTGAATTCATTCAATCACAACAGCCAGTAAAAGTTTATCTTACACATCATGAAACTTTGCCAAATTCAACCTGTTGCAGTTGCAAAAAATATTTATTACAGCGAATCGAATGCATCTTGCTAAAAGTGTCTGGAAACCACAAATTGGCACGTTTCGTGGTCTTATGTTTAATTTTGTCTGTAAATTGTCTGGCATCAATTTTAAAATACATAACAAATGTTTTCATTGTAGTGGTAGTTGCAATATTTCTTTTTAAGAGGAGTTATGCATTATTGTTATTTTTCTTCTAGCTGATTGTGTCAGTTAAAATGTTTAAGCCTTACCAGACGAAATAGGGCTATGTTAAAAAGTCAACGAAATATTTTTTTTAACAAATTTTTTCTTAAGTTTAAACTTTTTGGCAACTATTCGACAACAAATTATTTTTTGACTGAAATTCTTAATCTGTTATATTGACGTGAATATTTTTACTAAAATCAAACAACATACTCGTAACATCTCAAAGCATCAAAATTTAACAGGATAGTATTTTTTCCAAGAAAGGACATAGAATATAATACATCAAATTTTCCCTCCGACTCCCCAAATATCCAACCATTTAAAGCTCCCTTGAGTAAACTATTACGAGTCCACCATGAGATTGAAGGAATCTCCAATTTTCAAGAGTTCTATACCCAATCTTTGAACAGTTAAAAGCTTTCAAACGGAAAAAAAATATCAAATGATCAATGACCGAAGGGAAAATAGCATTCCACCTATCTATATGAAAGAAGGGGGACAAAAGTTGATGTAAAAGTGTAATAAAAAGGGCGGAAAAGTCACTTCCTCTGTAATGTAAAACTTCCAAAGGTTTTATTTGTTTTTTCTGAATATCTACATTGAGTTATAGCCCAAACGTGATGGTGCTGGAGCTGTACGTGTTTTTAAAAATGTCTCTTAATTGATTTCATTGGAAAATAATGAAAAAGGTTAAATGTACATATGTATATATAACTCAGCAATTTCCTAGTATTTCATATCAAACCAAACCGATTATCTATTGATTGCATTTTGTATGAAGTTTTTCATCATCGTAAAGTGTAAAGCTTTGTTTACACTTTGACATTTTTTTACACGTTGAACGATAAGTAAATACAAACATATATATTTACATACATTAGGTAGGCATTAACATTTTACTTACATTTCAACTCGAAATTATGTCGATTTAAATGGAAAATTTATTTTCAGCCATAAATTTATATTTTCAGAAAAGCTGAATATAATGTGATAATACTCGTATGCTATACAAATACATGAACTGTCGAATGAATTGAATACAAATGAGTATGTAATTAAAATAAATTTTACTTTTCTTTATTTATCCTGTGCTTAAGTATAAAATGTTTTATCTATTCAAAATTAAACAACCATGAACACTTTCAAAAATTGACATTATTCATGATAATTCACAGAAATACTCTGGAATTTGATGAATTGATTATGTTTGTATGTACATATATTCATATGTCATATACATACATATACTACATACAAACATCCAAGTGTGTTTATAATAACATTTCCCTTTTGTGTCAATCTCAAGAGGTACACTGTACACTCCATGTCACTTGCTTATAGACAACTTTTGGTTGATCTGTAATTGCTCCATTTTCCTTATTGTGTATATTTTTATAACCAATTCATAGGACTTTGACAAGTTAATATTGCTTCGACAAAATGAAGTACTTATCACCAGTCAAAACAATTGATAAAAGAGTATTTCAGTTTTGTCTTTAAGCAACTGCGTATGGCTAGTTTACCTGTCAATACAGATTTGAATGAGGCAAATCTTTTTGATGTTTCATTTTATCTCGTTTCCACTTTATGGTCAAAAAGAGAAAGAGATGCAGATTTTGTTGTACATTTTTTTAGAGTAAGTAAAAGTAAGATTTAATGACAAAAACGTCAAAAGAGTCCAATGAAAACATCTTCCTATAATAAACATCAAAATGTCAGATATGTGTATTTGACAGCGAATGTAGGTTTCTCCGTTGAGTTTTATCCAGTTTAGGGTGACCCCAGTTCTCAAATAATAGGACACTTGTTTTTCTTGGTTAGTTTGTCTCAAAAACGCTTTTGGGTGACAAATCCACCACAAATCCACAAATCAACTGTTCTTTAATGAAAAGGAATTTTTTATCATGGTTATTGTTAAGTACACAAATAATTTCATGTTTATCATGTAAGATGTCTTCGCAATATTATTAAAATATCATATCACATAATTTTTCACATAATTTTCCACCTTAAACAACTTCGAATCTACACACTCATTGAATCAACTGCAGAAGATGCTAAATTAAGACGAAAAATATTCCCTTTTATGATTACCTGATTTTCCATTTAAATTAAAGAAGGTCACAAAGTACAGGCTTTCAAACAAGATTTAGTAATTACGTGTAGAAAACTAGGAACCTTAAATTTCTTGAAAAGAGTCAGGTGCTTTTCCCAAACTCCAAGATTCCTCACAAATTCATAAATTTACTCTGCTTAAAATGCTCAAAGGGTAAGACCTAATTATTGCATAAAGAAGAAGACTTAATTGCGATAAGTCATATAAGATTTCACGTGCGGTATATTCTTGCTTATGTAAGTTTGGTGGAAGGAGCTTACGTTCAATTCACATCTGTTGACTAAAATTCGCATTAATCTTCGGCAGTTTTCCCTCAAGTTTATTTGCATTGTTTTCAAACTTGCCTCAAAAAAACATGCAATTTTTGTGATTACCCGCAGCAATAAAACATGCAATCCTTTTGGTTTTTCCAATTTTACGTATATGTATATATGTACATAAGACTGAAAATATGTATGTATGTATGTAGGTTTGAATGAACCTTAAACATTTGCGAGTTTCTTGAGGATTTCCATGAGGACGTCAAAAGAGAAAAAGGTACATAGTCAAAAGAGTCGTAAGAGCGTGCACCACAAAGTTTTGCATACCTCGAACTTACGTACGAACGTACGTTTAAATAAAGGACCGTAATTAGACCTCGTTCGCTAGGCGCCTGCCATCGCCATAAAGAAACTTCTATATGACGTTATACTCGTACATACTCGTAAAGCTACGTAATTAAATTTCAAATTAATGCAGATTGAACCTCAGCAGGAGAGATTCGAATATCAATAATTCGATATCTGTGCTGTGTGTGTATAAAAATAAATGAAACAGGAGCAACTCCCCGTCACCATAGCCATTGCCATTGCCATCGCCCTCGCCATCGCCATCGCTATCGCCATCGATTGACTCTTGATTGCCACTCTTGTGATATCGGATAGGAAATTATAAAGCCTTTTAGGTGCACCCGGGGGGTTGCATATCGTCTTCATTGATTTGTTTTGCGTTCTATTTCCGTCACAAGTTACTCATCAATGGGTACAATCATTTTCCTTTCGCTGTGACAAAAAAAAATATATATTATACGAGTATAGAATCAAGGTTCTTCCAAGTTATATTGTTTTTATATGCAGTCCAAAGAAAATAGTTTCCGTATAAAAACACACATACGAGTATGGCACTTTTGTGTGTGATCGGATGTTTCTACGGTGAATAAAACATAAGCACAAATAATATTATACAAACATTCGTGAGACTTGTATTTCTGGAAGAACTAATACTGTTTTCCCAGGATCTATTTTGAATTATTGTTCTTCTTTTGTTGAAAGTGCAGTAAACAACTCTTGATAACACAAGTTGACAAGATTTATATACCTGGGCAATCAAATTAAACTTTTCCTAAGGCTTTTGAGAAAAGTCTTAACCCCATAAACTGTTGTTCTTTAATTTTAAAGAATATCAGAACCAAAAATTAAATAGAATAATTTTTTTTAATTTGAGCTGATAAAGTTACATTTTATATAAGAAGAAGAAAGTACAACAAAATCAACAGAAATTAATGTTTATTATTATTAAATAAGGAAATTAATTTATTGTTCTCAAAAATTGAAGACTAGCTAAAGATAAGGAGTGGCCCATTCCAATGGAAAACTTTCCCGAAAATTATTGTATAGGTTGTGTTGCAGGAAACATTTATCAATTGTCAAAATCTACAGAAAATAGCTTTTAAATTGATGCGTATAAAATTGCCAGATTTTAGTAACATTTATCAAAATAATGTATGAACCAAGAGACCGATTAAAGCTTTCGTTGAAACCCCATTCTATTTCTTCTTTGTTATCCCATGTTCCCCTACCATAAGAATCTCAAACTTTAACGGTAATAAAACAAAATGATTTAGGTACAAGGTACATGCAATAACCTTTTTATGACAACGTATGAAACATATATTTATTGTTTGGGCAATAACTTCGAACATTACATATTTTTTCCATTCGGAGTTCAGTAGCATTGATTTTTTGTTTATAGATAAAATTTTTATATTTTGGAATTTAATACAATATTTTTACGACCTATTGAGATCCAATTTTACAAGACTGAATGATTTTCCGTGCAAACTTTTTATCACAATCAAAATGTACATATGTATAGCTGTGAATAAATTTGCATTTGAAACGAGTTGCGTATTTTTCAGAATAATTTTCATGTGTATACACCGATTCTTGAGTACTCATTGTCTTAAGTTGCCAATTGACAATTATTTTAGTAATTAAGTTAAGAAAAATCCAAATTGAGTTGAAATATAAATAGCTACAATTTCTATTGTGTTACAATATGCAAGTCTTAATAAATGGTTCTTAACTTTAATGTACCAGTAATTATTCCATTAATCTAAACTAAAAGGTCTGTCACACTGTTGTTGATATTAGTTTTATATACAAGACAACTTTATAATCTACTTCTCCGTTTCACATACCCTTAATTCTTAAATTAACCAAGTATCAATAAAATATTCATGTGAATAGGAAATGGCGCCCAATGTGAGTTCTTTCAATTACCTCTTTTTGTAATATTTTTTGCCAACCTGAATATAAATAAAATTATCTATGTAGTTTCTTACCTGGAAAGTCCAAAATATTGCATATCGTATTATATTTCTCCTCGTATCTTCAAATTGTTTGTCACGGCCAATTTTCACGATTCTGTACAAAAGATATCCAGAGAGCCTTGCACCCCAAAGACAAACAAAAATTGTTATCATCAACTGACGGCTGTCATATGACTGAAATCAAAACAAAAACAAAAAATCATATAAACACTCACATCATCATTTGTTTGGGCAGCTTTCACTATAAAATATTCGAAAAATTCTATTTTACCAAACAAACAAAAAAAAATATTATGTATTGTAGATACACATCCCCAACCAAATGTAATAATCGTGCTTTTGATTTATTAAATTTTATTTTTCTTGTTTATTTTTAAGCTCGTATGGAATTGAAAATAATTTTTCCTTCAAAACTAATAAACTCGAAAAATAAATGAAAAAAAAAACTCTGTTGATCTATCGAATGAGTTAAAGACTTAAATGATACTTATCTGTTTACATGTTAAGCAGATTCCATGTGTTTGGTGTCGATATTTTTGAAAAATCTGTGCAAAATTGAAGAAAAATTGCCTATCCAAATGCATCTCCATGCACGAGTATGCATACAATATTGCACATGTATGCATATAAGTATGAGTATGAGTAAGTCAGAGAAGTATACTTTTATGAATAAGTACTCTACCTCACTTACCATATACATGGTAGAGAACACTCTTCGAAAAGAAAGTCCTTAAGAAATAGTTAGATGTATTTCTTTTTTCTTTGCATAGGAAAAGGGGTAGACAACCTTGAAACTTTCAAGTGGCATTTGGCCAGCTTAATAGAGTAATTCCCTTGAATTTGAAAAAAGAAACGAAAAAAAATTAAAAATTTCATTTCATGGTCACGGTCGGGAGGCTAAGGCTACCACCGACTATACCTACAAGTTTAGAGGTTCATTGATTTTCGATAACGGTGCACTATCGTTGAAACACTAAGCACTAGAAGAAAGCGGTAATAATATATTGCCTTAAACTGCACAAGCACATCACCACTAGATACATACTATGTACATATGTACAATGCACATGTACATATACTGCAACGGATGTGTACTTTTGTGGGTGACGATGACGAATAACTACAAAGTACATACTCACCTTGGAAGGCCGGTCGATTTGGCCCAAGTAGAATGTCAGGAGAGCTATAATTATAAAGTTTACTCCTCCGGCGAAATCCGTAAGTTTGTCCATATGGAACGCCGAGTTGATCATAAAGAATATAATTTGCATGGCACCGGTAACGATGGCACTTATTGCGAAATGATCCACGTCCAGAATGTTGATAGGCATTGTGCTTCCAATGTACGATATTTAGAAGTTCTCATTCAAAATAAATACACATACATACATATGTACGTAATCCTTAATTTGTTTATTATGTTTTTTGTGTGTTTTCAACTCCGTTTTCAATTGCAGGTTAAATTTTGTTTTTCCGTCGTCGTATTCATTATCCAAGGAAATCATAAATAACAATCTAAGTTTTTGTTTCCATTATAAAATTTGAAAAGTGTTACACAAAACAATGTACTCTTGAGTTCATGCTGAAATGTGATTATCATATTTGGTACTTGGAATAACTTGAAAAGGAAATAAAAACCAAAACACAATGGAGAACTATATAATTTGATAAAAAGAAAAACAAAGGCGGAGGCGTATTCAAAAGCCATTGACAGGCGATGAACACACATTTCGAAAGCCCACTATAGTAAAAGATAATTTTTCAAAAGAAAATTCAACGACGACGAAAGAAAATTTATATATAAATAGAGTTACGACAACGACGACGACGTTGTTTATCTTTTTTTTTTTTTTTGGCTTTTTAATTTTCTTTCACTTTGTCATGTGTACGAGTATGTAGCTCGATGAAAACACAAGTGCGAAACACATACACGTACATACATACATATGTATAGGCAACAGTTAGATACTGTTAAATGTCAAAATGTCAGAAAGTTTCAGGTTTGATGCTCGTGAGACATATTGATGTTGAATGGTTCTTTGTGGGTACGCTAATCGTCTGAATTTGCCTTTGACTTTGTCGGAGAAAAGCTAACGATAATGGGAAAGTGTTTTCAAGAGTTCTATTGGTTTTTAAAATGTTCTTATGTTAAATTTCTGATTAATGTGCATTTTAACACAGAACAAATAAGGTAGAATACCTGGTTGTTGTATGGCGAACGTTTTTAAAAAAATAATAAATTATTATTAATCAGTAGATACTTTTTTCAGTTCTCCGGACTTTTAAAAAATCGTCCAAAAATTATATTCTTAAAATAACTGAACATTATGAGAGCTGACACAACAATTATTTGAAATATGATCCCCTTAAAACACGTAATTGATTGTACCTATTCCATCGATGATGATCTTTTAAGGTTTTAGGTTTTAGGTTTTTTTTTTAAGTGCTACTAAATTCGGTAAACAGTTTCTTGAACTTTTTAACTCTAACTTCAGCATTCGGCTTCAAGCTCATTGCAACATTTAATAAACTAGGATTGATGAGCAAGTGTAATTGACTTATAATTTGAGACTTTTTTGTGTTTTTGAAAAATCTCAGTGAGAACCTAAAAAAGAACATTTAGTGGTTACAGTTTTATTTAATCTTTGATATAAATTTCACCAAAAGGCAAATAAGTACGTTGAACTAAAACACAACCGAACAAGTGTTTTTCCTTCCGAAAACCACCCTGAAAAACCTTGGTCTTAAGAAATGGTTATAATTGTTAATGTGACATGAACGAATACCGAATCCATACTACAAGATCAACATTTTTCCGAAATTTAGTTGAACATTTTGTAATAAAACTTGATTTCCAATCGAATAAGAAAACTGTACCGTAGATACTCGTAATGTCAACCATTAAATTTATTCTCTCTAAAAACAATGATGAATGTGGTACATTGTGACGTAAATGCACTTTTTCTCATTTTTAGTTGTTCTTTGAGAGAAGAATTCATGTACATATCTAAATATTACAGTCTACACTGCACCATAACGACAAAGTTTATCAGATAATGCAACACAACAAATAAATCCAAGATAGAAGAGCAGAGAGAAGAAGAAACAAACATAAAAACAGCTCATGGTAGGTTTTCTATAGTCCCTAATCATTTATTCTACGAATCACTCTCACTGATGCTCCATTTCGACAATAGACAGGAAAATAAATATTTGAAACATGAGATTAAAATATGTTTCCTAAATTCTAAGAAAGTTAACTCAATTCATGTATCGTCAAAAAAACTGCAACGAAAATCAATTGAATTTATGCAACATTACAAGTTTTATTTATTTATTGCTGAATGCACCACAAGTCAATTGCAGTAAATAGACAAATAAGAAGTTTGTAAAATTATTAAAATCTGAAGTACAAAATCGTGAACAATATTGTTCCATTTATGCACATAAATATTTCTGTTGTACTTAAACTTAAAACAAACTTTATCTTCATATGCATGGTTATTCTTAAAGTTCGAATTTATTTTTAATTATAAAGAACCTTGTCTTCCAAATGCTTTCTATCGATTTCCCACGCTATCTGGATTCCCCATTACTATAAAAAGTATAATATGTTTATACGAATATAAGTATCTTCCTAAGTTAACATTTATTTGATATAATAATATCCATAAACTAATAAGTTAAACTGTTTATTATATGAGCGTTCATTATCCTTATCTCTAGATAAATATCCCACAAACATAAACTTAATTAATGAGTTTGCAACTTAAGTATGATCGTCACACACCCAAACTTATGTGAAAGCCTCCTAGATCCCTCTTTTAATCTGGGAAGGAAAAAAACACACACAAAAACAGTGCCTAATCAGATTAGCGCTGTAACATAGTATGAGTGTTTCATGTGGAAAACACTTGTTGAAACCATCACGACCGACACATCATCGCTCTTTAGCAATTGGCCTTACAAGCGGTTTGATTGGTAACAGATATATTGATTCTCATTCCACCCTTTGCCTTTGGTGAGAACATCATGACAACACCTTACATTGTAACCCACCAACCCTTTAAAACAACAGCAACAAAACATAAAATAGCGCCATCATATGCTTCATAAATAATAAATTTCACATTAGTATGTTCAACATCCTGTCATAAAGCACAAAGTCACACGGAATGCAAATCCTCAAAGAAAACTACACCATGACGACGACGGAACGTGGCGCGACTTCGGCGTCGTCGTCGTCGTCGTCGTCCTCAGAAGTAATAACAAAGCAAAGATGAGATAGTTCACTGTGGCGTATGAGGAACCTTATAGATACGAAATCACACATTTGCTCGCATAGTTATCTGGCACTACCTTCCATGGATGTCCTTCTTTGTTGTCAGTTTTCACCTCCTTGAAAGTAATTAAAATGACAGTTCGCTTACGAGTAAACAACAACATCCTAGCACTAGCATCAACAGCGACTACGAGAGCACACAGAGGACTCATCTTTCTAACTCGACATTTCACTCCAGAGAAGAGATACGAGTAAAAAAGGCATAAGAGCGACAAAAAGTGCGGGTATTCAAACAAATATTTTTGCTCTCGTCTAGGTATCCTTGAAATGCTATGTGTACCCATAGAAGGTTAGATGAAAGCATCTAACGTGTAGGTACTGGTACACACATCCTAATGTGCAGGGAGTCGAAGCCGAAGCCGGAGCCGGGAGGTTATGTGTTGTGATGATGATGAGGTTCTCTATACTCGTATTTGTGTTGTTTATTCTTTTTTTCTTTTTTTTCTTTTCTTCTATTTTTTATTTTTAAACATCTTCAAGGCAAAATTACAGCCATCGGGGTCGGTCCAGACCCAGACCCAGAAGAGTGTTCTAGCTCTGGATGACTCTTTATAGTTTTGATATTTCATTTTGAAACAGTTTTGTTTTACTTGGTATTTTTTTCTTTCTGTAAGTAGATATATTGTGTGTACTTAGCTTATTGTAAAGATTTAAAGATTACACGAGCATCACAGCAATTACTTCGTTTTTGTGTTTTAAGTTTTCTGTTTTCTTATTTATCCGTTTGTCCGTTTGTATCCCTGCTCTTCAATGTGGAATACGTACTAGTATATATATTTTTTATTTTTGTTTGCACTTAATATCCGAGATAAGTTATTCACTTTTACTTTTGTTTCATAACCTTGTTCATTTGTTGGATAAAAGATACACAAAGATACACCACTTACAGATAAACTTACAGAAGAACAACAAAAACTATAGATAAGGATTTCTCAAGGATATTTCACTAAATACATCCTTTTCCACAGACACATTTCCTGGTTGAGGACACACCAGTTCTTCTTACATTGGATACCTTATCTTTGACGAATTTTCTGAGATAACAATAAGAGCACAACAATAGGATTTGGTTCAATCAATTTACATCTATAGATACATCTTTTTTATGTTAAGGATTTGATGCAGAAATGACTGCGACCACTTTAAATAAGTGCCACTAAGTTGCAAACTTTTCAGAGACGAACATAATTTTGAACTTTAGACCAGACCGTTTCCATCCGATATGTTTAGCGCACGGTGCCTGAGAACGAACTGAGTCAACGCGGGTGGGAGACTTTTGGGCAGAGGTGTTTCGGTAGCTTTTGCTCCATGATTTTTGAGTTCTGCGCGGAGTGGCCAGAGAGTTTTATAGTGACAAGCATGGTGTTGGTATATGTAAGTACTTTTGGTATTTTTGTTTCGCGAATGCAAAAGTTCCAATTTTGTTTTTTTGTTTTTTTTTACTGTTCTTTTTTTTATTTGTTTTTGTTTTTTGTTTTGTTCGTTAGATACCTACATCCTACATGTAATGCATTTTTTGTTTTGATAAACAACATTGACCATCAAATTAAAACGAAAGGATATCCTAGTACAATATGTAGGTGTATATCTGGTATATGCAGTTAGATGAGAGGAGGTTATATACATATAGTTTTGTAATAGTGAACCTATTCCAACTAGAGAATATGAGGGGACGACAGCTTGGGTGATGTCTTAGAATATACCAGTGAAATGGAAATAGGAAAAAAAAAGAATTTCTTCTTAACATGACAGGTTTACTTTTACTTTTGCATTAGAAATTTTAATTTAAAAATACAATGTATCCAAGGAAACGGAAGAATATAAAGATATGGTTTAGCAGCTAAATGCATATGAATATGAATCTACATATACTGGTAATCTCAAGACATGAAAATGTGAATATTTTAATGAATGGATGAAACATCAATGTATTAAGATTATTGCTTCCTGCATTTAGAAGGTAGAAGGACAGCAAAAAATAATACTCTAGGTTGGACAATAATTATTATAATTATACTTTTAACGATTAAAGAGTATTAATTATGTACATAATGTACAAATACTCGTACAAATGTTAATAACAAGAAATTAACAACAACAGACACACTTTTAAATTGATATTTAAAAATAACATCGTACTCTGTGCCAATTTAGCATTCCTGTTTTTGAACTGCGGTATAAATCCGCTAATTAATTAAGATAAAATATGATTTTTAGTCTTAAACTCATAAATTATGTCAACTTGTTTTTTTATTTTAATTTTAATTTAAAATTACAATGTAATCGGTCTGCTTTGTTGACTTGCAAATTTAGACAAATCATTTCAAGGTGACAAGAACTTATGTAAATGAACTCTTTTTTTCGCCATCCATATCTCAAGAATAAGCTGCGACATATGTATGTACATTTAAGAAAATGTTGGTTGGTCTCAAATAGCTATCTCACTTTTATTTAAATTCTATTCCACACAGTTTGACGTTATAGAAAATTGGTGTGATTAAATAAAAAATAGACAGTTGTGGTAAAATGCTCTTTTTTTATATATTACTTCGAACAGGTAAAAATTATGTTTAAACTCGAATATCTTAAAAAGGAATAATGGTATTGACTTCATCATAAAAAATTGATAAAGTTTAAAAATAAAATCCAACTAATTGTTTTCTTGCTCAAAATAAAATAAGCAAAACAAATACAACTTAAGGAATTAAAAAAAAAATCTTTTTCCACTTACATAAATATTAAACTTGAACACTTTTTTAAAGGTGTTTTTTTTTTGTCTTGTTTTTGTAGGACAAAAACATCAAGTACTTTATTTTTCAAAATCAATTTTTTTAACTATGTATTATGTTTCTTAATGTTATTGGTTATTTTCTATAAACTAGTATACAAAAATGTATTTAAGTTTATGTCATTATTTCGAAAAACAAAAATTCTCAAACAAATTGTCTTGGTCAGAAGCATCACCTGGGAAAAAGTATGAAAATAATTAATTCTAACCCATTTAATAAAGTGTTGTGTATATATTTCAATCTTCTTTTCCCATTTAAAATTTTCATTAAGCTTATTAAAATTTGACACCACCCTGTTCGAAATTCTGTTCACAGCACAATTGATACTGGAAGCATGGAAGCTTAAATTTGCAATTTTCTTCGATCCTACTCCGAAAAGTTCCACTCTCAAACATATGACTTTGACAGCTCTATGACAGCCGCATCTCTGGCCAAATTCGGTGAAATCTATCACCTTTATTAGAAAAAAAACATGCAGAGAAATTTGTTGACTAAAAAATAAAAAAATTCATGGATCTTAAGCTTGCGTAATATGACTTTGGCTTTGAGGATCGCACGTCTTGCGTGCGGCCCAGAATCCCGGTTCATCCCGATTCCATCATCAATTCAACTAATTCGTCATTGTTCCAGGTAAATACTTGTTATTTATTGTCCCACTTTCGTTATCAACAATAATACAACTCTAATCAACAGCAAAAATATTCCTCCACCAGCTCAAAAACCCAAGTCCAGCCATAAGCTCTCCCGAGAAGCTGTCCGTCAAAATGTCAAGGGTTACATGTTGAGTCGATTTTTCGACTACGTGAAAAACTATGACAAAGTCCTTGAAAAGAACTTTCCGTCAGCTGTAAATGTGTATCGCATATTTTTCGACGGCATGAAGGAATTCTTTACGGACATGAAAAAGTACCTTAAGATATCCCGCATTGCCAATGATTCTCCCAAAGGAGTTAAGGCACTCAATCGAAAAGAACTTGAGCTCTACATGCAGATGCCGAGAGATATGATCAAAGTAGCACCAGCAATAATTCTATCATCTCTGCCAATGGTTGGCTATGTCGCTTTTCCTCTTGCGTAAGTAGATTTACTTTTAAATTTTTCGAATGAGTGCAAAAGTTTCTCATCGCAGTTACATGTACCCGCGGACATTTTTGAGCTCCCATTTCTGGACCTTACAACAAAAGTCTGAATTCCAACAACAGACTCTCTCTGAAAGATTAGGCAACAATCGCGCGGTTCTGCGAAGCATGCAGGCACTTTTGAAAGGTGCCAAGAAGAACGAACAATATAAAGAAATACAAACGATACTTGGACTTTTGGGAAGTGGCTTTCACCCATCCGTGGAACAGCTATTAGAAGCCAAAGAGGTCTTCGCACAGCCCCCGTACAACTTTAATTCCCTTAGCTCCAAACATATCGTAAGTAATGAAAGCATTTATTTGTTATTTTAACGAGTATGTTTTAGAAACTGCTTGCATTGACGTACGGCTTGCCCGGTGGATTCTTTAGGCGTCACCGAATGGCTGAACTTGCTTTTATCATTCACTACATGGACCTGGCGATTACCCGTGAGGGAGATGTTCATAATATGCCGCCGGATTCGATTCGGTACGCATGTTTCATTAGGGGCTTGAATCCAAGTAATCTTAGCAACGAGGAAATGGTTGAATGGCTTAGAAAATGGGTCAAAGTCTCAATGGCGTTGAGGGAAGAACACATGAGTTTGTTCTTACATCTGCCCATTTTCTTGGGCTACAACCATCCTAATAATTGGCAATTAATATATGGAAAGCATTAAATGACGTAGGTAAATGTTATACATTTATATATGTATGTAGTTGAAATATAATTTAAAAATAAAATCTAACCAGAACCTGGAAAGCGTTTTTTTAGTGTTTATGTAAATGAAACAATAAGACGTCTTATCATCTTCGACAGTTTAGTATCGAAATGTTTTGCAAATTTTTATTGCATTACATTTTGTGGCGCTACAGCTTGTATAGACCCAGGGCCGAGCGACTTAGAACTCTCAACCATTCCTGTGTGCGAGTAATGACAGAGGTGGAGGGGACCTAGAGTTTTATGCCCAATCCAAACGGCAAAATTTTTTGAGATTCTGGGCAAGACCTCTCAAGAGACAGTAACCGCACAGGCAGGGATCGAACCTATTTGTTTGTTTATGTTCATGATAGTCTCTTATTTACTACAAAAGATAGAATAAATTAGCAGCTCTCATTAGATGAACACCGACCGATAATAGAGAAGAACCAGTGGAAAATGTTGCAAAAACGGCGAAAATTATTCAATTTTGAGGGCTTCCGTTATTCGTTTCAAGGCGCTGATCTCAAAAACTACGTGATCGAATTGAAAAATTCTTTTTGCATTGTATATGTTAGTTTATTTATCGAGGAAGACTTTAAGCTATACAAAATTACGCTACGACCAATAGGCGAAATATAGGTCACTGGTCATTATTGGTCTTTGGTCATAAATGATCTTTGGTCATAAATGGTCTTGGTCATAAATGGTCTTTGGTCATAAATGGTCATTGGTCATTATTGGTCTTTGGTCATAAATGGTCTTTGGTCATAAATGGTCATTGGTCATTATAGGTCATTGGTCATAATAGGTCATTGGTCATTGTACCTTTGACCTTTGACCTCTGACCTTTGACCTTTGACCTTTCACCAATGACCTGTACAGCCAATGACCAATAACCTATAATGACCAATGACCTATATTGACCAATGACCATTTATGATCAAAGACTAATAATGACCAATGACCTATATTGACCAATGACCATTTTTGACCAAAGACCAATAATGACCATTCTCCTATAATGATTCATAACCAATGACCAATGACCAAAGGAGTCTCTCATTTATTCCGATCGTGACGAACGCCATGCCATCGCCATTCAGTTGCGCAAAGGATTCGGACGGTTTGATCAGCGCCGCCGCCGTCCCTCCAAGTAAGGATGGTCTGCCACGCTGTCCCTACCATAAAATGTACTACAAAGAACTTTCCGAGGTGGTTCCACAGCTTTCATTCGAGCCAGGTGACCTGCCCGACGGAATCTACCGAGTTTATTTTTTTCTCACGAGTCACGACACATCTGAATTCGAGGTAGATTGTGGAATCGTCCTTCCTTACATACGGGGCCATCAATTCTCCTGGCGACTTGCTTTGCGCTTAAGAGTCAAAGTTTGCTACTATTGACCCAAGATATTCATGCTCCATTACCTTAATTGTTTGACCAGTTTCTTCTCGCAGTCGAACGTCACCAAGCACTGTTTTTCTTTCACTAATCAGCAAGGGGGATATCGTATTAAAAAGAGAACAGAAGGCACGCATTGCATGGGATAGATTTTTGTTTTCAAACGAATCGTGGATTTTGTTTTTGAGTATTATGAGTCATAACCATCACTTTCCAGTATTGTAATTAAAAAACAAAACATTTTAATCAAAATGTGCCGACTCCTTACTTATTAATTTTAATCTGGATTTAAAATACATATTATGATAAATAATATTCAGTACACATAATTAACATATGAACATATGTTTATCTATATCTATACTTCTATACTAATATATAAAGCTGAAGAGTTTGTTTGTTTGAACGCGCTAATCTCAGGAACTCCTGGTTCAAATTTTAAAATTCTTTTTGTGTTGAATAGTTCATTTGTCGAGGAAGGCTATAGGCTATATAACAATATAGTGAAAAATATGTGGAAAATGTTGCAAAAGGAAAGAAAATTATTCATCTTAAAGGGCTTCCGTTCCATTGTCAAAATCGGGTTGCAGAGAAAATCCGTATGTTCTTCAGCCATAATAAAATAAAACCTAAATATCCTTTACGAATTACTTTAAAATATACATTTTTTAAAACTTTATCTTAATTGCTATAGTAATAAATTGAGGCGGACGAAGTCTCGGGGAACAGCCTTATGCCTAAAATAAAACAATTAAGTTCCATTCTGCGATGTCTGGCGCGAAAATATACCGATTTTAATTGCACGCAGTTTGTCGGAGTAACCTTTCAACGCTTTGATTATAAACCTGGCCTTAAATAACAAAATGGTTCGCAGTTCGGGAAATAAAATAGACCTATTACTAATACAAAAGTAGACGACCTTAACAGTTTTTCTCGCAGCAATTATTGAAACTCTCATAAGTAGGTTATATCATTTATAAAATCACAAAACTAGTATGTTGTTATATTTTTAAAATTTATTTTAGAGGCTTTATAAAAAAACAGGTTGACGAAAAAAGATCATTTTACTTCTTGCCTCCAGCTTTCTCTGCCTTCGACTTGAGGATCTTCGTGCGTCTGTCCTTCTTCAAAACACGTGTGGTTCCGTCGCTCTTTGTCCTCTTCTTAAGTGCATTGAAAGCAACCGTCAGAAGCTTGTTCCTCTGGCGTTTAGCATACCTAAGCTTGAAACGATCGAAATCGTTAAGTCGGGTGCGCTGTAATACAAAAACGAACTCATTACTAAAAGATAAATTAAATTACAAACGAAAACAAAACAAAAGAATCGAAAATATTTTTTCAGTAAGGACGATTAGCTTCATATATGTATCAGCCGGCATTTCCTATCAAGAACGTATTCATCACAGAGATCACTTTCTTACCATACACAATTGGTTTAAATGAATGTTAAACTTACCTTGCAAATGTTTTGTGATTTTACGGACCATGGGGTTGTCTTCCATTTGGCCTTCAAGTCATTGTCCACCCAAGCTTTGCGCACAATCCTGGTTGGGGCTGTGAACGGGAACTTGATGCGGAATTTGGTCAAGTGGAGGTTGTTAAGCCTGTATTCTTGACGTGGTACACCAGTCAATGGGCCATCAATAAGTACCTGCGATGAATAAGAGAAACTTGGATTAGAAGAGAATTTAAACGAACAAGACTCAACTAAGAATCAACTGAGTTATAAACAATCAGAAATTAAGTTTTGTTAGCTTCATATATGTATCAGTCGGCAATTCCTATCAAGAAAACGTATTCATCACATAGATGTTTTTCTTTCTCACAAATTTAATATCAAATCAATTAAAAAAGGTCAATTTTCTTACCCTGTTTTGGTCGATAACATCGACAATAGTAACGAGGCGTCCCTTCAAGGGACCCGCTGCGCACTTGGCAATTCGGCCAGTCTGAACGAATCTTTGGAAAGGCTACAAGACAGATACAAATGATTTTCAGAAAAACAATTTAGGAACAAAATTCAAGTGGAAAATTCATCTTTAAGGGAAAATGTCTTCAAAGAAATCAAACACCACACGCGGAACCAAAATCGACAAAATGTCAAACTTCGCACATGGTGTGCTCAATTACTTTTTTTCAGTTTTAAATAATATGCTCGAGTTAAGGAACTATCACGCGTTTTTATTTATATTAACAGGAATTAATGTTATATATTTTTATTTTTTTAACCTTTTAAATGAATTTTCAACTTTAATTGATGATATTTTATGAAGGAGGAAAAAATTATAACTTTTCCTTACCATGGCTTACCGGAAAGAAAGAATTGTGCCAGTGTAAGTGACAGATATCATGGTGGTTAAGATGGCGGACACTGCTAGAATTTGGGACAATATGGAGGATGTGGGTGATATTTGATTAAGCATTAAGGAAGTGCTCCGAAAATGTGTTGCTATTTCTATGCGTTTAAAGATGCATAAGGCACTACACTCACTACGCAACTTGAAGTTGCTGTCGATTGATTACCTTTAAAATCGTGATAATTGCTTTCAGCAAACAACTTAGTCAAGAAGAAAGTACAAGAAACTAATTCACCTTTCTTAGACATAAAAAACTTTGATTTTACCTGATAAACATAATTTGGTCAAAGGTTGTTTCCTTCTGGTGTTTTTTCAATTATTGGGTGTTTTTTTTCATCAATTGTGGCAGGTTGCATATGCGTACAATAAAAAACTATGAAAATTAAATATATCTTGACAAAAATTCGCCAAATGTTTTCGTAAAGTAATTATTCCTTAACATATTAAGAATTTACTACTTCTTTAATATTGGCAAAAAGTTTTAGATGAAGTGGAACTTTATTGTTAAATCACTACAACAGATAGCGTCAGTTTATTCAAAGTTTAAATTGCATAATGTGTTTTTACATACACTGCAGGTTTCTGTTGACAAAATTCAATAAATTACTGAAATGTTCAAAAACTGTAAAACCAACTATAAATACCTGCTTTAATGTAAGTTAGCAAACAAAATCTATTTTATAATCTCAAACACCTTCTATTCAAGTAGGTACTTTTTTCACAAGCATCTAGAATTTTTGTTCATAATATTAACTTAGCAAAAGAGAAAACAACAACTGCTGACAAAAAAAATTGTCAGTAATTAAGTTGACCAGTAGGTTCTCCATCTAAGTTCTAAGACAATGGAATTACTCAGAGTACAACTTTAAGTTGGCCAGTGAGTGTTAAACCTTTAGTCAGTCATACACTAACGACGCAACAAACTCGGTCAAGCTATTGATATTATAAACCTTCAAAATAATAGATTTGTCTATATTTCGTTAATCCAAATGCCCCAGGTGTGTCGAACGAAGTAATTTGCTTGGTGAGTTATTTGCCTTGGTAGTGTATGATCACCTGTAATATTACTTGAAAATTAACATAGTATGAGGTCGGCCTTATTAAACTACAGACAAGCCGTCACAACACAATCCACATTCCACCAAATATAAATCACAATCATATCCGGTTTGTGTATTAGCTCATTTGTCCACCATTTTCAATATGTCAAAAACTACTAGAATTGTGTTCATCTTAAATTATTGTAATTTGGAATGTTTTTTTCTCTTTGTGGTGTCTATTATTTTTGTCCCTTGAATATAATAATAATTTGTCGCAATTTATATTTCATGAAAAATATTTAATTTATTAATTTTTTTCTTGTGAATTCAACGTTCAGCTATTTAATTTAAAAAAAAATGTTTCCCATTGACAACGCTGCATCATCGTCAAGGACAATTTTTATCAATCCAAATTTTAACAAACTTCCTCCGACACATATAAATCCAAAATTTCTGCAAGCCCAATTGAATCCTTCTATTCATGTTAATCCAAATTTCCTATCCAAAGAAACTTTACACAAAAGTCTAAGTCTACCGAATGTCCACCCAACTCCTGCCATCGTATCACACAAAGACCAGCTGTTGCAACAAAAAGCAACAGTTCCTTCCGTCGCAGCTCTACTTCCTAATAAAATCATATCAAAGTCGAGAACGAAAATTGTCCGAGTGCCCATGAATCCAAACCCGGTTAGAACCAAAATAACAACACCCACAATAGCAAAGATACCTAATCCATCACCTAGTCCTGGTCTAGTCAAAATCGGTCTGAGAAAACTTATCAGACCAACAGCTCCAGTCAGTGTAAAATCAAAACCAGTTATTGTGCCCAGTAGTACTCCCCAAGCAAAGTACAAAATTGACCGAAGGATTCTCACTGCCAGTATACCTATCCGAAAGAGAAAGACTTCGTTCACTGGACGCTATGCTCTTAGAAGGTCATCGGACTCACTTTCGAAAAAACTCATTTCGAGGTTTATCAAACGGTAAGTGATTCCAAGTTATCTTTTAGCTTTCACCCTGCATTACTTTATTTTCAGGAACTCAGTGGCCTTGAGATTCTCCAAGGTGCCATTTAAGACAACTCCAATCGTTTCCAAGAATCTTCAACTTCTTAATATCAACGGTGTTCTGTACAAATCCACTCGCAACAAACTTGAACGAAAAGATGTGTCCAAAGTTGTTAAGCCACTTAATGCATCGATCCCTAAGAAAGCCACTGGGGAACGAGCAATTTTCGTTCGTGGAACTAAATACCTATTGGACAAAAGTGGTTTCAATCTGACCAGAGTGGCTACCGCGAAGCCATCCACAAACCAAATGAAGTCACTAAGGCGTATTGATATTGGCGGCTTAACCTATGTGGCCAACTCTAAGAACGTGCTAGTGCGTACTGATACCCATTTGACTCGCAGCCATGTGAGTAACGCGAAGCAAAAGAGTATCCACTTGCTGTCGCGAAGGTTTGTCAAGACAAACATGCCTTGTCCTATTTTCCAAAGAGTGGGCAAGTGTGCGTCTTTCGAACGAGGAAAATGCATGAAAGTTCACGATAAATTACATGTTGCTATCTGTCCCAGGTGAGTAGTAATACAAGAGCCATTGTGCGCTACTTCGTTTTTCTTTATGCAGATTCCTCCGTGGAGAATGTCTCAATACGTCCTGTTTACTTTCGCACAACGTATCACTGTCCAAAATGCCCGTTTGTAAATTCTTCCTCCAAGGATGTTGTGTCCGGGAAGATTGTCCCTATTTGCACAAAAAGCTCAGTGCAAAGGCAGAAGTGTGTATTGATTTCCTGAAAGGTTTCTGTAAACTAGCTGAAAAGGTAAATAGAGCCGGTATTAAATTACTTCGTGTTTACTTTAATTGGTTCTAATTTTCTCCTTCGTCTTATAAGTGTAACAAACGACATGAGTTTGTGTGTCCGGATATGGAGGCGAAAGGTAAATGTGAAAAGACAAAATGTGCGTATTGTAGGAAACAACAAATGTCGTTAAATAACAAAAAAGAAGTCCAGCCAAACAAAACTATTTCCTTGACTGGCAGAAGTAATAGTTCTAACTTGAAAGAACGTACAATTGTTGCACATAGTGGGACAACAGAAGTTGTGGAAGAAATAACTTTAGGTCGATACTTTGCTGCGTCAAAGGATTCAATTGAATTAGGTGAGATTGCTAAAGTTTCAGAAATAAATGACAGTGTTGCAGATGAGGAAAGTGGCGCTGTTGATGGTGAAGAAAGTGAGACAGATGAGGAGGTGACTTCTACCAGCAGTGTTCCCAAAAGAACACGTCCACAGCTGGGGGAGTTACCTGCTTTTATACCATTTTCATAATAATAAAATTTAGTTCAATAAACTTTAAAAAAAAAGTAAAAAGCTTAACCACGAGTTTTTCAATGAAATACTTGAAAACTCGAAAGCTCTGTGATTAAAGCTTTGAAGTACAATATAGATTTTTTCTTAATTTTTATTTTAGATAAATAAAATAAGTTTTATTAAAAACAATCACTTGGTTTTATTTAACTCTATAGTTGTATGAAAGGATTTGTTAAGTTTAGCCAGTTTTGCAGAGGTCTTGCAAATTCTCAATTTGAATACAAAGTCAAAAAAGCGTCACTATAATTGCTAAAATATTGTGTCATAATTTCATAAGTATTTCTTACCTTGAGCCCCATTGCTGGAGATTTTGGTACATTTACTGAACATTTGTAAACAAAAAGGCTTCGGTGGAATTCTTTTTAGCCAATTTAAATCTCAAATTTACATACATTTCCACTTGAAACAAGGGCCGAGGGTCTTCGTAATGTGCCAATCTCATTGAAACTCACAACTAGATGTTTGGTTTCTTTTAAGGGTCTTGAATAGTTTTTTTTTTTTTTAATGCCAATGGGTAACTTAATTGTTATGTTCAGCCAGAAAAAGAATGAATTTTTGTTTCAGCGAAAAACTACCTTATCATTAATCATCGCAATATTTCAATGTGGATAATAAACGAAAATCTCAGCTTTCACACCACTCAACTGGGAAAATTTCTATGAAATTGTGAACCTTAATTTGATCGATACTACTAATTTAGCCAACATGAATGTGGAAATACTTTAAAAATACTTGTAATAATCAAAACTACTGAGTTACCATTATTTCAGGACAATGTTTTAAATATATTTTTTACAATAACTTTAGCTAATACATTTTACACATCTTCTTTATTGCTACACACAGATCAAACGAAATTGGTGGTCATTTTACTTTTCTTTAAATATACATAAATATAATTATGTTAATATGTATTTTTTTATATTGTATAATATATTTATTTGTATAATTTTATTTAGTGCTTTATACAAATTATTCTTCGATAAGCACTAGCAAATAAAAATAAGCAATTGCCTTTTCTTAGACAGTTTCATAAAATAAGAGACTTAAAAAACAATTAGCTAGTAAATATTTTAAATTTAGTTGGTTTTATAAATAAAAGTGAAATACTTTTAGAGGTATACACAATACACATATTAAGTTGAAATTGGACTGAAATGATAAAACTTTCAAAGAATAAAATGAAAAATTTTAGGTTTTTATTTCGAGCCGAACAATTCTTCCTACTGGCTTTTGCATCTAAGACATGATTTATATTTAAATTAAATAAATTTAACTACAATTATAATTTTTGTCAAATACTTGCGTTACATACTTTTATGTATTTCTTTTTTTTTTAATTGTGTTGATATAAAATCTACATACATAATATTCGATGTAATCTTGAAATCTAAATGTGTGAAAATGTTTACTCTATAATATTTAATGCGATTGCACACAGAAACAAAATTCTTATCCAAATTAATCATTCACTCGAAACAGTTTAAATAATGAATATCTTAAAACAAAAATAAGAACACAAACAACAGACTTGGCTAGAAAGCTCAATAAATACTTTTACAAGGAATGTTTCAATACATGTTGGAGTGAAAGTAGTATTAATTTAACATAAATATAAAATAATTCAATTTAATATCACAAAATTATTGAGAAAAAAAGGAGTACAAAATATGAGAATTCGCTAAGTAATGTGTGAAATATTATGGAATTTGATTAAAATAATACGATGATGTCTAAAAGCTACCGTCAGTGCAGAAATGAGATCTTGAGAATTTTGTTAGGAAACTTTTTTTTTTCAATTATTATAATTGTAATAATAAATAAGAAAAAATAACGACGTACAAAGAAAGAGGCTAAGTTTATGAACGTATTTATATGCAATTATTGATATTGGGTAGTCATGGCCGCTCGTTGCTGATTAATAAAGTGTAGGTACTCCTGGTCCTTATGTTCTTTTGCTATTACAATAAATCAATTTGTGTCCTCGATGGGCCATAATACTCTTGAGCCCCTTATGCGCGTTTTGCATCGTATTGTTTTACTTTGTCCGGTATGGATGCGTTCTCAACAGCCACCAATGAGCTTAACTCATTCAAAGTTTGCACGTAGACTAGCTTACGCCAGAATTTAGAGCTGAAATTACATACAATTGAAATTGAATTAAATACGTAGTTGTTTATAATAACTAAATGTTTAAAGCAATATTTGCCTTTATAAAAAAAACATAGTAAGAACACTAAGAAGTGAGTCGCATCGTATATCATTAACAACATAAATATGCTAAATATCCAAACCTAGTTTCTTGTTCGGCTTGATTTGGGTGTTCCAGATTGTGAACATTAGAAGGAAACAGTAATATTTACAAAGAATGTTAACTTCGATCCCGAACACAAATAGCCGTTTTGTCTGATACTTTCTCGGTAAAATGTAAATTATTCTTTATGGGGTCTGACGATCCTTAATTGATTTTACTTTCTTTGTTTCCAAGCAGAGACTGAGAGATATATTTTTGGAGTAATTTTGATTGGTACACCTCTTAGGTATAACAAAAAACATGTAATCACATTTGAAACTCATTTTTGTGAGCTCTACTTTTTACAATATAACTAATTTATTTCAAACGAGTCGAAAATATTACTCACCTAACAAAAGGTCGTGACATCCAGACAATTGATTTCAACCAAAATGTTGGGTGTACTAAATATAAGTTCTTTAAACTTTTCCTCAATCTTCGATCCAAAAGTTGATAGCATCTAAAAAAAATGGTCAAAAATGTATTTGGATTCTTTTTTATTTTTAACTATATTCCACTTACTTTTTCAGCCATGGAAACGGTGGAACATTGCGTCGACTTGAGCCACCGTGCAAATATATCAAGACGTAATCCTCCGTTACCAATTGCTCTAGAGTTTTGACAACATACAAGAACAGATTGTCCATAACGTAATGGTAATCAGCCCGTGATCTGTCCGGTAGGTGACAAGCACAAAACATGACTATGGCGTTGTGCCCACCGGCCTTGAGGTAGCCTCCGTGGGAGAGCACGCGTTTATATGGCTCTATTACTTTCATATCAATTTCTCGGGTGCGTCCATCTGGTAGGGTTATTTTCTGCCAGTTCCTAGAATCACGTCGTTCGTCTGCCGCCGAATAGAAGGGAATCTGATCTGTCGGATGGAGATTTGTTGGTGTGTCTAGTTCTAGGAAGTCATCGTCGCGGTCATCATTTAGGCCGTCTATCAGCGAACTCGAGGGACTTAGGGAAGCCAAATTGTGCTCCAGATCATCGTCATCATCAAAGCTGTGGTTGGAAATTGAGTCCAACGAAGACATATCATCCGAGAGTCTATGCTCGGGGGTGGAAATGGTATTGCTGACTTGCTTCCGAGTGTTTAGAGATTTCGGCAGAGGACGATTGGGAGCTTTTGCTATCAAGGCAACCGATTGGTAGTTGGCCTCGACAGAAGCTTGAAACTGCGACACCTCAGCCTCCGATTCGCTACTTATCACGTCTGGACTGCCTGCGCGAATGGGAGAGACTCTCAATCGGTTGTTTGGACTTAGCTTAGCGAAGGAATGGTTCGTGTTAAGCGAGTTCTTGGCCTCAACAATCGACACAGAATTCGATGTTATTCGTTTAGTCATCGGCGGCGTTGACATTATCTGTTCGCTCTCTGGAACAACGTCTGGAAAATTAAAAGCTTTCTTTCGATTAGCATAGTGGCTATTTTCCGAATCGGAATCAGTTGCAGTGGGTGACATAAGGGGATGGCTGTTAGCCAGGACTAGTTCACTACGCAATCCATTCGTAGCTTTCTCCTGTTGTGGGTATGGTTTTTGTCCAAGACGCAATACTTTCGGAACAGCAGTGTCGTTATCTAGAAACCCATTTTCTTCCCCTTTTGTCGTTAGCAAGGAATTAGAAAACTTAAACTCCTTACCCACCAGCCCGAAGTTAGGCATCTCATTCAGATTTTGTGTGATCATATTATCAGATGTGATGTTATCGTTTATTGGCGAAACTCCCGTGGACTCTTCCTGAGATGTAGTGGCATCTGATATGTCCATTTTATTGTCCGAAATTGGACTATCTTCGAAGTTTTGGCTGCATGACGCGAACATTTTCGATCGATTTTGTTTTTTTTTTTAGATCGTGTTATGGACAAAGGGACTATGGACGACTCACCTCATTTGTGGACTCCTTTTGTAATTTTACTTTGGTTTGTTAGTTTGTGAATAAATCTTTATTTGCATCAGCGTAAGCAATAAGGCAAAATTATGTTTATTTTGCAATTGAAAGCTTTTTACTTTTTGGTGAATCGTGGTGCAAAAATTTCAAGAAAGACAAGACAAGCACAAGACACACAACTAAAACCTGAAATCCTTTCCCTTTTTTATTTTTTTCTATATTTTTTACACTTGGTTGTCATCGAGATACTGCACATATTTTGTTCTATGGATGTCGAAATAACAACCCTCAGGGTTGTTTGAGTCAAGTTAAAGAAACGAATTTGTTTGTATACGTGCAGACATGAAGGTATTGTATTAGAGCGCAATCGGAGGATTATATTATTTTTAACAGATATTTTGACATAAATTACATTTAACCAAATATACAAACTTGAAGCACGGTTTAACATCACTTGACTCATCATAATCAACGAGTTATCCTATTTGTGCAACTGGCCCTTAGCTAACAAAAATAAAACCAAAACTATTTTTCAAGTTGTTTCCTTCGGTAGAATTTTGTTTGCCTTTGATTTTTCAATCAATGTGTTAATCGCCACTGCATGCCGCCTGCCACACACGGTTTAATTTAAGAATTAACAAAACTGATAAAAGGCAAAAAATCCGTTATTATTTTGTCCATACACTTCTTGTATTGCTTATTCAATTTCTCCTTAAATGTTGATTTCATAATTATTATGCTGATTTTAAATAAACGAAGGAAATTTAAGTTTTTTTCATTAGTCTGATAAATTGAACGTTGTCATAGCATAAAAGCCATTTAACATCCCTGTTGTCGAAACTGTCACAAGCAACCATTTTTTTTTTAATTTTGAGCAATATTTGACTTTTGAAAGATGTATATTTCGTAGAAAAAGCGAAATATTTCAAATTTCAATAAAGACAAACAACAAAACTCAAAACCATTCTGAAAATTCAAATCAAACTATGGAAACATCGAGCGAGCCTACTAAATCTGAAATTTCTAAAGTGTTTTCGTCTTCTATGCAAAATCTTCCTATTGAAATTCAAAACGATCAGAAACGCAGAAGGTTTTGTTTTATCGTTTATAGCTTTCTACTCTTACATTTACAACAAAACAACAATTAACATATTTTTATTTGTTTTTTTATATTTCTCAGTTCATCACGATCAATTAAGCGCAAACGATTCGACGACGAGATAGTCGAATACAGTATTGGATTTCCCCAATCTCAGCAAAGCCGATTTGGACGTCCACGAACCCAATCACAATCGTACGTGACAACAGTAGCCAACCTTGACACTGTGACAGCGGCGGCGGCGTCGGCGTCGGTGACCACAGTACAAACTCAAAGCGGGGACACACCTCCGAATATAGTCTCAGTCAACGCACCGAATCTAACAACTCCAACAATAATGCCCTTGCCTGGCCAACACATAGCTGAAAAGCGGAAAGCATTAAAAGCAGGAAAAAAATCCAAGAAACCTGGCCGCCCACCCAATCAAATCGCAACCAAGGATCTGGGGCGATGGAAACCTATAGATGATTTGGCCTTGATAATAGGAATCCAACAAACAAACGATTTGCGAACGGTTCACCGGGGAACAAAGTTCTCATGCAAATTCACTTTGCAAGAGATGCAGGCCAGATGGTATACTCTTTTGTATGAGGAACCCATTTCCAGAATAGCTGTTGCGGCGATGAGAAATCTGCACCCGGAATCAGTTGAAAGCGTTCAAAGCCGAGCACTGTACACTGTTCAAGAGGAAGAAATCCTTGGCACCATTAAAAGCGTAAGAAATGTTTTATTTAATTTTGTTTCGTAGTTAATTCGAGTCTTTTTAGACTGATAATCCCAAACTGGAGACCTTTCAAGAACTTCTGGACAAAAATGCATCAATATTTTTTTCTGCCAGAACAGCCAAAGCACTCCAAAATCATTGGCAGCTGATGAAGCAATACCAGCTACTTCCCGATCAAGTAGTAAAACCTCTGTTCAACGATGACCAGCCGCTTAGTTTCTCAGACGCAGAGGAATTAATCTTGGACTCTGAGCTGATTGACAATAAAGATGATGCAGTTGAGGTGGAACTTGCCCTTCAAGATCGACGAAACAAACGAGAAATACGTCAGCTGGAGAACGAATTGGGTCGTTGGAACGTCTTGGTGGACTCACTGACCGGAGCAGGTGTCACCCCCGAGTTTGATGGCCAAACATTGGCCATACTGCGAGGTCGTTTGGTGCGATATCTCATGCGTTCCAAGGAAATCACTTTCGGACGTGACGCAAAAGAAGTCGTGGTCGATGTTAACCTGTCGCTTGAAGGGCCAGCCTGCAAGGTGTCCCGCAAACAAGGCACCATAAAGCTACGCAGTAATGGAGACTTTTTCATTTCCAACGAGGGCAAGCGGCCGATTTTCATTGATGGGTCACCTCTGCTATGTGGCAATAAAACGCGTTTGGCCAACAATTGCGTGGTCGAGGTAAGTTTGACTGTGTGTTGCCTTATTTCCTGGTTTAATAATCATTTTTTGTTTGTTTTTTATTCAAGATTGCTGGACTGCGATTTGTGTTTTTAGTGAATTATGATTTGATAAACGCCATCAGGCATGAGAGTGCCAAAACAAATGCTACTTTAAACTAAAATAAAATTCCTTAATAACTCTGCATCTTGATGTTGTGTTGAAAATAAATATTTCACGTGTTTAATTTTATTGGAGACCTTGAACTACTTTTTTACTTTTATTGTCTGTTGCATTTGGAGGGGCTGATTTTAGTTTTTACTTCTGATTCGTGGTAGTCAAATGTAAATCAATGGGGGTTTCACATATCTGAGCAGAATATTAAGTAGCTATGTACTTGCGATGTCAATAGTGTTTTTGATATGACAAAAAAGTTATCAATACATTATTAATCAATAGTAACTGTGGTGTTATCGAAGTGTACGGCCGTTAAGTTATTCTATTGAGTTCCAAATCTCATGTTTTTTAGTTTTAACATCGAGGATACGGAACTGTAACTAATTATTCGAAAATTAAATTCATTTTATACGTGAATACCTACATATATATATAAAATATTAATTTTAAATATTAGAAAATGAAAATTAAAACGTGATAATTGACTTTAAATATACTTACTTTTTGTTAAAAGTGGTGAATAATATTTAATTTTGATGTTTTGAAATTCAAGTTTTTTTTTAGAAATCACATTAGTGTTGTCAGTGGGTGCGAAAAATAAATAATCATTTTTTTCTCAACATTAAAAGAATACGTTTTAAAATATATTTTAACTCAAATAATTTTAATATGGAAAAAACATTTTCTTGGAAAAAGGACACAAGTAGTGATAATTCAGTAACTCTTTAGAGGTATGTATATATGTATTGAAATGAGGAAAACTAGCCAAATATTTGTTTGCATTATTTAAATATTTTTCAACTTCATAAATATATCTTAAAGTCTGTGGTTTAAAATGTTTAAGACTATGAATAAATAACATGTAATTTAAAAGCCAAAAACCTATCCGTACAAGAAGATGCTTCTAAATTATGTATAGTTAGTTCTGTAACTTGTTTGCAAATGTATGAACATTTTAAATCATAATTTATAAATTGTCCAAGTCTTAAAAAATGTTTACCTTTTTGCAAAACAGAAAACTTTTTTCTTCTCAAGATATTCATGAATTTTAATTTGAAGTTAAAAATAACTTACGTTATAGGTACAATTAATAAAACACAAAGTTCCTATACTGCAATAACTTGAACATTAATAAATGTTTCATAATTTATTAGGGTTTTCATACCTAAAGAGAATGAAAACTAAAATAAACTTTATCTTATTCTTTGAAATCTATTAAAGTATTATTTTAAACCAAAAGTAAACATCAAAATAGAATGGATGCCTCATGTTCACTTTATAATATTTTTATGTACACGTAGAAGTATTAATGCCTGATGTTCAAGTGATATATGAACATTTTGTGGACACAGCCGCATTCCAAAAAAAGTATATAGGTAGGCATTTATTATCAATCTCTTTCCCCTTTTTTCCGACTTATTTGGCAAAACATTTTAAACATATACGAAGCCTTGCCGAAAAAGTATGAAAAATAACATAATATCAAACAGTAAACACGTAATTTATAGAATAGTCCAGATACATTGCTACGATGAGTTAAATAATTTCATTCCTGTCATAAGGTCGACAATAGCGGTCATTTTCATTTAAGTTTAAATAATTTTGTCCGAATGTCCGCACATCACTAATCTTTCTCTGAATGTTTTCGTTTTGTTGTCACAAATAGATTCCACAACTTTGCCCACCATGACCATCACATGTCAAATTTCATTCAACTGTCAGTGTGGTTTGATTTGCGCTGCGGGCTGCGGAATTGCTTGTACAATTTTTTTTCGGTCATAAAATAAAAAAAGACTCAAATTATTATTAAAAAAATATATAATTGGCTTTAAAAACTAATTATATCGAAATATTTTATAAATAGAATCGTGCTAGTTCGTACTTGAATTCAAATAGTGATTACATCAGGGTTAAAAATTAAAACTAAAATCGAAGAGTTTTTCTTTCACTGAAAAGAAGTGCGTGTATATATGTTTAGTTTTGTAGCTTGTGGTCCTGCAGGAGCTCTAACCTTTTATTCTTCTCATCTCTAAGCAGGAAATTAATGTTATAAGTGTTCGAGCGGAAAAAACATTGGAAATATTGATAAAAAGGTAAATTACAGAATACATTTTGTGAAAAAAGAATTATTCGATATTATTTGTACATCTTACACTACAATCGCTTTTCCATGAACCGACCATAAATGGAAGAAGAATGTGAAAAAGCGGCTCGAGTCGTACGTTCCACAAACGATTATTTTTCTTTTTTATTGACAAATTTGTTGAAAATTGCTAAGAACTGCATTCGAAAAGAAGATTCTGTGATAAATAACTAAAATTTATTGTTTTAATTACCTTTGTGCGATTATATGAATGTAGGTAGCACCCACACGACAGGGCATTAAATCCTTGCAAACAATGTGAGCTTGCGATAAAACAAAAGACTAGGAACTTGTCTACGAGGAAGATTTTTTTATTTTTTTTTGTTTTATTCCATCTTTCAACACATTAAATATGTAAAATTATTCATTTTCATACTCTCACCAAGAATTCACGACAGGTCACAATAAAAAGCCGGTATGTTATGCATCTAATCATTATTTTTGTTTATTCACAGTTGAAATCATTAAAAATTGAATAAATCATAACTCTTTGTTATCTACTAGCATGAATTAATGACTCATTGATAATATTTCTTCGCTCGTAGCATATTATATTTTCGTCACGTGTTTTTAATTTTGCTTTCTAAAAATAAATTTCCAGAATTTAGAAGATTTTTACGCAACGTTAACACCGCACAGTTTGTCAATGATGGTTTCAAGTAACTTGCTAGTGTAATTGCTTAAAATCCCATCTTCTGCAATGAAGTTATGAACCACTCAGTAGGCTAGATTGAGACTGATTTTTTTACTAAATGAGTAGGCCGTCACATGAAAGTGTGCTCGTTGGTTTTAACATGGTTTTGATTTCAAAATTGCGAATGCTTTTTCATAATATGTAGATTAAGATATCATTGCTTGATTGTACTTACAAATAATGTGGGCTTCTACTTTGAATAAAACTAACAGTTCATAGTGACCAAAACCTTGCAGTTAAGAGTTAATATCAAATAATTAGTTAAAATTGTCCCAAAGAAGAAAAACTTTTCAGTCAATTTGCTCCACCTGTTTCAGCAATTTCAAGCATAATGGTCTCATATGGCATGACTATAGGCGGGAAAACCTTTACTTTCTTTTCGTGACTCCTTCTTTACATGTTCCTTATGACACTGACGCAATTTAATTGTGCTGTAAAAAATCCACTCTTAGGTAGTTTTTCAAATTTATTCAATCAAGCGAAAGTTCGCGCTCAAATTATTATTGATAGAGGAGGAGAGCTATGAATGAGATTGTAATGAAAGAAGCTGGCTTCTGAAATAAACACTATTACATATGAATTCAATACTGAAGAATAACAAAATAGATAGAAATTATAAACTTAAGTTAGTGGGCTGCAATTCCATTAAGATCATAATTGATTAAACAATGGTTTATTCTTGAAAGTACTATGATCTTGCTTTGAAAACTGTGCGCACTCAATGTTAACACGGCTACACTTCAGTCATTTTTATAATTTTAAAAGTGTGTGTGTTTTTTATTTTTAATTTCAACTCCTTAAAACTACAAATATTTATGAATATGTATGGATTTTGACAAAAATATCACAAATCACCTTTGTAAGTATTGCGGCTGATTTCTCAAACAATATCCGATTGCAACGGCAAATGTTGAACCAAATTTGAAACATGAAGACCTAAACTAACTTTACGATCTAGATCAAAAGTTTGATGAGTTCGCTTTTTTACTTCTATTGCTTACATTTTCGAATACCTATGATGTAATTTCTTTTTACGGTCAGTTTTGGAAGTGGGATACGTGAAGATAAATTTAATTTGTTTTACCTGTGGATAACCTCCGTCTCATCTTTTAACAGATATCACTTGTTGTTGAACGAACAGACAAGAAACAAAAATGCCACTGATTGTTTTAGATAATGGGGGCTATGCGGCCAAAGTTGGCCTAGCATCAGATAACAAACCAACCATCATTCCCAATTGTATCATGAAAGTGAAATCTGAAAGACGCAGGGCCTTCATAGGTCGACAAATTGAAAGTTGCATTGACACATCTGGGTTGTTTTATATGCTGTGCTTCCAAAAAGGCTTACTTGTTAACTGGGATGCTCAAAAAACCATATGGGATTACATATTTAGTTCGGATTGTACTAATATCAAGTTAAGCAACAACACATTAATTATAACTGAACCACTATTTAATCCTCTCAGCATTCAAGAAGTGATGACTGAGATATTGTTTGAAGAGTTTGATTGTGGTGGTATTGCAAGAACACCAACATCCGATTTGGCTGCATACAACTATATTTTTGATTCAAACTGTCCCGGAAATTGCATTATTATTGATGTTGGATACAGTTTTACGCATGTTGTACCTTACATTAAGGGAAAGAGAGTTAAAAACGCCATAAAACGAATAGACGTAGGTGGTAAAGTGCTGACTAACTATTTAAAGGAGCTGGTTTCATATCGATATTTAAATATGATGGATGAAACATATGTGGTAAACCAGATAAAGGAAGACGTTTGTTTCGTTTCGGAGAACTTTGTTGGAGACATGAGTGCAGCATCGAAGTCAGTTGAAGCTAATTTCAAGAACAAAGTAGAATACATTTTACCGGATTTCACAACATTCAAAAGAGGTTTCATCAATACTAGCTCAACGAATTCAACAGGCCAACAGAGTATAAATATATGCAATGAGCGTTTTGTTATTCCTGAACTCTTATTCAATCCATGCGACGTGGGTATAAACCAAATGGGAATTCCAGAAACTGTATTGGATGCCTTAAACGATTGCCCGGGATGTTCACATGCAGCGCTTTTGAAAAATGTTGTTGTCATTGGAGGTAGTTGTCTTTTTCCGGGATTCTTAACACGGCTGCAAAATGATCTCGAAAAGTTGGCACCAGACTACTTTGATATTCAAGTGACCATTCCCAAAGATCCAATTAGTTATGGATGGAAGGGTGGGAAACATTTTGCCAATGCTCCGGAATTTGAGAATGCTGTATTTCAACGAAGTGATTTTGAAGAAAATGGGTTTCAATATTCTTATTGTAAATTTGATTTATAAATAAACACTACAAAAGAATTTGTTTAAACTGTTTGTATTTTTAGGAACAATCTATTAATGATAACATTTTTAACAACAAGAATTAAAATTTCGTAAATTTCCGTCTTACAATTACATAAGTCAAGTGAAATTATATTTATATTTGATTCCCTACCTATAAATTCCATTTAGTCTACGTGTTACCAAATTGTAAGAATTAAATCATGGGGATGATAAACAGCGAATAAGAACTCATCTTTTATTTTAGACTAATGCCAATTTTAAACTCCAATAGTTCGTTTTTTTTTATTTTTTTAAGCCTTGATCAAAAGAATGTATTGATATAACATTAAAATGATTATACAAAATTTAAAGCCTTCAAAATGGAAGAAAATCTCATATTTGATTTGAAGAAGAAATATACCTAAAACATTGAAATAAAAGTGACCAGTAGAAGTAGATATTTAGATTTTAAGCATGCTTACGACCCACACAGACAGATCGCACAAGATCAGTAATTAAAACATTGGTTTTTAATTTATATAGTCAATAACCCTGAGGCGACACGGGCAAGTAAATTGATCACATATATACCATGAAGCAATTTGCTTGGCTCTTTAAGGGGTACAAATAAGTCTGGCAAGTTGACTATTGGATAGTTACGAGTAGTTATCTTTAACATGTGTATAAGTTATTAAATTTTCAATGTTTTACATCTTGATGGAAAGTTATGGCTTGACTCGTGTGGTATTAAAGTAAGGCAGTATGTGTATTGTGTAGGGTTAAATTGCTTAGATAATGAGCCCTAAACAATTTTAAATAATTGCTCAGTTACATGTTAATTTTATTATAATTATTACAATTAATTTTTTATTAAACAAATATTTCAAATATGTATGTATATGTACATGTACATAGTTATAATAGTATTCTTAAATTGTGGATGTTTCTCTAAAAATAATTTTTGTATACATAGGTGCCCCAAGTTAAATTGACGCTACTTCAACAATATATGTACATACAAAATAACCAAAAATTAAACTAATCATATTTGTGTTCAATATTGTTGATTTTCTTTCATAAATGTTAACCAACCAATCATTTTAGCCATTTATAGTAATAATATTTTTTAAAAAGGGTTTTAAATCTTAATTAGATACACAAATTGACTTCTCTAATCGTCTTTAGTTTATAAATAAAACGAATCTACGTTAGAATGAGATGTATGTAGGTAGAGATGACACATCCTTTTATGTAGCTTTTTGAATAATGCAAATTCAATGTTATTGCATATATAATTAAGTGTACAAAATAATTTCTCACAGTCTATTCAACATTCATCAATAAAGGCAAAGGTTTTGTTTGGAAAAATGTCAGTAATTTGTTTCATTTCACCCAGATAGCACTTGAACTGGTAGTTAAAAAACAAATCAAATTAAATTTAACAAGCAAGCGCAAACATTTTATCAGAGACTCCTCCTTACTTTCCATGTGAGTGTTTTTTAATTAAGTAAAGAACATAAAAACTACAATATTGTCTATATGTAAATACATATGTACAATGTACATACATACATAAATTAAGTTATATCAACTTTCCTATCGCATTACTCTTAGAATTGAAATAAATTGTGTACAAAATAAAACAAAAAACAAACTCCAATTTCATTTGGTAGACAAATAGTATCAAAATCTGTGTATATACATATAATAAAAATTTAGCCTGTCTTATGCAATTCAATCCATGTTGGAATTTCAAAGAACTAACAAACCTCTCGGAATGCCAGCAGATACAAAGGTTTTCTTTAAACGACCGCGATGTCAACGGCGAGACGATGATTTAAGTTGAGTTTATTATTTCAATCAACAAATAACATAACTACTTAGGTGCACACAAACATGTATATACCCACATACATATCTTTATTTAATTAAATCCTTTTATATTGGTCAATTTAAATTAATTTATTTGGTAATTGTATTGATGTTTTGCGCGCTCATGCTTCACTTTGGCTTAATTATATTTTTGGTTGTATAATCAAACAAAAACACAAAACCAATACCATAAATCAGCAATGCGTGATGTTGTTTGACTTTTAGGTGCCGATTGAGGAAGTCTCTAGGCAATATTTTATCGATATCAGTTCGTGCAATAGCTCTAATCCTGGTTGTTCGTAATTCGTCCTTGGTTAATGTACTCCTAGTTGAGGCACAACCATAATTTGCTATTTAAAGTTTTGTCAATAAATTTCTTCTGCGTTGTAGTATGTATTAAGAAGCTAAAGCCAAGTAAGTAAGTACCACCTACTGTATAAGGTTTTATCCAATTTTTTCGATTGGCAGTTTTTCTTTCGCGTTCTGTCTGTAACATTGACATTGTTTTACACTGCTACGTACGGTATATACATACTAACATACCATAGGTATGTAATGTTTGATTGAATTTGCATATTGATTAATTTAAAATTGAATGCGTGCAGGAGTATAACAGATTGCTTACAAATTAAAGGTGGAAGGTATGTACATATGTGAGTAAAATTTATTTTTAAAATGTGACTTTCACATGTGAGGTGACACTTGTTGAAAATACAAATTGCTTACCTACAACTACGTGTACAGCTACATGCTCTCTTATCTTGATTATTGATTTGGAATTGTTTTATAAACATTTAGATTGTATTTGTTTTTTTTTTTTTTTGTATCGCTATTACTTAGTAGCCAGCGTGCATTCAAAGTTGAACTTGAACTCTCTTAATGTTGCTGTATACAAAAAATATACATTTGTACATATCTGAACTGATTCAGCCTATTGTAAAGTAAATTTATTCTAAAGTCAAGATAAGGTGGGAGTTTAAATGTGCCCAAGTTACTTGAAGAGTGCCCCCAGCAATTATTAATATTTTTTGTTAGATCAAGTGTTGTGACTTTTGAGTGCGAACAAAATTATTGCATAACAAATAACATGACAATACTTATAATGTTAAAGTTCGATTGTAAAATTGGGTGTGAGTGATTTAAAAAAAAAAACTCAAAATTGTGTGTATGTATGTTTTAAGCGGATGTGATCATTATCTAATGGAGTTCATAAACTCTTGTTTTGTGTATTTAATTTGCATTCTGTTTCAATCAAAGATAAAGGATGCCAATTGAAGCACCCACTATTAAGGATACAAAGTAATCTTAGGTATATCAAATAAAAATAAAATAATAATTGGACAATTCTAAGTCGAAATATTTGATTTACAAAAAAGAGATTTTAAAAAGGTTTCTGATTTGCTAAATAAACATTTTAAAAATGTTCAACCATGAGTTGCATCAAATAGTTTCACAGGAGTTGGGATAATATTCTCAGCGTAGTGCTTCTTAATCCAGTTTAACTATTTTCTTATTTTTTGTAGATTCGCACGCTAAACAGTTTAAGGTCCCTCTTCATATACATACATATGTATGTATGTATGTACACACATGCCTCAAATAATTAATTCAAACCGTAATGACCATTTGTCCAATTATGTATTTGTCTTTAGATATTAGTTCATTTAATGTGATTGCATAACGAGTTTTTTTTCCTTTTTTGGTTTCAAATCAGAACAATCGCAATCATATAAAACCAATTGATACAAATTATTAAAATGATCAATTCATCAATTTTTATTGAATTCGATTTTTCTTGTGCAGATTTTTTTACATGGCTCCTATGTCACGTTAAACAAGTTGACAGACATTCGTATAGCAACAAGTAGAGTTCGGTTGAATCAAATTGTATGTTGAGACTTAACGCAAACGACGGCTTGAGAAGACGAAGCAATGGCTCGTCACATAATGGCTGTTTGTGTTGTGTGTCTGCTTTGCGCAGAGCACCTACCTTGCGAAGAGCACATTGAAACGCTAACATCTAATCTCCGATTAAATACAAAAGTCTTCCATGGAAGTGATATAAACAGTAGAAGTAGCAGCTTTGGGAGTTTTGACTTTCAACCGAGGGAAAATCATTTAACTGATGATGGTTACGATAAGTCGAGACGTCGGAGAAAAAGCATTTCAACCAAGATAGAATCTAGAAGTAAACGCCACGCGGGAACTCATCATAATGCCAACGCTATGGAGACTCAACAGAAACCGGAAATTACCGACGATTTTATGAAACGCATCTTTCAAGAATATGGCCAAGAAGATGGCACAATCAATATGAATCAGTTTGAAAATATGCTTAAAAATCTTGGCCTCTATAAGATGTTGGAAGAAAAAGCTTCAAATGGAACGGTAAGTTTTTCATATTTTGTATATGGTTTTCATTTATTGATGATAATTGAAATGTTTTTCAATAGTGTGCATCAAGTCATCAACTTTTGGATAGCATAAAACACCATCATGAGGAGGATCATAATACAAAATCTGGACATAAGTGTATGAGTGATCCATCGTCTAATGTTCCCTGCAAAGAATCACCTGTACCGTCCAATGAAAAAGAGTCATTGTTTTTGGAACCCGATGATTTCATCAATTTATGTCCAGTGCTGCTATACCAACTAGCATCGAATGTGACACTCGAAAGAACAGGCTGTTTAAATAGTTCACTGCTGGCGACTGAACATTCATTCCACACTGTGGAGTCTCAAGAAAAAGAATTTTTCTATGGTAAACATCCCGAAATGAGCTGAGTGATACCATTTCAAACTTATTTTTTTTTCAGTGTGGATGTACGCTTTTCTGTCAGTGCTGGCGTGTGGCCTTTTGGGTCTAATTGGTGTTGCGATAATCCCATTTATGGACTCAAGGTACTACAAACACATTATACAGTACCTTGTGTCCTTAGCTGTTGGAACAATGACAGGCGATGCCCTTCTGCATTTATTACCCCACGTAAGTAAAAATTCAATGAAAGCATGATTTAGGTTTAATCGCATGTATAGTCTGTTGCAGGCCAATCTGAGTCGAATATGGTATACAAGGGGCTAACTTGCATGGGTGGTATCATTTTCTTCTACATAACCGAGCACGGATTAACAATGATATCAGAGTGGCGAAAAGGCAACGCCAAAAAGGATAAGCAAACATCACGTGCAAAAGTAGTTCGTGATCCGGAGTCGTCAATTAATAATTCAGTTGCCGGTGACAAACTCTGTAAATCTAAGTACAGTTCCTATCCCTATTGCTATGATGAGATTGCAATGGATACAAAGAATGATGTTTGGCTACATTTACCCAATCCTGAGGGCAATGACTTGTCCACTGAGAAAAACAACAGCACTAGGGATAATGGCGATGCGAATGAAACTGCTCAGAGCCTGTTGTCGCAAAACTACACACCTATTTCCGATTTGAACCACCGAATTCCGGATAGTAATACAATATCAACGAATCTAGACGATACATCGCTTGCAGATGGAACAACCGGTGGAAGTTGTGGAAAAGATAAGCCTCTAGTTCGGAATGACACAGTTACTGTGATACTCAGAGAACATGAGTCATCGCATCATGGCCACTCGCATAAACATGGCCATGTTCATTCACCACCAGAGTCGTTGAGTGCTGTTGCTTGGATGATCATAATGGGCGATGGGCTACATAACTTTACTGATGGAATGGCGATTGGTAAGTTAAACAAATTTGTTATCACAAAATATTTCCTAAAAATAATTGTTTTAGGTAGATATTAAAATATGCCATGCTCTTTATCATGTTACGAAAAATTGTTAAAAAGTGTTTGATAAAAATATGTATATTTCGGGAGTTTTTCGTTGTAGGTTTCTAAAATAAGTTGATAACCGTGGTTGATTGTACTGCCTTGCTAAAGATTAATTTTTGCTGAAAAAAATCAAATGAATTAAGCCCAGTCATTATCACTTTAATTTATTACGTATTTGTTGTATATACAATACATATGTACATATTTAAAAAAGTAGTTTAAAATTGGTTAAATTTCATGAATTTTTTGCTTTCTTTGCTTTTTGAAGGACAAACATTTTGTTTTATTAATAGGAATCTAAGCATAGAGACCTATGGTTATTCACACGAGATGAACATATTTTATAAGAAGAATGTTTTTTGTATTGAAACAATATAAAACTTACTTACTTACTTAACAAGTTAAAATTAAAAAAGCTCCTAATTTAATCAGAAAGCACAAAATCTTAAGATAATGGAATTAGCTGCATTAATAACTTTTTTTCTTCTGAAAATACAACAGGTGCGGCATTTGCTGATAATATCGCAGGAGGTTGTTCGACTTCCCTTGCTGTATTCTGCCATGAATTGCCTCACGAGCTAGGAGACTTTGCCATATTAATAAAAGCAGGAATGTCCGTCAAATCTGCCGTCTATTATAATCTTTTAACGGGTATACTCAGTTTCATTGGTATGATATTCGGAATATTGTTTGGCCAGTCACAAGAAGCTGCCCAGTGGATGTTTGCTGCCGCAGCTGGTCTTTTCATCTATATCGCATTGGTTGATATGGTAAGAAAATATTTTAAGTGTCTTCGAATTCCAAGTATTAACAAAATATTTATGTGTTGTATCTTTTTTGTCAGATGCCAGAACTTTCAGCAGCTCATAAATCATTGGAACAATTTGCTCTGCAAATCTTTGGAATGTCAACTGGAGTTCTTTTGATGCTTCTAATTGCAGTCAACGAAAACCGTCTTATGACAATTTTTTCGCCCAGTCCCGGTGAGTGGAGTGGGCATAGTCATTGAAAATAAAATCAATTATGAGAGAAATGCACAGTCAACATTTATGCCACAGATGAATACTGAATGCTTGTGTATGCATTTGTATTGTTTACTTAACTTAAAACTATAGTATATAAGAGAAAAGGAAAGTAAAACTCACACTTAAAAAATAACTTAGTTATAAGTTTATATTTTCGCTACATGAATATTTATCTGTAAAAAGCAAAACAAAAACCCCATACACTCTTTTTATAAATTATATTAATGTCATATTTTGTTAAGTTAGGAATAAAGTATACTGCCTATCAATCCAAAAAAAAGTATATAATTCCTGACCATTTGATAAGAGTTTCTTAGGATTCAAATCAAACCTTCTAAAAAGTACTTAACAACTTTTTAATTGTAAAATTATATCTTCAAGTACACGTACTGTAATTCATTGAAGGAATGGATACTTTAATTTAAATTCTCAATATTATATATTTTACATTAACATTTTTGTTGATTTAAGTTTTTTTCTGTAATATTGCATTTTTTGTAATGTGTACTCTCAAAGTTACTAAACAAGGACTCTTACGCGCAGGCTTTTTAGCAGTTTACTGTTCCTTTTTAATATTGGCACAATTAATTCCCCAATAAAAAAACGTCTATGTACTTCTCCATGTACATAAAATTGACTTTCAAAAATTGGTGATTAAATATATTATGTATGTATGTATGCACATATTTGCCATTGGATTCGAAATTAATCAAATACAACTGGGATCTGTTCTATGGTTTTATTTAGTTAATTCAATTATAAAAATTGAATTAAAATATATAGACCTACAAAATTTGCCAAAAAATGCTGTGAAAGCACTGAGCGTATAAATCCTATATTAAAAATACTGCTTATTTTGTACAAATGATTGTTTATATTTTCAACAAAGAAAGATTATTTTTTTAAATTTAAATGTAACTCTAACGGGCAGCTTTTTCGATGTTTTTGAAAGAATTTTAATTTTTTCATTTTTGAATAGGTTTATTTAGATCTAGTAACCTTTTGATGAAATAAAGATGTATTTTTTTTATTATAATTAGAAGTGTTTTTATTTTATCACGTTTTATTAATTATATTTTCAGAAATAGATTTGTGTTTTATGAACCCTAAATCTTAAATAACTATCACAACAAATAATTTTTTATAGATATTCAGCAAAACTCTCTTCCATGATAATAAATTGTAACCAAAACGAATATTAAATTATAAAATAAAGTAATCTTGATGTAATTTTTGAAAATAAAATAATGATAACATTAAACATAGGTCCTCCCTCACTAGTTAAACTAGATACCGTTTGTACTTTTTAAAAGAACAAGTATTTTCTTAATTTAATATCTATTGTCTATAAACTATATAATGTATGTATGTATTAACTAAGAAATGTGATTATCTAAAAAAAGTTTTATTTTATGCATAGCCAGTCAAGTCAGTCTTTTAGAAAATTATTAGAATTTTATAAACAAAAATGAATACAAATAAATGGACTTGTGTATATGGCAGGTATGTTTGAAATATTAAAAAAAAAATACAATTTAAAATTTATTTTCAGAGAAAAATAAAAATAATATTCGGAAAAAACACCGATTCTATTATAATGTATGTACATATATGGTACATGTCCTAACAAGTTATAAAAGAACGCAAAACACGAAGCAAAGGATTTTAATTCATAATTTACGATTTAGTTTTTGATTGGTTGAAAATTGATTTTAAGCTTGAATTCTTTCTGTGCACTCGTTGACCTAATGACCTCATAACAAAAACTATTGGTATCTCAATAACGTTGTTAAACTGAAATAAAATTGCAAACAAAAAAATACAAATGTATGTGACATAAAAATTAAAGTGAAAAAATACTTTAATCCTAGAATACAGCTAGAAATAATTAAAAAGAATAAATAGAAAGTTTCGTTGGTTAATGGGCGGTTTGAAATTGTAGTAGATTGTTTGGAGAAAAGATTGTTTTTGTATTTTCTTACTTTGGGTACAGGACAGGATGTGACGTGTTTCTTATATTTGTTTATATTTTTCTTCATAGAAATTAGAGAAACTTAGATACCCATACGAAGTACTGTTTCCAAGAGCATTTCGCTGTTGTTTTGTAGAAAAACTGTAGTTTCGCATCAGGTCTCAATATTGGTAAATTAACCTATTCTTAAATGGGATGTAGATTTTTCAAATAACCTGGCACATTTCAAATTTATCAGTGAACAGGTGAGCTGTAATTAAGTTTCGTTTAAGTAGCATGCAAAACTTAAAAAATAAATTATGACTTTCTTGCAGAAACAACAAATGGTTGGTATGTATAATGATAATAATTTTGCAAAAATGGCTTATGTATTTTCAAGGTCCAGTCCGCTCATAATGGACAAACAAAAAACTACCACCAAATACAATTTATTTGGAGTTACATTTGTTTCACTCAGAAGCAAAAAAGCTCATGATTGCATGTTTTTTATTTGGAAGAGTGGAAAAATAACAGAACCCAGATTAAATTATGTACACATGTATAATTTTCTGCACCTTTTAATCGTCTTGCCAATTAATGCTCTGTGCAATAGAGTGTAGACTTTTCTTTATATTCTGGTAAAATTATCTTATCAATTAGGTCATTGTCTATTGCAACGAAATGCAGAACGAAATTTTTCGTCTATGATTTCGTTATGGAATTTGTTTGTTTCGCCAGAGCATAGGAGCGCAGCGTAGTTTTAGTTTGGAATTTGGATTACTCGATAAAAATACCGTTAAGCGTTCAATGCCAGCATTCACTATCACTAGGTACCGCTGCGGTCTCTAGTCTCTTTTCAAATAAAATGAATTTCGGGTTCGAGTCCTCACTAGATGAACATGATTTATTTCGACAACCTCAACTAACTTCGGACAAATTACATGAATATGAATACACTATCCCTGTCAACGTCAAGTGTCAAAAATGGCTGTCACCGGTTTGACGTTGCGCTCCTCTTGTATTTTACTATTTTCCTCAATTTTATTAATATTATCAATAAAAAATGTCCTGGGAAACTTAAATAATCCAGCTATCGGTGTACATAAACGTTTTGAATATAAATATTCATTTAAACCACCATATTTAGCGCAAAGAGATGGCACAGTTCCTTTCTGGGAGTACGGTGGAAGTAAGTATAGTAACAACCACGTCAGAGGATTCTATATCTCTTTTCAACAACAGCAATTTAAAACGAGAGTGAAAGGAATGCAATTAAAAATTTGTTACATGTCGAAAATATTGACACGCGTACGATTTTTTTTGTATTTATAAATGAAAAATAAAAGAAGCCAGAAAATTGTTGGTACTACAAATCTTAAATTTAATTAAAAATTATAGATGCAATAGCAAGTGCAGAGAGTGTTCGAGTGGCTCCATCGCTGCGCTCCCAAAAGGGTGCTATTTGGACAAAATCCAAGACCAACTTCGACTGGTGGGATGTTGAAATTGTGTTCCGGGTAACAGGTCGAGGTCGAATTGGTGCCGATGGTCTTGCTTTCTGGTATACGCAAGAGAAGGGTGACTACAATGGACAGGTGTTCGGTTCGTCAGATCAATGGAATGGTCTTGGTTTGTTCTTCGATTCGTTCGATAACGACAACAAACACAACAATCCCTACATCATGGCCGTGGTGAATGATGGAACAAAACAATTCGATCACCAAAACGATGCCACGACGCAGCTTCTCTCTGGATGTCTTAGAGATTTCAGGAACAAGCCTTTCCCCACACGTGCTCGCATTGAGTACTACAATAACGTCTTGACCGTGCTGTTCCACAACGGAATGACGAACAATAACGAGGACTATGAGATGTGTCTGCGTGCTGATGGTGTCTACCTTCCAAAGAATGGATACTTTGGTGTTTCAGCGGCAACTGGTGGTCTTGCTGATGACCATGACGTCTTCCATTTCCTTACGACATCTCTGCACGCTCCAGGTCAGTTTACCCAGCCATCAGGCACACCTGAAAACTCTGATAAACTAACACAGGAATTCAAGGAGTACCAAGACAAGCTTGACAAACAGAAGCAGGAATATCGCAAAGACCATCCTGATGAGGTAAGATTACAATTTTTATAGATTTTCCAGTGATTTAACACAAAAACAAATCTTATTTATGACGCAACAACAATTAATTATACTACGCTTGATGTTCCATTATATTTGTCACATTAGTGGGATCACTTTAGGGTCAAGCGTTTGAGTTATTTTCTGCATTGTTTCAAGAAATTTATTTTGTTAAATTCTGTATCAGATGTAGCCGGATTCCGGTTTGATTTTTGTTTTTGAAATGAATAAATTGTATTACGTGTGTATTGTGTCCCATTCAGATGACACTTGAATACATTTTTGAATATAAATAACGAATAAAGGCTAAGTTGAAATAATAGCTTCAGAAGAGTGTCTCAGACTGTAGGAACTTATTCATAACAAAAGTTTTTACTCTACGTGTTTTGTTACTATCAAATCAATCGTCTCAACGTGAATATGTATCTTGTGATAAAGATTTACAAATAAAACTTAAAACTTATTTAATTTAGAAATAACACAGCAACAGATATGTATGTACATACATAATGTTCCCCTGGAAATCAGTCAGAATTTATCACCAAAGACACATGTTTAACTGACGTCTTTGAGAAACATATTCTAATTGTGTTAAAACAACTGCTACAATAAGAAACAGTCGTTTGGCATGATTAAAAAAAAAATAAATAAACGTTTTAAAAGATAGATGCGTGAAAGAACCAAGAACTTTTTTTATTTATTTAAAAAATAGACAAGTTATCCGAATATGAAGTATTCACGCTTTAGGTGTATAATTTAGGTTTAAAGTAAACGGTATATGTATGTATTCCAATATAACAAATAGTGACTAATTATAAAAAGTTGAATAATTATATTTTATAAAGTTAAAATCAAACTGTTGTTTTGTTTCACTTCCAGGCAGCAAAACATGACGAAGAATGGGAAGAATTCTATGAGTCTGAGAATCAAAGAGAATTAAGACAGATTTGGCAAGGACAAAGTCAGATCGGTGAAACATTGCGAGAGCTCTCTCGTAAAATGGATGAAGTTATTGGAAGACAAGAGAATACCCTGTCATTGGTGTCTCGTGGATTAGGTGGTGCTCAGCAGCCAATCCCAGCTGGTGGACAACAACCCCCAGCAATTCAGGGAACAGGTTCTGTTGGTCCAGTTAGCCGAATTGACGTAGATATGATGTTGAACAATCAAAATATGCTTATCAACACCATTCGAGAGATAAGGACTTTGGTTGGAGAGATCAACGCTCGTTCCGAAACAATTATCACAAATCAAGCCAAAGCTCCAACTGCTTCAATTCAAAGTGCTTCAGGCTATGACGTTCAGTCGCTAGTTGTAGAAATGCGTGATGGTCTCAACCAAGTTAAGCAAGGCATGACTGTCGTTGGTCAGAAGTGAGTGATACATTTTGTTTACTTTTCAAAAATCTAAAGTGTTTTGATATCTTTCTTAAAGACTAAATTCGCCGAACGCATCGCCACTTGCATCGTGCCCCACTGGAAATTGTGTTGGTGTGACACTATTCCTTGCCGTGACAACTGTACAGCTTCTTTTGGTGCTTGTGTACAACATTTACAGGTATGCATTTCAGAAATACATCCTTTTTTCTTACCAAATACATAATTCACAAATTTCTTTCAGAAGCCGGTCTGAAGCTCAGGCGAAAAAATTCTACTAAGCCAAATCGAATGTAGGGGATCTTTCTAAAAATATTCAAGTTTTTTTTATACACATCTCAAATCAAACAACTAAATCTAAATGTAAACGAAAGAATGATTAAATACCCTGAATTTGGAGGCTTGCATCCGAAATTCTTTTAAATATAGGTCAAGTTTAGAGCAGAGGAAATAGAAGTAAAAATATTAGTCAACTCGTTATTTTGAAAGAACTGTAAATGTGTGCAGTACATCTCGTCATTCCATATAAATAAAGTTAAAAAAAAGAAACAAGAATCTTCATCATTCATTAAATAGATGTACGCATACACAAAACTACAAATTCTGCTAGTTGTCTTTTTATTAACTTGCAGCTAGTTTTTTTTTTGTTAAACAAAAATATATGTAATTAGCTATCAGAAAAGCCGAATTGTTATGTGATTTTAATTTTTTTGGAAACAGAAAATGAATGTTTTCTATTGTTTCTTTTTATTTTCTTTTTGACATAAGAAAATAATAACTATTGTGAATTTGAAGGTTTAAGAACAATTCCTCATCTTTTTAATAATAATTTTTTCTACTTTAATTTATAAAATTTTCTTTTGTTACTCAACATAAAAAAAATCTTTTTACAAAACACAATAGCTTTGTTTTATTGGTTCAGCTCTTTTTTTGAGAAGATACAATTTTAGTGATAAAGGATGTTAACTGGCCTTTACTTGGGGTCTTCTCCGCAACAAAATGAATGGGCCCGAATCGAGTACCACGGAAACAAACACGCGGCTGTAGTTTTCAAGATAGCTATGTATGTATGTACATTATGTATATGTATATGTATGTATATATATTTTTCAAGAAATAAATAAACAAAAAAATGAATAATTTGCTTGTTCTCTAGTGTTTTGTTACTGTTGACAATAGCAATAAATGGCTTGGCATAAGGCGTTCAACAAACTTAAATCAGTCTACAATCTAGTTGAAGTAAGTGCGTATACCAATATTCAAATCTATTCTCTGATTTGATCAACATTTCTAATTAATGGGAATATTATTTCGTTTACATATTTAACAATAACTTTTTTAATTTTCATCTATTTATTGATAACCTATCAGTAAATTACTTTTAAGATTAAATGAGACCTCAATTGCTGGAATTTATATTTTAACGCAATTCTAATAATTTTTGAACTAATATTTTGTTTTGGTGGATTACATAATATTAAATATGTATGCACAAAAATCTTCACAATTTCACATGTCTAGCCGAAGATGGCAATATATTTTAACATAGACCCATCAGGGGAAGGGGATGTGGTTTTAAAAGATTTACTTTGGTTATGTCCCGTATAACTTATTCTCGAAATTGGAAAGTATATCTTTTCAGTGTTCCTTTACGCTGTTCAAATAAATACTGTAAACTAGGTTAGGTACTAAACTAAGATACGTTTTGTGTTTAAAAGCCGAGTATTGAGTAAAATGTTGTCATTAAAAAGTTTAAATAGATTGAATCAATATTTGCAGCTTTTAATAAACCTTTTCTATGTGCATTATAAGTGTAAGTTTAAATTATTCAAAGACATTCATTCAATTAATTTAAATAATTGCCAATAAGAAATATTAGTTTGTACAACAGCATCGAAAAAAATGTTGTTATTAATTGTTTTCGAAAGTCGACAAGCATAATAATAGTTTGGGTAAAATATGTTTCAAGAAAGAGGAATATTTCATAATTTAATTACAAAAAAGTGATAATATTAATCAATAATCCATATTTTTAACTCCAAAGGCAACAGTGTCAAAAACCAGAAAAACGTATAAATTTTTAAATTGCTATTACCTAAAAAATCATGTAGCTTTAGGGGTTTGAGATCGCAAACTTGGATCATTACTTAGCTGAAGAATCTACAGTTTTTAGTAAGAAATCGGAACTACAGGATTTGATGGATATATTTATGTACAATACATAGTGTACATATAAATTTATTGGATTAATAAAAAAATAAGTAAATTTTTTTTTCCGCCACTCAATATTTAAATCTAGCTGACCCGACAGACACTCTTTTGATATTCATAGTATCATAGTAGTTAGTGAAATATAAAAAAACTGTTAAAAGATAAGAAGAATTAGTACGATTTTCACTATTTAGTATTTCGATGCAACACAAAATATATTTTAACCACCTGAAAATAATAATACGTCATAATTTAAAGTCAATCATTTTGTTTAAATCGACACTTTTTCAAATCAAATTTGAATCATATTGTTCTTAGAAAAAAGTTAGGTAGAAGTCTAATAGTAGACAAGTTCACAATTCCTTAAATTTCTATAATATGTAGGTACAAACACAAAAGTTTTGAAAAAAATTAATTCAAGGAACTCATCTTTCATCAGTTTAAAGCTTGAACTTGCAGTAGTCTATTTCTATTCTTTTCTAACGAAAAAATTAGTTGAGCTTTTTTTTTTTAACTTTTTAATGAATCCAAAATGACGTTGGTCTTGTTTCAGATCATTCAAGGTTTTTGTTATTTGTACTCTTTAAAGCGTTAAGCCTTTGTACTAAGCGAAGTGATATCCGTCGGAAAGCACGGGAAAAAATTAATAACCAATTAAAATACCTACTATCTTTTGTGTAAACACGATCGCCACGGTATAAGACTTGGATTAATTTTTTTGATTTAGATTGATAAAAACCACTCCTGAAGAAAAAATTAAAAATGTTGTTGTACCTACACCTACTAAATTAAATTTAAAAAAAGACACCCAACAATTTAACAATCAAACTTTGAACTAAGTTGTTTGAGATGAACTTATTTTGAAAAATTGTACGCATAGATGAGAACGTTTTTCTTAAAATTTTAAAGGAGACTCCTTTATACATATCTATTATTAAAAAATGTTGTTTCCTTTCATTAATGGTATACAATCTTCATAATTCAAACTTTAAATAGTTTAAACTTGTGGTCTCTGATCGTATGTATATTTTTTGAATTCCTTATTATTTCCTCTCATAAACTGGAATTCCCTAACGTCAAGATTTAATATATGGTACATGGTATGTACTCGTACCTATATTTTTTTGAGAATTCGAAAGAACCGTTCCTGTCTTATCATGGTTGAGGAGTTTCACAGTTCAATTTGTTTTTATGATTTTTTCCTCCCTTCGCTCCGGAAATATTCCCTTTACAAAACAACTCACAAAAACAAAACTACAAAAGCAGCAAAAATAACGAAATAAAAAAAGTAAATAAAATCAAAGAAACTTTCAAAGTGCCATTAGTCAACTCTACACAATCTATTCAGAATTCCTTGCCCATAAAATTTATCTGCACAGTCATCTGCATTTTTATAACTATACAAGTACTATATCTAGATTGCCTGGCTACCGAATAGTGTACGAGTTCAGGACAAAAACCGAATATGGGAAGTATGGCGCCGATTTGTCGCATAAGCTTGCCAAAATATATGATTCGTCGTTGGCGTCCATACTCCATATTCCATATCCCATATCTCCCATTCTTTGTCAGGTCCCCTCTTTAACCCTGACGAGAATACATAGTGTTCTAAGGTTTGCTGACTTTTCGCAGTTCCAACTTCCAAGTTCCAACCAGCACAAGTATATATCTCCCATTTTCTATGTACAGCAGGATAGGTAGATATAACGCAGAAAAGAATAATTTTATTGCCAGGACGAGGGATGTTGTGTGCCTGTGCAGAAAAAACCAACCAATCCCGTTGAAGCTATGTAGGTATACAAAATGGCTCCAATTATGTGATGTGATGGGGTGTGGGAAGAATAGGTGAATGGGAGGAATAATCGTCCTACTCGCATAGGGACGTAGATTAAAAAAGTTATTACCTATAGCTAAAGTTTTCGTAGGTTGAGTTGGGAAACTGTCGTCGAGTTGATAGTTCGGGTGTGAGAATGTTATTTCCATTGATTTCAAAAGGTCAAATCAAGGGTATTCTTAGTCGTGAGTGTAATTTGCTTTTTATTTTACATAACTATGTATATTGAATTACTTTTTTAGATTCGTACTGAAACACATTTTTTTTTACTGTTTATGTCTTTAATATGAAAAAATTTAAGTCATAGAAATACTAATACCCAACCCGAATTTGTTTTTCACAATCTACATACATACATACATACATACATACATAACTACATTCATTGCCTTTTTATGTCAAATAAAAGTCCTGATTTATTACACATACAAAACTTAATTTAAAACAGTTCGATATAATGGTGACTTACAGTATGCACATGTATGTATGAAAACTTAAAATTTGTAAGGTATACATAGTTTTAATTTTTCTTATCAATAATATATGTATTTAAAATATGCTATTAATAAATGGTAGATGAGAGCAATTGCAGCATAAGACTATCGGCTCGATGTTTAAAATTAATTTTTTAGGTCTTTAGGTCTTTTTTACATGTTTTGGTGAAAATTAAAAAAAATTCATTAGAGGTTTTATAAAATTGTATAATAATTGCTAAACAATCGTATGTAGCACGTTTTTCTTATTGTACAAAATAAGAGGATGAATAAAGTGCACTCAGGCGTATACGTTCTTTTTTATATTTTCCAATTGCACACCATTAATTTCTGGTCTGAGGATTTAGTGTTAAGTCAATCAAAAATAGGTACATTATTCCACGGATGTCATTTATGTGTAAAATAAAAATAAAGTCCCCTTGACCAGCCGACGGAGTTTAGTTGAGCATAGCCATATTCATTTAAAAATTGGCTATATAGAGTATTTCCATTAAAATTTGTATTTGTTTTTGTTCAACTATAACATTTTGAATTCTTTCTTTGATTAGGATCAACATTTAACTCATAAATAAATAAAGACAAAACTCTCGATTTTCCTTCGCTGATAGATGTTTAATGAAAGACTAAAGTACGGAGAATAGATAAGAAACCAATTGAAAGGCATGATGAGTTTAAAAAGTGACCAAAAACGAAATTCGCACTCTGAACCTAAAATGCAAAAATCTGATAAGCTTTTGCAGATTAATACAAATTCCTGTCAATTTTACATAAAAAATACAGTTGATGGAACTTGAGACTAAAATGGTACAGTGGGACTACGCTAAATGTTATAGGACCAGATTTTTAAAAAATGGTTTAGCTACATATGTACATATATTTCAATTGAGAAATAAAAAGCATTTGTCGATGTTCCTATTTCGACGTGTTGAAATTATAACTATGTAAGTCAATATTAGGGGTTTTTCTTTTTAAGCTCAGAGCAGATAGCTGATCTGTCAAAAAAGATCTGTGTTTCTTTTTTAGCTCAGCCACATCAGCGCTCTAAAGTTGTGTTTCTTTTTTCAATCGGGGCTAGCTCGGAACGCGCTCTATGAGCTGTAAATAAAATGACCGAGCAAATGGAGTAAGAAGATGAGCGCGGTTAACTCACTTTTTTTCAGGCGGTATGACAGAGACATACTGCTTTTGGCAGTTCAGTGCTTACATAAGTGTGTGTTTCATAAATATATCGGAGAGCACTGATCAAACCCTGTCAATTTTAAAATCACGCAATTTTTTAGGACATATTTTATCTATCCCATTTGTCAATTATATCTTAAAGTGATCTTTCATAGGCCAAACGAAAACTAGTTGGTCTTATTTCAATTTTAAATTCGAAAAAGGCTTAAAAGTTTTTTATTCCTTTAGTATGCTCGAAATTTTCAAAAGCTGAAAAACGTCAAATAATAAAAGACTCGTGTATAGGAATTGAGAAGCTAAAATCTTTGACTAAGTCACATCATTTCAAAAATTGTTGCGTTGTTTTGATTACTTATGAAAGTGATGAGTGATTACAATTTAGTCCAAATCAAAACTATACTATTTACCCTCTTAAATCATATACAGTCTTCAACAAGAGATTACCTAAGTAAATAGTTGTGGGGTAATTAGTGATAACTGACTCGTGCGGGCTCAGGGTTATCTTATATCTATATTAATATATAAAGCTGAAGAGTTTGTTTGTTTGAACGCGCTAATCTCAGAACTCTGGTTCGAATTGAAAAATTCTTTCTGCGTTGGATAGCCAATTTATCGAGGAAGGTTTTAAGCTAATTAAGTTATTAATTAATTAAATAATTAAGCTAAAATTACACAACTATCAATAGGAGCGAAGAATCAGTGGAAAATGTTGCAAAAGGAAAGAAAATTATTCATCTTAAAGGGCTTCCGTTCCATTGTCAAAATCGGGTTGCAGAGAAAATCCGTATGTTCTTCAGCCATAATAAAATAAAACCTAAATATCCTTTACGAAGTACTTTAAAATACATATTTTTTAAAAGTTAATCTTAATTGTTATAATAATAAATTGGGGAACAGCTAGTTCAAAATATTTATAAAACTACCAAAAATATATACTAATAAAATTTTAATTCCTTTGTAATATTAAACATTTGATAGCTTTTTCTTTAATTAGTGATTATTTTAATAATACTTTAACGTTAGATGAATGTTTTGTTTTCAATATACATACATATGTACATTATGTGAATCACAGTCGCGTTTGGGTGTTTAATTTCCAAAAATTTGGACACTATGATGAAAAAGAAAATGTGGAGAATGGCACCTTACAAAATGTTTCCAAAGATAAGAGAGGGGGCTCGGTGTAGTATAAACTTAAAGAAAATTCAGGAAATTGCACTTCATTTAAAGCGAGGATAACATTAGAGTTAATAAGAACTTCTAGAAAAAAACGGAAAATTAAAAATGTTAGCAGTAAAGTACATTCACATTTTGCATAGAATGCAATTTTTAAATATTTGTATCATGGATTTTGAAAAGCTGTATATGATTTATCTTAATACTAGCTTTTACCCGCGACTTCGTCCGCATAAGATTTTTTGTTTTCTCCCGGCTGCAAGTCCCCCTGCAACAATGTCGCACTATCGTGTTCCGGTCCTCAACTTCACATCAAAATTTGTTCTAAAGCAACCTAATCAACCTGACACGATCACGCTAGATTTCCGCGGGAATGAGGTATTTTCCCGCCGTAAAAAGTAGCCTGTGTCCGTGTCTAGGATCCTATCTTTAAATTAACCAAGTCTTATAAAAATCCGTTCAGGCGTCAAGGCGTGAATGAGGTAAACTTTTAAAACAAACGATTAAAAATCAGTAACTTAATTAGTTTTCTGCATACTTTCTACCCCCTAAGTAGGTACGATGACGTGATCATTTTGATCTTATATCCGTTTTTAGGTAACCATCTATTACCTTACTAAATTTCATCAAACTCCGTTCAGTTGTTTAGCCATGGAAGAGCAAAAGTCCCAACAAAAATGACTAAAAATCATTAACTCAATTTAGTTATCTGCCTATCTGCCTACCCCCTAAGAACGATGGCGTGATAATTTATAGCCTATGACCATTTCTAGGTTATCATCTATCACCATACCAAATTTCAACAAAATCCGTTCAGCCGTATAGGCGTGAAAGAGTAACAGACAGACAGACAGACAAAGTTACTTTCGCATTTATAATATTATAGTATATAGTATAGTATATAGTATATAGTATAATAGTATATAGTATATAGTATATAGTATATATAGTATTATAGTATAGTATATAGTATATAGTATATAGTATATAGTATGGATTTAATCTTAAATTGAACAGAAGTATTCAAATCAATTTTTTAAATTTAAAAACAAAACACCTACGAACAAGCTTAGCTTCTTAAAAACAGTGGAAACAGTTCGTATTTGAAACTTTAGAGTGTCATGATTTTAAAAAATCAAAATTTGTTTTATAAAATTCATAGGTTTTATTTTATCAGTAATAATTAATGGAAACAGTTTTACTTATAAAGCTAGTATTACACGGTCAACGTAATGGGTCAACGCGTTGACTCTCTGACGTCAAAATGACGTCAATATCTCTCATATATCTGTCCCAAGGGTGTCACGTCGTGTAATCGTCAACGAAAAATACAGTCAACGCGTTGACGAGTACATTGACGCTAGCTTTGACGCACATTTTTGAGTGAATGTGTTGACTCTTTTTTGTGACCGTGTAATAACTCAGTCAATGCAATTAGGACACGTTGATCCATTTTTGGAACTCAAGTTCATCGCAATGACTGTGTTCTAACGTTGACAGGGCAGAATTTTATACCGGGTCAACGCGTCATTGTAAATATAGTTGACAGATAATTTTATATAAAATAATAAACTGTCAAATATTTTATAGATTCAGGAAATAAAACATTTCTCTTTGTTTATCCTTTTTAAGCTTAAGCTTACCCTTATTTTCCTAATTGTATTTCAGCACCATGGGTAAGGAAAATTAATAGGGCACACTCAAAAAAAAGAAGAAAAAAGAGAATCAAGAAAGTAGAAGAAAGGAAAAAGAAACAGAAGAATTTTGAAATCCTAGGGCTCAACGAACATCAACAACTTTCCGGCCAGATATTGAGGCACCAAAAGTGTTTTTTACATATATGTACATATGTGTATGTGTTTATTATACGTATGTATGTATATCAATGAATATGCATACCATTAATTAAAAATGGGTTGAAAATACATTTTTGTTTGATTGTTGTTATTCAATTGTGTGTGTGTGTAGGTATGAAATCGACAAATTAATTTTTCAAATCATGTGATTGTCAATGTTTTCTGATTCAATGCAATGACACTGTGATAATAACGTTGACACATATGACTCGATGACGTCAGAGAGTTAGCTTAAGAGTAGAATAATAAAAAAATGACTTAAAGTCATAACCATGAGTTATACATAAAATCATATCATTAATCATCGAAATAAAATGTTCATGAAATATTGTCTTAGAAAACTTGTAAGTTTCTTCTTCCAAACAGGATTAATATAAATGTAAGCATATTTCGAGGGTAAGAAAAGAACTGACTTTCAAACCCCTGTTTTAATGTCGTCCCCTTTTTAAGAGTTTTATTGAAGCAACAACGATGACGGCAACGACCGACCGATGTTAGCGAGTCTTAACCACAACAACATAAATACTGCGATGTGTTTCTGTTTGGTAAAGTGATATCTATAAAGATGACTTAAAGTTACTCAAGTGAAAGATTAAGTTCCGAAAACAAAAAAAAAAAAAAAAAAATCACTGTAATCCACTGCAAATCCATGTTGAAGTCTTTTACTCGTATGTTCAGCTCATATCTCTACTTAAGTTAATTAATAAAATACATTAAATGGCACACCGATTGTTGCTAACCCAAAACGGATCTAATGCAAAATGTGAACATTTGCAAATATGACAATTTTGCAAGGTTATAAATATAAAATGAAATTTACGATGCAATCCCGAATATTAAATAAATATCCCATATCATTTCATAAAACACCCCCTTTTTTTTGGGTGGCTAAACGTGTTAAGTGCGCATAAGAGAGTACAAATTGCAACCACCATTTATTTATTCAATCAGTTAATGCATTTACATCCTAACCCTAACCCTAACCCTATTACACGATGTCAAATCTGTACATCGTCATCAGGTACCTACATACTTCACAGTTAACAGTTTATTTTCACTAAATGACATTAATAGTGTTTTTTTAGCTAATGGAAAATGTATAAAGGGGCAGTCGACAGTTTTAGCGGTACATTCCTTAGACCTATATAATATAGAAAGAATATTTCATTGCTAACAATATTATGTATTTAAAAAAATAAAGTTTGGGGGAATGTAAAAATGTACATCACTTTAAATTTGTAAAAGTAAATAACCACAACTCTTTTTACTCACTTTTTACACGAAAAGGTTTTTTTTTTTGCAAAATATTTTAGACTAGTAGTTAAACTGAAAAAGATTGGAATTTAATTACACATGTGAAAATTTGACAGTAAAAGTGAATTCCATAACAATAATAATGTTAGTCAAATTATTATTAGCTGTTCTAGTCGTTGCTTCTAGAAAACTATTTTTCAACATAAATTTGATCTTTTTCTTTTAATTTTCTTATAATTGCCAACTATATTGGAGACATATTTTTTTGCATCCAAAACACTGCAATTTTTGAGAAAAAAAACGATCGTATAAATAAAATATAAAAAAAAAACTATAAACAAAACTAGTAACTAAAATCAAAAATATTAGTATCTATGTATCAACTCTAATATTTATGTTAAATTTAGTATGTAGGCTGATGGCTTTTATTGCTAACGCTTCACTATTCCTTATCTTTACAATTTCACATTGTAACTATAATTATATAAATAAATAAATAAATATTTTTTTCCAGATGCTTATTCAAAAAAAAATATTTAAAATTCTCTAGTGTATACACAATACTCATATAAAACTCAGGAACAGGGATTACTTTACTTAGCATGAAAAAAACTCGAATCATATGTATAACGAATCACAAAATAAAAAAAGTTTTTCTTTTGTGGACTGCATGAATAGTGCAATTATTATTTTGTGACTATAAAAAACTCCACAAATTAATAATAATTAATAAGTTATAATAAACTTAAATAATGTTTAAAAAAATGTTATGAATTTGTTCCTAAAAAATATTTAAAAAAAAAATACGCATACACCCAGTGTACCATTTATTACTTTCGTCTAAAAAAATACAATCAAAGAATGATTACTATATTTGTAGGGTTTTGGAAAACCATGTACCTATGCTTTTTATTACTTAAAATAAACTTTATTCTTAAGGCCTTAAAAAGCTTTTAAATAAAAATCTCTTTTCAAAAAGAATGTTTAAAATGATGTATATATCAATCAGTTCATAAAGTTGTGTCTTAAAAGTTTCAAGGAAATTGTTACGTTCTAATTTGCCTAAGAATCACTTGAATACTTTCTTATTATTTGAAATGTTTCACTGTTTTGAAGACAAAACAGATACCTAGAATATTTGTATTCAAATTACTCGGATCTCCAATAATAATAATAGTAATAGTTCCTAATCAAGTGTGTCACACATCTGAGAACCACTAAAATAAATATTTGTTATTTCAAAATTTCTTCCAACTTTAACTTACAATCTTTCGTAGTCAATTTGAACTTTTTTCTTTGTTTTTATTTTTTGAATATTATTTATTATATGTAAAATATTATAAATTTGCTGCTTTTTTTTTAAACTATCACTAGTTAAAAAGGTTTATCCTATTCTATTATTGTATTCAGCAAACTGAAACCAAACTGAACTAAACATAACAAATATACATGCCTTAAACAATCTTTGTCATTTACAGAAAAATAGTTGATTGGCTGCATTGACTTTTCTACTATTTCAAAAAAAAAAAGTTTTAAATTTGTAATTGAATATACTAAATTTATACCACTAAGACTCACTTAAAAAACTTTCTGAGTTGAAAAGAGAGATAAATAAATTTTGGGCTTAGAATTTCATAACTATAGGCCATATAGGGTAAATTTTAGACATAAAATAAAAATATGCATATCAATGAAAACTCAGATATTTAAGAACAACAAAACACACACCCTTATATAGCAGATAACTTAGGCAGTTAAGAAAAACAGTCTTCTGAAAAATAAAAAATGTCATAACTTTGTCAAAAGGGGCAAAGTCCTGTTTCAGCAAACCAAAACCATCATCAATGTATACCACCACTCCCATCCCCACAGAATATCCGAACCATCGAAGAAGACCAAACTAACGCAAAGTGAGCAATCACAAAAACTGTCATTTATTTAGAGACAGATCTTTTAGCACAGCAAACATGCAAACACATTAAAACTACGCATTATTCTGAGCCATCTAACCCCTGCTATAAATCTGTTCGACAAAAAAAAAAAAAAAAAATACGAACCATAACTTGAGTTGTTTTTCTTTGGGGTTTTTGTGTTTCTGGTTCGTTTTTCTTGCCATGTCGAATGTCAATTTTTGTAGTTGTTGTTGTTGTTTTTGTTGTTGGCTTGCATAGAGTCCTTGTCGTTAAAGTTCAATCAACCATGTCCCAATTCAATCATAGAATTTTATCAACACCCATGTATCTATTTATACTCGAATATTCGTAGGGATTTTGCTAAATTACGCACATACCCAAAAGACGCCCTCGATGCGATAATTTATTACCACTTTAGCTATTTAGGCATTGCATTTGGGTTCTTGTGTATCTATTCGTATGTATCTACTGCCATGTCATCCTTGGTTAATGTACATATACTGTGTACGGAGTATCCTCTATCCTGGATAATCTAGCAAATGGTCCCGGCCAGCCCACCCTAAAAAGTTCTCATCCGTTGACTTCATTAATTCAAGTTAAACTGATAAATAAAAAAGATCTGTCTGTAGGTACATATACTCGTATATTTTATGGGATTGAAGATATTTTGAAGCGATAAGTGCGGTGCAATGAGAAGAAATTAAAAATAAATAAATATTCTGTCTCCTCAAATGTGTCAGCATCGTATCAAGATTGAAAGGGCACATGAATCTTGATAAGAAGCGAGTCTATTTAGAGCTCAATTGAGTTTGAACGTAGAGGATAAATAATGTTTTGACATATTATATTGTCGGCACATGCACACGAGTTTGGTATTTTCATATTTTGGTATTTTTACATTGTACAATTTTATTAGATTTTTAATCTGATATAAATATGTCAAATTTATGAGTTTGGAATTACATATTCCAAAAGTTAAAGTATGTTATCTATATAAATTTGTACAAAGGAATCACAAAAAGTGAAAGGTTGAACTTTGCATTCAACTATCCTTCAAACTTGGACACAAATATTTGACATACGCATTTTATTTTTCCCCAGAAGTGAGATAATAAAGAAACGATAAAACAAGCCTTTTTAAAATTAATTTCTTCTGTTCAACTAATGTGAACTCCTTTTCAACTTTGAAAAATTGTTTCTTGTCTGAGATTTAAATTATAGCCTTTGTCATCCCGAAAATATTAAGTCCTGCTTTTCAGGATCAAAATCTTAAATTACAATTTCAAGAAGGATTTATATTAACACAAAAAATGCATGTTAGAAAAATCGTGAGATTCTTATAGTAAGTTTCCTAAAATTGGTAGTTGTTTTTCAATTGAATGGTTGTGTTAATCTCGTTAAGGGTTAATTTTTTCTCCTCCTGAATTCTTATCATGTTTGAGTTTTAAGTGAACTTATTTTGACTTTAATGTTTCTAGCAAAAAAAAAAAAAAAATATAACACAGGCAAATATTTTAATTTTTCGTGGTTGTTTTCTATAGAGAGTCTTGAATTATTCTTTTAAGATTTATATTTAAAAATCACAAGTACTTTAAAAAAGTTTTGCATTTGTCCATCATTTGCCTAAGATTAGTTCCAACTTAAAGAGTCAGACATTAATATCTGGATTTAGTCTTCAATTAACGTATGTATATGCATAATGTACCTACTGTCAAACAGATCCAAGGTGTCGCCAAAGTCAATATATTATCAGAAGATTCTATAATTTTCGCAAATGATGTAAAAAATCAGTAGCCTTTTGGCATTTACTTTAACGTATCAATTTTACATATTTATGTATATGTATTTATTTATTAAAATAATAAGTGCAATAAAAAATAACAAATAATAGTAATTAAAGGACGTAGCAATAAGCCATCAGCCTAATTTTGCATAAATATACTATTACTTGTATATAAGCTTCACTGAATAGAAACATTCGCCGGTGGGAATAAGTGAAAAGGCTAGATCGGGCAGAACTCATCTCCAAAATTTTGGAAAAAAAACTTGAATAATGGAACAAGACTCACACCTCTGTCTGAATTTGCATTGTTTCTCGGTCGAAATCACCAAACCGAACTCATCATTTTGTGCGACCGGACGAGGATAGTAGTGAATATCAAAAATTAAGTGTCCCATTTTCAAAATACGTTTTCTTAAAGCTGCAACTAACTTTGCTCAAATTCTGGACATGCCTCGAAAATTGCTTTCGACTTTGAAATTCAACATAAGCCATAATAGTTAAATGTTCCAAATCCTCTAACGCTAACCCAGAACATACTTCACCCTTGGTCGATTTTAAAAATATTTATACAGAATGCGGAATTGTCGATTGTCGCCCTCCTTGGCGATTAAGTTCTCATGTTACGCAAACCGTTTTGCACCCTCTTCATTTATCATTCTACTATTTTGTACATAAAATCTTGTGCGTTCTGCTCTCTTAAGAGTTTAATAAATGAAATTGTCTTCAATTAAAAATCCAAAAACAAGTGTTGAGTTGAAATTTTGTGACCATTAATGATATGTATAAGAGGAGGATGTACATGTAGGTATAGACAGACGCGTCGCGCTTATGATGGTCGTTAAAATTCCACCCTTCACCATTTCATAGTTAATGGTCCGAGGATGCTTACTGCTCAGTGACGTTGCATAATAATTTCAGTTTTCAGCACATTCGAGAATGCATCCATCGTCTCATAACGATTTTTAGAGTCAATTCATGAGACATCTAAATAAATCCGACAAAAAAACGTAGACCAAAAAACAAGACATATCGAAATGATGATTGTGGTTCAACCCTAAAAACCCAAGAAGCGGATTATTCCAATGACGGAACACTATTTAATGTGCGTTTTTATGGCGAAGGATATTGTGTTGTCAAGTGCTTTATTTGCCGAATTGAATCTCTGGGGCTGTATGGACTTGGAATCCAGGCATGCGGAAAATATGATGTTTCAGTTAAGCTCAAAGACTCTCCAGGGTATACACAACTAAAACAATAAATTAACACTGAACCGGAAAGAACATCCATTATGATAATTTTTTGATTACAAGTACAACTAGAAGCGATATTGGTGGGATTGGTAGAGTTTTGAATTACTTCCAACCTGTTCTTGAGGAACTTTACTACTGATGACGTGGCGATGGCGATGGGGCTAGTGCTAATAAATTATCATTGTGTCTTCATTAGTTGAGAGTCCTGGGACGATGGTCACTTCAAAGTCAAAGTGTCTTAAATTGTAAACTCGAGAAGATTTGTGAAGCCCTCTGTAGTCATAAATCTCTTAATCTAAACCGGTATAGTGAAGCGTGCAAAAACCGGAAATAACGCAATACTCTATGCTACCATCCCGAAATGATGTGCATGTCCAACATGGGACTTGGAACAATGTTAGCAATGATGTTGATCGGCAAAAGTCAATTGTCAATAGTTTCTATTCAATTTACAAGGGATATCGGCTGATTTACAATTTTATCGGAATTTTTTTTCACCCCATAGCGGAGAGATAATATGGCGAACGGTTAGGGGTAGATAGTAACGGAGTAAGTGTATCGGTTGAATTCGATAGTGCGGATGTTTGCGACGTCGGTCGATCTATTGATATTAATTCAATTCACTTTGTAAGGATATTTCGACTTCCGATGCATGGATGTAACCATTACTTCCTGGTTCCTGATGCGAGCATTTGTGAATCATTTTTTGTTATGGGGAAAATTTTGAAAGAAAGAATAACTCGCTTGGTTTCTATGGTCCTAAGACTATCATCAAATGATTTATTATAAGTGTTCTTGTTTTTTTTTGTTTTTGTTGCTCTACTTGATGTATACTAGCGTTGAGTTTCGTCGACAAAATTCTCAACTGTTTTCTGCAGAACAGGAAATGGCAATGATTTTTATTTTTTTCTGACAGGAAAAGGCAAATTCTTATAAGAAAATTTGTGCACCCTTTGCAGTCTTTTTATATTTTATGGGAAAACATAATGTATCGTATGCGAAGAGCATTTATCAGTCAAGCAGCATGGAAGCGTATTTTTGTATGAATATTTGTACACACGATATATGATGGGATATTGGAACAAATAGCATACAAATAAATAAAATATTTTAATTTGAAAAAGGAAACGCAAAAGTTGGGGCTGTTTTATATTTTATTAGTATTGGAACAAAAGCCCTATTGAGAAGAAGATTAGAAGGTTAAGTACATGATTCCAGAATCCAGACTCTTATGGATTTGGTTTTAAAAATGTCTATTAAAAGAAAACACCAGTGTGAGTTAAACTTATAACTGGTTGAGAAACTATAATATAAAACTTTTAAAAACCAAAAAAGTTGGTAAACAGAATGGGAGTGTTGGACTTTGTTAGTATTTACTCGGTGTTTTTCAATCAAAAAAATGTATCTTACTTTTTTATTTAAAGATAAAATTTGATTTTCTGGACAAAAATTGCGCATCCAAAACACATAAAAATGCGTTGAAGATGTGTATAAGGGTTAGAGTGTAAATTGTCGAATTTCAATTTGTTATGCGTTAATTTTTTTAAATCTTGAACTTGTCATTCGGACAGGTGGCTATTTTTATGTCATAAAAAGATTTGCTTATTCAAAAAATACATCTATGATCAAAATAAAACCCTTTCATATTCTAAAACAGAAAAACATAACTGGCTTTAAAGATGATTTTCTTTAACCAATCTCTTTTTACTCTCACCATCGTCTTTTTACTATACTTAATTCAATTTTTTTTCTGTTAAGAATAATTAAAGATTCTGGACATAAAACATATTTTATTATGTTTCCTGTATTATATTCTCTTTTTGTTTTTTAATAAAATAAAAAGACCTATTTGAAAAGGAATGGTCGCTAGTTTAAGCAACCTTAATTTTTTCCTACAAAATAAATAAACAAATTTAGGGCGAATGAGACATAAGCTTTTAACAGTTTTCGTCACTTTTAAGCAGTTTATATGAAGATTATATTATGTTTTCTTTTCACCATGCCATGTATGATTTAAGCTGGGCCGCTATACATTTGTTCAAGTCTGCAATGTTAATCCAAAAATTTTCACTTCAATGTAGGCCTAAATAAATTGAAGAAAAGTCTACAATAATTATTTTGCCTCGATGTTGTCACCGCTTTATATTTTCTGAACACCTTCCGATTGCTTCTCAGATTATACACCAGATGTCAACTATATCGCCTCAATCGATGACATATCTCAGGGCGTATGTATTTTTTTCCATCAAAAGACCAACTCCGTCAAAACTAAAGTGTTTATTTTTTTAGTTAATTTTTCAAGTTCCTTCGATAAAAAAATTCAAAATATCCGTAAGTATATAAAGTTAACATTGTGCATTACAAGTGATACTTAAAAATTCCCCAAAAACCACAATATAAGTGAGATATTCAAGTTTTATTCCATCATCTGCTCCTCATCATAATCTTCAACCCACACTCCGCCATCTTTTACAAGGAAATTGAACAAAAAAACTAATAGAAAAACAAAAATTAAAAAAGTTCTTGTAATCAAAACCTTTGTCCATGAATACAAAGATAATTTTATAAGTAAATCGGTGTAAATCATAAAACCAAGTGCATTTCAATCAAATCATTGTGCCACTTAGTGTATTTACTGTGATGGCACAGATTCCAGTTGAACCGGAAATTTATTCCATATAAGGGACGACATCGATATTTTCTCCCTATTATTCCAATAGTTGCTGGGAGTAAACAAGAATTCTATTGATCATTTCTTCAATAACTTTACTTGCTTCGAATAAAACCATGATACTGTGCAATATGCCGAATTAGAATGAGTATCATAAAAAAAAACTAGTTTATCATCGCACAGAACTGAGCGATATCATTAACCGAGTTCCTCGGTTCCTTCGCTTTGGATTGCAATTGGATAAGATAAAGAATTTCTAAGATTGCATGAAATAGAGTCATCGTCTTTGTAGTGCGGCCTTGGTTGAAATTGTAGACTTGCGGTTGATTTAGTTAAAGTTTCATTAAACGTAGGTACGAAAAAGAGCGAAAGTTAGGTCATTTATACATTGTACAACGCTCATAATAAATCACGACACAATCATGCATCGGGTGTTCGAACCGAATCTGAATATTACCTCATCATTTTATTTTTAGTGGGGTACGCGAAACTTATGTTTACCGCAGAGACTAAGCAGCTTACGCTGCCAGCTGGGGTATATCTTATTGGGTTTGTATCGAAAGTGGCTAAACAAATATGAACAGATTCTTTGCAACATCAGAAGGCAAGACATTGGGTGTAGTTACCTACTTTTGTTTACATTTGTTTATTATTATTTTTTTTGCACAGATAACAATACTTTGAAACCATTCATAAATTTATTAAATATAAAAGGATTTGTCATTTTTTATTTCAAAACGTTGTAATTTCTTTAAACTTGATCATGAATAACAAACTTTTTTTTAATAAAATATATTTGTTTCATTAATAGGCATTCAGTTTTGAATAATTGAAAGTTAGCAATTCGCAAACTGTTAAGGAAATAGACAGTAGAAGTTTTAATAGCGATTAGACTTTATCCACTTCTTTGTACAGATCATTGATAAGATTTATTTTTGTTGCTTTGTTTTCATATTCTTTAAAGAATACATATGTTAAATGAATAACAAAATATTAATTCTACTTTTCGCTTTATCAGAGAAACCAGTCCATATTTTCATATAACATCAGTATCTACTTGATTTTTTACGATTCTCAATTGGTTTGCACATATTTTGAATACAAAAATCATCTACTTGTATTTAAAATTTCAAACTCACTCGTTAACTGCAGTCAAAAACAAGTCTACAGATTCTAATTTTAGCGCTTTTATAATTTGGGATATTCATTCCATTAAATTAGATTTCATTAAATTAGAATTTCTTGTAACCTTTCCTTTAGCAGAAACCTAGATTTCATATTTCTTATATAATATAAATAACAGAAAGTAGACATTTTCTTAAATTACTTCTTTAATTGTCTCGGAGTAGTTAAAGCCATGAAAAACGTTACTTAAAGTTGCTACTAACAAAACGTGTGGCATTTCTAAGCTGCTCTGGCTATGGGTAACTTTGGTAACTTGCTAAGTTTTATATATTAACAAAAATTGCTTTCAACTTAAATTGAGATTAAAACAGGAACCGCGTATGTTTTTCAGCCTTTACTTTTGCTTCATATCTCCCTTTCTGCGGTTACATATGCATATGTATGTACATACATATGTCATATATATATATACAAATTTAAAAAAATCGCACGAAAACGACGTTTATTTTAATATCAAACCGAGTACCTATTATAAATAAAAACCACATATATAGCGCTCATGAAGCTCGCTTTCCCATCAATATATTTTCAACAATTATCCCAAACAAGAATGTGTTTATATTAAAAACCAAAGGTATTGAAGAAAAGATAGACAAACATTAAAATGTATAATAATAAAGTTCAATCAACTCATATCTACCTCAACGGTAAACAATGTGAATGCTTGAGGAAGAAAAAAAAAATAATGTTAAACTGATAGCGTCTTCGATTATTATTTTTATCTCTTTTTCAACTGACAATGAGAACACAACTATTTGTTCGACCTGAAAGTTAATTTTCCTCTCGTCTCCATTTTAATTGAATCGAGTGCATTCCTCAGATACTTGACTACGGAGCAATATTGCATATTGCAACTCCTATTCACTGTTGAGTCGCTTTATTGAATTCTCAGACCATCTGATTCACTTAATTTAAAATTGAAATAAATTACATACACATTACACATATAATAATAATATGCTTATCATGACATTCTGCCATAAAGTTGCGGCAGCTCGTTTTGTAAATAATAAATAAAAAAAATAAAAAAATCCAAACAATGACAAGAGCTCAGAGCCGAACAGAGTAGAGAAAATAAAATTCTCTCGGACTGTCCATTCGCTAATCATTTTATTCTCCACACAACAACTTCTCAGTCTCATTTGGGATGTGTGATGATGAAAGTTTCTTTTAACAAAATAAAAAACAAATTTAAACCATAGCAACATTTTTGTTTGTGTTTTCATACATTTCTTGGTTTGTTATATGTGTATTTTTTTTTTATTATTCTCGCTTCTTTAATAAGCAAAGTCAGAACCTACTCACTAATCATACAACTGCCGCGGCCGCCACCACAAATTCGCTGGGTTTTTGAAAAAGTGAGAGAATTCTGTTCGTTTAGTCGGCGACTTGACTTCCCCTCGACGTCGTGTGTGCGTATAAAATTGTTTTAATAACACAAAATTTAATTCGTTTATTTGATTCCACATACGGTGGAATACACAAGTCAATTGCGGTTACATCTGAAGAGGATCCATCTCTAAAAAAAGATTTGGTCTTTAGTGTTTACAAAAAGCCAATCCATTACAGTGTCTCTCGATGGTAAACAATTGAAAAACAGTGAACGTGATTATACCAGAACTAAAAGTAGAAGCAGAAGCAGAATCGTCTTCCCCGCGACTCGTAACGCAGGCGTGAAAATTTGAAGAACAAAAAAGCAAGAAAAAAGAACACATTCCAAGTCCAGAGGAGGGTGCGCTTTTTGATATTGAATTCGTCGAAGAGAACGAAAATCCATCTTTTGTGGAGAATTTAATCCTCTACTGTGATATTGTGCCAAGAAAAAATAATTTATTGATTTTATTTCATCCAAAAAAAGTGGCAAGTTTTTATAATTGTTTTCTTGTTTAAATAAGTGGAACGAGTGTTGTTTTTTGTTCAAATAACTTTTGAATATCTCACAAAGATTCATCTTAACTGGTATGTTCTTCTATTTGGTTTTATAACTTATTTGCATAAGAATTGTGAAGGCATCTAATGAATTTGACACAGAAAATGGATCAATATACATAATTATTGCTCTGATTTCAATTGATTTTGTTATTTCATTTGTTTGTAGTTTCTCTAAAACTCAAGTGGGTGGGTCAATTTTTTCCAATCGAAATCCAATTTCAGTGTAGACTATTTAGAGCATGTATGTGAGTTAAATTAAAAGTGAATTGTAGTTTTTCTCGTTTAAATATCTGCCACATAGCTATAGCTATAGCTAGTCTCATATGAATTGAGTGGGATGTGCATCCGTTGTTTAACTGGTATTTTGGTGTTAATACATATAAATTAAAAGCAACGACCTGTTTATTAATTTGATTTATGTAGTTAAAAATGTTAAAGTCACTCACATTTTTTATGACTATCATAATGATGATTAAGTAAAATTCTATAGAAAGCATTATGGTTAAAAAATTAGTCATTGTCGCACATTACATGCTCTCTCTCATTACACGGTCGGATTTTATGCAAAACAAGTTCCGGGGCCCAAATCATATTTAACAAATTCTCTTGATTCACTAAATATGAAATACAATACTATTTTAAATCTTATGAGTTCTTATGACTGGTGTAGATACAGATATTGCAAATTATGCCCGAGTTTTAGTTTTTAATTTTATTTATTCGATTTAAAATGTATATACATATGTATGTTCCTGTTGATGAACACCATCTGCTGTCAAAAATTTTTGAAAGTGTCCAACAAGTCACATTATGACAATATAAAAAGCTGAGTTGAAAGCTTGGTGTAGAACTTTCGATGTTTTCACGTTGCTGTTACTTTCTGTTTCTTGTTCTTATGCTGATTCATATAATTTTTGTTTGTAATCCTACTCCAGGTATATTTAATTAATAAATTACACATTCACATATTGAACTGTTGTTAAGGGCAGTTATTAGTAGTTATTCATTTTTCTTAAAAAGGATATGGATTTCTGATTGATAGAAAAAGTTCTTCATTAAAAGGAACAACAGCAAAACATATTTAGGAAAACCAATCTTGTATCATGTGTCAGGTGAAGTGCATATGAAAGTCTTTTCAGTCATCCTTTGTTAGACATGTGACAATAGCTATGTTACCAGCTTAACCTACTGAATTAGAGAAGGTCTATTACAAAATATGTACTATGAAAAGAAAGATGTGGTCGGGCTTGTCACACTTAAACTTTTAGTCGCGTTTCTTGATTGTGGCAATAAGGTGAATGTCCATGAAATTAATACTCAAACTATTAGGTCCTTAGCAACAGGTAAATAGACTATTGAAAGAAGATACATATTTTATCTTGTGACTGAGCTCTAAGTATAAAAAATGTACATATGTACAATGTACATACATAGTATGGTAACACAGTAGGTCTTTAGATGTAGAATATTTGTAAAGGTGCTAACCAAATACTATTATATATACTACTACTAAATATTATTTTTAACGCCATTAGCGTTAGCTTTTTTGAATGCAAATAAATATTTCAGGGTAGCTTAACAAGTATGTTTTGAATCGTTTGTTAATTATCTTTCTCTTTACCATTGATAAAATTTTTTATATTTAAAAATGTTTTTACAGTTTCAGTTTTAAAGCAAATTAAACTAATTAATTTTATCCATTTGCCAACGTTTCGTGGTTGTTTTGATTTTAGGTTTTCATTAATTGAATTGGTCGTCTTTTAGGCTCCTTCTTTAATTTAACTTTAAGTTAATGGGTGATGAAAGTGAGACTAATGTTCATTATTCAGCGTAACATCTGCGTTAATAACAAAAAAAGTAGAAATGAAAAGTAAAAAACACTTACAATTTGTTTTGTGTTGTTCTTCTTAAAAAATATACTTTTTATTCCCTCGCTCTAAAAGTAAATCATATTTATGGAAATATCGTTTAGAAATATATTTCCATCCGCGGACGAACTTTTTAAATCAAATGCGCCCCTTATAACTAAAAAACAACCGAGTTGCTCTCGGGCTTTGTTGGAAGGGAGATAGTTTGGATTCGTACCGAACCGGTCATCGTTATGCTTTTTCACTAACTCAGTTACGTCAGAAAAAAGTCACAATAGCTGAGTATGGAGAGCTTCTTTGAATTTAAATTCAATTTTCTCGATATTTTTAATCTTTTCCGCTTATTATTATTTATTTATCATAAAAAAACACTTTTGCGTGCGATGAAACTGACTAATGTTAGAATCTGTCGGACGGGATTTGTTTAAATCTACACTCAAGTCAATCACATGAATATGTTTTTGTTTTGCTTTTGCTTTTTGTTTTTTTTTTTTTTTTTCCTGTGGCTGATGCGTGAGGTAGATAAATTTTGTTTTTATTAATGGTGGAAGAAAATAGTATCAAAAATATCACAACCATTTCCATTTAACCACACACCGATATAAATAGATATCCAAGGTAAACAAAAAAGGTACAGCAACCAAAAGCAATCTGCCGCTGCCTCTACTAGGTGGCTGATTGAAAGAGTGAGTGATTCATATAGCTGACGCGACGATTGAATTAGTTTATTAGAAAATTTGGCAGCGAAAGTTATGCATATACGAATTATACACATAGTTACAAATAATAATGTGTAGTTTTAATAAGTAGATACTTTTAATAATAATAATATACCTATGAAATTGTAATTACGTGTTTGTCTCTTTGATCTTAGAGTTGGCGACGGTCGGCGACGTTGAAGTAATTTCCGTGGAGCCGTTTTGAATTTATATCATTAGACTTTGTCATTCATTTATGTAGTTATAGTGGAGTTGAGAATTTTATTTTTTCTTTATTTGTACAGCTGGCTGACTTATTTTCAGAGAACTTTACAAAAAAGAACAGATTGTGTATTGAAAGTGCAAGGTGATATTCACGTGTTGTGGCTATTTGCCAAGGTTTTTGAAAAAGAACAACATAAACACAATATCACTAGTTAGTCATAGTCTTAGAGAAGATTTTATTTGTGTTTACTGACTGAAGTTAATTGCCAAAATTTAAGTGATGACAAAGAAGTGCATTTGTTTTTTTTTTCACTTTGCTATTTATTACTTAATAAAGGTACATAAATAATCTGCTTGTTGAGATATCGAAGTTTCATTACTTACTGCTGCGTCGCGACAGTTTCATTTAAAGTTCGAACACATTTCTTTTTTCATTTTGAAAACAACTGTATATCAAACATTCAAGATAAAAATCTGAAAAAAAGAAATGCTTTTAGTTTTCAATGAATAGACACTTAATCAATCTTAGAGGAAAAAGATTTATAAGGATTTTTGTGGATTGGGTTAAAATGAAGCGTGTTCATTTTTTTAATGTAAGACAACGACAACGTGTTTTGAAAAGAAACAGAATTGAGTTCGGCAGAAGCCTTCTAATTGAGTTTATCTTAAGACCAATAAATGAGTTTTTAAAAACTTAACTGGAAACTACTTGTTTTTTGCTTGTGCTCTCATGTATATTCTTGGTTTTTAAAGGCATAGTCATAATTTGTATTAAATTTACTTTTTAGTCACAGTTCATCTCATGTTTTCATATTCCAAAGTCTATGAAAATTTTTACCGCAGCTGTTTGAAAGTTAAGAAAAAAATAATAATCTGAAAGTTGTTTATGAACTAATAAAGAGAAATATTTTATTTGAAAATTCAAATGTCTTGACAGCGGGTTGGTAATTTTTCTAGATTGGGGTTTTAAGAGCATTTTCAGAAATTCTTTTGAAAACTTTTAAAAGAAATTCTACTTGTCAGGTAAACCAAATTGCTTAAAGTATTTCTTGCTTCGTAATTTTTTTCTATATTTTTCCATTTTATCTTGATTCTTTGAATAGAGTCTTCTTTTAGTTAGAACCCATTATACAGTTGGCTGAGAATAAAGTGCTCAGTGTTGAAAACGTTTATTTCATGAAATCTTTGCTGTTTCCTTCTTCGTTTGAAATTACTGAAAATATCCCTGACATTTTCCATCTTAAACATTATACCTACATAATATGTATGTAGGTATATTTATAAATATTGTTACAAAAAATATTAAATAATGTAGGTTCATCTATCTACCCGGTGGTGGTGGAGCCAACTCAACTCAGCTCAACTCCACATAGTCCACCCTCCATCAACATCCCTCGCACTTACTTTGGCGCCAGACTGACGGGTTCCAATTCTAACCAATATTTTTGTCGACAAAATTTACAGAAAGTATTTCTATGTAAAACCTATCACGTGTAGGTACATACATATGTATAAAGGAGAATACATAGATATACGTATGTTATTTACCAAGAGCTTTGTATGTGACATAACTTTGTTGCTTTCTATCAAAAGAATAGAGTAATCCATAGGTACTGCGAGAACTCCTCCTTTTACAGATAAGAATGTTTGATTTTTCTTCTGGTTTCATGCTCTTTGCATTCAGATTAGGTACATGTATGTAGTAGGTATGTAAGTATGTATAGTTAAAAAAAAGTAAAACTAAGAAAATGCTTACCTCCACACATTTTCTTTAAAGCTCTTTTGTCGCAAATAATTCACGTTTGAAGATGAAAGCGATATGCATTTGAAATGCATAATTATACACCCTAGTTGGGTTAAGTAAAAGTGTTATTGTCAATTACGGTATTGTTTGCTTTCAGTTCCAGGTCCCAACCAATGTGATGACTGATGAGCAATAATGAAAAGAACACAAGTTCATGTACATACAAGAGTGTACTTTATATAAATAAAGAAACGAAATAGGAACAAAGAAACTAAAATGCATTCATGATCTGTGAGATGGGATACATTTTAATGAAATAATTCAATGGTTTTATTATAAATTGAATAGAGGTTGTTATGGGATTTTAAGTAATTGGCTTTGTGGTGTTTTCATACTTTGAAGATATAAATCTTAACGAAGATATTGTGTGTATTATTTGTATGTCTATGCTTTTTGAGGGTAATCACGTGGCAGAAAAATAAACAAGAACAACCCTTGTTACAAATGTGGGTTTTCTATTCTTAAGTACGTTAAAATTATTAATTCGTGTGTTTAACAAATTCGTAAAAAAATAAATAAATCTAGAGACGCAACATCTCGTGGGTGGAATGTAGGGGGACTACAAGTTGAAAAACTTGTCGGTTTTCACAAGAGGTAGTAATCGTTGAAAACAAAACTTTAGGGTGGTAAAGGTACGAATTGATGCTACCTCTATGATATTGCAGTCGCACTCACTTACCATTGCAACGCGAGATATTCTTCTCTAAATAATTACACTTTTTTTAATTTTCTGTTCTTCCAATCACCTAAAAATCCTATTTCAAGAAACATTTTTAAGGCTATATGGAATGTTCCTTTTCTTCCATGACAGCTAGGTGACCTATACCCATCGAAGTCTACAGAACTTAATTTTATGACAAATAAATATCTGATAAATTGCAGATCTTGTGTGTATTTAGAGGGGATAAGTCTGATCTGCTTGGTTTGATTTAAATAAACAAGAACTTTTAATAAAGTAAAAAACTCTTTTTATAAATGGACTAAGTTCGAACTGAACTACATATCTTTCAAATAACGAACTTATTAGTTTATAACAACTGAATATGCAATGGGAATTAGTTTGTTTTCCAATGGGATTTTACTCTAATGAGGGTCATTAATATTAATATTAATATTTTCTATACACTTAGCCATATACAGTGCCTACCATATTCCATATTGTAGAATGTCGATATTAATTAAATTTCAAACAAATTAATCGATATTATAATTATTTTTTTTAGAGACAACAATTCCTAATGCAAAATAAATAAATAATAGATGTTTGCATTTTCTGTGCTTAATATATTTTTATTTTTTAAAGTCATTGGTCTTCAATGTCAGACATTTTACTGATTGATATATGAATTTGAGGTTTCCTGATATTTTTTAGAACTTAAAAGCAGTGAATTATTTTCTGGTTAGGGAAATCAGATCATACGAATAAAATTATTAATCTTTCACGTGTATTAAAAAACTATTTCTCTATTCATCTATTTCAGAATTGGATATTGAAACGAACGAAACACATATACGAACGCTAAGGTCCTAATCTGTTCCTACAAGAAAGGTATGTAATCTATATTTTGGTATCCCATGTTCATTCTTATATTTACTAAACTTAATTAAAAGGAAAAGTATACCGTTGTAGGTACGTTTTATTACAAGTAAATTTAATTTCAAAATTCAGTATTTGTGTTCGCACATGAAATTGAAACGATGGCGATAGAATGAATCCCTTGTTATACATATGTCCATGAGTATGCTTGTATGTTCGTAAGTCCTACGACGCGACGACGGACGATGGACGACAAACGATTATAATAGAAAAGCTTTCAACCCGCTCGTTCTGCTAAACACCTATATCTGGTTTTTGTCTGTGTGTTTATGTGCTCAAAGGACAAAATATTCATGTTCAGAATCCAGAGGCGCCACAATGTCGCGACAATTAAGATGCTATGGCGCGCCTTTATGTGTTCTTTTCATCTATCCTTGAGATGAAAACATCCAAACCTAATGTGAACAATGTACGAGTATCTACAGTTAAATGCCATTTCTCTTCTCTGATTTCGAAATACATTTCGACTTGGCTTTCTCAGGATATTTATTTTTGAGTTTTGTTTTTTTTTTTTTCGTATATTTGTGGCATTTACAAATATTTTTAAGAGAAGTGGGAGTTGATGTCTATATCATTTATAGCACTTTCTTTTCTTTTTGGCTTTTTTTGTTGTTTAATAGTTTGTGACAAAAGATAAAGGACCTTTCTGTTTTTTTTAAGTACAAAAAAGTGAGTTACTTCCAAGACCCTTTAACTTTCATATTCAACATGGATAATGCCCTTTCGCCCAATATGAATACATACTAAGCTTAGGTAACTATGTTCAAAATACATAATGTTCCCAGCGTGGCACTTGTTCAATCATAGTAGCGATCATTGTAAATGATAAAAAATCGAATCTCAGCATGTGTAGCTCGGTTAGCATTTTTAAGCATTTCAACCCCAAGAAGCTGTAAAGAAGTCTGCAAGAAATATCAGCTGCAAGTCCTCATGTAGATACGAGCATGTTATGTAGATAGTTATCCTGCTACTTTCTGTGGGGTAAAGGCAGCAATCGTGTGTACATAAAAGTTCCTTTCGTGGGGGTGGTGACGTTGTTTTTGTTCAGATGTTAGACACGTTCCCCTACTTTTTTTTTGTTTCACTCTATCTGCGACCCTTTTGGACAGACAAAAGGATTTTCCCAATATCATCCACCGGAAAAGGGAATTATTTTATTTTGTATTCCCCCGAATAACTGCTGTATAACGTTAACAATGGGGAAATGCCTTGTGCGAGTCTGTAAACCTTGCCACACATAACAGCAATAGCAGAGCAGAGGCTATTTTAAAAATAACGAATATGCGTGTACAGAAGTGAAATAGGTATATCGGTTGTTTCGGAAGCATGTTCGAATGGTGACCGTGATGAAATCATAGAACTTCGATGTCATAGATTCAGTGTATCATTCTAGGCCTAACCACAGATCGGGAAGGACATCTACTCCGGGATCCTTCCTTGCCTAGAACACCAAGCATAAAGTTTTATTTTTAACACTTTGTGCAAATAGTTGAAGTTTTTTAAGTTTCGTTTTGTTTATTTTAAGAGTTGGTTGTGATTTTGTAAAGTTTAAAAATAACAAGTGCCTTAGTGATTTTGAGTTTTAATGCAAGTGCCTTAATATAAACGATTCTCAGAACGTTTAAAAAGAGATTTAAATATATTTTAAATTGTATTAACTCACAATAGTGCCTCATATAAATATGTTAAGTTTTTATTTTTTGTTTGAAATTGTTTAATTTTATATACAACACAACAAAGTGTTGTGCCATCACAAAGTGCCTAAACAATTTTGTTGACTTTTTTCCAAGTTTATATTTTTGTTGTCCTATTTAAATATTGTTGAAACATAAATATATATTTCATATATTTATACAAAAACAAAACTCTAAGCAAATTTAATTTTTGTAAATTTCGCTAAAAGTGCCTTATTTGTTATTCCTGTAAATATTCTTTTCGGGAATTTTTAAAACCAAAGAGTAAGTAATAATAAATTAATGCAACTGAAAGACAAATTTAAATTTAATTAATAATTACATAAAATTCATAAACCGTTGGGTGAATGTACATAGTTGACCTGAAAACGCGTTTGGTAATTTTTTTTTAAATGTTTAAAATGTCAGCAAAAATTGATGTTAAGATCTAGAGGTATAAACAAATTAAAACCAATTATGTACTATATCTTCCTACACCCTTAAATTAGATTAAGGTCTTGAAATTCCGCTGGGATAACTAAGTTCCTTTGGGTTGTCATCCATATTTGGCCTGTGTATTTAATTATATTATGATATTTGAATGTGATCGACAAGTACTTCCGTAGGTTGTTAACTTGTGCGATTTTTAGATTTTGTTCATGTTCCAATTCATATATATAGCCAATGTATCCCATCAATATACAAATTTTGACTTCTGATTAATTGCTTTAAAGGAGTGAGACTTACTCTCTTAACATTTATTCATATGATAAAATACAGTTTTTCTCCAATCTGTCAAAATATAATCCATCAAATACAATTTCAAAATCAGTAAACTATATGAATATAATTCCTCACTTTGTGTTCAAAAAAACTTGGTTCATTGTCTCATCAAAAAACTTGTCAGTGGTTCTACATGTTGTTCAAATTTCTATTTTTAACTGTGTATTAATTTGCACAATTACAAATTCAATAATTGTCTTTTCCACAAAAAATCGCATCATCCAAAACAGTTTAACAGTATAAACAATCTCAAAGAGATTATTTTAATTGAATTCCCTTGATTAATTAATTCTTAAAGTTCCTCAATGATTATGTCATCATAAGTATCAATTTGCAACTTGTCAGGGTGTCGGAACTCCAGCACCATTCCTAGTTGCCCAATTAACTCGAAAAGACATTTATTTTTTTGTGTATTTCCCATCATCATCAAACTAACTCAAAAATGATCCATAGCAGACGACTTGCTTAACAAGCCCAGCCAATAAATGAAAACTCCATTAGCCTCACAGCATGCAGTGTTATGGTTGTTGCTTAGCCGTTGGTTTCAATTTTATTCGTCTGTTCTATTGCATGCTATGGGGAAATCAGTCATCTTGTGTGTAGTATCAGGACATTCTTATTAAGCCTGTTAATTTCTTATTTTTATACCCATAAACTTGCAAACGATGACATTAACTCTGTTGTTGTTAATTTGGTTTTTATATTTTTTCTAAGCAAACTCAATAAAAGTAACTAGAAAATTAGTTAAGTCATTTTAAGTTAATATCAAGAAAATAAGAAAGTCGGAGGAAGGATATTGCATTAATCAATCAGTAGGGGGTTGATTCTCTCATTATTCCATTCTTCCTTATGGGGAAGATTTGTCAACGAGATTGTAATTGGGGATAATTTATGTTGTTTTTTGTTGTTGTTGTGTTCATTTGAATTTGATGAAGCCATGATGATGATGTTGATCATAATCAACTCCTTGTTATACTTCCTTCAAAAATAAACTGCTTACTTATTCACGAGTAATATTTTTTGAAGAACAGTTAAATGTCAACCTCTTCCCGATCATTCTATGGACACAAAGGTCAGCTTTTGCTTATCTACGAGTACTGCAACGTTACTGCAACACTTTGAAATACCCTCACCTACAAAAAAATCAACCTGCAAAATCTAAGCACAAAAAAAAAAAAACACAAATTGTAACAGAACTCCAATAACATAAAAGGGCTTTTGACCCTATATCCACTCACATATTAGTACATACATACATACTTTGAGAGAATTTCGAGCATAATATAAAAGTAAATATCCAAAACCAACAAATTTAATACACCTTTTGATTCATTGTCGTCCTATTTATATTTGAAATTGAGATACTGCATTGGTTTGATCTTTTTCGAAAGCATTCCATTCAATTTGATATGTTCTCGTGCCTGTGCATGTGCCTGTGGCCTGTGCCAGTGCCAAATCCCAAATGCCAAAGTATGTGTAGAACCACCTGTGGTTTCCCTTGACTTGCGCTATTCTTCTTTCGCTCCAATTTCACCTTACAATCCACATTCCTTTTGACACACACACAATACAAATCATTAAACTATCAAATTACCATCAAAATAACTTATTCAACCACCCCTTTTATATCGTTATATCTAACCCCGAAATACCCAACTCTTATCATCTTTATCAAAGGTCCTATTTGGCCTGACCCACAAAAAATAAGGAAATTAAGTGGGCGGCTACAGGGTGAATGTGGGTAAACTAAGTTCATGATGAATAACCATTGAATTTCGCAAGGCATTAAAGGAAATCTGCTCTATGTCGCGACGACGTCTCCACAATGTCGGGCGCCATTCTATAATGGCAAAACATAACATGGTATAATATTATATTCGGCGCCAAGTGACAATCACTGACATCGACAGAGATGAATAAAAAAAGAAGAAGAAGAGATTAAATGTGAGGGTGGGCGCCGCTGTTGCTAGAAGATTTACAACTCTGCATCAGTCTTTATGTTAAAATGTCCTCTTTATTCTGTTTGATCGTCTGAATTTAACAGTTCCCTCAACACAGAACAGAATACGAGTGGTATTTTAAAATATCCCTTATTTTTTCTCACTCACTCACTCACTCACTCACTCACTCACTCACTCACTCACTCACTCACTCACTCACTCACTCGCTTTGAGCGGATACCTATTATAACTACCCTCTTTGAGATTTATTCAAATTCCGCGCATGCTCTCTTAAGACAACGCACAGATTTTTCCAAAACGACAAAAAACTACCCCCATTAAGTTTTTATACCAATCACACATTTTGCCCTTTTTCCTCCCATTACAGAAGAAACCGAAGACGAAGACAAAAACGAAAACGAAGAAGAATAAGAAGCACAAGCAGAGGACAACCACCCCTTTTTGAGAAAATCTTGCTCTGCGCAGCATCCGGCTTGTATCAGATTCACTATTTCAATTTCAGTAAGCCCGGCAGCGATAGACGATTTCCAGCAGCATTCTTTCTAAGCATTTAGTTCTTTCCCGAATCTCGACAAACACGGTTGTCTCCTGAATTAAAAGTTGTAAAAAGGTTGTTCTCTAGTTGGTTTGAAAAAAGTGAGTGTCTTGAACGAAAAAAAAAAAAAAAAACGGAATGTTTTCGAAATTCGATCTGGACTCAGTTTGGCCAGTGCTAAGGCCAAGAATCCCATCGTATTGTTATTGCCCAAACCCCAGATATCTTTAAGAACTGTTTGTTTACGACGAAAAGATTTTTTCCTATTCAAACACAAGCTTTTAAGATCTCAAGTTTACTTTTGAGTTTCCAATATCGATTTTGCTTTTTATTGTGTGTGGTGTTTAAAGATGGCTAAAGGCATATAAGACGGGTGAGAGGCAGAAAAAAAAAAATCAATTAGGGAGTAACATCAGCCTATTGTGTGTGCATTTGTGTCTGATTTCTAGATGAGTGATACCCTCTGCCACTTACCTACCTATTCTGGAACAACGACATCGACAATGATGTGTACCCATAGTCGTCTAGGGTTGTTAGTTGGTTGGTTGGTTGTCCATTGCTGTTATGTGGTGTAAGATTCCTTGCCATATTCTTCCACATTAAGAGGATATTATAAAAAGAATTTCTTTTATTATAGAAGGGTGGGTTTCTTTCTATAGGATTTCTGTTATGGGTCGAGTTTCTTTTTATTGTGTTTGTGTGTGATTGTGTGTGTGTTTGTACGGGTAAATGATATATATCAAACCTCTAAATTAAACACTTATAAAAATAAAACAATTTTTAGAAAAATTTAATTGATTTATTTTGTTTTGAAATTTAATTGCAGTGCCTTACAGATATATAAACAATGTCGACGCTATCTTTACGTATAAGTCTAGAAGGTGGCCGCGTAACAAAGACCATACAGTTCCAGCCAAATACGACAGTGTTTGATGCATGCAAAATAATTCGTGATAAATTTGGAGATGCTGTACAAGGACAGCGTAAGTATCTACATATCTAGAAAAAACATGAACAAAATTTACATATAAATCATATGCATTAAACTCTCATACGTTTTTTTATTATATACTTTTCAAGCTTGTATTTCTTTAGGAATTTATGTCTTAAAAATTGAAATGTGAATTTATGAATTTTAGGCTGGAATATTTACTATTATTTATACTAAAAATAAATTAAAACTGATTTTATTTCGGTCCTCTTATGAGAAACATCGTGGTATTCCTTAACTCAGATTGTTTGAATTGAATTTGAATTTATATCTTGACTCAACCTTCTTAAAACAAAGCGCGCAAACTCCAAAATTCGAAAATTGAGTTTGTGGCATATTGTTTCTTGAAAGTCATATTATCGAGTGAAAATGTCAAAAAATATTTTCATCATAGGTACGAATTGGAAATATTTTCCACCGCCTTCCGACGGAGTGTTGGAATTCTCTCCGTTTAATAGTTTGAGAAGTTCTTTTCTCCAAATCCGCAATTAGCAATTATAAACCTATTCCAGCTCTTATGTCTTCTGCTAGCCTCTTGTACATAGTTTGAGTAAATTGTAGCATTACTTTTGCAATAACAGCTCATACTCATAGATTCTCGAAAAATTTTACTCTTGTTTGCACTACATATTTGAAAATTATGACATGCGCCAACAGCTACCCTTTTCAAAACATCCAGCTGTTAGGTTATGGTCACCTTGTCATACTAAGCATATTCGTTAGACTTGACTTTAGTTCTCTTCAAACATTGAAATCATATTCAGTTGTCCTCGGCATTTGATGCTGGTTGGATCTACTGTCTTGTGGTGCTTTTTAAGTAAAAAGAAAAATATCAGTATAAGTTTTTTTTTTCTAAATATTAAATATTGAAATAATAACATAACATTTAATAAAAGTAACCAATTTCTTACGAAAAACAGATGTGCAACACCGTTTTCCATTTTCTAAATCTCGACAGAATGTAAGTTACAAATTTTGAAAGTTTTTTTTTACTATGTGTAGTTCAAACAAATATTCTAAAATATTTTTCCCTATTCCAACGTTGAGTTGACCAACAGAGTTCCAATTTGACAGCATCCGAAGGATCCTACTTTTTCCTTCCACATCACAGTCTACAAATGATAGTCTCTTTTTATTCTTTTCTTTTTTTATAAATGATAACTAATATTGGCTTATCTATCTAACTTCTAACGCCTGATTTATTCCATTTTATTATACTTTCTGATATTCAACTCACACACTTCAAAATAGCTAAACTTTCACTTCACCTATCTGCTCGCTATTCCTTAGTCTTAGAGTCAAGTCACAGTTAAATGTTTTGGTATTATGTTTAAGGGTGGGAAGAAAAACCCACTCAATTTCACATTTACTTTAATTTCATCATAAATTGGAATTTATAGGGCAGGTGGTTGAAGTGTGCACAAGAATTTAGGTGGATGGAGGAGGGCCGTTTTGTCTTCGGTCTCCTTCAATCGCTTCTCATTATCCAGATTTTATTCGAAGGTCTTCGGCTCTTAACAGTCTATTTATTTATATCTCTCTATCTATTTGAATTCTTTCAGCAAGTGAATATGGATTATTTTTGTCTGACGAACAAAACCAACAGGGTGTGTGGTTGGAAGCTGGACGCACCCTTGGCTATTACATCTTACATAATCTGGATGTGTTGGAGTATCGCCGCAAATTGCGAACCCTTCGTGTTCGAATGTTGGATGGTGCTGTGAAGACTATTTTAGTTGATGACTCTCAACCTGTGTCACAGTTGATGGTTGTTATTTGCACAAAAATTGGTATAACCAATCATGAGGAATACGGCCTGGTGCGGGAAGAGTCCGAATCACAAAACGAAAATAAACCAGAAAATACTCTTGGAACATTAACTTTGAGGAAAAGGAATGTCGAAAAGGATCGCGATGCAAAAATGGAGAGTTTGAGAAAGAAAGTCAAAACCGATGATGAAAGTGAGTTTTCATTAGAAAAAATTTACTCAATTTGTATTTTTTTTAACATTGTTTCTTTAATTTAGTCAACTGGGTTGACGTTAGTAAAACTCTCCGTGAACAAGGCATTGACGAATCTGAAACGGTATTACTTCGAAGAAAGTTCTTCTTTTCTGATCAGAATATTGATTCAAGAGATCCCGTTCAGTTGAATTTGTTGTACGTCCAAGCAAGAGATGCCATCTTGGACGGCACACATCCAGTTACAGAAGAAAAAGGTGAGAATTACTTGTACATGTTTTTTTGTTTCAGTAGTAAAACTTTAAATGAACTTTTCTGTTAAAGCTTGTGAATTTGCTGGTATTCAAGTTCATATCCAATTTGGAGATCATAATGAGAACAAGCATAAGCCAGGATTTTTAGAGTGAGTACCCAATAGACACAATGTGTGCCACAAATTCTTTTTAAAACAAAGTTCTGAATAGTGATGTAAGACATTTAAATTTTTTTTGTTATTGCTTGTTTTTAGTTTGAAAGACTTTCTGCCACAATCATATGTCCGTGTTAAAGGTATCGAGAAAAAAGTTTTTGCCGAACATCGCAAACACATAAACATCACTGAAATCGATGCTAAGGTCTTGTACACAAAAACAGCACGGGAACTGCCAACATATGGTGTTACATTTTTCCTTGTCAAGGAAAAAATGACTGGCAAGAATAAGCTTGTACCACGTTTGCTGGGTGTGACCAAGGATTCTGTTTTGCGTTTGGATGAGAGAACAAAGGAGATTTTAGTCACTTGGCCATTAACAACAGTCCGGAGATGGGGTGCTTCGCCAAATACTTTTACACTCGATTTCGGTGACTATGCTGATCAGTATTATTCGGTTCAAACAACAGAAGCCGAACCAATTGTACAACTTATTGCCGGTTATATTGACATCATACTGAAAAAGAAACAAATGAAAGATCATTTCGGTATTGAGGGCGAAGAAGGTGATACTTTAGTTGAAGAATCTGTTGCACCTTCACAGTAAGTTTGATTTGATTTTCTGTTAAATAATGAGACGTTTAATAATGTGCTTGTATATTTTATCATTAGAACTCAATTCCTTCAGTACGGAACCAGTAAAGTGGGAAAAGTTGACACAAAATCAATAGCTCAGCCAGGTGTTATGCGAGCAATTGACGGTATGTATTTTTTTATTTGGGCTCAATCCATTATTGTAATGATTTATGTAAATACCTATATGGAAAAAATGCTTTTGGTTTGATGATTTTTTAATTTGCATTTATCTTGATTTGTTGATAATATTATTTGATTTATTTTCGTTCTTGCCTTTCTTATTGTATGTTTTGATTGAAATTATCATCTTCACTGTAAAACCGCAGGCGAAAAGCCATACACACAAGGTGAAATGCAATCTATGCAATATAGTGCATTTGGTGGTCAAGTAAATCTTGCCCATCAGCCGCCAACGGTGAGTTTTATTTTGTTTAATTTCTTTAAATGTATCTAGAATTAGTCTAAACAAGTGAAACAATTACAAAAGTGTCGATGGAAAAAATGAATATTCAGTGTTTTTTTTTTTTTGAGCAAAAATTCAAATGCAACCCCCAGCACTATGTTGACTTTTAACACAATGTTGTTTTTTTCTCTTTTTCGAATCTTACATTATGTTTTTATTATTTTAATTTTTATTCGTCTATGATTCAAGAAAAGTCGATCATTATTGAAGATTCCAATTTGAACATTATTTAACGATATTTGTTTATTTGTTTGTTGTTAATTAATTTTTAATACACAGTGAGCATCCAAAGAAGGAGAACGCTTTTGTTTGATAGTGATACTCTGTCCAGCTTAGAAATGAAGTACACTACTTGCTTCCGACAGAGACTGTATAAGTGTATAAGTACAAGACCACATAACCACATGATAGTAAAGCAAAATGTTAATATTCAACATGTGTGTTGCTACATATCATTAAATTGCAGTAAAAGAATTTCAGAAAATTAATTATTTTCATCGACACTTAAACACCATCCAAGCACACAATTGAATCGGATTTTTTTTTTATAAAGCCAAAGTATGTTCTTTATGTATGTACACTTGAATAATTCTTTGCCTTGTTAAGAAATTTCTTTGCAATTACAATAATAAATATAAGTCACATAATTGCACACACACATAATAAAACACTTAAGAATTTCAATCTATAAAATCAATTAATTCGACTTGTCGATTTAATACATTTTTGTTTAAATTTCTTTACTCATTGCTGCGCTGTCCTTATCGGATAACCACATTTATATTTTAAGTACGTTAATGGTATAAAAATATCAAATTCTTTTCAAAGTATTACCCTTTAACGACCATTTTTGATTTATTGCTACACCATTAAATTATAATTATTATTTTGTAAGTTCTTTGATTTAATAGTTTTTTTTTATTATAATTATTGGTCTTTTGAGGGATTATGCCTTTAATTTTGAAGAAAAATGAGATGTTAAGAAATTATTTCAATATATCTTCACAGGCAAAAGAAATTCGCATCAGTGCCGTGAATCTGACCGAACCCCAGAGGGCGCTTTTGAGCTATATCAGTGCTGGTCAAGATATCTTACTTAAAGCGGATGAGGAGCTGAGAACAAAGGTGATACGATAAACTAATATTTTGTTGAGTATTTTAATTTCAATTCGATGTCGATGGATGTTTTCAGGCTTCTATTCAAAATCTTGGATCAGATAAGCGCTCGATTGAATGGCGTGAAAATACTTTGGAAACTTCAAAACAAGCAGTCACGAGTCATGTTGCTTCGATGAATGCTGCTACTGCTCAAATCATTACTGCAACGCAACCTGACGAAATCGATACTGAGACAATATCTGCCTCTGTGTCACAAATCGCGCAAACTATTCCCGAGGTGACGAAAGAGGTGCGTTTGATTGCAGCTCTGATGGAAGATGATAGCGGTGGTGATCGATTATTGGAAGCTACTCGTAACTTGTGCAGTGCTTTTAGTGACTTGTTAAAGGCAGCTGAACCTGAAAACAAAGAACCACCACAGAGCTTGATAAATGCAGCCAGCCGCATTGGAGAGGCCACTACTCATGTTCTGAGTACGATCGAAGAGGAACCTCCAGAAGATACAGATTTGCAAGACATGCTGTTGGCTTTGGCCAAGGCTGTTGCCAATACAACTGCATCACTTGTTATGCGTGCTAAGTCTATTGCTTCGAATTGCGATGACGATGAAACTCGTAATAAGGTTATTGGAGCAGCAAGCCAATGTGCTCTCGCCACAAGCCAGTTGGTCGCTTGTACTAAGGTTATTGCTCCCACTTTGCACAATGCCGAGTGTCGTGATCAAATCGAAATGGCAGCAAGAAATGTTGCTAGGGCTGTGAATAATTTGTGCGAGGTATGCACTGATGCGACTGACGATCAGAAGTTGAAGGGAGATCTTCTCAATGCTGCCAGGGATGTGTCTCGTAGTTTGGCTGATTTGCTTGACCATGTTAAGTTGAGTGCTCGTGAACATGCCAACCGTTTGTCGCAGGAGATGTCTCCGGTGGAAAGTGTCATTATCGGAACAGATATTTTGGTGTCTTCCACCGATCCTCAGGAGATGGTTCGTCATGCTAAGGTATTGGGTCAGGCAACAGCGCAATTGATCCAGAGCATCAAAGGGGAGGCCGAGCAGCAACACGACTCAGAATTGCAGAGGCGTTTACTGTCAGCTGCGAAACAATTGGCTGATGCGACTGCAAAATTGGTTGAAGCTGCTCGTTTGTGTGCTGGAAACCCTCATGATTCTGACAACCAGGAGAACTTGCGGCGTGCTGCTGAGGAACTTCGAGAGATAACAACAACTAAAGCCAATACCCCTGCTATGAAGCGAGGTCTTATTAATCGATTGGACTACTGCTCAAAACAGGCGGCAACAGCAGCCACTCAATGTATTTCGGCAGCCCAAAACGCCGTTCAGCACAGTGATGACCAACAGACTAAACAGTCACTTCTTCAGGATTGCAAACGAGCTGCTGATACAATTCCCAGATTGGTAACATCACTTAAAACAACTAGAAGCAATCCCGATGATGCAAATGCTCAGTTGAACCTGATTGAAGCTGCAGAACAGTTCATTGAACCAGGCATTCAACTATCCAGCTCTGCTAGAGCCCTCCAACCGACAGTCAATGATATTCCATCTGCGCAGCAGCTTTCTAAGAGTGCTTTGCACCTGGGACAGTCGGTGCATGAACTAAATTCAGCTGCACAGAGAGCTAGGGAAGCTTGCGGTGGGCAAGAACTTGAGTCCGCTTTGGAAGCTGTAAAGAACTTACGAAACGTTTTGGACGATACAAGAACTGCTGCCCAAAATGGTACGCTCTGTCGTCTCCCAGGTGAGACCGTGGAAAACACCGCCCAACAGCTCAGTAAATCAGCAAAAAATGTTGGTATTGCTTTGAGTCAGCTTCTGTCGACAGTTTCTCATGGACAGCGCATGTACGCTGGTGTTGCAGGACGCGATACAGCATTAGCTCTTGGAGACTTCACTAAGAGTGTGCATGGAGTTGCAGCCACAACGAATAATCCGTCGGTAATCGAATCAGCCGATGAGGTGGTTATCAATTCAGTTCGATTAATCGAAGAGGCCCAGAAGACACTGCAGAATATTGGAGAACCAGGAGCCCTAACCCAGGCCGGACGCGATGTCACAGCAGCATTGTCAAAAACTCTCGATTGCATTCCAGGACAGCGCGAAGTGGATAACGCATTAAAGAACGTCAGCGAATTAAGTGAAATTCTTTCGATGAACGAGTATCCTCCTTCGACCAGGAACTACAATACTCTGCAAAGTGAGCTTAAACATGTGGCTGAAAGTTTAAGTTCGGCTGGTGGGCAAATTGTTCATTCCTATTCCAGTCCGGCACAGCTGGCTGAAACGAGCCAAGTCTTTGCAAATAATTACAAGGACCTTTTGTCGGTGGCAATGGAAATGGCCGGACAAACCACGGATGAGACTGTTCGTGCCCAAACAATCGATTGCTTGCGAAATGTTTCCACTCAGTCTTGTTCCCTGTTATTGTCAGCAAAGGAAATCGCAGCCGATCCAGATCAGCCGAACTCAAAGAACTTACTTAATGCTGCTGCTAGGAGTGTTACGGAGAGCATCAATCAGCTCGTCGATGCCTGCATATCTTCTGCTCCAGGACAAAAAGAATGCGACAACGCCATGAGGAACATCGAGTCGTTGAGAGTCCTGTTAGAGTATCCCCATGAAGCCATAACAGATCAGGGCTACTTTGAATGTGTAGAAACTGCAACTGGAAAATCAAGGAACCTTGGCTATGCTATTTCCGAAATGATCAATAACGCCAAACAATCCAAGCATGTTGAGTTTGGTCAGTCGGTGAACAATGTCTCTGAGTCTATTCATGGTTTGATTGAGTCCTCAGCACAAGCTGCCTATCTCATTGGGGTTTCTCATCCAAGTAGTGTGGCTGGACGTCCAGGAATTATCGACCAGTCTCAATTAAACTATGCCTACCAGGGAATTGTTCAGTTTTGTGACATTGTCAGCAGTCCCAAGTCCACGAAGCAGCAAAAAATTTCTGCTTTGACTGGAGTGGCTAAACACACAAGTTATTTATGCTCGATTTGTAGACAGGCAAGCATGAACACAAATAATCCAGTTGCCAAAAATGAGTTTATTGTAGGAGCTAAGCACGTAGCTGGAGCAACATCAAATTTGGTGGAAGAAGTTAAAAGAATCGAAGACGATCACTCGGTGCCATCTAGGCAAAGATTTGTTGAGCCACTATTGGACGCAGTAAAGGCTGTTCGGCAATATGCTTCAAGTGCAGAGTTTGTTCCTGTTCCAGCTAAGATATCTGCTGAGGGGCGTAAGGCTCAAGAACCGGTATTGAATGCTGGACGTGGAGTTATCGATGGAGTCATTGAAATGGTCAAAGCGGCCAAATCTTTAGCGCTCTCTCCAGATGATCCACCAGTTTGGCAGCAACTCTCTATGCACAGTACACCAGTGTCAAATAGTGTAAAGCATCTTGTGGACAGCATACGCGAGAAGGCACCAGGGCAAGCACAATGCGACCAAGTGCTTCATACTCTGGGTACATGTACTCGGGAACTGGACAGCTGTGGCCTGGCAGTGAATGCCCAAGGATTGGCTCAAAGAAAAGACAACAATTTACAAGGTTTTAGCAGTCAGACTTTGAACGCTGCTGCCGAGCTTCGCGATAAGCTTGAACCAATTCGATTGGCTGGAAAGAACAACGCTGAAAAACTCGGACATGCAGTCGGGGAGATTTCACGCTATGTCGTACCGATGGTGAACGGAGCAATTGGAGCTTGTACACACATTGTTCACTCGAGCCAGCAAATGAGGTTGATTAATCAAACCAAGTCAGTGGTGGAAAGCGCAACTCAGCTTGTGACTGCAGCCAAGGAATCGGCCGGCAATCCTAGAGCCACCCATGCTCACCCTCTTCTGGATGAATCAATTGAAAACACACAAGAGGCTATCCAAGAGCTTACACAGACTGTGGAGAAAATTTCCACTGAAAGTGGTGTTGTTACCGGACTAATGGAACAGGTTAACCGAGCTGTTACTAGACTCACCGATAAGCGACAGAGCTTGATAAATGCCTCCTTTAGTGACTCATTTGTGGACTACCAAACAAGGATGGTACAGAGTGCTAAGGAAATCGCTCGATTGGCCAATGAAATGAACGCTAAAGCTGGATTCGATGCTACCAAACTTCCACCTCTTGGCGTCGATATGGCTCAGCATTATACCCAAATAACACAAGATTCAGTTGGAGCATCTACAACTACCACATCGCCAGAAGTAGCTATGCGCATCAGGTCAACGGTAATCGATTTGGGTCGCTCAGTGGGCCAGATTATTCAATCGACTGCCGGGGTACGTCCCAATGATCCGTCCGGACAAAATGACATTTCCCGAAACGCTCGAGATGTTTCCGAAAAGGTAGCTCAAGTGTTGGCGGCCTTACAAGCCGGTTCCAGAGGAACACAGGCCTGTATAAACGCTGCTCATACCGTTTCGGGTATCATTGGGGACCTCGACACAACAATCATGTTCGCCACTGCTGGAACCCTTCAATCGGATGGAGATGGCGCCTTTGCCGATCACCGTGAGCATATTCTTCAAACTGCCAAAGCTCTCGTTGAGGACACTAAAATTTTGGTGGCTGGTGCCGCTGGAACACAAGATCAACTGGCTACAGCAGCTCAAAATGCTGTTACAACTATTCGTAAGTTAACTAAAGTCATGCATTAATTTTTTTAATGTTAAATGTTTTCTTCTTCTTCTAGTACAACTATCAGAAGCTGTGAAACGCGGAGCATGCTCCTTGGGAGCAGCCCAACCCGATTCACAGGTAATGGTTATTAATGCTGTCAAAGATGTCGCATCTGCATTGGGCGATTTGATAAATGCAACCAAATTAGCATCTGGAAAGCCAATACATGATCCGACAATGGATGGACTTAAGGAGAGCGCTAAGGTAGGAATCTTTTTTATTATACATTTTTAATTTACTCAAATTTAAAAATCATTTCATTCGATTTTATTGGAGTATCAGCTTATAAAATTTGCTTCTCCTTTTAACTTTTTTTTTACATTTGACATTATCATTTTTTTTACTATAAATACATAGATGTTGTTTATAAATTATGTTGTAATAATTTTAATAATTCTTAATTGGTATGTGGTTTCTTAATAAATAACCAGTATCATGTTGTAGCTAAGATGACACGGGTACATGAGTATATTAAAGCAAAAGAATGTCTTTTCCGACTTCCCCCTTTTAATAGAAAACGTGTAACAAATTAGCATTTTTTTATTAAAGAAAGTGTTTAAAGAAATGCTTCACTTATATCTTAACATAAGTTGAAGAAAACTTGTATAAAACAATAAATCGATTAATTTCCATTTTTTATTTTGATTAACTTACATATATTTCTCATCGATGTACATTATTTGTATTTTTATTTATGTAATTAAGTGATTATTTTTAATAATGTATTTATATAATTTTGCATTGGGTATGGCACTTAACAATATTTAATATAAAAAAAACAAGCACCTAGTATTAAGACAGCTAGACCAGGTGGTATCTTACGACGAGGCGACGTCGTCAATTTAATACTTTACAATTACTAAAACAAAACACAATCAAATTTTAACGAAACAAAAGCAACAAAAGTTGATTCGCTTTTAATTTGTACTATCATCTAAGATGCATCCCACATTTTGCTTGCTATCGTTGTTGTAATGTACATATTTAATTTCTTTTTCTGCTTAATCGTGCACAAAAAATGTAAATTTATTGAACTGCATTGAGTAAATTCCAACTTCCTCGATAGAGAAATACTTAGCCAGAGAAAACAAATTAAATTTTACCATGTTGTGGTTGTTTTTTTTTTTCTAAATATTAATGTTGTAAATATTGCATCCCCTGTATCGCCGCCGTCGTCGCTTGCTCTCCTTTATTTCTAGATCTAATTGCATTTTTTCCTCTTCTCTTTCATTATAATCTACTCTCTCTCTCCGTGTTTATGAACTCCAAAGGTGTCGCAATCGCAATTGATTTTTGTTTTCTTAATTCGGAAATCTTTTATCTCTGCACTACATAAAGTTAAACAAAATTATGTATATTGTTCTTTTGTTTTCCTTTCAAACAGATGCTTAGGGATTTGTGCCTCTCTGGCACTAACAAGTAGCAAGCGTGCATCAATGGATAAATCTAATCATGAACAAGAATACTATTAATAAATAATTATAATTGAAACAAATATTTTGCTTACATTATTATCATATATAATTTCTTAAGAATAATATTAATAAAAAATACATTCATCTTTACATTTTAGTACTAAGTTGTGTATGTTTAGCTTGTAATTTGTTGCATTTTCCTTTTTTTGTAAGGGAAGTAGGTGAATGTCTTATTTTTTGTTGGCTTTATATTTTTTTTAAAGTAGATCTTTGTATTTAGTTTTTTTTTCTGTTTGTTTCTTTAAAAGACATACAATTTCCCACACTCGATTCTTCCATGAACCATGCCCAACATTCATTTAAGATCTTTTTTTTTCTTGTAAATATTTTAAACATGAAATGCAATACTCTCGAAAATTGCTTATCACTTTCAATTCTGTCTAAGGAAATATTACTGTAGGCCATCGTCATTCTATTTCGTGGCTTAATTTTAGCTAAGTGTGACATTTATGCGAGCAATATGAATATGCAAAAATATTAATTTTGTGGTGTCGATTTTGTACAAGATGGGAATAAAAACTTAAAAATGTGATATAACTTTATATTCTTAGACTTCCTCACATTGTCTGTACTTGAACCAGTGTTTTTCAAAAGTGTAAGTTCCACGTAGTGATCTGAAACAAACAGACGTGAAGTCTTTCGTGCTTAGTAACATAACATAACAAATGGTAAACCCCACATAAATGAACTCACCCTTAATAATCTCCGGCACACTCACACTAAAGTAATAGAAAAACGAGAAGTTTATCGATGCAACTACAAACGTTCGTAAAATTTTTTACGGAACTATTAGGGTGACTTGAAACTATTACTTCCTCATTAACCCAGATCCAATTAATCATACAATAGTGTTTAAAAATTTAGTATATCGTTGATTTAGTAATACTGGACATCTAACATCCCTAGAATTTTCTTCATCAAGAAAGTCTATCCAAACCAAACACATGCAAGAAACCTGAAAAAATTTTTAAAAATTACATCGTTTGTCATCAACGAATATGATGAGTCTAAAGTAGTGTGGGAAACAGTATATTTTTCTTTACTATTTTTCTTTTTTTTATACAGCACCTACTTCTCAAAAAATAAGTAAATATTTTATAATCATGATAAATTTCATTCATTTTAAAAATACTCGTATACTCTCAGTATTCTCTGTTTATTTACATTCATTCACTTTGCGCAAAGTGCCATAACCAATTAAATTTTTTGTTTTATTATTAAAATTAACGATTTATTGTAATATCATTAAACAAAAATAAAAACAAAAAAATAATTCGTAAAAAAAATAAAATAAAAATTACAACAATTTCAAAACACATCCTATTAAACTTAAATATTATGCATTTAATTTCGCTCGGAAACATATTTCATCGTTCTTGCTAATCTCCCTAGGTCATGGTTTTGAATGTTTCTTCATTATTGAAAACCGTCAAAGCAGTTGAGGATGAGCATACGCGTGGTACTCGAGCAATGGAAGCAACCGTAGAAGCCATTTCACAAGAAATTCGGGTAAGTTTTAAATTTTGTATATTAAATTCCATAATTTTATACTCGAATGTCATTTTCAGGCAATGCAAGCTCCACCACCACCCGGTACACCTCAATGCACTCCAGAGGATCTTATCAGAGTGACAAAGAATGTTACCTTAGCTTCGGCAAAGGCTGTTGCTGCCGGTGCTTCTAATTTACAAGCTGATATAGTAGCAGCTGCAAATTTGGGTCGACGTGCGATATCAGAAATGCTTTTGGTTTGTCGCACCGTTGCCTGGAATTGTGCTGAAACTACAGAGCTTCGTCAAAGAACACTGGAAGCCGGAGCAGCTGTGGGTGAATCATACAGAGAACTTCTGAATGGCATACTTCGTAATTGTTCAGCTGACGAGAGAATGCACTTCTCTCGACGCGTTGCTAAATGTATAACTGATCTTGTTGCGATGGCTCGCCTCCTGAAGGGTTCCGATTGGATTGATCCCGAAGACCCAACTGTCATTGCTGAAAATGAATTGCTAGGAGCTGCAGCTTCAATCGATGCTGCTGCCAATAAACTAGCCAACTTGAGACCCAGAAGACAGCCAGATGTTAAGGTAAAATTAGTGACCATATTAATATGTACTAACCAAATTTATACTCAATAACTTACTAATTTGTATTGTGATGTGAATGTGTAAAATAACAAACTCTTTTGTGATGTGGTGATGGTTGCCTAATAATGGTTTATAAATATTTCGATACATAATAACAAGTGCTATTTTATTAATATTGAATGCTTTAACAAAAATAAGATGGTTCCAGTCAGATATGTTTGATATTCTTGGTTGTAATTAAATATTCACCCAGGAATCAAACATATTATTACTGTGATCATCGACTTTCTTCTGCTTCATATACTAACTTAAGATGGCTTATAAAAAAAAAAAAACATATTAACAAAATACTTCCTTAAACTACATATATAAACTAATATAATAACAACTTAAAAAGGCTCTTGATGAAAATAAACGATTTTTAAGCGTTTTCTAATAATTTTAGATGTAATTGAAATTTTATGGATTGAATTTAAATATTCCTATTTTAATTTCTTGTCGATCTTCATGTTTAGACACTAAAAATTCAATATTTTCCATCAAGAGTATGTTTTTATTCTTCTCGCAAAAATCTAACTAATTGGATCTGTCTTTATGTATTGCTTCCAGATTGAACTTGACGAGAATATGAAATTCGATGAAATGATATTGGAAGCTGCTAAAGGTATCATGGCAGCATCTTCGGCTTTGGTACGAGCAGCTAATGCTGCTCAAAGAGAGCTCATCGATCAGGGTAAGGTAGCTCGTACTCCACTGACATCGTCTGATGATGGTCAGTGGTCAGAGGGTTTGATATCGGCAGCAAGGTTAGTAGCTGCTGCCACACACAGTATGGTAGAAGCTGCCCAAAACCTCGTGCGTGGAGTTGGAACAGAAGTCATGCTTATATCAACTGCAAGACAGGTTGCGGCATCAACTGCGCAGCTTTTGATTGCCTGCAAAGTGAAATCAAACCCAACTTCTGAAGCTGGGCGCAGATTACAGGCAGCTGGTACGGCAGTTATAAAATCAACTGAAAATCTGGTGCGTGCAGCACAGCAGGGACTAGACGCTGAAGAAGAGCATACCTTAAAAATAAACACGAGCATGGTCGATGGAATGGCACAGGAAATAAATGCCAGGTCGGATGTGTTACGTATGGAGAAACAACTCGAAGAAGCCCGAACAAAATTGATTCGCATTCGTCAAGCAAGGTCAAGGAAGAATGTTCCCGGATTCACGACTGACGAAAGTGATTCCGAGTACCAAACGGCAACCTATGGCAGTCTTCAGAGCCAAAATAATGTAAGTAACCAAAAATTTAAGTAGTAGTTAAAATGTAACCAACTAAGTTTTTAAAAATTAACTTCTAACAGACACTAAATCGGTCGGGTTATACTGACACTCCAACATCTCCGAGTTACTACCAGACACCCAAATCAAGTTACACTTTCCAACAAACACCACAACACTTCCACCATCCGGAAGCAGTCTCGCCCACATTTAACCAAAGTGAAAACTTCCCACCCCCACCTCCTCCTCTCCAATCTGCCACCATAACAAGTAATGCCACATTTAGACCTAATCCTAAGCTAACAGCTAACGCAGTTCCACGTCCCTACCCAGGGACCGGCAGAATTTCTTCACCATCAAGTCCATCTCCCATTAATAGTCAGTCTTTTGAAACTCTAACCTCTTCATCGGTGTTGAAGAATGCATACCTTAATGACTCTATGCCACCGCCACCTGCACCCAAGAAGAACGCAGGCAATTTAGAAGCCTGTGTCAAGGATCTGCATGACAAGACATTCGGACAGGGTGGTGTTGTCCAGATAACTGGGGCCTACAATCCCGGCCAAAAATATGAAGGTTATACTTCAAGGTGAGTCGTCAAATATTATCCACACATTTTATTGTTTTTCTAATCAACTACATTTTTAGATATGAAACACGAAAATACGAAGAAAATAGCGAAGTAAAACCTCTGGAAGCTCACTTTTCCCAAATCACCTTGAATTCGGATGGTGGAAAGCTCTCTTTGGTCGATGAGGGATCACAACGTTTGTCGTCAATAACACAACGTGTCATGGAGCGAAAAACCTTCACAACAACTACAGAGTCTCGGTCGGAAAAGAAGACCGAGCAGCACAGTTTTAGACTAGAATAAATGTTGTTCGGTGAAAGTGTTCTTCAAATTAAGTAGCAACAGATGATATAATTATTAATAAAAATATTATAATATATATAAAAAAATTAGCTTTTAACCACAAAACTAATATAATAACAGAAAAAAAATTATATTCACCAAGTGCCAGACAAATAGTTTCCCTTTCCCATATAACTAAATTTTTTTTTAATCTGAAAACTGTTTTCTCCTCAACTTCCTCTGCAGTCTGCAACTTTTTTTTAACTATCACCAAAAGTGCTTATGAAAATTAAATAGATTTTCAAAAATTATTTAAAATCAAAAAAAAAAAAAAAAAAAACTTTTCTATTCGAAGAAAGTATAAATATTTTTCTAAATTTAACGTTCTTTCTCTATTCAGGATGTAATAAAACATTTAAAAATGAAATTTGCCAAGAAGTTGCCAAACCTTTGATGTACCGTAGAAGTTGTTCAACATTTTTTGTTTTATTTTTAAATTGTTTATACAACTTATACAACGATAACGTACTACTACTATTTTTTTAAATAAACTTAAGTATTTTTATATTTGTTTTACAAGGGGAACTAACCAAAAAACAAGCTTTTAGTGTTTTTCTTTTTTATATTAAAGTTATATAATTTTTTTTAAGAGATAATTTGAAATAATGCAAAATAAATTAACAAAGTACTGTTTTCGTATATTTTTATTTTTAAATTAATTAATTTTATGTAAATATTTAACTTATATACATACACATATTATATACATTATATTTTTATGTTTTTTTTTTCGAAAATAAACTAAAAATGTTTATCTAACCAAAATCGAGTTGTTTTTTCTTTGTTTTGCATCATTCCAAGACTAAAGGGAGAACATCAAAAAACATTGGCTGAAACTATTTTATTCTTTTCACTGTTTAAAGTGAGCCCAATAACTACAATAGCGGATCTAAATTGCAATTCCATTTACAGTAATTTGAGAGCAAAGATCTTTCCTCGAAAAATCAATATCTTTTCAGTATTTGATCTATATCTGAAATAATTGAACTGCCCAAGATTATGCACAAGCTTAGAATAGACATTCTTGTATATAAATTTTTAGTCTGCTATAAATTGTCATTTCTCGGTTTTCCAACATAAGGTGAAAAGGTAGTCCACATTCTTCTGCTTTATTATCTTACTTTTCCCTCCAAGAAACTTAAGATTTGACTTATGAAGCCTTAATGAGCCCATTTTATTAAAAAGCATTTATCTTTTGAAATTAATATAAAAACAGTTTGTCCAAATTGGGTTTTTGGTGACTCTTAGCAGAACAATGCAATATTTAATATTAAGTTTACATCCGTCTGGTTTTGAAATGGAATTTGAAAAATTATAAATAAAAACAAAGGTTTGCAGTAAAAACTTTAAAAAAATATATATTTACCAATAAAATCATAAACGCCTAACAATAGTAGAATAAATGCATCTTTAAAGTCTTAACGGTTTCTATTTGAATGTATTATCAGCCCTAAACACCATTTATTTAAGAATACTCCTTGTTAAGTTCCCTTCCAATCAACCAACGCCTTATTTCTGAAGTACCAGCACCGATTTCGTAGAGTTTAGCATCCCTCAGGAATCTTCCAGTTGGATAGTCGTTAATATAACCGTTTCCGCCAAGAATTTGAATAGCATCCAAAGCGACTTGAGTAGCTTTCTCGGCACAGTACAAAATAACACCGGCACAATCTTTCGGACTTGTATGTCCCAAATCAACGGCTCTAGCCACGCTGTACAGATACGAACGACACGCACTCAGAGTTGTGTACATATCGGCCATTTTGCCTTGAATTAATTGAAATTCACCAATGAGTTGATTTTTCTGTTTTCGCTGATGAGCATAGTCGAAGGATAAGTCACAAGCGGATTGCATAATTCCGACAGGTCCTGCTGCCAGAACGAGCCGTTCATAATCCAAACCAGACATTAGCACATAAACACCCTTATTCAGCGAACCCAAGATGTTCTTGGCCGGCACTTTCAAATCTTGGAATACCAGCTCACAAGTACTGCTACCACGCATGCCTAATTTGTCCAGTTTCTTACCTACATTAAATCCCTCCCAATCAGTTTCAACTATGAATGCAGTTATGGCGTGCTTATCTGCAGTCCCTGGGAGAAAGTTAAGAAAGAAACCATTGGAATGTTTTTTTAAAGTTGTGTTTGTAAATGTCTGTACCAGTTGCAGTTTTAGCATAGACAATCAGAACGTCTGCATCGGATCCATTTGTTATCCAAAACTTAGTGCCATTGAGTATATAATAGTCTCCTTTCTTCTCGGCTCGTAGCTTCATCGAAACCACATCGCTACCAGACCCAGGCTCAGACATTGCCAGAGCTCCCATATGCTCACCACTGCAGAGCTTTGGCAAATATTGTTGTTTCTGTTCAAGAGTTCCATTTTTGGTTAGTTGATTTATGCACAGGTTCGAATGAGCTCCATAAGACAAACCAACACCCCCCGCAGCTCTGCAGTTAAATATGTTTCATTAAGTTTCTTTGTTAATTTATTTTTAATCTTACAGATAATTCCACCGCCACGAAAAGTAAAAAAATGAGAATTTAATGAGAAATGGGATTATGAAAGAGTGCAGTTCATTACACAAAAATCAATCAAAAACATTCACCTGGAAATTTCTTCCATTATAATGCAATGATCGAGATAAGAGCCACCAGTTCCGCCAAACTCAGGGTCTGCAGTTATTCCATGAAAGCCGAGACTTCCCATTTTTTGCCAAAACGCACGTAGATCTCTTGAAAAATATTATTAATAACAAACAAATACGTAGTGATTTATTCTGATTTGAAATCAATTATGTTTAAATTGCCTACTTGAAATTATCATTTTTATCGATCTCATGAGCAAATGGTGCTAATTCTTTTTGAAAGAAGTTAAAAGCAGTCTCCCTGAGCTGGAATTAACAAAAAGGGAGGTAATTTAAATTCGTTATATACATGCAAACTTATTAAAATTAATTTTGTTCTATTTTTGTCGAATGATTTCGTGATGATGTCGACCATTTTTGTGTGCTAAAAGGTAATAACATTAAAAATAAAGTGTTGCTAAATTTATACAAGGAGTTGAAGGAAGGATGATTTAGAAAGAAGGAACCGTTATTTTGTGTTGAATTTATGGATCCATTTAGATATGAAGAAGGTCATGCACCTAAAATGTTCTTCATAAATAGTTTGATAAGAGTCTAGCTCGCAGCACCTTTTCCTTCCCTTAATATAATGAGTCAACACGAATCTTATTTAAAAATAAAATACTCATGATTGTCGAGTATACATATAAAAAGGGAAAATATGTATGTATTTGTAATACAATGGATATCATTGACAATTTGTTCGTCGGAATATGTCTTATCAACTAAGTCATCTTCATTGGGGTCAAGCGATGACGCCTTTTAAGCTGTGATAACGTGAGCCATGCTATAGAACACTTTTTTGAAAGATTATAGTCGTTTCCATCAATATGAAACTTCGGGAATAAATATACTGACACACCTTCGATAATTTCGCAAATCAGTGAAATCAGTTTAGTTTTATTTACATATTTTATTTACCTTTTGTTTTTCCTCGTCCAATCCATAGACTTGGTCATTAACGGGGTAATAGGTCATGTACCTTTGTGATAACATTCCTCGGAAGCCATTTGTTGACAATAATTTCTTGAAAAACTGTGAACTCACACGTGCTGACGACATCTTTATGTATTAAATGCAAAATTATTTTCTTATACAATATTTAATTAAATGCAAAATGAATTATCTTGCATTTAAAAAAGGCACCTGTTTATTAAATTCACAAAAACAAATGTGAAGTGAAGTGTCAAAAAAATTGTAGTAGATTTTTGTATGGAATCAGAGAATAGAATTGATCAGGGATGTTATATGAATGTGTGGTGTATTTTTTCACCACAAAAAATTCTCAACTTATCGATTGTGGCGAATTAATTGGGGAATAACAAAGGATTGTGAGCTTAGATAAACTTATAAAAGAAATTTTCTAGAAGTGTCTGTTTTCAACTCTGAAATAAGTGATGGATATTAAGGTTCGTTCTGCAATGTTGATCCTAATATTTTGTATATTTGATTGCATGAAATGTAAAATTTATTTGAAGTAGTGGTAGATTAATATGTAACTTAGATTTCAAGGCGCCTTCCTTCACATCTGCACTAAGATAATTCCTATATTGTGCATATATAAATGTCCTTTTCTTTAGATTTCCTTTTTTATTCCGCAGAAAATTGATGTTAATTCCTTATAAATCGATGGGATTTCAAACAGATAAGACTTAAATTATATTAAGGTCTTGTTGCACGCTGGTGGTTCAGTACTTGGTTCGTGGCTTAGCAATGTAGACAGAGGTTTAAGTAAATAAATATTTTTTTTAAAACTACAATTGAACCTAACTTGTCTTACAAAAAACTACAGTTGAACCTAACTTGTCTTACAAAAATTTGCAAATAAAAATATTTGACCAAAAGTTAAATATTGTACCTTTATACAAAATTGACCTTAAATCAATGAAAACTTTAAAATGTAATTCAGTTTTTTACATGGATTGCATTTGCAATCGCATAATAGAGTCAGTCTGCATAATATTGACAATTACAGACCTAAAATGCATATAAGAGCCTACCTAATTCTCTACTTGGTAAATATTGAAATTGCTCAAAGTACCCCACTATCCCCTAAATAATATAAAAATGTGTTTGTTTTGTAAATAAATACAAGTAATAGCTACATGTATAGGTATGTGATTTGATTACCTATTTGTTACGATTATTGTGGAACTTAGAAAATCCTGGCCTGGCAAACGATTGTCCTTAAAAATCCAATACTTAACATAAAATACACATCAATAAAGCATTCCTATCATTTGCTGACCTTTAAGATCCTTGTATTTGATTTATTTTATATACAATTGCATTTTAGTACATTTTCAAATAATTGCTCCTCAATGCTTGTGCTATCGAACATGGAAGTTCTAATGTAGGTTCAGGTTCTCTTCTACGAGAGTGAAATGTAAAATCCTTTTTCAAAGGATGCAACCCCTAGGCGCATGTCTGGCGAAACAAAATTATGATTAAAAAGCACAACCTACGCACGATATTCAATTCCAGGTTCTACCTACCCTAAGTACCCTCGATATTTTATGTTTATACTTATTCGTACTTTCACTGACGTAAAGTGCTTGTGTCATCCTCGGGAAAAATGCATTTTTCGCTGCTCCTTGATGTGAGTGGGAGTAAATTGATTAAGATTTAAACCGGAATAGGTAAATGCTGTAAATCTTCCCTCTCAATTCAAGCAAATCGAAGTTTTTTTTGTTTTGTACTTATGATTGTTAGCTTAATCAAAGTGATTTGTGAAACAAAAAATGTTTGGTGAATTATTTTCATATCTATCGGTGAAAATTCGTCGTGTAACAAGTAAGTTTTTAACTTAAGTTAAATTTAAGTTGATTAGCTTAATATAAAATAGAAAATTTAAGTCGTTGGCTATAGCTTGGATACTTTTTGTTTCTTTTTTTTTTAGAGCAATTGAGAATTTCCTTTGGGTTTATGTGTGTGTGTTTTTTGCCTCCAAAAATCAATACCTATAACAATAGGCTATGATTATCATTTGAATGGCACTCTTCTCCTAACTAGGCTCTCGTGACATAGTTATAGTTGCTGGAATTGTTTCTTTTTATAGCACTTCTATAGATATGATGAGGAAAAAAACAAATATGAACATCTAAACTTGCCTGAATATAAAACACAGGTGATTTTGATTTTCATTCGCGAATAGGTAGGCATTATGAAGTGTTCTTTTTATATTTTTACTTATTTTTGATTGCAAGACGAAACAAAAAAAATATTTGATAGTTTTTTTTTAAGTTTTTATTTGTTTTTTATTTTTTTACTTTCGACGACAACGATTAAGGAATTTTGCTTTAAATACTCAACCCCAAGTCAATTGTACCTAAATACATACATACATATATACCAACTATAAATTCGTACATTCTGTCCTTTATAACATTTTATTCCGGTCAAAGTCTTCTCTCTAGCGGTGTTGTGTGATTTATAATGAATCCCATTAACATGTAAATAGATTCGCATTTAAAAAAGAGAACCTATACACTGCACATTTGAGTTAATCTAAATTTAAGTTAGTCGCCAGTATAAATTTTTAAAAATACACAAACTCGTACTAAATGAACCGTGAGAGAGCAGCAAACAATTGCACATATTGAACGTTTCTATACTGACGATGATGGTACTGGTTATTTATTGGCATTTTGTTTTTGAAAATGTACTGTTACTGAGTTGCCAGAATGTTTATTTGCAATATAATAACTTTGAATGCAAAGACCGGAGTTTCATGCTTTTGTTTTTATTTGAAAATTCATAGATCGATTTAAAAAAAAATTGTGCTGAAACAAGAAATTCGATTTTTTTTATATCTTTGCATATATAAACAAATTTTTAAGCTCTACATCCTCTTAACAGGAATAAACTCAAACAATTTTCGAACCCCATTTTCTTTATTAAGACTTAAGACGAAAGCCTTAAATTCACAATATCTGCTAACATAAAAATTAATAAGTTTAACCTATAAAGCATCAGTGATTCCCAAGAATCAACCCTACAAAAATCCTATCATTAAAATTTGTTAAGCATCGTTCATATTCACACTTGTAGATAAAATGAGCAATTTCAATTCCTGTAAACAATCAGCTAAATAATTGGTAAAAAACAAAACAAAAACATCATTTCTTAAGATAAGGTGGAATATTTTTTAGATTTTTAATAAAACGCTAAAAAAAATTAAAGGAACAAAATTAAAGTATCAGTTTTTTTAGTTTAAAATGTGCACTTATGCTGGAATAATTTTTTTTTGAATTCTAACTTTAAAGATACTTATTTTCTGTTCTTGAACGTTCTCAAAAAAAAACTAAACTAATACATATATCTGGCAATAAATTTTGTAAATCAATACTAATTTGAGCTGTTTTGTCTATTCTTCCCACACACTCATAAAATCTACTTAAACTAGATGAAAAATTTCAACTCTATCAGTGCAATTTAAGCGCACCACTTTGCACCCCGTCGTCATCCCTTAACCCCCTCCCCCACGGTCCTCCCGCCGACACAAAACGCATCACTCTAATTTGCTTAAGAAAAGAATAAAGAACAGGAAATGCATGTGCTATCAGTCACTTTAAAAACACATAAACATCCTCTTATTTTATTTATACAAAAAAAAACATTAAATCATTTTAAAAATGCTTGTTTTCCTCAATCTCATCATCAACTCATCTCATGCCCAAGATGAAAAAAAATAATAATTATAATAAAAAAATAAACTAAAGAAAATAAAAAAAAAGAAACACACCGCTTGATCAGGCTTAATTTAAGAAAAATCTATAATTAAGTAAATAATATTACAATTAAATAAAACAAAAACAAAAAAAAGTAAAAATAAACAAATAAAAAGATATATAGAATCTTATGTACGAGTATATCCAACACAATCCCATCCAATTTGATCCTACGTACGCGCGATTCTATATCATTCTATCCTACAGCAGCCATTCGTTGGCCATTGTATCTCTTTCCAAAAACAAACGGGACATGAAGACTCCTAAGTGTGTTTGGCCGTTCAGTCTTCATCTATCTTTAAATACTGATTATTCAGTTTACTCACTGAGCGAAAAAAATATATAAAATATTCAATCCGCCATAAGTTTAGCGCGGAGTGTTGATGTTGATTTTATAGGTATAAAGAGATATTTATCTGCGTTGCGATCTGCGAACTATCATCGCAGGCACCTTACAAATAAAATTCATTTATACTTTCGCGGGGCGACATCGACTTCGACAACGACGACCAGACGACGACGACGACGACGTTGACGTGACACACCACCGGCATCACGACATTCTACGAGTACCAAAACTACAGACACACCATCAACATCGACTCGGACTTGGGGGCTACTAACTTGGGGCCAAACCGAAAACCACCCAACTTAGCCACCAGTGATAGAACGAATTCGAATCCGTTGAGAAGCGCGAGTTTACACGCCGAATGCTCCCTAAACTGCTGCTAAGGTGAAAAATTAATAAAATATCCGTGACAAATTTTCTTCAAAAAAAATAAATTTATATAAAATTGAAATTCTGATGTTCACATAAATACTCGTAGATAGAAAGAAAGAAAGTGCTCGTGAATAAGACAAAAATGAAATGCAAGTGATGCTACTGTGTAATTATAAATGTGACGAATTTAAATAAAATATAAGAAAGATATAACTCATTTATACGAGTAATTTGTCAGTTTCCGATTCAAACGAGAAGTGTTAAAAAAGTTTTGAAAAAAAAAAGAATTTAAATCAAATCATTAAAAAATCTCCAGACTTCATAATGGATAACAAAAATGTGTCAAAACAAGACGAAAATATAGTTGAAGGTATTCATAATAAATTTATACATTATATCAAATACACATAAACTATGTCTAAAAAAAATCGTTCCTAAAGATACTTTATTTATGAGATAATAATCAACTGCAATTGGTCATTTTTGTATAAATAGTTTATATGGACAAAGTAATCGGAAATGTAAACAAAAATACAAAGAAAAAAATGAAAACAAAGTCAAACAATTGTAAATATGAGACTTCCTCTGTTAGACAATCAAAAATATTTACATTGAATAATTTAACTTTAACAGGTACTCTCAAGCTCATAAGAAAAGAGATATCAACCTCTATCTGTAGGGAAGAAAAAAGTATCTACAAGGTGTTGTAAAATTTCAGTTAGCAAAAAAAAAAAAAAAAATGTGGGTTCGACGTTACGCAAATTACCTTTCAGTCACGAGAAGTAGGTAAATTACTTATAGGTATTTTTTTTTTTTTTGAATATGCAGCTACTAGTGTAAAAGCGTGATTTATCAGCTGAAAAAGATTTTAAATTTTCAAGCTCTGTAAGAAGCTTTGTATACTCGTACATACGAACATGAGTATTGCACATTCATACACTTGTCTGCAGTAAAAATGAAACCTCACTGAATTTTGAATAAACTCAAGGAAATTGGTAGAGAAATTATATTACTTAACTTTTGATTTTTAAAAATACAATTTATGTCAAAAGTGAAATGTGAATAATTTTTTAAAATCCATTAATAAGTTTTACATATTAATTCCCAAACTTAGAAATGATCAACAAAAGAAATGATTGTAGTTTAACATCGAAAAGTTAAGATTCTATATTGAAATATGGTGAATACATATTTCAAGGTTCAATAATTTACTTGAATCATACACCACAAAGTAGGGTTACAAATTTGCAAGGCAATATAAAAAGGTTATTACTAAAATTAATGAGTTTTCACATAGAAACTACTGAATGTGGCTTTTAGAATTAGCTGTTGGAAAATCATTTGTTGTTTTATTTTTAATAATTTTACGCTAAATCAAGGGTTAACTACCCTTGAAATTAAAAACCAAAGTCCGAGTGATAACGAAACTACGAGTAGTAGGTACATGTAAGAATTAAAAATGTTCACCTTAAATGGAAAAATTATTTGAATTCAGATGAAACAGCATTTGAATATTTAAAGTTTGATATTTTGTTTATCAATAGCCATATTTTTTGTGTAGTAATATTCGTTTTCATTAAACGATTCTTTTAAGAAATGGAATAAAATCGGCAGTGATAAATATTATTATATTCCCAATCCCAATCAAGGGCCTCTGCCGGAAACACAATTAGCTTCCATCTTTTACCTTTCCGAACACTTTGTTGTACAGTTGGACGAATTTCGTATTTTCTTGCAAAAAGAAGGATTTTTTTTTATTTAAGAAAATGATAATATTCGGTATTTTGTTGCTTGTGGTATTTTACTTTTCAGATATTTTTTTTATTTTGAAGAAAACATAAGCCGAGCAAGATTTTTCCATTAAGAAAAAATTAAAATGACAAGACATCAACTGTCTTAGTTGAATTTTGTACAGTTTTGCTTTTTTATTTTTGTTTCCTGAAAGTTCAAAGTCAAAAATACTAGCTTAACAAATGTGGCAAAGCAAATGGGTTGAAATAAACTTTTTAAAAATTAAACATTCACTTTGTTTTAAAATGATAGTTTACAAAAAGCCAATATTGACATTTTAACAGTGTCAATTCGAAACTCTTAAACCGATCTTTCCTGGAGCAACAAATTTTAAAATCTTTATTGTCCGAAGGCAAAAATACGGATTTATCAGGATTTTAAAAACCATCCTTTACTTGAAGTATATTTCAAACACACGGTACTTATTTCAAATAACACAATGAAACTATGTAGAAAATCAGCCTTTTCCACGTAAACAAATGCATTTTATTTAAATCTTGACAATTTTGATATTTTCGAAAAAAATTATCGTTTTTTCAGATGATTTCTAATCAAGAACGTTGACATTTTACATTTTGAAAATCATTTCACTTTATCCAATAACATATTTTCAAATACTTAAATTTCAAGATTTTCAAATGACAAAGTTGATTTTGAAGGCCAGAGAATGTTAAAACTTAAAATGAAAAAATTTTGGGGTTAGGGTGTGAGAGTTTTACCGAGTTCGTTTTTCTGCACGCCAGTGTTGCAGCATTGAATTTATATATTAAAAATTACATTTTTGTACATCTGCATAAATATTCTTCCAGGACATCCCGACTTTCTAGCACCGGGCACTTCATTGACAAGGTTTCTAGCTTGTATGGCTCCAGTTATGGGTAATAATACGAGTATATCTGTTTTGCCCCCCAAAAAACGTCTGTCTTAAACGTCAATCTTTTTTTCATGGTGAATGTTTCATTTTTTAAAACATAATATAAAAAGAAATAAAAACTTTCGCTTTCGTTTATCATATAATCATCATTATATTCATCGAATGATAATTTTTGAAAAAAAAATATAGTATAATATAAAAATCTGCTATTCATTATTGTTTTTTGGTGTAAGAAATATATTTTTGTTGTTGGATGAATAATAAAGTAATATAATGAGGAATATTTATATATCTCACTTTTTCTTTGGGTGATATTTTATGTTTGTTGTTTTTATTTATTTTATTTTTGTTCTGTTTTTGCAATGAAGTAAAATTTTGTATTTCTCTTTTCTTTCTTTTTTTCTATAATTTTTTTTTTCGTTCATATTTTTTGTTTCAAATTTATTTATGTTCGAAATATATGTAAGTTCATCTAGTCGTGGGCGGACTTCAGCTGGGAATGAAATAGGCTATGTGTGGTGAGAGTAGATTTTCAAAAATATCTTTATCTGTGCGAGGTCGATTTTTATTTTTTCGAAAATATATATATGTACATACATGAATAGATATTTGTACATCCATGAGTACATTCATAATTTAGAACGTAAAAGTAATTTATAAAAATTTTATTTAGGAAATTATATTCCATGCGAAATTGGTTTTTCAACAAATTTAATAAATTATATTAATGAAGAAATAAAACTTTCGATTGTAGACTTTTTAATCATACAATGATGAGGATAATTTTCCAATGGGGTGATTAATTTAATAATACTTGTTTTTTTTTCTTTAATTTTGATTTACACACATCAAGTATGAAAATACATACATAAATAAATTAATATGTTTGAAAATACGGTATATTTTCCTTGAATTTTTTTTTTAATTAAAAAATTTATAAATAGTAATTTTTGTGAGTTTTCTAAAAAAAAAAAATATCAACAGGAAATTCGTTCAATTTGTGTGTTTTATTGGCTTAGAGATTTTTTACCTGCAAATCAGAATATTAACCTTTTAGTTTTTAATTTTTGTTTTTGTTTTTTGCATTAATTTTTTTTTTAAATAAACTTTATATAGTCTATAGACTTTTTTACTTCAAATTATTGCACCCATAAGGTTTTGGGGCATGGTCACACTGAATAAGTTTCTACAGTTATATTTATGTCCGCCGTAACACAAAAACAGAGCCCCACTTTGGTTGATGGTAATCACAATCTGAAGAATGGACGGAATATTGATTTAATTCGTCAACTATGAATAAAGTATTTAATTAAAGAATTAAGGAAAACTGAATTAATTATGAGGTTGTTAAACACATTGGTAATCTAAAAACAAATGGTACAAATGTAAAAACCACAATAGTGGGTGCGATATGTCTACCATACATTACCAACTGGTGGATTGGACAGCATAATTTTGATTGTTTTTGGAATAAAGCTTCATAATCAAAACATGTCTTTCTCTTGTTTAATGCTCTAATTTAAAAGTAGCTGCCAAAATGATTTTTGCTTCTAGGGTTGCCAATATTTTTGTGCATATATCCACACAAATGACAAACATTTTATCGGATAATTCAGTATTCTTGTATTTATATTTGAATTTGTATTAATAAATATATGAATTTTTTTTATTACTTTTGGTATTTTTCAAAAATCCGTTTTAAGTACAGAATTCTAAGCAGCAAAAAAGAAAACAGTGAATAATGTAAAATTAAAAAAAGCGTAGATGAAGTTTTATATTTTGTTATAGGTAGTAATTAATTCTCTTGATAATTATTAATACCATTTTTAAGTTGAATTAAACAGAATTTTTGATTAACATTATTCTCATTTTTTTTGAATGTATCTTCATATTTAAAAAAATATTATTGGACTTTCATTCCCATACATTGAGTGGAGTGAGTAATATTTGTTTATTTTTGTGAGAAAGAAATTCAATATCACATCTCCTTCACAGCAGGCAAACACTAGTTTATTAATTAAATAGCTTCATTTGAATTGAGAAATGAAACAATATGTTAAGTTAATTCTGTAAACAAATTAGTCTTTTCACTGGAAAAAAGAGATACATATTTGAAGATTTAGGTAATTAAGATTAATGTTTGAATTTAAGTGCGATTACAGTTTTTTGGAAGAATTTTTGCATACAAAAATAATGATAATAATAGAACTGCATTTTATATTAATAGCTACGAAATCTTTAGCATTAAATATTACCCCGTTATTCAGAAATGAATCCGAGCGTTAACTTGTAAAGATTAGTGGTTACCAAATGGATTGATAATCTTGTTGAACCAAAGCATTTTGCATCAACTAATTGACGTAAAGTCAATTTTATAAACCCTTTTTAAATACAAAATTTAAAAAAATATTAAAATGATGTCAGTGAAACTGAAAATTTGTCGAACAAGTGTTTAAATCTTATAAATAATACGTATACGCCCCAGGAACCATTTTCATAAAAATGTGTAGTATTGTAAATGTGTTGTTGTTTTTTACAACAAAATGTGCATAGTCACCGGTGATAACAACAAAAAAGCTTAATATTCTTTTCACCTGCTTAATTTATTCATAACATTTAAACATATACATAAGTAGATTTTCTTTAAATATAAAGACTTCTGGAAATAATAACAACAAATAGGTTTAACATTTTTATAAGAAGAGGATTTAAACTATACAAACTCAATTTTGTACTCTGCCCAAAAAGTAAGAGTTCAACAAATTTAAAATTCAGCAGACTCTAACTATTAAATTTGGCATCTTCTTTGTAGAATTAATTTAAATAGTAATTTTCTATTATGGAAATATAAAAAATAAAAATAGGTCAATCACAAACCGTGATGTGTTTTTTTGATTTTGTAATAATTATGTGTATTCATATAATGCAAATGTTGCCTGAACCAAATAGGTTAACCGAAATTCGAATTTGCATCTATCAAAACCTATATTTAAAGTTTGAGCTAGTTTTTGTTTTATAAAATCTATACATACTTCCTGTCAAATGAGGTCAAAACCCTCAGCTCATTCTTGATTACAATTTCTATAACGTACAATAAGATAATCTCCCACCAATTCATAAATTTTTGAATAAAAAATGTCAAAAAACCACACAAATTCATAGAACTTGTTAAAGTACTAGGTTTTTTTTTTTTGATTCAACAAAGTAACAACATTAACACAACTTGTTTGCTCAACTACTTTTCTGTCAATTTGAACCTCAAGTGTAATTTTAATCAATTAAAGATACAATTTCAAAAGCTAGAGGTGCAAAACAGGTCAGCAAGTATTTATCACCATTAAGATATTGTATAATGTAAATACCTTTAGAGCAAACAAACCACAAAAAATAAACCCAATACAAGTCACACTTGTTATATTCTTATAAATCCCATAATAAAAAAATAAACACACCAATCATAAAGTATATATGCATATTTATTAGACAAAATGTAAACTATTAATGATAATTCATGTTGATAAAAGTTAATTACAATCGTTCACGTGTGCTTTTATGTAGAGACATTCGTTCTCGTAGTCGGATTTCAGATACAAAAAGATCTATACGATCTAACATCGATGATGATGATGATGTTGATGATGAGAGCACAAAGCACAATTTGAATAAACCTACCTCCAACCGTCCAACCTACATCACATTTGCCCAAAGATCATTGTTTAAAGTTTAAACCAGCCGCAGCCGACCGAGTGATCTCTTGGGTTTATTTTGTGTGCTCGGCTCGCTCAGTGTTCATTTGCTGGCCGGGGCAGGACAACAATCTAACCCAAAATAATCACAAAAAATAAAATACAATTCGATGTAATTAGAGCAATTATAATTTTTGCCGGTTGAGTGTCTCTATCAACATTTGTCAGTTGAGCAAATCAAAGTGCCCAGTGACCAGTGATCAAGCGGATTATTAACGGTTCCGATTACATCAGAATAAAATTATTAACAACAACGCACAATCTCTAAACTTTTAAGTTAACAAAAACACAAAAAAATATAACAAGTTTTGAACTTTGAAGTTGAAAGGCACAAACAAATGACTGCAATTGCAATAACTCGATTCTAGATTGCAGAGTTAGATATCAAAGTGCAATAATTTCCAGTTTGGCTAAATGTCCAAGACCTCTTTACCTAACCTATTCCCCTAATCTTAAGAAAAAAATTAGCGAAAGTGTAACAACCACTTTATGTCGGTGCAGCTCGGCAGCGGCCGGCGGCTGCGGTGCAGCTTAGTCCAAATTTATCAGGCAAAGCATTTTGGTTGTTGCTTTATTGACGATGTGTAACAGCTTTGTGTAAGTTTAACTAAAATTGTATTTTTCTGAATGAATTTCTTTTTTGTTTTTGATTTTTGAAAGGTGAATTTTAAAAGTAAAATTGTTTCGTTTTTTTTTTTTTTTTGAGCGGGAATTGAAAACAAATTATTGAAATTGATAAAGTCACGCAGATAAAAACCAGACAAACTTATGGCTGTGTCGCTGTGTTTTCGTAAGATCTTTTTGAAATATTCTTTAATTTACTAAAGTGGTAAATATGTTTTTTTTTATTATTATTTAAAATGACATTGAATTACTGTTAAGATTAAGCTGTCATTACAATTTTATAAATTTCTTGGTTGTCAAAAAATGCGACTGATATTTCCGGTCAAAATATTTAATTTTGGTGCAAAATCTTATAATATAAGATAATATAATAATATAACAATTAATAATTGTTTTTATAATTTCAATATCTAAACTACCTTACTTAAATGTGGAAATTTTAGACCAATTTTTTCATAAAATTAAGTTTTAGCTGGATTACAATTTCCTTATAAAAGTTCTCTTTAAGAATTTTAAGCTACTCTTTCCAAAGTGAAATATGTATCAGAAAAAATGTTTAGTAAACAGATAATTGTCAGATTAAAAAAAAAAAAATATATCACATCTGTCAGTGAATTATTACTATTTGACAATTTTATATAACAATTTAATATACAACTACATACATTCATTGAATACTAATTTGGATACAAGTCATTTACCTCAAATTTAGAATTTAAAACTTACTTAACAATCTTTAATCATCTACAATTTAAAGTCCCTTTTAGAATCAGTTCAGTTTCAGTTGCAGTTGAGCTTTCAGTTAAACTGATGTCTAAACACAAAAACTGAAACGTTTAACTGAAACTGTAACTGAAACTAATGGAATTCCCATCAGTTGTCAATTCAGTTCCCAGTTAAATTTTTTGTATTCAAATTTTTGTGAGAAAATTATTGCTATCTAAATTCTAAGACTTCTGCTACAATGTTATTATGATCACTGTTCAATTACATACCTTCGATCGCATTTTCCAAAAATATTATACTACAATCAAACCACATGTAAAATTCGATCATGTCCAAAAATAGTCCACAAAGATATTATCAGCTACATACTTATTCCAAACACTGGTTTAAAATTCTTGCATTTTAATGTTTCATATATTCAACATCAATGATCGTGGCGAAATTCATTCGACAATGATAGTGCGGTTGCTTGATAAGGATATTGCATAATAAAATCAAAGCTTTGTTTGCCCTTCACTAAAATTACCTACTGTCAAGAGCACAGTATCAAGACTGATAAACTATACAGATACGAGTCTACACATTGGGATTGATTGTTTTCCAATAATCCCATTTTATTAAAATGCCTTTTATTTTGATTTATCAGTTTTACGTCAGAAATTATTGAAGTATGAATGAACGTGTGTTTGTACAAGTGTATATGAGTATAGTGCGCCAATTGACAAAAGCTTTTCACTCCGCCGAAGTCTCAAATGTTTGCCAAAATTTGTACCATATAGCAACGTTTTCCGTCTCTTGTTTTTGAATGATTTGCTGCTTCTTCTGTTTCATAATAAAACTAACCATGACGATATAAAATGTAAAATTTAAACTTTTGGCGAATAAACTAAGTTGAATTGAAAGTATGGATGTACGTATAAAATCAGAGAACTGAAATCAAGCATGTCACATAGGCTAAGGCAAAGGCAAAGGCATTACCTATATAGGCACAGCACATGAAGCACCTTCGCTTGAGCTGGTAAAAGAGTGCGCGGCAGCGGCGGAGGAGGCGACGACGACGGACGCTTGACGCTTGAAAGACTCTATCAACAAGCGGCCGCATAGAATTGGCGCACAGTATTCAAGTCGCGATTACTCGGCAAACATGTGGAGCAGAGAATTTTTTGTTTTATTTGTGCTCCGGCAATAAGATATAGTTTAATTAGTTTTTTATTGTTTTTTTTTTTTTTTTTATTGTTAACCTTCACAACATTACAAAATTAATCTATTTTTAATATTTTTTTTTCAAAATTTTGTTCTTAATAATTTTGCGTACCTGAAATTATATAAATTAACTTACATTCATTAGTTTTGTAATTTTTTTAAAACATGATTTACTTATTTTTGAGTATCGTGGCAAACTACGGTAAGAGATATAAATTTTGTCATTTTACCAGTTTTTACATAATACATAATATTCGTTATCAGTGTTGTGTTTTTTCTTACTAAAAGAGGGTGTTTTGTTTTCTTTTCTCGAAAACCTAGAAAAATGTAAATTTAAAGTGAACACAAGAATGTTGAAGTAAATATTTGTTTTTTTCTCATTTTTTTTTTAAAGGGCATTCTGACTTGTTACTTATACAGAGTGTTTTATGTTATTTTCTTAAGACCCTAAGAAATTTGTATTTGAAGTGAATATAGTAAAGTCAACATTAAATAATATTTGTTATATTCAATGTCAAGTGCGTTTGTCATATTTTCATATTTTTCGAAAGGGTATTTTAACTTTTTTTTCTAAATATTTTTTTAAAAACGTTTATAGATGCATTTTTTTTCTTAATACTCGTATCATCTTTTATAAATACACATTTTTTATATGTAAGGACACCAATTAAAATTCTTGCATGCAATAAGTTTAAGAAAATATTTCATGATCATTTTGAAAATACATCTTCATTTCGTGTTTTTTTTTTTAATTTAAATAAAATAAAAGAATAAATGAATGTGATAATGACAACATTATTACAGTTTTAAATGATAAATAGACTACCTACCCTATAATATAAAGAATATCTTTAAAAGATGCATAGATTGTTAAATATAAATAAGTTAATATTCAAAGACAACTTAAAAGTAACACCCTTTATTTCACCTCGTTAACTAACTTAACAGTATAGAGGCCATTACAAGACATGTTTTCTTTATGATTCGTATTTCTTATTCAAGCACACGAAAGCTTTTATTTTATTTGGAATAGTGTTTAATTTTGTTTTTATTATTATTTTTACAACAAGTTTTGGTGGGGTCTTACATAGTTGATTGATTACATTTACAAGGAGGCTTTTTTTTTAAGTTGGGAGAGGGGAATTTACAATTTATTTTTGTATCATATGTATACCTACTGATATGGCTATTTGACCTGTTGAATGTTAACAAGTAGGTAAGTGCCTTGGTACAGTATTTCACCGATATAAGAAGTGCATCATTCTTGATTGTATTACAGGATATTTATTTTATTGAAGTACACTCAAGGGGTAATGAGTACCCTTGAAATATTATACATACATATATTTTAATATAACATAGTGCGAGAGTGGTAAGAAAGCAGTAGGATATAAGAACTTTTCCTTCAGTAATGAATACAAAATTGAAAAGAAAAAACAAAAAGAAATGAAAGGGGCTTCGCATCATAAGCATAAGATATGAATGTTTAAGGGTGAACTATGAATAGTGAAAATCGCAGTTTAAGTGGATGTGAAAGATAATGGTAAGGAGATATTTTAACGATGTTCTATATTGAATTTAATCAAACAGGTGCAATTAAGTTCTGAATGCACGAGATGTTTTGAAGAAATTAAAACATAAGACTGCATATGATTAATATCTACAATTTTTAATCCTGAAATTTTTTAACCATATCGTGTCGTGCAGACATCATTTCATAAAAATCAGTGCAGCTTTTCAAAGATTTAAATCAGTTACAGAAAAAATAAAAAACTATGACTTGGTTCAATTTGCTCTAAATCTGCTCCAAAATTTTTTACCAAAATCAAAAATCAAATAAATAACGATTTGTGACAGTTGTTTTTGCACATCAGATGTTTTTTAATATATGTAATTCAAATAAAATGAAGAATTTTATAAATATTATAGTTGTCACAATCATTTTTGTATTTCAAATTAGAACATTTTGAAGACGTTAATGGAATAAAAAAAAGTCCTTAAATTTCAACCTTTAAGAAGATAAACTAAGTTGTATAACCAACATTTTTTGTTTAAATTGAGTCTTACAAATCAAGTAAGATCTAAAAACTTGCAGCAGATTTGATTTAGCAAGGAATAATTTATGTTTTGTAACAATTCTCTAGAAGTTTATTTGATCTTTTATTTTAGACTTAATACATGTAGATATCTTATACCTGCAAGATACTGTAAAGCCAAACGACACTATCAGCAGTGTTGTGCTCTAGATAAAATCTACTTATCGCATTTTTTGATTTTAAAAGAGAATTAACACTAAACTTGAATTTGTCATTTAAAGACTTGATACAAAATTTAAAATTCTTTAAATTATGAACAAATCATATTTCAGCTTGCTTTGATATTAGTCTTTTATCGATGCCAAAACGCAGTAATTTTTCTTGCTCAATGACTTGAAAAAATTCCTACATAAGACTTTTTGTATCTACATATGTATGTATATTTTCATATTATACTAGACTCAAAATATACAAATTAAATTATATTTTAATAACTGACAGATGAATTATAAAGAGATTGATGGGTGCATGTAAAAAGATAAAAATAAACACAAATTCATATACTCGTATACAAACTTTTACATCCATATCGAAATCCATTAGATATGCACATTTCTATTTTTAATGCAAATTATTATTAGGTACATTTATTCACATAATTGTTGATGTACGTGCGTGTGTATTCGTATTTGTTTTTATACTTTTATTTATTTTTTGTTCAATTTTATTTTAAGATGTTTACCATTATTTTTATTGAACTTGGTATTACTGACCGCATTAACTTTACTTATTATTTCTATTCGGATATTAAGCTGTGATCACTGATCTTGAAAGAAAGATTGTTATAGTTCACAGTTGGTTGATTTATCTATCTATTTTTACTTTTTACGTACGTACATAAATATGTACATACATATGTATTTTTCTACCTCAGAGCTTTATTTAATTCTTAAATCTAAAAAATAATTGCTAAAGAAGAAGGCTCTATATGGCATGGTTTCTTTAATTAAATGGTCAGAAGAAAGAAAAAGAATAAGTACCGCAATTTTGTTAATTTCAATGTTGGTTACCGGCGAAACGGTACCTACATATATTATAAAATAGAGTGCGTTCGGTATATACAATGTATAGTCAAAAGTCATGCTATGAATTCCGAAACATTTTATCATGTTTGCAAATTAATATTTTCCCCTGGCCCGCAATCACTGCCATGTTCCAAATAGGTTCATTTTATTTTTTTTTTTTTAATTTTATTTTAAAGGTAAAGAGAAATGACAAAAATAACGTATACATTTTTATAAACACAGTTGAAATAGGAACTGTACACCTAGGCGTATACGTATTTTTTTTTTTAATTTTATCGAATTAGAAAATTATTCTTTCATTTTTGTTTGTGCCCAACAAACATAGGTTGCAAATAATATAACATCTCGAAACTAAGCTTTTCTGGGAAACTAGTACACAAACAAGATGGCGCAAAAGTTTACAACTTTCAGTTCTTGTCTCGTTGACAAGTATCTAATGTCAAATCAGAATTGTTTAATTAATTTGGTGGATAAGTACTTGGAACAGATAGGATCCTTGAGTTAACAAACAATATGTTTAATAACTTTCTTTAAATGAAGAAGAAGTAGTAAAAACACTCTTCGGGAGTTAATCTCCTTTAACTCAAATAAGAAGATATTTCTGCAAATCTCTTTTAAACGAAAATTCTAGTTTTTGTTTTTACTCTTTCAAAACCTTAAGCTCTAACAAATTTTGTTAAAAGCATTTCCTTAACATCGTATGTTTCCTTAATGTTTGAATCACCAATATAAACATTTTTGAATATTTAAAGAATTGAAGCATTTGTATAACTTGTTCGACAATTATTGCTCCTGTATAAATGTTGTAACAGAAAAAGAGTAGACCAATTCTCATGGCACCAAACTTGATAATTTAATGTCATAGTTTTACAAAGTTAATTCTTCAGTCTATAAATTGTAAATTAAAAAGTAGTTCTTATAAACACTATCAACTATTTATGCATTATAATGTTACCAAGGTAATTTATATTTTAATTACATACTTTAGAAATGAAGCAAGTCACAAAACACAGCTGTGTTCTTTTATTATTTCCCAACTAATGAAAAAAAAAATTCCTCTAACTTAATTTATTATGAACTACCAACTTGAACTTAAAATAAAGTGATGACAACATCAAGTCTCTATCAGACTGTGTGTCAAATGCTTTTCACTTTTCACCAAACATTCGGTATCGTGACTTTATTTCTTGAAAGAAAAATTAAATGTAGTTTATTAAGAAACAACCTGTTCAACGCCAAAACAACATTAATAATTTCGAAAACAAAAAACACATATAAATATCACTAGCATTTCTGACCTATCCCTTGGCCCTATTTTGAAATTTTTCAAAACTATAAATAGATCTAACGTGCGCCCTGATGCAAAGTAATAATTTTCAAATCATCTCTATATGTAAAAGTATAGATTTTATGCATAAGACTGTTTTAAATTTCGAAAATCAAGCCAATCCAAAAAAACTTAGAGACAAATAACAAACAGGACTAAAAATAGAGAAGAAGAAAAAACTTGAGAGAACAAGAGACAGAGAGCAAAAGAAAAGCTATGAAAAAAAAATACAATCACTTATACGAGTATGTGTATCGGTGAACAAGTATCTGCAGTTAAACTCGAAAGCTGCGCGCACACATTTCAATATTCAAATGTGTTTTTTAAACTTATAACGCTCACGGAGGAGGCGATCCACAGCGCAGTTCTGTGTGATTACGGTAATTGTCTTTTGTTCTTCTTTGGAAAAGCGGAAAAGCTTTTCGAATTGGGGTTTTCTCAATAGCAATTTGAAAATGGGGAAGAATCGACTTCAGTTTGCCTAGACGATATTCCACGGTTGGTCTGTGAAGTTTTTCCAAAAGAAAGGAAAAGTTTTCATTAAAATTTCATCAAAATCCACTCACTACAACAACAACAAAAAATAATAAAGAAGTCAGCAAACTCACAGTGCACATGAATTATTGTGTTGTATCGTAAGTACCCAATTCGTCAATATTAACAGGTGATAATTGATGTAAATAGGGACCATCAATCATTTCACTGAGTGTTTTTAATACAGTTAATCGTATATACATACTTATATGTATCTGGGGCAGTTCTCTCGAGCTTTCTAATTTTTAATTTTCTGTTCTCGCATTCATTCTTCCATTTTGTGAACCAAGAAATTAAAATAAAAAAAAACCATGAAAAAAGAATCAGCATCCGCAAAATAAAACTTGTGAAACATTTTTGGCTAACTAGATCAACAAATTGTTTTATGTCGTCTCTCATACTCGTACACCTATTTGAACACTTTTGCTTTCCAAGTCGTTTGGTCTCTTATGTAATTTTATTCCTGACGTATTTTTCAAACTTCTGCCATTAAACTTAATATGTATTAAAATTAATTCGATTTATTGATTTGATTATTATTTTTATTTTTATAGTGTCTTTGCCTGGAGTCGGAGATAACGAACAACCAACTATTCTCGAAGTACTTAATAGGGGGATCGTTGACACAAAAGAAGAAACCGTTACCATAACCGGAACAGGAACCGAATCAACGAATAAACTAGAAGAAGAAGATGCTAGTGTTAATAGTACAATAAAAGTTACTTCACAAATAAAAGAAGCACAAAAGAAGAAGACAGATCAAAATCCCCAAGAAAACGATAAAGAAAGTGATATTCTAGTCATTAGTAATTCAAGTAGTGGATCCCAATCTAAATGGAACGAACCACCACAACGAAAAAGTCAATTAAATGAAGATGAGCAAGAGTGTGTGTATGATATAGAATCTCATCTAATCGAAACACTGAAAAACTATTCAGTTAGTGAAGATAGTGAAACCTGGGGTGTTGATATAAAGGAACTTCCGCCAGTCGAGGGCGAATCTTTGCACAGAACTTCGAAGAGTGAAACTGATCCTTTGATAGGAACTGTGATTGAAGTTGAACCGGCGTCACCCAAGGTCTTAAAGCCGGTCGAGATAAGTGTCGAAGAGCCACAAAGACAGAGTGGTCTTGTACAAAAGGAACAAAATTCGTCCGAACTCAAACTGAACAAACAAACAAACGAAGACACAAATAGTGAAGTCGCACAAAATATAAAGGAAGCAGAAAGTTTTAGGTTTAAGGAGCCTTTGTTAGCACAAAACTCAGAAGAAACAGAGAGCTCTGAGCTTGGAGACCGTCGATTTTCTGAAGAGCTTCCAGATGAGTTTGAGTTCAATAACACAGACACAAAATCGCACTTAAGTGAGTCACAATTTGACGATCAGGCGATCGAGTATTCGATACTATCTACCGGGGAATCAACACCAGTGATAGTGACGGACTTGGACTCCGACGAGTCTGTTGATGAAGTCTTAAGTGAGTCTAAGGATACTGAACAACAAATTCTAGATTATTTAAGCTCCAAAGTCGATATCAACCAAAACTTGAATTCTATTATTTTAAATACCAAAACGGAGCAAAAGTGTGATTTGGAAAAACAAGCAATTCCAACTGAGGAGGAACCTGTAATCTCCAGCACAAGAGAAGAAACTACAACGCGATCCAACAGAGAATCAACGGATACAACGCAAACACAGATAGAACCCACTGCTCCTGATCCATCAGCAACTGAAGTTGAACCACCAAGTGAAAGTTCTTCAAGTGAAGTCACAATCAAATCGACCATCGAGAATGCCAAGACTGAAGATTCAGCTAAATTGACACAAGAGATTGATCAGAAGTTATCAGAACTTTCCACTCATCTTAGTACGAGCTCAAAAGTTGACTTGAATGGAAATATTTCCAAGGCTGAAGAACAAAAGCTAACAGAAGAAAGTGCGAGGGAAGGTTTCGATATCAACGGTTTGCCTTTGCCCAGAACAGCAGCTGAAGAACAACAACGAAAGGAATTCTTAGATTCCCTGCCACAGGTATCATTGGAGACTGATTCGAATAAAGTAGCCGCATTAGCTAAGAGGGAGTATTATCAATCTTTGAGGCAGTATTTAATAACGCATGTGGATAAGCCGCCGGTACCACCAGAGACTTATCGTTGGGAAGATCTGAAGAGAGCAAAACAACGGGTAAGTTTCAAATTCAATTCTGTTTTTTCGTTAAATTGTATCTTCTTATTGATTTACTAACTCAGGGTGGCTATCCGTGGACCCATTTACACAAACGACCCCTTGGACCAGATGAAGAACCAGAGATAGTGCTTCTTCTTCGTAAATCACAGGAACTGAGATTCACATCCGAATCTCCAAAGTCGTTCAAAAAAGTCCGTATTGACGATCAGGTTTCGATTAAGGAAACAGAACGTTACATTCAAGAGCTATCAGACACCGAAAACTCTCATACCGAAGACGAAGACGAGGCAGACGGAGAAGAAGAACACGAGGACGAGCGCAGCGAGTGCATTTCATGTGTATCTGATTCTGTTCTCACAGTCGAGAAGAAAGCGTCGAAGTTAGGTAAACTCCGTGGTATTCTCAAAAAGCGCAGTCCAAAAAAAGAATCCGATTCAAAATCACTGCCCGATACTTCGACAGTACCAAGTACTTCATTCACTTCGAATAATAAGTCCGCAGAAGACGTTCGGGAACGGCCAAGTCGACCTAAAAAAGAGGAGCACCATCACAAAGCTAAGTGTTTCCCCATCATGAAGAAACTAAAAAGCATGGCCGATCGGCAGAAGAAAAACTTTAAGAACATCAAAAAGATATCTCTTAAAAAAGACGAGAAGATTCCATTGGATGAAGAGCAAAAGATTATCAAACTAAAGACATCACCAAAAGCTGTGCACAGTGAAATACCACATTTCATCGAGAAACAGGACAGTGATGATGTGCTTGAAATCATTGAGCTCGATGAATCGCCAAGTCGAAAGCGAAAGGATCAACTGGAACTGCAAGAGCAAGCTTCTGCTGAATCTTCTGTTCTCGTGCCTGATGAAATTATTGATATTCCAACCACAGTTGAAGATGACTTCTCCGAAAGACAACAGACGCCAGAGCCAACTGTATCCGAGATCCTCGAAGAAGAACTCAAATCAAGTCCGGTCTTTTCAGGACCACCAAAGAAAGCTGCCCGTCTTCGCAGGGAGCACGTCTATGAAGACATCGAAGATACCGGTGAGTCGGTTAGTGAAGAAATCAATAATATTCTTCAAATGGCATCTGTGGAAGCCCTCAAGCAATCACTAGCAAATCAAGACAATACCACGCTCAACGATGTTCAAGCTACTAAAACCGAACTTCCATTAGAACGAATGGGCAGTAGTGAAGAAGAGGTAGAACACCCTAAATCGTTCTTACCACCATTGTCTTCAATTGATTCAGCTTCATCGGAAGAAGAGCGTAAACCACACTTATCACCAGTTGCTGAAGAAAGTGAAGCTGCAAGTGTTGAAGGTGTCATTGCTGCGGTAGAGAAGGAACCTGATAATAATAAACTTCAAGTTGTACCTGAAAGTGTTAAAGAACGTATCACTGAACATCTGCCATGGACCGATATCGAATTGAAGCCGGTTCTAAAGAAAGAGGCATCACCAGCACCATCTGAAAAGAAAGTAACATTTTCACATGTCGAAGACGAGGCTGAGCCACATAGAGAAGACATCGAATTGCCAGAAGAATTAAGAGCAGCCGGTCCAAAGCGTTGGTCCAATTTGAGGTAAGAATATCTTCATAATATTATGTAAAGTTATAATTGAAGAAAAATATGAGTAGAATTTATACAACTAGAAGCTTTATGAGGAATGCTTAAAGAAGGTTTGGTGCTGACACTTTTCGAAAATATGACTTCTAAATACCTACTCGTTTTGGACGAATGTAATAATTTGAACAGTAAAAAAAAGAAACAGTTCTTTCAATATTCCGAGTACTCTAGTACATTTTCATATTCAATATTTTCTCATTTTTTTGACACTTTCGAATGACAATGTATATTATCTTAAACAAAAAGTAAAAATGTCTACCACTTTAGTTGATAGCTGTCAAATTGAATTTTTCGTGAAAAATAATTCTGAGCAATAAGAATTCCTTGTCAAATAAAAAGAAATTTATATATGTATGCAAATTTATGACAGATTCAAATTCAAAATGGTTACTTTTAACCGTTATTTAGAACTTAATTTTCACATACAGTCAAATGTTGAAAGTAAATACAACCTAAGTGTAAAATAGGTTATAATTGAATATCAGGATATCATTATTAATAAGAAGCCAACTTATGTATAAGAAAAATTGACGTATTCTCCCAAATATTTATATAGCTAAATAAATATCCTTCCACACTTTTTGAAATTCCCGATCCGAAAAAAGGTAAGAAAAATGAAAACCATACTCGTACATCGTATATGTATCTTATCATTACTATCAAAAAGCCTTTCTCTCTGTCTATCAAAAAGAAAACTATTAAAATCATAAAAAAAAATGTGATCGTCTCGCATAATTTCCATATGCAATAAAAATAAAACATCTAAACGTCTGTCCCCATTTAAGTGGTAATTTATTGGGATCACATCAAAAAGATATTAACATTCATACACTTATACAAAAAATGCATTTTACAGAACAAAATCGGTCAAAAACGACTTTCAAAAAAAAAAGAAAAGAAAATAAATATATTATGTATATATTTTCGAAATCAAATGTAGGCAATCCGAAAATAGCTGATTTCCTCTTTGCAATTTTGAGCAGCTTTTTCTTCTCTGACTTAGAAGTGTCTTTTCAAAAATATTTAGAAACGTACCTAGATTTACGTGAAATATCGCAAAACAAAAGTTGTTTCTTGATGAAAATTTAAATATTCAAATAAATAAAATAATAATAAAAAAAAAAAAACAAAAATCAACTTAAAAATAAACAAAATATTATTTTTTCCTCTCCTATACTCTCGGTTCTGCTCGTTTCTCTCTTCCTCTCCCTTTGTTTTCCGGATGGTTTTTATAGATTTTTCTTAAATATTTAATATACATTTTATCTTCACAGTACATGTATACATACATACATATGTAGGTGTTTTCAAGTTAGACAAAATATTCACATATCTATGCTCGAAAAAATAAAAAGAGATTGCTGCTAAATTTGAACACCCCGAAAACGAGTGTCAGGACAGATTTTTAGTTTTCTACAAAACTGCTATCGATGCAGACATGAATGTTTTAAAATGGAACGGGCGCGAGCGAAACGAAATAATTTAAGTTTTTTTTACATTTAATAAAATAAGAAAACTAACAGTAAAATAATCTTTGTTCAATAGTTTCGACGGACGACGGTTTTTTTGTTAAGTTAATGACTCAAGACGTGAAATAATAAAAAAAAAGAGGAAAAAAACTAAAAAAATATTTGGAAACGTCGTCGGTCGTCGTAGTTGATCTTTTTGGAGGGAGGGGGTGGGAAGTAAAATAATTTTAAAAATAAATCGCATGTCCACCCTTGAAAAAAAAAAAAAATACAAAAAATATCGTTTTTGAATGTTGGCTTCAATATTTTCGTCGTTTGTCGGTTCGTTCGTTCGTGAGAATCTTTGTGAAAAAAGTCGTCCGATTACAGGGAAATATTCCCCCTTGTTGTTTTTTTTTTTCTTCTCTCGGGGGTGTCGGTAGACGTGTGTGTGTGAGTGTGTTTGTGTCAAGTTTTTGAGTGAAAAAGCTCACTGTCAAAATGAATAACCGTCGTTCGGCCTCGGTGGGTGCGTTGCCCGTTGAAAAGAAGCACTTTGTGTCTCGAAATGAGAGTGCTAGCGGTGCAGTGTTGGACGTGCGCTGTGCTTGTCAGTATTTTGAGTGTGATTCATTGCTCCCCGACCGAGTAAATCCCGTGGAGTCACGTCCTACCTCAAAACAGGGATTTTTGAGCGACATGGAACATGGCGACCACCATCAACTGCATCAACAGCATTTCGACAATATTTCAGCGCGAAGCTTCAATATGATGGGCAGATCTAGGGAATTCGACAAAATGTCCACGGCCAGCTTTGGAGGGCGGGGACTAGTTGTACGGAGTATCTCAGATGCCACTGAGCCGGAAATGATGAGTGGAATGATGGCGGGACATCGTGGTCGGCAGATGTCAATAGGTGGAATGTCAGGTGGTAGTTTTGGCGGCCGGGATCCTGATGCCGTTTCAATTCGAAGTGGAATTTCGTTGCGTCGAGTTTCGCGGTCACCATCGCATGCAGATCTCATTGTGGCCGATCTAAACATACCGACTGGTCATGTTTCGAGAGGTCTGAGAAGAGATCTGCCGCGGCACATTACAAACCTGCCAAGTTCTTCGCCGTCATCTGGAAAGTTTTCTTCTCCAGAGTTCAGCAAATTTGACAGGAATAACGATCCTATGGCTAAAACTCATCCCTCACATCATCCCATGGCGGGAGAAAACAAAGAAAATCTTTCCAGGCATCACACAGAAAACATGATGCCCCAAAATAAGTCCATTGACCTTTCTATGTACGAGGATAGTCATGCCCAAGGAAGAGGCTTTGGTCAGCAAATGGAAATTCCTAGATTAAATTTAGTTGCCCCAACTCCAACACCAACAATGGAGAACACATCATCGCCGGATTTCAGTAAAAGAAATTTTTCCTCAGAGCGGCCGGCTCAAGTCAATTGGTCAGAAGCAAATGCACATAGCCAACAGGGACATTCTGGGAATGTAATGCCACAGAATAAGCCAATAGACTTTTCCATGTATGAAGAACCCGGTTCATCTGCGAGACAACCCATGGTCATTTCTAATTTGGATGCATCCATGCACGGCCATAGTATTTACGACAGAAAGTCTGATCACTCTGAACAAACTCCACACCACCAATGGGGCTCAGAACACAGAGCTATGCAACAACAAGAAAACGTCTTGCCACAAAATATGCCCATTGATGTATCAATGTACGAAGATCACCCCCCAGTGGCCAGCACCGAGCCGAATGGTGTTTCGAGCAGAATAACTGCTATTGCTCCTCGTATTTCTGCACCACCATCAGCGCCTAGTTTTGGAAGAAGATCTCCACCCAAAGTCGATATTTATGATCGCAAGACCCAAGTTTTCTCAGGGGTCGAGTTAAACCGAGATCGGGAAGATCAGCAACAGGTGAATCTTATGCCCCAAAATATGCCCATTGACGTTTCTATGTACGAAGACAGAGTTCCAGGTGAAGCAGCTGTAGGTGATCAACCCATGGATGTTGATGTTATCGAGGCTGTGGTTGAAGTAAGAGATAATATAAGAATTGATAGAATGTCACCGCCATTGCAACTGAATGTTCCTGACCTCTCGCCAAAGGTCGAAAATGAAACAAGGATTGAAATTCGAAATTTTGCACCTCAACCTGACCTGAGGCCGTTGGATGAAATTTTAGCCGATGGCCATCAAATTGGCACTATAGATCAATCGAAGGATTCAGGTTCGCAGTTCGATAGACATCCATCTCCTCCGCCACAAGGGAGCAATCTCAAAAGACAACATCAATATGAAAGAGGTATGTCCCCAGAGAGTTCGAATAAGAAGCAGCTCGTGAACAGGGAAGATACCTTTCAGAAAGAACTGCCTCCTAGAATGCAGCAAACAAATTCAGAAGACTTCAGGTACAGAGGGCTAGACATTTATGATGTGTCCGTACAAAGAGGGACTTCTCCACCACCAATGGGATCAGCCCATCAATCAGCGGCCTTCAGCTCTCAGATCTTTCAGAGCGCACCATCTCCAGCTTCAACGTCAACTGATATGGCACAGAGACAATACATGCAATACGAGTCTTCGCCAGTCTTTGACAGAGGCCTATCTCCACCTCGGATGGATCCAAGTTTTCAGAGGGGTTCTTCGCCAACGCCTTCAACGCATAGGGAAGACAGGCAATACGATCAATATGAATCTAATGAACCCGCGGGAAGAAATCTCTCACCATCTCGAATGGATACTCATTACACCGATACGAAGCAGCATCTGCAACGATCATCACCTCCCGCGTCTGTTTTCCACAGTGAAACGATGCAGCCTTCTCAAACCCACCAAAGGGCTTCATCTCCGGTGCCGATGGAAATTCAGCAAATGGAACCGAGGCAACTTTTGCAGAGAGGATCCCCTCATGGGGTTTCATTTAAACGTCAAACTGACCAAAGTCCATCTTCCCCACAGAGAGCACCTCTAAGCGGGATGCAATCCTCACAAAGAGCATCTTCTCCATCCCAGGGAGTAATGAAAGCAGGGCGAGTTTTGAACTTTAGGCGTTCTTTCTCTCTGGAGCGGAACAAAGCCTTGGATACACCACTCGAAAGAAAGCCAACATATTCCTCAAGGTTTATGTCCATGTTCCACTCAAAGAATTCCGATACGTCGGCGTCGGCCAAGGCATTGCAAGACAAGCGTAGAGTCTCTGCGGATCATATTCAAGACATTAAACGTGGAAAATTCATGTCCTTGTTCCATTCAAAGACTCCGGATCAATCAGAGAAAATGGATGTCTTGACAGAACCGTTTGACAAACGAAAGCTGTCTGCAGATCACATTTTGCATATGGACCGCGGAAGGTCACCCTCACCGGGAAAGCAGTCAAAACCTGAAAGTTCTCCCTCACGTTTTATGTCAATGTTCCATTCAAAACCTGACGATCAATCAGCAAAAACATCGCAGGAAAATCCTCCACAGAACGTTCCTGAGGTGCCCATTAAACAGCAGCTTCAGGTGATGGATCCAGGGAAACCACCAGTGAAGCAGCCAAAGCCTGAAGGTTCACCTTCAACTTCCAGATTCATGGGCGTTTTCAAGCGTGAGAAAGTCGAGCGTTCGTCCGCAATGTCGGTGATCGAAGAACCCTCCCATTATGGAAACATGTCAATTCAAAAACCAGCAGAGAAACCCCTCCTCACGGTTAGAGTCACTGAAACATTTTCCCTCAAAGTCGACGAAATGGATCAGTATTCCGGCCATCCGCCCAAGTCCCCCTCACCATTGCGACAGACACGCCTATATGCTAGCTCCGATCATCTAGGTCAGAGCCAAGCTAGACTGCCTCAGGACGGGCTCTCCGAATCAATTGCCTTTTCCGCAGACCCATCATCGCAAGAACCCTTTGCACCAATAGTTTTATCCAATTCCCGATCAAGCCAGATGCACCTTGTGGCAGGTGATCGTCGAAGCTATATGTCTTCCAGTCAAGCCGACATAAGTGGTTCTCGACGAAGTGACCTGAACGAATTGATCCCTCCCGCTCCTGCACAAATTATCACCGTCGGCAACAAGAAACTAGTCTCCGTTCCTATTGCGGTCCCCGATTACTTCGATTCAGAAATGAGTGTTTCCGAATATATGCGCGACGAACTTGAAAATCAGACACACCTATCACAACAATCGCGAACCAATCTGATCCGAGCTCCCTCAGAGCAACGTCTAGCTCGGTCAAAACTACTCCAACGCAAGTCCCATGATCGTACCCAGTCCCAAGATCGAGCCGCGGCTTCAGAATTAGACAGTCTCAGTTTAGGTACACGGTCAATGACCAAAACCGTTAGCTTCAACTTTGGTGAGCATGGTTCACACTTAGACATGGATTCTCCCTCCAACAATCAATTAGATAAGAAACAGTGGCTCGAAAGGACATACTTTTCCCGGTAAGATTCCAACCCAGCCGAATCATCTGCTCACCCTAAAACCAAAATTTGAAAAAAAAGAAAAAAAAATTGATTACAAAAAATTCGAAACATAAAATTTTAAACAAACCCGAAACCATTTAACAGTAAGTAAATTGATTCGTTTACAATTAAAATTGAGCACAATAAACAATTAAACAAAAAATCTAAAAAAAAAACAAAAACAAAAACATTATCATCTAAAAGTAAATTGCATCTCGAGAGTCAATGAATGATTTTATTTATAAACTTAAGTTTGCATCGCTCAAATATACAAGTACCTACCACGTACCGCGGTGCGGAACGCTGCTGGGTAGCGTATTTGTGTCTAGGAACAAACTTTTTACAATTATTTTCTTTTGAAAACGAGAAAAAAAGTTCACCAAACCTGAACTTCTAAAAATAAATCAACCAGCCGAATTTTTAAGTTCCTTTTTCATGTACCTATAAATACCAAATGGCTGTGTTGTACTGTGCAGCGCATTTTAAAGAGCAATGTCTTATTTCCGAAAAGAATTAATGGTACATTGTGACCGTTATTTTCAAGGAATAATCCAAATAGTTGTGCGCATTTCTTATTTTTCGAATATAGGCATCAACAAAAAAAGTTTTTAAACTACAAAAAAATTGGAGCTAGGTGTATTATGTGACTCTTTGACAATTCATTACATTTTTCAAAATATAACATTTTAATTCGAACAAAATTTTCTATTAATTTAAAAATATAGGATTTTTGAAGTAGGTTAGTAGTCGTGAAGACGACTTATTTCATAATTCAAATAATGATAATAGCCGCACGCTAAGAGAGCCAAAAACTGTTATGTTTTTTTGGCAACTAATTTACTTTACTTTCTTAGGAAGTCCGTTGGTGTTCCCTAGCATTGGTGTTCCCTAGCGGGACACAGGGCCTCAACTACTCCTACGAGCAATCGTGTGCGGTTTCCAGCGATGTATTTTTGCTCTCTCCAGCTCTGTCCCATCAATCTCGCAGATACCTTCTCAACTCTTTTCCTCCACGTGATTCTCGGTTTATCAACTCTTCTTCCTTTTTGTGTGAGTGCGTTTCACTGCATTGCCTGGCCCGCAATACAGTCATTACCTTTTCGAAGCGTGTGTCCAATCCACTGCCACTTGCGCCTTTGTATAGTGGTATCGACGGGTTCCTGGCCTGTTCGCCTGAATAATTCCTCGTTAGAGATACGTAAGATGTTTCGAAGACACAATTTAACGAAGGTTTGCAGTTTCCTGGTTATTGTAGTTGTTAGTTTTCAGGTGTTGCAACTAATTTAGAAATTTAATAATTATTTGATCTTGCTCCAACTTAATGATAAAAAAGAGATAGTGTTGTAAGGGGGAAATGTGAACAATGCCTAGATGTTTTTATTTGTCAAGAAACTTAAACTGTTCTTGAAGATGTACCCTTAATTTATTTAAACGGTTTTTGAGTTTTTGGTTCGGGAATGTACTCGCACAACTATTTTGTAGTGCTCGTGTCCTAAGGACCAACAAAGTATTCCTTAATTTGAAATCACCTCCTTTAAAAAGATTTCTTAAAATTTAAAACTTATGTTAAGACTTCTTTTTGTGATTGTAAATGACTACAATATTAAAATTTTATTGTAAAAACTAGAACAAAATATGAGGACAAATATTGAACAGAAAGTTAATACCAAACCAGGCGGTTTCAATTTGCGTTAAATCAATAAAAATGATAATATTTTATGTACATTTAAATAATAGCACTAGTAGTAATTAAATTTTTATCAAAAGTCTATTAAAAAACGTGAGACTTATTTGTTATGTTTGCCAGATTTTTGACATTTCAATATGATAATAACAATTTTAGTCATAAGCATTATTTTGTCATATCACTTTCTCAAAAGCTTAAAATGGTTTAAAAAAAACTGTCCTAAAATGATTGGAGTTTACATTTGAAAAACTCTTTTTTTATACTTTATTTGATAATATCACATTTGTGAACAATATATTTTTAATGCATAATTTTTATCAAAAGTACCGAAAGAATAAAACATGGGATTTTATTTCTTACTCAGCTTAGTCAGGCCCAATGTTAGAAATATTTATTCAAAGTTCAGAGTTGCGAAAACTTTAATCAAAAGAGTCTTAAAAAAGCACTTTTTTATGGTGAAAAATGTGTAAGATATTGTTTTGACCTTGAAATTGTACAAAACTGATTTTTGAATAAATGCAGCTTATAACACAAGCATACGTCGGATCTCTCCTTAAGTATTTTAGAAATTATTAATTTATAGCTAAAAATTGTTCACAAAACCAAAATTTGTTCAGGTCAAAAGTAGAACTTCTACAAGACTTTGAACCTGGCTTCAAATAAGGATTTGAGATTCATTTGTTTTTCATAGAGCTTAAAAACATTTTAATCATCATGAAAGTGTTCATTAGTCTCTGGCGCCAAATACATTTGTACCTTTGTTCTTATTACGACTTATTATACCATATTTTTGTATATCCATATGTATTTATTACAAATTCAATCTCAAACAATTAAACCTAACCGTTTTTTTTTTTTATTGTTTTAATTTATTTTAGCGACCATGAATACGAACCTATTGGAGAACCCTCAACGGAAATTCAAAAAGAATCAACTCCCGAACCCCCTGCTCAGGTATCTGTCCTTAAAAAAGAACCATCTCCAGCACCGCCAGCCCAAGCGGACATTCCAGAAATGTCCAAATCAGAAGTATCCCAACCCGCACTCGATGTTATCTCAGATGAAGCACCTTCAAAGTCTGATGAGCTTAAAGAAGCCGAAGAGTTGCAAAAAGATCTTGAGGAACGTTACTTTAATTCGGCTGCAACTACATCGCAGCCAGAATCTCAGAATGATTATGAAATGCCATCAAGCCAAATGGACTCAAGTGCCTTAGAAGATATACCAATCGAAGCTGAAAGTAAAAAGAAAGGTTTTATGGCAAATGCTCAGGATAAAACTCGCAAAATGCAAGCAGGACTCAAGAGCCAGGCAGGCAAGATCAAAACGAAATTCCGAAGTCAAAAGAAGGCACCATCGGGAAGTCCAAAGGCTGCAAACCGAAAACGCTTTAAGGCTCCAGAATTTTCAAAGATCAAAATGCCTGAGATGAAACGCCCTGAGTTCACAAAGTTCAGCAAACCTGACATGTCCAAGTTCAAACTGCCCGATAAGTTCTCTTCGTTGAAACTAAATCGTAGTAAATCCTTCAAGGAACCATCTGAGATCGATGATACAACCGTTTCGGGTACAACTCCTGAATCTGCTGCCGCAACTGCACCTCCCAAGAAACAAAGATTCGACTTTAGCTTTGGAACATATCCAAGGGCATTTAGGAAAAAGCAGAAGCCTCCAGTAGTTGAGAGCACTGTAGACGAGCCCAGTGTCATTCAAAGCACTGAAACTCAACCATCGGCAGAGTCCTCAAGCACACCACAAGGCGATAGAGGTCCAGGCCCCGTCAGATCGCGTTGGGCTGATAAATTCTCAGACGTAAGCTACAACGATAGCGAGGGCTCCCGCTATCGCCGGTTCGAAAGCGAGCAAGAGAGCTCCTTTGACCGTGAATCGTCAATGGAGCGTCGCATGAAAGAAGTGCTTGAGGATAATGCAAAGGAGGAAGCAGAGCTCGCCATGTTAGGCGTGGTAGAGCAGAAGCAATTCGCAGATTACGATGAGGAAAATAGGGTTATCCATGAAATATCGAAGACCCGTGAACGCGAATTCAAACGGCGACCAATGGTGCATCAAGACTCAGATTTGGTATCCGAAGAAGGCAGGGACATTGGCTGGACTCAAAGGGAAGCCGAAAAGAATCAGTTCCTTCGCAAGGCTGAGCTCGAAGCCGAGTCACATCTGAAACATCACACTGAGCGAGAATACAATCCTGATGCTCAATCGACAGCAAGCTCAAAACGCTTTGTTTTCGAAGAAATCGGTTCTGATGAGTTCCTCTTGCGGAAGAAGGGTGCCTCACAAGAATTTAGCATTGGCAAGCAAAAGTATCTGGATCCTAATTTGGAAACAGAATACAACAAGTCACCCAATCCTCTAGAATTGATTGGCTCACAAACAGCCAGTCTTCATGGCAGCAGCATTGACCGCATAGATTATGGCTACGATGTTCCACCACCAAAGCCAAGACGTTTAAGTCAGCAACAGCGTCAACGTCACCACTACGACTCGGAAAATGCTTCTCAAATTGATGACTATGCCGATGACATTTCTCTGTCCCAAGCTGGCAGCGATTACTTCCGACATGTACCACCAGCACGTCCATTGCGCAAGGGACGTTTTAAGAACAGCCAAGATATGTCCATCGGCGGAACACCTTCAATACAATACGACGATGATGATTATTCACTTCGGAATAAGAATTTTGTCGAAGAGGAAAAGGAGAATATCCGAGAAGAACAACAACCACAACGCAATGAATCACCAATGCAACAACAACAACTACCACCACAGCCACCAAGAAGGCGTCGCAAGCAGTTAAGAGATTCCTTGGAAAAGGATTCTTATGTTAATGGATTCGGAGGCAGATCCGTGTCAAATAGCTACTTGAGGGAAGACAATAAACCAGAGGAAGTAGGTTATAATATTCGTACTCTAGGTCGAAGAGCTGGTCAACGTTTTGGTCAAGTTTATTCGTCAATTAAAAATAAAATTCAAGGCATTATTTTACTTTGAAGAGCAAGGGGATTTACTATTAATATTTATTTATTTGTATTTTTTAAACAAACTGAAAATGTAACTGGAAAATTAAAAAAAAAAAGAATTCTGTCGAATTTTTGTTTATGGTTTTATTAACATATATAAAACAAGTTCAATTATTAAAAAAAAAACATTAGAACAGTTTGATAGTTAGTAAAAAAAAAACTTCGAATTTCGACTCCGACACCACTCGAAAAAAAATATAATTTAAGTTAAACTTAAGTCTATATTTTTTGGTACAAAATTATTGATTTTTATAATCTTTTGTAAACAAAGACCTAAAATACAAAAATAAACTGTTACACAACAAATAATAAAATACGAGGAATTTTATTGATTTTTTTTGTTATTTAACAGCCAAATTTTCAAAAAAAAAGGTCAGAACTATAAGTACATACCTAATTTATAAACTTAAAAGATTTTTTTTTTCTAATTTTCCAGCTTTTACTAATGTGATTTAAATACTAAATTCTGTTTATATTTATATACATACAAAATTATGAAAGTAATTATTTTAACCCATTCGATTTTTCTTGATGACTTATTTTATTAACCAAAATGTTAACCAGCTCAAAACTATTTTAAAACAAGCTTTGTTCAATTTGAATTTTGTGAGATTTAAGAGAGAATTGTACAAAAAACATCAAAATATTTCCACCTGTCAACACAAAAAATCACTATTTATTTTATAAAAAAATAGCATAATTCGATTTTATGAGGTAAAAACTTAACAGTCATGTCCTTATACAAAGGTATACAAAGATTCGGCTGTAAAAAAACAATAGTAGTATTTAAATGGTCGATCTTTTCAGATCCGGATTGTTTTACTAAAATCAAGAACAGTTTGACAGTTTGACAAGATTTGTATTCACCACACGAATCTAATCTTCCTATTTTCATTCCCCACTCGATACATTTAAATGAAGGCTGCGGAGGGAATCTAATGTCAGTTTTGAAATTATAGTAAAATTGTCAAAAAATTACTCTGAATCCATCCACAACTCATTCATCGGTTTCTAAAATCGACATGAATAAATCAATTTTATTTTTATTTAAATCTGTGAAAGAGCGGATTTTCTCGTTTTTGGTGTTGCATTGGACAATCTAAATTGATTTATTTTTTATTTTAAATTAAGTTTGGATAACTGAATTACTCGATTTTAATTGCGCCAAATTTGATGTCTCAAAAATGAATTCAAATCGTGTTTCATTCGCAACGAATAATGGGCTAGACATAATTTTGAAAAAGTTGAACAAAGCTTCTATTTATAACTGCTTGCACTTCCTAACGTTTGTTTTTTTTTTTATTTATTGTTATTGTTCCAAAGGTGATCGTCTACCGTACTGAGCACGAATACAATATACCTCTAGCAACTCCTGAAAACTTCACCGACACCTCTGTAACGAACCGAAAATCTAAGTCTCTATCTCGTCTGGGTATCGACGACGATGATCGAACTTCACACGGAGCAGACTCTTTAGCTTTGGACATTGCAATGCGAGAAGAAAATGACAATAAAAATTTCAATGCTGAAGAACTGCATGAGAAATACATAATTGAGATGATGGAAAACGATGGGTAATACATTACATCAAACCAAAAACAACTGAATGCCTTTTTACAACATCTATTCTAGTTATGCTGTTGTGCGTAAGGAGAACTTACCCAAACCAACACCACCTGCCAGACGTAAGAAATTCACACGTTCACCTGGTGAACGTTTTGCCACAATGCCACACCAACGAAAGGCTTCACCTTCGCTGGTGACAGAGCAGAAAATCTCAGCAGGAAATTATAGCACAATTGGACGACCTACTCCACCAAGGAGGAGGTCGGCTACGAGCTTGACGGCTGTATCTCAAAAGTAAGAAAACACACAACACAATACAGATTCACATATGTACTTCCATATAAACTTGCACTATGGGGAGTCCTCTTTGAATTCATCATTAATTGTCTAATGATTTAAATGTTTTGTTTTTTTTATTATTTTTTATTAATTTTATCAACAAATTATTTATTTATGTTTTTGGTTTGCTTTTTTTGTGATAGTCTTTATAAAAGAAAAATTCAAATGGTTGCTTGTAACCATTCGTTGTAGTAGTTGACTCCTAATTTATTTTGTTTTGTTAATTTTTTTGTTGCAAATCAGCAAAGCTGCAATGCCCTTTGAAACTAATTTAATTATTAAACTTATTTAATTTTTGTTTTGTTTTAAGTATAATCATTAAGTTAGTAGTTTGTGCTTACAGCTAATATATTAAAACAACAATAAATTAGTTTATTTAAGTTGTTACTAATGTAATACATACAAATAATATTAATTATAAGAGAATACAATGATGCTTAAATTATTACAGAAAATAAAGATTGTATTTCTTTAATTAATATGGTTATTGTTTTGTTTATCTATTTTTTTTTTTTTAATTCAATCATTTTTAATAAAGCATCTTATTTGTTTTGTCTAATCATGGTTGGTATCCATTGCTTTTGTAATACTTAATGCTATTAATATTTTTATTTCGCATAAGTTACATAATAAATTCCTTGAATCGAGTTCGATTGAAATCCAGAAAAAAAAACGACAATCGCAAGACTTCTTTTTTAAATGGTTTTGAAAAAAAGTACACAAAAATTGGTTTTTATATTTCCCATAAGCCATTGTAATAATTTAAATTTTAATTCATAGATTTCACTTCCAGTAAACCGAAAATGATATTCATATGATAAAACTGATTCATAACGACAATAAAACGGAACTAGACCGCCACGATTTTATCCTAGTTTTCAAAGCAGTAGTGGTTCATTGTTACAATAATGTTAAAATGAAGTAAAACTGATGTTAACTTGAAGTACCTTTAGATTTCTTAAAACTCCTAACATTATTTTAAAAACGTTGATAGACGACAAAGTTTTAAAAATAACTCCAATACTGAAGCTTGTTCGGAAAAATTAACCAAGATTCTACACACTAGGTTTCGTTTTTCTAGCGAACTTCCGATAAACTAATATTCGTATTTAGTAAAGAGCTCATTCCATTTCGAACATTTTGTGTTTATGTTTTTTTTTTATTTAATTTTTTTGTTTTGTTCAAAAGGCTTTTGTTTGCAGTTTATCATCGAGTGGCATGGTATTCACCTTTGCACCGTTTTTCATTCCAAATATGAGTCATTTCTTTTATTCAACAATTTTATATTGCTAGGGATTATGGAAGTCAAGATTTTACCGATTATGAAGAACCCGAACTCGATGAACGACCAGAATCTCCAAGAAATCTTCAATCGGGTGATATTATTAATAAAATGAAATACCGACCATTGCCGCCGCCACCTCGCCCTCCTCGAGAGAAGAGACACTTCCATAGGGATAGGCATGGCGGAGACGACAATGACGAAATCGAAAGCCGAGACGATCGAGATGATCGCGATGGTGGCGGTGAGAGAATCGCTTATCATGAATTACACGAACAAAGTAGCGATGATTACAATCAACAAGAAAATATTGAGGTAGAAGTTTCTACCCAAACCGATCCACTGCCTGATGATTTTGTATGTGAAGAATTTGAAATAACTGAAGATATGAAGGTCATAGAACCAAGACGAACAAAGACTCTTGACGAAATACTCAAAGAGGAGGAAGAGGCTGAATTAGAGCGTTCTAAGCAGATCGACGAAGATATTTTAGCTAGAGGCATTCAACGATTTAGAGAAGCGAGTCAACGAAGTGCTTCGGACAGATCTAGAGCATCATCCCAAGCAAAGTCGCTTAGTAGGCCCCAGACACCTTCTGCCATTCTCATTGAAAAGCGTATTCCAACGCCTGTGCCCAATGCTAATGGTCAAACAGTGCTTGAGGCCTCATTAACAGTCCAACCTATCGATGATTTGGATTTGGAAGAAGAAATGCTTAGAAGAGAAGGTCTTTACGATGGCTCGCACAGTAAATCGGATGAAGAAAGCCGTTATAAAGAAGAAGAAAAGCGAAGTTCACGTGCTGCATCCGAAGAGGAAAATGCTAGAGTTGACGAGGAGGTACAATCTTACACTCGAAGCAGCGATGTCGAAAGTCAGCAACAAGAAGACGAAGAACATGAGCGTGAACTCGAACGTCAACGCGACCAAGAACTCGCGTTCGAGGCCGAACGAAGACTACGCGAAGAGGAAGAGAAACAAAAACGTCTAAGAGAGGAAGAAGAAGAGGAAGCCAACCGAAGATTGCAGGAAGAAGTGGAGGCAGACGAAAGACTTTTAAGGGAGCTGGAAGAAGAACAAAGATTTTTGGAAGAAGCCCTATTGCGACACGCAGAGAAAGAAAAGGAATTAGAAAGAAGAATACGAGAAGAGGAAGAAGAGGAGGAAAGAAAGAGATTATTGAAGGAGCTAGCAATTGATCAGAGGTTACGACCAGAATCTCAGTCCGAAGAGCATGAGAGTTACGACGAGGATCTGCACGAAAGACTTAAGGCTGAAGATTCTTACGAACTCAAGTCTGAAGTAAGTGAAGAGAAAGAAACTACTCCGCTACCTTCTCCGCCAAGTGCTCAAACACCACTCCAAGTAGAACAAGAAGTAGTATTTTCTCAGGTGAAAAAAGTTCTGCTCGAGCAACCTCCAAAAGACGAATCACATGAAAGGGAAAAGACACTCAGTCCACCCCCGATGGCTCCGCCAAGAAAACGATCCACAGCCGACCATAACGAATCACTCTCAATCGCCGAACAACCAGCTCCAGTTCCATTTACTGGAGTTATGCCCAGCCACTTGTCGATTGCTGACCTTGAGGTAGAACGTCTTAGAGTACATGCCCTCCAGGCCGGTCAGATAATGGTGTCACATTTGCAAGGTGCTCAAATCCAAGCCGAAGAGCTAGAATGTCGATCAGGAAACTTAGTGGTGAAAAATATAGAACTACCGCCCGGATTTATAGAAGATATTGTAGAGAGGGTGCGCAGTACTGAACGCGAACACGCTCAAGCTTCCACCCAGACCATTGCTGAGGCCAGGACGCAAACCGAAACAGATTCCATCCCACCACCTCCATTACCCTCCAGAGAGCCCGAAACACCCCCCGTTCGACCACCTCCTCCATCAGCTGCCCACTTCTTACAACTTCGCGATCAAGACGAGTCTTCACGGACTGTCCATCTAACAGACTATCATTTGCAGACAATTCCTCCTATCGGATTCTATAACCACCTGCATCCAGTTGACGATGGCGAACCAGCAGCCGGTCCTCCACCAGTTTATCGCCGAAGACGCCACCTTCGCCGACGTGATTCTTCCTCGGAGGAGGAACATCAGCGCCGCCGCAGCCGAAGCATCCGTCCAGAACAACCTCCCCAAAGTGTAGCCCAGGCAGGACGTCAGTTTATCTCGGCCTGCAGTCTACCACTGGTCAACATCATAACTCAGCTGACAAACGCTTTGCGTCCCAACAACGACAATAACAAGGACCAGGTGCAACCAAGGAACATATCCACAGCAGTAGTGCTTCTTGTAGTCATGGCTTTAAGCTTCGTGATTTACCTATTGACAGGCAGAAATATACACCATCATCATTGGGACTACTTCAATCCGCCAGGAAACGACGGACGACTGTCGTAGGTTGTGAATGAGGCAGTCTCTCGATCACCACTCAGCCTTTACTGCATTTGTTAACTTATTTTCTCAATTAATTTGGTCAAATAATCTCGCATCCGAATGCGGAAAAAAACAACATTTGTTTTCTATTTCGTAAAAGAAGATGTTTTTTAATTTATGTTGTCTTTGCTACGAATTACAACAACAACCAAAATGACTATACACACAAAATAAATAACTTAATTATTACGAGCAAAAAAAATATTATTTGTATTTGAGACTATTGTACGAGTTTTTGTTTAGTTAAAAAAAATATTCAATCATAAATTAAACAACAATAAAAATGGGCAAACTAAAAATATTACTGTTATGTTGTTTTAAACCTAGATACGTTAACTTAAAATAAATAAAATTAATTTATAAAAATAAAAACTAAAAAAATTGGAATCGAAAGAAAAAGAAATAAATACCTTTATTATTATTAGAGTCGTTTATTTTGATTTTTTTTTCTTTTATTTATTTCAAGAGAACAGTTTTTAATTTTATTGAAACAAGTCTTCATTGTATATCACCATTTCACGGCGATCTTTATGGCTACCTTTTTGGGACTTGCTGGCAGCTTAAAGAAAAAAAAAACAGAAATTTGGTTTCATCCATCGTTATTTGATGCTCAAGTGCAAACTCACCAATTGTGGACCAGACAGCCGACGAAGAAGCATCATTGATGGGTTCGATTTGAGGTTGACGTCTAGCGAGCTGTACTTGTAAGCTGATTCCACCAATATTCTTACTGTGCATTTCGACGATTGCTCGATCAGCCGATTCAGGTTTGGCGAATGTAACAAATCCACGTCTATAAAAGATTCAGAGTAAACAAGTAGTGCAAATTTAAAACGTTCAATAATCATACCCTTTCTCGATTTCCATCGACACATTTACAATTGTTCCGAATTCATTGAAGTTCTTCTTCAAGAACTCCTCGGTAACTTTGTTGCCAGAAACAAAAATTGTATGTCCCGCGCGTGGTTTATCGCTGGTTGCCGGATCCAAACCTTTCTCGTTGAGTCCGCGTTCCTCGCGATCTCTTTCGGTTGCAAACTTCTGATACAGATCTTGCATCCTCGGTTCTTCTTTGATGATTTCACTAATGTTCTCTTGTGCCACGTCGTTTTGTGTCGATGAAAACGGTTGATACGCAGAAACGCTCGCCTCTGGGATAACACGTTTTCTTTCCTGACCCTTGGGTCGTTTGAAAGATGTTTGATCTTGTTTTGTTTGCTGTTTTTGTATTGCCGGAATAGCTCCGCTTTTGATGAGTTTTCGGGCAACTTCACGGGCATCTCGTGCATCGGTTGGTCGTTTCAGTGATGGTGGTTTCTCGGGTTCCTGTTTTGGGGCTTTGAGGGCATGTAAGGCTTTTTTCTGAAATATTTACAATTGGAAGGTTGAAAGAAGAGTGAGCTCTGTATTCAGACTTACTTTCTTTTTTAACTTTTGATATTTAGCCTGGAGCATATGCTCCTCTTCAGTTAATTGGGAAGGAAAATGAATGTAAACCATTGCTTTTGTTGATTTTTTATCCAGAATGAAGAATTGAAGAATATACAAATTTCAGAAATCTATGTTTTTGTTTGGTTTTAGAATTTAGAAGAAAGCTGTTTGAATGTCAAAAGCGGTTCGTCACTTCTAGTCAAAAGTGCTTAGTGGATGAGTTCAGCTTTTTCCTGATATGGAGCAGTACAGCAAAGAAAATTATAAAAACATAATTTACCAGAATTCTAAAAAAAAAATTTACTTAGAGTACCTAACAGAATTTCAGAAAAATTAATATTATTACATTGGAATTTTTCTAAGTAAATGCTCATTGTTAGTTAACTTGGAATTAAAAAAGATAGGTAAGTCAAACGAATGCCATCATATATTCAACTAGGACTACATTCAACTCTGAATTTTAAGATACCTCAATTCTAAAGGCTTTTGTTTAATCATCTGTAAAAATAACTTCGATCATATTTATTTGTTTATAGAGTTTATGCGTCGTTTATCAGAGGGAGTGTTGAGTTTAAGGTTGCTAGTTAGGTGTTTGGATGATATTATGGTCACTGTACGCAGCCATTCCCAAATAATCCGGATTGCTTTGAGCCTGAATGTTACCAGTTTAACACAAATCACAATAGATTGAATGCCGGCAAATCACTTCGACCTATTCACAATAATAAAATGACCACATGTGTACTTCTTTGTAAACACAAACGAAACGTCATTTGCTTCATTCAATTTCATTCATAAGAAAATTATTTTTGAATAAAATGGGAAAAAATTCACATAATTTCAGACGTGGAGGCCACAACAATAGAGGAAACAATCGTGGAAATTATAGAGGAGGCCATAGAGCCCACAATCAAAGAGATTCAAAACCAAATCACTTCTCAAAACCTAGAAATTCTTTCAGTTCATTCAACAAACCTTCACACAATGGAGCTCCTGGAAGGTTTGTCTAAAATACAATTTTCCATACCATTGCTTTAAATTCAATTTATTTCTTAGACCAGATTATGTTCAAAAAGTTTCTCTTAAGGAAAATCAAGTCGGTATTAGTGAATTCATTACTCCTGGCAAAGGATTCACCGGTGTTCTCAAAGCTAGGTTCTCCGATTTCCATGTGAACGAAATCGATTTAGATGGAACTGTTGCCGATTTGAATGATTATACAATTCCAAAGGCAGAAGATCCCGATTATGGTATGCATTTAAAATAAGTACAATTTTCGCAAACAAGTATATGATGTTTTGGATTCAGGCATTTCCCCAGAAGAGCTTGAAAAGTGCAAGAACGAAATCTCTGATGTTGTCACTGAAGAACTATGGAAGCAAATTGATGAAATCGCCAAAGGCACACGAACTGAACCTCTGGAAATTGAAGTCACCGAATTGGACAAGGAAAAGAGGACAACAATTCATAAAGTGATAAAGAAATTGTATGAAACGGAGTGTAATAGTTGTACTGTAGCCAAAGATGGAGACGTTAAGTGCATTAAAATAAGCCAGTCTAATCGAAGTGAGATAATGGATGCATGGGAATGATAAATAGAATCTGTATCTAATTAGATTTGTTGCTTTTTCAGAAGGAGGAAACAGGAATAAATGGCTGTTTCCTGGAGAATATGTACATTTCCTAATGTACAAGGAGAATATGGACACATCCGAAGTAGCTGTGATTTTAGCTAATTCCCTCAGGTTGGTTTCTGTTTTTGATTTTGGTTTTATTATATATTTCATTGTCTGTCCATTGTTTTAGTTTAAAGCCTTCGCAAGTGAATTACTGTGGAACAAAGGACAAACGTGGCAAGACTACTCAGAAATTCTGCATCAAAAAGAGACAACCTAGTCAAATAGTTTCTGCTGTAAAACGTTTATCGTCAGTTAAAGTGGGGAACTTTACATTCCACGATAAAGTTGTGAAACTAGGAGAACTCAAAGGAAATAGGTTTGGAATATAATTATTTATAGTCGTTATTTCTCTAACATTAAAATCCATAAAAATATGTTCATGGTTTTTTTGTTGCTAAATTTCGTTTTATTAATATTGAAGACTTGCTTTATATTTTTGTACTGCAAAGTCCTTGTAAGTTCATGAAAAATAATTGAAAACAAAAACATGTTTTTAGATTCCGTATAGCACTTCGTCATATTGATGGTGATCGAGAAGAGATTGACAAAATATTGCAAAGTGTCAAGGAATTTGGTTTCATTAATTACTATGGGCTTCAGCGTTTTGGAAATAATGCAGAGATTCCAACTTATCAAATTGGTATAGCTTTATTGAAAAGTGATTATAAAACGGTAAGCAATTTTAAAATATCAAAAGAACATAAATATTAAAAAAAAACTCTTAACCTTATTTGCAGGCTTGTGAGTTGATTCTAAAACCACGCGATAACGACATTCCTTTCATGCGGAAGATCCGTGAAACATGGTGGAAAGACAGAGACTCGAAAGCAGCCGCTGAAATGTTCTATAACGACAGATTCATCGAGAAGAAACTGTTGAATGGATTGTCTGAATATGGAGAGAGCGATTACGCCAATGCCTTGCGTAAGGTAATTTAAAAAATATCAAATATTTAACAGAACAATTTAAAAAAATGCTCTTGAATTAAAGATTCCAAGAAACATGCTTTTATTGTACACCCACGCTTATCAAAGCTTGATCTTCAATCGCATTGCATCGAAAAGAATTAAACAACATGGTTTGAAATTAATGGTCGGTGATTTGGTGTATCGTAATCAGGATGAATTGGATGAAATAGCATCAGAAATTGATACGGAGCTGCCTGTTGCAGAAGAAGACGCAGATAAAGATGACGATGATGCTGAAAAACAACCAAAAGAAATAGATTCAGCATTTAAACAAAAAGTGAAATCCCTAACAGAAGAAGACATCTCTAGTGGGAAATACACAATATATGATGTCGTCCTTCCACTCCCTGGCTATGATATAACCTATCCTGCTAATGAACTAGAACAATGGTATGAAGATATTCTCGCCGAAGAGGGTTTGAGTTCTGAAAAGTTGAAACATGGTGTAAAAGCCTATTCGCTGGCAGGTGCCTATAGAAAAGTGATGATAAAACCACAGAATATGTCTTGGTGCTTTAAGACTTATAATTCACCTCAGGAAGATGTCATTCCATCACATTTCGAGAAGAAAATAATTGAAAAGACTGAGGAATCAGCAAGTGAAAATAAAGAAGGAAAATTTACTGCACTAGTGTTGGACTTTTGCTTGCCAGCGTCTGTTTATGCAACGATGTTCTTGCGAGAGATGCTCAAGTCTGATACCTCATCATCTAGTCAAGCTGAATTGGGTAAATCCGAAATGAAGAAATTCGAAGAGAAAAATTCTCCAATTGTTCAAAAGGATGAAGAAATGAAAGAAGGTAATTCAGAGGAAATTGACGACAAAAACTTGCTCGAAGCTCAAAGCGAAAAAACTTGTACTGAAGTAGAAGAGAAGAAAACTGAGGAAGATGAAAAATCCGAAAAACGAACGCATGAACAAGACGACAATGACTTGGATGTAAAGAGAGCAAAACAGGAGAATGAATAAAACTAAATTATATTCAAGTATTTTTCAAAATAGTTATGTTTTTTATATATTAAAACGCTCGTAAAATTTAATATGCGCAAAAAATGTTTAATGTGTTCACAGAACATGCAACTTGTTCCTTTGAAGTATGAACAGAATTTTGTTAATTAAAATTGAACAATCGTTTGTTACTCAGTACAACTTACAAAAATGTACACTGTAGAGTTGTGTAGTTCCGGACCTGTATAGTTCTATGAACTATGCCTTCTTTTGGAACTATTTCTACTCGTTCCGTCATTCCTATATTAATACATAGTTCCAATTCCTCTTTTCGATCTTGTTCGTGTTCAGTGCTGCCACCCTAAACAGATGAAGAAGCGTAGTATGTATCAGGAAAAATGCAATAAATTGTAATATATCACAGTAGATCTTAATATACATATATGTACGTAGAAAAAAAATTAACTCATTTTTAATACATTTAATTTACTAATAAGTACATCAGAATTTTAACAACTACTGCATCAACGAACTCCAAAGAACTTCATTTGATGCACATATTGCGTTTAGAGCTAACTTTAGATGCGAACAATTTTTTTTTTAAATGGAGTAGATTCGTTTTGCTGTGCAGTAGATTTTTATTTAGGGCTAAACGCAGTAGATCTACTGTTATAGGAGTAGGGTGGCAGCACTGCGTGTTGACTGTTGAAGTGTTGAGTTTATATGAGTTGAGTTATATAGTTCCAGTTAATAGTTCCAGTTCATAGTTCCGTTGCCCTTTCTGTGTGCCTGTCTGCTTGTGCCTTTCTCCATGTTCCTTTTTAAAAAAGATGCATAGAGTGGTATGTCTTCATATTCTGTAACTCTGCGTAAATATGTATCTTTAATTCTTTATTTTCAATTTGTATTTAGTGCATAATAGCATAGCATAGTGCTAGTGCTTGATTGACTTTTGGGATTAGTTGTTTTTCGTAAGTTTTATATTTATATCTTTTTAGTTACTTTATTTTAATTGTTTTATATTTTGTTACCATTTGGTGAATTCGTATTTCTCGCCGTTCTGTAGTCCATTTTGTTTTTGTATTAGAATATAAGTGAAGATACAAAAAAAATAGTTTTTTGTGTGCATATTCATTTAACATTATTAATGCCTTGCTTTCTTATTTTATAGCTTTGAATTAAATAACTAATTTATAATGGCCATGAGAAGAAAAACAAGCGTTTTATGGAATCATTTTTCTGAAACTGCACGAGAAAAAGCAAAGTGCAATTATTGCAGAAAAATTATAGCCTTTTCTTGTGGGAGCTTAGGCAATTTAAATAGGCATCTTAAAAGAAAACATAAAGGTATTGTCCTTACTGCATTAGAGCACCAGCCTTTGCCAACAATGTCCGATTTGGCCATACCAAATAATGACTTGGGACCACCATCAAGTACAGATTCTAGATCATCTCATACAGATTCCGTTATTCTGAACGCAACAAATTTTTGCTGTCCTGTTTCAGAACAAAAAATTGTTTTTTTCACGGACACGGAAAGTACGAAGCCCCTGTCCCAACAACCACAGTCAAAAATTGATCAACAATTAATAACGGACACGGAAAGTACGAAGCCTCTGTCCCAACAAAAACAGTCAAAAATCGATCAACAATTAATAACGGACACGGAAAGTACGAAGCCTCTGTCCCAACAAAAACAGTCAAAAATCGATCAACAATTAATAACAATGATTGCCAAGGAATATCATCCCTTGGAACTAGTTGAAGAACCTGAGTTTGGAAAATTCGTATCTCTCTTATGTCCGGCATATAGATTACCGACCAGAAAAAATTTGTCGGAATCTCTGTTGCCTCAGCTTTTTTTGAAACTAGAACAAGAAGCTGAATTTAAAATTGGCAAGGCATCTTCAATTTGCCTAACTACAGATGCGTGGACTTCTATAAACAACCAAAGTTTTATTGCAGTTACTGCCCACTATATTAATGCAGACGAGGCGCAATTATGTTCCAATCTTCTTGGTTGCATAGAATTCAATGAACGAGATACCAGCGAAAACATTTGTGCATTTATAAAAGAGCTAACTATCAAATGGAAAATCGAAAATAAAATTGAAGCTGTTGTAAGCGACAACGCTAAGAATATAATAGCTGCAATTCATAAAGGTAATTGGAAGTCAATAGGTTGTTTTGCACACCTTTTGAACTTAGTTGTACAAGCATCACTTAAACATTTAGATCAAACTCTCAAAAAAATAAAAAACATTGTTGAATATTTTAAAAGAAGCTCTCAAGCCTTATCTAAACTTAAAGAGCTACAAACGGAAATGGATTTACCTGTTCTAAAATTGAAAAATCATGTTCCGACCAGATGGAATTCGACTTACGATATGATAGATCGGATTATAAAAGTAAAAAATGCACTTATCGCTACATTAGGAATTGTAAGGCCCGAACTGACTTTAAATAGTGAAGATTGGAAAATAATTGAAAGTGTTCACCAAATTTTAAAAATTTTTATGAATATAGCAGTCGAAATTTCATCAGAAAAAAATGTAAACCTTTCTAAGGTTTTAGTATATTGCCGACTGTTGAATATTGAGTTAGGTGAACGTTTTACAGAACAATCTTCTTTTACACAAAATCCAGAATGTGTGCAAAAATTTTTGAAGACAATCCAAAATGAGGTCAAAATAAGATTTGATTCATTAGAAAAAAATTGTCTATATGCTGAGGCTACAATATTGGACCCTAGGTTCAAAAACAAAGGTTTCCGAGACTGTTCGAATTTTAAGCTTGCCTTTGATAGCTTGAAACAAAAAGTCACATCCCAGATAACGCCTCGAGTTCAGCCAGTTTTTTCAACTTTTCCTGATTTAAAAGTAGATCCAACGTCTTTCTCAGAAACATCAGCAACTACATCTATTTGGGATGTTTTCGACAGGGAAATTTCAAATTTGGTACCAGAAAATACGGTTGCTGCTGGAATAATTGAGCTTGAGAAATATTTGAATGAACCGCCATTAAGGCGGACGGAAAACCCTTTGCTTTGGTGGAATGCCAGGAAATGCGTGTATCCGATTTTGTACAATTATATGCTCAAAAGACTTAATTTGGTTGCAACATCGGTGCCCTGTGAGCGAACATTTTCTAAAGCCGGATTGATGCAAACAGATAGACGCAGTCGTTTGTCATCTAGCACGATATCACAATTACTTTTTATTAGCAGCAACATTTAATCAATCGATTATTCCATTTTAATTATCTTTTATTTGCATATATGCGTATACAATACATATTTATTTGAACTTTTGAAGTCAAATACATTTTTGTTATCAACCAATTGTGATACTAAGTTTTTCCTTAATAAATCTTTTTTTTTTAGATGTTTTTACTAAATGTGTTAGAAGTCTTGTTGCTTTTTTATTATTGAATTATTTATTTTATGTTGTACTCTATTAATCTATCTTTTCAAACCACATACACAAGTTTAAATACACAAAAAAAAAAATGTTTTCCTTGAGTATTTTGAAAACGAGGAAATTAATTAACTTAGTAAGAGATTAATTTACTTTATTATTATAATTTTAATAACATGGAAAAATTTTGAATAAGGTTGTTAATAATTGGTAAATTCAAAAATAACACAAGCATTGAGTTTGTGTTTATAAAATTAAAGAAAAATAAACTGCAAATATTAACCATTTCTTTTGGTTTTAATATAAAAAACTGTTTTTTTTTTTTTTTTTTACTGACGAAATTCTTACAACACAAAAATACCAACTTTTTAAACTTGAAGCTTTAACTTTTTTGGTAAAATTATAACTTATATTCATTATTCAATTTTTTTTATTAACAATTAAAATTTTAAAAAACTACTAGCGGGCCCGGCGAACTTCGTTTCACCCCGATTTATGGCACAAATTCAAGCTATGGAAAATATTTTGTTGCTGTTTCTATTTTCCGTGCAATTTTTTTATAGTTTCTAGATGGCCCGGTGTGCTAAAAAGTCAGAATATTTATTTATTTTTTAATACAAAATCAAGAAAATTAATTAAAATTAAATTAAAGGTCGGTGATAGCAGGGTAAAAATTAAGGGTTGCACAAAAAAATCAAACAAAATTGTCAAAAAAAAAAATGTTAGTTGGTGGACAACCCTCACCACATAGGGAAATGAAAAATAAATAGTAGCCGATTCTCAGACCTACTGAATATGTACATACATATATAGCCGTTTCGGAGGAGTATGGGAACAAACATTGGACACGAGAATTTTTTATATAAGAATTATAATAATAAGTTATCGTTTGAATAAAATATTGAGATAATTGCAATATAATAATTTTGTACATCTTTAACTTAAAAAATAAACTTAACAACAAATTTTGAATAAAAATATATATGTATATGTGTATATTATAATTGTAATCCAAAATTAGTGTTAAGAAAATTTCCAAATATAATCACATCGAACATAAGACAATGAAACGTGATTCAACTTATTTGTCCATTTCATCCCCTTTTCCAAATAATTATATCCTTTCAATCAGAAAAATTTACATTCGAATTTAAAGAGTTTTTATTTCTCCTTCAAAATCAATAAAAATGTACGAAAGGTAGCTAAAGTTACATACATACATTATGTATCTTGTATCTGTATCTGATACAAAATTACATGTTATCCTTTTCTATCTGCAAAAAACAGTTGTAGCCTTTTTTATCCCCCAGCCATGTTAATCGATGTAAACAATGTTGTTTCCTCTTCATGAACAAAAAAATAAAATAAATAAACGGAAAAAAGGCAAAACAAAAAATCAATATCCGCCCTCACAAAGTCAAATGGATCGATAATCGAGAGAGAGAGAGAGAGCCCTCCCGAAACTAAAATATGGTGAAAACACCAAAATGATGCTGGAGTAGATTGCTGCTGCTCCTGGGTAGTTATTTGGGTGCTCTGCTCATTGCTCAAATGCTCACTGCTCAACCAAACAAGAACAACACCGTCCGACAGCCCCTCAGCTTTTCACCCATTTTATCCCATCCAACAACCTCCAATCCAACCCCATAATAATTCCAGGTTCGATAACGATTCGCACCAAGAGTGACGACGACGACGACGACGATGTCTCCTTCGAGCAGTCAATGCAACTCATTGCACGATTTGCCTCGCAATCGTTCGGAAGTGTTGTCAGTTGCTCAGAAGGTTGTTCTTTTATCAATAAATAATTTCTTTTTATTTAATTCCAATTAATTAAACGGATGCTATTTTAAGAGTGTTGGTTGCTTATGTGTCCGTCGTGTGCGTCGTCGTCGTCGTCGGTCAGTCGTCAGTCGGGAAATAACAACTTTTATTAGAATAATACTGTTGGCGGTGTCTTGTCTAAAAAAGGACGATGGAGTGTTATTAAGTGAAGGCGGTTCGATTTAGGGGGTGGCAGAACGCAGAGGGTTGAAGCGGAAAAAACCGTCCGTCGAACCAAAAGGCGGGAATTACTCTAGATTCTTTGTTTGGACAGCAAAAAAGGCGAAAAAAAAACCCACACACTCAATTATAAGTGAATATATCTTCTTTGGCCACCATTAATATCGATTAAAATTTATTGATCGCCTTTTGTGGAAAATACTCACCTTACATTTGGGACACACAAAGTTAAAACTCTTCATACCCCTGTACACTGTACAGTACCTACACTCGACTCGACTCGTACTCATGGAAGTGTATTTTTGTAACATATGTGCAGACGAAAAAAGGAATAATTCGACTTCAATTCGCAAACAAAGGTAAGTAGTATTTATAATTTGGAATAAGTTTTCATATCAAGATACGACTTTTATTCGCTCCACCTGTCGATATATGTACATATGTATGTATGTGTAGATAGTTTTGTGTGTGTTGTATTTTTTGTAACTAAATTTTGTGATGATGATTCGGATTGGAGGTCGATTATGGCCTCGCCTTTGTGAATGGAGCCATTTTCAAGGAGTGTTGAGCTCAGCCGCGTATCTCATAATCTTTTATGATATTGTGATGTGATGATATTGCTTTGTTTATGAAATATCTAGGCACACGTTCGTTTTCATTGAGGAATATGTTTGGCAGTTTTGAAAATATGTAGGTACCTGCGTCCATTTCGCGCGCGAAATTATTCTTAGATTTTTGTTTACTGAAAAGATTTCGATTTTTATTATTTTTTTTCAAGAGTCCTGATGGAAATTTAACAAAAGGAGTCCTTAAAAATGTTTGCATGTCGATTCCTCTTTTTTGCATCCCCCTTTATTTTTTTTTTGTACCCACATAACATACATATAATTTATATGGACTCCCGCTGAGATGTTACTTACATTTGCTCGAAACCATAATATACAGATACAATATCTATATATGCACATAGTAGACTTGTGATGTGGTTTTTTATATTGATTTATCGATTTTGTTTGGTCCTTGATGTGATAGCGTTTTTCTGCTAAAAATGGGTTTGCTAACGTACATACAAAAGTACCTACATCTGTGCATACGTTGGTATATGTGTGTGTATGTATATTTAAATATTGATTTAAGGGTGAATATTCCATAAGCGTTGGTGTGTTTTATAAATTGTTTTTGTTCAAATGATTAATTTCGATTGTTTGTGGGGGAGATTGGGGGTGGTATTCTTGTATTGTTTGGTTTTTAAAATCAAATCCAATCATCAGCTTGCATGTAATTGAGATTCTTTGTGTTAATTTAAAGAAATGATGGTGTTTACAAGTTAACTGGTTACTTTTACAGATGATATTTTTTGAATTAAGTTAAACTGTGATTTGGCAATTTAAAATTTAATGCACACCCGCCGCCGAGTAACTTTTGATTTATTGATTTGGTTTAAAAGGTGGGGTTACAAATTTAGTTTAAAAATTAAGAGTCTTTGTATTTTATGCTGAAAGGTACCATGGTTATTCAAAATGACCCCCCCTGACTTCTTCAACTGTGAAAATTTCTCTTTTAAAAAGAAGGATATTCTTACTACCATTTTTGGGACAGCTTCGTTTGCTTCTTTTCAGCTTATTATTTTTTTTTTCAATCGCGGACGAACAGTTAATAAACGATCCGCTGAGTGTCGATGGATCTTCATGCGCATGTCGTTCCTTATCAGTTAAGAAATTGATCTGATGGATATATCCAATTCTCTGGCTATTATCTTTATTTTCCGCGATACTTTAATTAATGCAATCGTTCGAGTGACAAGTGGACAACGAATTCTTGGCCTGTCATCGGAAATCTATTATCAATGTGTTCTTTTGTATTATGCCTCCTTAAAAATGGGTCACAAAAGGTGTTTGAAATGTATCAAAATAAAAAATACGTATACGCCTAGGTGTACATTCTTTGGTTTATCGTTGTGTATCAGTTCATTGATAAGGTTGCTTCAAACTGACACCAAGTATACTTTTCCACTCCTTAAGCTCCACCTTGTACAAAATTTACTTATAGTAAGAATTAAACACTTCCTCTCACAAAAAACATTCTTCTTTGTACAAACTTAAAAAATATAGAAACATTTAAAATTATTTATATTTATTTTTTTTTTCAGCATTTAATTGATTTTAATTAAGTAGATAAACAAAAACCAAACCAACCATGACAGTTGAAAATTATCACCTGAAGTGGGATTCCCATTTGACTCACTTAAACACGGCTATTTCAACTTTATTCAGGTAAAAGTTCTCGAAGACTTCAATTCAATTCTTTAACTCTTTGTATATTAATAAATTCCTTTTATGTCACAGAAATGAACGATTTGCCGATGTCCTTCTCTACAGCAGTAACCCAGAACCAGGTGTTCCGAAAATGGGTATATCAGCGCACAAGTTTATCCTCAGTTCTTCTAGCCAGGTACTTTCCCAACACAAAATCGATTCAAAATGAATGGTTGAACTTTGTTTGTTTTTTTCCATAGTTCTTCGCAACAATTTTTGACTCTACTCTACCATCGACGTCGTCTAATGGAATACTACATATTGTTCTTCCACCAGACCTAACACAACGCACTATTCAGATTCTAGTTCAGTATATGTACAGTGGGGAAGCAACTGTACCCAATGAAGTTCTAAGTGAAGTCCTTCGAGGAGGAGAACTATTGAAAATTCGTGGTCTATGCCGTGCACCTCCCAATAGTAATACCGAGGTGAATGGTTGTGATTATTCAAAGTCCAGTCATGGAGAGATCAATACACGTTTTGCCAACGAACTTAGAGGCTTAGGTGCATCTGTGCTTCCAGAAGAAAGCCCAGTCATAGTTAAATCACCGAAACCACCACATATTGGTCTGCTTCGAGTTGTAAACTCCAGTTCTTTGGGTGGACGAATATCGGTGAACAAAGATGTTGCCATCGATCCAGAGCCAGTTGATGGGAACTATTCATACCCACCGGAAATCAATGCTCAGTGTCCACCGAATGTCCGTGTGTCATGCAGAGAAAGTGGTTGCTCTGGATGCGCGGAATCTTCAGAAATAGACAGCCCAATGGAATTAACTCCAGCACCCAAACTTACGATGCGAACGGATCTGCATCACAATAATCATTCCATCGAAGAAAAGTCAACGGTTCAGCATAGTCAACCCTTTCGAAGAATAAGCCTACCTATTGATCCATTGTCAACTCCTGAGGAACCCATGAATTGCTGCCACATAAAAGAGGAGCCAACCGATTCATGGCATGATCCGTCGGGCGGTGGTGGTGGTGATGTTTCACCATCGTCAGTGGGCATTCCTAAAATAGTTCTCAAATTGAAAAATCTACGTTCGGGAATTCCGGCACCGATAAAACTCGAGGCACCTACAAGTGGCGATGAAGATTGCAGTCAACCGCCATTGGACAGTATGGATCACATGCCGTATACGCGATTAGTTTGTGAGGTTTGTAAGACCTCATTTGACGAGCCCAAGTCGTGGGTGCGACACATGGAAAGCCACATGGAGAAGCCCGAACCGGACAAGGATTCTGACAATTCTTCCAGTGCGTTCAATCAGTCGTCTTCCAAGTCGGTGTATGTGCCAAAGAAACGAAGACGAATGTCGGTAAGTAGATTTTATGAGATAGTCTGATGTTTTCGTTACCATAAAACTTATTACAGCCTCATCATGTATCCGGGGATCATGTAACACTCATCTGCGACCTCTGCACAATGTAAATTTGAATTTACATTTTTTGACACTTAATATTAAATATTAATGTTAAATTTTATTCTTCTAGGTCTTTCACGACACCGGCTGAATGGGTACGCCACACAAACACTCAGCACACAGAATCAGAACTGGCCTTATTCAATAATCAGCGCAACGTAGTCCAACAGAAGCCATCATCAGAAACAGAAGTAGTGAGGTACAGTCGGCGACACCATCATACGGGTGGGCTCTTCAAAGCGTGAGTTCAGTCAAATGCCGGAGATCGACATAGTTTCAATTATGGCCGCGACCGCGATCGCGACCCATTATCAGTTTATCCTAGATCAGTCAGAAGTTTTCATCGAAAAACGCTGCTAAGTCAAGCCATGCGAACTCCTCCGGCTCGGGATTTGGATAAGATTTGTGATACATGCACGAAAAGATTTCCCACAACGGATCTTATGATGGATCACAAAAAAACTCATCACAATTAGTTGAATATGATTTTATTTATTTTTTATAAAATATTCGCGTGTGTGTTAAAAAAAAATAAAAAAAATATTGTTATGCACAAAATTTAAATTCTGGAGTGACCAACGAACCGTTTGATTACAATAAATAATATCTTTGAAAAATTAAAAAAAAAACAAAAAACAGGCGTATAAGAACGAATATATGCATAAGTACACTATGTAACGGTAACTGTAATTGTATACATAAAAAAATGCGAGGATAAAAAATATTATATACTTGTACATAATTTACACTATGAACTTTTTTCAAATTCCATTTAAAATTTATTTTTATCTTAAGTATAAAAATTACAAAATAAATCTCTTTAAATATTTGAATTATAAATAATAATAATTAATCCGTTGTTTTTCTTCTGAATCTAGTTTTAAATTTACTATTTAGTATATTTTTTAAAAAATTCGCAAAAAGAGTAATGAAATAGATAGATAGTGCAACTGCAGCTAGCTGTCAAAAAGGTTTTCGTTTGTTTAGTTAATTGTGATGCTTTTCGCCAAAGACTTAAACTGAAACTTAAACTTAACGCAAATTGGACGTTATATCAAATTGAAACACCATTGATTTTAAATTTCGAGCATTGAACACATATATAAAATGAATCGTTAACATTCAGAAATTTGAATTTGTATGGCTTTTGATTGGCTAGCTGTCAACTTGATGACATTTCGATAAAACGTGGACCTAATTATTCGGTATTGAAACGTCAGAGATGCAGTTTAAACGTTATCGACGTATACCCGTACCTGTGGCAAATGTTGGTTATTTTTTTTTTAAATCTCTCGAGTCTCGACCGGTTAGCTTCGAGTTCTCAGAACTTTGACATTTTGTGTTCCAAAAATTTTCTTTTTGCAATCAAAGGCACTTAGCTTGTTTATAAAGATTTTATTAGCTTTTTCTTATATGTACGTTACGTATCGCTTGATATTATTTGTCCAAGTTTAATTTAGTCTGGCTTCGAAGTGTGACATTAGTAATTTATTGCTTCACCAACATATCATAGTCTGAGTTGCCAGCCTGTTTGGTTTTAACAAATTTGGCATGGGTTTCTCCGTCTAGATACATGATTTTCACAGCTTTATCTTCTTTCATCAGTTCTATCCATTTTGCCTAAATTCAAAAATCAATCGTTATTGCATTTAACATTTAACAAATTATAAGTCTACTCACCAAATTTTTGAGCTTCCCATAGTCCAAATCATTCGAATCGCCATAAACGTATTTGATCATAGCCAAACGTTCAACCCACGGCCAAATCATATAATCAACCCATCCTGGTTTATCGCCTCCAAAGTAGGGAGTCTTGCGGATCTCCAATTCCTCGTCGTAAACTTTGAATGCTTCTTGGGTTTCTTCAATGCAGCCAGGTGATTTAATCGGACCCATCATGAACACTTTGAAAAGAGCTGGCATCACACCAACACTGAGTTTATCTGCAAGACTTTTTTCACGAAGTTTCTTGAGTGGATCACGTGGCAGGATGGGAATTTCAGGATATTTTTCATCCAAATATTCACAAATTGCCAGAGATTCCAAAATAACAGGGCAACCCTCTTCGTTTGGCAACTCAACTACTGGTATTTTTCCAAGGGGACTTTTTTCTAGCAACCATTCGGGCTTTTCCGTAAGGTTGCAGTAGATTGTGTGGTATGGAACATTCTTGGAGTCTAGAAGCAAATGAACACGATGTCCATAAGGACAGAATCGTGCTGAGATGAGACGTGGGCTTTTATCATCGTCCGCGAACGTGGGGTATTGAGATCCTGGTGGTATAGGGAATATGAAAGTGTTTAAAAAAAAAAATAACTTTTACCTTTTTAATTTTAAAGAGATTTTTTTAAAAATAAAATATGGTTCAAATATTTTTTTGATTGATTTCTAGAGTACCTTTTAGGATTACAAACATAAAGTTCAGAAGAATTGTTTTGTCAAATGATTTTTGACCTTCTGGCTTAACTCAATGATTTTTTTTTTTTGATTTTTGAATTTCTTAACACGATAAAATCAAGTACTGAGGTTTTTCAAGTTTTTAATAGATCGCGGAATAAAATGCCTGTAAATTCCTTACCATAATAATTCACTTTATATTTTTATTCGATCAGTCAGTGAAGAGTTTCAACAAAAAACACTTAAAATATTCTCCACCTTCTACGATCTTTTAAAATAATGTTTATTAACTTTCAAAAATTAAAAGTTTCTTTTTTCAAAAGATTGTGTTATCTCCCCATTTCTTAGATAGAAACTAATTTTATCGGAGATTTAAGAGTAAAGATACTGGTGTCAATTTTTTATTATCAAGATTTTTAAAGATAAGTAATTTTAATAACCATCCATATCTATAAATAAAACTATTATTAATCAAGATTTGTTGCAAAAAAAAAAAAAATGCCGAGTCATTCTTCTTTTCCACATTAATTTATGTAAAATATAAAATGAAAAATTGAAGATTTAGATTTACTGAACTTTGCAATAATAGTTCTTAATCCTACATAGTTGAATATTGGGAAATAAAATAATTAAGTAAGATTAATACATCAATAGCATTTTAAGATTTAATTAATTTAGTTTTAATACTAATAACTATAATTTAGAAAGATAAATCCGTGTTAATAAAAATGAAATACCGTTAAAGTTGTTGAAATTACAAATCGTAGGGTCTCAGGATTAAAACATTAAATAAAGAAGTGTCCATATTTCAATTTAAACTCTAAACTTCAATTAAAATAATAAAAATCGCCGCAATCGCTTCTCGGGTCAATAACATAAACATGCACATATCTTTTCAAATAATAATTTATCTTTTTGTTTCTAATTCAATTCAATTAAAATGGCTAGGTTCAAAAATAAATGTAGTCCAGATAATAACTTACAGGTTGGTCAGATCTTCTTTTTCAATTCTTTAAAACAACTAATGTAGATTTGTAGTTTGTTTTCTTTAAACCATTTTTTTAGAACACATAAAAACAAACCCAGAAAGTATGTTTTTTATCTTTCTGTTCCAATGTATAATTTGTTTATCTAATATGTAATAATTTTTTAGAACCACGATGAGAAAGCGATGTTTGTTTAGTTTTCGTTAAATTAAATAAAAGCAAAATTTAATTGAAGGAAATATTTTTTGAATTCTTTTACCTTTTCCAAAATGTTTTCCACTATTCATGATTATTATATTGTCGAACAACTTATTTGTAAAATCAAATTCTTTTTTACTCTAGATAATTGACTGAGTTGTACTGAGCTCTAAATTTTGATGAATTGATATTTTATATATTTTTGGAAAGAGATAAGCTTTAAAAGCTCGATAAACATACGAATACTTATGAATGTTATGTTTCAGCATAAATATTGACCTATAATTACAGTATTACCCGCTTAGTTATACTTTGCGTTCGCACACAATTTTAAATAAAAACTACTCCCAAATATTCCATATATCAGTATAAGACATTTTTAAGTATGAAATGATTAACTCACCTTGTTTAGGTTAACAACAATTATGTATGTATGTATATATTTGAAAATGTGTTTATTTTCCCTAAATGCAAGTTTGTTAATTCACCCATTGTGCGTTGATTGACAATCTAATTTGTGCTAGATATCACTGGTTGAATGTAACTAAGCATTTTTGGAATAAAACTTGATCCACGATCATACATTTATCGGTAATTTCGATTATTTGTTTTTAAATGGATAATTTTATTGTTGAAAGTAAATCGGGGAAAACGGAAGTGGAACAATTTCAGGTTGGATGAAATATGTAATATGTATGTACTTCAAGTATGAAATGTGAGAATAGGGATTTCTTTATTTGCCAAAAAGGAACTAAAATTAAATGCAACAGTCTACAAGGTATAATAAAAATAAAAATAACAAACATCAAATGATAATTATTCTCAGCTGTTAGTGATGAAAACAGTTAATGTGTATGATTTGTCGTTTATTTTGTTTTTTTCTTTTATCAAACGTACTACATTCCAGAATTAGTTGATAGAAAGATTTTTTAGATAAATGTATACAATATCAAATTATATAAAAAAAATAACAAAAACAGAAAGAAAAAAAATCAAACTTTGTGCATGAAATTCGTAGAAAAATAAGAAAGTATATTTAAGTATACGAGAATGTCAATGAAAGACAGAGAAAATAAGTCCAAACTCAAGATTTAAATCTTGACCATCAAATTGAAACCATCAATCTCCTTGTCGATTCTTAGATATCAAACGGTTCTTTGCCTCTTTGTCGTGTTTCTGAAATCACAATCAAATTAAAATAAATATGCATATTTATGTAGGTACTTGCAGAAAAAAACAACACACAACAAAAATATAATTAATAAACACATCTTTTTTGTTGGTTAATATGTTTTACTATTAGTAATTCACAATAAAGTGTGTTGGTGGAATTATGTAGATTGCTTACACGAGCATGTCGTAGTCGGGGGTGTTGGTGCGACGTGTTTTGATGAATTTAGCATGAGTCTCTCCGTCCAAATAGGAACCCTTAACAGCTGCGTCGTCAATCATCACCTCACGCCATTTGATCTGAAAAAAAGTTTAGTAAATTAGATCATAGCACTGTGTGAAATTGGAAAAGTAACAATACCAAATTCTTGAATCTCTCTTGATCCATTTCGTACTTATCACCAAGAAGATACTTAAGCATCTCTGCACGTTCACACCATGGCCAGATCATGTAGTCAATCCAACCTGGCTTATCACCACCAAAGTAAGTTGTCTTACGATCACCTAGTTCCTTCTCAAAGATATCCAAACCCTGAGAGATGTCAGTTAGTGCTCCAGGAGAATTGTCAGGTCCATTCAGGAGGACTTTGTGAAGTGCACCAGTCACTGGACCAAAACGTTCCACGAGAATTTTATCTTGTGCCTTTTTTAGGGGATCCTTTGGCAAGAGTGGATTTTGTGGATACTTCTCATCCAAGTATTCACAGATAACAAGAGATTCAATTAAAATGGGATTGCCTTCTTCATTGGCCAACTCCAGAGCTGGTACTTTTCCTAAGGGATTTTTTTCTGCAAGCCATTCGGGCTTATCGGAGAGGTTAATAAAAATTGTATGATATGGAATGTTCTTAGCATCCAGCACTAAGTGAGCCCGATGGGCAAATGGGCAAAAGCGCATTGAGTAGAGACGCAATTGTCCATCGTCGGGTAATTTTGGGCAGGTTGATCCTATTTTTTAAAAGTAAGATAAATATTTAATTATTTTATGTCTGGAGGAGAAAATCAATGTTTTTAAAATGTAACAGAAGTTCCACAAAAGGTGGATGTCGACGTTTGTCCTGAACGTTTAAATATATTAACAATCAATGAAACGACTAGACTATTGCTGAGAGGAAAAAAGGGCGCGACCACCAGAAAGTAAATCTAATAGCAATTTCATTAAAGTACGGGTGTGTGATCATCATTTGAAAACTGGTTTTAACAGTTACAGTTCTTATATAACATAAATAGGTCCACATGTGCAAATGTAATGAAGAGACAAAAACCACAGAGGTATACCATGACTTGGCTTGGTAGGAACTTATGGTTTGTATGTATCCACATACCTTGAGCTATAATTGCTAATTACAGATGAAAATGAAAATACAAACCTACGTTTGTTAAGTGGGAGACACAAAAGTTTCTCTATGACGTTCAGGTCGAGGAATGCTGTTTTTTTTAATAGAATTGACGTCGATTCTGAACCAAATTCTGTCCATCCCAACCCAATGATGGGTGATATATGAGAATGTTCATTCTCCAAAAAAATAACTTTGTAATTTCTTCTTTCTAGAATGGTCCCATGCTAATTAACCAACAACTCGTATTCGTACATGTGTGGATGGATAACTCGACGATTGGATGCCCAAAATATACAATAACTTGCAGAGCCCTTTCAATTCTAATTCATCCAACAACAACCAACAACAAACGAATAGCGATACATAATTGAATAGCAAAGCGAATCAATGACGTCAAGCTCCAAAAATAAAAACGTGAAAGGCAAATGTAATCGAATCAAATGTGTGAATGTGAATGCCATGACAATTTAACATTTAATTCGAATTCCAAATTCTCAAAAATGAAAATGTAAAACAGAATAATGAAGGTACATATAAATAGCTGAAGCTGTTGATCATTTTATTGATTATTTTCCTTTTAAATCAAAGGAAAATCGTGCATTGAACTTGCGTTGTAATAAAATTGAGAAAGGTAAGGTTCTGTTTTTTTTTTTTTTTCTTATGGTGGAATATTTACCTTTACTTAAATGTTTGCCGGCACTCATTGTAGGAATAGTATAGTTAAGTATTTTTGATTTAAAATTTGATTAAATTTATAGATTTATTATTAAATTAATTCGTTGGGATATCAGAGATGAAGGCGTTGCACTTTCACTTGTACAAAATTTTGTCGGTGTCGATGCGGAGTCGGCAAAAAATAAAGTTCTTTGGTTGCAACTGAGTTTGAGTTTGAGTGGCAATTGGAATTGGAAAATTAAGTTCGGTTGGTTGACAGATACACCAGACTATAACAACAACAATGGGAGAAGTTTGAGTGGTTTGTGATGAGTGGAGTGAGGTATTTGTTTGACACTTGATATGAAAGCTCTTTTTGTTGTGTCAACAGGGATGTGTTCGTTGACTAAAGTACAAAAAGCATTGTAGTCTTTCACACGATGGAACTTTTAGATTTGTAGAAAATGATTTTATGCTCACAAATATGGTCATGGCTTCCGTCTTATAACGTTACATTGTACGTGTTTTTTCCTTATTACTAGAAAAACTGCAACGCTAATCTGATTTTTAAACATACGTCTGAAAGATCTCTTCAAAATCTAATTTTTGTAGAAAAAAGTTTTTAATTATCTCTTTTAGATTTTTAAATATTCACCTCCGAATTGGCTGATAACGTTACATTTTTTGGAAGTAGCTGTTGAAGTTACTGGACATATTTAAAAAACTCTGCGAAATTGGTGTGCTAATTAATTTTTTTTCTTTTAGAGAATTGAGATAAAATTCCAATTAACAGTTTACCATTTTTTGTTTAAGAAAAAGTTATGTTTGTATGTGTTATTTGAGGTCAAATGTGTGTCTTATAACGTTACAGAAAAAAGTCTTATAACGTTACCTTCCGAATTCTTGTGTGAAAATTGGTGAAAATATGACTGAAAGAAAAAATTCTAGTGAAGTATAAACAAGAAAACAAATTTATATAAAAAAATAATTTATTTATCATAAGGTACTTAATTTTTTGTTATAACGTAAATGGGCGGATAAAAAAGCCAAAATATAACCGAAAGGTCCAAAAAAATTGATTTAAGAAATTTTATTATTGGAATCGACACCAAACATCATTCTATGCAACACAACAAAAACTTTTCCAAAATTCCCATTTTTGTAAAATCGTATTTTAGGGGGGGAGGGTGGGTGGTAGTGCAGGTAAAACAAACTCATTCAATCGTTTTAGTACACCCAAATCATATGATACATGATTTTAGGGTAGCTTTCGATGCTTAATCCATTAAAACCAAAATCAAAGAAATTGGACAAACCTGTAAGAAGTTATAGTCCTTTACAGTAAATGTTGTGTTTTTTTAGAAAAGCAGGTAAAATATTTTTAAAATTTCCTTTAAAATTAATTTTTCTTCGTCAAATTTGAAGCAGATAAATAATTTGGCATATAAATAAAGAATCAAGACAGTTCACTAATATATTTGAAGTCCAAAAAAGTCTTAAACTTCATCTTCATTAACTTTAGCAAAAAATGTCTTATAACGTTACACATCCTTAACTATTGTTTAAATGAAAATGGTCGCTTTATATATATATTTTTTTTAGTTTTGTTAAATAAATACAAAATACTCAATAAAATTCTAAAAATTCAATTTCTAAAACTTTCATAAGAAAAGTAAAAAAACTTTTAAGGAATTTTGTCTTATAACGTTACACGAATTACACGAATTTGGTTATTTAAAATTTACAAACTTGAAACTTCTTTTTTGACAAAAAAATGAGATATTCAGGTAAGGTAAGATCTTTTCTTGAAAACTTAAGTGTATTCAAAAAAAATAAATTATTAAAAATTATATAAATTACCTTTTTACGAGCACTTGAATTTCCGGTCATTTTTAAAGAGCTCAACAGCCTGACTTTAACTGTGGCTTAGATCAAACTAGAAATGTTTATACTGTTGATAATGATATCGGTCGTTCCTATGAGATGTATTCTCTCAAAAAATGAGCATAACAGCGGTAAATTCTAAAAAAAAAAAATGCCACTCGGTTTCATTTCTCGAAGCCATGACCATATATATGTATATGGAATGCTAACATTGATTTGCAAATTAATTGAATCTAGAATAGTTTTGGAAAAGGAACAACTAATTAAAAGGGTTTGTGAGTGTTTAAGTGCCATTAATAATTTTGCAATTGTTAAAAATTTGTTTTGTGGCTTATACATTTTTATTCGCTAATTTTAGTAAGTTTAATAAAATTTAATGGAGGTTTAAAATATTAACTGAATGTTTGGGTTTAAATTGCTGAAACAAGGAATAAAATATTGAACCATAATCAATAACAGAATGTATTCAATCAAAATCGTCTTTTATTTTTACATTATATTACTTGGACAGCAGTTTTTTTATTTTTGATATCCATTTTAAATTTGACATTTGGGTATTTTAACGCTCCACTTTCAATTCTTAAAATTAACTCAGAACAATTCTAACAACTTTTATTTGTGATGAAGTCCTTTTTAAATATATACAAGACATCACCTTAAACTTTTATTGTATTATTAGTTTGTTGTTTATCAATTAAAAGCTATGTATATTTCCATTTAACCATAATTACATACATATTTTAATTTGTTGTTGATATAATACAGCACTATTACTTTAAAAGCTTACGAATATTCGATAATTTCAGCTTATTTTAACTTTTGTTGAATTGAATACAAGCGCTGTCAATTTCCGACAGATATAAAGTACAACTTTCGTTATCAAATAAATCATCACAATTCCTACTGTCAAAATGAAAAGTAGACAATCCAGAGAATTAGCTTGGAAAATATTAAGTCTCTCAGCGTGTGATTTCAGATGATAGGGATTCGGATTTTGTAATATGTATTCAACCCACCAGACAGCCGTATCGAGAGGTTTCATTGGTCTATTTCTAAATTGATGTGATTTTTCTTTAATATTCTGTCGCATTAGTGGATCTTCTATGACTTTTCTGATTGCTCTGACAAGATCCTCAGTTGTCATAGTGAGAAAATCAAGTTTTACAGCAATACCAGCTTCCATTGACATTCGTAGATTCTTTAAAATGCAAGAGAAGATCATAAATACACACTATGAATTTCATAAAAAAAAAAAATAAAACTTACCCTATGCTGGTCGAAAAACAGTGGCACACCAATCATTGGAACTCCTCGCCACATAGCTTCCTGTGAACTCAATCCTCCACAGTGGGTTACAAAAGCTTTAAGCTTCGGATGAGCTGAAAGAAGGAGAGTTCAGAAGTTTTTTCCAATTTCCGGACCAATAGGTTTTTTATCTTACCAAGAATATCAGTTTGGGGGAATATTTTTCTGATGAGAACATTTTCTGGAAGTTTCATCTTCAAGTATTCCACATCGAATTTCCACAAAAAGTTATACTGTGGCAAGTTAGACATTGCTTGGACGATCATGGTTTTTTGATCTTCTGTAAAATCTTGACTCTTCATATTTGTTCCAAAGGAGACAAAAACAGCCCCATTTCGTGTCTTATTCAAGAACTCATCCAAATCCCTGGGTAGTGGTTTTGGTTCGAGCATTTGCATACCACCAACTTCGATGACATTAGGCGGAAGTGGTTCAACGAAATTTATAGCAGGATGAGAATTCACCAAGGCCAGGGAAGTGTGTCTTGAAATATCCCCTAAATACGACATATTGCTGGCGAAATAAGGTCGTACCAAGGCATCAACTTTCGGCAAGAAGACCAAACGGCGATACCTAAAAATAATAAAGAAAACAAGTTAATCCCACTTCTGATTTCTATTTGTATTTTGTATATTTACGCAGTATCGGCTATAAATATCAATGTATTCTCAAGCCTCTGCCAGAAGTTCATCACCGGCGAATAAGTTGTCGAGTGATATGGAATATAAGCAGGAAAATAATGATTTGACATAAGATCCAAGGTTATTGGAGGATTATGAAATGCACTCATTCCAATCAATGGTGGATAATTGAATTTATGCACAAAACCCAATAAATATGGTCCAATTATATAATCATATAATATCAAATCAAAATTAAAACTGTCCGGATAGTCTAGGAGTGTTTGCATACCCTTCGACTTGAGAATACATTCCATCGCTGCCAATTTACGTCCATAATAAACTGGAATAAATTCAAATACACCCATTCCAATGTAGTTTGTGACACCTGTCACCGAATAACCTTCTTCCAAGTGAATGTAATGAACATTTGGTGGAAGTTTTTCATTGGATCTAGGCAAATCAACTGAGAGAATTGTCACATTGTGTCCCAATTCAGCAAGTCTGTGCATTAGGACACTGTTCCTGTTTTTTAATTAAAAAAATATAAAAGTTTAGTAAAAAAAAAGTTCGAGAAAAAGATAAATTAATATACTAATGCGCAAAATTATTGTCCATCGAAAATGAAACAGGAATAACCATTATCAATTTTATCTATTCAGGTGTTTTTAGTAAAGTTTTGGGCGACTTTTCGCTTCTGAATACAAAGTTTTTAGTTATTTATGAGTTGAATTGAAATACTTCCCAAATTTCTAATCCAATTTTAGACTTAGATCAAAGTTAAACTCGAGTCAACTCAAAAGTGATCACGTTCTAAAATAGTTTAGATATTAAAAACCAAAAACTCAGTAACCGCGTCCTTAAAATGTTTTTCAAATTACTTATCAAATTTAAGTCCTCGAATTAATTCACCAATCTTAGAAGATTAACTTCAGTTTAACTTAACACTAACATCTCGATAGTCAATGAGTTCCGAGAGAGGTCAAAAAGTAACTTTTTTGTAATGAAAGAAACAAATTAGTATGTAGTTTAACAAAGTATGATAGCTCTAGTTTCGGAGTTTAATCAGAGTTGATCCCTAAACCCTGATTAGTTAAATCCAATTTAAATTTGATCTTTTGTTCAAAAACTTGACTTTAGATATACATATGTATTATGTAATATAATTTGTTTAACGGCGGAAGAAGATGTTAAGAAAGTAATAATTAAAAATAATGGTATTAAATTTTAACTTTCTGTTTGTAAGTTCTTTAACCGAGCCCTTTCATTAGTTTCTCAGAAAAATACTCGTATTTCATGAGTTGATGAAATTACATTTAGGGGCGGCACACACTTTACTAACGCTGGAACTTTTTTTTGGTACTTTTCAGAAGCCTTAAATTAAGCTCGATTAGTTAAAAACTGATTAAGTTTATTTGTAGTTCACTTTAGAAATTTTGCGCCTAAATCGTTTTATTTACCAAATATGATGACTTGGTGATGACACTCCCATCAAACCCAAAATATTAGCACCGCCGACATTCGAAATTAAATTATTATTTACGAATAAACAAAATAATCCAAGTAAAATTAACATTTTTGTTTCTATTCATAAATAAAAACAAGACACAAACCTACAGTTGAGGTGTTAGCTAATAGAAAACCGATTCACAACTAAAACAAAAATTTGGAACTTTTAATTCTTGTTTATTTAATAGAAGAAAAAAAAACAAGAATTGTGAAAACAAACGAATACAAATTTAAATAATTTATTTATTCATTCAAATGATAATTTCGAATATATAATTTTATTAAGTGACAAGAATTCAGCATGCATTTTATGGTTGTCTATTTTTGATTTTTCAAAGTTAGATTTAAAGAATAAACATTTAAATTAAGGTGATTATAATTTTTAAAATCTCGATCGTCGACCCGAAAGTAATGTGCAATTTTGATAATTTTAATAGCTTGTCGCGTCGATCGACGTCGTCATCGTCTTCGGTGCGTGTCGTCGCGTCATTGCAATTGAAGTTCAATTAAAGTTGTTTATCTTAGATTCAAAAATAATCAACGTTAGACCTTAATGTGCAATTTTGTGTGTGTCTATGTTTTGCATTTATTAATTTACAAGGCAATGTGCAATATCACTTTCATATGTTTTAAATAAATTATATTCGAAATGTTAAAATGTTACGATATGTTGTACTAGAAGAACCGAACTGACCATTTGAATGATTTAGAATGTAGGCTTCGAAAGTAAGTTCTATTTTTACGAAGTAAATTAAAATACACTTTCGTATCAAGTATTAATAGCTCATTAAAATAGGAAATTAAAACAGAAATAAAAACAATGAGGAGAACCTGTTTGATAGTAAAGACGTTTTAATTGAGAGGCATTTGTATTTATAATTATTTCGGCGAAAATGTTTTTAAAAATTACTTTAAAAAAACATAAAAAGATAATAATAATTCAACCTATATTTTTTAGGCAATACAAAAAAAAATAACATGTTAAACCCTTTGTTGGAAAAAAACTAGTTTTGTAGGCAAATACCTCTGATATAGTTAGTCCGAGGTTAACATGATTTTGAATTTTTGATTTAAAAACAAATTTGGCACTTATTTTTTGGTAATTTTGATTCAAATATGAGCATTGATATTTTATTTAGGAATGAAAACATATTGAAAAAAACTCCGTATTCGTTTTATCTATTGTTAGTTAATTCATTTATTATTTTTCATTTAATTGATTGAGTTGAAGAGTTGTAGAGTTGAAGCAGGGCCCGACTTGAAGCTATTGGCGCCCCAGAGTAATGCATTTTTTAGCGCTGATTGGAGTTTGATTTAAAAAAAATATAGTCACAATTTAATCAAGATGATGTTTTCTGGCACTTTGAAAGTGAATATGTTTTTTTTTTAAACTTTCTGAGTGTGAAGCTGTCACATTATCATTGAAACTTTTTCTGCTCAATTTACATTAAACATTAAAATTTTAAATCACAAAAATAAGCTTAAAATTTGTTTTTTTACGTTTTTTTACGAATAAAAAAAAAAAAAAAAAAAACACTTTTAAAGCAAAACGGATTATCTGAAAATTAAAAAAAAAAGAATAATCTTTGAAATTATTTTTAATAAAACCCATTTGTTTTATTTTCAATTTCTTCATTTAAAACTAATTTTTTGTAATTTTGTTTTATATTTATGTTTTTTGAGTCAAAATTTTGCATCAATTATAGTTTCTGATGTAACTTAACATAATTTAACGTTCATTTGTGTTCAAAATGGACTCTTTTGACTTTTGAGGCAACTCACGTTTGACATATTTCGTTATTACATTTTGCTTTTGCTCTAGTAAGACGTCAAATTGAGTCCCTCAACAGATTCCAATGTAAACACTGTCAACTTTTAACAGTTTAATATGTGATTAAAAATGAATTATTATCAGGCAAGAAAATAAAATGTTTCTGAACATAATTTAAATTAAAGAGTAAATTTATAAAAAATCTGATTTTATAGTCAGATTATTTCAATTTGTATGATGTTAATTAATAAAAACACAAAACCTAAGTCTGCTTTATGTTTGGATATTTTCAATAATATCCAATTTTTGAAAAAAATACAAAGCACAGATAAATAAAAATTAACATATTATTTACATTCAAGAATACTATAAAATCGATAGTGAATACCTACCTATATCGTTGCTATGAATTGCTATGAATTTCATCATCCAACTTTGAATATAGGATCAAAGTACACATTGGATTGTTTATAGATGATAAATTTTAAATTGAATATTTTTTAAGTATTTCTTATAATTTTTTTCTGATTAAATCTTTCTTTTAATTAACCAAATAATAAATACATATGTACATACATACCTCACACCTCTTATCAAACTTTCAAATTTGAAGAACAAAAATTGATAAACTATAAGTAAGTAGATAAGTTAGCAGTTCCTTTTGAATTTTTTGTATGTGTGTAGTCCAATTTAAATTAACTTTTAATAAAGTTGAAAAGAGGGATTCCTTGGCCTTATCACAAAAAAAAGAAAACTTTTCATTTGTTATTTTGTTTATGAATTTACCGAAAAAAGATTAAATCCGGGCCTGTATTGTTTTTACTGATTACCTACCTTTTGCATTTGCTTATACATACGTACATATATGATAATTTAAGATGAACAATAAAATTATATAGAACTGTATCAGCACGAACGTTAATTTGTCTTGAACTTGCCTCGCTGCACTTACATTTGCTCGAGAATTGCATTCAATATTTCAGTTGATTCTAGATACTAGAGGAATTCAAGTCAAACGTCAAAAAAGAGATCAGAATAATGTTGTCAAAGGTGTTTAGAATTTTAATGAGTGTTCTTATTGTGACACTTAGTAATAATAACAATAATTGTAAAGTTAATAGTGCCAATATATTAGGACTCTTGGGAATGACTTCCCCAAGTTCACAAATTTGGTAGACATTTTGATTACATGACACATTGACACTAAACTGTCAATAAAATATTTTCAGGAACACAGTTCTTCTACACAGACTAGCAGAACTTGGTCACAATGTGACAATTCTCTCGGTGGATTTACCCAAGTCAAGTGATAAAATCCCACGCAACGTTCATTATATTCATCTGGAAAAAGCCTATGCCATGTATGACAATGACAACAACAAGCCTGAAAACAAACTTGACCTTGTGGCCTACATTGGTGTTTTCAATCCCTTCACATCGATTCCACCGTTCTATGCATTTGGCATCGAGACTTGCAGAGGCATTGCAGCGTCTAAAGGACTAAAAACCCTCCTAGATTATCCAAATTACTTTAAATTCGACTTGATATTGAACGACTACACTTTGGGGCCATATTTGTTGGGATTCTTACACAAGTTCCACTACCCGCCATTAATTGGATTAACGGCATTCCACAACGCTCCAATAACCATCGACGCCATGTTTAATCACTATTTCCCGGCTTATGTGCCCTATCATTCGACCGTCTACAGTACGGAGATGAATTTCTATGAGCGGCTAGAAAACACTTTGATCTTTATCGCCGATACAGCGTAAGTTCGCATGACCTAATAATTATTTTAATTTATTTTTTTTTCACTCATATCAAATCAAATCTTAGATACCGCCGAATGGTGTACTTACCGCAAATTGACGCTATAATGAGACCATATTTCGACAAAGATATGCCATATCTTGGTGAATTATCAGAACATACCGCTATATCAATGGTTAATTCACATCCTTCTATTGATTATGCTGAATCGTTGCCGCCAAATGTTATCGAAGTTGGTGGAATGCAAATTTTAGACGCCAAGCCTCTGTCAAAGGATTTGGATGAATTTATGAATAGTAGTCGAAAGGGAGTGGTGTTCATTTCGTTTGGAACGAACATGAAGAGTGAATATTTTGGCGAGGAGAGAGTTGAAGTGTTTTTGAGTGCAATGCGAGAATTGCCAGAGTATAATTTTATGTGGAAGTTTGATAAGAAATATTTGAAGAACAAGTTGCCGACGAATGTTCTAGTACAATCGTTCTTTCCTCAAAGGGACATTTTAGGTAAGACACTGTCAACTGTCAACTGTTTTGACAGTTACTTAGTTATACTGTTAATATTTCACTGATTGAACTCATATTAATTATACTCTATTGTTTGCAGCTCATCCCAAAATAAAAGCGTTCGTTACTCATTGCGGTGGATTGAGCTCTCAAGAGGCAACATGGCGTGGAGTTCCAATGATTGGTGTACCCCTCTTTCTCGATCAACACAGAGTAATATAATAATTCAACTTAATATCCGTAATCCGTACATATTATAAAATTCTTGTCAAATATCGTTTTAGAATTTACGTCAATCGGTATTAGCTGGAGTTGCTGAGAAAATCGATTTTCTAACAATGACAACTTCTATTCTTCGAGATACAATTAAAAGAGTTGCTGAAGATCCCAAAATGGCGGAAAATGTTCGAATACGTTCACAACAATTTCGTGATCAACCAATGAAACCGTTAGATTTAGCAATTTGGTGGGTTGAATATTTACTTCGAAATCCAAGACCAATTCATCTTAAATCGGCTGCAAGCAAATTAAATATATTTCAAGCTAATTCCTTGGATGTTTTGCTATTTTTATGGACAATCATAATGTTATTGATTTTTAGTTTAGTTAAATTGATTTTTGTTGTGTGCAATTATTTTAAAAAGAAGAATTCTTTAAAATTAAAACAAAATTAAATTTTGCTTATAGTTTTAAGATTTTGTGCTACAAAAATACAAATTATTAAGTTATGTAGATTCAAAATATTATTCACTGACCCATTTGAATTATTATTATTGTCATTTTTATAAAACTCATTAAAATAATTCATCTCTTAAGGAATTCCATTCACGATTCTTAGACAGTAGTTGAGAGCTGTCTTAATAAAGATTTGACGATTGTAAATAAAATAAATTCATCTTATTTAGAAGGAAGTTTATTACTTGCTTTGCTGATGCCAAGAAACTGTCACTTTGAGTCATATAAAGGTTTGGATACTGGCCAACAATGTGATTAACATGTCCATAAAATGTTGGAAGCAAACTGATTCATAGTGGCACACCGCTCCGGCCAGTCGTACCCAGGCGATTGATTTTTCATAAGAATTTTTATGTATTTCCTGAATGTTTTGAATTGTATATTTTGTTAGATTTTTAATCTAATATTTGCATACATTAGTTTATTTTTTTAAACGATATCACTGTTATAAGTTTAGAGCCTTGATGATGAACCAAATTTCTTGAAATCCGGCTATTTTTGTATACTTCCTTTAATGTCCTAAATATTTGCAACATATTTTTGCCAAGAAAAAAAAAATTCTTTGCTAACGACCGCATAATAAAACTGCGGTCATGGTGCTTGGTTATTTCCGTGTATTTTATGTTATGATTATATCTACTTAAAGAATAATGAAAATTAAAATTAAATTAATAAAAATATATTTTTTTATAACGAACAACTAATTTAGTTTCTATGATTACAAAACCGACTTTATAGCCTTGAATCACAAAACATACTCGTATACATGTTCTGCGATTCAGTCGTGCATTTGAGCTTAATTATCTCACATTGAACGATAATGACAAATTTTGGCAAACTTCTAAAAGTATACAAATGCTGCAGATACAAGTAAACTTCATGGATCAAACCCGCAAAAAATCAAAAACAATATAAATAATAATAATCAAATAGTAAAGTAAGTTAAATTTGAATAGATTATCAGCATTTGGATTGTAGTCAACCTTATGAAAAATAAATATTGCGTAACATGTTCTTTTACTTGTATGAAAGATACAATTTAAAAAGCATTATTATGTTTCACTCTAAATATAACTTCATGTGATCCATCAGACTTAGAGCATTAATTACCTTTACCCTCATGCCTTGAATTTGGTTATTAATTTATTAACGAAGGTCAAGGTTGTATAATTATTTATTAGCAATAGATAGGCTAAACAAACGTACATAGAAAGTTTCAATAAACCGCTAAACAATCAAAGCATATTGGGAGCGAATCTAATCTAATCAATCTTATAAATGACACACGCGTGAAAAATGTCAAGTTTGCAAGGACTGAGTGAATTCCAAAGCGATTCCAATTTGGAAAATGAAAATGTTGAAGAGCTCTAAGCTGCCCACTCCGACTCCGACCATACTTTCCATGAATATCATCATCATCTCATCTGCCTGATAAGATGCTCATCAATAAATTTAAGGTCAAGTTCAAGAAATTTAATCAAAAAAACATCATGTACTGTCATTTATAAATTTCAATTATAAAATAACAATGAGGTTATGTTTTTTTTTTTTTGTTTGAAACTTTTTGCAGTTGAAAGTAGGTACTTTTGAAAAAAAAAAAAAACGTATCCAAATTATAAGTTAATGAAGAAAGGAAAATGTAATTTGCTTTCATTATGTGTTACATTTAAAATAGAAAAAAATAATTTAAATAAAATCGTAAAACTGTCCACGACATAAGGAAGTAGTAAATCTCAAACATAGAATAAATGATGTAGTGAATAAAGAAATAACAATTATCAATCAAAATTTTAATTAGATAGTCTAATCAGGTTCAAATTAAAATAATTTTATTGCATTGTCATGAATTAGTAGGTAGATGATTAGATCATTTCCAACAGCAATGGAATACTTAAATAAAAATGTGAAACTATTTTGAAAAGTTTCAAATTTTAAAAGTGTGAATTGTGGTGCTTAAAATATTTTTGTAAGTTAGATAATTTAAATAAATCTAGAGTTATTCTTGATATAAACATGTGTCTGACATTTACTGAGTTGTCTTTAATTAAAGAAAACTTATTCACAATGTAATACCACAACGTCTTAAAAAAATTTGCTTTAATTTAATCCAATTGCAAAATTCAGAAAATAATAAGAGACACATTTTTGAAAACCTAAAAAAATGCTCAAAATGTTTGTAATATTACTTTCTGAATTTTGCAAGAAAATTTGAAAATTTGAATTTGAAAATCATAAATAAAAACCAAATTTTGATAAAGAGTCGTTTTGTTAAAGTTAAATTAAAAAAAAAAAAAAAATACATGCAAAATTAAAAAAAAAATCAGTTAAAAAAGTAATTGGTTTTGAAATTTTCCGTTTCAAGAGCTTTAGAAAAAAGGCTATATTTGCAAATTGGTCAAGCCAAAGTTACACATAAAAAATTCTGAACTCATTCAAATCACTAACCTGTAACGTCGACTTCATTACACCTCTTCTTCGATTTAATGAAAAAATCAATTTGTCCATTTCCCCTAGATCCTCGTGGACTTGAGAAACCATCTACTTCTACAAGGATGGATCGAAAACAGATGAGGGAGTTGGTGGTGGCGTATATACTCCAACAGACTGAACTTAAGTCTCTCCTTTCGTTTACCCAAACACTCTGTAGTGTGTTCCAGGCAGAACTTGTTGCCATCAAAGTAATCCTATCTTGGCTGAAGGAAAACGTGATATCGTCAACTGATAAACGCATCTTCTCAGATAGTCAAGCTGCCATAAAACCCTTAGAATCAGTCTCTACTAAATCAAAAGTAGCCTGGTGGAGATGGCTGATCAATTCAATACTCTGGCTGCCGGGCCATAGAGACATTCCAGGTAATTGCAAAGCAAACGAACTTCCAAAAAATGGAATAACTCTAGCTCCGTAAGGTGTCCTTACTGGTCACTGTTTAATAGGCAGACATTCCTTGCGACTTGGAGCTCCGGCAAACGATTTCTATAGAAGCTGTATGGAAAAGGAAGAAGAAGAGTCAGTTCCTCATCTTCTTTACAAAAACGTAAAATACACCTCGGAGACTTCTATTGCGATGATCCCAGTGTTCTAATTAACACAGACCTTAACAGTCTCAACCGCTTTATTGTTAGCTCCAAATGGTTCAACGAGTAGGAGGATCTCATGTGGGCTGGTCTTCTTTCCAGCAACCACCGTAACCTAACCTAACCTAACCTAATCTAAAGGAGCAGACCCTTGGTTAGTTTTGAATTTTTAACTGAAGTGCTCCTTGGTCTTGATATATTTCGTAATTCATGTCCTCACCTTAGGTCAACTATTTCCATAAGCAACAAGATTTAACAAACAACTGATTATTTAACAGAAAATTAGTCAAATTAAAAATAAACATCTTATTATTGATAAAATTTTTCAAATCTATTGATCGATTTATTTTCTAGCCATTGCATTGTAGCGTCTGAAGTGCACTTATGATGACGCTTGATATCTTATCAACTTCCTATCATTTAAATGAATATAATAAAAAATAAATTAACCTCTAGTGGTGAGCTCAAGGAAACACAAACTAAAATCGCTTTGTCACTCTGATTGAACAAGATTAATATACATACAAACTATCTCGGGTAATTTGTAAGTAGGTACATTGGTAATTTCAATAAGAAACCAGGAGCGTGTCATTGCATTTTTTTGCAACTTTTAAAAATGTAACCCTTCAGAATTTTCCTTGACTCTTTTCATTGAATAATAATTTTGACATTTTTGCTCTTTCCAACTTTATCTCAAGGTTTGTAAAAATATTGATATTTTTTAACCTAGAAAAAATGTCGGCTCTGCTGCGTTCTCAATGAGGACTCCTCATGATACGCCACTGCCAAAAACTAAAACAAAAAACACTTCAATTCAATGTTCTATATTCATTTCTATTTTGATATTTATTAACATAATAAATTGTCATTAGCAACATATATACATATACAATATACATATACATACTTATGTATCCCTGATTAATTTAATCTTATCAAAATTAGTATTTTTAGTGCCTCTTAACTTTTTTTGTTTTTTTCGTTGTCAAGAATTTCCCGACAACCTTCACCAATTTCACTACGATATACAAGGCAACTATCGGAGCCAACAAAAGCAAGAGCAAGCAGTCCAAGGAATTTGCTTGGAATACATTAAGCTTATGAGCAGGCGAACGAAGATGATCTGGATTTGGATTGCGGAGCATGTATTCGACCCACCAAACAGCAGTATCCAAAGGTTTCATTGGTCTGTCTTGGTATTGTCTTGCTTTTTTCTTAGCATTTTCACGCATTTTAGGATCTTCAATGACTTTCTTGATGGCCTCAACTATGCCTTTGGTGGTGAGGGATGAAAAATCAAGGTGCACTGCAATACCAGCTTCCATGGATTGCTTCAAGTTCTTTAAAATACAAATAAGCATAAGTTATATACATATTTGAAAAACAAAATAACTTACCCTATGTTGATCGACGAAGAGTGGAACACCAACCATTGGGACGCCACGCCATGTTGCTTCATGGGAACTCAGACCTCCACAGTGGGTAACAAATGCCTTGAGATTGGGATGAGCTGAGGAGGAATTTTTGTATAATTTAATTGAATACTAAAACTGATCGAAATTCCTCTGATCTTACCAAGAACATCTCTCTGCGGGTAGAACGATCTCACTATGACGTTTTTGGGTATTTTCTCCTTCAAATATTTCACATCGAACTTCCACATGAAATTGTATTGAGACAATTCAGCCATGGCGTTTAGAATTGTACGAACTAGATCGTCGGAGAAGTCTGAACTCTTCATGTTGGTCCCGAACGAGAAATACACAGCTCCATTGGTGGATTTGTTCATGAATTCTTCCAAATCCTTTGGTAATGGCTTCGGGTCCAAAATCTGCATGCCACCGACTTCAATGACATTTTGGGGCAATGGTTCCACATAATTGGTAGCAGGATGAGAATTCACAAGAACAAGAGCGGTGCGTTTAGAAAGATCGTCCAAGTGCGGCATGTCCTTTGGGAAATATTTACGAACCAAAGTGTCCATTGCAGGATTGAGCACCAATCGTCGATAACTATGTAAATCGTACAAGAAGTTCATAAGTTTTAGAAAAAAAAAACGAACCAAATGTCGTCATATATACTAACCCAGTGTCGTAAATAATCAGGACAGTGTTTATCAGGCGTTCCACGAATGTCATTTCGGTCTTAAACGTTGTCCCATGGAAAGGTATGTAGGCGGGGAAATAATGATTCGACATGTAATCCATTGTAGTCGGAGGATTATGGAACGCACTCACACCAATCGCAGGGGGATACTTGAACTTGTGCAGAAATCCCAGCAACACTGGTCCCATGGTGTAATCGTGTATGATCAAATCAAACTTAAAATCATCAGGATAATTCATGAGCTTGTCGAAGCCCTTTGAATTGCAAATAACTTCCACCAGTGAGAGAGAAACATCATAAAACAATTCAATTCCTTTGATTGGTCCTGCATTTATGAACTCGGATATATCCAATTTAACATCACTATCGGGATCGTACACGGAGTAGCCTCTTTCCAAATGAATGTAATGGACATTGGGTGGGATTTTTTCGTTGGGCTTTGGAATATCTACCGAGAGAACTGTGACATTGTGTCCCAATTCACCAAGTCTGTGCATTAGAACACTATTCCTGATTTCGGAAAAAATCAAATTGATTAAATAATAATTTTTAACACTACTAAGTTGATATCTCTTACCATCCATGATGACTCGGGGATAAAACAGGCATAAGTCCCAAAATATTTGCCCCATTGATTCCGACAGTGAAATCCGACAAGGCCCACAGTAAGACAAAGTAGAATGGCCGACAGTTCATGATTCTAAATTAATGTTTTACTAGCGCTTAATTTAATCACCGAAGCACCCAACTTTTCCCAATGAACTACCTAAAGTTACTAAGTTGTTCATTCATTCATAAGATCACTTATATGTGAATTGATAAGATTAGAATTTCTTTAGTAGCATGAGGTAAAAAGTAGAAAAAAAAATATTTCCATACGAGTGTGTAAGCACAGAGGCGTGCGGGAAATTTTTTAGAAACATTTTTTTTTTTTTTAATTAAATAAAAATATCAGATAAAGTGCTTCTCGTGTCTTCTTCTTGTTAGGGTGGGTCATATTTGTCAACTCTTAAATTTTACAGTTTCTGCTTCCCGTAAGTTTCGATTAGTTGAAACTGACAGTTAATAAAAAATGTATAACATGTAGATTTTGTGATGAAATGTCAAAGATGCAAGTGTTGGCGTCAAATAAAATGACAGTACATTAATTGCCGGTATTTTTTGACGTTAATCAAATTCTAATTGTAATTACTAAATAGGATTTTTATGAGCAGAACCCATTTCAACTCTTCAAAATTATTAAAAACTAAATTCAAATTTATTCATTTATTCAACAATAAATTTAGTTCTTTTTCTGTTTCAAATTATTTGCTGATGGTGTCCCTAACACTTTGGATAATATAAACAATAGCAATTTAATTATTGTATAAATAATTAACAACAAAACAACTAAAATAAACAATAAACAATCCAAAGAATTTGCTTGGAATATATTAAGTTTCTCTGCTGGAGATTTAAGATGAGTAGGTTTAGGATTTCGTAGAATATAATCCACCCACCAGAGTGCCGTTTCCAAGGGTCGCATTGGTCTGTCCCGAAATTGAGCTGATGCTGCTTTGATATTTGCTTGGATTTGTGGATCTTCTATGACTTTCTCAATAGCTTTACTTAAACGCTCCGTTGTCATTGTGAAAAAATCCAGTTTTTCAGCAACTCCAATTGTCAAAGCATTTTGAAGATTCTATAGAAAAGAAAAAAAACATTTAGAAAATATTACAAAAGTAAATCTTATAACCCAACTTACCCTATGTTGATCGAAAAAGAGTGGAATTCCAACCATAGGAACACCTCGCCATACTGCCTCTTGTGTACTCAAGCCACCACAGTGTGTAACAAATGCCTTAATTTTAGGATGAGCTTAAAATTAAAAAAAAAAACTATTAAAATATTAAATTAAGTGATTAATTAATTATATTTTCGTTTACCAAGAATATCTCTTTGAGGAAAAAATTGACGTACCAAAGCATTCTGTGGTAGTTTTTCTGTCAAATATTTGGCATCGAATTTCCAGAAAAAATTATAATTTGGCAGAGACTTCATTGTATTGACAAATGTACGAATTTGTTCCTTAGTATAATCTTGACTTTTCATATTTGTTCCCAGCGAAATAAGAATTGTTCCTTTTTTTGATTTATTCATAAATTCATCTAAGTCATTTGGTAGTTGTTGGGGATTTTGAATTTGCATTCCACCAACTTCAATCACATTCGGAGGCAATGATTCAACATAGTTGATAGCTGGATGTGAATTCACGAGAGATATGGTGGTGCGTTTTGAAATGTCTCCCAAATATGGCATGTCGTTGGAGAAGAAAGGACGAATTGTGGCATCGGCACGGGGTAGATATATCAAACGACGGTATCTGTAAAAATAAAACAAATGATAAACAATACTTAGTTGGGTAAAATGTCACTTTGACAAAATGTAGGACATATTTGTATAAAGAAAACGAATAACAGCAACATAAACGTCAACAAACTTCACCCCTAATGGGGGTGTTTTGTTTTTTTGCCAAATAAATTGGTCGGCGAGGACAAATTTAGAACTTTGATCTATTCTCGTAGAAGCACAAGAGGGCTCTTAATTGAATCACTTGTCATGCCCGCTAACCAATTTTTCAATTAAATGTCTCTTCACTCTCATTGTGTCAAATGATGATCAATTTAAATAGCTATCACTTTCGTTTAACAGTTATTCAGTTGCATTCTGTTTGGCAGCTTAAGGCTCCACGCACATTTGACTATTCATTCGATTTTTTTCAATCATTACAGTGATTCACTTTATTTATTAACCGAATAGATGTGAAACCAGCCTTATTTGCTTAGATTCTGGGTTTACAAACTGACCCAGAGACTGATAATTTTTCTGCATTTTCCATCAAATAATGTTTCAATTTTAAAAATTCCAAATCTAAATTTACGAGTGGAAACATCAATTTTTTATAAACTGTCACAAGCGAGATAGAAAAAAGATGTCGCTTGTCACATGTCAGAAATTTGAATGTTTTGCTTTATGTTCGGATGTCAATGTACTTCACATTATTGAGCAGCCATTTTTAATTTCTGACATATATAACCCGTCGTTTCTCTACAGTCTATAAAATATTTACAATTTTTTAAAACTTACGCAGTATCACCGATGAAGAGTAATGTGTTCTCGAGTCTCTGCCAAAAATTCATTTCAGGTGAATACATTGTTGAATGATACGGTATATAAGCCGGAAAATAATGATGTGACATTTGATCAATTGTACTTGGTGGATTTAAAAATGCACTCATGCCAATCAATGGTGGATATTTAAATTTATGCATAAATCCAAGCAATAGTGGTCCCATTGTATAGTCGTGCAGAACTAAATCAAATTTAAAATCATCCGGATAGTTGAGAAGTGTGTGCAGTCCCTTAGATTTGACAATACATCGATTAAGTGCCTCACAAGTATCATAGAACATTGGAATTGATTTTAATGGACTTATGCCAAAATAATCTTTAAGATCCAATTTGATGTCACTACTGTAAATTGAATAACCTTCTTCCAAGTGAATATAGTGCAGCGAAGGGGGGAGTTTTTCATTTGGTTTGGGAAGATCAACGGAAAGAACAGTGACATTGTGACCTTGTTTGGCAAGTGTATGGGTCAGGGCGCTATTCCTGATTTTTGGAAGAAAAGAACAATATTACTTATTTATACTTTATTGTCAGAGTAGAAAACTATTTGATTACCAAATGTGATGACTTGGAGATATAACCATCATTAATGCTAAAATATTAGCTCCAAGAGTAATTTTAATACTCAAAATATTGAATAGAATTAAAATAAATAAGCGAAACATTTTTTAAAAAATATCAACCGACTAAAAATTCAAAATTTTGATTAATTCCGATGCAAAGTCGGAGCTCAACTGTTTTGTTTGTTTGAGTTGAATCAAGCGCTTACCACATAATTTTCTAATTTAACTGAACTCGTATATGGTGTGCACTCGGTGTCATTGATCAAATTCATTCGACTTTAGAATTTAACGTGCACTGCGAGAAATACTAAGTAAGTTCGAATTTGACTGTTTAATGCTAGAAACCGATTGACACAGCAATTTTGACAGCATAGAAAACTTCTACATCAAAAGTCATGTGTCATGTGTAACAGATGACAACTTGAACCGCGCTTTTGACATAAACTTTTTTAAGTGTGGATAAACCTGACATGGAAAAGGTCTGTTCCAAGTGTGTGAAATTCGCCGAAAATCACCGAAAAACTGTGAAAAGCTGTTCCAGGTTACACATTTTTCGTAGTTTTTCACAGAAGAGAGAGCTCTTGAGAGAGCATAAAATTTCCCCCCTGTGAATTTTAGCCACAAAAATTTCTGACTGCACGGAAAATTGAAGACTGTCAAACTAAAAAAAAAACATTTGATATTCCAGTTTTGCCGTTAAAATAAACGAATTTTTTTTAATTAAATTTTAAATTCTAATTTTCATTATAGAAAACACCAGTATTGAATTCCAAATCGAGTCGTCAGACTCTCTTAAGCACTCTATTAGTAACAATTTTAATAAATCCATTAAAAAAAATAGGCACTTCTCACGCGCTTTCGAATCAAATTTGTTGACATTTTTTTGACGTTTCGTAGAGTCTGTGATTTTCTGTGAAATGTCGTTCCACTTCTCTCTCGCTGAGAGAATTTTACCCCCACTCCTTAAAAAAATGTGTGCTGTGATGTAAATTTCTGTGCACTTGGAAGAGACCTGGAATTTAGAGTTTATGTCTAACGTTGATGTCGATGTCAATGTTGCTGTGTTAAAGCACTGTCTCTTAAACGAGCGGTGTGGTTGTCAAAGTTGTAGTGTCAATCTGTTTCTCTCATAAAGCGATCAACTTTTTAAGGAAGAAGTAGTGACATAAATGTCTTCATGGTAACATGGCATTTTCATTAGAGTGATCAATTTTAACCCAAAGGATAACTCTTGCGTGATTTAAATTTCATAAAAATCAGTCCATTCGTTATATAATGTATAAAGAACGTACATAGATACACAAAAACTAATAAAATATTTTTAATTGAATTTCAGTTTTATTCGGTGTAGTTTGTTTATAATAAAAAAAAATTATTAAAATCTAAGAAAACCAGACAAAGCATCTTTCGGTGGTCAGTTTAAAAGTTCAAATTATGTATATTAAATATAGTATCTTGTATATTGGCAAAATATGATTGTTATTAATTTTTTATTATTAATAAATATGCCTGACATCAATTTAATCTCTTAATTTTCAACCATAATCAAAAATACACGTTTCTGACCTAGTCGTGCAATTTATTTTATTTCATACGTAATCAGTTTAAATGGAATGAGTGTAAGCTTTTGGAGAGCATAATATTTACTTGTTTATTAATTTTATTAAGTTATCAAGCACATGTGTTGACAGAGATGAAGGGATGATTGAAATAAGTTTCATAGTGTAGAAAATACTGGTAAAAAGTGGGGAGTCATGATTTTATATATTTCTACAAGACAAGAAATACTTTTTCGAGGGCAAGGCCGTACCCAAGGAAATTTTTGATTCGAGTTAGTTTGAAAATGCTGAAGTGATGAACAGATCAGTCCCCAGATAGGTACCATAGATTATAGTAAATATCTGGTCAAATCAAAAACATGATAAATCGATTATTATCAACATTTCTTGAATATCAAAATTTCACTGGTAGATTCTAGAATTTTGCAACCAACATTGTTTTTCCCTGACATTGAAGTTTCTGTCAAATATTTTGTGCAAATGTCTTAAAATTTTGACCAGAACCTATGTAAATACATAAGGTTATTCTTTTAGGAGTTTAAAATAACTGAGAATTTTCTTTCAGTGCTCAATACTTCCGTTAAAATTCTATAACTTCCTTACCTACAGCACTTATTTTTTTGTGTTAAAAAAATAAGTCGGTTAATATGGTTATCTTGAAGAAGTTTTCACCTGTCAAATCTATGTGCTATTATGAGCTTGCCTACAATAAAAAATTATTGAATCTTATCAATTGAATTTAATTATATTGAAGATTATAACTTATCTTTGGACACACTTACCTTATTTTTATGATTATTAAAATAGGTAATTTTTGTGAAATCAATTTTGGAAGTAGATATAATATGACAATAATTTATTAGGCTGATGAAATTCGATCTGTTTGATAGAAATCATTGTTTTTACTTCTTTGAAGGACTTTGAAATCAAATACTTACGGCGATTTTCACAATATCAAGTAATTTCATTGGGTATTCCCAAAAATATAAAAAAATAGAAACAAATTTAAAACTGAAAACTTATGCTATTATCAATAAACCATTAAAGCTAAATCACAATATCGGGTTAGGTCGGTCGGGTTTTGACTTTTCGAATTGAAACTATATATTCTAAATAGACGGACCCACAGAATCCGTCGTATGCGTTGCAACACCGGATCCGTTTACATGGACGTACGAAACGAATAGGGGTAACCCAATGCGTTCTTTTGGTTTTTAAAAATACAAACTAGGTCAGTTCGATCTTTTGAACCTAGTGCTTGCAGAGCATTTCATAGAACTAATGAAAATTCTATTTTATATTTGTTTGGTTATAATAAAACTGACAGAAATGTCATCACAAAACTATTAAAATAATGGAAAAAATCCAGAATATTATGAGGAAGCTTATTTTCGTGTTTTATTATAGTTTTCAAGAATAGCAAAATTACCGCAATTTAATTATATTTCATTTCAATTTGACTTTGCTCATTCAATTAAAGTTCAATATACAAACTGTTGGGACCTTCACAGTTGCACAAAGATTAAAAATCGCTTATTGTGTAAAGGAGTCATAACACTCATAAGAATTCAATAAGTAATATTAAAGAAATTAATATTCTTCTATATTTTCTATTCGCGCTCAATGAACGTTATCGATAAAAATATAAAAAATAACAAATTTGTATGTGTACGCATCTAAATAAGAGTAAACAAAACTCATAGAACGAGTCCGGAGTACAGTGATGCACCAAATACAATATCTTCATCGAACAGATCTATTATTGACAACTGATGTCAATGGACCTGCCGCACAGAAAAGTTAAAAGTTCAGCAACTTTTTGCATTGCGTCCGGTGAGTGCATTGTCTATGGGTCGCTTCTCATAACAACGTGTGTATTTAACAGAGCTGTCAGTTGAATACGTTGCCGCAAAGCATGCGACGAATTCTATGGGTCAGCCCCTTTATGAGGGAATCCAAAATATAACCTCAAGCGTTGCTATGACTTTATATCGTAATATCGTAAACGCCCGAGCAAAGCAAAAGTAGATCTATTTTCTATTCGGTCGGGCGTTTGACAACTAAAAGCTGTTCGTTGTCAGTTATTATATTTTGTTTGAAAATTTCAAATATTGTTTTTTTGCATTTAAAATAAAATAAACTAAAAATAGTAATTTTAAATGTTTGTTATTTGGTTTTGAAGATTTCTGAGACAAAGTTTTTGTTTTCAGTGTGTTAATTATGTTATAATATTATGCTATATGTCAGTCAACGCCTAAAGGCCCAACTATAATAGGCATAAGCTATCATATGTGCGAATACAAAGAAACTCAATGCGAGTGACCATAATGGAGTCCAGCTTCGTTTCGTTCAATTTTTCTCAGTTTCGTTCACTTAAGCAAACATAAGCAAGAGCGATCCCACAGTCGCTCGCCGCATAAGTAAAATCTGGCAGCTTTGATCAAATACGCACAGAACAACTCCACTGGAGATAATTTCTTTCAGAATGTTTGTCAAGACAGAAAATATCCAACTGTGCCCATAGAAAAAAGACAAAATCTTCTGATAACAAATATATCAGATATCTCACATTTAGTTGGAGAGAAAAATCTCCTGTGAATTTCTCATTCTGTTTCTGATTCTATTGTGTATTGTGATTGTTGTGACGAGTTCTTGCTTAAAACAAAATTAAATAGTTAATAAAAGAAAAAAGAATCAAAATAAAACAAATTAATTTGGTATTGAACTCCATTTTTTTGAAACAAAAATAAAGTTACCTTGAATCAAAAAATCAACCAAATTACACAGCTGCGAATATTATTTTGACATGTAGATACGTGAGCAAAATTTCATTATGGGTATGCGCCGTAATTTCAAAAACATAAGTGAATTTTCGTTTGGTTTTTGACATAAGCTTATGTTTGCTTATGCCTATTATAGTTGGGCCTTAAGGTTTGAAGTTATATTTCGTTTTATAAATACTAGGGTTGCGCTTTTTGAAATAAAAAATCGTAAATACAATCAAACGCCCATTAACGCCGAGCCGGACCGACCAAACGCGATATATTGATTTAGCTATTACACCTGTCAACTGTCAGTTGCTTCTTTCTATCCTTTTCTTTTAAGGGTTGCCAACTTTGGGAATGTCAGTCATTTGAATACTTCTTTTATTGTGGGCATCTTTATTCATAGAAATTATAACTTTTAAAACAAATAACTTTATTATTAAAACAATGTGTTTTCTTGTATTTTTGTTGTTGCTTTCCCAGTTATATATTTGCTGAAGTCGTTTATGCTTAGTCAGCAAGTTTAATCAGCTTTTCTTAATTCAAAAACTCACTTTTCCTTAGTTTATAATTTTTAAATCAACAAAAAACTAATATAGAACTTCACGTGTTTAACTGTTACAACATACCTACAATTGAAAATGTGTTTTCTATTCATAATTTAGTATTAAAAAAAAAAATTAAATGTCATTCTTTCGTCACACTTACCCCATAATTACTCCAGAATGTTTATTTCCTCTTGATTTATAATATTATCTCAATGTTTATTATTATTATGTACTTTAAATGCACTTAACTGCATTCAAACAGATAAACACAAAGCACATGCAATCTCGTCAATCAAACAAATCTAAAACCTAAAAGTTAATCTTCTAAAATTTGCATTGTAACTTTACTCGAATCAGAGATGCATAGATGATTTTTAGTTGTGCCTTGGTAGTTTTTGAGTTAAGATCAAATCAGTATATACAGTCTAGATCAATTTTTTAAAAGGATTGTGCAAAAGTTTTCAAAAATTATGTATTTTTTCCAAGTGATATTTGTGCTTTTGGTAGGACGGAATTTGGCGAATTGTGCCAATATCTTGGGACTGATGGGAATTCCATCGCCAAGTCATCATATTTGGTAACAATAATTTTTTTATTCAAGTCCTTGAAAAGTGAAGAAAAAACAAGTTCTCAATTTCAGGAATAGTGTCCTCCTTCAAAGACTAGCCGAACTCGGTCATAATGTGACAGTTCTGTCAGTTGACATGCCAAAACCTCATGAAAAACTTCCTCCGAACTTGCATTATATTCATTTGGAAAAGGGCTACTCAATGTATGAGAATGAATTTAAGTTTGACATAACAAGCTTCATTGGCGTTCGGCCATTCGATTCGATTCCATTGTTCTATGATGTCGGCTGGAAGACTTGTCTTGGCCTTTCACGTTCGAAAGGAATGCAACAGCTCTTAGACTATCCCGATAGTTTTAAATTCGATTTGATATTCAATGACTACACTCTGGGACCGATGCTTTTGGGATTTGTTCACAAGTTCAATTATCCACCTCTGATTGGAGTGAGTGCTTATTTGAATCCTCCGAATACAATCGATGGAATGTCAAGTCACAATTATCCAGCTTATGTTCCCTATCATACGACAAGTTTTACTGGAGAAATGAATTTCTGGCAGAGATTCGAGAACACCCTGTTGTTTATGTTTGATACAGCGTGAGTTTTCTTTGAAAACAAATGTGGAACTTTTTTGAATACATTTCTTTCTTTAGATATCGTCGATTGATATTTTTTCCCAAGATCGATTCAATTATGCGACCGTACTTTTCCAAAAATATGCCAACTCTAGCTCAACTGGAAAAACTCACCAAATTGTCAATGGTTAATTCTCATCCGATAATAACCTATGTCGAACCAGTCCCACCAAATGTAATAGAAATCGGAGGAATGCAAGTACTCGATGCCAAGCCATTGCCTAAGGATTTTGAGAACTTTCTAAACAACACTCGTAAGGATAAGGTTATACTGTTTTCATTCGGAACAAATATGAAGAGTACAGACTTTAAGGATGAACAACTTGAAGTTATTTTGAGTGCTATGCGAGGACTTCCTGAATATGACTTCATTTGGAAATTTGATATAAAGTATTTGAAAAAACAACTTCCGGGCAATGTTTTTGCCCGACCATTTTTGCCACAAAGTGATTTGTTGGGTAAGTTCAACAATTGACAAGTTTAATAAGATAAAAAAAAACTACAAAACTTAAAATATAAAGCCTGTCCCAAAAAAATAGATTAAAGTCTAAAGGAAGAGGACTCGAAACTGACCTTGGTTTTTAAAAATGAATCAATCAAATAAGGCCAGTGTCAAATTGATTTAAAAACAAAATCAAACTCAACTGAAACCAAATCTAAAGATAGAAACAACTGTCAATTTATTTTATTTAAATAGGGTTGCCAAGTCTCATTTCATTTGGTATCAATTTCTGGTCAAATTTCCACCAAAAAGTGTCAAAAACTTGATGTATTCCCGAATTTAGAAAAAAAAAAAAATGTATTTGCAAGAAAAAGTGTACAAACAAGGAATTTTAAATGTTTCAAAATTATGTCCCAAATTTTAAAATCTTTACTTTTTGGACACGAAAAATTGTTTATTCATTAAATATTTTTAAATAACTCCTTCCTATGTACATATGTATAATGAGAAAGTGACTCTAAAAAAAAGCAAAAACTTGTCCCAAACCTTGCCCTAAATCATAAAATTCCGGTGTTTTTTTGTCATTTCTCACAAAAATAGTAAAAAAATGTTTTAAAATGAATCAAAAACTTTGACAGATTCAAAAACAAAGTCGAAAATTTATTATATAACACAAGTTTTCATGTCCCAAATCTTATAATAGCTATAGATTGTAAAAAATTTTACATTTTATTTGACATTTCTTATATTCTTTCTATTTTGGTTTGACGTTTGGGAAATACTTTTTAAGTTTGGGACACTATTTTATTTTTGAACTGACGTTTGTTTATTTTTGCTTTAGGTGAAACTAACGTCAGAAATTATTTTGAAATTAATTTTTGGATGATGTTTTCCGTCATGTTCGTCCCAAAAACTCCGTCTATCTAAAAGATAAAAAAAATTATCACTTTTTAGTATCTATCTCGGTTTTTTGAACTAGATTGTATAATAATTGTATTTTGAAGGTTATTTTTGTAAAATTGACATTGACTTTGGATCTTCAAGCCCAACATCCATCATTAAACCTAATAATAATTTTAATAATTTTATTTAACTAATTTCAACTTGTATTGCCATTGCACACGAACAATAAAAAAAAATAATAATAATAATGATTTTTCTTTCAAGCTCATCCCAAGATAAAGGCCTTTGTTACTCACTGTGGAGCTCTGAGCACTCACGAATCCATTTGGCGTGGTGTACCCATGATCGGAGTTCCATTGTATTTCGATCAACACAGAGTAAATTAAAAAAAAAAAAACAAACACTCATCATTTAGTATAGCTAATTTATTTTCCCTCAATAGAACATTCATAGATCAATTTTATCGGGCATAGCTGTGGAACTTGACTTCCGAACCATGACTACCACTGAACTTAGGAATGCCATCAAGAATGTCGTGGAAAATCCTCAAATTACAGCCAAAGTCAAACAAATCTCAGCTCAATTCCGTGATAGGCCCATGAAACCTCTGGACTTGGCAATTTGGTGGACAGAATATTTACTGCGTAATCCGAATCCTGTGCATCTGGAATCACCGGCATCGAAATTGAATATTTTCCAAGCTAACTCACTCGATATCCTCTTTGTTCTATGGACTGGACTGGCATTGTTCATTGGGATTATAGTCAAGCTCGTTTTGATTATTTGGAGAAAGTTGAGTCCTTTCAACCCCATTAGCAGACCATCAAAACTGAAGACACGATAATCTGTCATATTTTTGGCCATTACGTAATTAGTTTCACTCTGCGATGCCAGTTCGAAGTGACGGAACGGAACATAAATAATCAGCTAATTAGTCGAATCGAAATAAACAAACCTTAAATTAACGCGAAAAAAATCAAATCTGTATCTTTTGTGTAAAGAGTGAAGAATTCTTAAGTTCTTACAAATTTGGTCAAAAGCCCCTAATTTTATAAATGAATGTGTTGAAGTCAAAGTTTGTTGTTGTTTTTTAATTTTTTGGACTCTTGGTGAAAGTTCGTTGACTTGTTTTCTATTTTGAAAAAAAAGGTGAATCTTTTGAAAGGAATTCTTGATTGCAAAGTCATCTAAATACGCATTGAAGATGAACTAGATTCTGCATCAAGGAGAAGAACTTTTGCAAATGGTTGTCTTAATTAAAATTGATGTGAATTCATAATTTCTAATTAAAGTATGAATTATTTTGATTGTTTGTTTGGAATCTAAAACGTGCCAATGACCTCCTTTGAGCCAGTCGATTTCTTTGATTTCTTTGTGGGGGAGTTACCATCATTACCATAAACTGAATGAGATCAGAAATTTATTTACTCATCTCTTAGATACATTAAAGACGAAGCGGACGGACGATGACGCAAGGGAGGGAGTAGGAGTGTGCTATTTTACGATAAGGTAGGTCAGTCTGTCTAAAGATCAATTTCTAAATCATCTTAAATAGGACAAAAGACATTGAGACTTTAGTTCAAGGTGGGAGTCGATCTAGTATTTCCATTTTAAGTAAGTTGTGAATTTAAGGGAAACCTTATTCGAATCTTGGAGTGATGGAAGGCTTTGTTTTTTGTTTTTGCAAATTTTTTATTAGGCTTAGTTTAATACAAGTTTTTGCGATGTTAATAAATTGCGTGGTTTTTAATGGGTTTGTTTACATGGATAGTAGTTTTTGACAGACACAGTTCAAAAAGTGCGTTCAAATATTTATCCGAATCTAAGCTTCCATTGTAACAAATTTCTCTTTCAATTCCGTGCACGAGTTAACATCGGACTTCGGACTTTTCAAGCCGGATCTTCTTCATTCTCCCTGAGTTGAGTTCCGAAAAGGACGTCAACAAAACGCAAACCATGACTTTACACATAAATGTCACTTCATAAAACTTGACAGTTCTTTCACACACTATTTGACAGTTTTTAATATTTATGAACTATTCTAAAGTCCTTTGTTGCATATTTGTATTTCTTGATTCAATTTGTCAATGAGCTTAAGGCTTTTTGACAGACATTTTTGGTCGGTTTATTTTTGACATTGTGGTTCTGAGACAACATATTAAAATATGTCAAATCGAATGATTAGTTGCAAGTTCATCAGAGCTTGTTTAAAGATCCAGAGCACCCTCTCACCAAATTTCATCGAATGTTACGATACGCCTTTGAAATGTGGCGCCATCCATCTTGTCATTGAATTGACAGCTATGACATTTCGATGTTGTTGAACTCTGGCCACAGAAAGGCGTAGGTATTGAAATTTTTATATATTGTATTTTGGTTTTCTCCCTCTTTTTTGATATTTGCTGACATTTTGTAGAAATAATTATGAGAGACAACGAACTTTACAGACATTTTTGACAGTTGGAGGTTATCTGTTATATTGACAGCTGCTGAAACTATTGACGCCATCTAGGGCTAAACACGTGACAAGACAGAACGAGTTTTCTTTATCCTTTTAGTAATTGTAGCCTAGTGATAGAAAGTAACTTATTATGTATGCACCTTAAAAATGCTTCAAACGTCAAAAATTGGACACGTACAAATTTAGAACAAATTTTTGGACTTACTGCCTTTGAAGAGCAAGTTACTTTTGAATTTTGTTTTCAAAAAGCAATTTCAACTTGGGATGGAAAATTCCGAGTCTCATGGCCCGTCTAAGAACTTATGACTAATTGTTCGTCATATTTTTAACAAGGCACAAAATTCTGTTCATTCGATTTACCTGATTCATTTCTAACTTCAATCTTAATTTTTTGTTTTTTGCAAAAACATCCCACTTACAAAAAATCACCACCTCTGTATTCATAGAATGATTAATCCTCATTTCTAGAACGAGAGCATTTCATAAGAACATGTAAGTATATCTTTGCATAATATGTGATCAGAGAAAAACAATTGTTTAACGATAGAGGTGACAGAATGCCGCTGCCAATAATGCCTGTCACATACATTAACGCCTCTGATCAATATCACAGACACCAGCAGTCAGTTTCCTAACTAAAACTAGTGCGAGAGTGTTCCCGCCAACATGCGAAACCTTTCTTAATCCGACAAGTCGCCAATTCTTTACTTTGGAACGTCGCGGTCGTCGTCTGTCGGTCGTCGTACATCGTACCTGCCTTATACAAGTCCAAGTCGGCAATAAGGCAACCATAATTATTACTTTGCATTTCGCTCTGGATTAAGATACACTTCTCGAATATTGATGATAAATCCTGGGATTTGTTGACACAGCGACGACGATGTGGACTAAAAACTCGACCCACCGACCGACTCACGTGAACTTTATCGGTTTCGGATGTTTTTTTTTTGTACGACGACGACGGACGGCTACAAAGTGATATACGACATGGATTACACTACTTATTCAGTGATTTTGTCATTAATTATTAAGGTAATACATCACCAGCGCCAGATCAGGGAGTGAGTCACAAGATTAAGCTCCAAAGTTCGACGATACCAAACTTCAGGGCCATCAACGATCGATGATGGTTGAAATTGGAAAAAACAAAGCGAAAACAAATTTATTCCCTCGAATATGATTCGGCGCACTTTGCCATAAACAAGCGTCTTTTTATACCAAAAACCTAACCTATGCAAGAAGTTCACTGGCAGATGTCAACCCACACGCCTCGCCGCCGCCTGGTCGATAGCCATTTGGATTAAGCCTTCGCTAGATACCACCACACCACACCACGCAAGTGTGATTAATTTATTATTATTTTTATTGTAACACATCCGCCTTGGATATTCGAGTTTGAAGCGAAAACAATCGTGGGATATGGTGAGTTCTGTGAGCTGGGAGCCGAGAGCCGAGAGCCGAAAGGATCGTTACTTTCAGGCTACAAGACAGCGGAAGCTTACAAATGGCCAATATTTCTATGGACGCGCGCGCGTACCAGAACATCTACTTCTGGTTTGGGAACACGATGTAGGTGTTATAGAATCTCGCGCCAAATATGGATTAAAACGTTGTTTGTTCGTTTGGAATATGAATCTGCATTGAATCACAGGTACAAGTATTGTCGGTGGAAAGCAACTCTAGAAGGTAATGCTAGACCATACGCAAAACATTTTTGTGGTCACTGCCACGCCACTGCGGCCGGCGGCGCTGCCTCCACACCACCATTGTCGTCGTCGTCGACAGTCCATCTGCCTATGGCTTGGCCACCAAGCCGCGAGTATATTCCACTAAGGATTTTGTATCAATTTGTGGTTTTCCAAAGCAGTCATCTGGTGATTCCAGGGAATGGATATGCTTACATGGTTATGTTTGGAATATTTGCGGCAAGTGTTTGCGAGGTATATGGTCATTCTGAGAGATGTCTATAAGATGTCTCAGGTGTACGAGCTAGAATATGTTTGGCGTGTAGCTAGATTTAGAGAATAGAGGGCAAAAAGGTGGTTTGTATAGGTATTGATCAATATGTGAAGAGATGATATAGATATTTTGGTTTTGGATATTAGAATATACTTAATAAAAAACGGAGAGTAAAATTCCGTGGAATTTTCTGTTTTATTTGAGAGTCTCTTAACCAGCGAAACAAAGTCTACAATATACTTAGAAATGGCAAAAATTCAAAACTGCAGATTCCTTGTTATACACAATTTGAATCCCCTACGAAAACCGCAAGAAAATTTATAAATTGGTCAAGACTTATCATCTTTATTTGGTTGATGACTTTTTTTTATTTTTTTGAATCCAGATGACTTTTGATTATTTTTTCATTTTGCGTACACCATGGCGTATGTGGAACATAATTTTGATGAATAGAAAAATAATAATTTTACTTGAGATCAGGAAAGATACAAAAAAATGGATCAACACATTTTAAAGAAAAAGGACCTTGCCATCAGCCACACACAATACTTGATACCTTACAAGTACATAACTCCGGTTTTTTGACACTTCTTGATTTTACTTTTCGAAATGACAAGAATGTGTTTTTAGGGCCCACAAAATTACCTAAATACTGTGTGGGTCCCATAATTGTCATTCTTGGGCTCCATGAGTGAGTTAATAATTTGTTGTTTTGGGAACCATTGTCGAAACCTCTACTTAAGAAATATTGTAGACTATTTGAAGGCAAAACGGTACAATTTAATTTAATACCGTAATTTGGTAGTTTTAACGATCATTTGGTGTCTCAAAAACAGTTTAGACTTAAATATTACTAAATGCCACTCAATCACATTTTCACGAAAACGTTTAAAATGTACCTCCCGTATCTACTTTCTTCACAATCAACCCCTTTCTATCGTTAACTCGATACGTGATCTCGGAATATTATGCGATCAGGAGCTTAACTTTATTTCCCATTATGACGACATTATTTTTAAGGCCAATTCCTAACATGGTTTCGTCAAACGATGGTCCAAGAAATTCTCCAATCCATTTATGTTACCCGATCCCTCTATATTACCTTTGTCCGCCCTCTGCTTGAATACGCCTGTCAAGTGTGGTCCCCCTCCCAAAAAGTCCACATCGCCAGAATTGAGAGTATCCAACGTCGATTTCTTCGCTTTGCTTTTCGAGGACTTTCTTGGAATAATCCTCTAATCCTAACTCCTTACCTAGACCACCTTAAACTAATCAATCTAAATTCCCTAGAAGAACGGAGAAAAACTTATGAAATTCTCTTCATTCATAGACTTCTTACAGGTTTTATTGACTGTATTACTCTTTATAACTCTATATTCCTTAATACCAACCCCCGCAACATCCAAAATCCCCTTCTCTTTTATATACCCACTCACCCCGTACGTCTTATGGCTCCAATGAACCAATCTCACGTATGCTAAGGAGTGTCAACTCAAACCCAATAACCTTCGACTTAAACCTTAGTATCCCCTGCCTAAAACTCCGTCTTCTGAACCAATTCCCCCACTAAAATTCGTAGCTATAAGTTTTTTTTTTAGTTTTAAGTTATATTAAGTTATAGCTTAAGCCCAATAAATGGTGGTATTTGCCCCAACCAAAATTAAATTAAAGTACTAAAAGACTGTGAGAGCTTCCTAGGACTATCTCATATCATTAACGCCTTAAAATAGAAGTCAAAGGCTTCAACTAAATACCCTTAAAATCTTACTCCTGCAGCCTCCCAAAATATGTTCAGGGGCCTACTGCCCATAATTTTGCTTTCCCGGGGAATCAGTCTGGTCCTGAACTAATGGATACGTTAAGAATATTTAATATAGTAAATTGCTTGCCAAAGAATTACATCATATTGTATTTTATCTAATAAATTAGAGACACTGCAATTAACTGACTGCAGCTATCAGGTGATACATCACAAGACATTATATAAAAAAGAGGCTGGGTGCGATCCACGCTGATAACTTGTCATTTTGTATTCATTGTACAAAAATGTCAATCCGATATTCGTCATTTTTTAAGTATTGACAAATGCATTACGAGTACGTTGAAAATAAAATACATTTGCAGTCAAGATCATTGTTTGTAGTGATGATATTTAAGCCGAAAAACAATTTTCGTCACTTTTCTGTAAATTTCGGTTTCAGTTTTTTATTTTTTGTAAAAAAAAACTGTCAATTTGATATTTGTCAAAGTTCTATCATATTTTAACAATGGTATTTTGTATAAACTCACATAAGTTTGATGTCAACAAATGTGCTCATTCTCGAGGTATTCAAGTCAAAATACAAAATTCCGATTTATTAATTGTGTGCAATTCAAAGATTATACTCATTAATTAGTTTTTAGACTTGGTCTTTCAATTTTGCAATCAGCAATCATTTGACTACAAAAAAATAGTGCAATCATTTGTTCCCCAGTAACTTGTCTGCAATCAAATGTATGCATAAGAACACAAAGATTGTAAATGAATTCTTGAAGGAACAGATGCAATCGTTGATTACATTCAAATGATTGAATTCTTTTTAATCAATGATTATTGCACATTGCTATGATTGAAGGGAATTCAATGAATAGAATCTACAAATTGAAGTGATAAAAGATTGCAATCTTTTCAAAGGATTGCCAAAGTTTAGATTAGAACGAATACAGCAATCAGTCTCAGAGTTATTAGTTCTATTACATTTATAAACTGAGTTAAAATTTTTAAGATCTTCATTGCGAAATTAATTGTAAGTAATTCAAAATTAAATAAATCATTTGTATGCAAAACTTGAAGAACAATTTTTTTTTCTTCTTAATATTTGACTCATTTTTCAACATAACTATCAACAGTATAATAATTGCCATGATCAATATCTCAAAACTTATGTTAAGTACCTTTTTAGACATTGTATCATCTTAAAAAAAAAACCCAAAACAATTGAGGAACTTCTAGCTTGCTCCATATAACGGGATAGGCAGATGAAATGCCCTGCCCGCGTGTTTGATATACTCCTACCAAATGCGGTCATTATTCCTGTTGATTTATTAAGGTATATAAAATTACGTGATCCATCAACAAAACACAGTAGACCACGCGCACACCTCTTAACCAACAACAGCAGCAGCAGCAGCGCCATCGCAGCTCACCAGTGGTCTACATCCAGGCCATTACACATACGCATTACAATCGGAGTATTTTGCGGTTTTTTCCAACATTATGGGGTCTTGAGTTTTGCAATATTTTCTAAGGAAGGAAAGTCTTAGATGATATACTTATATGGGGGCTTGGCAGCTCTGCCCTATATAGGTACTCGTACTCGTCGTCGTCGTCGCGTCGTTGAAAATCATAAAGAGAAAGAGAAGCCTCCAAGGTCTTCTTCATAAACTAGGTCCATTTCCATGCTCCACAGCTACATGATGTTTCCATGATTATTCTTTGGGATCTCCTTGACCATTTTACACCCCCCGTAGTTTGTGTTGTGTTTATCTTAACAAATAGATCGATCTGTTTCTTCTTTCAAGGCCCATTTACTATCGACTTGGAATTGATGGAAGATTATACCACACCAAGTCAATCAAGTAGATCGGTTCCAACATCATCCATCATTGGACACAAGAGTTTCGATTTCAATTCACTTCTTCTTCTTACATAATGAACCGGCAAGGAACGGGTTGGGCGGCTCGGTGTGGCGCAGCACACGAACAATGCAGGTACTCGGTATAGAAATCCATACTCGTATCTGATGGATACATTTCAATTGGATTAATGATTTAAACGAAAAACAATAAAAAATCGTTTAAAGAAAAAAAACATTCCTCAAAAACGCTGTCATCACTTTCATAAAAATAATTACGCACCTTTGGTGGAAAGCCATACACGAGCATGTGGACTATGGAGTTAGTGCGACAACAATTTCATTTTCAAACTTCAAAAAATTCGTCAACTACGTGCGTATTGCCACCAGCGGAATATTTGCATATATGCACACGACGACGGTATCTGCTCGGTTACAGTTTCATTAAAAATTCCACGGATGTAACTTCCACGTTGAAGTACGACGGTATACAAGTATATGAACAACAATAGAAGGCTTTATATAGACCCGACATAATGACACATCAGACTGGATCGAAGGCGGTGGCAATGGGGGCGGCCGGCCGGCCATCGACGCGGTGCGGCGCAGTGTGGCAGTGACATGGTCAAGCTCAAGGGGGGTTGGCTGTCTGAATCGAACTTCAATTAATAATAATAATAATCAGTTTTGTATTATTTTTTATTAATTTATTGTGTAATCACTTCATTCAGAATTCGTGATTGTAAAAATATTGTGCATAGTTCAATAAATTTTGCAAAACACAAATACATACACGTTCAAGCACTCGGGTGGACTGGGACATCAATAGGCCTTGATTTAGTCCAGAAAGTAAATTATCTTTTTTGTATGAAATACTGGCTAAGTCTCAAAAGAGCTGCTTTCGAATATAGCACTCCATTGCAAAAATAGAGAAATTTTCTTGATTGAAGTTGATTTCTTGAGGCCCCATAATACTGGGCTGGGGCCCCTTTTTATTCAATCCACAACTTTTAAGGGACGACAAAGTAATGGATCTTTTCAAAAAACAGTCAACTCTGTTCCGCCCTGTAAGCCACAGTAATTGTTGAGCTGTCAAACTTTATTGGGTCCTCCACCAAGTGGGTGTTAGGAGAACTAATGAGGCAGACTCAAAAGAAGGTGATAGAATACACTGCCAGGAGTTGAACCAAGAAGATTTTTCAACTGAAATCAATGAAATTTTGTAGTGCGACTGAATATGAAGAAAAAATTTAAAAAAAGAGTGATTTTTCACTAAGTGGGCGTGATATCCACCCTCTTTTTTTAATAATTGTTATAATTTATACCAATCACTTCAATTGTTTGTAAGAAATAATTTAAAATCGAAGATTTTGATTTGAGTTGTGGTGGAATAAACTATTCTGTCGCCCTCTTTTTCTAAAAGTCACGAAAGGCCCTTTGATCCCCAGTCCGTCCCTGGTTACAAATGCGTACAAATATAGCACGTATTTCTGAATCATATAAATACCGAAAGCTCAATATATATTGTATCTATAGATATCCATCTGATAAACTGAACATGGATTTACACAGAGTACACTCGTACATATAGGCTTGCGAAAATGAGCTAATTTTACCTAAACTATCTATCAATCTATCTATAACAGCGATAGCAAGTAGTCGCTGATGGTTGTGCAAAATTGAATCACGATAAGTTGGGAAATTTTAGTTTGTGAGAAAAAGTTCTTATGGACTGTGGACTGACTGCAAGCACTAGGTCTAGTATTGCTATTGCTGATGGCTAAGAAATCACGTCAAGTTGAGAAATATCAGGCCGTACCATCAATCACAAGACATGAAGTATCGAAGACATCAGAAAGAAGAAGAATCAGTTCAAAATGTATATCTTATCATCGATGATAGGTTTACTTCATGTATCAACACATGTACTGTACTCGAATGTATGTATAACCTAACTGCAACGGCAGCAGCGCGAGGCAGGAATGGAATTTGAATTTTCGAGATTTTATGTATGACGACAAACGAAACGAAACAAAACGAAAAAATGCGATTCACCTTAAGATTTCTTATCAAAATTCAATCACAAAAGAAAATAAAATCGTTAGGTGCACATCAGAAAACAAAGGTGCGATAAAAAAAAAAAAATACGGAATAACTTTTTAAATGCAGTACGGGTGTCATAAAGGAGAACCATATAATAAAAACGCATCCATCGGATTGACGTACATCTATCTATCTTTGTATCTTTTGCGTTCGCTATGACAATATGCAGAGTGTAAATGATTTAGATCTATTGGATATTCAATCAACGCACTTTACTTACATACACACATACATACATATTTACAGTACATACATCTATGTACTTTTTGATTGTATTTATATGTTTGGTGTTGTTTGAGGAGCGATCGATATAAAAATCGGATCGATGCAGTAGTCACGTTTCTTGGCGAATGAATTTATTGTGAAGAAGAAGAGAGAAAGAAAAAAAAAAAATTTGGAAAAAAAAGGTGGGAACTAAAACATCAGTCCATTATAAATCAATTTCCTTATTTTTTATGCAAATTTCGATTTCGATTTCAAAAAAATGCCCCAGTGACACAATTTCATTTCTGTTTTCGAGCCTATTTTTTATTTTTTTGTAATATAAGTTACACAAAGTGTTGAGTTAAAATGAATGTTGAAAACGATTCACTTTTTAAAAGAACTCGGAAAATTTACTGAGTTGAACTTTGAAATGAGATATCAGTTGTTACTATATTCCTTACAGGTAGTTGAGAACTCTTAAAGTGGTTTTAAAAATTAACAGCAAGACAAATTTTTTAAATGATTAAGATTGGATCTGTGGTATGACAGTCCAACACGTTTTTGAATATGTTGTAAAGTTGACAAATCTCAACTTTCTAAAGTCTCTGAGATCTTAGTCCATAGTTTTGAAATAAATTTTGCCATTTATGTAATGGTATGCCTAGACTATTTTATTCCTACATAGACAGTTTCTACAATTCAAAAAACATCTAAAATTAGTTCAAATATTTTAAGAACATAGAGTTTTTGGCTTCAGAATAATAATTGTTTGCTTTGAACATTGAAGTTTTTTACAGATAAGTTTTTTTACAACAAATTAAAAAATTCTGGACGGATAACAGCATAAGCTTTAATTTATTAAACACTTTTTGAAGATCTTCAGTTGAAAATCGTCAGAGCCGTTTCTAACAGAGGAAACTTTTGTTTGAATGACAGGAGTACGGTATTTTTAAACCTTGTATCCCAAAAAACCTAAAATAATTAATCCCTAAATTAAAAAAAAAATCTTTGACACTACAGCTTAAAATACAAATGGGACACTTCGGCGTATACGCATTTTTCTAATTTTATTTTGATTTATTTAAAAAAATTAGTTTAGTTCCCTTATTTCTGCTGTTTATCTTCTTCTTCTTCTTCTTCTTCTTCTTCTTCTTCTTCTTCTTCTTCTTCTTCTTCTTCTTCTTCTTCTTCTTCTTCTTCTTCTTCTTCTTCTTCTTCTTCTTCTTCTTCTTCTTCTTCTTCTTCTTCTTCTTCTTCTTCTTCTTCTTCTTCTTCTTCTTCTTCTTCTTCTTCTTCTTCTTCTTTTATATAAATAAAAAAGTATCTTCGAAATGTATGCACGCCCATAACTTTGGAACGACTGCACCAAATTGGATGATTCTTGATTTTATGTACATATTTGCTTACGAAATTAAAAGTCTTAAAAGATTTGATGAATGATGTCGAATTTCGATGCGTATTTTGTACTACCGTATTTTTTAACTAATAAATTAACTGACAGTTGATAGTCACAGTAATTTTTATTATCGATAAGAAAATGCAAAAAAATGTCCTCCTGGAAGTATGAAAGAGACATAGGGTTGCCACTCTTTAAATCTGAATTTTTTGAATTGAAATAATTATGTCCAGCTTATTTTTATATAGGACGATTTTCGAATTTTTGACAAAAGTGCCACAGTAGCTACATAAATCCATCGTTTCTTGAATGAGTTGGTAAAATTTATAAGATTGTAGGGGGTAATCTCTGGATCTACTGAACCGATTTTGAAAATTCTTTTACTAATAGACAGCAACGTAATTTGTGGGTAACATAGGCTATATATTGGTAATATATTTGATATATGGATTGAAGCAGAAAATAGTGCTTGAAGTTTGTGTTTAAGAGAAATACAAGGGAAAACATATTGAACAAATGTGAGGTCCATTTATAAGTTTTAATGCTGGAGTGGAATTAGTATCTTCATGACATCTATTCTGTCAAGGCTTTTTGAATTCACAAATCTTATCTTATAAGCCGATGCTGTTCATGGTCCTATGAGTACTGACATATTAATTCTTAAGTGCCTAGCAAAAGAGGAGTCTCGACCTCTTAACTGGTATTCTGGTTCTGTATAAGAAGAGAAAAGATCTAGGAGACGCTATTATTTTGCAACCAAAAAAATTAATTGCATTTCCAAATTTTTAAAAATCATTAATCGAATTGCGCTCATTGTTCAAAACTTTATTAGAACCTGGATATGAAGATTTAAAGCACCTTCTGTCACACAATTTAAAGAATAGGACATAAAAACGTATGCGGGGTCAGCCAATTTTCGATAATCTGAATTTTTTGGTATAGAAATTCTAATTGTTCAAAAATTTATTAATATTAAGAATTTGTAATTATGGTGCAGATTCCAGTAGCTTGAATTCTTACCAAAATCGAAGAAAAACAAATTCTGGCAAATGTAAAATTATTTCTCTAGAAAATCAATAAAAATCATAACTTGTACCGAATCCGTAGAAAATTGGTTCATTCAGGCGCTAGCTTAGATTACAGTATTCACACGAATAGAGAACCATTTATTTTATTACCTTTCTATCATTCAATTATTATTTCCAATCCAATACCAATTCTTGATCCATTGACCAAAAGAAAAAGAGAAGTAAAAAGAACAAAATTGTTGAACACTAATTTGGCTTTACTAATTGATTTGGTTCGAGTGTAATTTTCAATTCTGGACTTCTAATTATTTTCTCAGGCTATTGATCATTGAGGTCAAACTTTTCAAGAAAAGACCAATTAAACTATGGCTTAGACCCCAAAGAAGATATATGCTGTGAAAACTATGCTCTCAATTTTAACTGATTATATTTTTATGGATACCTTAAGGCAATATATTTATAAAACTACTCATGATGTATTAATGTTTAATGCCTACCTTCGAGCTTATGTGTTCATACGTTTGTTAACCTCAAAACTACTTTTTATTTCGTCTTCTTTCCCTATACTTAGCACCTTCATTTCTGGCCCCACATCCAAGCCACAAAACTCCTTGATCTCTCCTTAAAATAATTAATTTCAATTTAAACTTCTTTTCTACATATATACATTTTTTTTACACATACGATCACTCATAATGACACTTGGCACACACAATAAAATAAAATAAAATAAAATAAAAAAAATTCACCAAAAGACCATCATTAATACCGCCTAGTAATTTGTCTAAAACGTTAATTACGTGCAATCAATTAAAAAACAAAAAAAAAAAAAAAACTGAAGAAATCCAACGATAAAAAGCAATTCCATCACACACACACATGATGGAGAAGCTTCTCTCTTTTTGTTGTTGTTTTGCTTGTTTGCATTTAAAGACACAAGATCTACAAGATATCACAGGTAATACAAAAACAATCAATCAATCTGCAATTCGCACTTGAACCACCTTCACCGATGCGATGCTTTAAATGTATCTCCACCTGTGAATCTATAGTATCTACGAGTAAGTTGCGTGAGTTAATTACGAATCGCACTAGAAAAACATGGGTTGTGCCATCAATACCACCCACCCACCTACATCTCCTCCAAATCGTACCCAAGTATCATTCCGTCTTCATCGTTGTCGTTGTCTTCGTCTTTCTATGCACTGTTCGAAGTGAATCTTTGCCTCTGGGCCGCAGCGGTAGCAACAGAACAGCAGCGTTGCGTCGTGATAGAGGGCGAATTTAATTTTCACAAGTTTTCATTTCCAAGGTTGTGTGATGCACCTATCTGAATCTAGTAATTCGAAGTCAACCAAGCGGTGACGATTTACTATGGAAAACCTTCCTTCCCCCTTCCTCCTGCGGCATCGACCCATTGTATCGCGCTCACAAGACAAAAATTGGCAACAGAACGCTATGTCCTATATGCGTTTGGCTTTGGATTGCTATCATCAATTTGCCTCTCGTCAGTCAGTACAACATAGTTACTGGTTCACCGGCTCACCTCCACTTACACCTCCTCCGCCTCCACTTTAACACTTTGCGTCGCAGCCGCCGCGCCGCGCCGCTGCCAGCTGGCGTCTTGAAGCTCCAACGCTTTTCCTTGTCGATTTTCATTTTCAATTCAGTTCAGGTGGGAAAACGAGCCGCAAAATCAAAGGTGGAGGCGAAAATTGCACACTCGTGCCCGCCCGATCGAATCGCAGCGAATTACTATATTGCATCCATCAGTTTACAATAGGTGGGGCCAGACGCAAGTGCAAGAGGCACGGAAAGGCATATCCACCACATTTTGACGCTCCGCTCAGCGGCACGGATCGAATTGAATCGAATCGACTTCGGCATAGGAATCGGCAGCAAACGTCAGCCTCAGCAAATAGCAACCAAAACCCAGAGTATCCGCTCCGCGTCCGCGTCCGCAGTATAAACATAGCGTAGAGTAGGTAGAAGTTCGCATTTTGTGGTTCAATCGACAACGAACGACATAAACAACAAAACCCATGCTGAAGCCGATGACGACGATGACGACGACGACGACGACGACGACGCCAACGAATCGGAATTGGTTGTTCGTGTAACTCTTTTCACGTTGTGGCTGTGTTTACCCGGGATTTAGTGGCGATTTAGCCAGCTTCGAAGTTAGACGTGACTATTTCTGCAATTACATTGCCATTGCCATCAGACCCGTCCGTCCGTGCTGTACTCGTCTATGTGTTTCAATTCGATTTCGATTTCGAGGAGTCCCAGTCCGAGTACTGAGTATACTGAGTACCGAGTCACTACTCACCGCTTACCACTTAACTATTAAAATCCAGCACGAGAGTCAGTCAAGTCATAGCCGAACCTGGTGCGCACAGTTCGTCTCATTTTTGATACAGTTTCGACGAGTTCGAGTACGAGTCGATACTTGGTATAACTACGAGATACTTCAAGGAGGAAAATCCGTGCTTCATTTCGTATTCCGATCGGAAACCCACCGCGGACCGCGACGTTGGGTATCGGCTTCGGTCTTGGGGCATTTCTGGTGCATTTCATATACGAAAGTTTTGTGTTTTTATTTCTATTTGGATTTTCGGTTTTTGGTTTTTTGTTTTTTACGAGTACAATTTTCCGTGTTCGAGTACGAGTATAAGTGCTCGCATTCTTTGGGTGCTTGGTCGTCGTAGTCGCTGCTTGGGTGATTTATTTTTGTAACGCTTTTTGCGAGTTTCCCCGAATAATTGAATCAAACAAAACACGAAATAAACGGGGAATATACGAGTAAGTGCTTTTCCCAAAGTGATCGAGCGTGCGTGTTTGGGGAAATCGTACCAAATTATAATTCAGCGAGTTTCAGAATACGAGTGCAAGTTTAATTGTGAAGATATTTTTTTTATGAATGATTCGGTATTTTGATGTTCGATTGCGATCGTTGATGCAATGAGAACGAATTTTTTATATCGTTGCTGTCATTGATTGTTAAACTAACACCAGTGAAAAAAAAAAGATACAAAACTTTATTGAGTCTACGGGGATTGGTTTTGAATTTCTATTTTAATTCTTCTTTTTACGGTCTTGGGTCTTGTCTATTTTGGAATTCAATTGGAAAACAGTTGAATTTACAATAAAACACAAAACCAAAACAAAACAAAACAACAAAAGAATAAGAAAAAGAAGAAAAAGGAAAAGGAAAGACGAGGAAAATAACATCGCGGAAATGAGGCGCACTATTTGGATTGCATTTTTGTTATGGGTAAGATACTTGAAAATTCTGCGCTGCGGTGCATATGAAAAATGGAAGAGAGTGCCCGTTGCACGCGGGCACGCTGTGCGGATTTTCTTCGCTTTTTTTTCGTTTATTTTTTGGTTGTTGTTGTATTATTATTTGGCATGTCTTGAGGTTGTGAGGATAGTATCCAACAACTACGAGTATCTGGTATCTGTATCTTTTCTTTTTTTTTTGGTATATATTAATGTCCGTTTTATTTTTGTTTTTTGTTTTGGTTTTAATTGTTGTTGTTTGGTGATTTTAATTTGCATTTCAATTGAGTGGAAAGGAGAAGATAGAAATTGTACTCGTATCTATATAAACTATGGGGACTTAGGGAGTTAGACAAAGTATCTATTTGAAGTTAAAAAAAAACAATAAAAAAAAAACAAAATGATTCATTTATATGAGGGCAGGGTTGTGGGTATTTTATTTTTAAAATGAGGATCAATCAACTTTGGTGGAATTTAAGTACCTATCTATTTACGAGTACTCAACGACGGACGTTTCGAAATGCAATGAGGAAGACATTTTTGAAAATAAATTTGTGACGAGAATAACTTAAGAGCCTAGACCAAGACCTGATCTTCGATGTTGTAATTTGTGTGTTTTTTATTGTTTGTCTTGTGTCAAATTGGACGGAATTTTTTAAAGGTTGCACTTGGAAAATTCAATCGAAAGAATTCCGAACGGTATTGGTTCACTTGACATTGCATCTTGTTTGTTTTTTTATAGGCTCGTAACTTTTTTTGGTGGTTCATAGTATTGACTTTGGGGTCTTAGCGAACCCACCTAATGTTTAACTTACACAAAACAGAATATTTATACCACATCAGTTCGTGTACCTTAATCAATTTGATCAGTCGCATTTTTAGTGTGAACTTGAATACAATCTTAATATATTAAATTTGGTGACATTTTTTGATAAAGACAAGGCCATTGCGTGGGTTTAAGTATCAAAAGAATGGTTTGGTAAGGTTTTTATAGGAAGACTTTAGTAAAAATGAACATAGCTAAGTCTGCTATTTGAGTTGAGTTTTCATAAAAAAATTAACAATAAAATGCAGCAATATTTAATTTATGTAAAAAGCACATTTTTTAAGTGTAAGACTGTAGTGTGTTTTGAAGAAAAGAATTTAGGTAATTTTTACCAAATTGAATAGTTAACGGCTCCGATTTGTCAAATTGAAATTTTTAACAAATCTGGATGTTTCAAGGTCCCTAGAATCTAGATTCATCATTTTTAGAGAGATGTCTGTGTGTGCGTGTGTACGTACAGATATCGACTCCAATTAAATTTTTTTCGATAGGTAATAACTTCGAAAAATGCAGAAAGGACTTTCATAAAAATTTAGTGAGCGGTTTCTTCACTATAGCATTTTAAAAAAACAGTTAAAATTTTGGTTTATCGCAAATATCTCAGAAACGGATAATCCTATGGACTTCAAATAAATTTTATTGTATACAATGTGACGCGGTACAGATTTGGTATAAATTTGGAAAAAGTCCAACATACCGTTATTTTTTTTTAATTGGAAAACTAAAAAAATTGATATTGTGTTCAAAAAAATGTATACGATGTGAAATGTCGTCTTTGACATCTGGTAAAATTTTCGAATAAATTCAATTGCCAATTTTTTTACAAAAAAATAAAAAAGTACAAAAAATTCGACCAAAAGTTGATAAAAAATGTTTTTTGACTTGAATATCACGAGAATGGACAACGATATTGACTTCAAGTTTATTTTAGTTTAAACAAAATATGTATATTTATTAATATATGCTACAATTTTGACAAATATCGAATTAACACATTTCTTACAAAAAATAAAAAACTTAAACAAAAATTTACCAAAAAATGTCAAAAGTTATTTCTTGACTTGAATATTTCGAGAGTGATCAAACTTTTTAACTTAATATTTATTTTATTTTTTGTATAATGCAATTGTTAAAATGTGGTTAATTTTTGATAAATATCGAATCGATAGTTTTTTCATGAAAAATAAAAATCTAAAACTAAAATTTAACGAAAAGTTCGGCTCAAATATGTTCAAAAAAAGCAGTTATGTTTACTTCAAATGTGTTTTATTTTCATTATAATGAATGCATTTGTCAATACCTAATTGATAAAATATTGACGAATATGAAATAAACATTTTTTTTACAATAACTGAAAAACTACAAAAGGTTCCAAAAAAATTGGTAAATATTGTTTTAACGCTACAATATCTCGAAATTTTTATTACAGCTGACAATTTTTTATTTATTTATAAAATTTTTTATTAATCAACATCAAAAGTAAATCGATTAATATCAAAGTGTGCATAATGGGAAGTTATCAGTGTGTGTCGCACCCAACCTCTTTTTTTTTTATTTTTCAAACCAAAATTTCTTACTTCTCGACATAATGCAGCTCATTAGTTTCTACTTTAGATACTTGAGTCTTAGATATGTCTTATATGGTCTAAGTCCTATCAAAACTCTTTAAATTTTAAATATTGGTAAATGAAAGCCAAGACTCTGATTAAAAATCTTTAGAAAAATTAGTATTTTTGATGTTAAGAATTGACATTAATTATTTTACTGCTTTAGGAAAACGCAATTTTAGAGTTTCGAAGTGACTTTTAGGAACGAATATTAGTTATGCACGCATGAATATTTTTCAAAATTTTAAGACGAGGACCCCACGAGACTATTGAGTTTCGTCAAAACTCTTATCGGTATTGGTCTAGACCGTCTGTTTCCAAAATTACATTAAACGTCTCCTATGTCAAATCTGTAGCTGCTTTAAAAAATATGTCAATACATAAGTACTTGTACTTTTATTGCCTACTCAACAGATGGCTCTCTGATACCCATTCATAATAATTAACAAAAAACATAAAACCACAAAAATACTTAATAATTTATAAAAAAGACATCTTCTTCCATTACATTTATGCCTGCTCATTATAAAGTAATCAAAGTAAATTAATTTCATAACTATCCATTAACACATTATACATTATTTTTATTATGGATATGAACAACTTTAAATATAATTACAATTATTGTGCATGAAAAACAAAACAACACCAAATTGAATATGAATTATTTAATTTCAAACCTACTGGAAATAATCACATGCATTTAAATATTCTAAAATGTAAGAAAAAAAAAAACATTTTTCTTAAAGTAATAATATTAATCATCCACGCACCAACAAAATATAATAAAAAAAAACACAAAATCTTTACACTCATTAAATAACTTCTTGACATCATCAATTGTTGCCCCTGTAATTGCTAGTTGCTGCTTTTGCCTTACCCCCACGTTCTGTTCATGACAAATAATATCTATCTTATAGATAAATTTGTTGGCTTTGATTCTATAACCTTGGATAAATTGTGTATACAAAAATTATTATTTCTTGGTAACAGAATATGTCAAACTTCACTCACATCCAACTATCTATAATCTAGAACGTGGGAAGGGATCTCCATCTCCATCTCCAAGTCGAAGCTGAACGCCTGCCACCTACAGAACCTTATAACTCTCATTATTTAGATACAATTTAGCTTCAACTAAGCTGCATATAAGTCAGCGAAATCTATTAGCAAAATTACAATGTTCTCGTCTGTATATCGTTGTCGTAGTTAAGCTCGAACAATAAAAAGTGGGAGTTGTGTCTTAATTAATCATTCACATCTGATTACCACAAACAATCGAATCGAATCAAATCGAATTGAATTGAATTTCTTTTCGAATTTGAATTCAAATTCAAATTGGAAAAAAAAACTTTGAATCTAGGACAACTTCCGTGTAACGGCTTAACTTGAATTATATACGATCAAGGTCATCCAAATTCATAGTTCTCATTAAAAAAATTCTCAATTTAAAGAACATAAAAGAACTATAAAGTAATTTATGCATAACTTTAACCGAATTCCATGTATCACATTTCAAAAGTTAAAAAAAAAACATATTTTTATTACAATGAATCACATTTCGCAAAAGAAAGAATTTTATGTCAACATCGCGGAGACCATTTTTTTTTTCTGTTTTTGTTTAAGAAGAACAAAAGAATCCTCTTTGGATCAGTAGTGTTAGTGTCACTGTCACCTGATGGGGTTTTGGTTTAACTGCTTATTATATATTCAAATGAGATGATGTTGATGATGGTGGCGTCTTTATATATGAACTCTAATCCAATCCCAAACAATAACAATAACAACAACAACAAAAATAAGTAAGACACCAGGAAAAATTAGGTTAGCGTGTCTTGCGCGTCCGTATTTTCTCGCAATTTTCGTTTGATATTTATTACTTAATGCAAATAAATTAAACTAACAACAAAACAATAAAAAAAATGTCATCTTTCTATTCTATTGTCAGTTAAGTTGGTTAATTTAAATGAAAATGCCATAAGATTATCGAAATCTTATAAGACAATAGCCCAACACGGTTATCATAATATCACCGTTGTTTTAAGACACATCATCGTCTATTTATTGTGGTGTTAGTCATTTTCATTCCCTTAACAAGGTCAATTTTGATGAATATGGGCATGAGTCTGAGTATAACATTTGTGTGGTTACATGTTACATTGTTACATGTGTTACATGAAGGGGGCATTGATTCGTTGAGAAATATTTGAATTTAAAAACATGAAGTTCGTTTGTCATAAAACATCGTGATTAGATCTTTTGTCCGAGGTTTCAAAACATGGTCAAGTATTTTGACCAAGTGCGATGTGGATTAAAGATAAATCACTTCAAATTAAATTATGACCAAAATAAACCATCTAATGAGGTTATAGTTGAGATCTTCAGTCTTCATAAATTAGATCAACTATTTAACGTTAGGAAATTGATGGAAGTGCTTTACTATTTTTCGAGATATTTAAGGTCACATAATCTTTCAGGAGTTTTACATTAATTAAAAGACTGAAGACTAACAATTAGACTGTCTTCACGATAGTATTATGTTTTTTATCAAGCTTTTGTTGGAAAGTTATGTATTTCTAAAGAAAAATGATGTCTTTAGCAATCATTACAATACAATATTATGAAAAGACAAAAAAAAATCGATGTCATATTTTTTGAGGATTTTAGAAGTTCTACTAATTTTTACGAGAAACTCAAAAGTAGTTACACTGTTTTAAATGAGGTTTGACTTTTGTCGAGATTCTATTAGAGAACTTTAACCGATGTCAAGTGTTTTTAATTTAACTTAACACATATGAATGCAGCGAATATTTTAAAACGCTACAATTTTTCTATTAAACAATTTGACTTAGAAAATAAGTTGCGCGAAACTTTTCTAAAGTTGGGTAGATACCTATACGTTAAATTTGAATAGTGCAAATTTTCAGAAACTATAAACACAACTACCATTCATTTTAAATAGTCGAAAAATTCCTGAAGTAGAACTTTAGAAGCTCCAAAACGACTTCATAAAAATTTTACGCAACTTCCATTTTTTTTGGCTTAGAATATACAGGTGTAATCAAGACTTAAACAATAATGACTATTACACTCAGTACACAAGGTTGACGAATTATAGGTATTTTAATAGTTAGTAAGTGAAAATAAAAATCACTCTTTTGACAGCTCACTGTTAGAATACTGACACATTGTAATTGGTGAAAATAAGAGATAGGCACTGGATAAAATGATAGCCAAATGATAGCCGATCTTGTCAAAATGTCAATCTCGTTTCGGTATCGTTCTTGTGTTCTTCTCATTTCGTGGTCAGCCTTAGTGTAAATTCAGCTTAAGTATATTGACAATCCATTCTGTTTTTACCGTATAATTCTGCTATTTGAAAATCTGTTCGTTTTTAGCACATTTTTTTTTTGTAATTTCCAGATATTTTATGGCTAAAAATTTCTGACAAAATTGCTAAATTCTTGATATTTAAGGGGTGTTCGAATAAAAGGTGTTATTTTGAATTGTCTGCTATTTCGGTAGATGTCACTTTTGAAGCTGTAATTTTTTGACATTTGACAAGTAGAAACTACGCCATTAATAAAAATGGAACCATACACGCCTTAATAACGTATTAAAATTATAAAAACTCACTATAAACATGGTGAAACTGTTGCTCAGATGGTTCGTAAAACTTAAACATTTTTGGCTCATTTTGAAGCACCTTGGTGGCTATTGGGGTTTGAAAAACCCAAGATTTATAGTTGAAAAGCTTCTCCATCCTCAACATGAAACGGTTTGGTACGGTTTCAGGTCAGGCGGGGTTATTGGACCTTACTTTTTCGAAAATTAGGCTAAAGCATTAGTTACGGTGAATGAACTGGACAACGTTTACTTACAACAAGATGGCGCTACGTGCCACAGAAGCAACGAAACCATCGATCTTTCACTGGATCGTGTTATCTCTCTAAGAGGTGATCACAATTGGCCACAAGATCTTGAGATTTAACACCTTGCGACTTCTTCCTTCGAGGCTAAGTGAAAAATAAGGTCTACGCCAACAGTCCTACTTCGATGCAAGACCTCAAAGATGGAATTCGTGAAGTTATTGGGGGCATACAGCAGCAACTTTGCGATTTGGTGACGGAAAATTTCATGCAAAGGATACGGTCTTGTAAGCGTTGGAAAATGTATCACACGAGAAAAGCCTTATTGATTTGACTCATTTGATTCCGAAAATATTAGAAATAGTTAAAACATTGATGCTTTGTGGAAAGAAACATCAGGAAAGATTGTCGAAAGAGGTGTCTAAGAACACTTATCCACGAGTAGAGTGACAACTTATCTTCTGTTGAAAATAAACTTTTGAAAATTTATGTGTAGTTTTAATATTCAAATATGCTCCTAAGTAATCGTTAGCGTAACCTGCACTTTAAATCCTTCTCGATCTATGTCGTGTCATGAAAATCGACATCCATAGAATTTAACCAAAAGAAAAATCTCAAAATTCCTTTACAAAACTTTTAAACTGAAAATGCATCTGCAACTAACAAATTCTCGACTATAAGTCAAATACTAGGTTAAGATATCACTTAAAGTTAAAACAAAAAAAAAATATAATTGTTGTCAGTAAATAAATAATTGCTCTATTATAAAACCAAACAGATCCAAGTTACAAAAAAAAAAATGTAATCATTCAATTTTATTGATGAAAAGCAAACATTATCAACTGGCTGTATCTTATTTTGATTGAATATTTCATTCAAAATCACTAAACACAAAATTAAACAACAACAACAACAACAAAAAAGGTTAAACCAAAGTTGATTTGCATAAAAAATGTAGGCGGACAAGCAGCAACATTATTATTGGCTTAAAGTCAAATCCACAAACCTATTATAATGTGGTTATTCCATCAATGGAGAGCTGTCGAGCTTTTGTTGGTTGAATGATGATTGAACGTTGTTCGTCGTCTGTGCAATGTCCATTCCAAATGAACGGACAGAAAAAAAAAAAACAAAGGCATTAACTCAGCTTGATTAAATGCAATCAAGGTCAAGGGTCCACTTCAGGTCTGCCTACAATCTTTTTTTTGTGGAATTTTCAAAACTATCTCAAATTCTGTTGCATTCAAAAAAACCACAACAATTTTTCGTTCAATCAAAGTGAACTCGAATTTATTATGCTTTCAATTTCACACAAACTCCGCCATTCAATTTAAAGATCGATAAATTGGCCAAAATGAAGGTTCTCGTGCCTCATTGAGTCCAAGTTATTTAGCCAGAGTTGAGAGTAGGTATAGATTTTCTTCGGGCTCTGGGATTTGTCTGTTATTGTTTATGTTGTTGTTCAAAATTGAATATTATGAATATCGGATCAGGCGACATACCACAAAGTAGTACAGAAACCGCATTGAATTAAGTAAGCGCGTGTTGCATAACGCAACAAGTCTCCAATCCGAATCCGAATTGGTCGAATTACTTGATCGCCAGAGCATATTTTAGCCATAAAGACACCTACATGCAAGTGGAGTAAATACGCATTGAATGCCTTCGTCACCTCACCACCGACCACTGCTGGGACAAGTTTTTCAGTTATTTGTAATTCAATTTTCTCGACATCAAAAGGCTGTGCGATAAAAAATAAAATTAAAAATAAAACAGGCCTCCCACCTGCAGAGGGCGCTTTAATTTCAGTAGTTGTTGGTTTGGTTTTGGTTTGTTGGTTGGCGATCCGAACGAAATTAAGATTTTTACATTTTTGCGGGTGGGAAATTGGAACTCAAACCGAGCTTGCAATCTGAATCTGAATCTGAATCTGAATCTGAGTCGGATTCGGTGCTGGCGATGATCTAATACACAGCTAAGATACAAAAGTATCTGTTTGTAGTATGCATTGTCAACGTCGTCGTCGTCAGTGAGTGTAATAATTTTATGGAGCTATTTCGAGATACTAATTAACTACATCACAGTATGGTGATAGTTACCGCAGGTCTGATGATTATAATTGAACGTGTTTGTTAAAATTTTATATGTACGAGTACGAGTACATAATATAAAATGAGGTGAACCACAGAAATGTCATACAACACCGATTCGGTGTAACATTTTGGTATCATTTTTAAAAATGGTTTTTTAAGGAAGTGTTTTCGTTTATGTAAACACATTCTACGATATCGAGAGATGTTTGCTATTTTTATTAGAATGTACTTTAAGTTAATTAAATTAATTATTTAGAAGTCGTTTTAAGGTGAGGTGTTTTGAGAGCCACTTAAAAAGCTTGACATCCGGTTAAAATTTAAGTCTTGGAATCCTTATGGGTTTTGAAATTTATCTATACAAACTTTCAAAATCTGATTTTAAAACAGAAATTTTGCTGATGTTTTAAATTTCATCCCTTGATGCTTGTGTGTTCTCTTCAATTGTCCTTACCTCGAATAAGTGCCATTTATCACGCATTATACTCCATTAACCATAACGGTTCATGCATAACTAGGTTCTAAGATGTTCAAAAAACAACTCAATAAGCTGAATTCTAAGTATAGATTCCCACTTATAATAGATATAGAACCTACGGCACTATGAAAAGTGAGTTCATCGAACCATTTTAACATTGATTCTTTTTTCGTTTATTTATGTATTGATGCCTACACATTCTCATATACACATACACACACACACGTTTAGGTATATTTTGACAGAAATTTATGTGTTAAAAACTTTAGATGATGTTGTAGGAGTTTTTTTTTTGGATATATACAATCAATCATATCGAATTAAATAAATTTGGGAAAAATAAAAAGGGACTATTATTGGATGTCTTTCTTTGACACTCAAGCACCTACTCATGAAATAGGACAAATATTGAATTTGAGGATGTACAAAAATTTGGTTTTTAATTACATTATGTACATAGTATGTATTTAAGAAAATTATTAAAACCATAACCATGATTGCATCGAAAAGACATCTTTGTTGCAGATTCAAAAAAAAAAAAACACGTATACGCCACCGGTAACATTTCCTGATTTGAAGTATTATTTTGTATATTTTACGAAAAATCCACTTTTGCACATACTTGTGAATGCAAACATCTATATATATGTATATGAAAATGAACGCTATTTTCTTCTGGTCACGCTTTAACTTGAGAACGGCTAAACCGATTTCGGTCATCAGTTTGTACGCATTCCCGTCAGTATTAATATCTTGGGACACAACGTGTAAGATGTTTGTGTGCATGATCGTAGTAATTTTTAGCGACGATCGAGGAAATGACATCTAGCTGTCGATGAAGATGTCAATATTTTTGATATATAAAAGAAAGTCGTGTTAGTTGTACAATTTATAACTCAAGAACGGCTGAACCAAATTGGTTGAAATTTGGCACAGTGACAGTTTATAGTTTAGAAAAGCAACAAATCCGATTGTTCCCCTAGTCGATCCACTTTTTAATAAACCTACGAAGTACATCGGCATCGGGCTATCTAGAAACTATGAAAAAATTGTATTCAAAATCGAATAAGCAACAACAATATTTTCCAAAAGTTTGATTTCAGAATTAAATTGGGGAGTGACGAAGTTTGCCAGGCCCTCTATTTTATAAATGTTATTAAATCAATTTTCAATGGTTGTTGTTTGTTGTTTTCTTATAAATCATTGCACACAAAAGCTTAGAGCTAATGTCAAATCATCAGGTTCTGTTTTATCGGTGTGCAAATTATAATTTTTTAAAATTCATAAGGAAGAATTATTATACAAAATGTTCCGAGAGTTTTTTAAATTTATAATAATACAATGGAATCTAACTAATTTGAACACGTACGAAACGAGGGCTGTTCAAGTTATTGGATTATTCAAGTTACTGGAAACAATAGAAAAAATTCAATTTATGACTTTAAAAAAAAAAATCGTTGCTTAGTTTTATACAAAACATTCTTCAGCGCACTTTCTCTGAGATTTTGGAGAACTATGAATTCTTTGAACGTTCTGTTTCTGTTTTGACAGACCTAATTGACTATTTTATCAATTGATTCGATAACTACAGTAACTACAATTCTTTGTACCATAGCAACATCACCCGTTCCAAATGTCTTAATTATTGACAACTCAACTTATGGAGTCAGCAATAAAAAAGTTCAAGGTAAAGAGTCTTCAAAATTGCCTGTTTAAGCTACAAAATACATAACAGGGAAAGTAGCATGTTCAAGTTCTTGGATTGTTTAAGTTATCGTATGTTCAAGTTAGCGAGAGTCCACTGTATTCTGAAACTAACGAGCCTACCCAACTTCGTCTCACCACAAATGAATGCCAAAGATAAACTCAGAAGTCATTATTAACCCCAGATAGTTCAAATTTCAATTTAATAGAGAGATTAGATAGGTTCAAAAACAAACAACTAAGACGGATGTAACACCCGATAATTAACTATCCGGAATCGGTGTAATAATACGCAGAATTCGATCATTTTCTGCAAAATTGGCACATTTGATCAAAAGAAAATGACAATACCTGTCAAATTACAGTCTTAGTTAACATTAAACGCAGAAAAGCACCATCTAGTTTTATTTTGTTAACTTCTAAATAACGAAAATGGCCAAAAAATATCAATATTCAATGAAATTCACAACTATCGAAAATTTTTTAAACTCACTACGAATTTTTCATCATTATCTCGTTCAAAAACATTATAAAATTTTTGTACGTCATACATTTTATTAATTTTCCGACTTTTCTGGAAGATTTTTCTTTCCAAATTTTCTCTCATAAGAACCTTCTCCTGGCAATCATGATTTTAATTAGCAAAATCGGCCCAGCTGTTCTCATTTAAATACACCAGTTCGTTGATTTTTTTAAATTTTACTTTTCATACTTGACGAAATTATATTCGTTAAATAATTTGAACTTTTGTTACCCCTAAAGTTTGAGTAAAATTTGTTCCTTTTCTGTGGTCAATGAATATGCTTCACCTCACCACAAGAGTCCAACAAAAATCCCAACCTATTACACATGTTTTTATATTTGAATGAATTTTTACACTAACGCCTCTCTTATGAATAAAATTCAAAACCCATAAACATTTGAATATGTATTAATGAATGAATAACTATAAAAAAGTTGCAATTAGATAATTATAAAAAAATATGAAAGACCCACACACTTCTCAGTAAGCCCTGAAGCAGATTTCCCACTTTCAACAACAAAACACCCACATTTTTTATACAACGAAATGGGATATTGATTTTTATTTTTCAAGCAAAATAATAATTAAATACTTATATAAAAAATTCCAATAATTTTAATTCATAAAATAAACTTGAATCAAAACAAAACTCAAACTACTTAAATTCATACGCATCTTTAAAGTATGTTTTTTTTTTGTAATATCTGCTTATGTGTCTTCATTTTCCGCAAAAGTCTTTCAAGGCTGTCATGGTATTCATTTGTGCCAAAATAAAAATATTTGTCAAATTAATACCATATGTGTTCACAAAATCTTTACACAACTTCAAAGAATCATTAATATGGCATAACATGATATCGCCTTACATAAAATTTTATTACAAGATCTGGCAATGACAAATGACCAAACAAGCTTCCTTATAAAGTTGAAACTAAAGACTGAAAGACTTCTGATGGCTAGAGAATTGGTCTAATTAACTGTATCTTTCACATATTATTTAACAAATAAGGAGTAAAAGGTGTGTGCTAGCAGGCTGGCGAAACTGCATTTCAATTTAATGGTAAAGGAAGCAATTAAATATATTGTAATCAACATTTTTGATTGAATGTGATTGAATGAGATTGAGTAACTTTTTTTTTAATTGTAGTGTAGCGAAACTATTATTCATAAGAAATAAATTAGAAGTAAAGACGTCTTTTTTTTAATGAATTTATTATTAAAACAAAAAAACAAATAAATATAAATCAATTTTATTGCGTAATAATTTGAAGAGGCGGACATGTTCAACCTGAAAATCTATTTTACCACATCATGCCACTTAATTCCGGCATTTTCAAATTTTATTGCAACCTTGTAATAGTCTAATTTTGGCAAACAATATATCAAACTTTAAACAACCATCAATAAATTTTCAAAATTTCAACGTTTTTTCCCGCCAAAATTCGAAGACAAAAAAATCAAATTTTTCCCACACATAAATTTGCTCAAAACAACAAATTTGTTGTTGTTGTTGTTGTTTTTTTGAACTAGTTTGGTGCCACATTAATTTGCAGTCAACATGAGTGCAGCGCCAAACTACTGTATAAGCTCATTGCCCGCCATTAGCCAAAAGATACATTTGAACGTTTTATTTTTCCTTCGCTGCGCTACTGGCTGGCTGTCTACCGCTTGTCTTATCCACTTAGACTAAGGAAGACTAAGCTAAAATAAGACACGTTGAACACGTCAGAGTCAGAGGCACAACTTCATTCACAAAAGGACGGACGGCAGCGGCGGCGGCGGTGGATTGCATCAAGCAAAATTTATTATTTATTATTAACGACCAGATACTTGACTTGGCTTCAAATAAAAATGGAAATGAAAATGAAAATGAACATCCGGAGGTCTGTGCGATCAAAATCATAACACCCCACAATAACCGCACCGCCTGGTTGTCCATCCGTCAGTCGTCACAGACCCGTTTCAGATTGTCGGCCAGTATAGTCACTAGTCAGGCTATCCAGACTTCGTATACTTACAGTTGCATCAGCCATCAGCGCAGTGCCAGCGTGTTTATTGCAAGAGTGAAAGTTTTGCTTCCCCTGGATGTGCGCATAACGCTGAGCAAAACGCGATTAAGGTAATACCAGATTGGAATCAGCACATATCGGCATCGGCAGCAGCAAAATAAGGGCAATAGCCGCTCGCAAAGCGGTCCTTTCAAACGTGAAAAATTCAATTCACTACGCATTTCTTGTGAATGACAGCTAATTCATATCGAAAGTATTTTCTTTACACATACATAATACTCGTATCTACATATTTCGCTAATTATTATTTGAGTACAGCGATTAAGTAACGAATTGCGCGAAAACGCGTTTTACTTTCCGTCGAAATATTTCAGCGCACTTTCGATTTTTGCTCACCGCCATCCATCCAGCGTGTGTCCGTCGTCGTCGTCATTGGTCGTAACCGTACCATCAGGCAGGTACTTTGGTCACGCACTTGGTTCATTGTTTTGATCAATTCAAATTAATCAAGTGCGTAAAGCGTATATTACTTTATGGCATGAAAATATATTATAATTGGCGCCCAACCGCAGTCCAAACGGACAAAATTAATCATTTTACCGTCAGGGTTGCATATTCAAACTTTAATTTCAATAGTTTTTTCTTTTGTATGCATGACGCGGTCATTCAATTCAATCAATTGAATGCCTCATTTATTCTAAGGCGAGGCATAATTACTAGTTAGTCGTTAGAGTTATATAAAAATACCTCCTATGTCTGGGATGTGTCAATGGAATGGGATAGTGATGTGACAGTAGTATGGTGAATATTAAATCAGACGCTGCGCTGACATTGTGCGGGTGCCATAGATGATGATATGTAATTGACTTTGCGCGTACCGGAAACGTATACGGTTTGCCTTTGCAGAACGCACATACTCTTAAACGGAGAGACGACCTTCAGGGACCATAAACTGAACTCGACACAATGTACAGCGCGGCAGCGTACTGCGGCGACTATCGTTTTAAAATTCCCTCCGTCAATGCATGTAACATAGGTTCGTCTCCTAATTAGGCGAGCTACCAATAAATGGCGGCGGCGGCGTAGTTTAAAATAACCGACATTTGCATATAAATCGCACAGTGTATGCCGAAGTTGACGTTTTTCAAGGTTCACTCTCTTGTCAAAAGGGACTGTCTGTTATGCGGGAAGATCTAGACTGGCGCGACTCATGCGAGGTTTGATTTTTCCAGCAGCAGTGGATGTTGTCAATGTCATATTGAATTAACGATTGACATTGTCAGTTGCCAGAGATTATAAGAAGATTCAAGAAGAATGCAGTGTAGGATTAAAATTGCATTTCCATGTCTAATGTCAGTTGACGTCTATGACGTTTGACGTTTCAAAAGCATACGAGTATAGGTACTTGTATATCGACTTAGTTTTTGCAATCTCTTTGGATTTTCGTATGCTCCCTGCTGGAGCACATTACGTAATGATCTTAAAATGAACCATTATTTTTTCGATAGCAAATTGAAACTACATATGTATATTGTATCATTAGCGCCGCCTCACACCACTTAATCATTTCAAAGTGAATTAAATGAAGAAACAAATAAAACACAAGTTAAAAACCATTCAAAAATGACCTCGATTTAGTTCTCAATTTTGAAAGGATTGAAAGGTTTTGAAGAAACAAACAACAACAACAAAAAAATGTGTTGCGTGTTGAAAGTTATTTACTAATTTAAAGAAAAAAATGATATACAAAAAATTGCAACGTATAAACTCGCATCAGGTACTCGTTTATACATTAAGTGGACATCGCGCAAGTAAAACGAGTTCGATTGCGCAATGAATAACGAATGAGCGAAATACCGATCGCAATAAGATCACTCTCGATGACAATTAACTTTAAATCGCTCTTTTTTTTACCGAGCATTTTACAATGAATGGATTATCTTTGAGATTGTTTTTAGTTTTTTATTTTGTATGTTTGTGTTTAACATCTGCGCGATGTTTAGAGTTTCCGTGGGATTTTTTTTTTAGTTGTGTTTTGTTGGATGTTGAGATATACTTAAAGATATTTATTAAGTTGTTGATTTTTGTTTTGTTTTTGTAATTCAATGGTGATAAAAAACAATGAATATAGTGTCCTTAATGTGGCCATTAGTTTATATTTATTGTTAACACATTGGCGGGTTATAAATTACGAATTAACCCCTTTGATCTTGTTTTAGAGTCTTTAATTATGTGAGAGTACATTTTATTGTATTTTATTTTCAATTGAAGTTTTCATTGAAAATTATTGACAGTTGAATTGATTAAAAACAAAAATACTACGGTGAATGGACCCAAAACAAGATGGCCACCGATCCTGATTTTCACAAGAATATTTTTTTGTTACATCTTTAAAAGTCACTGTGGGCAGAGATATTCATTGGTCCATATTCCTTGAAGCTGGCGATAACGTAACAGTCAATATGGAACGCTAAAGAGGCGTGATTAGGCGTGATTAGGCGTTTTTCTTTTTTTAACTCAGTAAAGTGCTCCGAACAGAGTCTGAGCATATCAAGTATGCTCAGAACATCCTCTAAATAAGCTCTGAACGAAATTCCACTCAGTTTGCTCAGTTATTTTATTCAGATCTCTGGACAAACTCAAAACATGTTCAGAACGAAAAAAGAAACACAATTTTTTGTTTGACAGTTCAGGCTCTGCTTTGAACTACAAAAGAAAAACGCCTATTAACGGCTTTGTCATGCCTGAATTGGAGGATGTTGATGTGGACAACAAGATGGCGCTACATGCCATACAGCCAACGAACCAATTAATTTATAGAAGGAAACTTTTGGTGAGCCCATTATCTTGCGTCGCGTCGTCGTTGACCTGTTGCGTTGCCTCCAAGATTGTGCGATTTAACACCGGTGCACTATTTTCTATTAGGTTATGTGAAGTTGTTTATCTACGCAGATAAGCCCGAGACCATTGAAGTCTTCGAAGAGAATATTCGGAGCGTTATTCCTGACAAATGCCCCCCAAATGCTGTAAAAAATGGTCGTAAATTGGTCCTCTCGGCTGGAATTTATTTGAGCTAACCACGACACGTCCACTTTCCCAAAATTATTTCTAAAACATAATGGCAAAGCCTTACCTTTATAATAAATCTAATTTCTTGGCAATAACTTTAAATAATATGCGTGTCATTTCTTTTTGAAAAGCACACATCTAAAAAAAACACCATTTCTATATTTAATTTTTGAACTACTCAACTGCCACCTACATTTCACAGTCCAAACTCTATCTTCACTTTAAATATTTTTTCTGATAACTGACATACATACGAAAACTACTAATTCGATGTTGTTGTTTGTAGTGTATTAAGTAACCAAAAAAACATGGCAACTATAACAATTTAAGAAAATGGTTAAAATTTCAACTGATCTCAAATATCGATTCAAGTTGTAAAAGACAGAAAAGGGCTTAAATTCAACTGCCGAAAATTCCAAAAATTTATCACGAAGAAATTAAAACGACACCAATTGGACGTAAAAGCAGAGTTGATCAAAATGGGTGCGACGCAAATAAGTTTCCAAATCATTATCTTAAGGCCTCGCAACATCGCAACCTTATTCCTTTGGACTTAAGGCATTTAGAGCCTCCTTCCAAACCATGTTGGGACTAAGTCCACTTTGAACTTATATCCATTTTATCGGTGTTCATTTGAATCACTTAAAAATGATTTTAAAAAATTCTAGGAACTATGAATGACACACATATTATTCATAATAAAACTAAATCGAAAGCTTGCGTCATATTTTTAAAAAACAAATCGTGATTGTAATTTTAAATAAACCTTATAAGTAAAATAGATAATAAAAAAAAAATAATAATATTTTCTGCTCTTATTGTCTCGGGGGGTAATGTGTACTGTGTAGATATTTTTGACTCACCTTCATTATAATTTGAATTTAAAACGATCACATCGATCGTCCATTGAAGTAATGTAACAATATTTTTTTTAAATTTTTTATTACACTCTCACCGATTTTGAAAGCACGACTTACACATAAACTCAACACGTATTGGATTGAAAATTGTATATAATTAATATTCAAAGATTATCACGTTCTGACTCTGAAAACAATAATTTTGATTGTAGGAATTAATTTTTTTTTTTTTAATGGAAATCAACAATAAATTTTTGTTTCGTCTTTGATTGCGGGAGTGCTTTTGCTTTCATTCAAATTAAAAAACAATTTTTTTTTGTATGATAATTGTTAGTAAACTTTAACGTAGATGGAAATGGAATGGATTCTATTCTTAGCTAATGACTTCTTGTCCATCTATGGTCAAGATGAATATTCAACTTCTTCCTCAACTTGGTTTATTTTCTTGCCATTTAAAATTACGAGAATCTTACACAAATGGAATTCTTTTATTTATGGACTTATTATGCAATTTATTAACAATATCTTATGACTGTTTAATGTTTTGCATTAATTTGTTAGAAGTTGCAATTAAAAACATTGTGATTATTTTCATTAATTGCATAGATAAATATTCTTTGGTAAGACTCAAGGTAGGGAATATTTTTTTTGGAAAGTTGGTTTATTGGAATAAATATAAGAATCGATTACAAATATTTCACAAATTTATTGATTCTTCTTAAGTATAATTTAATTCGATATGATTATGAATTTTTGCCATTTTGTAAATTCTAGTTTCATAATTCCATGAAGACTTAGACTCGTAAATAGTTCCACGAAACCATGTAACCAACATAATTTCAATAAAACATGGGAACTTTAGATGAATTAAGTACTCAGTACTTGGAGTAATGCATCAAAAAGAGTGCATTGTCTTTAAGTCAAAGCTTCAACTTAACCTTCAAATTTATTCGCGATGTTAATCAAAGTCCATTAGTTAGAGTCATGTTAAAAAGTCAAGCCTAGAAGTAAAATTATTCATATTCAAACCGTAGTTGAATTAAAAAAAAAAACCGACAACATTTTACAAATGAAAGTGAATTAGACAATTTAATGAACCCTGAGTTAACTATACTCGTATATATGCAAATTTAGATAGACTTTACAAATTATAGTACATATTGTAGATTTCTGTATAAAAACAATATCGTGGGAATTTTTAAAGCACATGGTCAATTGTTTTTACTTTCATGATTTTTGTTTTGACTTAATTTACATTCGTATGGGAAAAAAAATTCTATGCAATAATAAAAAATAGCAAAAATGAGGGTATGGGGAATTCAGTGGAATTGAAAATTAGATGATAAGACATGTTTACATTTAGTTTTAATGATTTATAAATACTTGGTTTTATACGAAAGAGCAACATAAACAAATGCGTATCAGGTTTTTGAATCAACGTGTGTTTTACGAGTTAAACCTTGAACAAAAAAAAACAACATTTTTAGCCTGAGAATAAGTGAGTAATTTACGCCATCACTTTAAATATTTTTGTCATACATGAAAATACAATTTACTCAACCAAAATCGTAGCGTTAGAGTCGATTAGCAGAAACCTGTCACAGTTCTAGATTAATTCTCTTTTATAATTTTAAAATCATACATGAATAAGTTTAAAAGAACTGGCCTTAGATTACTGCCCTGAGGTACCCCGATTTGTCATTGAAAGATGGTCCATGTTTAGCGTTGTTAGACCTTTTTTGGAGATCAGGTCGATCAGTTTATCAGATCAGACCAAGTTCTTATTGGTTTCATAAAAAAACCACTGATCGGTTACAATCTTTCATGTAAAGAAATTAAATTGGTACTAAGTATCTGAATTTTTACAATTGAATTTGTGTTTCGAATTGTTATCGATGACAATTTTCTTCAACTAATTTGATAATCTGTAATTTTGTGTTCTTTGACTCTGGGGCCTTTATTAATTTATACGGATTATCCCACGATAAATAGGCAACGACTTGGCCAAATTTATAAATTTGAAGAAACTAGGTTGATTATGGACATGTGAAACTCTTGTGGTACCAACCCATTGCTCTAAAACATTTTAGAGTTTTTTGACAAGTGCTATTTATCTTCACCAACGTCAGCGGTAGATGGAGCCACAATTTTGCACAAAATGTCATCGAAAATTTGTTCCACACTTTCCACATTTTCTAAGTCAAACATTATTGGGTCACCCTTTAAAATTTTTCAAATTTTTTTTCAAATGTCCTTAAAGAACTTTGGAAGACTTTTAATTTTTTGTATTTTCTTCATGTTAATTTTAGGTGTGCAGTATAGCTATCTGCGATGCATCATGGGGCACACCCGGTACAGGACAATATCACATACAAACGGATGAAGGACCAGAAAGATTTTTTCGATTTCAAACTGACAATGGGCAATATCGAAAAGAAAAGCGACTTCAAGATGGAACAGTCATCGGTATAACCTTTTTTTTCATAATTAATTTAATTTTTATTCTTTAATTTATATCTTTTAAAGGAACTGATGCTTGGATAGACGCTGCTGGTTATCTTCGTCAGAAAGACTACATTGCAGATAGTAAAGGCTATCGAATACTTAAATCTAAAACGATTTATGTCGGACAAGGTCGTCCCATTGAGGTATTTAAATTTTAAGTTTTATTTTTCTTCATTTACTTATACATTTTTTGTGATATTCTATAGGAGGCAATTCGATCAATTAAGGGTGTTCCTGCACAATCTGGAATTCTCGTTGATCCCGGTCTAAATTATGCATCTCCACCTCGAACTACACCAAAGCCTGCGTATGTGTATCCTCCAACAACATCAACGACCACTACGACAACAACCACAACCCCAGCTCCTCCACCCACTCAGGGCTACTTGACACCGTCGGAAGCTGCCCTCATACCACCATCTCCATACTTGGGTTACGACCATTATCCCCAGCCGGAAGTGTTCATTCGACCAAATTCTCAACCCGTTGTCGAGAATAATATTGTACCTGAAACCTACTACCTTCTGGGAAGCAGCAGTACCGAGAGGGTCCCACTGCCCTCTGACACTTTCCTGCCTCCATACGAAAACAGTCGACGAGTCAGACCCATTGGAGGGCAGGCCTCTTCGACGAACTCTCCCAGATCGGAGAACGAAGCAGTCGAATACTCCCACTCATCCACGGAGAACTACCCATCTGGGTACTCCTATTCGAGTCCCAGACCCTTCTCGCCATCAAGTACGCAGTCCCCCGAGCAACCATCGAGCAGCTCACAGTCTCCAGTGTCATCGAATGACTATGATGACCCCTACGCTTTCAACTCCTACTCTTCGTCCACCACAGAGCGACCATCCACAGACTACTCAACGCCTTATGCAGACCTACTGCCACCGACAAAGCGAAGGAGGCCAGCATACGGCACAAGGATCCAGCCCCAGGTCTACAACAACAACCTTGGCAGTGGCTATGACGATCAGTATTCCCAGTATGACGGAGTTTCCGTCACCAAAAATGGTTTCAGGTACTACCTGCCCCGACAGTATCACGAAGAGGAGCAAGTAGCTCCCCAGAAACGAGCCGGAAGCTTTGGCTACATCGATCCTTTCGGCATCAGGCGCGTCATCTACTACAACGCCTCGCCCGAAAACGGCTTCGTTCATCGAAAGAACAATCGTTATGTGGGCTTCCAGGCCACACCCTACGACCCACGACCCCTGTAATTTAACATAACCTAACATTATTAATTAATAATTAATTAATCTATACAAAAAAAAAAAACAACCATACATTTACTTCACTATTATTTATTATGATTCATTGAATGGACTGAAGCCAAAGATGGCGGCATCCTTTAAGCATCCTGCCAAGCCAATTATGTGGATCAGAGAAAAGAAAGAAAAAAAATAATTTACTTATGAACTGTTGATATTATTTTAATTTTAAGGGCTCAGCTTCATTAAAAAATAAAATACATAAAATTATAAACCTTCGCCTAACAATGTCTGTGTTACTATAGAAAATGAAAATATATATTTTATTTTTTATTTATATAAGCTACATACATATTCTAACTTATTTTCAAATATATTTTATTTGGTTTAAGTTCATGATCACTATCACGATCATATCGGCCGATTAAAAATAAATAAAAATTAAAAAAAGAAAATGTAAAACTGCCGAATAATATAATTTAAAATGCAAGAAAATGACATCATTTTTTGTTTATTTGTTTATTTAGAAATAGATAGCATTATTTTTTAGCACTTACACTATTAATTGATATTAATCTTGCCATATTAACAGATCAATAGTTGTTAAGTCATTAAAAAAAAAAAAAACAATTATTTAAGAAAAAAATAAGTTGTCGATGAAAATGAAAGAAAGAAAAAAAACTAAGAACATACATCTCCTATTTAACAATCATGTACTAAAATTTAACTAAAATATTTTTACTAAACTGACAATTAAAAAACAAATAACATCACCTTTTAAAAAAAAAAAAAATTAATTTCTTCGCCAATAGACGTCCATTGGCGGATTTTGTACCAGTTTAATGGACATCCGTTGCGAAGAAATTGAATTATGTATGATTATAAATTAAAGTTCAATTTAGATGTAAATAAAACATTAAACGAAACAAGGTATTTTGAGTTTTAATTCTCCTTCGAAAAGCTTAGACAAGATCAAAAAAAATTACAGGGTGTCTCAAAATAGTCGTAAGATTTATATTGGATCATCAAACTACGATTTGACAGCTGCCAAGTTAAAGCAGATTTTTGTGAATTTGAAAAAAACGACATACTATTTTCTAACTTTTCGTTGGAAGTAATTGTGATCAATCCGATTTGTCGTATTGAAATTTTTGACAATTCTGGACTTTTCATAATGTCTCTAGAATCTAAATCTTTCATTTTTAGAGAGATGTCTGTAAACGGGGAAAGATATTGGCTTCAAAAAAAAAATAAATTAAGTTCAACTGGTAACAACTTTAAAAGAAGGAATTTTGAAAAAATCAACTTGAACAGTTTTGTGTAGCAATTTGGAAAAAAAAGAGGCTGGGAGCGACTCACACTGAAAACTGCTGATTTTACTTTAAAAAATTGACTTTTATTGAAGTTTTTGTGTCACAATAAAATGCCATCAAGTGACCCCTTGCTGTCTTCAAGCATAACATAATTTTGTCAATTCTTGTGAACTTTTAAATTTTTCGTCTACATTTTATCAGTAAGGTATTGTTGACAAATGCATTAAAAGGAAAATAAAATACATTTGAAGTCAACATAATTGCTTTTTATGAAGATATGAACATATTTGAATCAAAAAACAGTTTTTGACAGTTTTCGTTATATTTCAGTTTTAGTATTTTATTTTTTGTAAAAAACTGTCTACTCAATATTTGTTAAGAATTTAGCATACTGTGATTGTTTTACATATTTTGTATAAACTTAAATAAATTTTAAGTCAATATCGTTGACAACTCTACAGACATTGAAGTCAAAAAACATTTTTTACAAATTTTTGGTAGTATTTGTTTACTTTTTATGTTTTGCAAAAACTGATTTTTTTTTTCAAAATTTCATATTTCATTTCATATAGAAAAAAATTATTTCGAAGATTATACAATTTTTCCTACATTGTATATTTCAGTGTCAACATTTTTTTTTTAGTTTTTCAGTTAAAAAAAAATAACCGTAAGTTGAACTTTTTCCAAATTTATATATAATGTATACATCGTATTGCACACACTAAAATTTATTTGAAGTCAATACATCATCCGTTCCTAAGATATTTGCGATCTACCAAAATTTTCACTATTTTTTTAAACTGCTATAGTGAAAAAATTGCTCGACAAATTTTTATGATAAACCTTTCAGCTTCTTTTGAAGTTATAACCTGTCGAACAAATTTAGTTGGAGTCGATATCTCTTCTCATTCGTGGACGAAAAAGGGTATCTCGTACACACACACACAGACATCTCTCTACAAATGATGGATATAGATTCTTGAAACCTTAAAACGTCCAAATTTTTCAAAAATTTCAATTTGACAAATCCGAAAATTAAATTGACAGTTTTTCAACAAAAATAAAAAAACTGGAAAAACATTCTACAAAAACTGATAAAACTTTTTTTCTTGAAATGAACAACGATATGATTTTGACTAATATAGAATTGACATTACCTTAAAAAAAAAAATAATAAATTACAGAAAAATTACTAAAAATTGTTAAGAAATTACTTCAAAGAATTCAATGAGGTTTTTAAAGGCATTAAAATGGGAAGTTATCAATGTGGACATAGCATGTAGCATGACAACAACTTTATATTTGAGAATTAAACACATTTACGACAAATAAAAGTTCTAATCTTCTGTTCAATTAAAAGTTTTGTGATAATTAGGGTAACTCTTTAAAATCGCTCCCAAATTAAAGATGCTTTCATTACTTCAATTTTCTAGAAATGAAAAAATCAGCTCATGTGTCATGTGTTGTACCTCAAGTTCTAAAACTTGATTATAAATAAAATTTTCAAAAATATTAGTTCAAATAAGATTTGTTTATTGGAGTATAATTTTAGGTGTGCTTGAATCCAATTCTATTAAGTAGGCACAATTAGGGGGAACTAACTTCAATGTAGGTAAGTCTAGTGAAAAGCTTAAAGTTTTAGTAGGAGGCGTATCAAAATACGACTTTAAATTTGTATAGCCTTATAATTTTGATGCCAAAGTAATGTTATTGATGACCAAAATTTACTTTCTCTCTCTTTTTGATATCCAGGAGTAAATTCAGGCAATTATGAAACACTACAGCAACAAATAACTGATCCAATTAAGTTACTGAGAGTTGGCTCCAAAAGATACCTACATTCCTTTGTACCAATATTTTAAGAAAATTAAATCGGAATACATTTTTGAATACAAAAAGTTGGAAATGCGTGTCATCCCTCTACCTACAAAAACTCGTTAAAAAGTAAGTTTTTTCCCACATAAAGAAATTTAAGGTCAATAATGTGAATTTTTCATATACATACGTATGTTTTTCGGGCCATAACATTCCGAAACGTAAGCACAAATTTTCACATGTCGTTTTTTATATTCGATAGATAATAATAATTATTAAAAAAAACACTATTCATCGCAATCTTAGAGTGAGGAACAATTTATTTGTATTTTTAATTAATTTTCAAAGTTTCTCTTTTCCATACAAAATTCAAACAAAAATGTTTTTTTTTTTTTCACTTATTTTGACAGTGCATTCGTTTTAGTGATACCAGATTTACTTTTTTTTGCGGTGAATTTCAATCGAAATTGTTCTCTCTTTTTAACTGATTAAGGAAATTTCATATAAATTTAAGGGAAATTTTGGGAAATTTCCTATTTTCTCATTTGAACACTTAAAACAATAATATCATTATAAAATCCTATTGACAATATCAAGTAAAAAGATTTTAACATTTTGCAAGATTCTTGAAAACTGAATTTTGAAATCAACTGGTGATTTTGAAGATTCTGAAAATAATCAAAAAAATAATCGCGCTATCAGTTGATTTCTCAATACAACTGCCCCGTAGTTCTGGATTGAATGGACGTTAAACCCACCTAAATGAGTCAAAAGACCTTAGTTCGACTTGGACATAACAAAGCGGTCTACACAAAGATATTATCCACAAATAAAAAATTGCCGTAGGCGTATACAGTGAGGTAAAAAAATGTCCAAGCTAAAAGTGGGGTTAAAACCGAAAAAGTAAATAATTGTTTTAAGGATTTAGGGGGTTTTCTCGCTCTAATATTTTAATCCTGTTCTACTGAGAACCATACCTAACTGTTTTGGAAACTCCCCATTTTTCTCCTCTACATCTTGTTAAAAGTGACAAATTTATCCAAAACCTTAATTTACTAATTAAATTAACTAAATAATAAGCTCAAGTCAAGATATGACGAAAATAAAGGTATGTTTTAAAAATTATTTCAATTTTCCTGACCTCATGCCTTTCAAATTTGTTTCGTATTTTAAAATAGAAGTTTATCACCAATTGGACTAAATTTGATTTTAAGGGAACATATTGACTTTAGATTAGAAGGAATTTGTCAAGTGGGAACATTATATAAGAAATGGAAAATCCATAAAATTAACAAATTTATTTTACAACTTTATTCGTAAATAACTTTTTAAGAATTAAATTTTCCTAAAACTTATATGAGTATTGTTCATATTGTTAAAGCAAAATATTTAAATTTTACACATTCCTTTTTCTTAAACTATATTAAACAATTTACAGAGTTATGGTATAAATCTACCATTGTACTGATAATCATTTATAATATTTAAAATAAAGAAAATCACAATGCAATCAAATGTTTTGAAAAAAAACTACTTAAAAACATTCATTCATAATATTCATAGATGATTTTTTTGGCGAAGTCTAATAATTTTATAAAATAATAGTAAATTTTGATTGAATTTAAGCTGAAAGTTCTCAAAAATACGTTGCCTAAGTAGTGATAAATCATTTTGCCTAAAAAATGGGTCTACTACTTTCTAATTTAGTGAGGTCAAATTCTTCGTGTACAAAAATTTTAAGTTCAAACTTCCACTTTTCCCGAGGAACATACCATGTCCATTGAAAAAATGTGAAATTAATTTAATAAGTTTATTTCTTACAAAAAAATAAAACAAAGTAGTCTCGTGCCAGCGACTCGCAGTGTACAATTATATAAAATTCAACTTTCTATAGTTGTGATTTATTTCGAGCGTTGTTTTGTGTAGAAAAGAAAAAAAAAAACGTAATTTATCAAGTACGCATGGAGCACATACTTTTTGTTTGCCAACACAGATACTCAGATGAATATTTTCCATCCGACTTCATCCGAGTGATAAGGTATTCAAATAGTTGATATCTTTTTTCTTCTTAAATTTTAATTCTATACGTTTCTTATTACCTTCCTAAACGTGCCACGAGATGAGTGTCTCCGAAGTAATCATATTCTTTTGTGTATTTATTTCAATCTTCCACAATGGATATTCTGCCAAAATCTTGGGATTGATGGGATGTTCCTCACACAGCCATCACTTGTGGTAAACTATTTGAAAATTGAAGCTATTTTTGAAGTAATTCGTTTTATTTTTTTTCGTCATTAGGAATGAAGTGATTGTGAATGCACTTGCCCAAAGAGGACACAATCTGACAGTAGCATCGGTTGACGAAAATAAATCCCCACATCAAAATGTGACTTATATTCATCTGGAGGAAGCCTACAATACTGTGGCCGAATATTACAAAGATTCAGATGCAAATTTCGACACTTATGGACCTTTTGCCAATTTGCGATTGTTGAATAATTTCAAAAAGCTCGAATGCAAAGGAATTTTCGAATCGAAAGGTTTTCGAGAAGTTTCGAATCTGGCAGACGAAAAGTTCGATTTAATTTTGTTCGATATATCAACTGGACCGTGTGTGTTCAGGATGATGCAGAAGTATCCGGGAATTCCTGTGGTGGGTGTGAGTGCATTCAAAATGGATCCGTATTATCTTGAGATTGTCGGTGGACACAGCTATCCGGGATATGTGTCATATTTCTTGGACCATCGAGATGTGCCGATGAACTTATGGAGTCGTCTTAGTAATTCGGCAACTTATGCATTTGCTTATTTGTAAGGATTTACAATGACATTTGCTTTCAATTTCAATGCCAATTTAAGTTCAACACTCTTGACAGATGCTCAGCAAAAATGACAGATTAAATTGGCAGGGAATTGATAAGTAAACGAACAGATCTGAATTTACTTTGACAGTAACACTTAAAACTCTCCTTGCAGTTACAGGAAATATGTGACAGAAGCAGCTGTTGAAAGCCTAGCTAACCAATATGTCCCCGATGTTCGAAAACCATCATTGGAAAGTCTCTTCAAGAGGGTTAAAATGGCTCTTATAAATACCCATCCAGCAATTGACTCTGTCCAATCACTGCCACCAAATGTTATCGAAGTTGGAGGTCTTCACATCAAAGAACCCCAAAAGCTTCCAGAAGATATCAATGTATTTATAGATTCTTCTAGCAGTGGTGCAATCCTGATATCACTTGGTTCAAACACTTTGGTGGAAACTATTGGCCCGAAGCGAATTGAGGCTATTCTCTTTGTGATTCGAAGTCTTCCTCAATACAACTTTTTGTGGAAAATCGAAAGGGATGACATTTTCAAAGATACTCCGAAGAATCTCTTGACACGCAAGTGGCTGCCTCAGAATGATATTTTAGGTAAAATTTATTTCGTTTCGAAAAGGTTAGAAACGGTATGGGTCTTTTTTTTTTGCAGCTAATCCAAAAGTTCAATCGTTTTTCACACATGCTGGAGGCTTGAGTATGCAGGAAGCCACTTGGCATGGAGTTCCTGTGATTGCTATGCCTCTGTTTCTTGATCAATTTACGGTAATTTTAATTAAAAGTTTCTTATTTTGTTTCATGTTTTCAAAAATTAAAATCATCTTTCCAGAATGCCCACAATGCCCAACTCAAGGGCTGTGGAATCGAAGTGAACTTTGAAAATCTCAACAACGAATCTCTTCTTCAAGCTTTCACGAAAGTTCTCACTGATCCAAGTTATAAAATCCAGATGCAGAAGTTGAAAATTAAATTCCAAGACCGTCAAAATAAACCCTTGGATACGGCAATCTGGTGGATAGAATATTTCCTAAGACATCCAAATGCTGAGCACTTAAGTCCGTCTTCGAGAGATATTTCGTTTTTCGCAGCTAATTCTTTTGATGTTTTTGTTATATTTTTAATTATTTGCATAATTTTGAGCATTGTTTTTGTAATTCTGACTCGTGTTGTTTTGAAAAGTTTGAAAAAAATAATTTCTAGGTTGAAGGAAAGAAATTTTGAGGGTAATACCTTGACAAAGAAAAGAGTTTGATGATGATAAGACATTGTGTGTTTTCAGAATAAGATAAAATTAAGACATAATTTTTGTATTTTTTTACAGATAATTTTTGAAATTTTTGTGTTTGAATAAATTACACGAGCGGGTCGCACGCCTTTGCTCAAGTAAATTGTTTTTTTTTTTAATAATGAAATTGATTTAGATTAAAGGTATTTTTTGAAAAAATTAAAGAAATTTTTTGGAAAAATCTGTTTCAAAAAAACGAACTTTTTAACCTTTTTTAAAACTTGTCAAAAATTTCAAAACTACGAAAAACAACCGAAAATGTCAAATAAATATATTCAAATAGTTTTCACCAAAATTTTATCGTTTTCTTATCAAAATCTTAAATTTTTTTATGAATCCATAGCTTGCCATAAGTAAGGTACAAATCTGGAAGAATTCAAAAAATTTTGGGACAAAATTAGTGGGAATATTTTATCTTATCTTTGCCCCAAAATCTTCTTCATTTAAATGGATTAGTGATTATAATTTATTATATTCAACTACTTGAAGATAACATTGTCGTTCTAATATATTATTTAAAACTATATCGGTATGGATAGACCAAAGTTAGTACTTAATTAAAGTTCCAACTATCAGCAATGAAAAACCTTGCTCTAGTGTTTGGTTTGGCAGCTTTAATAAGCCACGGAAGCACTGCAAATATCTTGGGACTATTTGGATGTGCTTCTCATAGTCATCACTTATGGTAAGATAAAGTCCTGATATTTTGTCAAAAGCACCCAAAACCGTCATTTTAGGAACGAAGTCTTAGTCGGAGCACTCTCGGAGCGTGGACACACTCTGACAATAGTGTCAGTTGATGAGAACAAATCCCCGAAACCGAATGTGACACATTTGCATATGGAAAAGACCTACGATGTGATTCTACAAAATATCGGCATTTCAAGTGATGGAGTCCAAGAAGCAGTTCTTCCCAAACCCTCAGGAACTTTTTCAAATATTCGATTTTTATATTTGTTGAAAATGTACGAATGCAAGGGAATTTTAGAATCGAACAGGTTTCAAGATGTTTTGAAATTGAATGAGAAATTTGATTTAATTCTCTACGACACCGAAACGGGACCTTGTATGTTGAGGTTAATTGAACGGTATCCAAATGTTCCAGTTGTGGGAGTGACAGCTTTCAAAATAGACCCAAGACTAGTTGAGATGTTGGGTGGTCATAGTTATCCGGGTTACATTTCACACATCTTGACGAAACACGAAATGCCAATGGGCTTCTGGAAAAGGCTTGACAATTCTGTCACTTATGCACTTACTTATCTGTAAGGGATTCGATATTCTATTAATTTTGTCTAACTTTGTAATTTGTCTACAGTTACAGGAAGTTTGTTTCTGAGAGGTATATCGAAAACTTGACAAGAACACACATTCCTGGACCTAGATCACCCTTGTCCAATTTATATGAGCGCATAAAGATCTTTTTGGTAAACACCCATCCGTCAATGGACTATGCTCAGTCGTTACCGCCAAATATTATAGAAGTCGGGGGGCTTCATATCAAACAGTCCAAACCACTTCCAAATAAAATAGAAGTCTTCCTTAAATCGTCTAAGAAAGGAGCAGTTCTCATTTCACTAGGTTCCAACATCAAAGCCGAGGTTTTAGGGAAACAGAGAATTGAAGCTCTAGTAAATGCTATCAAAAGATTTCCGGAATATAACTTTCTATGGAAAGTCGAAGATGCAGGAATTCTTAGAGAGTTCCCGAAGAATTTGATGATTCAAAAATGGCTGCCTCAAAATGATATTTTAGGTGCGGGAATAGAATTTCAAGAACTCTGATTTTTCAATATAGAATTGTATTTTTTTAAAGCTCATCCCAAATTGAAGGTGTTTTTCACTCATGCTGGAGGATTGAGTATGCAAGAAGCAGCTTACCATGGAAAACCTCTTGTGGCAATGCCTTTCTTCGTTGATCAAATGAATGTAATTAAGATTTAATTTAAAACTAATTTATCAGTACAATTCTTCTGTTTCTTTCTTTCAGAATGCATATTTAGCTGAACAAAAAGGTTATGGAAAAGTTGTGACATTCGAAGACCTCAACAAAGAAAGCGTTTATTCAGCATTTGAAGAAATCTTTAAGAATTCCAGTTACTCGAAGAATGTGCTCGAATTGCAAAAGAAATTTCTCGATCGAAAGAGTAAACCACTCGAAAGGGCTCTTTGGTGGATTGAATATATTCTAAGAAATCCTAAAGCTGATCATTTGAGTCCGTTCTCAAGGAATATAACATATTTCATAGCAAATTCTCTAGATATTATTTTAGTTTGTTATTGTTCAATTAATTTAATATTATTAATAGGAATTTTTATTCTGTTTAAATTATTTAAGAAAATATTAAATAAGTTTGATAGGAATTTACAAACTAAGAATTTTAACAAAAATAAAGTTAAGAATAACTGAGAACATGTGCATTTTTTGATTAATAAAAATAAATAAGATTTACATATTTACTCCTTACTTATTTCTCGGGAAATCACATCGATCAAGACTTTAAGACTCAAGACTCAAGTTGCTTTTAATAATATCAGAAAGAATTAAAGGAACCAATGACTGAGGCCCAGAAAGTGACATTTTACATTTCATGCAGTTTTATGCATTTGTAGAAGAAAATGTCCTGAAAGTCATTTGGAAAGAAGAACCTTTAAACTTTGAATTGAATTGGAAAATATAAGACATTTTTATTCTTAATTCAAATATTTTCAGAATTCAGTTTTATTTTTATTTCCTACTGATTCTAAAGACCAAACGTGCTTTTAGATAAGATAATATTTGTTTACTTTTCTTAAATAAAAGAATTTGTATTCTTTTATGATTATAAAAAAAAACATAAACAATACTAAAGCTTAAAACAGAATTCGGTAGTTCTTAGAATGTATGTAGGTATGTATGTTCTATTAGAGTGATTCTTAAAAAAAACAATACAAGCTTAAAATTATATGAAAAATCTTATTTTTGTTTTTTTAGCTGTGTTTTATTTACTGCTGGGTAGCTATAGCTAGCTCAGCAAAACTTCCCTCTGCAAACAACAACAATTTGATTGCTGGTAAAAAAGAAACCAGCAAAAATAATGACAGCTGTCGATATAAAGTGTAAAGTGAGTTTGATCGTTTTATTGACTTGAATGCTGCACTAGCTAAGCAGCTGTGAATAAAACACAACTTATGTAATTTTTAAGTAAATTTAGGAATAATAATTTTTTATATACATTTCGTTAGTGTGGAATTATTAAAAATGTACATATTTTTGCGATGCTAATGTAGTCTTTCATCTGGAAATTTGTTAACACTCTAAGTCAAAAACTTAGAACCATAACATAAAAATTATTTCTCGTTTCATAAGCTTTTCCAAACTTCTTCATTTTTTGGGGATTAAATCACGACAAAGTGAGGATAAAAAAAAAACATTTCAAATTTATATTTATGATATTTCAAATTATGTACATTATGTGCACTTTTTGTATATTTTCTTAAAAGTTCTCAGGTGTTTGTCAAGTAGCATTTTGTTTAAATTAAATTGAATAACTTGTTTTTTTTTTATCGTCAAATATTAATTACATTTTTTTTCAAATCTTGCTTCAATTATGGTATTTATTTATTGTCATTCAATACAAATTAAATTATGAAAATTAAATGAAACTGTATTTTTATTATGTCTGTGTAAAATTTTGATGGTGGGTGTAAGTTTTGATGAATACCTAATAAAATCAACAATCAAAATTCCAATTAATTCACTTTATTAACATTTTACTTTATTTTCATTCTAGATTCTGGAATGGTAAATATTATTTTTTTAGAACGACACCTTTTCGTATTTGATAACCTTGAAATTATATCAGTATAGATTTAGCATTATTTAGAAATCATTGCACTCTCTCTCTGTTTGTTGTATCAATTTCATTGAAAAGAATGCAAAAAAATAAGTAAATAATAATCGGCATTTTCTCATTTTGTTTATATTCTGTTGCTCTTCTCTTAAGCAAGTAATAAGTGTATTGAGTAGATTCTCTTTAACTTAACAATATTGTATAGGAAAAAAGAGCTTCCACTTTTGTAAATAAAAAGACAAACTTAGGCTTAAAATAAATACAATTTTTAGTAGTTGATATGAACTAAGGTTTTAAAAATTGTAAAAATTGTAAAATTTCAAAACATAATTTTTCAATAATTTTCAAAACTAAATTGTAAACAATAATGTTGAGTTTAAAAATTTAAGAACTTTTTAAGTTTGTAAAACAATTTAAAGCTATAATAAAAAATTTGTTCTATGAACTAATCCTTAATCGAGTTACACAAATGAGGTGTGCTTACAAAATTTAAAATGTCAATGTGAAAAAAAATTATTTTAATAAATAAAAACTAAATTGATTTAACATAAAAACAACAAGAAAATTGAAAATTTTGAAATTTTAAAAATTTCAAACACGTTGAAAAAATAATAATTAAATGTCTGTTTTCTCTCCAAAAAATGTGCCCATATGTTTTATGTTTTCTCCTCGATGCTTACAGGTTTGGAAACTTAAGCAATTTTTCCTTTTAAGATTTTGGGAAACTCTAAAGCCCCTTTTAGACGATCAGTTTTCAGTTCAGTTATCACTTCAGTTAAAAAGAAACTCAGTTCATCAGTTTAACTGAAACCTTAACTGATAGCTCAACTGGAACTGAAACTGATCGTCTAAAAGGTCTTAAAACTGATTCGAAAAAAAAATCTTTAAATAATGAAATATTAAAAAAAAAACTGTTTATTGAGAATAACTTGAGTTTTTTAGGATCTACGAAAATTTTTAAGTATCGTTAAAAATAATCTACGCAGTGTAAGCTACAATCTCGACTTAATCAATTCATAGTTCATTTTTCACCGTACCACAAAGCATTTAACGACTTTGTTAATACTTTTAAACATCCCACTATAGTGGCTACACTGACTTCAGTCACACGACACGACTCTTAAAGTCAATCTCAATTTAACCAAACCACTCGCTCACTTATTCTCTCTTGAAGACTTCTCTGTCTCTTTTCACCCAGTAACAATCAAAGCAACACGATCAAATAAACACACAAGCAACCGGCGTTTTTTTGTTCTTAGAGCTGAGTTGATTAAAATTCTAAAGAAGGTAAACATTTTCTCTCTTAACAAAAAAAAACACACACACACATGGAAAATGGTAACCTTTCCCGTCTGATTCCAGTTCAACTTGAAGATCATTCTAACTTTTACCCTCAGTCCTCCCTCAGAACTCAGATACGAGCAATCCAAGAGATACAAATCACCAGCAGAGCAGGCAGCAGAGTAGTTGATATTTTGATCGTGTAAAGTGCGTGTGTGGGTGCGCTGCTGGCAGTTTATTGTAATTGAATTAAAAATGAAAAGAAAACAAATCTAAATCTAACATTTTGGCATAATTTATATTCACTGTGCATAAAAGTCAACATCACTGATTTGCTTGCTAAATTATTCCTCAAATAGAAACTCAGTTTCGTTATTTTTTGTGACCAACAGAAACCGCAAAACATTCCAAATTAAAAAAAAACAATGTTGAATCTATTCAAATCGTCCAGAAATGCTCTGCAAAGAGATGTCTACTATTTGTGCACTCATGCATCATCATCATCGGTGGAATCCAAAAATATCAGATCATTCGATGATATTCCAGGACCGAGAGGTCCCTTAGGCTTAGGCAATCTGTACAACTATCTACCTGTGATCGGAAAGTATTCATGGTTGAAACTACACAAATCGGGATTCCATAAATACGAGACTTATGGATCGATAGTGCGTGAGACCATGGCACCGGGAGTGAATATCGTTTGGATATACGATCCCAATGATATTGCAGTTCTGCTCAATGATAAGGACTATCCTCATCGGAGGAGTCACTTGGCACTGGAAAAATATCGAATCGATCGACCGCATGTTTATCGATCAGCTGGACTGATACCGACGTGAGTTTTTATTTTTTTGTTTGAGGAGGAGGATTATTTTTTTATTTGATTTGATTTGTAGAAACGGGCCGGAATGGTGGCGATTGAGATCTGAGCTGCAAAAGGAACTGAGTGCACCCAAGAATGTTCGGAGTTTTCTAATGGATGTGGATAAGATAACCCATGAGTTCTTGGATGTGCTGCCGGTGCAAAGCGAATTCAATCTTTTACCTGAGTTGGCAAGGTTAAATTTGGAGTGTAAGTTGGAAAACAATCATTATAAATGATTGAAGATGATCATTTTTTATCAAGTTTAACTTAATTGTCTTAACTGATGACGAAATTTCTTGTTTTTTAAAAGATGTAGATGTTTACTAACTTTTGAAAGCATGAGCCTATTTTAAAAAAGGCATCTTTTTATTGTAATAATTTTTTTAACTTTTTGAAAAGGGTACAAAAAGTTCAACATTTGTTCGAAAGATTTTTTAATTAGTTTTTGACATTTTCCTCTGCAAGTGTTTTAAAGGTTGCAACAATTTTGACGACTAGATGTTTATTTCTTTTTGAAAACTCATGCTGTACAACTGCCAAATTAATTTCTAAAATTATCAAGTGATGTCTGATGACCAAAAAATCCATTTATTTTTTGCAGTAACTTGTCTGCTAACATTCGATGAACGATTGAATTCCTTCACACCCGAAGAACACCATCCAAATTCAAGAACTTCAAAGTTGATCAAATCCACCGAAACAACAAACAGTTGTATTCTACCCACCGATCAAGGTCTCCAACTATGGCGGTATTTCGAGACTCCAACATACAAGAAGCTTCGAAAAGCCCAAAACTATATGGAGAGTGTTGCTGTGGAGTTGGTTGCTCAAAAGATTGCCTATTTCAAGGAGGAAAGCCTGCCACAGTCGTCGTCGGGTGGAAATCTCACAAGAAGTTCCCTCATCGAAGAGTATTTGAAAAATCCAAATTTAGATTTATCTGATGTCGTTGGAATGGCTTCGGATCTCTTGTTAGCTGGAGTTGATACAACTTCATATTCGACATCGTTTGCTGTCTATCACATAGCAAGACATCCGGAAATCCAACAGAGGCTATTCGAGGAAGCCAAGACTATTATGCCAAATGTCAATGATTCTCTTTCGGCTGAGACTCTGAACACTGGCATTACTTATACCAGAGCTGTGTTGAAGGAATCTTTTCGACTCAATCCGGTCTCAGTTGGATTTGGAAGAATTCTGAAGAAAGACATTGTGTTGAGTGGATATCATGTTCCAGCTGGGGTAAGTTTGAGCATATGAGCAGTTTGTGATCTTTGAAGTGTCAAATGTTGTTTTTTTTTTTTCAAGACCATAGCTGTGACCCAGAATATGATTGCATCACGTTTGGAAAAACACTTTGAACGACCAAACGAATTCGATCCACAAAGATGGCTTCAGAGGAAGACCAACATTAATCCATATGTTGTGTTGCCATTTGGACATGGAATGAGGTCGTGCATAGCCCGACGAATGGCAGAACAAAGTATTCTTGTTTTCTTGTTAAAGGTACATATACAAAATTTTGATATTCCATTTGATTTGATAATTTTTGTCAATTTTTTTTTTCAAAGCTTGTTCGGCGATACAAAATCGAATGGAAAGGTGTTGACGACTTGGATGTCAGAACTTTACTTATCAATAAGCCTGAAGACCCAGTTAATGTTGTTTTGGAAGAAAGACCTTAGATTAATCGAATAGATATAAGTTAAAGTAATTTAGTCTTGGAAATAAACAAAAAGGTAAAAGTTAACTGACGAAACTTTTATAAGATAGTCTTAGATTAAAATAAAATTGCTCTAATTTTATAGCTTAGTATTATGTGAATAAATAATAATTGGTGAAGATAACTGAAGTGAGCTAAAAAGCTCAAGGAAAATTTTAAACAATTTTTCGGTTTTTTAAATTTTTCAGAACATAACTTAAACAAACTTAGTTAAAAGTTTATCATTAAAATAAAGCAATAATTTTCTGAATAGTCTCAAGAAAGATCATAAAGGAAACTTTTAAATGTCAAATGTAGGACTTCAGCTTTAGCATTATGTCAAGAGGTAATAGGTATACGGTTCTAAAATGGTTTAAAAATCTTCTTTTCAAATAAGTTTTTTATGTAAAAAAATCCAATTGCTTCAGTTAAATGTTTAATATACAAACAAATTGGAGTTAAGTTTTTAGCTTAAGGTTTTAATTAAGGCTTCTAGAAATCTTAGCTGATACGAAGAAATAAAAAAAGAATATCCTTGATTGCTTGCGAAGGATTGAGTGTCAAAACGACTATGAAATGCCCTTCGAAAACTGTTTCTGTCTTTCAGCTGTCAGATTATACACATGATTAGTGATTTGATTACTATACTTAGTTCAGTTTTCTCTTCTCAATTTTTCTGATTAAATATTGAAAAACCTTGTTCCTTTTATATAAAGGTGTATTTTTTCAAATTCAGACAGTTTTAGGTGAATTCATTTTGAAGTTAGTAAAAAAGGGAACCTTCAAGAAAATTTCGATACGAATACCACCGCCACTGGTAAACTATTTCTACACAAACTATTCCAAAGTAATTTTAATTCACAAAAACTTATGTTTTGTCTTAATATTCAAATTCTTGATTTATTTTTTATTCACGAGACCGAAATTGTAAAAAATTTAAAGTTTTACACAAAATAAAAATTATATATTTTACTTAAGATTGTTCTCGAATTCCTATGTGATCTGAAAATTTTAATTATAATAAATAATATAGTTCGACTATAAAAATAAAGACTTAAAAAATTTGGGTAATTTCTTCTATGTAAATTTTATTTGTCTTTATAATTTTATTTATACGTAAGTAATATTGTATTAAAAAATAAATGACAATGATGATAACCTAAACATTTACAAAATGTTAATAAATAGTTTTTTGTTTTGTTTTTTAAGAAAACTAAGAAAAAAAAGAGAAATAATAAATTTAAATTGTTTTCAAATATTATTATAAATTTATAATAAAAAAAAAAATATTTTAGAAAACTATTTTGAGTATCGATTTTTGACAAAAATTAAAACAAAAAATTAAAGCCATTTGTTGAAAATTACCCCGAAATATTTTAGGTAAGTTTATATAGAAATTCGTAACTTACATAATTATACATAATTATGTTTTTTTTTCATATACTAAACTCTATTTACAAGGCATACATTTATTTTGGGGGGGTCTTAAATATTAGTATTACAGTATAACAGTTTATATTTGCTTGTTTTTTTTTCGAAATATAGATAGTAGATCATAAGTTCTTGGTTTCAGCTTATATATTAAAATCATTGTTTCATTTATAAATGTGTGAATGTGTGAGAGTGAGTGTGTTTATTAGTGTGTGTGTGTTTTTTCTTATATAAATGTGAGAATTTATAGTTTATATTCTAAATTGCATTATACATTCATTACAAACAACATTCTGACTGACTTTTTTTTAAATTTTGTTTTTAAATACATCTAATAACACGTTACAATTTATGTTATACATATAACTACTTTCATCATTTACATAATCCGTCATTAAATCAAAGTTTTTAGTTAATCATACTATAAGTAGAATTATTACATTATATTATAATATTGACTATAAAAGGATGGATTATTACATATAGTTACTTATGGAAAATTATAACATTAGATTTTTTTATACGAACAAAGTGCTGAATTTCAGAATTAAAAATATTGATACAAAATGTTAACTAATTTTCGAGGGACTAAAAACAAATAACTTAAGCTCGAGTTATGCATGTTCAAAGTTAGAGTTAAGGTTGAAAATAGATTTTTAGTGGACAAGGTTGTACTTTTTAAGGAGGTTAGAATGGTGCTGGTAGAAAACACTAAAAAAATAAAATATAGTTCCCCAAAAGTGCAATGGTTGAATATTTAAGTTAGAGATAAACTGGCCTGATTTTCAATTCGCAATTTTATGTTTTGCAATTATTCAAAAATTCTGCATTTTTAGTTTTTAACTTGTTTTGTTCCGAGAAATTTTTATTTCGGATTTTATTTGTTGCTTTATAATGCAGTCATCAGGCATTTTTACTTCATATGTTTTTTTTAATTATTTAGCAAAAAAGGCTTTACAACAACGAGACACCATTAAAAAAAAAAGAACTGACCACGAGATAAAACATCCATAACAAAACCAGATAAAAAATACAAAGAAATCATTTTGCGTGTTTGCGAAATAACTTTGCGAATTAATCGACAAATCTGAAAGAAGACTTATGAAAGCAATATTTCAAAACTGAGATAATCGAATTATCTTTGTATTTGTTATAAGTAAAAACTGCTTTCAAAAACTTCCCAAATCTCAAAAATTTGTTGCTTATCATCGAGTACAAATATTTTCGTGATTTAGCATTTCTTCGCAAACCAAAAAAAAAAAATATAGTATCAGGTTTTGGTTTTTCTCAATACTTTTGGTAAAAGTATTAGACATGTCGTAGTTGACTGTTAACTCAAAATCCACAGTTCTATTTGTAAAAATTTGTATTATTAACCTGGCCTTAACTTTGCAAATTACAAGAATTTGAGCACCTTTGAGCGCTTTCTTCTCGTAAAAATATAAGAATTATTAAAGTATAGGCTTATGTTTTAACAGTATTAAAATAACTAAGTAAAGATTATCTTATTACAGAACGTTTAAAACTTGTCAAAAATTTGTCCCAAGTCAAAGAATTTTTTTTATTGAATAAAGCTTCACAAATTCATTTTCGAAGTTCGAAGTCGAAAAGCCACAGAATAATCGAATAATAAAAATAGAAATACAACATGAAAAGGTTGTTAAACTCATTTGAAAAAAAAACTTTAAAATCTTTTCAAAAGGAGTCCCAAAATTAATGCAAATTTTGAATCGTTGACAGGTAAGTTTACGTCAAAAATAAACACTAGATACATTTATTATAACTAGTTAATATATTTAAATATCTTGCAGTAAAAATTTTGACAATATAATTTTTGCATTTGATTTCTCAATTTTTCTCTGTCACAATTCAAAAAAGAAAAAAAACTATCCTTAGCCGTCAGTGTCAACCTGACAGAATATTTTTTGAAAACGTGATACTGAATATTCTTAGACTTTTCCAAGTATTCTATTTACAGTTGACTAAGTTAAGACAAAAATATTCCAACCATGCTCTGAAATTTGGATGGCTGTCAAACTTATTTGTATTTAAAAAAAATGTCATCACTTTAACTGTCAGGTGTCATAATTCTCTTTTTCTTCAAATCTAGCGTGAAATTTTTGACACCTTTTATAAATTCAGGAATAGTATTGACATTTTTAAGGAAAAAATGTTCAAGTTAAATAATATTAACTAACAAACTAAGGTAGGTATTGGAATCCTCTACATTTAAAAAATAGAAGTCAATTTTTGGAAAACTTATATCAATTCACTAAGAGTATATCGATTTTTTTTTACAAACAACAACTATTTACCATCAAACACTTCTACATAAATTTTCAAAATTTTCACTAATTTCGAAAAAAATTAGTTTGTTTTTAGTTTTCTTTTTTTAAATATCGCACAAAACACCCTGTGATTAATCAATTTCTCTAATATGGCAACACTTGGTCCAATTGTTATTATTTTTTTCTTTTTGTAAGTATATAAAAAAAAAAATTAAGAATTAAGAAAAAGTTTTACAAATTTAAGATTTTTATGTTTTTTGGTTTTCTAAGCAAGTCTTCTTGGTATACAATTGGAAACGTCCTATTTTGTATGTGTGTATGTTTACTTTTTTGTCTATAAGGCAAGTTAACTACTTTCTACAAATTATTTCTATAAAAAAAAACGTTACTTTCTTTTTTCTAAATTTACGTTCTACGAGGGTTTATATAAAATAAACAAAAATGAGTCTTAATCAAAGTACCTACAAAGTACTCGAGTACAATAAAATGTGTCACATTTCTAGCGTAGTTTTATGTACAAAATCCTAAAATTAAAATGCTGTTAGAAAATAATTTTTTGTGTCACGTCCTGCCTACAGTTCCAGCAGCAGGACCTCCTCATGCTAGAGAATGTTTAGCGTCGAGGAGTCCATCATTCGGTCGTCGTAGAGACTAAGAGTTTTCGAAGCACGAACTTTTCGCACGGAAGGCGGCACATCGCCGGGGGTTTTGACGCGCTGGCTGGGATTGCGCATCAGACGTTTGTCGGCTGTCGAGGAGCTTCCTCTGGCATTGAAGACCTCCCTGAAGAGTTCCAAGCTCCGTTGACGAACTATTTGCTTGTCCTCGGATAGACCCTGAGGAGTTGATGCTTTGGGAAGGCTTTTCACGGCATTCGCCGAACGGGATAGAACCATTCGAGTGCCAGTGCCGGGACCAGAGTCAACAACATCACTTCCAATGCTCGGCACCTCAGCGGGATAGACTGTGGGATTTGTGTGACACTCTTCGGAGATGCTTTTGATTAGATTTGACTTGTTTTCCGGCGAGAGTCCGTTCACGCGGACCGTGATGGGGACGAGATCTAGATTGTTGGGTCGCCTTGTGCTCGACGAGTCGACTGTGGTGAGGATGCTGTTCTGGCAATTGTGATGCTTGGTTTCGATTAGATTGACTGTGGTGTTCTTGGTGGGTGAGGTGAACTGATCTAGGGGAGACTTGGTTATGCTACGATTATCGACTAGGTTTGACTTTTCATCGAAAGTCTGATAGAAGTCCTTGCGGAAGAGCTTCTTCTGGATGAGTGCTCGGACTCCGTGCCAGCCGCGCAGCTTCTTGTCCGTGTTGTTCTGCTTGGGGAAGCCTTGGCCCATGTGCACGGTGTCTTGGGTGAGTTTCTTGGAGTTCGACGAAATGAGATCTTCGACTGATACATCGTCTTCTAGACACGAGAAGCTATTGTCCTGGGACTTGTCTTGGAAGCTGTGTTTCTTGCTTTTCTCCACCAGAATCGGGATTGTCTTCAGGGCTACCGGAGCCAGATTTCTCTCCTGACATGGATTCCGACCTTGATATGGCTGCAGCTGTTGTGAATAGATGAGGTGGTTCTTTTCTGTCGCGGAGGCTGCTTGCAGCCCTGATATTGTGGTTGTTGCTTCATTGCCACAGCTGCGAACTCGCGGAATGATTTGATTTGGTGGAGTGACGATTGTTTGTTCGGACTCGAGATTGCACGAGTTCGATGACAAGCTCCGCAGACGCCTTGTCGGCGATTGTCCCACAAAATTATTCGCACTCAACGGAGGACTAGGACCATGTCCCAGACTGATGTGTGAATGGGGCCTCAAATTGCTCAGCTCGTGCATCCGTTCTTCGGCACAGAGCGAAGTGAGGCGAGCTTCAGCATCGTGATCCCAGCAATCTTCACAGGTGTCTTTGATCAATTTCCCGGCTGCAGCACCTCCCCAGCAGGCTGGGAATAGTGGTCGGGCCTTGTGTCTGGCCACAAGAACCTGCATCTGCTCGAAAGTTGGATGTTTTCCCACTTCTGATTCGTAGGGCGACTTGTAGGCCGGCACAGTCTGGCCGTAAGCATAAAAATCACTGCATCTTGTGCAAAGTTCCCACAGACACAATCCCAGCGAATAGACATCGGTTTGCTTCAAAGCTGACTCACAATCCCGCAGATTCACCGCACCCTCAAGAATCTCAGGGGCCATGTACCGAAGCGTCCCCACCTCATTGATGCTCTTCGTCTCTGCCAGAGCTATTTCTCCACGGTATTCGTACTTCGACCCGAAAACTTTCAAGGCAAAGCCAAAGTCTGCAATCGCACACGACAGATCTGCGTTGACGAGAATGTTCCGCGTATTAAGGTCTCGATGGGCGATGCACGGCTTCAGATCGTCACCCCTCTGAAGCTCCGTATGGAGATGAGACAGTCCTCGGGTGATACTCTTGGCCATTTTGCAAAATGTCCCAAATGTCATGGTGTTAGCTATCAACCAGTCCTGCAGACATCCCAATGGAGCCAACGACAAAACCAGGAAATACTCGATCTGATCTTCCATGTTCCGCCGCTCATCACAACCTGGAAAGAATTTTATAGGTAAGGTGTGTCCTGACCTAATATCGAATCTGAACTTACCAATGTACGATAACAGCGATGGCGAATCCATAAGAGGCAGCGAATAGATGTTCTTCTCATTGATGAAGCATTGTTTGTGTTGGGCGGGGAATATTTTCACCGCCACGGCATTTTCGTTAATCATACCTTTCCACACGGTTCCGTATTTTCCCTGGCCGATCATTGAACAAACCTTCAAATTATCAACGTTGTGCAAATTTGAACTATAACCGGGTCCTGATGGAGCCAGAGGCGCCTCCTCCGGTCCGCTTGAGTTGTTCGGCTGTCGACATCGAACGAACAGAAATCCTACCATGAGAAATCCAATGCCAATGCAAAGACCTATCAGGAAAATGGGATTCAACCAGGAAGCACTTTGAGTACGACCCAGTTCTTTGTCCGTTAATTCTCGACTAGTCGAGTAAATCGGGTGTGACAGCTGAAATAAGGAGTTCAAAATCAATGATTAAAAGACAAGGATTTAAATTTTTTGAAATGGACTCACCTCCAATGAGTAACTAACAGTCATATTTTGGTTGCACATGTCTCCAGAACAGCAGCAATAGTACAAGTTCATGGCTCCATTCGTGCGGGTGTGACCAATGCTCAGGCATTCTTTCTGCACGCACGTTACATTTCTGTCTCCACTTTCCTTCCAGCAACCTGTTTTTTTTTTCAAATTAAATCAATCAAAAGAATACAAAAATATTAGTTTTTTGAAAACAGTCCTGAAAAACATTTCTGTCTTCAAAATAGATTTTTTTAAATTGCATTTCTATTCAAAAATGGATCTGAAGTCTCGAACCAGGTAAGTAACCATAAAAATTGATTTCTGAAACTCCCAAGACATTAAGAAATTATTTAATTTTAGCTTGGAACCTCCGGAGATGAAGACAGTTCCGGAAATTCAGAAAAATAAGTTATTGAAGATTCAAAGAACGCGCAAAACCAAGCAACTACTCCAAGGACTGCAATTCCAAAAGAAATTCATGCGTGTCCTTCGGTCGCAGATGAAATGCAAAGACTTGGGTTTGACACATAACGCCAAATGCATTCTAAATTCAATGGTCAATGACATTTTCGAACGTCTGACAGTTCAAGCAATCCAACTACAACGGGCTGCCAAACGAAATACCTTAACTCATCAAGACATGGCTTCTGCTTGTTCACTTTTGTTAACTGGGAATTTACAATGCCATGCCAAGGCAGCCGGTACTGAAGCTGTTGTCAAATATTTACGTTCTTATAAGAAATAAATAATTTTCGTCTTACCTTGTTTAACTATTTTTGTGCCATTTGTGTCGAGATACCAGAGACCAAAACAAAATTCATAATCCTGAGAGCATTCTACAAAATTATTTGGCGATGGTGCTCCCGAACTGGTTGATCCAATTGGTTTACTTAAACCATTTGCTGATGCTTCTGGTGACGAACTGGAAGCGTATTCGGAATAATCATAGTCGTCTTGTGATGAATCTTCCACGGGGAATTGAGCGCATATCCTTGATCTTGGAACTATCAAAAAGTAAAGAATGTTTACGTTTTTTTTCTGTACTCATATAAAAAATCGAATGTCAAATCTCTTACCAGCTGAAGCATAAGCTATCAAGGCTATGACTGTTAGCCACTTTATAAACGTAGGTGTCATGTTTATTCTCAACTTTTTTAATTGATAGATGAATTTTTAGTTAATTCCTTAGAATTCCTTTGTGTCTTCTATCACTAAATGAAGATGTTTTACTGTTGTACACCTTCAACTATTTTGTTTAAAATAATTCTAGTCGGCATGTTTTCCTGAAATATCAAAAAAAAATAACATTATGTTAAGAATTCCATTTAGGAGAATTTTGTAGAGACTTAGAAATGAAGTTCTCTAAAGCGAAGATGTTTTAGGAAACACTTATGACTGGTTCTTGTTGATGACCTTAGTTTTATGGAGCAACATTAAGTGACAATAAAAATGGAAACTCTTTGACAAATTTTATGACAAAGTGTCTGCAAATTCAATCCCTTCAATTGGTTCACTTGGGCGTATACGCACTTTTTTTATTTTTTTTTATTTAATTTTCAACAATTTGTCTTTTTTATTACGAAAGTTGAATTTTAATTGAAGATTGAACTGTTTTTGAATGTCTTCAAAAGTCTTAATTTAAAATCTTAGCAAATCGGATCGAAATTTACAACTTCTTCCCTTTTAAAATAGAATAAACTGAGAAAGTTAAGTTGAATCGAATTATTGGCGAAGTTAATTCTTATGTCACTATTAATTACTCCTTCTCCTAATGTCATAATCTTATTTTCGGGACAAGTTATTCCTTTTGACAGTTGTTACGCTTCGTGACACAAGTTAATCATGGCAACAGAGTACTATTTACTCCGTTTGCCATGCGGTCGTACTTTATCTTCAATTTATAATATTTTAAATAAGTTTTGTTGACCAATAATTTCCTTGAAGTGGACATCAGAGCACAGATTTATTGACAGAACTTTTCTAGAAACTCATTCCTCAGACCACACCCTCCTCATTTCCTGGAAAAATACAGCCGCAATTCTGATATTGTTTCTAACATTCTTGCAATAATTTTAAAATGACTTGTGACACGCACAAAGTCTGACATGAAAATCGAAAGCTCTTGCTGGTACGAAGAAGGATCATAAAATGTTCTTCGATTCACTTTTCTATCAAAACTAGACTCACAATCTTTCAAATGTAATCACAGCATTTATAAAATGTTTGCGAAGGACTACGGATGAAGAAAATTTCTACAAATGGGTCTTTGTTTCCATCTGACTTCTTACCTCTTCGACTAAAACTAACTTACATTGGCTGAAGCCCAGGGTCCCTTCGGACTGCCCTTTAAGTATGAATTACCTTAGAATATTTCATAAGTCAGACAATTACCTCATAAAAGAAGGAGTGTCTTCATCTCCCCCCTCTCTGCTTCCCCCTCTATTAAGTGCATCAATACAAACAAAAATGCATTAACCCTTCAACATCGTCTCTGTTCTGTTTAAATCAATGAAAACCATTCACAGAAGCAAATACCTCTCTTCTAAACAGGCAGAGAGTTTTCTACAAATCAAAAATGCATCCACTCAGACATTCCATAGAAACAGGAACAAAAAAAAAAGAAGAAGATTCACAACGTCATAATAATTCTTCTTCCAAGTTATGTCAAGGTTTTCTTAAGCGTTCCAAAGTGGATGAGCTAAAATGCTAAAAGTCATCTACACCATCACAACACCACACGAGACCAATTTATTTTTTCAGAAATCATTCTAAAAAGATATAAGACACTACTAAATAAGAAAAAAAAAAAAAGATACAAAGATATCACAAAAACAACAACAAAAGCAAAAAAAAAAAACTACAACCGTAGAAATGCAGACGTTTTATAACCAGGTACAGTGGAAAAAAAAACAAGCACTTAAAATACATAATACAGCACCGGGTTGCATTTTAATTTGAACTCAAGTCTGAACAGTCTCTTTTTTTTTCTTTCTGCACCACACCACTCAAAAGTTCAACCAAACAAACACACCGATTAGGTTAAGGGGTGCAAAAACCCCATTCGCATTCGCATTCTCATTCTATTCGTTTTCTGCCATTCTTTGGTGTTTTTTCTTTTTTTTTTTCTTTTACTATTATTTTTATTATTATTATTATTTATTTGCTTAAAGTTGACTGCACAATGTGTTCACATTATTTATATATTAAGTTTTTATGTAACACTTAATATTCCATTCAAAGAACATAACAATCAACTAATTGACTATTCGCCCGGCTCCAGTCGATGTCGTTGTCGTTGTTGATAAATGAATGTGCAACTTCTTCCCCCCCGCTCCTCCTTTAACTTAAAAGGCTCGAAGGCTCTAAGGCTTACCTCAAAAAACTCTGGTAATATATCAAATTAGCATTTTGATAACACAAACAATACTTGACAGATATATGTAGGTACGTAAAAAGTTCTAACTTTAGAAAGAGGTAGCTATGTGGTGGGTAGGTATGTGTCATTCCACAGATACTTGTACCTTAGGCCAAGTCTTAGGCTTGCCTTGGAGCGATATACATACATATACTCGTCTCGTACTCGTATATTGCATAAAAAATAGGTCGCTGGAGCCATAAAACACAAGACTCCTTATCTCGCAAAGTGCATACTAAACATTTTCAACTTTTTTTTTTATTAAATATTTTTAATTAAACAAGAAGAGAAAAAAAAATAGAATTTCAATCTCTTAGAAATTGCAACCACAACACAACAACAACACACACACACACAAGCAAACACACACAGTAATCGAACCGAGGAATATTGGTTCTGTTCTTCCTTGGTTTTTCTTTTTTGCATCCATAAGATACACAAACTTGAAAATTGATTTTTCCAGCAGTACTTATAGTAGTAATATGCTACGCACCGATTTAAATTTTTCTTCTTCAGTTTTTTTTTTTTGTCGTGTTTTTGAGTTTTCAAAATGCGAAAACCTCCCACAATCTCGGGATTGTGTAAATCTTTTAATTGATTCCAAAACGAGCACTATAACTTATGGAATTTGTATTTTGTTGTAGTGAGGAGTTTTCGAAAAATAAAAACGAAAACAAATAAATAAATAATTTACTAACCCGGCGGCGGCGCTAACATTATTTTGTGCGAAGGCGAACAACGAAGTTGTAGATTCAACTGCCAGAGCCAGATAGTCCGGTAGTGATTTAACGTCGTCGTCGTCGTTGTCGTTGTTGTCGTTGTGGTTGTTGAAGTCGTTTTTTTGAATTGCGTCTGTCCCGTCACGGTTTCCCCATTACCCTAATGCAATGCATAATATGAGTAAGACACAATTTGGCAGAGATACCTTACAGTCTTACTTTGGATGAAAGTTGGTTCTTCAACCGAATCGTATCCACTCTAAACTTTAGACTTCTCTCAAGACTTTTAGAGAAGTTCACTTTAATGGGAAATCTTTGTGGAATAACTTAAATTCCTTTCGAGGAATTCCTATTCGCGTCGTTTTACTCGAAAACTTGTTTTTAAAATAAATATTCAGCTGGGAGGTGTATGTTTTGAAACAAGTGCCCGATTAATATAAATAGCTTCTGCGCATCTGTCATCGTGACGCCACTTTGCTCTATGGACGACGACGAGACGACAAAGAGTCATATAGTCGCTCTTTTCTGTTCCAGCGAGAGGATGGTAAAAGGCAAATCAATAACAATACTTGGGTTTATAGGAAAGCAGAGGCGTCGGTCGTTGGCGTGAATATTTTTGTGGCGGGGGCTTTCGATGTTTACCATAATCAAAGTAAATTTTATTTTTTGAGCTTTGAGTAAAAATCTATATATATAAAAATGAGTTTCTAAAATGTGTGTGTGACCGCCTAACTCGCGCATTTATGTACCGATTTAAATTTGGTTTTTTGCCTTTTATAGAGAATTATCTGTAGATGGTTTCTATGTAAAAAAAAGTTATATTCGAACGCACCATTCTCTACAAATAGCAAAAAATTAAATCGATTCATAAAAACGCAATTTTGCAACATCAAGAACATATGTACATATTTTAACAGTTTTGACATTGTTTCAAATAGATTTTGATACTTTAAGCACACGATTCTCCAAAATTCCATTTTTTATCGCACTTGCTGAAATTATAGTATTAAGGCGTTTTCGAGAATGTGCAAGTATTTTTCGGAATCGACAGTTCCATATATACAGTAAAGATGTTCAATTCTGTGTGTTAGAAAATATATTCCCATTATCATTAATTTAGCTTTAAACTTAGTTTTTTTTTTTAACTTAAATTATTTTATTTTATTCTGAATCGTTTTCAATTTAAATTTTTAAAGGTGAAGTGATTTTGAGTTATAACACAAAAAGTGAGTGTTTTCAATATACCGATGTGAAACCTCAAATATATTTAGGACCACTTAAGGATTTTGTTGTTTAAATAATGTGTGTGTGGCCGCCTAACGCGCGAATTTATTTAGCGATTTCAATTTTGTTTTGGCATTTTGTAGAGAATAAAAATAAATAAAATAATAAAAAATGGTATTCGAAAACAATTCTTTACAAAATGAAAGTCCATACAGTCACTTTAAGTCATATTCGTGCACCTTGTACTACTTGCATTTATTTGCTCCCAAGAAGGAAACAAATAAATTTGAAACAAACAAAATAGACATGCAGTTATTTGAAATAAATATTGGTAATCCTAAAAATGACAAAAAATCATTTAACAAGATGCATCAAAATTGAAACTCTCATTCGTATTCGTACATTTGAATCTTTTCGGATTTTCTAACAAAAGGGCGAATTTCGATAGATTTTTATTATCTTTAAGTTTTTGTATACTTTCCTTCTTCTCAGAGTAGATTTAAATCATTAATATCTAAAATGGGACAAAATTGAAAAAAGCATTTTTATTCTTTTTAATTTCTTAATTTCAATTATGGACAAAGATCTGAATGGCATTTCATCACTATAATTTCCGAAAAATCGAAAAAGCAACAATAATATTTTTCAGTATAATCTGTTTTCGATCTGTTAGTCACGAGAAGGTTTTTATGAAAGAAAACATTCCCAACAAGTAAGAAAATAAAGTTGATTTTTGTATGAAAAATAAAATTGTTTTGTGAAGAAATCGGAAAGATAAATAATAGATGGCGTTGGGGTACGATCAATGCCAAAATTTGATAGATATACATAGGCTGTGTTCAATTTGTGGGTGTTCTTTCCGCATTGTCATTTTCTATTGATAAAATGTGTTGATTTTTGCTGCAAGTGTTCGATTTTTGTGTATAATATACCTACTCGAAATAGTCGTACATCGCACACAACATACGCAATATGATATGAGCAAAAATTATCTGAAATCTTAATTATACGAAATTGAAAATGTCATTCAAGAAACTGTTGAAAACAATGTGATTCACGAGTCACAGGTCAACACACTTTTTGTTTCTGGGTTCTTGGTATGATTTTCTTGTTCCTCCTACATTACTAATTAATTATAAAAAACTTTTACCTGAAAAAGTTTGTTTTTATAGCTACAAGATTGTTATTATGGATTTAAAAGTAGTACCAAATTTGTATGGTACTACTACATGATATAATTTTCAAGAAATCAAAAATTTTTTTTTTTGCATTTTTCACTTCTTTAGACCTTTAAAAATCACCTCCTACAATAATTTAAAGATATTCGAATTCTAACACCATAAAAAAACTAAATATGTTTTCGTGTTTCCATATAAATACAATGTAATAAAAAACTTTAAACTCGTTTTTCTCCAAATATTTATTTATCATTGTAAAGGGTGAAAAAACAAAGTTTAAAAAAAAACAAAAAACAATTATGTATTTTTCAATACAAAGATTGAAAAAATCGCAATTTGAACACAGAAACAAACAAAAAATATTTTTTTGTTGACCTGTGTTATCAATGGAATATTCAAAGGAGAAAAGCACCTTATCCCACGGGTTCCAATTATTACAACTGATCTTACAATTAAAGCGGATTCACTTTCCTTTTCTCTTTTGCCATGACCAATCGTTGGAAGTAACTGAAATTAATATCGAATTTCCCTGTTTTCCGTAAACCGTCTTTTTTTGTTTTTGAACCGGAAAACTTATTGAAAAATTTAGCTTTCCATTAAATTTGAATTTTCTGAGTTTTATTATCACTCTGGAGTGTATTACATGGCTTAAAATTGGGGTGAGACGAAATTCAATTTAAATTGTTTTTACCCAGGTTTAATTTTTTTTTCTTCATAAATGCACGCAGCGAAGAGGTGGGAATTAGCTAGTTAGAAATAAAAAAAAAACAATTATGACTCAAGAAACCCTAAATTTATAATCTTTTTTATTATTATTCAAAAATTTCGACCTTAAATTTTTGAGGATTTGTAAGCAAATAATATTTTGGTGAGTTCACAATTTGTGAATTTTATACAACAAATGCTATAAATCGTTTTGATTTTAAGAATAAACAATATTAAAAGTTGATTTGTTGTTTTTTAAAAATCTTGAAAGCAATTTTTGGAGAAAATTGAATTAAATCTCGAAATACATACGAAATAATTTTCCACTTCTTACCAAATATTGTCGAATATATTTTTTGAGCCAAAGTCATTCAGTATTCAATAAATTAGACCTTGAGCCAAATTTGGTAGTTTTAGATGTTTCCACAGTTTTTTAAAATAATTAAATATTCAAGTTTTGGACTCAAAAAATAAAAAAAAATAACGAAAATCCTCATTTTTCTTGTGTTTGCGATTCGATGTATACTTTTTTAAGTTTGGTTAATGTTCTCTGATTAATAACATTAAAACCAGTCTTAAAGCTTTTTTTAGATATTTCTTATATATGTATATTGTATATTTATTCATTAAAAGTACAGATGAGTAACTCTGATGACTATTGTTTACATTTTGAAAGTTTTTTCTTTTATCAAATTACCTAAATAAATGCAAAAAAATGTTGAAAAAATTAGATTAAAACTAATTTAATTTATGAAAACTACTACATAAATTAACAATAAAAAAGTGTCTTTCGGTTTTGATTTGACATTGAAAGGTTATTGTTTTTCAATATTATAAAAAAAATTCATTAATTGATTAATCACTTTTTGAAAATTAAATACTTCGGCTGTCGAGAACGAACGAACAGAAATCCTACCATGAGAAATCCAATGCCAATGCAAAGACCTATCAGGAAAATGGGATTCATCCAGGAAGCACTTTGAGTACGACCCAGTTCCTTGTCCGTTAATTCTCGACTAGTCGTAGTCGAGTAAATCGGGTGTGACAGCTGAAAGGAGTCCAAAATCAATGATTAAGAGACAAGGATTTAAAATTTTTGAAATGGACACACCTCCAGTGAGTAATTAACAGTCATATTTTGGTTGCACATGTCTCCAGAACAGCAGCAATAGTACAAGTTCATGGCTCCATTCGTGCGGGTGTGACCAATGCTCAGGCATTCTTTCTGCACGCACGTTACATTTCTGTCTCCACTTTCCTTCCAGCAACCTGTTTTTTTTTTTTTTTGAAATTAAATCAATCAAAGGAATACAAAAATATTTCATTAGTTTTTTGAAAACAGTCCTCAAAAACATTTCTGTCTTCAAAATAGATTTTTTTAAATTGCATTTCTATTCAAAAATGGATCTGAAGTCTTGAACCAGGTATGTAACCATAAAAATTGATTTCTGGAACTCCCAAGACATTAAGGAATTATTTAATTTTAGCTTGGAAACTCCGAAGATGAAAGCAATTCCGAAAATTCAAAGAACGCGCAAAACCAAGCAACTACTTCAAGGACTGCAATTCCAAAAGAAATTCATGCGTGTCCTTCGGTCGCAGATGAAATGCAAGGACTTAGGTTTGACACATAACGCCAAGTGCATTCTAAATTCAATGGTAAATGACATTTTCGAACGTCTGACAGTTCAAGCAATCCAATTACAACGGGCTGCCAAACGAAGTACCTTAACTCATCAAGACATGGCTTCTGCTTGTTCACTTTTGTTAACTGGGAATTTACAATGCCATGCCAAGGCAGCTGGTACTGAAGCTGTTGTCAAATATTTACGTTCTTATAAGAAATAAATTATTTTCGTCTTACCTTGTTTAACTATTTTTGTGCCATTGGTGTCGAGATACCAGAGACCAAAACAAAATTCATAGTCCTGAGAGCATTCTACAAAGTTATTTGGCGATGGTGCTGCCGAACTGGTTGATCCAATTGGTTTACTTAAACCATTTGCTGATGCTTCTGGTCTAGAAGCTAATTCGGAATAATCATAGTCGTCTTGTGATGAATCTTCCACGGGGAATTGAGCGCATATCCTTGATTTTGGAACTATCAAAAAAATAAAGGAAGTTTAGATTTTTTTCTGTACTTTGAATGTCGAATTTCTTACCAGCTGAGGCATAAGCTATCAAGGCTATGACTGTTAGCCACTTTATAAAAGTAGGTGTCATGTTTATTCTCAACTTTTTTAATTGATAGATGAATTTTTAGTTAATTCCTTCGAATTCCTTTGTGTCTTCTAACACAATTCGAAAATTTAAACTACAAAATTGTAAGTAAAATATTAAAACGAACGCGATTGTTTGCTTCATTTTATTTTGTTCCGCAACGGATACCTCGAAAATAATTTGAGTTCCGATCGGAATTCATTTTCCTTTTTTAAATTCTCCGAACGAATACCTCGATAGGGCTGATTATTTTGATAACTAACTTAATTATTATTATTAATCTGTCGAGTCGTTTAAAAAAAATTACATATAGATGATGCACTAATAAATTCAAATTCGGTATTTTAGTATTCAACCAAATGACTTATTGACCAAAAAGTCAAAATGTGTTAACGTCAGAAATTTTAAATATTTATAAAAATTTATTAGAAAACTCTTCTTTTCTTTTCATAAAAATCAAACAGAACAAATTAAGTCACTTCAAAATTGCCCGGGGTACAAATTTGAACTAATTTAAAACGCTAGTTATTTTTTTTTAAACTTATGTACTCGCACATACATATTCATATTAAAAAGTAAAAAAGCAATTTTATCTTTGTAAAGTAAGTTTTCCATTTTTTAGAAAACAATAAAGATAACATTTTTTTTTATCAGAAAACAGAAAGAAAAAATATTTATGGCCGAAAAAAGAAATTAGATTAAAAACAACTTTCGTCTACGGTAGAAGGGGTGCCAAAATCTCACAGTTCAGCTCAAAGCTCAGCTCACTGGATGAGCTGTTTTGTGAACTGTTGAGTGAGCTGTTTGGTGAGCTGTTGTTTTAGTTGAGCGAACATTCAGAATTTATGTATTTTCGAAATGAAAATGATTGTTTTATTTAACTGACATAATTATTAAAAAATATAAAAAGGTTTTAGTAAATATGTACATGTAAATATTTCTGAAGTATATACATATATAATTTTATTAACTACAATAACAAAAAATGCAAAGTTTTTTGAAAATAAAAAAATGAGAAAAATTATTTTTAACTTCCCATAGGGAGTTATTGTAATTGGTCCGATTTGTCAAATTGAAATTTTTTTTTCCAAGGTCCCTAGAATCAAGTTTTTTTTTATAACAAAAGGAGATGTTGGTAAACATTAGTCTAAATTTCTCTACATCACAACGAGAGGGAAAGACAGAGCGTGGAAGGGTATTCCACATTCGCGTAGTACGGCTAAAAGACGAATCCTTGTACTTGACGACAGTACGCCTGAAATTGAGTTCAAGAGTAAACTGATGAGCATTCCTAGAAGCGCGAGTATTACAGTTGAATTGTTTAAGGGGAGGAATTCAACTGGCGATTTCATTAGAGCACTTACCGTAAAAGTAACGATAAAAGAGTGAGAGACAGGAAACATTACGCCGGTGTTTGAGTGACTTAAAAGTATCGATGATGTTCCTGTCTCCGATCATTTTTATGGCTTGTCTTTGTATACTGTCCAAGAGGCTTAAGTAAGTTATTGCAGCACGTATATACATATATAACTTTTATAGATAATAGCCAGATAAGAAGGGGAAAAGAATTTCTTGCATCTTCAAAGGAAACCTAAACATTTTGCGGCATTTTTGGCGACGTTATCATTCCACAAAAGATGAAACACAAGCTGATTAGTTTCTTCGATGCCACTCATAGATAATGGCAGAGGAGGGGGGGGGGTACGTCTCGCTTTAATTCAAAATTCAGGTAATTGTTTTTTTTGTTTTTGGAGATCCTTTGTAGATGGCAGGTACCCAGATGCAAAAGGGTTTTTAACTGAAATGGAAAAATATTTAATGTGACTTAACGTTAATACTTTGTAATAAAAAAGGTCACATTTTGTTTTTTAAATTCCTTAGAAACTCACTATTTTCCAACAGTGGTTTTTCTTACTTAAATTATTATTATAATTTTTTATTATTTTTATTATTATCTAATGTATTTCAAACACATAAATTCATCAGTTGAAAAAAAATTATTAAACGTTTTTTTTTTGTAAACATATGTATTTTAAATCTGAGTCTAGGTTTACAAAAATTAGGTAATTTTCAGAAAATTATAAAAAATATTTCGTAAATATGTATGACTGTTGATTTTTGGACTTGCCATCACAGATCATACTTAGGTGCCACGTGCCACTGGATCACCAACGAAATAAAGAGGAAAAGTTGTACTTTAAGCTGAACAGATTTGAGCTAGCTCAAAAGTGAGCTGAGCTGTGAACTTGTTTGCAACCCTGTATCTACCTAGAATGACACTTTTTACAACTGATAACATTTTAAAAAAATCCATTGACTGTGGAAAAAATTCAAAAAACTGGTAAACATTAGGTCTGTTCCAAGTGTGTGAAATTCGAAGAAAATCACCGAAAACCTGTGAAAAGCTGTTCCAAGTTACACATTTTTTGTAGTTTCGCAGAAGAGAGAGCTCTTGAGAGAGCAAAGAATTTCCCCACCCTGATACAAAAATTTCCGTGCACGGAAAATTAAAGACTGTCAAATTAAAAAAAATTGACATTTCACTTTTGCTGTTAAAATAAACGAATTTTTTTAAATTGAATTTTAAATTCTAATTTTCATTATGGAAAAAAACAGTATTGAGTTCTATTAGTAGATAACAATTTTAACAAATCCATTTTTTAATTAATTTTAAACAATTAGAAACTCTTAACTAGCTTTTGAATCAAATTTGTTAAAATGATATTTTGTTAAAATTTTTTGACGTTTCGTAGAGTCTCTGATTTTCTGTGACATGTCGTTCTACTTCGTTGTGCACAGTTTCTCTCTAGCTAAGAGAATTTTACCCCCACCCCCAAAATTTGTGCTGTGAATTTCTGTGCACGAAAAACACTTGGAACAGACTTCTTGTTTTTCGATTCGATAAATACAATTCCTTCTATTTCTACATAGTTCAACTGTTTACCAAATATTAAAATATTTAGAAATGTCAAATTGACAAGTTTTTAACAAATACTGAAAATAACCTATACTAAATTCTATTAAAAACAGGAGTAAAATTATGTTGACTAAAAATGTATTTTGTATCTATAAAAACTACAAATTAATGTAAATAATAAGTTAATTATTGAAAATTAAATTTAAATAAATTCCTTGTAGATAAACTTTGCTTTGACGCGGTATTCAAAACATACAGCAGCAACCCTGTTTGAACCAATAAAACAGAATGAAAAAAAAAACTAACCGGTATACCGTACTGGTAATGCTGACAAACAATATTATTTGTTTTCTTTTTGTTCTCATTTTTTTTACTGATAAAACAACAAAACAAGTTCTCTAATTTCAATAAAATTCAAAATATTTTTACTCTTTAATCAACTTTAAGTAAGAACTTAAGAGCAATCGGACAACTCAGCGAAACGATGATGGTTGACATAAGTTTCAGTGTCAGTTCTCTACCGACTTTTCGTGCGATCAGTTTGACATCGTTCGTAGCTTGTTTCATTTGCGCGGTATCTTTGATTAATGAGAAATTAGTTTTTAATAACAAATTCGATAAGATGAGTTCGTTTGTACCAATTCCCGAGGGAAGTGATTTTCCAATTGAAAATCTACCTTATGGTGTTTTCTCAACTACCACAAATGTAAGTACAAAAATTCTGAATCTAGAATTTTGTTTTTCTTATATGTTAATTCTGAGATTCCATCAGTGAAATAAATTGTTAATTTATTCAAATTAAATTTAAAAAAAAATCTAGTTTTTCCGCTTTTACAAGATTTCGTTGGTCTATTTCAGTCTTTTTTTTTATTGGAGTAAACACTTGGTGAATATACAACTTACAAATTAGAACTGGATTTGATTAACTTAAATCAGTTTTCTTAATTTTTTCCAATTTGAATATAAAATATAAATAAATGGATGCCTACAATTTTATGCCATATACCAATCAATGAATTTCAAATCTTCCACCTTTTCGACATGCAATTCAGATTTACATTTATGAATTATTATTAAGTACCTACTTTATCTTATCACAATTGCTCATCGTGATTAAACTTTTGTATTTACAGCCTCAGAAGAGGATAGCCGTTGCAATTGGAGACTTTGTTCTCGATCTCCATGCAGTAGCCGGATTATATCCACCAGGAGTTCAGGTAAACATTCATCTCAAAACATGTATCCACATTCATCAAAAGATACAAGCTAATTGTATAACTTCCTTTTTTAGAATGCCCTTAAATCGGATTCCTTGAATCTTCTCATGGGTCTCGGCCATGAAGCTTGGACTTTGGTCAGGAGTACAACACGAGAACTGCTTTTGAAGAACTCTCGCCTCCACGAGAATCAAGATCTTAAAGCTCTGTAAGTATAGTCACATATTTTTTTAAACCATTCCAAATTTTTAAAATCCATATTGTATCCCCAGTGCCTTAGTACCTCAATCGGAAATCGAACTCCATTTGCCAGCCCAAATCGGTGACTATACCGACTTCTATTCTTCCATTCATCATGCCACAAATGTCGGGATAATGTTCCGTGGGAAGGACAATGCTTTGATGCCCAATTGGAAATACCTGCCAGTGGGATATCATGGTCGAGCGAGTTCGGTTGTAGTATCGGGCACTCCCATTCGTCGTCCTCTTGGTCAGACTGTACCAGTTGAGGGACAACCACCAGTCTTTGGGCCATGTCGCTTGTTGGACTTTGAATTGGAAATGGCTTTCTTTATTGGTGGACCGGAAAATAAGCTCGGCGATCGGATTCCCATTGAAGATGCTTGGAAGCATGTCTTTGGCTTCACTCTGATGAACGATTGGAGTGCTCGAGATATTCAGAAGTGGGAGTATATTCCACTTGGACCGTTTACAGCAAAGAATCTCGGTACCACCATTTCGCCGTGGGTGGTTCCCATCGCCGCTTTGGAGCCATTTTTAATTGATAATTTCCCACAGGATGTCGAAGTGATGCCATATTTGAGACAACAGCAAAAATTCAACTTTGATATTAATCTCGAAGTTTCCATTAAACGTATGATTTTCAGAATTTTGTTTTCCATCAATTTATCATGTTTTAAATTTTAGCTGAAAATCAACCAGAAACAACAATTTCAAAATCAAATTACAAATACCTTTATTGGACACCATTGCAACAGATTACCCATCACACTGTGACCGGTTGTAATATTCGTCCTGGGGATTTAATGGCATCGGGAACTATTAGTGGAGAAGCTGAAGATTCGTTTGGGTCGATGTTGGAATTAAGTTGGAAGGGCACGAAAACACTCAATCTTAATGGTGGAAGTACAAGGAAATTCATTCAGGATGGTGATGAGATTGTGATACGCGGACATTGTCAAAAGAATGGCTTGAGAATTGGTTTTGGCGAATGCAAAGGCAAGGTGTTGCCAGCTATTCCATTTTGAATGTATACTTTAATCCAAAAGCAAAGTAAATAAATTTTTAAGAATTTCAATTCGTATTTTTTTTTATAGTTGTCTGTTTGGATTTGAATGAAATTTGAATGGAGTTTCATGAGTGGAATCAAGAGCCAAGATCTCACAAAGATGGACCTCTGATGCAGTCACGATTTGTCCAATATTAAACTTAATTTCTTGAACCAAAGCGTATTCATTTTGAATTTGGTTGAAAAAATTCAGATAAGGGTGCATTTCAAAAGATTCGGTTATCAAAAAATCCTAATGGACAGTACAACATAGTTTGAAATTTTACGACTTCTCTGTCAAAATTGACTTTTTGAAAATTCAGATTCCCAAAATTATGTATTTTCCAAGTTCGAATTTACTTAAAAAAATGTCTGAATTTTTTTTATTGACAGTGATTTTTTGAAAACATTTTGAAGGAAATATTTTTTAAAAGTTTCATTTTTGAAACCAGATAAGACCAAACAAGATTTTTGATAGTGACAACTCGGTGTCATAATTGGATGAATTTTTTTAAACCAAATTTTCAAAAGCAGAACAGAAAAAAGCAGACTTTTTATCTGGGAAGTCAGAATTTTGAAAATTAAATTTTCAACCCACTCTCGTAAATATAGTATAGGCCTGAGAATTAAACCCTGAAGAACCCCATCTCCATAGTCCATGAAATTTGTCGATCCACTCGAAAAATGATTGCCAATGTGAATCAATACGTTATGTCAATACTGTTTTTTAAATATTTATAAGAATCATCTCCGTACAGCCTCGGGAACTTGTAGTCATCAGCTCCAATGAAAATTGTTCAACAATTAGTAAAACAAAGTAAGACAGCTTCCAATACTCTATATGGAAGGAGGAACCGAACTAAACATAGCTAGCCATATGGAAAAAGCAACGGCTGCGTTCGGGATGTTGTCCAATATTTGAAGGAACAGATCTCTCAACTTGAACACAAAGCTACGAAAATTTAACTAAAACGTCGAATCAGTTCTGCTTTATGGATGCAGAACCTGGAAAATAACAACAACAACCGTCAGGAAGCTTAAACCATCGTTAATTGGTGTCTTCGAAAATTCTTACTGTTTTTTTTTGGCTTAATTGCATTTTTAACGAAGAGTTATAAAGACGAACAGGCCAGCAACACAAGATTCTAAATGGTTATGACTTCATTACGTACTTACTTACTTTTCTAGGTGCTGCAACCATATAGCAGAACTGATTCGACGTTTGAGTTAAACTGTCCTATCTTTGTGTTCAAGCTGAGAGATTTGTTCCTCCAAACACTGGACAACATCCCGAACGCAGTCTTTGCTTTTCCGATGCACCTGGCGATGTCTAATTCGGTTCCTTCTTCAGTAGAGACGATACTTCCAAGGTATTGGAAGCTATCTACTTTCTCTACTATTTGTTGACCAATGTTCATCGGAGCTGATGATTCCGAGCTCCCGAGGCTGAACATCTTTGTTTTTCCCGTATTGATTTTCAACCCCACGATTGCTGCTTCTCTCTCCACCCTTGTTACCATTTGATGGAAATCCATGATCTTATGGGAAAGCAAGCAAACATCTTCAGCGTAGTCGAGATGTTTAAGGTAAGTTGTCAGAGTCCATCTTATTCCTCTGCTTCCTGTCAAAGCCATCCGCAGATCATCACTTATCACCAATAAAAATAGGATTGGTGACAGTATGCAGCCCTGTCTGACCCCGCTTTGGACTTCAAATTCTTCGGACAACCTACCTCCGTGTAAGACGTGACATTTGGACCCATCATAAGTCGCTTTAATAATAGCAATGAGTTTCCCCGGTATACCCCTCCTCCACAAAGCAAGCCAGATAAACTCCCTTTTGACTCTCTCGAAAGACTTCTCGAAATCAATGAACAGCAGTTGGAGTGGTGATCGATATTCGACACACTGTTCGATGACTAAATAATGACTTCATTGCAGTCAAGCAATGCAGTGGAATCCACTCACACAAGAAGGAAGAAGATTTGGTAGACCGAGAAGCACGTGGAGGAGAACAGTAGAGGATGAGTTTTTGCGAGATTGGGAAAGAGCCGGGGGGAGCTTAAACATACATCACTGGAAACAGCACAATATGGCGCGTAGGAGTATAGTTGAGGTCCTTTGTCCCGTTAAGGAATACCAGCGGACTTCGTAGGTCTGAGGACATAAGGTAGTAAGTATAAGTATTTATCTCTGTACGACTCTAAAAAATAAAGATGTTAATTTATCAAACAAAAAATTGTCAAATAAAAAAAAAACTGGCAGCGATCATGAAGGTAAGATTTAGTTTAAATTATTTTCAAAAACAAAAATAAAGTTTCGGAAACTAGAATATCGGATTGGATTTTGACAACACCAGGAGCGATATGAAAAATTATCTCCTGAGTTCACATGCCTTCACAAGGACCTTTGATTTGCACTTGAAAATTTGTCTGAAAGTGATATTTCTACATGTGCCTTTAAATGCCCGAATTATTCGCTCCTTATAAAAATTAAATATTAAAATTGAAATAGTTGTTTTTGAATATTAAAAACTTGACTTTAATACACGAGTAGAATATTGAGCGCTGAATTTTTCTTTCTCTATTCATAAAAATCTAAAATTTTTAATTAAAAAATAAAACACAAATTTTGTTTCAGGGGGCTAAGTAATAACATTAAATTTTTTAATACACACACATATTATATATATTTTTACGTTTTTTTTTTTTTGTTATTATACTTATTTTGCTTTTTTTTATTTTTAAGAATAATTATTCAAAAAGCAAATAACTTGAGATAGTATTTTCTTTTTTTTTTCCGCACAATATTGCCACAGTTATTTCAATGTTCGTTCAAGAATTTTTCTTTTTTGTTTTATAGTGTAATCAAATAACATTTATAAGTATTACAATATATATAATTTATAAGAAGTTTATAATTTTATTTATATGATATGATAAATATATAATATGTTCATATATCGCGTCACAAAAAAATTTTAAGGATTAAATATTGACATAAGATGTATATGTATGAATGAAGTAACAATTTGAATGTGTGTTTGCGGTCAAGGGATGTTATCTTAATCTTTTTTTTTATTATTTTTTTTAAACACCAAATTGTCACTTAAAAATACTTATTATTGTGTTTTTTTTGTTTAATCTTTATTTATTTTTTGTTTTAATGTGACATTTATCTTAATTATTGTCAGTCACAGCGAAGATTTCAGATCTAGTTCATGGATAATCTCTGATTTTTATTTTTAAATTGTGTTTTACTGTTACCGTTTCGACAGCATCTTAAATTTAAACTTAATTGATATATATATATTTTTTAATGTCTTCCAAAAAAGCCAATGTTTTTTAACTAATGTCTTCCAACAGTATATATTAGATCTTAGTATATAAACATTATTGATTTGATTATTAATTAACTATAAATGTATGTATAAATATGTTTTTTTTTTTTTAATTTATATATAGTTTTTTATAGACATTTAAATTTTGGCAAGACTTTATTTGTCTTTGGTATTAATAATGTTTTAATGAAGATAAAAATATTTATTATTTTACTGAACATATTGTTTTAAAATTGATATGCTGATTCTATCAATCAAAAACAATATCTTAATTCCATTCATTTTTTTTTTTGTTTGTTTGTGTTTTTTTATTAAAATGGTTGACTGTCACAATTTGGACTTTGGATGACAGGCACGTGGCACACTCGAGCTGGGAATGTGTAATATCAATGGACAGTAGATTTGAGTACATATATATTTGTAAATCCAATTGGGGTTAATTTTTGGTGTGCTTAAGAAAGTTAAATTAGCAGTAGAAAAAACAACCACCCTCTAAAAAAATTTTGATTTCATTTCACAAGTCTCTGTTTGACACTGACGTTTAATTTCAGCACAGAACGGGAGACAGAGAGGGATGCCAATTGAAGTTACAATATACACTGCGGTTGTTCAGCAGAATTTTCAACTCAAGCGACACCTGGTGTCGGCCAATCAAAGGTGGTCGTGACAGTCAACGTTTCAATAAGATTTTTAAAACGTTATAAAATTTAAATCATTTCTGTTTACTTGTGTTGTTTTTTTTGTTTTTTTTTTTTATCGTATTATGTCTAAGGTTTTGTACTAAGCCAGCGGCTTAGCACATGGAAGCCCTTTTGTGTTTTGTTGTTTCATCATTTTTATAGAATCACATAAATCAAATTGATAAACTACCTCAAAACTAATAGATAATAATATTTTTTATAATTTTGTTTTTTTTACATTTATTATAAGTTTTTTTTTTTTTTGATTTTGATGTAACATCGTGTTTTTTGTTTTTAATTTTACTTCAAAAACTAATTATACAAATTAATTGATTCTCATAGGGATTTATTTAACAATTATTATTTATAAAAACAAACAAAATAATAATTAAGGTGATTTGTCACAAATACTAAATATTGACGAACAAGAAACAAATTTACAAAACTTTTATCAATTTATAAGACATCTTCATTAATTTTTATTTTGTCGAAATTATTCCATCCCAAAAATTATACAATCAACAACAATACATAACTGAGCTATTATTCTTTTAATTTTTACAATAATATTTTAATAATAATAATTACAATAAAATAGCTAAAATTGTCTATACATAATTATGTATGCAGGTATAAAGTTTAAAAGAAAGGTGACAAATCACAATTGCACAATGACCCACCATCATTAGTTTTACATAGGGACACACAAAGTGCATCCCAATCCGGTGTTGTTGCTCCGGCGGCATTGGCAGCAGGATTGATGGAGTTCGACGACGACGATGACGCAATGTACAAGTCAGTGTTCTTCGAAGGGTCTGATGCTGATGGTGCAACATTTTTATCGGGCATCAAGTCATCCGTTGTCCATTGTTTTAGAGGTTGGATTTTATTACAAAGACTACAGCCGGCCAAGGTTTCTGAATTATTTATGCAGAATGTTTGACAAACTTGATTGCGATTTTGTATGGAACGAACTGATGCAAAAGTCGAACATGTGCAGAAGTTTCCACCTGGAGAAATGGAAAATGGGATATTATTTATAAAAATGTAAGGAACAGTTTTGATAGAATCAAAGAACTAATCAATTACTTTTATAAGTCCTCAAAGTCACGAGAACTTGGAATAGGGATATTTTTTTCGAAGTGTCACTCTTAAACTGATTGAACATAATTGACAAGGGATCTGCAACTGGAGTCCGTATTATATGTCAAAATATTTAACTCACACAATTTGAATCTAATCAACGCAATACAACATCGCTTCAGTAAGGATTGAGCGATGTTGCCAACACAGAAATTTTGCATTCATTAATTTTGACATTTCAATAATGCAACTCGAACTTAGGGAAACCAATTTAATCATCGTTCACAATAAATGTCATTTAACACAATGTTTAAAAATGGCTTCATAGAAATATTTATTTTAAAGTTGTAGGACAGTTCTAGATAACAGAATATTTTGACAGCTATTGTGACAGAACTAATGGAATTCCTGTTTCTTAGTTTTTGTTTGACAGCAGTCATATTTTCAGCTTATAAATAATTTGAAATAAGTATGCTCGTTTATTACTTGCTACAAAAATCTGTTCACTTTATTTGCTCAATCTATAATTATGAGTTAACATAATAATTGCTCAAAATAGCTCAAATTTTTAAACTAAGTTTAAGAGCAAAGATGAGCTTCAGATAAAATTAAAGACTGATTTTAATACATTTTCAATGTCATCTAAACTTCACACAATTCTAAATAACAAGAATATTTTGACAGCTTTTGTGACAGAAGTAGTGCAGTTCCTGTTTGTTAGTTTATGCGTCAAGGCAGTCATATTTACAGCTTGTAAATAATTTGACATATGTATGCTCGTTTATTACTTGCTGCATTCAACTTTTCAATTTATTTGCTGAATCTAAATAATGAGCCCACTTAATATTTGCTCAAAAATAGCTCAAATTAATAAAACTAAAATAAACATAGTTTTGTTTGATAGCTCATTAAAATTTTTAATGGCATTCAAACTTCACACAATGTAGAAGAATATTTGATGTCAAAATTTTTTACATGTTGGAACAAATGTCAAAGTTTTTCTCGCTGTTTTTTTTTATCCAATCGAGACCAAAACTTTTTTTTGGGTTGAATTGTTTAAGCCGATCAAATATTGCTTTGTTTTCTAAGTTTCTTGAATTTGTTTAGTCTGGAAAAAAGTAATTTTTATAAATTCAGGGTCAACAATCGAAAAAAAGTCCAATGAATGTTTTCTATCTGTCAAATCATGTTTGTAAAGAATAAACTTGAAAACTACTGAATGGATTTCGACAATTCTTTCACCATTGGAATGCTACATTATCAATGAGTAACAAAGGCTATATTTTTTACTAGAAATTTTTTAGAACAATTGTGAACTCGTGCGAAGCCGGGATGGGCCGCTAGTTTGAAATAAATTAATAAATAAATAATTCTTACCCAGTTTCAACGCGCAAAGATCTTCACATATTAAATCTTTATTGGGACTGAGAAGAATTTCCGCGTTCGATTTTTGAACACTGACTGGAACCGTTACCGTTGTACAATAGGGGGCACATGGTCCACCCCCCAATGAAGCTCTATAAAAAATAAAACAGATATTATTTATTACTTATTTAATTGACTTTTTAAATTCTTGTTTATAAATTTATTTTTATTGAATTTTTGGTTTTTGTGTGTCTTTTGTTTAATTTTTAAGTGCTGAACTGTTTATTTATTGAAATCATTGAATATTCGTATTCAGCAAGTTAATTTTAAATTAAATTCCTTCAAATTTATCGCCTCATGGTTTTTGTTTCTTTCTTTTGTAACTGAGTTGATAAATGTTCCATTTAATATTTAAATATAAAGATAAATAACGCCTCTATTAAATTTCTCATAAAAATAATATATTAACACATTATACGAGCTGACCTCATAAATTGACAAAAGTATAGGAAGTCAGAATCAGTAACGGAAATAGGAAAAGTACAGAAAAAAAAGAAACAGCAACAAAAACTCGACAGTAATGTATGAGTATGTATACCGGAAGTACATTACACACATACCTACGTAGGTATAAACTTTATTTAATGTCATAACGAATTTTTTTTTAAATATTCTTGAACCCAGACGAAATGCACAACCTTGCAATATTCCTTAACTTAAATCATCGAGATACAAAAAAAAAAAATAGAAAACTTCCCCAAGAAATGGAAAACCAAATTCCGAAGTTCACCAGGCTCTAATGTTCTTATTCCTTTGCGAATATAAAAATCATTGATTTATTGAAAATTGCGTGCGAAAAAATATATTTAGTCAGCATAGTGTCCGTATTTTTTATTTCAATGAAAAAAAATATATATATAAGTGTATATATTCACATTCAGTGGTCTGGTTGTGGTTGGGAAATGATAAAGAGGAGCTTGTCTCCCTCCCTGTGTTGTGGCAGGAGGAAGGTTATAACTCATACATTATGCACCTTACAAAAGTACACATACAATGGAGTCGCATTTAAATATTAAATGGATTTTTAATGTCGAACAAAATGAACATTATTTTGAAAACAAGACGATGATGTTGGAAATGCAGGTGCATTATTTTACTCGTAATGTACTTTATATATTTTTGGATGTTTTTTTTTTGGAATCCTTGTGTTTTTCAAGTGAATCCTAACTATTTACTATCATTATAAAGTTTAAGTGGTTTTCTATTTGGAAATAAGTGAATTTTTCATGTAAGAATTCCTACAGCAATAGTTTAAGGGAACAAAGCACTTTTTAATTTGAATACAGAAAGTTTGACAAACAATTTAAAAATTGAAGTGTATAAGCTAACTTATTTAATATTGATAAGCAAATAGAAATCCTTAGAAAAATTAAAATTCGATTTTCCATTCAATTTTTTCATAGTTTCTAGATGGCCTATGTACTTTGTAAGTTTATTTAAAAGTGGATCGAGCGGTAGGACAACCGAAGTACATATCCTTTTGAAGAAGATTTATCCATTTTTTTTTTGTAACACGTGGTCAATGTTTAATCCCAATAAAATACATTTTACCGGGATCAAAACGAGCTTATGTGCTTTTCTAAACTATAATAATCTATCTCTGTGCCAAATTTCATCCAGATCCGTTTAGACATTGTCGTGATTGGAAATAATTTAAAGGAATCTATCTCGTGTGAACCATACATTTCCCGGGATAAAAAGTAGCCTATTCCAAACTTTAAACTGTCTCTGTGCCAAATTCCAGCCAAATCTGTTCAGCCGTTCTTGAGTTATAAATAGTGTAAACAACACGACTTTCTTTAATAACATATACATACGGGGTCGGTATTATGATGTTGAAGTTTAAAAAATAACGCTTCGAAAAATTATTATCAATGCAAATTTTCTTAGATCTTCCCAAATCAAAGTCACTGGAAGTAACTGATTTACATACAAATATAATTCTTTAAACAAGTCAAAAATTTGTCATAAATGTTGTTGATAGAGTTTATGACTTCGAGTTGATTTTCTAGACAATTTTTAAAAATACAAAAATAATCATGCACCAATTGAAGAGTTTCTAGAAGGTTTCCGATAATTTGTTGGCTACTCCATCTACTTTTTCCAGACGTTAACTTTCTTTGATGTGAAAAGGTCGAAAGATGTACAAAAGAAGTTTCTGGAAACTAAAACGAACCCTAAATTTATTTTTGGAAACATCAATTTTTTGAGGCGTCTTACCAATAAAATTTTTGAGCACTCAACTTATTTGGTGAAGTTATTTTCAGAGGAAAAAACTTAATGGACATTTCCCTCATTATAAAAAATCAATTAGTTCTTTAGGCTTTTGATTATTTAAATGGTTGCACCCCAGCAACAAATGTCAATAGTAAGCAATCAATTCTTATTTTATACCGTTAAAAATGATAAATGGCAACTTACTCGTAATTGTCAATTTTAAAATAGAAATTTTAATATCGAAATGTATCTTAAAATTTTCTATTTGGAAAAGGAATGTGGCAATTTTGTAAACTTCTTTTTCTGGGTGCCTTTCCTCCTCCTCATGTGGATTAAGTTATATATTTTTGCACATTAAAATCCAATTTTTTTAATTCTTATTTTTAGTTAAATTTACAGTAGCTACTGCTAGTAAAGAATTAGTCTTAGATTCCATAAATAATACAAATTCTTTCACAGAAATGTTTTAAATGTTTTAAAAGATCACAATTTTCAATGAGTATAGAAGACATGGAAATTTCATAAGTCGAAATGCAGGCAATTTCTGTCATAAAATCAAACAATAACAATTAGACAGAAAAATAGTTCATTTTAATATAACCAAAAAAAACCGACGGAAAATTTTGATTTCATGAAAAAATTTATAATATTTTTTATAAAACTTTAGTCTTAAAATAAAAATAAACTATATCAAGCACTCATTTTTCTAGAAACTTGAATTTTTATGTGAGGTAAAATTGTATATAAAAAATATTAAACAATTTTTCTGTTTTCTTTTTTTAATTTTCTTAAATTTATATTTTTTAAATAAATTAAAGAAAACCATTGAGAAACTTTTTTTTAAGTCTAATTAAGTTAATAAAAGACCGGAATAATGTACCTGTTAAAGGTCATGTTTTTAATTAGAAGAAAATTGAAGAAATTGTACAATAAATATTAATAAATAAATTCTATATATAAAAATTTTGTGTTTGTTTGTTCTATTAAAACTCGAGAACGGCTTGGCCGATTTGGCTGATTTTGGTTTTAAAATATTTGTCGTAATCCAGAAAAGATTTAAGAAGTGAGAAAATATGGAAAAAAGCGAGGAAGACAGTAAAAAAAGAACAACTTCTATTTCCCAAACAATTTTTCCTACTTGCAAAAAAATATTTTTGATTGTCAATTGGTTGTCAAATTTCTATATTTCAGTCGTCTGTCCAACGTTAACGAAAAATTATAAAGTTAACATTTACAGTTATTGAAATCTTTTATCTTGAGTTTGTCAGTGCCTGAGATTTACTGGTCCAAAAATGCCAATACAATTCAAATACATAATTTTATTATAAATAAGTTTTTTTGTAAGTTCCAAGAGTAATGAAAATTTGTATCAGTTGGTGTCATATCGACCAATATAACAGCCAGGCGTGCTGGTAGAACTCCATTAGAGCGGGACAAAGTACGCCAGGTCCTTTAGGTCAATGGAATATTTTGAATATTGAGATTTAAAGAATAAACTTGGAATTCTGTAGAGAAGTATTTAATTCGTAAGAATTTATAAAATTCTAATTATTCAAATGTTTTCATAGACAATTTTCATGGATCGAAGTTAAAAACACTTTTGAAAATTATTTGATCTGATTATAATTTTTAAAATACCAAATTCAATCAAACGCAAACATTTTTAGTATTTATTTCTTTATACTAAAAAATTTTTAAATCTTGATGGAAGTTTTATCGAAAATAAAGTTTTATTTAACTTAACCAAGAGGAAATTGAAAGGAGTTTGTTCCTAGTTCTTAATTTTATATTATGTTAAAAATGTTTGATTAAAGAAATTTTAAAAAATTGAAGATTGTAATATTTTTGTTTATTTTTTTTTTTATATAAAAACTGTAATTTGATTTTTATTTAAGAACAAAATATTTTGAGAAAACTCGTAAGAATTCTTATGAAACTCAATTTTTTAAGTACAATCTTAAATCCGAATCTATGTTCAAAAATAAAAGGTCTGTGAATATTAAAATTCAACTTTCATATATATATTTTAATATTTTAATTTTTAAAACAATATATGAGAATATCACAAAATAGCTTAAAGAACGTTCATAGAGAGAAGACAACATTTTAGTTGTATTAGTTTTTCAGAACAGAACAAAAATTTTATAAAATTTTCAAAAAAAAATATTTGAAACATTTAAATAAATGTGAAGATTTAATAAAAGAAACATATTTTTCAATAATCTTAAAGGTTTCGAGAAAAATACTTGCATGTAAAAAAAATTGCACAAATGAAAATAAATGATTAAATTTACAATATAAATAGTTTTTAACTAAATATTTCTCATATTCTGTATTTTTGTATTACCATGTTTTTAAAATAATACAAAATATTTGTATATTCTAATTTAACTGAATAATTTCAAAAATATAACAAAAAAATCAAGTTTACAAAAATTGGAAATCCTACAATTTCCGTGAATTTTTTATTTTTTTGGAATGTAGATAAAATTATCTTTTTAAGAAAACCCATTTTCATTAGTAAACAACTTGCCCAATTTTCCAGTCAAGATTTCGTTAAAATATTCAACTGTTGCCTCTATGTAAATATGAAGACAGTAGTTGTTGAAATCTGAAATATCCTTTGGATGAATAAATTTGGAATTCTTGTTTACTTTATCATCACACATCATTTTTGTGTGGAAGTAAATGTCTTAGCAACATCAATCTAAGAAACACTCAGCAACATTCAATCATAACAATCAAAATATACTGATTGTTATGGATTCTAAGATTTGATAATATTTTGACAAAGAATTAGTGACAGAAATAAAATGTTTAATAAAGTAAAAATATTATAAAAAAATAACAAATATAAATTAAATTTTAAAAAATCTGCATTAAATAAAGAGAAACAAACATTTTCATTCTAAAAAAAATATTTTCTCTGATTTAAAATGATTTAAACTTTAAATTTCGGTTCAGTAGTGAAAAGAAAATTAATTTCAAGGTTATTATAGTATTGAAATAAAAAATATACACACAAACTTAACTTTACCCCCCAAGATACCTAAAAACCCCATTTTAACTTTTTACTCCATATCGGTTGTCTGTGTTTAATCTTTAGTCATACCTATCTGTGTGTAGTAATACCAACTTTATATAGATATTCCTCATGGAGGCGTTGCAGATTATTCCCGATTTTCATTTTTGTATCTTTTTTTTTGTTTGTAAAACTCAACCGAAGACAAAAACATGATTTAAGGTAAGCCGGTCGGCGGAGGTGGAGGTGGAGGTGACGGGCGGACCGGACTGTGCAAGGCTTAAGAGGGAAAAGGTACACAAATATTAAGAAGAGAAGATCTATCGATAGTCCTAGGATTTTCACGTGATGCCACAGCAAAATAAAAATAAGATGGATGGCGGGCGTTTAAAAAAAAGGACATTACTTATAGCGCAATTTTCTCAAATTTCAAATATTAAATATTTTCAAACACACACATGACAAAGTCCAGCACTTAAAAACCAAAACCAAAACAAAGCACTTTTCATTATTTTTCAATAAGTTTCAAAGGATTAAAAATATTTTTCGGAACCACATCAGAAAATTTATCAATATAAGATTTCCCACAAAGGAGATAATTTTAAAACAGGATATTTTTATTTGTTTGTTTTTAGTTTTTAAAATTATGTATGGTATATTTTCAAATTTCACATCACTCAGAGTTTTTCTTATTTTTCTTTTGAGTTTTGAATTATGACAACTCACCCGCAGAGCTGTACACACACCAAACTCCAATCCTGAACTACGCTGAGTGGACCACGTTCAACAGCTAAAGAAGGAAATTCTCGAGCTGCTCTGATTCCGGTTGTTCCTGGCGAGTCCTTCGGTTGCGCATCCGTGGCAATATTATCCAACGATGACGTCACATTCCGCTCGAATCCTGGGGCAGCTCTTGCGCAATTCAACACACCGCCAACCAATAGCAATATCCTTACCACCACTTTCATGGCAAGTCCTGTAAATAGAATTGTGGGTGGTGGTACATATATGGGTGATGGAAGTGGAAATATGAAAATTTGGTGAGTGTGTGAGTGTGGCATGTATAAAATGGCCTTTAATACAAAGGGCGTGCGATGTTGAGGAAATTCCGAATTTCCTCCTTTCGGGCTCGAGTCGGGTGTCGGGTGTTGGATGGTGTGAGACAAGGACGACACCCCGATATAGGTACATAGCAGTGTCGGATCTATATAGGGGAAGAGGTAGGTGCGCTAACCAAAATCAATACTCACGCCACGCGCCGCCATATACGATAGACACGTACACACACTCATATGCAGGAATATAGGGATGTATGTAGATTGTAGGTGGCATAGAAGTGTACCTACTACAGAGAGGTAAGGCGAAATAAATCGTACCTACAAGGCTTAAAGACCAAACAATAATCTCAAATGCGTCATAATCCGATTAAATCCCTTCTGGTTAAATAACTCTTGACAACATGCACAACAATGTGCTCCGAACTGAAAACAAAATTTTAGTATCGCCCTCAAAACATCAACAACAGTATCAGTTCATTATTTTCATGTTGATCAATGATTTTATTTTTCCCTCCAAATTGCGTACATTATTGGGGGGCAGTGGCAGTGGTAACGGCAACAGCAGTCCCAATTAATGTTCAACGAAAACGAGGATAACGACTGAAGGACGATATGCTTCTGACTCTGATTCTGGCTCTGACTCTGACTCTGACTCTGATTCTACATCAACTCTCGGACTCTCGCTTGTGCCAAACCCTATTCGATATAGGGAATGGGTCATAGAACTATGGTCCCATCCGACCAGGACCTGCTGCAAAATTGATATAACAAAGGATATCGTGTACAGTGTGTTTGGGAAGTGCATTGGAAAATGTGTAATTTATAATTTCCAATTAATCACTGTTAACCAGGAATTGCGAAACTAGCTTTTATTTAAATATTAACACAGCAGCAATGTTTTTCAATGGAGTACCTATACCATCTACCGATTCCTCCAAGCTATACGAGTATACGACATGACACCCTTCGAGTGTAGGTATTCGGAACTCGATATTATTGTGATATGGTGGGTGGGGTGGGTGAAAAGGTGTGATTGGGATTGGAATTGGGAGGAGATAGGATAACGCGTGTGTCGAGTATTCGATAGAAGTGATCATTTAGCTTGCCATGATAGGTGGCACAAGATTACACAGGATATGCGGGCGAAATAAAATATTAGATTAGTGGATTTGAATGCAAAATGTAAACAGACAACATTCAAGCGAGCGAGCGTGTTCTGATTAATCTTACAAATAAAACTGAATAATTCGCAACACAAAAAAAGGAATCATGTCGGATTGGCGGGGGTGATTTAAATATTGAATTTCATTATCGCTGTTTTTTATTTTTTTTTTTTTGACAGTTATTTAGATTGTATTTGGTTAAAGGAGCGGAAGAAGAATAAATTAAATTGAATTTAAAAAATAAATAAAAAAACGGAATACATATTATTTGAAGCCGAATAACGAACGGAACAGCATATAATAAATTCGGAGTTATTTGAAAAAAGAAGTGATGAAAAAGAAGGGCGCACAATTCTAACTTTAACAACTTTAAACCATTTTTGTGATCTTTAAACTTGTTGGATTTAAAGAAATTTAAAGAATCTTTCTTTTTAGGGGAAACTCAAATTTTTTTTTCTCAGGACGAAATTATTTAAATTCCTTGCAAGAGACAATATTCAAAAGAAAATTTTTTAATAATAGGCGTTTTTCATTTTTAGCTCAGAAAAGAGTTCTGAACAGTGTCCGAGCATATCGAGAAGGATCTGAACAAAACGAGTTCTTTTTTAACCACACTTGAACACTTAGTTGTCACTATTTGCAATTTTGTCTATTTCCTTATTATTTACTTTTACAAAAACGAGAAATAAGATTCCAGACATTCAATTTTAATTATCATTTGAGATTTGTTTTTTTTTTTCAATTTCACTTGTCAAATGCTGTGTTCAGCATTCTACTCAGTCTGACCAGTTATTTTATTCTGAGTTCACCCAGCGTGCTCTGAACAAGCTGAGAGTAAGTTCAGAACGAAAAAAGAAACACAAATTTGAAGCTCTGAATATTCCGAGGTAAAAAAGAAACACAATTTTTTGTTAGAAAATTCAGGCTCTGCTCTGAACTAAAAAAGAGAAAAAAAATCACCATGCAAGAGGAGCTAAGGATTGCCAACATTTGATTTCTATCATTCGACTTTTAAAACTTCTACTACCTCATTGACAATTTCGATTTGTTAATACTCGTTTGTCAATCTTTAAAACAATCAATCTGATTTTCCAAATCCTGAAATTGCAATTTCTAAAAAATAGAAAAGTTTTTGAATTTGGCACCCTATCGGATTTTGATGAAGAAGCGGAGAAACAATTCAGCAATTTTAAAGTGTAATTAAAAAGTTAAATCAGAAACATTTTTTAAATGTGTGCAAAATCACTTTTAAAATTAAATACATAGTAGTTTTTTTTCAAAAACATGTTCTGAATTTTTGTAAACAGAAATTCCAATAATAGAATATTGAAAAAAAACAACATATGATGTAGATAATTTCGAAAGTCGATTTTGAACACTTTTTAAAGTGAAAGAATTAATTAATGGTCCTTGAGCCTATATTTTCTGTAGTTTCGTGAATGAAATTAATATTCCCTGCATTTTTCCACATCTAAAAATATAAAAACTTGAATAATTATAGAAAATCCAAGAGAAATTTTATTTACTTAAGGATCCCGTAATGATACACAATTTAAAGTTTGCTTTAACAATTTTAAATGAAAAATTTCAGGAAAAAAATCACACATACGCCACAGTGTATGTCATTAAAAAAAACACTTTTAGGCACGATTTAAAAATTAAATTTACGTCTGACAAATGCCAAAAATCTACTGGCACTGTCTCAAGTACCTAGTTTGCGATTCACAGAGTATGCCAATATTTCGAAAAGCCTTTGGAGCCCTCAGATTTTAATTGAGAATATATTAATTTAAGAATATACTGCAACTTTTCAAATATTTTCACTTCAGTTCGTATTTGAATTTCTTAATACGTATAAACATAAATATTATCGTTTCACTCAAAATATTTTTAGTCAAATTCTTTATACCTCAGTTTTTTTTTATTTTTGTAATCCAATAGAATTTTTATTATTTAATTTTGATATTAATTTTAACATTTACGCACAATTTCACTCTACGTCTTTTTTATACTCGCTTTTCCGATTTTCTAAAACTGAATCAAAATATTATCAATTCTCAGTTTATAAGGCACTTTTTAACTACGTGTTGTTTTTATTTTTTTTTTAATGTCTGTGATGGTTGTGTCAGAGTCATCAATTTTATTAAACACACTTATATTTGTGTTAAAAAAATAAAAAATTTCAATGAACGTATGTCACAAATATGAGATTCAATAATAATAATTATTATTTTTATTGTATACGCGCATAACAATATGTTCGAGATAAATAAACGATATATCATAAGTTAAATAATTTTATCCGAAACACAGTCGACCACCTGTCAGAAAATCAGTTTCATAGACGATAAGGATTAAATGTATGTATGTATGTAGTTGAACAATAAATCGATAAATTTATATAAGATAATAGGAGCAGGTATTCATTTTTATTTTTACATTTATTTTTGTTTTAATGAATGGGAAATTATTATTATAAAATTAAATCACTATACAGTCTTGCACAAAAAAAAATAAACCAAAAAGAAAATTCTCACATAAATTACTTTTAAAATTTGTCAATGAAACCAGATTCTATTTAGTACTTATGACCAATTTTGGATTTAAATCTTTATTTTATATTTAAATGTCGTAAATGAATATTTTAAAAAGAATTACCTACAAAAAATATATAATATTTTACAAAATGACATCTAAGATGACTTAAAGCGTTTTGAACCAACCCAAGTGTTATTTTGATGATAAAAAGTCATACAAAAAAAGCCAGAAATGTCAAAATGTCACGCTTGGTTTCAGGTAAAAAGTTGAACTTTATTTAAATTGTCGTTCCAAAAGTTTTCTTCTATAAAATTATAAATTTATTGTTTGAAATATAATTCTACTTACTTTTGTTGAATCACCCTGTTGATAACAGAAGGTTCATTTTATCTTATCTGCAAAACTCTCTAGACTTATCCAATTGAAGTACCAAAGAAAGTGATTAGAAGCCAGTTCCATTCTAGACTTCAGAGGGATCACACTTTCTTGTCTGTAAACTTCTGTCAAAATTTCATAAATTCTTTAAATTCTTTTGTTGTTTGAATTTTAAAGCCTTTTGTAAAAGTCAATGATTTTCACACAAAAACATATTTTTTTTTACACAAAGATTTTTTTGGAAAACTTTGACTAATTTTTGTGACATCAGAGGATTTTAAATTATTCCCACCGTAATAGGATTAGAATCAAGTTTTGCGTCCACAACAAATGACTAGTTTTCCTAATTACAGAAATATTTGAAAATTTTCGATACAAAAACCTGGAGGTATCATACAGGTGTCTCAGAACTTCCACCATGTTTCACAAGTACTCTTACTTTCTTAATAATCGATATTAAATTTTGGTAAATAATAACACGCAATTAATCAATTAATTAATCTTTTTGAATTAATGATTTGAAAGAATGAAAACTGTCAAAATATGTACATATAACACATTTTATAAATCTCAACATTCTTTTCTTTAAAAATATTGAAAACCAGATAAGATTTGCTTTGAAAATGTATATTTCCCTTATCAATGATAAGGAAGTTCAGAAGTAGGGTAAAAATACTACTTTCAGCTGAGAAGATAATCAGTTCGGCTCTTAAGTATGGCTATAAATACTTATGAGTTATGACAATACGAGTACCCTTGCATGGAGCTCAAAGTTGGATGTGACTAAAAAGTTGAAGTTCTGTGATTGAATATCAGATATTTAATATCATTTTTATAAACAAAAAATAAATACTTCTGAAAATGGTCCTTTTCTAAATCGGCTTTGAAAATCCTAAATCTAAAAACCAAAATAACTTTCCACCTTCAATCTGAACAAGCATCTTAGCAGGGAAATAGTTTAAACTATCTTACTTCTAAATTCCTTAAATTTAAATTATGATTTAATTTTTCTTAAGTTATAACTTATGTATATATTTAAATTGGTTGATATCGAAACAAAAAGCAGTGTCAAGGTTTCTTTGATTTCTTATTTCAAATTGTTAGTAAGTCAAGAGATTTAGTATCAACTAATTTTTATGTTATTTCAATATCGTGTCTAGATTTTTAAATACTCATAATCAAATCTGATAATTTTATTTGTTCAATGTGTGGATTTCAACATACATTTTTTGAAGACTAGAATAAATTGATAAAACATACAATGGCATAATGATAAGAAAAGTCCAAGAAGTCAGTTGAGTCTCGTGAGGAGTTTTCTTTATCTTAACTTAAATCTGACACCCACAGGTAAGAAAATAAACACTAACAAAGTTTTCAAATAATATTTCAGAAATTATAGTTTTCTTTTTGCGTGGCCGTAGTTGTTTTGGGTGTGTTTAAAAATAAAACGTAAAAAAATTGTCGTAATTTAGAAGATCACAAATTTCATGACATTTAGTATTTGATAATAATTTCTGACATAAATGGCCTCAGTGACTGAACTGTGCCACCTGAAAGTTTTTACGGGTACTGCCTCTTGCGAGGAATTGACAAATCCTCCAAGAGTAGTTCTTGTCATGAAAAGTGCTTTCTCAAAAATTTAGCCGTTCGGATTCGGCATAAAACTGTAGGTCCCCTCCATCCCTATACGAGCTTGTAGTGTCACAAAATGAATAATGTATGTATGTTTTTACTAATGACAGTTGAATTTTTTGGCAGTTAAATTTTGAAAAAGTAATGCATTCACAGATTCTTGACTTTTGTTTTCACACGGCCTCAAATTCAGAAGACACAGCCCAGTCTTTTAAAAATCACAAAAAATAAACTTTCAAAATTGTGTGATTACATATTTATTTGTTGATAACGCCCACAAGCATAAAATATTTAAAAAAGTTTCATATTTTTAGACACATTAATAAAAACAAAAACATTACTTTTCGTTTTTAGATAGAAATCAAAAATGTTAAACGTCACAACTCACAACATTAAAAAATGTCAAACACATCACTTTATCAGCTAATCGAATTTGACTATTCATTCTTTTAATGGCTTTCATAAATATCGATAATTCTTATCGATTTGTGGTTTTTAGATTAATGTATCGGCTGAAAGATCTCGATTATAATTATGTATTGTAATAATCATGAAATGTTAATTGAAAGCTCTTTTTTGTAATGTACTTGAAGAAAGGGCCTTTATAAACTGAAAAGTGACTTATATTTAGTTTAGGTTCGATCAGATCGGACAAGAATAAAAACCGTTTAGTGGATATTAGTGGATAGAAAAGTCTGCAAAATTTTAAGAAAAACAAATTGATCGACAAAATAAGTAACTAAGGTACAGTTACCAAAAAAGTCGAGGAATTTCTTCATAAAAATAATATAAACTTCGTTAAGTTAAATCGTTAAAAGGTATACAATTCAACTATAGTTTATAACAAATTAAATATAAATAAAATTATAAATTTAAAATAATTAAGAAATGTGTAATTGATAACAATTTGTATGAAAATGGATGAAAAAAGAAAATAAAGTGACACAGAGTGCAAGTGAATTTTGTAAACCTAAATATAGAAAATGAAAACCACATATATACAGTTTTTTAAAATAAAAAAACATACATAATATAATATATTAAAGGTACACATGTACTTAATTAATATGAATTATGCTTAACTTAAATGTGAACATACCCTTATTAATTTGTGATCTGTGACTACAAAACCGAGGTCAATTAGTTATTTGAGAATAAGTTAGTATGCAACAAAGTAAAATAGATTTTTTAAACAATTTTGTGGCATCGTTTTTTTTTTCTAGTTGGTCCAAAAGTAAAATTAAGTGCAAAAAAATTGTTTAGATAAATTTCTTTCAAAAAATTATTGTTTTTCATATAAAAAACTATGAATAAACATCTTCAAACTTTAATTTAGAATGTTTAATAGTCCCATAGAGTGTTTTTGTTATCGGTCCGATTTGTCAAATTGAAATTTTTGACAAATATGGACATTTCAAGGTTCCTAGAATCTAGATCCGTCATTTTGTAGTGAGATGTCTGTGTGTGTGTGGACGTACGTTCGTACGTTCGGGATACCATTTTTCGTCCACGGTACCTCAAAATCGGGTTAAGATTTCGAGTCCAATTAAATTTTGTTCGGATAATGCTATTGACTTCAAATAAATTTTATTGTGTAGAATGTACAGATTTGGTATAAATTTGAAAAAAGTTCAACACATCGTTATTTTTTTAAAATAAAAAACTAAAACAAAAATTTTTGGCGCTCAAATATACAACGAAGGAAGAACGATATTATGTTCAAAACAATTTTCTACAATGTGAAATGATGTTTTTGACATCTGGTAAAATTTTGGAAAAAATTCAATTGACAGTTTTTTTATAAAAAAAAAAAAAATAAAAGAACACAAAATTCTACCAAAAGTTGGTAAAAAATGTTTTTTGACTTGAATATTTCTAGAATGGGCACCGATATTGACTTCAAATTTATTCACAATTTTTTTATATATGCTACAATTTTGGCAAATATCAAATTAACAGATTTTTTTAAAAAACTTAAACAAAAATGTATCAAAAAATGTCAAAAGTTGTTTCTTGACTTGAATTATGTATGTCAATCAGAGTCAATCATTTTAACTTCAAATTTATTTTAATTTTTGTATAATGGAACTGCAATTTTCGACAAATATCTAATCGACAGTTTTTTCACGAAAAAAAAAAATCTAAAATTTACCAAAAAGTTCGGCTCAAATATCTTCACACAAAGCAGTGATATTTACTTCAAATGTATTTTATTTTCATTATAATGCATTTATCAATTCCTAATTTATAAAATGTTAACGGATATGAAATTAACATTTTTTTACAATAAATTCAAAACTACAAAAAGTTCAAAAACAAACTTCAAAGCATTTGAAAACTTAGCAATTTTTTTAATTTAATTACTATTTGAGATTTCGTCCGATAACTTCAGATTTATTCAAGACTTCTGATATAAGAACTATAGAAAAGTGCCTCTAATTTTGTATTTTATATTTTTTTTTTTCAAAAACATAAAACCATCTTATTAATTTTATAAGTTCCATTAGCGTCTTAAAAAAGGAATATACATATATAATTTAAAATATTGTATGAATATCATTCACTTAATTTAATTAGACGCACAATAAAATATACATGTACATATTTGTGAATGATAAATACACAATTACACATTGTATGTATAAATTTAAAATGTATTTATATGTATGTATGTATGTACATACACTTGAATTCACCTTTTATGTAGGTCGCAATTTTAATTCTTCACACAAATTGAACCAATAAATTTGTATGATGTCTTGAATTTGTGCGCTATATACGCTCTCTTTGTATAAGTAATAAGGTTAAACCCTTTTTAAATTAAAACATTTATCAAGATGAATTAACACAAAATCTAATTTAGCTCTTCTTTAATTGAGATTATGTAAAATGTTGAGGTTTGTGGTGTAATAAAAATTAATTATTTGTAGGTACATATTCTGAAACATTTACCTACATTTGTGTTTTTTAATTATTCACACACAAACACACACACACAAATATAATGTATGTATGCAACATAGGTTTATATTATATGGTATTTTGATAAATAAGAAACATTTAATTTAATAAACCTATTCAAGTATAATATTTCTTTAAATAAGTTTTATTAGTCTTAAATCTTAGATAGGGTCTTAGTCTCTGAGCTCTTAAAACATGTACAAATGTAGATGTAATTTTCAGGACTTAAGGGAATGTTTTCTTAGAATTTCATAAGAGATACGTACCCTACCTTGAACAAATAACAAAGTGAATTTAAAATGAAAAATTAAATTCAAACATTCTCTTATGGAATTCACATTAATGCTTTTGTGGAATAAAGTTCCTTAATAATAATAATAAATTGATGGTTTTAATATTAAATATTTCAATTAGAAATTTCTTAAATGAGTACCTATAAATTATGAGAAAACTTACCTTGTTTAGAAATATTTGATGAAATATTTAAAATTATATTAAGATTATGATTGTGGACTCTGGAATTTTAACAAAATTTTAACGTAATTATACAAACTTTCCAATTATATGAAAATTGTTTCTTTATATTATATCTAATTACATAAATTATTTTGAAAATACTTTCGAAATTCTTTTCAATTGAAAATAATTATGAATAATTATTCATACGAGCAAACTTAGTCTTGAATCAAAAAATTTAAATCTCTGGAATTATAACTAATAAAATATTAATTTGAAATTTTTTTTAAAAAAATTTTTGCAAAAAAAATAAGTGTAAGTCTTAAGTTATTTAAAATATAAAATTTAGTTGTCGTCAGATAAATTTTTAGGTGGAAATTACAAATGCAAGAATTTTGTTTTTTGAAAACCTACAATATTTTGTATTTTTTGGATATTCCACTTAATTAAAAAAAAAATTAGACGTTCCTTTTTTAGTTCAAAAACTAGATCGTAGCTCTTAGGGATTTTAATCAATATTCATACTTAAATTAAAAAAAAAAACAAGTGAAGTGATGTTAGAAGTTAATGTAGATAATATTGAATTGGAAATCTTGACAAAAAATATCGATGTTTAAGGTTTCCAGAATCTAAATACTTCGATTTTAGAATGGTTTTTAAATATTCCTATGCATGTTAGAGAAACTTTCTTTGTCTGACTGTTTTAGAGACCAAAAAGTAATATAGACTTGAGACGAATTTTACACTACTATCCATGAAGTTTTTAAAAATTAAAAAACACTGACAGAAACTGCTTCTCGACTTTGAAATTATTCAAATATATTTTTGTTTTTTAAATTTTTACACAAAATTTTTCTGACTATTGAATTTTCTACTTATTCGAAAATGTCTAAAAAAATTAAATAATATTTCGTGTATCAAATCGTTTCAGAACAAAATAATAATTTGTTAAAACTAAGGCCTAAAATTTAAGTTTAATGATGGTGTACTCAAAAAAAAAAAAATACTTAAAAAAAAAGTTTACCAAAAACAAAAAATGTGTTTAGACGAAAATCCGTACAATTCTTTAACTAACAGCAAAATCTTGTTTTTTTTTTTTTTTTTTGATCAAAAGGAGCGTAAAATTCTTATTTTGACACGGTGAACTTATGTAAAGGGTCATCCATTTTGCGGTTTCAAAAGTAAACGTGAATAATAATAAAATATTTTTGTTCATGATATTTCTTTTTTATTATAAAGTTTGAAAGTTGGCATTATATTTTAAACTCTATACTCTATCATTTAAATGACGATCGATTCTTTTGAGATAATTTTTGACCATTTTTTGAAACATATTGGACAGTACCCAAGAGTTAAAGGTTTATCTACATAAAGACGGTCTTTTGCGTAATACCACAAAAAAAAGTCCAGCGGTGTCAAATCGCATGATCTTTATTGCCAGTTGATATCGCTCCGACGAGAAATTACTCGGCCAGGAAATGTCTCTTGCAATATTCGCTCGAGTTGTGTGGCATGTGAGACCGTCTTTTGTTATAGGTTTTACCAATTTTTATGCTTTGTGCGTAAGTTAAGCGATCCATTTTCGTAAATGTCAGACTTTCAACTGAAAAAAAATAAAATAATTGGTTTAACATATTAGTTTGATAGATTTAAACATATAGAACTACAAAAATATGTAAAAATTACTTTTTAACCTTAATTTTTAAAATGATGCCAAAAATTGGAAAAAACTAAATTTTGAAAGATTCAACTTTTCGAGGTATTTTTGAACTACTTTCTTCTGAAGGATATTCTTTCTAAGTTTTCAAACAAAATATGTAGTAATTTTTTTGGGCCACCTTTAATTTAATTCCTAATACATAATTAAAATCGGCTTCAGTAGCAAAAGTTTCAATACCAATTTTGGGCCTTTTTTATAATGTTTGGTCTAGGGTTTGATTAAACATTAAAAATTTTTTAAATTTATAAGAAAAAATATCGAAATAAAACGATGAGTAAGAATTTGATGTTTTCTTAAAAAAAAAAATCTTAAGTTATTTTGAAGACCTTTCCTATAATTTTTTTTTTGTATCTATCCCAAAGTTGATACATATTTACAAAATAAAAAGGTACTGCCTTCCTTCTACATACAATTCACATAAATTGGCTCAAAGATTTAGATAAATTTAACTTAATATTCAACAAGATTAACAAAATAAACTACATGTGTGTGTTGAATTAACATTGCACAGTACAGTTACATTATAGTATAGGTACTCGTATAGAGTTAACATATCTGACACCATCATCGTTGCCCATAATAATAATAATAATAAAACCATGTAGAAGAAATCCTTACAATCCATGGGGATACTATGTCCGACATTATATTACGAAACATCAAAAATGTACATCGCAACTTTATTCTTTTATTCCCTCATGGATGATCTCAAATTGTATCTACATACATACATACATACATATATGAAAATGAAACTATACAAACATAGATACTCGTACATCGAGATAGAATGTAGCTAACTTCTTTTGTCATTCGAAGCAATTTATTTTGTGTATATGTATGTATAGTATGTGGCAAAAACGATGACATGCATTTATTTTATCAATTTTATCCTTTAACCAGCTGTCAAATTTAACACAAGCGACACCGAGTGCGAAAAAGATATGCCAAAAAGAGTCAAGTTGTCATGTCAGTTCATTCGTTCGTTCATACAAATATCAAATGAAACTAAGAATTTCAAGAAACATGTCAAGATATAAAACTGATAAGGCATTTTTTTTTTTTCTTTTTCTAGTCATCTTTTTGGTTTGATTATCCGCATATTACCCACCTTTCTATAGAAGAAGGAAAACGGCACAAAAAAAAAGGAAGAAAACCTACTTACATTATTAGGTATCTAATATCCACCTTCTGTGGCATCCTATATTCTATTCATAGACTTTTCTGCTGACTAAAAGAACACATTCCATACCCTTATACGACATTCTTGGAATACTTTCCAACGCAAATTCTTTTTGGTATTTTCAACTCTTTTGTTTTGTTTTTGTTGTTTTTCTTTTTTTGATTTTTTGGGGTTCTTTTTCCATCTTTTTTACCCTTTCTTCCAGTTTCTAGATTTGAGATTGTGGTTTATTTAAAAATGTTTATTAAGTCGTGTTTTTTGCCATGTAAACACAAGTCTTGAGCAAAAGAAATGCATTATGGGGTAGTACTCCTTCATATGTATGTATGTGTATATACATGCACTTGCTATACTTTATACCTAGATACCGTTAAATGGGGCCTCTTATACCGAACATACTATGGCAACTGATGGCATACTACCCTTCACACTAACTTCATTTTGTCTAAGCATAACTATGATTGCATTAACCTTTATTGTTGGAGAGGAGTCCTCTATATTTCCTTTCACTCTTCGTCTACCTCCTGATGTCCTTTACCTCTTTCTTTATTGTTGTGCTTTTTAGTCCACAAAAACACAACAAAATCCAATTATAAGCTCCGCCTTTTTCTCAAGGGGATCCCTTTTTGAGGAACATGGCTGACTATACTTAAATGTCATCCGTGACGTCATTCATCCCCAAAAAGAAAATACATGAACAAGCAACAACAACAACAAAAAGAAGCTACCCAATATATTATAGATATCACCCTCTTTGCATTTTTCGTTTGTTTGTGTTTGGATGTGTGTGTGTGTTTGTGTGTATACTGCTTTAAGGACACTTTTACGAGGGTGTCATCCGCCCCCAACATCAGTGAATATAACCTCCACCAAAAATGCTTGGACTAGCATTCCAGCAAATCTACTCCTGCATAGCTCCGCAGGTCGTCAGACAGTGAAGCTGCTTCTGTTCTGTCCGTCCTAGAGATACAGAAAAGTTGTTAAGCCTATACCTTTAAAGTATAACCATTCATCATTAACTAGATCCAGACAGTGTTATTAAAGTTGTGATTTCTATTTAAAAAAAAAAATATTAATTCAAAAAAAAAAAAAAAAACTGAAAAGTGCTACCACATTCGAATATCTGAATCCGTATCCGAATCCGAATACAGAAAGCTTGATTGGAGCTGTTAATTGAAAAACAAAAGTGAGATTTTGAATAAAACAAAAGAGTTAAATTAAAAAACAAAAAAAAAAAAACAAAAAACTAAAATCGCTAGAGAAAAAGTTATCGGTAGATACATATACATTTTCCTTTTGTATTGTTCTTCTTCTTCTCCTTCCTCACATATTAAGGTCACGCATTCCATCAGATAAATATATCGTACTTATCAAACAATAGATATACAGTTGTTGCCCATTTTGAAACAAATATTATATACCGTCATTCGTTCGCCATTTTTATTGTGTGCTTAGTTTTTTCTTTTAGAATAAACTTTAAAAAATCGCTATTTTATAATTTTTAGTGTGAAAGCTTGTATTGATTTTTATTTCTGTTAAAAAATACAAATACCAGAAACAAATCTGCCATTTTAAAAGCAGAAAAGAGGGTAGACATTTTGAATTTTTAAACTAACTTTGCCCACACCTAGAATCCAAATCAGTCAAACTGATTTTCCTAAAGCAATACATCGACGATCTCCGAAAGATTATTGGTAAGACATTTTTCTTTGCTTGAATTGTATAATTTTCTTATTTTAAACTAAGTAATTTCTTTGAATCTTAAAACCTCAATTTGATGTCCTTGTTTAAGGGAAACGACATGACGCCATTTTGTACGTGATGTTACGTAAATTAATTGGCTACGCTTTTCGGTTACGAAAATTTCTTTTTGTCTTATATATATATTTCTACTACGTAGGTAGATAAAAAAAAAACAGAAAAAAAACGGTATGCGATTGCGCAGTGAAATTTTTTCCAAACGATTATAATTTAATGTTCTCACAAAAGGACATGATCATAACCTTCAGGTTTCCTTGCGCGGTGCTCACGAAAGTAGGTCAGGATGTGTATCTAAATCACCTATGTACCTACATAGACAGTGATTGCATGAATACATAATATATAATCAGAGTTTTTTATACATAAATCCTTAGGCCTATATATACATACAATGTACATACTGACATATGTATTGTATATGTTATGTAGGCACCTATACCTAGTCTCGAAGAAAAGACAAACTATCGATTCAGTTGTAGGTTCACTGTGCCACACTTCTCTTGTTCAAGAAGAATTTTTTAAATTAAAAAAAAAGAAAAACTCAAAGTAAAGTAATTACTTATTGATATAACATCCCTGTTCATTCATTAATTTCTTATTAACAAATGTGAAAATTACGCAACAGTTTTAATCATTTACTTAGTGTGCTCCTTTTTTTGAAAACTTAAATCATTTCAACATCGATATACCTACATCAAGTTTTACGTTCAATTTTAGTTATTTTTTTTTTCTAATGCAGTTTAAGTTTAAATTTTAAAGAAAATTGTTAAGTTTTATGTTTAATTGTTTATTGTTTTATTGCAACAGTCATATCATACAAATTTGAATCTAAGCTTGACAGAAAATTGCAGGTCCCTAAGATTAATGACATTAATTCTATGGTCACTTCACAGGGATGTTAAAGAGCTAAAATTCACTAGAAATTGTTTTTTTTTTCACGAATTGTTGCGCCATTATTTTTCCTATTTATTTTGTTTCTACATATGAAGTATATAGCAACCTTGCTTTTTAATTGCATTTAATACATGATTAATTATATTACGACATTTTTTCACAAACTTTATAAGTTAGACTCTTAGAGTGACAGACATTTTTCACCCGATTAAAGATTTATGTTTTGCCAAGAATTTGTCATTCATTAATTTTATTATTTTGTATGTATAATATACCCGTTTCATTTGTTCAAAAATAATTAATTTTTTCTTTATTTTCATTTTCAGAGGAGAAAATGTCGATTAATCCAAACAACTATAAACTGTCTGACAGAACTGGGAGGCTTACAGCTTACGGTAAGTTATATTGTTTACTTAATCATACCTTAATTACATGTTACTTTCATTATTCTAACGGTTAAAATGAAAAATTAATGAAATCACATCATCAGAAACATGTATGGGTTGCTTTAATTTTTCAAAAATGGCCGTCTTTGCTGGTAACAGTGTACAAGGAAAAGTTCAAAGTTCATTCTCTTAAAATCAATTTATTTTCTCTCTTTGTTGTTTTTTCGTGTGTGCTTTTTTATTTCATTTGACAAGAATATCGACCATTTTTTGGCAAGAGATTGATAAAATGTATGTACATACATACACATATTAAAGCTCTGCGCACGATCTGGTACAAAGATGGCGTCAACCTTCATTGAGTGAGTAGGGGCATCGTCCCTAAGTTATAAGAGAAAACGTTCAATGAATGATGAGAAAACGAATAAAATATAAAAAGTAAATAAATGTTTACATAAAACTATACAACAAATGCAATGTGACTTTAATCACAATTTAACATACTTGACGTAAAATATATGTATACATATGTTATATGTACATACTCAACGAATGCAAGTATTGTTGAATGTTAATTCAATGACGTAAGCAACATTCGTTGGGCGCCATTTTTATAAACTTGTTCCATATGTTTTATATGTCTATCTACACAGAACCTATCGAAAGAGGGGCATTGCAGTACATATTTACTGCACATATGTATATGTACATATATAAAATGACGACGTACTTTTTGCTGACACAAGTTTTCTTCTATATACATTAGAGTTGTATGTATGTGAATGCAAAAGATAAATTATGTAAAACATTCTCCTATTTTTAAGGGGTATCCCCCTGTCAATTTGGCTTATGTTTAAATTACATAGGTATCCTGTTTAGTAACATACATACATATACTTTATTTAAGTTACTCGAAGATTAACTTTGAGTAGGGTACATATAATGTCATCGATTTTAAATGAAAGTGACAGAGTAATAATTAAAACTTTTTATTTAGTGAAAGCTTAAAAAAGATTTTCTTCTTAAACTCACATCATTATTGTACAAAAAACTTGCAACTAAGATGAAAGATGAAATTAAATTTGACATGATTGTGTGATGTCATTAAATGATGGGATGATAAGTTACTTCTAAGAAGAAAATTTAAGAGTAAATTAGGAAAATTATGGATTTTTTTTTCTCATGGTGGGAAGAGTCAATTATTTAGAATGAGATTTTAAAATTCAACGGAGATTGATTTATTACATAATGTTGAGTAGGAAATTAAGTTCTTTTCTTTTTTTAATTTTTTTTATGATTTTCAATTACATGGTCGTACATTAAATAAAATTAGAAATAGTTAAACCTGGTCCGACTTTTTCTGAAACTGTTATCTAAAGTTAACTATTTTCAATGTCTAAAGGACAATACATTTCCCTTGATGCTTCGAATAATAAGCACCTTTGATGTAAGTATGTATATTAAAACAAACATTCAAAAATGGTATTTCATCATAATTCATAAATGTATTTGAAAATTGTTTCAAAGCAAGCCAAACAAAAATGATGTTCTAAAGAAAATACAAGTTATGAATGGTCTTCATTTAATTCTATTTCATATGAAATATTTTTTTAGTTCAGATTAAAAACAAAATTTCTAAGAATAATCATAAGCTTTTGAAACAAGTTAATTTTCTATTCAGGACATTATAATAAGAAAAAAACAAATTGAATTTTTTTATACATCATTGACTGTTTCTGTAACTTTAAAAACTGACTTTATGCGTCTTTTATACGTTCCATAAAAAAAGATAGCTTATTAAGTTTTTAGCCAGATTGAAAACTATTTTTTTAAATTAATTCAAATGAAATATTAAGAATTCAACTTTTTTCTTATACACTGCGTAGTAACAATTTACAATTGAAATGTCTTACATGTAAAAGGAAATACAAGTTAAGTGTTATAAAACTAATTTAGATGTGTGTATGTAAGCTTACCATAAAATAGACCTAAAGATCTTGAGAAGTTCTTAAGGCTAGCTTATTGTCTACTCAGCCAAATAGAAAATTATTTCTGAAATAAACTTAGACCAATATTTTTCTGGCCTAAATAAAAACCAACTCTTCGCCGATACTATCAAAATATTTTTGTTTAAGTTATAGTATATACAATACTCAAAGTGCAATATCATCATTTACATATGCTCCACAACTGGGATTCGATCCTGGCCTCATTTAACAAGTCTCTCCATTTATCTCGATCGCGAGGCGACGACGAGACGCCATTTAGTTGCACCCTCCATGACTTCGGGCGTCCTGGTCTAAGCCATCTCTTCAGCGTAAGCATGGTCTACCACGCTGTCTTCTACCATAAATTGTTAGCTCATGCGAGCTAGGTGACCCCGCCCACCGAAGTCTACCGAACTTTATATGTTTCACGATATCTTCGAAATTGCAATAGGCATGAATAAATTTTCGGTCTCGGAACTCAAATATCAAAACTCTCAGAAGACTTAATTCTAAAATATGTTATGTCATTTTTTTACCAAACAATATTTTGAAATTCCGATTAACTGTCACTTTGAAACCAAAAAATCACTTATGTCGTTTTCAATTGGCAATCCGGAATGAGAAGTAGAAGCAGAATCCCAATTGAACACTTTTTGTGAATTCTGAAAAATTTGAAGTTTGGTGTGACTGTATTGGTAGGTTTGCAATCTTGGCTTTTTGGAAAACTCCTGCAATAGAAAATTAACTGCATCACTTGCATCGTCATCACTTGATGAAGAAGATGAGGAAGACGACTCCAACAATGTTTCTAACAAATTAGGAACAGTTGCTAAGATATTGTCAATATTATTATCCATTTTTTTATAGTTTAGTTTTAATTTCAAGCAATCACTTCACAGTTCACACAATTTGTTAATTCAAAAATATGACATTTGTCAAGTGTGACATTTAAAATATTTGATTGTGTGAGTGATTCTGTTTTTGCTTCTGATTCCAAATCCAGAAGAGAAATCTCTTCTTTTTCAGAATCAGAACTGTCACTTTTGCCCAATTGAACGCTTTGAGAATGCTTTTTTCTGATTCCAGATTGCCAATTGAAAACGACATTACAAAGCAATTTACACACATTTCAATCCCTTCTGAGTCTCCAAACTGAAAATACACGTTATGTATCAAGAAATTTTAAGTTCACTACGTTATCATTCCAGGAAATATATGTTAGAGTTGTTCATTATTACTATGAGTTTCTAAACAAGAAGTGCACAAAATAATGTGAATGAAACCATCACTAAGACTGGAAATTTGAAGTTATTTTACATATTTTCCGAATGTTTTTAAAATGAATTTGTTTTTTGTCGAGGAATGGTGAAAAAATAAAAAAAAAACTGCCAAGAAGAATTCAAACTCTAGGTTTGGTTTTTATGTTTCGAAAGAAAATTCACATGTCCCACATATTGAAGAATTCGACTTGAAATTTCAGTAAAATAAAACTTTCAAAACCAACATGCCAAATATTTTAAAAACAAATTTAACCTGGTGGCAGATATTTTATGAATATTTTTAATGTAACTCCTAAAAGAATGGTAAAAACTGTTTTTTTTTTTATTTTTCTAAAAGAATTTTAAAAACCGAATTTTATTCCCAAACTTTTAATTCTAAAAAATTTATTCCAAAGTTTGAAGGAATATTTTTTGGTATGTCTTTTTACCTTTTCTAAGAAAAAGCTAAAGAAAAACTTACCGAAAAGAAAATATTTTATCCATATTTAACTTATAGGAAAATTGTTTCAAAATAATAATAAAAAATAAACTCTTGGAGGATAAAATTTGCATAAAGGAAATAAATTTGTATCTAACTTATACATAGTTCTGTAAAAGTAAAGTATCTTATTTGGACTTCTTCGTATACAAATGTATAATGTAATGCATTTCTAAGTCTTATAGTTTTAAAAATAAACTTATCGGTACAGTTTTTAGTAAAAATTTGAGTTTTGAGTTTCAATTTGAAAAATTCATACGAACGAGAATCCAAAATATAAAACAGAAAATTTGCATTCCTTTTTTTCTTCTTATTTCTTGTTATTTAAAATTCAACATTTGTTGGATTTAAGTCTGTGTCTGTATTGTGATGGTTTCAATATGAAGTGTTGAAAAAAAATGGCATTCTGAATGGCAAAACATATCAGATTGTATTGTTTTCTTTTATCTTTAAAAAACAGAACAATACAAAACAATAAACACCACAAAATGAAAATAAATTGATATTGTTGTTGCTGTAATACGAGGGCCTCTTTCACAAATAATTATTACAACATATTTGAATCGCGATATACATATGTATGTATGTATGTAATATTTAGCCTTAGGTAACAGTTTCGAAAAGCATTTTAATTGAAAAAAAAACTGCAGAAAACCATAGCAGAGAACGATGACTGCATTTACATATGAGGAACATAAAATATAGAGATGAAAATAAAAAATCTTCAACCTCAAACATCTATGAACAAAAAAATTATTAATTAACGTGGGGGGGCGGGTATTTTGTGTTAGGGTGATTCGTTATACAACAACAAAAATATTCAGGTTTCACTTCAAAACAGTTCTATAGATAATTAAAAACTAGAAACATATTTTAAAATTTTTATCTTCAACCATTTATCTATATCCTCCCAGTTTTGATTTTTTTTTAAAGTTTAATGTAATGTTAATTTTCAAAGAGTTGAAATTTTGTTTCTAATATTTAAAATAGATTTTTAGTGCTTATTTTGTTAAGGAAATGTGATTTGAATATCAAAATGCGCAATAACCTTAAAATACGAAAATACTAGTATTCGAACTTTAATGAGGATTTTCCATTAAGAGGTGTTATTTGGATATTCAAAGAAAAATTGTGTTTTTTGGAATAAATTATCGGATGTTTATTTCAATGTAAAGAAGATGGTATGCCATTAAGGGAAAACAATTTTAGTCAAATAGCAACCTCGGCTACGCTTATAGAACCGTATCCTTTTCATCAAATTTTCCATCACCAAGTCGCAATAAAGTGACTGCTGTATGCCCTCAATAGCTTCATGAATTCCATCGCTGAGGTCTTGAATCGATGCTGGGCTGTTGGTGTAGACCTTATCTTTCACGTTGCCCCAAAGGAAGAAGTCGCAATGTGTTAAATCACAAGATCTCGGTGGCCAATTGTGATCACCCCTTCGAGAGATAACATGGTCGAGAAACTTTTCCCGTAAAAGATCGATGGTTTTGTTGCTTGTGTGGCACGTAGTGCCATCTTGTTGAAAGTAAACGTTGCCCAGATCAATACCATCCAATTCCGACCATACAAAATCACTAATCATCTCTCGACAGCACATTCCATTCACCGTAACTGTTGCTCTAGCCTCATTTTCTAAAAAGTAAGGTTCAATAATCCCGACGGACCATAAACCGGCCCAAATAATTACACTTTGAGAATAGAGAGGCTGTTCGACAATAAATCTTGGATTTTCCAGATGTGACAATTTTGCTTATTAAATAAAATAGGCCGCATCAGTCAAGATGATTTTTCGATGAAATTCCGGATCATTTTCATGCATTTTAAGGACCCAGAATCTGCAAAGACACGACGTTGTTGTTGAAGTGCGTTTCGTTCCATTTTTATTAATGGCGTAGTTTTTAATTGTCAAACGTCAAAAACTTGCAGCTTCAAAAGTGACATCTACCGATATAGCAAGCTACATATGTTTTGTTACTAGAATATTAAGAAAACATGTGATGATGACGTTTTTCAATGAAATTAAGAAATTAAAAAAATGTACCTTTATAAAATTTTAACACCAAATCAGTAACCTTCATTTAGGACGAGACTTTTGAAATATTCAACTTCAAAACCATAATAGCTAAATCACAATACAGCGTTAGGTCGGTCGGACTTGGACATTTTTAATAGAAACTATGTATTCTTATAAGGCAATCCGAAATATCACCTCAAGCGTTGCTATGACTTTATATCGTAATATCGTAAACGCCCGAGCAAAGCAAAAGTAGATCTATTTTCTATTCGGTCGGGCGTTTGACAGCTGAAGAGCTATTTGTTATTTTTTTTAGTTGTCGAGATTTTTTTTGAGGTTGAATTTCGTTTTGTAAATTCTAGGGTCGCACTTTTTGAAATACAAAATCGTAAAAACGATCAAACGCTTGTCAACGCCGGACCGACCTAACGCGATATTGTAATTTAGCTATGTATAAAAAACGTGAAATTTACAAAATGTCACTTATTTGTAAATTCAACAATGATAAAGGGTATTGAAATAACGTCAATTTGAATCTGGAATGACTTCTGTATATCAAATACAGTTTTCAAAAATTAGCTAGTTGAAAAAATTTTGGAAAATAATAGCTCTAAACTTCAATCCATTGATCACTCATTTATTCAAATTTTAATATATATGTAGGTGTTTTTCTTTTAAGGCTCAGAGCAGAGAATTGAGTTGTCAAAAAAAGATCTATGTTTCTTTTTTAGCTCAGTCACATCAGAGCGCTCACAGGTTGTGTTTGTTTTTTCAATCGGAGCTTGCTCGGAGCGCGAATTAAAACACTTGTTTCTTACTTTTAAAATTAAACAATATTTATTTGGAACTATGTCCTTTATTATTGAAATACTTTTTACTAATTCTAAAAGGAGCTTAAGGCTACTATGTAGTTACAATAAGACTATTGATAAATTCATCATACAGTCGTATTTATATACTTTTCTTATCTATCTACAAGGAGACCCAAGCGTACAATCGTCTTGCTTGATAATGAAGAAGAGATAATATTCCAACATTGTATACAAACGATATTATCTCTTTTACATATGTTATCATTGTAGCGTTGTGTGCAAGACTGTACTAGAGACTAAAGATATCATTGAATACAAATAATGTTATCTTTTTTCTCAATATGTTTTGCTATGGATACTTAACTCCCCCCCTTGTTAAACGAAATCGTCTCGATTTTTCGACGCTATTTTTAACATTTCTCTTTCATAAGTTTTGTTATATGCGTCAATCTTTTTTTGTTTTTGACGATCTGTTATACATTGTATAGTTTTTATCATTACGTACGTAAATGCTAGAATAACAATCAGTGTTACAATTGTGTATATAGTTGATAATATCGGTTTTTCTTCAAAAGGAATAATTAGTTTTTTTAAAGTATCTATGTTATCGAATTTGTACATTGTATCTTCTTTAATTATTTGGTCGATGTAAGACTCTGAATTATGATTTCTTAATATAACTTCTTTAATTTGCTTATGCATGTTTTTGTATATTTTATCGTCTAGATTTATAGTATTTTCATAAGTAACTAAGTTTATACCATTAATTGTTTGATTATTTAACTTATGCTTACCGCTTAATAACATAACACCGGATTCAATTTCTAAGTCGTAATCGTATTCTTGTTTAATGTTGCATTTTGAAGTTATATTCTTTAAAAGTGGAATAAGACAATTTTCTTCTTCAAAGTTAATTTCACAAATGTTTTTACTTAGATGATTTTGACAATTTCTTGTTCTTAAATAAGTTTGGTTACATAAGGCAATTGTTTTATCTGTAATGATTTTTCCATGTTTTGAATTTAAAGGTGTTACTTTATACAATTTACATGATTTAATTAGAACTGGATATTTATATATTGTGATGAAGAATTCATCAGTTCTAGCTAATAATATTTTAGAGTACTGAAGTATATTTATTATGGGTACTTGAATTATTTCATGTTGAATAATATTTTTAATGTCATCTAAGTCTAGGCTTTCTGATAAATATTCATTATTTTTTGCTGCATTAATTGTTCTGGTCAATAATAATAATTGTTCGTACACTTGTTCTATTACTAAATGTTCTTTAAGGCTCTGACCTTCGAATTGTTGCAAAATTTGTTCAAATCTAGAATTTATAGTTTTTTGTTTATTATTGTTTTCTATGAGATTATTTATACTCGTTTCTATGTTAACTAAGTCATAATGGTCAGGATTACCAAACACATATTTGAAAGCTGTTCCTAAAAAGTTAATTGATCTAGTATGCCTAGTATGTTCTTGTAATTGGTCTGCTAAATTCTTAATTTTACTTAACCAAATTTTTTCTTCTTGTGTAGGTTGATATTTACTAGTTACGATATTTACGTAAGGTTGAAATATCGAAGTCAGGTTGGTGGCATGTAACAAATAAGTTTGTTCTTTGAATAAATACACGTCATCTGTTTGCGTAAGTATAAACTTCTTGTTTAGTAACTCAGTTATTTGAACGTTTCCTTGCCCTTCTTGACTCTGTACAATTCCTAGTAATGTTAGGAATATTAATATTTTCGTCATCTGAAAAATGATAATTCTTTATGTTATCCTTGTGAATTTTTATTCCTTCTTTAGAGATTACAGTGTCTCCTTTATCTTCTTCTACTATTCTTGTTATGTATCTGGCGTTAGATTTCTTTCTAAGACCTGTGATTCTTACCATTATCTTATCTCCTTTTTTATACTCTCTGTGTCGAGTTCCTTTATTTAGACGTTCGATCACTTTTTTGGATGCTGAGTTTAGTTTATTTATTATAATTTCACTATTGCTATATTTATTTTGATTAAAGAAAATGTCTCTAGGTTTCAAACCGGTAACTGAGTGTATAGAATTATTTAATTCACGCACTGTTCTAAATATTTCTTCGATAAGTCTTGTTTTATTCTGAATTGTGAATATTCTAGACAGTTCAGTTATTGTACCGTTTACACGTTCTACCTGACCGTTCGCTGTCGATCTGTATACTGGAGTTTCTACTTTAGTTATGTTGTATTTCAAACACATTTGGTTCACCATTTCTGTTTTGAATCCCTTCTCGTTATCTGTCATGAGTCGTTCACATTTTGGGAAATAATTAGATAAGACCTCTTCCATAACGTCGTACAGTCTGTTTCGAGTTTCGATTTCCCGAAGGATTGTATATTTAGAATACTTATCTACTGTTACAAGGAAAGTATACTTGTCGTTGAAGTATATGTCCATATGAATGTGTGTTCCCACATGTGTTGGTATTTCTGAATTATTCAGAGGTTCTCTGATAGGTTTTCTTTCATATTTTCCAAATAGACATGCTATGCATTTTTTGTTGAAACTCTTTGCTTGTTTATTTAGATCGGGCCAGTAATATTTCTCTGAGATTTCTTGTATATTGTTACGTAACCCTCGGTGTGCTCTTTCGTGAGTTACCCTTACAAGTTTTAGTTGTTCCTCCAAATTTGTCACGTCTTGAAGTTTTCTTGGTGTGAATATAAATCTTACTAGTGGGAATTCTTTTTTTATGTTTTCACCATATTTGTATATGTTTTCAAATTTCGTATGCAAAGCTACAATCTTTTGGGGTTGTATAACTTCTTTCATCTGCCTTAGTAAAGAGTCTTTGTCCTTAAACTTTATTATGAGTCTTATTTTGTTACTAAAATAGATTTGTGTTTCGATATTATTTGTTATATCTTCAATAAGTTCGAACTGTGCAGCGTATGCATTAAAAGGCTGATTCACAGTTTTTATTATATCATTAGAAGAACTTTCAGCTGAATGTGCTGTTTCTATGGTAGAAGTATTTATGCGTTGACGTGATAATGCGTCAGCTACAAGATTTAGGTTTCCTGGTTTATAAACTAATTTTGCTCCAAAGTCTTCAATGATTCCCTTCCAACGTTTCAGCTTTGTGTTGGGATTTTTTTCTGATACAGAATATATAAGGCTCTGGTGATCGGTATATATGGTTAAGTCTGCTATACCATATATGTAGTTTCTGAGTTTTTGTAAGGACCATATGATCGCTAATAGCTCTTTCTCGTTTGTGCTATAGTTCTCTTCTGTCTTACTCAGTGTTCTTGACAAGAAGTGTATAGGTTGCTTATTCTGACTTAGTACGGCTCCAATAGCTATGTTGGATGCATCAGTAGTAAGCTCGAATGGTTTACTATAATCCGGTTGAAAAAGTTCGACTTGTTCTTTCAAATAATTTTTTAAAATTCTAATCGCTTCTAATGCTGAATCATTCAGATTTAACTTAATATTTTTACTTTGTTTTTTGTTTACTTTACCGTTATCTCCTCGTAAATATAATGTCAGGGGCTTGGCTATGCTTGCGTATCCTTTTATAAACTTACGATAGTAACCTGTAAGACCTAAAAATCCTCTCAAATCCTTTACCGTTTGTGGGACTGGAAAATTTTCTATAGCTGCTATTTTCTCAGGGTTCGTAGTGATTCTACCATGTCTGATTATGTGACCTAAGTATTCTACTTCTTCTTGAAAAAACTTACTTTTCTCATCAGATATTTTTAATGTGGCTTTATTGAGTACGTCGAATACTTGACTTATGTGCTGTATATGTTCTTCCTCAGATGAAGAATATATCAATACGTCATCAATGTAAACGTGTACGAATTTACCTACAAAGTCTCTCAAAATGTCGTCCACGCATCTCTGAAATATGCTTGGTGCATTTTTGAGCCCGAAAGGCATTCGTTTAAAATGATATTTTGCGCCATTTATAGCAAAAGCTGTTTTTTCTTTATCATCTGTTTTGATTTTAATTTGGTGGAAACCTGACTCCAAATCTAACGTTGTAAAGTACTTGGCTTTACCTAAATTTTGAATTGTCATGTTGACATCCGGAATGGGGTATCTGTCTGTTACAGTGTGAGCGTTAAGTTTTTGGAAATCAACAACCATGCGCCGTTTTGGTTTTCCTTTTTCGTCCAAACCTTTTTTAGGTACTGTCCATATGGGACTGTTATAAGGACTATGGCTTTTTTCTATTATATCGTCATGTAAGAGTTTCTGTATTTCTTTGTTTACGAATTCGTTATCTGCTATGGGATATGGATATTGTTTAACATAAACCGGATTATCATTGGTCGTCCTAATGCTTGCTTCTATAGTATCTGTAAAGGGTAACGGTCCTATGCTGTTATTAATCTTCATCAGTCTATCTATGTCTGCTTTATAAATATTATTTTCCCCAATTATGTAATTAATTTTCTGAATAGATTCGACACTGCTTATGGTAGTTAGAGTCATATTACTGAAATTTATTTCCGCGTTTAGAACTTTAAGTCCTTCATATCCTAATATCATATCAAAAGACTGAATATCCTCTAATTCAAAAAATGTTATATTTTTCTTTAATATCCTAACTACTTTCTTTGTATCTACCATAGAATAACCATGCATTGTTTTTATTTTTATAGGTTTAATTTTAATTTTTTCGCTAGAATCGCATTTTCTATTAATGTAATTATGGGTTGCACCAGTATCAATAAGAATTTTATAAATTTTCTTAGAAATAGTACTAGTTAAATTTAAGCAGGGCAACCCGTCTACTAGTTTAAATGATCTATTCTTATGTTATTATTTACCATACATTCCGTTTCATCTGCTTCTGCATATGTACTGCTGACATCGTCTCTGCGTTGTTGTCGGGAGTTATTTACTCTCTGCTGCTTGAAGTTCTGCTGATAAGATCGTTGCGGTCTGTTGTGTGTGTTGAAACTCCCGCTGTGTTCACGTTTCGCTGGTGGATTATATACATCGGGTTTGTATTGATTCCAATTTTGTCGCTGTGCATGTACAATTTGTCTCGAGTTTATCTCCATCGGCTGTGGTCCGTCATTTCTCTTGAAAGGGTTTAGGCGTGGTCCTTGATTGTGTTGCTGCATATTATCGTATTGCTTCTGGGGTTGATAATTCGTTGTTTGGCTCGAATAATTTGGTCTTCTTTCGTTTCTGCGTTCATGTGGCATATTTTTGTGGTGCTTATCTTGAGTGAGATGTAAATGCCTGTGCACATTATCATGTTCTATTCTGCGAGCAATTGCGAATGCGTGTTCTAGATCATTTATTGTAGCTGAATATAATGATCCTCTTGTAAAGTTGTCACTCATACCATCAATGAATATACGAACTGCGTCGTCGTTAGCATTTTTAATTAGTCTGTCGATTATATTCGGCGGATCACCTGACATAGTGATTTTTGATATTATTAAATTGAGATCTTTATTTATCTCGTCGTGGTATTCAGACAGTGTGCTTCTTTTTTGCGTGATGGCTTTCATCATGTCTTGTAGCACGTATAGAGGTTCTTGATTAGAGTACGTATAATCTAATCTGTTACGTATCGCCTCAAAATTAAAAATTGTGTTATAATTAGTTAACACATTCGCGGCTGCACCCTGTATTTTACTTTTCACTATAGTCAATGCTGCTGCGTACTTACTGTGTGTTTTGAAGTTTTTAATGCTGTCCATTAATCTGGATGCTTCTTCGCGCCACGACCGATAATTTGATTGATCGCCGTTGAAAATAGGTAGGCTTTTAAATGCGTCTAACTGTATTTCACTACCATCTGTATATGTGGTTCTTATTTCCTCTAGCACAGGTATGTTTGGTACTATGCCTAATCCAGATTTTACTTCATTTAGTTTTGTTTCTAAATTAGTGTTTATTTGATTTTGGTTAGTTATTATTGCTGCTAACCTTGCATTCTCTGTGCGTGTGTGCTCTAGGGTTTGTGTTACTGTGTTGCACCTGGTTTCTAAAGCTTCTAATCTTGCCATTAATACTGCGAGTTGTTCCATTTTGAACTCGTGTCTGTTGTCGTCGAATTTGTGTGTTTTTTTCCTCCACATATACACTTTCACTGAATTGCTTTGCTGCTTCGTACGAAGAAGCTATATTTGTACCTGCTATGCTAGGTAATTCTTGTAACCGGTAACGCGAGTGTTCTGTTTATACTAGATTTCACTACTTGTTCCCGAGGTCCGCTCGATTGAAGTTAAAAAGTATATTTAACCTCCTGGCAGGATCGCCAATTAAAACACTTGTTTCTTACTTTTAAAATTAAACAATATTTATTTGGAACTATGTCCTTTATTATTGAAATACTTTTTACTAATTCTAAAAGGAGCTTAAGGCTACTATGTAGTTACAATAAGACTATTGATAAATTCATCATACAGTCGTATTTATATACTTTTCTTATCTATCTACAAGGAGACCCAAGCGTACAATCGTCTTGCTTGATAATGAAGAAGAGATAATATTCCAACATTGTATACAAACGATATTATCTCTTTTACATATGTTATCATTGTAGCGTTGTGTGCAAGACTGTACTAGAGACTAAAGATATCATTGAATACAAATAATGTTATCTTTTTTCTCAATATGTTTTGCTATGGATACTTAACCCGCGCTCTATTAGCTCTAAATAAAATGGCCGAGCGAATGTTGTAAAAAGATGAGCGCGGCTAACTCAATTTTTTTTTGCAGGTGGTATGACAGAGACAGACTGCTTTTGGCAGTTCATAAACATATATGTGTTTCATAAACATATCGGAGAGCTAGAGCTCTGATCAAACTCTGCTCAGAGCATACTCGTCGTACTCAGGCTTTGCTCAGTGCTCTCTGCACAAAAAGCTTCGCATATATATTACAAAAAATTGTTGCAAGTCTGTCTATGGAAAAATAACTGCAACTACGATTCCACCTTAAAATTTTAAACCTTTTCAAAGTGACAGTAAAATCACGTCAGCCATTCATTTATCAATTGAAAATAACTTGAACTCAGTTGTGCCCTGACGTTCCCACTATTTCAGAGACTCAGAAACATGTATGTACATACATTTCCAAAAAATCTTAGCCATTGACTTGTCCCTAGCTTTCATTTCGGTGACAAATCACTCTTCTTTTATATTGACCATTAATCTATTTTATTTTGGTAAGAACCAATTTTCTTCTTCATTCCACATTACTTTTGTCCACTTCGCTACAAAATTGCTATCAAATACAGAAAAAAAACCTCTGTTTTTTTTTTTTTAATATTGATCTCAACAATAAAACAACAACAAATATAACTTTTCTCCAATTTGAAACTATCAAACTCTCGTCGTCGTCGTGGCCAGATCAATCCATTAACTTGGCAAAAGTCCAAATGTCACTTCACAAGAAGTTAGTATACAGTACCTACACCAAAAGCAGAAATAGCAAATATGTACCATTTTGTGTAAGGACACTTTTTGCACTTACTAAACAAAAAAAAAAAAAAATAAAAACCCAGGTCCTTAGTGTTCCGTTTAAGTACAAAACAAATAAAAAGACAAACATTTCGTATGTCCAACACATTTACTTCTGTCTGTGATAAATTGTCTTAAGTCGACCATATGATGGAACAGATTTCAGCATCACATTCAGGACACTCCATGCCACTATTCCTATACTCGTACAACCCCTGCACAACCCCTGCAAATATAATGCTCAGTCATAAGGTACTAAAGTCACCCCATGTCATATTGAAGATTATATAAAAATATACCTTACCCTCGCTCGGCCTCGGCGAGAACATTTCAGCCGCCTTCAACGTGTGCCAGCCGAGCCGGGCCAAACCCAGAACCAGGAGTAGACCCAGACCCAGACCCAGCGAATGGTACAAATATAAACCGTTTAGTCACAGGATATTACATTCGATTACATGTCGGTTGGAATTTTATATTTGTTCTGGAATTTCTGCTGAAGGGTAAGTCCTCCGTGCGTCGTCAGTTGTTGGCGTGGTCCTTCACCTTCAAGTTTAGTTATGTCGTGTGATGATGTTTCGAGTGAGCTAAGCCCGGCCACATAAGGGGTGGCTGCCTTCTATATGAAATGACTGCACTCTATCGTATGTCAACTCGGCATCATATTAAATACGCTTTAGTGAAGTGGAATTCGCTAGATGGGTATTTTTGTCGAAATTGAAAATGTGCCGCTGATTTATTGAAGTAATTTTGAAAATTCTTGAAAATTCCCATTATCCATTAGCCCTTAAATATAAAATCGCAATAAAATCATTTATTAAACAAATGTGTTTGCTTTTTTTTTTTTTTGTTGTTGTGTTATTAATTTGCTTATACGATTTCTCACATCACACAGCACGTTTGTTTCTACTATACAATCAATTTGATATACTTTACGGCCGGTTGAGTTTAATTACCAGCGAATCATACGGAAACGGCAGCCATTTTTATTCTACTCGTATTCGTACCCGTACCATTTTTGCCATGATTGGGCTCTCCCTCTCTGATGGTTCTGCCAGTTGTGTCGTTCTGTTTTTTATTTTTAATTAAATTTTAAATTTCCGGTAATTATTTGGATGATTTTCACGCCTTTCTGTGCAATTAATAGCAGAACTGGTTAAATGAAATGAAACACAATAATTGCAGTTTCCGGTTTGAATTGCCGCGCCACCCGCCCCAAAAATGGCGCATATGTTGACGAGACGAGCATACAAAATTGTTCAAAAAAAAAAATAAAACGTTTGGGAGTTTATATATGATGGCAAAGCAATCGTATCCGGATTCACATCAGCAGCATAAACATCATCATCATCAGCATTCAGCATCATCATCATCATCGGAAAAGCCTCGTTTTTGGATGATCCAATATTCCGCACTTAAACACCGATTCAATTCAATAAACCAACGCGTAATCCTGCAGCAGGCTATAAATTTGAATTACTTCAGTTATTTGCATCCTCTCTCTATATACACAACACACTCGTCGTCGTCCTCATCGTTGTTGTAGTTGTCGTTGTAGCGAAGCCCAAAGGACACAGCCTGGAATAGTTGCTCTTTCTGAGCCATTAACTACGACAATTTAATCCCACTGCGGGCAATCCAAATCCTCAATTAGCAATTATTCAAGTAGCTCCAGTGGCGTACGGCAGCAGCGTACCTACTTCCTACTACCGCCACCACCATCACCACCACCAACAGATCCCATTCATCCGGGATATACTCGTATACTCGTTTCTCGTACTCTGCTCTGGAGCTGGATGATGAGGGTGTTGTTAGGTGCGAGATGGGGTGCACAAAAGTGGCGCAGAGACCAGAATGAAACAAATGCGGTACTTACAGTCTACTCCATTTCCATCCAGGCACTAAAGCGCCACACACCGCCACACCGGCTTGTAACGAAACGAAGCCACATAAAGTAATCCTCGACGCAGGATCTGATCGTAATTTGCCAACGAAAGGAAAGGAGCGGTTGTGGGGGCTTGATGTGGTCGGGGCAGCAGGGTGGTGCGGATTTAAAAAGAGTCCTACATTTGGTAGTGAACGTCAGCAATGCCGCTGTTGTTTATGGACTGGAAAAAGTTATCCAATACAAGAAAAAAACTGAAAACAAAAAGAAACCGAATTCGGATTTGGATTGTTTCAAAAGTCGCATAATATACGAAACAAGTGTTAAACTTAATCGTCAGCAACATTTCTGGATCGAGAATATATGTACAAGATTTCTTGATGGTTAATTGTTTTTTCATAAGCAGTTCAGCATGACGACAACGGTACCTACTACCGCACGATTTTGACGTCGTCGTCGTCGTCGTCGAGTATAGTTTTAATTACAGCCCGTTAATTGAGAAAAGTTTTTTGAATTAAAACTAAAAATTCACAAAATCCTATAAAATACAAAATATCATTTAATACAATCAGCGCGAAAAGTTTAGATTTTATCGAATTCTCCTTTTTTTTAGGGGGGGAGGGGTATGGGGTACCTACTTGATAAATGTGTAAAATAATTACTTTCGGAATCAGAAAATGATTATAAAATAAGAAAAAGAAAAAGTCGTTTTCGTATAATTTCAATAATTATTTATTGTTATAATTTCGAAGCTAATTAAATAGTAAATTTCTTCAACGTTTATACATGTATTTGGAGAATGGTGGAGACATTTTTAATGACTAAAGTTTTTGATTTGGTTGATAAAAAGTATTTGCTGCTTTTGGAAGTTCTGTCTGGAAGTTTCATTAGCATTACACAATAATAATTAGTTTAATGAAGATAATGTCGACTAAATGGAATTTTGTTATTTCACTAATTAACATTTTTGAAAATAATAGACAGCTTTTGATGCGGATTGAATAGATCAGAAGAGGAAGACTACAATCCTGTAAAACAAAAAAACTACGCATTGAAATGTTGGAAAGTTGAATTTTTCTTGACAAAAGTATCTTATGAACTATTAGGAATTCAATTTAAGAGTTAATTAAACCCAAATCCAAATTTTTGAAAATTCTTTCTTCTTTCTTTGAAGAGAATTCCAAATGAATCAATTGTTTCAGTGAAATTTGGTTTGGTTTAGTATTTTAGTTTAACAAACCTTAACAGCAATTTAGCTTAAGTCGCCTTAAAAATTAATGAACAAACCTTATCCGCCATTTAATGAAAATAAATAAGATCGTTTGAAATTCATAAAATTACTAAAAACTTACTTCATGCTGAATTTAAAGTTGTTGCTTTTTGTTAATACTTAACTGATTCCATTTTTTAAAGTTTTCGTTGAAAATCTTCATAATTATCAATTTGTTTTTTTGGCTAGTCGCTTAAAGTTGCTGAAACTTTTTTTTTACAAATAACTCGAACAACATTAAGTAGGTAGCCACTTTTTCCGTCAAAAATTTGATGTCAAATAATTGCTTTGTTGAACTGATATGATAAGCAGAGCTGTAAAGTTGTCAATTAAGTCTCAGTTAATTGACTTATTAGTTCGAATTAAAGTTAATACTGTGCTAGGTACTTTGGCGCGAAATTTTAAACGATTTAGCAAATTGTTAAACCCATTTTTAGCAATTTGCTAAGCTAAAAAGATGGTTTTGCTAATTTTAAACGATTTTAACATTTTACTATCTCTTAACATATATTGCTAAAGTTAAAATCATGTGTTTTTCATAATTCGGGAATTAAAAATTGTTTTTAATCAATAAAATGTTATCGGAATACAAAGATTTCGAAATATTTGAAGACTTTGTGCAGAAAAATGCTTTTTGTGTTAGAAATCTACATCAGAATAATGGAATACGATAATAAACCTGTGTTCATGTGTATTTTAATCTTATTGGATTGCATGGGATAGTCCAGTTTACAGTTGGGAAATTTCCAACTAATGGGTCCGTTTGAGTATGTTTGCTTTGCTAATTCTTATGAACTGTCACTATTTGGACATGTTCGGATGCCTGTTTTTTAATAATAAGGAGTTAGGGTTTGAAATTTTGGAGTCGTTAGTAAATTGTTAAATATTTAGCAAATTGCTAGTTAGTAAAATGTTAAGTCCTTAACAATAGGTTGTTTAAAATTTTGGGCCTTTAACTTTATAACAAAGCTAACAGTCAATACAAATATTCTAACTGTGCAGTTAAAAAAAAACACTCAATTAAATGTAAGTTAACTGACTGCAGTACTTTTTGACTGGTTCAGTATTCAGTACTTTTATGGTTTGGTTACATACAAAGAGTCTTTTAACATTATTTTCAAAATATAAATTTGAAATGACTGATGAATCCTACACTTTGTCTTGAAAAAACGTCACGTATTGTAAAAGAAAGACTTAAAAATAGTTAAAAGAGTTACAGTTAATTGACTGCAGTTAAAAGACTTTTTGAATATTATCCAAACCGTAAAAGTACCGAGTACTTTGCAATTACTAAAATACTGGAACAAGTCAAAAAGTACTGCAGTCAATTGACTGTTTGAAAGCTTTATTTAATTGCACAGTCAGAGTATTGAAAATGACTGCTGACTGTAGTATTATAGTTAAAATCTTTTAGTAAGTTAAAAGACTTTTGCAAAGCAGTCAATTGACTAAAGTATCCAAAAGACTGCAGTCTTTTCAGCTCTGAATATAAGTTAACGAAATCAATTCATTGATCGTAGTGACAATATGCAATTAAGAAAATAGAAAACGCACAAACGTCAGTTTTAAACGTCAATTTCACGAAAGAATGTCGGAATAGTCAGTAGGGTAGTAAGTGGCCAAGTTCACAAGTTGTTACCGTCAACTGATAAATAAAATTCTGATCCAATTTTTGGTTCTAGAATCTAGAAATTCCATAATAGTAAAAGCTATGCTAGACGAGGTTAAAAAAAATTTCGACACATTCTGCAAGTTTTCGGTCGTTGATATGTTCTCAATGCCTCAATGGTCAAATTTTCGGTGCGGTACATTGTAACGAAAATATTTCCGCTTTCAATATCTCAATCAATATTGGTTATGAGCACTTTTAAGATCTCCAGTTTACTTAGATTGACCAAAGATTTGATGTAATCACATGACAAATACTAGTTTAGAGATGTTTAATTCTAGCTTCTTGAAGTTCAATTGACAAAAAAGACCATTTTTCGATATTTGAACATGTTGATGTTAATCCATATTAACTGCTTCTAACGTCACTAGCTATTAAACTGTCTCTGATAAAGGCTTGTTAAAGAATGTACTCCTTTATAACATGAAGAATTATTTGACATGAAAAAGATTGCAATCATTTTTCTAATGAATCTATTCTTCGAAATAAATTCAATAATGGATTCGTAGTGATTGCATTCACGAAAGATTTTATTCGTTTGGAACCCTGCCTATTGGTCGAATAACAAGTTTAACAGTTTTTTTCGTGGTCGTATAGTTTAAGATTAAGCCAATTTAAAAGTGAGTTTTTCAGCAAGCTGTATAATATAGCCTACTGTCTACTACAGCTTTAGAGGTTTTTTTTTCCAAAACACCAGTAACTTATTCAACAAAATTGATTGCCATCTTTTGCCAAAAAATCAGAGCCATAAATCTTGCGTCGTTTTAGAAATATTTGTTTCCTTTTATGTTATTATCCTAAAATTAATATACAATTTTTTTATATTGACTCTGTTATTCTAGAACAAAAAAAAATCTTTATTTCCAATTTCAGACCTGCAGCCTACAACAGCCACTGCTGGCTCAGAGACTCGAGAATTTCTTCTCAAGATCATTGATGTTCTTCTCGATTTTGTGAAGAGCACCAATGATCGAAATGAGAAAATTCTAGAATTCCATCATCCAGAGGACATGAAACGTCTGCTGGATTTAGAAATTCCCGATCGTGCTGTTACTCTTCAACAACTCATCGAAGATTGTGCTACCACATTGAAGTACCAAGTTAAGACCGGTAAGTTTAAGTTCAAGAGTATATTATAATAGTCCTCCTTCTTAAGGATTCATATATCGTCGCGTAGTGTGATGTTTTCTTCACTTTATTAAGTTAAATTATTCCAAAAGTTATGTGTGTAAACATCCAAAACTAATTAGTCCTTGATTAGCCTCCATTCAAACCGATGATGATGACGACGAACGACGACGCACGGCTATATGATGATGTCAACAATAACAACAACAGCAGCCGCAAGCTATTGTTGAAACGCTCTCTCTCTCAGACTCCTGCTTCTTCATCTTTGGAACAACTTAATCTAATCAATCAATCAAAATGTGCTTCACCACAAACGATGTTTATTGAAATAATCAATTGAAACTCATTCTCACTCCTTTTGTGAGCTTAATTTCCGCCACCGCACCACCACCGTACCGCACCATTTCTGATGTCGCTCACATATCCGCATATATCCTTATTTTCAAGAGCGATAACGTCAACGGATATATCCTGGGCGGTGATGATGGTGATGGTGACACTGGTAGCAACATCCGTTCCATTCCATACACGCACAACGGGAGTTCGGGGCCAGAACAGAATTGGAAGAACACTCCCCCGAGGAGGAAGAAGTGTTGATAACAATATTGTGGTCACGTGCGCTATTAGATTAAAAGTAAGAGAAGTGGTCCTTAATTTTCGAGGCGAACCATAATTCAAAAGTTTCCAATGGCACGGGAAACTTTGACAATATGCTCGAGTTTGGGTTTATTTTTTTTATCTTCTGGTTATTTTTTGTCGAAGTTACGTTATTATTGAATAGCATCATCGCAACTTTAACGGGGGAAAGAGATTGTGTGGTGAAACATACGCTGCACGTTTTGATTGATGGCCTGACTTTTCAATTTCGTGTAGCGCATTCGAAGACTCTCAGGTTGTCTTTTTTTAAGGAAGACCACCCTTTCACCCTTTTATTTTTTGAAGAGACCAGGACATACATAAATATCATGTAACTAGATCCCTTGTGATATAAAAAAAATCAAAGGACAACAGTGGCACGGTGAAGACGATGACTTCGACGTCGTCGTCGGTAGTCGACCAGAGGCAAATCATAAATAGGATTACCACCGTGCGTTGGTCGTTGTCCTTGGCAGTCGAATTCAAAGTAACTGCAAATGAAAGGTGAAAAGGATCAGTGATTGTTATTTAGTATTCAATGGGCCATAAAATGGTGTTGTTAATGTCGTTATCTTCTTGGATGCACATTTTGTTAGGATTTTCAATTTAATCCTAACCCTAATTCTTCGGCGTCAAAAGAGAAGATAAGCGCGTTTATATTTTTAAGGACACTTCCGTTATATATAGTGGGGGTATTATATGTGCGGTTTTTTTTTGTTGTCATCTTTTTATGATGCAGATGGCTTGGGTAGGAGTATTATAGACGTTTGGGAATAGGACTTATGGTATTGTTTATGGCGAAGTTATAACCAGATATGATATGGCTGAATAAACACTGGGATTGTGATAAAAATCGTTTTGAATTGAAAAATACATTCCATAGTAAAAGAGGATAGATGGAACATGTAAGGCACGTGACATGCAAATTAGTTAATGTTTGCTAGGAACACAATTGGTAACTAGGTGATAGGAAATGCGCCATGACAGTGCATAAATAAATATTAATTAATTCCATAAGTCTTTTTTGTCGCCAAGAATAGGCAACACCACAAAGTACCAGCAAAATGGCTTAGAAATTTGAAGCTGCAGTGGAAATAAGTTTAAAAAATTGATGTAGATTTAATTTTTTGAGTGATAATAATGCACATATTCAATATTCTATACTGCACATACTCTCATCTACAGCTTTTAAAAGTATAAGAAAATGTTTCGACTCCTTTATGCATGGGTTTGAAAGTTCATCAGCATTTTTGGCTCGATGCAACTATTTATGGTTCTAAATTCTAAATTGCTATCGACATCAGAATAAAATGAGCTAATCATACGTTGCTATTGAAATTCCACTTCTGGACAAAAATGTTAATTTAGAAACAACTAAAATGCTGAAGTGGATTAAACATTTTAGGCAAAAGATCACTCATAAAAATAAAAAAGAGAATCGGAGACAAAACGGAGCCCTGAGGCACACCAGTGTTTTTTATTTTGTAGCCTTCAAATTTGAAACCATTCTTATATAGTTATATTAATAAGGTAGTTTCTAACTAAATGAAGAAAAGGTTCAACAACATATAGCAGATGAACGCATTTTAAATAAGGAACTTTGGGGCAAAGCCCTTTCAGAAATTTTAAAAATATAAAGTGCAACTATCATACTTTTTCGAAATCGATGTAAAGATTTCTTCCAATGGTGATTCTGTAGGAACTGCTTTTATTCCTCAAGTTATTTCTTAAGTTTAAAATTGGTCGATAATTCTAGAAACTTAAAAAGAAGAAAAAGACTGGACAATTGCTGTTTTGAGGTTAAGTCCTATTGAAAGGCAGAAAACATCTCTTGATCTTTGCTATTTCAAAAAGCCTACATTTTAGACCTAAGACTTTTAGACAGCTGGTAAATTATTTGATGGTATACTTCATATCTTCCTCCAGTGGTTACTTTATCTGCGAACTAAATTTTCCCTCTTCACTTCTCTTCTTTAAAGAACTTTAAGAACCAACCTAAATGATGTTGATTCCACAAGTCTGAAGTCAAACAAATACACCAACCTTCAAACCTTACCATATCGGCAGACATACTGGTAGAAATCTGTTTTTTTTTAACTTTTTAAAAACCGTTTAGCGGAAAAAATTGCTCAAAAATAATCGGCTAAAACAAAGCACACCCATACTCATACACACAATAGAAAACAAAGATATACAATAGCTTCTCGCATCGATGGAAATTACACAATTCACATATCGAACCCCTTTTAGGACGCATTGCTGCGTAAATCGCAATACCCATATGTTCCATCCGGCACAGCACTGTCAATCTGTCATTACTCCCACTTCCACTGCCGCTCAGTTCTCAAAAACCTCCTAGTTTTTACTTTATTGATCAGTAGTCAAATTTTTAATAATAACACACAATACTACAGCAAGAACTAAAAAAGGTATAACAGATAATCAAATGCTCATTTATTGAAGCTAATAGAAAAGAAAAACAACCCCTCCTCCTCTCTCTCTTCTTCTGGAATATAAATGGACAAACAAATAAAAGATTTGCCCTCCCAAACCGTACGGCAGCAGCAATGTCAATTCGCATTTCGGGTGCCATAAGTCGTGTGATTAAAATCCCATTGAAGAGGAAAATCTCCCTTCTAGTGCTCGAGCTAGTGCTCAGTGCTTTGGCAGGTGCCGGGGTGGGGGTTACTACTACGTACTACGTACTCGTAGGACAATGCACACTTCCGAATCCTTTTTGATGGAAGCCATTTGGGGTCTATGTGTGTGTTGCTTTTCCCAGACAGCCCAGGCTAACGTTAACGCAGCATCATCCGTTGAGAAACATTTTGCCAAATTGAAATGTTGCCACAGATGGAGAATGTCGAGTCGGCCAACCTTCTCCCAAACCAGCCCAGCCAGCAGCTTCAGCATCAGCCTCAGCATAGCGTTATCCTATAACATCCTTTTTTGTTTTTGTTGTTGTTGTTTTTTTCCCGATTGCTAAGTTCTTCTTCCATGTTGAAGGGGATCAGTGCAGCGAGTCAGAAAATAACAACGGATTTTGATTAAAGCTCCCTTTATAGAGTCCTTCCCGAAACGCAGGAGATGAGGAATGACAAAAAAAAACAACAACGACTAAAATAGAAAACGAGCTAGGAGGGTTCGAAACCAAAGCATGTTATAGCTTCTGCAATATGTTTGGGTATGTGTGTGTGTGTGTGTGTGTGTGGCGGATTGAATTTTATGAGAGATTATGGATCATAAATGGTTTCATTCTTTTAGATACAAGGATTTTTGCGTTCACTCCACTCCGCCACCACCACTTCGGGAGCCCTTAATATTCAAAGATATTTCATTGAAATCCTGCGATTGTTGTAAAAGAATGTTTTGATTTCTTCACAAGAATGTGTTTTTTATTTTTTTTTGTTGTGTATTTTAATGTTTAAAGCTTAAAAAACACTTTTTAGATATCTGGGTATTATGTTGAAAGGCTTTCAGAAATTAGTCAAGTGTGAACTTAAAAACGAACAAAAAAAAGTCAAGTATTTAAAAAAAAGACATATTTACTTGACTTGAAATGAGCATGTCTTATTATTCATTAAAAAAATAAGAAGAAGAAAAAAACAATTAAATATCTACTGTTTCTTTTCCCTACACATTTTTTTCAAAGCTGGTGTTTTTAAGGATGTACGAGTAATAGGGTTTTTATTTCTTAAAAACAATTAAATTCCGATAGTCCTTTTTTTGATAGTGAGGTCCCTTTTCATAGATTTTTTGTCATAAATTAAATTACAAATTGATTTTTATTTGTACCAAAACAGTAAAGCTAACAAAAATCGATAACTTTACATTTAGTAATTTTAGGTGTTATTTTTTATTATTTTGAAAATGAACTACAATGGACTAGAATACACATCAGAAAACACCAGTGGAGAAATCTTGACTTATTAACTAGTCTCTGATAACCCAGTTGTCAGAATATTGCCTTTCAATCAAGGACATTTTCTTAAAAACCTGATTAGAAAGTAAATAATAATAACTTCTCTTACAATAAAGTCACTTCCATCAAAATATCAGTTGACTTTGTTTTTTCAACTTAATCCGTTAAAAGTTTTGTTTTAAAAGATTTATAAATTTCTAAAAAGCGTGTGAATACCATTTTTTACTTAACAAAACAAAACAAAATTCTCAATTTTTCAAAGCTTAAGTGAGATTTTCTTGTTAGAAGAAATGTCATTGCTGCCTTTGAGCTTCTTTTTAAAATTTTGTATATTTACTAATCCTGTAGATGTAATTTTAGAATAAGTTAGAAACTTTCGTATGGATTCCAAAATTTGTTCTACTTTTTAACTGAAAATGTTTCTAACCTCTTACAAAAAAAGATCTGAATCAATCAAACATTTAACACAAAAACTAGTTTTTCAAGAAAGTCCAATCCTTTCTTGCATTTCTAAACAAAATGGTTATGTTTTTTGCAATTTCCAAAAATATGATTTAACTTGAAACTAGACATAAAGTTTCAAAGTTAGAAATTAAAAAAAAAATTGAAAATTGAATGTTGAGTTAAAGATTTAAGACTTAATGACTTGTGTTCCATTCTTTATCTTTCGCTAGTTTCTAGTTCAATGAATTCAACCCTTTTTCTGTATCAATTTTGTTGTGATTTAAAAAAAAGTCTGTAAGTCACTGGACTTAAGATGAAATTCTTAAGAAATCATAATTTTACCGACGAAACAGCTCGTGAAGAACCAGAGGTTCAATAGTAACCATTCCTGATGTGGGATATTGTTGGAAAAGAGTCTTTGAAAAGCATTTTTTCACAACAAGAGTTACTCTTGTATGATATGTCGATTACTCACAAGTTACAAGAAGCAATATCCGTCAAAAAAATAAGGTTTAGACAGTGATTGATTCTTAATATATTTTCCTAAATCCGTCGGTGTCTCAATTCAAAATTTAAGCGATGGAAATTTTTCCTGAAACTATAGGGAAATTAAAATAAGCCCAGTTGCAATATTATAAAATTGGATTATTTTATTATTAAACTTTAGGACCCGGTGAACTTTATTTCCCCCCAATTGAGTTCTTACATCATGTGTGGATTCTAGATATGTCATCAATCGATCAAAATATTCATTACTCTCAAAACTAAAATTATTTAAATTGTATTGTTCTTCTTTTCCTCACCATTTTTAGTCCAGTAAACCTCAAGCACTGACAAACTGATGATAATAGATTTTAATAACTGTATAAAAGTGACAGAATGACAGGCAACTTTATAACTTTTCATTACCATTCGACAGACGACTGAAATATAAAAATTTGGCAACCAACTGACAATCACATATTTTTTTTGCCGGTGGAAGAATTTGGTATGAGAAAATGAAGTTGTTTTTTTACTGTCTTCCTCGAAGTATTTCCACATTTTTTCACTTTTTAATCCCCTTTTAGACGATCAGTTTTAGTTTCAGTCGAGCTATCAGTTAAACTGATGTCTTAAGACAAAAACTGAAATGTTTAACTGAAACTGATAGAATTCCCATCAGTTGTCAGTTCAGTTCTCAAGTAATTTGATAAACTGAACACCGAACTGAGTTTCATTTTAACTAAACTGACAGTAAAACTGAAAAATCAAGTGACAACTGATTTGAAAACTGATCGTCTAAAAGGGGCTTTAAACCTTCTCTGGACTACGACAAACATTTCAAAATCAAAATCAGCCAAATCGGCCAAGTCGTTCTCGAGTTTTAGAGAGACAAAAAAACAGAAATTAATATTTTCGTGTGTAGAAGATTCTTGTACCGCCTTGAAGTATATTGCAAATCTTATCTTTATATGTATAATGTATTGCAATTTTTAGGAGTAAATGAATTATGGAATGAAACGCAGTCTAGAACGAAATTTTAAAAGCTATTTTTTTAATTGAAAAAAAAAAATGTTAATTGAAAAAAAAAACAATATCTCGTTGTAGTAGTTTTAAAGAAGATCTAAGAATAGGGACAGATAGACAGCGAGAAGCTACTTTGTTTTATATTATGTAATAATAAAATCAAAACCAATTGCTTCAAATACAATTTTCCCTATAAAATCACATGCAGTGCAATTTCTAGAAAAGCAATAGTAAAATTTCTTTTTCGTAAAGTACCCATTACATCAGCTTATTGCATTGTTCTAAATATTTCAAATAATTAATCTGCTTAGACAGTAATTTTCATCAGCAGTATTAATTGTTAATTTTACAATCTTTTATCTCGATTATTTTATAAATTTCACCAGATTTTTATGAGGAATTCGTAATGAATTTCGCAACGCTTTACAGTTATTAAATCCCAAAAACTCTCACTACGAAAATGCGCTTAAGCGGTTTAACAATCATAATAAATTTAAAACTTTATGGTTAACATTTATAGAAACTCATTTCCAAAATAAATCACCATCAGTAGATACATACGTATACAAAATAAAAAGATAGATTTATCTAGAAAATGAGAAAGAGAGAGATCGACAAACAGGGAAGGGTAGGGAAGGGGAATCGAGAGTGCATCTTCAGAGATAAAAACTATAGTTGGAAGAACTTTCGCGTAACACATAATCCCATCTATCTATTCAGGAGCTTAAGAGCCAAACTATTAAATTACACCACATAGCTCCATTAAAAATAATTTCTAACAGAGGACCCGTCTGTCAAGCTTAGTTTTATCCAACGCCAAGGATTACTGCCAATCTCTTGTCTTTTTGCTACAATAATTATCCCCCTTCTAGGATAATGTGTTGTATGTATATAATTCGAGTATAGGAAAAGGCGAATGGAGTGCGGGAGAAGACGCAGACGAAGAGAGAGTGAACGACTTAGGATATCCTTCAATTCGAGATTAGTTCGTTTTTCTTCAGAACAAATGATGAACGAAATTTCGAAGGATTATTCCGGGACATTGGCTTCGAACTGAATGTGAATTGTGTGATGCTTTTCGATGCCGATGCTGATGCTGAATTGCTGATGCTAGATCCAAACCCTCCCTCTGATTTTTGTCCTTTATAATATATTTTCATTCCATCGTAGCTAATATGGCGAGAAATTGTTTCCTTTTTTTTTTCTTTATTGTTTTATTCTTATTCTCATTCGTGTATGTCTATATTTGTATGTATTTTGTCTTTGACAGGACATCCACATTTCTTCAATCAACTGTCATGCGGATTGGATTTGGTTTCAATGGCCGGAGAATGGCTAACTGCGACAGCTAATACGAATATGTTTACTTATGAAATTGCTCCAGTATTCATTTTAATGGAGACTGTCGTCTTGACCAAGATGCGAGAGATCATCGGCTGGACTGGTGGTGATTCGATTTTAGCTCCAGGCGGATCAATTTCAAATTTGTATGCTTTCTTGGCTGCCCGACACAAGATGTTCCCAGGCTACAAAGAGCGTGGAGCTAGTGCACTGCCTGGACAACTTGTCATGTTCACTTCAGACCAATGCCATTATTCGATTAAATCGTGTTCATCAGTTTGTGGTCTTGGTACAGATAATTGCGTTATGGTGCCATCGGATGAAAATGGAAGGATGATTACCAAAGAGCTTGAACGGCTTATTGTTGAACGAAAACAAAAGGGACATGTTCCATTCTTTGTTAATGCCACATCTGGAACAACAGTACTGGGAGCTTTTGATCCTTTAAATGAAATTGCAGACATTTGCCAACGTCACAATTGCTGGATGCATGTTGATGTAAGTATATTTTAAAATTATTGATCGCTGTAGGTTAGTGGCTTGCTATTGGTCAAATTGATGTTGTATACATATTTATTTTTCAACCATATACACACAGATACATATGAATTTATTTTGAATTTTGAAAAAGTGCGTATACGCCTTAGTGTTCCTTTTTGGTTCATTGTGGTACTTCAAAGGTAAAATTAAACAAACATTCTTTCAAAAGCTTAAATTATTCTCTCTTTGGAAATGAGGCTACCAACATTTCAGTTGTCAAAAGTTCACAATGATTTAAAAATCCAGTAACACAATTAAAATTTAGAAAGTCCTTTTTTCAAGATTTAAGAAAGATTTTTGTAAAAAAAATTCAGTAAATTAATGAAGGTTAGAAGTTTACAATTTTTTTTTTAATATTTAACAAAAAAAAAAAAAAACCAGGTTCTCATGTTTTGTGAAGTGAAAATTAAATTAATTAAGTGGACACATATTTTACATGATTTCCCTTTAAAAAAACGTCTTTCTTAATAGTTGATAGTTGAGTTTATTAGTTAAAGTTTCAAGTGATCCATGTCCAATAAACTAATTTAAGACCTTCGATATTTCTGACGCTTACAATATAGACATTATTTAAATACGAGTATATTCAAATAAGAAAAGTAGGCGTGGTGGAAGGCTGTTTCCAAAAGATAAGGACTAAAAAAGCAGGTCGAAAAAGCTGAATGAAATTTTAACCCTAGCAATTAGGACCAAAAAGTTTTAAAGCTTAGTTAAGAAATGTATCCATCCTTAGAAATAAGAAAACTAGTTTAAAATCAGAATGGACTTAAAAAACAGAGTTCAGAGTTCCATCAATTTTTAAAAACTATAATCCTTAAAAATGATATCTTTGAAGAAAGATTTGACACATTTCAAAAGAAAGTATTCGATTAAATAAAAACAAGGTGACATTTTGAAAAAAAAAAATAATTGAAGAAATGTCCTTGCAACATTTGCCAAGCATTCAAAATTGATTTTACATAACTGCAAATTTTTTTGTTCAAAATTTAATATAAAAATTGTTTCCTTCTTTTTTCTTTTTTTTTTTTTCTCTACCAGGCTGCCTGGGGTGGTGGATTACTTTTGTCACGCAAATATCGTCACCCAAGATTGACAGGAGTTGAGAGGTAAGTGATTGATAAAAACAACAACAAAAAAATCACACACCACACCATATCCTTTAGTCCTTGTAAAAAATATAAAAAAAAAATACAACAAAAAAATTCCAAACATCAAGGGCAACCATTTGTATGAAATAAATGCGAATATCTGAAATATTATGTAGAAAAAAGAAGAAGAAAATCTTTGAAAATTGCGACCACAGATGGTCAATAGCCAGAAGCCAAATTGAGGTTGGTTTTGCAGTTGTTCAGTGTGGAACAATGTGTCTGTCCACAAGAATGAGTATTCTCATAAATCACAGCAAAGTCTGCAAGTAATTGCCATCTAATCAAAAACAGTGTATCCAACAACTATGTAGGCTATAGTGTATTCGACTCGTTGCGTTCGCTCTCCGCCGCGCCGCTCCGAGGAGGGTTGCTGGATGTAAAATATTTCACCAAAAACATTCCTACAAACTGAACCAGGCATCCATAGTGTCGCCGCCGCCGTGGTGTTCGCTGTTTCTGACGGATGATTTGTCATATTCCTACTTTAGTCGGTGTTGCATTGTTGTTCATATACTCGTATATATGTATGTTTGCGAGCATAACTCAAATTTTGTGCCCCATTCAACGCAGAACTTCCCTGGCCATTATTTTATTCGAACGAACTTGAAATGTGCATCCTTGCGGGACTAATGATTTTCAAAATCGATTTTGAAACAATGCCCGGCCTAAATGGAGATGGAGGACGAATGTGCTTCACTCTGTGAAGGCTGCGAAATAGTGAGGAATTCATAGATTAGTGGTTTAGATGCATTAGAAGTATACCATAGAAGGCGGACTGACTCCCTTTTGCGTTAGAATTGATGGATATGCTAATCCAAGGATGTGGCAGGGTGCGATGATGATGCTGAGCTTTCTTGATGAAAAAGGCACTTTGACGAACGCCTCGAAGTGCGTTAACCACAATATGCCAATACATTTTCACTAAGCGGGATTTGCGTAATGCGTTTAGAAATCCCCCTTAAGTAAGTACGAGTACAAGTATTGGTCCTTTATACTGTGGCCGCAAAAGCAATTCCATTAAAGGATTTCAAAAGTTTTTTTTCAATTCCTTTAAATTTTTTGTTTCCAATTTTGGGAAAAGACAAGAAGATGAAGGTTAAACATAAATTAAATTAAAGTGCAGTTTTAAACTGAAAAACTTATGGATGAGGGTTGAAAGAGTGTACACGCACTGTTTCACCGCTAATTGTATTTTCAGTTTTACTCCCGGCGGCGGCAGCAAGTTCTCAAACAGGAGAACACATTCCAAGAAAAAAAAACAACCCTTATTATTAAATTGATGATACAAGTATGATGAGGCCAAGGGCTGCTTTTAATTTTGCACCCTTATAGTTACATAATGTATAAGGGTGAGGCATCATTTCACTGATTCTAGTGTGTTTGCCATAAGGATTAAGGAATTTGTAATGAAATAAATTACCCACTTATTTTCAGACGTTTATTTGGGCATTATAAATGCTTGCATTTTTTGGTTCTTTGTGTATTCAATAATATTGACTTATTAAATCCATTGTGTATTTTGAACACCTGAGTGTGTGAAAAATCGTTTAATTTTATTTTAAGTGATTTAAAAAAAAAAATTCACTTTCACATGAGTTTTGGCAGACAAATTTTTAAGGCCGAAAACTTTGAAATGGTTTGAACTTGATTGGGGTATATTATATTGACTTGAGTTTTATGTTTAAGAGACACAGACCGACTATCAGGCTCCTGGTACTAAGTCACAATTTTATTCAAATTAATTATAATCATGATTTAAAAAAAAAAACTTTTTTTTGAAAAAAATAAATAAATATAAAAGAATAACACATTAAAGAGAAATAGGCGGGCAATAGCCAAATTTGAGCTTAAAAATATTTTTTCTAACAGTCATAAGCAGTTTGGGAACAGTTTTAAAGTCTTAGTTTTGACTCCCTGAATTTTTGTACTCAAACTTAAAAATAGCCACAAGGGAAAATTAAATTTTACTCTTAGAATTGAAATAAATACCTTCTTCTTCTGTCAGAATTTTATATAGCAGAAATTTTCTAGCAAAAGAGTCATGATTTAATCAAGATCATGAATCTATTATAACTTTCGTAACATCTTTTTGCATGATTTCCTGTGATTCTTTTGACAATTTCCATTCAAAGTTGATAGTCTTAGGGATCAATTTTTCTCAAATCTGAAATTTTCCTTTTTAAATTTTCGTTTTTAATACCCAAAATATAGCAATAATAATTCAAATAAACAATTTTTGGCACATTTGTTTTAAAGAAGGTAAATGGTCCGAATTTAAACAATTTCGTTCAAGTCCTCGTCTTGATCAATCTTCAAAATACATGGTGTCAACTATCTTCAAAGGTTCAAATCTATAAGCACTCTTCTTGTTTTAAAGAAAAATTAGCTTTATTGTTATTTTGTATACCGAAGAAAATTTATTTAAAATAACTGAAGCAGGGAAACTTTAAGATTCCAACTCAAAAGAAAGAAAAGAAAATTTTAACTTAAACCCTTAATTCGAAATTTTCTGGAATTGAAACAATAGTTAAAAAAAATCAACCTCAAAACACTTTCATATCTTCTTGAGAGAGTCAAAAAATACCACATTTTTGAAGATTGTTAAAAGAACATGTCAGTATTTTTTGTGTAGTAGTAGTAGTAGTACTAAAAAAATAAAAAAAAAAATTGAATTTAATTTTTTCACATCTCTGCAAGCAAACGTACAAACATACATAATTATCTTAATACTTAATATTACCCCCCTTATTTTTAATAAAATCAAAAATGTGGACTTTTATTGAATCATACAAAGAGTTTAAATAATCAAGGCCCAGGCCATTTTGACGCCTTCTTTGTTGGTGTACTGCTTCCCACCTTCATACATCTTTCATGTCAACCAACCCCATACATTTTCGATATTGTTTAAGACTGGAGAGTAGAGTGGCCAGGAAAGTTGTTCTATATTTCGATCTTGAAGTCAAGCTCTAATTATTCTAGCTGTGCGAATGGGTGCATTGTCTTGCTGGAAAATCAGTTGCAGCGGTCCGCAAATATCCTGGAACTGTGGGAGAGCCCTTTCCAGTATAGTTTTATAATATGGTGCTAAAATTTTGCAATTAACAAATACCAAATCGGTCGTTCCATAATATGATATGAGACCCCATACAATAACGCCTCTTCACGGCTGTGGTGACGGTTTGAAAATATTTTTTTCTTTTCTTAAATCTTGGTAGTATTATTTGTATAAGTCGAACTTGTATCGAGGTTGAACTTCTTTCCATCAAAAAATACAACTTTTTGCCAATCGTTTAAGTGACTGCTCCTATTACAGTTTAAAAAAAAAAAAACAACATGTGAGGCTATCCTCCTATATGTATTTATGTCATAAAATATTTATTTTTAACCATGGTGGTGACATGATAACATATCCTTGATTTATGGTTTAACCATAACCAAAACTAAAAAAAAAAAGAACCAACTGATAAGATAAAAATGATTTATGAAATAATATTTTTTTTGCTTGTTTTATGAATGGTAGAGGTTTACCCAAATATAGACTGCATCAGAATCACATACACATTACATTTATATACATTCGTATAACATATGTACATATGTATGTATGTGAAATATGAACATTGCATTTATGCACATTATGAATGTCCGTGATGTCCTGTCAGACGAAAATAAAAACGAGCAATCACAAAAAAACCAAATGGAAATGTATTCTAATAATAATACCACTTTATTTTTTGTTGTTGTCATAAAATATTTTAAAATTTGAAAATTATTTAGAATTGGAGCATCTGTCAGTTGCATATAAGAAAAACGAGTGACACCACAAACCATTTCAACTTTTCAAATGTTATATCCTTGAAGGGGCTAGTTAAAAACAACTTGACTACGGAATCCCATTGTCAAAATGGCTACAATACTAATTTCTCAACAATCACTTGTATACGGCTTAAGGCTTAAAGACCTTTTTTTGTATACAAAGTAGTAGAGAAAACTTTTCGAGATCATCTCAGAAATAAGAACTGTCTTAATAATTCCTTTGGCTATAGTTTGTCAGTTTGACATCAGATTAAGTTCATGATTTTCTTTTCTTAAGCTACTTAGGCTCATTAAAAGGACAAAATGTTCAACCTCCTAACTAAACTTCCACCCGCCTACTACCTCTCTTGGATGTGTGATAACACATCTCTTATCTCACGAAACAAGAAATTAAGATTTCATTAAGGACATAAATAGACACTAATACCACCATCACATTCGCATCTTCTTTTTCTTTTATGCTGTTGTGTCTTGTCAAACCGACAGAGAACATATTTTTATTTCATTTAGTTATGCGATCTTAACTGTCAGTGACATCTACACCAACACAATCCAAGCATCATTGTGCTAGATTGAACATCGAACGTCTGTCTCGTTTGTCATTTTGGAATCATTGGGTTTATATAGGTTTAGGAAACAGACTTGCCTTAAAATCAAGCATAGAAAAACAGTGACACTCGCTGAGCAAACACAGATAAGGCACAAGTTGATGGTGATGGTGAGGCTGGGGGTAGGAAATAGACAAGTTTACCCTCTTTTCAATATCTGTTCATGATTCTCGGCAAACAATCACTAAACCATAAATAGCTCCCAGAGGGATGTTCAGTTCATATTTTATGTATGTATATCTTCACCGGGCGGGCGGGCGTTCGTTCGTTCGTCAAGTTTAAACCCTCTTCAGGCACACATATAGGCTTTTTCCCTGACTCTGATTTAAAGGTGGGATATGGATGAGTTAAGGTGGGTGGGTTGGGTGGTTGGTTTTGCACGATTGATATACTCTACACGTCATGTCAGTCGCCCCTTATACGAGCAGATATTTAGAAATCAATTTATGCAACCCTCATCCGGTTTTATTTAATCAATTAGCACCTGCGGGTGCTTAAGGGCAACAATTATACCAATACTGATTTGCATGTTGTTTTTTATTTTATTTTTTGTGTCTTTTTTTAGAGCCGACTCGGTCACATGGAATCCACACAAGCTGATGGGTGCCCTGCTCCAGTGTTCAACTATCCACTTCAAGGAAGATGTAAGTAAAACTTTTTTATTTCTTATGGGACTTTGCTTCGTTCGTAAAAAACCCCCTGATGAGTATCAGGCTGCAAATGAGAAAGAGTTAGTCTTCTTGGCATTCAAAATATCCTTTTGGAAAATGCCAATCTCTGTCCATCTCGGGGCAGGCACCAGGCACAGGAACAGGCTCAGCCGGAGTGCAAAGACACAAAGCAATAGATGACTGACTTTGCTTCGGTATAAAATCTATGTACAATGCCAAGGGGGCTTTAATGGCCGACCGAAAAGCATTTCTCAGCAGTTTTCTTGCCGTTTCAGTTCCATTACAACATATTTGCAATATGTTACCATTGGCCACAGTTGTGTTCGACATTTTTGCCTTCCTTTGAAAACAGAGAATGTTATTCAAGGAATTTTTAATTAAAATTCCCCTGAGTTATTGCTTTCAAGAGAGTATATGAAGTTGATGGTGCGGTGCGGTGTGGTGGTGGTTCGGTGTGAAGCTCTCAAGCTGGAGATCCTCTCTAAAGAATGATGGGCAGCTGCGGAGGAGGTGAAGGCTAAGGCGAAGGCGGTGGCGCAGGCGGCGGAAGCGGCGGTGGTGGTGGCGAAACGTTGTTTGTTGTGTTTTTTAAGGGTGGATTTCCGAGCAAATGCCAAAGCCCATAAAATGTAGGGAAATGAATGTTTTACTATGCTCGTACTTTAGAACCAAAGTCTTTGCCTCAAATGCTGCGGAGAGATGAATGTGCGTTCAAGAATGAATTAACATTGTAAAAATATAAAAAAACACAACAACAACTAACCATCTGAAACCTATCAATCTTATTAACCATCCATATACCTACGTCCTACATAGATGGATGAAACAAAACAACACAGCTTTAAACATCAACAGCAGCAGGAGCAGGAGCAGAACTTTGCTTTAAAATATGTATTTAAAAATATCGAACCAAAATTGCTTTTCGTGAGCGATGGTGGCATTGAGTGCCAATAAAAATTGTCCTTGTATTGCCAAAGTTTTACTTCCTTAAGTACGAAACAATGTTGAAAAGGTCATGAGAACTTCCACAGAAGTTGAGACACAAACGCGGCCGTAAAACAAGTCCAATCAAGGGTTACAAGGGGATTATCCCCGAAGCTACAAACATTTTTATAGAATAAGAAACAAATTCTGTACTTTAAAAGTACACAAATGTATATTAAGCTTCAACACCCTTATTTTATGGCATTTTTTTTTTTGTTTTGTTTTTTAATCCCCACAGGGTCTTTTAATCAGCTGCAATCAAATGTCTGCTGAATACTTGTTCATGACTGACAAACACTATGACATCAGCTATGATACAGGTGACAAAGTGATACAGTGCGGACGTCACAATGACATCTTCAAGCTGTGGCTGCAATGGCGTTCAAAGGGTACCGAAGGTTTTGAAAGACAACAAGATCATCTTATGGATTTGGCAAGGTATCAAGTGAAACGCATCCGAGAGCAGTCAGACCGCTTCCATTTGATTTTGGAACCAGAATGTGTTAATGTATCATTTTGGTATATTCCAAAACGATTGAGAGGAGTTCCACATGACAGCAAAAAGGAACAGGAACTTGCAAAGGTAAGATAATTTTTTAAATTAACATTTTAATAAGAAAAAACTTTAAACTTGACCGTGTTCAACGAAATCATTCAGCTCTTAGCAGTGGCGTAGCGTAGTGGGTGCGGGGGGGGCGGCCCGCCCCGGGCGGCACTTTTTAGGGGCGGCAAAATTTGACAAGAAATAATAAAAATATTTGAATCATTTGATAATATTTTTATCGCACGGATTTTTTCAAATTTTCCTTTTTTTTCCTTTGATTTTCTATTACTAACAATCAGCGCGAATGATTTTGACAAATTTAAAGAAAGATATGTATATTGTTGGATTGTTATAACATTGTCTCGTATCATAATTTATGTTTTGCTTATTGCTTTCAAATCGTAATTTTTGTGTAAAGAAGTGATTTTATGATTTTTCGTGTGTGCGTATCCTATAAAGGTATTTTATTTATGCAATTGTATGTTGGACTGTCTGATATGGTCCTCCTATGTTGTCTAAACTATAATTTTATTTTAGTAAAAAAAAAACGGCTTCTTACAGCGGGTTTTACACTCGCGTATCAACTCAGGGTTCCGTAAAAATGTTTACGGTTTTAAGGTCATTCCCTGAATCGGTTAAAATTTTATGTTTATAGGTCAACGGAAATTATTCTATATAGGTTTTAATTGCCTTGTGATATCACAAAAATCGTGAGTTTTTACAACATAAATGGCCACATCTGATCGCGTTGATCTACAAGTTTAGTTTTTTCACAGTTTTAAGGGACTGTAGACTGAAATCTATATACTAATATCTAATAGGTAAAGCTAATAGTATAGGTATGTCTAACGTTTCAAAAATGGACCCACTTTAACCTTTTTTATGATAATGGAATTTGGTCGAAATTAATGTACCTATTATAGCCAATTATTTGTCATAGAGTTTTTTCTACACAAAATATTATTAATCCATCTTGGTTCCAAATTGCATCCAGATCCGTTCAGTCATTCTGACGAGATTGGAAAAATTCCACGGGAACCATACATTTCACTGGGATAAGAAGTAGCCTATGTGCTATAAATTTTTCTTCAAAGTTACTTTTAATAGGAGACTGGAAATTATCTTATTTTGAAAATAAAATTGGAAATGATCGGTGATTTAGGAGAAAGAGTGACTAGCTATTAGGATTTAATATCGAAATTTTTCCCTGATATCGATGGAATAAAAAATAAAGATTATTTATCAATGGATGTGTTGAAAGGCAAGATAATGTAATGGATCAAGAAAATGAGGTCATTACACACAGGAGTTTCTTAATTCTTTAAACCCGAGTGGCCTTCCCCCACATTTTCCTCAAGTTAAAAAATGGTGCCCCAATATTTTTACTTAGAAATATTAAACTGACAAATTTATGTAACGGACCAACCATGTGTGCAAAATGTGCAAATGAACAGGTCGTAAAATTCTGTTTACATGTGTGCAAATATAAAAAAGGGGCGCTTTACACAACTCTTTCATTGGGCTCAAGATTGGCTAGGGCCGGCATTGTAGCAGTTATATCTACGTGTATACGAGGGTGGTCTGAAAAGTTTCCGACCTCAATGTGAAGACGGCAGTACTCGTCAATAAAAGTCAGGGAATGTAGTTGTGCATCTTTTGACAGCAGCATACGAAGTTTCAGCCATTTTCGACTCGCAGTTTTTATGTGACCATCGTTTGACTGAGTCGATGTGAGTATTTTTGTGAAAATGAAAAAATCGAGTATCGAGGTGTCAATGTAGTACACATAAAATTAAAATGCATATGAGAGGGCGGCAAAATTTCCATCCGCCCCGGGCGGCCGAAACCCACGCTACGCCACTGGCTCTTAGTCAATTGGACGAATTTTGACAGTTCAATTTAATTACACAATGCAATTTTTAAATAATACAAAAAAAACCTAAATCGATTTTTAAAAAAATCCAATAGTGCAATAATTATTGTGTCTAAATCGGACGTTTCAAATTTCTTAATTTCTTAAAATCAGTTTCTTGCTCTCAATAGAGCAGATTAATCTGAACACAAATTTTATCAAAGTGACAGGTGTCAATTATTCTCATTTAAAATATATTCTTTAATATAAAAACTTATTCCTGGAAAACAAGCTTCAAACAAGAAAAAAAGCTTTTGACGTTTTGACAGAACCGAATTTAAAAACAGTATACCTAGTAGTTATTTGAAAGCACTATGTCAAAACTCGTTTTTTAGTGGTTTGTCATTACTCGGTTGAACAATCTCATGGCGTTTTCAATTGGCAATTTGGAAGCAGAAAAAAGCCTTCTGGGAGCGTTCAGTTCGGCAAAAGTGACAGTTCTGATTCTGAAAAAGAAGAGATTTTTCTTCTGGATTTGAAATCAGAAGCAAAAACAGAATCACTCACACATTCAAAGATTTTAAATGTCACACTTGACAAATGTCATATTTTTTGAATTAACAAATTGTGCGAACTGTGAATTATTGATTGCTTGAAATTAAAATATAAAAAAAAGAAAAATAATATTGAAAATATCTTAACAATAATTATTCCTAATTTGTTCCGTAAATAAATACGCATATGTAGTTAACGCATGTCACATTTTACCAATACAGTCACACCAAACTTCAAATTTTTAAGAATTCAGAAAAACTGTTCAATTGGGATTCTGCTTCTAATTCCAATTCCGGATTGCCAATTAAAAACAACATTAGTGTGAGGATCCAAAACGAGACATCTACGACCAACGAAGGTCTATTTCCAGTCTCGACAATGAATCATAATTTCATAAATAAATGTTTACAAGATTTTAATTTTAATTTGATCTCTTTAAAATTAATTTTGTATATTTTTATTTTATTTTTATTTTTTCAGATCTGCCCAATTATCAAAGGACGAATGATGCAAAAAGGAAGCCTCATGGTTGGCTATCAGCCAGACGATCGTCGACCAAACTTCTTCCGATCAATTATTTCATCAGCAGCTGTTACCGAACAAGATGTTGACTTTATGTTAGATGAAATCCATCGTCTTGGCGATGACTTGTAAATTAATTTTAAGATCATCTAAATAATTAAAAAAAAAAATTAAAATATAGCATTGAATATGTTTAGTGTAAATTAATTAGCAAAATCAACAAAACAAAACAAAACAAAAAAAATTAAAATAAAAACTGTTATATTAATTAAATGTTTTAAAATAGAAAAAAAAAATATTATTATAATTAAATTATTATCGAAATTCAAAACCACAACCAAGGAGTATCTTTAAGGTAAAGGCATATCATAATAATCCAACCATATTGTTGCTTATTCATTAAAATGAAGAAAAAAAGAAAACAAATATTTTTATGTTTTTGTTAAGTTGTTAACTGAAATAATATATTATTATTATATAAAAAAGAATACACAAACAGAAAATATAAATATATGTTGAAGGAAAAAATTAAAAAAAAAAACCATATAAATGAAAATTGCATTTATTTACTCATAAAAATCATATATACATATATTTATCTTAAACAAAACAAAAAACCAAAAAAAAAAACTATTATTATTAATGTAAATGTATTTTGAATTTGTTGTATATTTAAAATATCAACTACTTATGTGACTGTTGACAATATTTGAAGATGGAATGATAGAAAGGGTTTTGAAATGTATCATACCACAGATATCAAAACCTATCGTTAGTGTTATAAAAATGATTATTATTATTATTATTATTATTATTATTATTAAAAATAAAAACTCAGTAATTATATTTAAAACTAAAATCAAGCAAAAATCTACATCGTAACATATCGCTGGAAATGTTGAAATAAAATGAGAAAATTAAATACCTAATTTATTTTGTGTTATGCTATATTCAAATTTAAAAAACAAAATGTATCTATGTATATTTTGAAGTGTGAAATTTTGTATCTATAATTTCACCTTAAGTCGGGAAACGTGCAATTACCTAATTTTAATAAATAATGTATTACAAAAATACTTGATTCAATTTCAAGTGTTTTCAGTAAGAAGTCTATTATACTATATAGTTTAAAAAAAAAGAAAATATAAAGTACCTTTAACCATCATAATAATTAAAAGAAAACAAAACTTGCTTAAATGCCAATTTAAAAATTTGTGTTTTTATCAATGTTATTATTATTTGTAGAACATACAATCTACGCTGCCTACACTATTACGCTTGTAAATGTCTGATTTAGTACAATCTTTTGAGTTAAAACATTCACCATATTTTATACATATATATGCTGCAAATATTTAAATAAAATATGCATATATATTATAAGAAATGTATTACCTAGGGTCAATTAAAAATTAAACATAAAAAACAATGCGCTCCTCAATGCAGGATGCTTATGTATCAATTATAAATTATATTATTAAACAAAAAAAAATGCCATATTAAGCAATGAGAGTAGACTTGGTAACCTATAAACGAAGAATATTGTGAGCCTCATATAAATGCCACGAAACAAAAAAAAAAATATAAAAATTAATAAAAAAAAATGTATTTTAATTTAAACAAATTTATTTTGAAAAAGATTTTATTCTATATAGAAAATTATTCTGTATAGAAAATTGATGTCTTGAAAGTATTAATTTTATGTTTGTCAATGTTTATAATCGTGGGATAAGTGTTTCGAGCATTAAAATATAATCAAATACATTAATTAAATGCTGCAATAAATGTTATGTGTTGGTTATAATTATCCTTATTATGATTATACATAAATATGTAAAAATATTGATTAAAATAATTTTAATGTAAAGTAATTTTGTTTGTTTTATTGGATGAAAAAGGCGAATCAATTTGATATTTTTTAATTCTTTTCTTGATTACACATGAATGATGAATAAATGCCACCCTAAGCATTTTTTCAATGGTTCAAATGTCAAAACTGACATTTTATTATTGTAATTAATGGTGGTTTTTATTTTTTTCACTTTAAATTTGTGAAAAACACTGGAGCTCGGAACTGTCAAACGTGTCATCATCTGTCTTCGTGATACTAAAGAAAAAAAGATGAAGTTAGCTGCACTCAGCTTTTTACTGCATTAGACGGTTTATAAGCGTCTTTGTAGATTCAAATTCCAATCTCAAAATCAACCAACATTCAAGATTGATCCGAATATCAACCTTGTCAAACTAAGGGCTGTTTGTTATTCTAATGTAAGTCAACACAACTCACAACAGTAGCCAATAATAGCGGGTGGCAATGGATCAGTGGATATAACGCTGGACTGCTAAGTTAGAGGTTGTGAATTTAAGCCCTACTTTAATTTCTGCGGGACGCCACAAGTGTAAAATACTAATTGTCAACTGCTCCTAAATCTTCTTTCCTATTCCTTTTCCACTTCTTACGCTGGTGCTGAGTTTCAATAAATTATTTAAAAAAACAGTCTTTCGGGCACAATTAACTCATCAGCAAAATAATCGGTCGTTAGACGCCATTGTCCTATCTTCGACATCTACCCAGTAAACCGAATTTGTTGATAGATTTGAAAATTACAGTGTAAGCCACGACTTAGAATTACTCTTTAAATTAAAGTAAAATAGGTGGGACTTAATTTAATCCAAATCCAGGTGAAGAGAAAAAAAAAACAGCTGCATTTTTCAGAAGAATGATCAAAACTAACAATGCCTTATTGATTTTTAAAAAGATTTTGTTAGCTTTCAATTACATGAAGTTTTGTCAAAATCAACAAAGTCCAAAAATGATTTAAAAACAAAGAATGGCATCTATTTGTCAAATAAACACTGAACAGACAACAGAGCTTTCCAAACTAAAGAAAAGTTTATCTCAGACACAAACCGAAGACAAAAAAATTGTTTCAAACTGTACTTTTAAATGTATGAACCGTTATTTCATTACTGCACGTTACATTTTATATTTTCTCAATCCAGAAAAATATATACATTTATGTATACAAAAAAAAAAAACATTTTGATGTAGGTTTGTAGTTAAAAATGTTCAATTTTAAATTTATTGCTGCTTTATTTCTTAAAAATAAATATTTAGCATGTAGTTATAGTTTTCTTTTGAAATTTATTCAAATTCATTCAAAGTTCATTAGAACTAGTTACAAGTTAATTTGTCAATTTAATCGACAGCAATATGTTGTATAATAATTATTATTATTTATCCATCTAATATCTATATTTGTCTTTTTTTTAATATGTTTTGTTTTTATCAATTTTTTGTATTTTTTTCCTTGTAAAATGAGTATAGAAACTTAATGGACGTTTTATTTTTTTTTTTGTTAAAAATAATTACAATTTCTGAAACACTTAATAAATTCATAACAATGCATTCTAAGTTTTATTTGCTTTGTGCGGCAGCAAGTTTAAATTAACACTTTATGTTTACTTGATGAACAAATGTTAGCAACAAATTAAATTTGTTAAAATAAGTACAAGCTATATTAACTTAACTTAACAATTGTTTTTATTATATGCTCTATGTATAGTCTTATGTTAATTAAATCAAAAAGTGATGTCTTTAACCAATAAAACATTTTATTTAACAAATTTAACATTTAATAAAATTGTATATATTTTAGATGAATAATCAACCTATTTTAAACAAAAAGCATTGCACTAAGATAAAATTTATTTTTATATAAATAGAAATATTTATGTATGTATAAAAAAAAAAAATATTTTATAAAATTGGCAAGGATTTAGATTATTCATATTTTTTTACGCGTGTTTTTTTTTACTGACATCATGCGCATAGTCTTAAAATACATAATCTCTTTATTTTGTTTTTCGAGTTTCACAATAATTGATGATACATAATACAATTTATTTCTGGCTTAATTAATTTTTATTTATATAAGTTAGGGATGATATTTTGTGATTAATATAATGCAAAGATTAAACCCAAATGGTCACATAATAATTGATGAGATAACATTACATTAATATCTTGTGTTTATTGGCAGGATTAAGGTAACTAAAGTATTTTTTTAAATGAAAATGTTTAAAACATGTGTGTAAATGTTATGTAAATGTGTGTTGAGGATTTTTAGCGGGAAGGCAAACGCCTTATTCATCATTCAGCCGATAGTTCATCGATTCGACAGCGCACTGCGTGTTCAACAACTTCTAGACTGGGATAGTCGAGTTCCTTGACAAGGCAGAGTGTTGCTGATAGCAAGTTAGAGCTCTGGAAAAAATAAATAAAATTTAATAAGACGAAATCTACATAATATTCGTATATCTAGTAAATGAAATTTTAATGAAATTCGAGATTGAGTATTGGCTTTGTAATTCGTTATTTTGTGCATGTTGGTGCATTTCTGTGAAATTTACGTACTTTGAAAAATCAACTACTTTTTGGTCTATGAAATTAACTTAAGTGCGTTTTTAAAAATTCTGGATATTTTGTTCAGGCATATAAGTGTTGATAAATATGTAAATATCCACTTAAGTGACGCCGCCGTCGGAGAACAAAATATCTCACTTGGAAACTTATAAATAAAACTCAAGCATCTAATAAATATCAATGTGAATTGCTGAGCTACATATAAGAAATGAATAGCATAATGTAAAAAGTAAAATTATCAAGAGTAAAAATCAGTTTTACGTCAATTTCAACTTACTCTATTGATTGGACGCCTGTGATACGAATAGTGATTGAGAACTGCTGTAGATACAACACTCGCCGAGTCATTGAATCTTCCCTCCGGTCGTCTACTATAAAATCAAAATAAAAATCAAAATCAATCAATCAATATTTCTTTTTTAATTAAATCATATCACTCACCTCGCTGTTCGCGGTCGCTCTTCACGATCTTCCCATTCTCCATTCTCTCGTACATTTCCATTTCTATAATTATATCTATCTGAAATTTCTCTATCAGCGGCACCTGCACTTCGCCTTTCCATCGGATGGCCCCTTGGCACTACACCGTTAGTATATTGATTATTATGTTGCTGGTGTTCTTCCCATTCTGTCAAATCAGTCTGACTGTGTCGATAGTGAGCAGGATAGGATGGTCGATCTGACTGATAGTATTCCTATTAAGAATGTACAAAATAAAAATAAAATAATTAATATCAACAATCATTCTTTAACCGCTATCCATTCAGATTAATATCATGCTCTTTAAGTGTTTTTTATTAAAAATGTGAAAGCATTTATCTTCACCTTCATCGAATGGGTTGATATGCTGGGCGGGATTGGGCCTCTTTCTCGATATCCTCCCAATGGGCTTTCTTGGTCAGAACCAGGTGACCTTTGCTATTATTGGTTTGCAATAAACCAAGCCAGATGATGATTATATGATGATGGTTGTAAATTTTAGCATAATTAGTTAAGAGAAACAAATAAGCAGTGATATACATAGAATAAGAATACCCATCAAATAATTTTGTTTTGGTTAGGAATATTAAATTAGGTATTTAAGCCCAACCCCATGGCGTGCATATTGGTTATTATCGGGTATGGGTTTGGATTTTTGGAATGGTTTATCATAATATTACATATAGAATGAAACATGTATATTTTTAGTTTGGTTTGTAATCCGAAAGCTTTTGGTTATAAAAAAGGATTTTTCTTTTCGATTTCAAAATTATCAACATTTTTGCGTGCAGAGAAACTTAACTATAAAAAAAGTAATAATTTATCATCGGTAATTTTGTTTGACTTATGTATAACATGTATGTGTGCATGTTTGTATGATTAAGTTAATATGAAGAATGCAAAACAAAAATCAGACCAAAAGTTGTTGACTTAAATATTAAACGTGCCACATGCTACTTGAATTCAAAATATCTCGGCAAAAATTTGTACTTATTATGAAAAAAGTTTACCATAGATATTATTTGCCTATACAATAAAATATACATACGATAAAACAAAAACAAATAAAGTTCCCAGCGCTCTCACATTCAAATAAATTTAAGGGTTTTAATTCAAAACATGTGTTTTTGCATACATTTTTGTGTTAAGGGAATAAGAAATGGAATCAATATCTTTTAGAAACTAAGAGGACCCTATACAAATTAAAGAAGATAGATAAGTGGTCGAAACTTAAGAAAGGTCATGCAATTATTGGGAACCGAATGGACTAAAAACAATATGGTTATTCAGAATCAACATTATCAACATTTATTCCCTGCAATTTAAGACAAAATTAAAAACTCATTTGTCTCGAAGTTTGTTTAAAAGATTTTTAGTAAAATTGACTTAATTATAACTACAATTTAAAATTTCATTCCAAACGAGTGCATTCAAAATGAACAACGTCAGTCGTTAATGCATTTTACAATCACATTGTTCCTTTCTTTCAACGACAAAAGTTGTGTACTTTACATTTTTTCTGAACTTAAAAATCTTCCTATTTGCTCAATAAGTATGTACTCGTATATATTCATTTCCTATTTGGCTTTGTTAAGAATTAATGCGACTGTGTGGTTGTAGACGTGTAAAATAAAGTACAATTTAAAACAAACAAAAATTGCTCCACCATGCAAAAAATGTTTTTGTTTTGTTTTTCATTTTTTTTTGTTAAATGATACAACAAATTAACAATAATAAGCTAAGTTATTACGCAAGCTACAACAAAGCAATTGTAATAATTAAAAAAAAAATTACAAATATAAAGCTATAAATTTTCTTTTATTTCTTACATCATATTGCGTGTAAGATAGACGATTTTCTCTAGACTGGTTGTACTTTGGAGATGGCGGATGAGCTTGTTCCGGTGGTGAATAATCCTGATGATTTGTTGGTGAACGCTAAAATTGTTTGTATTTGATATTTTGTGATTTTGAGTCAAATATTTATTGGTGAACTAAATTTGTATTAGTTTTAGAGCGCATAGCTAGCTTTTGAGAGTGTGAAAGGTTACTAACCCAAGTCGTATTGAGAAGGGTCGATAAGTCTCGCTTTACTGAACACTGAAACGAAATTGTCAATCGGTTTATAAGAACTGTACGACTTTTTGAACTGGAATAGGAACCCCAGAATTTTGAGGTATTCAAATTTCATTGGTTTTCAATAGCAATTATCTTTGGAGACAGTTTTTTATAGGAACTTTTCAGACATTAAACATTTTTGTAATCAAAAAAGTCGTACAGCTCTTGCATAACTCCATTGTAAAAGAGCTTCCGAATTAGCATTCACCGAAGCAAGACCCATTCATCAACCCAACATCAATTATACTTCCTATTTGGTTACATTTTACACCTTAGAACACTACAGCTGTGGGCTCTTGGGATGTATTAAGAAAATTACCACTAAGGGCAAAGATGTTCAAGGCATATTGTAATCGAGATTAACGCAACTACTTTCTACATTTTTAAACATTAGAAATTACATGGGAAAAACAAACAAAAAAAAACTAAAATTGGGAGAACTACATTAACTAAATTAGTTAAGATTATACCTGAAGTGGAGATGATGGGACAGAGCCTGGGTTATTTGTTTCACTTAGGCTTTCTTCAGTATTATCAGGGCTTACATGTTGTGAGTTCTGTTAGTTGTCGATATATTTTTTTTTTGTTTAGTGAAAGATAAAAATAATGAGCATAATGTTAATAATTTGATAGTACTTTTAGCGACTATTTTTAAGCAATTAAATTAAACATATTTATACTATCCTAGCACCTTAATACATTTTAACAAAAATGTTAGTTTTGTTACAATTACATTTTTAAACACATTAAACCAAAGAAAATACTCCTCCAATATTTGTATGTTTTTACCTCTTTAGTTGGACTTGAACTTCTTCTCTGTTGTGATGCATATTGTTGTTGTTGCTGTTGTTGATGTGAGTATTGTTGTTGAGATTGTTGTTGTTGTTGCTGCTGGTAGTGTTGTTGTTGTTGTGATTGTTGGTGTTGTTGCGGCTGTTGTTGTTGGTGGTGTATTTTTTGTTGTTGTGTTTGCTGATGGCTTGAAGATTGTGGAGGTGATTCATATGAATCATCTTCTTCTTCCTCAACTTGAGCAGGGGCACCATTTAAAGCTTCTTCTACTTCTTCAGGTGTTACTTCAACATTGTCCAATTTTTTAAGATTTGGCAACGCTCGCAGAACAACCGCTCGATAGCTTAAAAGTATTTCAATTATTCAATTTAAATAAAAACAATATTGAAATAAAACAATGAATTAATACCTTGGGCCAACAGTATCACAGCAGGGATTTTCTTCGAGCCATAAATATTTAAGTCTTGGAAGATTTTGCAAATATACTATTTCACTAATGTCCTGAATATTGTTTTTACGTAAATATAATTCCTGAAGGTTCCGACAGTCTTCAAAATGTTGCAAACTGTTTATTTTGTTGACACTACAAAGAAAAGGAAACAAATTGTAATAAGTATTTAAGGACGATAATTCTAAAATTAAAAACTATTAACACGAAATCGTTTTTCAAAAATGTCATTTGGATGTTAAATATTTTTTGAGATTCATTGAACAAAATTATTTCATTCCAATCACGTTTTGATAGATGGTATAGGCAGTTCAACAAATTTGGCTTCGTTTTAGCGAGGTTCTACTGTGATTCTCATCTAATTTGTCTCATTCAATTATTTATTTTGCTATTGAGATCCCACTCTCATTTACATTTAACACCTCGAGCCTATACAGAAATGTCATGTCTGTCCAACAGTATTATATTCACCTACTTAACCTTAACTTCCCAAATTAAGCAAGAGATTTACAATTTCCTCAAAACACTAATTGAGTGACAAGAAGGCCTTCACATCAAACTTGATTTTAGCCTTAAACGTTTCTGTTCAATCAGCACTTGATAAAATCTAAAACAAAACAAAAACACTTCTAATCCATTACAATAATTTTTTTTTTTTGCAAGGTGACATACATAGGTGACACAAATGTACACCTTTGTGTATTATAATTCATTCTAAAGTCTTCCATGTACACTTTTTGTCAAGTATTATTTTTAACCGACAAAAACCAGGGCGTGTATGTGACATGCACGAGTATATATCATCAATCCAATGTCAAGTCATGACATAATCTCCTTCATTTGGATAATTTTAATTTTCCATTTGACAATAATATAATTTTGTATTCCTAATAAATGCAAAGGTGGAGTCATTCAATTTAGAATTCATATATTTAATTTAAAATTTCCTTCTGCGACAGTGAAATTCTTTTGCAATGCAAACAAAAAACCAATAAAAAAAAAACCAAGCAACAAATAAAAACACAAAACAAAAATGTAAATCTTCAAAATGTACCACATGGTGTGAAATAGTTTGGTTTGGATTCGTTTAATTTAAAATTAGAACAAAACGATTAAGGTCTATTTTATTTTATTGTTTTTCTTGACGAGGATAAATTCCAGAGCCACTTGAATGCAGAGAGACTCTATCAAGCCATCCCATCGCCAAACTAATCTTACTCAATTTAAAGGCAATCGATTGAACAATCGCAAACTATTTTTAAAATCCGTTGACACAACCGATTGTGATTGCCAATGAAATTTTGAAGTGCAATCCTAAGCATTTTCTCTTTGGTTTTTGGTATTTCAATGAATTATTATACTTTTACGTACTCGTATCTGGGAATACATTTTTCCATATAGACGAAGACGACTACCATGGATAGGCGAATATACATACTTATCCACTCTCTACTCGACGACGACCGACGACGCCGTCGACGTTCAAATTGAAAACATCTCCTCATCTTATTCCACACTGCGAATTCCAATTGATATAATCTGATGGATGAATAAAATGAAAAGCGCAAGTTTCTTAACTCCGAAAGACTGCATTATTGCATATATTCTACCTCTGCCTCTTATTCTGCCTCTGCCTCACCACCACTCCATACACTATTTTCGAATTCAAACAAGTAATAAATAATTATGAGTAATCCGTGTTCATCAGTCGAAAGTCGAAAGACCTTGACCTATTACAGAATTTCGGAAATAGCGTTTGGGTGTTTTTCCCTCTTTTTTTCAGTGTGTATTATTATTTATGAATCACACGGTCGTAAACGCCACTTTTCATTTTTTCAAGTGCGAGGCCAGGTCATAACTTAAAACAAAACACCTATCAACGAACCCAAAGGCAGTCCAGATTTTATTATGTGTGTACATATGTATTTAGTTCAGCATGCATAGCTAAATATTTTAATGAGGGTTTATTAAAAGCTGTTGACGGATGTGGAGGCACTTTGCCATATACAAATATCGTATGTCTGCCCATTCTCTTTGAAAAAAAAAATGAACTTCCATTGATTGAAATGTGATACCATGTATGAGGTAGAGTGAATAGTTATGTATGTACAGAGACGCGAGTATTTTTATAATTATCTCAAACTAAGTTAAGTTTTTTCTTTCTTTTTGAAATCAAGAAAGGAGTTCAGCCAAGCAAATTTATATACAAACATAAACACTACAGCTACGCTCTATGAATTTTTTGCTTATTTTATCAAATTTCATATTTATTTTTGTTACGTTCGTTACTTTTCTCATGTGGTAGTCTATTATTATTATTGTTTAGTGTTTTTGTCTTCTTATCTTAAAAGCAAATGACCTGGTTCCATTGTTCAAGTTGACACTTAGTATAGAAGCGTCAGTGGTCTTTTACCTTTATTATCACGCCTTTTGTGTTTTTATAGAGATGAGATGTGTTTTATTTCCATATTACCTTACACACACACACACATGTTGGGATCACATTTTTATGTTTACAAAATAAAAAAATCGATGCTAATGTCCATTTAATCATTGTAAAGGGTGTGGGTATCCTGCCAGGAGGTAGCTACTTATTCAAATGGATTTGTTAGAGGATAAAGTGTACGACAGAGTCGCATGTAGATATTTTTTTTTTTTTTATTTTAATTGGTTTGGATTTGGAACGATACTTGGATTTTGCTATAGAGCATTTTCATTTGTTTGAAGAATTTAAAACTTTCAGAATAACGCAACAACAAAATCCAGTTGAAGCTTTAAAAAGATCGTCATCTGATTCCACAATTCTATAAAATTTAAAAATAATTATAACGGTTTTTTTATATGAGAGCTATCAGTTTTGGTTAAGCTTGTACAAAAATTCAAATTTTCCTTAAAAGGAGTCACGAAAATGGATGCCCAATTTTTGAATTGTTGATCTTGAACTATAGACCCGAATTTTTTTTTAAACACGAAACCAATACTTGCTCTTTTTAGCAATTTAAAAAATAAACCATTGACCAATTACCACGAATTCACCAAAGGATAGCATTTGCTGCGCAAGTTCACTTCCTCCGAAAATCTGTGGTTACGTGAACTTCTTAATTATGAATTTAATATTATGTTTATTATTCGCTTTAAATTTGACGAAAGTCAAACTGAACACTCGGACGTATACATACAATGTGCAAAACTGCATCCTCAGGGTCAAGAAAGTTTTACTTTAAATTCTATCAATTACATACTTTCATAATACAAGACTCTTATGGAATGGACAAGAGACTTAGGATTTTCTTAAATATAAATATATTACGCAACTATTAACCGCAAAACTTAGTCCACTCACAAGACACAAACCATAAGTTTTTGTGGAGTAAGCAACAAAGTATATCAGTAAACTTTAAGGGATTTTAAGTTACGTAGGTGGATTTAAAGTTTGTCGAAATTTGTATAGCATCGAACTGAAAAACTTTACTAAGAACTCTCTTTTGCGTTCTAAGGAACTTTTATTTTTACATAACTTCCTTTCTTAGGACTTAAAACTTTCAGTGTTTTGCTAATACCTTTTTCTTCCAAATAATTCGTATACCAACAATTATACATGCTTCATAAAATCTTGACCTTTTTGAGAGTATGTATAATAAACAAAAAAAAAAATATAGGTATTTATAATGCGAATCGAAAAAACAACTGCGAATAAAAGTTTTAAGTCTTACCACTGCCGTACATAGTTAGAAATAATGACAACCAAAAACTTTTTGTTCAATACCAGAAAAGAAGTCAAACGGCACGTCATAGCGACATAGAACAACAAAAATAAAAAAACAACAACTTCAGCCTACATACGACTACACTTTCAAGTAAAGTCGCCAGTTAACCTTGGCTGGATTTTCATACTTGGACATCCACCAAAAACGAAACATCTTTCTCGTGTACACTTTTTTGTTCATATAACGAACCATGTGCACACTGTACTGTACAACCATATCGTATTTCTTGTAATAAAATATGTACAAGATTATTCGATTGCTGCCCACTTGTTTCGAGCATCTCCGTCAGCACTCTCCAAGTTACGTATCATCGAATCCCCTCTAGAAACACTGGATGCAGAGGCAGACACGGGTCGGTCAGACGAACACATGTGCGAATTGCGTGTGTGCATATGTTTTTCGTTGTTCGTTATTTTGAATGTAATAATAAGTTTTAAAACGTAAAACAAAACTGAGAGTGCAATTTATTCAATCAACTTATCACATACTAAGTACGCGTTAGCAATTTTAATTGAAGTAAGCTATAGCTAACTGCCAGAGCAGCTTAATAGTGTTCAATTAGACGTTATTCTCCTTCTTGAGAGTTTAAGTGGGTTGGTTATGTAAATTCCGCGCGAAACTGTCCATTTTTGGTCACAGTCTCCCACGACGAGATACTGACTAATGCAAAACTATCATTATAATTTGTTTAATGGTGATATCATAGTTCTGTGATTGTATGCCTTGAGATTTTTTTGTTAGTAATTTCATTTAAAATATTAAAAAAAAAAAAACTGTCTTTTCGTTCCGGCTTTTCTAAATGTAAATTAAATGTATTTATTTATTAAATCGAATTGGATTTCATTGAAACTACTTACCTTAACGCCAAAACTTCCACACCACGCATTCGTTTTATTATGGAGACATCGCTGAGTTCGCTTCCCCTGTGAAGAAAAAAAAAAACGAAAAAAGAAAGGAAATTTAAATAAATTAAATTAGTTTTGATATGACTTATGAGACTATAAGCTTCGCAAAGCTTACAAAAAAATACGTATCCATACATATGTTATGCATGTATGTTTATAAAAAAGAAGATATTTATACTATACAAAGAAAATCTTTTAAATTGACTGAGGAATTCCGTTATTTATTCAATTTTAAAGAGCCGGTAAAGGCACAAAGCATGACAGTGACCCCATCCATGAATTATTTTGTTTTGTTTAATTTATAACAAATTTCTTGGGCTACTGCTAATAAGAAGAAAAATGCGAGTTCAAAGGCAAAACAAAACAAAAAGAAGAATACATTTTTTTATTTACATAACAACTATAATAGAAAAATGTTTATCTGTATGTACATAAGTTTGTATTGAGGAACTAATAGAAATTAAGAACTTGTTATGTGGGAAAAAAAAAAAAAAACAAAACAATTAGAAACAAATTGGCAAATTTAATGTTTTAACAATAAACCAGATAATAGGTATTCTTCTGACCAATAGTGTGATTCATCAAGTTTAAATATAAGTTATTTTGCAGTTTAGGGGAGCTACGGTGTACTTGATCATATATAGTTTCTAATTTCGATTTCATATTTTTTAATTTTTCCATTTCAGGATTTTGAATTGAGTTAAAAGAGTCCTCCTACCCTGGTACAAGTAATAAATCATAATCATAAAAAGTAGTCAGTTATTATTTCAATGATTTCATTTTTTTATTGCCCAAAGAACCTTAATCGCTTTCACTCTGGAAAATTAAGCTATACTACCTCATCTAATTTTCTGAAGTCTAGATCTTGATTTTCTTTCTAACTTAATTTTTTCTAAATGTGCTACACATGGGAACCTGTCCATACAATTGTTATCTGTCTCATTCTCCCATCAGAAGGAATCAAAGTAGAATTTCTCTTTGGTAGCTATTATACATATTAAAGTCTTAATTTATTTAAAGTTTAGTTTAAATTAGATGGATGCAGTCATCATACAAAAATATCGTCATCTACAAATAAACAATCATTAACCATGATAAAATGACAACAATCGCAGTCATGTTCTGTTGATTTCTTGAAGACCAAGATCGAATGATTCTATTTAAATAAAAGCTTACTAACAAACCAGTCAAGCCAAAAATTATTAAATTTAATTGCTGACAAATAAACTATAATCGCAAACTTTTTCAAATAAAATTAACACATATTAAATATTTCAATTTTAGGTGGTCATAAGTTGAAATCATATCAGTTTAATTTTTTATATTAATCAGATATTGAGTAATAATGACACAACCTTTCTGCAAATCATTTAATCGGAAACGATTTCATTTAAAAACAAAGATAAGTTGGTTATTACAAAATGAAACCTTTGTAACTGATTTATTTTTAGAACAATGCGAAAAACTCGACTGTATTCAACTTATTTCTTGTTAATTTGTATGTTTCATTTAATTCAGCAGTTACAAAACAAAGTTGATTTCATATTATGATCTTCTAACAAAAATAGTGATTAATTTTAATCAATATCTCTCTGAAAACTCATGTTCAAATTGTAACCATTTCAATTAATAAAGACAAAAAATGTCCTTTCAATTAAGCCCTTAACATCTTGAGAGCAATAATAAAAATCCTCTAGACACAAAGGTAAATATTAACGTCGTACGTGTATTACTTGCGATACAAAGCTCAAAATCAACAAGTGACACAGGTTTTTTTGTTGAAAAGGAAATAAATTAAGTGTAATATTATTTATTGTTGACTTCTGGGAAATATTCAACGGAATGGCATTAAATTAACACGCCTCATAGACTTATTCTTATTACTTAGCAAGTAACCAACATGCGATATTATACCTACTAAGGTGTTATAGATAAAATGCATTTAATGAACTCCTCTATGAACATTCCTTATAAGTTGTACCTTGTACAGATAGATGTAGGAATTTAAAATAAAAAAGTTTGTAGGCCAAATACTTTTTTTTTCGCAATACAATCCAAATATTTATTTTTCTTGAGAGCTCTCGATAACTAAAGGGCTTGAATAACATTTTGTAAAACCATTCTCTTTTTATTGGTTCAAACAACTTATGTAGTTATGTATAAGAAAAAACAAACTACTTCAAATTCAATAGTCCTCTCAAAAAAAAGAAAAAAAAACTACTTTAAATGTAAATAAATTGCAAATTATAGGTCTACTAGTTTAGCATGTTTGATTAGTACGTGTGCGCCGTACGAATCAGAGAGATACACATACCTTACACCTTTCTTAGCTAATCATCTAATTACTATGCTATCAAGTGCATGTGCAATCATTTTTCATTGCACGCTGTAATTTTTGAGTTTTAAATTGAATTGATAGGTAGTTAATTACCAACTATAAAGTAATAAAACTTATCTGCCTACTTCATCATTTTTTTACTTATTTACGGTATTATCATGCTCAAAGTTATTGTTTACCTGTCGATTGGTAATCTATCTTGGAGGTACATATATCATTATCTGAGTCAGATAAGTCAAAAACTTCGTCACTTGTGACACAAAGCAAAATCAGAGAAATGTAAACATCATTGATACAACACTACTTGTTGTGGTAGTGATAAATATTTTTGAATCATCACCGCATTCCAAAGAAGAAACCTGTTAGGTAGCAAGACTTTAATACAGTGCTGGATTTCCTTATTTTGATTTACCACGGTTACATTTAGGTAAGAATGGTACGATTTTTGTAATGATTTCTAGTGGTTTGACTTCCATAGAGTAGATTACTACAAAATTCTATTGTAAAAACAATAATTGTAGTTTTGAGTCACTATTTAGTACCAGTGCGACTCAATTAGTAAATCCACCACTGGAACAAGTATCAACGTAACAAAGAGCTAAAATCTACGTAATTTATTTAAGTGGGAGTTTTTACCTTAGTTTTCTTTTTTATAGGCCCACTAAAAGAGTTGATAAACTCAAAATGAATAAAAAAAACACACCAATCTGGTTTTTCGATAGCTAAAGCAGTAGCAGCAACAGAGCCAGGCCATCAGAGACATTATACCGACTCCGAACCGAATGCTGAACCACTTCAACCAACATCAACATCAACACACAATCAGGGCGATTTCATTCATTCATATATTCACAGCCACAGTATAGTTCATAGACCGGTAGAGCGTAAATAATTCATCTAAAACCTGGGGGACCGGAGTTGGGTGGCTCCCACTACTACACTACAACACAATCAACACACAATAATTCTCCAGACAAACAAAGAACCATAAACGAAGTACGGTGGTGTCTATGGCTATGATGCCAGTTGTTGTTTAAAAACTAATAAAATAAGGTAAACATACGTTTCTTCTTGTAGCGCAGCGGCTTGCATTAACTTACCAACAATTCAGCTTCTTTATGGAGCTCAGGTCAGATTGTTTAGATCTGGCTATAACCATTTCTTCTGTTAACCGAGTCATTGTGACTTGACTCAGGAGAGATTTCTGGTTCTCGTTTGAATTTTCTTATTCAGTTCAGACTTTCAGAGCAAACTGGGAAGATTTAGGTAGGTTCACTGGGAGGAAACAATTATTATAACAAAAGCAAAGAAAGACGCGTAGGAATTGTAATAAATTTTCTTTCCAGAGCAAAACACAGATACGTGTGAATAATTTCTTGTTCGTTTTTGTTTCACTACTCTTGGTATCTTTTTTTAAAAGCGTATTCACTATGTTATTCTAGCAATTGGGCTGGGTCTGGGTCTGCGTCTGGGATTGCTCCACTAGGCAGGTATAGTGAATAGGTATTCTAGTATGAGACAAATAGAAGGTACACTTTGAATGCAGCAGACACTTTTTTTTGCAAATCGATTTTTTCCTGCGTTTGGGGGCCACACGACATTTCTTTGATTAAGTAACTTTATTCAACATGCAATTGTACACTTCTTTGATTTGTCTAATTTCAATTAATTGTTGATTTGTCTTTGATTTTGGTGAAGAAAAATACTACGAATATATTTTTGTGTTCGGTATGGAAAAATTTACTCGAATTTATTTTTTTTCCGAAGTGGTGACGTCTACTATAAACGAGATACACGCGCAAAATGACAGCTAGAGAGAAACATCTCTCACTTCGAGTGGAAGTTGAATGTTTAAAAAAGCAAAAGCTTTTTGATGGAGAGCTTTTTTATGGAAGGAATTGGAGTGGAGGCGTGTTTGAGTGGGATTTTGTTTTGTTTGTTTGTTGATGATGGGGATGGTGATGCATGGTGAAAAGTAGAAACGTCAAGAAAGAAAAATTATGTTTGTTTACGAATGAAGAGCTGAAAGAGGAATTGGGAATGTATCGTTAGTGCATGTCTACATGGTCGCAAATAATTTTTCTTAAAGCCCCGCCATACAAACAGGAATTCTTATCGGTCAAAAAACGAGATTGCTCTTAAAATATTAATAGATGCCATAGTTCAAAACAAGATGAATATGAAAACAAGGTAGTGCTATCAATTTGTACTATTTAACAGGGAGATATACCCTTTGCGAATGACATTGACCTGACAACTTAAAAATGTAATGTTGTGTTGGTCCAATTCATTGATAAATTCAAAATTTGAATGATTGTTATCGTGGCGAATAGAACACGTTTGATAATTTATTTCTATTTTTCATTGTATGCTTCAACTTGTCATATTTTCATTCGAAATTTTGGTCACTTGGTTATTACCACATGCGTCAAACTGACAGATGAACAAAATTGTTATGGTGTCATTGAATCTTTGCATTTTGACAGATTGAAATCAGAAATAAATAATGTATTTATTTTACAATTGAAAAACACCGTTATATTCAACAAGGACAGTGTTAACGGTAGGGAACTGATGACTTAACATTTTTGTTTAAATAAAATAGAGTTGAATTTAAAATGTGAATTGTTCTTCAAAGAAGCATAAATAATAATTACTGCTTAAGTGCTTACTGATTAACTTTTTCCTTTTTTTTTGAAAATTCAATAATCTTAAAGTGGGGTTGATTTTTGTCAAGAAATTGTAAATTATATATTTTTTTTAATTTAAACCAGATTACAGCGATTTCGGGTAATCGACCCTGAAAAGGTTCTTGTTTAACTAAAAATGCAACCATATGTCCTTTTGAAAAGCAAGATCAGTTTTTGAAAACTAAGTACCATTTTTTTAATTATGTTTTTTTGGTCGTCTGGCAATTTGGTTGTGTAGAATATTTAACATATGGTCGCATTGATTAAACAACAAAATGATTAATTCACCACTAAAAATGCATTTACCCACAACACTAAGCGCATCGGTTACCAAGGTTACAGTAATTCTTAACATGAGGGTGAAAAAAGCCCCGACTTTGATTCATTATTATGAAGTTCTACCTTTGCCATCGAAAACTACTCGCAAAAAAAACAGAAGTCCTTGTCGAAATTAGAAAACAAACAAAAATTATAAATATTTTTATTTAAAAAGAAACTTAAAAACAAGCACCTCGTCGGTTATTTTATCGTTTATTTTTTTTTGTGCTAATGGTGGCTCCTAGAAGAACAGGTTCAGGATTATCATTAATTCCGGAAGAAAATTCTCGAAATATGCCGTAAAAATGACTAATGTTTGGAGTTGGAAATAGAAATGACTTGATATTCTTCTCTACAAACATACTAGGTCTTCATCGAAAAGCACAGAAAGTTTATACTCCAACACATCGAGTTCAAAAGGTTCAGCAACAATTCTGTATCGGAGAAACGCAGCCATTGGACGCCATTCGGCGTTCATACCGGCCTCAACTGAAGTTCGTCAACGAGTCTTGTCGGCGAGGCGTTTAAGAATGAAGACATTTCAAAACCAATTGGCTGATGCACAGCAACACATTTCCGTTAGTTAAATTTTTCAAGTTTCTATGTGCATCCAATTGAATAATTTTCTCGATTTATAGGAACTAGCCCACGAAAACAGAATGCTACGGACTCTACACAAAAGACAGGATTTGGCCTTGTCCAAATATGAAAGTACAAATGCCGAGTTGCCACAGTTACTGCATTCACATGCCGAAGAGATTCGAGTTTGGCAAATGAAATATCGTAATCTTCAGGCTCAAAACAAGGAACTTCTTTATAAACTGAAGCAAAAAGAGAGTATGATTCTCTCACTAGGTGATCAGAATAAGCATTTAGCACAACTAAACAAGGACAAGTAAACATTTTTGATATTGAGTCTAGAATTATTCTAAACTCTGTTATCTTTACAGAAATCTAGAGGATCGACAGAGATTGACAGAAAAAGTCCAACAGCTGGAAACACGACTTCAAGAAAAGGAGACCGACATGAAACTTCTGGCTCGACGCCTACAACTTGAATCCAAGAATTCTAAGAAAGAATTGCTTTCCGAACAAAAGAAACGAAAAGAAGCCTTGATTCAGTTGGAGAAAGTCAAATTGGAGCTTTCGGGTTATGTCAAGATTGACGAATTGAATGTGAGTCTGGATCTGTAGTGAATCTTCCCAAAAAAATATTTATTTTCTGTTTTCAGTTAAATGAAAAGCTTTCAAAGTTATCAATTGGCTCGTTGAGCAACATAAACAATGGGATACATGGATATGAGGAAAGGAATAATAAATCCCAAACAGTTCTCACTCCACTGGATAAGAGATCTACTGAGCAATACGGAGACCAAAGTAACAGATCCCTGGGGACAGATAGGTCTGATGTTTTTGTCAGTTCTGGGAGGACAAGTCGCAAGTTGTCGGGTGGTAATAAGATAAGGACATCAACTCATCGTGGCGATGGAGATGGCCCATCGGATGAAGAACAACTAAACATTATGAAATCTGAAATTCAAAGTAATCACGAGTCACAGGCTGATCTCGAAACATTGGATTCTAAGTCAGAAGATAACAATTTCTATGATAATGATTACGAGGACAACGAAGTTGATGATGATAAGGAAGATGGAAATGAAATTATTCCTGAGGTGAGACGAACAACGAGTAATTCCTAAAATACAATCTACTGCATTTTTTCTTTTTCAGACAACCCCGAAACCAGTAACTTTGCAATCAGAAAAGACTCCAAAAGCCGAAGACATGAATTCCATTCGAAAGGAAATCAACGACGATTTCAAGCAACGTGAGTCCTTCCTTAACACTTTCTGTCGACAAACCACTGCCGACACAGCCAAGATAAACGTGAATCGAAAAAATAAATTACTAGCTGCACTTAAAGCCATCGATGGAAGTTCCTCACAAGACTGAGGACTAAACATCCTAACCAGAGCTTCTGCACACACATACATACATAAATTAGTATATTTTTGATTACCTATATTTCCTTACAAAACAAAACCAATAATGAACACAAAATGATTTTACAAATATACATTCAATAAATGTAACGCGAAATAAATTTATTTTGTTTTTCGATTTATAGCAAACTAAAAAAACAACTCCTACAACTTAAACCTAGGTTCTAAAATCCGTCCTCCTAATTCTTTGACTTTCCTTTCATTTTACTCAGCGCACGGGAAACCTTCTTGCGCAGCTCCTTTTGTCGTTTTAGTTTTCTTATTTCATCGGCCTTCTTTTGAATTTTGAAATTCTTCAACCTTTGTTGAGTTTCTCGCTTCTCGCGTTTCTTCTTCTCACCATAATTGGTCTCGATCATCTTCATCATCTTGGCAACCTTTTGTTCGTGTGGCGACAAAATTACAGCCACACGGTCTTTTTCCACAGAATTCTTGGGATTGAGGGAAGCATGTTTTGGTTTGTCCTTGTAGGGAAGTGCACGCTGGAGGGCTTTGGGAATGGTCAGGGGTTTGAATATCTTCGGCACCCGCTTGATCTCCGTATACAGACTGTCTGTGGTAACTTCGTTCCTTATGTTGTTTTCCCGCTTCAACTGTCCTAGTGTCTTCATTCCCTGCCAATGTAGCTTCTTCTCTGGCGACAGTAGGAGAGTCGTAATTGGAGCGTAGAATCTCGGTACGTCTACGCGGAACCAAGTTCGGCAAAACACGATATCACTGAGGAGTATTTTATCTTCAAATGTGGCACGGAAAGATCCCTCTGGGGTGTGGTGGGACTTCTTGATTTGACCTCGAATACCAGACACAGTCTTAATCTTGGCCCCCTCGAATTTCGCCACTTCCAGGGTGGTGTTGAACATGCCCTTGACGAAAGCTGTCTTCTTGTAGATTTTGAAAGGATGACCGACCAGTTTCAATTTCTTCATGATTTGGGCAGATTTGTCCAGCTCCGTGACACAACCAGTCGCAGCTATTCTAAAGCCGATTCTCTTTATTTCTTCCTGGTCGTGACTGACACTCTGCAAAGCCAGGAATCCAGTGTTCTGCGGGGTGATTGGACCCCAGAACGTCATCCCGCATGTAACGTGATTGGGTGTGTATTTCAGATACCTATGTCTGAAGTTATCCTCAATCTTTGCGTAAATTGGCACCGTTTGAAACCTTCTCCATCCCATCGAGAGAATTAGGGGATCCCCTGTTTTGAGGATCTTTTTATACCACCTGTGCTTCTTGACCTTACAATTGACAAAGCCAATATTCTCTTCGGACATATTCAGACCACCAACCAGAACCGGATATTTCGGGTCGAAATTCTCTATGAATTCAGCTGGAATATTTTTGAAACCCAAACGAACGTACATTCCCGGACGGAAACCTTCGATTTGTACCCTCATATCGGTGTCCAGACCTGCAAACTCGCTCTTATTCAATTCCGATTGTTGTTGGGCTTTGGCTTTTAGCTCCTCGTAGTAGGAATGATCACCGGTTATGCGTGTCACCTCCTCACCCTTGTTATCGTACTCGGAATCGAACTTCGCTTTCAGTTTCATCTTTTTCGCCATGAGCTCGGATTTGGTTAGATTTTCTTCTTCGACACGAGTCATCTTGCGTTTTTTAGAGTTTTCCGATTCCTCGGCTGGTTCTCCGGTAGTAGCTTCTTCTGAAGACTCTTCCTTTTTGCCCGAATGCTTCTTTCCAGTTTCTAAATCTTCGTAGTCACCGTACAAATCGCCATCGTCACTCATATCATCCAGCCTGAGGAGGTTTTCCGCATCTTCTGACGCCTTCCATTGACCAGTCACAAAACAGTTCTTGATGAGCTCTTTGTTAGATTCTTCAATCCAGTTGAGTGTTTTTCCTGCAAGGACATAAATAGATTAGTGGTTACATTCCGTTGATTTCTAGAAAGGTTAATATACCGGAATATTGCTCAAAGAAGCACGATTCATCTTGGTCCTTGATGTCTTTTTCTCTCTGCAGTTCTGATTGCTTCTTTGCAGCAACTTTGAAGAGACCACCGATGTCATCATCGGATTCGTCTCCTGTTTCGTCATGATCTTCTTTCTGCTTCTTCTTTTCCTATTTGGAGAATAAATTAAAATTATTCCAAAATTCATGTGTGATCCTAGGATTCTAAACTTACGGAATTGTGATATATTCCGTACACTAACTTCATGAGACTTTTGCCCTCGGATTGTCGTTGCAAATATGCTTCCCTTGCCTTTTGAGCCAAATTATTCTTCCAGCTCATGCTGCTGGCAATAACTTCATCTTCTTCATCTCCATCATCATCATCGTCGTCGTCGTCTTCACTGTCGTCTCCTTCTTCGTCATTTTTAACATCCTGGTACTCTTCATCCGACGAGTCTGCTTCATTATCCACCTGCTCGTCATCACTCTCGGCTTTCCATCCCAGATTGTCTCCATCGTCGTCATCATTTGAATCGTTCTCATCTTCCATTCCTGAATCTCCACTTTCATCATCGTTATCCTCATTGTCGTCTTGGTTTTCATCCTCAATCAGATCTTCCTTGAAATCCTTTGACTTGATAGCACTACCATCAGAGAACAACCGGAATTCCTGCTCTTCTATTTGGTAGTCCATGGTTTGTTTTTTCTCGACGAGCTTACCAACTAAGTCTTCGTGCTCGGCAGCTTCGGGGCCTTTCTCTTTTTGGTGACTATGGGATCCCTGCAGCTCAATATACACAGCATCCTTGTCGTAAACAATTCCACCAACTCCTGACATTGGAGCGTACAGCAGTCGCTCCTTCTCGAGAAGACTTCGCTTCTTCTCTGTGCCGGGTAACGGACAGGGATCTGCAATGCTGCTTAGCTCATTCAACCGGGCATCTCCTAGCCCCGCGATATGTACCATGAATTCCTGTTTCATTGGGACGCCTCTTACGTATCCATATAGAATGACATCTCGGTCGCACTTAGAATTCTGCCGAATGAGTTCAGTGTTTGTTATGTCTTCGACACGATCCACTAGAAGGTAACTGTGAGCTCCTCGCCACGAAAGTGGACGGAATTTCATGATCGAAATGAATCTACCCAGGTTCGTTATCTCATTGCGCAAGTACTCCCCATGGATCATTCCCGAAAGATGGAACAGCTTCGCTCCATCGTAGACTTCCGTCCAGAAACGATGTTTCAGTTCCTTCTTGCGTTTCCTCATTTGCTTGGGATTTTTTATCATGTCCAAGTGGGTAAGCACTCCCATGATCTTTGGCATTCCGTGGACCTGGCAGATGTTGAGGAACTCAAAAATTTCCATTTCGAATCCATAACTGGCATCACATAGCAGCAATACCAGATCGGCGCACTTGGCAATGTCAATCATTGAATTGATGTCGTTGTTGCATTCTATCAGAGTGATACGTCTTTTCTTCGAAGTCACAATCGTGATTGGTCCATTGATTTCGGTCACATTTGTTCGCGTGAAGCTCTTTATCAGATTATTGATCAAAGTTGTCTTACCTACTTTGGGCGGTCCAACAATAGCGACAAGAACTGGCGGTGGTTCATCTGGTGTCTGATCCACAAGGGGGATGTGTTGTTTCTTGGCGGTGAGGTCTTCTTTGCGACGAAAATCTCGCTCAGCTCTTTTGGCCGAGTTAATTGCAAAGGCCTTGGGATTCCTCTGCCGGGCTGATAGGTTTTCTTCTTTTCCTTTTGGCTTATTTTTAAGTTTCTTCTTCTCGGCTTTGACTCCGGATTGTCGGGCCCGATGGGACTTTTTCTTATCAACCCCTCCATCGTCTTCTTTCATTGTAAAGTGCAATTATTTTCTGTGTAAAATTAAAATAAAAAATTGGAAATTAAATTCTTTCTGTCCACACGTGGGTAAAAATATTTCTTTTTTGTTTTAAGGGTTCGAATTTTGACATTCTTCTTTCTTGACGTTTTCAACTTTAGGTTTGTTTGATCGCAATATTTGTATGTGTTGAAAATGGATCTGTTCGTTTGCCATCAACTAAGAATTTTCTTTAATTTTAATATACTACTAGCTGTTCCCCGCGACTTCGTCCGTCACAATTTATTATGGTACCAATTAAGATTAAGTTTTAAAAAATATATATTTTAAAGTACTTCGTAAAGGATATTTAGGTTTTATTTTATTATGGCTGAAGAACATACGGATTTTCTCTGCAACCCGATTTTAACAATGGAACGGAAGCCCTTTAAGATGAATAATTTTCTTTCCTTTTGCAACATTTCCACTGATTCTTCGCTCCTATTGATAGTAGAGTAATTGTAGCTTAATTATTTAATTAATTAATAATTTAATTAGCTTAAAACCTTCCTCGACAAATTGGCTATCCAAAGCAGAAAGAATTTTTCAATTCGATCACGCAGTTCCTGGGATTAGCGCGTTCAAACAAACAAACTCTTCAGCTTTATATATTAGTATAGATATAGATAAACATATGTTCATATGTTAATTATGTGTACTGAATATTATTTATCATAATATGTATTTTAAATACAGATTAAAATTAATAAGTAAGGAGTCGACACATTTTGATTAAAATGTTTTGTTTTTTAATTACAATACTGGAAAGTGATGGTCATGCTCATGACACATAATACTCAAAAACAAAATCCACGATTCGTTTGAAAACAAAAATCTATCCCATGCAATGCGTGCCTTCTGTTCTCTTTTTAATAAGATATCCCGCTGGCTAATAAGTGAAAGAAAAACAAAGTGCTTGGTGGCGCTCGACTGCGGGAAGAACAACTGGTCAAACAATTAAGGTAATGGAGCATGAATACCTTGGGTCAATAGTAGCAAACTTTGACCTCTTAAGCGCAAAGCAAGTCGCAAGGAGAATTAATGGCCCCGTATGTAAGGAAGGACGATTTCGCAATCTACCTGGAATTCAGATGTGTCGTGAAAAAAAAAATAAACTCGGTAGATTCCGTCGGGCAGGTCACCCAGCTCCCATGAAAGCAGTGGAACCACCTCGGAAAGTTCTATGTAGTACATTTTATGGTAGGGACAGCGTGACAGATCATCCTTACTTGGAGGGACGGCGGCGGCGCAGACCAAACCGTCCGAATCCTTTGCGCAACTGAATGGCGATGGCATGGCGTTCCTCACGATGGGGATAAATGAGAGACTCCTTTGGTCATTGGTCTTTGGTCATTGGTCATTATTGGTCTTTGGTCATTATTAGTCTTTGATCATAAATGGTGTTTGGTCATAAATGGTGTTTGGTCATAAATGGTCATTGGTCATTATAGGTTATTGGTCATTGGCCTGTACAGGTCATTGGTGAAAGGTCAAAGGTCAGAGGTCAAAGGTCAGATGTCAAAGGTCAAAGGTACAATGACCAGTGATCTATATTAACCAAAGACCATTTATGACCAAAGACCAATAATGACCAATGACCTATAATGACCAATGACCATTTATGACCAAAGACCATTTATGACCAAAGACCATTTATGACCAAACACCATTTATGATCAAAGACTAATAATGACCAAAGACTAATAATGACCAATGACCAATGACCAAAGGAGTCTCTCCTTTGAAACGATTAACGGAAGCCCTCAAAGATGAATAATTTTCGCCGTTCTTGCAACATTTTCCACTGGTTCTTCTCTATTATCAATCGCAGCCTGATGTTATATAGCCTATAGCCTTCCTTGACAAATGGACTATCCAACACAAAAAGAATTTTTCAATTCGAACCAGTGGCTTCTGAGATTAGCGCGTTCAAACAAACAAACTCTTCGGGTTTATATATCAGTATAGATTTACTTTTTGATAGAACTTCTTTAAATTGTAAATGTAAAACATAAAAACTGTAAGGGTTTTGATATGTAACTCGAAAGGAACAGCAATTGAAGGTTTGAGACTTATAATTGTTTACGAAGCTAAGTTGGGAGAGTTAAATTTAATTTCACAATTGATTGCATGGTTCATATGGTATTTGGTTCTGAAACCAAAATCGAAAGCACATCATCTTCTTCCTTAAAGAAAAACTGTCATTACGAAAGTCATCAGAAAGAATAATGGAAGGGCTCAATTTAAAAGTGCAAATATTTACAAAATAGCAAATACAAAATCTCTAAATTATAGTCAATCTAAAATTCATCAGTTTTCCTCAAATAATTAAGTATTTTCACAATGATTTGGTTCAAGTATTTTGTAAGTCTCTTTTTAATTTTTTAAAAGAATTTTTAATGAAACGTAGTTTTGACTGATGAGATTATAAAATGCTATCAATTTCGATATTTCTATTATTCCTCAAATTCTGTAATCGAATTGAATAGCAAAAGTCAAGTTGAAAGTTTCAAAAGAAGTTTACACCAAAATACAAAAGTTGTTTGCCAGAGTGGATAAGCAATTTAAAATGACTGCATGTTATTGGTGATAAGCTTTATTGGTAACAAAAGGTTAAGAGGGAGAGAACACTCTTTTATAAACAAAATTATGGGAATTCACAGCAAATAACAAGTGTGAAATTAAGAGTTTCTTAGTAGGTGGTGGGCCTTAAGAAATTGTTTTAATTTTACTACCTACGAACTCACCCTTATGTTATATGTCAAAATTGAAACCTAGGCGAATTCGAAGCGTGAAACGTCAACGTGTTTTATGTTTTCTTGTGTTTTCACAAATTCTGAAATTCAAACTAAGCACGCAAAAACGCCACAAGTTCCAGAAGTTATAATATTTGCGTGTCTACAAACTTGTAAAATATTGTTTAATTCCTAACTGTTCATTAAAACTCAATCAAATAAGCTATGGATGAAGGAGATTTCGATAACGATGAGTAAGTTAATAAAATTCTACACAATTCCATAACTAACCTCAAAAACCTTCCAAATTCAGTGTTGGCGGTGAAGATTTCGATGATGTTGATGAGGACGACAATATTGACGACATCAATCAAGATGAGGAAGTCGACAACATCGAGATAATTGCCCAAGGACAGGGTGGCGGTGGAGTACCCAAATCGAAACGAATAACAACCAAATACATGACAAAGTACGAGCGTGCCCGCGTCCTCGGAACTCGAGCTCTGCAAATTGCCATGTGTGCTCCCATCATGGTCGAACTGGATGGCGAAACAGATCCCCTACAAATTGCCATGAAGGAACTGAAGCAAAAGAAAATCCCCATAATCATCCGGAGATACCTGCCGGACCACTCTTACGAGGACTGGAGCATTGACGAGCTGATTATTGTCGATCATTAGGAGCAGTAAAAAGGACGAATAGTGTAGTGTTGTAGTACATAATAAGTTTTTAATAAATAAACAATCATTTAACATAATCATTAATCAACTCCATGCATAGCCGAATCCCTTCTTGTAGCATACTCTCTCGAGGAGACCCACTGAATTTTCGCCAGTTCGGCACAGTGAATCCAGAAGCTCTGTCTGAAGGCCGCAGTCCGAAAGATTCTCTTTCCCGAAAACTTGCTCTCCCGATGCTTCGTCCTCTACTTTGACGGATTCCGTCAATTTGGCCGAGGCTTTGCTAAAAGCCAACGTCGAAAAGTGGCTCGCCATCGTGGCACTAAAGGTCTCTTTTGACTCGCAGAGCAACGAACAGGCGTATGGCAAGACTGTGGGCAAAACGATTCCCTTCAATTCAACGCTGAAGTAATCCACTCCGTCCATTCTCACTTTGTTGGACCGCGAGCTGAGGTTTTGAATGGTCGCTTTGGGGAAAGCAACGGGCGACAGCAAGGTGGGTGGAACCCCGGCCAGACGACCCACGCTGGTAATTGTGCTCTTGGCGTTTAGCAGGAAGTTGAAGAACGCCTGACACTCGATGCCCTCGATAAGTGCTATGGAGACATCACTGAAATCATCTGCCATTTCCTTGTATTGCTGCTGCCGGGCGTGAGCGTTGTTAAGTTTCTGAATCTCCTTCTCGTCCATTCCTATACTCTCTAACCATTGCTCATCTTCGTCCTCGGCAGCATCTTCGTCGGTCTTAGCTTCAGTCCCATCCGCGGAGGGGTCATCCTTTCCGTCATTAAAGCTGCCATCGGCGGACTTATTTAGCCCAGATTCTTTTTTAAGAGGCAAAGTGAACTCGATACCTTCTTGCCGCAGGGATGATCGTATGCCCTTGGAAGTTGGAGTCATGAGAGCGTGGATTTCGACCCGACCACCAATTCCGGCCGCCCTGAAGAGTATGGTAAAGGAGTTGGCGCAGAGGTAGAAATATGGACACTGTCGGGCTCGCAGCAACTGAAAGAGCCCCCGGAAGCTGTCACTCCAATCGAGGGCAAGAGCTTTTCGTTCGCGTTCACTTATGACAATTCCATTGTTCTCCTTCGAATTCCGCGGGAACAGGGTCAACCAAGGCAAATGGGGATGCTGCCAGAAGTAGGTGGCTTGATTCAGTCTTGCTGCTGGTGAGATATCCAGTCCTCCCGAGGAATTTCTTGTGTCGATGCATCTGACGAAGCCGGTTAGTCCACTGGCTTCCTGACTGGTCTTGAGTTTCGTAGCTGGCATGTCAGTTTCGCAGAAGAATCGGGCTCGGGTTTTCAAGCTCCAATCGACAGGCAAATTTTTGGTGAACTTTTGCTTTTCCACTAACTCGGTATCATCATCTTGATCTTCTTTACTAAAGAGCTCTGAGAAGGTCTTCGGATCGAAAGGTTTTAGTGTTAATTTAGCTGGGGGTGAACGCTGTGGAGTTTCTTTCACCACAGTCTCAGTCTGCTTGACCAAGGGAGGGGTTGCGATAATTGATAGAACGGAATCATCATCGATCAGTTCAGGGCCACTGGATTTGAGTTTTTTAGATGTTTCTGAAGATCTAATTTAGAAGAATTCTCATCACATCAGGTAGAAAATATGAGATTGCAGTGACTTACTTGGCAAATGGATTCTTTCGTTTCTGGGCAACAACGGCTTCTAAGAGCTTTTCCTTGTCATTTGCTGTAATTTCTATCTTTTTTGGATTATTGTTCAATCGTGCGGTTAGTTGCTTCTTCTTTTGCTGCAACCTGTGCAGCCGGATGAGCTATAAGTGGTCAAAGAAATGTTTCAATGATTTCAATTTTTTCAGTGATGGTTTCTTACTTCATCTGGTTTCTTCCAGGTCGACGATGCGTTTGTACTCGTAGATGACATGTTGTGTTACTAAATTAATAAAACTTATCTTTAGTTTGAAAAAAAAAGCAAACAAAAATATCCAAAATTAGAAAACGCGCATTTTGCTTAAGGGCGCTGAAGGGTACATTTACATTTTTTATTTGTATGATATTTGTTTTGTCAATGAAGGGCAAATGTCAAAATTGACAGCTGTTCATGAACTAAGTACTTTTAAACGCTGTGAATACCTCTGTTGAGCAATACGTGAACTATTTAGTTTGAGTATTAGGTTTGTAAGGTTACGGTATGAGATACAATTTCATTGTTTTAGCGACACCATACGGGAATTCAACGAACTTGTTTTAAATACTTAAAAATAAGCAGTTAAATCCGAAGCACATTTTAAAATACAATATCAGTTAAATTACAAAAATAAAAACAATATTTAACAAATTTCAATTATAGAAATTTGCAGCAATTTTTAAATTTTCAATTCAATTTTTAAAATTGAGTTAAATAAGAACACTGCATTGATTGCTCATTAATAAAATCTACTTTTGCTGCCCATATTGTATAAATTTCAGTTTTGACAGAAACAAATAATAGATAGTTACCCCGTTATATAATTAATTAATAATGGCACTTAATACTCGGATTACTCGGAACAACAAGCAGGTTCATTACGCAAATGTGTGTTGTCAATTTTTAAAGTGGTGTCACTTATGTCAATAATGATTGAATTACAAATCACTTGCACTTTTAGCTATAATTTATGTCAAAAAATGACAAAGCGAATGAAACCGGAAATTATGACGTTTTCTACAACCCTTTGTACCTAATTGGTCTAACAAGTTCTAGTTTTTCTAGTTCGGGATTAAAATTCAAGCTTAGATATTTATCTCTGGATTGACATATTTTATAGTTACAAGACTTATTTTGAAGAGAGTTTTGAATTTTTCATTTATTACCCATGGTTGTTGAACAACCTTTTTAAGCTAAGAGCTGAGAACTGAGCTGTCAAAAAAAGATCTGTGTTTCTTTTTTAGCTCAGACAAATCAGAGCGCTCAGCTTGTGTTTTTTTTTTTTTTTTTCAATCGGAGCTAGCTCGGAGCGCACTCTACGAGCTCTAAATAAAATGACCGAGTGAATGGAGTAAAAAGATGAGCGCGACTATGTCACTTTTTTGTTCATGTGGTATGACGGAGACAGACTTTGCTTTTGAAAGTTCAGTGCTTAAGTTTGTTTCTTAAATATATCGGAGAACTCTGATCAAACTTTGCTCAGAGCATACTCGACGTGCTCAGGTTCTGCTCGGAGCTAAAAAAGAAAACGCCTATAAAAAAAATTGCACCCCTTTTTTTGAAAAAGTAAAGTTTGATGTGGTGTTTGTCTTAAAAGCAGAACCGATTTACTCTTTTCCGATTCCATCAAATCTAATAAAATGATCATAATGTCAATTCCTAAAATATTCTTTGTGATTCGTTTAACTCTGCTTTGAAAATTATTTATAAAGTATTTTTGAATTTTTGAATTACCTACTTTATTCAATGACATTTGACATAACTTATTAAAATATGGAAATTTATAGTTGAAATGAATTATTTGATAACATTAAGCTCATCTTCTTAGTTTGAAGTAAATCAAGTAAATTCCAAGGAAATAGGTATGACAGTGACAGCTGCACCGATACTGAAAAGAAAGAACAACTAAAATAAAAAAATCAATTTAATGTCGTTTTTAATTGGCAATCCAAAATTTGAACTAGAAGCAGAATCCCAATTGAACAATTTTCTGAATTCTGAAAAAATGGAAGTTTAGTGTGACTGTATTGGTAAAGTGTGACATGTGTCAACTACATTATGTGTTTCTAACAATTGTTAAAATATTTTCAATATTATTTTCCATTTTTTTATATTTAAATTTTAATTTCAAGCAATCACTTCACAGTTTGCACAATTGGTAAATTCAAAAAATATGACATTTATCAAATGTGAAATTTAAAATCTTTGAATGTGTGAGTGATTCGGTTTTTGCTTCTGATTTCAAATCCAGAAAGGGAAATCTAATCTTTTTCAGAATCAGAACTGTCAGTTTTACCCAATTCAACGCTTTCAGAATGATTTTTTTTGTTTCCAGATTGGCAATTGAAAACGCCATAAATCGTGTTCTATTTGCGACAAAAAGATTAATTTGAATCATTACAAATAACAGCGGCAACTAAATAAGTTTCGCTGTTTTTTAAATAAAGATTCTCGTGAAGGTGGAGAAATTGATAACCATTCTGATTCTTTAATGAGTTTATTCAAAACTTAGGTAAATAATTCTTCTAACATTTAAGAAGTCAGAAAAATTGAGTTTAGTCATTCCGTCTTCAATTTTTCGGTCCGTGCGTCCGTCGTAGTCGCCATCGTGTCGGTCGGCAGCTGATTTATTTTAACTCTATATTTTATTTTTTATCTGAAAAACATATTTCTATCTACCGAAATGAAACCCGGTCTATGGATGAACATCTGCTTACCCAACCCATCGCTACAAAATAATGTTCAATATTCTTATATTATTAGAAATAATTTCAATTTCTATGCATTAACATCACTCTTTAGCCTAAAGTCTTATCAGGCTTTATCCAAAACTCCCAAACTCACCCTCTCCATTTTTTGTGATTAAATAGATAAAAAAGATAGAATAAGGATAAACACAGCTAGATACACCACACATTTCCAATAAGCGTATCCTGATCGGAAATGAATAAATTTGAATCGGCATATTCGCTGATGCTGCTGTAGCCAATTTCCATCAGTTGTTTTTTCTTTCTTTTTCTTATTTTCATTTTTTCGTTGCTCCAATTTACTTTTAATCTCCATTTTTTTGTTCGTGTGATGCTCCTTGCGAGGATAAAATTTAAATTAAAAACGGATCAAAGGCGCTCACTCAGCACAGCTAAAGCATCATAGCGCCAGCGGTTGATAGTCGTGTAAGAAGCGAACAGAATAAAAATTAAATTCAAATCTCATCCCTGGGAAATTGTTTTAAAAACGTTGTAATCTTGGCTGAATTAAATGTTTATCCTAATGTAACCGACGACGAACGACGGGAGGAGATTCAACAGTTTAAGGGCAAAATCAAGGCACAACAAATCTCCCCGAAAGAACAAAATATTTATGTACATCAGGCAGGACTTTAAAAAGTCGAATTAGGTATGTATATGAAAAAATATTGTTGTCAAACTTTTTTATGTGGACGTTAATGTTTCTTTTTGTGATGCGAAGCCTGGTGGACCATTTCGGAGCTAAATGATTCATAACGAACAAGAACGAGAGCGTAACCCCCTGTGATAACAATGTGCCACGCGAGTCCTTCTATCCCACTCGCTGCACACCATATCCTCTGTATTTAGTTATAGATCCTTGACCGTGCACAGGATATGATAAAATAATAACTTCCAAAGAAAGCAAAAGTCATGCTCTATCATCAATTCCATTTTTTTTTTGTTTGTTGGTTTGTTCTGGAGCAAGCACGCATAAATCTTGTGCTCTTCTTTTTGGACTAGTTATAAGCATCAGTATCCTCGTTTCGAAATGTCATCGCATCCCTAAATCCGGTCCTGTGACGTTATAGACACAAAGTTCGAGTATAAATGGGGGTTGGACTCATTTTTCAGAAATAATGAAGTGAGAAACGTTTCGAATCAAAATATAGTGTGTTTGTTATTGCGGGTTGTGTGAATGTCTGCGATGTGTATTGAGCCTAAATTGTATCTATTTGCTCTATGTTCTATGATATTTCTGTATAAGAAAGAGGATGTTTTTTTGAAGGGTCTTTTTTTAAGGTCTATAAATTAATGAAACTTCCCATCATGAGTTTTATTGGGCCATACGAGTACATTCATACTTTATAAAAAGAAGTCCAGAAATGTGTCATATTTTATTGCATCGAACGTATGCACACGCCTGGATGACATATCGCGAGCGATGCTTCTTTATATGGAACTAAAACTCATGGGTTTGTGAACGCAAAAGCCATCATCAGTAAGTCATCAAGACCGTAATAATGCAAAAGCCCTCTGTTTTTTTTTTTTGGAATGGGGATGTTTATATTTATGTCATTTGCAGGATAAAAAAGCAAAACGGAAATTATGACGGATAAAGACTGTTTCGGTTGGAAGTAAGGATTTTGACAAAATATCGAGGCAATAAATCAAGTTGGGCTGAAATTTCTAAACCGGCGCGGCGGCGGTTGAGACGACGACGACGCCCATTGCAGTGAAAATAGGATTTCAAAGAAAATACAAATCTGATGTTTTTTCAAGCTCAAAAATTTTATTTTTCCATCACTTTGTAAGTATTGAAACAGATTTTTAAAATGTTACCAACTCAAAAAATATCACTTTTTTGTATAAAAGCTTTTAGTGGAATGTTTAAGCAAAATTATTTGTGTTTTTTAGTTTTTAATTAATTAATTTTTTAAAATTTAGATTTTTGTATAAAACCCGATTCACTTATAATACAGGAAAAAATGAGAACAGAATACCAAAAAGGATAAATATCTCATTTACAAAACTCCAAAAATAATTGCGTGTTATTTAGAAGCTTTTGTTGAACCCGCCAGGATAGTATTAAAAACAGTATGTTCCGATGATGTAGATTTTTCATAAATTATGTCAAATAATTGAATTTTTCATTTGGTATGAATTTATTTTAATTTCATCTACATACTTTAAATGAACTTGGGGGAACTTGAAATCACAAAATTTTGCAGGTAATAAGCCCTTGTTCTTGATTGGTGCTAAAAAAATTCAATTCAAAAGAAAACTTTCCAAAATTATGGTTTTCGAATAAATCTCTTAACCAATTTAGGCATTCCAAATTCGAAGATGCATAGATGAAAAAGGACGGCCTATTTATGAAGCTTACTTTTCCGGAACTTTACTTTTGATTTAAAATCTTTTTTGCAAGAAACACGCAATTCATTTTTAATCTTTTTAAAGTTGTAATCTTCTTAGTCTCTCTAAATTTGAAAATTCAGTTTAGTTTACCAAAAATATTGAAACATTAGCTGTGTTTTATTCACTGCTGTATATCGAGTTCAGCATTAAAGTGTATAAAACGATCAAAGTTACTTAAATATATCGCCAGCACAGCTGTCAATTTTTTGCTGGCTTCTTTTTCGCCAGCAATCAAATTGCTGAATAAAACAAAGCCTTAATAATTCAGCAGTAATTTAAGTAAATTCTGTATTTTAAACATTCTTTAGTTCCAAAACAAAACCCGTGTTGAAATTTTTCTCAGTTAAACACATCCAAAAAATTTCAAAGTAAAATTTGACAAAACTCGAAGATTTTCTTCTTAAATAAAACAAAAGTTAAAGTTATTCTTAAAATTACCAAATTCAAGTGGAAGGCCAATGAATGTTTAATATTATTTCATTATCAAGAATAAGTTAACGTTATAATTTTATTTAAGAAATTAAGTTTATTTCATAATATGAAATTATCCGTCGGGAATTTTTTTCTGTAGGTACATTTTTCCCTCCATAAATTATGAAACGTATACAATTCTCTGTGAGTTTATAAAATATACCGACACAATAACAACAATTTTAAAATACCAACCTACGACGTTTGGTGTTTAGTACGCAAATTGCTTGGTTCCGTTCCGCCATTTGTGGCGGTTCAAACATAACGATGTCCCGCAAAACAAAACCTAAAAAGGGGAGCAGAATGCATATAGAATTATATTCATCCTTGTGCAAATACAAACAAAGAAACAAAGTTGATCCCAAGTACGAGTATAACGACATCAGGAATAATTGTTAACAAACCGTTTTAAACGCTTAAAGGCACATTAATGTTCTACACACATTAAGTGTATACACATACCAAGATATCATCTACACACAAGTCACACACACACATTCACTTATAAGTGACAGAGTGAAGGAGCAAAAATAAATCCCGACGCTTAAACAATTCTACTATGAGTTTATATTTAAATTGAAAGGATTCGGTGACGATGACGACGACGATGGGAATGACGACTGGCTCTTGAAAAATAGGGTTAAAGCACCAGCCAGGATGGAGCTCCCGTAATTAACATATAACCCCGTGCGTCGTTGTCGTCCTGTATAATTATTTGCAGATTTATCCAATTCCCTAAACCGTGTGGTAATTATCCTTGTGTGTTCTACCTATATGTGCTAATGGGAAACTGGAAACTCAACGATATGGGCTGTTGATGTTCGTCACACCCCCCATTTTCTTTATCCCAGAAAATGGGGACTTCATTTATGGTATAGTTCTCCAAAAGCCACACTTTTGGTTGACCGCATTCGTAAAGGTTTAATTCCAAAAAATAATAAATACCCAATTTGGAATTCCATTATGAAAGAGTCCTTTTCAGGGTCTTTTGTAAAAATATAATATAGTTTAGTTTATTATTCGAAAAACATAATTCTTTTTATAACTCATCCTTTAATGAAATTAAAAAGGCATTTATAAAAATGAGAAATTAATAATTAATTATTCAATTTTCTATGTATTAATAAATTCTTTCACAAATAAAATATTCTTTATGATTTCGTTTAACTTACACTTTATAGTGGCTTTTATTTTAGTTAATTGTTTTATTTTATGAAAAATTGTGTTAATTTTTTTTTTATCCGAATCAAATCAAATTGCTCACAAAAGGCACAATTCCAAACATGCAAAGTTCTTAATGTTCAAATAAATGTCAAAGGTAAGTCTTTTTAGTTAGAACTCAATCATTTTTCCAACCCTCTATTTTTGTTTTTTTTTTTTGGTAAAATTTATTTGTGCAGTTGTTTTAAATATTTGATTAAGAATGGGTAGTCATAAATTTCACAAATAAAAAACTGAATTTATTAACACAAATAGTTGGCGTTAGGAAATATTTGATTTCGTGTAAGTTTTACGGATTTAAATGATGATTGACACAAACATTTATAGAAGAGGCACAAATTATAATTATTCAAGGTAGTGGAAAAAGCAAATTCAAAAGTTTGACTAAAAATAATCGAAATATAAACTCTCAAAATTCACAATCGAGTATATAAGTGAAAAACCGTCAATTTAGAAAGAGAATCAAGTTATTTTAAAAAGAGAATACAGTAATGAATGTTGCAAACAAAAATTAAGACATTTCTCCTTTTCAAACTTATGTTCACTTTAAATTTGAAAATTATTTTATTCCAAATCGATGTGGAATCATTTCAATTTAAATACACAGGCTACAAAAATAAAAATAAAACAAAACCCTTAAAATAAAATAGTTGAACTAAAACAATAAAAAAAAGGTACGTATACGCTCAAGTGCACCATAATTTGTATGAATTTTTTTGTTGTTAAAAAAAAGCTACACGACTTAAAATTAGAAAAAATCTTTTTGGAAGCTTGTTAAATTGCAATTAAATGTAAGTTTTAAGATTATTTTTATTGATAAGCTTACTTAAAATAATCTTTTTAAATTTACTCAAACATAAATTAGTAATTATGGCTTAGTCCAGAATGACAATAATTTATCTGTTCATAAGCGTTTTGATTTTTGTAAATTTCTGTAATATTAAACACGTTTGAAATATTTTTTTTTAATTTGTGATCGTCATCATTCTTTGTAAAATTGAGTTTTATATTTATGTATAATTAACTGACACTTTGTAGTTCGTCTGGGTTCTTTTTATCAGTCAATTCAAATATCAAAAATGTATTATGAAAAACATTTTCAATTGGAAATGATCAGTTTAATGCCCACTGAATAATTTTTAATTATTATTAGGTTTTCACTGAAATTAAACTGTGTTTCAAAATGCATTTTTTTACAATCGCACGAATTCCATCGTAATCGAAAATGTGCTCCGAACACCGAAAAATCTATCACAAATTCCATTCGTAGTGGAAAATCTGCTACGAATTTTGAAGTTCGTGAAATTTGGTATCATTAAATCCGAATTAACTCGAAAGTGTCCCTATTTTTCTACGTTGAGTTATTTGTGTCGGGATCAAAGAACAACGGTTGTGTTTTGAATAAAAATGTAAATATTTATTAATTCGTTTTAATTTAGAAAATAATTTAATGCTTCAAAAATGCAAAAACAACAAATAAATCACAATACGAAAGTCTTTATCAATTGTTGAAAGGTAAACCCGACATTGCTCCAAAAGAAGAAGTGACGCTTTTCTGGAAACAAGTCAAATGTGATCTAAACGTTATTGGGCCACCTTCAAAAGAAGCTTCAGTTTAGAGAAAATTAGGTAATAGATTAAGTTATAACACAAATGTATTTTCAAATCCTTCTGAAAAATCCTGCACGAAAATACCCCCGGTTCAAACTCATGTTCCAGCTCATGAAGTACATAATGGAATACCGGTTTACTGAGTAGGAATTTTTTTTTGAAATCTGTAAGTTCTTAACTGTTTAAAACATAAACAAAAATTAAAATCAAAATACATAATGTAGGTACATGCATCTGTATGTACTTTCCTCTGAATTTTCATATTGCGCTTTCGCCTGAAGCTCTCTGTTCGATCAGCAATGATTGTGAAGGGGATTGAATCAATTTTTAAACATTTTTATATTTACTTTGTTTACGGTATTGAAACGAATTTTTTAAGAACTCGTAAAAATATTCAAAATGTATTTTAATAATTTTCACATATATGACAATGTTTGACATAAAAAAAACTGATTGCGTAAATGAGCATAAGAGCGGCTTGTAGGGCAATGCCTTTTTGGATTCCATTCGGATTTCGTGATGTAATTTTTTCGTAATTCGCAACGTAGCTTTCGTTTGGAGATTTTGGAAGAATGGATTTTGTGAAAGGGATGGATTAATAAAATATTAAGTCTAGTCAGAAAAATTCAACTTTATTTTTAAAATGTAAAATGTCAAAATAGCAACGTTAGGTGATGTTGACACTGGACGTACATATTATTAAATTTATTTCGCTTACAGCTCGACAACAGAAACATTCCTTGAGTTGTCAAGTCATGGTCATTACTCTTTATAATTATCCATTGAACAACTTCAAACCATCTTTGTTTGAAAATTTGTCCTCAATTCATAAAGTTAACGAGTCTAACAAATTGAAAGGTATTTCCGCTTTCGCTTTCTTAATTATTGGAAAAAAAATGATTTCTCATTTAATAAACCAAATCTGATGCGTCAATTTCTGTATTGCTAAATCTCGATTCTAAGCGCTCGCAGTTCTGTTATGACAATCTAGGACGACGTCGACAAACGACGACGACGTGGAACGGAGGTTGACGGTCCAAACCGATGCAAAACAACTCTTTCGCCTTTCATCACCCCCCTTTTCATGGCTTCGACGAAGATGACAGAGAGATCTGCATCAATTTACATACATTTCAGAGTTCATTTGTATGAATCCTTTTCTCCGATAACAAAGCCCTGACGTCGTCGTCGTCGTCGTCGTCTGTCTAAAGTGGAATCTTCTTCTTCTTCTTGCAGGTCTTGTTTGTTGTGCGTATACTCCTATACATATAGCAATAGTGTTTTAGCAGCTGAAAGTACACAATGGTTGACAATCAGGTGACAATCCTTTTCTATACAAACACACACAATCACAAAAAAAAAAAAAATAAAGAAATAAATAAATTCAAAGACCAACCAAAACCATAACAACTTTACACAATTCCTTCAGGATACTATGATGATGTTTGACTTAATGCACCTTGTCGTATATTTTTGAAGCATCATTTTTCAAGCTTTGTATTTCTAAAAGACGAAGTGGGATTATTCTCACACCACTATATTTTTGTATGCCTTTACCCCTACACCTATACTTCCCCACACCAATTCCATCAATTGAGGAGGAATGAAGGTATTTCCTAGAATTAATGAAGCATAGGTCTTTTAGGTTATTTTTAAATTCACAGGACGAATGTAACATAACTTTATACGAGTCGAGTATGTTTACACACTATTTTTTGTGATGATGGACAATATTAGTATGAATGCCCCAGGAGGGAAATTTCGAGGCAAAAAAAAACCGAAAACCATTTATTTGGACCAACAAATTCAATTTGGAAGCAATATATTCAGTTAAACTGGCCATTTTAGGAACGGTCGGTTGTTTTTTTGAGCTGCCTTTCTTAAGTAAGGGTGAAAGGGTTCAAATTTGTGAAGTTATTACTTTGATGGCTTTTTTTTGTTTAGTTAAATGTTTTGGAGGAGTGGTGCTGGTCATCTGATGACGGGGTGAGTGTGGTGAAGTGTATTGAACAATTTACCCTTTTCGGAAGCAACATTTTTGATATTAACTTCGAAAGAGAAGTGTAAAATTTTTTGAATTAAATTTTTATATAAATATTGCAGCATTAAAATTATTTATGGAACATTTGTTTTTATAATAGATCTGAATATAATGGTGTGTGAAATAAAGTTGCAGGTGGTTTGACACCAGATCAGTTCTGTCAATTCCAAATTCTAGGTAAAGTTCTTTTTCACTTTTAAAAATGGAAAAACCATCTGCATTGCTTCAGAATTCTTTCTGTGTTAGGTAATAATTTTTAATTTTTTAATGTTTAGAGTTTTTGACGGAAGTTGAATGTTAATATTTTTGACATCTTATAGTTTTGTCTAGCACACCCAAAATAAATGGTTTAAAAGATTAAAAAAATTGAGCTTAACATTTTTGATTTGATGAGGAAATGATTGGGAGCGATATAAAATTGATGAAAAGTAACCGAAGATTTTGGCAACTTTCAGAAAAAATAACAACTAAAATTCTGTTAAATTTGGCACTGACTTAAAGTTTTAAACTTTGTTTTTAAAAACAAACTAAATCAAAAATCCTTTTAATATTTTAAAGAACGTAAAAGTTTGGATGGATGTTTGTTGCTAAGTTTACACCAGAACGGCTGAACGGATTTGAATGAAATTTGGTACATGAGATATTGGATATATGTACGTACATATGTGAATAAACAGACTTTTGACTTACTACAGAATTTTCCAATAATGAGTGTTATTTTGATATTCAAAGAAAAACGCATTTTTTGAGACAAATGATCGAATGTTTATTTCAATGTTAAGAGGAAGGTTTGCCATTAATGACGGAAAACAATATCAGTCAAATGGCCGCCTCGGCTACGTTTACAGAACAGTATCATTTTCATGACATTTTCCATTACCAAATCGCAAAGTGACTGCTGTATGCCCTCAATAACTTCACGAATTCTATCTTTGAGGTCTTGAAACGACTCTGGGCTGTTTTGTCTTAGATCTTATATTTCACGTAGCCTCAAAGGTCTTCAGTTTTTAGAGATAATTGAGTATAAAGATGACACAAAAGTATTTGAGAAAATGATAACATAATTTTAATAGTGAAACTTTAAACTTCTATGGAAAAAAATCATTTAACATCAGCACCTTCTTGGTAACGTCCTGACCATTGTGAGTCTTGTTTTAAAAAAATATTTACCGAGGAAATAAAAACACAAGGTCTTGACGAAAATTCCAGGATCTGGAATATTTTCTAGAAACCATGTGATAGTGGTTCTTGTAGTTCTGTCAAACTTAAGCTTTAAGGAGTAGTTCCAAAATTTCAAATTCCAAAACTTGAACTACTTCAAATTTAATATTTTTCCTACCCGCTCACTTCACATTGTATATTATTCCGCAATACTCTTATTTTTATCTATGCGTCTGTATCTCTGCAGCTAATTGAGAGGAATTAACGTTTCTTTGGAATTAAAAAAAAAAAAAAAAAAAGAATCTATATTTTATTGCTCTCATTTAGATGTTATATATTTTCTTCCCAAATGTGCCACCCACTGGGATGTGCGATTTTTTGATAAGAACCGCGCTATCTTCGCCATTTATGCCCTTGCCTTGGTTTGATGGCACTTTTAGCCATGGAAGATTTTTTTTTATTTTAATTTCTTTCAGCTTTCAGCTATAAGTATTATATTCTGTTATCCAAGTATAGCAAATCTATGCAATTTATAGCCGTAAAGCTAGTTTAATAAACACAACACACACACTCGTACTCCAAAGAAATATATCTCTATTCTATATGTTTGTTTGTATGTATTTTTTTTCTTCTGCCAATAAAAGTGTTTAGCTAAACAGTCGCCATTTTTATTACCTAGTCGTCGAAGAGGAAGACCCAAGTCCTTTTGTTCACAATCGCATCCTTTTGTAGTCGTTTCTTTTGTGGGAGAGTGCTTTTAACGATATTGCCACTTAAGAGGAATGAGGTTTCGAAGGACAGAAAAAAAAAAGAAACAATAATAAGGAAATTATAGAAAAAAGAAAGAAGCCTCACAACAAGATACATATGTGTGACACATCCTACCGGCAGCATCGGCATGGCTTCGGAATGGCAGGGGGGCTCAAAGTGTATATTTGATTATGCTCATAGTGGCCTTTCTTTTTATTCTTCTTCTTTTTCTATCTAATGTCCTGCCTTCTTCCTTTGAGTCTATACAGTATAGAGTCTATATTATACAAATCCAGGCGACCACGACCCAGGACCACCCTGGAACTTTCTTCTATGCTCTACTCGTATATAGTCAAAGTGCTAAGCTAAAACAAACGAAGCGTAAAAACATAATAAATTTTCCCATTTTTGAGAGTGCTCACATTCGTTGGCCTGGAAGTTCTGTGTGTGTCGGGAACAGTATGAAACACCCAACTATGCCATCTAAGACAAACACCAGAACTCCAAAGAAAATTCTCAATAACTGACGACGACGAGGAAGGCGACAACGACGCTGACGACGGACGGCGGACAGGACGAAAAAATATATGAACATAGAAAACATCAAAAGGATGAGTTTGGCAGCGAACACATAATACACTCGTCCATCGCAATCTTGGTTATCTCAAAGGAATAATCTAGGCAAAAGGTGAATTTGACCAGGAGAGATCAGAATAGCAATATTTGTTGAACTGATCCATAGTTGATAAACTCTGGAGCGATGATTTGATTGCTGATAGAATTAGATAGTAAATTTGGTGTTTTTTGCCAAGTCAATTACTGCTCTTGATCATTTCTGTGGACAAGTGATATCTTACAATTCTGATCCTGATCCTGATATATTTTGAGAAACACATTTTACACTGTGTGGCTTTACGACTTCTGAAGATTAAAAAGTGTAGAAATATCAAAAATCACAACACAAAATAGTCCTAAAATTGTGTTCATGTCAAAATCATACCTAGTTAAAACTGTCCAGAGATGTCTCCTTCATAAGAAATTAGTACCCTTTGGACCTAGGCACCCAGAGAGGTTTAGTTAATTGTTTTGAAGTTTATTTTTCATTACGACGATGTTAAGAAATATTTTCAAAACCATATTCTTTTGAGAAATTAACAAGTTTTTCAAGAAAAGAACATTTTTTCATCCATGTTGTAATTTTTGGTTGAAATTATATTTTGTGAAGCACATTTTTAGCATTTTTGTTTTTGATTTTCATAAAAACTATGCATTATTTATAGATTTTTCAAAATTAAGTTTCCAAAATGTAAGAAAATCCAATTTTTACACCATTTGAGACCTGATTCCAGGTTTTAGAAGTTCTTTTAGAAATTATTCAAAGTTAGCACATTCTAGAACAAACAGGAGTGTTGATTTAACTCTAAGTTAACCCTGACATCGCTAATCCTGGAATGAATTAAATAAAGAATTAGTTCTCAGATTATCTTTGGGCTTACAAAATAAAATTTAATTTGGTATCACGGCAAAACTTTTCGATTAAGGTGTCAAAAATGTATGAAAATTGAAAATGACATGGATCAAGGCGTAAAACATGTTCCATGGATTAACTCAGGTTTAACACTTAGTCTGTGTATTTTGGGTACGTGTTAATTTTTCTTGAAAAACAGATTTGATATTTTTGAGTTGTCAGGATAACGAAAGTAGCCCGATATGATATTTAAATACTTGACTCTTGTGAAACTCTTGCGAGTGTGGTGAAATTCTCCTTACAACATTAATATGTTACAGTATAGGTTGTGTGATTATGCAGGACCGCTTCGCAAAGGAATTCGCAACGCTATCAAAGCCACACTCAGGGTGCTTGTCGCAGTTGTTACACTCATAGTTCACCTCCTTCCATCAGACCGCCTGCGCCCGTTCGTCGTTGCCATCGTCGTCGTCGAGGTCTTCGTCTTCGTCCTCCTCCTAAATAGTGGGTGGACCAGCAGCGACAGATTCTTATATTTTTTTTCCATCTCCTGCAAATACACATACTTAAAGTCTGCTGCCGACATTAGAAATAGATAGCTGGCGAAATGGAAGAAGTAGAATATAATATACACTTTCACATCCTTTTCGTACACTCACTCGTATAGCTTCTTCGTCTTGACTCTTGAGATTTGTCATCCACGAATTGCAGCGTGGATTCAAGTTAAGTTTCAGACATCAACAACATGACATAAGAAGCAGAAACCATAGTTCCATATATCGCCATACCGATACGAGTATATGTATACTCATATACCGTGATGTCGTCAGCTCCCCGGATGCGGATGCTCGACAATAAAAGGTCCTTTGGATGATGGTGGGAGTGGTTAAGATAGGTTATTGTTTTGGGGTTTTCATCTTGACAAAAAAAAAAAACACCCTATTTTGCCGTTTGCTTTCGTTATTTCTATAGTTTCTATCTGCGGCAGCGGCACAGTCGGGACGCTCTCGGTGGGAACTTTGATCCTTGTAATGATATCTTCTGCCATAAGGATGTTCACAAGTGTAGCGTTTTCTTGTATGCCTGATATTTCGCCCGGGGTAGGATTTTGTCCTGTGTTTTTTTTTTTCTTCTTTGGTTTGCCTTTCTATTCAGTGGATTGGATACTTAAAGTTTATTTGTCCATTGTGAGCAGATATGGAATGTGTGGTCATTTGAAGAGTTTTTGTTGACCAATCGAATTGCTAATAGAATTTAATCCAAACGTTTCTCTGTCACTATACCTATACACTAAAGTCTACATATCGTCGGCAAGGGTGGATGATATCTATCTATTTTTTTTCCAGCAAAAATAACAGAGAATATATTATATTGTATGTATGTAGTTTTTATTTTCCAAACTGAAAATGGACGAAAGGATAAACATCAAATAAAATAGTCCATTCGTTGATATTATCTTTGGTCAATTTATTTTCTAAAAGACGTTAAAATTGTCTTTGGATGTGTAAATATTCCTTTTTGTATACAAGGATGATGATATGTTAAAGAATTCTATATGAGATTGTTTGTCCTTTTTTTCAGAATTGAAAATATATTTGAGTTTTAAACTTAAAGAACTGCAATGTGAAAAGATAAAAAAATATGTTTCAAAGGGTTAAAAATATAAAACTATGGTCAATGGGCAATTATTGGAACAGTTTTAGAACGGTCCTTTTTTAAACACGATTAAATTAATCTGTATGGAGTTGAGACGCCGAGTTCTTCAAAGGAAACTTCTTTCTCTGTATTCTTTTTGCGTTCAAAGATTTTTCGATCATGATTTTTAAAAAATTAGTACTTAGATGTTTATTAATATAAAAATACATATAAAACTATTGTGAAATATTTTACATTTTTATTGATTTTTTTTTTAAATAATTTTTTAAATGCGTTGCCATCTCAACTAATTTTGAGATCTTTTTTTCAATGTTTTCTGTAAATTTTTTGAAAAAATTACTTTCAACTTATTCAATACATCCACAAAGTATTTTCTACTATAGTCTATGATTAAATAAATAAAATTAATTTATTCAAAAATTGTTTTATTGTTTTTATAGATTTTAAGCTTTTAACCAGACAACGGATCCAAGTTTGAAAATGTTAATTAAACTACATATTTTCGAATGAATTTATTTAAAAACAAAAAAGGAAAATTTAAGACATGAAAATACCTATACAAAATTAGTAGAAGATAAATAAAATAATAGAAATTGAAAAACAAACTTTGACAACTTTCAAAAATTCTTTAGCAACAATGCCCATGCATTATTTGAATTTCATATTGTAATTACGTTTTTTTTTAAATTTAATGAACACATATTATGTACATAGTTCTGAAAAATAAATTGTATGATATTTCAAAACAACTCAATACCTGGTTTTAGAACCAGAAATCCTTGCGAGCCTTCACTTGTTTCAATTTTCAGTTTATAGAAGAACCATTAACGACATGCTCTCGACGCGACGCTACTAAAGTATCTTGGATCAGATTTTCAATCCGTTTTTAATACCAAGATATTTCAAAAACATGATGTGATGTTTTATTTAAACTTCGAATTTATCATTAGTTGTGTTTTATTCACTGCTGCATAGCTAGTTTAGCATTCAAGTGACACAGCTGCCATTTTTTTGCTGGATTATTTTTCGCCAGTATTAAATTGTTATTGTTTGCCCTTTGACAATTTTGCTGCTCTAATAGCTATGCAGCAGTGAATAAAACACAATTATTATTAGAACGGAAAATTACCTACTTTAAAAACAAGAAAAACGTTTTTCAGACTTTCTTTTAAGATAATGAGGCTGAATGTTGAATGTTGAAAGTAGAACTTTAAAATTTCAAAACTAATAGGATCTTATCTTTTCTAAAAAATTCTCTTCTATTTTTTACACCCTAAAAAAGCATAACGAAATGAATTATTTAAACGGTTTTTTCACAGAAATCAAATGTTGTTTAGTGATGTTGAAGTCGAATTCGCCATCAGTTGGCAAATTTAAAACTCACGACCTTAGGATATAGGGTTCTAACTGACATTTTTTTCAAAACTGATTTATACATGTGGTCTTGGTAAATCGAGTATGCTCATTCGATTGATTTCATCCATATTCTTCTATCTCTTTTAGTTTCCTTTATAGTCTATTAAAATTCAGTAAACAAAGTTCTATGTGCATCCATTTATTAAAAAGCCAAGTTTGCAAAGTTCTAATTGGTAAATAGAATCCAGTGAATTTAGAGAAATTTAAAAAAATGCATATAGAACTTTGTTACCCGACAGGATGTAGATAGAACTTTGTTGCTTCAAAATATTTAAACGTTTCTCATGGTTCAAACTATTTAAGTATTAAATTTAAAAAGCATCACATATGTATGTGCTATTCCAGACTTTAATATATCTCTGTGCCAAATTTCATCCAAATCCGTTAAGGCGTTCTCAAGCTATTAAAATTGTAACCTACACGACTTTCTTCTACTAAGAAATAAACCATATTTCTTAAAGCTAACAAAGTTCTATCTAAACAAAAAAATTTAAAATGACACTATGTAGCTAGAACCATGTAGTTAGAATCTTACGCTCAAATGCCTTAGCGTTAAGTAACAAGGTTCTATCCATTTTTTTTATATTCAGATCAACATCATTTAGTACTAAATATTTGCTTTCAAAAAATCGTAAGGATCCAAGTAAAAATGTAAAAGATGTGGTAATTCAAAAATTCAATCTCTGTTTTCTCAAAAGTGACTTGAGTGCAGTTAGAATCCTTTTGTCCTAAGGTCGCGAACTGTCAAAAAGGGTAAATTCGATTTCCATAAAAGAAAAACTTTTTGACTAGTGCAACCATTTCACAAAAATTATAAACTAAGTAGAATCTATTCATCTACCCATGTACATATGTACATATAGTATATATATATGTATATGTAATAGCTTTTTCGATAAATTGTTGTAATTTTTTTTTTTCCTAAAAATCTAAATATTTTGACATATGCTAGAGTTTCTTTTTCGAATTTATTGCAGCCGACGGGAACTTATTACCAACGCCTCACTTAATATGAATAAATCGCTTGACTTAGCACTACATCATCATCAACATCAACAGTCATTGCCTTCCAGCCATTTTATTTTTCAAAACACAAACCTAAATCCAAAACCAAAACCAAAAAAAAAAACTCCTAAACAATAGCTAACGCACATCACAAAAACAAGTGCAAATAATAAAATAACAAAACAGAAGAAAACAAAAAAAAAAAACATCCTGACGAGTAAAAATTACAATGAACGAATAGAATTAAGCCGACAACAACAAGTGGTTTCGGTTTCACATTCCCATTCACATACACATTCAAAGAGGGGTGGATTACGCAACCCCATAGGTATAATAATAATATCCTATGTATAAGAAGCTCCTTTTGTACCTTCTTTTTAGATATCCCACTGCCATCAGCTTCCAGGTTTTCATTTTCGCATCTAGTATTGTATAACACTTAAGAAAACAATTTCGTCCTTGTGGGTGCAGCACATGAAACAACAATGCCAGAACGAGCGCCCGCCATGCCACCTCTGGCATTTTTCTATATTCCATCGAATTTGATTTACTCCGCCTTGAATGGAGTTTATTTTGCAAAAAAAAAAAACCAAGAAGAAATACATACATACACAAACCCCTGAAAACGTTTAAGGATCAGGAGAGGGAGCTTGTTTGCTCAATGCTCTGTGCCAGGATATCTATTTCTCATCATCTGAGCCACTTCATCAGCTGAATTGATTATAATGGAAATGGAAATAAGCTAACGATGAGCCATGAGTCGTTGATGTCTGCTTTATAGGAAGAACTGATTCCTTCATATCATATTTTGGCAATACCATCATCATATCTCTGATTCCTTGGCGAATTATATACATACATAATATAGATAAGGATGCTACCATCATATTGTGGTGTTTTTTCACACATCAGGCTCCATAGAGATTATTTATTTATTTTTCAAATCTTAATGCTTGGCTTCACACTGTTTTTAGCCCTCAAGGAAATTAGTTCTGCCTTGTGCAGATTTTCGACAGAAGGGAAGATTCTTTTCAAAAACCAAACCAACTACAAAAATAGTAAAAGTTCCCAGGGTTCAAGGTGAAAGTAGGTTGATAAAATTTAGGGCTTTCAAAAATTTAATTTTCCACAAGGATCTGCAGACAATAAGATTGCTAAGGCGAACTTGATAGAAAAACGGCAGTTTTTTGCGTGCAAACTTCCACGAGACGAGACTTGGCGAAATTCCTTCCTAATTTTCAAAAAATGTGTCTCAATTATTTTCTTGATCTACAAAAATGTCATTTTTCAGCTTTTTTAATCGATTTTTCGCCAACCACAAAAATTGAAGAGAGTCTCGGGAAAATTCGGTCTAAGATAAATGGTACCGTCTTTGAATACTTAAGGTCATTTCGTCTGGTCTCGTCTCACTGTCAAGAATCACATATTGCCAGCAATAAATCGAATCGCATTTTTTTATATTTTTATTATTGAAAATTGTTGCTTACAATTTAAGCTTAATTGTTTAAAATAAATAAATCGAAGCAAACGGCTAAAATATTATCTGAACAGACGTCTTTTAGTCCTGAAAATCCCTACCATTGATGTTTTACAAAGTTCATACAAATTGCAAACAAAATATTCAGCAAAAAGTGAAAAAGCATGAAATCATTTCCTGTGGATATAAGTTCCTCCTTATATTTTTAGTTAGTATATAAAAAAGCACACATTTGTGTTTAATATTTTCAACATTACCTATAACACACATACTGACGAAAAAGGATCCAAAAAGGTCAGTACTTTATATTGCATTCAAAGTACATAATTCTGCATTAACTTTTTAATGGAATATTAATAAAAGGATATTATACAGAAATACAAATTATAAATAACAAAAAAAAACCTTCGTCGTCGTTAATTAAGGATCAAAACCCATTACATCCTGTTTGTTTTTTACATCTTACCAACATTCATGACTCATGAGTAATAAACAAATTTTTATAAAATCCAAAAATTATTCGTACGCAAAACCACACCCGATGTCAGAAGATTTTTGAGAAAAGAACCTCAAAATGTCTGACAGTTAATATACTCACACATTGCCATTGTAAATTTGTGTGTATTTCAAATGTAGATTTTAATGAATTTTTATGTGCATTACTTGCTACTCGTACCAAAAGTCCTTGTGATAATGTGTCTACCTGAAAACTTTTCCAACACATCATCATGTGTCCAGAGTCCATGTGTGTTGGGTGTGATGCTACATGAATTTTATTTTAGATATCCTTTTTGAAAAAGTGTTTATGACGAAAGAAGAAAGGTCCTGGCAAAAAGGATGAAGGATGAATGCTATTATAATGAGATTCCCATTCTCCCCAGCCAGAGTTCACTCTCATACAATAAATAAAAAGACACAAATAAAACCACATAATAAGGATACAATTATTTCTATTTTATGTGTACTCGTAGGTTTGTATCCTTTTAGTCTGTAATAGAGTGCAGCATCAATCAAAAGAAACCGATATCTCATTTTCGAAAGATTTGCCAATTCCCAAACGAAAATTGTGTTCCCATTAAAAAACATTTAAAATGTCATCTGTCAAATACCATATTTCTCATATGCATTCACACCCCCTTTGGATTATAATCAAATTGTGTGTCCTCTGGGCCATAGAAACTATCATCACACAACCGCACATCACAGTTGAATATCATATAAAAATTAGAAGAAAAAAAAATCCAATTCAGGAATCTATGTGATTCGAATAAAATTATTCCTCGCGTGCAAGGACACATCATGTGGTTCTCATTGTTATGCTGGAATCGCTCGCTTGCTGAGCCCACCTTAAATTCGATGATATAGTCATCATATGAAATGAATGAATCGAAGGAGGACATCGAGGACATGGATGGATAAGGAATAGGTTATGATGGGTATGGCTCGTGTGAATTTCGTTGATCGATTATGATTGATGTCGACTTGTGAATGGTAATGCCAAAAAGGGATTTGTCTTTTAGCCATCAAACATGCAAATATAAGTATAAAAAAAGGACTTTATCATTCATCTGATGGTGCGATGCATCAGACAAATGTATAACTCGCTTCATCTGCTCCTGGGAATAAATTGATCCCAATATGAGATTGAACCATTTGCGTATAATATGCGTCTTAGAGTGTATATCCTTGAAGCCCATATACCATCTCATTTGTGGCTCCAAAAAGCAAATTAAAATGCTAAAATACGAGTATCATCAAAAATGCGAATGATGAAAGGACCTCATTTTGCAGTGGGCGTGTATCTGGGTATTTCTAGGATTGTGCGAGTATACAAAAGTCGACACGTGAACTCGAAGCTCACTCCTTATAGAGATATATTGCTTTCACATGTACACAAACGAATACGGGCGGGAAAATGTCGAAAATGTCGGGCATTAATAGCTGGTCCGACAAGCGACACCCGAAAATATTGAGCAAACACAATAAAATCACACGCGCGGAATAATCAGATTGCAATTACGGTGCCTGGCCGTATTCCATTCACATGTACAGTATACAAACATTTCATACGAACAAACTTTCTCTCTTGTTTGATGATGAAGGTGCTGAAGGATAATAATACGAGTATTGGTCGTTTTGTCAAAGGATTTCAGTTTTTTTTTTTTGTTGTTGGTTGTGTATTGAGCGTTGGTTGGGTTATTCAACTTTTGATTTCCTGTATAAACATGGGGATTGTTTCCAATTGAATGCACAAGGATGTCAACATATCACAATGAATTATTTCGTTTTGTATGTGAAAAGGAGTGAATTCGATCTAATTGTTGTGAGCGCGTGTTCGAATGATGATGTCAATAAATACCTACCCGTTGTTTTATTGACGTTGACGTTTGGGTAAATTAGTATTAATTTAAATCACTTGTTTTGGAGGAAGGGGAACTCATAAATGAAAGAGAGAGAGAGAGAGAGAAAGAGTTGAGAGGAGTTTTGTGTCACTGAGGAAACGCATACCGGTGTAAGAATTTAGATCTTAGTTTTGAATTAATTTTTTGATATCCTATTGGAAATACAAGGTTTGATGATCATTCATAACAAATGCTGGGAAAATGTCCTTCACATCCAAGGTGGACAAAACAATAGAACGAATATTTCCTCACTATAAACTGAACCTTCCCTTTATGCAAATTACCTTAAACTTACAACTTAAAAGAAATGAACTGCCAACACGAAACGAAAAAAAAAAATGACTCCCTCATCCGACAAATCTTCCAAGAGTAAGAAATTATTTATTTTGTCCCAGTTAAGTCCTTCAGAGACTAAAAGCGTTAAAAAGTCGCAAACGCAATTTTCCAAATAAATCTTCTTACACAACGCAAATTTGTAGAATGAGCGATTCTACAACACCAAAACCAACCAAACCAAACCAAACCAAGTCAAGAAAGACAAATTTCTAAAACAAGGGTGGTGCGAGGACTTCAGTTCGAGCGAGCCAAGTTCATGATGTCGCAGTTTATAGGTATATACCTATATTGGAGGATTGGACGATCCTTTTTTTTTTTTTAAACTTGTTTTTCAATTCATTCTTCATCCTACTAATGTGAGTTAATGTTATGGGGATTCTTCATCCCTGAATCTGAATTATACATACAAAAGGTAATGCCTGGATGCCTGTTAGTCCTTGGCTATAGAAAATAAATAAAAATTCAATGGAACCGGGAACAATGTTTGTGATGCCGAAAGGTACAAACCTAATGCTCGAAGCTGAAAGGTATAAGAAAGAATCAGTTGTTGTAGAGGCCATCGACAACGACGACGAAGACGAATAAAAGTGCTTTCTATATCGCCTTAAGAGCGAAGAAAACAGATTGGGAAAAAATTTGCATACTCCTTGACGGCTTTTAAGGAGATTTTCCTTAAAAGAAAAATAAAAAAAATAAAAAATAGATAGGTATACACTTTTCCATTCCAGAATATATATAAAGCATATAGAAGACATCTTAAATCATTTTTCAAGGTAGAATAAAGTTTTTCTTTCGATTTCTTCCCGACGACGACGACGCACGACTTTTAGCTCTTTCTACTAAGAACTAAGTACGAGTATATAATACATTCAATCTTGCTTAAGAATCATTCGTCTTTCATATGAAATACGGAATACAGAATGAAAGGCGGAGGACATGTTTTTATACGGCTTGTTTCAGGGATTAATGACTTGGAAGAGGAGGAGACCAATCCAGACGGTAATTTACCCACGCGCCTAAGTTGAGTTAAATTTGTCAAAAAATAAAAAAAAAGTATCAAAAATTTGAAAGAAGTCACTTAACTAAATAAGAAAAATCATCATGATAACATTTGGCTTAAGTTCACAAAGGACAAACTAGAACTATAGACAATTAAATCCTTAAGAAGCTGTAAATAAAAAACACAAAAATAATGAACACAATTTTTGGAAAACTAAGTAAACGTTAATAAAATTAAATGTGTTATTTATAAAATTCTTCTAAACAAAGTGTACATTTTTCATTTCGGATTCCTTTTCAACTTTTAACGATTTCTAAGATTTTTGAAATGCACAGTTTTGACAAAGTGCAACGGAAAGTTTTATTTTTTGCGTATAACGATTTCCATTACATTTTTAAATTACTTTCTGAATGTGACAGAAAGGAAATTAATTAGTATCAACTTCATAAACACAAAAACACAAATATATTATTAAAAATTAAAATCTGATACATACTGAAGACACCCTGTTATAAACCAATATTACCAACATACACAATGTTTAATACCTTGAAGCTGTCAAATACTTTTTCATTTATATAGATGGTCATCCCAACCTCACTTTTTTGGTTTGGCCGCCATTTCTATATCATTTACCATTCATAACAATTTGTATTATAATTGAATTTAATTATACACATAAGTTAAGATTGATAGTTTTGTCTTATTCTTTTGACACTAAAAATATTTGTCTTTGAATTCAAATTCGCTCTTGAATGACTTTTGATTTAAAATAAAAATTAATTTGTTTATTAGAAGCTGTGTTTTATTCACTGCTGAGTAGCTAGCGCAGCAAAATTTCCCCCGGCAAACAACAACAATTTGATTGCTGGCGAAAAAGAAGCCAGCAAAAATTGTGGCGATTTATGTAAAGTGAATTTGATTGTTTTGCTAACTTGAATGATGCACTAGCTATACAGCAGTGAATAAAACACAGCTAGCGCTTATGAAAAAAAAAAAATGTTATCAATAAATTTTGCTTAACAGGAAAAGTACATGAGCCTAGAACTAATTTATGTAAAATAAATTACTACATATGTATTTTCAAAATGTATAAATTTTATGGATGATCTTTTACAATTTTCAAAAACGTACTAATAAAACAGTAGACTGCTCCTCCTCCTCCCCCCCCCCCCAAAAAAAAAAAGGTATACCTATCTCCAATTTTTTTTTTTAATAATGGTTTTAACATTATTTTCTCAATTTTCTCGCCTCCGAAGTTTGGGTAAAATAGGACACTTATAATATATTCCTTGGATTTGGAATAAAATATTTTTTTTAGTTAACTTTTTACTTGCTGCTTTTTTTTCTGTTGCCTATTTTATCTTTGAACAATTTACACTTCATTACTTTTTAAAAGCTTACAAAAGACAGTTTCATCAAAAATGACCGATACAAAAATGAATAGCGTGAATTCCTCCGAGGTTTCCATAACTTTGGACTTTGGACAAAAGTGGAAAGTTTAATTAAAATCATTAAAATCGTTTCCCCGAAAGTTTGACAACGCATTTTTTTAAATACCTGAAAAAAGATAACATTTTTGGAACAAAGCAATTTAGATTACATCATGATAAAAACTCTGGATGCTGATCTAAAGTTGAGATATTGCCTCTATTTTTCAAAAATTTAAAGGTATTTAATTTTTTACCAATAAATCGAACATTTTTTTGGTAAAATTAAATCTTAACAGCCGTCCGTCCGTCCCTTTGGTCACTCACATTGTGTTTTATATAAGTAAACCAAAATGATGATACTTTTTATAATTAGTGAAATGAAATGAAACAACAATTCTCTGAATCGTAATAAAAATAAATACAAATCAGTTGCGGCAAGTCATTCAGCCGCAATTGATTCAATTACATAATTAACTGACATTGGCAGTTAGTGCGGTCGACCGGGCATTTATACGCATCAGCACTGTGCCAGCCGCGCAGTGCCCCGCAGCAAACAGACAGTAGACAATTTCAATTTCTATAACCGCATCCACATTCCACATCCATAGATCAAATTCAGCGAATAAATGATTCGAATTCTAACCCTTGTCAGAAGATCATCACCATTACAGGACGACCGACCGACAACGACGAACGGCGACACGATATGGCGAGAGAGTTAGAGTGAGGGTTAGGGTGTGGCCAAGCTATAGCACTGACTTTGCGGTTTCTAGAATATTATTGTTCTGCCATAAATCCACATCACTGCAGAATTCTTGTGTATTCATGCGGAGTAAAATGGAAATAAAAAGGAGTCCCTCTTTTCAGTCAGCAAAAACAAAAAAAAAAAAAAGAAGAAGAAAACACGACGAGCACCCCAAACCCAAATCGAAATCCTGAATCCTGATGTGGCGGTGGCCTTGCCATCAGCGCAGCGCAAATATTGACTTAGCCTATGCGGCTTATGTACATACATATAGGCAAAGGACTATATTCTGATTTGTGTCCTTAAAAAAATGTCTAACTCGGATTTCCCTTTTTTTAATTGAAAGTAAACTACTGTTTATCTTCTTAACTGTATAAGAAAGGACATGCCTGTCAATTTATCGTTATAACCGAACATTCTGTGTGGCGGTGGTGGTGGTGATGTGATTTTTTTTTTAACACGCCGCAATGAAAAAATGTCAAAAACAACTGTTACAAAAGAAATCAATGAACTGGAATGGTGCTACACTAATATCCTATACTCTGTGTCTAGATAGATCTTCTGCCATAGGATGTCCTACAACAGGCTACAGAATTTATCGCTGTCACATTGAAGGCGCAGTCAAGTGATTTAATATATTTTGTCATTTAGTTTTATCTTCAAAATTGTGTGGCAAATGACATGGCAACATTGTCTCCCAGTCTCCCGGCAGCACTATACACTAGCACTATATAATGACATAATGTCCCCAAGCTAAGAAGAAGTGTGATTTATTGCGAAAAGGCTCCTCCGCTCCGTCGTGGTTAAAAATGATGTCCTTTCCGACTAAGTGGAAGTAAATCATAAGTTCCACGAATTTTCACCACCTGTTGCAAGAAACAGAAAAAAAGGTTCATTATCCACTATACGCGATTACAGAGGAAGGTGTGTGTTTTCTCACTCTCCGTTAACACTAGTCCTGACCGACCAAAAGCAAAAGCCATATGGATGAACAACTTCCAATATGAAAGGACTCCAAATCCAAAGGCACACCGTACATATTCTGTCAAACCTCAATATTTTGCAAAAATATTAGGTCCTGTTTTGTGGGAAAACAAACTGAAAAGCCTGTTTAACGGTGAGGTGGCGGAGGTGGTGATGGTTGCTGGCGTTTGCTGGAAGCGTAGGAATATAGCGTATCCACAGATTTTCGGGGGACATTTATTCAAATTATTCGTCATCGTCGTGTATTGTAAAATCACCCTTTCATTTTCCAAAACTTTTTGAATATGAGAAGGATGTGTGTACTTTATGTGTGTATGTGTGTAGAGTGTTGAATTGGAATGTTACTAGTACATATACCGAACATGAGCATGAAACATTCCAAAATTAAAATAATAAAAAAAAACAACACAAAACATGCACAGGACTTTGTTCCGTATGTAGAAGCTACTTGTTCTTGTATATGTATGTATGTATGTATTTATGTATGTAGGTGGATGGGTATCCCTTTTTGCCGGAATATACGCCATGTAACGGAAATATGTTAGTGGCTTAAGGGAGCAGCCAATTCAACCGCAAATTGTCGGAAAATTGATAAAAATCTGCCACCAGTTGAAATAAAGGACGAATTCATTACACTCTCTTTTTCGTCTTCATTGTAATACGTTTAAGTTTATGTCTTTTTTTTTTGTTCTTCGACTTTGGGGTTTTCTTTTTTTTTTGTTTTTAAACATTGATTTTTATGTATTTTTTATTCAGAGCTTTATCTTTATGTCTTTGGAGAGATTTTGAAATATTCAATAAGCCTGAAAAGTGGAAGAGTTATTGTTTAACTGTTTCAGAAGGACATTTCATATTATTAAGATATGTACTTACCTTTATTGGCACCTTCGTATTTCCTAAAACCATCCTTAATTTCAAATATTTTTTGGCTTGTATCGGGTAATTCATCGTGAGGTTTGATTTTCAATAGGTTTTTTTTTGACGGATCACGTGTGTCTCCAATCAAGCTCCTTTGTCAGAATGGAAAGTCTCCGTAACACCACAACAGCGCCAGTGACTTCAAATCATATATAGTAATATTACAAAAAATATTAGCGTTCTGTAAGAATTTATTTTCGAAATATGAGGGTGTTTCCAAAACATAAAAGAAAAATCAAAGACAATCACCCCAGTTTTTTCTTAAATCTTCGTATTTAACCAAAAATATAACGACACACCTTTCATTAACAATTTTAAATTTAAATAAAACTTTGTTTTGTGATGCGTCCAAATTCTTTACAACAACAAAAAAAAGAAGGTGTATTGAATTTCATTGCGTTTGAAAGCAATTAGGTATCACTAATGGTGGTAGCAACGTCAGCAACGGCGGCGGTGACGACTAACGGCGCGGCGGCGTTGTGATGGACTCTTGACACAAAAGTCAAGTGTCCTTTTGATGACACTCGCTCCATTATGCTTCGTCATCGTTATTTAATCCTTGTTTACGGTCTTCTTTCTTTCTTTTTTTTGTTGTTGTTGTTGTTTGTCGCAGTTTGTATATGTATACCTTCAAGGACCTACTCTTTTTCGACTTAAGTGTTCGAGAAGCTTTGTTTGCCTTTGTAGCTTTAGTGTTTATATTGTTCGCATCGTATACACGTTTAATCGAAAAATATCGTCGTCATTTAATAAATATCAGTGACGAACGATTTACCGCCACCCTTCGCAGTCAACGCCATTAGTTTTGGTGACAAACAAATAAAATCGAGAGGTCTGATTGAAGTTATACCCACTCAAAAGTGTGTGTGTACTCATTTTATTGATATAAAATACTTGAATGGAAATAATTTGCTGGATTGACAATTATCATTGTTTAAGAAGAAAAGATTTAATAACAGCTTCTTCTGTTGAAAAGTTTAAAAGCGGTTTTTTTTTGAGGATTGATGGACAGTTTTTATAAGAAAACAACTTAGCTGATGTTTAAAAATTTGATTTTAAGGCTGCGTCCACATTTGGCTTTAAGGTTACCCAACTATCTGCTATTGAAACGGGGATGCAATCAGCTAAGATGATAAATGATTTGTCAAATTTTTGATAGCGAAATTTGTATAGTCTCATAGCTCAACTCAATCCAATTTTTATGGCACAATTCCCAATGAGAGTTGTCTAAATAAGGGTTACCATGGTGAAATTTTAGAGCATCAAATTGACTTATTCACCTGAAGTTTCAAAAGTCAAAAGCTGTTTAGTATATAAAATTCTTTGTTTGTTGCCCATTTTTTTTAATGTCAAAAACGTCATATTCACTGTCAAATTGGCTGTGAATTGTGACTTTTACTTTACAAAGACCTAATTAATCGATTTTGTTTTTATTATTGTTATTCAGCTTCACGAAGGTAAACTCTATTTTTTGAGCATTTTCTAACTGAAGACAAACCATATAAAGTATTAAAATCAAGTTTTAAATCGCATTCGTCAAATTGTAAATTATTAGAACCAAAACTGTCAATGATATTTCAAACCAATCCAAAAATCTTAAATGCATCCCTAATTCCGATGAATTTCCCCCAATTTATAGTTGCTCATTAAATAAAAACCTCAAAGTGAATTGAATACAATTGCCTATAACATTCGAAAACACATTTTTCAAAAACACCCTCTCGACACGCTAACGCTATCGTTTTAAATCAAAATTTTCCAAATAAAATTAAATAGTTTCTATAACGGATTCCATCAATTTCCTGGAGACATTAACACTATTGCCCAATCAATTTATTTAATTAATACTTTCAAGAACTTTCAAGTATATATAAATTCCAACACCACAAAAAGTTATAGACAACCATGTTCGAATAAAGGGCGCATCATCAACATGAAATTATTTAACACCCTCTCGACTCCGATTCCAAAACACGATACATTTTGGGGTTGAATACGAGATATAAGACATTCGACAGAGAGACTATTAAACTGAAAGTCATTTAGCCAAAAAGGTGATTCAAGTGATGACCATACTGTCAGTCAGTCGATATACCTTTTCCTAAATATATACTGTTAGATTCCACAAGAAGGTAGGTTTAGGTTAGGTAGAGTTTATGGAAACAGAACTTCTCCCCCTTTGTTATGTGCATTGTTTTCAAATTTTTGATAATTGATTTGGTTATCCCGCAGGAGAGTAATCGTCCATCGGTTCCAATCAATTAGTTTGCGTGTCGAGATGGTATGCGTGTTATCGATAAACACCCCATCTCCAACCCCGTAAATATAGTCAATAACAAGTGGTGGTCAGTTAGATGATGGCAATTATTTTGTGGTGTAGTGTCGGTGTGTGACAATAAATGTTTTCTTGTTAGTTTGGAATTTTACAAGAAATCAATTTTGAAATTCGACAATTTAATTGAATTGCTTTGACAATTTTAATTGATACACATGTTATGGGACATTTGAAAATTGACATAATTTATTTTAGATTAAAATGACCCTGATTTGTAATATTATTGGCCTTGTGCACATGTTTCAATAATGAAGAACAATATAGAGCATGATGTTCATTAGATTTGTAGTTGTTAATACTGTTGGAGGATAAAGAATTATAGAACAGAAGGAGAAAAGGGGAATTGGGTAAGGATTTAAGGCATTGATATAGTTTCGAAATGGGAGTTATTGTAATCGGCATACGATTTGTCGAATTGGAAATTTTGGAAAACCTTTTGATAAGAAAACTGTGGGTACGTCCATTTCTCAAGAACGAACTGAAAAATGTATTTCAAATAAATTTAGTTGTAGGTTCAGGTCAAAATGTGCGGCAAGAACTTTAAACTAATATGTTATCGATAAAAAATAAATACATAAATATATAGGAAAGTGAGGAAAGGTTCAACTGACAATCAAATCAAAAAGTATTTTTGAGGAAAAAAATTGACTCCATGATTTTTGGCATCTAGTTTAAGTTCGAAAAATACTAAAACTACTTAATATTAAAAACTAGAGGGCCCGGCAAACTACGTCTTGGCCCAATTTGATGCAGAAATTCAAGTTTTGGAAAAATATTGTTTTCATTGTTTTCAACAATTTTTTTAATAGTTTCTAGATGGACCGATATATTTCGTAAGTTTTTTAAAAAAGTGGATCGAGTAGCAGGACAACCGAAGTTCATGTCCTAGTTGTTGAAACCACATGTTTCGTTTCTGGAATGCAAAACAATAACCGAAGATTGCTTTAATTTATGTGTAAAACGTTGTCAATGTTTAATCTTAATAAAAAACATTTTACCGGGATAAAATGTGCTATTCCCGACTATAATATATCCCTGTGCCAAATTTCATCTAGATCCGTTCAGTCATTCTGGCTGGAAAAAATAAAAATAAATCCATCCCACGGGATAATTTATATAACTGGGATAAAAAGTAGCCTATAGACTATATTCTGGACTATAAAATGTCTCTGTGCCAAATTTCATCCAAATCGGTTCAGTCGTTCTAGAGTTATAAATAGTTTAACTAACACGACTTGTTTTCAAATATTTTGAGAAATCATTTTCTTTGAAAAAATGTAACTTTGAGGAATACAATTTTGAAAGTAGAGTAAAGCCTTAACCCCAAGTCACATCCAATAAAAATTTGATAAGAAACAAAAAACAGAATTTTCAAAAGTTAGATTTAAAACAGTTTTTTGACCTGGCTAAAATTTTTACACATTCGAAATAAAAACTAATCAAGAAAGAGTTTCGTGCATTCTCTTTTTGAGACAAATAGAACTGACCAAAGAGATCACGTCCCTGATTGTCTGTAAAGCATAAATGTCTCTTTCTTAATTAAAAGTTAAAGAAGAATACGACACTTTTTGAAGTTAGGACAATAAGTGCATGATCCTAATTCTTGTCAAATTTCTTCTTTTTGTCCTTAAATTTATTGAAGCAGTATTTTATAGAATTTTTTCTCTTACTTAAGTTATGGTCCTAGTTTAATTTTTGAGGTTAAAATTTATGCAACGTATCTTTAAAAATTTGAAAAAATACATGTTTTCTTTGTTACTAAAATGTTCGTACGTATATTGTATATATATATATACTCAAGTGCATACTATCTACATTTTAAAACATTCATTTTAATTAAAGTGTCTATTAAAAGTTCTCGAAAATTCTCTTGATATCAAGTCACTTAAATAACCAACTGTTAAAGCAACATTGCATAGGAAAGTATACTCCATCTTTAAGCTCTGAAACAAAAAAAAACTTTGAATCCTTATTATCAACGAGTGCGGTACGTTTATACTTGTACATACTTCACCTTCATTATCCTGCATACCTGCATACTTACACTCACGTAAAATATGGAAGATCTATATCTTTTCTTTGATCAAAGGAATAAGTTTATATATTTTTTTTTTCATATTTCTTCCCTCACCATTACTCTCTCTCGCCCCTCGCTCGCTGCTGTTCGAAGAAAGAAAACTTCATCTTTTTATAATGAACACAAATGAAGGAGGAAGGGAGCAGGAAGTGCTCTTATAGTAGATACTCGAACATAGAAGAACTAAACGAGGCACCATTATCATAACCGCATCATAGTATAGTTGTCCGCCATTAAAAGCTACGGGGATCAAACGCTTTGCAAGGACGAAAACGTTCGTTAGAGAGTGAATATAATCACTTTAATTAAATTTTCTCAATTTCTATAACACAAAAACCCACAAGGGTCATTATTTCCTTTGCGTTAGTACTCGTATAATGAGCTGTTATATTAGAAACTTATGAAGTTTTTAATTGATATCGAAAGTTTTGTTCCGAAATGAAGAAGAACTCCTCGCATCCGCACCGACTGACATAAGTAGGGTCCTGTGAGTAGTTTCATTATATACGGTAGGTACCAAGTATTGCTTTTATAATAATAAGAACGAAGGATAAAACAAAACAAAAAAAAAAAACAAAAAAATGGAAAAAAAACTCAAACACAAAATAATAATCAACACAAGGTTTCTAAATTAAAAATCAAAAGAAATCCCGCCCTTAAAATCACAACGACAACATAATAAGAAATAAAAACTTTTTGTCGGGGCGTTAATTACACGCATACCGACTTACACACAAACCCATACACTCATACAGTAGTCCTTTTATGAAGGACTAAGTGTAATTCAAAGACGACCGACGACGACGACCGAAGACTGACGACGACAACGAGAAAAATTATGCAAATATTTTTTCCGTCAAAAAAAAGGAAAAATCCTTTCGTCCGAAGATGAGACTGGCGCCCAATGCGGGAGAGTAAGGAGTGCACCTCCACAAATAAATTTCATTAAAATCAAAAGAAATCACAAAGAACAAGAAGTACACAAAATGCAAAAGAAAAAACAAAAAAAAAACAAAAGAGAATGGGAATGGGAAAAGAAACTCATTTAGACAATCCTCTTAAAAAATAATATTTGTTTTATTTGTTTTAGACGTTTTTTTTCTTCTCTTCTTCATCTTTTGTTGGTTCTTGTGACGACCGTGAGACCGAAAAAACCGTCCACCAAAGATGAGACTTCTCCAAACGTCAACAACGAGCAATATGCTCGAGCTCTAGTTTGAAGTATTGTTTTGTCCCCAAAAATTTAGAAACAAAAAAAAAACTTGTCCTGATGGTGATGGTGGACGTCTGTGACGAGTTGCTCGGTGCGGTGCGGTATGTTTTGCATATTTCAAATATCACCCGGAAAATGTCCTCACAAATAAAAATAATAATAACGGCGACGAAGGACCATTTCTGAGACGTTAACTCGGGCAAGTGGAAGACCATTGAACGAAGAGCGACGAGCGACGAGCAACCCCCTCCTCTTAAATGAACTAAAAATTACGTTTCTGAGATTATGCAAATGGTATGGAAATTTTGAAAAGTATTTTCCAAAAACTGGATGAAATCGAAAAAAGTTCTGAATCCAAGTTTTTAAATACAAGGACCACTTGCCCAATCCCCATTCCACTCCCACCAGACCCAACCTTTCACTTTATACAGATACAGAGAGAGATACCCATCATACAGTGCCAGCAGCGGAGCGGTGTGTTACCTTTGTATATGTGACAAATTTTGATTGACAAATCAAAGCGAATATCCTTATCATCGCATCGCCATCACCATCACCATCACCATCTTCCGGTGCTAATATGCTGCCAATGAAGAGACAACGGATTCGAAAAAAAAAGATTTAATTAAAAGAGCCAACCCTTGTGCGTAACCAACCTACCTACAAGCTGGGATTCGGAAGCTCTCTGCACAGACACTAGGCAGGCGAATAAAACCCCATTTTTCTAAAAGTTTCCGAACCGGAACGGATTTAGAGTGCCGCAGGTACGGTTCGCCTACTGTTTTTCCCATATTTTTTCACTAACTTGGGGTGCGTTTTCGAAAAAGGGTTTCCACACAGATATACTCGTAGAAGATGTTCCATTCATTGTTCGAGTAGCATTCCTCAATAAACCTAAACCCTTCCTCTATTTCGTCTAAACACTGAATGTGACTGAATCTTGTAAAAGAGCTGTGATAAACGATGCGATGATAATTTTGCGGTAGATATATTGTGAATGAAGGCTAAGCGATGAACCGGTGCGGTACGGTGCGGTTGTCATTTTGTTAACTACTGTATAAGGAGCACCGAGGTCACATCTGAGGGATCAAAAAAGGATCAGTGGGAGTTTGATATGCAGATTTGCTTAGGTTGCGAGGTGGTTGGTTGGGTTGTATATATTTTGTTCGTGGTTTTTGAACGAAAACACTCTTCGGAGGCATTTTACATTTTATTTTTCGTCCTTATAAACTGATTTTATCATCACTCTATCATCATGGCGGCATCAACTGTCATCGTCACCAAACACTGTCATTGTCGTGCGTTGTGTATAGGATGACAACGACGTATACGACGGAAGGTATATGGTAAGGATGGAGATGTTGTAGTGAAATATTTTTATTGAAAGGCGACAGCCCGTGAAATGATATGTCAATCCCAAAAGTGCACTTTATTTTGTAGAGTGGGTGAGAGTGTGTCAGAGCGGGAGTGATGCGTGGACCCTTATATGATGGAGATAAAGGTTGTTTAGTGTAAAGTAAAGAAAAAATACGTATGAGATGTTCACACTGAGGTAATTTAAATTTGATTGCTTGATATTTTTTCGTTACTTTAATAGCTTTGATACATTTTTAAGAAATACCTTGCATTATAAAAAAAATGGCAACCAAAAAATTAGTGGTCGTGTGTTTTTTGAGTCAAATTGAATTTGCGTTAAAATAAGTCTACAATTCTAATAAAATATGCTAGAATTCGAATTTGTTTCCTGAGAGTCTGAGATTTATCGGACAAAAGTGTTGATTTTTCGAAATTGATGAGAAAACGTTAATTTTTAACTCAAAAAGTCAAAACCAAAGTTTTTTGAAGAAAAAGAAATCTAAAAGTTGAAACAAAAATTCAATCATTTCAAACTATTGAGATGGAATGGAACCCACAAACTCAAACCAAGCTCATTATTTATACAAATTCAGATTCAATCAAACAAAGTTCTTTCAAAATTTTGTAATTTATTTTTTTTCAAAATTGTAGTCTTCGAAAATAAAATGTGTTGTAATTAGATAATAAAATGTACATTATGTACGTTTGTAAAAACATAGATCCAATACTAGTTGACATCAAAACAAAAAATATTTGTCATATTTTCTAGTGTTAAATTTAGATATTTTCTTGCCATACATACTTGCTACAAAAGTCTGTTTTTTGTGTCAAACTAGCATTTAATTAAGTACAATAACTGATATTGTGTATAATTGTTTCACAAAGTTTGCGCCAAAGTCTCCCAAAGTTCTTATTAGTTGACAAAAATTTTATATTCTTTGATATCAAATTTCAATTATTATTTATATTCTGTTGGTGCCATATACCTATTGACAATTATAAAATATTGTGTTCCAAATGTCACTATTTAAAAAAAGGAAATCAAGCACGATGTCTGCTTTGCTTTGAAAGCTTTTTTTTTCAATGAAATGAAACCGTCCGTTTCGACATATCATTGCAATTGAAATGATGACTGAACTGAAACTTATTTATACATCAGTTTAAATGATAACTGAACTGACAACTTACAGGAATTTAATTAGTTTAAGTTGAAGGCTTCAGTTTTTGTAATTAAATATTAGTTCAACTAAAAGGTTAACAGATTGCTCAACTGAAACTAAAATGATAGTCTAAATAGGGCATTAGAGATTGGGGCCGATTTACCGCGTCAGTGACAGAGTGCCATTAGTGATCGGGATGATGGAATTCATAGTGTAACGTATCGTCTGATTTTTTTAAATTGTAGAAGGTAGTTATATTCTACTACATCGAGTCTCAATTTCAAACGAGATTTGATTTTTTGACAGATGAAATTTATATTCGTTCTATATTTTACTCGTATATTTCCACAAAAAGGATTGCAAAAATAGTTAACACTATTTACATAAAATATTGTCCTTCACAGTTTCATTAAAAGGTTAAGACTGAACAAAGAGGTTTTCGTTTATGTTCCGTAACTGCTGCCAAAGCCTTTCCTTGCTGGAAATTTGGCAATATATTTTTGACCAAATCTGCAATTAATTTTGTTTTTGTTTTGAATTAATTTTGTTTAAATTTGAGCTAAAAAGAATAAATTTAATAGAAATAAATTTTAAATACAATATTTTTTACATTTTTAAAAAGAATTCGTCTGTTATGTTTTATTCGTGAGCTGTTTAACTTGCGAGTGAAATTCAGTTCGATAGCTGGTGAGAAAATGTCAAATAATCGTAAGCGGTAATTCCAAATTCACATAATTCAGTCAAGAATGACTCGATGACTGATGCGGCCACAGATCATGAAGATTTGGATCAGTACTTCTCAAGAACCTACAAAATCTTGAATTTTCCATTTGCAAGTGTTAGTACTCGTATTTTCGTTCTATATTTTCAAACACAGAGTATTGCCAGAAACCATGTATTTCAATCACACACTCAATACCAAATCGCTATCTCATAGCAAATTACAATAAACAACCTTTAGTTGAGTAGTGAGCGTCAGGAATACCTAAGTCAAAATGTTTATTTCTTGTAGTATAGTCAACTTTTAATAATAAAAACTATATTAACATTATTTCAAACATAAAGAAACAGTAAACAGTATTGTAAACAACCTAAAATTGCTTAGTGAGGGCCAGTTTTTCAGTTCGAGATAATACTCGAGTAAAAGTTAACTCTGGTTTAATTTTTCATTTCAGTTTTTCAATTCAATTTAGTCCCGAAGTTAACTCAGAGTTAAACCTGGATATTATGCGAGTTAACTTTGGGACTAAACAAAATATGTATTTTGGCAGCTTGATAAACATATGCTTTGCAAATAAAAATTCAACGAGTGAAGTAGAAAAGAATAATTTAGAATTTTTTTAATTTTAAATTTTGAATATTTTCTTCCAAATAAACACAAAATCACAATAACGAACTCTGAATACAAGAAATACAATGAGCAACAGAGCAAACTACTGATATGACAACTGACAAATGACTTTTCAGTGATGCCAAACCAAAAATTTATACATTTTGATGATAAAGCTAACTCTTCACTAAAAAACTAATTTAAGATTTAACTTCGCGATCACCAGTCAAAAACTAACCCTGAGTCAAGATATTTTTTCGGAGTATAATTCATTTCTAATAAACAAAATTGGCAACATCATTTAAAACGAAAAGGGAAAATATGATCCATTTCGTTTTATTTTGAAGATCTGATTCAGGTCACATTATGGGTATATAATAAAACGGTGTTACTCTTTCTTAAAGACATTGGGCAATACTGTATAATATTCAACTAGCTTAGACAAATCGGGGAAATAAGTTCAAAAAATCGAGAATTACGAGTTTTCTGACTTTTTTTATTTCTTTTATATGTATATTTTACATAAGCAATCATTGTAATTTTTCCAAATGAAAGGTTCTCAAAAATTCGAGACTTAATTTTTTTCGAACATCAAAATCGAAATTATAACTTTATCACTAAGAATATTTATTGTTTCGAATTAAGGTATTACCTTTTATTTTGACAATTACACCAACAAGCTCGACCACTTCTTATTCCAATTAAGGGATATGTAACATGTTTCATGGAATAGGGACTTTAATTGTAGGAATCTATTTCCTACGGGAATTTCACATTGGAATTTCTTTCCCAATCGTGCGACTATGTTTCCAAGGGGAGTTTATAGTATCTGTTTTGGCTCGCAACCTCAAACATTATAATTGCAACACCTTCGTGTTCTTCTAAAAATAATCTTCAACCTTTAAGTTAAATTTTCCCAACTGGAAAATTTCAAGCTTTGTCTAATTTTGTGCCAACACAGTCGACACTCAAACCGTGCGTCCGTCGCTTTGATTCAGCGCTGCGGCTGCGGCGGGCGGCGGTGTCGATGGTCGTTGTTTCACAAGCATAACATAACTCAGTCGCACACTCATGCGAGTACCAGAATCAGAATCCAATTAAACCTAGGATTATTCTAGCTAAGCTCCGCGGAAAATGAAAATCTGTTTAGCTTCGTGTTGACAAAAGGATTGTATTTATTTATTCGAGCGTAAGATGATTCCTATTGTGTACTCCAAAATAATTGCTGTCAAGTTAGGTCGTATTCATATGTTGTGTGGATAAACCACCTCACTGCCGCTTAACACGCCCCTGCCACAGCCACTATACACTATACACTTCGTCGTCGTCGTCGTTAGGGTGGTATTTTGACAGCAGCAAAAAAATAAATTTGAATGACAAAAAAGAAAAACAAAAAACAAATAAAAAAAAACATGAATTTTCCCATCAACCCATCAATGATGAGAATGGAGATGAGGACGAGAAATTTCAACTTCAACTTCGACTTCGAACTGATGCAACTGTGCGACTTCATACCTTCATAATCCAAATGTCATTCAATTAATGTCACGCACCTCTGTAATTCTGTGTTGAATGAGAACTACAGCATTGTGTGATCGCCTAAGAATGTTAGTGATGGCAAATCAATTTTTTCTTACGCCAAATGACTTAACTTAACATTGCAACGCGACACAAATGACTATGTCAACGGACACACCGGTCTGGTCTCTGGTCCGGTCTGTATACCGTATACCGCAGACGGAGACGGAGACAGAGGGCCTTGCTGCTTGTCGTGTGATTGCGACATCAATCCGTGATTTTCAATGGGAATTATCTGTCTTTTTTTTTTGTATTCCTTGTCCAATTGTCCAAGCCGCCGGCCGTACAGCGACGACGCCCGCCCTCCCGGGCCGTTGTCTTAACAAGAATTTTCTCAATGACGAAACATGAAAACAAAATGTTTTCTTTGCGTTGTTGTTTTTTTTTTGCTGCTCTTTGCATTTCGCTTGTAGTTTCTGTCTTCATAGAGGCTCAGGCTTGCGATGATGTTGCCAAAGTCGCACAGGGATGGTTTTACGTCAGCTTTTGAAAAAAAAGAAGTTTTGTATGTCCACTTTTATGAGTGGCTAACTAGCTGATGGGCGGCGGCGGGCGGTGGCGAGGGTTGTGGCTGACTGGAAGAGGGGGCTTGGGTAAAAAGTTGGTTATACAAAAATAAAACTGTGTATTTTAACAACAATAAGAAAGTGTTTTTTTTTTGTGTTTTTATTTTTGTTTCAGCTTGAATCTTATGTTGTTTTTGGAGAATCGGAGCAAAAATAATCCCGTGGCCAGAGAGCCGTTGACGACAACTTCACAAAACAACTATGATGACGACGACGACGACGATGGACGGCCACAAAATGCGACACAACGACGAATACGTCGAGGACGGCATAATACAAAAAAATACAAAATAAAAAAAATACCTAAGAAGAAAAAAGAAAAAAAAAAAACTTTTGTAACATGATTTAATGACATGAATTATTTATGACTTTGCTGTCAATCAAAAACGACGATTCTGCTATGACGAGGACTCGACGAGGACCATGATAGCAACTAAAAAAAAAGACAAAAAACAAAAAAAATAAAATAAATAAAAATCATCTAAAGAACATAAGAAAAAATAAAGAAAAATCCACCATCAAACAACGAGTCTTGATGGAAAAGATGATTGCGTTGATCCCAACAACTATACGGTACCGGTACAGCCAGCAGCGAGGCGATTCACGATTGTCGTTCTTCAAAACAAAGCTATATAACCAAGTCCAAGTGATGTGCACCTATATGTAAGTATTCCTGAAGAACCGCATCCTGATGAGATCCTCTTTGGGTATAACTCTCTCCTTTCCAAGTTTTTGTTATAAGATTTTTTTTTTATTTTATTTTGAAAACATATTTTCATTCACTTAAGTTGTGTTTCGAGAAAATAATTCTGTCAGGACTCAGGACGTTGCAGGGAACTTATGACTTGAGGCTGTTTTGAGTGAAGGCATGGATAATACCATAAAGCTTTTTGGCACTTGTTTTTTTTTTTTATTTATTTAATTTATACTCATCGTATGTTCTATTGGAGGTTAAGTGTTCCGTGATATTGTTTTGGGTCCAATTTATTAACTTTCCACTGAATTTAAAATTAAAAGAAAAGGAATTTACAAAATTTTAAATGTACACAAATATCTAAGAATTTTCCATTTTTATGGTGACATTAAATATAACATAAATAAATAAATTAGGTAGCGCTATAACTTGTAGAGAAACATGGCCTATTACTTATACAAGCCTCAATAACTCCTGTGTGCGAGTATTGTCAGGGATGGAAGGGACCATCAGTTTTTATGCCGAATCCGATCGGCAAAATTTTTGAGAAAGCAGTTTTCATGTCAAGCATAATTACTCAATTCTTCCAAGACTATCAAGTGGCACAGACATGGATTAAACCCAGAACTTTAGAATGACAACCCAAGGATTACTATATTTTCTTAAATTTTCATAATCTTTGGTACAAAATAAAATAAAATAAAATAAAATAAAATAAAATAAAATAAAATAATGTTTATATGCCAGAAGCCAAACTAATATGTGTACACCTTACAACAAATCTTTGAATTAATTCCTTTTCAGAATGTTAACATAAAAAAAATTTAATTTACTGATGAATATTTGGTTTGTGAAATTATTGCAATGTAGGAGAACTCCTTACCTATGTATCTAGTAAATTCTGTTTTTAGTTTTGAGAACATTTTTTCTGCGGTTCTAGTTGGCGCCCAGATATTCAACAAGAAGAAAAAAATTCACTTTTAGTACAAAAAAAAAAAATGTAACATAATATTTTGCTTTTTTCCTTACAAAAGTTAAGGCACTTAATTTTCTGGCAGGAATTCTAATATTCTTTCATTTACTTTTTCTAAGATTTTCTGCATTTTTCCTATTTATGGAAATAAAAACTAAAATTCCGGATTTAAAGTTTCTCTAATTTTTTCTTTTTACATTTTGACCAAAAAAATGAAAACTGTGTTCTGTTTCAAAAATGTAAATTTTATTTTTATTAAAAGACTAAAATACAAAACAAACTTTTAACACATAAAGTTAAAAGACAGGGAGTTTTGTTATTCATTTTATCCTCAGGTTAGTAAAATTTTACATAGTAAACAACAACAAACGAAAACTAAGAAGAAACAAGTTAGTAATCGAGCTCAGTAATTTACTAAGGATACACTTTCGGCTATTTGACACATTTTATTATTTTCATTTCAAAGCGATATTTTGTTTCTTTCTCTGATAGGTTTTGACGTTTGATTAGATTTTTTTGTTGATATTTGGCTCAAGGGGAAAGTCAGTTTAAATCTAAGGATAGCGTTTTGTCGGGATTCCAATTTCTAAGCTTACCTAAGTTTTATCATCACTAATATTTAAAAAAAATGTTTGTGAATTTTTTTGGGAAAAAAACAATAAACCTGGAATGATGGGGTCAATTTGTACCCCAAAAAACATGTTGTTCCTATTATTTTTTTTATTTCAATATAAATATAGTTCAAATATATATTTTTGTGTATGTCTAAATATATAAAACAATGGTTAAAAAACTAATTACGGGAACTTAAGGATGATCCGAGAGCACTTAGAGACGGATTGGATTACTTATCAATTTTAATTTTAGAATATTTTCAAATGAACTGAAAAACTACTTGCCTAGTAAAACTTCTCTGTTTTGAAAAATGTTTGAAAATTATTCATAAATAAGTAATAAAAATTAAAACTGAACATTTTTGGATAGATCTTAAAAAAAAAATATCGCAAATACTCTGGGGTACAAATGAATCCCATGACATGATCGCACCGTTTTTTGCCGTAATGTAAAGAAGGGTTAAGTAGCCGCATATTCTTAATAGTTGAGTTGATTTGACAGTATCATACTTTTAAGTCTTTTAGAAAAAATGTTAAAAACAAACTGTCCCTTTCTTAAAATATTTCGTTAACAACTGGATGATTTTTAATTTAGATGTAAACTTCATCTTTAGGTTGAAAAAAACTAGGAAATACAAAATTTAAGCCACTTTTTCCAAAGACTTAACTTTTATATGCAATGTAAAAATAGAGGCTTTAATTGAATTGTAGTGTATATGTGTTGGTATAGGTCTCTAGGTATTTTAAGCGTACCACGCTATCAGTAATTTAAGCGTACTACGCCAAATTGAAAAGAGCGATTACTCGCCGCCAGGTTGAAAGTAAAAGATCGATATTTCATTGAATTCATTCCTTAAATACTATTGTCTTAACTGTTATACTTATTTTCTATCTTACTTCTATACGTTGATATTCCTATTCTAAAATAATTCTATTTTTCTATTGGTTAAATTATATTAATAAGGATCTTATTACTATTGAGTGACGATCAATGCAATCGAGTGGAATGTTGATGTTATGATATGACTAACATACTCGATTTGCATTTCACATGTTTTGTTACTCATTTATTGAATGGGCAGTGGCGGCGCATATGTGGATACACTACAGAATCTAAATTGAAAGTATTGTTTTTTCTTGTTTTTTAAATTACTTTTAAAAGTTCTGAAATTAAATTTCTGGGCATATGTAGGAAAAGCGCTGCTAACTTTTCATAATATTGAATGTATTTTGCTAACATAGACATTTCGTCCGTTTTATGTTCAGCTTAGGATGAGTACGTTATTCATAATTTCAAAATTTCACCTTACTTCCACGTACGGAAGTACGATCTTTTTTTAATGCAATTATTATAGATTAAACGCCATCGTGTAAAAGTGTAAAATTAGTGAAAAATCTGAAATAATCAAAATGGAGACACCAAGGCGTATACCTGTTTTTTTTCTGTTGTTTATAAAGATCTTTTGAAATTAATTTATTTGCTATGTGACAATTATTTTGACAAGATCGTCAAGAAGCAATCTTAAGCAAAAATACTTAGGTTACAAATATTGTGGTTTCCATTTAAACAACACCGTTATAAAAAATTTGGCTATTGGCCAAAAAAATGTGTTTTAAGTGAAACAATTTGGAAATATTTTTTGTCACTACTATGTATTTTTTTGTGGTAAAAAACCTGGAGAACATAATTGTTTAATACTTGCCTTAGCATTTATGTATATTAATTTACGTTCCATTAGGTTTTTGACAAAAAATTCAAGTAACTGAAATATTGAAAAAATAGGTATCTTTATTCTGCTGGGTGTATGATAATAATTATGTGTTTCAGTATCAGTAAATTTTGTTTACAAATTTGGTCAACAGCTGGACCGCTTTTGAATAAATTACATAAATGTAGTACCTACCACTAGACCTCCGAAACTAATAAGATTTAAATCAGTTTGAAAGCCTTGAAGTCTTACCTATGATATGAAATATGAATACTCTCTTAAAAGTATGCAAATAGAATCTTTTGGCTAGCCTTTAAAATACATACAAAAAATAAATCAGCAAAAGCAATTTTATAATTAATTTAATGAAACTGCATTAGCCGGCTTTAACCATGTGTTAATTTTGTTTTTTTAATATTCTCACACAAAAACCATATCAAAGGCTCACAATAAGTACAACATTACAGTGTGTAGCACTTCTTTAAGCCATTATTTTTACTTCCTCAAATGTTTTCCCAAGTAGGTAGGTACCTTAAGTATACGTTACACCTTCCCCCTTGTCATCGCACTTATGAAGAGAACCAAAAAAAAAAAATAACATGTTCCATGCAACCGCTTGAAAGTGTACCAAAACCTAATGCGTGGAACATAAAATCCAATTTATATTCAAAAAGGTGTAAAAATAAAAAGAAAAAGCAAAGAAAAACAAGAAAAATAAAGTAAAAAAAAAATGTTAAAACAAAATAGAAGACCAAATTGTCATGAAATGGAATTTCCAATCTTCTTGAAAAGGGGACAAAGAATTAAAAATAAAACAAGACACCTTCCTTCTCTCTTTATTCATACAAAGATGAGAAAAAAAAAAACTTTTCAATTCCATTAGCAAAAAAGTAAAGTGAAAAAAGGAAGACGAACAAAAAAAATAAAATAAAAAAAAACACCCAAAGTGAGGGGAAAATCTGCATCCTTGGGATGAAAAATTAAAATCTTCCTTTTTTTTGCTCCCATCTTCTCGGTCTCTATACTCGCCATATAACTACCTATCCTTGCATCTTCAACAAGGAGAGCGCATAAAGTGGGTGTCCTGGATTTGTATATGTAACAGCTACATAGGTACGAAGACACTAGAACAACATTTCACACAACCATCTTCTTTTTAAGGGTTAAGTGCATTTTGCACCTGCCATGCCGTCATGGAGCGACCACCAGCAACAACAACAACAAATCCACAGCACAAGGATCTTTGAAGTCCTTCTCAAGTATAGAACTGATACATAGGTAGGTATACGAGTAGTATAAGGATGCAGAAAATAGGAGGAGCGCAATAAAGCATTCGTCTGCATAATATGCCATCCCAGAAGTCCCTACAGCGCAGCACTCCGAAAAGATGACGTGATGCAGGATCAGTGCTGAGAGCTGGATGCTGGAAAGCTGTCCTATCCTAGATACCAAAACCCAAAACGTAAAAGAAAACCCGAAGATACCGCCTATAACGGGTTTATACTTTTATTTCCCTAACTGACGATTTCCAATCAAAAAAAAGTTTCGACTATTTCTATAGTGGCGATGTCGAAGAACGACGACGACGAAGGGAGCACAGCCCCTCCCCCGCATGATGTCCTTAATGTTGCTCGTATGGCGCGCATAAACATCAAGGCCGAAAGTTAGTCGAAGAAACAATCGGAAGCTATCGGTTGGTTGTTTTCTCGAGACCGAATTTCATGTGCGCATATCTCATAACTATGTGCGGCAGATTGTGGGACGAGGACGAGGACAAGGACAAGGGAAGGATATCCTTATCCACCTACGCCCGCCATAGCTTCAGCATCCTATCCGATATGTACCATAGGCTCCATCATACATAGCGCTGTTTGCTTGTGTCATCCGCACACGTTTGATGGTGCCAGCAAATCAACGCCCCATTTATAGCTACTGGGTACTTTACTTGGAGTCCTTTTTTTTGTGCTGCTTTGTTTCAACTGTTAAATGTGTCCTTCCACCCTTGTTCCGTCTCCATCTCCGTCCGGGATGTGATGAAGCTATAGCAAAGGAAGCTTTCACATTTTCCATCCGACTGTGCCGGAGCATGTTTTGTCACTTTTTTGTTTTACGTTATGATTTCGTGATGCTGTAGGTAGCTGTTGTTTTTATTTTTTATTTTTTCACAACAAGGATATGGTTTATTTTTCACCACTCCTTCGCCGCCACGCCGCGCCGTATCGGTGCCAAAAAAACAGGTCGATTGGATTTTTTCCCACACAAAAGAGCTTTTTTCGATTGGCTTTTGCCATATCCATCGAGCATCCTATATTTTCACCCCCTATTTCGATTAAAATCGAAATTTCATAGTTGTATCCTGCGAACTTTTTTTTTTTTCTTCCATCTCGGTATGTAGGTATATTGTCTAGATTTTTCTCTTGGGTCCTTTTTTATGTGTGTATAGTATATTTTTTCACAGGAATAAGGCGTTTTTTAATGTGAATAGGGCGGAGTCAAAGCTCCTTTATTTCTGATGAATAGGAACTTTGTTTTTAGCCTCCTTCGTTCGAGTTATATAATGTATAACTTATTTTATGTATGTACGAGTATTGGGATCAGGTTTCTCTTCGGTGTGTGGTGTGTGGAATGACGATATTTCATTTCAACAAATAAAAACAATATATAAAACCTACACAACAATAATAAAAAAAAAAACAAGAAAATGTTAAACACATAAGTGTATACCTAGCTATATAAAAGTTTAATTCATTTGGTCCTTTTTTTTTAAGGAATTTAGCATCCTTTTTCATGTTGTTTTTATTTACCCTCATGTTACATTGGGTCTTGCTTTATTTTTGTGACATTATGTCATATCCATACGTTATGTTAGTTTTGTTGTTGTTGTTGTAATATTTAAGGATTTAATTTTAATTTTACTTCACAGATACAAAGATACATTATTTTCATATTCATAGAATTTTGTGCACTTAGAATTATTACTTTTAAATTTTATTTTTTGAAAAAGGTAGATTCATATTAGGCATGACTTTGGCAACAGAGTATCTACAAAAAAGTGCAATCATATTTATGTACGTTGCTGTTGGTTGGTTTGGTGGGTTTTTGTTTGGAATAAATTGCAACCTCATTTGAATAAGACTTTAAGGTAGGTAAGTTCGGATAAGCCGAATAGGAAGTAAGCATAAAATGCCGTAGGTTGTGGTAGGTATATGCTTACTATAAAATAAAAACAATTTTTGTTAACTTTTAATTTTATTCTATTTTTAAAGATTATATTTAATTTAATTTATGGTTTTAGTTTTAAAATTGTAGGTACTTATAAATAGTTTAGTTCCACAAGAAGATACTCATACATTTTTTTCTGATTGGAAAAAAATAATATTTTTAAATTTACTATAAAACTCAGAGATTAAAAATTTAAACAATCAAAATACTTATCTTTGATTTTTTTTAACACTTTTCATTTATTTGATTGTTGTGTATCATTATTATTTCAGTAAACAAATTTTACAAAAAAAAATCAATTTATTATAAATTTTTGTAAAACAATAACTTTTATTTACAAATAAATTATTTAATTAATTATTTCCAAGATTAAAGATTCCAAAAACTTTTTTTTTATAGTTTTTGTAGAATTTCTTTTATTACTTTTTTGTAAAAATTGTTTAATCGATTTTTGCAGAGTCTCGAAGACCATAACTTTTCCCGTTTTCATGATATTTGAGTCGAAAACATTTTTTAACAAATTTAAGTAAAATTCGTTGTAGTTTTGGAATTTTTGTAAAAAATATTCCATATTTAATTTTTTTTAAATGTTACCAAATGTTTCCATAAATTATTTATAAGTGAATATTATTTTCTAATTTTAAAATTCTATACTTTTTTAGATTATCTCCTACAGATTTTTAGTTTATAATTTATTTTTAAAAACAAAAAATTAAAATATTAATTTGAGAAAAATAATTTCCAAAAGCTAACAAAAGCTTAAAATTGAAAACAACAAAAATATCGGTTATTTCTTAAATTTTGTTAGACTTTGTAAAATTTAAAACATCTAGAAGGGATATTAATCATATTAAAAGTAAAATATAAAAAGATTTCTAAATTTATTTTGCAGGAATAAGCTACAGCTGCACAGACCTATAATAAGATTGCTTTAAGACTGTTACATATAAAATAAGACCAATTTTTATAACAAAATACTCATAGTCTTTGCTTAAAATTAATGTTTAAGCCTATAGATTACTTCAAGCTATTTCTTAAATCAATTTTTTTAAATTACATATTAAGAAAAATAATTATTATTCTAGAATTTTAAACTTAAGTTAAAGCTTCAACTTTTAATCGCAATTTGAATCATATAAAATAAATCTTCAAACTTTCTTACAAAGCATATTTAAAAAAAAAATGCACTGTGGCGTATACTTGCTATTTTTAGTTTTTGCTTTCTATATGAGCCTTATTGACACCTATAAGTATTTAGATAACCTTATTCTTTGTAAAATATTTAAAAAATATGATTATTGGATGAATTTAATAAAAGATTAATAAGAGGGTAACAGCATTGATTGTTTATTGTTTTAGTTTAACTATAAATAACTAAAGTTCGAGTTTTCGCTTTAAGAAATAATATAAAATTTTTAGCTAATTTTAAATTAAATTACAATACGAAAATAGAAAGTTTTATCTATGTATGTATATCAAATGCCATAAATCTCTGTAAAACCGCTGGTAATAAGGCGATGACAGATGAAGATGCCACATAAATAGGAAAAAAAACTTTAAAAGCAACACTTTCCGATGCACGTAAGTAATTGTAATGAGTTCCACTGTATGAATTTATCTAATTTATTATGTTCTTATATTTTTCATAAACAAATTGGATTTAAAAAATTTAACAATGCAAAATTCAATAGACAACATTAATTTCTGTTTACAACCTCAGTTACAACAGGGCGCCAATAAAAGAGATTTACATCTCCGTCAACAAAATTCCTATGCATTTTACTAACTCCCTTCAAAGTAATGTCGAGCAAGTCAGATTTGCATTCAAAACACTGTCACGTTTGAAAATTATTAAATAAAGTGTGTCAAAATTTGACGCTGCTCCGCCGACGGGATACATCCGTCAAATCAACCACTATACTTTCCAACTCTGTAAGTTTTTATAAATAGGTAATGCCTCTACTATCCAAATGAAAACAAAACAATACAAAACCATAACGGCTTCTCTATTCTAAATTCACCAGGGCACCCAAATTCTAAACCTGATGTGTAATGTTTAACATAAATTGTCACAGATTGTTATTGATTTATTTCAAATCGCAGTCCCGCCGAATATCTATTAGCCATCCTAATTGCGCATTCAAATAACTCCATTACCTGTGACAGCACAATCACTCATTCATTAAAAAAATAGTGTTCGAAATATAAATCATCGATAGTGTGCCCGGTACCGTGCTTCGTTGTCCGCCGCCGCCGCCGCTGTCCGGCATTCAGCAGCACCGCACCACATGCGGGAGTTATTTCGAATACGTAATGCCCGAATGCCGACCGCGGCCGACTAAACGCTCATGACGCATCTTGACAAAACAGTGCAACCAAACCAAATATCGCAGAGCAGCGCAGCACAAAACAGTCGCAGGGGAAAAAATCAACGTCCCGATGTGATCTGTCATGATCTAACAACAAACAGCGCACCATAATTTCCATTGCAGCACAATCAATTAATTATGAATCAAAAGCAAGTAATTACATGATAAGTACGCGATACTTTCAATCCGCATTCAGTATTTCGCATAGGCCGTTCGATCGGCAGTACACTACGAGTATACACCAGCTGGAGGCGGAAATCATCTTGCGAACTGCCCCTTGAGCATGATCTGAGCTGAGCATGCAGACGCAGCTCTACACCGATCATGCAGCTGAAATATTAATCGATTGGCAATAGATACGACGCATAGATGCACCATAAACCAGACCTGCTGGTTGGCCGGCCGGCGCTAAGGCTGGCATCGACTTTTGCGCGACAGTCAATTGTTGATGGTATACAACTGCTGGAATTAATTTCCTCAGAATCAAACCTGGCTGGCCATGTTGGTTTTTGGTCGTCGTCATCTACTCATCGTCGATCCAACGACGACGACGACGACGAACGTCGTCGTCTTCGGGAAATGTCATTAAAGTCCTTTTTAAGAATCACGGTATATATGATGTCGGACCGCATTTTTGTACAACCTGCGAGCATTCTTGCTAAACGAATAGGCCACCGGATTCCGCAATTCCGATATTCGATTCTGGGCATCAGCTACTCCGGTGGCGTCTCCGATGCTCATCCTCTCCCTGTGTCTGTGGACAATGATGTTGATGTTGATGTTGATGATGATGATGATGAGCCTGATTAACGTTCGATTCACACAATCCGTATCATTGTGCGCTGTTGGAACACTGCCTATAGCAAAGGTACAAGCGGAATTAGCATTTGTTCGGAGCGATCACAATCTGAGCATACTAATTGGTTCTCCCATCAGCCCGTGGAATGGATTCGATTCCAATGGAGAGTGGACATCCAGAGGACGAAAGCAATGAAACGGCAAGGGACGGGATTTGCCATTCATTCATCGGATCGCCGGCATCATCATCAACATGGTCATCATTGGGGATAAGATGCAGCAGCCAGCGACAAGGTATCATTACACGAGTTGTGAGCGGGTACTGCAGGTGATTCTTGTATTGATTCGGTTTAATTGTGTTCCGCCATCGATCGTCCATGGTCCATGGTGGGTGCGTCGTCGAAGGGGTATCCAGTTGCTATCCGATCCGAAGAGGATGCTTCCCTTCTCATGCGTCTAGAACATACCTAATATTGCGAGCAATGGGGAGATATGTTGTTCTGCGTATGTTCGCTTTATGTCATTAGTGGACAACAGCATTGTTGTCATTGTGAACATATAGAAGATACGACACAACAGACGACGGACGATGGTTTTCTGTTCTTAGTTTCGCAACTATAAGCCAAGCCCAAGCCAACTCCTTTTCTTGAGGCATCATATGGTTGTGTTCCTGTAGATCGTCAGCGGTGCTATTTTTATTGCATTAATGTGTGAGAAATCGCTGATAAGTAGTAAGCGATATGGGAACATTATGTTTCCAGATCATTAGAGAGAGGGTGTCTCCCTTGTATCTTCTAGCTTCTAGGTTTAATTATGCATGGAAGATGTTTTTTTTTTTAAAGGTATTCTCTTGTACATGTGTTTAATGTTTGTTTGGTCGGTAATTGACTTCAAAGAGGACACACAGAATGTAGTTCTTAATTTATGGATATCAAAACAGATATCTTTTACAAGTATTTTTTTTGTCTATGGGCTGTGCGAAAAGTTTTTATCGTTTAAGTTAGAAAAAAGTAGATAACCACTTTCCCAATGCGGCGGCGGCGGCAGTGTGGCTTTAAACGTTTTTCATTGGGTTACAATTTTACTGATTTATGGAGTGAGACAAGTGCGGTTTCTAAATCTATAGATTCCTTTTTCCTGGATTGCTTTTTAATATGTATTTTTGAAAAGCTCTTTAAACAATCATTGAATCTTCGATAGATTGGAACTAAATAGGAACTCATTTGACCATATACAAATATTCTAATCTATCCATATAATTCGGATTATTCCAAACCCGGATCTGGATATCCGTATTTGAATTAATAAGAAGAATTGAACACAACAACGACGATTAAGTTAGCCATGATTATGTTTTTTTAGTTTTTAAAATTCTGCACGATTTTTAATTCGGTTATGTTTTAGAAACTTGAATATCCGGATTAATTTAAACATTAGTTCTATTTTATTTTGTTTTCGATTCAAAACCAAAAATTCAAAAACCAAAGATACAAGACACTAAAAAAGTCTATTAAAACTGCGATGAGACGACGACAATGACACAATATCACCTAAAAAGTAGCTCGAGATAAGACCGAGACGAAACAGTACGACTTTTAATACGTAATATTAAGTTTGTCCAATGAAGCTGTTCCGAACAGTTTGGAACAGTTTAGAACAGCTTTTGCCGTTTAATGAGATTTTTGCTGTTCCAAACAGTTCTACTTTGCTGTGCATTGAGGTAATCTTCTGGAACAGTTTAGTACATGAGTTTATACACTTGCTTTTAAGGTAGAACAGAATTGCAGAATTGTAAAAAGTGTCAAAATCAATTGTCATCATTTATGATTGGTTTTCATTTGTCTGTTATGCTTTATATTTCATTTGTGTAAGAATAAAAGAAATAAAATAGTTACATATTTTGAACAGCTTTAATTTATTTTTATACCGGAAAATTAACTATTTGGTTTATTTATCACAAATTGGTTATAAATTTTTATAAAACGTGAGTCAAAGCAAAACAATGTTTTCTTTACAATTTAAGATGTCAGATATTTGACTGTTCTTAGTTGTCTGACGTTTATTGTTCTGTTCTTTTCTATTCTACACTGTTCTATACTGTTCTATCCTTCCCTAAAATTCATTGAACAGAATTATTTTGAATATTTGTTTGAATAACCTTAATAAAATAATATTCAACTGTCAAATGAATATTTTTTAGACAATTCATATAAAAAATTATATTATTCCTGTCAACTCAAAAAATTTGAAGATTTTAACAGTTTTTGCTTCGAAGTGAAATTTGGAAAGAAATACTTAATAGCTCTGTTCGACCACAAAAATTCTAGTGCAGCCATAGTGCAGATTCGTGAAAACTGTCAGAGTAAGCCCAAGCAAAAACGTCATAAGTCAAATGTAAAATTCAGCACAATTAAAATATGGAAGGGATAGTAATCCAAGTCCCAGCAAAATGTTCAAAAAACTTTTTTTTGTGATTAGAATTAAAAAAATTAGTATTAATAATGTATACTCAATTTCTTACTATCTACTAATCTAAATTATAATAACAATTACGAAACTGTATTACATTTTTTTTATTTTATTAAAGTCAAATAACTTAGTGGGCCCTATTTTGTTTTGAGTAGTATAGAATAATGTCAGCTGCTGATTTTGACAGTTTTCTCCAACTTGTACTAGCCTGCACTAGTTCAAAAGGTTGTGCAGAATATTTAAAATTACTGTACACTAGTTCAACTCATTGAACGCTAAATCAGTGCAGAATTGATTGATTACTAAAAAGCTGCAATTTTTTGCTCAGAGTTAAACACACTTAATGAACTCCAAAATATGGTCAAAAACTGTCAACTGTTATTAAAAGACTTACTGACTTGAATTTTTGAAAAGAAAATAGTCCGGGAGCCGACCGACCGTAGGATTACCTATCCAATCGGGAAAACGAAAATAGCCAATAATGGAATCGGTATAGATACGAGATCACTTATGAATAATCCGCTGGTAGGAAATACTTATTCAGGGAACTTTCAGCCTTAGAGGGCTAATTCTGGTAAGCTTTTTTGGCACTTACCTTTACCTATCCGATTGCAGCACCAACAAATTTAACTACTACACGTAACAACTTTTTGTGTAGATTTTAAAACCGGTGGTCGGACAAGCAAAATCAGGGGAAAAATGCGTGAATTTCACGTCACACCCATCCAATCACGGCACCTGATAAAATTTGTATCAAATGAAAGGTACTTTTGTCCTCTCTATGAAGCCACGGGTCGGAAAACGATTTTCAGTATTTTTTGAAGTTACACTTCTTGAATTTTCGTAAAGAAAAGGTAACGGATTTTGCAGATGGCACAATAATAATGGTTACAAATAACAAAAACTGTTTTTATTGTAAAAATATCAATTGTATGTACTTATTTGACATTAAAATTGTAAATTAGTTGACCAAATAAATTTAAAAATAAATAATTTTCAGAGCATGTATGTATTATGATTTTTTATCAAGCGAAACTGAAGCTATTCTGTAATGAAATTTGACAGCTTATGACTTTGCATACATGAAAAAAAAACTATACTTTGACACGCTTTTTTTTAAATATTGTATTGCCCTTTAAGAAACAGAGCAATATAAAAGACATTATAACTTGTTTCTAATGTCTTCTTTTAATTTGTAAGCATTATAAGTCGCAGTTTAAGCTATGTATATTTAGTTCTAAGTTGTATTAGTTCATAAAAAATACATCCAACCTTCATATTAGTATCACATGCACCAGGAAGGTCTTCGAAAAAAGCCTAAGAGTTCTTCTTTTTTTAAATTAAGCTATGTCGTGATTGCGCCTTTTAAAATCCACAAAGTTTTGCTCTAACAATAAACAAAAAAAAAAAAACACATGAAACCATCAAACCAAGTCAAGAATGTAATATTTTTTTTCCTTTATGTACATCCTGAAAATAAAGAAACGAATCAAAAAAAAAAATGAAAAGGCCGAAAGAATTATTTGACTGTTTTAAGTTCTTCGGAAAAAAAGTAGAAGAAAAAAAAACAATTCTTTTCAAACCGGGAAAAATGCATCTACGTCATGATGTGTTGTAGTGGCCATCCTTTGTTTTCTCGACAGGTTGAGCATAACATAACATTTCACTCCCGGAACTATGAAAATGAAATCCAAAAAAAAAAAAAATGCAAGAGAAATGAGAAAATCCTTGGCGGCACAGTGCCAGAAAAAAAGGACATTTCAGCTTCTAGTACATGAAGGTTCCAGGTGGTTTCTTTTGTCCTCACCGTCGAGTCGCATTACAACAATAATACAGTTCTGCTGCTCAGATTTATGGTTGTCCGGACAAATTCAAGCGGTAATTAGCATAGTGGCAAGAAAGAAAAAAAAAAAACACCACCACACCAAAACGGAAGTCCGTCCAGCAAGCTAAAGCAACATGCCATGCAATCAGCGCGCAGCTTTTAGCCCAAGGAATTGTTTATTTTTTTTTTTACAATTTTGTTCTTCTGTTCCTTCTTCAAATTTGAAAACGCCGCCGTCAGAGTTGCTCCTGATGATGGAATGAAAAGAATATATCCGCTCTGCCCGCTGCTGTCCGGTCCGGAGACAACAAACCCCCATAGTGAAATATTGAAAAGTAAAACAAACAAAGATGATAATTTGACCACAAAATATACAGTTATATAAATGAACTTGATATTATGACGACGACGACGACGGGCGATAACAACGACGGTTACATAAAAATCAAACATCTTTAAGGAAGAGCATCAGAACTCAGGACTTAAGACTCAGGACCCATGGACCGACCGACGACGATGACGACGGCCAGCAATCCAGCATCAAGTGGAGGCAGTCAAAGGAAAAATAACGGTGAAGATAAATAAACAGCCCCATAAAGAATAATCATTCTGAATTTTATTGAATTATGCATGAGCCCAAAAAAAAAAAAAGAACGGAACCCCGACCCCAAATCCGAGGAGAGTGAGGATGGAACCATTTATACTTAGATATGTGTGTTGTGTGTTGCGTATATGAGGTGGGTTTTTATCTATTTCTTCCCTTCACGCAATATAGGTAATATTACCATCGTCAGTCGGTCGTCAATATAATGGCAAACCCTCCTCACTTAATTTGGTGGTTGTGGTGGTGGCTGACCATCCGGATGGATGTGTTTCCACAAAATGAAAACCATCTATGACCATCAACAACCGCACCATAATGAAACTAACCTAAAAAAAAAAAAAAAAAAAAAACAAAGCCAAAACCAAAGCCATGGATCCTTACCACACACTCAATGACCACTGACTGTGAATTTCCATTTTATTTGTTTCATTCTTTTATACCAATGAAAATATATATTTTCTTTTTTTTTTATTTTGTTCATAGTCAGTTGCTCAATTTTATTTTCTATCGATATAGCAATAATAACCATTGAAATATATTTTCATTTTTTTTTTTCTTTTTTTGGGATTTTGTTTGCCACAAGAAATGGTCAAATGGATCTGATGTGAAAGAAGTGCGGTCAAGGCCCAAAGGAAACAAAAAAAAAATAAAAAAAAAATACCCGAATCCCATAGAAGATAAAAAAATATGGAAGTTCGTAACTCATAACTTCCGGATTCACTTTATACTCGTATTCCACATCCACATCCAATTCAAGAGGAAAATAGAAAATAAAGCGTTTTTGGTTGAAGTGTGTTGGGATAAGGTATCAGAAGTGGGTTTTTGAAAAAGAAGTCAATTATTTTTTTTTTAATAAAGAAAGTTAGTTAAAGCTTTAATATGATAAATTTTGTATGTAACTTTTTCATTGGAATTATGTAATTTTACTTTTGGATATACATTAAAATTTATAACCACGGTAAACTCAAAGTTTAGTTCTCGCCTCTATACTATTTCGAGATTTAGGGAATTCGTCAAAAGTTGGTCATTTTTTTTTCTTTGACTTCACTAGGATAAAAAATATAACACTTATACAGCAAAACATAATTTTAACCTGTGTGAAAAGACCTTTACTTTTTGTTTAACTCCTTTTCACAGTTTTGTTTTTGACACCAAAATTTCATCCGACGTAAGAACGACTTTTGATGTACATACATATGTACATTTGCACAACAAGTGACCATAAATAATCGTCGAAAATTGGGACAAAATTAGTCGAAAGTTAAATGAAAAATCCAGTATGTTATTTACTTTTGCTGGGAACGGTGGCGTATGTGGAACATTTTTTTCAGAGAAATTGAGATTGAAGTTGTATTTTAGTTTTGTAAGCAGCGATCTTAAGAATTAGGTTTTAGAGCAAACACAAAGTGTGACAGTCGATACATTTGACAGAAGACATAAAAAGTGGACAGTAGAAACTTGAACCTTTAATGTGCAATAAAATTTCACCTGCTCCTATGACAGTAGCAATAAAAACTATAAAATAAAGCCACTTTTGGTTGACATAAACACCATGAAAATAATACAGCTCCCTGTGTGTAGGATTTTTTCTAGCTCACCTCAAATTTTCAACAAAAGATAAGATATCCATACTCGTATATTTTTGAGATAACAGAACTCCATTAAAATTCTCCCCAAGTATGGCTCAATCTATATCTCTGTCTGTAGGTATTTTGTTTTTTATGTGGGAACAAAATAACGTTCCACCAGTTACTCTGATGTGCACTATAAACTCACAAAAACTTTTTACCAAACCATCTTTTATTTTTGTCAAAGTGAAACTTCTTTTTACCCAATCTCCATCCAACGGTATCCAAAAAAAAAACTTTGTATATAAATATATAAATATCTCACTATTCAATCTAAAATATGTCGTTTGAGTAAGGTACGAGTAGGAAGGTAGGCTAGGCAGGTAAGGTACATCAACAGATAAAAAAAAACAAAAAAAAAAAAAAAAAATAGCACAAAGCTCTAAAAGTCCCATAAATGAACAGTTTAAAGTGCCATCAATAGATAAACGATGCGATGTTGCTAGAAAACTTGTATCTAGTATATCTATCAAGCCATGGAGGAGGTTCGAATTCCTGAGACACATTCAAAACTGGTGTCACATCACGCGCAGGTGTATCTTTTCTGTAACCATGATGTGAGCTACATTGCGCGACAAGTTTAGTTCCAAAATAACCCACAAAAAAATAAATAAAATACAATCTATTCGATCGACTGGACGGTGGCACGGGGACGGACAACAGACGAACGCAGACGATATGGACGCACGAAGAAGAGAAGAACCAATTTTTTGAAATACATAAGTGAAGCTTTGATTTGTCATTTGGAGAGGCAATGGGAATATATGGGAAACTCTATCAGCCGCCACACAAAACTCAAACTCAAACTCAAACTTAAACTGAAACCCAAAGATACATAGATACTTTTGATACTTTTGTGTCGTTTCTGTGTGACATCTTTTGAAACTCGTAAATCGCCTATTCTACGTTTGGCCAGTTCAGAATTCCTAATGAGGTTCGACTTCGTATACCAATACCAACCCTACACACTACTGTAGACCTGTCCGTCCAAAACAACAGTCAATCGTCGAAATGTCTTCATGTTTCTCATGCGCGATTTTTATTTGTTTTCATTTTGAGTTTTTGTGTATTTTTTTTTATTGTTATTTTGTCTTTTGGAATTGCTGGCCTGCTTAGGTTGTCTCCATTGTTTAACCCATAAGAGCACATATTCGAACATATGACGATGATGAGGATGACGATGATACGATGATGTAGGGAGGGGTATAGACGACGACGACGTTTTAGCCTGTTCTTCACGTGGTTCCTGCACATGCGCTCCCGGATAGGCAGACATGTCCGAAGGTGGTTACTTACTGCTGCGTGCTGGAGCTCTGCGCTGCTTTATCCAATAGATAGTTATACCTAAGTAAATATAGATGCAATGGAATTTCTGAAGCAAATAGGAACGATTGCTATACGACTGAAAGGCGTACGCGCATAGACTTCTCAATTATTATGCGGTAGATATAGTTACTTGGCTATACTCGTATTTGCTTCAAGACAACACTCTTACTCTGAGTCTGAGTCTGTGAGTTTGAGCCTGAGCCTGACTCTGGAAGTTTATACTTTAGTAAATGATGGTGGTAAAGGTGTGGATATGGCATCCAATTGTTTGTTGTTCTGTGATTAATTTTCGCCGTGAGAGTTTTGCTTTAAATTAGTACAACGTTCGACTTGGCACTACCTACCTACTGGTTAACAACCATCAGACCAAATAAGAATGGAAAACTTATGGGTATATGGACGCGAGACATCTTCATTATAGTTACGAAGTCTAGGTATATGTAGGTATAGGTGAGTTTTCTATAGACCTGGTCTATTCAAATATATGCGGTTATTTGGGTAGCAAAATAAAAGCAGCACCTTATACTTCAAAATATTTGCATTGTAACAAGAGTTTGAATGGAAAAATAGATAATATGAAAAATTGCTGTCTATTTAACTTGGGACAGATTCTGTCATCTGATGGACTTACATTGAATAAAGAAGGTAATCTGTATTGAATATGGGGATTTTCAAAACGTGATGGTATTTAGAGGCTTGTTTGAATATAGAAAAGCTTCCAAATTTTTTCTAAGTGGAGCATAACAAATTATTCAATATTCAATATGAACTCGTAGGTATGCCATTCTGCAATACAAAGGCTTAAATTATAATAGAGACTCAAAATATTTAGATACGCAAAAAATGGATATTGAAAAATTAAATTAATAAAAACAAAAGGAACTCAAATTTTCAATAATGAAAATCTATAGGAGTTGCATTTACAAAAATTTTTTACGTTGTGCTTAAAATGGTTCGGAATCGGATATCAACAAATATGACTTTTTTTTTGCTCAGGAGTTTTGTCCAATATTTTGGTTAATTCCTTATTTAGAACATTTAAATGAAATTCCAAAAATTTGGAAAGGTCTCTGGTTGAGTTCAGTTTAAAGACATAAGCCTTTGACTACAAAAAACCTCTTAAGTAAGGTTAATGTAATGATTTTGACCACATTCTATGTCAAGGCCCAGAGTCATAATTCTACCCTAAAATTCACTCAGGTTCCCACCGAAACCAAAAACATTCTATTCAATACTTGCTGTACTTTTCGTGGGCAAATTACCACCTCTTCTTCGTCCTCTACATTATACATAACTATTTTTTAAACCAAAATTGGAGCCCTCTTCCAAAAGCGCCTTAGAAGTTCAATTACAGCAGTTAGTTAAAACTTGTGCGGGAAAGACACGAGTTTTTAATATTCTGCGATTCTGCCTCTTGTTGAGATTGTGAAACAAAATGGCGATTTTCTTAGCCGCTTTGGACTTCCTATGACGCACTGATTTGGTCTTTGCGTCAGTGTTGAAACATTGTTTCGCACACGCACATTGTTGTCAATAGTTATTTATCATTAGCTCCTGAGTTTACTTTTGTACGAATGTAAGGTGCACCTATTCACAAAGCAAAATTCGGCATGTTTTTAAGAACGGCGCTAAATCGACTGAAAATCTGAAGAGCCAAAGCTATATGTTTTAAGAAGACTTGGTTTATCCACCAGACTTCGAATATTCTATCGTACAAAATGAACAGAACACCTTCAAAAATATGTAACTTTTCTATAACCATTAAAGTTTGGAAAACCCTGAACGTCTTTTTTGACATGCTGTCAATTTTATGATTGGTAGAAAATACTCGTAAATTTCGCTTATCAACAGAAAAAATGCAATTTAAATTCAGAGCTTCAGCAGTAGAGTCCCTTATACGCTGAAGAAGCACACTTCTTTAAACATAAGTTGTGTTTTATTCACTGCTGCATAGCTAGTGCAGTATTTAAGTGAATAAAACGATTAACCACATTCCTTATATATCACCCACCAGCATTTTTCACAGCAATCAAGGAACTGTTGTTTGGAAGGAAATTTTGCTGCGCTAGCTATGCATCAGTGAATAAAACACAACTGTTGTATGATAAAATTACTTCATTTTTTCGGCAGATAATACCACACAACTTTAGTATCAAACTTTTTATTGAAAACAGGAGTGACATTTCAAAGATAGTATGTATGTATGTATTTTTAAAGTCATATCATAAATTTGAATCAAAATCAAAGGTTTTCATTTTCTGTCATACGTAATGTGATTCCTGCATACATATGTATATCAACCTAATTAAGGTTGACAATAAATCGAAAAACAAATCAGGAGAAAAAACACAGGAAATCCTTATTCCCATCCCCAATGTCAATATAATACATACAAATCCTTTTCTGTTGACATATTTTACCCGCCATAGTTCGCTAGACCGATTAAATTGAAAAATTTATTCGTCTTCATCCCCGGAAGACAATAAAATATAACCAAAAAAAAAAACCTTTTAAAACCTTTTGATCGAAAGTCATTGGAATTTTGAACGTTGTAAATTGTCGATGAATTCATTATACCTATACTCGTACCTCTATGCGCGGACAAGGTCACCGCAGAGGTCAATGCAAAGCAGAAAAACTCATCAGAAAAAAACCCTTTTGTCTGTTTGTTTGTTTGTTTGTTTTTTGATTGTTGTTTGGCACCCCAATCTCAAGTTCAAGGAGCAAACTCTTTATAGCCACCTAAACTACAGTATATACGTATTTGTATGTGTATATATTTTAAAAGAGACAACGGAAAACGGAAACAGCAACAATAATAAATTCGTTTTTCTTTTCGCTTTCCATATTATCCGCTATGTCTTTTCTTATACAGTTGTAGCTTCTGGACATACCCCAATAGTAGAACGCCACACTCTGGTCAATGCCATCTTTAACCCGCGGATAGTTCGCCGCCATGCCATGCCGCCACCGATGCGATAGTCAGCCAACAGTCTATACCGCCATTGTATGGACTACGGAGACGGAGACGGACTTGGACTGCATTGGGTACGGTACTCGAACTCGAACCCGACTCGAACTACCAAAGGTAGATCGTCTCGAGCGATACATATAATTTGAATTTATTTAGCATTCATTAACCCAGTACCTGGAGAGGTTATGATTAAGAGCGTCTCAGTAGAAGCGGCACTGTGCGGTGGCGACGGTGAGGCAGTAACAGCGGTCAGTTAGCCCCATTTACGACAAACTGTGGGAACCTCTGGAATTTTAATTCCGAATTGTTTTTTTGAAGTTTTTTTTTTATTATTTTTTAGTTGCTATTATTATTATTTTGTGTAATTTGCTGTAAATACGTTTCCGTATTTATTTCAGAGTCTTGAAATTAAAATGTACACCTGGATCTGGTCGAAATAAAGATACAAATTAAAGTGGAAATACTTGTGGGACAGGGACTACCTCTACTTTTAGTCATGGGGGAAGTACATAAATATGGGGAACCATTGAGTTCAGTAGTTATGCTTATCAATTTATTGTTTTTTTCTGCTCAAATGGGATTAATATTTTTTTCCAATTTTTTTTCTTCAATTTTTATAATTACAGTGGTGAAGGTGATATTTTGATGTACATAAACTGACTAAAAAGTTGACATAAGCGAACTTTTTGACGGTTTGAGACTCATAAAATATTAAGTGTAGATTTTATGTGGTCTATAATTTTATGTTTTTCATGTGTTGGCATATAATTTTGTATAAAATGATGTAAAATATAGATTACACACTCAGAGAAAAATATCCTATAACTGCTCAATGGGACGACCATTGATTTAAAAAAGCCTTTTTTAATAAGATTTACTATTAAAGTAATGGTTTTCAAACTATTGTTTCAATAGTTTTGAAACTATTGAAATTAAAGGGACTCATACTATTAATTTAATTACAAATACTTTCGTTTTAATAGTTTTTTACCATTAATATCTTATAACAAGTACCATAATTTTAATAGTTGAGTACTATACAAATTTAATAGTATCCATACTATTAAAAATCTACACTTTTAATAATGCCTACCATTGGTATTTATAGTACGTATTATAATATGTAAGGTATCATCTTATTAAATAGAACCGAATTTCGAAAAATACACTGGTTAATAATGCATACCATTAAAATACACGATTTAATAAGATTTGTCATATTGAGGCTTATAGTATGTACTATATTTTTAATAGTATCGTCTTATTAAACTAAGCCTAATTTCGAAAATTTTATTGGATAATAGTGGACCCTATTAAAACATACGTTTTAATGAGATTTGTGAGTTTGATAAATTAAGTATAAAATTTGAAAAATTATTAATTTATAAAGCATACATAAAATTTTTTTTTCTATTATTTATATATGAATCTATTGTAATATACGACAGTAATGGAACAAGTTATTTTTACCAACATACTCGATGTATTATGATTAAACTAAAAAAAATACGAAAATACGATTGCTATTTGAACTGAAGTACAAAAAAATAAAAATCTAATTGTACAAGAAAGATAGTAAAATATTTTCCGAGTTATTACCTACAAAGTTGATTTTCACTATGCTATAGTTAAATAAATGTGTTTAGCATATTTTTTATACATAAATATTAAGCTATCGTGTTTCTGACAATATTGGTACCCTATATACCTCAAATATTTTACCAAAAACAAACAATTCAACTTTATAAAAACAAAAATTGGCTGACATTTATTTGAACTCTTAAAAACTTCTAAGTTATTTAAATAAAAAAATGTACAAGTTAAAAGTTATGTGTGTAAAGTTAAATGATGATACAAAACGTGATATATTTTATTAAGGTAAGTAAGATTTTGTTTATTTTATATATAATAATTATCTTATGATTGTTTTACTTATGCTTATACAATTTTATACATTGCATCGCATACCATAGTTTAGTTTTAGTTTAAAAGATAATCCTAGAACTTAAGTATTTTTATAGAAAATTTTAATCTTTTCATAAAATAATTCTCATATTCTGTTAAAATACCTAAAAGTGAAAAGTAAAGCCAAAAAATATACCGGGTAAAAAATGTATCAGGAAATAAAACTATTACGAAGTTGTATCTACATTTGCATAATATTTTGGGTTTTGAAGAAAAAGTAGTTTTAATTTTAAGCTGTTTTTCTTTTAATGTTGTTAAAGATTTGTGATTTGATTGCATATTTTTACTTTAAAAATACAATTCATGAAACTCTTGATAAAATCAAAAATCCAAATATTTGGGTATTTTTTGCACAAATCAAAATTTTTTTTTGAGAAATGCCACGTGTTTATTTAATTTAGAAAACATCCGTTAGTTTTGCAAAGTATATATCGCATAACTTAAGAGGAATAATAGGATATCCTATTGAAATTTATATTTTTCCGGCGTAGTAATAGTAATACAACATTACTTTAATAGTATTTCCCATTAAAACTCTGAGATTTTAATAATTTTTTCAAGTAAAAACTTTTCCATAATCAAGTGTTTTCTGCAGTCCTTGATTACAATCAGCGATAAAAACAAACATTTAGCATATGATTTTAAAGAATTGTATAGTTAAAAAAATTAAAAAATTGTATGATCTTTCAAGTTTGGAATGTTTCATAAATTATTTTCGAATATATATATATATATATAATATATATAGTGAATTATAGTTTTCCCCGATAATTTTTCAATTCCACAAAATAGTACATATTTAAAATACATTGCAACTGGAATTCAAGTCCCGTTACATTTTTATAGTATTCATTCCATTATAATAGTAGATCCCATTAAAGTAAGAATTTTTGTCGCACTGCTAATAGTAGCGTCCCTCTACTTTTATAGTATTTCTGATTGTTTTAATAGTATAGACTATTAAAACTCTAAGATTTTGTTTTAAAATTTTTGAATGCTAAAAACTTTGCCAGTTGTTTTGCTACAGTCCTCGAGTGCGGTCACCAAAATATTTGAATTTATTTAACTTAGTGTGAGAAAAGTGTGAAGTTCAAAACGAAATTATTAAATTGAAAGTCGTTTCAAATTTGGTAGGTCTATAAAAATTGTTAAGTAATAATAATGTATAATAGTGAACTATAGTTTTGTCTGTTTTTAAATTCCCTAAATTAATATTAAAAAACACGTTCAAAATTACATTCAAGTCCCGTTAGATCTTTATTGTATTCATGCAATCATCTTAAGATTACAGTAGTTTATCCCATTTAAGTGATGAGTATTAATTCCTATTTTTATTTATATTGATTTTTAGTTACCATGGATACCTGGGACTTCGGAGTAACCTCGGATTGAAGAACAAAAGAGACGAAAAAATTAATGCATTCAAACCATTTTTAAGTTATTTAATTTAAAAAATTGATATTGTAAAAAGTTTGTATTTATGTTAATATGAAAAAAATTGTTATCTTTAAAAATGTATGTAAAGTATTTTAAGTCTACAAAAGTGTAAATAGAAATGAAAAATAAATAAAGTGATTGTTAATGTAATGTATTTTAAATACCTTTTTATTTTTCATATGAGACTAAAGGCTATGGAAGACGTTTCATCTTGAAAAGGTAAGTATATACATACAAATGCACAGATAAATATGAATCCAGAGCTAACAAATGTATAGATGTTCTATTTTTTCAGCTTTATGAACTATTAAATCAATGGTTCTACAGTATATACCATTAAATTAATAGTACTACATACATATTAATTCAATGGTACTATACTATTGAACTAATAGTACTTAACTATTAAAGTAATAGTACAGTACTATTAAAGTAATAGTACAGAACTATTAAAGTAATAGTACAGTACTATTAGATCAATGGTAATGTACTATTAAATGGATAGTGTTATACTATTAAATCAATAGTACTATACTATTGAGTCAATAGTACTATACTATTGAGTCAATAGTATTATACCATTAAATCAATCGAATTATACCATTAAATCAATAGTGTTATACTATCAAATTAATAGTGAAATACTATCACATTGTATTCGAAATTCGATAATGTGTTCGAATTTCGAAACTAAGCAATGGTATTATACTATTGATTTAATGGGGCATACCATAGATTTTCAATACTGCGCGTCCCATTAAAATACTTTTTTGAATGGTACACACCATTACTTCTATAGTATTTAACTATTATATCTATACCATTAAATTAATAGTATCAAAACTATTGAAATAATGGTACACACCCTATTGACTAATTTTAATAGTAAAAAACCATTGAAACAATGGTATTCCCATTGAATTTATGGTATTTTTTCTCTGAGTGCACTTTTTTTTTAAACTTGGAAGCTTGTTATGACTTCATTAGGTTATAACTTGTACTTGTAAGTCGACTTTTCTACCTTCTTTTATTCTTGCAAGTTGAGTAACTGCGAACATGATATCACTGTGTCTTGATAAGTTTCTATTCTAACAACTGTCTTAGCCAAACCTTTGATAGCGCCCAATTCCTAATTTATTCGTATATTTAAGCCTTCAAGTTTTCTTGCAATCAATTTGGAAATAGGAAATATAGACCGTAGAGTTATTTAAGGAAACTTCATACAGAGAGGTAAAAATAATTCATAACTTAAATAAAAAGAAGTGGCCCTAATAGACTTATTTCAGGAGAATCCTTTTTAGCAATGAGTATCATATTCATATTGAGATGATATCCAATGAATTTTAGGATGAATTTTAAATGTCTTTATCTTAAACTTCATGATAAGGTTCTAGGGTAGTTGACCTACTTTGCATAATATAAAAGATGTTCCAGAAAGTGATTGGAACTCTTACATAAAAAAACTAGAGGACCTGGCGAACTTTGTCCCTCACTCAATTGAGTTCTATAAAATCACGACTGGCTGATAGATAGCATTGGTCGATATGTCAACAACGGATCAAAATGTTATTACTCCCGGACAAAAAAAACTTTATCTATAATAAAATTTATTTGAATTGTATTGAGTTAAAGTTCGTCTTTTCCTTGGCATTTTAAAACCAGAAAATCTCAGGAATTGACAAACTGATGATAAGAGGTTTTCATAACTGTATAATTGTGACAGAATGACAAGTAACTTTATAACTTTTCTATAAAGTTGGACAGACAACTATAATATAAAAATTTGACAACCAATTTACAGTCAAAAACATTTCTTTCCATGGAAAATGACGTTATTTTTTTACTATCTTTCTTGCAATTTTTCCATATTTTCTCACTTTTTAAACCATCCCTGGACTAGGACAAAGATTTCAAAACTAAAATCAGCCAAATCGATCAAGCCGTTCTCGAGTTTTAGCGTGACAAACAAACAGAAATTGATTTTTATATATATACTAGAGGGCCCGGCAATCTTCGTCTTGCCCCAATTTGATGAAGATACTCAAGCTATGGAAAAATATTGTTGTTGCTTATTTGATTTACCATATATTTTTTTTTTTTAGATTGCCCGGTGAATTTCGTATAAGTTTATAAAAAAGTGGATTTATCGGCAGGACAATCGAAGTTTTTTAAAACATCTGTTTCGTTGTGCTGAATGTAAAACAATAACCGCAGATTGCTTCAATTTTTATGTAAAACTTATTCAATGTTTAATCCTAAAAAATTTGCATACGTGCTTTTTAAGCCTAAGGTAATCTATCTCTGTGCCAAAATTTCATGTTATATATGAAATATTTCAAATATATGTATAACTATTTGATAATACTTAACGCTAACACCAAAAATTGAAAATGTAAAATTCACTGTATTTCGGTTTACTAAAAACTAAATTTAACCTGTACTTTAGCCTCAGCAACATGTGGTGGTTATGCTATCAAGTTGTAGCTTATATGGAACGTTTAGACGTTTGACATAGCGCCATCTATTGAATTCTTAACTTACTCAATCCAGTAAAAATCGTTTGGAGCTAACATATAATTGTGACTATCAAATAATAGACAAATAGTTTGCAATAAAATAATATTGTGATCATAAATTGAGATGTAAGCTATCCTATCTTTTAAGTTGGATCAAACTGCATGCGGTGTGCAAAATTTGATTAAAATCGGCTAAGTAGTTTAGGAGTACATCGCGGACAAACAACGTGACACGTTATTTATATATGTGTCTCGATAAATTTTAAACTAAAACTTAAAAAAAAGTATTGAATCCGTCAAAAATAGTAAAACACATATTTAGCAGAAACTATTTCATCAAAAGAAATACCTAAGTAAAAAACAGGTAAATAAAAAAATATTGACGGAGAGTTCGAAAAAAAAGGGAAAATTTAAAATTGATAGAAAATATGTTTGACCAATCAATCCATTTTAATACATTCCTTTAGTTTTTAAATTTAAAATTTTAAATCATTTTTCTTGACAAATTCAAACTTTGTAGAATTTATAAAAAATGTATGGAAATGAAATTCGATAAAATACAAAGACATAGAAAAAATATAAATATTGAAAATAGAAAAACCTTTCTTAAAGTTTAGTATCATATGAAAAATTCCTTTAATATATTATTCAACTTATATTCGACCTTAATACTCTGACAGAGATTTTTATTTTCTGACAGCTTTTCAAAACACTATAAATAAATATAAAACAACCAGTTCCTAAACCTCAAAACACAGCTTGATATTTAAGATGAAATTCCTTATTATGTATAACTCAACACTGATCTTTAAATTTTGTTTGTCCACGTGTAATCCACTAACTGTTTCAGTATGAATTATGTCCTTTTTATTATGTCACATACTAAACAAAAAAATATCCTCTGAAAAAAGACATCCAGCCGAGTTCCTAATCCTTTTGGATTCATCCAGGCAAAGAATTCTCAAGAATATCCTTCCCAAAATAAAAATAAAATGTTTCCACTTTCTTAACTTCTGACAGTATTTATATCCGAAGAAGGTAAAAAAAAAATAACGGCCCAATATAAGCTTCCCACATTTTTTCCTACTATACATTGAGAAGGCAATAAAAAAGAAACCCACGGTCATATATCTCAACTGATTCGAAAAACCGAAAAACCAGCCCAACACTCCCTCATCCTTGTTTTTGTTTTTTGTCTCCTGCTAAGCCAAAGGTAAAGGAAATACCAACATACATAAGGACATACCAATAGAATATATTCTTTGAATCCAAAAACCGACACAGTTAAGTTGGAAACGGACTTAGAATCCACATTCACATCCACTTCCACATATTCGCAATACCATTTAGGTATTGGAGTATTTTGTCGTTGACGTCGTCGGAGTCGGTCGTCGTTGCTCATTTCAAATACAGTGACCTCAGGATAATGATGATGGTTTGTACCCTAACTCTTCCGTTCATTCGTTTGTTCGTTCAAAGTTTGGGCCCCAGGAATGAAAATGAATGAATGAATGTGAATATAGATGGATGACATTCGGCATTGGATGTAATGACTGAAAAGGACATTCTCCGTTAATGCGGTTTCCTTCAAACATTTACTTTCCGTTTGAACATAAACTTGTATTCACTTTTGTGAAAGGTAACTCGTAGCTTGAGCAGCTCAAAGTCGTCCTTTTAATGGGTTTCCCCTGGATCTGGGATAGGGTTGAGGGTACCTTTCTATAAATGTGTATATGTATTTAACTTGGTAAGTCTGCTTCTGCTCATGTCAAACGCGGATTGTGTCCATTTGGACACAAAGTACACTTGGGTATGGAAGTGGAAGAAATTCGAAGAAAACGGCAATAATACACGACATCCAACGAACAAACCAAAGGCCAACGACATAAAGCATTCAATTTGACGAAATAAATTTCAAACTCTCGGAACGGTCGGTGGTGGTGGTGATGATGGCAATAGTTGGAGAGTTCTGAGCCATTTTCCTTTAAGGCCATATATATCTAAGCCTGCTTAATGCTAAGCAACCAGGTTTTCCGTGATGGAATATGCCCAGTTGGAATTTATTAGACTAAATGAACTATCAGACTTGTTGCACCTAAAACTTTGCTTTTAATGCACGACTTCGTCGCACGAACATGTTTCAATGGATTATTGTGACAGGCTCAAAAACAGGAACTATAAAACATGATATCCTTTCGCAACAAAAAAAAATGAAAATTTATGTTTAGAAATTTTATGTTTACCTGTGGTACTTTAGAAGTGTCGAAGTTCGTTGCTTTTGTTAACTTTATAAGTTTCCAAAATTGTTTTTTGCTGGTGTTTTGCCACTCATACCATACGTCAAACTGGCAAAAAAAAACATCAAACTGCTTTAATTTTCTTAAAAGAAAAAATCAAAAACCATCCAAAAAATTTCACTTTTCTATTGGCGAATTTTGAAACTCACTTTTTAAGATCTGAGAGTATATACGATCCTTTTTAAATATAGCCTCGCATTTGACGTGTTGTCGAGTTTTCTAAATTTTGGAAAACACCAATACTTCTTCCTTTTTGAAAACTAGTCCACTTGGGTGAAAACGCATTAAATTATCGACAATTGTCCTGGTCTTGATGTGCATATGTACCTATGTACCTTAGACGTCAACGGAAGTGTTTTTGGAACGCATTATCATTCTTTATAGAACGCAACAAGGTGACTAAGCGTTCCTACAGCATTAGTGAGACTTTACTCTTATACTCCAATAAATATAAAACGTCGACGTCTAAGGTCTTCATCGACGTCGTCGTCGTGTCGTCGTAGTCATCGTAGTCGTCGTTGTTGAAATGAGGCTATACCTTACCTACCTACGTACATTTAATTTGCATACATTAGCAATATTTTCGCAAGTAGATGCGGGACGTAACACATTATATTTATTTAGGGATATTATTACTGTTGCCAAAACTGGTTATAAACACACTCAAACAGGACGATGTTTATCAAAAGGATGAAAATGAAAAAAAAAAAAATACTCTGAAGAGGAAGATACTCGTATTTTTTCTTCATTTCCTTTGTTTTAAACCCTCAAGTAGCGATGAAGCTACCAATTCTCTAGATCCGCAGCTTTGGGATGATGATTTTTTTTTTTATTTCTAAGGATACCTTTACCGCATCAGTACCACCCACAGGACACTGCCTACTTATACTATATTGTGCCACGTCTTCTTCCAGGGATGGCAGTACTGTTTGGACCAATATGAACTTGTAACGTCACTTTCTTTAGATGATTTACTCCCCCGATCTACCCAAGTGTTTCATTGTTTTTAGCCTCTGATATGGGAGGATTTCAGGATTCCAGATAGTGGTATACTTTAGATATACACTGTGGAGAGTCATTTTGAAGAAAGGAAGAATGAAAAAAAAAATTGCAAAAAATAAAAGCTCCTGTGATGAAAACGGGGGCTCTTTTTTGCAAAAAAAAAATCCTTAAACAAACATTAATTTACATAAATTCTCCACATATTAAACTAAATGTATGTGTTTAGGGGTGTATATTGCGATGTGTACCAAAGGATGGCGTCTTCCTTGTAGTCGGATATGAAGTTCTTTTTTTTTGTTTGAATACGATGACAATACCGCCCGGCACTGGCACCGTCACCGCTGCCGTATATCGTAGGTGGGAGAGAAGGCAGGATCGGGCGGTCGGAATGCCCCTTCGAAATGATGATGAGGATGATGATGAAAAAATTTAATCAAGCAACAATACGGTTATATAAACTGTTTTGTTGTTATTGCATTTTTTTCATTTTTTTTTATTCTAGTGGTTTTGGTTGAGAGTGTCGGTGTGGGATAGGTACACAAAGATATAAAAAGCTGAAACAAAGAATAATGACATCTCCAACACCATCCCACTTTTCCTTGATATGATGTTATTGTGGTGGCTCGTATACCCGTAGAGCGGTATAGGATATCCTCTTGAGGTGATACGAGTCAGGAGGATCGGGACAGAAGCGGCATCAACATCAACATCATCATCATGAGCATGACTGACTCAAATATATGGAGTGCTTGCTTTTGGTACCTATATAGACATATCATATATATGCATATAATTATGTATGTATGTCTATGTAGCGCTCTTGTAAATATTTAGAAGTGGATTAAATTTGCGAAAGAGGACATTTCAAGAGGACATTTTATGACAGGATAATAATTATAATGTGTTTCGTTTAGGCTTTATTTTTTTTCTTGGTTGATGTAATATGCGGGATTAGGGGAGACGAAATAATGCGTAAATGTGACCCACTTTAGAATTTAACGTCATTTTAAAGACAGTTTAAACGAGGAAGATACACAGTAGGTGGGTATTCTTTGATGGGATAACCAAATATTTCGATCATTAGAACAGTCGTTAACTATTCGTCTACGTATGAGTGATCGTTCATCGTTAACAGAGCTTGGTTTGTTGGAAACAGAGTACCTACCAATTTTGGAAAAATAGAAAATGCTAGCACAGTATTCATCAAGATTCGTACCAAAACTTATTCGACCTTTTTTGATTTTTAGTAAAAACAGATAAACTCTTTCGTACCTCATTCTTAAATAAAATCACAATTTTACCATGTAAAGTTTCTTTTTTTTGTAATTGTGATTTCATCCTAAAACCAAAAAAGTAATCGTTTTACTCGTTTTTGTTAATGACAGCTGGCAATTTACACGTCATCATTGTCGTCGGTCGTCGGTCGACGTCGAAGTTTGTCGTTGTTCACATGTTGATGGGGAGAAATAACTCACCTGTAAAATGGGGAACAATAGAAGCGACGACGACGGACACAGGGACCATTTGTTTCCCAGTGCGAATTTCAATGTTCCAAATGTATGTCTGATGGCTGCAAACACAATGAGAAACACTCTCTTGGATAACAACCATCATCATCATCATCATCAGACACCCAGAACCACAGGGTTTTGATTGGACTATTGAACATTAAAATGGGGACGATTGCAGGCAGTGATTTCTTTCTTCTTCTTTTTTTTTTGTAATAAAAAACCAGCCAACCAAATTAACTCATAGATATAATAACGACTAACCTTGTCAACCATGACTTTGACTGACTTATTGGATGCAAAATGATGGATTTAGAATTTGAAAAAAAGAAACAATACAAATTTCTTAATTATACTAGCCAAATCAAATTTGATTTTTTATTTTGTGAACTTACTTTTGAAACGTATTTTTAAAAATGAAAATTAATGAACTACGAAATGCTTGCAGTCAGGAACGCCATTTTTGAATTGCCAAACGCAGTCAAATGTTACAAATTTTATGAATAATTTCAAATTTGTAGTCCTTAAATAAAAAGGTTAAAATTCACTTTTTTCCCAAAATTAAATGTTATCAGTTTTCAAAAACTCACCATATAATGGTCGTACTATATTTTTCTCAGTTTAAAAAAAAAGTGTCTTTCGTTTCCAAGAACAAAACGGAATAAATGATTCGACTAACATTTTTTCAAACCTCTTCTCTCTCTTGTTTTGTTTAATCGGAAATCAACACAGACATTGTAGTACATACTCAATCTAACGTGATTTAATTAGCAAATTTTATAGTTGGGTGTGGTTCTTAGTAAATGGTAATTCACCATACCAGGCGTGGATCTACGTTCCTACATGTTTTTTTTTTCTTTTTATTTTGTCACATTCTTAGTTGAATAAAATTTTATGATTTTGAATTTTTTTTAGTTTTAAATTGAAAAACTAAATTAAATTTGTTTTAAAACACAGAATTCCTGACAAAACAGGTGACAGAAAAAAATATTGAATTTGTACCTGGCATGTTTTTTTTTTCTAGAATGACCTCTAATGTCTACGGATCAACGAATAAATTTTGTTTTTTGTTTTGCTACATATGATAATGATTTGCGTTAATGCAAATACTTAATATTCATAATGACACTCTTTGGTGACGCGTTAACAACAAACAATGACTAATATTTGCAGTATGTTTTTGAATTAAAATGCAAAAATGAAATTCAATAAAAAATAATCTAATTTTTGTTAAATTTTCATTGCTATTGGAGTAGGTTAGGCCTATTGTTGAATTATTAAAAAAACTTAATAAGGGTTTCTAATTTACTTAACTTAAATTCTTGAAATTTTCCGAACAACGCAACCTTCGCATTATTAAAGTAAGGAGAATGGAATAAACTTAAATAACAACCCTTTACCCCACCCCTCACCTAGCCACACCTGCTTTAAATCCAAATGCCCTTTAAGAAAACTAACACCAAGGAGTGTAGATAACATTCCTGGTATCAATATCAACTTCAAAGACTCTTTAAGACTCATTGAAATTGATTTCGCAAAAACCCAAGAGCAGACTTCGTCTCTGTTTGTAGCTCTGTATATACCCGTATGTATGTACGTTTGTCAATAATCCTTTTCATTGCGAAGCACTGCAATTACCAGGATTATTTGATTACAGTGCTAATTACACTCAACCCTCTGGGAAAACGCGCTATATTCATATAATCTCCTAGCCGCCACCGTGTCGTCTTCGTAGTCATCTTCGTCCGTCGTAACGTCTTAGTCGTCGTCGTCGTCCCTATATCTATAACCTCATCCTAAACTTGGTATCTTCATCACACTCAAAACGTTACTGAAAGTAGACTTTGGCTTTTGTATCTGTTAGATAAGAAAAATTTGCGCCTGGAATTTATAGCTTTTCCTTATCCATGTTGAATAGTTAATGTTGCTTAAGTTTTTATTTCTTATATATGTAGGTAAGAATCGAGTTTATCCCGCTACCACCGCCACTGCATGCCGTAAGGATTATCATTTGAAACGGTGTTCGTTCTCTTATGTTGGGTCTTGTGTCTTGTGTGTATGGCATGAATGAGCTTTTTGATGATGATAGCAGAGTCAAGAGATAGGCTCTGCTGAATATTATCCTTTTTCTTTAAAAGTGATACTTACCGTATTTTCGTTTTTCCTCGCTATTACGTAGTAAAAAATTGAATAAGAACAAGAAGAAGAAGAAGAAGGCGAAATTCCCTTCGGTATGATATGGCAATATCTTGAAAGGGACCCTTGGATGGTCGTTGGAAATACCAACAAATATTATATAAACTTTTAAAGTATCTAACCTAACCAATGATAGGTACTTGTATACCGACAAAAATAGAAACCATACCTTTCATAATCCGGTGCGGTGATGGTGGTGTATATAGGTGGCGAGGGTAACTTAAATTGTGCGCTCACAGCGGCATCTCTTGTTGGTAAAGAAACTTTTAGATACCCAACCAAGGTATTAGTCGTTGATGTAATTATTTTTCGAAAATTATCATCCAAACTTTTTCTTTCTCATTCCATCACAAAAATATTTATATATTTATATATTTATGTATATCTAAGCCCACTTCTATATAGAAGGGCCGAAATTATGTAAATAAGTTTTTAAGGTAACAGACTTTTCTCTACGCAGTTGTTCCATATCAAAGCAGCAATGGCAAAGTTAGTTACTTTATTTGAATTGAAGGATACGATGGGACTTATGAACCTAAATTTGTATAGATGTGGTGAGGACAGTTTTGGATGGATGTTTTTGAATTATTTTTGGTTTTTTTTTTTGTAGAAAATAATAAAGGTACGATAGTTAGGCAAATGCACTTTTCTCAGGTATACATATATGTAGATATGATTTTCCTTTGAACAATGTTGAAAGCATTTTAGTAACGAAAAAATATGAAACTATGGTATGATTTTGGTAAAATTGAGGTCTTTCAGTCTCTTCCACTTGTCTTCAATAAAATATAACAAACTTGATATATCCTTTGATAAATTTGATTTTGATATAATAAATAAAAAAAGATACTTAAAATACAAGCAGCAATAGTTTGCAAAAGATGATGAGAAGATTTGAACTTTATTTTGGACAAGCTAAATTAAATAAATTCAAAGTTCCCGAAACAACAAACAAACAAAATTTCGTTCACTAATTTTAAAGAAACCATATCCAAAATGATCGTCCTTTTCATTGTCAAATTTGTGTTCACCTATAAAAATTTAAATATTAAGATTTTAATACGAATCTAATGCCTCAGAATTTGTTTTTCTTGAAAGATCAACAATAAATATTCCTTTGTCCTGAAATTGCTTTGCAATTGATGGATTGAAAGTGTTTAAAATTTAATAAATTTGACAAAGGTTAAAATAGAATCAACTTAACTTTGATGAAAAGTTAAGTTGATTCTATTTTGTAAGTCCTGTAGAAACTCACTTTGATCTGTCCATTTCGACATTTCTTTGCCTTTTGTCTGACAATACTATTTTCAAAATATTAAAGTTAAACTCTGATCTTTTAAGATCACATATAATTTAATAAACAATTTTTTTTAGATTTTTGGTACTATATTTCAATGTAAATTCAATTCATACCCAACATCTACATATGTGTAATAAGAAAAACTTAACACATCTTTCATTGAATGTACAGAAAGCCTTCAATTTCATTATTCTGTGGATAAAGGTTCGACTTGTAAAATTTATCTCATGGTCATTCACAATCGTGAGAATCAACAAGAACGAATATTTTATTTGGGGATTCTTCATTTGTTCAATACATTTTTTGTTTGTTTTAATTTAAGTTTGGTGGTTATATATTAGAATAAGGTAATTACTTCTACAGTTAAAAAAAATCAAATTAAAATATTATATATATATAAGGACATATGTACATAAATATTATTATATTACAAACAGCCAAAAATATATTTAAAAAATGTTTGCTTTGAAAAACCAAGTAGATAAGGTTTCGTTTAAGAAAATCGATGTCTTATTAAAATGATAAGTATAAAAATATGAACGACTATCTAGATTTTGGTTTTATTTTTCCAAATTTCGTAACATCAATAGTCTTCATGACTACAAAGCTTAATAACAATAGCTTAAGTTTAAAGAAATGCATTAAATTTCTATTTTTACGCAAAATGGGAAAGAGCTGTCCATTTTCTCATGTAACTATGATTAAAATAACATCGGTCTCGGAAAATTAATTGAAAAATATTTTACTGAAACATCTCTCAAGTTTCTTCAGAAGCTTAAGATATTATACTTAACAATGTCTCTTAAAATTTGGAATTTAATACATGTCTAACTGCGCGTCGTTATTATATTCTCAAATTATATAATTAAAAATCGTGTTAATGTCTAATTAAAGATGAGATGAGAGTCTATGCGTGATCATAGGTTATAATGTGAATATATTTTTTAATTGAATCACTCTACCATCACTGACGCGACGCGATAAAGTTGGTTAAAGGCAGCTGCCTTATAGGTGGATCTATCCAAAGGGGCTGTCTGTCAATTACAATGGCAGCCTATAACATGGCTTTCGCTTGGCCATGTGTTGTGTTGTTGTTTTGTTATTATTGTTTTTTTTGTATTTTTGTTTAATTAAATTTGCAATTAATTAAAACTGCGTTATACCTACGACGACGGCTTGAATAGTATAGGTTGGGTTTGTATAAAGTTGTATGTATTGTTTTTGTGTTTTATTTTTGTTTCACATTTTCTGAATGCAAGCCATAACAAACAATTGAAAGCCAAGTACCTATATAAGAGTATGTAGGTATATGTATGTACATTCACCTACACATGCAGAAGTAGAAAATGCAATCCCAATTATCACCACAGGTGTGATTTGTTACATGGACGGAACAACGCAAAAGGATTTGCATTATTATTGCTTGTTAATATAGTATATGTACAAATATAATCATTATAATGGCATTGTTAATATATAAATAAATGTTTTCTTTAAAAAAAAAATACATATATATTTAATCAAGAAGCTGGATGAGTTTAAGTGCCAGAAAATATATGCTGAAGGGAAAATCTGTTCTCGCAAGTATAATTTTTTTAATTAATTGTCAGTTTTGTGGATTTATTACGTCTGCGTGATTTTTTGATGAACATGCGAATAAAGCATCATTGTTGATTTGATTAAAATAAATTATTATTATTATTGTTTTGTTTTTATTTAGATAAAAAAGAAATAATATAAAGTTTCATTAGATATTGTGGAATATTAGATTTATTGGAGAGATTTCACGACATGTCATACATTTTTTTTATTTTATGGTCTTAGGTTTTATTTCTTTAAATGGATCTCCCAAATTCACTAACCCAATGAAGTTTGGTGAAAAAATGCTTAGTCAAAATATCTAAAACAATTTCAACAAACATAATTTTAAAAAATTAGGAACAACTAGAGTTAGCTTAGGGACGAAAAGTAGTTGCAACGAAACGACTTTTTCATTGTAATGTGCTGAAAATATTCATTAAAAATTTGAAGCAATGAATAAAAATGACAATGAGTAACTAAAGTCAACTGAAAACAATAATATTATAATATCTGATTGGAAACATGATGTGCAGTTTTATTTTTTTAAATTACCTACATACATGCACTTAAATTTCCTAAAACCGTCATCTAAGAATTCTTAAAGTAACGACTCAAAAAATAATGAAGCTCTCATAATGCTTGAAGTTAAATCTCTGACCATACAATAATTAATTACAAATAATAAAATGTTGCAACTAAAGCTGTAAGTATTTAAAGTTAATTGAATGCAAAGTCATGAAGTACATTAAAAAATTTAATTTCCTAAAAATATAGTTGTTTTTGAAATAGATAACTAATTTTTTTGATGGCAAAAAAGCTCTAAAGCAAAACGATAAAAAAAAAGATACAACAATAAAAAATTTAAAAAATACTTGAATCACGCTAGATAAAGTGCCAAACAACAATTACAATCCACGAAGTTGATAGTTTGCCATCCAAATAAAAAAAAATAAAAAATAGAAAGATACAATTGTATTTGTTTCCATGTTTTGGAATCCGTCTTCCGTCACCTGATGGGTCTATGGCCATGCTTCCCATTGCGTGCCATCAGCGCAGCCATTTGGAGTTTCCGCATGAGCGCTCATCTGAAAAATTTTCCTTTTTAGCTTTATTTTATATACCTATATTTCTTTTTTTTTTTTAATTTCTAGTTGTAACTTGTAAGTTGCATAGTCGTCCCTCGCATAGTCTGTACTTCTGTATAGGTACAGCCTCATTACACACGCCCCCCACCGCCCACCTAGACCTACGAGTTGCGAGTCTAGTGTGTGATGAGAGGGCCATTGTTAATATTTACTTATTTATTGCTATTATGTTCGCTTTGTTTTATTGCACCTGCATGCGAATGGGTGAGGAATAATTTTGTCCGAAATCAGGGAATTTCTCTCAAGCCCTTTTGCATATGGGACACGGCATCAAGGTGTTGCAGAACTTCATAATACAACAAAACACCGACACCGTTGCCTGCCACCATGCCACACCAAAGGTCGATGTGGAATGACCCGAGTTAATACGAAGCTTCGAGCCAATAACACTTCACCAATGGTATGCAAATTGGGAGTACGCATGATTTCGAACCATTGAAGTTCTCCAGAGTGTGCACAGTGACACCTAGCGGTAGAAGAAACTCCAAGTAAAGCTTCCCTTAAATAATAAAAAAAATGGGGAGCTGTATCCTTAGGGTTGAGTCTTTTCCTCTCTATATTCCTGGTGTTTGATGATGAAAAGTTTTGTAGCTTTTTTTGATTTCGTTCGGGAAAGTTCAACTTTTGGAGTGCACATATCACACATTGAGGAATGTGTGGACACAAAAGAAGAGCATCTACGCAGATTTTCCCATTGTGGGGCTTTGATATACGAGTATGATGAAGATGAAGATGACGATGACTGTGGAAAACTGTGAGTATGGGACTGTCTGTCTGTCTGTCCTGGCACCACCGCATCAAACGAGATCTATTTTCTTTTTTGTCTTTTCCATTTGTAGGTTAGGTACCTCTCTGTTTTAATGGTGGAAAGATCGCGTTTCTGTCAAATCACGATATGATGTATAGTGGGAGAGGTAGACAGGAGCCATGATGGATTTCACATGTCGCTGATTTTTCGTTGAGATATTATATCTTAAATATACCTAAGTCTATACTCTCTAGTGTGCAGTTGGAAGGAACATGCGGACGAGTACGAGTACGAGTCGGCTTTTCAGCTCACAGTTCCCCTTTTGTATGAGTTTCTGATTTATTTATAGTTGAGGTAGTTAAAGTTTTTTTGCTTTTTAGCGGGAGTAGATTTTGGATTGCTGGTATACGAGCTCGAGCATACCTATACCTACCCAGGTACCTTTGGCAGGTTATTCAGTTTTTTGTTGTTGTTGTTGTTGTACTTGTTTTCTATTGGGATTAAGTGGAAGCATAGAGATTGAGTATCTTAACATTTCTGTTGCAATGAAACATGATCTTTTATTGTTTAATTGTGTTTTCGTTACGATACAAAAAAAAGGAAAGGTGAAGTGTTATTTGAATTTAGGTTTGATGACTTTTAGGGAACATTTGATATACGGATGACTTGTTAAGTGATGTCAATGGAGAATGAAGCTCTGTTTTGACAAAGGAATTGATTTTAATCTTGTGTAGCTAACACATTCGAGTTGATTTTAGTTGGATTTATTTGCAAAAAAACATGTTGGTGCGGTAAATGCAGGATCAACAAGTACTCATTCGTTTTTTTTTTTACCGACGGCTGTTTTGCATGAACCCTTCTCAATTTTGAATTTTAGAAGTTTTTCACCGGAAGATACAAATTCGTATTTCTCGAAAATTCTTGTAAATCGAAAGCTTTTGACATCAAGCTTCCATTTTTGTTGAGGCTGATCTCAGAACAACATACAACAAGGATTTCATTAATTCCTGTTGTATTCGAAAACCTATTTTCAAACATAGAATGATACAAAAAGTTCTTAAAAAAATATTTCTCAAACAATCAACAGTTATTTTGATATTTAAAAAAATATTGACAATAAAATCATGAATGTTCAAAAAATGGAAGTGTTGCCATATTTTGTTTAAAAGTTCAACAACTACGTACATAGACACTTTTAAATTTAGAAACAGAAAATTTCTCAATAGATTTAGAAATAGATAGAATTAGTGTATTCCAAGAAACATCATCTCATTGATCTAAAAATAGGTTTTATTGGTGTCAAGTTTTTGGTTCTAAGTTTATAAATTTGCTTTATAATTTCTGTCATTAAATCATCATTGTTATGGAATTTATACCTTCATATCTATTTTTCATCTAATTTACATCGATTGCAGTATATAAAATGCTCTTTAACCATCCTCGTAGATTCCCAACATCAAACATCAAACCATTAAGTTAGATGCAGACAAAATGATTTATAGTAAACGACACAAATTGCTCCAAAACTCACAAAACGATCGCCCACGAGTCTTGTCATTGACAGCAAACACAAACAGTTATGCATCTCTTGATCACGCTGTCTGTATAGCCGTTACATGATTCCCTCAACAAACCATAGAAAAAATCTTATTCTTTAAATCCAAGGTATCTATTCTATACCTAGAACCTACACTACGTATACATTACTCAAACGAACGTATCTATAACAACTCGATGAATAATGTATGTTCCTTTTTGGACCGTTTAACTGAAAATTTATGGAGATTCAGGCTTGAAAAACAAGAGACGGAAAAAAAAACAAAAAAAAAACGAATCCAAATTGACACCAGGAGATGATCTTAAATAATGTGCGTCAAACTCCTCAAGGCCGGTGTCGCGGAGCATTGATAAGTTGATAAGCCTACGCGCATACAGATTCCTCATATTTTAAATGCGATTGATAAAGATTGTCATTCTGGTATATTAATGCCGAAGGTTGTACCAAACTTATGGGCCGTTGAAATTATTCTGATGTACAATGTCCATACGTTGATCCCACACATGGAGGAGGCTTCTTCCTGCTTTGGGCTTTGAGGAAGGCTGATTCCATCGCGCACCGAACATAGAATTTCGCGCTGAAAGTATCGCTTTTGGTGAGAACATCCAAAAGGTGCAGTACTCGTATTTTTATATAGAGGTGGGTAATTGTACGAAGGTATTGGCTTATCTGTCCTGACGACACGCCGCGCCGCCGCTCCGCACCACACAGGGAGGGAATATAATAGAAATAATGCCACTTCGGACCAATGTCAGTGGCTGGTCGATCAATCAACATAATGCTGTCATGCATGTAGAACAACAAAAATGTTGCACACATAATTTAGGGAAAAGAACCATTCTCCCTTTGGACGACAATGACGCTGACGATAACGCTGCTGACGACTACGACGATGACTGACTATATAGGAGGCACATCGAACGTCTCGGTCGTTGTCGACGACGAGGAATAGAAGGAGGAGATAAGAATCTCTGGAATAGTCCATACATGGCATGGCCGTCTCCATTCCACACATCAGCCAGCACCACCACTGGGAGTGCACTCTGCCTGATGTCCGACCGAACTAGTAATTTCCGTATGCGTTCATATACCCGAAGAGCACTTATACCTGCCACTGCCACTGCCACAGAATATGGCCGTATAGCTGATACATCCACGTTACCAAGCTCTATACCATTCCAAGTGGAAACGAAACCGAAACGCGAAAACGACCAAAATCATGAACTGTGAAAGGTTTTCCACAATTTATACGGTCATTTTTTCTCCAGGTGAGGTGACCATATCATTGGCAAGCGGAACAAGTTGCCTGCTATATACCGCATAATGCAGCACAGTTCAGCACCCTGCAGCATACGAGTAGTCGTTCGTTTGGTTCGTCTCGTCGTTCGTCGTCATCGTCGCTTGTTGTCGTATAGACACTCGTTTATTCACAAACTGATCTTCCAGGATCATCGAGCGGAACAGGTTAATGTGTTTGTCTGTTTTGTTTGTCTCCGTTATGTATATGTTTATCCTTGAAATGGGCAAGATATACAGACCTGCTGTGATGCACTGGTCTGTGCAGTCACATTTTTGTATAAAAAGGACTTGAAGTGTTTGTGGAAAATTAAATTTATTGTGATCCTTAAATGTGATAACCGAGCGGATCATGATACAATCGTAGATCTTTTGATGCAATTAGGTGAAGTGCTTGCATGGTGATACACGAATGCCGTGTTTTATATATTATATAGAGACACACTAACACTATATTGAATAAGTCATGTAATAATGCTGATGTGTGTTTGTATACCTGGTTAGCTAAATACACATCATGCTTGTGGCGTGTGAATGATCCTGATGAAATGATCGGCAATGACCATCACCTGCTTATGTTTTTAACTGAAAATTTTATAAGAAAGGTCAAGATTATTAAGATGTTTTCAAAGCAAAAAAAAAAAGAACACAAACAGAACTTGATAACATTTGTGAAGACCTTGAAGAGGAACACCCTTTAGGTATGCCAAGGGGATACTTTTAACTGTTTGACATTTAAATAATCCATCAACTTTGTTGCTTTTAGTATAAATATTGGGTCAAAATTAAAATTAAAAAGCATTTAATGATATATCTTTAAAATTTCAGACTTAAAAAAAAACAATGTACAATAGCAGATCCGGGACACATTAACAATAACTATAAAATTGTTGTTACCTACTTTTCAATAATAAATTTTAAGCATTTTTTGAAGTTTCTAAAAATATATAAATAAAATTATACATCACAAAATTAATACATGACTTTATTTCAAATACAACTTAGATAACACTAATGGTGCACTTGGGCGTATACGCACTTTTTTATTTCAAAGTTAAATAAAATTCATACTTTTGTCATTTTATTCACTTGTGTTAGCAGGTGATTAAAGGTTGATTAATTGAAGAGGTCGCGTCTCGCAAGAACTTGTCCAAAGTGGTAGGCTTATTCATGTACATTATGGGCTTAATCTAGCTCCGAGAAATTAATGAAATGGTGTAAGAAAACGCGAAGACCAATAATTCCAAATTTCGATATTGTAAATTCACGCGTCTGGCTATTGTAAGACATAAGACTTCAGTTAACATCTCGAATGTATTGACTTAATCTAAATCTTGCCACAGAATTCTCATTAATACTTTAATGCATCTAAGACCATTGACAGTAGGTAATGATGTGTGCTTTTTTCGCTATGTCAATAAACGGATACTTGGCTGAACATTCGTGATTTTGTTTCCTTCAATGACTTCAATTTAATGTCTTCTTTTCAACTCCACTTAATATGAATCTAATCCGAGAAGACTTTTTTTCAAAAATTCGTACTTTAAGTTAACATTTCTAGTATCTAATCATTATTCACTAAGCTGTCTTTGTTTCTCTAAATTTTATTCTTACGTCAGCATAAATACCAATAAAGAAATCCGTCTTTGAAGTTCAGGCGATAATATATATTATATTTTTGAGGTCCTTTGAATGTAACTGAAGTCATTTAAAAGAAGGACTAAAAGGAGGTACATATTTACAACTGAAATCAGAAAATCGATCTTGTTTTAAAGAAATTTCTGTAAATATATTTAGATAAATGATTGGAGAGTTGCTATCTGGTAACTCCATTTAACATCGGTTTGAAAACAAGTGTCTAGTCCTGGATTAGGAGTCCTAGTCTATTCCACATTCCTATAACGTAAGTATGGGCTGCCATCTAAATCTGTTTCCCCACTCTTGCGCTTAAGCGAGTTTGATGACCTGCTTAATTATTATTATAACTTACAAAATTGCACAAATTAGGTTCCATTTTAAAACTAATCAGATTCGATTTAACTTCCATTTCTTTAAGTTTAATCAATTGAAGATTTAAAGAAGATTAAAGCTTGGAATCGAACCCAATATAATTATAACATGGACAAAATGTCAAAAAATTCGAAGGCATGGACAAGTTTGATTCGTAAAAAGCCTAATCGATATTTTAGACGTCATATTGGTTTACAGAGTTTTTGACATTTTATCTTCTACTTGTCATACTTAAACACGTTCTTGTCATGCAAGTTTACATCTTTCGTCATAATCCCCGGCTCTGTATAGGGTATGTGATGAGATGACAAATATAGTCTATTAAAAATGTATTGTTTTTTAAACATGTCACTATCAAACTTATACATTATATCAAACCATTAATAAATTCTAGAATTAAGGAATTCAATTTAAGACTTTGTTCAAATCTGTCTGTTTATTTCACTTAGACTCATACAAAAATGCATAAGTATTCAAAGTCCATATATAATTTCTTTTCAAAATTTACATTAAAAACATTATTCAAAAATCAAAATCATAATTCCATATTCCCGACCTAGTTCAATTTAGACGAACTTAATACGGACGGACTTTCTTCCATACACACCAAATCCACAAATCGATGACCATGACCCAAAAAATGACTCTGAATTGAACAACAATTCAAATGCCGGCCGTTCGTTGTGTTGTGTTGTGTCGGTTTTAATAATAAATGTAAATGTTAAAAAATTATAATTTCATAACAGTGAGTTTTAAAAATAACCCCTCAGTAAATATATACGCATATAAGTACAGGCACAGTTTGCAACTTGTGATACTGAAATGGTAAGTAAGTAAGTATGGTATAGTATAAACATACTCGTATAGCCTCTGGCTCTGACTTCGACTCTGATGACTCTGACTTAGCTAACAAAACTGCCGGCCAGGACCAACGCGGACAGAATTGATTAGCCGCATTATATGGACTCTTATTCGCTCCGACTCGACTTCACAATCATAACAATGTAGATACTGATGTATGTAGCTGGAGGAATTCATGAATGAACTTTGAAACTTGTTTCTTCATTCAGCGCGCCCGCAAGTTGATGGCTCCACCAGCAGTGGAGCGTCCAGACCCATCATCAGCTTTTCCAACCGGCGACAAACGACAACTACAACGTCAACAACAACAACAGCGACCAGGGCAACAATGAGTGCAAAACTCCATGTTTTATTTATTAGAGACTGACATACGAGTGCTACTGCTGCTGCTGCTTCTGTCTTCTGCTGCTGCCCCTAGTTTATGTGCCGGCCAATAATAATAATCAGAATCGCCGTGCATGTAATTAACATTTTATTAAAAAATGTTGGAAGCGTTTTTCTGATGGAAGTCTGCTTTTTAGGAAGAAGACTGTGACTGCGACAGCGACTCTTCTATTTTTACATCTCGATCAAGTTCAACGAAATTTTTACATTATTTACGCTTATACCTACCTTGATGGGTAAACTTTTACTATCGTAAACTTATGTGTAGATATCTACTTGTTGACGTTTCAAGTCAAGTCAGTTTTGGGACTGTGCCACTTCCTGGATTCCAATTTCATTGGAATTCTTGGCCATTGGGTAGCGCGCGGACAAACATTGTTGTTTACACCAACAACGCACCACACCACCTCTAATATGTAGGAGTGATGATCAGCGCCCGAGCAGCATGATAATTACATGGAAATGATAATTCAAATAAACCATTGGCAGCAGAAGGTTTGAGGCTTGAGGCTTGATGCCTGACGCAGCCATATAGCCAACGTCAGTAGAGATATGAAAAGCATGGCGCGACTCGTCTAACTAAAAGAGGCACACCTACCCGCGTGCACTTCGCTTTCCAAGCTATAATACCAGCAGCTACTACACCAACTACAAGCTACCAGACTTAGCGAGCGGCAGAGCGAGAGAGTTGGAACTGCTTGCAACATGGAACATGTGGAATTCTAAGGCGTCGCGTCCTCTTGGTCTAGGATGCGCGTTTGCTGTGTTGTACGCTTCCCGGTAATCTTGTAGGTCATTAATTGCACGTGAGTGCCTGCGCTGTGCTATGTCATGTAAACGCAAGTTTCTTATTCCAATCTTGAAGTTGAGGTTGAGCTGTTGAGCAGCAGGAGCAGAAGCAGAAGCAGAAGCAGGAGAGGAAGTGTTTTGTTTTTTGTTGTTGTTGTTGTTGGAGAAATGTCTGCGCATTCGGGACCCGATAAATTTGCAAGTGTAATTTCGAGCTACAAATAATATAGCCACGAACGAGGCTACGGCTGTTTCGCCGGTCCGTCCGTCGTCGCGTATGTAGGTAGGTACCTATCTCTGAATGAACATAGTTGAAACTTTAAAGCGAACCGCGCGATCAGCTGATAATGTGCAACGCGTTAATAAATTGACCGTTTAACGCGGGAACTTAGGTTTTTTGTTTTCGGGCACAAAACACAGACACGGTCGCCACTCGCCGCGCCGGTACCGGTCGACGAAGACAACGACGACGAACGTAGCGCGGTGCGACAGCGATGAAGATGATGGTGTAGTGCTGGTGCTGTTATGGCCAATTGGTCTTTGTAGATGGACTTGCTAATTTGTCAGACAGTGCTGGCTGCTGTTATTTTTTTTTTTTTTGTGTTTTGTCCATAGGAGGTACCTTCCTAGTTGTGTACATACATATATTTATTAGTAGAGGTACTGCACTTTCAAGGAGGGGCACACGGTCATGAGTGTTATTATCTAACATTTCTTATGAAGACACATATAGAGGACGTGTGAGACTTAATGCTTTGCATATCGCTCCGGCAGATAATGCACAGTAATATAATTACCGCGACTACTTACTTATGCCAAAAGAATTACTAACATTATTTTGAAGTGTTGTAAGTACACATATACTTAAGTGTAGGATTTCCTCGAAAGAGGTGTAGTTTAGAATGCTTGATATCTATGAGTTGACACTTCACTTGATGTGACGTGATTAATCATAAATAAGATTGAGACGGCTTATGAATTGTATTAGAGTATCTGCATGACTTTAATTATGTGTCTTGGTAAAATCGGTATGAAATTGTATCTAGGACTTATTGTAGATTGTATAAGTCAAGTCTTTATATACGTACCTGTTTTAGTTGATGGAGGAAAAGTATTGACAAAATTAGACAATAAGTTACGAATTTCAATTTTATTCCTTACACCAAACTTAAGACAATTTTGACAGATTTAGAAAGGGATTCTGAGCGGAACCGTAACCCAGATATCCTCAAGAATTTCATAGAAGTTAATCGACTGAAAAATTACCTATGTAAATGTATCAAAATGGAAAAAACAGGAAATTGTTAGCTATACTTACAAATCACTAAGTCCATTTTGTGTCTTTTTTGGGTCTATTTTTAAAATTATGGCTTGTCACGGGACCATTAAAGTCTGTGTCTCGTCTTCTAAGTAGGTACTGCCTAGAAAAATTCATCACTACCCCAAGCCCCAAGCCGAGAGTACTTATATGTTTTGAACCGAAATTTGCCAAGATTCTCCACAGTCTCTTCAATATTTTAACATTTGACTTTCCCATATATATCAAGTTTTATGCAAATATTTTTGCTTGTACCGTACCTCCCAAGTACATGTATCACATACATAAATATTTAAAAAAAATTATTTCATGAATTAACATTTGTTTTTAAAAACTCATTTTTTATTAACTTTCCAATACAATTTATTCGGCTCTATAGCTAGGTATTCGTTCGGAGAGGAAAATTCTCTGATTTTGTTCTATTCGGGGGATTTTAGCTTAGAGATCTACCTTCGAACAGCTGAACAGACATTTATTTAACGCACCCGGTGAATTGTGTTGAAATGCATTTTCTTTTATTGAAATTTTCGACATCTTAGTATGCTTGTTCTTCCCATTTCCTCCCACTAAAATTCATCGCAGAGAAAAATGCTCCAAAGAATTTGGTTTATTTATTCTTTCCAGTAAGATACCTCGTAAGCAACTTAAACCTCCGACAAAGTATACTATGTGCAAAATCTTCCGCTCCGATTGAGCGATTGAGGAAATTTTTGACCGATGCGGTCCCTTGAGTCTAAATTAGTACTTTTCAGAGAGATGTTTTGTAGGTGTGCGCATGTTCAAGTAAGTAAGTTCAACATATCCTTTTTCATCGACTATATCTCAAAAACAAATAGAGCTGCAAATAATGCAGAAGGGACTTTCAAAACACTTTAACAAATATCGCATTAACGGTTTTCTTGAATAAAATTTAATAAACAAAAAATACTAAAAAATTTCAAAAACTGTTCTTCGACTTGCATTTATCACGATAACTCGAAATATCATGTTTATTTTTTTTTTGTCACTTGCTTTGCCATAAAGGGGGAAGAAATTAAGCCATTTTAAGATCGACTCGGTTTCTTTTGACTGTTCCGTATAAATCAATTTTCCTATGTTTGAGTCGAAAAAAAATTTCTTGACACTTTTTGGTAGTTTTTTTTTGTTGATTTTTTGTAAGAAAACTGCCAATTGATTTAGTTTTGAAAATTTTAATAGGTGTCGTAAACGTCATTTCGCATAGTTCATATCTAATTAATATAATAAAAACAAAATTACGGTATTTTGAATTTCTTCTAAATTGATATGGGAGCAGTATTATTAACAATATATAGAATTATATTTATTTGAAGTCAATAGCGTTTTTTTCCCAGTTATTTGCGACACAATTTTTGCATTAATTTTTTTAATTGCTCTAAATGAAAAATTTCCAGCTTCTTTCAAAAAAGTTATTCGACCTTATATTCAAATTCATAATTCGAGATTTGAACCGTAGCTTTAACTATCAACCATCAGTGGAACAACTTTATTTCAAATTAGGATTTTACATATTTAGGCGATTTCCAACAGTAATGTTTTTAGACACATGTAAAATTATTATCTAAAATGTTTGTTGCCTTTAAAACGGCTTCAAAAATTTTGTTCGAAATATTTGAAAGCTCTCTTTTTTGTTTCTACTTTAATACCCATAAGGTAATTAACTTTAGATAGTTGTAGTAGAAAAATTCCAACACGTATTCTTTTTTCAAGGTTGTCAAAAAATTGATACAATTTCTGACATTATTCCAAAGACGAACATCAAAACATAGTATAATATATTTGTTTTTAAGTTTTTCTTTGGAAAACTTTGGTACTAGGCTTTAATAACATATTTGAGTATTCTAGAATTATTTTATTTCTATTAAACCTTCTGTCAAAAATCACTTTTCACTGAATTTAATTTTTACCCATGTGGATCTTTTCTGAAAATCAATTATATTTTAAAAGATGAAGAAATTCTGTCTATTTTAGGTAGAAAACTGTTTATTATAATAAAAATTCTGCGTTCGTATTATCAAAAATGCTTGTCAAACAAGTTAAAAATCATAACGCTGTAACACCCACTCCAGGACCCAGCATATTTGACAATCTGTTTGGTGAAGCGTTCAAATTTTCGAATTTCCACCAACCGAAGCTGACGGATTGATACTAGCTTTTAAACTCAACTCGTTGTGTGTTTAATCTACAATAAATTTTGATGAAAGTATTCAAAACCAAAAGTTTTTAACCTAAATTTTATTTTATAAAAATGGAAAACCTGCTGTAAATGAAATTTGTTCAAAGTTACAGTGGTTTGTATAGATATGCATTATATCCTTAACTCTTTGTAAACTGTTTTCCTCAGGTGTTCCGATTCTGATGTCATATCTAATAATGGTCCTTCACGTACCAAACTGACCTACCTAAAATACCGACATAACTTTTACAACTTATATATGTAGGTATGTAGAGAATTGCATTTTTGTTGAAATTCTAATTGTCTCCAATTAAAAAAATTCTGTTGCACCCATTTTGTATTTGATTACTGCTTAAAAATAACACCTTAACTCTTCTTACGAAACTCAATTACTTCGTCGTTTTATACTAACTTCTATTCTAAAAACCACATTTTAGTCTTTAAGCTCAGTTTACACCAACTCGTGTATATCTAACGACTATAATCTTTGATAAAATCAATTCCAAAGCAATGTGCTGCTGATCCTATATCCCATACCTTAGTTCGAACTTCAAACGTCATTTTAATTCAAAATCACATTTTTTACCATCATTAAAGTGCCACAATGTCTATCTATCTATACATATTGTTCTTATCTCCTAAATACCTTTCAAAATAAACGTCAAACAACAACAAATAAAAAAATTAAACAATAATTACTACTAAACTGCCAACCAACTTGTCAGATTAATTTATTAAAAAATTCACTTCAATTTAACATTAAGTAACTCAACATTGGAATTTATTAATCGATATAAGAAATAAAAATAATATAACTGCAAGTAATGTAAGTGCTGCATTTATCACCAACAACACTATACTATAGACACTTTTTATTGGAATTAAATTTCGCAATTAAAAAGATTCGACAGATTATTATTTTGCAATTTTATTGTGCCTAGTGTCTCCATACCTTTACCCACTTCTCCACTACATTTTTCATTTTTCACCGCAACAAACGCACGGTAGCCGTCGCGTGGCGTACAAACACTTCAACGCACATCCATGACAATTCGAACAATCGCATCGCATTGTCAGTGTCAATTCTTGAAGTCGCGTTGTTCAACCTCCGCCATCTGAGTCTGAGAGTATTCTGAATTCAGAGATTGACAGAAGAAAGAGTGGGAGTGAGAGCACAAGCACACCACACTTCCCACAGAGAGACACACTCTCGCTGATGATGTCCAGATATCCACCCCCTCTCAAAATAGAACGTTGTGTGTGTTGGTGATTGTTTGAGGCGTGGCTTATTTTCCATTACACCACCACTACACCCGCAACCGAAAAAAAGCACCTGACTGGAAAGAGCGAGACAACACAATTCAAACTAACAACTGTCATGCTAAGGCAATGGTGGGATGAGAGAGTAAGAAACGAAGGGTCTGGGTGAGGGTGTCACAAGCTCGATGGGGCGGTTCTTGTGCGCCGAATCAAACTATTCTTTTTCCTTTGACAGAGCGAGATAACCGAAACAAAATGGCTTCTGTCAAATTGCAAGTATCCAACAGATGTCACTAGTTGTGTCGAAAAATTGAGGAAGTCCATCAGCAGCAGCCAACAAAATTATTACGCTCGCGTATCTATCCACCACGACGACGAAGCCAAAGCTATCTGCTGGTAGCTTATAGAGCCGATTCATTTCGTATTCAGTTCCCATCCAGTTCATTTCTCGCCCTTGGAGCGTTATTCGGATGTTTTGTATAATATCGGGGTCTGAAATTAGGTTAGCCGATCAATAATTTGGGATGGATTTTTATACCTTCTTCACTTTATAGTCGGTGTGTTTCAGATTGAATGGAGTGTACCTACGAGTTGGTGTATGTGTGCGAGTGCTAGTGCGAGTCTGGAGTTTTGGTTTGGAGCTGGAGTGAACGAGGATGAGAAAATGCATTCGCATTTGCATTTGCATGCAAGAAATGTCAATTTTGGGCGGGCGCACGCAATTTGAATAACATTTTTTTTTTGTTACTTTTTGTTTGTCCTCTTTTGCATTTGTCAACACACGCAACGTTCGCGCAACAACTTTTCACAGATTTTTGACATTTCTCATGTGACAGCTACCTACTAAGTTGTTGCAACTTTAAGGTCCTTTTAGTGTACATGTCTAGATATAACAAAAAAGATGAAGACGAAGGAAACTTCTCCTTGATGGTGTTGGTAGTTGGTATCATGGAGAAGAATCGAGATGAAAATAGTGGAATGCGACTTGCCTACCTGTCGCATGGGGAACAGCTCCATATGAGACCACCAAAGAAATGTTTAAAGGTATCAAAAAGAACTTCGCAAACAAAAACGCACGACTCAGAATGAAATGTCAAATTATTGACGGTAGGTAAGGTAGTTAGGTATACATATGTAGGTATAAGGATAGGCAGATTTTGTGTGGCGTGTGAACCTTGTTTGACATTGTCGCTGGCTTCTGGTAGGTTGTCGACTGAAATGTATGCAAATTTTATTATATTAGCAAACTCGCCGTCTCGCTTAAGCCTCACACACAAACCAACTTTGGAACAAGAACTAAGGTGCCTATCTCCACCATAATTTCATTTTTCATACAATTTATCATTGATTGTAGTTTCATTTTTGTCTGAGTGGAGTTTACATTTATTGGGAGTTTTATTGGTAAACATCATAAAATAAAAGTTTCGTTAAATTGTTGCAACTCGCCGCATAAATTGATGTTATGCGATTTCTATCGGTTTTCTTCTACTTCTTTTTTATGTCTTTTGACTTTGTGCGAGGCTAAGCTATTTTTCTGATTGTAGGTAATTATTTCGATTTATGATAGTTCATAAAAATGTATTTTAGATATATCGCGTTGGTCGTTAATTTTTGCAAAATCACAGATCGACTTTTCAACTTACCCATGAATTCGCAGAATTCCTATTAAATAAGAAAGGAAAGATATTTGTACTGTTAACACGAAGAAAAATGGTTTGTTGAAATTAAGGTAGGACTTTTGAAAAATTACGTAAGAAAGCCAGTTTTATTTTATACTCGAGTTTCCTCATTTTAAAACCATTGTATAATTGTACACGATGATTTCGCTATGAGTTTCAACTTAACGAAACATTTACCGATCGAAAATTTAGTCGGTGATAAGTGTAAGTACTCTTATAACGGTTTTTATGTCATTGTTTTAAGTTTTTCTTTTTTACTTTGCAAAAAACTTTACTATCGAAAAATCCACCCAAAAAGTTGATAAATATTACTAGCGGCTCGAACAGGCTTCACACGGGATAGGTAGATAATAATAGAAACGCATATAATTTAAATAGTAGTTTTTGAGTTGAATCAAAATTCTGTTTATTTATAACATCTCGGTGCCAAATTTCATCCAAATCCGTTCTGTTGTTATTGAGCAAGAAACATTCAACTTTCACATATTGTACATAAAAGAAAGTCGTGTTAGTTACACTGTTTATAACTCAAGAACTACTGAACCGATTTGGCTCAAACTTCGCACAGAGACAGTTTACAGTCTAGAATAGTCTGTAGGTTTCTTTTTATCAAGGTAAAATGTATGGTTCCCGGAGGATAGATTTCACCTCTCAGTTGGAAATTAGGTACTATTTTCTGTAGGCCTTTCGATAAATGCATATATTTGGCTAAAAATAAAAGTTCTGTTAAAGTAAATAATCTATAACAACTTAAGTCTTGTCTAAGGAACTAAGTCGATATTAGATGGAATTATGCTCGTTTTCAATAAACTTTTTTTCTTTCACTTGGAAGCTATATAATGCCCACAAGAACATTACAAACCAAAATTCTACCTAAACATGATATGGCCTATTTTATTGGTATATATTCGAAATCCAGCTCTTACCTATAACGTTTATCAGCTCACAAACAATACAGAACCTCGCTGTTATTGTTCAATCGTTTATTTTTCTATATTCCACCATGATTTAGCCCTTATAATGTTAATCGTTTCGAACAAATCATTTTGTGACATAAATTGTGGCGCGAATCCATAAGTTTTGATTGCCACGCTATATACCTATACAACCGAGTATACTCGTATATAGTCCTTAAAATAAGTTAAAGCGCGTGAGTTAAGCTCAAGAATGTCCTTTCAACAGGAAAAGCAATAAAAAAAGTCTCTATAGAGCTCCCTCCAGCCCTCCAAACAGGATATTCAAATTTGCCTAGGAAGTTCATTAGGAAAAAGAATATCAATAAATAAAAATGAACATACATATACACAGATTGACCGACAACATAACGCAAAGGAAAATACCTACAACAAAAAGTAGCTAAATAAATAATCAACAAGGCCGGTGACACAACGGGGATCAGGAACAAGGGACAAGGATCAACAAAAAAAAAAAAACACACTCAATTTTGCCTTTGATTTTCAGCACGCAATTCTCAGCACTATAATTCAGAAAGCACGCGGCTAAGGAAAACCAAGATATCCTTATAGCTTTCACTATACCGTTACAATTTCATATAAATGTACGAGTATAAGGTATACCCCTTTAAGATATACGCATTCATAAATTCACTTACAATGAGAGTTCGTTGGAGTAGGCGAGGACGACGACGAGTACAGGGAACTCCCCATTCTTAACTCTTTCGTTTTTTTTCTTGTGTGTGTTACATATTTCCTTACATATCGAACAAGGATAATAAAATAAAAATGAAAAGTGTATTTTTGAATAAGGAACTGTGTAGGTAGGTAGATTCCCGACTATGCTACCAACCCAACCAGATACAATCCCCCAACTACTGTAACCTACCTTTCCCCCAGTGAATTTTGCATCAAAAGGAATGCCTATTGTTGGGGAGCTTGAGGGATGTTTCAAAGTCGTCCTTCTATCATCATCCATTTTGAATAGAGGGTTACCAATATAGTATATATCCTTTGGAATTTCTGATCGAATATGAAATCAATTTTTATTTTTTTGCATATAAAATACTTGTACAATGGTGCCGCAGGGTGTATGGATGCGGTGTATGTTTAGCCCCAAAGGAACTTCGTATTAAGGGGGGACATGTTTGTTAATGTATATACTTATACATCTCTCTGTGGATAGATGACGAAGATGTATGTATGTACTATGTATGGGTAGGTAAGGTAGTAACAGCTTCTAAGGTTGCATTTCAACAGTGTGATAATGTTATACCTTTATCATGAGAACTTGTCGATGGAAGATATCAAAGAGTGAGAGTTTTACATACCAATATGATCCTTTTTTTTTGTCTGAAGAATATTGTAGAGATTGTGATTAGATGGATGCAAAAATGATTTTATTATGATGTAAGTATTGGGGTATAAGAGGCAATATAACACAGCTTTACATGAAGGTCATGGAATAGTTAAATTCCTGGGTAGGAAATTCAAAGTAAAAGCCAACAATTTTTTAAATAAGAACACAAGTTTTATATAGATTGATACCTTTGAGTAAGGTTATCAATATTGAGTCCTTAAAATAGATGAACTCAAAAAAACACGATTGAACAATTGATTTCTTATAAATTTCTCTTAAATTTGAAAAACTGTCGATGTAGGACATGTTAAACGTTCGTAATTTATTGAATTCAGTATTTTAATCACTCTAATAAAAAAAAAACTGTCACAGTATAAATCAAGAGGAAAATTGAACCACTTTCAGCTTAATACAATATTAGTAATATGAGGCCCTTATTTATTAGCTCAAAAGTTTTTATATCATTAATTTGAAGAAAATAAACTACTTTTTAAATATACAAAATTAAGAAACTTAACATTGACCTAACAGTATTTGAATTTAACTAGACTTGAATGAATATTTTAATTAACTACAAATCAAATTGATTCATTAAAGTAACAAAAACCAAAATTATTTATTTAAAATTAAATTTCTTCAATAAGCATGTTTTAATATTAAGTTAACCGATAATACTCTGTGCAGCAATTGACTCTTCAGTAAAATATTTATTGCAGTTTCACTTTAAAAAAATTGTCAACAAACAACAATCTAGTGGAAAAAACCTCTACAATAATTTAAAGTGCACCCTGGCGTATACGTACTTTTAACTGTTCCTCGACTTTTGTTTGTACAAAAACTTAAAACATGATAAAATAATAGTGAATGTTAAAAAATGTCAGTAATAAGTGAATGCACATACAATACAATAAAGTTCGGAATTTAGTTCGATTTTTTTTATTGATTTGTAAGTTACTTTTTATTCTCCTAAACTGTCCAAAAAGGAAAAATTATAACATTATTGCAATTTGTTGTATGAAATAATATCTCTTTGTTGAAAAACACAGAAAATTAAATCCTCCAGTACCATACTCAAATAAGAATCATTTAATATGCCAACAATCCGTTAAAAAAAAGTCTGAGAAAGATGAATTATACTAAATGTACAAATTTAATCAAAAAGTAAAAAATAATGTCAATCTACTTTTTTGTTGTAAAAAAGAGTCGCAAGAAATTACCATTAAAAAACATATTTTTTTTGTCTATGTAGTCATGAAGTTCGAAGGTAGTTTTATAGTCTGGTGTGCAGATAGTATGAAATTATAATTTGTAGTCCCACATGAACTTTGATTATGTACTAATTTAAAGGAGTCAGACAAATCATCAAATTCCTAGACTAACTTTAAAAAGTTTGAACATATTTTAAACTGAAGATAAAGTTTTTCTATTCAAATATTAGAATATTTCTATATAATGTAGGTAAATACATTAATTCCCACCTCAGTTTAGTTAAATTTACACGCGCAATATGTTAATTTAACCTATCCCCCTTCTGTTAGGTTAAAGATACCTATGTATTCATTTTATAGTTTAAACACTCATTTGTCATTCAATTTTCAAATCAACTAAATCTAATCCTTACTTATGTAAATTATAAATCAATGATATAAAAAAAATGTAACATTTGTTGCGCATTATTAATTAAACGTGTACTGTACATACCTATAGCAAAAAAAATATAAAAGTATACTGTGGACCTTACAAATATCATGTAGGTATCGATATGTACAAATTAAAATACATATACCTACCTTCAATGTATAAATTTTGCTTTTTATAGATTCTGATTTATACCTATTTATGTAAGTATCTAGGTATGTAGGTAGATATAAAGTACCCATATCTATAGCATATTGTGTTTTGTCTACCTATAGGTTTATGTAGGTGTATGTGTGTATGTAATACCTCACCATCATCACCACATCCTCTCTCATTTGCCAAACGCATAATCGAAACAAATTGAAACAAAAACACAGATTAATTTAATATTTATTCAATGATCCGACACGCAAAGCTCGAACAAAATGGAAATTAATCTAGTTCGACCTAACTCTACCCAGCTCTTAATGCCCTTCCCTCTTGCTCATCTATACCTCTCGCCTTGTGTATACGATATCAAACCAAACATATACACACCACCGTTCCGTTATATTATTTTCACACCGATATACCTACCTTCATACCTATACTTTTACGTGCATACCTAGGTAAGTTAACCTGCTATACACAATACATACGCATTGCAAAGAGTACCCATATACTCGTACAATATATCCAACACTCCAATGTACCGATAAGTAATCAGGTAATACGGAACTCATCCCCGATCGATTGCAGGTTGGCTATATCTAGAGACGTTATTATAGCCACAGCCGAATGCGGCCCCCTTTGTAATTTAAATTCTGTGTGCCGATGGTAGATATCCACCTCTCCCTGACTACCCCACTCACCCATAAACACCGCATCCATTCTACACGTAAACAAAAAAACAACCAACAGCAGGACATACCTACCTACACCTACACACACACCTCTATAGTAACAGAGCTTTGTGTACTTATTCAAAAAATCGAGAACAAAAAAAAAGAATTATAAAAAATCCTGTAATGAACAGATAAACAAAAACAAAGCCACCACGTCGTCACCCAACCCCCCACCGAAATCGACGTCAACAAAAAACAAAAAGGACTCCGCAGTTCTTTTTTATACAAAGTTGTTGATCACAGCGGTTGCTGCAATCGCCGCCGCCACCGTTCGTCGTCGAAGGTAGGTAGTCGTGGCGGGATATAAAACATTACGTACGTCGTTGTCGTTGTCGAGCAGGAGCAATAATAACGCTAGAATCTCAGTAACATGTCTCTGATTTACACGCTACAGATACACCATCGGGCCAACACAAAAAGGACACTCCGAATAGAATATGGAGAACCGATATACGATGATGCCGTCGCGTTTGTCCTCCGATGTCAACATGGCTATGATTGGGAGATGCGTATAGTGCGAGTGGTGAAGGAGAGTTTCAATTCAAAAGTGATACCGTGTTATACTGTTATAAAGGATATTTGTATGAAACATTGTTGCCAGGCAACATTGTACTCGCTCGTATATGTCATGCGCAAATATCCAACCATACTACTTCTCCTTTTTCCCCATAATCCATAAACCCCCCAAAAATTAGATATTAACGAAGGGGGGACTTTTGTATTATTTACACAAAAGTTAACAAAAGCAAAAGTAAAAGAGAGGGAAGATCAAGGGATGATGATTATAAAATAAAACTTTAACAAAGGACATCTCCTGGGGGATGCATTCCCTTTGGTAATTGAGATTATGAAATTGGCTCCTTAGGAGGCGAATGCGTGATTGTTCTGCCTCGAACTACCCACCGACCGTTACAAACTACACTTTCATAACATCATCTCTCTATCGCAAATATCCCCTATCCCTATCTCCTACAAGGTACAAGTATGTATGGTCTGTGACGAGTATCCGGTGTCTGTTTGAACTTCTCAGCTCGATATCATAACAAAATGGCCGAACGCACAATATCCTTTGTGTGTCCTAATTGGCACCCCCCCACATCCAACAGCAAAAAAAAAAAATTCTCACACACCACAACACACATCCTTTCTCTACCGTTCACCGTCGTCGTCGTCTCCGTCGTCGTCGTATAGGACCCACTCATTATTATTTGTCTACGCATATGTTTCCCGTTTAATAACACACACATACTCGAACATATATTAGCAAAAAATAAGGCTCCAAGTCTCATTGTATCCTGGTTCGCAGATTGCTGTGATTTTTGGTTAAACAAGCTTTTGATAAGCTTTCTCGATTGCCAACAGAACAGAAACAGAAACAGAACATCACATCAGAGAGTCGGCCACCATTTTGCATCGTAAATCAAGTTTTTATTGTGTTATGATGGATGAGGTTTTTGCGCGAGTTGTTGCCATTGCCACCATTATTTTACAATTCTCTCTCTTTCTCTCTGTCTCTCTCTGTCGCTCTTTGGCTTCGATGTGATTTAATGGGGGATATGTAGACCCCATTCACTTTACATTGTGTCCTTTTTGTGGTCTTGTTATTGTTGTTCATTCGTTTATAGATATGTTCGTTGTAACGGTTATGATGTGATATACATTGCAGGCAGGAGACAGCAATACTTATGGTTTGCGGTTTTTATTTTTTAAAAGGACGATTGTTGAAGAGGGGAGGGGGGGGGGTTGGGGTTTACTGACGGTTGACGGTTTCGTTGATAATGTGTAGGTTGTTTTTTTTTTCTTCTCTTCCTGCTGAAATATGAATTGCTTTTTCTTTTTAAATCTTTTGTTAATATCCTTGTTATGGAGTGATTATGTTTTCAGAATGTGAGGATTTTTATTACACTTTGTGTGATGTGTTTTACAAGGTGCCGTAACATATTCGTCATTGTACCAATATCTGACGAGAAATGGAAGGGGTAATGGTTATAAATATGTACATTTACATACAGGTACAGCTTAATTATTATAGTTGAAATGTTTTGTTTAAGTCTGTTTTAAGAGACAAATATTTATACAAGAGAAGATAATATAACGACTGCGGTTTTTTTTAGTCCAAGGCATAGATTCCTTCCAGAATTTAATGGCGTGGAGGGGGGTAGAAATGAGAAATAAACTTAAAATTCTAAAAAGCGTGATTAGGGAAAGTCATGCATTTTTTTTATAGATACTGTAGTTTGGTAGATACTGTCGAGATCTTAAGGGAACCTTATGCTGTCTGGCCCTAAGCATCAAGTTGTATTTCAGAAACATTTGTGATATAAAGATCTTAAAGTCAAAGCACTTCATCTTCGTAATTTTCGTTATAAATAGATCCAATTTTTGAATGCGATGTTTTCTATGTTTTTTTTTCTTTCAAAATTAGAAATATATTAATCCATGTTTATGCTGCGATTTGACTTGATTTACATTTTTGTACTCTCTGAGTCAATCTTTGATTATTATGGAATACCTCAGGGTTGTCATTAAGGACCCGCACTTTTAATTTTTTGATTTACAACTTATTGGTAATAATTAATTCTAATTTTTTGTTAATGATCACAATTGACCCACTTAGCCTTGCTACTTAACGTTTAGCATGGTCTTAAGTAAAACCAAATTTATAAAAAAAAAAACAATTTAATTTTACCGCCTTGAGAAATTTATAGCATCAATATTTTATTTTTATACGGTACATCCCCGTGTTGTTGATTAAAACCGCAAGCTTGATTAGTAAACATTTTTTTTTTACTAAAGATCAACCACAAGCATCAATATACTTGTTTATAGAAATTATAAAAAAGAAGAAAAAGATGCATCTTTGGCATTTTGTGTCAATTATTTACATAACTCTAACCAAATGATTTCCATTTCATTATTTATAGACAAACATCAACCTTAATCATCGTTAGCGCATAATCAGACTTCATTAACGCAACTAAAGATCTAAAGTTTTCCTAGATTCAAAAGTTAGGAGGGTTATGTGAATACCTACTTTACCTACTTACACAAGGATACCTATATACTCGTACCAATAGATTTTAAATTTATGTAAAATGTCAAACCTTCAACATCAATGAATTAAACTCGCATAACTTGAAACATTTATGTCACAAACTTTGTTTCGCACTTTAAATACAGGAAAGGGAGACAAGAAAAAAAAAAACAAAAACAATTTTTCAAACAAAGAAAGCTGATGTCAAAGAGAGAATAAAAAACAAAGTTAGAAGAATCCTTCGCTCTGACATTATCAGTGTGTCTAAAACACAGGTGAAACACGGATAGGAAAGAACATAAAACTTCCGTTTTGTGTGGCATTCAACCATAAATCTTCTCCCGAAAAGTTTCTCGCCAGATCCTCTACCCTCGTGTACATCTCTATAACTTCATATCTAGATATATGATTCCTTATATGTGGAAAATATAAGAGAGTTAGCGAGCTCTCGACTATATCGTCTATATGTGATGAGGAAGACAAGGAGTATAAAAGACGAGGCAAAAAGACTCCTTGAAAAATTCACAAATCGCAACAAATCTGTCTGCCAATGGCTGTGAATTTGCATAAATCCGTTCTACCATCGTACTTTGGCTGGCGTCGGTTCTCGTTTTCATCCTCGTCCTCATCCTCATCCTCTCGTCCTCATACCTCGTCCATACTACTCATCAGCAATCCGAACAAGCTCCTAAGGAAGCTCCATAAAACTGCACATTCAACAGTTCGTTGATGTGGAGGAGCAAAATATCACAGCAGGACGCGCTGAAGGAATCTCCCTTTTGCCTCAAACACACCAATACCTCCATCCACCTACTATCTCCCGACCGATGAGCTTGAAAGTAGAACTAAAGTGCAGTCTCTCTATATGCATGTGGATTTTTTTGTCCCGACGACGTTGTTGTTGTATGTCGCATCCCTGCTGCATGCCTAAGGATTCTCTTCATTCCAGAGATACATATATCCACCAAAAGTGTTATCCTGCCCGAAACTAGGACTATGATTTCACTCGACACACACACACGCACACACACACACACATACATACATATATTATATCGTTTATCATGGGAAAAAAAGCTCACTAAAAAAGTCAGTGACTGCATAACAAAATGGCGGTTTAGTGTACAATGAGGGTGTGAAGTTGTAAATCCCGCTTCAACGGGGTATTACCTCAAGCTTCTGCACACCAAATAGAACCAGAACCCAGAACTACTTGTGAACATTACTCCGCGGTTGTTCTGTGTTCACAAATCGAACGGAATGAGTACCTACCAACCTACTACCTACCTACTTTTAAACGCGGCCACTTTACGACTATGTGTACCTATACATACATATTTAGACAGATGAAGGATTGGAAGTTTATTGCAATGTTTTTCTATCTAGATCTAGACGTATGTATGTATGGTATGTTTATAGGGACAAAAGCTACCTACAAAACAACAACGGGACCAATGAATCGGATGGTAAATGTTGACATCATCAGTATTCAAAAACATGCTTGTCCTTGTTCGCATATATACATATATACATATATACGTAAATATGTAGATATATAAAAATCTACTCAAAACACACACCCATACATGTACCGTATACCTACATTGGGGTGTAAAATATACAACATTTAAGAAAATTTTGTGTGTGGAAGTTGACAGTTGTGCACAGGAAGCATGATCGGGGGCGAGGGCGGCAATGACAGCGGAGCGGTTTTGTACGGTATTCGAATAATAATAAAAATGCTACAAAAAAAAAATCTGCATAAAATGTGGGGTTGATTGAGTTGAGTTCCGCCGCCGCTGTTCGTCGTCGTCGTCGCCGATGACTTTCGAAATAAACTTTTCGAGGTCATCTACGTAATTTTATTACAAATGAATGCGCAAAGTGAAGGATATTCGATCAATATCAATAGATTCTTTCAAAAAATAACAGTTTTGGTGTTTTTTTCTTTAAACCATTGAAAGATAGCGAATGGAAAAACATGTAGGATATCTGCAAATTATCTGACAGCTGTAGCGATGTTGGATTGAACTCTCAGACAACAGTTTCAATTCGAAAAATAGGTTAGAAATATTTAAATTCATTTCTATAAATTCTTACTGTTTTTTATCATTTTCCTCCTTATTCATGTTTTAAAAACCGTTCATCCACAATTGGGCGCCATTTAATAATATTTGTTTGCTCCGTATTTCTAGATTTTTATAAAAATTAAGGAAATATTCCATTAGCTGTTGTTCTTTGTTTTTCGACAGGTGGCGCATTTACTCTTATTTTTCAGTTTCAGGCATTTACATTTTTGGCTAAATTTGACGTTATCTTAAAAGAAAAGATATGAATTAAGGCACCCATATTTCTTATCCTCAATTTTTTCATTGGAAAGTCCAGCTACGAGACGAGAAGAAAATAAAGGAAAATAAAAAAAAATCATTAAAGTAAAATTTTAGTAAGTATACGCCTAAGTGGATCAATGTATTTAATAATCATCTTTAACACTATAGAGATTCACGCCTTTGTCGTGAATTCGTGGTTCATTTTGACAAATTAAACATTTGCCGATAGTTATCTAAATATGTGGAAAATATTCACTTTTAGCTGAATCAATTTAAATATCCTGTTTTTCAAAACTTAGGAAAATACTGTGAATAGAAATCATTTTTTCGACTTTATTGGCTCGGCCGCATCGAGCGAATGGACAACAACGCTCCAGCCAAGAGAATCTTTAAATCCCAGCCACTTGGTTCGAAGCGACAAGGAAGACCGAACCTCCGGCTTAAAGACCAAACAGAAAAGCAACAGTATTTGTATTCACATCAATATAACGTTTCCAGTAAAATAAAAAACCTGTTAAAAATTAAATAAAAAAAATTAAAAAGTACGTATACGCCCCAGTTAACTCAAAATTGTATTTTATAGGAAACAAACAATTTTGACACACTACTGGCACAGTTTTTCAAAAAAAGATTTGGCATAATATTTACTTCAAATATTCCTTCCTATGCTTTAAACTCTTAAACTAAACTCTTATGATGTCCTTTAAAATATCACGCTTCTATTTTTCATACTTAATTTTAGCTAATTTTGTTAAATCCAAGATTCTTGTTAAAGCGTGGATTCCTTGTTTTCTCATTTAACCAACAAAAATATAACAATCCTCAAATCTCCAACAAAAATAAAATATTATTTTACAACTCAAAAGTTTAAGTTTTACCCAAAAACGTTTTGACCTGAATTACTGTACAGGAAAAAAAGCGGAACAAAATTATAAAGACGTTCCCCTTTTTTTGTCGTTGTTGTTGTTGTTGTTGTCCTCTTTTATAAATGCGCCCTAAAATCTAAACAATCTTTCATCTGCATCCTTAAAGAACTGTCAACGTTTTCGTCCTTAAACACTTTCTTGCAGAAGAAATTACATATTTCGCTTCCTGGTTAAAGAAACAACAAATTTAAAGACGAACACAAAAAAAATAGAAAACAACAACAACAACAATATCAGATAAAATCAAAATGAGAAAAAAAAAGTAGGAAGAAGAAGAAAAAAAAAGGACAACTCTGTACTTGATTGCTGTGTGTAAAATATAAACTCACCCCACTCGAAAGCACCACCATTATACACCGCCACCGCGCCAAGCCGCGCCACACCGCGCCACAAGGAACTCTCGCCTCAGCGTCAGCTCATTGGTATTCCAGTCATGTGGCGAGAGACTTTAAACGAAATTTCAGTATTTTCCTTTTTCTTATTGTTGTTGTTGTTGTTGTTGTTGCTGCTTTCGATTCTGTTCCTAGATGTTGTTGGTTTTTGAACCCCAGGCTCTGATATGACTCTGGCTGGTATAACAGTTTGTTGAACACAGCCGCAGCCAGCGGTATTGAAGCGGGTAGTAGATATAGGGCTGCAACCCCGCCACGACTGGTTGCATGTAGTTGTGCGATGTATGTGAGGGTGGCATGGGCGATTGGGTGGTTTTGAAATCAAGGAAACAAGGGTTGGATTGGGACCTGCGCACTTAAACCCGATTACCCCCAGTTTGAAGAGTTACTTGGTATGCGCTGGATGTAGCTTCACCAAGACATCGATACCGATATTGTTACACAAAACGATGATAACAGCGGGCTCTGGTGTGTGGCACAAATGTCATCCTCGGTTTTGAACTCTTTGATATGGGGACGGGGAGTGCATAAGAAATTCTATGCGGGCACCCGGATCAGCTGACTCTCGGAGAGCTTCCCAACAAGCCACGCAATGGAGTGCCGCTTATATCACCCTGCACCCTGCACCCTGCATCCGGAATAGCCCGCCGCCACCGCCGCCTCTACTGCCGTGTCGACCGACTTGTGGAAGAAACAAATATTTCATGCTAGACTCGTCCAGAATGCCATTTACGGATCATATTCATACGTTGGAGTCGTCATCATCATCATTTTGGTTCTCGTCGTCCTTCGTCCTCTTCGTCCTTGATGTTGTTGTTGGTTTTATTATTGTTATTGTTGTTTTTGTCTGCTAAATGGATTGCTGTGGCATATGATGCGTGTCTCGCGATGTGGTATTGTTATTCTGATGGAGTCCTTGGTGCTTGGTTACTCTTCACCCACGCCATACCATGACATGCCACGCCACACTACACCTTTCGCTTATATATATGTACATGCGTGACGATGTGAATAGGTTTTTGTTGTCGTCACCATTGTTGTCGTAACTAATTTAAATTAAACTCTCTTTCGCTCTTGGATAGGCACTGAAATACAACGGAAAATATATTTTTAAGGACACCTCTGAATGCAGACTTGATTGAGGCAGATCCTTGCGTAGCCGTCGTCTTCGTCGTCGGTCGGTCGTCGTCGTGGCGTCAGTTTTGTCTGCACTATATTATCAAAATGTGAAAAAGAAGGTTTACTAAAAATATACCAAACCACCTCTTTCAAATACAAAACCCCCCTCCCCCCTAACAACCTTCATTCATCATTGAGTAATTAGCATAAAACCGTAACGAAAGCACCCTTGTTTTGGTAGAAAATTTAATATGAAGGTATCTGCGTCTGTGTGTATTTTTGCTTTATTGGTGGGTGTCTCTCTTTGTCTCTATATAGCTCCTGATGCCCTAAACCTATATTGGTGTATGTGTATATGTAGATGAATGGAACAATGAGCATGAAGTAAATATTCACGGAGTCGTATTAATCATTTAATTTATTCGTTTCCTTGTCTTTAGGATAATTATCACCTTAAATCTAAAACCTTGGTGTTAACCCCTTTTTTCATTTGGATACGGTGAAGGCGAGCCGCCACCGCCACTGCCACCATCATCGACTTTGGCATCGGCATCGCCGCCAACTATGACTATGGTGGCAAGTCGACGAACAAGGTGGTGATATGCGGAGCAACACAACATTTTATTTTAACCCCTTCTTTGGTGTCTTTGGTGGGTGCATGATTCGTGTTCGATTTGAACCCCTTTTTCGACGTGATGCTTTGCCCAGAAATTAAAGGAAATCCAGACCAGATTTAAGGGAATTCGCTTCGGTGAATCTGTCGACATTTATATATATTTTCAAGTTTCGGTTTGAATCGACATTTTGGCAAATGTAGAGATTAGGTATACCCAACCCGACTGACTTGTAGGTATTTAGACCTTAACGATGGCTATAAATTTTTGTCAATTAAACATTTTTAGGTTTGATGAGAGTGAATTAGAATTTAGAGTCTTAATTCGTCTAAGGGGGGTTTTAGTAACGCATTACCAATTCTTTTTCTTATGTATTATAAAACGGGATCAAAAAATAAATTCTTTTTTTAGACTTCTTACACAAAATCTAAAGAACAAAATTAGCATCAATTCGGGCATATAAACACAGACATTGAAGTATTTATAATTTAGTAGTCAACGATATCGTCGGATGAAGTTAGGTAACTCATATGAAAGTTGGCAAAAAGTTGCACACTCTAACATAATATTACTCTGTTTAAGCAACCGAGGCTATCAGATGATACAATCTAAGACATAAATACATGAAAAACCAACGGAAAAAGCAGATGATAACAACACAGCGAGAGTTTTACAGCTGTCCTCGTAAATTTTACTCAACACATTTACCATTACTTGATTTTGATTTTTGTTGGAGGCGGTTTCAACTGTGACTAAGTTTGAAGTGTGATAGCAAACCCATACAATTCTTTAGTCACCATGAATATCGTACAATTTGGGTCCAATTTCAAATTGTCTTACCGGTCAAAAAGTTTAGAAAAAGTGATCAATAATTTAAAGTCTCATTATGAAAAATTGTTTCCAAGTCCTGAAAAGATTTTCATAAGAGGAAAGTCGATTTGTGATTTTTTACATTTGTCATATTGAAGAAGTGTTGATTCAACTATTGATATCCCCTAGTCTATATCACTTAGGGCTAGTTTTTGACTGGTGAGTTAACTCCGAGTAAATTCTGAGGTTACTCAATGCTGATCCCGGAGTTTACTATCTTGAATCATTTTTGCAGTGAAGATGTAACTTTATCATCAAAATGTATAAGTTGATTTGGCATCACTGAAAAGTCATTTATTAGTTGTCATATATTTTTTGCTGTTTTATTTGTTGTTTTCAGAGTTATTTGTTGTTATTTTGTGTCTTAAATAGGATTTCAAATTATTTATTTCTTCACTTCACTCGTTCAATTTTTTTTTTGCAAAACATCTGTTTCTCAAGCTGTCAAAATATTTTTTTTAGTTAGTTAACTGACATACAATATGCAGGGTTAACTTTGAGTTGACTTTGGGACTTCGGGACTTAGTTGAATTGAAAAACTAAAATGAAGAGTGCCAGACTAAATTTACTAAAGAAAGAGTTAATTCAGAATCTTAAATGAAGCACTAGAAAGATTTCAGCTCTTGCCTTATGTATTTTAAAAACCAATAGAAAGAAGAAATGTGTGATATTTTCAATACAAAAAATCCAGAACTATAAAAGGGCTCAAAGGCTGGCGGTGCTAAATTTTAGACTCACAATTAAGATTTTAGATGTGAATTAGAAAATTGTCAAAAATGAAGGGTTATCCATTTTGCGGTTTCAAAGATAAACGTAAATTAAACACTAATAAAAAATTAGGTTTCATGATACATATTTCTTTTTTATCATAAAGTTTGAACATTGACATTATGTGTGAAACACTACATCATTTAAATGACCACTACGCGAAATGTTGCAAGCATCGATTCTTTTGAGGTAATTTTGACACATATTCGGCGGTATCTCAGCCATAACTGGACGAATGTTGGTTTTTAAGTGCTCAAGAGTTAAAGGTTTATCTGCATAAACACGGTCTTTTGCGTAGCCCTACAAGAAAAAGTCTAGCCGATGTCAAATCGCATGATCTTGGTGGCCAGTTGATATCGCCACGACGAGAAGTTATACGCGGCCGGGAAATGTCTCTTGCAATAAAGCCTCGAGTGCGTTCGAGTTGTGTGGCATGTGGCACCGTCATGTTGAAACCATAACATATTCTCCAAGTTGTATTCTTCAATAGCAGGCAAAAATAAGTCGGTTATCATATGACCATAACGCTCTGAATTGACGGTGCCAGGGGTTCCATCGTCGTTTTCGAAGAGTTAAGGTCCAATCACACTTCCCCGGACCAAAGAGTGCACCAAACAGTGACTTTTTGTGGATGTAATCGCCTCTCTTCAATTACTTGAGGATTCTCAGAACCTCATATACGTCAATTGTATAAACCGATTGAGGAATGTGCTTCGTCACTGAAGAAAATTTTGTTCGAAAAATCGAAAGGCAGAATTACCATTTTTGTAGGTTTTAACAATTTTTGTGAGTTGTACGATAGTTAAGTAATCCAAAATATCAGACTTTCAACTGAAAAAAAAAGAAATTGGTTAAACAACTTAGTTTGACAGATGTCGAATTTCAGCCCAATTTTTGAAACCGCAAAATGGATAACCCGTTATTTTATTAAATTAAAAAAAAATTCTATGTAGAAATTGATTTCTTAATGGTTTTAAATTAATTTCATTTAAATTAAGTTACTTTTACTAAATAAATAATAAATAAATAAAAGTTGACGAAAATGCAGAAAACTGAATTTTCTAGCAAAAAATCTAGCAATTGCCAAAAATTATCTTAACTTCTATCCCATAGCTATTAAAGTTTAAAAAATAACCTATACACTTGCAAGTTTTTTCTTCATGTCACAATTTAAAATTTTAAAATAAATGTATTATTAAATTACATATATTTTTTGTTTCTCAACTTTAAATTTCTGCAATCAAATGTTAAAATATTCATCGTAGAATAGATTTGTACATACATATGTACATATGTATATGTGTATACTTTGTTATATATCAAATATGCACAATAATCCTTTTTCTCTTAAAAAACAAAATAGCAACAAAAAACTTATAAAAAAAAAGAACTGAACACCCTCCACTCGTGCATACGCACCAAATCCATCTACATACATACATACATACATACTCGTGTGTACATATTTATATTTGTATATATTTATATATGGAAGCAAAAACGAACGAGCGACATATCTCTAAAGCTCCAAAGCCATTTCGCATTATTTTCAAATTCGTTTTGCAATTCTCGCAACAGCAGCAGCACCAGAGCGCCCGCCTCCGCCGCCAGTGCTAGCGTTCTTTTAAGGCGCGTGATTCAGTCAAATCGACCCGAAATGTGCGAAAATCCTCGTGGAAATTTTTGAAAATTTTTACAGCTGATTTCATTTTAGCGATTTGTTTGCATATCCTGTGTGTGCCGTTGCTGCCGCCATGGTACGGGGTCGGGATTCAAGGATGATGATGATGATGGGAATTTTATTTTTAAGTAACTCGTACCATTGTGGAACGAGGTACGAGTATACCTCCGAGTGAGGCGAGTCTAAGAGACAGAGAGGGTAGAGAGGTCAGGAGCGTTGTCGTTTGTCGTTTGTTGAAGCAAACAACAAAATGAATGGGGTGTGCACACAAATTCCCAACCAAACAAAAGCAGAAAAAAAACAAGAAAATATTAAAAAAAAGAAAGGAACAGCCATAGAGTGGGCCATAAAACGATGCGGTAAGGTTGTCAACCGGAAGGGGATACACAATGAACAAATGCCATTAATCTGCAAAAGAGCCAAACTATCACGCAGCAAGCCATCATGCGATGAGCCCCGCGCTCTGCACCTTTTTTTTTCCATGCATATACACATATCGACCGTCTCATCGTCAACAGCGGAGACTATTTTATGAGTGCAGCAAAGTTGCCGCTGCGTTGTCGATGTCACGACCCGAACGTGTGTGCATTAGAAACATAAAAAACAACAACAACTCGAAAAAGGATACAAAAAGGCAAACAACAATCGAAAGATAGTTTTTTTTTGCCATTCATTGTTTAGTTGCGAAGATAGTTTTGCTATTTTAGTTTGAACTATCGTCATGATGCCAATATGCAACACATGTCAATTCCGCTGACCGACCCGACCTTCGGGTGATGCATGCCGCGGGCGCGGTAGTGCAGCGTATACAGCGGCGGTTTATTGTATTATTGCTTCCCCATTTGACAGGTATTACGGGTGACGTTATGTGTGCATCTAATTTGCGGCCGCCTGACACTAATCTGATTAACATCACACAAAACGACCAGAAATAGAACACCAAACCTAAGCCTGTCATTCGCAGCGTCCGTCGCCTCGCGCCGCACCGTTCGCTCACCATCTGATGGTAAACGAACAGTGAAGTGATGAATATCAAGTGAATCCTTTTATGACAACTATGCCTACCTCTGACACGAATTATGTGGTGTATCTATATGGCTGCACCCTCATCAGCCGCCCACCCCTGATGGAACACGAAAATGAAAACGAAAAAAAAAAAAAAAATGACAAAAACGAACCTAATGTCAGTCGAGTTGTGTTTTTTAAGGCTGATATTGACACTACATAGCCATAGCCATTGCCTAGCCAGCCCATCAAAATCCTCAACTTGTGCTGAGCCAGATTACTGCTGACACTGCGGATGTGTCACTGTTTGTCTAGGGTCCCTGGTATACTCTATACTCACAGTCACAACTCTCACTTCAGTATTCCGAAACGAAATGATTGAAGATATTTATGTACAACGCAACACAAAAATAGTGCGTATCCAAGCGTAGTTAATGTGGAACTTCGTTAGGCTGATTATTCGGCCATTCACAGAGACACATCAGAAGTGGGTTGGTTTTGGTTTCGGTTCCGGAGAAGCACATACTCGTCGTCGTCTTCGGTCGTAACGAAAATCGAATCCAAAAAAGCTGAAGAGCTCTTCAGATTCTCGCTAAAAAAAAAAAAATGTGAGAAAAAAAAACGAACCCAATATCAATGGGTGGTGAGATGAACAAAACAAAAAATGAAATGAGGCACCATGTATCTGACAGATACTGGAAAAGACAAAGATCGCAAAGATGCGATATGCTAAGAACTCGAACCGAAGCGACAGTCGATAGATTGAAGAGATACCAAAACGAGAACGAGTACGACTTTGTACTACTCACTACGACAACGACTTCGACGACGAGGACGACGACGATGGGTATCTAATACGACTAGTAGTAAATTTGAAAAGTGTTGGCGTGGAAGAAATCCAATTGGACGTGCGGTAGTTTGCCATTGCCTTTGCCTTCGCCTTATAGTCTGACAAGCCTGATATCTAACCCCAACCCTCTCAGGATGCGAGATGACAAAATTTTCCTTCCAAACTCAGGCTATTTCACCATTACCCTGTTTTGTCGAAGAAGTGTTTTTTGTGTTTTGTTTAATGATTTCTTTGGCTGATGTGCTTCGCAGTGGAAAATAAGTGAAGGTTTTTTTTTTTGTTTTATTTGACAGTCACTTCGACGCGAAGTCGATGATGACGACGACGGATGGTCCTAAGGGAGGCTATGTTCAGATTGTTCATTCTATTAATTAAGTTTTTATTTGATATTTTTTTTTTATCGAAAATAGAAACCAACAAATGGAATTTTGACAGATTTTAGAAAGATTTGAGTTTTGAAGGTTTTGGAAAACTCATGAAAAATTTGTAAGTTATTCCAATTTCAAAATTCGTCCCAAACCAAATAATATCACAAGAAAATATTGTTCAACTCCCAGAATATGTGAAAAAATGGTTAGTGCGTCAGAAGTTGTTCTAATTTCAATAATTACAAATCACTGACATAGACACAAAATTTTTGAACAATATGCAAATATGAGTTTAAGCACGTTTTTTAGGGGGTTTTGGATGCTGACTTTAATTTGGAAATAGAAATTTTTAAATCAATCATTGAAATTGAAATATTATCTTAGTAGTTGAAAGTATATGTTTCAGAAATGGTTCAATTTGTATTTATTATTTTATTAATAGTTTCCACAGTCAACCTTTTTTTTGAAGATTGTTCTTTTTTATGAAAAATTTGTTATTTCAAAACTTTATGCTAGTGCAGTTTTTCGACTTCTTAATCTCTCATTTGGGTTTGGATTTTGAAGATCCGGTGTTTTTATGCGAAATTTCTTGGAAGTAAAATTTTTGGTTTAACCTGAGAGACACTGTATAGATATTAAATTTATTTTTAAAAGTCACAATTTCTGGCAAAAATATAGAATGTCACTTATTCAAATTTTCCTAACTTCAGTGACTAGAAACAGTAGACATGTCCACTTAAATTCAAAATGACACTTAATTCCTTGCGATTTCGGGCAGGTCGAGGCCGCGAATGTATCGAATAAATTCCAGTCGAGAGACCCAAATTTGGACACACTTTTTGTAGCAGTTGGGGACCGTATGTCGGCAATAACCGTCCGGATCTCTTACAAGGCGTTAATCGTCTTCGGCTTATCTGTGTAGACAAGTGACTTCATATAACCCCACAAAAAATAGTCCAGCAGTATTGAATCTCACGATCTTGGAGGCCACACTACAGGCCCATGACGCGAGATAATGCGCTCACCAAAAAATCCCTTTAATAAATTGATTGTTTCGTTGCCAATAGAGCACGCCAAACAGTGACTTTATGGGGATGTAACGGTGGCGTCTCAACCATGGCTTCAACCAAAAATCATCCTCATCGCTAAAAAAAAAATCTTGTGAATATCGGGATTGGTGGCCATCTTGTTTTGAGCCCATTCATAGAACGTGCGACGCACTTGATGGTCGTTGGGCTTCAATTCTTGTACGAGTTGGATTTTGAAAGCCAGCAAACCAAGATCCTTCCACAAAATCTTCCATAAAATGAATAGGCACAGCTGTTGCACTGATGGCGGCTGGATTCATTCAGGTCTTCTTCGATATTCTGCTCGACAGCATCAATGGTGCTCAGGCTCACTGTACGCAGCCGCGTCTCTGAGGATGTTCATAATCCACTAGAGTATGAATGTTTGCTCGCGATTTAGAGTTAACCAAACTGAGCAGTCGCAGCAGTAAGTAGAAAGTACTTAAGAAAAATTAGTTTCTTTTTAAGTATTTAAAATTTAATAAGAACGAAGTTATGTACCGTGAGAAATGTCAACTGCCGTGCAAAGTGATTTATTTTGTACTTGAAGCAAAAAAGTCAATGCAGTTTTTTCACTAATACCGTATTTATCTTACACAACTGCTAAAAATAAAAAAGACAACAAACACCCTCTTTTTTTCTATAACGTGCCTAAGGTCACTTAGAGATTTCTCCAGTAGAACAAACAAAAAAAAAAAATTAAAAATAATAAAAAACTATTTAACCGTTGATATACCTCCATTCCATACATATATTGTTTGTGGCTCTAGGTATTGCATTTTGGCTGTCCCAGTGATCCTCCCGCCCAAAAACAATCAATCTTCCTTTCGATTTAATTTCAATTCGAGATGTGACATCTGTCTTTTCGGGGATATATTCTCGACCAGTACAGAACAGAACACACAATTCGGTTTCGGGTTCGGTCGGTTCACCAGTGCGATATTGATAATCCTGCCACACATATCTCGACAGGAGGAAAAAAAATCCTTAAAACCAACAAAAAAGTAACCACCCCGTCGTCGAAAGTATTGTCATTCTCTCTTTCCCGTCGTAGTCGTCGCTCGTTGCCATATTATTATTTTTTCTAATTTCGGTTTTTAGCAAAAACAAACCCCCGGCGCGGCGCTGAACTGAGCTGAGCTGCGTCCATCAAGGGCAACTCTATGTATGACTTTTTGTTTTTCCAAGATTGAGGACTTTCTCCCCTGCTTTATACATCAGCGGGTTAAAAAAAAAACCGTAACCCGTTCATTTCTTTGTCATCGCAATAAGACACGTGATATTGGAATCCGCATAGCATTTTTCTTGTTCGTCCTTTTCGGTTGTCCTGTCAGAGCTGGATTCAAGGAATTTCGCTTTAAGACGACTACGACATCGACAGTTTCTATAACATTAACGGGTTGTGTCGAAATTGACAGGACATTAGGAATAGAAAAGAAAAGGATTTCCCTATAACAAATACTTTATCCGAAAAAGGACTTCGTTTCGCTGTGGCTATATAGGCTATATACAGTATACACGTATCAACTCCAATACACACACATAAATACTTGCACGACCATCCTTTTTCGTTTTCGTTGAGTTTAGGGAAGGTGTAAGTAGGTATATCCTGCTGACTGTCATATGGGCGCATGAGGAAAAGTTATTGAAAATCGAAGTAGGTTGTGGCTGTGGGTGTTGGTTGGTTGGTTGATGGGTATTGGAATATTAAGGACACATTGATCCTTCTGACATGGCAGAGTTAATCGAAAGTTAATTCGAATCGGTCGAACGCTGCCGTTGCCGTTGCCATTGCCGTTCGTCCGCCACTACCGCTCTCTGCTGATATGCTCAGCTCGCACAAACAATGGGAAAATCTTCTGAGTCATTTCCTTATTACACGGCGACACATAATCCAATCGAGTTTTAATGGGAAATTCATGATGCCATATAAATAAGGCAAACAGAGAGAGAGGGTGATTTTGATTTTGTCCTTTAAACAAAAAAAAAACAAAAAAAAAATATCTTTTATAAAAGTTATAAAGGGACACAACGATGCGAGCGATGGCGATTAAATGAGTGATGGGTGTTTAATTTAAAAACGAAACAAAACTGCAAGGCATTGATCAGAATTCTTTTAATAATATTATGCTCTGTGGAAAATTTATGAAGTTAAAAGATTGATTGCCTTTTGTGTGTGGTTAAAATGTGAAAAGATTGGATTCGAACAGCCAACCAGAATGTAAATATGAATGCATATGGTCAATCAATGTAGTTATGTAGGTAACAATGTGTGAGATGATGGGGGGAAAAAAAGATGCAAAATTCTGTTTTTAATTATGTTATTAAAAAATCAATTTATTACATTAAAAATGTCCCTTTATTTTAAATGGGTTGACAAATTATATATAAAAAGTTGAAGCCTTAAAAATATACGAAGGGATTATCTTGGAAATGATTAATTTGATTTAATTAATGAAATTACAAAATAATTAGGTTAAAGTATCCAAAATACAAGTTGCTCATTATCTTCTATCAGCCTGGAATCTTATAGGCAACAAATAAGTAAGCCTGTAAAATATAATATCGTACATAGTTTAAAATCCAATCAAAACCAAAGTTGTGGAGAAATTAGTAAAAAATTCAATAAAATAAAAAAGTGCGTATACGCCTGGGTGTACAAATCGTTTACTGTCACTCTTAGAGAAGTATTGGCTATTTAGTTAACAATGCTCAAATATCTTAACCTAAAAATACAATATATGGAAATATACATTGCCTTATTGTGTAATCAAGGTTAAGATATTCCACCTTGTATCCAGTGGCGTAGATAGAATTTTTAGGCCATGGATCAAAAATATACATAAGGTTTCCATTTCCTAAACATAGTTGAAATACCTATATCATAAATTATCTTCTTATACTCGTATGTAAAATTCTCGTGTCACAATGTTTGTTTCCATAATCCTCCGAAACGGCTCAACCGATTCGTATGAAATTTTATATGCTTATTCAATAGGTCTGAGAATCGGCTACTATCTAATATTTTCACACCCCTATGTGGTGAGGGTTGTTCACCCACGGTTAATGTTTTACGTTCAGAATAACGGAACAGAATGATACAAAAATTAGGACATGAACTCCGGTTGTCCTGCCGCTCTATCCGCTATTTAAAGGCAAGACCATGTATTTTGATTTTTTTCCAAATAACTATTAGACTAAAAGTAAACTTTTTAAAGATCGGATTTTTAGATCTGAAAAATAACAATGCTGTGCATAAGAGTTGACATAAGTTAGCGAAGGGAGAGTTTTAATATTTTTTGGAAGCACATCGGGACATCTAGACACTATAAAAAAATTGAACGGAAACAAAAAAAGCAACAAAATATTTTTCCATAGCTTGAATTTGTGCCATTAATCGGTGTGAGACGAAGTTCGCCGGACTCGCTAGTTTTCTTATAAATTTATTGAAGTCAGTTGTTTTTTCAGGTTTTTACCAAATCTTTAGTCTTATTAGACATTGTATGATAACTAAATAAAAAAGAAGAGTTCCTTAATATCTGCCCTGAGGTACTCCAGGTTTGCCAACTTTTCAAGTAAATCAGTTTAAAAGTAGAAGGAAGTATTAAAACGATGTTGTAACAATCTTAACTCTTGAAAGACAACGTAACTCAGTGACCATTCCAACATTAACTCCGGATCCGATATAATTCATAAAGCATATGCAGCAGTGCAACGTCCCTGCTCGTTTTGTAAATTGATTAAAACAATGACACCTCTCGTTTTAAGTTCGTTAAAATTGTGATTGTGTATTCTTTAATTTTACTAAAAAATGGTGGAATTTCTAGCGACTTTGTCAATTTCTTAACACAAAGCAATAGAAGTTTTGACTGCAACGGAAAAATCTGCATTCGTATGAAAATTGTTAATAATTTAAATAATTTCTTTAAAGCAGTGATCTTGTCTTTAATGTCGGATACAAGTCGAAAAATTTGTGTGAAAACTTGAGACAGCTAAGTTAGACTTAGTACGATAAAAGTTCCCCATACTGGTTAATCTTATACCATTAATCTTGTTCAAGCCAAATAAATGCCAATATTCCCTCGAATGTCAATTTCATCACACAATTCACATATTCAACAATTTATGAATATTTTCCCCATCATCTTTCCCATGATTAGGGTCTAAAAGTGAAACTGAAGCACACTACACTATATATACATAGATATACATATACATATAACCACTTCAATCAAGCTAATTCAGTTATTTCACGCCACTAATGTTGAAGTGGGTCCTTAACACTTTATTTGTTAAGTGATGAGAGAGATCTTTAGCCATTCAAGAGGATTCTTTCAATCAAAATCATCGCGTGAATTATCTGGCCTCGGGTCATATTACATTTCGCACTTAACAGGTACTTGCGTGTGAAATGAATAAAAATCCTTGCCAACCAACCCTTGTATATTCGATTGAAAATTATACAGAGCGGGGGGGTTCCGGGTTCGCTTTATCGAAAACTTTATACGAATACAACTTATATATACTCCTAGAGTACTGCTGAGCAGTATATATAAACTAAGCCTGTGCATACGTCGTCGTCGTCATAGTCGTAGTCGAAGTCGTCGGCTTTTGGCATATAACCAAGAGCCTCCTCCTGATTTCATTAATGATTAATGATAAGATTTTGAACCCTTCTTCATCTTATTCTGCCGCAAGGATAATATGAATTCTCACAAGGACTATGACGTCGACGCACGGCACTGACGATAGGCTATGTGTTTTCCAATTGGACTTTTGTCGCCTTTCCACGTGATTAAAGCAGCAGCGCCAGAGATTTAGCGCGCCTTGTGTGTTATCGGTCGAGTGTAGTAAATTAAAAGGCTCACTCCCCTTTTTTATAGAGTTTTTGTGACTTTTGAATAATAGATACAATGTGCAGAGTTGTGAAAAAAGGGGTTGTAATTCGACGTCACTATAATGTATCTAAACTAAAAAATGGGATTTTTTAAAGTCTCAGATTTTTTTTTCTTTCAAACTTAAACTGGTACATTCGCATGTAACGGACGCATGTTATTGATGTTTCAGACTGGCTTAGGTTTTTATGAAATGAATGCCATTAACGCACAACGGGAAAAAGGCGTTTTGTCATATATGATAATCTAAATCTATGCCAGCATCAATGGCCATTTTAGAGATTTTAAACTTAAAACGATTGCTAATCAGTGTTTGATCATGGATTGAGTGCAAAATACATACAAACATATACGGGGTAAGAAAAAGGGGTAGTAGGGGTGTGTGAGCATTTGAAGGTGATTTGAAAAACACTTTGTAAGTGAAACTGTGTACATAATCTACTTGATTTGTATGTTGAATATTTAAATTGCGTACACTTAAGTGGAAATGGGAGGTGATGATGATGGCAATGATGATGGTGATGGATATACTCGTACATACTTAGCCTATTAAGTAAACCATCTGTGAAGAAAATTCATGGTGGAAAATTAAGTTAATTAAGTCAAAATTTACATTCCGTTTTTTTTTTGTCAATCAATCTTAAAAATAAAAACGCATGCATTTGTGAGCATCCTTATATATTCGGGGCTCTTAGTTTTTGATGATCTTTCGTTTGATAAATTTTATGCGTGATGATTTGCTTCGTATGTTACATTTTCTGTTTTGAGTCCTTATACTACTCGCATGACTTTTTCTTTCTCAATTTAACTCCATTAGCTGTGTTTTATTCACTGCTGAATAGCTAGTGCAGCATTCAAGTGAATAAATCGATCAAACACATGCCTTAAGTATCACCAGCATAGATGTAATTTTTTTTGCAGATTTCTTTATTGCCAGCAATAAAATTGTTACTGTTTGCCGAGGGAATTTTTCTGCGCTAGCTGCACAGCAATGAATAAAACACAGCTATTGTTTATATATCATGTTCATTTTTCGCATATTTTTTGCATAGTATTTTTTTTATAAATTGTTATTGTTCATCATTTTCTAGCTTGCAATATACATATGATGCATGATAAATTTCCCACGTAACTTTTGGTCAAATACTGGTTTGATAAAATTATTGCTTATGGTTTTTCTATTATTAGCATGATATATTTTTCTCTCACAACATCTTTTCTCATTACTTCATATTTGTAAATGATATTTGTCACCAGAATGTGTATTGCGTGATATATTTGTCACTTTTCGCAACTGACATGATATATTTTTAGCAACTGTCATAGCTTTGGTTTGTCATTATATAATTCTTGCATGACAAATATATTCTTCGTATATTTCCCTCACTTAAAATTGAATGTTTAAATTTATCGTAGCATATTTAGCAAATAAAAATCAAAGACTTGATAAATTTCTTGCATGACATATTTCTCACATGAATTTCTTTTGATTCAAGATAAATGCTGAGCATTCTTTTAACTCTCATGATTTAAAGGTAATATCGTCTTGTCTCTTCTATATTTCATGAGACGATATTGAAACTTTGAAGCTATCGTAGTCGTGACAAATTCTAGTTTAGTTATTTCTCTCATGAATTTCTTTTGTTCAGAATATTTTTCTCGCATGATATATTTCTTCCAAATTAAGGATCTAAGTTAGAAGAAATTAACTATACAAATATTGAAGATCATTTCCGAAAGAAGGTTATCTTTTCAAAGAAATTTCTAAGAATCATTTCTACCCTACTACACATGGGGACTTTCCCTTGGAGTCCCCAATTTAACGGTAAATCCCTTCTAAAAAAAAATAAAATTCATCCTCACCCGCTGCTATATCACCCAAAAACATCTCAAATATTATACGCAAATCCCAGTTCCATCTGACATCCCAAATCCACTCAGAGCTCTTTGCATTGCAGCTTAGCTGTCATAACTTGATTTAAAGATACTGGTACTTCCATTTCAACTGTCTTCTTTGTTGGAATGGAAGCGACATAACGGGATTAAGTAATAACATCTAAGTTTTTTTTTGTCGAACATCTCCCCCCTTTTGTTCCTCTTCGTTTCGACCGCGTGCTATCATCACAAATGTATGCAAATCAATAGGAAATTAACTCGGTCATCTCCTCAAATGTCTACATAATTAGAGGACATTGGCGAATTGTGGAATTAAGTACTGGTGGAGTGGTAGTGGTAGTGGTTATGGTGGGTGTTGCTGCTAGTGGTGGTTGAAGCCATTTATACAGTGTACAGTTAGAAATTCCTGCTGAATCACCTTCGTCGAGCAATCCATCATTTTTAAATCCCTAGATATGAAACGTCTTTCTGTTTTTTTTTTTTTTTTTTTTTTCTCCATTCCATATAGCACCACCACTACCACCACCACCCGTAGTGCGTTATATCGACATGCCACAGGGGACCAATTCGCGTCCGCTCTTCTTTAGCAATAGAAATATCTTGTGATCTCCGGAGAATAGCGACGGTACGGATGATGATGGTGGGAGTCGGAGTGGAAAGGGGGTGAAATTTATCCCATTTCTGGTTGTATTAGTGGCGGTGATGGTTGCTAAAGTAAGGAAGTATAAGTTCAAAGAGAATATAACATTCAATCGTAATTGAGAAGGGTGTCGGAGCAATTCATTTGAGTTAACTGTTCGAACACTTCCTACGACACACACAAAACACTTTAGGCACATTGTACTTTGTATTGGTGTACGCTCCGCTCGTACTCGTATAAGTAGAACGATACGGTACGATTGTACCTTATACGGTTTGGCTAAAGAGATATTTTTGACTGCGTGATGAGTGCGCCGCAAAGCAGAAGGCAGTGGCAGAGATCTGTAAATTCGCGTTGACTTTGTCACCGTGAATAGAACACGGGACATCAGCAGCAGCAGCAACACAACAAAGGCAAAGGCAAAGGGTGGCGCGCAAATTAAGGGTGGCAAAATCCCTTTATAAATGAAAAACCTTATTTTTTATTTTATTTTATATCTTTCCTCGGATCCGGAGAGACAGAGAGGGGTTGCGATGATGACAAAACGAGCTCGTCGTCCGTCGTCGTCGTCGTCGGAAAAAAGAGAGGGATTTTTCCTATTTAACGTGTACACGCATCATGGTTCATGGATCTCGTCGTCGTGTCGTTGTCGTCATCGTCCTTTCTACGCGCTTTGCGCTTTGTTGCTCCGGCCTTAAGGAACTTAAAACGATGATTAGGTTGTTATTTTAATTTGCCCATTGATATGTTTGTTGCACAGGACTTGCGGGGTGTCCTTTTGCCTTTGCTTCAACTGTATATTGTGTGTATTTTATTTTTTGAGCCGTTCGTTGCGTTGAATAGAACAATAAGGGAGGACAATCGGCTGTGAGTTGGTGGTAGATTATTGTTTCTGCTATTGTGTGTTTTTTTTCTTGTGTGTGTGTGTGTAGGCCTTTATTTTCGTATATAGTTTTTGTTATTGTTTTGTTCTTGTTCAGTGTTTTGTCAGTGATGTCTATGCTCCTTAACTAGGTGTAACGTGTTTTTGCAATTTGTCATCGATTTTATTTTATATAGCTCATTTACGAACCGGGTTTGTTTTTTTTTTTTTTTTTGTTTGACGATGGTTGTATTGTTTTGTGTAGGAAGGTAGTTTTTTTTTAATGTCAAGGGGTTGCGGATCCTTATGTCAGCAATTACCAATAATGAATTGACTGTGTCAGTAGTCGGTATGAGGATATGCTTAAGATTGATGTTCAGTTTTTTTTTTGAGGACATATCGACGACAATTTTAAAAAATTTAACGAATAGGGTCTGTTTTTTTTCAAGAATTTTAAATTGGAAAGAAAAAAACTGAAAATAAATTGAATATAAGGAATTTTCAAGGTCGGATGGCGCCCAATGTGAGGTCAAGCAATTTAAACTTGAGTTGTTTTTGTTTGTAACATGATACTATTTTAGGTTATGGAATAAATACCATGTTATTATCACCATTTATATACGCGTTTTGAATGGCGCCCAACGTGGGACCAATTTTTGTTTTTCTTTCTTTAGGAAGAATGGTATTTCTAATTAAAATTTATTCTTTCCTCTTCTAAGAAGAAGAAAAGTATTTCTGATTATTATTCACGCGCTTATATTTTACAGATGGCGCCCAACGTGGAACCTGAAAGTTCGAATATTTTAAATTTTTGTTACGTAAATAATTTTTGAGGTCATTAGTAGAATAATGAGAAGAATATCGGTCCCTGAAGGAAATTCTAACTCCATTTATTTTGTCGGCTCTTAAATATGTATAAAGAAGCCCTTTCACAATTTTCTTGGCTAAAATCATGCATCATAAAACAAAGTAACTTTGGGCGTTATATAACCTTCCTTGATCCTCAACGTTTCTTCATATTTTTTTATTGACTTTTTTAAGATCGCCTACCAGAAACCAAAGATATTTTCCAACCTTTACCTTAACCTCTATTATAATCTTTAGTCTCGCTTACAAGCATTTTACGTTTCTTAATTAATTTGGATATCAATAAAGGCGAGTAACTTCGTCGGTATAAGGCTGGCAGAGTTGATTTTGAAAATGAAAATGAAAAAAAAAATGCACTTAACTCACGAATGGCTCCTCTTTTGCGCATTGCCACGTACGTTGGCACGTACCAGACTTTGTGGCATACACCATCCGGCTTTAAACCACAAACCATTGAACCCAAACCATACTCTTCTTGTTATCAGACCAAATGCATCGCTTCATGCAAACGTCCGCAATCCGCATTCTATAAAGGTTTTGGCATATAGGCATCAGGTAAATGTATATGCAGGTACTCCTGCGCGAAAATCCGTATCTTTTTTGCTTGGAGGCAGCACTTTCGGTTGTGTAGTGTATGGGGAGGCGAACTATAAAATCAGCAACTGACTATGCTGTGACTGCCAACAAAAAAGTGTGTTCTGAGCGAACGACAATCATCCATCCACATCACATATCAACCGGCACAATCATCAACCGTCAGCGCCGCCGCCACTGCGGCCGCTGCACTGTAGTGCAGTTTTAAGCGGCTTATGGGGATGGATTGCGGCGGGCGATGGCGATAGCTATATGGTGATTCACGTTCAGGTTCAGGTTCAGTGTTCAGTCGCGCATCCTCAGATATGCGGGAGCACCTATCCTACATAAGAGCGCGTGATTCACTCGAATTCACGAGCTTAATGAAGCTCTCTAAATCACGCAATTAAAAGGTCTAATTAACACCACAAACACAATCCACACAGGTTTAAAGTTGCGCTAAGCGCTATATTAAGCCACACCGCACTGCCATACGTTACACTGAAAATAATAACTTTCGTAAAAATATGAAAATTGCTTCATACACTACATTTTCGTTGGCCCAACGAAAATTTCGTTGGCTCAACGAAAATATGTAATTTTTCGTAAAATGAAAATCTTCATCATCTAATGAAAATGCTTCATACAGTTTTTCTTCTTTTTTGAAACCCAAAAAGTTATTTTAATGAAAAGATTCATCACTTTACGAAAAATTTCATACTCATTTTAACCATAAAAAATGTTTTTTACGAAAACTTTTCATAAAATTATTAATTATTTTCATAAACGAATGAATTCCATCATAATATGAAAGTTTTCATTAAATAATGAAGACTTTTCATTGTTTTATGCAAAACCTCATAGTTCTATGTAATAGAATCGTTAGTTAATAAAGTGTTTCCTCAAATGAAACTTCATAATTTAATGAAAAAATACTTCGAATTATGTATATTTTCATGAATTATGTGTTATATTAGAATTTTTAGTAATACAAAATCTTTCTACTTTCTCACAGAAATCTTACAAACAGAACTCGTTACAAGAAAATTGACTCAAGTTAATAATTCTTTCTTTTTATTTAAATTAATTTGTTGATATATAATTTTACTAAAATTAAAAATAAGAATTTATTCGTTACTTTCTAAATTTTAATTAAGTAAGGAAAATTTCATCAATATATGAAATTCAACATAAACTTATGAAAATCTACATCAGTTAATGAAAATAAAAAATTAATTTACAAAGTCTTACATATGTTTATGAAAATTTTCATTATTTGATGAAAAAAAATCATAGTTGTACGAAAAATAACATCAAACCATGATATTTTCGGTAATGGTTTAACGGGACTTTGAAAAGAGCAAACAAAAAGGATTGCGCTAAAAAAAAAAAAAAAAATGGGGGAATGAAGATTTTCGTATACTAATTAAAATTTTCATATAAAACAATGAAAATCTTCATTATTCAATGAAAAATTTCATCAACTTATGAAAATACTTCGTGGAATAATGAAATTCAACATTAACGTATGAAAATTTACATAAGTTAATGAAAATAAATCATTGGCTTATCAAAATTCTTCGTAGACTAATGAAATTTTGCATCGGTTAACGAAAAAAAAAATGTACACTAACGAAAAAATGCATACAGAACACGCTGTGTTTTCGTTTCTTGTGTGCATGTGCATGGCCATCTCGAAGCCGAAGGTACAGTTGGTATTCAACTCTTTAAGTGAAAAGACGTGTCAAGTTTATAAAATTAAAACAGCATTGTGTGCAACGTAAAAATTTAATAAAGTGTTAAAAAACAATAGAACAAATTTAAAAAATAATAGTTTTGTGAACCAAATAATAAACATTTAAAAACAAATAAACAAGGTTTGGTACAGTGGACGGCAGCTTAGGTAAGAAAAAATATATATTTTTTTTAAAGTATTTAATATTTTTTTTCATTGTGCTTGTGTTTTAATTATTTCAATTCAAAGTCATTATTCGTATAAATTAAGTGTTATTATTTTATTACTAGAATCTCATTTTTTGTTCATTGTATTATAATATACATACATATGTACATATTTTAATTATGTTTTTGATTTCATTTTTTTTTTAACAGATAGAAATAGATTTTAACGTCCTCCACTCCAGGGCTTCTTCATTGCAGGACAACCGGCCGGAGTACAGCAAAAAGATAGGCTTCTTTTTGACGAAGGAGCAGAACATAAAAGATAGGAACTTGGTTCAACTTTTAAAGAAATGGATGAACGAGGAACTAGAGGAATGTAAGTAGTACTATTTGATTATTGCTTCCTATATTTTATTACAAAATACATACTAACTTGTCTCCTAAAATATTTTAATTTTTGTTTTCTTTTGTTTTGTTTTTCTCTTTCTCTTTTCTTTTCTTTCAGATTCCAAGGATGTCATCTAGATGCATTCTATGCATGTGTATCTAATTCCGACCCAAAAACAAATAGTAAAAGACAACAATGGGAAAAAATCGACCATCAAGACGTATACTATCAAGGACTCGCAGAAAGCTTTTCTCTTTGTGTGCAAAACTTCTCAAGAGGTGGACGACCAGTTGGAACACCTCAAAAGACGATCGTCCAGCATACAACTTATTTACAATTTGTTTAAAAAATCCCATGCTATAAAAAAACCCAAAAAAGTGCATTGATGGGAAATGAGATTAGTTTATAAGTTTGTTAATTCACTATGCCTGCTTTTTACTTGTCATGTTTTTGTATTTCACGTTTTATGATTTTGAAATAAAAAAAAATCAAATTAACATGTTTTTTTTTAATGGTAAAACATTTTCGTTTCGCTTTACTTTTTTTCAATTTCAGGTTTCGCTCTGCTTCACTTTTTTTGCATTTCAGGTTTTTTATTCCAAAATTTAGGGAAGAAGAATGGATGAAAAATTTCGTAAGCTTACGAAAAAATTCGTAGTTTTACGAAAAAAAGTAAGCATAATCTACGAAAAGTTTCACTAGTTCAATTAAAATTTTTATAAGTTTTACGAAAAAATTCGTTAGCTAACGAAAAAAATTACGTTAATGTATGAAAATATTCATAAATTGAATGAAAAATTTCGTGAGCTAGGTAATATTTTTTGCGTAATTTTATTAAAATTTTCGTAAAATGTACGAAAAAATTCGTTAGCTAACGAAAAAATTACGTTGATGTATGAAAATATTCATAAATTGAATGAAAAAATTCGTTAGCTTACGAAAGTTCCTTACATACATTTATCAAGAAATACATTAATTAACGAAAAAATTTCATATTTGGCGTACCTTAGTTTGATTAAATTTTACGTTGATTGATGAAAAAATTTCGTACAATGATGTAAAAATTCATTAATTAATGATCAAAAATTTGTATGAAAGAATTTCATTAAAATACGACAGTTTTCGTTAAGTGATGAAGCACTTCATCAACGTATGAAAATTATTTCGTTGGGCCAATTAAATTTTTCATCGGCTGAAAATTAATTAAATTTTCGTTGGCTCAACGAATTTTTTCGTTGTATTTACGTAAAGATTTGGTTCAGTGTACGTATCCTATTCACATAATATCGCCTCATCATGATGGTGGTGTACCTATACTATACGCTTGCCTTTTACTCAAGATCCTGCTGTGATGCTTAGCTCACGCTTACCTCCTTAACGGATGCTATCACTGTCGAATATGTATACGAGTGATGTAATATGCGCAATTTTGCGAGTTACTTTAGACTTTAGAAAAAGAAAAAGGGATTCGTATTTTTGCAATCTTTGCATGAAAATCACTCTCGGTCTCTACAAGTTGGTGGCGTGTGTTGATAGAATTTTTCCCTCAGCAAAGAAGGCGCCATTGGTTTTTTTTTGATTTGGCGTGAAAATCAGAAAAAAGTGTAAAAATAGTAAAATGTAAGACACAAAAACTATTTTGGAAATTGCGAAGAAAAGGAACTTTTTGGTGCTAAAGAACTTAAGGCTATGCTGCTATGGAAATCTGGGATAGAATTCGGTTCAAATGACAGAAATATCTTCAAATATAAAAAATATCGTCTGTTTCAGAGTTCTAAAATTTCAATAGGATTTATTAAGCATCTGTCAAATTTATAATGTTTAAATGTTTTTTTCTGATTGAAGACAAAATAAACTGAAGGAATTGTCATATTTGACTAGATTCGGAATCTTGAACTGTGAACACTAATTTGAAGTTTAGGCACTGCTCCAAAACCCTGATGTCTTTCGAGAACACAATATGACGTTTTTTTTAGTGTTTGTCATCAAAACTAAAGGAAGTATTCAATAAGCATAAATCTACACATGTAATAAATAAAATAAAGAAACGAGGACTTAAAATACACCCTTGTGGCATACCATTTCATAACTTGTAACCAATCGTGATATTCAAACTCGGCTTTACAGTGTAAAAAAACGGAATTTGAAATTTCGAACAGAATATGTACTCGTATTTTAAAATACCTGCTTATCTCATATAAGCCTCATCTTCAAAAAAAACATGCAGCTCATATGTGCTCTCAGTTTTGACAGCCAAGAAAATGTTGAGACGTCAAAATAAGTATTTGTGTTATTTCACAACGGATTCTCCATTACCAGAAGTTTTTTTTGGTTCATATAACAGTCTTATTCACTAAACTGAGTATGATTTTTGATCAACTTTTTTACTATGACTTAAGTTAAAAATGGGAAGTTGTGTTTTATTCGCTGCTGCACAGCAAGTGCAGCATTAAAGTGAATAAAACGATCAAACAAATTCCCTAAATATCACCAGCACAACTTACAATTTTTTGCTGTCTTCATTTTCACCAGTAATCAAATTGTTGTTATTTGTCTACAGAAATTTTGCTGCACTAGCTATGCAGCAATGAATAAAACACAGGTGAAGTCTGTTAACTTTTTCGTCACATTTTCATCTGGAAATCCTTGTTCTAAGGCTCTTTATGGGGAAAAAATCTAATTGAGTTTGTTTCAAGCCACCAAAATTAAGGAAATGTGTTTTTGTCAATTTTTCAGGAGTTGACAAAGAAGATGAATACGTTAACAGAAAAAATACGCATTTCCACCAACTTTTCCATAAAGATCCTAGATACTTTTGTAATGCCATCCTCCCGAACTGGGCTACTTATAAGGATTTAAACACATTTCACCGATTAAAGATATACTGTCTATTTTCTTAAAGTCTATAATGTATAATATCCTTGTCGGTATAGTAGTGTTGAATTCCTTTCATTTTGTGCTATTGTTTGTGCTAAATTTATATCCGGATTAAAGTGTAGTACGTGGCGATTGGACGTTTCGAGGAATTCTCCTACTGCTTCCATCTTCCATCACAAACAACTCCTTTCCGTACTAGCATCAGTGATCCCCATATTCTCCCATTCCCTACTGGCCCAGAGATGTTTCATTTTCGGTTGGTTAATTTTTCTCGAAAATAATATTTTCCCCCTCAAAAAAAAAAAAAAATCGGGGTTTATTTTTTGTTCTTTTTCTCACTGTACCGTTGTGTTACTGTGGATATTTCCTTTTTCATTGTCGTGTTCTTTTAATCAGGGACCATGATGCTCTGGAACTAAGGTCGGTCTGTCGGTTCGGTCGGTTGGTGGCTCACACTGATGGCCATGGAGGCTGCCGGCGGACGGTGGGTTTGGGTATAGCGGTGGATAGCACGCATTTGGATAGGGAGTTACAACAAAACCATCAACATCATCAGCCCCGGATGAATCAGTGGAAGTAGGAGTAGAGTACCTACATACATATACATACATACCTATTATATATGTACATAGTTGCTAATGGAAAACAACAGAGAGAGAGATGGAAGAATAAAACGATGTTGCGAATCATTGTTTGCATTGACTGTTTTGTATGCCCAGGGGATAATTCCGGTTGATTGTATTATTTTCCTCTTTTGCAATGATGGTAACAATTCTTCTCTCAAAAAAGAAGAAAGGTTATAAGGTGGTATATTCGGGTATACGGGACAACACGGGAGACGGAACTATATAAGGACCTTGGTTGAGTTGAACTGGGGGCTGTTCCAGCTCCAATCGGGCCAGAGATGTGAGAAAGTAATTTTAAAATTTTTCTCTTGAACGATTTTTTTTTTCGGGCCAACTTGGCAGCCAACACAATTTTACACTTGATGGTATACAATTCCCAAATAAAGAACATAATGTCATTTTTTTGCAGTATGTACTCAAGAAACTATTCAAAAATTTAAATTCAGAAAACAAAAACAAGAGTGTTTCTTAGATCCTGAATCTTTGTTGACATTAAGAGCTTAAACGTTATAAGTTGACAAGTTTTGCAATCTTGTCTCTTTATTTAACAGGCAAACATTTAAATAGGCTCTGATTACTAATTTTTTAAAGATATCAATTAAACAAGACTTTCAAAAATGATTGGATTACCCGTTTTTATTTTCAATGACCAATTTTTACCTTTTCAATAAAGTGGCAACTCAAAAAAATAAAAAAAGACCTCTGACATTTCTTCTGATATATTTGGTAGCACTAATTTAACATGGAGGAAATGTCAATTTCGTGTCTTCAATTAAACTCGTATACGATCAATACTATTTCAGTGAAGTGGCAACCTTGAAAATGCATTCTACTCGTCAAAATTGACATGAACACGAATGTGATGATTTGCTCCAGAGTCTGAAGGGTAAATAAGGCTACAACTTTATGTCAAAAGTTACATAGTTATTAGTGATTAATTTTATGGTGAATTTCCAGAGTTACCACTTTATGTTAAAAGTACTATTTTTGCTCCTTAAATGTGATTGTAAAAAATTCAAGAATCTTATACTCAAAAAAGTGTACTAATTGCTTCTAGAAGCCTGACAGGTCGTGGAAAAAGTCAATTATGAAATTTTAGGGTTGCCACTTCACAATAAAGTTATTATTTTCAAGTAAATTCTGGTCGTAATGAAACATACCAAAGTGGAAACTTAAAAAGGACCTTTGTACATTTTCAACCTCTTCCCTAAATCCAAAACCAAACAACAAATTTGAATTACATTACGGCTAACCATAGATTAAGTCCGAAGAGAATTATAAAATTAATTCTAAACATTTTATTCTTCAATCAAAAACTTCAATCGTCTGAAAAACTGCCTCTCCATTAACAGGCCTCTATATATAGATTTCAATGAAATTAATTCATTTGCATTTTTATTGCTATACGAATAATACCATTAAACAAATGACAACTATTTTACTTGCCTACAATATATGTAGGTATAACCCCCAGATTTTATCATAGAACAAAAAAAAAAAAAAAAACACCAGAAGAATCAAACAATCAAAGGAAAAATGGAATAATTGAAACAAAACTATAATGGAAATTAATGGTGTCCTTGCGTATCATTATAACGCGCGGCAATGACTTTCATTGATGCCTCCGTTATATTCTTGTGTCCATTATACTATAATGAACGTGTGTGTGTGTGTATTTTGATCCATGCCCGCCCTTCGTTATAGCTGGTTCAAGCGCGCCCGCAATATCATGCTGATTCTGATTCTGAGTCGTCTTCCCTCTCCCAGCTTCTAATAAGCTATTCTACTATTTCGAAAGAAGACCAACAACAACAACAAAAACAGGAAAAAAAAGGAATAAGAGAAAAAGAAATTTATTGTAATAGGTCCAAATGACGCCCCCAAGGCACGCGAATTATACAGTCCCAGAATTATTTCGTTGATGCTTTGCCTTTATGCTCTACGAGTATAGGGGTGAGAATTAGAAGACCACCGAAGAACCACCATAGTCACCACCACCGCCTCATTCTGAATCCGAATCTCTCCTCTCGTCCTCATGCAATAATCATAATGATAACTCCACAGAGATGAGGAATAACGAGCTGATGTTGCTTAACCCTGGCCTGGGTATATAGTTCTTGGTCCTTTTTTTCTTTCCGTGTCCTTGTTGGCTCATAGCATAGTTTTGGTCCTTTTTCGTTGATTGTATGAGTATACGGTACGGCACGGGAACACTCACTGACTGTTTCCTGTGCCTAGGAACATAATTTGTTCGCAATAATCCAACTCTCTGGCACATACAAGGCCCATGCAACAACAACAAAGACAATCAAATCGCAGAAAATATAGGTAGGCGCGCCACAACGACACACTCGTATATATTATAGACGTATGCGTACGCCCGGAATAATGCGCTGCTGCAATATTAATGTCCTGGTTCTGCTCTTGTTCCTGGATGATTCTTAATTTACCTGCATTTTCGTTTAGAGTAATGAATTTTATGGGGGACCCTCGGGGCCGGGTCGAGCCTGGGGTTACAGGGAAGCAGCATTATGTATGATGTTTTTCTTGAGAGTTTTAAAAAACAATTTAAGATCGTTTCTTTTTTTCTGAATAATGTCCTTTTGCCGAATGTGATGGGAGTTTTATTGGTGACAAATCCCCGTTTTGTTCCATTTTTTCTCATCAGTAACTCGTACGAACATTTGAGATGTCTCAAGATGACCCCAGGCATTGCTTAAATGATTTCATGAGTGTGGTCCAAGTACCTATCCACTCAATTCCTTATTTTTTAACACCAATTGTTTTCCAGGCCCAGATCTATAAAAAATGGGGATGAGGGTTAAGGTAATAGGATTGCAATTGAACATAATGGACGAAGAAGCATATACTTACCCGGATACTCCTATGAATATGTGAATGTGCGTTGGAGTGTGCCCCGGGGGCAAAATGTGACGACAACGACTACGACGACGACATTGACAAAAACGACGACTCTACAATTATTGCGGCTACTTACGCTGATGGTCTGAATTCCGGGTAAAATGTGACAGATGTGTGGTAAAAAAAAATAGAAACCCCTGCTCTCTATAGTTCGCACTAACATAGAGTAACTAATTTTTTTATCGTCCTTAATGGGTATTTTTTAGTTCTGCCTGTTGTCGTTAAAATTAAGCAGTCGAAGTAATTGAGCTGAATTAGGGTTGTACATACATATATTTAATGCAATCGGTCGAGAACTTGACTTTTCTTATATTCTATGAACGAAAATTACTAAGAATTTGGTTAGAAGCATTTTCTTGCAAGGCCTTCAGACTCTGATTTTACTGAATTTGGACTGATTTGATTTTATATAACACAAGTGGAGCTAAAGTGACCGACAGGAGAATGTTAAAGTTTGTTTCTGATGTTTCCTTATTTTGATTCTACGTTTTCTATGTTTTTTGATCTTTCGTTAGTTTTGTAACAAAGTGTTATTTTATATTTAATGGTAAGAAAAAGTCGGAATTATGTGACGAGAAGATAGTTTTTATATACTTATGGAATATCAAATAAAGAAAATAAAAGATAAAACATAGAATACAAGGTTTATAAGGTTATTCCCCCCATTTCAAGTATAGATGGTGCTATTGAAATAAATAGAGAATCGCAAAAGACATTCAAAATTTTTTGCTAGAAATATGTAAAGGGATTTTCAATAAGAGCGCTACAAAAGTTTTTTTTTAAATAAAACAAAAACGGTTTTCGATATCAATGAAATTCTTCATTCCTGTGAAAGTACGTTCGATGCCATTATGTATGGGTACGCTTGCAGAAGTCCAGACGCTCAACCCAATTTTCGAAGGTTTTCAAGCATAAATCGGCCGATACTGCTGCAATTTCACATTCGATATTCGTACGAAGTTCATCAATCTTCGCTTGGCTTGTTGGCATAGATCATATAGACTTGACATAGCCCCACAAGAAATAGTCTAACAGCATCAAATCGCACGACCGAGGTGGCCAAGCGACTGGACCATTTGGTGAGATAACACGTTCTCCAAACTTGGTTTCCAATAAATTGATTGTGACATTCGCTGTGAGGCTTGTGGTGCCGTCCTGTTGAAACAACAAGTCCTCCAAGTCCATATCATCCAATTGGGGCCAAAAATATTCGGTTATCATTGAACGGTACCGATCCTCATTCACAGTAACGTGCAGGTCTTGATCATTACGGAAGAAGTACGGTCCAATAACGCCGCCGGCCCATAAACCACACCAAACCGTAATTTTTTCGGTATGCAATGATGACTCATGGAGTACGTGTGCTGCCTGACCAATACCGAATATTTTTTTTATTGACGAAGTCATTCAGCCAGAAATGAGCTTCATCATAAATTGGACTTAGCGTTCTTAACGTTGAGCCCACTGACTCCGAAATAAATTCCATATTTAATAGTTTTTTAAGGACATTCCGTAATCACCGATAGCAAAACATATGTAGAAACGATTAGTTTACAAAACCTTACAGTGAATTTCTAAGCTATTACTTATTCCATTTAATAAATTTTAGATACATACCAATTTTTAAAATGTCATGTAAAAAGTTATAAAATTATTTTGAAACTAGAACTGCCAATAATAGCATATTAAAGGGCACGGCAGGCAGTTCCCATCTAAACTGTCAGATACTACTCCTACAACACCGTGACTGACTTAATCCATCACTGATAGAACATCGAAATTATAAAACACTTTCCGCCGATATCCTTGAACCTTGAAAATTCGATAGAAATTTTTACTTTTTGATTTAGAAGTCGTGGTTTCCTAACACTTCCTGAAAATTGGTATTAATCAAAAGCAACACTCTTTCAATTTTTGTAAGAAGTGATGAAAATTGAAGTGTTTATCAAGAAAATAATGGAGATGTGGCATTCAGCCAATTTTCTTATACTTACTAGATATTAAAACCAAGGAACACTTTGAATTCTTGAAGACTTTCGTTCGAAAGAAAAATATTGAAAATTTGAGATGTTCCTGTCCTGGCTTCCTTTACCAATTTCTCCATTTTTCCAGATATGGTGCCGATACGTACCTCAAGGCTTCGGTAGTCCTGATCTACACCATCTCTCCAGCATAAGCAAGTTTTCTTGCCAAGTTTTCATTATATCGCCCACATTTTAAGAATCATCAATATCTTAAATAATTCATCGAACATTTCAATCCATTTCCCGGGAAGAAGTGATTCCTTAATTCAATGTAAGACTTACAACTAATTAACAATTAACTATAACCCTTATTATATTACCTATCCCATTTGAAACTTGACACTCATCACAATTTTAGTATCACGTCAGATGCTTCCAATTTTTAATTTTTTTTTTAATTCAACTTGAAGTGTCTTTCTTAACTGCCTCCCTATATCAATGACACAATTCCACTTAACTATACCTATTATTTCAAACTGCTCTTGGTTAATTCCGGAGAAAAAATCGACCCCTATTCCCATAAACGTCTGTTGATGGTTGGTTGATTTTTTGTCCATCCATTTTCAAGCTTATTACCTGTGTCTACTTCCATTTTAGTTTCTCGCTTTTTTTTATACTTTCAATTAAATTCGAATTAGTTAATATTCATTCAAGCAATCTCAACAATTTTACTCCGAAAACCATACCTTAGTTATAATACTGGTAAACGAAAGAGTTGTTGGAGCTGGAGCGATCTAGAAACGTCCAAATGAAGCGATATTTTAATTTTCCTTTCATACCTTTAAGTCAATATATGTATGTAACTACTTACTCGTAGACCTTCCTACGTTGCTTTGGTTTAAGCCGTGATTTTCTGCATCTTCAAGTGGCAATATCAAAACGCAATAGCACCCCATATCGAAAGTACACATATAAGTAAAGGTGCCTTCGAAATGCTGAAAGGCTACTTTGCTGCTTCTGTTGGGTGCTGGATGGAGCTGGTACTGTAGCTGGAGCTTGATGGTATAGCACCCAACAGAGCCGGAGCACGCATGATGTGCAATATGAGACGCCATTAAGAGCCAAACTCGAATAGACTTCGCGTTCATGCGACATCGGGAGTCTGTTTTTTTTTTTTTTCATTAATTCGCAAGTCCAGCCCCATCATCAACGCGTATTGGAACATTGGAGACTTGAGACTTCGGATACCAAAAATTAAAAAAAAAAACGAAAAACAGAAAAAACCATTGCAATCCCAGGAATTGCAATAAAAATGACAAACGAAAACGAAGTAATTTTTAGCATTTCATTAAGTATTGCATCGATGCAGACGTCAAATGTTCGAATACCTCTGAATACCTGCAGCGAGTATGCCCATATAAGTCCGTGAGTTGTCGTCATCTTGGTGTGTCTGTCTGTCCGTGCTGAAATTCTGCGGAAGAGATCGTCGTCGTTGTTGTCGTTATCGTCGACTGCGACTGCGACGTTGGCCAAATGTTGTCGTCGCATTTCGCGTAAGTCGCGTCCTCCATCACTTTTGCATTGCGTATTGAGTTGAGTTGAGTGGGCCAGAAGTTGAAAATCGCTGCTGCTCCCGATACGATATGTATGTGCATAGTTTTAACCGAGAAAAGTAAAGGTATTGATGGGCTGACAGCCAGACACACGGAGACACACGCATCACATACGGCCAGATTGTCCACCTCACCAGAGACCATCATCAGAAGCAGAAGCTGAAGCAGAACTGCTGCAACTGTGGACTACTTTGTTTTTGCGATGCCATCATGGGCCTGATGGACCTGGACTTGGACCTGGGGCCTGTTGCGAGTTGATGGCTGATCGCTGATGCATGCACCATAAAAGTTACAGCTCTGAATGATATGCGTGTAGGCTCCGTCTCCATTCACACACCGCTCGCTCAATGTGAAATGTGGTGAATATGCTTTAGTTGCCCCAACACCCCCTGCCCCAACCAACTTCGCCGCCATCATCGACATTATCATCATCAGCAAGATGTACAATCTCTGTATAGACGTTTTTTAGTATTTCCTATGTTGGCCTCTGTTGATACAGGCAGGTACTGATGGTTGCGGGCAAACTGTCAAATTCCATTTGCAGGACCATAGATACAGAGCAACAGAGAGAATCCTTCAACAGAGTTTTGTCCGTAATATATTGACTTTGAAATTGTCAGGGGAGAAATTGAGTTCAAGGTGCCTTAGGAGCATTTTCTGGCGCAGTGCAGGGTTGTAAGAACGTCTGCGGAATCGTCTGCGGAATCGTCTGCGGAAAGCTCACATACGAGGTAAACGTTTAATCAGCTTCTGTCTGAAATAATTGAAACTTAAGTAGGACTTCCTGCACCTTTCTTCAGTCTTTAAATTGAAGACCGCTGCTTCCAGATTTCTTAATACTCAACTGAAAATCTTCTAAGATTTTGCTGAAAGATTGATATGCAAAAATAAGAGGTTCGATCTTGACTGTCAGCTGGAGTCAATAGGAACTACATAGGATCAACAAATTTCCGGACAAAACACTGATTCATTCCCTATCCATCAGAATAAGTCTTAAAAAAAAAATCAAGGCCCTCATCCAAATTATTTCGAACCTGGACAAATGGTCCGATTTTGACTCCATAGACGGATAGTGTTCCCGTGGTATATCCATCCATCCATCCATCCATATACTTACTCACTCATCGTCACCAGCAATGTTTTGGTGTGTTGTAAGCGCGCGTTGTGTACCTATATCCGAAGGGGTTGCATAGTTTCACGAAAATGGTCTTTGGCATTTGCAACGTGCCAAAGTTAGTTGCTATTTTTTTTTTTTTCATTTTTATTTTTGTGTTTTAATATCGACACCAGATATGCGAGAAATGTTGACAAACGATATTAGTACGAGGTCAGGTGACGGAAATTGTTTTTCGTTCTGTCTGAGTCCTGTTTTTGTGTGTGTGTGTGAGTGTGTTTTTTTGGTCAGTCGTCAGTCTGATGTCTGTCAATCGATGAAAATGCAAAGCTTCTCCATCAGAAATAAAGTTGACAACTTTGACAATGTTTGTCTACTCGTATCTGTCTAGGAAGAAATAAATAATTAAATATATAAGTTGTGTGTTAAGTGCATCAAAGAGTGGCATGAATTCAATCAGACATAAGATACAGAGTGTACACAAATTGGCCAATATAACACTCTTAAAGAATCTATATGCAGACGAAGCTTTAAAAGTCTGGCTATCCTACTAAAAATATCAGGGAAAGTGTATTTGATATGGAATCTGGAGGTTGTGATGGAAGAGTGCTTAACAACACAGTGGAGGGCATATCCTTATGTGCGGAGTGGCCAGGACATGCCATGTGAGAGTATACCTACTCTTGATATGGGTGTAGAATTTTTCGCTTTCCCCCGTTTTGCCAATCAATATTCTTCGAAAAACGTTTCTTGAATGTTAAACAGTCTTATACTATATAAGCTCGATGGACCTGTTACCTTTATGTGTGTGACGATGCCTTTGCCAATATCCGTATTCCATTTCTATAACAACAATACAATAACAACTCTATACACCAACGACAACTCCATACATACCGCATGTTAAGAACACGGAGTTGAAGGCATCCCTTTTTACGCATACTCGCACATGGAATATTACTACAATGAGAGGGTTCTATACTTTCTGCTGTGCTACGAGTATAGCAACCGACCGACACGACCGCTCTAAGCTATTTTATCCTAGAACGGTTTTTTTTTTTTTGTCTTCATTTTCCCCATAGCTTTGTTTTGTAAAAATCTAGGAGATATTTTTTATGTGTAGTATCCACACTTTGGGGATAAATACATAAGTTTGCGAATTTTTTGGTCATGTTGCTTTTGTTTAGTTTATATATGTATGTATGAATGTTGGCGATGTCTATGTATTAAGGATAAGAAGGCTTTTAAGGCACTGCTGAGCTATGGAATTTTTCTACAAGTTAGTATTGATTTTAGTTTTTTTTTCTGCTTCTTATTTTTTTTTCTATTTCATGCCATGAGGCAAGTCAAAGAGACTAGAGACTGGGAAATATTTAGAAATGCGTGAAAATTCATGTTATTTCAAAAAAGTAACGTGACGAAATAATCGTCAATCATAACAACATCGAAACAACACATTTCAAAAATAAAGTGGCGCCCGGGTTGAAGATTTATTTATCATTCAAATATGTAGTACAAGTGTGTCTTATGTTTCAACAGTGTAAAGAGTGACTCAAAAACTTTAGGGAACTGTAGGCCATTTCCTCAAAAACAGAGGTATTGCAAAAACTCTGGAAAATCAATCGGGCATCGTTCAAAAAACTTCTATTTTCCATTCACTTAAATCAAAAGACCAAAGATCCAAGATTTTCTTAAAATGTTATCGATAGTTTCAGGAAAGAAGGAACCACATGTATTTAGAGATCACCGGGACATTTTAATCGAAACTTGTCTACCAAGTGTAAATTTCTTATCAAAATTCCTTCTTAAACTCATTAACAAAAATTTCGAATTATAAAATTCAAAAAACACAATCATCGCGTTTTGTTTTTTTATCATTTACTGAAATTTAATTCAATGGACCACAATTTATAAACAATCATTTTTCACCCAGTTCCATTCCCCCCGCATTAAAAATATAATGAGACTCTTTATCTCTTTTAATTTACAACTCGCTTCTATATAACAATGAACTTTTGATAGTCAACGACAACTTGAAGCCGAAAAGTCAAGTCGAAGGGATTGTTCTCGGTTTGTTTCCTCTCCCTTGGTAATATAAATTCGTCATAATTATTTTATTGTTTGCTGCAAATGCGCCGTGAAATTTACTCTTGCCCTCTATCAACCCCCCTTTTAGTCTGATAAAGGGTATAAGTGTATCTATATGTATTGTAGAAATAAAGGTTCACCCCAATCTGACCTAAGAAATGCCATTAACTCATGGAAAAGTACATCCCATGAAAAAGGTTAAAGAAAAGTTCGCGACTGACTCCTGTATACCTACCTACCTCAGCATCCATGCCAGGACCAAATTAAAGGCAGGTATAGGTATGAGATACACTTCCATTAAGATTGAGAATAATGATAGGATGATAAATTGGGAGCAGAATATCGATATGACTCTGACATACTTGACTTCCGTTTTTCCATACATTAGACGCTCATTATATTCGAATATTCTTCCGAGTCAAGTCGAGTCGAGTCAAAGTCGAGTATATACTTTGCGCCCCCGCATTTATTTCACATGAGATATGAGGTGGAATGGAATCAGGAGCGATGTGTGTGTGTTCGGTGGCGTATGAGTATTCTATATGTTCCATATCTGCAATCAAGTGCGGCATTAATTACTTCACCTTTGATTAGGAACTTACACAATTTACCAGCGATGGCATAACTCACTCCCTGGTGGCGGCTCCTGCTCGTCCTGCCTGACACACAGATACTCCCACCAGTGTTTGATACCTACTCTTTTTTTTCTGCCTGATCAGAGTGATTAGATAATTTCATTAAGGATTTGAAGGAGCTGATGCATGGCTCTCTCGGTTGCGAGGAGGGGGTTAAATCTCTTACCGTGCCGAATTAATGAAATAAATTAATAAAAGGACTTACACATTGAATGAGATCTTATCACACAACACGTAACTTTGGGTCTGATCTGATGGATGTATGCTGGAGAAAAAAAAATGTTAGGCAAAATTCAATTCCTTTTTATTTATAGCGAGCTGTCAGAAATTCTGCAGAGGAGAGCATCAGTGTGCTATCGAATCGGGCTGATGGCCGGGATGGCTATATGGGCTGTCCGAGCACCGAACAGGGACATTACTTATTTAGGGGGAGCTTCGGAGGATCAGGATCTGGGCATCATACACTCCAGCATATCATCCAACCTCCTGCCAACATGACACATGATGTGTGTGTGAGTGTGACAGTAGCACGTATCCGATATCCGATACAACTATACGTCGACGACGTGCGGCCAGGCCATATCGAACCGAACCAGTGGTGGTGTGGCGACCACCTACATATAGAAACATCCATTCAGTCCATACCCTGCACCATGCCTCTGACCCCAACACATGCGGATTCTTTATAGCACTTCACATATTTCGTTGCGAATATTTATATTTATGTCCGGCATAGCCTTAAAAAATCAGTTATCCTCGCTCATTCAATTTATTATCCTGAAAGATATCATCAAAATAAATAAATCGTCCTGTACTAGGCAAATCTCTCGTCCTCCTCCATTCATGTGTGTGCACCACTTTTTGGAGTTATACAGGATGCATACTCTGGGTATGGGTCTGGATCTGGCTTTGGCTTCTGGAAAACTAACCCTCGTCTCGGCGAAGGCGATGGCACTAGAACGTGCGGCTTGCGACTCCCATCGGCCAAAAATTCCAACCCTCTAATGGGAGAGGGGGAAAATATACAAAAAAAAATAATGCAAAACACAAAAAATATCCTTGGTGTTGTATAGTGGCAGTGGCAGTAGCAGCAAACGGAAGTGTACACAATCAGGATGTGTCGCTGTTATTTCGATATTTTTCTATTTTCTATTTGTTTTTATTTCCCCATATACTTTTGCGCGCTGGTATCTGCCGCCGGTTATCGATATTCAAATGGGATATTCAAATTGGTAATTTATTAGTATGAAACAAACAGAACTGCATGTAGATACATATACATACCTACTCGTGTATAGCTTAAAGGGGATGACTTCACGCCCCCGTCCTTTGCAGCCGAGCCATTCAATCTGTACATGCACAAGTCGAGCATCAGATTTTTTATTTAGATACAACTCTTAAAGACAACAACTAATAGAGGCTATTTGTGGGATAAACAATGTCCTTAATACTTTCCACCAACACTCTCATATAAATGTACATTCAGACTCTCCAAGGATAAGGCAGGCGAGACGGGAGAAAAATATGAATTCATATGTGTGAGCTTTGCGTGTGACGCTGACGGTGTGAGTGTGTGTGTTTAAGTTTGATTAATGCAAATTTTCACGAAATCCGACAAATGATTTCGTGGACACGCAAAAAATCAAGCCCCCAAGAATATTAAGTAGTTTAGTGTTATGATTTTGTTTTTCAGTAGATAATTTTTTTTTTGTTTCATTTCTTATTTTCTTTATTTTAAATCTTTTTGCCACATGTGATGTCAGGAAATAATTTGTTTGGGGGCAAAAGTTAGACACTATGTAGTTTGAGGGGAAAACAACTTTTTTAAGTTTGAAAAACTCTTGATTTAAGGTTGCACTACAATTTCGAAAGTCCAAATTCAAAACCTCTACCTTTATCTTATATTAGTAAACTTAAACTGGTTAGAGGATCTCAGTTCTATACATAGCTGAAAAATAAGTAATATTTTTGGTTACGGCTGACTACGAGACGACTTCAATAAGTTGCATCACCAAGTAATTCCGAGACTAAATATAATTGCAATGAGTACGAGTAAAAAAAATGTACACTGTATTCTAGATGCAAGTGAAATATTCTATCTTACCTTCTTCTAAGATTGAAACAAATTTCAAATACTTCAAGAACATTTTAATTAATTTTAAGCAGTGTATTGCAGAAAAATATATTAACATCGGATGCGCTGATAGAAGACGTGTTTTATTGGTTAGTGAATAAGTTATACTACAAAATTTAGCTTAGAAAACACTTAAACAAAAACAATGGGTAAGGGAAAACAAATAAGTCAGCAGGAAGTCAAATTATTTAAGTGAAGACAGAGAGACAGTTAAGTCGTGCAAAATACATACATACAATACAAATTTGGCTGACTTGAGGCTGTATTCGTTGATATTAATTTTGTATGCAGCGGCTGCACTACAAGCGTTCCATAAAGTGCAAAAAAATATATTTTTAAATGTTAACATTCAAAACATATAATTATTTAATTTTTAAACTTTTATTGCAACAAATTTACTAAAAATATTTAACCACGATTATGCAACTGTCTCTCAAAGTTGCCGACAACTTATTTTCGTAGTTTTTGGTTTCTCATATAAAAGTGAAATTGCGAGTGTCAGAAATAAGATTAAAACCCGACTTTACTTCAAATTCAATAGTGAAGAAAATTCTTAACCAACTCGGTATGCATATTTCCACTCGATCTACAGTTTCATGCATTTTTCAACTCGACCTGAAAAATATTTTACAAGTTTTTCAAAAACACTTCAATCAAAGGAGGGATACGAATTTCAGCAGTAAAATAATTAATAGTTTTTTTAAAAATATGAATAAAGTGTTCTTTTGGAACTTATAATACTGCGCTAGTTTAAGGTTACGAACAAAACAAGGTTTCAATCGAAATCTAAGAACGCAGGACTAACAAGAACGATGTTTTGCTTTTGTATGATCTTTATCTCAACTTTTTTTAGTTATTTTTTACACACCTTAACTTTTCAAAAAGACGTTGCTGTCCAAAGAAACAGTTCAAAAAAGCTTTTGAAAAATTCAAAAATGTCAGTTATAGAAAACTGTAGGTTATATTATTTCTATACGGTATACCTTAAAGTTATTTCATTTTTAAAAACGTCTGATACAAAAAAAGAACTTGGTTTTGAAAATTAGTAGGTGATTATGTAGTTGAAAAAGAACTAAAATCAATTTTCAACCCTAAGTGAAAGTGTAGAAAACTGTTTTAGCTGTTTTTGAAGTGCTGCAGCTTCAAAATTTGGAATAGGTATGACCTCTCAAAAAATAATTTATTTATATTTGTATACCTCTTTATTGTTAAAAATAAGTAGTTAAAAAAATTGATATTCAAAAACATTAATTTGTACTTGTCTTTCATTAAATTCTTAAGTTTTCAAAAAAATACCAGCATTGGACATTGTACGTACGTTTATTTTTATTTAAGCCACGGAATTTAGAATGTGAAATTAAGTTTTCGAATATCGATGCAATTTAAAAAAGTCTACAAAAATTCGGAACAAATTATCAGTTTGAATCAAAATACAAAAATGTCTATTTCTCAAATCTATAACAGTTAAGTTTTATCCTTTTTCTGGGACTTCGAATTTTATTGTTAGACTTCAAAATTGAATTTATGCGTTTTTGACTGGCTTAGACATTATTTTCCTCTCCTCTTCTTTCCCAACTAGAACAATTTATACAAATATCCTAGTCGAAAGAGGATAAATATCACATTACCTACTCCTATACCTCTCTCTTGCCTCATAATATGGACAGAAAAGATGTACAAATTCAAATGACAATTATGTCATAACACGACCAAGTTACACTCTGTAAGGTATAGCTTCTGGCCACCACTTAGCAAGTGCCCACGAGCATTAAGCCGGATCAACGAAACATACATATACACAATTCACTCATAGACTCAACTTGTCTTTATATTATTCCACTGTACTGTACATATGTACTTATGAATGTACATATATAAATGTATTCTATTTTGTGTATTGTGTGTATAAAGTGTATCTCTTCAATCAATCTACGCAATCTAATCCGGTAGATATACTTACATACACTTATATCTATATATAGACTTAGGCAGGTCTAACACTTGAAACAACATCACACCAATTGCCAAAAGTTCCCTCTCTCTGTCAACCGACGACGACTATAAGGATATTTGATATCTATATAAATGAATAGATGAAAGGTGGTGTTGTTGTTGTTGTCAATGCTGGGTTGTTGATTGGCAGCGATATCCTTTTTGCCATTACCCACCACTCCATCATCATATCGCATCATCATAGGGATATCCTTCTTTGGTACCAATACCAACCGCCATCCATCGCCGACGCCCGCCGCTCCACCACACACCGACTCGACTACAGAGTGTCAGCCGCATCTCCCCAGACGTTGCTCTTTAGATGAGTTGACACTCGATGGTTAGTTAGTTCAATTTTGGAGTCCTTTTGTGGTATATCTGGAGGTATGGCGTCAGAGATGAGGAAACCTGGATGTCACAAATCCGGAGGCGAAGCGAACTGCCATAAAAGCTTTTCAAGTGTATCATTCCATTAATTTGCATTTGTCGGAGTCGCAATCGGAGTTGGAGGATGGGATATACCTACGAGTATCTATACAGGGGTATATGTGTACGGTTGATGCATCCAATTCAAATTGACACATAGACAACACTCCACTCCCTCATTGCCATCCCGGGCAGCTTCGGCCAGCCATTAGTTCGAGGGAGGAAGTTTGTAATCAAATTTTTTGACAAAAATTCAACCATCTGGCTGCGGCTGGCCGTCATGGATCAATCTGTGGCTATAAGGATAAAAAAAACAAAATCAATTTAATGAATTCCACAAAATCCTCGGGAACAACGCGCAGCTTCAATAAATGAGGTTTTAATATTTTATTCTGTCCTCTTGAAAAGTTGAGAACCCCGCTACCATTACCGCCACGTCCACCACTAAACTGAACTGTCTGCTGGACTCGATGTCATCACAAAAGTTTGGCATAAAGGGTTGGATGAATCCCGTTCGATTTTAAAAATTGAGTTTGATTTTTTTTTCAATTCTTTGTATAGACAACACAAGTTTAAAATATGTATGTCGGATCGGAGCAGAAGCTTTATCGAAGGCGCATCCGCCATAAATCGTTCGGATGTCATTTTTAAAATTCCATTTCTATATTTACCTCACCGCGTTTCGTCTCGTCTCGTCGATTCAATATACCTACCAACCATCCAGAAATGATTTTAATAGCAATAACAGTCGCGCAATGGGTCTGGAATGGAACTTGGAGGAACCTGATGGGGTCCTGATGGTGGACAAATCATTAAAATCTAAAAATCCGTTTCTGCCAAAAATTCGTGTCGTTTGAAACATCTTCCAAAACAAGCGAGCGTGCGATGAAGGCGAAAGGAATCTGGTTTTGACTTCGAGTGATGGACTACGAGTATGTGATACTAACAGAAATGGCAGGTTCCGCTATTCCGTTGATGAATCTCTTTCTCTGCCCAGCCAGAGCCGGATGATGTCCCACACAAAACCTCATCATCAAGGAGAATGAAGACTGAAAATAAAAAAAGAAAGAAATCCACAAATCTTCAATCACTCGATAGATTCCGCTGCTGGTCTGCAAAAAAAAAGAACAAACCTTCAATACAAAAAAGTCATCACTAAAGGGAAGATATCTGCGAAAAAAGGTTCCACCACGGGCAGAAAACTGTTGTGATGATGTTGATGATGATGACGATGGTCAACTCGGGAAGATCGACGTCGTCGTCGTGGTCGCCGTTGTTGTCGTTGCTGATGTTGACGAAGTTACCGGCTATCGTTCACTTCGTCGTCGTCTGGTCGTCGTCGATGAGGTCCGCCAGCAAAGTCCATCATCAACAGAATTTCAATTTTCCATTTGCTCCCCAGAAAAGGACGAGATTCGCTTTCTTCTTGGAGCAGCAGAGTCCCATAATTCCTACCGCCGCCGCGCCTCCGCTGCTGCATCACAAAATTGCACGCGCAAAGAGTCCTATTGTTTGGACATGAGACGACTGGTTTGCGGGTGTAAAATGAGAATAACCAACAAGGTATAGCGCTTCGTAAGGTATACCGTATACCGTACTCCGTCCATCGTCAGGACTAAACCAACCAAACGAAATGCAACAATGAAATATCAGAATTTCAGCTGTCTTTCTGTCTGTCTATATTTTCTGGGACCCATCAATCAATCCGTCAACTTGGGGCACCAAACGCTATCTTCAAAACTCTCCAACCCAATCATATACATACATACATTAATATAAGTTGTGTTGGTTTGTATCTTGTAGGTAGGTGAGCAAGTATCAAGCAAAAGGAAATATACATTTTTCCATTTTTGTTTCTTATATTTATTTTTGTTCGATTCTATTTTAACGGTCTCTTTTTTTGAATCTGTTCTTTTGAGAAGTACCTAAAAAACTACCTTTGTAAACATATTTGATGGTGACAGAATTAGGAACCAATGTCAAACTCTTTTAAGTCGAATTAGAAGTATGGACTAATTAGGTTCAGACTAATGAGAGTTTTTAAACGCTTCATTCTAGGGCCGAATTATCGCATCAGTCAATCGAATCATACGTAACTGAATTATGTGAATTTGTAATTACCGCTTACGTTATCGAGCAGTCTAGTACAATTATTTGACACTTTCTCATCAGCTATCGAACTGAATTTGACTCGAAAGTTAAACAGCTCTCGGATAGAACACAATAAGCGAGTTCTTTCGATCATTTTACTTTTCTTTCTTTTTGGGTAATTTTTTTTCGGATACTTACGCAGAATTTGGCAATAACAGCGGATTGCTTTTGTCCCTCAAGACAATATTCTTACTTTCTGAATCACTCAAAAAAAAAAAAAATAGAAAAATAAATAGAACGAATACAAATTTCATCTGTCAAACAATCAAGTCTCGTTTGAAATTGGTAGAGACTCGATGTAGTAGAATATAACTACTACAATTTTTTTTAAAGTAAGACGATACGTTACATTACGAATGTCTTCATCCCGAAGTTCATTCGATCACTAATGGGACTCACTCACTCGGTCACTGACGCAGTAATTCGGCCCCTGGTGTTTCCGATGGCCCTAAAAAGAGATCCAAGAGAAACAAAATTTAATAAAACTCACGGACTTATTGGAATTCTGAATACTTCCAGTCAAACAAATATTCACAGAACATTATTCGAACAGATTTTGCCTTTCTGGCAGTGATGGAATGAAGTTTTTACATGTTTTCCAATGGTAACTTGAACATTTTGAATATTCACTGTGAACGCACCTTTAAATCTTTCAATGTCAAAAACTGTACTTAATGAACCACTTAGTGCTAGAGTTGAAATTGTATAGGTTTCGGAATCCATGAATATGACTTCTAAAATTAAAAGGGATTTGAAACGGATGTTCCTGAAAAATATGGAAGAGTCTAGGAAATTGATGGAACACTACTATCCCATTTCTGAACTGGGATGGTTTTGAAAGATAAAGAAATAAATCAGTTCCTGGTAAACTTCTTGTGTTTAACGGTAAAATTCCTTGAGAGCAGTACCAACCATTTGTGATTTTCAAAAACCTTAAGGTTGTGCTGCAACTGCATCCTATACCTAAGTAGGTAGATAAGCTAACAACCTAATCAGATGAAGAACTAAGATGGTTGCCAGAAATGCAACCTACTTCACTTTTATTCAGCGCAGGGATGTCGGCTGATTTGTAAATTACAGGGATGTGTAGTGTGTGATCATCAATAAGTTGCGAGCCGCTGTAAAGTCACACGCTACAGTAACCTTTGGTTAATTTTAGCTGGTCTTTTTCATGAAAAGTTTTACTCCTGACGCATTCGACAATTTGAAGGATCCTGCCATGACAATCTTACGCCCTCACCATCAAGGAACGAAAACTGTCGGATTTGAACTTAGTTTTAAAACATTTTTCGTTTCTTGTCTACCAATTAACATTATTTCAAAGAAAATAAATCGCAAAGCATTTAAACAAAACTTTAGCAAATACTCGTACATAGTCGCACAAATTTTAGTCCCATAAGTTCCTTTTCCCCCATTTTTTGAGCTCTAAGTTAACATAAGATTTTTCAAACATTTTGAATGAAAAATCATACAACTCATGCTCTCTTTACACATCCACCCAAAAATGGCATCCAATTTGTGTGTACCTCTAGAACTTTTTACATAAAACCACTTAACCTAAACATTTTATAGCTAACCACAAAAGACTGACAGATTGGTTGAAATCAAAGTCAAGCCACAATCGCAGCCCCTTTTAACCACTCTTATTTTATTTTGTATTGAAAAATATAACTTGACATGTGTATTCTTTTCATTAACATCCTCCCACCGTAAAATTGCGTCACAAATGTGACTAAATGTTTACGCCGTTCGTTTCGTAGTCGTCGGTCGTCGTCGTCGTTGTCACCGCCCGGTGCCAGTTGTTCCGCCGCCGATGACGACAACGACGACGTGTTGTGTATAGCATCCCCCTTTTTTAAAAATTTGTTGCAAGTTCAAAATTATATTGTTGTTCGAAATTATTCTTTTCACATCAAAATTTCGCCGCCCTCCCTTTTCCCTTTTTCCCTTTTCACGTTTCACTTTTCGCTGTATATTCGATTTCGCTCACTCTTACGTTCATCTTTAGGTTATTCGCAAAATGTGGTGATTGCTTTTTCTGGTTAACCATTTTCTACATTATGAAGCCATATTCATCAGAGAAATTGAAAAGTGTGGTCCTCATTCCTTGAACTTGACAGAACACACCGACACCGCTCAGCCAGTCAATCAAGACCGCATTCAAATCACCCTCTCGCAAATAATGTGTCGTCGAGCTTAGCCAGCAGACTTGTAAAAGCCGTCATGTCAACACACTGCGCGCTGCGCTGTGCTGTGCCTGTGGCCCACTTCTATCATTTGATTGCCACAATTTCTATTTGAATACTTTAAATTGGATTATCCTGTAAAAAGGACGCTGAAGAAAAAAAAAAAAATTGGAAATGTGTAACGGGGGTGAATGCTGCTGCCATCACGCTGCTGCTGCTGCCGCAACATAAAGCTCTAACCAAGAGTGATGTGTTCGCCTAATTGAATTTACACTCTGAAACACGGTGGCGGGCGAAGGATATACTGACTGACTCGCATAACGAGGAACAGGACATCAGCTGATGCTAGAGATCAGGATGTGTTCGGGCATAAAATTTCATAATTTTATGTGGGTGTAGAGGTGTTTCGTGTTTGAGGAAGCGCAAGAATAAACCAGGGCGCTTGTGAAATCTGGGATAATTAGATGCTCGTTTGGCTGAAATATATGTACCTCATCAGAGTGGGTATCTATAGTTGGCTTGGCGTGTGGAGGTACCGACCGATACGGCGACGACACGGGCGCCCATTCACCTACTAAAGTGGATCCTTGAAGGAGTTCAACAACGCATTATGCTGCCTCATTGTTCGAATAAAGGACGAACTCCGTCGACAAATCGACACAACGACTACGCCATCCATATAATGACATCGCATCATCAGGCATCGAGGCATCAGCGAGAGTCCTTCAGCGAAAAGGTGCTTGCCACCGTGTGTGTTTAATTGTCAATAATATCGGATCTAGAGAACTGGAACCGTTCCGTTTCGTTCCCGGCCGCCTTTTGCCATCGCGTCACCCGTCCTGATGCCTGAGTGTTTTAAAGTGTTCACGCGCTGAGTACGCCTTCCGCGTATTGAGTGGGTTCCACATATAGAATATACTATGATGGTGGTGGATGGTGGTTGTGCCCCATTTGAGTCGTCGTCGTTGGAAAACCAAAACCCCCGCGTTGCAACGCTCTAGATACACCTACACACGTACATACATACATATATATGTATGGAGGTTCATCCAACACCAGCCCGCATGTGGGAGGACATTAATAGCTGATTCGTGTACACTTTAATCGTGGTGGCTGGAACGGGCAGTGTTAGCTAAAATCATACCACAAACACCGCCATTACCATCGCTGCTGCTGCCGCCACACATATGCGGTTAATTACGTGGCATATAATAACAAAAAATCAATAAAATCAAGGTGACTCCTGATTTATTGCATTTTTCAGTTTTTCACAGCGGCGTAACATCCAGCAAAATCAACAACAACAACAACAAATCTAAGACAGGACGCACGGTAAGGCAGGCGAACGGGCGGGCAGGTCCGTGGAAAGCTACTTAGAAATACATGCATAACTTAAGACCTGTGGCGAAAGTAATTGCCGAACACACTGGAACTGGAGTATGATATGATGGTGGTGTGTAGATGTGGACTCCATGCATGTTTTTCCTCATGTTCTTTTGTATTTTTTTTTTTTTAAGAATCCTGATACCTGATACCGCTACAAGGATATGCGAGGACAAAATGTATATTATTACCAGTCATGCGACATTGTGGAATGTGGTTAAAAGTGTAGAAAAATTAATGGAATGGGTTTTTAATGCCTTTCAGGAGCTTAATAGCTTTAGTGGCACATATTTCGAAAAAATTACAGTGTTTTGCAGGTAAATGCTATCGAGTCGAAATTACAGCGAAAGGTATATTCTAAATTGCTCTCTATCCGTTATTTAATAGTAATGCGTGTAATTTGCGAATCTTAGAAGCTTTTGATTTTCTTAAATGAGTTGAGTTATTATTTGTCCTTTGAATATTAGGAGTTTAGTGGAGATAAGGATGAAGTGACGAAAGTCCAAAACCTAAGAAATTAAGACGCAGTAAGAGATCTTACAAATTGTTTCGATAGAACTTCTGATATTTAGTTACACCGAACTTAAGTTTAAATATTGGTTGGAAGTATTAGAAGCTCGAAACACACAAGGAAACGCTGTCAGAAATTTACTAGAGCATAAGAATTGACAATTGAATTGACAGACCTATAAAGTCAGTGGGTGTTTCCTATAGCTGGACATGAAGTATCAACTATACTCCTATAGTCCTACGTGCCATCGAGTAGGGTTTTCGACTATGTGTTTGAGCGCCCTCTAGCTCTTACTCATCTTCGATGATTCCTTCTCGACTGTCCTTTTCTATGTGCTCCTCGGTCTCCTATTCTTGCACTCGTTTACTATTGCCAATGTAAAATTTTGAGTTGGTGCTACAACTTTTAGAGAACCAGGGCCTATTGACTTACAACTCTCAACCATTTCTGTGCGCGAGTAATGTGAGGCATGGAGGAGACCTACAATTTTTATGCAGAATCCGAACGGCTAAAATTTTGAGAAAGAACTTTTCATGACAAACATTACTCTTGAACGAGTTGTCAATTACTCACAAGAGGAAGTACCCGTAAAAACTTTTAGGTGACACTGTTCCTGCCTGTGAACCCAGACCTTTGGCATGACAGTCCTAAGCAACCATCACGCCACGGGTACTACCAATAGTGTCAATTGCCTCCTACGAAATGTTCTTCGTTGGAAATACGATTGAACCTAAATACCCTTACTATTCGTCCGAATACCCATCCTAGTAAGTGTTGCTGTTACTTCTCAGGTGCTGTATCCATGTAACAGTTCTGATTCGATGTTTGAGTGGAACTGTCATAACTTTATGTTCAAGCTGAGGTATTTCTTCACACATTGAATAACAGCCTTTGATTTCCCGGTTCGGTTTCCGCGATAGAGACAATACTTTCAAGGTATTGGACTTTTCTCGCCTTCTTTCAGCAAAAACAAAAAATGTCAAATTTCTTAGAACAAAAATGACGTTGAGCTTAAAATCACGAATAAGTAAAATAAATTCTGTAGAAAGGAACAAACGAATCGCAGGAATGGACATACAATCTGACTTCTGACAGTTGACAAAACTGCAATCAGCTCCCTTGTACACCTAATTATTCGTTCAATCTGTGACGGCTACCGTTAGTAAGGTAACCAATTCAACAACACACTATAGGGTAACAGGGTGTAGCTACTTTATGTAAATACATGTACCTACCTCTGTCAAAAATGCCATGTTCTACCCTTCACTCATTCTGTACCAATCCTAAACCTTACATAGCTTCTCGTTTAGAGATATTGTATCTATCAAACGATTGTGTCAATATTTACACAAAACTGGAAAATATCTCATTGACTAAAAGTGTGCACAAGTAAACACGTGCAATTTTTGGCCGTTTTGTGTGCACAAAACACAAATGCACACAACGAACCCCGTCACACCGACCGACACCACTGATGTAGATATTGTTACTTATTCTGAATTTTATACAACACAAGGATATCCACACTCGTATATAGTTTAACTAGAAGTTGTTCATATATTGTTACAAAACGGATACAAGGATAATAACACGTCACAATTGCTTTATAGTTTCCCAACAACCTTCAGGGCCTCTATTCGAATACATATATAGGTATAGGTATGTATTTTGTCAGCCCTCCTCCATTCGGTCGCGCTCGCTCTATGATGCCAATTCAAAAATGAACATCCTCCCCTGAACTGATACGATATGGCAGGAACTCATGATGGAATCGATGCTGATGATGACAATAGATGGCGGGTGAATCAGGCAAAACTTTGAACGGTGCGGTGGTGGTCTAGATGTAATTCTTCACCCCCTTGTTTGCATTTGAAAAATTTTAATATTTACACTTGAGCGCAGCTTCCTTGTGCGCCGCCGATTGTTGTCTTTGTGCACAAGCACACTGATTAATTTGCATACGTCACCATAATTTGACGTTTCACGCAACCCAAACCCAATCTCTTGTCTCTTGTCTCTGCCTCTTGTCTCTTCATAAGCCATCAACCAACCAAACCAACAATGTTATCCGAGTAGTGGTGGTGGTGCGTTTTTGGGGTTCAACTGCTTCTGCTCCTGCTCCTGACTCTGATTCCGTGCTCTAGCTTGGGCCTGGCATAATCAGGCTTCGTTGATGATTCTGGTATTCCAGCTCTATGAGGATTGAGGAGTACACAAGTACAATACGAGTATATTCCATAGTTAGAAAATGTATGAGGTGGCTCTTCGCTTTTGAGCATTGAGTGCTTGTCAAACTGTTTTGTGCTGTCTTGTTTAATGTAAATAAAAACCCAAAAACAAGAGGGTAAGAGCGGAGACCGAGTCGAGCGACAGCATCCACGAATGTCGGCGCATTGTAATCAAGGAATTGTTTACAAATTTTCTAGGTCACAGGATTCAGTCAATAGAGGAAGGATTTTTGTGTTTTTTTTTTGCTGTCTTTATTTTTTTTTGTTGTTGTTTTTGGTTTTATTTGTTTGTGTGTATTGTTTGTTCATTGTTGTTGTTGACTTTTCAAGAACATTTCGCTTTTCACGTTTATACAATTTGAAAATAATTCAAAATGATTCGCATGGCACAATAAATGAGCACTGAGAACTGAACGGGAGAGGTGCCTCCTTCTCCTCCGTTTCGGTTGTAAGTTGACGAGATAATTTCAACGTCACAAAAAACAAAGACCTCAAATTTACATAGTGGTTTGTTAGGTTAGTTTAAAAAACGTTTCCGAACTGAAAATTCTGTTTTTTTCTTGGTTTAATATTTTGCAGGACGATTTTGGAGAGAGCTAGTCACAAGAAGACTCTACCCATATAAAAATGGACACAATAAGAGAACCTCGATTCGTTTCTCTTAGCAGCAGCTTGAAGAGTGAAAGTTACTTAAGTTGAACTTTTTCAAGATTTAACAAACCAAAAGTCCTTCAGCAATAAAAAAAAGCAGTCATATCAACTTAGACCCCCCAATTGAGCCTAATTCCACACATTCCAACATATGTTCCAGTAACTGTCTTTTACTAACTGTTGATTGCTTCCATAAGCCACCGCCGCATTGTCAACTGATTCCTATCATATCATCAACGACGACGACGTCCAATCGGATCATCCCAGCTAAGAATTTCATCAACACTTAAGCAAACTGACTGCTAAACGTTTTTTCAATACAACAACTTTTAGATTATCACTCTTCCAAACATCCCCCTCTATATATGTATAAAGTGGATCATCAAAGTATCTCCATGTGTATCTCTATCAATAGGTTTAGGAATTTAACAGAACATATTACACTTGCCTAAATCAGTAGGTCAAGCACACTTATCGGCTTCGATGAAAAAGCAAAAAAAAAAAAAAACTTTATTGTCTGGGAGTTCGTTAAAGGTTATCCATCTAACCCCAAGCTAAATAGTTACCCAAAAGCTAAATGGCAAATAGAAAAGTTCACCATTCATTGGTTTCTTCATCTTCATCTTCATCTTCATCCTGATCTTCACCCCCGCTCTCTCGTATCGTATCATCGTCCTGGATGTGAACATAAAGCGATGACTTTGCTGTTTTAAGAATCCTTTTGAAGAAAAAACATACTTACTCGTATACCAATTCAATCCCAATATCCAAGGATGTGTGTTCTTTTACGAGTGTGTTCCTATACTTACATTGGGAACAAAGTAATTCGCTCTATCGAACGCCTTCAGGGATTTATTTAAGAAAAAGAAAGTATCTTTCTTACCTACAACGACGATGCTACCGCCCGACCGCATATCGCACCCTCTTATGTGGGAAAGGGCGTCCTGCTACTACCGACGGCGACGATTCATGTCAAAGATAAACTATCTTCGCATTATTTTCTGCACCCCCACCGTCACCGCGCCTTTGATTCCTTTTTGTATTATTTGTATTGTCAAATGTTACGAAGGTTCCACAGGATTTTTTTTTTGTCCTGTGTCATCTGCACTTATGTCCTTCGGGCTTTGGAAGCATTAAGTCCAAGCAGCAGTAGTCGTTAGGTAATGGAGATTTGTGGGGGTTTTGTTGACACAAGGGGTCACAAATTTGCCAAATTATTTTTCCTTTCCTTCGGTGGTGTGTGAGTTTCGAGGCGATATTAAGTGTCCCTTTTGACTTTGGGAACAACTTGTTGGAGCTGGACCAACACAAGAAAAAAAAAAGAACCAGAAAACAATCCCGATAAGCGGACAACACAAACAATATGTTTGATGACACAATTGACTCGGGAATTAGGAGTGGGACACCACACACCAGACTATTACCAGTAATTCCAGCATCAGGCATCATCAGAAGTAAATGAGCGGGATATGGGTCTTTAAGACTTAAGTTGGTGGGAGGTTACACGTTACACCTCACTGATGATGATGATGACGAAGACGACAATGATGAGGTGCAGTTTTTAGGACGCGGCGCACATCACTTGACATGGCTCTTGATTTGTGGAGCTGCAGGAAGATAATTGTTGTCGTCGTCGACGAGCGTGGGCTCTTGATAAAGGTACTCCAGAGAGTCTCTTGCCCCGAGACCAAGCACCATAGTATACGATACGAGTATATCGAGTTCGAGTTCGAGACATACCTACATAGATGTGCTGCTTCATCATGATTGTTGTCCTCCTCGTCATCTTCGACAGCCCAACCTCAAAAATCTGTCAGTGATGTGATGCATAGCAAGCTGCATATGAGCTGCGCAGTGCATATACTCGTATGCATAGCTATATATGGTTCCTCGCTCGCCCACCCATAGAGGCGCGATGTTTGCTTTCCCCTTGAGTTCTGGTGGCTTTTTTTTTCATTCTTAAATTGAAATTGAAATTGAAGAAGAAGACGAGGAACAAAAAAAAAAATATTGTCGATGTGGCTTGAAGCTTGTTTTGTACCGATATAGAACCAAAACGCACTTGGGCCCATTCATAACGCCACCATCGTCGTCTTCGTCGCCGATGCACCACACAGTCGTGTCTCGTCGCGTCGCCTCCTTCGAGTACATCCCAGTCCCAGTCCCAGCTTCCCATCAGCCGCTTCAGCCAGAAATCATTATGATCGAATAAGAGCAGACTTTTGGTTCTTCCTGTTGTTTTGGTGAGTGTTTGAAAAGGTTTTTGTTCTATGATGATGCTCGTTTGATGGTTTTTGGCTTATGGCCTGGCCTGGTCTGGTCATGTTGCTGGTGATCTATTGCTGCATTGATGATGATGCAGGGTATGGAATGGAGTATAGGCGAGGACAAACAAAACGACTGCAGTCGGTGGCAGAAGTACTCCAGTTCAATGAGCCTCGTTTGTTATCCTACACCCGGCGCGCCGGTACTCGAAGTGTTTTCATCGTGACTTGCGTTTTGCTTGCTGATGTTGGTTAGGATCCTCCTGATTTATCCCGCAGACCAATTGATGATTCCGTGTGAAGTGTGTGTGCGTTGCGGGATGAAATGACTCGGATGAGATGAATGACAAATATATATGTACCAGGTAAAGAGACGACGAACGACCGACGACGACGATGACGATAGGTATTGAATGATGCTTCCATATTTCTTTAGGTGTAGGTAATACGCAGGGATGCAGAATGCAGTGTGCGCAGCAATGCACTGCTGATGAAGACGATGATGACTTCTTGTTTTACCTCGATATACATACATACCTACTCGTATAGGAACACTTCTCGAAAAATGGTTTGGCTTTGTTAAATCGATTTTGTTTATCCACGTCTCCTCCAGACTCCAGTGTGGGCACTTGAATTGGAACTGGGAGCGATGAGAGATGGACCATCAAGTTTATTTATTTTAATTTTTTTTTGTTGAGGAAATGCCCAGGTTAATTCTATATTTTGATTACATTTTTTTAGCTGTTGGTTGATAAGAAGACATTTTTGACAAATGTAGGATAAACCTTATTTTTTTTTAATGAAGTCTTCTAGAACTTAGAGAGAAGCCTTAATGTAAATTTAAATATGTCAAAATTTCAGTTGGAAACAATTCACATATCGATGGAAATTAAGACATGCGGACATTGAGAGAATGTTTCTTTTCACGATGAAACATTGGATTTTCATTGAGTTTTTCCAGAGAACTAATGGCTTCAATTCTAGCACAAGTTTAATTTTGTAGAACTTCAGGCCGAGATAATCACGTTAAATACTCGAAGTAGTCGAATGCGACAAGCCAAGCTGCTGAGAACAACTACGAACCGATTGTCTTCTCGAACATTCTCAGCTAAAGTTGCTAAAGGTTCTTCACTACGAAGAAGTGGGATTCAAATTTGCAAATGGTATTTCAGTATAGTTTCTCGAATTATACTCAATTTTTTTTTCACAGACCGCTGATTTTCGTTATACAGTTTAACAATTCGAAGACGATGTTTCCTTGATGACTTGCCAAACGATACTGAACAAAAATGACAAAGCAGTGATCTGTCAAAAAGCCAATTGAAAATCGAACTTCACGATGAACCACCCGATAGAATTGTTTCAAAAAAACATGACTATAAGTTGAAGAAATGAAGACATCATTCTTTCGAACTGAAAAATTATTCTGAAAAAGTAAAATTCAGTTGTGATGGAAATTTTGGAGCAGTTTTTATTCTTCGAGTTCATATCAATTCTGGATCCAATTTTTCGAAATTTGGAGATTAAAATTATGGAATAATTTGTTTGAAATATATTCGACTAAAATTTTCCATTTTTTCCTAAACTTCTAAAGTGGAAAGACAATTCACTGAAATTTCTTGGAATTTTTTTTCATTCTGGTCATTCTGGAATTTTGTCCTGAGTCTTTTAAAATGCTTTTGCTCTTTCATTTTATCTTCCTTAACTCGGGAATAAAATTTTTTCATAATTTTCATTTAATCAGCGGCTTTTAATGGCCTAATCGTATCTCCAACGAGGATCTACATAGACGAACAGGTCAGGAACCCATAGACACTATTATACGAAGGCGCAAGTGGCAGTGGATTGGACACACGCTTCGAAAAGGTAATGACTGCATTGCTGTCCAGGCAATGCAGTGGAATCCACTCACACAAGAAGGAAGAAGAGTAGGTAGACCGAGAAGCACGTGGAGAAGAACAGTCGAGGAGGAATCTGCGACATTGGGAAAGAGCTGGAGGGAGCTCAAACACATCGCTGGAAACCGTACACGATGGCGCGTAGGTGTAGTTGAGGCCCTATGTCCCGCTAGGAAACACCAACGGATTCGTAGGTCTGAGGACCTAAGTAAGTAAGTTAGCGGCTTTTAATCCTAGAACATTGCATTTGTTAATCCAGGCAAACTATTTCTTTTAAAAAAGGTTTTAGGATTCTTCAAAGTGGACAAAAGAACATCAGGAACCTATTGTTGAATTAAGTCCTTAATAGCCTGTTAAAAAATTCCATCCTTTTGAATGAAAATGTCAACTTTCCCCACATCAAGTCACTTCTCCTTATAGTTGAAGTTTCAAGCCCATTCAAAACTCTGCACCCAGGTATACCTATTGATGATGGGCAAATAAACTTACAATTTTATTAATCACTATCAAAAGACATCTTAATCAAGATAAGCTTAAACCTTATTTATAAACCAATTTACCTAACAGCTTTTGATAGTCTTACATAAATACATTTGCGCGCATCAATTTAATTCAAAAACAAGAAATACAAAAAAAAAACACACACACACACAAGACACAACACAACCACCCCATTTGATAGGAAGGTATTTCTATCTTCAATTAATTTATCTATAATAACTGTCTTCTTCCACAGATGGCATCTAATGCTATGCCATTAAACTAAACTCACGAAATAGAGTTAACATGTAACTTAAAGATTACAACCACCTCCCCCCACCCCCTGTGCCCCTCCTACTTCCATATTAGCAAACTTAAAAAAAAAAAAACTATTTAACACAGAAAAAAAAAAAACAAAGTCAGACACTTTCCGGAATGGTGGGTTTTCAAAACTACAACAACGATCATGTGTGCGCACGGTCGTCGAAGTCGTCGTCGTCGTTGTCGGCCGTCGTCCGTCGCCGTTCGTTGTGTGTGCACCTCTCCAAGGAAAATATAGAAACAACAAACCACTGACATACCCGCAACATGAAAAGCTGTCGGCCCTGAGAAAAGCCAGTTTCCAGTTAGTCGCGCAAAATCGAGAATTAGAAAATAGAAAAAAAAACAAAAACAAAAAATTGTTAAACTCTTATTAATATAAATGATTTAAGCGAAAATATCTATCGCAAGATCGCCTCAGCTTCAGCTACTGACTGAGTGCTGCGGCAGTAGCCTCCGACGTAAACAGCGGGCGACATCAACTATATACATACATATGTAGATACCCCTACCTACTATCTCAAGCCAGCTGTCATAGATGCTTCTTAGAAACCAGCATAGAAGCCTTAGCAAAGTCAATAGAAGACAACAAAAAAAAGAAGCTTCCCTTGTTCGTTACGCAACATGCAAAGATGTCCATCTCCGCATGCGACATCTTCGTCGAGACTTCGACACTTCACTCCAAAGGCAGCCCAACCTCCCTCCTCAACCTCGACCATCATCGTCTGACGACAACGACGATGACGACGACTCCCAAGATGAAAGTGTCAAGCGATTTGACTTTTCCGATTTGCCTCAAGTTCGCTAAGCGACGGACGCACGGCAGCAGCGGCGAGGACTTACCGAATTAATAATATAGGCAAACAAAAAAAGAAACATCGACTTCAACTTGTCGAGAAAACATGCTCCATAGATCAGTCTACAGTCCGGTCGGTAGATCGGTCGATCGGTTGGCCAGCGAGCGAGCTCCAGCTCAGCTTCAAACTGCATGCATAGGCATTATAGGCAAACTATCTATTGACGACGATGACGACGACGACGACGACGGACGGGCAAGCTTGGCTAAGTAAAGTATTTCTACATCTTCGGCTAAATATGTCTCCTTGTCTGCCGCCGACTGATGCCGCACCCGGCGGCGACCACCTCCCTGGACCGCCATCCGCCACTATGACTTGGTATGCCAATCGAGCAGGTGATCGCCGTAAAATTAATTGCAAACACCAACTATCGACAAACATCGCCGGGCCGTCCGTCGTCCGTCGCCGTCGTCGGTCGTTTCGTAGTCGTAGTTTGTTTGACTTGTGAGGTTTCAGAGTTTAGCCAGTGAGTGTCTAAAAGCCGCACGCTGCGATATTTTCCTTACAACGCAACGTCAGCGTCATTAGTTTGCTTATAGGTTACTTCTGGCTGGCTGCTGTTGGCTTTGGCTTTGGCTGGTGCTGGTGCCACTGGCCAAGTTAACTATGAAGCTGAGCTGGCTGATCCCCACGTAATACACTTACAATGCTAGCTCAGCTCGATGAGCGGCGACAAAGACGACGGACGGCGGACGGTGGTGTGGTGGTTCCATTGGCATTTGGTTGAAAGCAGTTCACGGCAGCACCAGCGACGACGACGGGGGTCGAAACGGCCCGGGCGGACAAATTACGTAATCGAAAATATATAGCGCTGCGCTGCGCTCTGGCACATGATGGGAAAACATTCAGTGGGTTGACAGAAATGAAGGTCAGGACTAAGGTGGATTGAAATGTTGCTACATGTGTGGTGCTAGTGCTGGTTACTGGTTACTGGGTACACTGGTGTGCTGCAGCAGCTCACAGGTTGTTTTGACTTGAGTATACCTATACATATGTATATAGACGATTCTGGTGTCTGCCTGTGTGTATACACTGTACGGCCAGGTTGGAGCTGCGCTGGCGCTGTTTGGCAGCTGGAATGGAATGCCGATATCCAGTTGATATATGATTTGTCCCAAGTCAAAAAGCTGCGCAATAAAGTGCAAGCCAGCAAGCAGTGAGAGCTTGTATATAGGTACGAGCAGCAAACTAACTCGTAGTTGTTGTTTGTTTGACGGTTTATTACAATGTTAATTCAGTTATGTATGTAATACGGTGGCGGCGGCGTGTATATTTAACTTTATGAAGGACGTCTTCACGCCAACTAATCAACTGCTTTGACTTTAACTCCATAGATTAGAATTGAGTTTTATCTTTTTGTAAAATACTTTTATACAGCGTGTTGCTTTAACTGGAGAATGTTTGTCACATCATAAGAAGCTTAAGCAACTTAATAACGATTCTAACAAAATTGTTAAAGATTACTATGATGACATTTCTTGTCGGCGGCGGCGGCGATGCGATGTGGTCTCCAGCTGGATGAAGCTATACATACATATATGAGGCAGGTGCAAATCCATGAGAAAATTCGACAGAATCACTGTAAGGAGGGACATTTTGACACGACCAAAGCATTTAAGAAGAGTTGATGATATTTGAGGAACTTTTTTGAAATCTCCACAGTAGTTAAAACTCTGTCTTCAGTAATTAAGACAAATATCTTCATGATTCATGATTCACTGACATCAAGACGTGCAATATAGCTTTATGTCTGTCAAGCGACATTTCAGCCCTCCAGGCAATAAGCCTCGGAATTCAAGACTCCAAGATACCCTCGGAGGAATGTTCTTAGAGAGATATAATGAGCTTGAATTTCGTAGAAGAAGGCTTTGTCTTGATTTTAGTTAGACAAATCAATTAAAGATTGAACATTGAAGTCGAAGAATATATACACGTAAAGGGTCTTGGATTTAGTTGTAAGTGATATACCCTGGACAGTGGCGAGTGTTTTTGAAGAAGTTATTTTTTCTGATAAGTATATTGAAAGTTCTTCGATAATGTTGTTAGTTGATGCACTCACTTTCATGGAAGAAATGCGCTTAATTGCTGGAGTTGATAAAGGTCAGTGTCCAATCTGTGAATAAACGTCATTTCCATAACTTTCTCTTTTACCTTCAATCCCTTGGTCAATCGTATAGTAACCTTGATTGTGATCTGCTAAAGTCCCAATTCTTCTAAGCAAAGTGGATTTCACTGGCTTCGATATTTCTGCAAATTCCCGTATTGACAGCCACTAAGGCAGATATAGCGTTTTGTCGATGACAGGGTATAAGTTGATAAAGAATGAAATAAGTAGGGTAACTTTAGCCTCTTAAAATGGAGAATTAGCAAAACACATTGAAAAATTTTGACTGATAAAACTTCAATAATTTAACTGTTATCAACTTTCAGAGTTCAGAAGTGTATATAGTCCTTTGTATTAACCAAAAATGTAAAAAATTGTATTTTCTAAAAATATCAAAGATAATTCTGTATATCCAAGGCTCCATAGAGAATCTACAAAGGGCAGAAAATGATAGTACCACAATTAATGTTGGAAAGCGGCAAGTGATTCCGAATTGACTGAATGGGCCTGTCACAAGAAAGTTCCCTCAAAACTAATAAAAACCAATACGCAACCAAAAGCAGGAATTTAACAAGTCAAAGTTTTGAAATGATGATTCTATTAAGTAGGTATACTAAATTTTTCAATCCCAGTAATTACAGCTTAATTAGTAGAAGAGCACGATATCAATTCTTTACCCAATATGCATTAAGGATTAGCGAATTGGTAAAAAGTGACTTTTTAAGTTACATTACTTGACAAACATATTAAATATAGAACCGTAAAGTTAATGGCTAAAATTTTAGCTTACTAACTTAGGTCCTCAGACCTACGAAGTCCGTTGGTGTTCCCTAGAGTTACAAAGCCTCTACTACTCCTAGGCGCTATAGTGTGCGATTTTCAGCGATGTGTTTTAGCTCCCTCCAGCTCTTTCCGAATATGGCAGATTCCCCTTTAGCTTTTTTTCTCAACGTGCTTCTCGGTCTAAAATTCTAGCTTAGGTTTTGCAAATTTTTGACGATATTAAATTTGTACCTACTATATATTTTGACATTGTTAAGAGTTTTCCAATAGGGCTGGGTTGATTTTGACAGCTCATGACGGCCATATTGTTTTTTTTACTTTCTATTAAAGTATATCAGTCACTAAAGACAAATCATCATGGTGTTGGAGCAGTTGTAAGTTGATCCCAATTTTTGTCGAAAAATCATCTTAAGCGATGAGGTCGTCCATTTTTGGATGAATGGGTACGTGAATAAGGAAACTTGCTATCTCTTTGGTGTGGATTTTGGGCTGGAGTCGTCATCGGTCCGTAAGTACTTCTTCGAGAATTTTGCAGCGATCGCTATTGGTCGATGATCACGAACTTCTTGTGGTCTGAATTGATTAAATGGACACCGAAGAGAGATGGTCTCAACAAGATAGCTCTACACGCCACGCAGTTCAAGACAATATCGGTATTCTGCACGAGCGGTTTCATAGCATGATTATCTCGCACCACGGCGACGTGAATTGGCCACCAAGATCGTGTGATTTGACCCCTTTAGACTTTTTCTTGTGGGGTTTTTTAAAGTCCCAGATCTATGTGAATAAGCCGCGGCCCACAAAGACAACATGATCTGTCATCGGTCAAATTCAACCTGATTTATACGAAAAAGTCATCTAAAACCGGACCTTTGGAGGGAGTAATAACACATAATGTCATTGATAGAGGGCTCTCGAATTGATATCTTGATTTGTTGAATTTTAAAATCGATACCCGTCCTAAATGGAAAACCCTTTAATTGTTTCATATTATTAGTACCATTGTAACTTTGACATGTAATTGTCAATTTTGCATAAAAAGCAATACAATTCGGTACCTTTCTCATAACAAAGCACTCAATCATTGCATTACTAGAAAAAAGTCTAAAAATGTCATGGCTGTTATTTTACTCAAGTTTGAGTTTTAAATTCAATATGTACATAACTTTCTATTTGTCAAAAATTTTGAACTTCATTATCTCGCAGCCTTTTCGTTTCCAAAAAAATGATGATTAAACATAAACATAGCCTATAGTCGTATATTGGGTGGGATGTCTTTTCTCGAATTTAGCCTCCAGGTTTGAGGGAACATTCTATACACCCCCTAATAATAATCCTTTGCTATATTCTATGCCTTTTCATTTTAATCCCTAATGACAATATTGAAAAGTAATAACCCCACTTCCCGCTACGAGTCTACGGTCCGGTCAGTTCTCCCCAGCACTCATATACATTCTTTCACTTATATTCATATATAGCTAAAAGGCAAAACCATTTCTTAAATCCTATTAATCCTTGGAATCCTTCGATCGAGCTGGCAATACCAACCCCTTGCTTTCTTCGTATATGTTATATAAAGCCCGTCAGTCATTCCTGTTGTATTTTTTTTCTTTTAGTTCCTATACCGCAATCGGTCACGTGCACAATTACTAAAAAAAGCACAACATATAGTCGTTGTTATATAGCTAACTACATACATACATAAATAAAAAATAAAAAAAAACATCGAACCAAAGCCAGGAAGAGAATAAGACCGAAAGTGTAATAAGACGCCTTCAGGATATATCCAACATCAGCAAATGTGACTGCTCTGCTTATTTTATAGATTGACTGCATTTTTTTTTTCATCCTTATTCTCTCCAGGAGCCCATACTGTAAACATAATAATTCATAGTAGAACCACTAAAGATGTATCGTCGTCGTCCTCGTCGTCGTCGGTCGTATACTGCAGCCAGGAGTACAAGTATATTCGGGAGGATTGAGGAAGGATACACTCAATAAGCTTATATACGGTATAGACTACAGACTACAGATCGAGAGTGAGGGTGAGGGTGGTTGAACTTATAAAATGAAATGAAAAAAAAACTTAAAACGGTTTCTTTTTAAAGTTTTTTATTGCTTCGCAGATCACGATAAATCAATGTGAAGCCCGGGCTACTCCGACAACGTGAGGCAATTTTCCATCGCACCCCTGCAAGGCACTCTGGAAGGTAGATGGTATACACGTTCTGTTCTGATGTTGCACCCCCACTGACAATCTTCTTCAATCAATTCAAAACCTCGAAAAGGGCACATACTAGTAGAAACTACACCCCTCTTTTAGTGCTCGCAGTCTTTAAACCTCTTCGTCCTTGCCTTTTCGCCTTCATCATCACCCATCAACCATCGCCTTCAGATCGTTCGTCCTTGTTGTGTTCAACATTGCCTCGGAGCGTTTTGATAGAAGCTACTGCATTTTGGAGCAGCTTTACAAAACGCACGTGTGCCGCATGATTGTAGTCACGTGTGTTTTGATTCCGTTTGCTCCGATTTGAAGTCCCCGCGTTGGGCGCCCATCGCCCATATCGCCATTGTTGCTTTTAATTTGATTAGCCCAAGATAAGTACTTGCCATTGTGAAGCTGTCAAAATATTTTGAAAACACCGTTCTCGCGGTTGTAAATTTTTACATATACATGCCACGGGTGTCCGCGGTGGTGGTGTGATGTCACTCTTTTGGCCGACCATCATCACCCTCGCTCAGTCTGGAGACTGGACCATCAAATAAAAGTCTTCTTTACGATGCTCATATTCGAAAAAGGATCTTCTCTCATCAAGACTTCAAGAAAAACGTTAAAGGATGCGGCATGTGGGTATAAATTTGCTTCCAGGCAAAATGAATACCATTCCAAACTCCAGAGAAGAAGAACATGATGGCGTCGCAATGCCTCAGTGTGGCGGCACAGCGGATGGAGTCAAAGTCGAAGTTGGAGTCGGAGTGTATCCTTTCAAGTTGATTTGGTCACGTACAAAAGAATTTTCGATGGAATAGAATTGGGGAACCCTTGCAAGAAGAATGAGAAAACATTTTCCATCGTGCCTGTATATGGTACACCAATATATGCATGCACAGGACCTTATACCATCAGCTATGGCATACACCCTTCTCCGACTCCCAAACCAGAACCGAAACAAATCTTGAACGTATAATATTTTTCTTTAAGAAATAAGGAATAAACGTCGTCCCCGTCGTCGTCGTCGTTGTCGTTTTCGTTCTCCCATATATCGATTGGGGAATTTTTTCCGCTGCTGCTGCTGCTGTATTCCCATTTACTATTACGCGGAGCGGTGCGTTGAGCTAAAATGAGGGCAAGCAAAGTACACCCCCAACAGAAGGACACGTATAAGATGACGACGAGGACGAAAACGAAGACAACACCAACCCAGGACGATGTGAATATGAGAAAAGTCAGAACATTTTTGTGTTATTGAAACGCCTTTAGACAATCACAATACAAATTTTGGGCTTCCTAACGCACAGACTTAAATATCTTCAAAAAGAAAAAAAAAAGATACAAAAGGATAAACAAATGGCATAATATCCAAAGTGACTTTAGAGAAACGTATAACAAGAAAAATAAGCAAATCCCGAACCCATTACTTTTTAAACCATAACCAAATAAAATATAAAAATACCCAACAAATGTGAATGTCCTCCTAAACATCCAGGGAGCGATGAGGGTTGTGGTGGTGGGCGGGGATGTGGACGTGGACGTGGATATGGATATGGATATGTTTGCCCGCAATCATGCAATATTTGCGAGCTCCGAGTATCCCGATCCCGATTCGGATTCAGATACAGATTCAAATCCAGAAGTGGCGCGTTCCTTGGCACTGCTGATATAGATGCGTCTTTGGTCGCCCCCAATCCAAGTTTCTTCCCTTTGCCGGCACGGGCGGCTGGCGGTGGAGAAATGAAGGTCCTCGCGTGTTATCCTGTTGGGACTTTTCCTTTGGTTTATCCATGAAATAATAATAAATGAATCTTGAAGAGCGTGTATTGTGTATCTATAAGATACGCATATATATCCAGATTGGATCTCGGGAAGATACTGTATATAGATACATAGATAGATATAGATACTATACACGCTTGGGTATTTTTGGGGTTTTTGGAATTTTTGTTCATGTAATATCCTTAAGTCATACGCTTTTCTAGCCACACGACTTATTTTTTTTTCTGTTTCTGTTTCTTATTCTTTTATATTATCATGATTTTTTTGTTGTTGTTGTTGCCAATAATAATATTTCGGAGTGAAGGCAAAAAAAAAATATACAAAGTAGCTTATAAATTATTTCACATTTTTTTGTGTGGTTGACCTTCGATATGGTGGTCATGTGTGTGCGAAGGAGGGGGTTGAGGACGACCGACAATAGAATCATAGTTTTTATGACATTTTTGCATGTGATGTCCTTTGAGGAGGTTTCTTGATATGGTTCCTTTGTATATTTTGTACATATACTTAATTCCGAGTATAGAGGTCTTATTATTTGATGCATATAAGAGAGGTCGTTGGTAGATATATTTGTATGTTTATGTACGAGTATATGTCACACAATATGACCTATGAAAATGTTTGTTAACGTTTTTCATATACATATACGAGTATTCTTTTGCCGCTTGATATATGGGTTAAGGGGTCGAAGGCGATTTGCCAAAATTAAGTAGATAACATATGAGGAATTTTCTTGCACATTTATTATTTATGACCTTGGTCTTGAATTTGAAATACATTTTGTATATATATTTAATAATAATTTACATATAAGTTATATATATGGTATAAGGGTATTACAATTTGATGTAGGGTGAATATGATGGGACGACCGGTGCCGGTGCGTATGTGGTTTAGTCGTAGATAGAAATTAAGTGTCTCTTTTGGATCATAAACAATTAGGTTCTTGAAGATTGAGGCTTAGTTTAGAGACTAAATTGAGAAAGAGAGACAAACATCTTAAGTTATTGCTTTTTTTCCTAATGTCTAATGTCACCTTATTGTCCTTTGTTAAAGAAAGACTTTTGTATCTCGTGACAGCTATGTTCTGTCATATTTCATTTTCACTCGCACTTGGTTTGATTATGATTGTTGGAAATAATGCAGACAAATTTAACACGGATTCAATAAAATGAGGGAGTTATAGGGTACAATCTTATGAAGACTGCAATTCCTACGATAAGTGGAGGACTGGGGTTACCCGAGATCACAGATCACAGACAGATTACTCAACAAGAGTTTTCAAGGATAAATTCAAAGAAATCGGAGACAGGCTTAGGATTTTTTATGAAGACTTTTTTTTTATGACAAATTCTGATAGCTTGGCAATTTTGTAAACCCTTAACAGAGTTACAGAAAGTGCTATAAGATCTTGGCAAATAAAATTTTAACACCAAAATATGACATTTTATTGAGGTTTTTTAGCATTTTCTTGGAAAGAATCTTTGCAAAATTTCCAGTCCAAAGTTTTTGAGGGTATTGGCTATTTTTTTTTTTTAACATTATCTTCGAAGTAGTTAAGGAGTTCATTTACCTCGAAGTTAACATCACCTCCACAAACGACACCTTAGTGGAGATTCGTCGAAGAATTACCCTAGGAAACCGCTGCTACTTATAGGTTTAGCAAAACAAATCGGTTCAAAACTCCTCTCTCGAAAGACAAAATGCTTGCTCTACAAAACCCTTATACTGCCAGTCCTGCTATATGGTGCTGAGTGTTGGACGATAAGCAGAAAGGGAGAGCTGCTATTGGGCTCTTTCGAGAGAAAAATTCTTCTTCGGATATTTGGTCCTGTGTGCGAAGGAGGCGAATGGACAACCGCGAACTCTATGAACTGTACAAAGATGTGAACGTTGTCAAAAAAGTTAAAACACGCCGACTTTATTGGCTCGGCCACATCGAGCGAGTGGGCAACAACGCTCCAACTAAGAGAATCTTCAAATCCCAGCCACCTGGTTCGAGGAGACAAGGAAGACCGAACCTCAGGTTTAAAGACCAAGCCATCGCGGATGCCAGAACTCTTGGTCTGGATGACTGAAAGCAACGTGCTCGGGATCGCAGAGGATGGAAGGCCATCATGTCTCAGGCAGAGATCCTTCATGGATCGGGAGCCTGATTAAGTAAGTTTAGTAAGTAAATCAGAAAATATCTTTAGCACTTGGACAAAAATAGATTTTGGAAGCTTGTCAGGTTTTATCATCGTCATTTTCGTCTGCATATTGAAGTACCCATTCAGTCAAAAATGTGCTTCATCGATGAACAAAATTTTCTTATAAGCATCGGGATATGTGGGGTATAAGTCTATTTATTATAAAATTACAAACCAAATTGAGCATAAATCAAGTGACAGTTGTCCAAAGGACTAACTCCGAAAAAAGTATTGCCAGATGTAAAACCACACGTCTAAGAAAACACCTTTTATGTACATGTAATGTCGAATCAAAAAATCTTCTATTCATCAGAATTTTGTTAAGATACAATTGTGGAATAGTGAATAGCAGTCAAATATTTTAAATAAAATATAAGAAAATGTCATTTGGGGCTTATTTTTTATATAAAGACATTGTGAAGTGATAAAAACTTAACATTGAAGTGGACTTGTTAGCTCAATAGATTTTAGTTTGATATAGAACACACCTTGTTAGGGCTACAAAGTATAGAAGACTTTTCATCATAATATCTACATTCATTATATACCCACAGTCCTTAAGTCACGAAAAAAAAGATACTGATACAAAATTAGTTTCTCAATCAACTTATCTCAATGAATATAATAAACCCAACAATCTCTAGAAACCAGATTAAAACGCTTTTGAACCAAAATAAAAAAAAAAAACTAAAACTTCATCTTAAATCACAATCAAGTGCCATTGACTGTATTACAATCTCATAGGCATCCAAGCGTGTGTGTCCATTTATTATCATCATCTATACCTTCATACATACATACACGTATTCGTATAATCGTATAGATATTTGCCAACCTTTAAAGTTATTCCCAGATTTTACAATATCGTATGCAACCTGTTCTTGATTTTATGGACATCGCGGTATGTCAAGATACAATATTCGTATCTATTAGATACTTTACCTATCTATGTATGTATATGCCATACCTATAATATTATGGTTTCTCAATTTATGTAAATTTTATTAGTTTGCTGATGATGACAATGATTATAAAATAGAGCTGAAGATTTGGGTCTAAGCTATAAATTAAAAAAAAAAATACAATTTAACACACAAAAACATACCAAAATCTTTGGTGGTTACTTGTGGTGTGCTTGGATTTGAAAGTGTGACTTCTTTTTTAATCTTATTTAAGTTTTTTTTTTTTAAACTTATTTTGGTCAAAAAATGTTGAGGGTCAACAAACCGCGAAGATTTCGTTGTAGGTATATGGATTTAGAGTGTGTATATCATATCTGTATATGCATGTATGTATACATCAGTACATTGACCATTTTTATTGAATTTAAATTGCAAATGATGGTCACAAATAAATTAAGAAATGCACTTAAATAGATAAGTTATTTTGTTGCTAATGGAATTTCTGTTTGGCAATAGATATATACATAGATAGTCAAATGCCATTATTATTCGGAACAAAAGGTGTATATTCAAAATTACAACAACAACAACGATGTCAACAATGACGCCATAACTTTCAAGACCTATAGTCGTATATAAAACTAAAGCTAGATAAGATTGATACCTTAACTTTAAAAGGAAAAAATGAATTGAAGAAAAATTTATTCTGTTAACAATTTTTACAATTCTTCAAAATTTTACGAAAACTTTTCAAGCGATTGCTTAAGGATCAAGAGAAAACTATTTTGAAAATGACTACAATGATTTTTACATATACAAATATTCTGTCAACTGTCAAAAATGGTGCCTGCAATAGAAACATCAACAATAACAACTTCTTAAGCGAAGATATGTTAGTTGCCTCAACTCCACTCTTAGTACCAGAACCTTACTGTGGATTAGGGGAAAATGATGTGATTAAAAATAAAATCAAAAAATGTTACTTGGTAACTACAACCAAATGTTTCACAGACTGCATGAACTTAAGTAAAGTAGGAACAACCTAAGAATAGTGACAAGCACACTCACTGGTCTCTGTAAACTAAATAGTCATTTAAATATCCTTAGCTTAGCAGACAATGCATATTGCAGGTTTTGTCGCAATCATAAAGAAAGACCTGACAACATTCTAAGACAGTGTAAAGTACTCACGCACCAAAGGAGGAAACACTCTGACGGTACTCCAAATACTCAAATTTCTAAAGGAAATTAAATTAGAGGAAGAATTGTAAATGGGAACCTTCACAGTCCTAGTTAGAGGGGGCACAATAGATCTTACAGGTCGCAGTGCACAAACCCCAAAATTATATTCATTCATTCATTTTTTAACGTCTGTTCAATGAAACTGTTCAGAACAGTTTGGAACAGTTTTGAGCAGAATTTTCTACACTTGATGCTTATTAGGTAAAACAGTATTGTAAAAAGTATCAAAATCATATTACAATTTCAGATTTCTGATTACTATCTTATTTTGCGCTATTCTATCCTACTCTAAAATTCATTGACTCTTTTATATCTCTGTGCAAATTTTATCTAGATCCGTTAAGCCATTCTGTGTGTGATTGAAAAAATTAAAGAAATCTATCCCATGGAAACTATACATTTTAACGAGCCTTTGTCCGTCACCTAGTTCTAAGCTACTAAACTCAACACAAATTTTTAACCAGATTCATACGTTATTTTATTTTATTTTTATTGTATTTTATTTTATTTTATTTTATTTTATTTTATTTTATTTTATTTTATTTTATTTTATTTTATTTTATTTTATTTTATTTTATTTTATTTTATTTTATGTCGACTGATTGAAATATTTGTTTTCAGACTTTTTTACAATTATGTAAAGATAAACTATAATATATGAGCAATATATTTCTATATAAACAATATTTATTTATTAAATTCATTAAGAAAATTAATAATAATAAAAAAATATTTTGGTTTACTTGATAGCTTCATTCATAAAAGACCTACGAGTATATCATTACTATTTATTTATTAACAATATAGATAAACTTTATGCAAACAAAATGAGAAAGAAAATTATTCAAAAATTCAATTGATTATTATCTCATAAATATTTAAACAAATCGATTTGTTAATAGGTAAAGGTAGGTATTCAGATCATGTTTAAATTTTGCACCTTCTCTTTTCCAATAAATTCTAACTATGTATGTTTATTTAATTATGTAAATAATTTTTTTTTCTTCTTTAATTTGGGTGAAATTAGAATTTCATGTTAAAATTAAAATTGAAAAAAAAAAAACAATGTTAATGTAAATGTTAATTAGCAATTTTGCCACAAGCTATCATTTAAATTGTTTTCTATGCTTAACTAATTGTTAAGTTTCATTTTTATTAGTATAGATCATTATAAGATTAAGTTAGAAAACTGAACTAGAAAAAATTAAATTTTAATTTATTGCTTGTTTTTTTGCTAATTGACCTAATCTTATATTTTATAGTTTGACAGTGTCTTGTGTCAGATTAAGGAGGTTTTGTTCTAATTTTTAACCAAGATTTGGTAGAAATTGATTAAAATTTGCTTATATTAGCTTAAACACTAAATTTTAAATGTTTTTTTTTTTGAATTTTTAATTATGAAGCTTTGCAAAATTTTGGACTAATCTGTATTAATTTCTACTGAATAAACATAGGATTTTTAAATAAAACAATTAGGCTGACCCAAAATTCAAGTTGAAATCTTTTAAACCTACAATATTTTGGAAACATATTATGAGTCCTAAAAGTGTTCTTTTGTTGAAAGGTGCTTTTTTAATTTCTCGTTTCTGAAACCATCAGTACCTTCGTTAGTCTTTAATTTCCTTAATGGTTTCAAAAAGAGCCATTTCCATTCACGTATGGAAAAAACTCCTTTTTTCCGCTTAAGTTCCTATGCCTATTCTCACACTTCCAATTCATCATTTACCCCCCTTGAGCTCGCCTTAAGTGAAGGCATACATTTATAAGAACCCTTTTTTTTTTCTTCTTGAAAAATTAACATTGCAGTGGCAGCCAAGAGGCAAGAGGAAACCATCATTGGATCAAAAAGACCAACTCCAAACCAGAAGCTATAACCTCACTATCGCACCATACATGGCCATAAGACATCATGGCCTCTCTCTCCAATTGAAAAATCATAATAACAGTGAATTAATTTGTATAAATGAATATAAAAATTATGAGGCGTCAACTTCAGCACGATTGATGCCGTTGCCGTAGCCGTAGCTGTTGATGCGACGCTACGGTTTATCTACAGTATGCGTTCAAGACGAACTTTGTAGACGGTAGCGATATTATTCCGATGCCAATGTCGATGCCGCTGCCGCTGGCGCTGGCCCAGTACCATCAGTTCCAGTACTCACTGGGGCAATGTAAATCAGCCAAAGCTGAAGATGCAAATCAGTTTGACTTCGGCTGACGATCATCTCTCTTCCCATCATCAACTCATGCCATCGAGACTGAAGCCATCATCAGCGAGCCAACCAGGTGCCAGATTCCTCCCACATATCGATGGAGCATCATCGACGACTACGACGACGACACGATACGCGGTGGCGGTATATGGTCGGCTTGTGATGTTCCTTCTTCTCTCATTGAGTATGCAAAGCTATTTTGGAGGCACGTTGTTGGTTATGGTACTGATAGGTTGACGTCCGTCCGATCCGACAAGGAATAACAAATTCGGACTAATTACCCGACGGCTACAACCGACGACGACGGCGACATTGACGACGACGGAGCTGCGCTGCGCTGGCGCTGGTCTGGCTGGGATGTGGCGCCAGACATTTTTGGGCAGTTTTTTCTTTTTTATTGAATTTGAATTGCCACTCCAAATGCGGGAGATTCGAAACCGAAAGTGTCTTCCAACTTGGTCCCGTTCCATTCCGAAGTAGCCGTAACCGTAAATGTAAACGTAAAGCCGCTCCCTGAGATATGTATAGCTGCTCTATGGAAATGCGATTGATTACATGATTAGTAAGCGTTTGCTTATCTGATGGTGTTGATGTTATTAAATGTGCCCGCTCGGAGAGGGAGAGGGAGAGGGAGACACACCATCATCATCAGTGCCGTGCAATGGGCATATCATTACAAAGTTTAGCATAATGACTCTGCTGTCGCTTGACGCTAAGTCCTCTACTTCCATCGCCACCTTCACCACCACGTCCGCGTTCGTCCCTCTGAACTTAGAGTATACAGAAACCCGAGGAACGCATCAGCTGTGCGGAGCGTTGTTCTTGTTATAATATAGCCGGTAATGAATTATTAATTTTTTTTTTTATTTAACATTTTTTACCGGGCTCAAAGTGTTAATTGTCTTATGTTCTCCAAGTGACGACATTGAATATTTTTGAATAAAAAAATCGAAATTACGCCCGTGGTTGTGATTTTAATTTTTTATGGAGAATGTGATTATTTACGGGTGTAATGGATCGCTTAAGCCACTTAGCTATAACGTAGGTGGGTTGGGTGCTGCTTCAATTATGGATGGTAGAGTTTGTCCAGGAAGAGGATCCGTCACAGGGTGGTCTTTGACATACCTGTGAAGATTATGGGAAGAATTTAAAAAAAATTGTGAAATGTTGAAGTTTTTAAGAGTCAGTGTCCTTCTTGGGGACATCCGAAAGAATGACCTGGCTTCTACCCAAATGACCTGTAAGACACTGGAAGAACAATGAACTAAGAGCTATCTTCGCAGCAAATGCTCAAATGCTTTAAGTGGCATCTAAAGTTGGTGGAACGAAGATAGAAAATTTAAGCATGTTTTAAAAACAATCACCCTGTTCAACAAACTTCTTCTTTCACCTTCATGGTTCTTCTCCACCTTGCTTTGTTCCATTCATAAAAAGAATTCCGGTAGTCATGCTCATTGAAGAGCACAAAAGTTTACCTTCAATAACGTCGATATAAAATAAAAATTAAAAAAAAAAAAAAATACACCTGTGACTTCTCTAATCCGCCATTTTTTGCATGACAATTATTACTTTGGCATTGGATAATCTCCAACGCATACAACACACACACGGAATCGGAATCGGACTCCAACTCAGACTCGCTTATCGTTTATCATCATCAGCAGCTACGTTTAGGTAGGTACTTACTTCCTGCACACGTTTTATTTGCAACTTGCAATGACAGAGCTACCTTACCTTCTGTGCCATAACCGTTTTTGATAAACAGGTAAGCGGAAATCGTGCTGCAAAATCAGAGAGCACAAGAGAGAGAGAGAGAGTGAGAGTCAAAAATAAAAAAAAATCCCCAACTTAAGCAATTGATTAGCATTAGGCGCTCTCTGGAGGCTCTCTATTTCGCATGCTATCATTGCGAAGCTTATTAATTTAGGTGTCTTAAAGATTATGACGTCCTCACCTCACATTCCCCCTGCCCTCCCATAATTCTCATTAAAACAAAAATTTACTAGGCTAAGATGAAGTAATCCCATATATTTTTATGGCCTCCTTGAACCCTTTTTCTCTCCTGATGGTGAAAATTCACCGTGAAACCGAAAAACTACCCTCGAACAACGCCGCAGCTATTTTTCGTTTTTCGACATTAAAAGCCAAAAACAAAAACCGTAATCGTCGTCGTCGTCGTTGCCATTTACCGTTACATATATTTACACTCTCGTAAAAGACGTCGAATTTTAACGGTTTCTTCTGCTTCGACTTCGACTTCGGCTTCTTCTTCTTTTTAAGACCCAGCTGTAAGGTTGCAAATTCCGCGAAATATCTCAAGAATTCCATTCGTAAAAATTAAATGAGTGCCGAACGCTAGAATTTCATTAAATTGTTTATACTCGATTCAAAGGGCTTCTTAACCCCTTTTAACTGCGTCTGCTATATACATTTATATCTATCTATATCTAACTGTGTATCTGTATCATTAATATGTGTTGGTATGTACGTTTATAGCCGTTATATCCAAAGCCAGTAATAACAGCGATGGTGGTTATTTAGGGATACTCAAAGAGCTCATCGAAAAAGGGTTAAATGAAGTCAAACGAAGTAATTTGTTGGCTTAGATCTTTGTGACTCTGAAAAAGAAGACATCTTATTTAACTTCTTCGTCTTCGTCCTTAAGTGACGGCACGACCAACAACAACGACGATGACGACGAACGACGACCTATTCTTCGACATTTTATTTAAACTTTAATTGCCGTTTTATTGCCGAATCCAACTGCGTATTATTTTACAATTATTTTCTTTATGAAAACTCAACTGAAGCTGTGGAACTGGCGGTGAGGTCGCGGCGGCGGCGTTAAAGGCTAAGAAAAAGAATTTGGACGACACATTTTTATGGGTTTCTTAATAAGAAAACGATTCTAAGGAGTAAAATAGAAAATCGTTTATGTGTGCAAGGGTTGTTTTAGACAAAAATACACCACCATCACCATCACCATCACCATCAAGCCAAAGAGTATCTTTCTTATTTTTCTAAATAGCTTCATGCTCAACTAGGTGGCAAATGCGGTAAAGGATTTGGTGAAGATTTAGTTAATAACACGGAAAATATCGAGAGGGATTAATTTTTATCCTTGAATTTCAAAATTAGGTGATTTAGTTTCACAATTCAATCCCACTTAAGAGTTAGTAGTTTTTTGTTTGAGTCTTTTGGTCAATAGATAGAGCTGATGGCTTTAATACCTGAGTTGTAATTTTTTGTCAAGAAATATTCATTTAATTTTTCATCAAATTGGATTTCTTTCCTATTTGGTAACGGTATGCAAATACGTACCAAAGTATCTACTAATTAAAATATTACGTATACGCCACAGTGCACCATATAGAGTTAACATCTATTGCCGTTTATTTTTAAATGTTTTAGCAATTACATATTTAAAATTAATTAATATTGTGTCAAAAGAAAATGCAACAGGTATTTTATTGTTTTTTTTTTAAACTATTACTTGACAAAATAAGAAAAAAAAAAACAACTTTTAACTTTTTTTTTATTTCCTTATTTTTATTTCAACAAATAAGTTCTTTGAATGGGATTTTTGAAGCTGCTATTCAAAACGTAAAATAAACCTTGTGGAATTATTATATTTTAATTGAATACACAATAACAGATTAATAGAAGAGGCCCTAAATGACCACCCTAGGGAACATCAATTATTTTGGTGTTGAAATTAGTGATTCGTTTGGTCATAAGAAAAATTAAAAGCATTAAATAGGGTCTGTCAAATTCGCAAGTCAAATTTACCACAAATGTCAACTTTTCCGTTAAGACCGTCACACATTTTTTTTTAAATTTATTTCATCGATCACTGCAAGTTGACGCAAAATATGTGACAGTTTCATTGATGAATTGATTGTAACATAACATAAAAATATTCAAAAAACCAAACACTTTTATATTTACCCCCCCATCTTGTCTGTAGAGTTTGATCAGATTTATCTCCTTCTTTACAACAAGTGGCAACTGGCAACCTTTTATACATATACTTCAATCTGCGAACCTTATCTCTCGGTTAAATTATTGGATCTCTTGGGACTGAATGAGAACTACCTTGTTGGCTGCCATTCCGTCAGAGTATAGTTTCAGGTTAAATACGTTTTAGCTTTTTTATGAATTTTTTTTAATTTTTTTACAAGAACAACAACAATGTACGAAAAAATCCCAAGTATTCTGACCAGATTTTGTCCGAAGATATAAGCACTGAATATATAGGAGCTTGCACTTGCAGCATTTCCCCGTTAGTTAGGTACGAGTGGGTGTCTTGTAATCTGTGCGCATATTATCGCGCCTACTATATTACCTGCCTATCATTTGGGTGCCCCCACGCTATCGACTGCTGCCGGTGCTGCTGTTGCTGTTGCTGCTCAGGTTCATTGTTGCCTCGAATCTTTTAAGTTGTTTTTCTTAAAGGTACTTTTCGTTTACGTGAGCAATCCAAATACGAGTTCTAATAAGCGGTAATTACAGTGGCGACGCAGCAGAAACCAGATCTTCACGCTATTAGGTTTATAAATGATCGATATCCAATTAAGATTTAACATCGATTATATCTGCGAAAATTAATTGCAAAGAGAACGGCCTTCTTCAATGTGACCCCACTATACCGCCGCTACTCCGCGCATGTGTTGTTGGTCGGTCGGAACGCAGCTGCTGCAAGCTGCACCACCAGGGTATTGACTGTTCCGACGACGACCGACGACGACGGGGCAGCTGAGCGCAATCTAAAGTAAATGTCCCTCGGCGCAAAATGTTGCATTTGAGAATACATCTAGGATAGATGGTGGTATGTGAAGCGGCGACGTTGGAGGTGGGCCATTTGCGCCACAGGCCACATGCCACAACGGACAGCGCTGCTACTTCTTGCCTCTATTATTAACCCCACGGTATGAGGTAGGGTCTCACATACTCTGACTGTGAATGGTGACTGAGACTAACTGGAAGAAAAACAAATCGCTTTTCAGAGCCTAACAACAAGACAGAGACAGTGCGCAGCAGCGCGCAGTTCGACGCAAGTTATAAGTTTGTGTATATCCCCGCAGAGTAGACAAAGTGCGTGCGCATGCCCACTGCGCGTAGCAAGTACACTCGCGGCGGTCCAAGGATACCGACTTGTCGACTGTAAATTATTACGAACAAGCTGTACCCGCAAGGTAGCTGTTTGTCGCGATTAGTTTGCCTTTGAGTGTGCGACGGACGACGACGACAACGACGTCATTTCACGTCCACACTATATGCACAGCACATCATATGCGCAGTTTAGATGGTTGAGCATGCGCAATGCGCGTAGCATGGCGCATCATCTGCAATCAGACCCGCTCTGTGTGCCATCATGACTGTCCCTATACTATGATGCATATTATAGATATGTAGGCATATATACGAGTAATCAGCAGTCACATTCCGGTGTGAGAAAATTACGCAATGATAATAGCACTGGGGACTTATGATGCGGGGCCAGGCCGTGCCAGGCCGGGCCAGGCTAAGTCAGCCTTTCGAAACTGTCATGTGGCGACCTCTTTACGGATCTTTATCAATCGGATCGGCTCGATCGGCTTCAGATCAATCGAGACTCGACGACATCTGTGCGGTGCGATGTGCAAAATAAATTAATAAGACGCCGAGAGTGAGTGACGAGAATGCCACCGATCAGCGATCAACCATCAACGATCAACAATCAGCGATCAGCGATCACAAACCGCCATCGACCGAACTGACAACGTCGACATCGACATCAACATCATATATATCGACAATGACGACGATGACGATAGCGATGGCGATGGCGACTGCGACTGATCTCTCCGGAGACTCATATCGGCTGAGTGTTTCGCCTTGCGGCGATGTGACAGCCCCATGACCTGCTGCAATTAAAACCTGTGCCAGCTTATATCACTGCAACACCGCATCCGTTTGATTGACACAATTGATCATAACAACCATCGTCGACGTTGATCCGTCTTTCGGAGTGAGACAAACACAAAAAAAAAAAAAGATTATCCAAGTCCCCCCTCTGCCATCCATCCCCCAGCGGATTAAAGAAGTGCCTGACAAAAAAAAAATATTGCTTATCCAACCAGCATGATACTTTTCAAGCTTTTATGTTAGATTTTTTGCTCGTGCAGAATTAAAACAGTTTAATTTCGAATTCAAATGGATTCAGCTGAATTGAGCAAACGATGACAGCAAAAACCAAAAAAAACTCAAGTATACAACAACAACAAAATGTGAAAATCCAAAGTCGACAATTGACGGTGTCGCAGCAGTAGCAACCAGAGGCGATGTGATCGCGACACGTGAGTGATCGCAGCGATCACAACTTGTCAGTCCTGTCAACATTCTTTGGATTACATTTTTCTATATACATATATTCACTCACATATAGATACTTACATACAGATTAGATACACTTGATGGTATTTCTAGAAATTGAATTATTTTATTTTTATTTTTTTTCGTTTTTGTATTCCGTCAAACTTTGCCAGATGTAATTGAGAATTATACTCGTACTCGAGTACATGGCTTTTCGAATTGAATTTTTTCTCACAAAATTTGAAATATGTCTAAATCAAAATGAGATTCCGCAGAATACATCACGTTGCTGGTTGACAAAAAAAAAAAAAAAAACCGATACCCGAATGGAATCCGTTTGACAAAGATTGAAGATATTGCCACTATTATACTTGGTTCGATAAAAAAAAATGAGTTACATGGTTTTGTGGAACTGCGGTATGTTTGTTCAATGCAGAGCTAATAGACGAATTGCATCTGACAGAAATACTTATCATCAAAATATCAGGTGACAGAGTCAATGAATAGATTAAGGAGTGCAGAAGTGGCATATAAATTGCTCAGATAGTTTGAATAGTCACAACGATTTTTAGTAGTTGTGTTTTTTTCACTGCTGTCTATAGCTTAGCTAGTGCAGCATTAAAGTGAATAAAACAATCAAACTCACTTTACATAGCCATTATTTTGGCTGGCTTCTTTTTCGTCATCAGCAATCAAATTGCTCTTGTGTGTCCAAGGAAATTTTGCTGCGCTAGGTACCCAGCAGTGAATAAAACACAGCTGGTGACTCTGTATAAATTACAACTTTTGTGTAGCGTGAGTTGCTTTGGTTTAGTCCGAAAGAAGTTGTTCAAATATTACAAATCCATGTTTTGAGCGTTTTGACAGCTACTCAAACTCTAGGAGAATATTTAAAGAAAAATCCTCTGATATTATTCCAGAGTTATCTGAGTTAAAATCAAGGTTAAGTGATAATATTCACTGAGGCAAGGAATTTCCTTCGAACATAAGAAACCTCATCTCTGCCTTTTTCTATAAATTTTGTATGAATAAAAATCTCTCTTTTTGAAATTCCAACACAACAATTCTTATATCAAAGTTCAAAAGTGCAAATTTTTGCCGTCAAAAAAAAAAAAAAAAAATAAGTTAATATACTACATCAACAGAACAACCTACAACTTTATGCGGTTGTAGGATTTCATAGTAAAAATTTCCCTTTCGTTTGAGCCTGATGGAACAAAACGTCCTTTGCATACAAAAATCCCTATATTCTCCAGTTTTGACTTTCTATTTCTGTGTATTTTTGTTTTCAGTTTTCAGTTGTTTTTTTGTGTACATTTTGTATCAAGTCCACTGACATTCCCAGAATTCAAAATGCACTACATCCATGTCCATATTTATGTATGTATGTCTGTATAGATACTCGAGTATAGTTCCATTGCCACCCTCAAAAAGCACACAGAAAAAGGGTGGTTTTAACATTTCGCATTCAGTTGTTGCATCACACTTGCTGTGTCCGGAATTCCGAATTCGGATTTTGCAATAAAACAGAAACAGAAACAGCTACACATAGTCAACAAAACACGGCATTTTCTGCACAACAGCCAAAAGGTAGAATATATATACCGACACATGTCTACTTTTATTTCTATTCAACCCACCTTTCTCTGACTTTGGTGAATGTCCTTGAAATGTCTACAATCAACACACAACGCAAACGAAGATACACCTAGTTTTTTTTATTTTGCGGTCGATTTTGGAAAAAGGTAGGTAAAGTCCACCTTTTACAATCAAGGAGCTGAATGCTGAATGAAAATGTCAGTTGTCCGCCGCCGCCTGCCACCCGCCGCCATTGCAACCAAACCGCAACTGACTTGAGCTTGAGGTTAATACCTATCCCCAGTTTTACAATAGAGGTGCCCGTTTAAGGATTTAGCCCAAATTTAAAACACAAACCAGAGCGATAGTCGATGATAAATCGCTCCGAGTAGTGTGGGTTGTGTTTTTGCAAATCGAACCAAAGATACAACCTCGCCTAACATCGCAGTTGATTCTCAAATGTTTGTACTGCAAAGAGACGGTACATCCACAATCCACATAGTTGCAGATACACAGGATACGATAAAACGACGGAAGTGCCAGTGCCATAGCTAGAGCCAGAGCCAGCGTCAGGCAGCAAAAAGAATTCGCGCGCTCTTCTCGTCGTCGTCGTAGTCGCCGTATCGTCGTCGTCGTCCAAAAATGCGAGCGAAAGCGAGCGAACTCATTTGAAATTCAAATTCGAGCAAATGCATTCACCCGCTGCCTCGGGTTGTTCAGGACACGCTCACGCTCACACCGCACCGAGGCAGAGGCTGCGGCTGCGGCAGGGCGAGCTACGACGACTACGAGTATTTACCATCTAAACCACTTCGGCTCCATCAGCCCTCTCTGTCCCTAAACGAGGACGAGGCTAGTGGAGGAGTATGGAATGGATGCCTGCCCTATGACGAGCGCCTGTCGTGAATATTTTGAATCTTTTCCATTCATTCATTGGATGGAACGACAAATGTATCCATAAAATGTATATATACGCCACGACAAACACAACGACATCGCTCGTCGACGGAATGTAGAAGAATTACTAATTTCAAGGACACTGTGGTGGTGCTGACGGCCTGACGATGACGCTGGCTGGTGCTGTGTGCAGCAGCAAATCACATTTTACGAGCTTGTTATACTACGAAACGAGGTTAACGTTCCGTTGTTCGTTGCCACCATACCGACCGCATCGACCGACAACTGCCACATCAGCCAACAACAAAAAGCAACAACAGAAAACTTTCTCCCGTCAGGATAAGCTGGTTTAACTGATTCAATTATGGAGTCCTATACGTCTCATAACTTTGTATTAATTATTGGGTAAGGACCGCCCGCTTAGCCCGCTCCCATCTCTGTCGAAACAAATAAATAAATGCATTTACGACAACGAGGAGGAGGTAGACGTAGAGATACCTATAACATACATATCTAACCTACGTGCGGGCAAATTTATGCCAATTCCAAGACAACACACAGGATGAAGGATAAAATATCAAATACACCACACCCATTGTGGATCTTAACTCCACTGATGGAAGATGGAACTGCTCCGAGACCATGACGTCGTCGTCTCCGGTCTCCGTCGTTTCTGTAGTCATCCTCATCGTCGTCGTCCTCCAACGAAAGATGAATTAAAATCTCAGTCCGCAGACCGAGAAGAATTCCCAGTTCACAAAAACCAAAACAGCAAAAAAAAAAAAAACAAAAACGGAGACTCGAAAAAGAAGGTGCATGAACCGCACAAAAGATGCGCTCCGCGATACACCATCACAAAAGGTTGTTCCTACTACACACTGCAAGTGAGTGCTGCCTCAAAAAACTACACCACCAAACAGCCAACAGCCAACAGCCAACAGCCAGACCAGACCAGGCCAGGCGAGGGCAACAGTAACAGATCCTATCTGCAAACATTGATCCGCATTTGGGGCGCAATGCCCAGTAGCACTTGGGATGTCGATATCCGTTTGGATCGACAATAAATTTGGAAATCGCAAGGCAGAAGCACAAACAAAGTGTACAAGTTTAACTCTTGTGGATCCGCACTCCGCAGACATGAAGAAGTTCTGTGTGCGATCGATTTGCGCAGCAGCAGCAGCGGTTACAGAAAAATCACCACCACCAACAGCAGCAACGCACGGCTTTGGTACTGCTGGGACAAGAGTGCATAAGCCAAGAAGCTCCTACATATATAAAAGTTAAACACAAAACTGCTGCTGCTGATTGTAAAGTCTTGCAAAGGCCGGTCGTCGTCGTTATCGGTGCATATTCCAACGGGAGGAGCATATGGAGCGTCTTACTCGAAAAACTCAAGAGTCCTTCATCAATGGGCGACTCTGGGACTTTTCAAAGATTTTCTCAAACAAATTCCAAGTCGTTAAAACCGTTCATGTTAAATTAACTTTGAGCAACGTTTTCTGACAGTTGACAGGTCATCAGTCAAAAGTCAAAAATTAGGAAGTCATTTCCCAAAATAAAAAATCTGTCATATTTTACATTCTGAAGAACAAGAAGAAGAGAGCATTGACTTATATTGAAAAGAGAATTTAAGTTAGAATTTAAGTTGCTGACAACTTAACTTTCAATGACAGTTTTTAATCTTTTTCCTGTCTGTAAATTTGGTTTAAATTCCAGATTGTTGCGGGATACTAAATGACATTTGAAGCTTCAAAAATATGGCCTTATCAACTGTCAAAATAGGAAGACAGTTTAGTTATAGACTTCCACCGAAACAGACTCTGATTTCATAATTTTTCTATGTTGCATGAAACTTACTTTGATACGTGTTAATTTTAAATACTGAATTATTTTAAGAACAAATGGAAAGCCACAGTCTTGTGACTTAACAATTTTTAACCAATATTACAATCAGAAAAAAATATCCCTGTAAAAAAGTAATGTTGTCCCACTGTATATCGAAACGATTGGTTCGGTTGCATCTTCATGACGTTATGTCTGCACCAATCGATAGTTTACTCGAAAACTCGACGCAGTGTATGCCTTGCGGCTAAAGTCATCTTCGTCGTCGTCGTCGTCTTCGTTTTTGTCCGTCGTCATCGTCGTCGTCGTCAAAACGAGCGGATGGACTGTTTCTTTAGGGAATTCAGGGAACTCCCTTGGTGTGTCCGGCTTACTGCGCCGATATGCTTTGCTTGTGTCCGTGCCTAATATGTTGGCAATAAAACAGTAGGTACCATCTTCTTCGCGGTGCTGCTGCTGCTGATATAAAATTAATCTTTTGTTGTTGTTTAGTGAATAAAGGTACTGTCAGGATCCCTCAGCAGAGACCCCCACAAAAAAAAAAAACAACAAAAACAACAAAATAAGAAACAAGAAACAAGAAATCGGCCATAAATAATAAAAGATATTTGCATTGAGGAGCAGAAGCGGCCGCCAATATATACGAGTACCCGTACCCAATGCTGGATAAAGTCCAGAAAACGGTTGCGTTCGTCATTTTTTCTTTTTTCTTTCGCTTTTCCCTCCTCCCTCCTGTGGTGAAACTGCGGAAATTGCTTCTGTTGCGAAAGGTACATCATCAGGTAAAGCGAAAAAAATGCCCCAAAAAAAATAAAATATAAAATCAACTTTACTCATTTTTATTTGCGTCGGCATATGTTAGTCCTTGTAGGACTTTTTTAAGTTTTTTTTTTTTTATTTAAGGGGTTCGTCAGGACAGCAGAAGCTAAAAAAAATTAAATGAACTAAGCTCTTCATTAAATTAAAATAATTGCGTACTTGCCACGCGTACTTCAATTGTTTTTTTATTATCATTTTTATGGTTCATAAGAATAAGTGTATACTCGTACAACACGAGCACGAGTCCGACGCGACGACCGACGACGACGAGCAAAGTCTAAACAGAAAAAAAAGCCCACCCGGACAAAGGGCGACTTAGGGACATTTCTTTTTATTGCAGGATAATTCTCATAATTGTCCTTTTTTTAAATTACTAGTGCACACCATTTACGCTGCTGCCGGAACATTGAAATCGCGTAACAAGCTTTTGTATCGGATAATGCTCGCAAAGAGCCTCGCCCGAGTCGTATATAGCCTCACTTTGACCATTATTTCGGTGTGATGGGTGAGGGGTGAGTGCTGCTGGATGGTATTTTTTTTTTATATTTTTTTAAAACTCTTAGTGATGCTAGAGGAGGGGATGAGATTTTTTTTATAATCTTGGGCGAAGGGTGCGTCGCGCGTCGTCGTCGTGTCGGCCGTCACTTGATGGGGATAGTGGATTTGCTTGAATGCGATTCTAACAACACAACACTATACGTACCGTACCTACTCTAATTCTATGGGCTCTGCGTCCTGAAAAGTCGAAATCTCTGAATTCCTGAATCTGTGGGGAATATACAATTTTGGGAAGTAAAGTGGCATGTCGGGCAATGGTCCAAATCGAAATGAATCAATGTTCGTTCGCGGATTGAAGGGAGAATGTCTATAATAAATTTTAACTACGTTCTCACGTCCAAATATACAAATACAAAGTTTTATTATATTGTCTTTGTCAATCGTTTCAAAAGTGCAAAACAAATAAATTAAATGTCCTTATAGACAAATTTTCAAATTAAATATATTCTTTAATTTCCTTTGGTTATTTTTTTTTTTTTGGCTTATCACGTAAATGTATAAAGATACCTGGATAACTTAATAATGTCGTATTAAAATCTTATTTTAACTTTAGGTCTTTAAATTAGCCAACCTAAAATGGTCAAATAAAAAAGTCATGAGTCGAACTTTTAAGTAAGAAAAAAGTCTCAGTGAAGCATAAATATTTGTTTTTCAATGTTTTGACTAAAGAGACATTTTTTTATGTATGTACTGATCTTTTTTAACTACATTTCGGACTTGGTACGAATTTTTGAATATAATAATTAAGTTGATTAGATTCAAAATAATTTCTAAAATTTTTGACTTAAGAAGAAACTCGTAAAAGTTATCGTCCAGCTTAGATATTGTCAAGAAGAAATTTTGTCCTTTGTTTATTTGAAGTCAAAATTGTAGAAATTTAAAAGGACATCAAGTTAATGACATAAAAGGTGTCTTTTTTTGGAAAAAATATTCGCTTTGGATTAAGATTTTACACGTGTACAACTTCATCACTGCCGATAAAAGTAGAAGTAGGATCCAACTGCGAATGGAATTTTGACGTTTGCTCGAGTCTCGAATAAAAATGTTGATACAATTAACAACTCATGTTCATCACGAAGTCATATTCATGTTTTATCTGCAACCAAACTAACGCAGTACAAAAATTCGTAAAAATTAAAAACGCTGTCAATAGAAAAACGTTGCTTTTTGTATCGTGTTAGTGTCATAGGAAGCTGTGTAATCTTTCCTAAGCTAATGCGTTTTTATAGAAGCAATATAAAAGATTTTAGCTGTCCAATTCAAGGAACTCATGCGGTTTCATACTTTAGTTAAACAACGACCTTTAAAGCCCCCTTTAGAAGATCAGTTTTGAAGTCAGTTACCAGTTCATTTTTCATTTCAACTGTCAGTTCAGTTAAAATTAAACTCAGTTTCGTGTTCAGTTCATCAGTTTAACTTATGACTGAGCTGATTGGAATTTCATCTGTTTCAGTTTCAGTTAAACGTTTCAGTTTTTGTGTTTAGACATCAGTTTAACTGAAAGTTTATTCATAGCTCAACTGAAACTGAACTGATCGTCTAAAAGAGGCTTAAAAGTTACAAACGCGACACAGCGTTCTTTTGAAAAGCGATGTTTAAATCAAAAACTAACTAACTAAGTAACAAATCACAGAACTGCGGATATGCTTTTTGGGAAATTCTACTTTACTGTGGATATTTTTATCCAAAAAAACACACCTATTGTCACAGTAATTAATTTTTTTTGGATTGTACGGAGAAGATATGTTAGCAACCTTAGTGAGCTCCTAGTTTGGAAATTAAAGCTTAAAGGTACAGAAATTATAACCTATCAGAAACTTTTGTAATTATTTTCGACTTCTTTTATGGCAAGGTTAATAAAAGTTATTAAAAAAACATAATTTTCCATTAGGTTGGTGTACGATTCCACGTTGCAGTAGTAAATAAAACACAACTTCTGTCAAATTCATAGTTAAGAAAAACGTTATCGAGGTTTGAAATCAATTTGAACTTCAATAATAAAAGTATTAATAATTTTAATAGTTCAAAGGTATTTCAAACACATGATTAAAGGCAAATTCAATTCATTTAAATTAATACAAAATTCTAAAAATTGTCATGTTTGAAATTCTAGAAACTTAAAACCAATGGAAAACAATGTCATAAGCTTTACAATTTTTACCGGTTGCGTAAAAGCAGAAGTAGTATTCAGGAGTGGAAACATAGCGATAGCCTTTATTTGAAATACGACTTTATTTAGACTTACTTGACAAAAATTTTGAACCCAGAAAAGATTATAAAATCGAAATTGATTATAAATTCGTTTCTTGACGAAAACTGACAAACTAAGTTGTGTGCAACTTTGAGGTTAAGTTTAAGCAAGTAACCAAATTTACTATTCATTGCCCACCAGATAATTTTCCTGGATTATACGTTGTCTTTTGCATTACATAAATTAACTTCTGGCACCTTATAGTAGGTATGCAAAGTTTAACTGTCAAATTAGTTTATTCAATTGTTAGTTATTCATTATTATGTTTGATAATCTGAACAAAAAAACAAACTGACAGCTATAAAGAAAAACCATATCATAACATCTGTGATTTTGTTAATTTAAAATTGCTCAGTAAGCCAGCGCTCAAAGTTTCTATCAGCAAAGTTATACAAGTTACAAAGTAGTAGCTCTAATTAACTTAAGGTTGCAGGCAACTTAGTTGCAAATTAAGGGATTTCTTTGAACCAATTTACCTTCCTCAACAAGGAGCAATTCAAAGTTGCACAAAAGATCAAATTTAGTTTGTTACATTTCTTTATTATTATACATTTAAAGTTTCCTTAGTGTCAACATGCCATCTTGACAGGCTTTGAATACTCAAACCTTTAAGAACCAAGTTACTTTCTTCCAATTTTAAAAACCTCAATATTTATCACAAAGTTTATGACCTTTTGTCTCAGTTAAATCAAAAATCTAAAGTTAAGGTATTTTGCTATATAAATTTTCTTGCCATTGGCATAAATTTTCACCATTTTCATGTCAAAAACATAAGTATTTAAAGTTCCCTCTTTAACTATTACCGCGCTCCTTTTTTCAACATCTAATATCAACTTAAATATTTATAAGTAAATTCAACGTCAACATCACAACAATACGAAAAATCAGGTTCAATTCAATGTAAAAATTGAACAAAAAGAATGCCAGCAAAAAAAAAAAAAAAAACACACATCTTTTAGCATTTTAAAGAACATTTGCACATTTTCGAAAAAAAATCTTCTTTATTTTTTAAGTCAAATTCTTCACCCCCCATCCTCCCTTCTTAAAATAAGAAAAAAAATAAGGCTGATACGTGACTTTTGTCAATGCAAACCATTTCAACCCCCTTTCAATCGCAATCGTATTCGAAGCCCAAAACATCAGTTTCTAAAACGAAGAACGAATCCTTAGTCCTTACCTAAGCAAAGAAGCACATCATAACATTCAACATACAAAAACCTGCCCAGACCCAGACTGGGGTTTTAAAATGAAATTTTTGAGCATCATGATTCCGGCAAAAATTTACGCGCCTCAGTCGACAGTCATATGAATTTGGGTGTTCCAAACGTCCTGGTTTTCTGTATAAGGTTAACAAAAAAAAAAAAAAAATCCAGCAAAGGAAAGGAAAATAAGGGCGGCCTCTCCTGGGACCAAGAGGTAATATTTTAGAAACGAGGGCGGGAGAACGTACAGCCGAGCCAGTCCGTACCGTATACTCCCGTTATCGCTGTTATTCGATTTCGTTTTACTTTTCCCATTAGTACGTGAGTTCTTTGTGGCATGGGGCATAAGCACCAGCACCAGCACCATCACAAGCGCAAGGCATTTGGTTGTTCCTTCTCCTGCCTGTCAGCTTCACGGCTTCGGTTTTGACTACGGCTACGACTACGGCTAAAACTCTCCCCTTTCTGGCTTTCTGGTAAGTCGCAGCCATCAGATGAATATCTCAAAAATTAATAGCAGATTTATAGTTGGCTACGTTGGAGGTCAATAAACAACACCTACTATACACTCGTGACAAGGGGCACTATGTCGGTTCTAAGAAAGTCCGGCAATGCCATCGCAGATAAGTCGCAGTTCGCAGTCACCCCAGCAAATTTCCAGGACAGCTCATCTTGGATCATATCCACATCCACGTCGTCGGTTGATCGGTCGTTCTCGTCCTCGTCGTATAGTAGTTCAATCTCGAAAGCCATGTCGATGTCGGTGCGGTCCTGATGGGGTTTATAATATGGACTAGGAGGCATAACGTTCCATGTTTAACTTAAGGCATGTCATGTTAAACGGCTCGTCTTATATTTTTGACAATCCCGAGTGTGCTACCACAACGTGACACGAGATTTTAGTCTTAATTACCCCCAAATGGAGGCACCCCAGATGATGCAAGGATGTCCGAGGAACACCCATGGATGCTCCACATCATCGGACAGGGAATGCGATTAATCGTTCCACGGATCATCGATGAAATGGCCCGTTTGTTTTTTTTTTTTTTATTTTTTATTATAACACATCAAGAGAGGCGGGCATCATCGGCCATCAGGCATGCACCATTCTTTACCGGCCCGGCCATTATTGGCGGTTGTGGATACCAACATGAGCCATAGAGCCCGTTCCAGTTCTACGAACTTCCTTAGAACCAGAAACAGTAGCTGATGTTGCAACACAGCAGCCAGCAGTAGCTTAGCTCCATCTATCAGATGATGTCTTTCCCAGGAAATCTTACAGTCGAACAAATGAATGGTACCAAAAGATGTGGTCGAGGTTGAGGAGATGGACATGGACAAGTCGAGTCGTATAGGTAAGGTAGTATAGAGGTATGTTGTGTATCCGAACCTGATGGAAGCTGGAGATGGAGCTTAAACAGAAGTACAGAGTATAGGTTTCGTCTGTGGCCTCCTGCCTGCCATCAAATGAAATAAATCATTGGATCAAAGTTGGCTGGAAATAGTTGATACTGTCAGATGTTTGTGGCATTTTGTTTGAGTTACCCGTGGCCCATACTCCAATTATGAGACCACAGAGACAATGGACCATTGCTGGATGCACATACTACTCCTCCACCTCATCATGATGATGGCAAAACAGAGGTCGGTCGTATATTGTTGTAAACATGAGTGGATGTGGAGGATGCCATATATCACATGTGGATTGTCCAAAGTTATGCCTGCATAATTGATTTACTCCATGCTCCATGGGTCTATACATATACGTACGTAAAGATAATGCAAGAACGGATGCATCAGCTTTTGTCCATTCACCATCATCAGGATATTTATATACATATAATAATATGCAATACATACACAAAATGTTAAGAGGATTTCTCGTCTCATATTTAAGTAGATTGACAAGAGATTACCAGACCAGCCAGGCACATCATCATCATCATCATCGTCATCATGGAAACCAACAAATGCTAAACTTATATTTGATTAACGCAGAGTGCAGTTTGTGTAAGGACATTTTTTTTCGGTACAAAGGAGCTTGAATAATCTTAAAAATATACGAGTAGTAGGCTTTTGATCCTTAAGCCAGAGAGAAGAGAGGAAGAAAATTCTAACTAAAATGTCTCGACTTTTCCAAGAACTATTACTACCTTCCTTAAAGTTCCAGAATAATAAACAAAAACTTTACAATAGCCATAGCCACTTACAAGTTTGTAACATAGAAAGATATTTTGTTTTTAAAGTATAAAAGTTGATTCTGAATAATTCTAAAGTTACTTAAAAAAGAAAGTGTGTATTTAACTTAACAACAGAAGTATATTCAGACTTAGTTATCCATGGTTCTTAGATCAGTAAAAAAATATTAATAATAGAGGTCAAACAATGGAACCCTGAGGAACTCCTATAAAATTCTATAAAGAACCTTTGGTTGAGAATGGATGAGTATGGATGAGTATAAAAGAGTATAGAGGAGTTTGGATAAGTTTGGATGAGTATGGATGAGTGTGGATTAGTATGGATGAGTATGGGTGAGTATGGATGGGTATAGATGAGTATGGAAGAGTATGGATGAGTTTGGATGAGTATGGGCGAGTTTGGTAGAGTATGATTGAGTTTAGAAGAGTATAGAGAAGTTTGTATGAGTATGGATGAGTCTGGATGAGTATGGATGAATATGGATGAGTATGGATGAGTATGGGTGAGTATGGAAGAGTATGGAAGAGTATAGAAGAGTATAGAAGAGTTTGGATGAGTTTGGATGAGTATGGGAGTTTGGTAGAGTGTGGATGAGTATAGAATAGTTTGGATGAGTATGGATGAATATGGATGAGTATATGAATAGGTATGGAATGAACTTTTTGATTGAGTTCCAAGCTTAATTGAATCGTATTGATTCTTCTGTCAATCATTCAAATGTTTTCAAAAATTAAATTTGATTTTCTTAATACAAAAATATTGTATGTTTACGCCTAATCATCAACTTGATCTATACATTTTCATGGCTTTGAGAAAAGTTCTATGTGTATGTTTTTCTCTTTGTCTTTCTGTTGTTATTATTATGAATTTTAATTTTGTTCCCAAAACAAATCCTTTGAAGCAAAAGTCATTTCCCATAGCTTTCTGTCTCTCACTCTCTCTCTCATTTACCTTAATTTATTATATTCTATATTCCAATCCTTTTTTTCCCAAATTCAAATGAACAAAACTACAAAGAAAATAACAAAAAAAGGATACAAAATTGACATTTGAATATAATTGCATCCTCATTGATGGTCCATCGATACCCGTTTAAATTGGCCATAGTTACCCTATATACAAAAACACACAAACACACACATATAATGATACTCACACTATATGGCAATGGTCAATTTAAACCTTTTTTCGAAACCCCCCTCCAAACCGTTCAGGTCTTTCGTCTCTCCATCAATAGAAACGAAACTGAGAAAAACAAATAGCAAAATAGTTTAGACTTGTTAGAAAATCTATATACGATATGATGGGGTGAAGAAAATGTCCTAAAATAACTATTACCCAACAAATATGCACATACACATATCTACATATAGATATAGGTGGGTATACCCTTTATCCCATATTATAGAATAGAGTAGGTATTCCATTTGGGTGTTTTTTGCGGTTGAAGGTAAACAACGCTAAAATATCGAATCCCTTTTTTTATTCTCTCATCCTTAGAAGACATTTATAGGGTGTTGCAAGTTTGACCTTTAATATGCCCGGAAATTTAGCTTGGACAACAAATGTTTCGTACCTAAATTTTCACAGAAATCATGGTTATCGTCTGAGATTTACTTAAGTTTGGGCAATGCTAATTACATTCTTTTTCAATTGAAACACTACATCTTAGCGACTGAGGCTATCAGATGGTGCAACAGAAGACAGATTGACAGAGAGAGGGAAGAACAAACGACATAAAGGACACATGGCAACATCAGTTTCAGATAACAGGGTTATCTTTCTTCTAACTATGCTTCTTTATCTGTGATTAGATCAGTGCTTTTCAAATTGACAAATTAACATTTTTAAAAGGACATTGACTTTTGGAAACACCCTATTCTGCAAAAAAAGAAAACAAACAAACAAGACACCCACATATTAGAAAATCGAAAACAAAAGCAAAGAAATACAACAACTATACAATTGACAAACAACAACAAAAACTACACAACAAACAAAAACAGACAAGAAAAAAAAAAACAAAAAAAAAACCCTAAGCACAGATTTGGCGTTTTCGTCCTCTTTTAAGGACTATTTTATATTCATACTATTCATGCTGTTTGAAAGATAAACAGAGTATAGGCAATCATTTTGCGTCCCTGGGTCCCATTGTTGGTTGTCAATTTCGTGTTTTATCCATCTTCGGTATATCGGAATTATCCTTTAGATTCTTCTTCTTCTTTTTCATCATCATCGTCTCTATACATATACAGATAGACAGACATACTTAAATACCATCATATACAGTCCTTTTCCTTAAATGCCAAAGTTTGCTGATATTTTTCTTCTATACAAGATCTTATTCTGATGGATGCGATGGTATGTGAATGTGGATATTTTCTTTTATCCTTTTAGACTATTTCTTAATTCGTATGAATAATTTTTTTTTCTCTTTTCTCTTATAATATTGGGAGTGTATCTGTGTATAGGTATAGCATCATATTAGGATCTGAATGAATCCTTTCACATCTATCCTTGGGCCGACCGGAGAAAATGACATCAATAACATTTCCAATTGGTTGAGGATACATTTATTTATACTGCTTATAAGTATATAGATATACTATACAGACATATAGATATTCCGGAGAAATATCCTTTTTGTGTGACTGTATATGTGTGTGTGTTGGATAATATGGGCTCCACACAAATTACTGTGGCAATTATTATATGACCGCAACCCCATGATTCCTGTGTGTTTCTATTCTGTTTCTGGTGTGTTGCGTCCTTTAGCGTTGTGTCATCGTTAGGTTCGCAATTTGTTTATTCGGACCCAGCCTGCAGCAGGAAGTTGTGTCCTTTCAACCGGAAAAGCTTTAAATTTAACTGGACCCAGTGACCAGACCATCATCATCAGAAGACTATATATAAACTCGTATATACAACAACAACAATGCCTAACTAAGTTATATGATGACAATGCCGTTGTCATCGTCGTTGTTGTAGTTGTTGTTGTTTTTGTTGTTGTCGTTGTATCCTCGAGATACTTTCCTTACAATAATAATTGTCCTTGGTCGGAAACAAGCAGGCGATTCATCATAAGTTTAATTTGCTGTAAAGTAAATCGGTTTTGCAAATTCTATGATTATACATATACATACATACATACATATATGAAATTCGATTCAAATTGTTAAGAAATATCGGAATATCGTTAAACCTCGAGACAGAGAGGCCGTGATGTATTTTCCAATAGTCCTTGAAATGCATTTTAATTGAAACCATAGACTCTGGCAATGGCATCCCTCAGATACATAAATAATATTCGAATTGGAATCGCATTCCTTTGCTTTGCTTCGAATCAGGATCTTCTAGTTGGAATGACAATTTGCTGCAAGCCAAGTCCGAGAGATGGCACTGCGATAGTTATGGAGCGAACGACGTTAAACCTTCCCTAACCCTTTCGCAAGTGATTTTCACGTGAGTCTATAGGTAAACAAAAAATAAGGGATGATATTATAATGGCACAAAAGATAAGAAAAAAAAATACCCTTCATAGATATTCTTGCACACACAGATCTACCTCTACTTAGACCCTTCCCATCACAGTAAAAGGGTATTCCCACTTCAATTATAACCTTGAGGAATCATTGTTGTTATAGACTTTATGGTTCCTTGTCTTTTGTTGTGTCAGATGAATTCGCGAATAAAATTTGTCTGTTCGGGTAGAATTTTTTTTTTTTGTTTTGTTTTCGTGTGGAATAGATTGGATCAACCCTCTCTATGTTTTTTTGGTCTGTCATACTCGTACTCTTGTCGATTGTCTTTTTAGTTTAATTTTGAGTTTGTAAGGAAAAATAAGTAAAAAAGGAATTTTTATTTTTACCCCCTTTTTTGATTCAATGATATGAGTGTAAGCATTTCCTCTTTTTTTTTAATAAGAACACGATGCAGAGGACCAATAAAAAATGAAGTCTCGTCATCGATTTTTTACGACACCCAAGGAACCAACTAATGAAACTCAACTTTTGAATGAGATTTTATGTTTTTTTTCGTTTATAAATGTTGTCCTCGTAGTTCGTATATGTAGATACTGATGGAGTGATGCGTTTCGAATTATTTGACACTTGAAATGGTTGTTGGCATTTTGATTTTTGTTGTGAATCTGATTCACCTGCGATGGGGATTTTTTGATGAAGAAATAAAGAGTTAAAATTGCGGAAGGAATCACGATTATATTTGAATTGATGGAAGGGGAAAAACACATCTGCAAGGGAAGTAGAATTAGATTGGAAAGAACAAAAAAAGTTCTAGTCATATAACATGGAATATAATGCCAACTTTTGAAAACGATCTTAGCGCAATTATTGGAATCATTTTAAATTATTGTAATTGCCTGGAAACTTGATTTTGATATACCCTTAAGCCAAGTAGGCCCAGACCCATAGAAGAAAAGCTTAGTCAAAAAAATCAAACGGAACCACAACTAATTTTATACCTCGGTTCGATCCCGTTTTTATAGTTTTTGAAGAGTGATATTGAAATCCTCTCAAATGCGATGAAGCAACGAAAAAGGAAGGACGGAACTATTCTCTAAATAAGTAGCTACCGTGTCGATCCTCTGAAGTCTGAATTGGTCATTATTAAGTGATGAATCTTTTAGGCCAAAACTGAATGCTTAAATAGGTAAATTAAGACCCGAAAAGTCTCTTTTTCGTATTTTTTAAATGAAAAAGAATTCCAAAGCTTATTAGTCCTTATAAACAATTAGTGTAGTTACACTGCTTACAACTCAAAAACGGCTGAAACGATTCCGCTGAAATTTGGCACGGAGATAGACTATAGACTGGAAAATCACAAAGGCTTATTTATATCCCGTAAAATTTATTTTATTGGGATTAAACATTGACCACGTTTTACATTTTTTTACATTACAACATTTTTTTTACATTTTACAACAACTAGGACATTAACTTCGGTTGTCCTGCCGCTTGATCCACTTGCAAAGTACACGGGGTCATCTAAAAACTAAATGAAAATATTGTATGGAAAATCGAATAAGCAAATACAATATTTTGCCTTAGCTTGAGTTTCTGCATTAAATTGGAACGAGACGAAGTTTGACGGGTCCTCTAGTTTTTTTTATAAAACTAGGAACGATTTTTGTTTTATATTTTTTACCACGATGTTATCCCATGGTCAAATGTCTTTTTCAACATCCACTTCTTGTGTGTGTTTACCAAAAATTAAAACCACCGAATCAAATGCCTCCAAACCTACTACCCTGTCTAAAATTGAAAACAATCAAAATAAAGAATTACTCATTTTGATTGGATTTCAAGTCTCATTATCCAAACACAAATAAAAATATGCTCTCTTGTTCTTCTTCAAATTAAAGTCCGGAAATCAAATATGTATCTTCCTGATTTCCTTATTTCTGATGCGCCCCCCACAAAAAGAAAAAATAAAACAACAAAAATCCACCCCAAATCAGCGGGGAAATAATTTATATAAAATAAGCAAATCCTTTTTCATATTGACAAAATGACGACGAACGACAAGGACGATGAACAACGAGAGGGTAAACGAAAACTTTTGTTCAATTTCGTTAATTATAATCCTTTCCGATTCGATAATAGCCGCAAATGAAGTTTGCTCAAAAACAGAGTCAACAAACCACTAAATTATTGTTTGTTATTGTGTTGGTTTTGGGTTATTCCTTTTATATACAATTTACTTACATACACTCACTAACTCGTCTATATATAGAAAAGGAACGTCTGTTCAACTTGTTTCTTATAACTTAAGTTTTACGAGTTTTTCTACCCCCTCCGCCGCCGCCACTGACTCGATTCTAATATTCATTTTTATTGGGATGAAAAAGTGTAAAAGGTTTATTTTGTATCGAAAAAAGGGGTGTCCTCCAACGCAAAGGACGAACACTGGAAAAAAATGCATTCTGGGATTTATATTAAAAGTCAATTCTTTTATCGTCCTTCGAGAATGAGGCGAGAAGAATTTCCAACGTTAAGTAGATTGGCAAAGCATATACGAGAATAGGTATGGAAGATCCTGGATGAAGGACTTGAGGAAAACTGTTTCAATTCTTTAACCGAGTATAGTTTTTGTGCTGAGTGCGGTTTTTGGGTTTCCTCAAATGATATGGGAGAATGAGACTTCTATTTATATCCATCGAATGGAATTAACCATTTATTCGTTTTATTGGCATAGCGAATGTCGGAAGGGATTAGTTTTTCGTAGCTAAAACGCCTATCAACATCTGTCGCGCATGAAAGAATTTTTGTCTTATACTGATTCCTATTTCCATTCCTACCGGCCTACCCCCTCTCGTCACTGTGTGATATGCGGCGCGCTGATAAATTTCCAGAGATTCGATTCGGCACGATTCTCAATTTGTTGTGTTAGTTTTAACATTTGCACTTGTCTAAGGAGTTTTTTTTTTTTGTTCGTCCTTTTTTTTTTTTGTTTTTTGCAAAATCAATACAGATGTGTGTCAATTTATCCTCTGTTCTAAATGGGGACACGCTCAAAGCTGTTTTTTGAATTTGTGATTAGAAAAAATTGGAATTCTAGGTTTTCAAATCTTCTATGTCAGAAGGAATTATTTAGAAAGGATAAAAATAACAATTAATTTGAGGCAATAATATACTTAAATTTGAATATAAAGTGTGCCACAAAAAAATCATTTGATTAGTCCTTTTTAATTTCCCTAAGCCTGTGACATCAGATCTCTGAAAAAGGTTACCAAAATGACCTGACGCTAAGATGCAAATAATACTGATATACTCGTAACTGTATGATTCTTGACTAATTGTTTTGGATTATTAAAGTAGCTGGCTTCCAAAACGTGGTTCCTTTTTTTATAGAATTTAAAATAAAAAAATAGACTCCAAATTTGTATGTAAAAAATGATGTAACTTTTTTTGGTATTAGATAATTGTTATAAAATATAAATAAATGATATATAAATAAATATAATATAAATTATCACTCAATTGTTTTTGAGTTATGGAAAAAATAGAATTCCATTTTGTATACTTATTTTGTTAATGTTATTGATCTCTATATAAAAATCAATTTATGTTTGTCTCGCTAAAACTCGAGAACGGCTTGGCCGATTTTGCTGATTTTGGTTTTAAATTGACAAGACATTAAACAAAAACTTCATTTCCCCATGCAATTTGTTCTACCTGTAAAAAAAATATTTTTGACTGTCAGTTGGTTGTCAAATTTTTATATTTCAGTCGTCTGTCCAACGTTAACTAAAATTTATAAAGTTGCCTGTCTTCTACATTTATCAGAATAGATGACGAATCCTATATGATTCGAAAAAACAAACGTTAAACTTTAAAGATTGATAATTCAACATTTTGTCATTTTGACATCCATATTCTACTATTTGTCTAGAAAATAACTAAAAAAAAACTCTTATACAAAAAGTACAGGCGTAAAGTTTCTTCCTTGAGGAACTCATATCGAGCCCTTAACGTCAAATTATCGTAATCGTCAAAAATCAAATTTGAAATATTTAAACGCAAAAATGTACATTTTTAATTATGATTTTAAAATATTTAAAAATTAATTTGGAGGAAAATATAAACGAGGATGGCTCTATTATGGTTCAAATAAGTAATTTCGATAAAAAACGCATTTTCGACAAAAGTTTTGCTTAAGATAATTTAGCAAAGATTGTTCTAGAACGCGTAAAAGAACATCTCGAAGCATCGCTCGACACTGAAGAAGCAGGCTTCCGCATTGTGCCCTTCTTCATTGATCATATCAATACCTTAAGAATCATAATCGAAACAGTTAGTCAAATATCGATCACCACTTCATCTGCTGTTCGTTGATTTCGAGAAGGCTTTCGACAGCGTCAATAGGGAGTTTAACTATTATAAAAGCGACTTATGATAGGTCCAAATGGAACGTCTTACACAAAGGTAGGTTGTCTGAAGAACTTGAAGTCGAAAGCGGGGTCAGACAGGGCTGCATACTGTCACCAATCCTGTTTTTATTGGTGATATGTGATGTACTGCAGATGGCTTTGACAGAAAGCGGGGGAATTAGATGAACTCTGACACTTACCTTAAACATCTTGACTAAGTAGACGATGTGTGCTTGCTTTCCCGTGGGATCATGGATCTTCATCAAATGGCAACAAGGGTGGAGAGAGAAGAATCAATCGTGGGGCAGAAAATCAATACAAACAAAAAAAAAAAATATGTTCAGCCTCTTCTACTCCGATGAACATTGCTCAATAAGCAGTAGAGAAAGTAGAGAGCTTCCAATACCTTGGAAGTATCATCTCTACTGAAGGAGGAACCGAACCAGACATCGTCAGCCGTATCGGAAAAGCTAAGGCTACAGTCGGGATGTTGTCCAATGTTTGGAGGAACAAAACAGAGGCTTGAACACAAAGCTACGACTGTTTAACTCTAACGTCGAATCAGTTCTGCTGCCTGGAAAATAAAAACTACAATAACCAGGAAACTGCAAACCTTCGTTAATAGGTGTCTTCGAAACATCTTACGGGTTTTCTGGGCTAATCGTATCTCTAACGAGGTCTTTTATATGCGAACAGGTCAGGAACCCGTCGATACCATTATACGAAGGCGCAAGTTGCAGTGGATTGGACACCCGCATCGAAAAGGTATAATGACTGCATTACTGGGCAGGCACACAAGAAGGAAGAAGAGTTGGCACGTGAAGGAGAACAGTTGAGGAGGAATCGAGAATGGAAAAGGGCTGGAGGGAGCACTATGTCCCACCAGGGGACACTAACGGACTTCGTAGGTCTGAGAACGTAAGTAAGTAAGGGCTCAATATAATTTTCTGCTGCTTTTGACCTTACTAAAGATAAAACAGAGTGCACTTATGTATTAGAAGAGAACTCGAACACATTTTTCTTTCAAAACTAGCCTATCTGGAAAAATGTTGGATTCTAAATCTGGAATACATTTTTTTACATCAGGAACTTACTTCCACCAAGTAAAAGCTTATGCCATATACAAAGTGTAAAAAAAATATGTAAATTCCAATGTAAATTTTAATCAATACAAAAAAATTACATTTTACTGTTTCAATTTTTATCTTATGAATAAAACTAAAAATTTCACTTTCTAAAACTCTGCAAAAATGTTTCCTTCCCATTTCTTTCAAAAACCATTCGAAAAACAAATTACTAGAATTAATTCTTATTGTTGTGTTATTTTTCGCAACACAAACAATTTTAAAATTTCAATTTAATTCGATTTCCCTGGCATAGTATTTTTTTCTAAGAATTCACTAAAGTGCATTAACCCTTGAGAGTCCTTAAAAAGAAAACCTCCCAAACACACGTGAAACCCAACTAAACATTTTTTTAATATTGAAATCGAAATTTGCATTTGCATTTCTTCAGTGACACCTCTTTGTGAGTTGCACCTTATAATTTATATCATCGATTATGTACCTACCAAGGACCTTACATCACGAATGATCGAAAAAAAAAATGAATCAGAAGAAATTTAAAACCAGGATTTTTTTTTATTTATTCACTTCTTGCAAAATCTGGCGCTCACACAGGGATAAAAGCATAGCTACAGTTTTTTTTATTTTGTCGTCCTTTATTTCGCACATTGGTATGGGTAGGTACTTCCTTTCACAACTCTCCAATTCCTATATCGATATGAACTCTAAGGATATTTTCAATTTTCATTTCACCTTTTACCCACCCATTGTCGTATGCAAAATACTATTCTTCGACTAATAATTCAAAACCACTATACCAACAGACTGCCAGCTACACAGCCCAATAAATTCGACGAAAATAAAATAAAAAAAACTTAATATATTGAATTCGACAGGACGACGAACGAAAGAATGAACAAAAAAAAACAACAACGTCCTCTCTCTCCAAGCCCAACCTAACCCTTCAATTTATCCAAATAGAAGAATCACATAGAAAAAAAAATCGAATTAAAATGAAAGAAAATCCTTTGGAAAATCTAATATTGAAAAATTTTACGCATAAATTATCCGCCGTGCATAAATTAAGGATCAATCGGAAACCCTAACAAGAAATACAAAAAAAATTCGCAAGGATAAAGGGTTTCTTTTTCTTCTTCTTGGATTTTTTTTCTTTCGTCTCCGTCGTCGTCTTCAAATGACAGTGTAAATCAGGAGTGCCTAATTTGGGATCGCATCCTGTCACCCCTTTTCTTCGTCGAGTTTTGAGATGTGCGATCGATGACGTCTGAAGGATACACAAATGGAACACTTGGGAGATCCTTATTCCATATATACGATTTTGTTCTGTTCAAACATCATGACGACGACGAAGAAGATAATCGAAATTTCTTAAATTTGGAACACATACATACATACTCGAGACGCACCCTTAGGAATCCCTTCGCCTTCGGGACTAGTTTCGGGTTCATCTTCTGTGCGTTGTCATTGTTTACGCAGAGTTTCTCAATTTTTATTTGCATGTGAATAGGAAAAAGGATATTCAGTTTCTTGGAAGGAACACTACACATCAGGTACCAAAAAACAAAAAAAAAAACCAGGACGACTAAGAGAGTGTCAACCTTTATACAGCAGGAACAGGAGCAGGAGCAGAAATTAGGGTGTGCGTGCATGCATATTGTGAAAATTATTCAAAAAATTTGCGCAAACAATAAAGGATGAGTATTCAAATAGGGTTCGCCTATCCTTATTGTCGTCGTCGGTCGCAGTGTCACAGTCACTAGGCCGAGCCGAGCCGAGTCGATCGACGAAGATATGTTATTTTTTATCCTTCGAGATGGTTGCGCAAATCTATTTCGTGCGATAAGAAAAAGGGGTGCGCAAAGGGTTTACTTTGGTTGTTGTTGTTTTTCCTCTTCATCTTCGTCTTCGACATCAAACAGAGATAATGCTTTGGGTGCATGAGTGTTAGTGCGAAGACATTTGTGCATGGAAATTTAGGGGTCATCCTTGCTTTGCATATTTAATTTTCTCATCCTTTTTTCGAAGACGGTAAGACGATGAGGATGAGGATGACGGTGACGGTATATATGGGATGCAACAGCGAGGTAATTTGAATGCGCGTTGTCTTCGGTTTTGGTTTTTTAGCGAAGGGGTTGAGACTCGGCAAAGGACGAAAAAATTTTCCCATGGAAATCGAGTGTCTTTGTTTACTCGTGAAGAATCTCTTCAGGACATCGCCGCGCTTGATATAAAATGGATAATAAATTGTTTTCGTTTATTCTTATAGAGAAGGAGAGACCTTTGCAAGATATGTTGTATGTTGATGATGATGCATACATATACATGTATTTAATTCAGGGTGATATCGATTCAATTAAAATATTCAGACTTTGGATGCGAATTTTTTTTTAATGGATCATCTGCCCGTCCTCGTAGAAATTTTGCATCCTTTAATGGGTGAGAAGATTCTCTCAAGATATATCATCATCAATGTCGATATGGAAAGTATTATGTATGTTTTTTTTAGAAATTATTGATCAGAAATGAACCCTTTTTTGATTTGATGTACCATGCCTATATCAGGAAGAAAAGATTCTTATATATGAGGCTGTGTTTGCTTAGGAATTCGTTTTTTATTTTTCCTTAAGGTTGAAAATATCTTCTTGGATTTGCATTTTTTTCATGCATCAGCGGAAGGGATTTGCACGCGGTGTCAAAGATGATTATGTTTAAGATGAGTTTGCAAATTCAATTGTATACCCTTTTTCGGGAGAGATTGATTGTGGGAAAAGGTTGCAAAATTTAAATTGATTGAGCAGATTTTTGTAACGAACTTTTTTGGCGAAATTTGTAACGGACGTTTTAGGTTGGGAAGTAGTAGTTACTTATAAGTAAAGAGCGCGATATTTTTTTCGACTTGGCTTTGGGATGACACGTAATTGGAGGAAAAAACAAATTTGGTCTCCAATTCGGTCTCCAAACGAATGGGACCTAAGTGATTAAGTGGTTAAAAGCTTGAAGTTCTCGGAAATTCAAACATAAATTCTAAGAGAAATATTGGTGAAAAAAATGTTTTTTATGATTTTTGTAACCAAGTTTTGAAAGTTTTTAGATTTTTTTAATCGTTCATTAAAATTTTAGTCCCTATACAGTTTTTGGAGTTTGAAAAATTCTTTCACGAAAATAGTCAAAATGTTTGCCAAATTAAAACTTTATAAAAATAAGTGATAAACTTCTTTTCAAAATACTGTTTTGTTTGGAATTTTTTTATATTAATAATAATATTTTAAATAAATTTCTTAGAAATTAAATTTTTATCAATTTGACAATTTAGAAAGTATTAATGGCATTTTTGTAAGATTGAATACTTTTATGAAAATCAAGTTGACAAGATCTTTCGTGAGGTGCCTATAATAAAAGATTTCTGCATTGTTTTTATAATTTAAAAAAATTTGAAAAACAGATTAGAAATGTGTGCAGGAAGATTTCAAAAAACATAAAGAATAATATTATGTATTTTGATCCTTGGTCAAATCACAAAAGTGATTATGTTTATTTTTTTTACAGAATTTGATGATTCAATTATTTTTTCAAAAATTAATTTTTCAACCAAGTTTTTTAAAGCTATAAGCCATTTTAATTAAAAATATACTACAAAACTTTTGTGAGTATTTATTTAAAATTTAAATTGCAGATATTGATTATTAATTAATTAATGATAAAAACTCAATTGAATTTTATTTAAATACTAGCTGACCCAGCATACGTTGTTTTGCCCTATTCTTCAAATTGTGTTACAGAAGTTGCCTTAAATCTTCATATTCTGATTCTAATAAACTTTTGGCATTCATAACTGAACCATTGAGCACAATTTTTAAACTCAATTCGATTAATGATTTTTAAAAATCTGGAAACGCAATTGATTTTTTAGTTGCAAAATAATAGAGTCCCCTAGATCTTTTTTCTTCACATACAGGAAGTATTTACCAAAATACAGTTAAGAGGGTCGAGACTCCTTATTACGTAGCTTTCTATTGGTAAAATAATTTTCAAATTCGGTTAAGTAGATCTAGAGATTGCTTTCTACAATCTTACAAAATTTACCAACTCTTTCCGAGAAACTATAGATTTAGATATTGTGGCCCTTTTGTCAAAAATTCAATTCACCCATTCTAAACTTCAATCTTCAATTCTGGCAAGTATAAATTCGAAAGTCATTTTAAGACATCACATGTATCTATAAATAAGCTGCAATAAGAGTAAAGTTTAATGTCAACAGTGACTATCAACTGTCAGTAAATTATAGTTAAAAAACAAGACCGTACAAAATACGCGTCGAAATCCGATACCATTCATCAAACCTTTTAAGACTTTTAGATCCTTTTTTATTTATATAGAAGTTACAGAATTTTCAAAAATACAAATTCGTATTTTTTAATCAAATTTAGTATCTTATTTAACAGCTTTGAGAAAAAAGTATATTGATCTTATTTAAATTTCCAACAAAAAAAGGATCAACCAATTTTTAAAAAATAATATGTTTTAAAACAAAAATGACTTCAATGTTATTTGTTATTTGTTTCTATTTTGAGTAAGAGTAAAAAATTCATAGCCTTTTTTATTATTTTCTAATACATAATGTAATGTACCTATGTACATATATTTGATGGGAAAACAATATACATATGTCATGAATGAGACTTTTTCATAAATGGAATTTAAATGTTTTTAATACGATACCAACTTTTGTTCTAATTGGTCTACACCTTCATGAGTTATTAAGTGTTAAAGTAAAATTCACTAATGATTTGAAAATATTTTTGAAAACAGATCATTCTTACCTCTCAAATCAATTTTTATGAAAAAGTGCCTCTTTGGTTTCTATTTATTGAAATTTTCCTTATTTTCTCGATTTTTATTTTTATTATAAAACCAACTACAATTTTTTTTTTTATACAAAATCTGTATTTTTTTTTTTACATTTTGCAAAATTATCTCAAAATTTAAATGGGAAAATTAAGTTTGACTTTAATTAGAATACAAAACTTTTATCTTATCATTTAAGATTGCTTACACGTTTTTATCTCAGAAGCTAGAACTAAACAAGAACTCTATATTTTTAATTTTTGAAGCTGTACCTACCTACCTACATTATATTAGCTAACGTCTAAACATACTTTTTATATTAGAACCAAAATTCTTATGAGTTCCATAATGCCTTGAGGTAACTACGCCATGATTATGATATTAAATTATTCCAAACACCATATACCTACATACTTACTTTGCATAACACAATTTCGTATCCTTATTCATTTTAATATATATATATATGAAAGCAATAAGGCAGAAATCTATACCTGTATTTATATTTTTCCTCTCGTCATATCGTCAAAATTTATTCATCCTTCGTCCTGACCTATCCTAACGCAAACGCAATAATCGCAAACGGATGTCCTCTCACCAAACTTTGTAAATAGCCAGGTAGGTACCTACATTGTAGAAGAACCAAAAACTTTTTCACCAAAAACCAAAAAACCAACTTGCAACCTGCTGATCAAAAGGTTCCTGTTTTTCCAATTCGCAAAAACCGCTCACTGGTTAAAAACCACAAAAAATGTGCATAATATCCGCACGTGGAAGACATAAAAATAATAAAAAAGAAAAAAAAAAACTCCAAACGCCACCAAAAGAACGGAACGCTCCGCAAGTAGCTTACCAGTACCAGCATATATGAGCAACAAGTAGAAGTATCGTTTGACTCCGTTTGGGGAAGTACGAGTAGCTACTCGCACTCGCACAGAGCCACAGCCACAGCCAGACTCAGATACGAAAAAGTAAACACACACTAAACAATTACATATTCTAATGGTATGATAATTTATGCTGTTGATGAGATGATTACCACAAATAGGCATTTTTTTTTTTGGTTTATCTTTATCCATGAAGTACAAAAAAAACAAAAACTACCTACCGAACGACGACGACGACTTACTGACTAGCTGCCTCGCTGGCTGTCTGGAGCGACTCTTGATGGTGGCTCTGTACCTAAGGCATTCTGCTCGGCTGAGCTGCATTAGCAGTCCACCTTTTTGAGGCTGTTGCTCTTGCTCCTCGACGAGCGTCGACGACGACGACTCGATGCCACCTCAACTCGCCGCACCATCAGTCTGCGCTACTACCGCTACCGCCGCCGCTGCTGCTGCTGACTTCTGGCTGCTGGTAGCTATACTCTTTAAGCTACAATATGGAATATTTTAGCTTCTGTGTGTGTTCGAATGTGTGAGTCTGTGTGGCCGTGCGAGTATGGGCATACGTTTAAGTACGATTCGGATTAATTATTATGCGTACACCAGTTCAATTATGATAAACTTGATTTTTGACCTAATAAACCACTGCCAGTAAATAATGGATCATAAATATATGCATTAATTTTTTTTTTTTTTTTTTGTTCATTTCGGATTTGAGACTCTCATAAATAATTCAACAGGAACTTCCTGGTATTATCATTTTGCGGTGTTTATAGCAACAACTTTAAAGATACCTACCTACTTTTCGTGGTATGGAGGAAGAAGTGCAATAATTGCAGTTTTTTTTTGGTTGTTGTATTTTTGAAGGGGCGAATTTGATTGTTTTTTTTTTAAGTATATTTTGATGATGGTGTTTTTGTTTGTTTGTGAAATTAGGAATCAAGAATTTGGGATTTAATTTTGTGTTTAATTTATGGTAAATTTTTTGATTATAGTGTGAGTGTGACTGTGATGAGTGCAATAAGGAAGTTTGTCTAATGTTCGAGTTTTACTTGTTTTGTTTATTTGGTGGAGAATGGACATGATACTTCTCATGTGAGTCAGGTATTAAATCCCTTGCATATTAGTTCTGGCTATTTTTGGCTTAGGTATTAGGAAAGTTTTTAGTAGACATTATGGTATTTAAAGGTGTCATGTATTCTGCATGTCATTGACGGAAACAACAGGGAGATTAATTTATTTGAAAGATTTATTTCAGAAAAATAAATGGTGTTGTTTTTTTTAGACGTGTGATTTTTAATCTGGCAATACTTTTTTCGGAGTTGGTCTTTTTAACAGGTGTCCACTTGGTTGATGCTCAGTTTGGTTTGCCAATTTATAATAAAAAGACTAATTTTTAAATAACGTATTTAACCCGTGCAAATTCATTACCAAATTGAGATGACCACCGATCCCGATTGTCAGAAATGGTTTTTTGGTTGAATGTGTATGATATGACAAAATTGTCGTATTTGGAGTGATCATAATCCACAAGACGTTTTTGAGAAGTGGCTGTTACATCCTCAAAAAGTCAATTTTTGGTGTTCTCTTATGGGCAGAGAGAATCAGTAATCAGTGGTCCATATTTTTTCAAAAATTAAGCCGGCCATAATGTTACCATAAATTGGGAACTCTATAGAGCCATGATTAATTAATGACTTTTTCGTTCCTGAATTGGAGGATGTTGATTTGGACGACCTTTGGTTCCAAGAAAATGGCAATACATGCCATACATCTAACGAAAAAGTTAGTTTATTGAAGGAAATTTTCGCATTACCTAGCATCGTGGGCCAGTGGCGTGGCCTCCAAGATCGAGCGATTTAACACCGTTAGACTATTTTTTGTGGGGCTATGTGAAGTGACTTGTCGACGCAGATAAGCCCAAGACTATTGCCGGCTTGGAAGAGAATATTCGGCGCGTTATTGATGACAAACGTCCCCAATTGCTACAAAAAGTGTTTGAAAATTGGACCCTAAGGCTGGAATTCATTCGAGCCAGCAGTGGCAACCACTTTCCCGAAATCATTTCTAAAACATAATGGCAATCCCTTATCTCTATAAAAATCTAATTCTTTGGCTATAATATTAAATGTTAATGGCATTTTATTTCTTCTTGAAAACCACACGTCTAAAAAAACACCATTATCCTAAATGCAGTTCCTTGTGAGCTGAAATTTAATGTCGGATACAGAATAAGAAAATGATTTTTCACTGCATTTTTCTTTTTTTTCGTTTGTTATTGTACAATTTACATGTTTTGAAATTATGCATCATTAACAATTTTCCTTAAGTCGAGACATTTTGCGGTAGGATTTTACATTTTTTTTTGCATTTTGCAATTTGCGTTTACTTACATACATTAAATTTATTTTCTTAAGAGAAAAATTTGATTATTTTTTATGACAAGAAATTGGTATTTTGAAATGGGTTTAATTTTGGTAGAATGTTTCTAAATCCTTAGGCAATGAACTCTTTTTAAAATATCATTATTGATACTGTAAACGGTCTTAGCCTTTTTTTTAAAGTTAAAGTGAACTAATAAACAATTTTTTTTTAATTTGCTTTTATTTCTCTGAAAATCTTCGAATAACTGACAGCTGAAGATTGGATTTTGCAGTATCAGACATATGTATGTATGTATTATTTCACTAGCATAAATCTGCCTAAACATCGAATTGACAGCTTTAACGAAATTTCTAGGTAAACGAAAATAGAAAAACGTTCTTTACAATGAAACGTTCCAGTTGCCGAACCATAATATTTATACAGTGATGTTAAGCCTTGTCATCTCATAAATTCAGTTACGGTTTAAGGGTTCTTCAAGTCTTGTATCTCAGGAACTATTGATACAATTGAGTTGGAATTCGACGAAACCCATTGTGTTTGACCATTTTTTGGTATACTGAATTTCAGAAATATTCAAAATCCTTGAAGTTGCAAATACAACTATGATCATTGATAAATTACACAAATCCTTTAAAAATGTTTAACTCTAACGTGGACTGGAGAAGTCATCGACTTCTAAACCGATGGATCCAAAAAAGATGAGGGAGTTGGTGGCGGGGCGTATACTCCGACAGACTAAACTTAAGTCTCTCCTTTCGTTTACCCAAACACTGTAATGTGTTCCAGGCAGAACTTCTTGCCATCAAAGAAGTCCTATCTTGGCTGAAGGAAAACGTGATATCGTCAACTGATATACGCATCTTCTCGGATAATCAAGCTGCCATAAAATCCTTAGAATCAGTCTCTAATAATTCAAAAGTAACCCAAAATTGTAGATCATCTTTAATGGAGATGACCGATCAATACAATATTCACCTAAATTGGGTGCCGTGACATAGACCTTCAAAGTCACAACCGCTTTATTGTTAGCTCCAAATGGTTCAACGAGTAGAAGGATCTTATGATCCAAGTAGTATCATATTGCACCATTGTTGGTCTAAGTGTGCTGGTCTTCTTTCCAGCAGCCATACCTTAACCTTACCTAACGCAAACTTACTGACGGGCTTTTAAAAGGTTACAATTTTTGTATTTTAACGAAATCTCACGATTCCTTTCTTGCACTTTTACCTTCTAGTAATTTTCTTGTAACTTAAATTTTACTGCCCACAATAAAGTCCACAAATCATCAATTAATTTACGATAAATCCCAAAAACGAAATACACATTAAATTGCCATTGCCAATTCCAGAAGCGAATAAACAATTCATAAACAAATAAACCATACAAATTGTCCAATCCTGATATCCGAGTATCAGAAGCGATACAACAACATTCGTCTTCATCTCTTTCTCCACATTTTTGAACCGCATCCACCACGCATTCGATAGCAATCAACGACAACGACGACCGACCGACCGACGACGAAGACGAGGTGTGATCCAAACTTGCGCTCCAGAGTACCTATACAACACATCAAAAGATACATCACAATGGCAATAAAAAATAAAGAAAAAAAAGACAGAACTGGGATAATCATAATTAATAAATCGCAAAGCAGAGCCCCTTTTTTTTCCTATCCGCCACCGCCACCGCCACTGCACCGTTCGAAGATCTTTGCGTTGATTCAAAAACGTTCGCTCGTTCGCTCATCCTCCACATTTTTTCTTAATTCTTTTATTTATATTTTTTTTGTCTTCCCGATGATGTGGATCGCATTTCGCATTACTTGCCGTCTCGTACATTAAACAATGATGGCCGTAATAAAAACATTATAAAAACCGAATCAAGTCGAAGAAACCAAACAACAACAACAACAAGTACCTACAAATCAAAGCAAAGCAAAGTAAAGGAACAAAAAAAAAAGTGAGGGAAATCCGCGCAGATTAAATGAAATTGCTTAATGATTCCTCGTGCCGAGCTCTGATGGCCTGGCCCGGCCTGGCATGGCCTGGCATAGCCTGGCGTGAGTTATAAATCTGGTGGGCTTTTCCCTTTTTTTCTGCGATGATGATCGCCCGGTGTGGAGCGGCGCGGTAAGCGGTGCGACTGATGCCAACATTTCGAATGAATGAATGAATGAAATCTTTGGCGCGTTTCATTCACAAAACATTTTATCGGGCTTCAATGGAGCCATATACACACATTTTTTATAAATTTATTTATTAAGCCTCGGTACGTCGCGTCGTCGTCGTAGGGAACGGAACGGAGAAAGATTTCTGACTTTCTGAGCGATGCTCTTTTTAAGGTGTGTATAGATTTCTTCGGTGGTGGAGAGGAGGTGGAGGCGTTCGGGCGAGCGGTGTGTATGCCTACTCGTACCGCATAGCAGTTCCGATCCGATCCCAAAAATGTGTCAATTAAAGTAATTTCGGTTTGGCAGGCCCCGCACACAGGTATGTATGTAATGAGTGACATTATCGTCGTCGTCGTTGTCGTGACATATAAAAAAAAAGCGGGTTGATTCGACAAGACGTTGTTTTTATTCCGTCAACTTTTCGGTTTATATTTTATATGTGAGAGTATGTTGGTATATTCCCTCGCCGCCACCTCGCGCCACTGCCTTTGATAACTAGTTTTTTGTTGTTGTTGTCTTTAACTTGATAGCGACCTGCACAGGATAAACTCCCGCAGATACGCCTAGTTTGCTCATATTCAAGAGCCATTACCTGCGTAATTTACGACTAATTAATTGGCGGAAGCCACATGTGTGTAATGTAACCGACGACGACGACGCTGTGGCTATAAACGCAACTCGGCGGCGTAGAAGCGATAGCACCTTGCCACCAACCCTTGGCAATAACTAGGTAGGTAGGTATACAAGTTGTAGGCTCCGGACTTCAAGTCGAAGTCGAAGTCGAGTGTCATTTGTAGCTATCTTCACGGTGTCAGATAATATAAATGGAGCGCAGCCTTTTTGTCTGGTGTATAGATACTCGTACCTTCCTACGACGCGACGACGATAACCGAAACCGACCAAACCGCCACCTTGTGGTCTTGTCTTGATGCGCAGGGTGCATTTGCCTACATACATACATAGACCTAAAGAGAATGACAGTTAAATGAGTAGTTACTGCATTTGGCTGTGTTAAGCGATAGTTTTATCGCTTCTTTTGCGGTTGGCTGGTTTGGTTGTTTGGTTATATCGCATCAGCGACATTTAAGACCGTTTTTTAAGGACTTGGAGACAAAGTGGGAAAAGTGATTAATTTGCTGTAAGTTACTGCACCGTGGCCAACTGGTGTTCTGTTCCGTTTGTTATCCGCTACTTTGTACTTAGTGGCAGTCTTCTCGGCCACAAATGACACAAATATGTGTTTTATCAAGAGATCACTGTTTTCTGACTCTGATGGTAACGTCGTCGTCGTCGCCGAAGTGACAGTGTGATGACATGATGATGGTGACGAAGAGAACAACGCAAGCACGTCAAAGTAGTTAAAATAATTTTCGCGGCATTTACGTTTTTTTTTGTTGTATGTAACTTCCTTGGGCCATTAGAAACATTTGTTTATAAATTTATTTCCATCATCAGTTTAAGTGCGACGGGCGGCGCTGAAGTTGGAGGACGCGGGTGTACGGTGTACGAGTATAATGTAAGTTTAGTGGAAGGTATAATCGTGCGATGAGCGTCTCCAGTGCTTTTATGGGATCTTAGATGAGTTAGTGATATACCAGAAAATCTTATAACTCCAATGTCAACATGTTGTAGAAATGTGATGTCGCCGACAGCGCACTTCCTTTTAAAGAAAACGAGAAATTGTTTAGAGAATGTATGTAGAGATTGTAGAGATGAAATATGACATATTTTGTGAACAGGAATTTGGCTGATAATTATGGTGATTACCTAGTTGAACCAAAGTTTAACTAGACCTTAGACCATTGCCTATAACTGTCAACTGAATACTATTCAGATGACGTTTCACACGCAATAACTGTCAAAATATTGAGTAGACTAAAGTTATGCAAACACGATAAAATGCAGCTGACAAAGAAGCTTAAATGATGGCATGTTTTTCAAATAACGAGGTGGATTAAAGTTTTGACACATGAAAGCGGTGAGAACAAACCGAACCCATTTAAACTTAAATTATCCCTCAATAGAGTTGAAGCTAGGTTCAAACTCTAATTCATTTACATTTTCGCAAAAAAAAAAAACATTTGTTGCACAAAAAAATAGGAAATGCTAAAATTTTTGACAGCTTTATAGATCCAGGTGTAATTGCAAATGCAACCCTTTCATCCGTCAGTTTGGTTTTTGTGTCTCTTAATGCCATTTTGACGCATATTTCTTTATAAATGCTATTTCGCAACTATCTACAAGTGTTTCGCAATTTACAATGCTTTTTAAAATTCAATTTTCTATACATTACAAAATACGATGCCAAGTGCGAAGTTTCAAAATGAAAATACTGGTAAAAGTTGCGAAGTAATGAAAAATTTGCAAAGCAATGAAAATACTTTAAAAAAAACGAGTAGAATTAAATGCGAAATGTAATAAAATGTAAAATAGTTAAAATCAAATAGCTACAAACATTTGCAAAGTTTCAAAATGAAACTAACGATAAAAGTTGCGAAGTAATGGAAAATTTGCAAAGCAATGAAAATAGTTTTAAAAAAATGAGTAGAATTAAATGCGAAATCGATAACAACGATCAAAATACAGAATAAGTAAAAGAAATTTGGGAATAGTAAAGTACTTTTGGTCAACATTTTGACAGTTTCCGTTTGTTCTATAAAGTCCACAAGTTTTGCGAAAACTAAAACTACAGATAACATCCCTGAAGAAAAAGCAATCTGCTTGGAGAGTTCGTATTTTTTTGAACAAGTAAAAAAAAACCCGAGTTTTTGTGTTTTACTGTCAAACTTAAACGTCAAAAAATGCAGTTGAAAGGGATTTATCTCGATTTTAAGAAAAACGAAGATGGTTAAAAATGTCAAAAAATCTAGGTCAAGTGTCTTAGAATGTGTAGCGTATGGTCTAGGTTTGTGGTACAAGTGTCTACAAAGTACAGTATAAAACAAATCAATCTCATTCAACAAAATTCAAAGGCTTACTTGTCAAATTTATGTGTGCAACCAAAAACTGTTTACTTGCATGGCTGCAAGAACTGTCACAAGCCCCCTTCTGACGCGCCTAACCAATCAGGTCAGCCATGCCGTCAGATGCGGATAGATTGGATACATCACTTGGCACTTATTGTATAGAAGAACCCAAAAGAAAATCTTCCAGCATCTGGTTTTGGCATTTTTTGGGTGACAGACAAGCTGTCGCTTCCACTCAACATTACTCTGGAAGCAAATACTACAAAAAAATCTTTCTTCCATAAAGGAAACAACATCTCTTAAGGGTCCATCATCAAGTAACCATTTTGACGTCCGTGGAAAATTAGTTGTGGAACAAAAAAAAAAAATAACAACGAACACAATATACCACCCCAAAACTCATCATACCATCATACCCATGCTTCGAAAAACCATCAAACATAGGTTGAAGACAACGCACTGTGTGCGCTACCGTTCCCGCTCCGTTAATGCGAAGCAATAAGTTGGAATGTTTTGGTTTTTGACAGTTGCGCGACTTGTCATAATTTTGATCGAAAAACCACACAAGGGTGCGGGACGGGAATTGGAAAATGCGGTTCGGTGTTCGGTTTGGTTGGGTTCTGTTTTCATGGGGGTAACATGTTGGATTTTATTGTCGGTGTGCACACACTTTGATTTTAGCTGCTTTGGGAAAACAAGACTATAGGCATATAGAAACCGGGAAGAGGAGGTGGTGAATAGAAAAGTTTTCGCTCCAGTTGAACACGATAACGCCAACAACGAAACGGTAACAGCAACGTCAACGACAACGAAAACGACAACGTCAACGCGAATAAGCCCTATCCCCGTTTCTGTGTAGAAAAGCAGGGCGAAGTCATAAAATTTGCGTGGTGGGGTTTGGTGGACCACAATATGGATGACATCGTATTGTTTTGTAGGTGTATGCGGTACATAGGACTTCCGTGAGAGGTTTGAAGGTTTGAATACACCCAATCTACCTTTTGCACGCCTTTTACTTACTTGCCTACATTTTACCGTATTCCATATACCCATATACATACATAGTTACATATACAATACATACATATTATTTTGTGCCTGCACCGTGTTGTGTAATTTTAACTTCTCGCATGTTCGATTGTTTTACTGCTGTTGTGTTGCTACTATGGGGGATTGCGTGTGGGTAATGAACCCCTTTTTAGGAAAATGGTTTCGAATAAGCACATACCTAGCTAACACACAGCTAAAGACTAAAGAAACAATAACAGGTTGGATGTGGTTAATAATTGCGGGATATTATTTGGGTTTTACCCTCGCCTGGCTTTGCTTATAATACAGAAAACGCACTTGAGAAAGGGAAACAACATCATATTTTTGTTTTCCGTTATATGGGGGGTTGTATTTGTTGAGTCTACTAGCAGATATGTATGTATGTATGTACATATATAAAAGTTAGTTAAATGTTAAATAATTGTGGTTAGGTTGTATATGGTTTGGCTTTTGATGTAGGAGTTTTATTTTGAAGTTGGGTATGAATTTGGAAATTAAATGGCGCCCAACATGAGAACTTGGGTGTTTTTGAAATGAGTAATCTATATCACACTAGGATGTAATTTAAACTTGAAGTTTTGGAAATGGAAGAGATAAAAGTATAAAGAAGATTATTCCGATGAATTTCACAGGTTTTGGTTTTTTGGAATATCTTAAAACTGAAATTTAGTTTGTTGCGAGTGCGAATTTAAAAGAGCGATCTAATGTTAAAATAGGACATTTGTTCCTGTAGGTAATAAGATGTGGGTGTGGCTTATAGAAGTCTCAGCAAGCATGTCCAATATGTCAAAAAACATCGCGGTCTTAAGGACAGGATTTTCAAATGCAAGAGTACTTAGTTTGTGAGACTGGAAGCAATATTCTTCCAATACCCAATTTTGTAGCAGGCAAATACCCTTTATGGATAGGGAGAAATTGAGCTCGTGTCATTTCCCTAATTTGACATTTTCAATTTTGACAACCTGTGCAATGCATTTCCCTAGATTTTCGAATCGAATTCGGATGCGCCTTTTTTATCTAAAAAATGAATTAAAATATTCCAAAAAGTCCTGCATTCGAAATATAGAAACATCATCATCATATTAATTTGCCAATTTAGCGATATCTACATTCCCTGGACAAATGAGATTAATTTCATCTCCTCCGCACCTATTGTTTCCAGTGGCAATGGTGCGAACTGATAACTTCATATACGAAAGTATGTGTTGGAAGAATCCTCTTCCAAAGACAACGGCAGCGGTGCACAGGCGCGGATGGCCTATTTGTTAGCTGCGCGACGATTTCAGCGCGGCTGCGGCATGGTGGATGGTGGCAGCAATCCAAAAGACAGCGACTTCGACAACAAGAAAGACAACAGAAAACGCAGAGAACCAACAATTTTGACCATGGCGCAAGAGATTGTTATCACACATTGCACCATCACGCGGCTTAAGACAAAATACGAAGAAGGTAACCCGCTGCCCTGAGCAGTGAAACACCTTGCCCTCTGCAGTTGGACTTACAATATATCAGGGACCCCCTGATGCCGTTGTTGTTGTTCGTAAAGTTGCCTCAAGCGGAACACAATAACTCTTCGAACTTTGAAAGCGAAAAGGAGAGCAGTTTGTTCTTTTTGACTAACTACGATGACGACGACACAACAACAACATCCGACAATGCAGACATGGTGGTTGGGACACATACGAGTATATGAAGGACGAGGATATAAAAGACACAAAAGGGATATCCATAGATGAAAAATTCCTGTTATTCTTCCTGAAAGCGGAAAATAAGGTAGTTAAATTATCCCGCGAGACGATAATTAGCCGCTCGACTGGGGCAAAGGGAGTCTCAATTGTGTATGCTTGCCCAAATACCCATCATAACCAGATCAAGAACCCTCCGCATGTGTATCCAGGTCTCTCCATTCCTTACGTGTAGCCAATTTCAATTGTGGACCTTTTACCTTTATGAAGGTATATAGGTACTCCTTTGCCACGGTTCTCCTCTTCCTCTTTTTCGGCGGTGAGTGGTAATTATTTTTGAATGCCATTTATGACGAAGATGGGTGTCTTTGTGAAGGAAAAATGATGATACGTTACATTGGAGGGGATATTCAATGTACATCATTGCTGTAAATATATTTAGACGCAAGGTGCTATCAATAAAACGATTTCAAGAAACCGATAAAGTGTGTAGTTTAATGTCACTCTGGAAAGATCAATGCCCGATAAGAGGGTCAGTGTAGCATGTCCGCAGTAAATTGATCGGTTTTTCTTTTTGTAGGGTATTTAAAAAAAAAGGACTTGTCAGTAAAGTGAGGAAGGCAAATTAGTATAACGATGTGTTTCTGTTCTTTTGTTGAAATGCAAAATGCTTAGGGTATACTTTTACCCTCAAGCCTGCCTTTGACGTATTGTTTAGAGCGTTTAACTGTCATTTATGCAAATCAATTTTCGCTTAGAACGAACATAGCTTTTTAAACATGAACTTAGTGTCCAATTTCGACAACGTGACTTAAAGATCACACTTTTTTAACACAATTTTTAAATACCCTTTTCAGCCTACAATACCCTTTCTTCTTGGACACTTCTGCAAGTCTTCTACTCATAAAGAAAACCTTTAATAATTATCATATTTAAGTGTAATCGGTTCTATTGTCAATCCTATTATGACACCCAAGTTAATGTTCTTTAGAATTTCGTCAAAATAAAATCTCATTTAAGTCAAATTCTTAAAAGTCCCAACATATACCTACGTAAATTAATAGGCCAATCATTGTTCCATATTGTTTAACTATGACTTGCTGTCAAAAACATGTCAAACAGATGTCAACATCTTTTCGAACAAAGTGCACAGGTTGACATAAGATTCATCACAGGTAGGTACCACTCTTCGTCCATCGGTACATCAGGTAGATATAGTATATAGTAGAGACAACAACTTATGACAACCATCCGGTATTCTATAAATAATCTTAACATCATAACCTCAAACAACATGCACAAATAACCATGACAAAAGGTCAACAATATATCGGTCCCATCATCACATCAGTATCGTCATCGCAATGCCTGCCCAGTCGACGACGACGACGACGTACAAGAGCCATCAGAGGCCCAGGCCAAACCAAGCTACTCGTATATGGGAAAGAATAGCAGCATCAGCAAGCGTCAGCAGCAAGCAAAACATGATCATGATCACTCCAAACTCTGAGACAGCTTGGTACACCTTTGCTACACCCTTTCAGCTTCTCATCATGAGCACATAGCTCCCAACCATTAGTATACAAACAAAATCCCACGAGAGCGAGTGGAGTCAGGGACATTCCAAACACAGAAAATATCTATAGTGAGGAACATTGTTCAAATAAGAACTATCCGTTCGTTTGGCACTTAAGACCCATCACTAGCAACAACTTCACAGCTTCAATGCCATTACCACCCGACCAAAGAAGTGACGACGACATCCGAGGAGGAACAAATTACGAAGAAAAAGTGAAATAAGTCAGCAAACAAAACAAGCCAAGAAGGTAAAAATGAATACTCGCCTAAGAAAAAAAAAAAAAAAAAAAACACCGGATAAATGTCAACCGAAACCAGGTAAATATCAATAAATCAATTAACCCGCCTTGACAAAGTCCGTATTCCATGAAATTGGCCATTACAATGGAACAATGGAGCCTCCAGATATGCCCAGAGCCTATAGTTGTTGCACATAAATGGGCCCACTCCAAGGGTGCCCGAGCCCGAGCCCGAGCACAAGTGCTAATTACACCCTGATGGTCGTCTTGCGTTCCTGACAATGAAGTTAACTGGTACTGCACGCCTTTTGGATGCATCCATCCATATAGTACCCCGTATAGACCCAAAGCCAGGGAATACTCTTTTGGTCGCACTGTGTTTCCGCATCATCGATCGCAAGGTGTGAGATTCTTATGTTCGACCATCAGTGCAGAGAGCGGCTATTGAGGGGAGCCTATAGCACCACCGCACATCCATCGCCAACGTCCACTTGCTAACTTAGCCCACGCGACTTAGCAAACGTTCTAAGCACGAGTCTCGGGGTCCATCAGGTTCGTGGAATCATCGACCATAAATGTCGGGTGGGGGCATTTCCCAGAAAATTATACGACAATAAAAGTCATATTTAGACAACCAGGCAGAGTGATGACGAGGACAACAACGACTGCGACGACGACGAACGGCTGCGACTATGTTGACGAGATGCAACGCGACGACGACGACGCTAAGGCTGCGCAGCATCTTCTCTTGGTTCTCTTTTCCGCACTACAACCAACCGACTACGACTACGACGAGCGATGATGATGGTCCCTGGTGCAATCCCCGGCAAGTGAAACTATGGAAGATGCCAAATCGTAAATGGAAGTGACTCTAGCATCAAGATGGAAGTGTACGTGAGTTGCGTTTTCCACCGCACCACCAAGCTTCTGCATCGTCCCTGCTCGGAAATGCATTTAAAGGCATGAAAATTGTGTTTAGAGATGGAATCGTTAACTTCTGTTTGGGGTTCGAACCGAAGCAACACACACGGCACATTAGGCATATAGGCACTCGTTATACTCCTCAGCGCACCACTCGCACAGCTTTCCGTCTCGTAGTCGTCATTTGGAATCTCACTGTCTAAATCTTTAACTTTGGCGGATTTCCTCGCTTCGAAATTGTTTGCGCTCGAATATATACCTACTTTTCTATAAGCCCCATCGAAGTCAACATACCTACACATACTATAAGCTTCGAGAGGCAGAAGAGGACCCTGAGCTGCTATAGCTAGCTCCCTGCCCAGATAAATCAGATTAAAATATTACAACTGGGTATTCATGTAATTGCTGCCCTCGGTGTTAGCTGTTGGTGTTGTTGTTGTTACTGGCTAGACAGTATAGGTTAGGTATATGTGAAAATTTGATACGGGCTTATATAGAGGAGTCAAAGTGTTGACAAGGTTGTTTAAAAATTAGAGAGATTTTCAAAACTTTGATAATGTGACCCTCGCACTGCATCGTTGGAATTACATTTGAATTCGAAGGCATGCAAGGTTGTTTTTTTTTTTTTTGGTGACGACAAATAGAGATTAATGGGCTATGGAATGGCTAGACGATTGCTCCCACAGACTGGTGAAAAGTTTCGTAACAATCATGACAAAAACGCGAAAGCAAAATGAAAACTGAGCAGAATATGGGATTCCACAAGGGTGATCTTTTGGACCAGTACTTTTAAAAGAGAATTTACATGCGGATTTGCTGTAATTTTAAAGGTCATTTTGATCAACTGGAACTGAAGATAAGTTTTAAAGAATATATTCGAAAAGTCCTCTTCAAAAAATCAACTGCTGCATTGCTTTAAAACGATCAAACTCAACCCATACAAATTTATCGCCAGCACAGCTGCCATTTTTTTAGCTGACTTCTTTTTCGCCATCAATCAAATTGTTGTTGTTTGAAGAGGGAAATTTTGATGCACTAGCTATGCAGCAGTAAATAAAACACAGTTGCTGTTTGTTGCTTCGTGTATATCGAGGACTGTTAGAATACAGAATATTATTTTTGACACTTGTCGCATGATTTGCTTTACACGTGTTTGACATGTGTTAATATCTTGTTAGCAATTATATCATATAATTATATCATAATTAATAACTTATAAAATAATACAGAAAACAGTCACAGCTAATTAACTACCAATTAATTCTTAATTATCCATTTATTAATCGACAAATATTATTTCATTAACTTGTCAGCCATAACTCATGAAATCAATGTGAGGTTTGAAAGAATCTTAGTTCCTAAGAATTCTAGGTTTCCCTTTAAACCTGCACAAAAAAAACACACCTTAGTCAAAAGTTACCCTTATTTTAAAAAACTTTTTAACATTTTTCTTGTATGAGTAAGTTACTAGTAAATTCTACACCTAAGCAAGCTTCTAACTTTCAAAAAACAAAATGTAGCTTGACATGTAATTACGTTGAAATGAAACTTCACCTGACAAGTTATGTCGACAGTTAAATGGTCTAACTTATCATCAGGGTGATTAAAAAAGCAAGCCTAACATCTTAAACACACACACTGAGACTATCTATAAACATTAGAAACAAGAGCTTATAACGTATGTCAAGTCCCAAGCCGACCAAGTCCCTCTCGCCTCAAAAGAAAAAAAAAAAAAAAAACGATATAAAACAAATTTCAGAACTTAAAAAAATAAAAAAATATTTTCCATTAACGTTCAAACTGAAACAAATCTCTAGCGAAGAAAATATAAATTATAAGAATTAAAAGAAAAAAATTATATTTTATTTTATAATTAATTCAAAACCAGAAAAACTTGTTACAAGGGTGTTCCTTCATATATACAAAACGTTTATATGAGTCCAACTCAGTTTGAAACGAAAATAAAAAAAAAAGAAAAAAACAAATTAAATAAAAATCCGATCATGTATTGGTGACAAAAAATGTTAGTTATAGATGTCGACTTGAGAATAAGACAAAAAAATTAAAAAAAACAAGCTTCGCGAACTTCGATTACTAAATCTCGATCTCCGATATAAAAAAGTTTATAGTTTTTTTTTATTTTGCGTCAATTATTTTATTTACAACACTCGATCTCACAGCAGCAAGCTTCTATCTATATATTTGAAGCACGAAAAAGCATGACAGTAGAATATGTATCTATATAACCAACAAATAGAAAGATCACATGTAACTATAAACGAAGCAAAGAGCGTGGGACGACCCAAGGCATTCCACAGCCGTTTTATTTACAACTCTTAGTCAGTATAGATATTTTTTTTATATAATTATTCTAGATAAAATCGACATTCGACAGATTTTCAAACCACATTCTAGCAGGTAGCCAGGTGACGACTATGACGAGACTCTAACTACTTTGAAATCTTGAACTTCAAGGTACATATTGCCAAACTCAAAACATGAACCAAAAGATCAATTACCTCCCTCTAAAACATGACGATTGGCACGATCGATGATCGATGTCCAAAAATTTTTGTGTGGCGCCTCATTAAATTGAGTGATCATTCGGATTATTCGTCAACATTGAAAAAAAAGGGTATAAGATCTTGCAAACTTTGGCCTCACTTTCATTACTCATTGTCATTACCTACGATCACTGATCACGGTTATAAAGTCGAACTTGAGGTGAGTCAGAATGGCTCAGAGTCTATGAAATATTGCGCACGCGCGTTGGCATCATACTCATACTCATACTCCCTGAAGTGGCTAAAATAACTCAAACCTACACACAAAGCTTCGAGGCTGATGTAAGCATCATCTTGAAGTGACGAAAGGTGTAAGCGCAACATTACAATACAACCCGTCTCGGCAAATTTAGAGGTGCAGATTTCACCCACAATCCAAACTCGGAGGTGATTTAATCACGCTTTGAGACTTTGACGCTTTGGGCTCTATACAAATAACTACTTTGTTGTGTTTAGATACTTTGTTTCTATATTCATTGATCTTTTCTGACAGATGGGAGGGTGTGTGAGAGAGATAGAGAGTATTTGTCCCTATTTAAGTATTCACGGCATATCGGTTTATCTGGGATTTTTTTTGCAAATCAAATCGCTGTTTATCAAGAACTGATCTTGCTTACTGATAAACTTGTATCTCGCAAATATACCCACACAGGGATACAGATACGAGTATCTGCTAGATCGTTTCGATCAGATAGACGAGACGAGTCGATTTGAGTCGACGACGACGATCGTGGTGTTGTGGATTTCTGGTTTGGGGACTCTGCTCTTTGCCACTCGTAATGGTGCTGTTTGTCACTGATGTGATTTGACTGTCCAAATGCAAACCTGGTTTGAAGAAGTCGATCGTCGTCGATCGTAGCACTTCGCGTGCTACCGATCTTCTTTCGAATAACGATCTTAAAGCTTGAAATCATCGCCATCATCATCACAGTCGAGGCGATACCAATTCGAACGCATAAATTCCGATCGTTTTGATGGTGATGGTGATGATGATGGCAACAACACGACGAGTGACGATCGACGAGGTGCTGGGGTAAGGTGATGATGATGAAGAGATTTGGGAGCGGGTTCCTCGAACGGATTGGCTATATTGGCTAACCATCATCACCTTAGCCACTCGTGATAGTCGCAGCCGGAGCACATAATTCAAAAACTTGCGTCATTTTTCCAAAACCCGAGTATTTCAATCGATTCTCAATTCGATCTGCGATGCTTGGAACGCTCGCTTAGCTTGTTTCTCGATCGATGGCGACGATACCGATGGAGCGATTTTGTTTATTTTTGGATCGAGAACTTGAAATAAAAACCCAAAGGTCTACCGGTCGATGGACATAAATATTGTAATGCGACAGGTGTTTTTCTATTTAAACCCGATTAAACTGTGTCGTCGTCGTATGAGTGTGTCGTATATATTCGTACTAAAATTTTTAAAGAAAAAACTATTCACCAATACTCGTACAATGTGTGTGTGTTTATTTTTTAAATGGCCCTCGCTCAGACCCGCAGTGCTTGAGATGTCATATTATGTTGCTTATAGCGAGATGGCATTTGAAAGTCGATTTTATAGCTTTTATTGGTCAATTTACGAGCGCAATAATGTGCTGCATATGCGTTTTTAAGCTTAATTTGAAATCATTCAGCTATTTTTTTAATTTTATTTTTTGTATTTTTATTGGATTTTTGTGTAATCTCTTTCAAGGACGTCATGTCTTGAGAGATGCTTACAACATCGAGTCAAGACTATGCGCAGCTGTAACTAATTGATTCCCAGTGTAGGTGCCCTCTCCTATAAATTTTTTTTTCTAAATCCAAAAGTTAAACTTAAACCACTTTTATAAACCAACAAGAAAAAAAAAATCAATGTTTGTTTACTTTATTGCAATAAATTATAATCACAAGCAGTTAACAGCGGGCAAGTTTAATGAGAATGGTAATGAGAATGTGTGTGGGAAACCGGTTGGGTTTAAAAAGTTGCACTTTTTTTTTTTTTGATTGTTTATTTGTATCTTTAAGAGTGAGTTAGATAGTTTTATATTAAAATTAAAATAAAACAAACAATATAAACAAAATAAAAATTTCAACAAAAAAAAAATGTTTTAAGTGACGATCTTGGTATAAAGGAAAAATAATGAATGGGATATTTTATTGGTAAAGAGGTATAGGTGTGTATTATGTTAACAATTTAAAGTGATTTTTTTATTGTTTCCGATATTTGGTTAATGTCGTGTATAGGTATAGCATGCAAAAGTTGTAGAAAGATATGCGTTTTTGATGATACCAATAAAACTTGTGGATCAATTAAATTAAAAGGTTGATGATGTGAATACAAGATCCATCAGGGAAATAAAGTTTAAAGGCAACATATTGTTTTTATTTTGAACAAAAGTACCTAAATTTGGACATACACACAAACCAAAGTCAATAAAAAGAAAGAAAATCAGTAAAAACAAAAAATTATAAAAAAGTACGTATACGCCTAAGTGACCTTCTGGTGTTTAAGTCATTTGAAAGGGACCAGAATACTATTGGATACAAAATATTAATTTGACTAATCTTTATATTAAAAAATTGACAAAAATCAAGAAATGCTGTCTAAAAAATATACCGAATCCTGTAAAAAAAGGTGTAGTGCCTACGAACCATCGTCGCGTCGTGTTTCAATTGTCATGGACGGTCAATTGGCAATATTCTGCTGGTCAATTATAATTGGTTACTTTGATATTTAAATTAGAATGGTATTTTTGAGATAGATGATAGAATGTTTATTTTAATATAAAGAAAAAGGTATGCCATTAAAAAATAGAGAACAATATCAGTCAAATGGTCGTCTCGGCTACACTTGCAGGTCCGTATCTTCTTCATGAAATTTTCCAATACGAAATCACAAAGTGACAGTTGTATGCCCTCAATAGCTTTACGAATTCCATCTTTGAGGTCTTGAATTGACATTGGGCTGTTGGCGTAGAGCTTATCTTTCACGTTGCCCCAAAGGAATAAGTCGGAAGGTGATGAATCATAACATCACGGTGGCCAATTGTGATCACCCCTTCAAAAGATAACACGGTTCTAAAAAAATTCTCATAAAAGGTCGATGATTTCATCTTGGGTTCTCCGATTTCTAGATGTGACAATTTTGCTTATTGACGTAGCTATTACAGTGGAAAGGGCCCTCATCAGTCAAGATGATTTTTCGATGACATTCCAGATCATTTTCATTCATTTCAAGGACCCAATCAGCAAAGAGAAAATGCATTGTTGAATTGTGTATCGTTCCATTCTTATAAATGGCATAGTTTCTACTTGTCAAATGTCAAAAAATTAAAGCTTCAAAAGTGATGTCTCTACCGAAATTGGAGAGGTGCAGGGAAATAAGTTTTCAGGAGGGAGTAAATTTCACTTGTGCAGGGAAATAAGTCCCCAGGAAATAGGTAAGTCCACTAAAAGACTAAGTTCTCACTGAATGGGAGCGAAATCCACTTTACTAAAGTGGTCTTTGTGGGTTCTACATAGTTCCCTTTGAAAGTGAAATAAATGCCCATGTTAAGCCAGGAAAAGAAAATGATTCTTCAAGTATTTTTAATTTTATATTTAATTCAGTTTTCGAAATAAACTAATGCTTTTTGATTCTGTTTTCTAGTTTTTTCTATGAAAAGTTTTAAGAAGTAACCATAATTTAGATGTATTTTTGTTGTTGAAAATTCTTTCCCACTTTATACTTTCGAGTGTGTACTTATTTCCCATAAGAAAGTGGAGGAATAAAGACCACTATTGTAAAGTAGATTTCGTTCCCATTAAGTGAGAATTTAGTCCCTCAGTGGACTTAGTTCCTGGGGATTAATTTCCCTGAACCAAGTGGAGAACCCTTTACTTCAAACAAACAAAAAATACAAAAGAGTAAAATTACACTCTTTAGTAGTTTTTCTTATTTTGTCAAATTTCCCACAAATATTCGGATTCGGAAATTCAAACAAATCTTGAATACTTTTTAATGTTCTCCGATAGTGAACGATGACTGTGGAACACCCTGTATGACATGCATAACATCAGAATCAGAAACATGTCATAATTAAAGACATTTGTTGGCCGTAGATACTATAGATTCAAGCCATGCCAATCGAAGTGGCTATTACCTTGGCTCTTTTTTCTGCTTCGAACTTTATTTTATTATTTTATAGATTCCAATAGCCTATTCGACCTTAGCTCACGATTTAGTGTTGCAGCAAGAAAACAGTATAAATGCGGCTTCCTGATGTTTTTTTTTTTTCTGTTGCCTTATGACGAGACCACAGTAAACGTGTGTCACTCACAGTCACTGTGCGCGGTCATCAACGGCTGTTCACCACAAAACGTTTCTACAGCTACAATACATACTCCCAACTATAAAACATAAATAACATACTTTGCGCTTTCAACAGTTTTTTTTTTCTTTTTTTTTCAAAACCCGCCTGGAACGGATTATATACCGCTCGAGAATGGCGAGAACCTTAAGTTTGTACCCGTTCAAGCGGCGTAATTTACTTGAAAACGTGTAAATAAAACAACTGCGCGGACGATCATAACTCATACGCAAAACATTTTCAAGTCGTTCGTCTGTCCGTCCGTAAGCCCGTCGTCGTCGCGTCCGTCCGTCATCTATACCGTCCCGTTGATGACGATTGTGTTGTTAGGTACGTTCATACGTATATAGTAGTTTTTTTATTTTTTTCTTCAAAGAGTAGGTACGTGAATACTATACTTTTGCCGATACGTGTTGACAGCAAGAAGACAGTTCTCGACGTGGATCCTGCTACAAAATACGATCACCACAGCGGCAGCAGCAGCAGCAGCGGCGGCGGCGGTTGCCAGTTGCCGTTTGCCGTTTGGGGTTGAGTTGACATCACATCATGCACTGTGTGTTGTCGCCGCAAACTTAAAAGCGCAACACTACGTGTAGATACACACTTAACCCCTTGATGAGCGTTTTTATTATTATAGGTATTCTTTTATTTTTTTTTTTGGTTTAAAAATATTGTGATCGTGAATGAAAGAAATCCTTTTGCGATCTACCGGTCATAATGTACTCTGGCGTCCTCGGTGATAATTTAGTAATTTTTTGTCTTTTAATCGTCGAGTTTATGTCAAAATCTGAGCAAATAGTATGGAATGCCTCAAGGATCCATTTTCTGCCCTATACTGTTTTTTTTTTGTATTCAAAATTATGTATTTCTTGACTGATACAACTTAGTTCATCTAGGGTTAGTCTTATATCAAAATATGAATTGTAAAGCAGCTCTTTAAGGCTTCAAACATGGGAAATTCTCTAACTTTGGCGTACATTGGTGGTATCATTCTAACACGGAATTGTAGGAAGGAAACATTTGTTTCATTAGCATTTTTTGATTTCTTTAGGAAGGAACTGGTTATTTAAAGCTAACGATCGTATACCATACTGAATTTTGCTGTTGCATCAAACATATCCATTCAAACAGGCTATTTTAAGTCATCCAAAGATGCTAACCCAGTTAACGGACATCCTTAAGTAAGAGGAATTGACGAAAAACAGTCTGGGTCATACAAATGAATAATGTGGCCCCTACAGACGGTTCCAAAACGAACGATGGGATATGGTCTGGCATAAGTTTCTCCCCTGGAAAGGTATATTAAACTTCGAAACTATATTCCATTGTCTTCGAAGCTGATCTACTTGTAATTTCGGAACTCACAATATTTCTATTAATTTTGAACTTAGCAAAAATATTGAAATATTTATGAACAATATACATACAATTGTCAATATTGTCATTTCGTTAATTTGTCAGAAAGTCAAAACTGGTAGATCGTTCACGCTATGCTAATTAAAAATAGTTATACCTTACGTTCAGAATAGAAGAGAATTGACGGAAATAATATGACAGACAAACTGTCTAAAAATGGATAACAACTTAGTAAAATCAAGCCAATGCCACCGAAACAAATTGACAGTAATATCAGTAAAGTTTGTTAAAGTCAGCTCTTGAGTTTGGACAATCTTTAGCTTTATAATTCCAGTAAAAAGCATCGAATCAGGCCTAAATTGTCCCTCTTGTGGTATCCCATTTATTCACAGTTGTGAAAGGTGTGAAGATAAGGAGGCAGAGATAGATAGATAGGAACTGAAAAGAAAACTGTTTCAAGAAACATCTTCCAATATTCCCAAAACTTAGTATGGTTTAAGAAAATATCCTTCCTCAACCTTAGAACTTCCATCTTTTTCTCTCAAACTATAGTACAAGTCTTAATTGATTTTCCTGTGGACCACAGGAGATCCTAGGAGATCTTCTTTAACCTACCTTGGTATCATTTCAGGATTTCGAAATTTTCTATATGTTTACAACTATTCAGCTCTTAAATTCATAAGTTGAAACATAGATTGACAAAATAGCTAAAAATACAAACCAATGAAGATCGTGAACAACTCCCCAAAATATCATCCAATCCAAACCCGGATCTAATTTATTCTTAAAGGAGATTCGAGGAATGCCAGAAAGAAGACGCAAAAACCTACGTTAGATCGTAAAGTAATAAAAAATAAATAAAAATAAAATATAAAAATAAAAAAAATACACAATCTACCAAACCCAAAGCAAACAGCTCGAAGACATACAAATATATATTTTTCTGTCATCTTCATTGTATCTTTTATTGTTATATTGTTGTTGCTTTTGTGATCTGCTGTGTTCTTTTTTTCAACATTTTGAGCTGAAAAAAAAAAAAACTTGTTAGCTTGTTGCAAATCCACGGAATATTTTGTCTCTTCTTCGTTTTTTTTTTTGATATCTAACAAAATTTTACGATCCGGAAACATAATCCTTTGGCTAAATCGAATTGAAATTCACAACCGGTTCGACAAAAAAAAACAAGATGAAATTAAGGTTTATATTGTAGGAATATACAAATAATAAAATAATCAATGGACATGGCAAATCATTAGCGCGCTTTTGTTATGATCATTGTCAATTCTTATTAATTTAATGAGCTTTTGACATTTTTATTGGTGCATTTTTTTAAGTGAAACTTTTAGGGTTTTGTATTTTTATTTTTTTTTTGTTTAATTTTGTAAAGAGATGCAGATGCGTGGGGTGAAAATGTTATAAAAATGCACCTGTTAAATAATATAACTGAAAATAAAATTGAATAAAAGACTGATGAGAGATATGTTATTTTGATGTTAAAGATTAATAGCACTTATACAATTTGGACACATATGTTGAAGTATTTATTATGTGGCTATAACTTTTTTTTTAGTGTCAAAATTTTGAATAATATCATCGAACAATGGTTTGTCAAAATTAAGCCCACAGATTCTATGGGTCCATAGTTTCCCACGAGCTGTGTGGCCTTTGTTATGTTTGCTCAATGGCCCACTTCTCTGGAAAAAGCTGAAAGAAAGGGTCTTCTAGAAAGTACTAAAGAAGGAAATCAGTTGGTTCAGTTTAGGACTTAAAATTCAAGACTCGTCTTAAAATTCGTTATTTTCAAAACAATGGTTGCCATAGCTGTCAAGAAATGCAAATATGTTACCGCTTAGTATCAGCTCTGGTTCCTTAATTAGTTGAAGCAGTAGACTTAATTGAGTCTTAGAACCTTAATTTTTTTTTTTTTAACTATTGCAATATCAGAAATAATTGTTGTCATGTTTTACTACTGAAGTGAAGATAAAATTGTGAATCCAGAAACGAATATGAAAAATCTTCAGTAAAACGGAGAAATGGTTTCAATTGTATGCAAAAGATCATTTTTGAAGGTAAAGAAAAGAGTAACGCAAACAAAAAGGAGCCCTGAGGCACACCAAAATTTGTTTTGTATGACAAAAAATTCAAAGAATTTAATGGTTAACTTTGACATAACCTAAAGTTTATATCCGTCATAGTCTTTTAAAATACTCAAGTATTTGTTTAAAGGGTCGAAGCAATCAGATCACAAGTTGATCTTTGTATTACCTATTACTGCCAGAAACATCTGATCTTGAAGTAATTTTTTAAGCTGATATTTTTAGTGCAGTCAAATCTTAAACCTTGAAAGAAAGAGATCTTAGACACTGGAAACTGTGTCTTCACTGACTAAAAATGTGTTCCTTGAAACACTGCCTCTAGAAAATGTCTATACTTATTTTGAGGGCTGCTATTCGAACTCATAATTCAGTCACTTGGAATCGATCTTACTCAATAGATCAGTTGTGACTCAAAAATTGACAAACAATAAAAAATTTGAAAAAGATCAGTATAAACCTCATGGTGTTGACTTTAAAGCTTCAAATTCTGGGTTAGTTACCTACGCTGTTTCGAAGAACCTTATTATTCTTGTTCTGTCATAGCTATAACTGATCTTTTCTGTATAAGCCTCTGTAGGTCTTAAGTTTTCATGTTTAATACCAAGATTCTAAAATATTCTTGAATTTGGGCTTTTACATTAAAGATTTAGAAAGTACCATCTAAATTCCAATTCGAAAATGTTAAATAGTTTTTTGAAAAAAAAAACAAAGAAACAAAATTAATTGTCCCTATAACACATTTTCCTCTCTAACCATTCTTGATAAATTCACCAAACAAAAGGGGTATTTTGTACCCTTTTTGGAATTTAAACCCAAAACAAATTACCTACAATATTTCAATATACTTAAAAACTAGATTCCACGTGTAACGATATACATATTTATAAATAGAAAAGATTAAGCCAATAAATCTTTGCCACCTGTCAAAAATAAATCTAAGTCCCCTAATTATTGATCAAACTTGTCCTCTAATAATACAACAACAAGAACAACAAAACTGATCTTTCGATCGTGATTACCCACTAACTCCAATTAACTGCAATTAATACCCACTTCTATCTTTATTAACTAACCGCACAGGCGGCGCAGGTGGGGTGCATTGGAAAAACATTTTTCAACCAAATAAAAAAATACATATATATTTATATAAGTAAAACGAAATCGCTGCCTTAGCCACAGCCACAGCCGCCCTTGACTAAGAAACCCCTTAAGCGGCCTTAAATATATGTATTTGTATGTATGTATCTGTATGTATGTACAGTGAGTGGATATCAACAGCCGATGAAAAATATTGTAAATCCTATAAAACCTATAATTAACGACGACGAGGTTCGTTCGAATTCGAGTTCGAGAGCGTATTTAAACCTAACAATTTTTTTGTATCTTTTGCTTCTTTTTTTTGTAAGTTCTGAACTTCAAGGTATTACCTATCGATAAACATACATACGTATGGACATATGTATGTATCTTTCTCTTTTATGACATAACCGCATGTGTGAAATCTCCGCTGCAGGTTTTTGTTTTCGAAAACATTGAAAAATAAAAAATGAAATTTTTAAATATTCAACGTTCATCGGACAAAAAAAAATTTTGTGAACCAATAATTATGGGTTTGACCTAACTTTTGGGCATTAATGTGGTCTAAAAAAATTTTCCTTATAAAACGAATAAATCATTTTTATTGCCCCCAAGTAAATCCGTCGAGAGCCGCACAGCCATGCCATTCGAACAGGTATTCCTATACATAGAGCGGCGCGGCGGTATAACTTGCGTCAGTTGAGAGAGGATGAGGCTGAAATTCTCATATCCTTTTCATCATAAGCAAATTAAGTTTTTCGGGGGGGTGATGTAGGTTGATGAAATTTAGGGAACAAGAAGGCGGATGAGGGTATCCATATGTCCACGGCAAAAAAAAAACAAACTGAACTGGGGCCAGGTTCAATGGCACCCCAGACTAACAATAAGCGTATTTTGTTTCGAGGAAAACAACACCTCGCTTTTTTTTTAAATTTTTATCTGTGCGCCCGTTTTTTTTTTTGTAGGTAGGTAGGTAAGTTGGGTTGGGGTATAGAAGGAAAACGACAACGACACACCGGGACCGGGTAATGGTGATTGTGGCGACGACGACGGCTACGGCGACGCACGACGAAAACAACAACGATAATGGCGGCAGTGACTATACGGCCGGCCGGCCGGCCTGCAACGGCATCAACACCACCACCACCGGCTCGGCACACATTGGAGCGCTATCAAAATGCCCTTTGACTAATAGCAGGCATATTACTTCCTCATGCCAGAGTTGATGTTGCATTTAGGCCCCAAAGAGCTATTACACACACTTTGCTTTGTGCAAACGCCATTTGCATATTTAATTGCGTTTTTTTTCCATTTTTTTTTTTTTTGCAAAAGTTCTTATATTATATAAATTTTTTACGTTCATATGTGACAAAGTAAATGGCAATCAGTTGCTACACCATACTTTCATTCAGCTTGTGGATATGTATTTTTTTGTTATACACACATGTCTCATGATGCTGTTATTCTTAAAAAAAAAGAAAAATATTTTACGAAAATAAAACATAATTCGCTTTCACGAAAAATTTATGATACAACCAATTTAAATTGCATGAAACTAAAAAAAAATACACACATAAATTTGGAAAGTTTAAAAATTGTTTTGGGGGATAGATCATCCGCATCCGCATATTAGTTAAACTATCCTTCGAATCTACATATGTACATATGTATGTAAATATATTAAAATCAAAAGAAAATATAGTCATATGTCATATTTTGACAGATGGATTAAAAGAACCATAATAAACAAATTATATTAGTCAATAATTAAATTCAAATATAGATTTTTTTTTTGGGGTTGTAATTCATTTCAATGTTGAATTTCATTAAAGGAGCTTAATAATGTTCGTCAATTTGAAACTATGCAGTGGCGGACTAAGAGGCAGTGACACCCGGGGCGGTAAAGCAAGCTTACACCCCTTGAAAAATTTAAGAAAAAAACACGAACAAAGATTTTATTTAAAGGTGCTTACGAGCTTTTATTGTACTGAATGTTTCGATTATATCATTAAAATCTATATTTTTTGTGTGCTCCGTTTCGATTGAAAGTATAGCCAAATTAGTCAACCTATTTTGGCTCATCGTTGATCTTAGATAAGTCTTTATTAATTTTAATTTGGAAAAGCTTTGTTCACACGATGCCACTGAGACGCAAATTGTTAAATAAATTCTCATCGCCAATGACAGACTCGGTAAAGAGTCTGAAATCCCACTTAACAATGAAGCTTAAAAATTCAAAGGCTGTCTAAATTTCTGCATCTTTTAAATTTATCTTTGAAGCTACCATGTGACGCCGAATTCGCTGGATTTCCAATATGATACTGTTGTCTGTAAGTTCTGTAAATGTCGAGGTAAGCATTGGAACCACAGCCCGCAGTTCTTCTTCCTTTCCATACAGCAATATTTTCGGTTGAAGAGCTGAGAAAACTGACGCAATATCTTCCATGGCCTTAGATCGATGCACAAGTTCAGTATAAAATGTATCCTGACATTCTAACATGGCTCTTCGTGTTTCCTCTTCCAACGTCAAACCAGCATCTTGAGCCTTTTCGCCTGGAATAATTTTCTTCTTTTTTCTTCTTCCCCGCCTTTCAATTGAAATTTCTAGCTCGGTGCATTGTTCTCTTGCGTATATTACGGCCTTTTTCACGGATTCATCACGGCCTTAAGTTTTATTACACTTTTTTCTAGAGTGAGCCCGGATTTTTGCAAGTATTTCTGTGCTGAATCAACTTCTTCCAAAATATCAAACCAGAATGAAAGATAATGTAAAAACGTAAAGTCGCATACACCAGATAAGAGTATGGTTGCAGCACCTCTTGTATCTAAATTTTCCTTTTCAGGATCACAAAGGAGTTCAAGAGTTGAAACTTATATTACTTATATTAAGAGAATAGGCCAGTAACGAAATTCATGCGTACATATATGTACCTATATAGGTAGGTATTTGGGAAACAAATTTATTGTTTTATTTGTGTTTTTATTTTTTTTAGTGTGCAAAGTTATTTTTCTGTTAGTGATGGCACCCCCTATTAGTCTGCCAATAAATTTGAGAGCAACAAATTTAACGGACACATTTAACCTTCTATTTTAATTTTTTATTTTTGTGATGTTATAAGTAATAAATGGAAGTTACTTTCATAGACGAAAAAATGGATGAACAATAATTCATTTGAGGTTCAATATAAACAAATATTACGTATACGCCCCAGTGCACAATTGTTTAATTGTTTCTTTTAGACAGGAAGAACCAAGGTACCAAGTGTACAGTGTTCAGAACAAAATTCATGATATAATTCCAAAGATTGGTCAACAAGTTTCAACAGAATTTGATGAAAAACTGTTTTTAGAAATTATTTAATTGATTTTTTTTTTCGGTTAAAAATGTTTTTTGTGAAAAGTGAGTTTGACCTTTAAATCGACGATTTTTCATTGCCTCTTTTAAATTGAAATCGAATAAAATCAAAAAGAAAATATTTAAAACTAGAGGACCCTGTGAACTTTGTCCAGCCTGACTGTTAGATTGGTAGATATGTCACGAACGGATTAAAATTTTCACTTCTCTCGGAACTTACAAAAAAAATGTATCAATAATAAAATTATTTGAATTATTTTGAGTTACAGTTCGTCTTTTCTTTGGAATGAAAAAATGATGGTACAAGATTTTAATAACTGTATAATGCTGACAGAATGAAAGGCAACTTAATAACTTTTCGATAACGTTGGACAGCAGACTGAAATATAAAAAATTTGACAACTAATTGACGATCAAAAATATATTTTTTGAAAACAAATTGTATATGAAAATGAAGTTGGTTTTGTCACTGTATTCTTCCAAGTTTTCCTTTTTTTCTCACTTTTTAAACCTTCCTTGGATTTAGACAAATATTTCAAAAACTAAAATCAGCCAAATCGACTAAGGCGTTCTCGAGTTTTAGCGACACAAATAAACAGAAATTGATTTTTTAAGAGACTTGATTTGTGTCAAACTTAAATGATAAATAAAAGAAACTAATTTCACATTGCAAAACTCTTCTCTAAATTTTGAATTTCACCACTTGCTATTTGTAAAACATTTTGGATCCATTTTACAATTATCACAGAAAAACTGAGTTAGAACTTATTTTTTATTTTTATCGATTTATTTAACTTCAAGTTACAGGAAAATTGAACTTATTCTCAAATTACCGAATTATTTTTCAAGTTAAGTTGTTTTTAATACATTTGGATCTGACTCTCACTATGAAGGGAACTTTGAGACAAACATGACTTAAAACTTATAAATAAATTCGACCTCAGACCTTAAACTTTATCTAGGTTTATGTCGAATTCGATCAGACTCTGCATTTAGTTGATCACCGAACCAATTGAATTCACTTACAATAATTTTAAGATGAGTTGGTCACTTTGAAGGTCTAAAGTTAATTCCAAATCCATAACTCCTCGCCTTAGTGACACAAAAACGTAACTCAATATTTGAAAATTCTCCGATTTTGCAAAGAACTTTTAAGCTATATCACTTAGTAAATCAGGGGTGGAATCGTGTAAAGCGATTTTTGATAGTTGACAGTCAAATTTAAGAAAATTGATCTGTGTAAAGTGATAGTCAATTTGACTGTCAAATTTTATTTGACTTTTTTAAGTGACACCTATTTAGCTCTCAATTTGATCAAAATTAAATTCGTTAGATGGTGTTTCCCCCTGAAGCAAATGATTTGACCAAATCGGAATGCTGCTCCATGAAATTAGCCAAGATGGTCATTTGGTGTTTATTAGCGTGTGTCCTAGGCATTAAATAAAATGTTTAAGTTATTGTTTTAAATTTGTTACTAAAATTTACTTACATTTTAAAAAGTTCCTTCCGAATTCTCAGAGGTTTGTTTTCAAATAAATTTAAACTTGAAAAATAACAATTAGTTTCTTTGTAAGTGATACCAAATCTATGCAAAAAAGTGACACAAAAGTGATCATCTTACACAGACGGAAAAGTGTAGACTATCAAATTTGAAAGTCAGAATGATAGTCAAATTTTATAGTCAACTATCAGCTTAGCCGATTCCACCCCAGTTTTTTAACGTAATATGGATTGCTATATTTTTTTTTAAAATTGCATACCCAGTCAAAAATCGAAAAAAAATTTCGCTAAGTTTTTGCGTCTGTAAAGTAACGATGCTGTAGTTGTCAATATGTATCTACCATTTTAAGATTTCATTCTGAGATTGAGTAGCATATTGGTGTCAAAGTCAATTGACGTCACCCTGAATCTGGAGCAATAAAAATATTATAAAAATTAATAGTTTCACAGTCTTTCTACTACTCCGAAATAAAACTCACGACTATATCGCACGAACTTATATTGCTTAGTCATTAAGACGTTCTAACTTATTAATAAAGTTACAAATAGATTTTTTTTAGAGAGTCAAAAAATTACTATAAAAAATATGTACACAAATACATATGTACTTTAATGCTTAAAACAAAAATTTAAAGAAGTGTTTTCATAATTGAGTACCTAACAAGTTTTTTAAAAGACTTAAAAAATCTTAATTTATGATCGAAAATGTTTTTTATCCTAAACATATTCATTAAAATATATCTTGGTAAATATTGGAATGTTTTCTAAAAAATGTTTACCCCGTTTTTCATATTCTATTTAAATTCGAGTTATAATACCCCTAAAAACAATTTATTGGGTCAAATCCTTTTGACAAGCACGAGTGTTTTTATTTCTTATTTCAACAGAAAAAAAAAACAAATTTCTTAAATAACCAAAAATTATTAATTTAACATTTGTTATTGATTAATTCAGGTTAAGAATATAACTGGCTTCTTCTACATGTTGAGTTACCCTAAGCACATACAATGGAAAACAACCCTAACCCTTTCCCTATAAAAATGATAGGTATGTAGATATTTTCTTCCGAGCATTGTCCTGTTTTGAAAAGGAATACAATTTCATTCTTCCTTTCAAAGGAACAACTACTGGCCACTTTGTTGGTCAATTTATACCTGACTACGATATTCGAATAAAATTCTGACATATCCAGTTCCAGGTTCTTTGTTTTCGATATTCCATCGTGTTTTTTTGGCACTCTTTGGTGAATCCTTAACTCTGAGCGAAAATAATTCACCCAAGATCTTTCGCTTAGGGTTCCTCAATCCTCACGCCATCACCAACACACCACCATCGACCGATGGGTAAACAATGGCGCAATATTAGTAGGTACGCACCGCGTTTGTAAGGATTTTTTTTTTTTGAAATTTAAGAAAAAGAAAGAAAAATTAAAATCCAAACCTTTGTAATATAAAGTGACTCAAAAACTTATACTTGCAGAAAGAGTGCTGTATACGATAAAGAAAGGAATACAAAAAAACGAACAAAAACAAAACAAAAAGAAAAAATTATATGTATGTATGTATGTATGTAGCCAGAACGTAAAAACGTTTTTGATGGTTTTGATGTTCGTAATGTCACTTTTTTGCCTCAAAGTCATCGCTCCTTCTGTTGAATCACGTACCATCTTTTCACCAACCTATTCGGTAGATCACGTTTGGGGGCTTCCGGTAGAGAGAATTCAACTCGATTCATGTCGCTTTTCTGATGGTGACGTCTTTGTGATTGTCGTCGACTTGGTTACTAAGCTGGGATCTGCTACTGAACGAGCGACCGACCAAACGTCGTCGGTCGTCGTTTTCGTCTTCGTCGACATCGACGTCGTTTATGCCGGTTGCCGTATATATAAAATATACGCCTCTATATACAATTGTTTTTGGATTTTTTTTTTTTTTAATATAAATTTCCAGATCTATGTTCATTGAGAAATGAAAATCCGTCCCAAAGTAACTGCAACGCTTACAATTGAACACTGGACAGAAGACAAAAAAAAACGTCAGAAAAAAAGTAGTTCGTTGGGACGCACGGTACGGTCGACCGACGAAGATGACGACGGTGGTGGTGGTGGTGAAGGTGCTGGTGGTCGGATGATTTCAACGTCGTTGTCCAGCCAACAGTACAGCAGTACAGCAGCAGCGCAGCAACCCAGAGCTATAAGAGCTGAGAGCTGATGGCAGCAGTTGTACGCCCAGAGTATAAACGCTTGAGTTATGTTGCGTCTTATCTCCATTTTAGGGGTTCCTTTCCTTTTTATGGATTTGCTGCGCTCCTTTTTTGTGTTTTGTGACGATGACAATAACTACAACGCAACAGTCAACGGCGAGGCGACAGCGGCGCAGCGGCGGGAGAGAGTCGTATCGTATATATCGGACTCACTTAGGGGGACAACAAAAAGAAGAACTTATTCAAAAAAAAAACTAAATAAACCCGGACAGTTGGACAGATGAAATCGTGAGTGTACCCCGATCCACGTATAAAGTGAAGGTGGGAGAGGTGCTGTGGTGCCTACCTATACCTACGAGCTACGAGTATGTATCTATATACCCAAAGAATCCCAGGTATAGAAATTTTGGAAATCCTTTATTTTTTCGGGAGTAATTTATGGCTTTTCGGGGATTGTGTATCTACTCGTAAATACGCCAGCAAGAACATCTATTTGCTAGGTTTTTGGGTGTTTTCGGGTGACACACCATACCAGACTTATGCACCTATATGCTCTCCGAACAGCAGCAGCCGTGCATAGCACCTGATTTCCGTGGTTGATAGCGATTTGTTTCTGGATGACTATAAAAGACGAGATACAAAACTTCTTCATAAAGTCGCAACGAGTGTTCGAATATAAGGAAACGAGATGCTTATCGGGATTTGATGTATTGTCCTATTCGACGACGACGATGACGACTCAACGGAAGTGCTACAGAGAGTAGATGATGTGCGCTTTTTTTTAACCTTTATCATCGACACGTTTATATTATGTGGTTTGAAAAAAATCTCAGATCAATAATACGCAATGATAGATGAGTGGATTTAGATTTGGGGGAAAAATTATTTTTGGTGAAACGATGATGGGACAGGTGCTACCTAGTACTCTTCCATATGCAACCTGTTCCATTGATTTTTTTTTTTAAACACACGTTTGCTTTTGTGTGGGAACATATAATAAATAAGGCAAATCGAATGGCTGTGAAGTAGGAGAAAGATAATCATAATATATATAAGTGTTTCCTATTCTTAAAGGTGGAAAAAGTTATAGGCCCTAATGAAGCATAGGTTGCACGTAGCTTGGGAAATGCAACGCACGAGAAATTCTTAAACGACAAACAGGGATTACATGAGTTCCAAGTGAAAAAAAACAGGGAACACATTCCTTGGAAAGTATGTACATTTTCAATTTTGTGATTTTCAGGTTCTAGAACAAAAGAGCTGATGCTCGAACTTTAATTTTTGATTCTTTTTTTTTTTTAAAGCAAATTGAATGAAAGTGGTCGAATGGAATATGAGAAACAATTTATGCAATTAAATATTTTCAAAATCCTTGAATATGGCCAAAAATAATTCAATGGTGACCTATTATAGAATGAAATTACAACTTGCAGTAGTTTTGTCGATACCGTTCAGCGTCTTGGAAAGGTAAGACGGTACTTCATCATATTATAACTACTATAACATAAATAAACCAGTCATTCTGTATATTTAAAATCTTGTTTTACTTATTAATACATTTTCAGGTTTTTAAACAAAAGAGCTGACGTCCGAACTTTAATTTTTGATTTTCTTATTTTTTGAAAGAAAATTGAAATAAAGTGGTTGAATGGAGAATGAAAAACATTTCAAACATTGAATTGTTCTTCAAATTGGTATTTGTGGTTAGGAAACGTTGTCATATTCCCTTCCCCTGTCTGTCTTAAACTCTTTTTGTTGAATGAGTATTATAGGATCAAATTCCAATCCCCCAAATTAATTAAGAAAATGAAGAGAACATTCTTGAAATTCCAATAAAATTATTGGGCGTAAGTACGGTAGCAGCCTCTGGGTGATTTTAAAGCCATCACTCATAATGTTGCACCATCATGCATCATAGCCCAGCATTTTTTCAAGTTCCTTAAAACCACTGCGCCTGGTGTGCTGCATTGCTGTGCTGCTGTTAGATTAATGCACTTCAAATTACCAAAACATATGAGCTGCTGTGTGTAGATTGATCATTAATCAAAATGCATTGGTTAACAACAATCAAATGTGGCCATCAAGTAAACATGGCCTATTACAATGTTAAGATGCCAAAATTTAGGTCAAAAGGCACTTAAGGTTTTCGCTTCTATCTATTTGTTGGGTACCTTACCTACATACATATATTCGTAGTTTGTTGTTTTTGTTGTTGTTTTTGGAGATGATGATAATATTATGATGTGTGTTACATGCAGGGTACAAGTCAAGAGTGTACTACCTGCTTTTGATTGTGGGACACGGAATCATTCAAAGTTATCATGATTTGTGAATGATTCTTCAAACTGACACACCTTTGTTTAGAAACACATAAATATATTGACGAATTTGTACGTATGGGTATACATCTAGATATGTGTATACAAACTGCGTGTTCACCTGAATGATTACAAAATCACCTGAAGCACCCCACTTGACGTGTGTGGTCATAGCTCATCTTGTTGGACATCTATCTACTTAGAGGGATCTCATATAGATTCGTATGTATGTATAGCTTTCGGTCAAGGTTAAGAGATTTATACTCTGGGAATGGGCCACTTTATTTACAATCAAAAATAAAATAAAAAAATAACCACTTCTATGATAGAGAGTGGGCCAAAATCGACAGTGAGATCGATCACCATTAGCAGTCGAAAACAAAACACATCACGCAACTAAAAAAATCCAACAAAAAAAAAAATGCCCCGCTGTCACAAGTGGAAAGTGATGACGATGACTGATGAAGCTAATTAAACAAATTGCTAAGTTTAAAAGATGAATCACTTTAATTTTGAAAATATACATACATATCTATCAATACCCGAATATATGCAAAAAATTATAATGATATTTATCTATTTGATGTGTTATGTGTGTGTAGATATAGTTGCATTGGGAAAGGTCCAAAAGGTGATGGAGGTTCATTCATATGGTTAGAGAGTTACATACATACACCGATGGGATTATCTGCCGGGTTTTCAAAAAGATTATAAATGAAAAAAGATAAAAAAAACTAAGTAAAAAAGCTTTTGGCTAAAAAATCAATGATGAATGATCTGTTTTGGTGATAATTTTGTTGAATATTTGAGCAAAAAAAAAAAGAAAAAAAATCTGCAGAGGAAACATTAATCTTTAGGGTAATCTTTTAATTTTCAAGCAGAAAAACTTTCCATTGATGGATTTTATTGCTGAAAAGTCTTATGAAACAAGCGGACGTGACGTATACTAAGTATTCTGTTGAAATTTCACTTTTGACAGGAAATAAGTAAGATATAGACTCACATCAACTAATGACTAGTGTCCAAAGCAGATATGCAATACAAGTGTCTTTGTCTTAGTCATTGAAAAAAAGAGTGAAATTGTAGATCCCCCTATTTCTTCTTCCAGGTCGACAGAAGCAAGCTGAGTTAGAGCTTGAAGATCAAAATTTGTAGACTTTCGCAGACCTTTGGCTAATTTTGCATAGTAACTCGAACTGACCTTTTCGCGATGAACACAATTTCTGGATGAATGTTTACTTCAACACCAAAAATTGACGAATAAGAGATAACAACGTGCAAGAAATCAGTCGAAAAAATCAGTTCTTCTTAAACTTAAACTGGCCACCGAGATTTGGCCAAATTAACTGAAATTGGTCAAATTTAGACTGATTTATCCGCCAGAGTCAAGGAAAGTTTTGAAAGGCACTCAGAAGATACCAATAGATCTTTTAAATCAATTAATATGTTTACACTTCAAAATAGAAGAAAGTTGGTCCAATGACACAACCTTGAGGAACATCATCATCATCATCGGCTCAACAACCGGGATCCGGTCCTTGCCTAATTTAACAAGTCTCTCCATCCTGTTACACACATCAAGTTTTCGGGCGTCCTCTATACGCCATCTCTCTAGCGTAAGCTTGGCCTAAAGTTCTGTCCGAGCTGGTTCCTCTTCGCTCATGCGAGCTAGGTAAGCACCAGCCTACCGGAGTTTACCGAGCTTATTTTCAAGATATCTGCTTCGAGGTAGATTGCATACAGTTCTTGATTGTAGCGTCTCCGGAATCGTCCTTCCTCACATACGGAGCCAACAATTCTCCTTAAGACTTTTCTATCGAACGCGCCTAAAAGGTCGCATATCGGAGTACCTTTTATAGTAAGTACCCAGGTCTCGGATTCATATGTGGGTCTGAGTACTGGCAGCTCTATAGTCGGGTAGAGGAGCAGTTTAGAGGTTATGGTAATTTTTCTGGATTTAAATAGCTTTGGCTTTGAGGCAGCCGCCAGCGTATTCCTTCATCTATGTTGTTCTACCTTAATTAACACCACGTTTTTTTTTTTCAAGACACTGTTGACGAATTTGGTTGTCAGATGTTTTAAACTTTCATCTCATTCGACACAGACATTTTGAAACTTGGTTTCTGGTTACAAAATATAAGACTTTGACCATCACCAATAAATTCTATACCTTCCTGGTCACACTCACCTAAACTAAACTCACTCCATTACTAATGTGACATTCAATTCATGGGCAACTTAATGACGACACCCAATTTTGACACCTTATCCAAGATCTGCTTTAGCCATCCTTAATTGTATAACACACACTCTCCTTTTGATGTGAATTTGTTCAGTGTGCATGTAATTATATTGACTCGCAAAAATAATTCCTAAGGCTAACCGTTAACGCAATAAAATCTACCAATTTACAGTCCCTTTGGAGTCATATTAAGGACATTCCACTCCACGTACTTATTCACGTACCTATACATATACACATGTGTGACAACGACAAAAAAAAAATCGAAATTGCTTGCGGTTTCATCCCGAAAGTTTTATTGCTATCCAAATCAGAGTTAACCCTTTTTTGCACCTTGTAAAAGGAATTTAGAACGTACGCTCAGTTACCCTCCAAGGACATCATACTCGTTTATAACCGTATCAGGATGCGGTGGTGGATGGTGGTAGCGGGCAGATATGTATATGCAGCAGATCCACAGTGGGATGCTCGTCGTCGTCGTCGTCGTAGTATATCGCAAAAAGGCAATGGCATTTAGATAAGCCAAAGAGACAGTCTCGCTCTCTTTGTGATGTCACAAAATTTTAACCTCAAATCGAATGGCTTCGGGGGCATGTACCATCACTTATTATCTTTACAGAAAGGACGGCGGTAGGTCGGTGGTGGTATATGAAAACTTTATGGATATAAAACGCACATTACACACACTATCTAGATTCACCCATCATAACTAAGTGTCGGCGTATAAACCCTCTTCTAACCCTTCCGGAATGTTTTTCTGAGGGTGGCACTCGAAACGGCATCACTGATGGGACGCAGGCACTTTGTATATGTATATGATTAAGGCCTGGTCTTCTCTTGTCCTTAAATACTATACTCTGAGTAAGAAAGAGTCCTTTTGGCGTCAAATTGTGTTGGGGAAAATTAATTTTCATTTGACAGAAAAATTAAAATTCTTATGTATGTATCTATTGCCCTATCTGCAAGTTAAGATACTGATAGGGTGACGACTGCCAACCAACGACAACAACAACAACGACGACGACGATATAAAATGCCACCATCCAGAATACAGCCCGAAGGACCTAAGCACTCGAATTTATTAATTTTAATTGCTCCCAACAAAAAGGATGATTATCGCCATAAATTAGAGGGCTGCTTTGCGGATTCGGATACGGTAAACGTTAAAACGGTGAACGTAAGTATCTTTTGCAGAAAATCTTTATCTCGTGCAGACAAATTGCAGAGCGCAGATGGATGATGGGATTCGGATTCGGATTCCAGTAACTCACGATCGCTCTTTGAGACTCCTCCTGACGCGACGGAGCTTCTTCTTTGGGTTATAATCATAGCCACCTTTTTTTTTGGGATTTGATCGTCGTCGTTGGTATAGCTCACTCCGCCTCGAAGCCTCCGACGACGACCAAAGCGAATTATGCAAATTGGAAACGGCGACCGACATCGACGATGATGATGACGACGACGGGACATGAGACGAAACGCGACGAGACGAGACCTAGGGGCGTCTAAGCCGTGTAGCCCTATCTTTAGTGATATCCGTCTCTTATTATTATTTTTTTGATATCGGGTTTAATGCGTGGACAGTGCATTTTTAATGCGGCATCTAATCTGTGTGATTTGAATATTCTTTTGTGATGCGGTGACCTTGTGTGTATCTTCTTCTTTTTTTTTTGTATCGTTATTTCTACCCCGCTGCTGCTGTTGTCGCGTCATCGTCGGTCGGTGTGACTATGGAGTGTTGGTATCTTAGAATCATTTTTTTTATTAAGGATTCAGGAACAACTTAATAATTATGTAGGTCAAAAATTGATTGCTGGCACGCGAGTAATTTACATTTTTTTTTTTTTTTTTTTTGTCGAGTCGAAGTAGCAGCATCGGTTTGTGGCACAGCACGGCATCATCAGGAGCGTAGAGAAAGGGTTTAATGGTTTTTTTTTTGCTTTTTTGACAAGGATATAATTTATTCTTGTTTATTATTAGGTATATATTTCTTTTTTTGTCTGCTGGGTTTGAATGGTAGGTATATTTATGTTTTTTTACTTTTGTTTGTCAAATCACGTATTGTTGTTGGTAATAATAATAATTTTTTGTTTTTTGTTTTTGTTTTGCGAAAGACATTCTAGACGTGATGTTGGTGTATATTTTTTGTATTTTCTATTTTTTATACAAAAAAAAAAACTAATAAAACACACTCCCCGCCTAGACAAGAAGAAAACAAAACAAAAAAAACAGTTTTCTTTGACAGTGAGTGGCGGGTTTTAATTAATTTTGTTTTTCTTTTTTTTTTTTCTTAGGAAATTAGTTGACCTGGTCTATTGTAGTGTTGAGGGTTTTATGTACCTAGTTATTGGTACTTTTTTTTTTTTTGGGAACAAAATATGAAAGGGTGGACAGTTTTTTTTTTGTTAATAGGTAGCAAGTGGGTTAAATGTTTTCTTATTATATTTATGACAAGGATATACCTAACAAAGGTATGATATTTTCGTCCTGAAGAGAGTCAGGGAGTTCGTGGATAGACGACTTTAACGATATTTAACGTCGATGACCAAGAACAAAAGGGTTCATATATTTTTGGGGGTAAATGGTTAAGTTATATAATATCGTTTATTAAAGTAAAATATGGCAAACTGTTTAATTTCTTTAATTTTAATAACAGAAAGTGGATTTTATAGTAATTTAGGAAAAAAAAATATTTTCAGACCAAAATATTGATGATTGAAAACTAAGAGGGTATTTGATGGTGTATAGATCCTGAGAGCAGATTGCAGTGTAAAAGAAATTTTTAGAATATATTTTTAAGAGTGGTTTTTATAGCTGAGTTTTTTTCCATTTTTTTACAATTTTTTAATTTTAAATTTTTCATTATTTCAGATTAAAAGAGTTCAAGTAAAAATAAGAAATTTAAATAAAACAAATTTAACTTGTTAAAAAAGGGTGTTGCTTTTGTACGAAATTGTCATCGTTGTGGAAATTGACAACCCTGGAATTTGGCTCAAAGACCTGATATTAAACAGTGGGGTTTGATTGTCGCGACTTCAGAAAACCCTAAAAAGGTCAAATAGCACTATCTCGATGCCCAGTTCCTATTAACCTGCACGCGTGAGATGACAAAGAATCGCTTGGCAGAATTTTCAAGTTGACATGAGCTATTCGGCAAGTAATAACGTAGTCTTCTGAAATCCACATGTCAATGTCATTAAATTGAAATCCGACGAACTCGCAATTGCTGCTGATGTTAGTCTGAACCTCCAAGAAAATTTGAACCGAAGATGCCGCTACGTCGAAATCAATATTAGCATTCATTGGACGTATTTGGATTCTGTCCGAAATTCAACACTGTGCCTTATCACTGAAGAAGTAAATTAAATTTAGTTTCCAAATATACATACTCCAGAGGGCACTCAATTAATACACATCGCTGTTAAATCTACTATCGTCGTTAATTTTCAACACCTGGTTGAGTTGAATTTGACACGGATGCAGGTTCAAGTCAGGATGCGAAATTGAGACCAAATTGACTGTACCCTTTATATGTCAGAGACACAGTGCGAGCTTTAGGTAAGTAGGAGGGGATTTGAAAGGACATTATTAGTCTTAAATTTCTGTAAATCACAATGAGAGGGAAGGACAGAGCGTGGAAGGGTATTTCACATTCGCATAGTACGGCTAAAAAACGAATCCCTGTACTTGACATCAGTACGCCCGAAATTGGGTTCACGAGTAAACTGATGAGCATTCCTGGAAGCGCGAGTATTACCGTTAAATCGTTTGAGGGGAGGAATGCAACTGGCTATTTCTAGATAACTTACCGTAAAAGTAACGATGAAAGAGTCAGACAAAGGAAACGTTACGCCGCGCCGGTGTTCGAGTGACGTAAAAGTATCGATGATGTTCCTGTCTCCGATCATTTTGAAGGCTCGTCTTTTTATAATGTCCAAGAAGTTTGAAGGAAGTTACTGGAGCACCAGCGCAGAGATGGGTGTTATACTCAAACTTTGTACGTTTTAACGTAACTTTTATAGATAGTAGCCAGATCAGAAGTGGAAAAGAATTTCTTGCATCTCCAAAGGAAACCTAAACATTTTGCGGCGTTGTTTTTTGTCAGGTCTTTTTTTAACAAAAATATTATGGCGACCGACGGTAGTACCTATGAGCGAAGCACCTGGAACGTTTTTCGAACAGAGTAACAATTTTGATAAAAATAATTTTACCATTAACTTCTGTTTCTGACAACTTTAAATGACAGCTGATTTGGTACATTGCTTTGGCCTAACTATCAACTGTCATTGTAATTAGTCCCTTTCGGAACACGACTCTATTGGCAAAGAATAAAGAATAGAATTGATAATTCCTTGTGACAGGTTCCTATCAATGGAATTAACCCAATTCGTCAATATTTGAACGCCAATCTTAAAAGACTGAAGTGAAATATAAAAACTTTCACTTTACAGAAAGATTCTGGTAAAATCACCTTAACATCTTCGAGTATAGTCTAAAGTCGATATAACTTGCTTGTCACGAAGCCTTTTATCAACCTACTACCAAGTAATACCTACATTTGCTTTCCAGAACTTCCATCAGCTTAGCATAAATTAAGACCGCACAAATTGTCGCCATTTATAATTTAAGTCCTTGAATTTTGTGTTTAAAAAGCACTTCATTTCCTCCATGAACATTGTCAAGGTCAAAGTAAGGCAATCTATGGTTTTGTAGATTGTATATCCACAAGAGTATGTATGTATGTGTCGACATCAATCCAATTGCATGTTGTATGCCATTCCCAAGTACCTACATGTGAGTAGAAATGAAGTATCTATAGATACATATAAAACCCCAACACGATAGGTTCGCACAATAATAAACTTACATTTATCTCGGCAGTTCTACATTTCAGTATGGGTTCCGTGGACTTACCTATTTACCATCATCATCAACAATGCGGCCTTATACTCTCGTACACTAACTTACCACGGACACAACTTTATGCAGAGTGGCCTGCAAGCAAATCTTATTTACATTTTATTGCGATTACGTATGCATAATGCGTTTGTGTGTGTGTAAGTGCTAGAACTGACTTTGATGGTAAAGCGAGACCCAGACCGATATTCCGATACCGAGAGTGAGAGAATCGAAAAGATATGCGTGAATTTTTCCAATGGCCCGTAAATTAGCGAGTATTAGCAGCACCAGTGTTCCTGGATGGTTCCGGCTCGGTTTGGTTTGGCTCGGAAGCCCTACCATATAAGGGTTGATATTGAAATGACTCCATTATTTTGCCACCTCGAGTCCAAAATGTCTTCCGTCTCGCTTGCTCTCAAGTTTCAAAGAACTCTAGACACATCATATTATACATAACGGTTTCTATACTCTTTATCGCAGTGTATTTATGATAATGTATGCAATTTTTTACGACCTTGAAATTGTAGAATTATGCAAAAAAGCCTTTTCGCATCAGTTTAACACACTTATTTTATTATTTTTCGTTTTTTTTTTATTTTTTTTTTTATTTTGAAAACTCCAAACTCACCGTGTCATGATGGTGGGGCTTCGTCTCCTTCGTCTCGTCGCGTCGTCGTCGTGTCGGTCGGTCGTCACTCTTTTTGTTTGGGTGGCTGTTGATGGTAATGATGATGATGATGTTTTGGTGAAGGAGGAAGGAAAAGAATTCATCCATCTATGTAATGCCAGTCAATGCTAATGGACTTATGCCGGCACTTTAGATGAATTTCAATGTCTGATATGGAGATGGTGTTTTGGCGTAGGTCATGATCATGTCATGGGAGTTTTTTCTTCGCCACACCACCACCGTAGCGTCGTCGTCGGCGGCATCAGCGACTGTGAAAATGGTTATCTGTTTAAAATATTCCAAATTTGTTTGTACAACATGAATTATTGTCAATGAATAATCAATCAAATAATCAATGAGTAATTTTAAGGTAAACTCATCGTATTTAAAATTTTGACAGTGAATATTTCAGTAATTCGTACAAAATTATTCAGGTGACAGCTAACTTCACTTTATAATTGCCATTAACACGGGATGAGCTTTAAATCAGAGAAGACTCATCACAAAATAAATGAATAATTTTGAGTCAATTATCTGTGACAGATGACAATTTCATGGTTCTATGTTTTCTATGTTTTAGTAAGTTGTCTAAGTTTTTGCAAAGAAATGCTTGAAGGGGATGAGAACTTCTTAAATATTCCAATAATAGTAAATAACAATGTTCAGACTACCCATTCTATGTTTTCTATGTATTTTCGCTGATTTTATGACTTGATATCTTTAAAGCGAAACACCAACGTCTAAAATTTATTATTTTATCCATAATCTTGTGAAATAATTGTTCGATGTTCATCGCTAAATCGTTACTCTATGTTTTCTATGTTTTTATTTAAGTTTTGCTTGCATGATAATAATCTTAGAGCTTAAAACTCTGTATACCTATTAAATTAATGTGAGGCTAACGAATTGTATGCAGATTGGTTGCTATAGTTTCAAATTATATAACTAGTTCAATATTTTCTATGTTTTTATGCTGCTTTGCATATACGATATTAATATATACTGCAAAAGGACAAAGTGCTCAGTTTGAAAAAAAATTCTTGAGTAACATGTGTCACTTTTATGCAAGCTTTAAACTTGTTATTGAATTCAAGAATTTCGTTCTATGTTTTATTGAAGTTTTTCTAATTTGATAACATCGCACAACCTGAAAATAAGCACAAGGTTTTGAAACTCAATAATGATTAAAACTAGCTCATAATTGACGTTTATCTAATATGCTGTGAAATAATCAAATTTTCTGTTCTATGTTTTCTATGTTTTGTTCAATTCCTTCTTTTTATTCAGTTTTGAAACCAATTTTCCCTTGTAAAGCTTTAAAAATAAGACATCCTAAAAGATTTATAATTACACTCTTTTAGCTCCTAGTATTTTTTATTAAAAAACACACATTTAATTTTCTATGTTTTTTTATGAATCTACTCAGAACATGGGTAAATACTTCTTGTTCTATTTAGTTCCCACTAAACTGCTAGAATTTCAAATTTGTTGTTTTATGTTGCCTTTCCCAGACTAGAAAACATCTCGTGTTCCCCTCGTTATGTTTCTTTAATGTTCAACCAATTTGCTCTTTAAAAAACGTAGCCCTTTTCATAATTTTATAAAATATTTCTCAAGTATTAAATATTAAATATTAAACAAGCAAGAAATATTCCCCTAAAACTCGTCACTTAAAATTGCTAATAATCCAATTCTTTTTGTAAACATTTTTAGTATTTAGTTATTCAAGGGTAAACACAGAATAGTTAATTCCTTTCCTTTTTTTTATAATAACAAAAATGACATAATATTTTTCAAAAGAGTTATTGAAGAGTTTAACAAAAATATAAGACGATAATTTCTTAATTAGCCACTTTCTTGCAAAACCACAACCAAAAGAATAAATATGTTCAAAATCCAGAAGCAGTCACAGAGTAACACCTTTAACAAGCTAATCCATCTTTCAAAAACATAAATACCCTTAAACAAACAAAAGGATTTATCTTTAAAAATTCGTCTAATCCCAGTAAAAGGTGGTGAAAATCCTTGAAAAATTTTCTCTCTCCCAATTTTCCTTAAACAATGCATTGAGGCGAGGCGTGGCAAAATGCTTCATGGGTATAACATGGATAGAATCTTGTATCTCTTCGTTAGAGAAAAAAGAAAAAAAAAACATAACAATCTCAACCTGAACTCATTAAGGTCATCCAAATAAAAGAATCTCAAAAAAAAAGAAGATACTACTCTCACAGATGAAAGGAAATCGGCCACCTCTAATACGAGATACAATATACATAACAAAATGTCACCCAAAAACTCCAAGAGACTTCTTCTTAACAGCACTATAGATATCAATTTAAATTATAGCCCCGGATAGAAATTATTGCCCGAGAAAAATAAAACCAAAAAAGAACAAATGGCCATAGTCTCGGCTCTCCAATCCGATATACCTTAAGGTGTATCTTGTTCTTCTCCAAGTCATACCTTTTGACTATAGTGGGATTTTTGTTTTATCTACGGCAAATATCTTTTCCTGGGTGTATGGATTGGATAGTTTTGGAGTGGATGTCCAATGTCGACCATGCCGACCCCGAGAGCAGAGCGCGAGTTCAAAGCCCTGACAGGTTTCCCAAAATTTCATATAAATTTCCCAGAATGAATGTTTCTCACAGATACATTTGGTTGTTTTTTTTTAGATAGATCAAGACTATCTATGTCTATTGAAGAAAAAAAAAAGAAGATACATCTAAACAAGGTACCTTCCAACAACAGAAAACCATCTAACTGCGATTTGAACCAGTTTCCAAAGTCCGGCGAGGTCTTATGGGAAGATTAGGATTTTGTTCTTTTTTTTTTTGGTATTTAGGTAGAGCTGTGTCCCAAAGTTCTATTTTTTATTTTTTTTAATTTATCTGTCGCATGGTATATCGAACACACAAGAGTCGCCCAAAAAAAAAAATAAACTAAAGGTTATACAAAAATACCGCTCACTTATGGTGCGCGTATTAGATACGCCACTGAGATAGGCCTATAGTCCATCGTAGTCGGTGCCGTCTTCGTCTTCGTCTTCTTCGTCGTCGTCGTCTATCATGGTCAAGTGAAATCCGAAATCCAACTAAAAACTAAAAACTAAAAAGGCGGAGGTGAAACGCGGCTAAGACATTCGGTTTAAATTTATGGAACTACACGAAGATACAAAACGCGTTTTAACCAATTTCCCTTTGGAATCGAAATTAATAAATTTCATTAGATATAGAATGGCATCGGATGGGATGGGTGACCCTTTGGGGTTTTCCTTAATCGGAGCGACTGGGCAGCGACCTACCGACGACCGAACGACGACGACATGCAGCAGCCGCGATCGGTGCCGCTTCGATTGTTTGTGTGATTTTGTAACCTGTGAAGCAGAGTTTTTTTTCTTATTCTTGTTTTTTTTTGATAACTGCCATCAGGGCAGACCACGCAGCACAGCGCAGTGCAGGTACCCTGCAGCTTTAATGGCTATCAAAAGATCCAATAATAATCGCGCGCGGCATTTCTCCGTCTTTTTTTTCCGAAGATGCACCACATCACTATACATATACAGCCCGGACCGACACATACCTTATAGACAAAAAATAGAAAGTCTTCAACTATTTTATGTGCGCTGCGTAGATGACCAAGAACAACAACAGACCGCACCAGCCAGGGACAGGGACAGGGCCAGAGCCAGAGCCACCATCACCACCGGTAGCTGTCAAATTGAAAATTTCTTCTTCTTTTTGGATTATAAACAACGAAAATTTATTGCCGTTTCAATTTCACAAAAAAAAAAAGATACAATATCTATAGACTTTCCGACTGCGACTAACAGGTCACAGATATTTTTTTTTTCTTACCTAAGATGTGCTGTGTCTCTTTCCCGGCCCGTCCGAGTCCCGCTCTTGCCTCTGCTGCTCTGCCATTCAAGTTGAGCTGAGTTTGAGTTGGTTTGTAATTGATTCGATAAATTGCATCTATTTTCACCTCAACCACAAACGTGCGTGATGCATCCGAGTTAAACCAAAAGATACTACACAAAAAAAAAGATACAAAATCCAAACAGTAGTTCATCATCGGATTGTTTCAATTTTATTACACTCTCGCACCTTTTGAAATGAAAAGGCTCAGGTTCTTGTTCTTCAATTTGATTGACGCATGAAGAGAGGCTCCTTTGGTGTGAGGTTAAAGAGGATATGAGGACATATTGATGTTGGTACCTTAAAAAGACCCAGTAGCCAATGAATGGACATGCACATCAGAGCTTGTCAAGTGTTAACTTCATTAAAGAGCCCATTTGTGATGCGAGAGTATGTAATTCTGTTGATGGTTCTTCTTCTTCTACTTCTTTTCAGTCAGCCCAATTACGTTTGTTGCTTGCGCTTCTCTAAATCGATTTAAAACTCAATGGAGTCAGGGCGCACTAATAGGACGAATGGTACATCCAGAAGTTAACCAAACCATCATCAACACCTTTTTCTTGGTGTATTTATATAGTTGACTAATGGAAGGAAACGAATGAAAGTAGAATCCGTCATTAACCATCAGTCAAGATCTTGACTCGATTCGATTCGACTCGACTGAGATTGGACTGGACTGGGAGGAGAAGAAGGTAATGTGTTGAGACTTGAGCAGGGATAATAAAACCATTAAAGTGGGTCTTATTTGGCTCTTGATGCTACCACTGCACTGCTGGAATATGAGAGACACGTGTCAGTCTTAAAAAAAAAGTGGAATTTTTGGAAGACTCTAAGGCATGTTGTTTTTCTGTGTCAGTTTTGACTCCATTTTCGAAGTTTAAAACTGAACCCAGCGGTATGTTATTTGGGTTAACTTAAATTGATGCGAACTGCAAGAATATTTCAGAAAAGCAATTTTATCGCTAGAATTGAAAAGCAAGCAAGCATTCTAAAGATGCCAATATTTCAACAATTTCAATATTCAAGCATTCTACTAAATTCGAAAAATGCAACAACAATTACCTATATTTGTTTGCAGTTTGCTTCTAGATTCCAGCAGTTAAAATTCAGCAGCTGGATTTAGGGTTAGATTCTAGCAGTTTGAATTACACATATCTATAATATTTCAGTTACTTACTCTTGAAAATATTTAAGCGTATGAAACGTTAAATATAGAAGCTAGTAACTAATGTATTCAACATGTTTCGAACGTCTTGGTTAAAGTGACTTTATTCTAGCAGTTAATTCAAGTAGTAAAATTCTTGCAGCTTAACCATGGGAAAAATGATCATGAAAATATGAGTTGAGCTTGTTTGTTCGATTCTAGAATCCAGAATGAAGCAATTATGTTCTAACATATTATTGTAGTTATATTCCAGCAGTTTAATTCTTGCAGGTGAAATTGCTGACAGGAAATTCACTTGAATCTGCTTGAAAAGTGTCTAAATTTCACAGCCAAAAACTAGCACAAATATACGAAATTATAGCAGCTTAGTTCTGGCAGCTAATTCTAGAGCATCTTATTCAAGCAGTTGATTTAAGTTGACTACATATTCATTAATTCCAGCAGATGACCTCTAGCAACTGAAACTATCATTCTAATCAACACATACAAATTTTAGCACATATAGTTTCTTTTTTCTATCTAATCTTAGTTACTATTCCAAAAGTTTGATTCTAGCAGTAAGATTTCAGCAGTTTAAAATTCTATCACCTTCCTTAAGCATTCATTCACTGTGGTCTTAAAATTCTTATCATGAAGTCGTAATGTCTACAGTTGATTAAGCGACCTGATTCTAGCAGATGCAGTTTTTCTAGCAGATGAAATAAAGAGTCTTAAATTTAAATGAAATTGGCTGGATTTGAGTGAATTGATTATGGTTTCTATTCTTTCAGGATTCTAGCATTGAAAGCCCTTAATTTGTTCATCTTATTTCTCTCAACTCGAACAAAGTAACGGATTCATTCAAGCAGTTTGATTTCAGCATCAAGAATTTACCTTCTATTTCCACTAGCAAACTTCTTACAATCAGCAGATTGTCTATAAACGATATTTGTTCTAAGTAATACAAACTTTAAAAGTGGTAAACTTAAACCATCACAACATATCATCCTCGTTTCAAAACCAACAAAGCTGTTAAAGCTGTCTTCACCTTCTGCACGCTAACCATGTCAAAAAGAACACATATATATTTGAAAATAAATTTTTGGCGCCAACCCTATACACAAATACCAACCAGAAAAAAAAAATCTAATTAATTTTGCAAAAACATTCAGAGCACCCATGTCGTTTTGCAAATAAGCCGCATTCATTTCTTCCCTCCTTTTGTTTTTTTTTTTTCTCTCTGGATGTCCTTTTTTTCCATTTTTATTTTTTGGCCTCACTCTGCGGATGGCTCCTTGTACATTTTTGTTTTCTGCCATTGCGGATGGTTATGTGAATGTAGCCTTTCTATATGTACATATGTATATATGTAGGTATAGATAAATTCCGAAACTGAAAAGCGGATAAGAATTGTAGGTGTCCATTGGAACAAAATTCAAACATCGAAACACTCACCTTGATCCCAGAGATCCCCATCATCCATCCCCATCGCCCTTTTCAATTAACTGAAACAAAACTAAGAGGAAAAAAAAACAGGACAAAAAACAACAACAACAATTTAGAGTCCCTTTGGAATAAGAAAAGATAATCAGAGAGTATACATATATAGATAGATACTCTAGAAGCCATGGCCTCAATGGAACACCGCGTGGTTAAATTTTGCACAAAACGGCGGAAGTCTATGTCCTGTAGATGGACTTCTTGTGTTACACTTGATCATGGCACGCATCGACATCGCCAATAACATCCCCACGCCATGCCACACCATTTTGCCATGCCATATCATCGACATCGACCAGGCCGGGTCTTGCCGACCATCAACATCAGGAGCAGCAGAAGCAGCCTGTAGCCTGTAGCCTGCCGTTGCCAAGCTAAGACATTTTAATTTAATTTGATGCTCTGGATCTGGATGTGGTCACTCCTTTGGCCCTTTTATTACTTCTCGCCTTGGATGTCCAACTCCAGAGTAACAACCAAACGAGGCCCCAGTGTTTGTGTGTGTCAGTGTCACTGTCAGCAAATGAATCCCAATTCCAATTCCAAACCAAAAAAGAAGAAGAACAAGAAGAAGAGAACCCCAAGCCAGGCTCAAGAAGAAGAAGAAGATGTTCTCATTAGCATAAGTTCTGATTCTGAGGACCGACCGACCGGGCCAGGCCGGACCGGACGCAAACGGTTCGGTCGGTGGCGGGCGGTTCGGTGTTTTATTCAGCTACTGTATGAGCAGCTTGTGAGGTGCTTCCACAACCTTAAGATCAAGAAAGAATTGGGACACTTTATTGCCTTGATTTGCTTATTTTGTAATCGGTTTCTGTCTTTTTAGTTTTTATGTGTACACCGTCTGAAATGAAGGAGTTAATTAAGATACCGAGGTCGGTCGGTTCGTCGTCATCGTCGTCATCGGGGCGGGCAGTCGGTACGGTAGTAGGCCTGGTTTTTTGAATAATTCTTATAAATTTGCAGTTTTTTTTTTGTGTGTTGGATTTTGTTTGCTCTTACTTAGGTTGTCACTTTATTTTTGGAACCGCAGAATCCACAATGCATCCCCCGGCATTCCTTACTGATGACAAGTCATCCCCGATGACAATGTATGTTTGTAGGTATGTGGGTAGTTAGGTATATACAATAAAAATAAAATAATGTCCCGTTTCTCATCTCAAGGGGATGCAATGTTTCTTGTGTTTGTATATATTGTTAGGCTGATGGTATTATGTCCATGTCGATCATTATCCACATATGACATAGAAATTTCTTGACCCTTATTGTACTCGGGTATCGAAGGTTTTTTTTTTGGTTTTTTGATCGATCAGGAGGGTTGCTGATTAAGTGCAAATATTTTGGTGATTTTGGGGTATAACTTGTAAAAATGACATATGCCGTATTTTATTGAACTCATCTGGCAGTGGGAATATAATGTCCGTCGTCGAAGCACGAGACAAAGAATCTCGAAGAAAGGTAAGGGGATTTATCGTTTGACAGGCAATTAATTTATTGTATTTTAAGTGTGACTGAAAAAAGGAGTGTGAGTTATAGTGAAGAATATCGGAGATGTCAAAAAATGGCAGTATAGAAAAGCTAACCTAACATATGAAAGAGGTGTTTTCTGTTTTCATATTCCAAGGAAAAGTTATGAATTCAGATTTAACTTAACTTAACGAATTCTCACGATAACTATACTGCATGTTAAGTTTATAACTCCTCTCTTCTGTCAAAAAGTAATCAATTGACAATTCAGTTGATAACTGTCAGAATTTGTTAGTTTAAGTAATTAACTAATGAAAACGAGCTCTTGTGCCCTTGATGGAAATACGGCCAGTCAAAAGAGAATGTTTTGAAGTTTTTCTTAAAATATTGACAATTTTTTAATCCTTCTTTCTACTTCTTTTTTAATCGCTACTTTAAAAATTAGGAGGAATTAGTTTTCGCCGTTTCTGCGTGACACTGACATCACATATTTGTTGTCAAATATTTCTTCGCTGAAATGCAAACTGACATAAGTCAAAATAAGGCACTTTTGGGTTAAGTAGACATATACACAAAAAATTTTAAAACTCTATTAAATTGACATATAAAATTCTTAAGCTGACAGCGTGGGGGCGTAAGTGTCGTTTGGCATTTAAGAGAATTTGTCTAACGTTATTTATTTTAAGTCAACTTTTAAAAATATTTTTTCAACATAGACATATGTAACGTTTTTTCAATTGATGCAAAATGACATTTCTTCTAAACGCTTCTTCATTTTTGCTTTTTAATTGAGTATTCGTAGGAAAAATGACATAAGTCTAAAAATTTTATTTTTGACATTTGAATTTTCTTAATAACTTTGATAATACTCCACAACTTTTTGATATTGATGACCTAGAACGAAAAACTTCAAATATCGTTTCTGAAAGTTTGAAGAATTTTGACTTGTCAGTTTCCAGCGGTCTTACCGACATATTAACTGTCACTTTTTGATTTAGGTACTTGTTGAAATACTTAACCTTACTTAAACGACTTCAAATTAATATTATGTATATATTTCAAATATTTCCAAGTATTGTACAACAAAATTATATCAGTCATTTGTCATCTGTCAAAATAAATATGCCCTTAATGGCAACACCACAGTTGTCAATTTTCTTTTACTTGGAAAACAAATTCGAGCAATAAATAAATACATACAATTTACAATCTAAAGAAAAAAAATCAAGAACATAGAACCCTTTAACTTTGACAGTTTAAGCTACAATGACACCTACCTATAGATGGCGCTATCAACACAGACCAAGCCAAGGTTTCTTTAATTTGATGCAATCGATGGATTTAATATTAAACATCACAGTGTCACATATCTAAACATTGAAAAGTATCAAACTTTGACAGATTAATAAAACAAAAAATGACGTCCTTTCAGAATACTCGAATAAGGACCAAAATAACACCACTCAACTACTCAATTTGAATGTCTATTAAAAATTAAAGTAAAACAATATAATGCAAGGCCCAGTGAACTTCAAAAGAGTCGCCTTTTCTTATCCAACACATAACTTAACTACATCATTTTACAAAGTAAAACACACAAATGGACTTCAAAAACTATATTACCACACATAATGGAAAGATTTCACCCCAACGATAACCGACCTGGCACTTCAAATCCATTTCTCTATACGAGTTTAAAAAAGTACCTCAGTATCTCAGTTTTTTTCTTTTCGTTTTTTTATTTACTTTTTCAAAAACACAAAAAAAAAGAATGTCAAAAGATGCATCTTAAAATTGGGGGCGAGTTATCACCGCATGATCCGAACAATGACATTCGAACTCGCAGTTAAGCAAAAACTTATTGAAAAAAAAAAAATCCCGACACACATATCCTATGGATACGGGAATTCCTACACCACATTCGAGTCGAGAATATGTATCTTTCATGAATAAACCTATAGACTTACCCTTGTACAGCAGTTCATCCTTTGTACAATTGTTTGTATAGACCTCTTCTCCGAGTTCTGATTCGAATATTTTGTATTTATCTGGGATTGTTTCAGTTTGTGTTTCCCTTTTTTTTTTGTGTTTCAGATGTTCTCCTATTTTTCAACAAAGAAAGTTTTGGCTGCCGCTGCTGTCACACCAGATTTCTTTTACCGATGACCTTTGGATATGCCAAACAGTGACAACGATGACGACTACAACGGAGACAACGACGACTGCGATGGAAAAGACAACCAAAACCAACTGGCTTCCCTGCTAAACGTACATATCTCTTTTTTGGATTCAGCATCAGTGACTGGAGAGCTATGGCGTTGGTTACTCCGTATCCTCAACTGGAAGTGTATATAAAGTAGTGCACAGCTCCGTCACATCTAAGATATACGTAAATGAGATTGATCTCTGAATGTTGAATCTCTGACATATTCAACGCAGTTTCTCAAAACTGGGAGAAAAAAAATCACACTCATTTTGTGTGTGATTTTTCCACATCAATCCACAACTAAGTATAACCAACTCCGAGATTCAGAGATCCAGTATCGCATCAGATAAGCGATATGGACACAATTGAGCCTGTGGGGTCGAGTTCCCGAGTCTGCGAGAACCGTGTGTAAACCTCGGGTTAATATTCCTAAATAATTGAGAGTTCCACCCATCCCAGCACAGCACAGCACCAGCATCCAGGAAGCTTTATCTACATCAGAGACTCTTCAACTTCCAGAAAATGAGGGTTGCTGGGCCTGAGGTACTCATACTCTTATATCGATCGGTCACAGAGACGAAACATTGCTGTGAAACCGAACAATGATGATAATGATGATCGAGGTGTCAAGCGATTTCAGCTCATTCATGTGGTAATTGTCCCGCTGATGCTGTGTCGCTGTCGTCCTTCATCGTCATTCAGGCAAAGAATTTGTCGCTGGGATTTGGTTTGAAGTCTTATGCGCAATCACGTATAGGAACGTCGCTCGTCGTCGTTGTCGGGAATCCGCTGGGGATCCACTGCGACACGCTGCTCTTTGGGTTTTCTTCTTTCTTTTCATTGCTTGCTGCTTGCATACAATACAAGATTCGTACTGGTCATAAATACGGATACGGCGACTTTGGTGACAGACCACAACGCAACGGCCAAAAACACATTACAAACGTATATATGTACGTATGTATGTATGTATGGTATACAATTTTTCTACTCCACGTGCGCGATCATTTTTAGAAGCTACTCTGCTGCCTTTTTCACTGTTTAGTGTTTACCGTCATCGTCAGAGGCCACGACTTTTAGGACGTTTCTTTTTTTAAGTTGTCCGAATCCAAAAGTGACCGTAAAAATACCGCTTAAGTCGCAGACTCATGTTCCATTTTGCCGACGGCAAAAGAATTCCACAGATCATACTAAAAACAAAATAACAAAAAGTGAAACCATACCATTAAACGCGTTGCGTCTGCGGCCATCAGGTTCGTGGAAGTCTCGTGTTCAGCACACGCGCCTTTCACAAAACTGAAACTGTGCGCGCTTGCGCAGAGCTTCTTCCTCGCCTATTGTTTGAAATTGCATTTTTGACGGCATTCTTTGAGCACGAAATTTCATTAGAAAACTTATCGCAGTCGTAAGGTTTTTTTTTCCCCAAAAAAGAACAAGAGTCCAAGTCGCTGATCGGCAAGGTTCCTTTTTCTGAAGACCTTTGATTCTTTTTTTTTTTTTGATTTTTTGGTTACCTTTCGACAGATTGGTATTTTTTTGTGTGGACCATGCTGTCGCACGATTAATGTGCTCATTGTCAAGGACGACGCGCCGATCGAGATGGGTCTACCTCTACCTGTATACATGCCATGCGCAGACCTAACTGTATCACGTCTCGAGAACATTACTCATATGACATCCCTGTTAGTCCTTACCCAATAAATAATTGGTCCTACATGATAATGCTACTGAATCACGCCGCACTTATACTGTTGCTGAGGTGATCTTAGTCGGACTTCGCAATATCGCAACTGCGAAACAGAGACTTTGGTGCAATGTAACGCGGCAAAGGTTTGGCTTCCTAAATAGATGCAAGGATCGTTTCGTTACATACAGACCCTCTGAAGATAGAAATTACTTGTAGTTGTAGGCCAAAGCAAGTAAAAGGTAAAAACATCATAAATGCCAGTTCCAAGACGAATCCGACGACTCCGACAACGACTCCGACGACGACGACTCATCGTGGTGCATTGTTTAGTGTTTAAGTTAGCCAGGCAACGAGAAAGGGTGAAGAACAACCTTACAGATTATAACTTACGAGGGGCAGATCTTCCGTGAGGCAGCGGCAGCGGGACTAGGACTATCACTATGGTATAACAATGCCGCCTCCGATGTAGATTCGTATATTCGACAACGTCGTCGTCGTCGTCGTAGTCAACGAAACGACTAAATGGGTAAACAATCGATCGAGCGATGTGGCGATCGTGTCGATTCTGTGCGCCTTGAACACAAAAATCATGACTTCCAAGTTTTGTGTTGTGATGTGGCTTTGTTGCGATTGCGGGCTTCGGCCCTTCATGCCTTATTCTTCTTCGTCTTCGTCTTCCATCGACCTCAAGCCCCAGCTGCATCAGCGAGAGGGATGTCTTCGTTTGTCGTCCACCTCGTGCACAACGATCGACCAGAACCATCCAGGCCCAGGGTCCAAATCCAAACAAAAGTATGTAATAAGAAATTATTCAATAAGTTGTTAGCTCTCTCTCGCGCTGTACAAAACGATGGGCCCTAACAGTAGCCGTGTGCAATCATAACGTGGCCGTGGCAAGATCGTGATAAAAGTGATCGCGATATAATTTTTCTTTACGAGCAGCAGCGCAAGAACCCAAATTACACGACAACAACGTCGCGTCGTCGACTGCGACGATGATGATGCGCGCCTCACTGTGTTTGCATGGCCTGCAATTATACTTTGAGAAATTTACAGAAAGGGCGCAAGCAGCGCCCTTTGACTGTGTAATCATCAGACATCATTGACAAGAGCAGTGGGAAGGGAACGAGCGAACGATCTTGTCAAATGATTCGAATGCGATGGGCATTCACTTATTGTTGTCAATTTGCTAGAGAAGCGCTAAGATTGCTGGCCCCCCCGTTGATTGTTGACGACAAATAATGACAAAGCCTCCACATGGAGAAAAAGAGATAGAAATATTGTCCATAAGCCGCCGCCGCTGAAGTCGCTCGCTGTGCTACAACTAGAGTGCATGTGTAAGCGGATGAACTTAATGGCATTATAAGTAATCTCAGGCACAAGAAGAATAATAACGCTTGACTTTGGCCCATCCGACTACCGTTCTCCACCGCTGCCGCCGCGCCGCTGTTCTGAGCTCTGCTCTGCTTTAGTTTGGCACACTTATGCATATCCAATGCATCTGGAGGCAGAAAATAACTAAAGATACAAAAACGTTGAAGGAAGTGAAAATGGCAAATGAGTTTGATTGAAAGATTTTGTTGGGTTCATTCTGGACTGCCTGACTGACGGACGCACTGGACCTATGCGACCCGACACGAACTGACCGACGACGACCGACCGACAACGATTGCAGAACAGCACAAGATGACAATAATGCAGTAATCTGGAGTAAGCTTATGTGCAGGGTAGCGGAACGGATTTGAGTTTATCTCGCTGGACGTGAATTTCATTCAGTCCAGAAAATCGTCTTCAATCAAAGACGGGCATTTGTTTGATTTATTATTTTTTTTTCTTTAAATAAATTAAATTTGTTGTTCACTATTCAACTTAACTGATGTCTCTTCAAACTCGAGACTCGACGGGGCGGTGTGGTGGTGAAGAAATTTTCCAGCATTTCCTCGAGGAAATTTTGATTATTTTTTTTCATTCATAACTGACAAGTCGTATACGCAGTGCGGTTAGTGTTGGACTCATGATGTGGGTGTATATACCGACAGTATATAATATTATATAGACTAGGAGGTCGTCATTATTTTATATCCGGCTTTAGCTTTAAAGCTGGGAAGAAATCGTTTTAAGAAAATTAACCCCACACACAGAAGAAAATTGTATTATTATTTGCGATGATAAATACATCCGTTGAAAAGTAAAATGTGACTTTCACTTTTATAAAAAAAAAGAGATAAGAGATAATTTCAATCTTAGTGTGAAGGTATGAATACGAAAGCCTCCTACGAAATTATAAATGGAGCTTGAGAGAACAAATTTTGATGTTTTCAAGAAGTTTTATGTCAAGAAAACTTAATCACTGCTAAGCATTTGCAGGGATGGTCCAGAGTAAATCAAAACAATGATACTCGCAGAATAAGTGCAAAAGAATTAATTCCTGAGAATGACGTCTTTTAATCATGAAAAACGTCCATACTCTCAGTATGACACTAGGAACCTTTGATAGTAAAATTTAAATAATCTGAAACTTATTTTATTAATCTGAGAAGTGATAAGTGACTCCCTAATTTTACTACTAATTAAATGACAATTTTCTTAATCCTTACATCAAAAATTGTATGGTAAACTTCACCACTTGTGATTTCCTTATTGTGTCAAATTGACATTTGACATTTTGAACGTCAAATTAATGTAATTTAAATATATAACTACTTTTTTAATACTTAAAAACAATTGTTAACTAAGAAATTTCAGCAACAAGTACAAAATACGTTCTAGGTGTTTTGTTATCCTGAAAGACTGACAAACCGATACAACTGATGAGAGTCTCGTTCTAAAATAAACACTCTTTTCTCGGTCTGATGGTATAAGGTTTTACGAGGCCAGCCCTGGAAAGTAGGGCCAGTGTTGCCAATGCGAAACAATAGAAACTTTCTGTTTCTGATACTTTTGGAAGAAATAATACGAAATTTGACAATACCGCCGAGTTTTTATCATCGTAATGTCAATTTTGTCTAAAAGCCACAAAAAGTGACAGAAGATATCATGAATACGAAAAAATAAAACAAGAAAATTTTTGATAAGTGAAATTTGACAGATCCGTTTTGACATTCTCGAACTCGAAAAAAGTCCATATTTTAATTTGATACTCTTAAAGTGCAGATTCTAAAATTTAAATGGAGTCTTAAAATTAACGTAAGACCACTTGGAAATTGCAAATGCATTTGCACAGATCTAGGCAATGTATGATATAGCACATTTCAAATATATTTTTTGGCCAAAGAAAAGATAAGGTGACCTTTTTTTCTATGGACGTCTTGTGGTCTCAAAAATATACAGTGTCACGTGCCATAGCCCGGAAATATGGGTCTCATGTTCTTACAATCACAATTGACTCTCTACATCGGTTCATGGTTAAATGTCAAAGCTTAACTCATAGTCCCGTGTAAAATCTTAAGATTCAATACAAAAAATAACAATATGTAAATTTTGGGACAGTCTTAATTTTTCAAAAAAAACATCAAAGATTTTCCATAACACTGACCTCATTTTCAACTCATTACAAATTCGATTCGAACTTATCTCGTCGGACTTAATGAAGTCCTAAAAATAAAATTCCCTTTATATCAATCTAAGGTCATCCCTATTGCACATGATTTGCATATCTAAAAATGTCTCTCTTTCTGTCGCTATAATTATTGCAAAATTTTTTTTTTATCGAATTTCCTCCATAAAAGTATGTGACTTGCAAAACGCATCATTTCCTTATCTTTTCATTTCTCTTGTGAGTCTTTGCATCCAAAATATTCACAGCTATAGAAGATCGTATTTGCCCTACAAGCCCAATTAATCTGACTCGTGGATTAGCTTTCCATTTTGCACAATATCCATTTCTCGAGATCAGCTGTGATGATGTTTTGTCTCTTTTTGCCTGTAATAAGGGGAAGTTCATTTCTGTCCTCGTGAGCACAATGCTCCAATTCCACCGATTCGGATTTGTGTCTCTTTCTTTTGTATAAATTCACACAAAAATTGCAAAAGGGCAAAAAATTGATCTCAGCAAAATTGGGTTAATAATTTGATTGATGTTGACAAAAAAAAACGAATGAAAACAGTCGCGTACTGAACGGACGGACGCATGGTCCAGCTCTTAGCTCCACAAAGCTGGCTCTCTCGTATGCCACACTCGTTCGCCATATCACTTCAGCCATTCAAATGGCGTACTTGAGGTCGATTTTCTTCTCTGCTGCGTCGTCGTCGGCAAAATCATTGTCGCCAGCGTTTATATTCGCTGCTGTTCCTGTCATAGTCATCGTCGACGTAGTCGTCTGTCGAGTGTCCGCAAATCCAAGCAACAACAACAACGAGACCAATGGACTCTCCGCGTTGCAGTTGAAAGATGATCGCGATGATTGCACAATTTACAGCAGATTATCTCGACTTAAGTAGCACTTTATGTTATCCATCTCTTTCTTTCTCCATATTTGTTCCATAAACGTCCTGCACTTGGCACTCGGTCCAGAATTGTAAATTATAGAAAACACGATGCGTATATGCACGCATCCAGTCCAACTGCACGCGCCACACAAAATAAGATAAAATTAGTTATCTTTCGGCTCTCGCTCTCGGATGTGCGGATAACGTGTGCTGGTTCAATGTGGATTTTCAAACGTTAAACGCAATTTAAGTGGGACAGTTTTGGGACAGATTTGTATTTAGGACAGTTTTGTCCTTCAATGACTTTTACATTAAAAATAAATATTTTGGGACATTCGATGTTGGGTCAAGTTTGTCCCAAAATCGGTTTCATGTTTGAAAATGCAGGTCTTTGAATTTTATAAAAATAAACACTCTTAATTATGACGATGAATTCAATCCGTAAATTAAAAATAAAAACCCTTGAAATTTTCAAACAAAATATGAGTGGGACAGTTTTGGGACACATTTGTTTTTAGGACAGCTCTCTTCCCTGATGACTTTTACATTAAAAATAAATATTTTGGGACAGTCGGTGTTGGGACAAGTTTGTCCCAAAAGTGTCTACTTGTTTGAAAATGTATAACTTTGAATTTTATAACAATGATGACGATGAATTCAATCCGTAAATAAAAAATAAAAACAAACTAAATATAAGTTAAATTCCACATTAAAAAATAAAGTGTCCCAACACTTAACTTTGACACAAGTTTTGTCCCAAAATAGTCTCTGTACTTGACGGATGTATTACTTCCAATTTCCCAAACAATCGACAGTCTTAATGAATCCCAAAAACATCACCCACCTTTTGAATTCCATCGCGCATTCTTTCGTCATTAAAAGCTCAACAAAGAACCGTGTCACATCATATGGATTGGCATCTGATTCTGTTTCTGTGTTTGTGACAAAGCCAGAGGAGAACTCTCATAGCCATACAAGTACATATACAAGATTCAACTCAAATATAGCAAAGGTCAATTGATCAAAAGCATCTTTGAACTCGTTGATCTTGTCACAAATTAAAAGAAGATTTATATATCGCGTTCAACGTCCGTCGTTGGTCGGTCGCCAGCCGTTCGTTGTCGTATGAATATAGTTGATTGCATCCCACCGCATTTCTTGTGTCTCACCTTCAGTACAAGTATAACCCTCTCGTAGTAGAGTGGCACTTTCCTCCAAAGTCTAAAGCCCCTTATCTATGAGGTAACGTAAGCAGCATTCATCACGCTCCCTCAAAGCTATATGTGATCGTCATCGTAGACAAAGTTAGATTGATACGTTTTTGATTCATCACACGCGAAAAAAGTTGACAAATGGACATCATCAATCTTATGATCGATTCGGAAGAATGAGCTTGGTTAAGAGTGAATCTGGGAAATCAAGCTTAGAAATTCTCCATGTTTCCAAACTTGGCGATGTACACGTTCCTAAGAACTAGCTTTGGTGACTATTTTAGAATCCGTCAAGGTCTTCAAAAGTCTGCAACCTTCACTTGTCTCGATGCACTCGTCGTCGTCGTTAAATTGAAACTCAACACAATCGCAATCATGCAGAGATGATCCAAACCCAGTTTCAACTTGAATTTTTTTTTTCTCGATCCCAATTAGTCAAGGTCATCAGTCACCACTCGCATCAACTAACTGCGTCACTTTAATAGAAAGGTACATGTATACACACATCTGTACCAAATATGATTTTGACAAAGTGTCAGTAACTTCATGATGTTGACACTCATCACATCACATCGCACAATTATGTGACGAATGTATAGCGCGTTCGACTCGACTTTGTGTGATTGAGCAATCAATTTTTTATATTGTGTGTGGTATGATGTGTACCGCTCTCCATTTCCAGTATATAGAAACAATAATAAATTGATATAAAACTCGATCAATTAAATTTGGAAGAAGTCATCTTCTAAATTATATATCAGAGTCTCGTCTAGAGATTTCTTGATATTATATTGTTGGATAGGAGTATGTATGTATATGTTTGTATATATGGACAAACAAATTCAAGTTGAACAAATTGAATATTATTTATAGGTTAGATGGATTGTAGAGCAATTGACCTTAGTGTGGTTTTTTTTTTTATAATACAAATAAAGTGTAACTTACACGTGTAGGTATGTACAGTGGTGGAAAAATAATTAGAAACAATGAAAAGAATAAACATATGTATTTTTCTTATCATTGGTTATGCTCTTCACACACAAAAAATGATAAACGGTAAAATACAGTTCCCTTTCTGCTGTTATTGTGCAGCATGTTTTTGGTTTGCAGGTTTCATAAACCTGTTAGTTTGTGATTATTGGCAATTTAAACCAGCTTACAAGGAAATATTTGTCATCTAAGCCTGGAAAAATAATTAGAAACAGTGAGCAAATATTGAAGAAGTGATATCATTTAACGGTAAATCTTTGGTGCTACATTTTTGTTTTGTTCAAATATCTTAGCTTTACTTTCTAGTTCAAAAAAATGGGTAAAAACAAGAGCTGCACACCAGAGCTAAGGAAGATAATAGTTCACAAGTACTGCAAGGAAAAAGCTACCATGGATGACATCGCCAAGGATTTGCTTTGCTCCAAAAAGATGGTATATGGAGCAATTAAAGTCTATACGGAGACAGGCAGCATAAAAACACCCATAAGGAAAAAACGGGCTAGAAAAACAACTGCCAAAGAGGACAGACTTATTTGTAGACTGAGCAAGGCCAATCCTTTTGCGACCAGCAAGGAAATACATTCAGCTGTGTCATGCCAATTAAGTGCCGGAGTAACGCCTAGGACAATAAGGAACAGATTGCTGGAAGCAGGGTTGCGGGGTTGCATTGCTCGCAAAAAGCCACACGTTTCAAAAAAAAATTTAAAACGTCGATTAGCATTTGCCAAGGAACATGGACAAAAACCATTATCGTTTTGGAAAAAAGTTTTCTGGAGCGATGAATCAAAATTTAACATGTTTGGATCTGATGGTAAAAGGTATGTAAGACGCCCAGTTAACAAAGAACTCGATCCTAAGTACACCATCAAAACGATCAAGCATGGTGGTGGAAATGTGATGGTTTGGGGAGCCTTTTCATGGTATGGCGTTGGTCCTATTGTGCGCATCGATGGCCGAATGGATCAGCATATGTATAAAAACATATTGCAAAATGTTATGGAGCCATATGCTTTTGATAATTTGCCAGTTTCATACGTTTTTCAACAGGATAATGATCCTAAACACACTTCACGTTTAGTGAAGTGTTGGTTTGAGGAAGAAAATATCAATGTTTTAAGCTGGCCAGCACAAAGCCCTGATCTGAATCCGATCGAAAATTTGTGGGCTGACGTTGAGAGAAGTTTGGGAGTCAAAACTTCCAAAAACTCAAATGAGTTATTCAAAAATATAGAAGAAGTTTGGCGGAATATCCCACTTCAACGCTGCCAAGATTTGGTAGCTAGTTTACCTAAACGGTGTGCAGCTGTAATCGCTAATAAGGGTTACCCCACAAAATATTGATTTTTTTCAATCGAACAAAGGTATTTTGAAATGGAAAATATAATTTCTTTCTCTTTTATTGGTTTTTTTCTTTTTCAGTAAACTGATGTTTCTAATTATTTTTCCACTCTTTTATGAATTTTTTTTGAACATAGTGCTATTTATGTTATAATTTTAATTTTTTCAATAACTTTTTCCTATAAGTGTATATAAAAGAACATTGGTTTTGTTATTTGTTGATATTTATTTAGTTTTATCAAGGTTATCTACCTTTTATAAATAAAAAAGTAAAAAAAAAAGTGTGTTTCTAATTATTTTTCCACCACTGTATGTAGGCACATAGGAAAATAAGTGAGGGTTGTCGTAGGTCGTGAAGTATACAAAATTTAACTATAATAGCATTAAATGTGCTTTGTAAAATAATTCGCATTTTTGTTTTGTTAGTTTAGAGTTTAATAAATGAAATATCAAAAAATACGCATACGCCACAGTGTACCAAATTAGCACAAAACGATTATTTTGAATATTTGCACGATAAGGAACTAAAATCAAGTACTTTTCCAACTTATAAGTCTCCAGAAAAGGATCCTAAAATGAAATGTCATCTAACATTGGATAGATGTCAAAACAGTTCGTATACATTTTTTTCACCTCGCATGTGACAACATTTTCCATGCTCATATGACCCCTACGTAAAATCACACATTCATCGACCTAAATAGGCCACGTCTTGTGCAGATTTGTATCTCTATCTCTCTTTCTCCATAAAAGCTTGTCAGATTGAAAGATTGATATTTTTTTGTACCTACTGCTCGAAATCAGGTAACAAACATTTTTGCGTTTTGCGAAAAACAGTAGGTAGTTGGATTTGCGTCTGCATCTGAAGAATTCAAATCTACAAATTGCAATCCACATGAATGTGTCTCTCTCCCACGCCAAGACTTGCGAACAGACAAAAATCGAAAATTTAAACCTTTAACCGAAGCAAACAAATGTACAACCAAGTCTTGAAGTCGCGTCGGGCTGCAAATTCAGGGTACGGGTGCCATCTATCAATCCATCTCTCACATGAAAAAACAATCTGCAACATAATAAAAATTAGTTTCAATCGCATAGCCAACTCACTCTTGCTCCGCACTCCCAGCTCCGAGCTCCGAACTCTGGTCCATGGTTGTCGTCGTCGTTGGCTGTTTCTCGAACGGCGGCTCGTATGGACGCGTGATATAAATCACGCCAGCCACAGCCAAGCCAAACAAAAATACTACAACGGCAGCGCCAAAAAACATCATCGCGTACATCAACATTATTAACCACAACACCAACAACAACAACAACGGGCCCGGAATATCGTTATTAATGTCTCACCTACATACAGGGTGCGGAAAAGATCTCTTACTGATGCAACAGCGGCCCACAATCGAACAACAACCACCCTTTTGCCCAAAACAACATACACGCACTCCGGGTCTCTGGGTTTGGATATCTATGGCAGAGGAGGACGGGGAATATGGCCAAAACCAACACAGTCTGAGTTCTGTGTGTAAAGTTTGTGCCGTTGCCGTTCATAGTCATCATTATACCAGCGTCATGGCCAAATGTAGCCCACAAACGAAACCATTCAGAGGGATCCGCAAAAACGGTCTAATCCATACACCACCAAAGTGGAAGTGGTGCTTCTCCATCTGCATCTCCATCTCCACCTTCATGAAGTTTCAGTGTCTCGTCCCAGGATGCTCTCGATGCTTAGTGCTCAGGGAAGATAAACAACACAGACACAGTCAGGTCTGTGAGGACTGAGGACGACGACAACGACGACGATGATGATGATGACGACGATGACGACGCACACATCTCATGTACTCGTAGCTTTTTGAGGAATAGTTGAATCAGAGCCAAACCAGGCGCCTCAAGGGACATTCACATCCATTATTTTTGCCAAATATGTAGTGTGGCAGCCACAGCCGTACTTTCAGCTCCATCTCCAGCTCCAGCCCCATGCCAAAGCCACAGCCACAGCCCCTGCCCAGTGCCAATGCCAATGCCAACAAGGGAGAAGGAGAAAGGATTGCATTGCATCAGGAGTTCACATATAGGTTTGCGTCGTTCGTCGTAGTCGTCTCCACTTCAATGCGTCTTCTTGTCCCGGACCAGAGTATATGTTGGTACCGCGAACTTATTATAAGTGCTATCAAACATTTATTTGAACATTGGTCATAAATTTAAAATGGCATCGAGTGCATAAACAATCATCTGCGAACTCGACTCGACTCGGCTCGAATCTCGAACCAGAACCAACAACGTTCCTTGTTTGTCCTTCGTCTTCCTGGCGCGGCGAGCTGTTCTGTTATATGCGGATTGCTCCGATTGGGCTTCAGAGCTCTCTCTCTGTGACTCTGCAACTCTTACTCTTTTTTGATGGCCAATTCTGTGTTTTCCATTTTTTTAACTACAAACATACATACAAAAAGCAAATAACGTACTCCTAAAGGGTACTAGTATGGATGTGATGATGGCGGCGGGCGGATGTGTCGGGCGGGATGTTGGCTTCAACTGGCGCGCGCTCGCATTTTGCAATGAATGGTGCCGGAGCAGTTCATAAATTTTGCCACAAAAAACAATTAAAATAAATAATTGCCGTAAAATGTAAGAACTGTGTTACAACACTGCGTGCGGGACCGGGTATACCGTATATACTTTATATACGTCGACATTTGACTTTGACTGAGTGAAAAGGTGTAAAATATATGGACATAGTTTTGGCCCATGTATGGAAAAACCCCATATCCATAGGTCTTATTTTTTCGAAAAAGAAGACTTATGTCTTTTACAAGAGTAGTACCATGGGTCAAGAAATAATGTTTGATGGCCATCGCATCATCAGTTGTTGAGTTGAACACCTAAATGTACCATGGAGTGACATCTGCGCCAATTTTCGAACATCAAACCTTTAAAAATTATTCATACGAACAAAAAAGAATTTGGTTGATATTAAAACAACTTGTCAAATACAATGTATTGGAAACATTTGTTGAGAAAGTTTCGGGTAGTTCGCTAAAAGAGAGTGGAAGAAATGTCCAACTTCGGCCAATGATTGACATTTCAGAAGCTCGTTTGAGGTTTCATGAGTTTCCAAAGCTAGAAATTCGAATGATAAAATTCTCAAACTATTAAAATTACAAATGAATTCGACACTATTCTAAAAAAAAGCTGAGGAAGCCAAACAGGAATAGGATCTTGGATAAAATTCTGAAGTTTGTCAGAAGGGAATGTCAAAAAAAAATTGACGTTTTAGATTCTTGATTGGGATCTTAATACAAAAATTAAACGAATCCATAAATTGGTTTACAGAAATCACGAAGAAAAGCTGTGAAAAGAAGAAGAATACATTTTAGAATACTCGAATGAAGAAGCAATGGACAAAAAAACACAGTCTAACATTTGAAGATTTTGGGTGTTTAAACGTCAAAAATCTGCATTAGTACAATCGTCTTTCTTCTTTGTTGCATAAATGAACAATTCCAATTCTGCAGATTGCTTGAATGTGTAGTCAATATAAAATGGCTACGCAATCTGCAAGATTCTGATGACATTTATGACGTTTATGACGTTAATGAACATGTCTTCTGCAATTCATCTGCGTTTGTTCGATCACTGACTTTATGAACATGTCTAACGGAGGTCCTAGTTAGTTTGGCAGACGTTTATGAAAACAAAAAATACAGTTCATTGGTCATCATAGCTGTGTTTCATTCAATACTGGGTAGCTAGCAGAACAAAAATTCGCTCGGCACAAAACAACAATTTGATTACTGATGGCGAAAAAAAAGCCAGCAAAAATATTGACACCTGTGCTGGCGATAAATGTAAAGTAAGTTTGATTGTTTTATTTACTTTAATGCTGAACTATCTATACAGCAGTGAATAAAACACAATTCATGTCAGCAGTCGAGATCAGTGCTTATAAGGAACAGTGGGAAGTCAGCAAAACAATTCATTGTGGAATTCTATTACCGACAGTAGTAAGACTTTTGGAGTTTCCGTATCAAAAATAATGGTCCTCTATTTTTTAGATTCAATTTTGTCTTGCCTTAAATTATTTTTAAGAACCTTTTGGTAGTAATGTCAAAAATTTTTGATATTTTTTCGGACGTTCAGGTTTTTTTTTAAGAAAACTTAGCATATTTTCAATATATCGCCAGAGCATATGCAGAGTGTGATAATCTTAATATCTAACAAAAGTAGTGGCCCTAAATGACTACCCTGCGGAATACCACAATTTGTCAATTTAAGTAATTGAAAAAAAACTCCTGAATTTAGTTTGTTAAGACCTTTTTTGATGATGTAGTAAAATCAAAGTAATAAATATAAGGAAATAAACTAGATGTCTACTCCTGAAATTCTTGTCCATAATTCTAGAGAAGTTAGGTCTACATCATTGGCTTAAAAATCAAGTTATCTTAAAGTCTGCCACCAAGGTTAACATGTCTTTACAAAAATCAAAACATATCCACTAAATTTAACTGTCAAATTCCTGAATGTTCCAAGTGAGTCCTTAAAACCCCAGCTCTCCAAATAAGTCTTAACATCCCGAGTCAATTCTTTTGTTAGTCCCATTTTCGACCTCGTGAAATAATAAAACCCTAAAATATTCCAATTTCTAGGCACCCACTTACTTCATTTGTATATTAAAATGTGACAGTAATAGAGTTTTTTAATGTTATGATCCTTAAATGAAATAAGTTTCAACTTGAAACCATCTCTGACTATAGCTACATCAACCGAAAGGAATCAAGTATTCCCGCAATGACACCCGAGTTCTGAGTTCTGAGTTCCGACCCAATCCCTGAGACCATGAAATAAAAGAAGCAGATTTATATAAACCAATGCCCTACTAAAAACTTACGACTTTTCAGTTTCCAGCTACAATTACCATCCACTTACTCCCAACTTGTCAGACTTGACAGTATTTTTGTGCCAAAAATTAGATACACGAACGAAACTTTAAATGCCACTGCTGCTCCTACTCCTGATCCAGCTCCATGGTACCTACAACTATACAAATCCAACAACTGATGAAACTAGAGCGCGGGTGATATGGGGAAAGGATGGTTTTTGGGATAGTATGTGATGTTGATGGGTGAGAAAGGGAGTGGGAGTGAGAGAGGCTTTTAGCTGACTGACTGGCATGATGGTGTTCCTGTGTCCCAAATGCAGACTGCACGAATTATTAAATCTTCCCCCAGACGGATTAACCTTGACTTTCACTTTCCGCCGGAATTGAGAACGATTTTCCTTCTATTCATTTTTTTTTTTTTGTTTTGTTTGGTGTGTCTTTTTGCTGTGCTCGTATATTTCTGTCCTGCTTCGTCCTGTGCTTACGGGTGTGTGTATCCTTGTGCCCGACTCCTGCAAAATTTTGAATAATTCATACCGAGGAACAGGACATTCAAAACACGCGATGCACTCTGAATATCAAACTAAGGAGGCCGCACTCTGCCGCTATACATATATTATACCTACGACTTCGACTACGACTACGACTATGACTACGAGTACGAGTACTCGACTCGGCTCATAGATATGCGCGGCAACATTTCCAGAGCAAAAGGGGCAACCTAACAGTTGGGTGGTCCTGGTGATGGCCCACAACCACCCAACCACCCAACCACCAGGCAGGAATAAATGATGTCCTCTGGGGGGCGGGGGGTGGTCGGAAATGGGGTGCGGGGTATTTGTATACTTAGAGATGAATGTATATGGCTTTTGGAATGGTCAGGTGTGTGCGCATTGCAGCCATACTCGCACACACATTCAGACATCACAACAAAACGGACGACCTTATTTTGTAGGAAATCCTGGAACACATCCTGCGCCATCGCTGTCGTAGTCGTATAGTCGTTGTCGTATTCATCATCATCCTCGTCGTGTAGTCGTCGTAGTCGTAGTCGTCGTCGTATTGTATAGAGTGTTGTCCTCATTCTCATCCTTGTCGTCACAAAATTGAGATTCCGAGTATGTGCGTGTATCGATTTGGGATTTGTTGTTGCTTTAGCTGGAGCAGGAGCCACAAACATGGATGAATCAAAAGGATGCAGCACAACAGAACCTGCAAAGCGGTTTATGGCATACGTATACTACTACTACGACGACGACAACGACGGACGGTTTTATGGAATGGAATGTTGTGAGAGACAAAAAAAGGTCACTGACTCCATTCGTTCGTTTTGAGGATGATGACGACGACAACGGACGCGACGAAAAGGATCCGTGTGAGGTGCATCAGGACCGGGTGACTATATAAAGTTGCACCTGCTTTTGTGTATCTTTTTTTTTTTTTGTTTACTTGCACAACAAAACACACCATGCACTCGCTGATGCAGACTACAACACATTTAAAGGAGTATCTTATACCTACATTGCGATAGAATCTTGGACATTAAATCGATGTGAGGATATCTTTTGGATTGTTTGTTTTTTTTTTTTTTTTTATTTTCTCCTTCAGAGTGTGTAATCCTTTTTTTTATGAAATAAAAGGGTTTGATGTAAGGATGTTATGCTTTTTTAGTGTGCCAACAATATTATAAAGAATGTCATCTGAGATTTCGAATGAATGAATAAAATGAAGTACAGATACACCGTTATACGATCATTGTAATTGTGATTTTTGTATATGATTTGAAATTTTGTATAAAAAGTGTTCATTGATAAGATTTGTACATACATATATGTGTGAGAATAAATTAGGTGGAAGTGTCATTGATGATTGATAAATGACACATGAAACAGTTATTTTAAGTGAGGTGTTGCGTGGGAATCAAGTGCTCTTGTGTCAAGGAGTTTTCTAAATAATTTGATAGGTATTAGTTTAGTGAGAAACTCTCACGGTATTTTAAATGGGGATTTCGAGAACGGTATAAAATTTACAGAGGAGAGGATAGGATTTTTAGCCAATATCAAAGAAAAAACATGTGTGGGAAAATTTGTCATGTATGTAGTTACAATTGATTGCCGGGAAGGATCTTAGGGTCTTAAAAATATAGTTTGAAAAAAACTAAAAAACACGCTTTTAAAACCCATCATACTAAAAAAGCGGAAAATAATTTTTAATATAAGCTGAAAACAATAATGAACTAAAAATACAAGTGTTAGTGAAAAAGCGTTGGGCGCATTGGCCATATTTTTTATTTTTTTTCATATATCGAGCGCCCCACTCTTATTCACAATAACACTTGTATTTTTAGTTCATTATTGTTTTCAGCTTATATTAAAAATTATTTTCCGCTTTTTTAGTATGATGGGTTTTAAAAGCGTGTTTTTTAGTTTTTTTCAAACTATATTTATTTTTAACTTTTTAGTTTAACGTGCTTTAAAAGCGTGTTTTTTAGTTTTTTCAAACTATATTTATTTTTAACTTTTTAGTTTAACGTGCTTTAAAGGCGTGTTTTTTAGTTTTTTTTAAAACTGTATTTATTTTGTGATTTAAGAAAACATTGAAACATTTCATTGACCCATTTAGTTGATAGAAATTGTAAATGAAATTGGAATTATTTATTTATTATTTAAAATCTCGTAATTTTAATTAAAAAAAAAAAAGTCACCCATATCTAGGATTTGATCCCACGACCCTTGACGCTCAAACTGAAACGTGACCGCGCTTTAACCAACTGAGCCACCACAGCACTTAAAATGAGGGAGTCTATTAATATTTATAAGCGCATAATAAAATCAGGAAAAAGCAGGAGCTGTGGGATTAAAATATTTAATCCTGGTAATCCTGATAAGGATATTGAGATAAACTTATGAAATTATTGTTTTGCCACCGGTTCTTGATATGTGTACAAAATTTTATTAAAATCGGTTCGTGTAAAGTGGGTCAAAATCGAGTGTAAAGGTGTCGGTTACATACATACATACATACATACATACATACATACATACATACATACAAGTGAAGCTAATATAAGCGTGTTAAAAAAGGGGAGTCTTATTGCAAATTTTGTCAAAGTTTTCAATTAGAAGAAAATGTATTTTGAAGTTGTTTGACCCTTAGAAGGGAAGAACTCTGAATCGTAACGCTTCAAAATGTTTAACTTCAAAAATAATTGAAAACATCCAATGTGAGCAAAGTCAAAAAAGCACCAAAAATTAAAGTACCTACTTATTTGAACGAAGTTATAACTTTTAGTTAATGTGAAAAGCTTGAAGAAATTGATAAAGGATTCTAACTTTAAATACATTTTTTCGAGGCAAGCTTTTGTACCTGAGATTATGTTGGAATACGTAGAATGTGGAAGGTTCAGTTTCAAAGAAGGATTCAACAATGGGTTCTTATTATTTTGGGTAAATTCGATTATTAATATTGAATAAAAATTCATTGTTTTTTATCGGGTTTTTAAACAGGGACACTACAAAAGTAGAGCAACATGATGGAAAGATATACGAGCCAACAACGAGTCGAAATTATTAAAATTTACTACCGAAATTCGGAGTCAGTGGCATCAAAGTTAAGAGCGCTACGTCCAATTTATGGTCGTCTAGTGGAAAAATTTGAATCCAAAGACACATTAAAAAATGTTCCCGTGCCAGTGAGACAAAGAAGTGCCCGTAGTGTCGAGAATATTGCTGCCGCTGAGGCTTCAGTTGCAGAAAGCCCAAATGTGTCTCTCACACGTCGTTCTCAAGCTTTGGGCAACAGTGGTGACGTCGTTGTGGCAAATTTTGCTAAAAGATCTTGGCCTAAATCCTTACAAGATTAAATTAACGCAAGAACTGAAGCCGCTTGACTACCAGAAGTGTCGTATGTTCGTGAATTGGGCTGAGCAACAACTTCAAAATGATTCGAATTTACATCGAAAAATCATCTTCAGCGATGAGGCTCATTTCTGGCTGAATGGCTTCGTCAATAAACAAAATATGCGGTATTGGTCAGGCAGCAATCCACACGTACTCCATGAGTCATCATTGCATCCCGAAAAAATTACGGTTTGGTGTGGTTTATGGGCCGTCGTGGCGGCGTCATTGAGCCGTACTTCTTCCGTGATGATTAAGACCGGCACGTTACTGTGAATGGGAATCGCTACCGTTCAATGATAACCGAATATTTCTGGCCCCAATTGGATGATATGGACTTGGAGGAAATGTAGTTCCAACAGGATGGTGGCGGTGCCACAAGTCACACAGCGAATGCCACATTCAATTTATTGGAAGCCAAGTTTGGAGAACGTGTTATCAAACGAAATGGTCCAGTCGCTTGGCCGCCTTGGTCGTGCGATTTGACGCTGTTAGACTATTTCTTGTGGGGCCACGTCAAGTCTATGGTCTATGCCAACAAGCCAGCGACGATTGATGAACTTCGAACGTGAAATTTCAGCAGTATCGGCCGATTTATGCTTGAAAATCGTCGAAAATTGGGTTTTTCGTCTGGGCTGCTGCAAGCGTGCCCGTGGTGGCCATGCAAAAGAAATCGAGTTCCGTACATAATGGTATCCAACGTACTTTCACAGGAATAAAGAATTTCATTGATATCCAAAACCGTTTTCGTTTTACTTAAAAAAAAAACTTTTTTAGCGCTGGTCAAATAGACCAGAAATTGAAAAAAGTATCAGAATCTTGGAGCAACAGTCGAAAAAGATAAAACTTGATTTGACGAAAGCCGAAGTGATCAATGTTTCTGATGATGAATTAAACTTTTTGTTTTTGAAAACTGAGACAATAGGACCAAAAATATGTTTGTTGCATTTTTTTTTCTAAAAAAACAAGAGGGTTTATCAATTGTTCACTGAGGCGTATACGTACTTTTTTATTGAATTTTTAAACATACAGAATATTTTTACTTCAGCCTGGTCAACAATTCTTTACCGTAACTTCTGAGCTACTACAGTATGGGAGGATAGTTCTGCCAGTACCAACATTTGGATCCGAGACCTTAGTGCTTAGTAAAAGTCACTCCCGATCTCTTAGGAGAACGGCAGACCATTCTTTCGCTGCAGAGATAGCGTAGATCTTTACGTCTAAGGCCTTGGGGTGTGTAAATGAAAGGAATCGCTTCCACTAGCGGATGTGGATAAATGAAGAGACTTGTTGAATGAGGCCAGGACTGACTTATGGTAGTTAATGATGATGATAAACCTTTTTAGTGTGTTTTCCATCCTTGACCACACACAAATAATCTGAATCTTACGTAAATTTTGAAAGAATTTCGAGAAGTCTGAAAAATTCAAACATGGAAATCATGGATAGTCAAAATTTTCACCATTTTCGTCCCACCCTTAAATTTTAACGACCTTTGAAGAGACATGGACCAAAAGAAGGTTTTTGACGAAATAGTTTCTTGCTAAAATTAAACAGCACAGAATTCCTTTTAAAATTATCAAACTATTCCAAACCTTATTTTGAATTTGTTTCAGATTGAAAATACATATCTTTAAAATGCATTCCACATGAAAGTCACAAATTATTACATAAAAATTAATGACATACAATTTTCACACAAACTAAAACTCCTTTCGAAAATTATAAAAGTCATTAAAAAAATGCAAGAATTAGTTCAAAATTTTATGTTTTATTTTCTTTCAAAAAATCAAAAAAATCCGAAAAAAAACACCACTACCTACTCTAACGTGCTTTTACTTCCATTTACATTTTTTACAAACTTTCTCTTGAATATCTTAAATTTTATCCGAAAATATATCACTAATGAGAAAATAAAAAAAAAAGCTTGGTTTTTCCCAATCGATAGACGTAGATAATATTGTATCAAATTTATTATCAACTCTAATACTGGTGACAGTGTGACAAGGTATAAAACCGATGTTCAACGATCCGATCGTTGGTGAATGAGTATATGAGTATATCTTGAACTATAAATTTTAACTTAAAAAAAAAACAACACAAAAACACCAAAATATCATCAAAACACGCGCCGAATTTCTCTTAAGGCTAAATCTTTCTCTCGCTCTCTAAACTTTAAGCCAAGCCAAGCTTTTTAGCCAAAAAAAATAAGTCTTGACCAAAGCAAGGTTATAAAACTGTTAATGTCGCTCTATAAGAAATTTGATATAAGTTCCTCAATAAACTAAAAAATCATCGTTTTTTGTATTTTTTTCGCGATAACACGAAAAATAAAAAATATAATCATCGATAATTTAATTTATTCATCTGGGGAGGGTCGCGTAATTAATTGGACAGTGTATAGATACAGATACTACAAAGTTTGTAGGTAAACAACAACACGCGGACACTGCGAGATCTCAAGAATTTCAATAGGTACATATACGAGAATAGAAGGAACAGGTTGTCAGTCTTCTTTTGTGTTACTTTTTTGGGTTCTTTTTTGGAACGATGATGCTCGATCTTAGGCCAATATATCTACTCGTATCTGTGACTGACCATAAAGTGCCCTATGGTTGCTTCATTTGGAATGAAGATTATGCTAATCGGATATCACTAAGCCCTCCATTGTTTATTTTCTAAGGAAGCTAACCACTTGCCGACATTGAGATCGACCAACTGCCCGCCGCCGCCGCCGCCGTCGATCTCTCGACCGCACAATAATCAACTAACCTCAATTAAAAGAATGTCACCAACATTTTTTGGATTTTTTGGACAAACACTTGGGCATTTGCATATTGCAATATCTAGTTCCGATCTTGATTTTGTTTGATATAAATTCACTGACCATATTCATAGAGAACTCGATCTCCTTATGGCTCGATCTCCAACGATGATGGTGACGTTTCCGGTTTGGCATCGAGAGACCATCACCAGGTGGATTCCAATTCAATCCCGCATAAGAATGCCTCTGGGTGCTGCGCTTTTGGAAATTGTGGCTTGGCTCCTATGACTCCAACTGAATCCATCCTTTTTTGTGAATGAAAACGAATTCATTAACCAGATACGGTCAGCATCAGCATCAGCCTCAGTTTGAGCATCAGAAAAAAGATGTATGCAAAATTATTTCACGAGATTTATTGTTCGACATTTAATGTGGGTGAATGGGTTCAGGCAGTGATTAATTTTGGGCAATTATGGAGATGGATGGAGCGCGGAGCTTCGACTTTGCGCGCCAGGTTCATTCATCGATCGCTCTCAGATGGAGAATCTGATGCTTCTTCTTCTTTTTTTTGTTTGGAATGCATAAGCAAATTGAAAAAAAGTATCTCGTGAATACACTCAAAGATACGAGCATAATAATATTATGACAGCCATAAGCAAATTAGTTTTTGTTTATTATTAATTTTTTTTTACTTTTGTTAAATTTTATTCGCTTAGACAGAAGGAGAAGAATTTGTTCCGCAATTTGTATAAGTTTTGGAAGTTATAATGATCTTCGAGATTTTGGGTTTTGATTTTTTTTGTCAGGGAACTTCAACCAGGATTTGACCTGGAAATAAATGGGTTTTTAACATTAGCGAAAGTGATTAAATGGTCAGAAAATATATTACTGTGTTTTTAAAAATGTTCGGTCATTGACTTAGAGAAGTCTAATAAACCTTAAACATTAAGCATTAAGCATTCTCTCAACTATCTTACTCAAGGAAAGGATCAGGACAAACTAACGATCCTTCTTATTCAATCAAACTTTAGAAGCTTTTATTGATGTTGGTTTCATGGAATGCTATCGCCTATAACCAGCAATTTCATAGCCTCTCGAAAAGTCAGAGTGATTAAGCAATTGTATTTTATAAAATTAAGATCTTCTCTTTGCTGCATAGTTTACCAAAAAGTATTTTCAATGAATTCTTTTGACAGATGTGTCATTTTCTCGTCGGTTCCTTTTTGTATTTCATGCTTTTCTCCCACAACAAAGATTCTACAATAGCGCTTGTCATAGATTTAAAGGCTCTTTTCTCTTAATCTCTCTCTCTCTCTCTCAATCTAGTTTTTCTCATTAATTTTCTTAAGAGTGATTTTGTTGAAGAAGCTCTTATCTGTTCGATCAATAGTTTCTAAGTAATCTAAGTAAACAAATATTAGCTGCCCCGTGCAGCTAAGGACAAGATCCTAACATTCAGTAAAGTCTACACACATGGAGTATCATCAGCCCCTGAAATAGAAGCCCAAAGAGTACTGACTTTTGAATAGTATAAAAAAGAGAATCGATTCCGTATAAATTATGTTTGAAAGATCTATAAAAAAGACGAAGTTCACAAGAATAGAACTGAAGACCGTACAAAAAAAATAATATTTGTAAGAGTCCGGAAAAGGCCAAAACAATGAATATATGCCTAATGGAAGGCAGGTTAATCAATCCAGTTTGTTGGGCTTGAGCTGGCGCAGAGATGCTATTTAAGCCTCGCTCTTGAATTTTATGCAACAAGAGTGACCGACTTCTGCAGAACGCGCTCTAAACTAAGACTAAACCATTTTTTTCGTATAATCAAAATCTCCAGTTCATATGCCAAGAATCATAACTATCTTACACACGCCAGTTTATTACAAAAATTATTTCAGCATTCTGCAACTTATTTGACAATGTCATTTCAGAACAAATGATTCATTGCAAGCTTACAAAAAAAATTACGATCAATTCCTTTTAGATAAACAAAATTCGTTCAAAAAGTGACTCAACTATTATCAAAGACACGATTTGAACACTCTCCATACACCGCACTGAAGTCATTAAAAATTACATACCAATCTTGTTTCCTGAAATCAACGAAAACAAATCAAACAACAACAAAAAAAAACTCTTGACATTTATGACATTTAACGTTGAACTTGTTGTCATCAAAGTGATTTTGTTTTATTATTTTACTTATACGAATATAACCAAAACCAAGTCATGGCATCAAGATCACAACAAAAACAAAAAGAACAACAAAAATATTTAAGCGACCAAACCCAGGTAACTCAGGACACAAAAAAAAAAAAAGCAGTCACACTTTTTCGCGTAGGAGTCTTGATGGGGCACAACTGTGCACAATGCAATCATGCATCGGAATATTTACGTTCCAACGAAGACAATTCTCCTCAAAGCGAAATGACTTAATGAAACATATCTTTCCGGAGACATCTGTAACCCTGAAATCGCTGCATGAGGTCATACTCCATAGCGTACCCGCCACCACAATTCCACAATCTAAATGTTCCAACTATAAGACTGAATGGAAAGACACACATCTCCCTGAAAATATGACATCGCCACGCACCGGAGACGCGAGAATCCTCGCATCACAGACGCAGCCAAATTGAGATACCATGTAGGTGTTAATGCGTTATAAGTTATGTAAGGACCCTCGCCCCAAAAAGGAGCGGTTTCAATAATCTCTGCACTATAGGAACGTTGGTTGTCTCGCGCTGCAGGAACATACCTCGGGATGCAGCAACGACTACGATGACGACGACAACGACAATAAACGTAGGCCCATAATTTACACCAAGCCAAAGCACCTCATCTGCGTCTCTATGCCAATAACAAAGACCCATCATAACAATTTAAGTCCCAGCCCCATTGAATAAAGTAATTGTTAAGTAATCTAAACCAAAATGTGTAATTACATCTACCTAAGCCATAAGTGTATCATTAACAGCAAAGACTCGCGGCTCCCCGACTCACCAACTTACCAACTCACTGAATCACTGGTGACTAATAATGGTGAATGTTGCCCAGAATATTGTTCTAGACATAATCATCATCCAATGGATTCAATATCGCCAAAGCCAAGCTACCTACCACCATGCATCGCCGAGAAAGCTTCTATATAAAAGATAAATATTGTTTGGGAATGTAATGATGGCGAATGGCGCACAATTGGAAAATGCCAGGCGAGTGAATGGTTTCCATTTAATTCCACATCCATTCCACATGCATTCAACCGTTTGTTGTACAATTACACCGTTTAATTAACTCAACGAGACCTGCAAGTTGCAATTATTTCAATTAGATTTGCCGCTCTTACGTCGCGTCGTCGTTGCAGCAAAATATAGCAACGCGACGACCGACTGACGGTGACTGTGAATGTGACTGTGACGGAGACTACTACGACGGACGTGAGCCGAAATTAGCAATTGCATTTGCAGCCTATTCTGTATAGTCACAAGCCCACAAGTCACATATCACAACCACACAGATGTTACTTACTTATTGCTGACCACAGACCATCTCTCAATTGTTAATGCATTGCAATTGAATCTTGACGGAAACTACCTCCAAACATGCATCTACGCACTTGCTGCATGCATCTCTATAGTTTTTATGACGTTAGATTTTTGTTTGATGATGATAATGATGAAGAATATGTGTGGTGATTGGAACTGTCAAAATTGAAAATTACTACAATTTTTTGCACTTAACGTGGATTGAAGTTTTAAATTGATAATTTTGATTATGACAGTTTTGTGTTCTTTGTCAAGATTGGCACTTATGGGGAAATTTTAAGTGACATCTTCCATTTGTGTTTTCTTTAATATTGGAAACTAATTTTTGATTAGTAACAACTTTTTAAGCGTTTCTCATAACTGCTCAAGTGGAACTGTCAAAAAAATATACAAATGATAATTTTCCTGAAAATTGCCGACAAACGACATCGAAGACATAAAAGTGAACAGAAATTTAAACAGATTATAATTTCTGACCAAAAAAAATCTAAAGTTTGACAGTAAATAGCAGCCATTTTGGTGAAGCCACATCTGTCAATGAACTTGAATAGTTGATGGCTACCATATTGTTCAAGTTGCATCTGTCAAGTTGGCTGACACTTATTAAGTTTGTGTTGACAAATCATCACTGACGTACATAATGGCGTTGGATGTTCTGTTTTTATAATGTTCCGCTTTCACATTTTATCATTCGCAGTGTTGTAGTTGAAATTGCCCCCAGTGCAGTGGTTCAGAACACGATCGTCCAATACTCGTCTGTTGAAAAAGTGCGTTTAACCTGCCAAAAACATCCTTACTGTCTGGAGAGTCTGCAAGAGTATCTAAGGCTTTCAAGAACTAGGCCTTTGTTTTATTGCTATTTGGGTCTGAACTGAACCTTAAAGAAAAAATACATAGACAATGATTTGTGTTTCCTGAATTGGCTTTGGAGAGATCGATTCCGATTTACATTGAAATGTCATATTTCATTTAATAATGAAAGGGTAGCTTCAAAGAAACAGAACTGTCAAATTTGGGACGAGATCTATAAACGTCATCTTAAGGAAATTCTGCGCGGCCTAATAAAATCAACCTTATTTATAGACCAGAAATTTAGAGTAAAAAAAAAAGACAACCAAAATAAGAAACGTCAAAATTATTCAAGTCGATAACACAGTCTCGGAAACTTTCACTTTTGAAACTCCCAATCCCACTTTGAACTCCAATTAAAATGCATATTAAATTTAGAATAATTCAAAGTCTTAACATTTCATTAAACATAGTTCTTCGCGCTTAAATTCGATCCAACTTAGTTACACTTCATAACTAAACAAAAAAAACCTTAAACCACAAAAACAAGCAATTCCAATTAAATATTATCATAAACTCCCAAAGCCCTTACACAAATTTTGAATGCTTAACATTTTCTTTGGAGAATTCTCCTTGAAAATCTACATAAAAATGGAACTTTCCCACAGATACAGAATCTCATATACCAATACCATAACTTAAAAAAAAAAGCTCATCACTATCCTCAAGCTTCAAGTTTTAACAATTTCTCACACCTATAGTCTTGCAAGAGATAACAACACATTTTATTGCACAAGCTTATAGTCTGCAAGAAGAAACAAGAAACATTATTGACATTTCATATGACCAGATAAAATGACAGAAGAAAGAACTGTCATATAAATAAAATTTGTTTTATTCAAACGCGCACAGTATACATTCTTAACATATGAAGTTCCCGGTTTTGTCAAAGTGAAACTCGGAAATTTGACTTGGGGACGGGGCGGGGACCCTCTGCAAGTTAATTTGCCTGACAAAAGACCACAAGACCATTAGCAGCCTTTTTTTGTTTTGTTTTTTTTTTTTGTCTTGTGTTAAGTTTAAAGAAGATCAAATCGAAAGAAAAACAACATGAAGTCCAAAAAAGAAAAAAAAAACAGCATCTCCCTACCAAGTCCCGTTGTCACTTTCTTATAACTGTTTTCCCATTCGAAAAGTCATAAACTTGTGTTTTATATTCATCTCCCAAAAACCCAAATCCAAAAAAACAAAAAAAAAGGTGCGCCCCAGTCCCTCCGAAATTCATCGAGCGCAAAACCCATCATCATCATTATTATCATCTTCGTCAGGTGGAAATGGAAATCTAAATCTTTGGGAACAAAAAAATCCCCCCTCCCCCTCCAAAAAAAAAAAAACACTAAACACTCGTTCAAGAAAAAGTGGTTTCGTTTCGAAACTAAACTCAAATTCTTAAATTGATTTCGATTGCGAGACTACAACATTAAACTCCAGGCTGATCTGCTCGATCGTAGTCATAGTCTCCATCGACTTAGTTAAAAGAAGATGCGACCGCGTCACTAAATCCGAAGAGAAGCCTCATCATCATGAGATATAAAAGAAGAAAGACGCGACTTAGTCCAAGTCAGAGAAAAAAAGAAAAAAAAAAAACCTAATGAAGACCCAATAAATTTGATCTCAGCCCACATGCAATCCTAAGCGTTTTATGACACCACTCTACGCGGATAGCCCCACCGATCTTGATTAGTTTGAAGACGCAAACGTAAACTCAAACTCAAACGTCGACTGCTCTGACCTGTTACCTGAGTTGGTATCATGTTTTCCTGTTGTTGTTAGTGACTATGGAGCGGTTTCAGTTTAGCTCGGATCGGATCGGATTTTACCTACTCGCATATCGATACGACCATCAAAAGGGAGAGCTTTCGAAATATGTATGTATCTTTTAGTCTGCCTACATAATATAATCGATTGGGATTTTGTTACAGGTGACACACACACACACCGCACATAAATTACTATCATTAATGGGGACGGATACAGCACATCACACGAAAATAGTCGCGCAGCATCTTCAGCAACAACAACAACAAAAAAAAATGGAATATCAAAAAAAAAAAACTAGCCAGAGGAACACCTTTGAAACATAAAAGATTCTTCTCAATTTATATTGGGTGGCTGACATTTTATTTTTTTTTTTAGTAGAACTATGTGAAGGCTTGACTAAGAACAAGATTTTATTTTTGAAATAAGTTTGACTAGCTGATATGTGTATTGTGAGCAAATTCGCCTTGAAAGCTCAGGTGGTCAAGCCTCTTCTGCGGATCCGGATTTTCATGGAACTCAAAGGTTTCTTGGCTGAAAACTTACCTTGGATTTGTTTAAAATAGCTAGAAGATCAAAAAGCTCGGATTCGAAAATAAAATATTAAAAAGTTAAGCTTAGTTAAGTTGTATCTATTTTGGAAGAGTTTATGCTTCTTCCTTATGATTGTCCTTTATGTGCGGAATCTTCTAGAATATCCTTGTTCCTTACGAGAATGTTTGACAAATCAAACTTTAATGTTATCTATAAAGACAAAATGATTGATAACAGCGAAGCTTTCATTTGACTGAAGAATTAAGCTTCTCAAAAATTCCATTTAAGTGGTTCTACATTATCGAAGAAGTTTGGAGGAGAAGCCAAGTTGAAAATTGACGTCTAAAAGACAACTTTCGTTCAAATGAGACATGTTCTTGAAATAGGTCTTATAAGCAGGGATCTAAAAGTGCTTACAGATTCCGAAGAGCTTATTTAAGAATCACTTTTTCATGATAAAAACTTCTTTGAAGAAAGAATACTCCCTATAGTGAAGGCTGACCAATACCGTTTTAGACTGAACTCTGGATGCTTACAGCAAATTGATTCAGCTAATCTAATAGGAACATTCTTACCTCCTTTATGGAATCCTTGACTAAAGCCCAAAACATTAGTCAGCAACCTTTTTTTAACACCTCTGTTTCTACCAAGTTGTCATACCATATCCAGTAGCAGCAAAATTGTTTTTGTTTCTTCCTCCGACCCAAATAATCTTCCAGATGATCTCCCAATAATATACAAAAATCTTTCCACTTCTCATGTTTTTTCTAAGGTTGAAAGAATCCTGTCGAAATAATATTTTTAAGATTCAAGACCCATTTCCAAACTCTCCTGTAAATATATCTCAACTTTTTGAAAGTTACCTAAGTTACGCGAAGACTTGAAGGTTGAAGAGTCGATCCATCACTTTTATTTAAATCTTGAAATCATTCAATTCTGAGTACTTTTTAAAGATTGTATCTCTTAACCAATTCATTCTTCATCTGGAGTACCTCAGGGAAGCCACTTAGGACCTCTTGTCTTAATTTTTACTATTAACGATGTAAAGCAGATGCCACCAATATCTGGGATGGAATCACCGCATTAGTTAACGAATAATACGTGACTGAATTATGTCAAATTGACATTACCGCTCACGTAAACGAGTAATCTAGTACTTAAATTTGGAATTCTATGATCAGTTATCGAACGAGAGTTAACTGATAGTATGTTTTTGAAGAGAGTAGTGGATCAATTGTATTGTATTTTAAACAAAATTTGTCTTTCATGGTCACATTTAAACAAAACTAGGCATCCCGATCTGGCCAAAAATATATTGCAACATCAATAAGATTTTGGCCTGCGTTCTATTGCTTCGTACTTTTCATCGTCTGAAATATTTAAGTTTCGTTAAATCGTTAAAAATACTTTTACAAAGGTTTTTTTTTTATTCTCACCTTCAGAATCACAAAATATCCAGAATAAATTTCTTTCTTCATCTGAAGTACCTCAGGAAAGACACTTAGGACCTCTTCTCTTAATTTTTACTAGTAACGATTTTAAGCAAATTCAACCAGAATTTGATATCTTAAACAAGACTTCTCTCTTAATCTAAACATAGTTCCCTCTTATTTCTTAACTCTTCATTCCCTTGTACTCTGTTCAACTCATTTCTCTACCGTTGTCCGTTAGTCTCAACTTCCTTATGTTTAAGTTCAAATGTATGAAGCACTATGTTGAGTCTAGTTTAGAATTGAAATCATGCTATCAGTTTTAAAAACTCTCTTAGATGTATCATCGTTTAGATCTGTCTTCAACATTTTTATCTAATTACTTTGAAAGATGTAAATTTCATCAACTGATCTTGCAACGTGTTCTTCCCGAAACACCATCGCATTAAAAATTGTTGATCTTCACTATTGATATTCTGTAAATTTTGAGTTAATTTCGAAGTTAATTTATAAAATATGATAAGTAAACACAAATTAGTAAGAAAAACTATCAGATAAGAAATCACTTTAATATCTTCTTTCAAACAATCTCCATGTTTCACAAGATGTGATCAGTACGATCTTCAGTGAAGACAGTCTTCGAATCCCATCAGCAATGTCCAAAACGGAAAGGAAGATCGAATCTTCGTTTGATCATATTTTATCTAGTACTGATTTCACTCTCAGATGATCTACATCCGACTAAAAAGGTGATCCGTCTCTTAAAATTGGGGATTACATATAAAGCAAATTTCACTATGAGAGACTCTTCTCCCTTTTAGTCAATTATTTGGATAAACGTCTGTAGGAAAATGTCAAAATTAGATTCATTCGTCAATATTTAAATATTCATCAACCCACATAATGGTGAAGCTTCTTCAGATGCAATTTCAGAATCATATTTTAATTTTTATTATTATTTTCTTTTCTGTTTTTTTTTTTTTTTTTTTTTTTTCTTCTTTGAAGCCCATCAGTGCATCATGCATCGTCTGAACTCTAAAGACTCTGAAGAATTATTTTCATTCACGTCCACAGTATAAACGCTATATATATTGTATAGTTACCCATTTTTTACGATCAACGAATAGCCCATTATACGTTAAAACTTGAGTTTCATTAACTTCGATTGATTTACGACCTTTTAAGATGAATTTCTTCTTGAAGAGAAAAAAAAACGCATTCAGCTACAAACGCAAACGTTGCGTTGCTCTGGAAAAGTTGACGCGTTATATACAAATTCCGTTCCGCCTTCCTGAAACGTCCCACGTCCTCTCTCTTATATTTTGTTTTTCAGTGGTGGTTCTTCATTTTCTTCTTATTCGTCTTCTAAATTAAGTTACTTTGTTTTTTTCAGACTTCATTCTTAATAAAAAGGAATTTGCCCTCGAAGTGAACGAAGCAAAATACAAAAACAAAATCGAAATGATGATGCTCCTCGATCACTTGGCCCTCCCAAGATTAGAACAATTAACTCACCCAGACGACACAACGCGAGAAGATTAAAACAAAACATAACAAAAAAAAAGAAAGAACCACAAGAATCATCCCAAGTAGTGTAAGTTAAGTATGAAGGTCGATCTTGAGGCCTGGCTGGATGATGGTTACCCTGGGGCTATGTTAGCCTTGATGGTGCGTCGTCGTCGTCATCATTGTCGTCTATACAACTCGCTACTCGTATCTGGCCAAAACGACACCATCACATAATGAGTCCGCGACACGATGCATTTTGCATTTTATGAGCCATGGAATCTAGAATCATTCGCATACATACACATAACTGTCAAGTGGCGGAACTCGCGATCGCGACCATAAGCCCGATCCAACTGCGAGTCCGCAAGTCTCTTCAACGTCACTATATGCCGATGTCGGCTGGCCGGCCGGCCGAGCAACACCCGCCTTCGTAATGTAAGCGTAAGATGGTAATTTGATTGCAATGCTTGGTTAGCACTTCACCTGCATCACGAAAAGAGAGGATGCCATAATAGATGGACGCGGACGAATGAACGAATAATGTGCTTCTCCATGCTGCAGCTGCGTCGCCACTCCGTGTCCGTGCCACCACAACGATCACTTCGTCACCACCGTTCCCTTAGCTATTTAGCCTTCCTCAAGAGTCTCTGATTCTGATGATGGGGATTGTCCCTTGGTCTCTGAATTAACCCAACAACTGAGGCGGCACGACGGAGTTGGTGGCGGCGTCGGCGGTGTAGTGGAACACAAAATCACGTATAAAGATGTCAGCTAAATGATACTTAAGTCTTAATCACTTTTTCGTTAAAACAGTTCCATTCCAGTGAGAAGAAGAAGTAGAATACCAACGACCACTGCACTGGCTCAACCACCATCATCAGCAACCGCAAGACCGCGCATCCGTGGACAAAATGCCAAACTAATGGGATCACACTTCAAAATGGTTCCTGCTGTTCGCCATGTTTATATCCCCATCACCGTTGGTTTTTTTTCTGTGCAGATATATAAAATGATCACACACCCGGGATGGCATTAAGTTTTATGACCGTTTGCTCATCAAAATCCTCCTCCAGCTTCAATCAAAGCTTGAGTTAAGGAAATGATCAGCAGCGGCGCGGCGCGGCGGTCGGTGGTGGCTCGGTTGGTGTGCAATTGAACGCTCGCTGCTGGTTAACTTGGATTCACTTTTTAACTTTGTATATTCGTTCGAGAGGTGCCGCCAATTGAGATTATACCGGTTATTCATGTGATGACGACGACGACGCCACTAAGTCCCAAAAATAACCCCACAGAACCATCAAATAGCACACAGCTGAATCTGACTGATCCGCACAGGAGACGGAATGGCAGGTTGATATTGTTGTCGTTAAAGTCACCGTCCGTTCGTCGTCGCCGTGCTTCGCCGTCCACCGACAACAGGCTATTTGTTCTGACACTGATGACAAGACCGGACGAGAGCGGGCAATCTACGTAAAACGTTGTTATTTACGGAGCAAATACCATAAAACGGTTCTGTTTGTCCCACAATGACATTCGACACATAAAGACGGAAATAGTTTCGTTGGTAAGAATGTTCGTAGGTAAAAATTGCTGCCAATAATTTAACTGGTAAACATAAACTTGTATATAGTTGATAAATATCAAAAAACTATTAGTAAAGTTTGAAAATTGGCTAAGAAGTAAATAAGTTTTATTTAAATGCAATTTTTACTAATTCATTAAGATTAGTGACAGAATTTTTTTGCTAAAGTGACAGGCAAATCATTTGGCGTTGTTAATCACTTTTTCGAAAGTTGTTTCGATTTCGCAATCTTATCTAAACTTGCAATAATGTGTTGCAATTTTTTCTTCATTCTCGAACTAACCCAGAAAATTCTTTGCGAAGAATTCAAGGAAGAAATAGAAGTGGAATAATACGAGTATTCTCTGACATTTTAATAAGCCATCAAGTGTCAAAAAGCGAAATAAACAATGACTACGAAATAGTTGTTTCTAAATGAAAAACTGCTGACAGAATTCTTCAGATGATTCAGTGACAAGCACACATGCATTTGTTATCTAGTCATCTTGGAGGATTAACTTGTGGACTTGACCCATAATTTACAAGTTATGTTGGTACTGTGCCTTAGATTGACAATATTTATGTTCTTCGTGGAAAATTTTTAAAGTTCTTCTATTGTATTGTATAAAATCCTACTAATAATAATATACATATTGTATTATAAATGTGCTGATTATTACTTAATAATACCAGAACGACTGAACGGAATTTGATGAAATTTGGTCTCCTATTTCTAGTAAAACGGATTATGTAGAAGAATAAGAGTTATCATTTCCTCCTGAATTTTGTATCCCTTTCATAACGGCTATAAATAGGCCTTGAATTTCAAACTCTGATATTTTGAATAACCTACAAAAACTATTCTCAAATTTAACAGCCTTAACTTTATTTTAAACGATTGTTTTTTCCGTGATACTCCAGACTCCAGTTGGCTTAATATTTTAAACAGGGCTGACAAAATTCGAAGCCTGCTTATGGCTTTTAGTAATTTTATAAAATTGTTAGTTAAAATGAAATACTCTTTAGGTATGATAAGGCATCTAATGCCCCCATAATTTCTTTTTCTGAAGGCTTACAATTTCTAGTACTTAGTCTATGAATTCCTTAGACTTTGGAAACACATTTAAAACTACGGTAGAACATAAATTTTAATCGCACAACAACTTATAAAGAACGAATGTCAAGTGGACTTACAACTATTTTCAATAATTTCTGCTTTGTATTCGTTATGATAATAATAAAGGGAACTTACCATTTTTCATTCAGACCTTCCGAATCCAAAAGTTTCATAACAATAATTTACAGAACTTGTCATTTGCCCGCTTAAAAAAAAAGTGACAATAATTACACTTAAATGTCTAGAAACGAAAGTTATGGTAAGTTCATGGAAGCTAAAATTGTTTTGCTTTGACTTGACAGATCTCAATGCTAAATTTTACTTATTTTACTCCAGTAAGGCTGAAGATACTTTTGACTTATGTGAATCTAAAGTCAAACGAAGAAATAACCAATGCAGTAATAGAAATTGGGACTCCAAACTCTAAGAACTGCAATTTCTTGAGTTTCGTTAGGGTCCTTTATAATTCTTCTAAAAAGCAGTTTTTGAACATTCTTCGTCCTCCGTAGCAACTCTTATCAGATATCTCTTGTAGCTAGACTTTTTCAAGTGATAAAGAAATTTTCACACCAATATCATACTTTCATTGTCAAAGGTAAGACTTAATTTAAATTTCGCTTTTCATTCAGTTCTAGACCAAAATTGAATAGATTTGAAGATTTGATTAATTATTTTGATAATGCTTCAATGAGACAAGGTGCTTCCTGAAACAGCTACCAATTCAAGGAAGCTTCGGAGAGGAAAATTAAATATTGCTGAAACTATCATAAATAAGTTCCTCACCTTCTTTGCTATTATCCTGCACCTTCACAAAAGTGCAAACTACACCTTGGTGCAGGGGCGGATCGTGAATTTGTGGGGCCCTGGGCTGAAACTACTTAGAGGCTTATCTAAGAAATCAACTAATAGCCATGTCAAACAACTTTTTCTCTTATGATATATTAGTATTTTATATTATTTATTGCACAAAAAAAAATATTAATTAAATCTACGAAAGTTGTAGATATTAATCGTGTAAATGGCGACCTTATTACTGTGGAAGCAATCCTTCCGCACCTTTGGCTAAGAGAGAAACCGAAGAAGTGATATGTAGAAGAATATAAACGACAGGGAAATTCCCGTTCCGTTTCATAGAAGCGCACATAGATTGGATGGTCCCAGGGTTGACAATATTGCCAACCTTATGGTAGTTCTTTTTTAATTTTATATTTTTTTTTTTTTACGTGATAACGTCTTTTAAATCGATGAACGCCGGCAGCAAGTACGAAAAAGTATGACACATTGTCATTATTCAAAAATATATGTAGAGACTTCAAGACTTCAAGCTAAAATTTGTATTCGTTCAGAAGTTATAAGTGATTTAGTAAGTGCGCTTCGGTACAGCACTGTTCGATCACTTTTTTTTTTAACGAGTTTTCAAGCTTTTTCGAAACGGTGTACCTTCTGGCTTAAAATTTGGTTTATAATTTCCTTTCCTTACACAATTGTCCTGAATATGAGCCTCAATCATAAGCGATATTTTTATTTTTACTTTTTTTATAGTACACAATACATGAAAAAATAGTAAAAACAAACATTATTTATTTTAATAGTCTTTTAAAAAATGCAAATTTTTATTTTTTTTATTGATGTTTATGTTGAAAAGAAAGTAATTTTCTGTGCCGTAAAAATATCGTATTATTTTTTAAATTTAAATTATTGCCTATTGTTTTCAGCGGGTTCTAGGGGCCCTTGTAACCTTGGGGCCCTGGGCTGCAGTCCAAGCAGCCCTTAGGTCGATCCGGCCCTGACTTGGTGACTTCTATACTACTATGATCCCAGCGATCTAAATAACGTAGACATTTACAGCCTGAAACGCTTTATTGTTAGCTCCAAATGGTTCAACGAGTAGGAGGATCTAATGATCTATGTATGTATTTGGTATCACAATGGACTATTGATGGTCTAAGTGTGCTGGCCTCTTTTCCAGCAGCCACCTTAACCTAAGTTAACCTATCATAAGTAAAAAATGTCCCTAGGTTTTGAACAGCTGATTTTTGTGTAATTTCATTTATTTTCAACCAGAAAACTTTTACTGACGTATCTCAGAAATGTGATTCTGACATTTAGGCGAAATTAAGTTAAGTAGAATACTGATTTAAAAGTTACACCCTATTCTTACTGTCAACTGGATCTGGAAACGCATAGCCTAGAAACACTTGTTTTGTGTATCAAATTAAATTTATTACCAGGCCCTTCAATGGCAAACTAAACGTAATTTAATAACACTTCTTAAACAAAAAAAAAACAATGAACCCCTCTGGACAACAAAAAATCTTCGATTCCTATATTTATCAATTAAAGAGCTTTTTACATTTCATCAACTCATTTAAATCCTACCTTATTAATGCGTTAAAATTTTAAGCCCCCAACTGCCAACTATATAACGATGATATCGTTAATCTAATTTGTAATTAAAAAGTCTACCATTATTATACTTCCCTGTTATACCCCGAATGACTTTAATGATGATCATTCATAAAACAAAATGACTTATCCCATAATTTTTGAGGTTAATTCATAATTTGGAGATACATAATTTCTCGAACTCTCGGTTTTTGTAAGCCATCATTTTATTTATTGGAGTCATTCGGGCATTTTTGTCTTAAGGCGAAAGCTTATTCCATTTGATTTGAATTTGGAGGCCTCAGGAATGTATCTTTTTTTATCACAAATATTCAAACGCTGCAAGTGAAATTCAAAATGAAAATCGGTTAAAAATTTTCAATTTATGGCCTAAACGAGGAAAAAGTTGAAAGATTTTTTAGCTGTGGGATGCGTGAGCATAAATTAATACCCATTGGTCACATTTTTATTATGAGGTGGTGTATCTTGGAGACACTGATGATGGGCATCGGATCTGTGCTCGTAGGTGATTCTTCATCATCCGCATCATGATTTGCCTAAAATTCAAACCAAACATAGTTATTCTTTTTTATGGCCTGTGAAAGGTTTATCTCTTAACTCCTAAGCCTTTACCTACCTTCAATTTTTTTTATTTGCTTTTTTGATTTGTTTCTTATTTTATTGTATTTTTTCATTCCAGAGTCTGAATGTGGTGGAACTTTTTGTACCTTTAACTACGAGTATAATCATCAGAGTTTTAGTGCTTTTACGGTGCCACATGTTTACCATTTTTAATTAGTTTTTATACTCTGGGCCAAAAGTTTTCGTTTTTATTATTGTTTCTTTTTTTTTTGGATTGCGATGCTAAGACATTCTAACGTAAATTAAAGTCTTGTTTTTAAACAAAACAAAAAATGTTTGTATAAGATATACCTAATAGATCATTGTAGATTATAGCCAGTAGATAACGAGTGTGTGTGTGTTTTTTTGGATAGCAAAAGTTTAATGGTTAGACTTTAGTGTTCTTTAGTTGGAATGTTTTTTCTTCTTTTTTTTGGCTAAGAGAGATTGATATCTCTATGTCTGGGTATGATGTTGATCGTAAAATTGGCAGGAGCCAGGTGATTAATTTGTTTTGAAAAAAATAACAACATTGAATGAAGAATGTTGCGAGTACGAGTGTATTCATTCTTAAGATATCATTTTTAATTTGTGGTTTCATTAATAAATTTAGTCCAATTAACGTTTCACTGTGAGTGATATAAGTTTTTTTGTAAGGTTAGACTTTTATACCTGTTACCTATAAGTCTGATTTATCAATAAGATTTGGTAACATCTAGCGCCCAATTTTTGTTCTTTCACATCATGTCATAAATTAATTTAGTGCCCAATCTAATTAGGCTCAAGTCCTAAAACTGGTACTCAGTTCTAACGAAATGATTAAACCTGGGCATTTCAAGAGATTATTGCGGTTTAAGCTATTGATTCACAAACCAGGAATTTAGGAGGTCTTAAACTTGTCCAATTTTGTAGTTTTCAATTTTGGCATTGGAAAGCAAAGGGTGTTCTTTTTAGGTGTGTGGTTTTTAAGAAGAAATAAAACGCAAATTGTTTAGTGTTAGGAGAAGAATTGAGCTTTATTATAGAGATAAGAGTTTGCCATTATGTTTTAAAAATGATTTCGGGCAATTGGGTACAGCAGCAGGCTGGAATAAATTTCAGTCGAGAGGCCCAATTTTAGACCACTCCGAATAATCTTTTCCAAGGCTTCAATCGTCTCGGGCTTATCTACGTAGACAAACGACTTCACATAACCCCACAAAAAATTATCTATCGGTGTTAAATCTCACCATCTTCGAGGCCACCTCACAGGGCCACGACTCAAGATAATGCGCTCATGAAAAGTCATTAATGATGGTTCTATATAGCGTTCCCAAATTGACTGAAACATTTTGGCCGGCTTAATTTTTAAAGAAACATGGACCAATGATTCCCTGTGCGCATAGAGCACACCAAACATAGACTTTTAGAGAATGTAACGGCGTGGAGTCTCAACAATAGATTGTGGATTATCACTCCAAATACTACAGTAACCATTCAACCAAATATGAGTTTCATCGCTGAACAAAATTTTCATGTAAAAATCGGGATCGGTGGCCATCTCGTTTTGGGTCCATTCACCGAACGTTCGACGTGCTTGATAGTTGTTCTGCTTCAATTTTTCCACGAGTTGAATGTTGTAAGCCCGCAAGCCAAGATCCTTCACTCATTCAGGTCTTCTTCGATACTCTGCTCCATAGCAGCAGCTGCAGCAGCTTCCTACATTTGAATCCCCCCCCGCTTCTCTGGCTGTGGCCTTAAATAATTGTTTTTTTTTAAGAATTTAAGCTTAGTACATCAGTTTAGGAATCTCTTGAGACCTCGAGAGTACTAGTACAAACTTCGTGATAATAACCAGGTACCAGGTTTTGAGACTCTGACTTTCGATTTTGAAATCATCTATTTCCAATCCTTTAACTGAAGTCAATTGAATGCAATCATTTGAAGACATTCATACAGTCGTTTGTATTTATTTGAAGTCTTTGTATGCTTTTGAAAATTTTAGATTCTATTTAAGAATTGCCAGTCTTCTTTTGAGTCTTTTTGATGTCAAATTTTTGGTGATTGAAAAATTTGGGGTGCCATTGTAAAGTGAAGTCAATTATAACTTCTTATCTTTAAGTTGAATTTAGTTCTCATGATTGCATTTTTTTACAAGCCTGTCATCAGGTACTGGCGTGTTTGGGAGGATCTTCTGAGGATCGAGTCCAATCTAAAACTCGACTTCAAATTGACATTTGGCTTAGTACATACTACCTTTATGAAAACTTTCCCGGAATTAAAAAAAAATCGAGATCTTGAATGAAAATTGATATGTTGACTTCAACGCACCTATATGCCAGCACTTGATCCAATTTTCGAAACATATAGAATAGAAAAAAGTCACAGGGAGCCAAATCAGGTGTATCTGAAGGTTTTTGAATTCAATTCAATTTGTTCATGGTGTAAATTCAATTCCATTTTAAAATTGTGCAAAATCGAAATCACGAACTATTGCAGATGTACTCAAAATGGCGTCACTTCTGCAAATTTTAATGACAGATGTGACATTCAAATGATGACAGCGCCACATGGTGGTGATTCCGGTAGTATGTGAAGTTATAAGTTGAAAGGAAATTGGCTGTAAAAGTTTCCCCTGAATCAAAACCATACAAAAAATAATCCTTTCTTGACTTTTTCTTCCTCGTACAAATAGAAAATGACTAATTAAGACATTCCCATCAGCAGTGAATGCGTCTTCTGTAAAACTTATTACATCTCATACTTTCAGCCATTTTGTTTGCAAAAAAAAACAGAAAAAAAAAAAACATTTCACATTTCGTGTTAAACACCAATTGCAACTCCATTCCACATTCCACATTCACTTCACTTAATCTTCAATACGCTATCGTACTCCAACTCCAAGTGAGAGATGCGCGCAATGCGTGCAATCAAAACAAAGGAATCATCATCATCATATGATCATCATCTTCACATATCGAGACACACGTGTGAAACTTTTGAAAGCGCAACGCATTTGTCAGTGAATAAATCATATAAAAAATAAAGAAAATATTAGGAGCTATGATTACAGTTGTTGGTTGTTGTGCAGTTGTTTAGAGGCTTCCCCTTGTTCACAATTCACATCGAATGCGAGTGAGCCTTTAAGTCAAACCCTCTTTCGCCTGAGAAAAAAAAAAAACAAAAATTAGTGAAAACTCAACTCAATTCAGTCATACTCAGTCGTAGTCCCGCAGTCTAATGAAATAATTAAAGTCGAAGAAGATAATAAACGTCGCGTCGTTGGACGTAGACGTATGAGTGCAGGTAGGTAGACAGGACAGGTATTCGTTAGATACTCGGCGGCGTGGAATTGGTCAGAATAAAGCGTTCCGCGCCAACCAGCAGCAGCGCCAGCGCAGCGCGGCGTGATTGCAGTTTTTTGTTGCAGTTTTTTGTTTTCCTCCTCAAAATGTTCGTGTTAACAATAAAAATAATTTATTTTTTTTTTCATCTTTTTTTCACTTTTAATTAACACACTGAATATAGCGTGCCATGGAGTTGTTGCAATGCAAAAGCACATCACCTCATTAGGCCACTACCTGTGGTGCTATGCGACGACTCTACAACGACGACCGACGACTACGAGGAGGAGGAGGATGATGGCGAGGAAGACTAAGACAACGAGTGGAGACCGGGACGAGGACGACCGCGACGCGCCAGCCAGCGGCGATTCCTTGATATGCTTTTTGGTTTTTTGCGCGCCACAACACCCGCACATGCTACGGGAATATGCTCGCATATGTTATGTCTCTAGCTATCTCCAGATCCGGAGGCAGTGGCAGTGGCATCAGAAAAATGTATCTCAATATCTCAGATTTACCCCGCATCATCATGCAACGGTTTTTCTATATGGGTGCATTATCCATCACACGGCGCAGAGGCGAGGAGCGGTGCGGTGCAGCAAGGTGTATCGTGCACCACTGAAGTTCAGGTGCAATTTTTCTTGTAAGCCACTCTTGGTCGACCAGTCTTGCTTAATCTTAAGCTGGACTTTTTTTCACAGCCAAGGTAGTCCAGACTTGTGTATAGGTAAGGTAGCCAAGGTATAATGAGCAAATAGATATTTTTGACGAAAACTCTCGATTGAATATCGAGCATACATTTAATGCAAACTGCAACGGCAACCATCGTTAGGTGCACAACACAAGTTCGCTGTGCTGCCGCCCGTTCAGGTAATGAAATGATTATCTAATAAAAAAAAGGAAATATTGTATCTATACGAGTATGTCTTTGTGTGTGTGACTTTGCAAAGTATCTAGATATAATATTTTTGTGCAGTTGAATGATGTTGGTGTGCAAATTGGTGGCTAATTGTGTGTGGGATAAAAAACTAAGACTCTCCGAGCACCAAACCAAGGCCGATTGGGAAAATGATTTTGCTTATTGGTTGCTATTTTTTTTTTAGTATTTTTATATTTGTATCTCATAGTTAGTTGTACGTAGATAGATATTGCGCAGACCCACATGGTCATGGACGTTTGAGTTAAGATATTTTTGTGACCGTCACCGTCAATGACAGTTGAATTTGATAAGAAATTGATGGCAAAGTGGTAGTTTTTTTTCTTTTCTTTTTTTTTTTGTTGGTTAGCAAATTAGAGAGATAAGAAGTTGGATAGCTGTTTGGGCTTTAAGTTTAATAACATGAGTGTCATAAACTTGTATTCAAACTTCAAATCGGGTATTTAATGGAGTAGAATTATTTGTAAACATGTATTAGAATTATTGAATGAATGAATTAGTAAGAGCTTTTTTTATTGAACTCTGACTTCGTAAGAATAACTTAATGTTACCATCGACCGGTATCTAACTTATAAGGCGCCTAAACCTGTCTACAAAAAATTCTAAAATAGTTGGTAAAAATTAGAAATTCAAGGTAACTCGTCCCAAAAATATTCCTAAGATGTTAAATTACAGGATCAAGTAAAAATTCACTAGTTCAAGGAGCACCACATTCGGCTTACTCTTTTTCAAAACGATGTCATCTTTTTTGTGACAATTAAGAGTAGTTAAAACTTATTGAAATCATAAATGACAACTAAAATCATGAATCGACGGAATTGACAGACTAATTGTGGTAACTTTCGACGAATTAACGAATTATTATATGTTTTCAATTCTTGTAAGAACTCTATTTTGTATGACTTGAATACCAGGTCGCAATGAGAGGTCAATGATTATCATATGACTTGATGTTAAGAACTTTTGTCAAAAGGCCAAATCAAGGCAGCACCCTTTGCAAATAATATCTCTCCTAGATATGATTCCCTACCAAGACCTAGAATGATAGAAAAAGCTGGAGCTTCACCCCAAAAAGCAAAAAAATCATTTGATCGTTATATATTCAAAAAAAAATACTATGACAGTGTGCCAGTCTTGGATGGTATTTCTAGAATTTTCCTAATACTTAGTGAAATATCTTGTCAATTTGATCTTGAACACTCCTGCTTTCAGTCTGCAATGTCAAATCTTTCATAAATTAGGTGTAAAGTGCCTTAAACTAATGCAATGTAGAAAATCCACTCAGGCGTATACGTACTTTTTTTTTTTGTTTTACTGAATTTTGTTGAAATGTTTTGATTCTGATTTCATTCAAATTTAATATTTATATAGATGACCTTTGTTTCCCTTATTTATTAAATAAATTCGTGAAATAAATAATAACTAAGTTAAATAGAACTTCTGGTTTGCATTGATTCATCATTTTGAAGGAAATACTTTTGAAAATACCTGAAATATCAAGTGTGTTAATTTTATTACATTAAAACAAGATGTATACAAACTTACATATACATATGTAAAGTGTGCATATAAATACATAGTTAAAATATAATGTATAGTTAAATGAGTTAAATTGATTTATGTAATTCAATTAACATACCATTTATACTGGAACTCAACTCAACTTGAAAATAAAAAAAATTAAATAATATGAAATGAAATGAAAAAAAAAATTAAATATAATTATAATAATCAGTTTACAACAAGTTTCTTGTAATTTATTCAAGTTAGTAGCCAAAGAGTAGGTAAACGAGTTTAAATTAAAAAAAAAATAAAATATAAAAATATACATAAGTAAATCGTTGTAAGCCGCTCACAAACAATGTCTTAATAAAATTTAAACCTATAAATGCACACTCCAAGTTCTTGGTTATTATTATAATCTGAATCTTTTGCTTAACGAATAAAAATATGCGAATATTTATATTAATTTCACACAAGTAGATATAATTTTAATGCAATTTCAATATGGACTAAATGAATGCAGTGTAAAAGATCTATAAAATTTATAGCCATAATCATTATAATAAAGATCGATCGAAATTTTCACACTATTAATCGCAATTAAATTTATGCAAAAACAAAAAAGTATTTTTATATACAATTATAAAAGTCTTCTGCTTGAGGCACAGGTGAATTATAATTTATTGAGAGCTATGTTTTTAATTGGGGGGGCCTTAAAGAACAGGTTCTTTTTTTTTTTTTGTATACGTTTGAGTGAATATCTTTAAATCAAAGTTTAGATCAACATTTTATTCGAAACAAACTAGAAATACACTATAATAGTTATAGGTTGTTTTGAAAATAGATAGTTATAAAAGAACAGGAAATTGGCAGGTGCATCGGGGAAATAAACTTGTTTAACCAACTGTCAAATAAATTTATATGCGGTCTTTCAGTGAGCCAGTAATACCTAATTCTTTACTTCAATCAAAGATATATTTGGAATTTTCCTTAGAGGCCTATAATTGATGTCATGATATTTAATGGAATATTGCATCATTTTGAATGTCCACTTTGCCTTTCTGAGTGGCGAGCTCCAAACTGTCCAATTTTCAATGACTTATTCAAACTGAATTAAAGCGAAGGCAGAGATGATGACAAAAGAAGAAAATTCTCATGAAGAAAGACGATACTCCCTTAAAAATAACTAAGACGAGGTTTTACATTTTTGGCACAATTTTTCCGAGACTCTCGGTCTTGTAATTTTCGAATTTTAAGTTACTGCCAAAATTTACTGAAGAATAACTACGACTTTGATGGCTTAAAACATCAGCTAAGAAATATTAAGCATTCAGAGGACAGTAAAATTGTTGTTCAAAACGAAATCAAAGTTAAACTTTTCACAAGAAAAAAAAACACGACACTAAAACGAAGACCATTAAATAATGGTAAGTGAGAAACTGACTCATTTCTTGAAGGGGGCACAAAAGATCTTTTAGGTTGCAGTGCACAAACCCCAACTTTCTTACATTCATTCAAAACGAAGACTAAGATGAGACCAACAAACTAACAGATTTTAGACAACATGTCTTTAGTGGCCATCTCATCCGATTCAGGTCAGAAAGTCGATAATTATCGATAACTCCGCCAGCTCAAAGTCCACACCAACAGTCACCTTTTCGGAATTCATTGAAAGCATTAAGTTGGATCACATGTCATATGTGGATTCGAACTTTCCAAAATGAGGTGAGGTCAGTTTTCAAATGCTCAAGAAACCATTCAGCGCACAAAAGTCGTTGTTTATGGCCATTTACCTTCAGCTTCTTTGGCAGCTGCATTTTGTACAGGGTTGTTATCTTTGAAATGTCAAATTCTTTATACATATCAAACTGAAAGTGGCAATAGTTTTGTCAGGCCTTGTATTTTGTAGAAGTACGTGTGATTGTCGATTGTTTGCTGAATCAGTGTAAATTGTTTACCATCACACTACCAATTGTCAGTCCTAACGGTATGACGATTAAAGCGACGGTATAAAGGGCGAACCAAGATCCTAAAACGAGCTAGAACAGGCTTTTTAAACAATTTTATATTTTGCGCATAATTAGATTCATTTTGTGGATTAAATAGAGTAAATGAATGACAGGCAATTTGACAGACGTCACTTCAACAAAATGGGTTCTTTGAACTGTCAAAGCTCAGTGGCCCGTATTGGAAGGGATCTTATATTTTATTGAATACTAAATTTTTACATATTATGTTCTTTCTACAACTGTCAATTTGAATTCCAATAATCTGTCAAATTTCAAATGAATGTAAATTTAACTGAACAAACTTTAGCAAACATCCATATTCCTCACAAAAAGTCCAACTTTGTCGTACAAATCACACACCACGTTAAATTTTAAGTCATCCAGTGACAGTGATGTTTTAATTACATCATTTTGAGTTAAAATTATACCTCAAATCAAAGTCTGCTGACTAAAAGTCTGCTGTTAGTTTTATTGTTACCTATTTTTATACCCCAAAGTTCATTGCTGTTAAACAAAAAAAAAAAACAAAAATACCACATCGTGTTCAATTGCTAAATAGTTTGACAAATAATTCCGCATCCAACAGTATTCCAATACTATAATCTATGTACATATGACTAAACGTACATACATATGCCGACATTTAATGACCGTGAATTATTTATTTAGCCACTTGTGCAGCTAAAATGTCACCTCACCGTTCACATTGTTTTTAAGACAAACAAAAAAATATAAAAATAAAAATAAAAATAAAATAATATAATACCGATTGTCAAACATTTGTCAAACACTTTTGGTTGACAACAACAAAATAAAATAAAAATCACATCACACACAATTGACATATACATTTGTAATCATACTCGTATATAGGAGTATAGGGTCAGTTGTGTGTAGTACATTTGTGTGACAAGCGTTTCTGAGAGTTCTGCTGACCCTGACTGTTTTATATTTTTAGTTTTTACTTTACCTATACGATACGTTACGTAGACAGATATTGTAAATTTAAACTCCCTCACCGAATTGTCAATATAATCTATGTAACTCTGTAAGGCAATCATACTCGCACAAAGAAACATACATACATACATACATTACATACTTGTACTGTACTCGTAGAGGCGCGCAATGCTTTTAAAAGTCAACGTACGTTTCAGCCATTCTGACAAGCCCAACTGAAATGTCAATAAAAAACTTAAATAAAGTCCGTAGATTATTATTTGTCTAATCAAACGGTTCGTTGTTTGTTGGTTATATGGACGTATGTACAACTGCTGTCATATCGTCGTCGTTCGTCCAACCGTCCTCCGTCCGTCGTCCATCGTGCGTCGTCGTACAGATTTGTTGGCGGTGTTATTGTAAGCAAAAAGGAAAAAAAAAACACAAAACTTTGCCAACATTTTACATGCGTCTTTGATTTGACATAATGGAACGCGCAGCAGCATTTCTTTGGCGTAAAGCCATAATTGTTGTTGTTGTTGTTTGATTTTTGATTTTGTTTTTATATTTTGTAAACAACGCGTTATCTATAAGTAGTCAGAGCTGCACGCACACTTATGGTTTTGTGTGATGTAAAAAAAAAAGAAATCCCGCCTTGAGAGGCTTAAAGGACAATATTGACAATATATGTATAAGCAAAAAGGGTTATGACAATGAATCTGCCATTTTGTGTGACATTTCCCCACAAGCGATTCCAACTTCCTGTTTATGAATGAATTTTCATCAGTTTCAAATGTAGGTGGATTGCAGATTCCCAAAAATCTTAGAAGTTATTGGCGCGAATTTCCACCTTCTTTTTTTTTAAGTTTCGGTTGAATAGATAATGAAGCCAAGAAAATGAAAACCCAAAACATCGAGATCAATAGACTGTCTGACTTCATGATACCGTGCCGACCAATCATTCGACCATGGTCCCCAAAATGCAGTAAACAAAATGGACACTTATAATTAAATTTGTTAATGCAATTTGTACGTTCTCGTAAAAAAAACGTAAAGTTGAAAAGAAGAGGGCGCTACTGCGCATGATAGATATTTTTTTTTTTTTTTTTAATATGGCTGGAAGTTGGGTTTTTTGGTATAAAAGAGCAAGTACTGTTATATTTACTGTCTCGCAAGACAATACATGTACGAAAATCATTTACTATATTGAATATTTACGGGTATGTGTGTGTACTTATGCACGGGTATAGATGTATTAAATGTACCTAGATGGTGTTAATGAACAAAAAGAAAAATATCTCACGTTTTACTTCGTCGGTCGGTTGTTGTCGGTAGAGAGCTATTTTATCGATTACTTTCATTTTAAATGTTTTTTTCTTTAAACAAAAACTTTAATAGTCCAATACCAAGTGTTCTAAGGGAAAATAAAGGACAGATATATATTAAAGATTTGTATTTAAGAGATTTTTCTTCTGTTAAGGATTTATTTTTGTTTAATAACTATTTTTAAATTTAAATACTGTACTACCATTGAAATGTAGAAACTTTTGAAGCGACCTAGAAGAAGAGATTATGTTACTTAAACGACTTCGAAAAATTCGATTTAAGGAAAAAATCCTACTTTTACTATTACACATATTTTATTGATTTAAAAATGTCTTCTAGATTTGAAAAGAATAATATCGGTTTTTCTTAAGCTCTGATATTAAACATTGAATACAAAGTTTTTGAAAACCGTTTGAGATAATTTTCCAAAGTTTAAATTTGTATAGGTAATTTTGGAATTTATTTGTATATAGTAATTTTCATATGTTTCAGAAAAAAATTAATGAATGCGTGTTAAGTAAAATAAATAAATAAAGACAAGACGTCTAATATCAATTTAATTCATAATTACCCACAAAGTATAGTTTTTCATTTAAATTTTATTTTTACGTTGAATTAATACATAATTGAATAATTCTTAAAATTCAGACAAAATTATTTTAAATTAGGACTTTTTTCTGGATCTTTCCAAGACTTAGTTATTTTGAAATTAGTTTGAGATTTGTATTTGAAACATATTCAAACTTTTTTTGAAGAAACAATTAATTTTAAACATAATTGTATTTTGGTATTAATTTATATCAGAATTGATTGGTCGATTTTTCGTCTTAAAGCAACTCATCGTTAATATTCGCCCTCAATAAACTAGAAATTTCTTTAAATAAAATTAAAATAAAAGTAGGAGATTTCCCGGGATATAAATATTGTTTTGTTTAAAGGATCCTTTGAAATACAGCTGGAGACAATATTTGTATAAAATTGACAGTTATTTTATCAAACAAAAAACTGATACGATATTTTTGACATGAACATTTTAATTAACTAAGAATAAATACAGCTGACTTTCAACAATTTCCTTATTGAATAAGGTTGAAAGAAGTTCTGTTTGTTTTTGAATTTCGAGAAATGATATCACAATTTACTGCAGCAACATATCCGGCGGCAAATCACAAATCCAAACTCGTGATGGAATCCAAACTTCTAATAGAAACCCTTTTAAAATTTCGGATTTGTTATAGTTTTAACAACAGGGAAAAGATCTAATTTTAGTATGTGTTTAAATAATGATACTGATTAAAATAAGTATACGTCCCAGTGTACCAAAAAATCATATCTCTTCGACATTGAATAAAATTTAAGAATTTGGCTCTTAAATAACAAACAAAAAAACTAATAAATTTCCTCCTATTTTAATATTTCTTGTCTTTGTTTAAAAACGATTATAAAAATCAATAATTTTACACCAAAAAAATTAAACTTCCAGTTAAACTTAAATTTTATTTTTTTTAGTTTTAGTTTCCAAGTTTTATTTTACTAAATCAATCTATTCTAAAGTTTTTTTTTTAAATCATTGAACTTGTTCCATATATTAGGTATTAAAAATAGAAAAAGTTAAGTTTATTTACCATAAGTAGGAACATTTTTATTGAAGCCGTTTTTAAGTTGGTTTTTAAGCATATACTCGTAGTTTTATCTATCGACTTTTTTTATGGCAACCTGGCAACATTTAGTTCGAAATAAAAATTTCATGTACCTTAGCTATAAAATCTTGAGAAATAAAATCTCTTGCTAAATGAATGTTAAAATTACAAACAGAATTGTTTTGAATTAAAAATTTTGGACTTTAAATTTGGACAGATGTATGCCTCATCACTACCATAAGGAGCAAGTGTCAAAAAAGAAACTGACGCATTGAAGTTGCGTTTAACTAAATTTTATAATAAAGAAAGATTTGAGTATGAAAGAATTTTAGTATCTAAAATAAGAAGTACCACACTTCTCTGTTTTTTTCTACACCTTGATTTTTAAAGTTGTTAATTTTTTATGCAAATTGGCAGATATCCATAAATACGTCAATAAAATTTAAAATGAGGAAAATATGGGAATTAAGTTGTTTGTGGTATATACATATGTGTACCAATACTTCGAGGCAATCAAAATTTGTTCATAGTTAAAGTAATAGTTTATCATTTTGCTTAGAATAATTTTTTTCTCAAATGTGTGAATTTGTTAACTCCTAATTTCATTGCTCTTCTAATGTTTTTTTTTTTATTTGTTTAATTAAATTTGTTACACTTTCATGAAAGCCTACGGCAAGCAACACTATTTTTGGCAAATTCCCTCAGTTATTATTTATTGTGGTTTTAGAGAAATTTAATGCGCGTATAATTCAAATTTTACGTATAATTATTAAATCAAATAATATTCCCTAAGTTAAAGTTTTCTGGCAAAACCACAAACAAAATTTAGCCCACGGGCTAGTTTTGCGTTATAAAAATTGCAATTCTAAAAGAATTAATGTTTCTTCTTCAATCGTATTCGAATATTAATGAGTTCTTGTTTTTTTTTTTTTTGTAAAACATCAGAGATGAATAAAAAATTAATATGATTTTCTCACTTTGTTTAATTCATTGATCATGGGATCAGAATGAAATATAGTTTGGGATCAATTAGTTATGAATTTGGGTGCGGGACAGAAAAACCATTTCAGAAACAATATACACAATTAACGAACTATAATTATTGATAAAAACAACATTTCTGATTTCACAGATTAATTGTTTTAAGCAAATTTTATCCCTAAGATGTCACTCGAGAAAGTTATTATTTTTTAAAATAGATTTTTACATCTTTTTTGATTTTTAAAATGTTCCTTTTACCTAATTTGGAAGGTTGAAAACTTCTTCAAAAATAGGAAAGGATACTTCAAAAATCCACAGAAACTTGATATTTTCAAATTCATGTGAATTTTCTGGACTCCCTCGAATACCTACTTCATTTTCTTGTCACCGAATCCGCTAATTTTGAAAAACCTGTGGGGAAAAAAAACGACATCGAAGCGAAGCGAAACGAAAATCCTGAAAATCAAAACGATCAATCTCATGTGAGGAAACGTGTCCGCAAAATAAAAAGATTTTGGTAATTTTTTTTTATATTTTTTTAAATATTGTTTTTATTTACTTTTAGGTAGTTTTTTGTTTGTTTTTTTTTTCTTTTGTTTTCTTTTTTATCATTTATCGTATAATATTCACAATTTAATTGGTTTTCATTTTGTATTTTTTTTTTGTTTTTCTCAAATGTTTAACACCACGAAATTTTTTGTATTTTTTTTTTTGTTTTGTTTTTAATATTTTACTTTTCTCTTTTTTAGTTTTAGTTTTCTTTTTCCTTTTAATTGTGTATCATTTTGTTTTTTTTTTGTTAATCATACATAAAAGGAAAAAGAAAATATTACACAGTAAAAAATAACTATATACTTTGTTTCTATTTAAGCATTAATTTTATTTTATTTTCTTAATTTTGTTGTAATTTAATTTTTTTTTTACTTCTTTATAATTTTAAAGAAACTGAAATATTCAAACTAAATTCAAAATTTATATAACTGGGAATTCGTTTTGGGTGTGTTTTGTGTTTGATTGTTTTTTTTTATAATAAAAATTAAAACTTTTATTTAAATAATTTTTTTTTTTTACAAGTGTTTTGTTATAATCATTTTCATTTACAAATATATTTTTTATTTTAAATTTTGTCTATATATAATTATATGTGTTTGATTTTTTTGTTTTTGTTTTTGTTTTCTTATTTGCAGAAGGGGAATGTTGTTGTTTTTTTATTATTTTTTTAAATGTATATATAGGTACCTAAATATTCCTTATAAGCTAAAAAAAAACTTAATGACTAAAATATTTATATTAAATATAATAATAAGTCTACAATATCCTAATGACTTATGTAACTATTTACAAAAAAAATAATAAAGATAAAAATAAAACAATTTTCTCATATAAGTATATCTATATATATATTTTTGTTTTCTTAATAAAAATAATTAAAATTTTTGTTTTGTTTATCCCTTAGACTGGTGTGTTGTTTTTTTTATAATTTTATTTTTATTTTATTTATTTTTTATGTGTGACTGGGTTTAGTATGTGGTTGTGTGTGTGTTTTAAATTTTTGTCTAACTATTTTTGTGTGTTTGAGAGGGAAGGTCTTATAAGAAAAATCAGGACAAAAAAAACTAAAACAATAATATTTATAGACAGAGATAGATTTTACAATTACCTTGATCCTTTTTTTCAAGATCCTTCCCTCTCGATTGTATTTTATTTTTTGTTATAACACATTTAATCTTTTTTTATGTACGAAAGCATTCGTCGAAATTGTATGTATAAAAAAAAAACTATTAAATTTAAAAAATAATAACATTTTCTTTTTTTTTAAATCACTTATAATTTAAATTTGATTTTCAGTTCCGTATCGAAGTTCGAGGTTTTTTGTGTGGGATAGCGACGAGAGCGCGGCGTTTTTGATCATTTGGGAAATTGAACGCTTAGCTCTTGGAGCTTCACACGCGTCACGCACACTTCCACGCCACGTCATCGTCGTCGAGACACTGTATGTGTGTGTGTGTATTTGGTGCGTACGTTTAGTACTCATAAGTATTTGAATCTAACATTGATTTAAGCTTATAACAATTCTCAGTAGATTCTATAGCTTCCTGTAGGTGGCGCGTTGGTCCACCTAGAGATGTGTTGCGCGGCACTTGGAGCGGGAGACGCTTGGATTGGCTCCTACTCGCCGGTGAAGGAGTTGAAGTGCCGCACTGTGGTCGGCGGGGCGCCGAATTGCAGGGTCCACTCGTGGAACAATCTCCTGGCGTGGAGCTGTTGCTGCTGCTGCTGGTGATGGTGGTGATGGTGCTGGGGATGCTGATGGTGCGGATGCACCACATGCGGGTTCAGGTTGAGGTGTTGCATGCTGGCCGCGCTCGTCAGCACGGATGTGGCGCTCGGCGAGGAAGACAGGGGCGGCTGCAGGCCACCCATGCCTCCGGAGCTGCCACTGCCGTTGCCACTATTGCCGCCCGGCGATTGTTGTTGGTGATGTTGCAGGTGTTGTTGCTGTTGGTCGCTGCTCGAGCCGCCACCGCCGCCGTGGAACAGATGCGGGTGATGGTGGTGAGCGGGATTCAGGTGGGGGTGCTGATGGTGCTGGTATCTCATGGGGTCTATGTACATGGCGGCCGCAGCGGCCGCCGCCAGCGACGCGTTCGTTTTGTTGTTGTTCGTCGTCACCTGAGATGAAAGATCACTGTCGTTGTTGTTATTGTTGTTGTTGTTGTTACTGTTGTTGTTATTGTTGTTATTATTATTTAGATGGTGTCCTGGACCGAGCGGGCTTTGGGGCGAGAGCACATCCGAGGATGATGAGGGCGTTGTCGATGTATTATGTTGTTGTTGCTGTTGTTGTTGTTGTTGTTGATGTTGTTGTTGTTGTTGCTGCTGTAATTGTTGTTGATGTTGTTGTTGTTGTTGGTGTATTGAGGCAGGAGTAGTCGCAGCTGCAGCAGAGTTGGACTCCTGGATTTCTGATTGCTAGTGGGCCGTCAACTGGTGCCCTCCACCGCTCTGCATGTTTTGTGGGGGGCTCAACATTGGCGGACTATGACTGTGACTGTGGGTGCCCATGGGGCTCCCATGCATGTCGTGATGGGGATGATAGCCTCCATGGCCGCCGCCATGCATATGGGAAGGTGGCATACCGCCACCGTCCATCATGTCACCGCCGAGCGTATTGGGCGGCGTCATTCTCTTCTCCTTTTGCCGCCGATTGCAGAACCACACACGGACGACTTCCTTCTCGAGCTGCAGGGAATCGGCCAGCGATGTGATCTCCTGCGCCGAGGGTTTTGGTTGCTTGTGGAAGTGTTGTTCGAGAGCGCCCTTCACAGATACCTCGATGGAGGTGCGTTTTTTCCGCTTGCGGCCTTGTGCAGCGATTTTGTCTATGCTTGTCGGCGAGCCTGTCGTCGAGTCGGCCTCCTCCAGCCACTTCTGCAGCAGTGGTTTCAGTTTGCACATATTCTTGAAACTTAATTGTAGAGCCTCGAATCGACATATCGTTGTTTGTGAGAAAACGTTACCGTACAGGGTGCCTAGCGCCAGTCCCACATCGGCCTGGGTGAAGCCGAGCTTTATTCTTCTTTGCTTGAACTGTTTGGCAAAGGCCTCTAGGTCGTCGGAAGTTGGGGTGTCCTCTTCGCCGGCACTGACGTCCCGATCACCTTGCAGGTGGTGTGGATGGATGTGTAACTGCGGCGATTCCGCTCCTCGCAGAGCATGATGCAGAGGCGCCACACCTTGGTGGTGTGGATGGGCAGGATGGTGGAGCATTCCGTTCATGGCGTGGTGGTATTGCAGCGGCGAACCACCAGTCGGTGCGTAGTGTGCCGCGGCATGCACCGGTGCGTGCCATGCGTGCGGCGAAGCCATACCCTGTTGTACCCGTGACTGTTGCGAGAGATGGGACATCTCTTGCTTCACATCCGCCGGATGGTGGTGCGAGTGGTGCGTCTGTAGCGCCCATGGGTCTGTCGGATGCAACGCCGTCCAGGGATTTGTCGATCCTAGGCCAAGACCAGAGGGATTTCCACTGCCGACGGTATTTGGACTCGGCGAAGAGGGCACTTGATGTGACGTCGCATGATGATGCGGATGATGGTGCTGCATGTATTTCATTTCACCGGCATCGGTTGCACTACGCGGCGAAGATGTGTGATAGCCGCCGCCACCGCCTCCTCCACCGCCGCCTCCGCCACCGCCGCCACCTAGCGCCATATCGAGATCTCCCGAACTGACCGGTGTCATGTAACTGGCGGCCATCCCCACCGCTCTAGGGCTGTTCAGGCCCTCCACGCTGGCGGGGTAGGGCTCCAAGTTGGGGCTCAGTTTAACGACTTTGAAAACCGCGTTTCTATCGAAAGGAATATTACTATCCCTATTCTCATTCCACTCGAAGCGTGAGGCGACCGTTTTGAAAGCTTCAATGGAACTCGTTCGCCCAAAAAACTGACACTTGTCCCCGTCGATGTTTGCGATTTTTTTTAAAAACCTCCGCACGGAAACACAAAATGTTAAATTTTTTTGTTTGGTTTTTGTTTTTTTTTTTTTCTTTAAATTAAGATTCTGACGGTTTGTGTAGGGTCTTACACCGTTATTGTGATGGACATTTCACTTCAGATAAATTTTATCAGATCGGTATAATTGTGATGCTTCGCTTTGAGGTAGAGGTAGAGAGGGTTCCGACGGAAAAATTCTTCTTCGCTTAATTCTTATCACAGGCACACACATCTATCTATATGTATATACATAAGTCCCAGTCCTTCCTTCAATAAGTTAATCCGTGTTTCGTTTTCGTGATCATAAAAAATATTTAAATTTAAATATTAAATAAAACCGCTTAGCACAGGGTGTGGGAGGATTTGATTTGACTCTTTTTGCGAATGATTAATTATCAAAACAAACAGAACTAATTGTGTCGTTGCACAGATTCGAAATTCGAATATAGGTAGCACTTTTGGTTTTGGGGGATCACCTCTATCGCTATCACCACCGCCCATGCACACACATTCACAGTCTATCTCTCACACGAGGATTGATTTGACTTGTATCTTTTTTTTTTTTATTTTTTCGACAGAATTTGTATCTTTTCTTTTTGTTTTGTGTTTCGGTAGGTAGATGGATAATTTTTGAACGATCAATCCGTTTATTTGTTTTGGCGCACTTTAGTGATGGTTCGATTTAAATATTATTATTATTTTTATTAATTATTTCACAAAAGCCGATCGATCATCAATGACAATGAGAGCAAGGGTGTGAGAAAAAACCAACGACAAGACAACAAGACAAAAAAAGATTTAAACAAAATGTATGCAAAAAAATGTAAAATATCTTATTGTGTTTTTTTTTTTTGTATTTTGTATTTTTGTATATCTAGATACTATGGGTAGGTATATTGACAAATTGACAAACAGAGAGAGAGTTAAAAATTTTCACGTGCAAACTCATTGAGCTATCGAAGTCAACTAAAGATATTATTCAACTATTGAGCACAACGAGTTCCAAGGGATTTTCCATCGGTGGTTTGTGTATGTGTGTATCTGAAACGCAATTGCCACACAAAATTTGTATCTGGCAGATTCCAATTCGAACGGTGAGTGAGCGAGTGAGACGGCAGACAATGGAGTTTCGTCACGAACTGGTTGTCTTTTCGTTTTCGGTGTCGGTTCGGTGCGGTCTGGTCTCGGTTCGGTTGTGTGTGTTTGTGTGCCAGTGGTTCCTCGGGTAAACGGTGAAGTGCCTTTGCGTTTGCCTTCATGGAACACGAGCCGACGACGAAAGCAAACACTTCCATTGGGGTGAGTTGGAAAGAGATGACAGGAGTGGTGTCGTAGTGACGGGACGGTGAGTGTGTTGTGTTTGTGAGGTGGTTTAATGGTGTGTGCGTGCCGTTCTACCCAACCCATGTGGACAGCTGATTGTGTGTTCCTTCCAGTGGATACTACACGACATCCGCCTATTTTACGTCGTCGATACGTGACCAATAAATTTTAAACGCACGCCTATATCGTTCCAGTGCGATGACTGGAACGTGAGTATGACCGAAAGCAACACAGTTGTTTGAATGGCGTTCTGCACTGGAAGCGATGGAGTATCTGTGTGTTATCAGGCTCCACCCGTTTTACTTTTTTTTTTGCCTTGCTTTGGAGCGGCGGCGCTAGCTGCTATTGCGCACTTTGGTAGGCTCTCACCGACCGTCAACGGACCGGACGGGCAAGCAAACAGCCTAAGCTAAGCACACAACAAACGGGAGAGATGGGGACATTTCCATAGTTCGTCGTCAATGGCTTCGACATCTTCCATCTTTGTTGGACTTGAACGGTATAGACCGTCTTATTTGACACATCATGTCGATGTGCTCTTCTGGGTTTTCTCTGTCACGTCGCCACCGTTGCTGTTGCTGTTGCCGTCGCCGCGGCTCGTCGTGCGGCGTTCATCGGCAGGTTGTGCTTGTGGTTCAGGTACGAGTCGAGTATAGAAACAGAAAGAAGTGTGGTGGCTCTGCCTGGATGATGGTGGATGGTCGACGTTGATGGTGGGTCGTGGGTGGGTGGTGTCTTTTTTCTGTGTGGTGTGGTGTGATGTGGTAAAGTATGGGGAGCTTTTCTTTAGAATTTTCCCTTCCATTGAGGAGAAGAGTGCTCTTCTCTCTTGGAATAAAGTGTTCGGTGCGTTCTATGGAAACCCTTTATGGATCTTCCTATTACTCGTAGGTACAACATTCAAGTTTCTATTATACTCTGGTTGTCTGAAAAGAAGAAGAATTTTCAATCATAAAGTTGCCATGTATAAAATTTTCATTCTCGATTTTGTTGTGTGCATTTTGTTGTTGTTGTTGGTGTTTTATTAATCAAATGCCCACCTAACTTTACCTAAATTATAATAATTTTTTAATTTACTATTCAAAATGCAACAGTTTTACGTCTGCTTATAAATTTCAAGTGAAAGTGATGGAATTTATAATAAGAAAATTCCAACCTACCAATAAACTACCTACCTAATAAACTGATTATAATAAAAATTATTTAAATGTGCAATGACCGAATGTGATGAGGGATAGAATTATTTGTTTATTGTTTTGTTTTTTTTTTTAATATTCTAATACATTTAATGTGTTAAAGATAAATGATATAGACTTGTAGGTATAGGTACTTAAATCAGGTGACTGGCTACCTTTTCAAATTCTATTAGGATAGGTTCAGGAAATAATGAATATTTAAGTGGTTTCATTTTTATTATGGCAGAAACTCTTATAGGGTTACTTTTTATTTAATCTTTTGAATACAACTTTTAATACACTGGTTTTGATATCAAATAAAAGTGGGTGTTAATTTTGCACAAACAAGGCAATAAAGAGTTTATAGCTTTTGGAGAGATGCACTAATCAACTTAATTCACAGAAAATTTATTTAAAAGTGTTTTTATTAATATTTTCATTAATTGATTTATGGGTGGAAAAAATAGTGTCGCCTTTAACCTACACAGGATTTACAACTTTTGTACCTACATAGGTTTAAAACCATCTAAGGTATTCCTGTTAAAATGATTGAAAAGTTAGAAATGTGTAGATAGGTATCTTTATTTTAGATGGTGTTATTAATTTCTAAATATTTAGAAATTTAAAATCTAGTCAATTTCTATATACAACTTGAACAGATACCGTTAAACTTATGTCCTATATACATTTGTGAATGTGAAGTTATTAAGGGTTTAATTTATCGAATACAAGGTAGAAAGGTACCACTTCTGTACAGTTTTTTTAAGTTTAACAAAAAGTTTTATAATTTTGTTATACAGTTATTATATTCTTAAAAAAAAAAAGTATTTAAATTAATTATTTTGCTTTGTTTTAGTTTATCTACTTTTTGTACCTAGGTATGGATTTTATTTCGTTGAAGGCAAAGTGTTTTTTATTTTATGTTACTTATAGTTTTGTTTTATTAAATTGCTTATTTAATTTTGTTTTATTGTGTTCTCCTTTATTTTCTTTTGTTAAAATTGTTTTTATATTACTCACGTATTTAAATTGAAATATTTAGGTAATTATTATTTTCAACTAAATCATCAATCGAAAGTACACAATTTATCGAATATATCATTTAAAAGTCATCCTAAAATTATAAAATATAAAATTGGCGGTAGGTACGTAACTTTTCTTTATCACTTTTTAGAAATGTTTATATAATTAAATATTTAACTTTGTTTATATATGTAGGTATCTATAAAGGATCCATTTTTAATTTTTTTAATTTCGTTGACTAAGCGGTTGAAGGAAGAAAGTCTTAAGGTTTATTTCCACATAATTTTATGCAGTGACAGAACTTTTTTTTCTTCAAAAAAAATTTTTTTTTACTGAATTATTTCCAAATACTTTCTTTAACTTTTAGTGTAAAAGAAATTAGGCATTTTATTTTTCCTAATATATCTACATAAGTTACTAAAATCTCAATGGATATTATTAATTGTTTTTACAAAAAACTCTTATTTTCTATTTAAAGTTCTGTCAAAGTTTTTAAATAAATATAGGTAAATTCGAATTTACTTACAATTTGCATTTACCTACAACAAGTTGGGACAAATAAAAAAATACTCTTTAAATCCTTTTGGAATACAAATTAAATGGCTACAGGACATTGAGCTAAATATCTTTGTACGGATACTTGAGAAAAAATTAAATTAGGTATATGTATTTAAATTGAATTATTTGTGCCAGCTTTATGCGTCTTAAAATATTTTTAGTTTTTCAAAATGTTTTCTCAGTACTTCAACTTCAAATTAAATGTGTCCTGATCCTGATTTCAAATAACAAAGGCAACTGCATATTGCATACAACACTTGAAGCATATGGAAAACGATTAATCAATTTGTTTAATAAATATCTAAACAATAAACTAAGGTAAGACTTTAGCCAAATATATAATCCTAATTATTATTTCTTATATGAAAAAACTCTTTCCATCATTTTACAGCTCAATTTTTGATTTACTTGCGGATCTACTTGGGGTCATCTTATATTTCAGGATTAATTGGTATATTTTTGAAAATCTTAGTTTTTAAGAAATTAGAGCTTAGAATATAATAACTTAGATCGTAGAATAAATATTATTTATACATTTAATAAATTTTCACTGATTTTTCAACGAATTAAAAAGTACCTGCAAAAATTGATAAAATAAAATGTTTTATTTAATTTAATTTACCTACTTAATACTGAAATTTTGGCTCATTCGAATGCTAAGGACAACACAAATAAAAACCTATTCCTAATATAAAAAAAAATCTTTAATGATTTAATTTCGGAGACAAGAGCCTTTAAATGAAAAAAAAAATAAAAAATTATTACGAGACCTTATTTCTTTACATTCTAAAACATTTTTATTAATTTAAATCTATCAGGGGATTATACATACCTACTACATACATGCTTAAATGTGATATTTCATAACACAAACTCTTTTCAACTATTAAAAAAATGATGCTTAATGTTTACACAGCATAATTCTTTTCTAAAAAATAAAGCTCAAAATTAAATTTCTAGACGAAACATGACATTAGCTCAGTTGTTTCTAGAACATACCTAGTTTTTAAATAAAGACGACTAGGTAAGTCCTAAATTAAATTTTAACACAGGTAGACTTGAAAAAAGTAAAAGATATTGCAATACAGTCACATCAAAACCAATGTCACTATTGACTTCTTGAATTTCGCTCAAAAATATGTAATATCTTACTAAAAAACAACTTAATAAAATAAACTTAACTTAAAGTTATTCATACAACTAAATATACTTTTGATGGTATTTATTTAAAAAATGTCTGAAATATTTAATTGTCAAAAACAAAATATACCTAGGTATCAGTTTCTTGCTCTTATATACAAAAATGAGCTAATTGTCTTTGAAAATTTAACACATCTAATATACAAACTACTTAAATATACGTCCAATACCCGCAACTTCAAGAAAAATACAAAATACCTACAAAACTCACTAAGATTCCGCTATTTTACTCTACTTACTTTTCTCAAATAACAGTCATACACCAATAATAACTAAGCCAACATCCGCCCATAATTATATTCAAATGAAAGTCAGTTAAATTGTTTTCATTAACCCAGCAACTAAAAAAACCGTTTCTCATTTTCTTCATCAAATTGTATTTATTTATTTTTTTTTCTCTTAACTTTCATTTTCAACTAAAATTAACTTACGTACGTACTACTACCTAAGTAATATATATTTTTTATTTCAAATGCAAATGTAAATTATCTTATACCTACAAATAAAGAAATAACAATTTTGATTTCATTACAAACACTCAAATTTGTCTCTTGTGTTTCTTGAATTAATAAATAATTCATTTAAATATCATAAACAAAAACAAACCAAAAAAAAAGAGAAGTAAGTTAAATCAATTCATCAATTACACACATCCTCATAAATGATGATATTATGATTATAAAAAAATGATGATGATGATATCTTATTCTTTATCGCTCTCCCATTTAGATGCACTTCTTTTTTTTTATTGAGAGATATAAAAACCGATTAAGCGTCAAAACACTTATCTTACTTACTTATATGTATGTTAAAAGAATAAATACAAAAAAAACACACACACATACAAAGGAAACAAACTTCTCTTAGGTTTACTCGACCAATTGTGTGTGTTTTTTTTTTTTTGTATTTTAAATTTAAATGCAAATTATTCAAATGTGCAACAAGTAAGCCTCGTGCCAGGCATCTTAATCGAAGTCAGACCAAAACATCAAAACAACAACAACAACAAAAACTACCTACTAAACTGAATATGCCTCGTTTAGTCGCCGCCGTCGTCGTCGTCGTCGTTGTTGCTCTCGCGCACCGCCACCAAGAAGTCACAACATTATAATTCCATCCTTCCCGCTTAGTATCATCATCATCATCAACATCATCAGAGACGAGTCAGTCAGCAGTTTCTGGTGATGGGCTCTAATGAGATTCACCCAAGTAACCCAGATTCGTCATAAACCCATATTCGAACAAATTAATTCGTCGGTGGCTCGGCTCGGCTCAGCGCAGCGCTCGACTCCTGAATTATCTTCCTGCTTCTATTATTATTATAATACCTTAACTCTTCCACGACCATATCCTTTCCACTGATGGCACTGGGCATAATTACCATCACAAAAAAAAAATGAAAAAAAAAACAGAAGCAGAAGCAGGAATAAAAAAGTAACTTCAACACAACAAATTTGAATAATTAAATCCAAAAAAAGAGCCTCAAATTATGTGCGGTATATACGACCGTAAGACCATCATCGCCAGCGCAGACCCGGTGTGTGCCCGGCCCGGTTAAAATTTATGCAAAAATCCACGTGGTAGTGGATGACTGTGATGACTGTGACTTTTCCTATATACCTACAATCTACAATACATTGATGTTGATGGTAATTCCGATGATGATGATGACGAGGATGATCCTCGCTGGAAGGAAGAGTACCACGGCGGCGGCGGCGGCAAAACGCATTCCCGTTGGTTCTCAGTATAGCGAGCGGTGGCGATATGGCTATATGGCGATGACCTTACGCAACAGGCAGCGGCGGCGGCAGTAGCTCGCCCCGACAGCTCGATTGGACTTTCCTATAGGTGTACCTTGTTATGGCAATGGCTATACAGAATACAGCTACGGCTACCACAACAAAAGAAAATTTGAATATATTCAAATCAGGGTGAGAACCTATTAGGCGTATACCATCATCATCACATAAACATACCAACAACAACAATACACAAATACCCGTACATCAGTGGGTTAAAGCTGCGAGCTAAAAAGCGAATGAATTCCACCACATTTACATCTAATTAATAAATTAACGAGTTTTTATAGATATTTTTGTGTGTTTAGTTTTTTTTTCAGTTTTTTTCCTGTCAGGATTTCGAGAGCGTGTTTCTTCTGTTTATAGATACAAGTATAGGTAGGTATGTCTGTCTGTCTGTTGTTTATATTAAAGTGTGTGCGTTCGGATTCGGAGTGCAAATGCAAATGGGGCATTGATTCTTGAACCCAAAAGGGCAAATTGACATACCTTAACCTACCAGAAGGATTTTTAATGCACCCCTTAAAAATTATAAATATACTTACCTTAAAAAATCGAAAGGTAAATAATAATTATTATTTATTAAACGTTCAATATTGAATACCTATAAATTATTTCTTAGATATAGTTTTTTAGGGCTTAATTAAAATCAGAGTGCAGGTAAAGGTAGATTAAGTTAATCCTGAAACCAGAGCTAACTCATCGTCATTATGAAGCTGTTTTCCAGTCCAGGGATTAGTTTTAGTCTGATGAGTTATTTTTAATCTGTTATCATCGCAAAAATATCGATAAGATGTCAAAAATCTATCGAAATCAATTTTTATTATATCCTGTCAAAAATGAAGAAAGCTGATAACTTTTTGAAAGTCAAAAATAATCCTGTAAACATCTCTTTGTCCAATTAAAAGGAAATAATTTGTCCGAGATTCTTTTTCTTCTCAAAACTGTTAAAGTTAATATTTTGAATCTGAATAAAACAAATACCTACTCCTTCATTTTTACAACAATTTATTGGGAATTTCAAAAAGGAAATAACTTCGGTTAATCCCGAGTTAACTAATCAAACGTGTAGGGTTAACTCTGAGTTAACTTCAAGATTAATATTAAGGGGACTGGGTCTTAAAGTTCTTGACTACAATTCAAGCATCTAAATTTAAATCATTCAAAACATTTATAAATGTAAAACATACAAACAATTTATTTTGCTTTTAAAAAGTTAAGGAAAATTCGTTAACACTAGGCGAGTTTTATTGCTAAACTTAGGTTAGCTTAGTAATCGGAATCGCAATAAAACGCTATAATTAGTTTTAAACTGGACCCTTGAGCCGCAAATGTCAACACTTTTCAGAGAAAAAAAGAAAACAAAATCAAATCAAACGTCAAAACCTGTCAGAGAAATAAACAAAAAATAACTTTGAAATAAAAATAATAAAATGTGTCAAATAGCCGAAACTGGATCCTTAGTAAATTAGTACTAACTTGTTTCTACTCAGTTTTCGTTTGTTGTTGTTTACAAGTAAAATTTTACTCACCTGAGGATAAAATGAACAACAAAACGCGGCTATTACTTTTCTACTACTTTTCTGACAGCAGCTGTCAGAAGTATCCATAATTTTAAACTGAGAAAGTAACCAGTAATGCTTGCCATTTCGTCATACACCAAGTTTGCTGAACGTGAACCATCAAAAAATGTCCAAATTTTAGCTGAAGGTGGTAAATTGTGTAACTTCAATTTGCAGAAGATTTGTCGAAACCCTTCAACAATTTGAGCGGGAGTATATTCTGTTAGAGTTTATGTCAACTATAAACAGCCACAATCCACTGTTGGAAGAAGAACTATTAAGTTTGACATTGAACTCAAACACATCTGACAATAGCTTAGAAACTTCAAGAAAATACGTAATAAATTTGCCCCCACTTAAAGGTAGGTTTTAGAATTGAATCTGTGTGTAGTTAATTTTTTGACAACTTTAGTAAATATTAAACATAATCTTTTTTGATTTTATACAATGTAATCCGTGACTTTAGAGAAATGTCAATTTTATTAATCCTTTGACTTGTAATTTTTATTTTTTTTGACAGTCAAACAATACTGGAAAATCATTTTTCTTTCGAGTCTTAAGGCTTTGTCAAAGAAAGTAAGTTCAGACTTCTATGCCAAACTATTTAAAAATTAGATTGTGATTTACTTTCTTTTTTTTTTGACGTTGAGAATATGAATATTCAAAAGTAAATAGGAAAAGGTAAAAACAACGTACAAACAACTTCAGTTAGGGTAAGTTCGGGCATTATGGCGCAGCGGGCATTATGGCGCACCTCGAAAATGTCATACTTCGAAAACTCTAATTAAAACAAAAACAATGCGAAAACTTCAGTCTCTGACGCACACGTGTCCAGTGAAGATCCGTATTCAATACGAACAGTTTCGCTAAACAAAAAACCTACATAAAAAAATGTATAGGTTGCTTGTGTTTTTTTTATAATTTTGCTTTGTGTTAAGGTTCGTGTTTCTCGGTAAGTATACATAGCAGTTGTTCGGTGTTAAGAGTAAAATATAGAATATAGTTTCGTTGTTGTTGTGTAACGGTAAATATGTGAAAAGAAAAGAGAACCGAGTTTTTTTTAATGTGTTGTGAAAAAGGGTTTTTTCTGTAATATGGCGCAGACACTGTGAGGGCATTATGACGCGGGTTCGCCATAATGCCCTTACGAAGTTTTCGTGTAAATTATAGTTTTAGACCTAACTTATTTTCTCTTAGTCTCTTCCCGCGTTTTACGTTGTGTATTATATATGTTATATAGTTATCCATTGTAAAAATAGTACTTTGAAGAAAATTTTCAGATCCAACTAGCCGACGAGTCGGATGGGCCCGAAGATTTCGGGGAAAACATTTGTGCTGGATGTGGTGAAGATTATACCACTACAACCAAAAAGGACGAGTGGATGCAATGTGTCCTTTGTGGACAGTGGTCCCACGACTCTTGCACTGCATTCAAAAACACCTGCGATGGATGTGGGCGTTCAAATCAAAAATAAAAGTTCCCCGCCATATTGCCCTCAGGGTTGCGCCATATTGCCCGCAGGGTGGGCAATATGGTTTTTTTTAAACTATTTTTAAATTAATTTATTTTTTATTAAAGCCCTTGAATTATTATTTTTATTTAATTTATTTATGTTACGTTTTTATCATATTTAATAAAAAAAAATTTTTGAATTATAAAATGTTGTTCGTACTAAAGTTATTTCAGATTGATGTTAGGTACGCCATAATGCCCGAACTTACCCTATCCATGTTTTTTTTTTTTATTGACAGCTGTCTATCGCATCACAGCAGCATCCTTTAACGATGATACCTAGTTTTTTTATTTTTAAATAGAAAGGGTAATAAGTCTCGCTTCATTGAGCCATTAACGAACAATAAGTTTTTTACTACAATTCTAGTGGAAAAATTCCGATAAATTGCAATAAATTCTCTATGACATATGCAAATTTTGTTATATGCACGATTATTTTTTTTTGTATAGAAGGTCGTTGCAATTAGTTCACTTGGATTTTATTCGATTACTGGAATCTCTCCTTCAGGATACATAACCACACCAAAACAATCCCAAAGGTACATATGGGTAAGGTACCAAGGACCTATTCATTTATTTATTGAAAGTTAAACCGAGACGGAGAGAGAGAGTGAAACGCATTTTTGTTATTAATTTCGTATGCCCGGAAATGCGAGTGAAAAAAATTTGCATATTGCAGGGACAAAGGTGCACAATGCGTATAGTCGTTTTTTTTTCGTCGTTTTTTTGCTTCCTGTTTGTCTATGACTATAAACCTTTAATACACTTCCAGGGTAAAAGGAACATGGGTTGTCTATATGTGCCACTTAGGGCTAGGGGTGCTCAATATGTTAAGTAAAAGAAAAAAAACAGATATTATTGAGAGAAAAAAAAACAACAAGGTACACATATACTCGTACCTATACTAAAAAGATAAACACTGACATAGTGGGGTGCATATCATTAACGGCGGCGCACAATGTGATGTCATATAATGCCCAACTCTTTAGTTGTTCCTTTCCTCATAGGTATTGCGATTGCGAAGAAGGTAAGCTACGAGTAGTATAACCCTTCGCAAACGTAGTGTTTGAATTTTTGCACTGAAAACGATAACGATTATTTTTGAACTCCAGGTAGAAACATATTCGAAGATATCCAAGTCAAGAACGGAATAATTGAAAGAAGACGACGACGACGACAACGATAACGAGGGCCGATGATGACGACACATGCTCCCAAAAATAGAAATAAAATGAAAGGGGTTGTAAATTGAGTTTTCATTTTCGAAAATTTAGGGTGATTTCGAAGAAAAGAAAGTGAATAAATTTTGTTCTTTAGCAAAGGTTTTCACCATCACAGATAAGTAAGTGGTGGCGCTGGAAGCGATTGAAGGAAAAGTGGAACTTATAACAAAAAGGTGAATATTTTTAATTTCGAAACGTAGCTTTTTTGTGAATTCCGTAATGTAATTTCTAAGAACTGCTTTTGATATAAAATGTTGTAGATAGTATGACGAATTGGCATTTGTTGAAAATGACTGAATTTTTCTTATACATTTTTTATATTTATATGTATATGTCAGAACTGCGTTTTATAGACATTTACAGTTTGTGTGGAGATCCTCGTAAAAGAATATTAAGCATAATATTAATTGTGTACAAAATTCTAATATCTATATAATTTTTACCAATTTATTAATCTTTCAATTTAGTTATCCTCGTAGTTTTAACAACATCTGAAAGCACGGGACATAAAGTAAAATGGATTACTTTATACGTTATTGTGGTATTTGATGACGTATCCCTTCCCTCTGGGTAAACTAAAATTAGGACCTTTCATACTTTTTTATTTTCGACGCTTACGATTGTCAAAGACCGACAATTTGAATTAGAAAAGGAATTAAAAAATACGTAAAACGTAACACTCAAACGATAACTACGTCATTGCATTATGTAAAGCTGATGAGTTGAGTACATAAAGTTGGCAATGCCGCGCTGCGCAGCCATTTCGAATTTCAATCAAATTAAGGGGTATACCTACTGTGTAGTGAGTTTTTCGAAATTACGCTTTAGGCTCCACAGAATCTATGTTTGACAGATGGTTTCGAATTATTGTAAATTAGAATGCACAGATTTGGTTCATTTCCATTTTTCCAATACACAAAAATGTAATGTTTTAAATGTAAACTCCATGTTTATTTCATTTTTCAATAAAAAAAGAGCACTCAGCATTTATTTACTTGTAGATGGAAAAAAGTGTAATAATACTTTATTTTAACTTCATTCTTTCTTTAAGGATGTACAATTAAATATTACGTACCCACATATTTTAAGATGTTTGACAGATTGACGTTTGATTGACATTTTCTTTAATTTGCATTTTCTTATGTTAAAATTCATGCGTCATTTTTGTTAACCTCATATAGAAAAAAAAAATTATGTCATATTATGCATTCAAAAACAATAATGATACTCAATCTTTTATTTATCTCTATTACTTTTAAATTTCACAAAAAAAAAACTTAAAAACCATTAATTAATCTTACAACAAAGGTTTAAAATTAACGAAATTTAATGCTCAAATTAAAAAACTACGAAAAAGATAAACTATATTGAACGAAACTGCCAACGGCAACCCACCTCCCGCCACACATTGCTTTGCGTGTGACTTACACAAAATTTAAATATGAATAATTTTTTTTATTATATTTGTCTATTTTTTAATTTTGGAATCAATTATATCAACAAATTAAATAAAAACCTTTTTATTTAATTTAAATAAATTAACAAAAGAAAACGAAAACAAAATAACTATGATGGTTAATCTAAAGTCTAAAGTTAATCCTTTAATATGGATTTCTGATAATGAGGTGCAAATGTTGTCACTTAAGATGCCAATCAATCAAAAACAAAATCAATTTTAAAATTATATTATTTTAATTTTTTTTTTTCTAATTTGAAATTCGAACTTTAGAGATATCGATCGGTGTATTGAGTGCACAATACAAAAGCAAACAAATCGGTTTGAGTCTTTAGGAATTTAAGTATATGCAGTATCGATGTAAATCACAAACAATTTGACACCTCGTCCGTCCCCTTGGGCACTTAAATACTATGCATCTAAGTCTACCTGTTGGAATCTCATATGCGCCACCTAACACAAAGCAATGTCCAATTCTTGACGCCATCTAGGCCATCTTCTCTTCTGTCTTCCTATATAGATGTCCCTCAAAACAAAGAACACATCATTTCTCCCAAACAATCAAAACAACAAATTAATCATCTCCCAGGAAACCCTAACCACCCTTTGAAGGGATCATTACGGACCATTCATACAATATAACTGCAAAGTGCAGGAATAGGGGTTGGGTTTTTATTTCTTTATTTTGAAATCTAAACATCAGGAACAGGTAAATTGAAATCACAGATTTGAGTACCTTGATTTCTAAATTTCAAAAGAACTAACATAAAACATAAAAACAAAAAAAAAAACTAAACAAAAATGTGCCACAGATTATTGTGTTCTACACCTGATGACAAAACAAAACAACAACAAAAAAAAAAGACATAAAATCATGGAAAAAAGGACACACTCCCGTCTCCCGTATAAATGTATGTCAGCCCGAGAAAACACTTGTCACAACTGTTCGATGACAATCTGCGGAGTGCGGATGGCATGGCGATGGCGGTTGTAGGCCCCTTTCCAGAATTGGTCTTCCCAGAGTACCTACATACTAGTACAACACCATTCGAGATAAGGAAACTATCTATGAGATGGCACAGATATGAAAAATGAAATGAAAATTTATTACACAAAGTGAAGGACCTCACAACGGAATTATACAGTTATATCAATATGTCAGAGCTCCCAGAGGTTAGGGTTCGTTCAATAGAAAATCGGGTGTGATTGGTCGTAAAAATCCGTGAGAAGCATTGCGTCCTAAAATCTCAATCTCAATCTCATGTCACCCACATCAGCATGTAGTGTGTTTTCTATAACTTTATTAGTTTTGTTGCCTTCTGTGAAATTTCAATTAAATTAAGATCTTTTATAGAAACAAAAAATATATACATATATAGAAACCTTGGAAGAATATCCTTCAAAATTTAGTTTAGTTTTTTTTGGAATAAAATATACGTTGGGGGTGTGGTGTGGGTGTTTTGTGCAAGAGGAATAATTTGTCCCAGGAAATCGTATTCACCACAAAAATCATTCATTATACATTCATTGGGTTAAAAAGTTCTTTCCGGTTCCGACTACAGTTGTGGTTATGAAGAAAAAGGCAATCTGGCTTGGACTTGGATATTTTGCGAACTATTACCGAATGCAAAAAGTACAGTTTTTGGAGATTCACGAGAGATAGATTTCATTAATTGTTGTGGCTTTATAGTTTCGAGTTGTTTGAATTGAAAATATTTTTTCTTTTAGTTTGGTACAAGGATTTTGATGTTGTTAACTTATCCAACCATGAAGAGAGCTTTAAGGCTAATGATAAGTTGAAGTCCAGCAGATCAAACTATGGTTAAAAAGTTTATTTAAGGGAAGCAGACTTTTATTAGTTTTAGAAGGATGATTGTTTCCCCACACCGAAAGTTGATAAAAAAAGATTCTTAATAGACACAAATATTCACAATCACAACAAATTTTGACCAATTGAAATTAACAAAAAAAAACAAAGTAGAAGATAATTTTACAAATGTTACGATTTCCGTTGTTAGCCATTTTTATATTTTATTGATTTTTCTCTTCTTTTTCATCCACACCTCATCGAAAACTTTTTTAGAATGAAATATCCATTTGGGATTTATTATCTAAAACGATAAATCGTTAGTAATACCGCGAGAAACGAAAATTGTATTAGAAAAAACGAAACTCATATTTTATTTGCGATTATAAGTAACGAGACTCGTTAAAATAAAAACGAAACTCGTTTAAAATTAACGAATTCAATTTTCTTTCGTTTGGCTTTCCTTTGATTTTGTTGCTATTTGTTAAAATCGAGCTTTTGTTTGGTCATCGGCTATTTCTTCCTTGTTAACAATTAAAAAACATTTTCTATAGAAGTAATGCAAATGCCTTTTTTTAACACTTTGACATTTTCTGATAGGTGTGAAGTTTGTTGCGCTTCAAAACATATTATTTTTCAGTTTTTCTTTGCAACATTTCCTTGATTGAATTCTCGTTTCTTATAATCGCTTTACAGCAGCGTGAGCATGGTTTCTCTATAGGTTTCGTTTATTCTGCCCAGTTTTGAGATGTATCATGCGTTCATATTATCAAATATGTTTGTCAATCCACCGAAATATCCAATTTGTTTTATTTCATTAAGTATGTTTGACAAGCCGTTTGATGGAGTGTTCACATTCTCAAATTCCAGTCAACCAAGTCAAGTTTGTCATAAATATTTGATAATGTGAACCCCCCCTAATGGGAAAGCGCTTCTGACTTCGGTGATCAGTGCTACTCCACTGACGTAAAACGTCAAATACGTTTGTAAAAGAAAATTAAATGATGGAATAGCGAATTGATATTTATGAATTTTTCGAAAGCGTAACCGGGTTGATGCTGTTAACTTATATGTATGTCGTTTTTAATTGGCAATCCGGAATTGGAATTAGAAGCAGAATCCCAATTGAACAGTTTTTCTGAATTCTGAAAAAATTGAAGTTTGGTGTTACTGTATTGGTAAAGTGTGACTCCTGCAAGAGAAAATTAACTGCATCAATTGCATCGTCATAACTTGATGAAGTAGATGAGTAAAACGACTCCAACAATATTTCTAACAAATTAGGAAAAATTGCTAATTTGTTAATTCAAAAAATATGAAATTCATCAAGTTTGTCATTTAAAATCTTTGAATTTGTGAGTGATTCTGTTTTTGCTTCTGATTTCAAATTCAGAAGAGAAATCTCTTCTTTTTCAGAATCAGAACTGTTACTTTTGCCCAATTGAACGCTTTCAGAATGCTTTTTTCTGCTTCCAGATTGCCAATTGAAAACGCCATTACATTTATGATGAAACGAATTTCTTACACGATTTTTAAAAATTTGCTATAGGAAACAAAAAAAGGAAAAATAATCGCAAAAAAATAAGGTTTTTAATATTAAAATTGTTTTTAAATCCAAAATCGATTAAGAAATTTAAACCTCCAATTTTTAACCATCTAAGAAGATCATTTTCTCATTTATAAACTTGATACCGAATGTCAGTTTCAACAAAGTGAACATTTTTATTTCGGAAGTTATGTCAAATGTTGTGCTCATATTTTCTCCATATCAACATAACTAATTCCTTAGAAACAAGAAGCAAACATATTAAAAAGTTTTTAGTTCAAAGATCATTTGGAATTCTATTTAAAAACAATGAACAAGATAATCAAAAAGATCGGTCCCCGGATTGACACTCTTAAACAATTTAAATTTATTTTTATAAGCTTATCAACTCCAAATCAATTTAAAAAATAAATACATATATTCCTCGACAAATAGCTCCCTCATTTCCATTGAAAGCAAAAGTGTGACAGATTACGATAAGTTTCCTATGACTTCAACTACTTATTCTCAGAATCACAAATGAAAGAGAAAGGATTTCCATCTCAACCCATCAGATACAACTTCGAGTCAATCAAAAATTCCAACATCATTAATCAAATATGTACGAGTATATGGGTAAACTAAATCGCGTCTTCCATCTTCCCAGCGCTACCACAGATGTGCGGGTAAAATTGAGTTCCGCATTTATGTACGTTTATTTTTTATCGCCAACGATCAAAGTTGTGTAACATTGTTTGTTTTGTTTTGTTTTTTTATACGAAGTAAGATTTCCATTGAACACATCGAATACATTATGATCGATCCTAAAATTACATACTCGTCCATATCCTTCTATAGAAGATATATACGGATATTCATTAGAAATGGTGGGTGATGCACGTGGTCACGCTCTCTCGAAAACAAAAAACATCATTCTATTCCATGATCTTTTCCTCAGATCAGAACTTCCGCTCGGTTCTAAGAGAGATTGAATTTAATGTGTGTTCCTTGAGTGAATCAACCGACACCACCACCATCATCATCATTGTCATTGTATCCTACATATAAATAGGATAGGTTTTAGGTTTGGTCTTTGGTGTATCATCATCAGAGAACCAGAAGAACCATCTTTGCTTCCGTTGACTGAATATATTAAGGTCACAAATGCAGTTTTTTTTTGTTCAGAATTGTTATTCAAGCTCAAAAGTCGTACTTAGATACGAGCCAACAAAAGGATTGTGCTGCGATCATCGGTGAGAGATAGGCTCTATCATCGAATCCTTTACACAATATATGTATATATATATGCGGGTGATTGTTGCAATCTATAAATTTTCTGTACACTAAAGATATACCTATATAGGCATACAGAAAGAAACTTATCGCGCACTTAAGTATAGGTACGTAGGTATAAACTCTGGTTGGTATAGGACACTCGCTGCTTCTGTACTTCGAGGAATTTTAATAAAATCATTTCTACGGCAGCCAGACATCTGCACAGAATACCAAATGCATTGCCATTGAATATTTTGATAAAAAGGTTGATTCGTGATCAGGGAAAGACATCTCTTGACAAAAAAAAAAAAAAACGTAAAAAAAAAATCAAGAAGATTCTCCACAATGAAAAGGATCTTTTTAGAACAAAAAAGTAGATACACGCCTTTAATAAAAACAAAAATAAAAATCATCTCATACAAACATAGTTTGGATACCTACACAAAGTGATTTGTATGTAATTTAACAATGTTAACGCACACTCATCATCCAGCTCCGAAGAACAGACATTTCGTCTTCGTTGGTGCTCTGGTAAAACATTGACTTATTTTGAACGGAGAACTTTTTAACTGCAGTTTTATTTTGACATCTTGACTGAAGGACGAAAACAAAAATTCCTTTTCCGACGGCAACCCTTCTCCATAATTTTTAAATTTTTGGCCACGAGTCGACTGAGGGAAATCAGTCGGGATTCATACACTTTTCCAGTGATTTTGGAAAAAGAATTGGAGTACTGTTAAGAGTGCTTCATTTTGTTCAGTAATTCTGTTCTGTCGAAAAAAATAAATAAAAATCGATTCCGATGAGAAATGTACGTCCTTTGAAGTCTTCAAATTCAAGTTCGAACGTCAGCTCTTTCGTTTTAAAAATTCGTATTTTATGAATCAATGTAGATTTTTGGAAAAAATAAGAGAAAGATAAAAAACAAGACTTCTGAAATGTTCCCTAAAAAATCAATAAAGTATATTTTTAACAATATTTAATACGATCATGATTTAAAGAACAATCTTCGATTAAACAAAGTTTCTCTTTAATAAATGACACAATTATCGATAATTTGTATTATGAGCATTTAAAAATATCAATGATGATCAAAACAGTTACCAAGCGACAACTTGACTAAATATAATATGTCTAGATCCGAGTATGTCCCAAAAGTAATTTATTATTCAGAAATTTGTGCTTAATGTACTACTACTTTTGAGAAATCACAATTAGGAAAAAAAATTGCTTAGTTGTAAAAGCTGTCATTCAAGTTGCAAATATAGTAGACAAGTTGCTGATGATAATATGTATGGTGAATTACGCTTTCTCATCTTGTTCATCTTTTGATATTAACCGACAAGTCGACTGTGACGCGACATGACGTTCGCCACTTATTTTTTTTTTACAAATACTTCCATAATATAATAAAAAGTTATTTTAATGAAAGTATTTAGTAACTTATAGAAGAAAAAATATTGTGAGATGCACTTTCAATAACTATTGAAATCAACACAATTAGGGAGAAAATTAACGAGAAGATAGAATTATAATTAGAATGGCTCTTAGATCGTTTATACATGTGTACATATATTTCTAGTATGTACTATATGTTTGTGAATAATAGTGATTTATTGTAGTTTAAACTATTTAAGCAATATGAATCAATACTTGAATAAGCATTATATATGTTAAGGTGGTTCATATTTGATTTCAAAAAAAATTCCTTCACATTTTTTTTCAGTTTAGCAGATCAATTTTTGACACATAGATTTTGTTAAAATCATAATTATTTTCTAAATCAGTTAAAATATTAGACCATCTACAAATCTCAGTTTGCAGACTTCAAGAAAAGTTTTAGTATAACATTGTTACTTTTTTGCCAATTTTTCTTGTCAAGTAAAATTTCTGGAAAACTGTGGCTGTTTTTTTAACACATAGGACGGAGGTCCTTCATTTTATACCATTTTTTCCTTTTGTCATTGAATTTTTATGAAATCAGAGAAATTTTTCGGTTTTTTCCATCACGCCGAATTAGCTTCTGCCAACTTTATTAACTGTAAAATATTCAAAACTTAGAATTAGAATAGATTTTAAAATTTGGAACTCTATGTTCTATGCCCAGGTAGAAGAATCATATTCCAGAAGATACCTGAGACTGGAAAAAAAAAGAAATTCTGAACCACTCTAATGTTCACATTTGTTAGGTATATTAATCAATTATAACGAAATAAAATAACTAAAGGGCAACAGCTTTTTATTTATTGTATATGTATATTTTTAGAAATACATTATGCAGAAAAAAATTATAGATTCAGTACCTGTAGCTTATGACAGTTACGATTAAATGTAAACGCCATTTAGTTTAGACAAATATTATAATTTATCGATTAAATATTTAATTGTGTTTCTCTAAATTGTTAATTACATACATTGGTTATAACCTAATAAATATAATTGCAATAACAACTTTAAAGATATAAATTCTTATTGGCGTTAACGAAAAATTTGTTGTAAGATGATTTCAAGAAATAAAATAGAATATAAGCCCCAGCTCTGACTTTTGCTTGAAGGGGTAAAAGCAGTGTTCCCACTTTTAGTTTTTATAATTAAATTTTGAAGCACTTTCTCTTCACAAGAGTTTACCTTTTGAGTGAAAAGTGAACCACGTTTATGCAACTGATACTTAAAGTTGCCGGCAACTTATTTCGAAAGCTTGTGTTCTCTATTAAAAGCGAATGCAATTGAACGATGAATAAAGTCGGGTGCGAGCAACTTTAAATTGTGAGTGAAAGACTTTAGAAATTCATTAGGAAAACTCTAAACATTTCAATTCGATCTCTTCATTTTCTTGCATTTTCCAATTTGACCTGAGAAAAAGTATTAAAAGTTTTTCAAACACACTCAAATTACTTTAGGGATACTAATTTTTCCAAAAAAAACTTAAAGTTGTGTTTTTTAAAGTTATTTTACTGTGCTAACTAAAGATTACCAATAAAACACATGCTATAGATGTAAAAATTGATGCTCTGTTCAGTGTTCATTTGCCAGTTTATGTGAGAATTAATGAAATTTAGATCGTTTGACTTTTGACTGAATGATGGAACGAAACTTAAGTACATTTTTGAAACTTAAATGACATCTTACTGATCGTCAAAAATGTGATAATTGAATTTAATATTCTTGAATAATAAGTTTTTGGTAATATAATAACTTTTTTGCTTTAAAGTTGGTATTCAGTAGAAAGTGTTCAATATTAAAAAAAAAGATAAATGTGAAGCTTTAATCTTTGTGAAAGCCTCAACTTCAAACATGAATCAAATGATCACTCTTATGTGTCTTTTTGTTTCCCATCAAAGAAAACAGATATAATGTATTTATAACTCTATTTTAACCATGATATACCACTGATAAGACATAAACATTTATTAACAGCTCTTTTACTACTATATAACATTAAATAACAACAACAAAAATCTCAAACTTAAAACCCCTCCCTGTGTGACGCCACCCCACTCCGTCTTCACCATCATTGCTCACAGATGTCGTAAAAACTTAGATTTTAGTGCCTTATACTGACTATGTGGACATTTAAAATTACAAATATATTTATGGCTGCCATTATTTTATTGTTGTTGTGCCCCAATGTGTTGTACCTGTACACTGTACAGCCTAAGCGAGTCCCCATCATCATCATATCATCTGAATGGTTTGTCAAATGGTTATATAGTGATCACGTCGCCAAAGTTATTGCGCTAACAAAACGAACACTAAAAACTGTCGAAAAAAAAAACCAACAAAAACGTCTCAAAGTTATTTAGTATTCCAAGCTCGTATCGACGTGAGGTTAAGCTATTCTATCATTGTCAAAAAGTTATTTTGTGCACCACATATACTATATATGAATGTGTATATAACTACCACTATACAAACAGTAGCCATCAGAGCCCTCTATCAGAGATTGGGATGTCTTGAACGGGACGGACCCCGTTTCGATAGTGTACGAGTACATGGTGATGATATTCAGATGCCAAAACGATTGGACAAAATGAAATATAAATTAAAGAAACAGCAACTAAAAAAAAAAAAAAAACTGTCTTCAAATCGCACGAGGTGGCACTTATAGCAAGGTTAGCAAATTTAAGTCATCTTTTGCCTTTTGCAAGAGAGAATCCCATCAGTAGGTATAGACTCTCCGTGCGGCAACGAACACCTTATTTAGTATTCAAGATCCATAACCGCACCAGTGAATATATACCGAGACAATATAACGCAATGTTGCACAGTAGCTAGAACAATTATTTTATTTTATTTTATTCCCTCTCTCGGTCATAAGGACAGGTGGATTGATGATAATGTGGTATCCATGCTATAGCATGCCTGGGAATCCACGCAGCTCCCATAGCTCCGCGATCTATCTAAACCAAAGTCCGAAAATCCAATAAAAAATTAAAAACAAAAAGAAAAAAAAAACCTCTCTACATAACGAAACAGAAACAGATACAAGAGACGGATGAAATAAAAACGGTTACAATAAAAGATAGTTGTCGTTGATTTGTATTTTATTGGCCTCGCTAATGACACTCCTCATCGGAGCCATGGTGGCCATTATATGGAGGTTATAATACAAACCGACTTAATCAAAACTGCTGAAATATTTTATTTTCTTCTTCGGGTTTTTTTTCGGTCTTGGACGTCTTTTTGGGGACATACACTTGATTAGATCAGAGAAGATACACACACGCCCATCATTTTGTATTGAATAGCTGATGTTGGTCTCTTTTGATTATTTTTTTTTTGAAAACCCGAATAATTAAATGTTTGGAACACAAAAAGGAATTTTAGAAAAAAAAAACTACAAATCTTTTCCGTTCAACTTGATTTTGGGGTCAATAAACGAAACGACAAAAATAGGAAAGAAAAAAAAAAAAACAACCAACCAACAAAATAGAAAACAATTTAATAAAAAATAAGAAACACAAAAAAAAATACCAAAAACCTAACTTGTTTCTTGTGTTTTCTCCAAATGACAAAAAAAAGATAGTTATCGCGCTGGGCTCACTAACAGCACATAAACAATACACCATGAAATCGGTCCCCCGCCAAAGATCGATCGTTAGATCAGGTGGAGTTGTCTCCACCTGCTATCCGCTAGATATCCTATATACTATATACTATTTATATCAGTGGGAACTCCAAAGTGTATCTAATTTCTGTCTAAAGACCAAACGTTTGTCTTCATTATTTGGCTTTACAGTTTATGTGTGTACGAGTATACTTTTCACTTGTTACCATCAAATAATGTGATGGTAAGTCGATAGCTGCATACAAATCAATATAAATATAGGTACCTGAGAAAAAGAAGTTACAACTTACAAAAAAAAAAATCAAAGTCTATTTTCAACAAGTTCCTTAATCGAAACGAAATCAAATACAAAATACATTCACGCAACCTTCAAAACCAAGTTCACTGACTGGCTATATGGCGGTGGTGGCGGTTGTGGCTACGAAAGCGGCGGCGGCGCCGCCATGCCGTGCGGTTCTATTCCACCTTAAAGTTTATGTATTTCAAAGCTGCCACATACCCACTTAAGCCCATACTCGCTACCCAGGGGCATGAACAATTTTCAAAAAACAAAAACGACAAAAATTGCTTCCCAAACTTTGTACTCGTATCTGAATAAAAGTCTGTCCGTCTAGGAGCACATAATAAATCGAAACCAAAATGCTACACCCACAATTTAAATGCTGCACGTGATCGAATTAGCAGGCGATTAGAAAATTCTTCACGTTATTATGTTTTGTGAACGCACCAGCAGCAACAGCAAAAGCAGCAGCAGCCAGTCAAAACGAGCAAAAATTATCCGAATTAGGGATTTATTTGGAACTGTCTAAGCTAGCTTGTGTTGCTGATTTTCTGTTTTTTGTTTTTTGTTTTTTTTTTTTAGACAGGAGACATTTGCCGGTTAAAAAATGACAAAATGACATTTTCGAATCAATTTAGTTCATTCTTTAAAACAAATAAACAAAGAATGGAAAAGAAAAAAACTGAGGGAATGGTTTTTGTGCAAAATCAGGTTCGTTGCTCAGCTCTTTTGTTTTGCTGTCATTCTCTAAGTAACCTACAAAAATAAACAATTATTTACCGTTATTTTTCGTGGAAATTATTTTATTTGCTGTTTGTGTGCGTTTTGCACGTCTTAGACGTGCATTATTGCAAAGACTCAAAGACAGACAGTCTTGCAACGCGCCTCACTCCGCCTACTCGCTAGTTTTCGAGCCCAAAAGCACCCACACGTCGCTCGCTCGCTCGTCGTCGTCGTCATTGTCGTTGTCGTCGTCGACTTCGGCGAAGTTTGCTGGCTGTCGTTCTTTTTTTTTCTGTATTTTATCGCAATCACAATAGTCTTCATCGTTGGTTATTTTAAGTAGCGCAACGAGACAACAACGACTTCGATACGACGACGACGACGCGACCAAGCAAACGCACATTAAAGTAATTTTTTTTGTTTATAATTTTATTACATAGTATATTTTTTTGCAAGGGAAGTGCGTATCAGCTGGGTTCTTGCGCACAGGGTTTGGCAATTTCGAAGCACCTTGAGTTGCTGCGATATGCGAAGTCTGTCTGGATTTGACAATAACTTCGTACAGTCACTGACGACGACGACAACGACCGTGATGATGATGGAGTTGCTGTTAAGGCAACGTTGGTGGTAGGTGGTAGATATGAACTCAAATACCAGACAGTTGGTTGATGTGCATTGTTTTATTTTATTTTATTTCTTTTTATTTTTGCATTATGTTTTGTTTTTATTTTTTATTTTTTATTTTTATAGTTTAAGGAAGAAATGACAACAGTGTGACATGTGACCCAAATGTGTGGCAGTGGCAGGCAATTGATTTTAATGAGAGATAGATAAATAAAATCTATGAGTGTTTTACTTTACAAAGATTTAATATTTCAATATAACGAATTGAAAAAAAAAAATTGGAAGAAATTTGAACTTTTAGCTTTAATCTTAATTTGTATACACATGAAGTCGATTTGTATTTTATGAGCTAGATCTGGGTTAAAATATCCGTCAAATGCTTTAAAAACTTTTTATAATTTCTCTATTTTCCATGAAACAACAGAGTTCACTTATAGATTGAAAACTGAACTTATAGAAAATAAAAATAAAAATAAAACATTGATAAGATCCCAGCAACGATTTCTAAAACGATAAAAATAAAGACTAAAAATTAAGATTGGACAAAACGGGTACCGTTCATCAGGGGACTTGTTTTTTTTTTTTTTTTTTTTTTTTTTGTTAGGTACCTTAATTTTACTTTAACGTAATGAATGTGGTAGCTCTGTCCCCAAAAAAAAAAACTAAAATTTATGTTAATTCTAAACTACAGCACAATGCTTTCTCCCTTCTATCTCTAAACCAAGATAGATGTACCGATCGAGATACTTTATGGTCTTCATTAACCAAAGAGAAGCGGTAAAATATTCAAATTAGGCATTCTGTTTTTTTTTTTTTGTATATTGAAACATAATTAAGTAATGATTAGATCAGTCGTCGATCGATTAAAATTTTTTCGACCTGTAGCGACTTTTTGGTGATTGTATAGTTTAGGATGAACTTTATTATTTTCTTAAAAACAAAACTGAAACATGAGATTGTAGAGTGTCAAATGTATCATAAAAAAGAAACAAACAGTTGCGAAAGAAAAAAAAGTCAACTTGAACAAACTAAAACATAATATTTGAATAAACAAGAAATCAATTTTAAAATCAACCACAAATCAAATGGTCTTGACATAACATCAATATAGGATGGAGTGTGTTGCAAATTTGATTACATTTCTTTTTTTGTTTTCGAAGTTTGTTATCTCCTCTCATTCATTGGTATTCCGTTAATTTGTTGCTTTTCTTAAAAGAAAAAAAAAAAAAGTCCAAGTAAGAAAAAAGCTTAATTTTTATTATAGTTTGTGATTGTCTCATAGATACTCGTAGGTATACCTATATGAATTATAAAATCAACATAAGGAGAAAATAAAGTTATAAAAGATATACATAAAACTTAATGACGTTGGTTGTGTTTCAACAGAACCGCAAAAGGTTGACGACACAATTTGTATCCATTTAGACTTTAGACATCGCAATCTTGCAAGAAATGTGTTAAAAAAGTTGTATGAAAAAGAAATATATCTTTTTAAAGAATATTAATATGAAAAGAAAGGAAAAAAAGGACCTAGAACACACGTTTTTGGTTTGCGTTCAGTTACTGTGCTGTCACAAAAAGAAATTAAAACTTCAAATATTTATGAATTTTACATCCGGGAATGTCAAAAAGCATTTATACTTTCTCCGGGATATACATTTGGCGTTTTCCTTCTTTAGCTCGGAGCAGAGCCTTAACACTTTGAGTACGCTCGTTTGATCAGAGCTCTTCGATAAATTTATGAAATACAGTTAAGCACTGAAGTGTCAAAAGCAGTCTGCTTCTATTTTAAAACATAAAAAAGTGCGCTAGCCGTGCTCAGCTTTTTCCACCATTCGCTCGGTTATTTTATTTAGAGTTCCGAGCTAGCTCCGATTTAAAAAGGAAACACAACCTGTTCGCTTTGATGTGTCTAAGCTAAAAAGGAAACATGCATCTTTTTTTGACAGCTGAATACAATAAATTTCTGGAACCAGAATAGGCGTTTTTCTTTTTTAACTCACAAAAGAGCTCTGACCAGAGTCCGAGCATATCGAACATGCTCAAAACATCCTCTGAAAAAAGCTCTGAACAAAATTCAACTCAGTCTGCTCAGCTCAGTTATTTTATTCTGAAGTCTTAGAGCGCGCTCTGAACAAGCTCAGAACATGATCAGAACGAAAAAAGAAACACAAATTTGATGCTCTGAACGTTTAGTGCTAAAAAAGAAACACAATTTTTTGTTTGACAGTTCAGGCTCTGATCTGAACTACGAAAGAAAAACGCCTAATAGACGCAAAAACGAAAACGTCTTACGCTTACCAGCTGCCTAAAAATGCCATACGTCTCTTCTTTGCAACAATGAAGCTGTCATTCTTCCATCAAAAACACTAACATCTATGGCTATTTCAATTAAATTAAAAATAAGTTTGAAAAGGGCTTGAAATTTATTCTCGACTTTAATTCAATCTTGACACTGTCTTGCTCGAATTCAAATTTTAAATTCTTTATGTAAACTCAGCCCACTAGATATTATAAAGTTCTTCACCAGCGATTTTGAGGCATTGCCATCTCTAGTAGAGAAAGTGTGAACTCACCACAATCCATTTTACCACTTTTTTAAGTAGTTTCTATTCAACTTAAAAATACAGTACTCAACTCAAAAACAGAGTCCAATAAGTTTTCGACAATTTTTTCAACTTTATCTTTTGATTTTGTATATAAACGTATATAAAAGTACATTTCAACTCAATAGCCTTTCAAACTTGAATTTTGTGTTTCTTAAAATCGTGTATTTCTCACGTTGTCATATTTCATGTGGCATACAATAGCTTTATAATAAATTATAAAATAAATACAACTTTTAAACATACATACATTTCACACACTTATTCCTCTGAGACATAATAATGACTGCATCGCAACTCCATAAAAGGCTTCAACTCCGTCCATAAGCCATTACAACTTTTCTTAATGACTTATAGATTAGGTCCGTAGTTGCACAAAGCCTGGAGATCATTCAATGCAAATGCTTCGCTTGTGTCATTGTTTTTCAAAACTTGCCACGCCGCAAAATTGCAAAAATGTTCCCATCTACCATTTCTAGAGCCTGTGCGATTTCTACCTCCCTATTATAATTTTAATTTAAACACAATTACATTCAATTAATAACTAACCATCAGATAATCTTTTTTTTTTATAGATTTGTACGCACAAGCGTAGCGTCAAGCCGATCAGATCAATGTTTGATCACAAGCTAAAATTTAAAGGCCTATAATACAACAACTCCCCTCTGTCCTTAAGCATAAGTAAGTTATAATCCCCGGCCGCATTTGATTACAATTCCAATCATGCTATCTAGTTTAAACGTATTCCAAAACTTCCTTTAGTTTTCGATCAAAAAACAACAACAACTACGACAGCAGAAGTGAATATTTTACGCATCGGAGGCCTATTTGGAGCCTCAGTCTATCTCTATATTGTATTATATTTAGATATACATAAGTACGAGTACTCCTCCTCCTTGGCGGGTTGAGTAATTCATATTGGGGCGAGAATTAATTATTCATACAGTCCTACTAAATATCGCGCCCAACCAACAATATTGTTGTTTTTGTTGTTGAAGAACATGCTCATAAGGCGGCTTTGCTAAGCGTCAATATCAACTCAATCTATAGCTGATTTGTGTACGACTACGAGTACGAGTATACCGATCGAATCGAACGAAGAAGGTTTGAATTCTTGAATAGAGTCTTATTATTTTTAAATTGAACTTTTGAGGACAAGTATTGGTTTGGTATGGGAAAACTAAAAAAAAAATCATTTTTATAATCCCTTCACTTTATGAGGACTCAAACTTTCTTTGAACTGTCATGTCAGGGTACTATATTTCGAACATGGTTGGTCCTGACCGTTAACTGGATAATCGAAGTTATTAATGTAAAATCATTTAGTAAAAACAACATTGCCACGGCGACGCACGTACCACGTTTATGAGTTAAGTTTGTTAACTCGACTCCATTCGTCCTCATTGGGATCGAATCCAATGTGATCCTTTTTAAGTTTTGAACTGAGTTTGAACTTTCAACTTTAAAATTGTGTTCATTAGTCAGTGTGTTCAAAAGTTTAAACTTTGAATGAAAAAAGAAATGTCAAATAAAAAAATCTAAATTTCATCAGAAGAAACTGCTTGTTTTCTGGTAAACTAGGTAAATGTTTTGATACGTTATTTAAATACATATCTCATTAATTTATTAACTAACTATTAATTTAGTATTTTAAATTTAAATAGACAAAATTCAATTACGAAAATCACAAATGTCAATTTATGAGAAAATTCATTACAAAATGAACATTCGGAGTTCAGAGACTCGACAAACAAATAAACGCATACAGTCTTACAAAGGGATACTCAAATGAATGCATTCAACGCAATTATATTGTTAACTTCGATAAGTTTGATTTATTCTTTTAAAATTCAGAAACCCATGGTTACTTTTGACAAATGAAAATTTAATGAAAATTTGATAAATTATTAAATCGGAAACAAGACTCTTTTTGTCTCAAAACATCTGGACAAAAACAAAACAATTTCTTGCGACTCATAAGATCATTTAGTTTTCGAGCACCACCGCTCAATAACGCAATTAGCAATTCTAATGCATTCTACGGAGGTGGAGGCTTGAGAATAACATATCGTATTGTAATTTGTAAGACCGAGACTTACTTGATGCAGATTTCCGTCAGCAGCAGAACAGTTTCCATATAGATTTGTCCATCTCCCTGACATATGGACATCGAATCACATCATCAAAAGCGATCTTTGTACGAATCGAACAATCCAAATCCGAAAACGCTTATCCATCCCCAGCGAGTGCTGCGTTGTCTGTCACCCGATTAGCATTTAAAGATGAAATACATCCCTTGATTGAACGGATACTAAATATTTCGGTCTTGTTAATCTGTCACATTCGATTAGCATTAAAGTTTGAGTTTCGAAGCAATGAGAAATGGCGAGCTTGCGCATAGCTGATGATTTCGAATATTTGTTTTTTTTTTTTTTGCTGCTGTCGACGTATTTCAAAGCCCATATACAAGCTCGTGCCATATCGCTGATTGAAGCAGTTCAGCAGAGAAAATGAATTATTAATAAATACCCGTAAATACAACAGAAAAAAAAAAAACTTAATGAAAACACAATTTTTTTTTGTCTATTTTTGATTTTGTATAATTTCGTGTCGTCGTCGTAATCAATCGTAAACAAATCGGGGAACAAAGGATTATCAATTTTAATTCGAAAATGTTACTTCGAACGATGGACGTTTGTTCGAACAAGCTGTGAACAATTTAAAATTCAAATTTCGATTATTTATTTTTTTGTTTTTTGTTTTTGCTGTGTTCGTTCGATATAACGAGATTGATTAAGAAATGTTTGTGTTGTGTTTTAATGTGATCGAGGTGTTTTTTTTTTTTGGTTTTTGGTTTTTGTTTTAAATTTTGAATTGTTCGAGACCAGGCATTTATATTATGACAACAATGACAGACAGACAGACGGACTTATTATACATATTTTAATATGTGTGCGGGGCGAAAGCACTGACAAATTGGCTAATTGAAGGCATTACCATTACCGACATATCACCATGTCATTGGGTTATAAATTTTTTCTTTTCTTCGTGTTATTTATTAGATTTTTTTTTTTTTTTCAAATATAATTTTGATATTGAATGAATTTTTCTTCGAAACCAATCGAGGAGGGGCGTTTATTTTGTTGGGTTTTTATTTTGTTGGTTGTTGGATGAGGATCACTCGATGTCATGCAAGAATTTTGGTTGGCTTTAGGCAAAATGTTATAAATATTTTTGTTAGGTTAGATTAGATGTTCGTGTTGGACATCATGAGATGGGGGAAAAGCATCACGTGCCGTTATATGATGAGAATTTATAGTCATTTGGCGCATTGAAGATTTTAAAGAGTCATAATTTTTGTGTTTATACGCGGACTTTGTTTGCCCCCATGGTTCTGATGGCTCTTGGCTGATCTTACTTGCAGTCGCAGGTATTGTGCCCTTTAAGATGGAATTCTAAAATTTGAACATGCTATGGATTACTGCCACGCCGGCCGCAGCCGCGGCGCAACTAGCCGCTGGCCATTTGATGTGATTAGTATGAGAAGGTAGAGCGTGTGTCCGACGCATTTTATTAGTGCCGTTCAGAAATTCTTATGAACCAAATTTTAACCGATAATTGTGTAGAGTATAAAGGTTATCATTAATATATAAGGGAAAGTAAAATACTTTAATGGGTCGCACGAAATATAACTGTGGTATAAAAGAAGGTGATTTTGATTTTATTTTGAATTCAATGAAAATAACTTTCGATGATTGGTAAGACAAAAGACACAGAAGAAAGAAGATCAACTTATAGGTACTTGGTGAATTAGGTGAGGTGAATTAGACTTTTACCTCTTAAACCAATCTTGAACCACGTTCAACTTCACTTCACTCAACGACATAAGTGAACCATATTGGATTTGGTTTCTTTGTTCGATAAATAAGTTTTCGATTATTTGATCATAATGTATGTTAATGTGTTTACTTTTCTCTCTGAGGTCATACACGAACACCCCCGCCTCCGCCCCACTACTGTCTTGTAAGCTAGGACCATTGATAGATTTATCTCGGCGATATTTTTGGTCGATAGTGTATGATGACTATCAACTGTCAAAGTTCATGCGTTAAAAATATTCCTTTTACTGAATGTTTTGACATTTGGTTAAGGGTGGGTTTACAATAAAAGTACAGAGATATCAAATCCTGTAAGAACTTTGATTTGAAAGAGTTTATTTCATTTTTATGTTGTCTTATTAAAAAATAGGGTAAACTTACAAAAATATTACCATTTCAAAAGTTAACGGCCTTGTAACGGCTATACTTTGTCTCCTAAAAATTGTCAGTACAGGCCTTATGGGAGAGCTTTTTCTGAAGCAGTAGCTCGCCCTATTTTCACACTATACTGACTTGAAAAAAGTCGAAACAAAATTGTTACTACCCGCCACTTCACTTCACTCAACGACATAAGTGAACCATATTGGATTTGGTTTCTTTGTTCGATAAATAAGTTTTCGATTATTTGATCATAATGTATGTTAATGTGTTTACTTTTCTCTCTGAGGTCATACACGAACACCCCCGCCTCCGCCCCACTACTGTCTTGTAAGCTAGGACCATTGATAGATTTATCTCGGCGATATTTTTGGTCGATAGTGTATGATGACTATCAACTGTCAAAGTTCATGCGTTAAAAATATTCCTTTTACTGAATGTTTTGACATTTGGTTAAGGGTGGGTTTACAATAAAAGTACAGAGATATCAAATCCTGTAAGAACTTTGATTTGAAAGAGTTTATTTCATTTTTATGTTGTCTTATTAAAAAATAGGGTAAACTTACAAAAATATTACCATTTCAAAAGTTAACGGCCTTGTAACGGCTAGATATCCTTCTGAGCACGTTCTTTTTGTTCTTTGCAACATTCATTGTCGAGATTTACTTTCTGGAAGACTTAGCTCAGTACGTACCTTTGAAGATGACACAACACACTTCAGGCCAAAACTTAAAAAAAAAGAAAACACACCTATATATATTTTTTGATCTCAATCATAAGAAAGCCGGCTTCCTTTGTGTCTACTTCGCCCCCGCAATATAACAACAAAAAAAAAAGTCAAACTTGCGACATGCCGCCAGAAGTGTTCTTCCTCCCAGATGCTCATGGTGCATGATGATGATAACTCTTTTCATCGGCGACACAACGCGACGCGATGACGACGACGACGACCGACAGGGAAGAGTTCACACACATCAGAACAGAATCATACTCTTTCTGCTGCTGGATGTACGAGATTATATTGTTCCAACAATAGCGGCAAGTCCAGTTCAGTTCTTTTAAACCTTGACACGATCACATCGCTGCCAAATCAAAAATGTTCATTTCTTTTGATGCCTCCAGAGATGTGTCGGTTCGGTTCAGTTCGGTGGTGGCAGGAGCGGTCTTCTCTCATAGCAAAAGACAGAATCAAGTACAAAGAAAACAAAAGAAAAGCCATCCAAGTGCTGTTTTGTGACCAACTTAAACTCGGTTTTATGTCTGTGGAAAATCAACAAAGAGGCATCGGTGGCACGTATGGAACTAAACTCAAGTGCGCTAGGCCAAGCTTTTTCATAGCGTAGCAGCCTTCACTTCAGCTTCAGCAACGGCAGCAGCAGCAGCTACTCGTACAAGGGTGGCGACGACGACGCGACCAAGGGCAATGGCCAAGATATAGCATTTCAAAGATGATACGTGCGATCTGGACAGACACGAGTTGGTCACACTATGCGAGCACTCGCGTACAGAACTATAACCCGCCCGGAGACACATAGCTAGCTAATAACTGTATCCAACTATCTTTGGTTTATGATGGACCATGGACATGGACACAACAAAAGTAGGCATGGGCACCCGTGTCCTCACAAAAGGCTTCTTCTAGTTCTATAGGAGGCGTTGAACATAATCTTTCAATAAACTATTAATTGCCAGGCATGCTCTGGCTGATGGCACACGGCACACGGCACATAGCACATAGCACATAACACATGGCGCAATGCAGCGCACAAATTGCGATGATTTTGCGTGTCCAAAGCCACAAGAGATGTTTTAATTTAGGAGGATGTCTTGGTCATTCAATCTTTCCCTCTGCCCAGGCTTCGTATATCCGAGACAAGCAAAGGGGCTTGACAGAACCCCCAAGGCATTATGGAATAAATACCAAATCGAAGATGAAATGGAACCTCTATCTGCCCAATTGACCCCAAGATCAAGCCAAAACACACTAATTTAGGCGAAACCCTAGTTGAATCATATTTATTGAGTTGCCTGCCTGGGTTATGAGTTCTGGATTATAGGGTTCATCCCATCAGAACCGCAAAGCATTGCCAAGCATTCCCGTCTTCACCACCACCGGCGCTAACCATACTCGTATTCGCCGTATTTGCCAAAGAACCACAGGAATCACATATTCACTTGTAGCCATTACATTAAAATCGAAACAAGAATTGAAAACATTTCGAGCAATGTCTTGGGGGTGAACATTGAACAATATATAAAGCACCCACCTCCTTCGTGTGGATCGATCCGCAATCCGCATCCGAGTGGCAGAACCCAAGAACCCAGATGAATCCAATAAAAGCCGAAATGGTCATATTTCAAATTTGCCAATCTAGGCGCATGTGTATGAGATTGTGGTTAAGGTTTTGCCTGAATGGCATGGGCATCAGTTTCTTGCTTTCCCGAGAAAAGGTATTAAGTTTTTAGTGCTGGAGCAAGTTAAGAGAAGTATTTACTTCTGCCCGGAGTCGTCGTCGTCGCCGTGTCCGCGATAGGAAATTCTTGACTATGCGACGGAATTCTTGTCACGTAACGCTGTTTATAAAAATAACTCTTCTTGTTGATCAAAAAATTAGTTTAAAAAGAGCTAAATAAGAGGCTACCAGTTTTTAGCACACCGTGTCTTGACTCGAATAATGAATATCTCGCTGGGCCAGAAAAATAAAATAATAAAATAGGAAATCACAAAACCATCATCGTCATCATCATCAACATAGCTGAAGCCCGATCCAGAAGTCAGTCTTACTTAAGCTATACAAGCCATGAAAAGTGTATAAGTTCTTCGCGGTCTTCACCTGATGGTGTTGTGTGAAGTTACTGAAGTATCTGGGGCTGCCAGGTAAACGCTCATTTATCGGAGCGATAAATCCTGTCGGTCGGTCAGTATAATTTGAACGTGCCCCCATCAGAAAGAGCACTTTGCGCGATGATGATGCGATGGGGTATGGTGATTGGTGATGGTGAGCTTGAGTCTGAGTCTGAGTCTGAGTGTGCGAGTATGAGGATGATATAGGATGGGCCTTAACTGCCCTGATGGGTATCACATTTTAATGAAGTTTGAGAAGTTATTTAATAAGCTAAAAGTGATTTCGTTGCGGTTAGGGTAATTTTTTTTTTTTTCTTTTTTTTTTCAAACATAAAAACGGGAGCCTCTTCACATTTGCTACTATTATTGATTGAATCAGAGGGGAAAAAATACAGTAGCAATAATAAGTGAAGTGAAGTTTTTTTTTCTGAAAGGAATTTGATTTTGACACGATCAGAGATGGGGGTTCATCAGTCTGATTCATCGTCTCAGTATTTGCTTAGATATGTGCTACAGAATTTAGTATTTAATAACATTAACTGAATTCTTCAAATCGAAGATCACACTAATTCCTAATCATTCATCTTTAACAAAAACGTTCTAGGATAAAAAAAAGAATGAATTCTAATAAAATGCTAAGGAATAGGGTTAGGTATCAAATAAAATTCATAAAGAATTCATACTTTTTTCATTGGTATTCTAACAAAAAAAGTTGAGGCCCTATGTGCCTTCCTTGAGGAATACCTACACTTGAATAAAATAAATAGAGTTCCTCACAATAGGATACGATGTGATTCCACCATTAAGTCCATGTAATGAGTATACTTAAAACTCATGTATACTGATAGCTTCTCTTGTTAATATTAACGCCACTCATTCGATGAACAATCGGAAATGGAGTTTTATTGTATTTTTATTTAACACAAAATTAATGTTTTTATTATGAAATAACACCTCAAACTTACTACAATCTAAAGAGGTACCCAAGTTCTTCTATACTTGACATAGGTACTTGTGATGTATATACAGTATTTACCTACATTTTTTCGTTGGTAAGTATTATAAAAGTCTAGGAAATATCATCATAACAAAAAAAAAGGAAACATCTTCACCTGAATATTAATTCATTGGAATAACATTAAATTACAATTTTTCCAAAGAAAAACTATCATAATGTCCACGTTCATCAGTTCATGTCATTTATGTTTTGTTGCTATGCTTTCCTCGATCAACACGGCCAATGATTGAACAACACAAAACACAATGCACACAAAACGGTCAACAATATTTTTGTTGTTGTTGTTTTTTTTTCCAGAGACAAAATGTCTAGTGAAGTTCACCATCACCATACACTTACAATTGTAATAGATTAACCATACTGTTGATGTATGTTTTTTTTTTACCACAATCGATGTTAAACTGTGAGGTAAACAACGACACTAGATAAGAAAATAAGGAAAATTATCAAGAAAAATAACAAGAACATGGTGATGGATTATTGTTATAAACGTTTTGATGAATACATTTCCAACATAAGACCCTTTACACCTTAAACAAGGGTTCATTTTATGAAGTCGTTCAAAAATTTGTCAATACACTATATCTACCTCATAACTCGACTCGCGTCATATGTCATTTAATTCACCATTTTTGGGGTTATAAAAATATTGACAGAGATGTTATGGTGAAATTTCAATACCGATTTAAATGGCTTTTAAAATTAAATTTATGATGGTCTAATGAAAAAACAAATACTAACACCGAGACCGAATAATACACACAAGGACTGTTGTTGACATGTTGATGGTTTTATTTTAAAGCTCTTTAAACGATTAAAATTAATTCAGTTTTAATTTGACACTGTTCGTTATAAAATTAAAAAACCACAACAACATGATAAATGGTTGGTAGCACGGTGAATATTTCAACATTTAGGATCAAATATGAATTGTAAGTTTTATATTGACATTTAAATTATTATCATTTAGTAAACAAAAAGAAAAAAATAATTTAAACGTTTTTAAATAAGCTATTTTTTGAGTTTGAGTAAAGTTATGAATTTGCTGGTGAATTAGTTGTAAATCAGAAAAATGAAGTGTGGTGGAAAAATGTACGAAAAGAAATCATTTGTTTCCTGAAGAACTAAAGTCGTTATTTAAAGGACGCATTAAACTTCAAATATAAGGAATGGAAACCAGAACTAATGGACATCAACTTGGCAGTACGTAAATGAAGTGTGAGTATACTTAACTTAACTCCCATAGACAGGACTCACATTGGCTTCTTTTGAGGTGACTTATTTTGAAGCTTCACCATTTTATCGCATGTATATGAATGAATTCTAAACGAAAAATTATAAGATATATTCTTTTCAAAGAAACAGTGTCAAAGCCAGATCGAACGCTTAAAATTTCCTGTTGATTGAAAATGACAAAAGGTGTCGCTGTTTTTGGTGTTGAAACAATCTGTCAATTTAAAATAATTAAAATAAGGCGAGGGCAGAGAAAATCAAATCTAATTAAAATAAAAATTTGTCACTTGAATTACCAAAACTGTTGCCTTTCTTAGTCAAGATTTTGGAATCTTAACACATGTATTTTAAAGTAAAACTCCAAAATTGTATGTTTCTAAAAATATTTTACCCCAATGTCCCTGACCAAAATGCAATTTAGTGTAGAATTTGGACTTGCATTGACTTATTGTTCATATGGTTTCGGGGTTAAATGTTGCAGATTGAGAACAAACAAAAAATACCAAAAGACAAAAATAACTCAAATAACATTTAGCGTCTTCGTCTTCAGCATCAAGAAGATGCAAATACCATCAGTTGCATCTGCAGCTACATCAGCTACCGGTTGCACAAATTACACTATATATACATAGCTCTCAGCTCAGTGCAATTCTATATATGTACATAAGTCCCTCCTAAAGCTAAGAACCTAACGCGACAGATGCTCAACATCAGCTTCAGCATCACTTATCTTTTAGCTATGGTATATAACTGAGAGCTTCTTTAAGACTTCTTGCAAGCTCCAGTGCAGTGCAGCCATAGAGTAGGCAAGGTTTGCCTATTGTGACTTAATATCAAGGAATATTCCAACGCGAGGATGTTTCTGTTTTTGGTCATATACTCGAATACATACCTACATACATATTTATCGAAGCGCAGCGCAAGTTGTCAGTATCAGTGCCTTACCTGATGCATACATATATATGTATACCTAACTCTATCTAGTCATGAACTTTATGCCATGCTCCTGGTTACCGTTTGCACGAAATTCTCCATTTTTGGATGCAACATGCTCTTTTATTGTTCCATTGTGCACTTTAGTGCAGTTGAATATTGTAGATAGGAAACAAAAAACAATACGAAAAACAACAACAAAATCATTGCGTGGAATACTCGTAGAAAAAGACCTTCAAAAAAATTGAAAAAACTTCAAACGAAACAAAAAATATTCTATACGAGTACCTTACGATTACGAACACACCCCACTATAGCCACTATGAAGTACCTCAGGGCGATGGCAAGTGCCCTAGCTTTTTTATCTTAATTTTTATTTCCATGGTCCGAAGAGGTCCGAAATAAAAACAAAACAAAACAAATCCTCAACGAATCAAAGGCCGGCATTTTAGCCAAACATTGTTCCAGATACTTACTTATACCCATACCAGTATTTACTCGTAGGTACTCATAGGTACCAACAATGACGATGACAGCGACAACGACTATACGAGGACAACCACGAAGAACGACGACGGACGCGACGCGAAGCGACGACGATATAAAGGCATACCCACTATCTCTATGGTTGGAACCTGGAACATAAAATAGTGATGGCATGTGCATTGATTCCATGCTCGCTGGGCAATGTAGAACGTCAATTTATTCCTCATTCCTGTACACCATATCGATGTTCACAGGGACACGGATCGAGCTTGCCGTTGTTGAGTTGAGTCTAGCGATTGCGAGTTCCTTTTGAAATATTTTGCTAGTGTTCCTTTGGCTGTTTTCATAGATGGTGTTTGAACCGGAATGCTAAGCAAAATCTGAACTACTGTATGGACATGGATGGCGATGGCGCAGGAAAATGGAAAATCGTGTGTTAAAATCTTAAGTGCAAACAATTGTCTGTCGATTTCGACCACCACCGGGGATTGTGCCACCAGAGTGCACCAGTCCGCTCTGGTCCTAAGGTATAGAGCTATAACTACAACAAAATATGTATGCGGTGGGGTGGCTCCTTCATGGCCCCCGGGAAACCATTTCAATTTTGAGTCGAGACGGGACGAGACGAGACAAGCCGAGAGCTCATCGAATGGACGCGGACGACCGACGACGGGACGACGGACCAACGGACATGGTGCAGTTATATCCCTGCTGCTGCTGCTGGTTCTGGGGCTGGTGCTGCTGCTGTTGCTTCTGGCGGTTCAATAGTGATGGCAATGGTTTGGATTTGGATGGCGATGAAGGTGGAAGCGGCGGCGTCGGTGGTGGCTGGCGCGGCGTGGCAGTGGTGGTCTTCTTGTCTCGTCGAAAGACAGCTTGAAAATTATAATCAGATGTAAAGTGTTATTGCAATGGTCTTACATTGTGATTCTTTTTAACGTTTTGTTTGTTATTTTTTTGTTTGTTAGTTGTCGGAGATTTTTTTTTTGTCTTAGTTATCTTTCCATCTATTACTATATCCATTGGTTTTGGTCTTATTCTATTTTATGTGGTCATATGTTAAGGATTAGATAAGGATTCGTTTGGTTTGTTGGAGGCGAGAATTGAAATTAGACAACTGTGTTTTTTGTATTTTTATGCAATGTTGAAAGGTTTATGGGGTAAGCTGTGTTCGTTACAGTTAGAAAACACACATCAACCTTATTTGAGAGTTTATGGTTAAGGTTTCATTAGAATCCCAGAAAAAAAACAGTTTAATTTACAGTCGGTAACTTTGGAATTAAATACCCCGAACAATAAGTGGAAGAGTTTCAATTTCTGGCCTCAAACTTGTTAAAAAAAAGTGGGCTTATTAGAACCTGTATCGTGATGGTTAATGCTTAGGACTGTAGTGCCAGAGGTTTAAGACCTGCCTGTGCCACCTGAAAGCTTTTTCACGGTTACTGCATCTTGCGAGGAATTGACAAATCATCCAAGAGTAATACTTGTCATGAAAAGTGCTTTCTCAATTAATAAGCGGTTCAGATTCAGCTTAAAAACTGTAGGTCCCTTCCATTTCCATCCCTGACTTAATTAACTCTCACATCGGAATTGTTGAGAGTTGTAAGTCACTAGGCCCTGATGGTTCTCCACGAGCTGTAGCGCCACAAAAAAAATGTGAACTTGATATGATTGTGACGGTGAGTTAATGAACTTTCCCCGACTCCATAAGACAACACCGCCGCCGGCACTTAATTTTTCATTGATATTCTCTCGGGCGTTGTGTAAATGAAATGAAGAGTATAATCTTTTAACACGTCTATTTTGTCAAACTTTTTCCACAAAAAGCCTAGCAATTTAACTCCATATCTTAGGCCACTGTGTCTCCAGGTATATAGTTCGAGTAATTCTGATTTAATGCTAAGGTATTAAAAATATTCAGATGTGACTATGTGAGACCTCCTTTTAAGACTACTTGACAATAAAAATAGTACATTTATAAATTATATAAGTAAGTCTAGGTACTTACAAAAGCCTTACCATAGTTTTCTTCTTCTATCTCAAAAATATATATTAAAACAAAATTTGTACAAATCAATATGCAAGAACTGACCTGGGCTCATATAAAAGATCCCCTTTGCTATACATGTGTCCTATAGAGGCACATAATGGACTCAAGACTCAACTATGAGTATACCATACCAACTGGAACAAAAAAAAATGGTTACCAATTCTCGGAATAAATTACAAAATCAGCGCTTTTCAAGACTCCATGTTGATGCCACATATACTTTTTGTTTAGGGTTTCATTGCTGTCTCCTCGCGTCCTCGTTGCAGTTTTTGTCGAAAGGGTTACAAAAAATTTGTTTTACGTTTATTCCTCCAAGACATACCTTGAATATTCTAAACCGCGTGCACTGAGTGTTTTTTCTTTTGTTTTTTTTTATGTTTCAAGTTCGATTTTTTAAATCTTTTTTTTTTTGTGTTGAAAAAAGAAGGATTTTTCTGAATGAACTCGGTATAAGCGAGTGCCATGAAATAATATGCTATACGAAAACGACCGACGACGACGACGTTGACGACAGACGGGACCGGCTAAAACAATACGAGTATACCTTACCTACCTACCTACCTACTTACCCGTACATTTGTATTCGCATGTGCATAATCAAATCACGAAATCAATTGCAAATCGTTTGCTACTGTTTACGGTTTACAGGACGTATCATACACGCCGCCAACATTGTTGTCGTTGTTGTGCCCAAAGAGAAGGAGTTCTGGTAATGTGATCAACTGGTTGTAGCCAAAAAAAAAAAATAAAAATAAGAAAAGATGGTTAATGTCTTCCTTTATGTGGAACGCATATTGTGCTGAATACAAGATTTGCACAAAAACTATTGTAGTTTCATTTTTTCTGTTTTCAATGTCATAAAGGACTCATTTAAGTATTAAAAATAAAAAAAAATATAGATATTCTATAAAACATGTACTACAATATGTTTTAAACGGATTTAAAGACACAAAAAAATAATACGAGGAAGTATTTCAAGTGTATTCGCAATTTAAAAGAATTGGATTCTCAAACAGTGACGGTTTCGGTATGCATTCGACACAATTGAGTGCGACATTTGGTCGTTCATTTACACCTCCTGGATGAATAGAATTATGGCAGTTGAAGATCCTAGTCATGATGCGGAATCCGTCAAGTTGTGATCTACGAGAAACCAACAGCTTACTTAGGGACATGAAGAAGACTCTCTCATATACAGTTGTGATTGTTTCCCGATCAGAATCCATTTTGGTAAAATAATTATATCATTTTAACTTGCTGTTGAAATCTTTATCCTTTTCTTTATTATTTTGACCGTTATTAAACTCTCAAAGTTCGGATGTCTTTATTGAAGTACTTTGGAAAGTCTGTCAGATCATAAAAACAAATGGTTGCCAGTTTTGACATTTACTCTCCGCTGACCTACAGTGGACTATATTTTGTACGTATTAAAAAGTTAAATTTACTATTTTTTAAAATTTCAATTCACAACATCTGTTGATGTAGTTTATGTGGGTATTAAGTCTTGCTTCAGGTATTTGTACTTCAATATCACACTTATTTTTATGTATCAATAGTTTAACTTTGGATAAATTATAAACAAATACTTTTAATACAATTTTATCCTTCCAAGTTTGTTCAATCTTTTGACATTGATTTAAAAATTACTCCCAAGACAAGAATTTTGAATTACATATGTACTTTTAATAAAAAAGAATTCTAATTCTAGTGAAGTCGTATAATGATCTACTTAAGTCACTTGGAACTCTGTTTATCAGAAATGGGTATTTCTTAGATTGCCAACACACTCTTTCTCATCATCATCAAATATGTCAATCTTGGTTAACATTAAATTGACTTAAGATATTTTTCCCATCATCAATACACATTTTAGCTAAGTTCTTATATATAGTACTTATATGTATGGTACATCTTTGTATGCATTTAAAAATAGTTGTATCTTCATTAGTTGGTCTTATACTAATGACTTGTTTAGAAAACCACCTCTGATCACCTCGTTAAATCCTTTAAAATATTGATTTTCTTCTCTTTTTTTTGTGGCAACTATCAGAATAGCCCCATTTCAATCCATCATATCTATCTAGCCTTCAATCTTAAAAGATACACCTAGAAAATAAAACTTTCCTAGATTTATCTGAGAAATCAAACAAAAAAATAAAATAAAAATAAAAACGATTGATAAATCATATTTCATCGACGGGGTGTCAATCTCTCAATAATAATGCACCTTGTTTAATACAAGTCCTCAGAGAACCAAGTCTCCACTTCATCACCGCATTTAAAGACCGCCATGCACAAACCTCTTATATACCCAACCAGAGAGCAGTGAAGCGCAGCGGACTCAGAAGCAAGCAAAAACCACCCAAAGTCAGTTGTTGTTGTCATTGTGCAGCTATACTCGTATCAGCGATCTTTTAAGCCAATTGAAGTTCGTTTCGGAGTCGTGGGACGACAATAGCACAAAAAGTGTGATTAATTGAAATTTAAAATGTCTAAAATGCCCATATTTGAAAATAATCCAATTAATCCGTTGAGGTACATTATCAGAACGGCGTTTTTTGTGCTCGAAATCGATGTCTTCGTCTTTTTGGTGCACTGCACTGTTCTGCACAGCTCTGACGAGACGATGATGGACAAGATTCACTTGGCTTAGAACGTATAACGCAGAAAAGTGGGAAACGTCAAGTTCGGTCTTCGATCTTCGGAGTTGGGTCCCGTGATGGAACCGGCTTGACTCTATCCCATCAAACTCTCTATCATCACACGCAAGACCGAAGACACCCCGGATACATATCACAGAAGATAAATTCACACACAAATGGCATACGACGACGACGACAACGTCGACGGTGACTACAACGCTTACCACGCCGACGACGATGACGATCAAGACCGACAACGACACGTAAGACGCGTACCTACTCGTATCGATGACTTCAGTGACCAATGGCGATGGCGATGTCGATGATGGAGCTATGGGCTTTCCTTAACCATAATAGTTGGTAATGGTGATGGAATCCTTGTGATTTTTTTCAGCTTGTTGCTTTTTCGTCGTTGACACTCTTTGGAGCTATACAAATTGTGCGTCAAAAGAATATGATGGATTTCTAAAGCCCTAAATGAATTATTAATCGAAATCGATGCGATGCTGTTGCTGCTGCTGCTGCTGCTACTGCTTCTATTATATTATACAACTAAACTCGTACATATATACTCACATCAGTGAGAGATGTACTGGCTTCCAAATACGGTCAAGCGGCGCCAAAGAAATTTATTAACATGGCAAAGTCAGCTACCAACAAACAGCTATTATAGGCTCTCTGGCTTTATGGCAAATACATATACTCGTAAATGTGAATGTGAAGTGAGGATATTGGAGCAAAAGAGTTATGGGACATCTTATTAAGACGTGTATGGAATATAGGGTGTAGTATAATTGGATTTTCGCGTTCACATTTCATAAAATGTATGACAACAACAACAACAAAAAAATCGTAAAAATGTTTTATAAGGGTATCATTAAATAAACATTTATGATAGCGATATAGAGTACTCGTAACATATTATCTACCCAAAAAATGCCAAATCAATTAGGTGCTATGGCCATATTTGAGTGTTTAAATGGAGTTTCAGTGAAAGAATAATTTTACTGTCCACCTGCATTGGACATAAATGGAAATGTCTTATATGCCACAGGTGAAGGAAGCGTGTGGCTTCTGAAACAGAAATGCTGGACTACCTCTAGAATGGTGGATAGCCATTATTGCTCATTTAAATTTAAAAATTGTTCATCTTGGGCAGTTTTAATTTGTAACATTGGGCTGGTGTGACACTTCCCCACAAGCGAGGATGCCAGGTTTGAAGTCTTGAATGAAAACCTGGCAATGAAAGCAAAGAAATACATCCATTATAAGATTGGTTTCTCTGATATTATGACAAGTCCTAGATCTACAACGTTGACACACAAAAGAAAGATGAGCTCGAGGAAACTATACTACATATTATTAGTTTTCCCAATGAGTACTCTTCTGTCATATAAAACAAAATTAAAAAAACATTAAGAAAATAAAAATTACGTATACGCCTAGGTGAACCATTCCATTTTCAATGTTTTTTTTTAATTTAGTAAGGCTACAAGAAAATTTTATGGGATGATGTTGCGTTTGGATCTTCCACAAATAAAATGTATTACCGTTTTTGAAGACAAAGTAAAATTCCTTTTACTTCTTCATTTCTTTGCTTACTTCTTTGAATTAAAATTATGCCTGCAATACGAAAATTAGTATTTTTTATAATATTGACATTTCGTCTGTTCTTAATTTTCCGGGATTTATTCAAAAATGTGTTAAATTTGACTCTTTTGAGGTTATTTTATTTCAGACGCATATTTTTGCCATGCACTCAGTACGAGATACCTCAAAGACGGTGTTCACATTTGTATATTTTGAATGAAATCATTTTGATGTCTCATTATTTAACCTTTCTCAAAATTGCTGATAAAAAAAGTGAAACGAGGCAGATATACTTTGACGCATATTCCAAAAGTGTCTCACCTCAATAGATTAAATTTTTAGAACCATTAAAATAATGCAAACTAAATAAATCGTTTAAGAATGAAATGACAATTTGCCATTCATAGAAATTGATCTGTAAGCTTCATGTGCTGTCATTTCGAGATGTTGTCTTTTATAAGTTAATAAGTTTAAGCTCAGTTCAGACGTCATATTGCATGTAAGAGCTGTAAAACGTGAATTTTGTCTATTAATTTCAAAACAAAGTCCTAAATGCCCAAACCAAAAGAACGAAAACTACTGCCTTTGAAATTTCTTCAAATCCTAGAGTCACAAAGTATAACAGAAAGCTCCAGTAAGTGTTATACTTCTCCCCTAATCATCGGCACAAACCTTTCAAAAATAAATTAAAAAAAAAAAAACTGCGCCATCTGTAGCAAACTTAACTCAACACAAAACTTAACGAGTTTCTCAACAACAACAGACTTTCTATGGAAACCGTAAGTTTATTTTGAATAACAACTCCATGTTGAATCGGCATTACAGAAAACCGCATTTTTATACATTATAACCATACTAAATATATTTTCTAAAAAAACATCAAAATAACTCTTTAATAATGTGAAATTTATAACAATTCGACGAAGTAATTTATGTAATTCAATCAGTTGTCAGAATTAAAATTTTTAAGCAATCAACTTAACGAAAAAAAAAACAATGCCAACCTGCCCACCACGAACCTTGACCAAAAGTGGACTGGACCAAAGAATAAATGGTGGCAATGCCATTGATGGAGATGCCAAAATTATAATTTCCAAATCAGAATGTGGTCCATGCAATAATAATAGTCGAACTAAATACCAATGGTTTAGTGCCCCGAAAACAATTTACAATGTGAAAAAATTCACAAGAACTTTATCCACCGAAAAGTAAGTTTGACAATTCATTATTTCTTTCCTATTCACATTATGTACATACATCCATATATGAAACTGTACATTATTTGGTATGTATTAAATTTAATGAAAATAAGTTCGTTGACATTACATTACCGTTGAGTGTTCAATCCCACGGAATAGAGAGAATAAATAATGTTTGAATACCCGTTGTAAATAGATTCTGCCTTTAAGTGGGAGCCATTTCTCTGGATTTCTTTTTTTTTATTTTTTGACGACCCGTTAATAATTCAATCCAATTGTCGGTAGTTTGGGTCAGGATGTCATTACCAACAAATTCCACGGGATTTGTTTTTGGTAATGGTGGGATATTAATAAAATTGCGTGGTGGCCGGTGTTTTTTTATGTTTTCTTTGTGCAAGTAATGAAAGGATATAAAAAGACGTAAGGAGCTCCATTATTGCACCACAGCTATTAGAAACTACTTGTGAACTTGTCAATTCTTACTCTTTTTTTTTTCTTTGGCATTTTTTTTCTTTTTTGCACGCAATAAACGCAAAGATATTCTATCACGCAGTATCGTGTTGTTGACAAATTGTTCAAGTGATTATGCAAGAAAATGAGTCTAATATAGCTTGAAGGACAAGAACTTTAACGGTAAATGTATATGTATGTATACAGTAATTTTTTTTATTCAAGTTTAAATGCTTATAGAATTAAAAGGCTTGAAATACAACTTTTAGACAACAATTTGAATATTTAACATCTGTATTTGTGGCAGACTTGTTTTCTTGAAGGATTGACATTGACATTGGTAAGCTTTTGAATGTCAATGTTTTTAAAGATGTTTAATTGATTTTTAGATTAAAACATTTAATTTTTAAAAGATAAACATAAATTTATATGTTTGAAATTTAAACTTCAGTCTCACTAGCTATCAAAAGTTGTCTCTCATTTTGTGCGTCCTACAAGGGACAGCTTTTCAAAAAATAAATCAGTCCAGCAGTTATCTAATTGTCAATTGAACTCGTCCAATTCTTTTATCAACAATTTGGTTAACCGAACTGTCAAAAAAATATCAGTGTTTCTTATTTAGATCAGGCACATAAGAGCGATCAATTTGTGTTTATTTGAAAAAATTGAACACTAATTTCACTTTATTTTCATGTTTTGGGAAATAGACAAATATCTTTTGACAATTAAGTGCTCTGGTCTTCATTGTGTTTTATAAATAAACCGGACAGCTCTGATCAAGCTCTGCTCATGTCATTTCCTGTGCAACTACTTGAATTTAAATATTTAAAATTAATATTATAGTTAAACTTATATGGAGGTGAAATTCGACTACTTTCGGAGTCCTTTAAGGTAGACAATTAGGTGGTATTTACTGAATCTTTTGTAAAACCAGTCTAGAATTAAGTATTCCTATGTGTCACGATATATGGCATTATTACTTGTAGCTGACATTTGAATTTGAATAGGGCATACAATTCCATGTAGTTTTAACCTATTTGCTGTATAGGAAGTTTTTTTCAAAAAGTCTGTTGATTTTCTATATTTTATTTTTTTGAAATAGATTTCTTCTTTTCTTAAAAAAAATTATGAAATTTTTGTTTAAGATTAAAATTATCAACCTGCATCTTAAATTTCTATTAGGTCCCTTACGGTTGACACTTTAGGCTCCCTCTTTTTAATGTAATTAATTTTTATTACAAACATTCAAACATTTCAAACTGTACTCTGAAGGAGATTTTTTAGTTTTTAATGCCAATTTTTAATCGCATATAACAAGTAACAAAATTTTTATAAGAAATATGTAAAAACTCTTGCAAATATGAGTATAGGTATATTAGAAATCCTTGTTCAACGAATTCAATTACTATAATGTTTAATGACTGGGTATGTTTTAGCCATGAGGAGGTCTTACAAAAACAAATTTGTGCTTATGTACTGCATAATTAAAAAAATAACACCTTATATCGATCAAGACATGCTACCATTTGCCGTAACTTCGTGTGTTATCTATAATTAACATAATTTATCCGTACATGTGTATAAATTTTTTTCTAACTCGCCAAGGCTACGAGTATTCTTAAGTATTTACACCTTCTCCAAAAAAAACTTATGATTCCCTATCACCAAAATTCAAATAGCTCCCTAGAAGGTTAAGCAATAAATTCCTGTACCCCTTTCCTCAATCTATTCTTAACACCCTTTACAGAACTCCGAGGGGCATTTTATACTAAGTTGACAAGTATAGCTAACGCGACGACACAACCACCGATTCCATGATGACATAAACGAAACAATTTGATTTATAAAAATCTACATGAGTCCATGAGTCAATGTAGAACGAAAAATTCCATAAGCTCACCTTGTGAGGCCTTTCTAAATTGAAATAAGAAATTTTATTTCTTCAAATAAATTGGCTATTTAACCTTTTCGCCTTGACAAAGGTTAATATTCCTATACAGACCACATATACCTAGTAAGCAAATGGTTAGGAGAAAATTTGTGACAAAAATTATTCCCTCTATCGCAGGGCCATACACTTCATAATATCCTGACAGCCGGACACACGCACCCCATGACCATTATAGTCTAAGTTTGAATATAAAAAAACAATTTATTTTATACGAAAAATTTGTGTGAGTTTTTCTATAACCAACTTTGGCAGAATTCCTTAACATGGTGAAAGAACCTAATGTAAAAACTGTAAAGCTTTTTCTCTCTCTCCCTCTCTCAGTGAGAGGTACAGTGAAATGACCATCCCTTAGACCACATGCGCCAAATTCACTGTGACCACTAAATACGGAATACGGGCTTTGGTCGATTTGTTTTGGTCATTCGTTTTCTAACGGTTGTCCTTTAAAGCCACTCTACTCTGCTTTATTTTGGCCGCGGAAAATTTATATCGATTAAATCAAAACTGAGTTTCCTTCTTTTTCATTTTCATTCCGAAGAAATATTTACAAAAGTGTGTGTATTTTATCAGCATTCGGACCGTTTTTCTGAAAAAAAAAAACAAAAAAATGTAAACTCCCCTTAAGTGATCGCTGTGCACAAAATGGGAAGCATTCAACGAATCGCGTAGACAAATTTTTCAAATCGAATGATGTCTAATGCGATCAATGAACTCTCAACAAAAGACCTCACCTCCTCCAAATCCCTGCCCAAAAGTCCAAATCTTCCCCAAAAAAGTCCAAAGGCCCCCCAATTAGCCCCTTCAAATAAATACCCATCCGAAACGTCAATAACAACATCATCACCAGCAACAAAACCGCATCCAAACACAACCTTAGCCGTCGTCCCGATTCCATCGTTTACGGTTCTCAATAACGACACTTTAGCCATTTCGGGCAAACCAAACGCCATAGTGCGACCCGTCCGGCGTATAGCGCCCCTAACTGGGGGGCCAAACGAATCTACCGACCATTTGACCACTCCAAACAATGGTGAGGAGGTTGAGACGTTCGCCAAAGCGCTAAACCGAAAATTAAAACGATTGCGTAACGCGACCGGGACTTACCTAAAGTCATCGCACTCTTCGACCAATGTACGTATGTATATTAAATGGGGAAGGTCCTTGTACTTCTTGTGTTTTTCTGTTTTCTTAAGATGTCCTTTTTGTACACTCGTACATGTGTGAATTTTCAGGGAAGCTATGCCGATTCTATTAACAAACGCCCCCTTTTCATTACCACCGTCCCCACGGGAGTATTCTTACCTCCGGCGAAAGAGACGCCAATTTTACCTTCAAAACGTGTTTATGCATTTTCCACCCATCCCCGGGTGTACGAGTATGCCAATTCTAAAGGCTACAAGGACAAGCTGGACACTTCGATCAAAGGTCCCGATAAGGAACTAACAGCACGTTTGCATGGAATTAGAGCATTCAGTCACTTTTTGAGCGGTGGAATAAAAAAAAGGTAAATGGGTTTTTGATTTTCTTTTCTTTTTTTATTTTGTTTAAAATTAAAAATTTATTACAAGAATAGTTGGGGTCGGGTCAAAATGCATACATGTGCGCCTTGACTTAAATTGCAAAATGCTGACAGGTCCTACTACATAACTGTTGGTGGGTAATTTGAAGCATGGACGTTGACCATTTCGAGGAAATTGCCTTGTCATTACTTTGGTGTTAAAAAAGAACTGTTTGATTTGAATTAATTACTTTCGTCGTCGAGTCAGTAGGTTAAGAGGGACATCAATAAGAACAACTTTTAATTTGTTCAACTTATCTTGCTAGATCGAAAACCATAAATCATAATTTTTCTTATGGAAGGAAAATTTCACATATATTTTGTAGACCTTCATTTGAAAAGTTTTAAAATGCGATATTTATCAGAAAATTATTCGAAGCGTCTAATGGAATGCACCCCATTAACTAATGTTTCTGCAATTTGTGTGTGGGAGTTGCGGAAAAGGGGAAAACTGAAAAAATAAACATAAATTTTATTGCACGACATTCTAGTTATTAAATACCTAGTTATTAAATACCTACCTATATACCTTTATATACAAAAAATAATTTTATTCTTGTATAAACAAAAAGTTTTGTCTCAATTGTTTTATTCAGAGATATGTCATTACTTACGTGTAAATGCGGCATATGTATATTTAAACAACTGTTGAATTGGTTCTATACACAAGGAGTTATCCAATTATTAGCAACAGTTTTTCATTAATTTAAATGGATCTATGAATAGAATCAAAACATTTAATTTTGAAATGTATTTTCATCACTCTAACCAAGAACAAAATTTGAAGGTTAATCATACAAAATTGGAAAAGCTGCAATTTATAAACTCCTAAAAAAATTATACACCTTTTAGAATGAGGTTCCTGAAGCTAAGCTATATGACAACGACAACTACCAATTTCTATCTTGTTCCTTTTGATGAAATAAAATCTCTACAAACTTCAAGAAAGGGGCCCCAGAAAATATTATTGACATGCGACTTCAACGGACGATCAACGCAACTGCTAAGAATATATTTATGTACATACTAACCATATCGGACAAATTCTGTAATCAAACCATACTCTATAAGCTGAAAATGACATTTTTATTGTAAAATATAATTCAATCAGATTGCATGCAAAATTTGGGCTTATTTTTCGTTGACAGAAATGACGATATTTTAAAATCTAACATGGTCTGTTCATGATTTTTCAGTTGTATTAAGTTGTTTCAAAAAATATAATACATATACGCCACCGTGTCCCAAAAGTATAAATTTAATAAGCATTTTTTAACTGCAAATCACAACAAAGAAATACTCACATGTTGAATGTTCTTCAAGACCACTTATCTAAAAGATTTTGTATTTACTACATCTTTTAAAATTGGTGCTTAAATAAAAAAAATAAGGATGAAAATACCCAGCGTAAGGTCAAGTGAATACAACTTTAGCAGATCGTCCCATAGGTACTCAGTTTAATGAGCTGGAGCTTCAACTATGAAAATCCTGAGTTTCAAGGATACAAATCCTCGAAGTTCAATTTTTTAGGTGGAAATTATATTTTAAAATATAAGAAATAATTTTTTTCAGATTTAATTTTTTAAAAAATTGAATAAAAGAAAATTAAATAAATAGAAAGTAAACTTAAATATAAAATGCAACCATTTTGCAAAAAAACATTTTTTTCTGCATAATACTGTTCATTAAAAATATTTTTAAACAATTTGTTTGCAAACTGGTGCCTCGATCTAGTGGTTGAATTTTTCTACTTTGCGTGAATGTGGTTTTATCTTGAATGTGGATATCTTTTTTCCAATAGCGATTTTCATCCAATTTGGCCTTAAATCGTGGATCGACACTCAAACCCAATGACAGGTGAATTGGGAGTTTTGAAATTGACAAGAAATTAAAAACAGATCCACGATCCAAGTGCTTGAGAAAAACCGATATTTTTTGGTTAGAAGAAATCCACATAAATCTTCAGCTGTGTACATGTCTCATTTCGCAACGATAAATAAATAAATCACTTTAAATTGCGATAAATTTTTTTTTTAAGGAAAATTAGTATGAATGTTAGTACCTATCTTTTAACGATGCCTTTAAAAAATGTCCTTGTTCAATATACACTCTATTATCTGCACGAAAGTAGATTTTTTACTATAAAAACGAACAACATATAAAAACAACATGAAATGGGAAATTATTAGGCATGCAAATTTCCGGAACACATTCAGATCTGAAGATTATATTTTTTTAATATTTATATACATACATACAAACATATTCAGCTACCTATGTAAGTTACTAATTATTATAAAAAATATTTATATTTGCAGAGAAACTCCACCTCCAAGTGAACCGTACAAAAATGTGATGTTCGACCGACGAGTTGTCCGTGGAAGCAATTTTGCTGCACCACCTGTAAGTTTAATTTTAAATTGCAACTTGCAACTTCTAACCTTTAACAATTTACTTTACAAATGTACACATAGTATATCCACGCAATACTAACAAGCTATAATCAAATCATATATTCAGTATGTCCCTTAAGGGTGTACTACTCTACTCATAGCCATAAAATGAAATTAGATGCGTATTTGTTTTTGTTTGTTTTTTTTTTTTTTTTTGTAACCGTTGATGGCTTTGGAAATACTTTTAATTCGTTCTGTTTCTATTTTTGTTGGGAACCCAAAGTTTAATTTATTCAATATGCAATAGAAGAAAAGAATATCAAGCATTTAATTAGTCTTATTAAAATGAACATAAAACGATACAAATGAACCGAATGAAATGAATTCTACTATTCGCTGACGCTGTTGAATATATGTTAATGTATATGAAGGATACATGTTTGACATCAATAAGGGAAACACTTTGTAATAGTTTCTTTTGTCCTTTGACCTCCTTTTCTATGTAGGTCTTATATCCTTTTTTTTAAGGTCTACTCTACATATAAATGACACAAATGTTCAATGAAAGGTTTTTATCAATATTGAGTTCATCTTTATCAGATATCAATTCATGAAATTTAAAGAAACAACAAACATATTACTCGTATCATATCATAAAGTGAACTTGATGGAATAATAACTTTAACCTAGATACAGTAAAGTTTTCCTCTTTTCACATTCTGACGTCGGAATTTGAATATATCATTTGCCTCGCTTGAGGAAATTACACTGGAGATTATCATTTCATTCATATGACGTTTCTTTTCTATCATCATGCGTGTTTCATTTGATGATTTTCCAGAATTTGTCATCTTCTGAAAAATGAAACATTACAGCTTTTAGCTTAATCAGAATTATTGTAACTCCTTGTTTATCTATTTTTTCGTATATAATAACATTCTTCTAGCCATGGAATCCGTATTTCGCATATGCAGGCCTACTTTCTGGAAAAGTAAGTTAGTGCTTGGTGATTCAAATGTATTTTAAAACGCCGCCGCCTTCGCCGCCTTTACGTCAGCTTTCAGCTATATTGTTACTTGTTCGCTTTTTAAAATCTTTAGTGCTCAATATCTGCTCAAATTTTAAGATCAACTAAAAATGTTTGTTATTTTTCAATATAATTTTATTTAAGGTCGAAATCGATCCTTGTATAAAGGAAGCCGAGTTCCGGCGGCGTCAATGCCTGAGGCAGCGATGTAAGCAACGAAATCAGCGAAATGTCATTGGAACACCACCGCCATTGGAAGGTAGACGGCATGAAAGAATACAAACAGAGAAATACTTGGAAGAACTCTATGAACGACCGCCCGAGTATGATGCCAATACTCAGACCGATTTGTTCCTTGAGCGACCTCTTACGCCACCATTTATTGCTGAAAAGGTTGGTGTAGATGCTGGAACGGAGATAATTGATGGTGATCTCTTCGATTTCGACAAAGAAGTTCAGCCAATCCTAGAGACACTTGTCGGACATTGTATTGAACAGAGTATCCTTGAAGTCACGCATGAGGAAGAAGTAGCTGAGCTTCGTAAAAAACAGGAAGAGTAGGTCTTCCATTTAATTAAATTTTGTATTCCTTTTTATAAGTGCTCGCGTTTTAATTTCAGATTCCTTGCTAATAGAGAAGCTGATTTAGCAGAGCTTCGTCGTCTGGAAGCCGAAGAATTCCGGTTGCAAGCTGAAAAAGAGAGGCGTATACGTCAAGATACCATCGCTAAAGAGCTTGATACCAAAATGCAAAAAGGAGTCACAGCTGCAAAACTCTTACAAGGCCATATTGCCAGTCTTTTGCCAGAGGTGCTTGCCAATTTGGAACCAGCAACTGATGAAACTAGAAAAGCAGAATTAGAGAACAAAATCTGTCCATGGCTAACGAAAGAAGTTGCTGAGGAAATTGGGCAAATTGTTGATTCAAGAGAAATTTTAACAGCAATTATCAAAGAAATTATAAAGCAACGTGCTGCCATCTATGCTAATTATTCAGAAGATGAGCCACAACATCATGAAGATGTACAGTCGTTGGAAGAGCAGGAGGAAGGAGTAGTTTCAATTGAAAGTGATGTTTTGAGAGAAGATGATGAAGATGAAAATGAAAATGGAAAATTGTGATACAAGCTATAGGAGCTCGGGGTTATGCCTTGTGACATGTTCTTTTTTAAATTTCTTTTATATAAAAAAAAAACATATTACAATTATTCACAGATATACAAACATTATATTTGTAATACATATTCAATTAATTAATAACACTAATACTTATTAATTGAAAAGATTTTGTGTATTCTTTGACTTTCTACTAGGTAATGAGTGTTTTTTAATTTTCAATTTTCGTGAATCTTTTCAAAATCAGATACGACACAAAGACCCGTTATGATGGTAGGTCTTGTTTGTTGACATTGCAGGTATAGTAATCAACTTTATTGTAATTCACTGCGTGAATTTAATTATGGCACAAGATTAGAAGAATACTTAACATCAGTTAAAACATAACTTTTAACTTCAAAAATAAATTGTTAATAATAAATCAAGTAATAACCCAAGTTGTTCCAATTAGAAATATTTTCCATTGAATGCATTCATTTCCTAATTTCATACATGTTGGCAATACTGTCTTGTCACATTTGACATTTCGGAGTTGCGGAATAAAATCTCATAGCCAAAACGAGGAATCAAAAACAAATAATTTTAATTTAAAAAAAATAATACCTTAATTGCATAGTTGTATTACAAAATAATATTATTTAAGATAAAAATATGTCAAAAATATTCACTCCAACAAATCAAATTCGTTTGACAAACGTTGCTATTGTCCGCCTCAAAAAGGGTGGAAAACGTTTTGAAATTGCTTGCTATAAAAACAAAGTTTTGTCATGGAGGAGTAATGTGTAAGCTAACTTCGTTTTATATTTTTATTATAGCCATTAAACATAATAAATTTGTAGTGAAAAAGACATAGACGAAGTACTACAAACCCACACAGTCTTCACAAACGTCTCCAAAGGTCAAGCAGCCAAGAAAGATGAACTCGTTAAGGCATTCGGCAAATCAGATGAAACTGAGATTTGTAAAGAAATCTTAAGCAAAGGCGAGCTTCAAATCTCCGACAAAGAACGCCAATCAGCCATGGACACACAATTTAATAGTGTGGTCAATAGTGTGGCTGCATTGTGTGTTAATCCGGAAACACGACGTCCATATCCGAGCACGATTATAGAGAAATCTCTCAAAGAAGCACACTTCTCCGTGAAATTGAACAAGAACACAAAACAACAAACATTGGAGGCAATAAAATTGCTAAAGGAGCAAGAATTTCCACTTGATCGATCAAGAATGAAGGTAAAGGTGACTTTTCCCGGTAAAGATGCCGCAAAATCGAAGGAAGCCCTTGTGAAGTTGGCCACCAGTGTTGAAAATGAAGAATGGGAAGATTCTACATTGAATCTTGTTTTGCTTATTGATCCTGGCAATTATAGAAATATCGATGAGCTCGTGAGGACTGCATCCAAAGGAAAAGGATTGGTTGAATTGTTGGAACTGAAAGAAGTTGTCGAAAGTGAGGAAGTATTTTAGGACCGTTACCTATGTTTATATTAATGTCCTTTTGTATATTGAGATTGCTCTCTCAGAAAATTGAGTTAATATATATTTTTTAAAACTATTTTGTTAATTTAATAAAAGATGCTTTATTAAAAATGTATTTGCTTTATGTTTACAAGATTTTAATCTACCCTTGAAGTGAAAGGCACTGTCGCTTTTTAATCTTTGAACTTCCATGACCTCTTTCGTAAATGTGAAAGGTCTCAATGAAAAAATAAAAATAAAATACTGAAGGAACTATTTTCAATTTTTATCAACTAAATCGAAATTTCAAAGCTATAAAAATGAAGGTCAAAAAACTTGAACACTCAAGATGAAGCAAAATGAGTAATCATGTTGTCATTTTGATAGAAACACTTAACAATATTATCTTATCTCTCAAATGCCACAAATGAGCTCATTTTATTTTAATCAAAAACTATAACGTATATTTAATTGCATCTCATAATATGTAATTGATTATTTACTTGAAACAAATATATATAATGTATTTACGAAGTTGGAACATAATTATTGAACAACATAAAATCTCACTTCAAAATCAAAATCGTTTTATTTCTAAACAAAGACAACCTGCTGCTTGCTCTATTTCATCTTTTTTAGTTCTTCAAAACGACGAGACAAATAATCAAAATCAATATCATCATCATCCGATTTCTTTCCTTCATCATTGGGAACATCAGGCAAATCAGATGGAACATTCGGTAGATTTGGCATTTCCATATTTGTTGGTGATGGAGCACTAGGTCCCGTTATGTTCTTAGATCGGGGCTGTGGTTTGGGTTTAGATGAATTCTGTAATAAAAACAATGCATTGTTAGTTTGCGGTACAGCTTTTTAAATGAAATAAATTGCAGTAGAGCTTGGGAGTTGTGCAAACCAAAAAATCAAGAAAAACTTATTAATCTACCTGCAAATTATAGGGATCAAGCGATGAGTAACGGGGTGGAGGTGCATCGGGTAGTAAAGAATTCTTTTCTTGCTGTTAAAGGATAAAACGAAATAAAAATTCAAAATAAAAACGGGCAAACAATAAAAAAGAGAACACAAATCAAGACATACAAACAACAAGTCGTGCAATGGAAGTAGACAAATTCTTTTATGGATCACAGGACAGGATGTTTAGTTTATTTGGAAACTTAAAACTAGGCAGGTAGGTATACTCGTTTACTGCAATTCGTTCTTTATTTTTTCTCACTTACAAGCAATATTTACCAGAAGTAAAGAGGAAGCATTTAAAAATACAAGATAAGAAAAAAAGTACTTATATACCAGAAGTTAAGTGAAATAATAAATCTACATACCAACAAATTATCATCAGGGCTCCCATTTTTGGGCCTTGAGTCAGGGAAATTATTGCTTTCCCTCTAAAGTTTATTTTTAATTTTTTTTAAGAAAAAAAAGTTAATTTAGACGAAATGAACACCTTTAAACCGATAAAGCATTAGCGCTATAAAAGCGAACTTACCTGATGGAAGTCGGAATTGATATTGAGATCCTTCTTCTCAGAACTGCTGCTTTGTGATGGATTCGGTGGAATGTTATAAGCAAATGGTGGAGGTCCAGACGGGCCTTGTCCTGGATGCGTGAAGCCACCTGCAACACCTCCACTTCCGCCGCCTCCACCACCACCTCCATAAGGAGGAGGATAGTTGAACGGCTTTGTCGAAGGTGGTTCAGGCATCTGCGGAAGCTGCGGCATATTTGGATAACCGATAAATCCAACATGCGGAGGTGGTGGACCTCCATCTAAGTTGTTCCTGTCCGACAAGTCAATCAGATAGTTATCTCCTAGATACAGACGAAAAAAACAACTTAGTTGTTTCGTCCTATAAAAGAAATAAATTCTACTATACCTGGTTTGTTCTCTTCTTGCATCACTTGTGGATCAGGCTCGTACTCGATGTTATAGTTTTTAGCTATTTCAATCAAATACTTCTCCACCAGGAGCTTAGGTGGTGCCTGGATGTTTAGCTTATGCATAAGTTTCTCCGAAACATGGTGATCCCCAGTGGCAGTTCTTGCCCTCTCAGTGAACACCGGTCCATATTTATGAATGAAAACTTCCGATATGACTTTCAATTCGTTAATATCGCTCTGTAGTCGTAGTGAAACCCAAACCAAACTATAAACGGCTTCGGCAATTCCATCATCGAGTTCCTTCATTTGAGTAACCAAACCGAATCGAGCGAGTAACAAATCGCAATACATTTCAACAATTTCCATTGCTTCCACCAAGTAGTCTTCCCTGATTTGCGATTAAATGAGAATATACATACATACATATATATATATAGAAAGTATGATCTTCTTTGTTATTTACCTAATTATATGTTCCACCCTGATTTTTGCCCTTTCAGTTTTTCCAGTCGCCAGATAGTCAGCGATTTCTTTGCGTGCTTTTTGGGCTAGTTCGGCTTTTTTCTTCTCTAGCAATTTAAGGCGATTCAATGCTAGACGAAGATTTGTTTTGAGTTTCGTATAATTTGGACCACTTGAGAACATTTTTAGTGGCTTTTATTAATTTTTTTAACAGAGAAACAGAGGACACAAATTATGAAATTCCAGCACAAACAAGAACAACAGAACAAAATAATCAAATTGACAGTTGGCTGACTCACACAAATGACTCAACAAAGTCTGTTTGATTTGATAGAATTGGAAGATCCAATTCTTGTGATGACTGAGTAGTTTGTTTTTACAAGTTTGTTTTTTACGTGAGAACAAGTTGTACGAAACTTTTTGACATAATCGGTCATTTAAGAGATCTATGATTGTGATTCTTAACTGCATATTGTTTCAGTTTGTGTGGAGTAAACTCATGTTTGTAACCGACTAGGAGACTAAGTTGCGTGCAACATAAACATTTTGGGATTAGCTTGTGGAAGCCCTTACACATCGAACAACTCTCGTTGCTGGCAATCTTTAAATAGAGAAAACATCAAAAGGCCAATAAAATGGTAGAACAAAAATTTAATGCAACTGTTCGTTCATTTGGCCCAAAAACTTTTTTTCTCTAACAAAACATATTATTCAATTTGTTTTAAATAAATTCACTTTTTAAGAGAACAACTACTTCTCATTCAGCATTTCCCTAAAGTGTGAGCGCAATTTTATCATGATCTGATTACTAGGCTAAAGTTAGACAAGTTTTTTTCAATTTTTATTTCCTCAGAAAATAAATCGAGAAATGATGCTGTTAAATTTTTAATAAAGTTCTTTTCTGTGGCAGTGATTTTGAGATATTTGATTATTTATGATACTCAAGCTAAAACTTAATTGTAGATTTAACAAATGCAAAATTAATTTTATCAAAATTTTATTTTTTTAATTATTGATTTGAGAATCGCAAGATCTAAAAACTGTCATTTCGCATAAAACTCATACACTAAAAATTTTTTTGAATTTTTTACAGTAATTTGTTATTATTTCTACAATTACGCCTTAAACCAATCCAACACCTCTTTACTTTTCAAAATCTAATTATTACATTCCTAAAACATTTTTTTTTCCCTTTTTGATATTTCTATACAAAACTCAACCGTCAACCCAGAATGTGTAAAAGCACCTGTTTATTTTATATACTCATAATACCCGATACCAAAGTAAAACAACAACAAAAAACATAAGATTGTGTGTATTTTTATTATATACTTCACCTATATACAACCAAATCAGCTGTTCCATACAAAATAATAAATCAGCCATTAACTCAATATAGCTGGCAACACCATCAGTCTTGTATACAAATCGGAAGTTCATCACGATTGCCTACTACGTCCCCGATAAGGGTTATTAATTCGCGGTTAACTCCATAAAAAATTAATAACTATGTTTTCGTTAAGTGAATTAATACAAGTGAATGTGAAAATGATAAAAAATATTATGTGCAACATGAAATTATCGAGAAAAAACATTAATTCAATTTCCATGCCATGGAAATATAAAATTCTTCGCGAGTGGTCCCACTCAATAAATTCAGTTATTTAAACGTAAATTCAGTGGTACCACACATTTTTCTATGCCTATTTACTGCTGCCGGGGTTGTCAATTGTCACAACGTCACTTTTGTGATCTTCGAAAACAAAACATGGCGTCGTGTTCGGTTATTTCTTGTTTATTTGCGAAAACGAAAAGTGAACGGCAATACCTTATCTGCAACAACAATAATGCGCAGCTGTCCTGCTTCCTCTACGAAATGTTGCTGTCAAAAATAAAGAGAAAAAAAATCTAAAAACCAGAAAATCCACGCCATATTTTATTTCCTCCATCAGAATAATTTTTGTTCACCAAATGAAAGTGTTTTATTTCCAAAGGATTTTCAATTAGTAGATTATTAACTTATTCATTTGGCAGCGACTGAAATTGTTCTCAATAATTTAAAAGTGGTAAGTTTACATTTTATTTGCCAGAATTTATGTAATGAAAATGCCAAGAAAAAATTTCTTGATGAGTGCGGCCATAATGGGATCCGATGCTTGACACTTTTTCTTGTAAAGAAAGTGCACAGCTATGACCAATTGCCACTATTTGGGGTAAAATGTAAATGTATTTAAAATTCTTTGACCCTAAAACTTTTGTTTATTTGAAAATCAAAAAATGAAAATTAAATTTATTCGTTGTATTATTTCTTACCTATGAGGAAAAAATTGTAAGCATCAATAGCTTTTCAATTCGAGTTTGTCTTGTTGTGTGCCCATAGTTATGTGTGTGGAAACTATTTCAATTCATAATTCCTACTGACAAGTACTTTATTTAAAAAACTGAATTATTATTATTTAAAAACTGTATTAGATGCAAAAGTTGTTCCACTTACTTACAAGAGTTTCAAAAACTAAAAATGTATTGGATCCTATAATTCAGGTAGTACTTGCATAAAGAGGTAGGGTACCTATTTATATCATTGAGTGTGAGTAGATAGATAAATTGATCTATTAAAGAACATTTTTCGAGTGTACACTAATTGGAAAATAGGAACATGTAGGTATGTAATTGTATTTTTATCAAGTAACTGAATAAGTTTTATTCGGTTCAAAAGTCAAAATTTGAAAAAAAAATACTTTTTTACTAAAAAAATCCAATAAAAAATAAGGCTGAAAAGGATTAATAATAGTAATGAAAATTATTGAGTTGCCCTTATTCATGGCATTCTAGGGCCAGTGTTTAGTTATTTAATTCATTCAATCTCCACGAAAAAGTTATGCTTCCTGTATTTTTGTTATTCTGTTAATACATACAATAAACAATTATTTCATCATCGTTCGACAATCGGGATCAGGTCTGACATTATTTAATAAGTCTCTCCATTTATCCCGATCGACAGCCGAGGCCATCCAGTTGCGCACCCCAAGGCTTCGGGCGTCCTGTTCTACACCATCGCTCTAGTGTAAGCATGGTCTGCAACAACCCAACACTATTAAATTCTATTTATTATAGAAAATAGACACAGTTATCTTGTACAGTTAACTTAAATTTTTATTTTCTATACCTAACATATGTTTGATGTTATACAAAAGTTGTACCCAAAACTATTTCAACCATAAGCAAATTTTGTCACATTTCAATTAAACAATGACAACCTCTGTTCTTAGGCCAGCCGTAGCTCTTCTAGTAGCAAAGATGACACAGTACTATCAAATTGTACAAAACATTGACGAACTGAAGCGTCTGTATCCGGACTTAAATATGGAAAGTATGCAGGTGGTTCAGGTCACAGGAGACGATGGCAATACTCAGACACGTCCTCAGGTATATTTTGTTCAAAAAACTTAAATCTTCGGACTAAGTGTTTGAATTAAAGTAGCTTCTACTTGACGATTCCATAATTTTAAATGATGGCCAGCAGGTTGTCTATCAAACTGGAAATCAGAATACACAGCAGCAGCAACAACAACAGCAGACAACACAGTACATCTTGCAGGACGATTCAGTTCACCATCAACAACATCAACAGCAACAACCGCAACAGCACACACAGCAGCAGCAGCATGTCTATCAACAAGTCCAGCAGGACCAACGCCATCAAATTCAGCAGCATCACCAACCACATCAGGCTCAACAACAGTCTTTGTATTATACATCGGAGATGCATCAAAATAATGCAGTTGTCCAACATTCTGCTCCCCAACAGCAGCAACAGCACCAACAACAACAACAACAGCACCAGCATGCTCAACCCCAACAGACACATTCAGCCGCACAACCTGCTCAGCAGATTCTTTATCGTATGCCGGTATCGCAGCAACAAACCACCCAACAAACTCAACAGGTAATTTCAAAAACAAATTGTAAACTGTGTTTTGATAGTCTTTATGTGTAATTATATGTCTTGTATTCCGTTTCTTGTTTTTTTTTTGGACCCTATCAGCTCCTAAATAATACTCATGTAATTGTGCAACAATCCCAACCACAGGTGCTTATACAAACAACGCCCCAAACAATTCATCAACCCGAAATGATTATGCGTCAACAAAGGATACTCTTCAATCCAAGTCGCACTGTTATGTATACTCACCAGGCGACGCCAGCACAGACACAGATACAGCAGCAAGATCAACAACATATGTTGCAAACTCAAGACACAGTTCATCAGCAACATACAAACACTGTGGCGACTCAACAGCAGCACGTACAAATGCAACAACCTCGTCTTGTTCCTCATCCTAGGCCAATAGTATCGGCTACTCAACAGCCCTCACAAAATGTTATATTCCATCAGGTTCCCACTAATCAAAATGTAACAATTCAACAGCCTCAAGGGGTAAGTTCAATGTCGAAAAACAAAATGGGTCTTACTCAACTGCTAAATTCTATGCCATAGGATTTTTTTGTCTACAATATATATATAAAACAACTGTTTCTCCATTAGGTTATCTCATCTCAACTAAGAAGTACCATTCGCGCAAAAATTCCAAGGGGTGCTATGGCTCCTCGAGGAATTGGGCCACGCGCCATCACCCCAATGGGAACCAGCTCATCTGAACCGGTAAAGATTCCCAAACCACGAGCAAATGCATCAAACACTCCGCGTGGCAACAGAGGTGGTCGAACAGTACGTGGGCGAGGTGTTTCTACAGCTCCACGCAGCGTATCCGTATCATCTGGGCAAATGTCAGCTGCAAATTCAAACAATTCTAATGTAACAGTCACCCTTCCGAAGCAGTTGAATCAAAATACACAACAAACTGCAACATATAAGATCCAAACTTGCGAATTCATGGACACCACTCAAAAATACACCACCAATACTGGTTCAACAAACACTCCAATAATGTCAACAACAGGAACGTCGACTTATAGTGGATCTAACATGAAATTTCGTATCCCAAAGATATCAACATCAAACGAAGGTCAAAATACAACATCGAACACAAGTTCCACTTACCAATCGAACAACATGGATTTGGAGGACAGTATACAAGCAGTAGTCGTGAAGAAGAATCAAGAACAATCGCAAAATGTCAGCAATGCAGGAGTTCAAATGGCCACAACTCTAACCACTTACTACACCGAGAACGAGAACGATGACGCTCGCATGATCAAAACCCAAAACGGAACTTGTATGACTCTGAGTGAGTACAAGAAGCGTAATTCATCAACTCTGAAAGTAGTTCAAGGACAACGACATCAAACCACAGCAACAAATCAAGCAAATGTTGCCCAAAAAATCCAACTGTCGAATGCTGGCCAATCGGCAACCACATCGCTGACTGGTGTTGCTCGCATTGCTATCCAACAGAAAACTGGAGCCAGTAATATTCAAGCTCCAGAGCAGACCATGACCTTATCATCTAGTGTGCAGAAAACATCGCATAACAACTACGAGATTCAAACTCAACATGTTATCCAAAACCGCAGTATTCAGCAAGTTCAAAACTATTCTGAGAAAGACCGGAATAGCGCCAAGATGTTGGTTATATTGGCTTCCGGGGAACAGCGTTTGATCACATTCACATTGCCACGTGAGTCTTGTACTGTTCAGGACTTGCTCGAACAAGTGGGCGTTCCGTTCGATGACAAGACAACTATTCAGTGCGTTGAAAGTCCCGGTGCAAATATTGATTTTGTTGTAACCGTGGGATTTTCAGTTCAAGAATCGGCCAGCGAACTTATTTCCAAAGCCGAAGAAAGTATTCAATTGAGTCGGCAGCAAGAAAGTGCGGCTTCTGCTGCTCTGCAAGGCACCCAACAAGTTTTGAACAATATCCAACGTCCTATGCAAGGGATTGCTACTGCAAGTACCTCAGCTCAGGCAGTTGTAGCTACGACCAGCTCCGATGACGCCAACAAGGATTTAGCAAACAAATCAAGTGAAGAGGTCCAGAGAAAGGTTATTCAAGGGTTCCTCGCTGTGTGCCAGTATTGCGGTTTCTGTGGATACGATCATGCTAAATGTGAACGGTAAGTTAAAGGATTGTTGATGGTTATTTGGGTAACTGTATAAAATTGAGTGTACTTTCAGTTGCAAAAGAGTATTCCTTGAGGATCCGAAGCGAATGCCATGTCAGAAGACAGCTGCCGCAGCGGCAGCCAGTGCAGCCGCCGCCGCAGCAGCAACTGCTGCAGCTGCAGTAAGTGCGTCTAAAGCAGAGGACGAGAAGAAACGAACTACTCCCTCGGAGATATTGAACCGTTCGCAAACAAAAGCACTCGCCGCATTATCTGTCACACCGACTCGTGGTGGAAGAAACGCATCTAATTCAAGGGGACGCACCCGAAGCGGTCGAAGTAAACCAGCCGAAAGCGAGCCTGTAATATTGACTTTAAGCAGTGATGACGAAGGTGATGATGAACAATCAAATAAGTCTGCACATAAGGTAAGTTAATTTAGAAATTTGAATTTTCCAAAAAAAAATATTTTTAAATAATTTTTGTTATATTTTAGGTTCCGGTTGTCAACACTGTCGCAGCTGCAGGAAAACCATTTGCTTTTGAACCAGACGTATCTGCAATTGATGAATCTCGAGTTTATGCCGGTAAGTGTTGATCATTAATTTTTTGTTTGACTTTTTTAATTATGAGAAGCTATAAAAGTTCTTGGGTCCTTGGAAAATGAATTTCCCATAATAGTACTTATTAACTAGGCACATACATATGTATGTACATATTAGGGACCTGTCATAACTTTAATTCAAAATTTAAAATATGTATAGGCTTTTGGATAGAAAATTATCAAGATTTTGCTAAAAAATATTGCGTTAAATGAAAAACAAACTATACAATGATCATTATAATAACTTTATTTCACTTTGTATTATATTTTCAAAGTTCATAGAATTTAATTTGTTATTAAAATAATCACTGACTATCGTTTCAAAATATTGATAATTTAAATTTTCACTGATAAGTTTATATAAAACTAGAAACATAGCAATATTTTTTTAAGTTTTAACTATTACCAAGTCAATTCTGTGTTCTTAAAATTGCATGTGTGTGTTTTTAAATTCTGAAATCAATGAGCTTCAACTCAATTTGTATGTTTCAAAAAGTTAGAACATATTTCTTGAATAAATTTAATTTTACATCATCATCATGGCAAACGGATTATGTATGGAAAGGTAAGGATTTTTTTTGTATTTATGTAGATCAAACTCCGTAGAGCAGATTGCATTTACTTGTTTAATTCAAAATGAAAGCAATTCCTAGTCACTAATAAACCATCGATTAGCGAAATCATGTGTCAGTGAGCGCGTTCATGGGTTCTTCTGTTGTTTCTTATTTCTTCTCTCTGTCAACCTGGTTTGTATTAATGTATCAGTCGCTAAGATGCAGCTTTTCTACTCCGTACATTTATATATGAATCGAAAAAACTTAAAAAAAAAACAAATATTATGTTTATTTACTTAGATACCTCTTCGTACATAAATACATTGCATCTTAGGCTATAGATAGTACAACACAAAAAATTTATTCCAGACCGACTCGACAGACAGAAGAACTAAACACAAGACAACAGCCCACGAAAGTTTTCAGCACCTTTTTACTAACCGTTCTCAGATGCTTGTTGATGATTTATCAGTCACAAGGCTGTTTGCCAAAAATAAAAATAAATTAGCAAATGATTTTTAAATACATAAATGTATTTTCTTTTGATGAAAAAACTTTGGTATGCCTTGCCATTATGACTCCACTTCATCAAAAGTCAACTTATAAAATATAAATTTGATTTCTCTTCCAATCGACGAAATGTATGGTTAAAAATATTCAAATGTATTTTTTTTTAATTTTTGGCAACATGCAAAAATTTAATTTAAACTCTTCTATTTAACTCTTTTTACTTCTTGAACGCATCCTATTGAAATAAAATCGACTGAATAAAATTTTCATGTCAGCTGGCAATGCTATTTTCGAACTTCGAAACGTCAAAGGAAACACGAGTAAACGTCACATAACCAGTCTCTGTCTCATTTTCATATGCATTATTTTCTTATCGCTACTTCTTCTCAAATTAAATTGAGAAAATGTGTAAATTTCGGGGTTAAAATAAAGTAAAAACATTTGTGACGAAAACTATAAGATAATTTCTTGAATTATTTGTACACCACACTTAGTCTATATACACAAAAGTTATTTACTAAGTAAAAGAAAGTAGCACAACATGGGTGATCAACTTTCGGCAGGTACGAAAAATACCAAATTTTCACTATTCTCTCTTTCTATCCAATTTTGGTTAAATGTGGAGAAGGACTAGTGCGTACTCATTTAACTCACGTTGTTGGTTGCTAATTTTTTTTGCATTTGTGAGAAAACTAAATGATTTTATGCACTTCAATTGTTTAATTAAAAAATGCATTCATTTTAAAATAATCGCCAAATGCAGAAAATGGAATTCACCAATAACTCATCAGGAATGGTTCCCGGCAAAGAATGGCCAAACGAATTAAACAATACATAATATACTCATGTACCTACAAGATAGAATTATATATTTAAACGTTTTATTCCTTTATTTACAGAATTCCGTCGGGAAAATGTTGCAGACTCGGAAAGCGCAATGGACGGTTTGTACACATCATTCACATGCAAACTCATTCGCATTGGAACCCACCGTTTCGAATCAAAAGATGCTGTAAGTTCGCCTACCTATGATCCCTGAAAAAGTCATCTCGTTCTCGGGCATTAACCCTCCATTTTCACTCGGGTTTCTTATTAGTTTTTATTTTATTTATTATTTTTTTATTCTAGGTAATTTTTACAAAGAAAGGAATTCGTATCTTTGCACCAAACTGTAGCAATCTGACCGACATTGTGGCATTAGATATTTACAAAGAAGAAATTGTAAAGATTGTTGCATTTTTCTCGAAATCCTTTTCCGTAATGTTCATCTATACAATGCGCAAATGTGCCGAGTATATAAGAGAAAGTCTAGAAATGAAGCCTAAAAATACAGCACTTGAAAGTAAGTTTCAGGCAAATTATGTACCTACATGCATATGTATCTGCCTTGCTGGACGCGCATGAAGGATTTTGATCGTTGCCGTCATCGGATGCACTCGTCATGATTGTGGTGATTTGAATCGGAAGTGTGTAATATTTTTCATGTTCGTCCAGCAATGGTTAAGGGATGCTATGCAATAGTGGAGTACTTTTTACAAATGGTTTCGTCTTTTATTTTTTTTAGCTCCTTACTTTAATTCAGCTGAAAAGGGTGATACGTATAACAAAATAATTTTACAAATAGAAACGATATCTGAAGAATCAATTAATGTGATTCGTTCGATTTATAAAAGCATTACTTTGGAGGAAATTCAATTTCAGGATGCAAATGAACTTCTGCTTAGAGCTGCGGCAAAAGACAAATACGTTGTCAATGCCAATTCAAAGTAAGTCAACTGAGGTTTTCAGTCTACAGTTTCACTGGTCAAAACTTGTTATAACCATTTATTTTAAAAATTGTTTGTATTGAATTTTCAAAATGACATCAAAACAAAGTTGTCTAACATTTCCTTAAAGTTTAAATGTAATTCGTATTAAATTTTGAACGAGCACCTTATTTTAATTTATAAATTTTTATGTTGTTTTAGTGAAATTCGTCTGGATCCAAACGATATTCGGCAAATTTTAATCTATCCACCTGGCAAGGGTGGTATTTCAATTAACACTGAGGATTACATGTGTCTAGCTACCGACCAATATCTAAACGATGTGATTATTGATTTCTATTTAAAATGGTTACATCAAAATATTGTTCCCGAAAAAAGTCGAGATCGTACATACATCTTTAGCAGCTTCTTTTATAAACGTCTGACAACAATGTCCACACGGCCGCGTGCACAAAGTGCTAAAGATGTTAAACAGACGGCAGCTCAGAAACGTCATGCTCGTGTTGCTAATTGGACAAAAAATGTAAATTTATTTGACAAGGACTTCATTATAATTCCCATAAATGAGTTGTCCCATTGGTTTTTGGCGATAATATGTTTCCCAATGCTCAAGGGGCCGGTTACCTTTGACACAAATGAACCAATTATTGCACAGCAAGCGACAAAAAAGAAAAGTAAGTGAAGATCCACACACAATTTGTTTTTTTTTTCTAATTTGTACAAGAATAATGAGTGTTTTTTTTTTTTTGTTTGTTTGCTTTTAACAGAAGGTTCTGAAAAAAAGGTGTCGCTTCAGATCGGCAATACGACTATAACTCCGCTTTCGAAAAGGGATGAAACTGTTTGTTTGGGAGAAGAAGATAGTGAACGTGATGAAGCTGAAGGCGACGATAGTGACTTGGCATCCGATGATAGTGATTTCGAGACTCCAAGTGCCAATGGCTCACAGCGTCAAGCAATCAAACAACCAGTAATCTTAATATTTGACTCGCTGGCGGGAGCTTCGCGAAGTCGAGTAGTAGCCACGTTGCGCGATTATCTCACCTGCGAATACCAAGCCAAGATCCAGGATAGTCAGAATCACTCCTATACTAAACTGAACATGCCCGGAAACTGCGTAAAGGTGCCCCAGCAAAACAACTTTACCGATTGTGGTCTATACTTGCTGCAGTATGTGGAGCAGTTCTTTACCGACCACATTCGTGATTACACAATTCCAATAAAGCAGCTCGTGAATTGGTTCGATACGATTGTTGTGACAAGAAAAAGGGAGGAAATTTCGAATTTGTTGGTTGATTTAATTCACGAATACAATCCCAGTCAGTTACCGCTGCCTAAAATTCCCTTTCCCACGCTAAACGGAGAACTAATTGATAGACCAGATGAGAGTTTTAGCGAAGATCAGGTGGAATTCGAAGAGGAGGAATTGGAGGAGGATGGCTTGGAAGAGGTGAGTTATATGAAATGAAGCAACCAATCCCAGCAAATATTTGATTTGTTTGTTATATCTTTTTTTGTATAGGATGACACAGCTGAAACCGAATCATCTCCTGAGGAACCCCCGTCACGAAATGAGAAAAATACCACTATTGGAAATTCCTCTTTATCACTAGCAGCACTGCCATCAATTGGAAGGAAAATCGTACTAAAACGAAGTTTTTCGGGATCTGCCATAACTGTGAATGTGCGGAAAACTCCCAAGCTTGACCCATAAACTAGCCCCTTATTATTATTCGTCGTCTATTTTTAATATTATTATTATTATTTTTATTACTATCATAGGAGAAGATTGCAGAGCGATTCCTAGTTAAATGTCTCTTTGCTGTCGTTGTAAATAAATACATATAAAAATATTGAATTATAAAGTAACAAAATAAAAATGCTAACAATTGAAACTTTACGATTGTGAAACTATCCATTAATTTTTGTTAGAAAGTTTATTTTCTTTTTTATCCTACAAGATTAGAAATAAATTTAATTAAAAACTTAAAATAAAAGAATATTTGTGCGTTTTATTGAACATTTGTTTCTCAATGAAGTTTGATTTCTATTGAAATCGGAACTGGTTGTGCTCAACGCTTCGTGTATAGCACATGTTTCCTATAGATTGACGATTATACTTCATATTTACCTATTAATCTTGTGTACATTTGCCTTATAGAAAAGGATTCTTTAGCGTTGGGAGAATCTTTTGAATGCTTCATATGGAACTCATTTTTTAAGTGCGATTCTTTTGTATCGTTATCCTTGAAGTAAGGTGTTCTTTGATCACGAAAAAGAAGTGTTTATGTTCATTTTTTTTCATAAGCTCTGTGAATAACCTATGCCTATACTCGCATAAGTTATGTATATAAAATTCAAAATGAAAACCGCTTTTTTTTAATTTGCATTCAAACAGTTCAATGCGAACAAATTATTCATTACTTAATCAAAAAAAAAAGTAAGTTACAGGAGACCCCTAAAAATCTGGTAAAATCGGTGGCCACAGGCAGTAATCGCTTCTTAACTTGGTTTAAGGAGGAGAAGGAATACACTTTTGTAACTTTAAGACACACCGTAGAAAATTTAGTACGCATAGATTTTGATATTCCCATTGCAATTATGATAGAATTCAATTTTGCATTAACTCGAGTTAATCGGTTATAGTTTGCGGCCACATAAATTATTTTCTTTCAACAATTCCTAAAATCCCATGAACCTACCATCATGATAAATAAAATCAAATTAAATTGACAGCTATTTATTTACCTGCCATTATAAAATATATCTTCATCCCCTAATATAAGTCCCCCCTCACTTCATTTACATGTAAGTATTAGAAAGATAGGTGAATATAAAATTCAAATCAAGTTCTTTCTTTGTCAACATATGTATGTACATACATATGTACCTGTATTCTTATCCACCCAATACTACCTCCAAAACAATTTTTCCAATGCCTTACATGGGATGGTAGTGCTCCGCAGAACACTTATATTGTTGTTGGTGGTACACGAAGCACGAGTATTTTAAATTTGTGGTTATATCCCAAATACAATGAAAACTGCAGGCTTACATGGTAAAATGTTGGGTTAAGTTGAATTTATTTTGTTATAAAATTATAACAATAATGTTAAAAACAAGAGAAAATAATTCATGGTTATCGTTTTTTTAAATTGGAATGTAATCAACAATTGTTTTTTTAAAATATAAAATTATAACCAAACTCTGGTGTAAATGGTTACATGGTTCCATGTACACGATTGAAGTTGATAGTATATGGGATTACATGGGTGCAACTTAATTCTAATGATTAGTCTAATTAATTTTTCAAAATGGCATTGGATGTGTTCGTAGAGTTTAGTATGCATTTAAATACCCATATCAGATTTTTTTGTATCCATATTTTGTCCTCAAAAATTTTAACACTATATTGCCTATTTTTCATGATGACATGAAAATATAAATATGTAGTAGATTAAAAAAAAAGAAGATAATTCAGTTTTAGATGTTGCCTGTATTGTGCATACAAAAACTTAAAATAATCATAGATTTTTGAAAGTTGTCTTACTTTAAACATAAGTCTTAAGCATGAAGACCTTTTTCAACTGAACAAAGTGGGTATTCATCTTTTTAGATATATTAAAATACTGCATATAAGTTAACTGACTGAAGTTAACTTTTAACTGATTTCATTTTTTTTTTTGGAAATTCAACTTTAGATAAAAAATGTCTCGTGTGATTGTGGCATTTGTATTTTTCCCACAGAAAATAAACTCAAACCCATATAGAAATAAATTACAGAAACTGATGAATGAGTTACGAATGGATTCGGAGTAATTGTTTGGCAATTTTACTATAACAGAACTGTCAAAATTCAACTCCAGATTCTGTAAGCTGTCTTATTATTTGTTTAAGAATTAAAGAAAAAACCTGTAGTCTCACTTTCACTGTATACAAATGTGTAAATCTTCAACCTTAAAAAGCAGATTATATTTTGGGAAAACGAAGTCAAATTTTTAACCATTATATTCAAAACTACATAATGTACATAATTATGTACATTATCATATACAAAGATACAAGAGTGCGAAATAAAATGCTTGCACTAAATATTGTGAGCAAATTATTTTTTTTTTCATTCGCAGATTCCTTAATACATTTCTTGTCCTAGCATGGTGTGTGTGTTTATTTCGCAGAAAGTGATCTTTTGCATTAAATTGCCATTCTACAAAGGAATAAACACAATTATTAAATTATGCATCTTGTGATAAGGATACCAGTAAACTGGAAAAAAGTAACTGAAAAAAACTGAACAAAGTAAAAAAAAACTTCAGACTATCCACGTCATTAGTGACTAAGCGTTCTATAATAAAAAATAAAAGTAATCAAGTGATAAATAATTCCTGATCCTAATAGGAAAAACCCTTCGGTGTATACCCGATGTTTGACTAAGTAAAACAAAAAAAAAAAATCCCCTAGTGTAACTCAGTAATGACATCCCTGATCCGATTTCCTCGTTAAATATTTCGTGCAATTGTTACCAGCCTTAAGAAAATTGCATTCAATTCGATATCGGCTCGTCCGGCCAAGTCGAAAAGGAAAAAAAAATATCAAATTGGAAAGAAAAAAAGAACAAAATCGCAAAAATAACTGCACTGCATATGGCGAGTTTTTGTTCAGTTTAAATTTTAATATACGATTTATTACTATTGCTGGTGTCTGTCGTGTCTGTCTGTGATTTAAATCCTGCAAAAAAAGAAAAGTTCAAGAATTTTCCTCGTATTCGCCAGAGGATCTTCAAAAGGTTTTCCATTTCCATCAAGTGAAGTTTGAAGTTTATTGAATTTACAAATCCTCAGTCTTCATCAAAGGTAAATTTGTAGAAAATGTAAAGAAAATCCCAATTGGTATAAAAAGCAGAGAAGAGAAAAGAAGAACAAAACCGAATTTCGATACATTTTGAGTTTTTTATTATTTTTCCAATTTTCACTGTGGGTTTTAAGTATGAATTTTTAAAGAAAGAATTGTGCTCGAATATTAAGAAATTAGATGGCTCTGTTTCTGCCCAAAATGAACTGGGAACGAGGGAGTCGTTTAAGGGCGTAAAAGTAATTCTGCAGTCCGACATCCAATGAGACATCAAGTGAAAAACTAGAAAAGTGCGTTCTGCTTTGTCCTTTATATTTTTCTGTATGAATAATCATCTATGGAATGATTTAATCAAGAAACAGCTCTTTCGCCACTTTGACTTTCATTTTATGAACCAAAAGGAGAGATTATTTTTAAAACCTTGATGCTGTTTTTTCATTCAGTTTTATTGCAACAGATAATTCATCGTTCTTCATACCTGAGAGCTGCGAACGACTTTGTTGGTTTTCCTCTGGCTTTGCCACGAAAATAAAAGTAAAAAAATCACTTTGATATCCTTTATGCAATGTTGAACCTTTGTAATCCGAAATAGTTAAGTATCAGTGCCAAAGTGGACTTTGTGGGTGTGTTTGTTGGAGGCAATTGTAATTATTTTATAATATTGATTTATGTTTTTTTTTATATAAGCCGGCATTGCGATTTTTATATCTAGGGGCAATTGATTTTTATTTGTTGTTGCTTCTTTATGATAGACGAGAGCCAAACAAAGAGGGAGCCCAGATGGGTTGGGGCCACCAACCTTTGCAGCAGTTTTTTTCGTTTTGTATGGATCCAAAAAATTCATCATCGTGTAGTATTAACAACTTCCTACCATGACTAACACGCGCTAATTATCTTTGGAGAATGTGATACGGCATGAAAAGTTCATAAAATGCCTATTATTTGGATTGAAATAAATATTTTTTCCAAGTTTGTTTAAAAAAAAGAAAATGAATACATAGGTAGGTTAGTAGATAAATGCATTACTTTTGCATAGTTTTCTCTTTGCATTGATTTATTTAGATTAAAAATTCAATAGAGAAAAGACCTACTTTAGAAGTCTAAATGCAAATAGATTCCTACAAAGATTATACATATTTCGCACACACGTGGTTTCCGTCTTATTTTTACTCCCAAAAGTGAACTAGGACAATGGGATACATATTTACCTTTTTGAAAAATTGAATAATAAAAACGTAGTGTATGAAATGATTTAGAAAAAACGTTTGTATGCATAGTGGTAGACTTGTACTTATTGTGTTCTCAAGTGATTATTTATTGGTTCCTTTCCTAGAACTTGGAACTTAAAAATCGATGCAAGTAGTTGTTTTAAAAAGTGAAGGAAGTAATCCTTACCATACAAATTGAAATTAGTTGACTTCGTGTACATATTGAAAAAGAATGATTAATTAAATTGAAGAAGTAAAAGAAAAATTACGTTAGGGTTTGTCATGATCTTATGTTCAGTAAAACAGAATTTAACATATTTTAATTCTGTTGAAAACTGAAATTTAGTTTTGTTAAAAATGAGCTCCACCCAACAACAGAACGAGTGAAGAAATATAATAAAATGATAATATGTATTTAGAAATACTTTTTATTTTTGATATTGTCCACTTAAATTTTTCAATTATTTCCTTTTCTGTTGATTTACGTAGAAATGGAGAGCCCATGTGAATCAGAAAGCTCATTAGATGGAGGAAGCATGCTCCCACCAAGTCCGGTTTCTCGGGAACAATTGCAGAAGAGAATCGAGAGTTTAACCCAACAAAATAAGTGCGCAATAAAATAAAAACTTCATTCACAGAAACATGATTTATAATTTAATAACATACTTCGTAAACACTATTTTCAGAGTATTGAAAGCTGAGCTTGATACATTTAAAATTCGAGTGAAGGTTGTGCAAGAAGAAAATCGGACTTTAAAACAGGCTTCTGTTATAATTGTAAGTTAAAGTTTATTAAATCAATTGCAGTAATTTTTCTTAATATTTTATAATGTATTAATGCAAGTGTTTCATTATTGTAAGACTACGTGTTAGATTTTAATTGAACAGGTTTGACGCAACCTGTTTGACTGTGATTTTGAGACTCCTTTTTGAATTGAAAAATTGTGAAACAGCTGAATTTTACTTTTTAATCTATTTCAAGCAAGCAAAAGCCGAACAAGAAGAAGAATACATCTCGAACACATTGCTTAAAAAAATCCAAGCACTTAAAAAGGAAAAAGAAACTCTAGCTCATCATTACGAGCGAGAAGAAGAATGTCTCACAAATGACTTGTCTCGCAAGTTAGACCAGGTTTAATAAACTTATTAATTTCTTGCATTCGTTTGTTTTATTGATGATTTTTATATTTTTTCAGCTGCGACAGGAAAAATGCAAACTAGAACAAACACTCGAACAAGAGCAAGAATGCCTTGTAAATAAGCTAATGCGTAAAATAGAAAAACTAGAAGCCGAAACGCTTAGCAAACAAACAAACTTAGAACAATTACGCCGTGAAATGGTTGAATTGGAAAATACACTCGAACAGGAGCAGGAAGCTCTTGTGAATAAGCTATGGAAGCGAATGGATAAATTGGAGACGGAAAAACGTTCCTTACAAATAAAATTGGATCAGCCAGTATCTGATCCAACAACTCCACGAGATATAACTAATTCAAATGGAGATACTGCCAGCAATTTAAGTGCTCATATTCAGACACTTCGTTCTGAAGTTTTAAGACTACGCGCTAATTTGTCAGCAGCGCAAAAAGAGACTAATAAAAAAATGCAACAATTTGCTCAGGAAGAGAAAAGTATTCGTGAGGAGAATTTACGATTGCAGCGTAAACTGCAACTGGAAGTAGAAAGACGGGAAGCCCTTTGTAGACATTTATCTGAGTCGGAATCGTCGCTTGAAATGGATGAAGAGCGGTTCTACAATGAGAATATTCTTGTAAGCTATGGAGGTGGTGGAAGTGGTTCAGGTTCTGGAAGTGGCGGAGGAGGCGCCTCATCACATCGTCAGCGCACAATTAGCAGTCCAGTGCCACACAGTCCATCGAATAGTCGTCCCTTAAGTCCAGGCACAGCTGCTCAGCAAAACCGTTGCTACGCTTGTGGTCAAATGATGGTATGTTTTGATAGATATTGTTAAATGATCGAACTTAAAAACAAAAAATAAAATTTTATTTGCTTGATGTGTATAATTTTTACTTTTTTTAGAATCGACGTACGAGTGAGAGGTTTGTAAAGCCCGCTTTGCCCACGCCACTATTTGGACTAAATACTTCAGCGCCAAATGTGCTAACCAATCATCAACTACTTGTCGGTGGTCCATCTCAAACATTCTCAGGAACAACAGCAGCTGGTTCGTCTCTAAGTAGTAGCATGCTATCAAATTTAAATAGCAGTGGTGGCTTAGGAGAGCGCCAAAACACCGCAAGCACTCTTAATAATTCAAATGTATCTAATCCGATGAATATTAGCCTAAATAATTCGTCCAGTAGTTCTTCGAGCAGCATAATGAACACGAGCAACTCGTCGCTATCGGCGTTCCCATCAAATATAGGAAACACATCGACTTCTTTTGCTCAGCCAGCTAGTCCAATGGACACAACTGTTTATAAGGAATAAAAATTAAAAGCGCATGTTCTTCTAGCTACAAAGAAAAATATATATATATATTTCGATTTCTTATAAAAATTTTAAAGAAGCAAACAGAAAATAAATTGAGCATAAATCGCATTTGCGAACCTATTATCCATACTACTACTACACACAAACACTTATACATAAATCGATAAACACGAAGAAAGAATAATATGAGATATATACGAAAAATTAAAAATGCTTTGGCTTGAAAATTAAATGTTAAAATAAATAAAAATAAGAATGTAACTACATTATTTCAAAAATAAATTAAAAAAAACATACACGTGATCGCTAAACCTTGTGACATAGTAGATAGCAAGTAAATCATTTCTAATTTATACAGACATGGCTGTACAATTAAAAAAAATTAAAAAACAAATTACATATTTAAACAAAATTATCTAATAATAATAAAAGTAATAATAAATTACAAAACAATTCAAATATATATTTGTTTTTTTTTTAGTCTTGATTATGGGCATTATGGGAGGCTGTCAATTTATGAAATATTTCGAACTAGGTATTCTTGCAACTCGCGACAAGACTGCGCAACTGAAACCACTGCATTCGGCCTTCCTTAACTGCGCTGCCCTGTGAGGGTATATTCGAAGACTCCTAGGTTAAGATAAAAATGGCTTGATTCGAATCTACATAATTCCCTTGAGTGTTTGACTGTTAAAAACGTTATAAATCGTAAAATGTTTGGTTACGCCAGCTTCTGTTATTTTAAAGTAACTAATATACTTATGTAGCTTAACTGTAAAAGTACATAGTTTATTTCTTTTTGTTTCGAAACGAATTCTGTGAAAATATGTTTTTGGTGATTGCCAATTTGACCGGGACATAGGGTGCATAATTCTGTTATGCCAGAAGGGTGTGGATGACTAGCTTCAGTTCAACATTTTAACATTTTTTCCACTGATACTGCCTTTGGATTTACAAGTAGGTACCTCTTCACATAATAAAAGTGCTTCTGCAATGACCAATTGCTTGCACACAGTTATGACTTTAATCTTTAGTCCCTGAAGCTCTTTTTTTAACAACAATTATTTATGTTCCAATTGGAACAATATATAAATATCTCTGATGAATTCTAAATGCTACCATTTTCAAACAAACCAATTGCCCAACATCGAAGCACTTCCCTATTACTTATTCACCACACAAATAAAATTATTTACCAAAGCAAAACGTCACTTTTTGACTTTTTGAAAAATCAGTTTCCGCAAATATGTCATTTAAGTTAGGTCATACCCTCTCGGGCGCTCCGAAATTCATGTAAAATTTCAATTAATTTTTGTTATTCTTTGATCCGCTTAAGTTTTAAAGGTTTTTTTATTAAATTCAATATCGGTATTTTGGTCTCGAAAAAAGAAAAACAAACGAAACTATGAATAATGTTGCTGTGCAAGATTGGACAAAAGAACAGGTCGTCATTTGGGCACGAGATGAAGAAAATCTCAGTGCGTTTGTCACCGCTTGTCTGGATTCGGAAGAAATCGATGGCCGAACTCTGCTCGCCTTAACCGAAAACGATATTAGGGATCTTCGTTACAGACTCAATTACCAATTAAAGTTTAGTGACATAAAAAAACTTTGGATATCTGTGCGGAATCTCCAGCGCAACAATATATATCTCATCAAATTTTTGGGAGGTGCTGTTGACGATGTCCGAGTAATGGATGGAACTCATCCATTGACACACGGAATGGGACACAATAGGAATATTTGCTGTGGTGTTGGTGGAAGTGCACATCCCCATTGTATTGGCTCATCGACATATGGATCATTTGATGGATCACACAATCATCAACTAAATGACAGTGAACGAATATCGCCACCACTTTCTGTGGACGGCAAGGCGGCAAACATTCCTCCGGAGTTCTTCAAAACAGCCATGAGCTTAGGTGAGTGCCCTAGATTATAAATAGACAAGTGAAAATGTTCATCAACCGAAAGAAAACATCAACCACAACAACAACAACAACGACATTGCTAGGTATAAAAACAAAGAATAGATTATTCAAACTTTTTTTTTGTTTTCTTTTTATTTCGTTGTTCTTTTTGGATCCCGTGATGACTTTCTAGATAAACGATTTAATAACTCCAATTTGTTAAGAAGTACCGCTGCAAGTCAGCACAGCACGCGTTCTTTATTGGTGTTGTTGCTTGTTAAGACCAAAAACTGTCCCTAACAAGGCAATCTAGTCACATTTCAAATACTAATAATTGTGCCATCGACATGCATGTGCTGTGCGTTGCCCAACCACCCGCAGTCTATTGGTCTATCGGTCGCGTCGAACTAAATTGCCAATCCAATTGAGCATGCAAGTCTCTTGACTTTTGATTAAATAATCAGCGATATATAACAAAAAGTATTCATTTGATTTTGACATTGGTTTTGTTTTCCCACAATAATTTTGCTGACGGTTATAATTTCGTTTGTTGGTTTGGTTTTATAACATAAACACACAATATTCTGTGACTTAAAATGTGTTGCATTAGGTTTCTATCCTAACTAATTTCCAATTGGTAAACAAAAAATAAACAAAGATTATTTTTAATGCGAAGAAACATACAGTAGGCAAAATAATAAATGGTATTGGAAAAAAAATTTTAAAATTGATTTAAATTGTAAAACAAAGTAATACTTTGGGAAAGAAAAACTAAGCAATCTATTTTAAGTAAAATACTACATTTCAAAAAATTGTAGCCTTGGTTAATTCTGTACTTAAATTCAACAAATCATTAAGTTATATGTACAGGTTAACCCTATCTCTAATGTGATATTGGGAGATAACTAATCTGGAACTTAGAAAAATTCCTTGACTGGGGTCAAAGTCAAAGTCAGATTTTGATTTTTTTTTATTTCCCCATAAAAAAACGTATGACTTTTGTTGCTTATTTAAAATAAGAATAAAAATTAAATAGGCGATTAAAGTTAAATGAATAACATTGTATACGAGTATAGTGATGTTGATGATATAGACTTGTTCTGAAATTTTGCGTAGCTAATTTCAATTTCAGTTGAATAAAAAGTCTGAATTCCCACTGAAGTAGGTTATAGTCAATTTTGATAACTCAAATAATTAATATAATTAAAGTTAAAGTTTAAAAGCGAATATAATTATTTGCTACTTCAAATTAAACCTGTTTTTTATATATGTATACGCGTTGCTTGATAGGCAAATTGAATTGCACGAACAAAAATTTAATTAATTCCTTGTTTCAAAATTAATTAGAGAAAGAAAATAATTTTACCGTAGAAAATGTCGATTTCAAATTTCAGTATCTATTTGAATATTAGAGAACACTTTTGAACATTAATTGTTGTTCCCTGAGTCAAAAGTTTTATTATTGAGAATAAAAAAGCAAATAATTCAAAGGCATTTAAAAGTTGAAAGACGAGTTATTTTATGCCATTAGACTGTAATAAAAAGTAACTATGTATAATGCAGCATGCAATGAATGTATGTTGGTAAATTAAACTTAGTCTAATGTACCATATTATTGACATACATACATACATACATTTTTACATATGCATGTATATTGCAAACTTAATTTATAGCAATTGTTTTAATAACTTTGATCGACGAGCTCAAAAGTCATACTAAATGTTGTTTGTTATTTAACACTATTTTTTTGTATTTTTAGAGATATACTCTTTTAATTTTGACTCATTGATAAGCAATCCTTTTTTAAAAATTCAATAATTGACTTTATGATAAGTTTATTGTTTCAACTTCAGTTTAAAATTGCGATAAGCTAAACCTACTATAGATTGGTTTACTTTTTTAAAATAATTCATTGCATATGTACATTCATACATTAAATGAACTTATTTGAAATCAGTTATCGCTTTGTTAAAAACTAAATAACAATGCTTGCGAAGTACGAGTAATTTCTTTGTTTTAAATACTCCAGTAATAATGTATGTACTTATGTACAATTGAAACAAAACATGAGAAACAGCACATTATGCTATCAGGTATTACTTGTTTGTTTATTTAAATTAAGACGTCATATGCAGTTGTAGAGAATATTAGGATGCCAGTTGTTGTGCTCTTGATACCTCGTCTCGATACGTGAATATTACCTACTTTGAATGTGCGACGTCATATTGTCGATGAAACACTTTTAAAATACTACAATGTATGTTTATATTCATAGAATGTCTTAATATGTCATTAATTACAACGAATGCTGATTCTCTTAATTTAGAAAAACTTAAATTGTATTTCCTTAGTGCGTCATTGATTAAAATATTCAATTAAGTAAGAAATATATATTATTTACGTTTAAAAATAACACATCCGAGTATTATCGTAAATAAACGAATTAATACCTCTTAGAGATCATTTATAATATAAAATAATCTCTGTATTTCTTGTACAAAGTTCAGATTATTCATATCAACAATCAAAATCCTATTTAATAAATTTTATTAATGATTCATCTAATGGAACTAAATCGTGTTTTAAACGTGAAACTTTCTAAGTCCATTTAAATTATTAATTATGATAAATAATTTATATCAAAGACCTTTTTCTGTAAGTTGGACTAGACAAATTCCAAAATTGTATTTTCATATAAAAATACCCATCGACTGGTCTTGATGAGATATGAATAGTTTACAAAATTTGCAAAAAATATTCTCCAAAAATTTTGGATCCACTTATAAAAGACAATTATTCAATTTTAAGTTTAGTGTCCATTAACCAATGCTTAAGTATTTAAAATGTCAAAGTCAAATAATGTAAAATATCAAAGTAAAAAAACGAAACGGTACCACGAATAAAGCATGTTTTTTTATTAATTTTTAAGTTTTAATCAACTTTGTATGTATATGTACATACACATGTTACTTTTTTAGGTTATTCCTTCCTGGTTACATGGATAACTTCATTTGTGATGGTCATAGTACACGAACGAGTTCCCGATATGAAACGTTATCCACCCCTACCAGATATATTTCTCGACAATGTACCACACATACCTTGGGCATTTCATATGTGCGAAATAACCGGAACCCTCTTGTTTAGCATTTGGAGTTGTGTTTGCATATTTCACAAATACCGAATGGTACTGTTGCGTCGTTTTTTCGCTCTAGCCGGAACTGTGTTCCTTCTTCGTTGTGTTACTATGTTGATAACATCATTGAGTGTGCCGGGAACACATTTACAATGTAATCAAAATGATTACAAAGTTGATGACAACAAGTAAGGAACTGTACATTTTCTAACTACAAAGGATTTTAATTTCTATCTCGTTTTGTTAGCTTAACTCTGACGGAAGCCGTTTCGCTGCGAATATCCCGGGCGTATACTATTTGGAGTGGCCTGGGAATGTCCATTCAAGGTGTACGTACGTGCGGGGATTACATGTTTAGCGGACATACAGTGGCCTTAACACTATTAAATTTTTTCATAACTGAATGTGAGTAAACAAAATAAAAACGGAGTTACTGGTGAATTATATATAGTTTTAATTTTTTTTTTGGTTTAATTTAATTTCAGATACTCCAAGAAACCTTTATTTTCTACACACATTGACATGGCTTCTGAACATGTTTGGTATATTTTTCATCTTAGCCGCACACGAGCATTATTCGATTGATGTTTTCGTTGCGTTTTATATAACATCGCGTCTTTTTCTCTACTATCATACCCTAGCAAATAATCAGGTCAGCTTAGAATGTTGTTTTTTCTTTTATTTTCTAATTAAAGTACGTTCTTCTTGTGTCTGTCATCTCCAAACAGGCTCTAATGTCCAGGGACTCAAATCGTACACGTATTTGGTTTCCGATGTTTAGTTACTTTGAAAATTCAGTCGATGGTATTATTCCAAATGAATTCGATACAATCGGTTCACTGTGCTCGAAAACGTTTAACTGTATCGTTTGTGTCAAGGATTCATGCATGCTAACCACACGACGTATTTGGCTACATCCACCCTATCTAGAAGCCATACAAAAGAATCTCACCAGTGCAGTTGGGGGAACAGACATGAATTCCAAAGTAAAAATAGCACAATCCTCATCACCAGCATCTTCCAATTCAATTGGTAGGACAATGAATCAATCAACACATCAGGAACGCCATGATTACAGTCCTTCTCCGCCAAAAGAAAATCATCCAACTGGAAATGTGCTTCCAAAGAGTGTCAATCAACAGACTCCACCATTGATACCAAGTGAATCCCGAGACAAAAAAATCATCTAGCTTCTTATGCAATTGCAGTAGTATTACTATTTTTCATTTTAATTTAAGTTTTTTTTTTCTTTTTTTAATATCATTCCAAATTAAAGAATTTTAAATTCAAAAATAGAACGAAAAACCATTTTCATCATAAAACAGCATATTTTTTTTTAAATAATAATAATAATAATCTATTTATTCAGCTAGCATAGAATTTATATTGCCTTTTACATATAAAATATGATTAAAAATGTAGATTTTTGTAAATTGAGCGAAGATTTTGGAAAAATATAAAATTAATTTAAATATGTATAATAATAATTAAATGTACAACACAATAACGAAACAAAATTAAAACATCTTGAATTGATTTCGGCGAAGAGGACAAACTGAGTACTTCTCGAAAAGTATATGTGTTAGTCTGTTAGGGGTGATTTCGAAGTTTGTAAATTTCCTTGTGAACTATATTCAAACAGAGATTAAAGAGCTTACAATCTTAAATTTTATTTTTCATTTCATTAAATTTTTATAGCTATGTATGTACATATGTATCAAACATGAACTCATTGAATTTAGGAATTTACATTGTAATTTTTCGTGTCGTTTTATTTTTTGTTGCATTCAGTTGTATGGTCGGCAGGATGGTGGACCTTTCGATTTTCTTTTTATATTTTTTTTATTTAAACGAAGTCACTGCAATTGCAATCATTTGTTAACTGCATACAATACATGATCTACATGTTTTCCTCTGATTACTCGATAACATGGTTAATTATAACATTGGCCTCGCAACTCTTTTTTTGAGAATATTATTTCCCTACAAAGTATATCATAAAATTCAATACCAATTTACATACCTCAGAAAATGTTGGTGAAACTTTCTTACACTATTTACCTTTTCGCGATAGCCGCTAATATTTAGTTCTGCAAAAAACAAAGCATCTGCGAAATATCAGTCCTAGCGAGGTTTCCCTTCGGATCGGAGAATTGTACGCAACGCATACTCTGTTGGAAGTCCAAGTTGGTTTCAAGGTATCTTTTTGGAAAGAACAATAATACATCGATGCGACGCCACATTTTTGTCCGCGATAAATTATTTATGTCATAAGAAATCTGAAGAAAAACAGCACTAGCATCGATAAGCGAATTTATGTCTTCAAGGTTTGCATCAAGAGATACAAATATTGAAAAGAATAACAATTATTGAAGTTGTTATAATTTTTCGAATAATTTATTCGGATATTATATATTTAATAGTTTCTTTACAATAATATTCCAAAAATACAAGTATAAATTATTTTCAACTAAATTATCTTATTTCTTACAACCAGAGGAAACTGAAAACAAATTAGAGTATTATTCAAATATTCAAATAAATATGGAGAAATATTTTAGTTTAGTTATTTTAAATATATACTTATACCTAAAAATTAATATTAAGAAGACAAATTAAATGGTGAAGAAATTCTGTTTAATACCTATGCAGTAAATATCACAAAGTCAATGAATGTATGTGAGTTGTGTGTATGAATTGTGAGATTGAACGATGAATATTATAAATTATGATTTTTTGTTGTTGTTAAGAGTTAAAGAGTATTGCTTTTTTGGGCGACGCGTGTTTTTTTCCTTATATATATAAATATATATACATATACATAAGATATGATAAATTATTGTTAGTTTTTACAATATTTACAATTATATACTAAAGCTAATTTTAATGACTGATAAGATGATTGAAAAGATGTCATCTAAAACTAATACCACATTTTTTGGTTATTTGTGGTGTATGTATCGAAGCAACAGACAGAAGTAATGGAACATCGTTTTCGGTTAGATTTAGTGCTGTCGTGACGGCACTTAAGGAACAAAAATCAGTGGCCAGCAAAAACGACGCCAGAGACTCTGAATGCATGTATATTTCTTGTAGTTTTGACTCCAGAAAAGACAGGCACTAAACAGGAATGAATTGAAAGCATTTATTAAGACATTTTGAACAATTTTCTGACCGAATTTATTTATATCTTACTTCATAGGCTGGTATTCCAGAGCTGTTCATAGTATAGACTGTTTCAAGCATTGAAGCAACTAATTGTGACATTCCAACAGGGCCGCTCACAACACTGGAGAAGGGAATTGTTTGGTTTTGGGATGATATAATTTTAACATCCCTAAAAATACAAAAAGAAAAGAAAAATTAATTCAAAGATAAAAACTGGTTCTTGAAATAATTTTCTAACCAATTTTCCATATCGGCAATTACAGCCACATTTTCAGCTGGTGCTGAAATCAACGATGCAGAATGTGTAGCTAAGGCCAGATCTTCTCTCAAATTTAACTCCCATTTATGTGGAGGTGCTGATGTTCCCTTAAAAGAAGAAAAGAAAAAAGTTAATTTACTTCGATTATACATTATGTTCATATGTACATACATATGTATGTTGATTTCATAAATATTTGTAACACTTACCTGTAATACCATATCAGATACATAGTGATCGTTGATACTCAAAAACAACGACGGAATGAACCCAGCTTTTAGTTTAATATCACACTTCGCAACAGCATCATCTTTCATTTGCTGCTCCTTAATACCTGGCACTGGCAGCACGACTAAGTTGATATCTGACGATTTTTTTATCTTTTTCATTTTGATATTTCTTGTTTCAATGGAAGAAACCGAAGTAGATGATTTGGGGTCGATGTTGCTTTCAATTGAAGGTTGATTATTATATACGGAATGATCATCATCTGTATCGAATTCCAATTCGGTGGCATTCGATGGTGTTTGATATGATTTATTACCGTTTGTAGAATTCTGGCAAAACTCACAAAACTCTGATGTTAGTGAAACGTCTTCCTTTGCAGCCGTCTTAACAGCGGCTGCTGTTGCAGCAGCCGATAGCGCACTCGTACCGGCTACAGCTACTGCAGATGATCCACCAAACATTTCGAACTTTTGTGGCTTCTCCATGAAATCATAATTACTCAGATTCTTGTTCTTCATGTAATTCGCATAGATCTGAGGATATTGGACGAAATCGAATTTCACCCCGGAATGTTTCTTATGCGAATTATGATGCGGATGGTGTGGGCAAATTGGTTTCTTTGACGATGGCGATAACGACTCGGTGGACTGACTTGGAACAACATTTTCAGCGAGGTCTTCAGTGCTTCGTTTTATATTAACAAGAGGTTCGTTATCACCTAAAACGAACACTACTCCCTTGTTTTCATTTTCCTGTTGTTTCTCCAAAGTTGTTTTTTGGTTATCAAAATATTTTACTTCAATTTCACTACTAATTGTCTCCCTGATAGGTTCAACGCCCCAAGCTAAACGATTACCCCTGCCAATACTGTTTTCAGTGATCAAATCTGAGAGACTTATATGTTTCTCACTAATTGGCTTCAACTCGGGATATTCACTTCTGTAACTACTTTCGCCTGCCGGAGTTCCTCTGAGATTATTAAAGCTTGTTGAACGTTTACTCAGTTTTTGATTCATTGGCAATTTTTGTAGGTCACTACAACTAACGCCTTCCTTGACTGTTGGTGTCCAAAAGAAGGTACTCGTTTTTGTTTTTACCACATCATCACTGGACTCTATTTCTATGGCTTCTACAACTCCAGCATCTTCCGTTTCTGTTGGTTCGACAGTCAGTTCAATATTCTCGGGAGTTGTAATGGTAAGCTTTATTCTCTCTTTGCAGTGATCCTCTTGTCTAAGGTTACTCAGGGACCCTTTGAAAATGCCAGGATCCATCATAAAGTTTCCTATACGAAGTTCTTGCTTAACAAGTCTCGAGTCCCGAAATGCCAGGACATTAGGGATATCATTCATACGACTTATATTTAACTCTTGAGGAAGTTCTGTTGAATTTAATGCAAGATCTTCATTGCTATTACACAACTCGCTTAAATTAGTCTTACAAGACGATGCTCTAGTCAACCCTAGGCCCTTAGTTTTCGACAGAACTGTATTTGATGATGGGAAGATATTATTAGCGTTCATATTCGAGTTGTGTTTTGCAGTAGCTTCATCATTTGTTTGATTCATAATTATATCATTTATGACCTCCTTATTGAAGTCTTCAGACTTTGACGTTCTCCTTATCTCCCCACAACGAATAAAGTACGTTAAAATGTTCAGTAAACGTTCAGTTGGTAGTTTCTCATTTCCGTAAATTATTGTTCGTGAGAGTTTGGGTGGTGTACCGACGGCCCCGTACAAGTCACCTATTTGTGCCCACAGCACGTTGTAGGGATACTTTTGAGATACTTCAAGAAGTCTAGCTCTCTGTTCAATAGCGGCAGCACTGGACTTCGATGGTGAATTGAAATTTGAAATAGTTGAGACCCATCCTAGATGGTGAGTCAGTATGGCTGTTAATACTGTACTCACAAAGCTGTAAGTTATAAAATTAATAATATATTATACAAACAGAATTATTAAAATCACTTACAAATTAGTATTTTTAGTGTCAGCCACTGACAAAAGGGAACACAGTTCGTGGACAAATCGATCAGCAACACTTTTGGAGTGTTTACTACCACTTGTTGTTACACTTAACCAAACAGGAACGTTTATCCGCGGTGCTTTGAACAGATCCAGCAACCATTGGGTCGTGGCTTGCCATGCATGTACCATGATCTGGAATTTATAATTTTCTATTAAAAATTGCTCGATTTTTTATGTTAAAAAATTCACTTTTAAAAATTCTTTATGATTAATGTAGGCTTTCTCCGATGATATTCGAAGTCGACCTAACATTGATTCCAACAGAGCGATATGTTCTGAGCAAAACATCTCCATTTCATCCTCGAAAGATTCACTCATTGTTATACACACTGCGAGGCCAAGTCGTGGTCGACGCGTCATTTTGTGTGCATAACTCATGTCACGACGACGTCCAATTTCAGGATTACTACGGCTTTCGTTTGCAACACTAGTTCGCCGATTTTGAGGAGCTACACATCCTTCACTCCCTCCACCTGTCTGAGGCGTACTTTGGTAGTTATTGTCACTCAAAAACCCAATGAAATCATTCAAAGAATGCTGATTCTCAAAGGACGTTAAGAGATTCCGAGAGATTCGTCTTTGTAGGCTGCCATCACTGGACATATTGCTGCTTTGCGTGGCCGATGCTAAATACGACGAGTCGAGACTAAATTTTCGCATTGATTCTGGATCAGATATCACTGAACCTAAGCTACTTCGATTTGAATAATGATATGATAAACTTCCAGTTGTAATAGTCCACTGATCGTTAGATGTTGTTCCACCGCTATATCCTGAATCGCCGGTACTGTATGTGGCAGAATAACGCTTGGCGGTGATGACATTGGCGTCTGGCACATCTAGGGGATTCGTAAATCTATCGCCGATTTGCTCTGAAATGTCAGAATTTTTTCGGTCCACACTGAGCATCGAAAATGAATTCATTGAAAATCCATCAACCGAACTGTGATCGCTGGTAATTGAGTTTCTTGGTGTCAAGTGTCCGGCTGAGACATGGTGTGGTGTTGCACTATTCGTTATTGTATTCATTGGTGAAAGAAAAACTTGGGAACACAACATCCGAGGAGGAGACCTTAGCCAGTGTACTTTGAGGGCAGTTCCGCGGAATGACATGGCCAAGGCGCCAAAAACCATTTCCCCAACTGTTGGTATATCCGCCATGCTCGGGCGGTTGTGCTTAAAAAAATAAACAAGAAAACAAAATCTTAAAAGACTATTTAAATTGATAAATTGGAATTGAAAATGTTATAATAAAATAAAACATAAACATAAGAAGCAATCACAATACGCTCCCATTAACAAGTCAAGTAAAGTAAGCATTTTTTGGGGTTCCATTGAAACTTTAAAAGAATAAAACAAATTAAATATCATGGGAAGAAGACTACGTTAAATAAATAACATAGTGTGTGGAGGACATAGTTTTTTTTTAAGGCAAAACAATAATAACAAGAGTATGTATGTATGTATGTATATTTAAAATACTTTTGTATAAAAATAATGAATTTCAGGAAAATGTTTTGCATTCCTTAGTTAATGCACAATGGAATTCATAGACGGACTTCACTTCATTTTTGTCGACAGCATCGTCGGCATCGGCATAGTCTCGTGATGCACGAGTTTTTAATTATTTTTCTTTAACAACATTCATCAATTAACTTATTTCATATCAATTATAGACGACGACGTGTATTGCTTAGTCAACAACATATCGAGTTCGCATTCAGACAAGAGAGCTCACAATGTAATAAAAAGTCGTTGACACAAAGAACTTTCAACGTTTAGCTTACAACCTGCGTGAGATCTTTAGCACGTGATAACAGAGTTGTTGTGCAGAAAAAAAACGGTGCCTTTTATATCAATTTCGTTATTACCTAAAGAGAATAACATCAATTTTTAAAAGTTGTACTTGTTTTGATAAAATTTAATTTTATGGTCAACTTAACTCAAAGAAAATTAAGTTAAGTTGACCATAAAATTGTAAAATCGGGTTGCAGAGAAAAACCGTATGTTCTTCTGCCATAAGAAACTAAAACTTAAATATCCCTTACGAAGTCCTTTAAAATATATTTTTTTAAAAACTTAATCTTAATTGCTATAGTAATAAATTGAGGCGGACGAAGTCCCGGGGAACAGCTAGTATAATATATGTACATATATAGAAACACTGTTTTCTCCTTCAATATCTTCGATCAATAGGTGGCGACACTTGGCGATACTAGCAATAGGAAATACACTTTATTTGTTTACTTAAAATGATTTCATTATTGCTTACAAGTACATATGTATGTGTATACATATGTATACATATGTTTATGTATGTACATCCCACCTACAGAATTTTTTCAAAAAAAAATTGTATAATAAAAGGCTAAACTGTAATCTGATTTGGATCATTTTTATATTTTAAACAACATTTTCTGTCAAACTCTAAATCAAAGATTTTAATCATTTCAACATAATGCATGGATGTATAAAGATATACGATATGATTATAAACTTTATTGACATTTTTATTAGTTTATTATTCAGAATAAAATTCATTAATCGTCTTTTATACATGTATGTACATAAGTATGTACCTACATACAAACGTATGTTCAAACAAAGTTGAGACACGGTCAAGATGTCACGTGAGCCACATAGGCAAAGGTGCTTTTCTGCCGTCATTTCGGTAAAAATGTTTGCGGTAATAAAACAACTCAACGCATACATATGTATACGATAATAGGAGTATAATGTAAAGATCAATAGTTTACGTTTAATCAGTTTGTGTAAATGATAAATTGATTGATTCTTGTATTTTAAAGCAATTTGACATTTTTAAAAGCATGTGACTAGTAAGATAGATCATAAAGTAATAAATCAGTTTTTGTTTACTATTGTGAAAAATAATACTTTATACTGTTCATATTGATCTTTTTTTAATGTACAAATGTCTTAAGTGCATCAATAAAAGATTCACATGATACATTTTATGATCGATTTCAGCCAAAATTCTAAAAAAAAAACTGTGTTTTAAACCACCTGATACGCATATTTAAAGTTTAAAATCTCTAATGACCCCACGATGAAATTTAAATTCTTCACCTAACACCGAACTATCGTAATTATCCTCCTTTAAAATAATTCTTTGATTCCCATTGGGGCTACTTTTTGACTTAAATCTTTACACGGCTTACTTACTTTATATAAACAGCCATCAGCTGCTTCAACGTATCCATTCGATTGGCTTTTAAATTGATGTTTGCCCGAATTAATATCCGAATTTACACTTATATTTTCATCGATTATCTTATGGGCAGTACTGAGTCGTATTTCGAAGTCTTTTAGTGTGACTTTTTGTAAAGCGTTCGAATCGAAAAGCAATCGTCTGCCACGACTGTCACACTCCCTGAACAAAAGTACACGCACTTGGCCGGCATCAAATGGGAATTGGCTGCAATTAAAGCGAACAGAAACCTTTTTAAACAAAATAAAATTAATCAAAATTATATAAAAGATTTTTTATGAAATGTGCAAGTGCTAATAACGATAAAAATGTTTCATTCTTTGGAATTTTAATGACATTTTTTAATTTCAACTTACGACATTTAGGAAATTAAGCAATGAGTCACTTATGCACCAAACAAAAGGCTAACAAATTTTGATAGAATATAAAAAAAACTAAATGTTTCGGTTATTTTTCATACTAATATTAACTATCTACATAAGAACGAAAAAATAATTAAGCTTTTATTTATACACTTTGCAGATTGATTTTAAGTCCGCACACAATCGTGACATTCGACATAGGTAACTACCGATTCTTTAAGCCAGACAGACAAATTTCATGTGCGACTAACTTATTTTCTAGTTAAATGTCATGTGTTCGTTTTTTTTTTTAATGAATGCATAATTAAGTTTAAAGCATGAAGTATTTAGGTACTTTTGTATACATAGCAAACAAAAAGATGTTATCATTTCGGGTGATAACTGATGTCATGAGTTTGTGAGTTCGCATTTGCTCCCTTTCTTCGGATTCTCTTTTTTTTTTCTTTTTTTCATTCAATGTAACTCGTGCATTTGTTCAAAACGAACAAAAAAGTTTCAACTGTTTGTTTTTCTCTACTTTTGCAAACATCTCATTTCTCATCTAATGCTGTGCAAATGATTTCTAGACATTGAATTTTTAATTTGAGTTCAACTTAAATATAGAAAACACGTGAGTGTTACTCACAAGACGAAGACAGTTTCTTTTCTTTTTTAAATTAAATTTAATTTGATTATTACACTTCTCTAACGTCATCGATTGAAGGTGGTTTTTCTTTTTTGTTGGTACTTTTGTAAAAATTGAGGTGAAATGCCCATGTATGTAGGTGGCACTTCCGTTTTACAAAGTATAGTAGAGACAAAGTATCAACAGAACAGAAGAATAATAAGTTCTTTTAATTTTATATGTATAAATGATACATTTAGTATCTACAGGAAATAGTATGTGGAATAATTAATAATAATTAATTGTGTTTAAGAGATTTTCCCTATAAATTTTCTCAATTAAAATACATCTTTTAAAAAGGCTACAAAAAGAAATGGGATTTAAGTAATTTAAATGTATTATAAAAAAACTTTCAATTATTTTCAGATGATATTGGTGTAGGTCAGGGAATTTAGATTACTTAATGCCTTGTGATTTATCAATGACATGCAGATATACATACATACATATGTACAAGTTTGGGATAAGCAAGATTTGAGTGAAGCTCAAATAATCGAAACAAATACCTATTTTATGAAATATTTTGAGGAAGTACAATAACCTCCGTATTTAGAAGTGCAGTCCATGGAATGGAATCTCTTTTTGGTTTTACTGCTTGATTACTTTTTACACTAGCTCAAACTCTTGTAACCAGTTAGAAAAATAATTAAGTAGATGATAATAATTGAAATTTGAAATAATTAGATCAAGCAAATTGAACCAGATTAAAAAAAAAATATAACAATAATCAGGTATGTAAGCATTTGGTATGTGGTAACTCTAATGATTTGATTTTTTTTGCTTTGTTGTACCTAACTTAAATTGTCTAATCTTATCAGCCCAAAATCACGAGTTTTGATGAAAAAAGCTCTATGCTCTCTTATTCTGTAGATATATGTGCATATGTATGTATGTATGTATGTAGATATTTTAAAAATAGTCTACCTCTTTCTCTTGTACTCATATGCATCATTTGTTTTTGTTTTTTTTTATCCTTTATCTTCTTCTGTGTATAGAATATCAACTCCTCTGTTTTGGGGCATAATTTCTCGTTTACGCCGAAACCAAAAAAAAAAGAACAACAAAAATTTCAAAAGCAAAAACGAAAGAAATGAAAAAAAAACAACAAATTATTCACAAGCATTCATTCATTGTTTGTATGCATGTGTATATTTATATCTTAAGTTCATGACATAATAATCACGGGAGAAACGGCGTACGGCGTGCTGTTAGCCTAGTCATGTGATGTTTCGCACATTCACAAACATAGTAGCAGCAGGTTTTGCTGGCCCGTAGGCAAAAATATATCTTGGGGGAGTTTGATTTTCTTTTATTAACTCATATAAAATGCAGTGCCCTCTCTACAAATCGTAAATGATCTTGTTGAGACAATTATGAGAGGTGATGGTGATATAATGTTCGAATCTTTCTCCTCGAATAAGTAAACTGTTTCAAATCAATTTACATACCTACGTACTTGTTTATTCGTTTCTACTTCAGAAATATCTTTATTGAATAATCTTCCCTACCTCTGTTGATAAACCACCACGCGCCTGACATTTGAGCTTCACTATCAAATCAAACAGCTGCCCGCAAATTTTTATTTACAGTCCGACAGGCGGGGGATGATCAGTGACTACATATGTATATACATACCTATGTATATTTATATCATTTTATGCAATATTATTCTTTAAGAGATTAGCTTTTGGAAAATTTGTAAAATATATGTACCCATGTATCTGCAATCTGCATTTGGGTATTTACCTACCTGATATAGTTTTTAGAATGGAACGATTGATTGTTATTATTTTTTTTGTTATTGTTGTTTGTAGATGACGTCGCCGGCGATGATGACGACGATGGGAAGAAGAGTTTATTAAATAGTGCCATAGCACGGTATTTTTATTTATCCGACATAAATTGGGCGGCGTACACTTGGTGAACTTCAAATTGATTTTAGTGTCCACCTGCATTGGGGATGCACGACAACAGCGGACGGCAGTGACGACCACGAAAAAGACGACAAAAACAAATTTTCGATAATCACTTTTACCCTTTACCAATATTGGCTTATTTGCACCAACAAATCGAATGCTATTGCTGAATAATCACTTTCCTTTTTTGTTTCTCTGCAATTTTAGTCTCTTTGTGTTTTGCTGACATGACATTTCAATCTTTATTCGCAATCGAACATTTGAATCGAATTCTAGTTCTTGAACCCATTAAAAGGATTCTATTTAATAATAATTATTACAAAATACACACACAAAACGGAGGCATGACCCTCAGGGAAAGACATATTCGAGAAGGAAACAACCGAGACAAGGAGGTTGAAGAACAAATGAGTTATGAGTTACCCAACGATGTCGTATTCGTATCAATGCTTTAAGCAACAAAAATTGTTGCTCTTGCTACTTGCTCGCTTGAAGATAAAGCAACCACTAAGTAAATTCTCAAGTGACTTAAGAAGAATAAGCTCTTCCGTCGCAGTCGTTGCCACTGCGCTACGATTATTTGTTTATGTTTACCACTGACGCATCGTTATGCAAAAAAAAGAGGAAAAAGTTGATTCGGCTTTTTCTTTGGTTCTTAATTGAAGACATTGAGAAAAACCAAAAACACTTGGTTTTAGGTCATCACTTTTGGAATCTTTTGTACTTCAGTTTTTACAATGAACACTTTTCTTAATCGATTTGTTTTCTTTTTCTACACAGACCCGACGAAACAGTGGTGGGACAGTTCATTGATCTATTAAGCTTATCTGATAATCGTTTAGTAATAAAAATACACTTCGTCATCACTGCGAATAAAAGCAAAACACTTGAGCAAGAGAAATCACGTGCCGAGTTATTTAGTTTGAAAATTTCCCTGTGTCTCGTGAGCTGCAAATTGCAAATTTTCTTTCTGTAAATTCAATCTTTTCGTTTAAATATGAAGCACTTTGAGGTCACATAGCTCGATATTTGAATGCCACTTCAATATTATTATGGTTAAACAGTGTTTTACTTAAAAGTTTTCTTTGTTATTGAGAAAAAATTGAATTCTGCAGCGAGCAAAGGATTACTTTATTTTTATTTACTGAGGCGAACCGAAGACTACCATTTTTATTATGGCGGCTATATTTTTTCGCACAGCGTCTGCTTGTGGTGTAGTGCTGTTTTCTCTTCATATTGGCCATGTAGTGTTGTTAAAGAGAGAAAGAAAATAGGCTGTTTTGTGTTGTTGTTGTGCTGTGTGGAAGTGCTGCCAATAAGCTTAAATAAATACTTTAGAGCGTGAACACAATAAACAACATTGAGGAGCAACGTTGAAATGTTTTTAAACAGCAATCTGTAAATTGAATTCATTTGAAAAGATGTGCTGTTTTTTTTTTGTTTGGAATGGCATTCAGAGGTATATTTTATACAAATTGATGTCTGATTTCATACGAATCCAAATGACTCAGATCCGGTTGCACAATCGCGATTCATCCTCATTCATTGAAAGCATTTGGAAACCATACATAAATTTGCCAACAAAGTTAAGTTGTAATAAGTTACTGTATATTCCACTTCAGGGCAAACAGTTCGTTAAGAGTGTATGCTTATGAAAAACCGCCAGAAAAGAGTCGTGTTGCTCAATATTGTTCCAATATGTTTGATATTGTTGATGATATGTAGTCCAGAAAACTCTAGACTTTGCTATTGGGAGGTTTAACTAAATAAATAAAACTGTACGGATCTTCTGCCACGGATGAACATTAATTTCTGTCTGTTAGAAAAAGTTTTTTTACGTATATTTTGTTAGTGAAGTTTTCAAAAAATTATACCCTTGGATTAAGATTAACCAATTTTTCAAAAACTGAATGAAGGAATTGTATGAAATAGAAAAGAATTCGTCTGCTACTTTTCAAAGTCTAACATATTTACTATACAAAAAATACAATGTTACATCCAAAATAGAATATATCTTTGGACCCTTTCATTATTCAGTCCACAACTTAATTTTTTTTATATAACATCACTGTCTAAAGTTTCAATCATCTGTCATTACGCCTTTGATAAGAAAAAATCAAACTACACAGTACACACGTCATTCCTCATTTAAAGGGGATGAAACTGATTTAAATCAAAGATTGTATAGGCATTTTAATAATTGGACTTTTAGATTGCATTTAACAACTAAGATCTCAAAACAAAATCCACAAGGACTTAACAAAATTCTAAAACAAAATGGCTAGTACCAGTTCTTATAACACAATCCCAAACGAAACGAACCATGTAAAAAACATTGCTCTTATCACCGGGATTACCGGCCAGGTATGTTTTTATTGATTGATAAAACAATTTTTGATTACTTCATGCATTGTTCGTTAGGACGGTTCTTATCTGGCAGAATTTCTTCTAAAGAAAGGCTACGAAGTACATGGCATTATACGCCGTGCAAGTACATTTAATACTTCCCGCATTGAGCATTTGTATACTGATCCGAAAGCTCACAAGGGTGGACGCATGAAGCTCCACTATGGGGACATGACCGACAGCAGCAGTTTGGTTAAAATCATATCTTCGGTTAAACCAAAGGAAATTTACAATCTTGCAGCGCAGAGTCATGTAAAAGTGTCGTTTGAGCTGAGCGAGTATACCGCCGAAGTAGATGCGGTAGGAACTCTTCGTCTCTTGGATGCCATACGAACGTGTGGAATGGAAAAAGATGTAAAATTCTATCAGGCCTCAACGTCCGAATTGTACGGAAAAGTTGTAGAGACTCCACAAAGTGAAACGACTCCATTTTATCCAAGGTCTCCATATGGTAAGTAAAAATAGAGTATTTTCTAATTTCTGCATTTAATTGAGTACTTGTAGCATGTGCCAAAATGTACGGCTACTGGATTGTTATCAATTATCGCGAGGCATATAACCTCTTCGCATGTAATGGCATTCTCTTCAACCATGAATCACCTCGACGAGGGGAGAATTTTGTTACCCGAAAGATTACCCGGTCAGTTGCAAAAATTTCATTAGACCAGCTTGAGTATTTCGAACTGGGTAATTTGGACTCTAAACGTGATTGGGGTCATGCAATGGATTATGTAGAGGCGATGTGGTTGATGTTGCAACGCGACTCTCCAGACGATTATGTCATTGCTACTGGCGAAACACACAGTGTTCGGGAATTCGTAGAAGCTGCCTTCAAGTTCATTGGCAGGGAAATAATCTGGCAGGGAGAGGGGGTCAATGAAGTGGGCATCGAAAAGAGTACGGGAACTATGCGTGTTAAAATAAATAGTAAATATTTTCGTCCAACTGAAGTTGATCTTCTGCTGGGCGATGCAAGTAAAGCAAAACGGGAGCTTGGCTGGCAACCAAAAGTTACTTTTGATCAATTGGTGGAAGATATGATGGCGGCAGATATAGAACTTATGAAAAAGAATCCCATAGCGTAGGAATAAGAACAAATCTAGGTTTTTTGTTGTTTTAATGATTTCCAGCATGACAGCACAAAATAGGTAGTAATTTAATATTTTTACACGCGACACATTTCCACTTATTTAACGCTTTATTATTATTGATGCATTTTATAAATTATTTTATTATTTCATATTTTAAGCATAAAATAAAAAAGTTTACTTATGTAAATAATTTGTGCAACAATTTATTTTTATCATAAGGAATTCAGCAAAAGTAATTTTTGTATTAAAACAATTTTTAAGAGAATGTTCTAATAAACCTGCAATTGAAAAATTCGTCAAAAGAAAAAACACTTAGTTTTTTTTTTAACTAGAAATCAGTAGATTTTCAATTTGGTTGCACGGATTTCATTCTTAACTTTGAGTGTTAAAAGCCTTTGATTGATTTCAAACCAATTATATTTGTAATAATTTAACTTGAAAAATTTTATTTATATCTTGTGGCGAACCCTTGAAAAAGCATTCAATGATTGAGTATGTAGAAAAAATGTAATGTTATATATAATAATAATGCAGAATGCAGCAGGACATAAAATACAACTAATGTTTAGATTTGAAGGTATATTTCAAATACCTACTGGCGAAAAAAATAGATAGCAGTTTAAACTTCAGTTTAAGGAAAGGAAACAATTTTGGATTTTAATTTAAAAAATATATTAAAATGATGTCACTTAATATGTTCTATTCGGTATGAAGTAACAATAATACATTATTTGTAATCAATACCTTACAGACAACATATCAAAATATTTTTGATATAAATGTATTCAAAGAAAAATTGTTCGTTTTGAGTTAAACATTTTTAAAAGTATTTTATTAAGTAGATCTTCGTTTATATCAATTATATGTAGCTCTCGTTGAAACTTCTGTTTGAAAATTGTAATTGATAATTTTGAGTCATGTGAGAGAAAATACTGTAACTTTTTGATACTAAATTAATGTTTATGAATTGTTATTAATATTTTATCATAAATATCGATTTCTAAAAATCATTCGTACATGGCTGATTTTAAGATCGGATTTTTAGAATAATTAAGTGCTAACAATTCGTTTTTACCGAATAAAAAGGAACTTCCTTCCGAACGAACCCCTTGTATATCAGCACAGCTCCTCAAACTGCTGCTGTCAAAAAACTAACGAGCACCAAAGAAACAAACTATCTCATCACTAATCGCTTCCGTCCACTCTTGCACACATATATTTTTTATTTGTCGTTTGGTAAAGAAGAACACCAAGAAAGTAGTGAAAAAGTGAATTTTCTCAAAAAAGAAGAATAATTCAATTAATAAAAGCATTTAAAAGAAACCCCGTTCAATCCGAGCTGTTTATTGAAAAAAAGTACTGCAATTATAAAACAACATCGGTGTGCAATAAAAATTCATAATAAATTTGTTACTTTAATTTCTAGTTCGAAAAGTCTCAAGTGAAGCACTTAACAATTTTTTTTGCCCAAATTTCAATTCAATCATAATAATGGCACTAAAAGTCTATGTGAGTGGAATGTCTGGAAACAAGGAGGTATGTTTATGCATTTGGTTTTATTTTCATCCATTTTAGAGCAACATTGATCCTCTTTATGGCCATTATGGCATTGACCCACCATCGTCGGTCTTGATAATGGTTTTTCTTTTTCTAGGCTCTGGCTGCTTCTTTTCTGAATAATTTTTTGATTGTGATTGTGATTGTATTGTGCGACTAGCGACTATAGTTCTTCGTTTTTATATTTTTCGCCGAGACTACGTCACTTCGCGCAACACCTCTAAATATAAAACAGAAATTAAACCTCAAGTCAAATGAAATTAAGCATAATTTACTTTTGCATCGATTATGGGATGGCACATAAAATAAATAACGAAAACAATTTCCCAATAAGACACTCAACATCCTAGACGTAATTCAATATCGAGGTTTTCTTTCTTGTTTTTTGTGTAATATTATTTTATACATTTATTTATCAGAACAGGGCTTCGGTTCGATTTGGCATTTATAAATCGAGTTAGGGCGGTGGTTTGATTTTGTCTTCAACTACGATTTTAATTCTTGCTTGTGCTTGTTCTTGTAGCCCGTGCCTATGCTAAGGCAGAAGAGTCTAGTGCTAAGTGCCACATAGCAAACTCGTTCAAGTGGTTTAAGAATAAGAAACAAGAACAATTCTTTTTGTTTGTTGGATGGTGGTGGAGTATAGTACATTTGGACATATTTTTTGTTAAATAATAAACTGAAATCGGAAAGCTAAAAACTTCCTTACAAGTGTAATGCACGCATCTATTTCCATTATTTTCTGGCTTATTAACAACAACAAAGTTAGCCTTCTCTATTTCATTGTTAACAAGTCATAGCAAACAATGCAATTAAGAAACCAGTTTTGGAGAGGTAGTCTGAATATGGTGATGGAACCCCAATATAATTGTTGCAATTTCGAAGTCGGTGCACACATTTTATTTTGTTTTGCTGTGTTTTTATTTTGATTCCAAAATTGCTGCTAAACAAAAAAATTAATAAATCCTTTTCTGCAATGATTCGTTTAGTCATTCTATTTCGGTAGCGCGAATACCACTTCAGTTGCTAATGAGTTATTTTAATTAAACACATTTGAGTTATTGCTTGAATGGTTTTGTGTTTCCTTATCTTCCGATGAGGGTTGTTATGAATCAGAAACTTTTATTTGTTTTGTTTGCGATACGACACAAAACAACTCATCAATAACTAATTTTTACTTGCACAGGGACAAGACTTGTCTTTGTTAAACTTGATCTAGGTAATCTAGAAAATATAATAAAATCTGGTTTAACGATTATTCTATTCTATAAGAGAAAAAGAAAAAAATTGTCCGCATTAGGGTTTCATAGAAAATTATTTATATGAGTAACTTGTTGATGGGTCTTCTTCTTTTTCTGAAATAGCAACAACAATTCTACGATAAGTTTGAATTGATATTTATTTAAAAAAATTGTATCATTCTAAGTACCTTACCAAAGCCGGTATTATGTACATATTTACATACCTATAAAGATTGCAAACTTAAACTTTTTTGGCAACATACACATTTGTAACAGGTTTTGATTTACCTTAATAATTTCGAAAACATAAAATGCAAGTCTGACTAGATATTTATTACAAATTTAAATTCCTAATTTTGACCTCAATGTTTCGAATTAATAATAATTCTTTTCTTTTTTTTTTTCTTCAGTGCATTTGTGTGGGTTTTAGTCTGAAGCCGTTCCCATATTCGTGACTGAGCAAACACTTTTCTACATAGATACATATACATATGTATTATGTTTTTAGGACCAAAAATGTTTTTTTCCGCATAATTTTCTTGTATAATTCTAATCGATTCAAGACAATGGGGGAGAAAAAACTTAATGCAATTTACATTGCAATTTTGAACGATAGTTTTAGTGTTAGTTTTAGTTACTTAAAAAAATCAGAGCACGAGTCTCTTAATCTCAAGGTCTTGGCTTCGGGCTTACGTTGGGCTCCATTTCTAGTTGAATCTGTATTCCAAAAATACTAAAACCATTACAAGAACAAAAATCAAACAATTTTAATGATAAAAAGTTCAATGCGATTAGCGAACACTGTGATATGAAATTCAATTGTCTGTTATTATCGAGCATATTTAAGTATTGTAGTGGAATCCTAAAAATACCCCTCTTAACCTCTAAATACAATAATAAGCTTCCCCATTAAAATTTACAAATTGACCTTTTTATTAGGTGAAAAAACGCCAACAGCGCGTTCTCATGATTCTAGACAGTAAAAATGTTAAGTACGAGATTATCGATATAACAGAGCCCGGAAAAGAAGCCGAAAAAGACATGATGCAAACAAAATCAAGCAGCAATGGTGCAACGGTTAGCGATCCAAATCCCAGACACCCACTGCCTCCACAAATATTCAACGATGAAGAGTATTGTGGAGATTACGATGCATTTGATTTGGCCAACGAGATCGATACTCTCGACCAATTCCTCAAACTAGCACCAGCAGATACAACTAGTGTATCCACTGCCCAAATCGAATTGAAAAATGGAGAAAAAGAAACAACTGATGCCCCTCCAACAGAACCGACAGAAGAAAACAAAGAAAACGAAGAAAACAAGGAGGTTTGAATTTACACGAGTATATACAAAAAACAAAAAAAAATGCAAACTATTAATATTTTTCTTTTTTTTGCAATTTAAATATTTTATTAACCATCTTATTAATATACGCATATTGACATATTTTTTTGTATCATGTATATTATTAATTTATCAATTGATATCATTAATCTAACGATTAGATCAAAATATGTAGTTGTTTTCCGCAAAAATAATGCTAAGCAATATTTTTAACCATTTAAAGTAATTATTTAAAAATAAAACCTATATACACATAAAATTCAACATGTAAACGAAATGTAAGCGATTTAGTTGAATAATAAAATTTAATAAAAATCGAAATTTTTAGTCACTACCAATCGACTAAATGTTTTATAGTTTAAAAAGCGAAAACTAAAACAATGTATTTTTCTAATTTGCAAAAAGAGCTTTAACATTTCTAATCTAACCACAGCGCAAAGTGGGAAAAATATAAGAGCTGATTTAGAATTCTAGCTTAAAGCTTCGCCCGCAGAAGTGCAGCATGTGTAGTATTACAACTTTTCAAAGAAAGTTTCACTAAATCATTAATTTCTTATAATTTTTATCTTCGAAAATGATTCACTAAGAACGGTGAGTCAAAGAATGAAACAGGTGCTGATGACGAAGAGAAAAAAGAAAAAACCGAAGTTGAAGCTGAAGCTGAAGACGAAGCCGAGAAGACACCTTCGGGCGAAAATGTATGAACTAAGTTGTAAAGAATCTCAAATCTTTGAAACAACACTGTAAGTTTATGAATAGATTAATTATGTGTATTACCATTGATTAAGGCCGGTGAGGAGGCGAATGGAGATAAGACCGAGCATGAGTCACAAGAACAAAAATCTTCTGAAAACGAAGTAAAAGAAGAAAGTAGTGAAGTTAAGACCGAAGAGGCTGATAAACCTGATGAAAATGCGACTAAAAATGAAGATAGCAATGAAACTAAAACCGATGAAGCAGATAAACCTGATGAAGGTGCTGAAGGTTCAAATGATAAGGCCTCTGAAAGTGATAATGGGGAAAATTCTGGTAAGTGCGTTAAGTTTAAGTATGTTAAGATTTAGCAGAAATAAATTTCATTCGCCATCTGATTCTAATAAGCTGATGAAGAAGAATCGCAACAAGTAGATAAAGCTGAGGGTAATGAAGAAAAAATTGAAAAAAGTAAAAACGATCTTATAGAAAGCTTGGAAAAGGATAACTCTTCTAAACCAGAAGAAACAATCAAAGCTCCTTTAAAAGAAGAAGACGAAGAAGAGTCAGAAGACGAAGAAAGTGAAAGTGAAGAAGAGAGCATTAAAGAAGACAACAAAAGCAATGTAGAAAATGAGAATGCAAAAGACAACGTAGAATCAACCAACGAAGAAAAAGACATAGTAGAAGAGAGTTCGTCAAAAACAGAAGAAAAAGTTGATGTCGTTAAAGAGGAAAATAGTGAAGAGACTCCTGAAGATGCAAACGTTGAAAGCAATTTTACAAAGTCAAAAGTAGAACCAGATGATAGTGTAATTGCGAACCCAGAACTTGAGGTTTGGTTTATTTACTTTCACTTCTACAATGTATTGTGCCGTTTTGTAATGTGTTGTCTTCTAAGGCAGAAATATTTTGCCACAAGTTTTTTTTTTCTGTGTCCAATTTAATGGGAACTCTATCGCAACGAAAAATAAAAAGCTTTAACCATCATTATTTCATTATAAAACTTAAAATTTAACATTTAATCTAAAATAAAACAAATAAATTTAATAAGAGTCGGAATTTTGTAGAGTTTCAAGGCAAAATAAAATCGATTTGTTTATTAATTTTTATCTTAGCAAATATTTTACAATATGACTCTTTGAAGGTATATATTTTTTCAGTTTTGAAAATAACGAATAAAGCTATTTTCTTTGAAGAGTATTTGCTGTCGCTTAAAATGTATTAAAGATGTCAATATTGCTATGGTATTTATTTAAATGCATGCCTCTACTCTAAATTTGAATATCAATTCAATGGCTCAGTTATGGAAATCGAAATGTATCGTTTGAAGATGGCTTTTCCCCAATTTTGTATTTGTAGCAACTTCTTTCAATATTTAAACTGAAAAATGTTGAATACGAAACCTATCGAAATTCTTAATTTGGCCATTATTAATATGCAAGTAATTTAAGCGAAATCAAAATGCAGCATCGCATCGTAGGTTTCAATTTATTTAAGCTTCTAACACAACGATTAATGCAAAAAAGTACTTAACTTCAACTTTATCGTGTCGTGCCGCAAGAAATAAAATGCCAAAACTAATAAATAATTGAATTCATAATTTCTAATTAAACAAATCCATATATTATAAACATCAAAACAGAGCGAACTCGATGAAAAAACTCCAGGAAAAGACTTGCCAAATGACGATGCCAACGATGAAGATAAACCATCTGATATCGAATCAGAAGAAAAATTAAATACCTCAGAAGAAAGCCAAATCACAAAAGATGAGACAAATGAATCTTTGGTCAAACAAGAAATTAAGGAATCGAAAACTGATGAAACTGCAACAGATTTTGAGGTCTGACAATCATAATAAAGTTTCTGAATTAATAAGCTTCAATATAAATTTAAATAAATCTTTTATTTTTATAATATTGTTTTATAATCACAAAAGCAGTAATTTCGGCATTTTTTCTTAAGATATAATTTTCGTTTGCAAATATTATAATGCTTGTTTTGAATTCATCATAATATATTTTATTTGTGATCAAATTAAATTGTTTTCTTGTTTTTAGAAACCCATAGCTAGCAATGTTGATGAAAAAGTTGAGAATCCAGATGAAAAAGAGAAGGAAGAAGAAAAAGAAGAAGTAGAAAAAGAAAAAGAAAAAGAAGAAGAAGAAGAAAACACTTTACAGGATGCCAAATTTAAATTAGAAAACACTGAAGAACCAGCTGAAAACCCAGACGAGTAAACCTATAATAATCTTCTTATAAAATATTGCAAACAAAAATATGTAGTCCTTTGTGGTCTTATAGATTAAGTAAATTATTTAAAAAAAAAAAAACGAATTTATGACACGCAAAATAAATTCCTTGTATAATTTGTGTATATTTGGTCTCTTAAAACGGTTTAAGAAATTTCCTTTATTTTATGTAAATTCGTTTTTTATCAAAAATATTCTTTAATAAGATTAATTCAAATTTAGGAATTTATATAAAAAAAACAATAGCTGAATAAACATGTTACCGGTAAACAAACATAAGTGTTCTATTTTATTATTATTCAAACCTCCAAATGAACACCTTTGCAATAAAGTCAAAATTGAATTCATATCTGGGTTCAAATGGAAAAATTAGTGTTTTATATTATAATAATGGGTCACACAAAAAATTAGGATTTCGGATTTGTTTATTATATTAATGTAGATGTCATCGACTGAAAACACCTGTTGTCCGTTAAAGAGAAACAATTGAAATGAAATAATTAAAACTGTGAATATGTTTCACAGTTTTGTGAATGTTTTTATTTGCAAACTCGTCAAATTACATAACATTCCATCCACCAAACAGAAATAATTTGTTGAATAGTTGAAAGACTTCAACAAAATAAGTTTGGAATTTCAAGAGTATTTATGTATACTTCTGTTCTGTTTCCGACGAGTAACTTAGCAAAGCATCTGTAAAATTACTTATCGACCTGGTGGAAATCAACGACGAAGACTATGTTTTGCCAACATTTTAAAGTATTATTTTTTAGATAAGAAACAACAAATACCATTAGGATAATTCGCTTCCAACATTTATTACATACTTCTTTATTACAAGGACCTATTTTAAAACATTTTTTTATTTGTTTGTTGAATTTAAAAAAATCGCCTTCACTTTCTTATAATCTTGTATTCAAAACTTATGATTGTATATATCTGGATCAACAAAGAAAACTAGTGTGAATCCATATTGTGTGTTTTTGGAATGGAATATACATATAAGACAATACGTTTTTTTTTTAGTTTTTGTGTTTTTTTTATAAATATAATCCATATAATAAACTAAATGAACAGAATAATAATATCTTCTTCAATGTATACAAACATTTGTAATTCAAATCAGAATGCAAACAATGTGTGTGTGTTCTGTGATTTGAATTGGAAGAAAGTTAAACAAAAAATTATTCCTCATCATCGGATGTATCAGTCGTGAATTCACTCTCGTGCTCTTGTTCGTCCTTGTGCTCTGATTCGGATTCACTGATGTCCCATTGGGGATGATCAGCCGGAGGTACTGGTGCTTTTTTCACATCCAATTTTAGTTCTTGCTGTTGATCCATACCGAGATATGAGTCTATGTAGAAATGAAAACAGAAACAAAGGGTTTAAAATTATTTTTAAAAAGGTCTCAATCATAGACATACCTGACCGCAAGCAAACGGTAAATGTGTAAACACCTGCCCATCGTGGAGCAGTGAATTTCAACTGAATTTCCTCTCTGTCTTTTAAGCTGGTCACATGATATGGTGCTGTAAGAAGCGTGCGTGACTTGCGGTCGCAGATATATGTCCACCAATATTCCTGTTTCTCTTCTGGATACATGGGACAGTGAACGGTGTGCGAAATGCGTGATTTTCCTTCAAGTTTCTCTCGTTTGTTGAGTTTTTGTTGCAGACGGTCCCATTCTTCATCATCATCATCGTCAAGGGATGAATTTTTCTTCTCATCATCGTCACTAACTGATCCGGCAGGGGATTCTTTCTCGTCAATATCTGAGTCGTCCGATTCGTCTCCTGAATTATGCTTAGATTGATCTTGCTGGCCATCTGTTGTTGATGATGGTTTTGGTGTTTTTTGTGTATCGTTTGATGGTGGAGGTGGTGAAGATGTTGCTGCAGATGTAGCTGTCTTGTTGGTTTTCGGTTTGTTAACTCCACCTTTTTTGCCACCCTTGCCTTTGCCGCCTCGTTTTCCTTGTTTAGACCATGTCTGCTTTTTAGGAGGTGCAGCATTATTAGCCGCAACACCTTCTTCAGGTGTATCATCCAAAACTTCTTCTTCCCTAGAGTAGATATAATTATATATGGAAATGTTATTAATTTTGTACATTGTATAATGGAAAGCTTATATTATCATTCGAACAAGTACATATTTCACAATAAATTTTGGCATGAAGTTAATTTTCTTTCATATTGTACTAAATTAATTTATTGCAACAGGTTCAAGAGCACCAAGTTATGTCTCGGAGACTGCGGTCAATAGGTATGTAACTAAATTGAATAAAAAAGACCTATCCTTGATGGGGTCACATGGTTTATGTATTTTCATGACTTTTGATGGTTTGTTTATAATACAAACAACAGTTTATTTGGAAGATTGTTAAATAAAGAAAATGATAAATATGATTATATTCAAAATATATAAACAAAAGATAATGAAATATTTATCTGCATACATATGTATGTACATATGTAGCTATTTTGTATACGAAAACAGAAAATTATTGAAATCGGAGAAACAATTGAATGGAGCCTTTCTTGATCGAAAAAGTAATTAGGGCAGGTGAATGCAATTGCTGAGGCAAATACGAATATTTTATTTAAATATGTATGAACACAAAATGTTCAGTTTTAAATGTAGGCTTCAGGGTGTTTTAATTACTTCTTTCTTTTTGTATAAAAATAAACTCAAAATAAAGATAGGTCCTAATAAACGATTTGAGTATGAAATGTGTGTCATCTAAACAAATTGAATAATGAGTTATCTTCTTTTAGGGGATTATCAAATTTGTACTTTTTTGTACAGGTTAGATATTTATTATTATGATGTTTAAGATAACCAGATAAACTGATAACCACAACTTACTCAAGAGTAAAACATAAATACTTATATATAATTATTTTCTTAGCACCTCAGATCATAAAATAAGATATTCTTAGATGTGACAAAAAAAAAACAAAAAAATTGTTAGAAGACCAATTTATCCTCTTTTCAATTGATGTGGATAACGAAACAATTTGTGTACGTTCAAATTATTATATTAGCTAAATTGTAGGCTCTTTTACTGCCCGTCACTACATTAAATTCAACGAAAAACATTGTGCAACTTTGTACATACAACGTTTAAGTTTCGATTATTTGATTTTCATGTAACTATTAATTTCACGTTAATTTATAGTGTGGGATTTCCTCACATCAACACATTCAATTATTGTTATCAAATGAAGCAATACAGATTTGTATAGATAAACCAAGTCTATGGAATAAATTGAATATTAATTGTGCGATTTTTTTTTAATTTTTCTGTTTACTTTTTTTTTTAATTTTTGAACTTGACATTCGTACGAAGCAATTTAATAAAAAAAAATGATAATGATGATTCTATTTAAATTCAAATGTTATGCTGAGAACCAAGTATACACCTCTATGAATAATTTAAATATTTGTGGTTGTTGCTTGGAAAAAGTTTTAGCAAAACTGGTTTATCAATCATACCTAATTATCAGTTAAAGCTAGTATTACACGGTCAACGCGTTGACTCTCTGACGTCATCGAAAAATCAAAATTTTCTCCGTCAACGTTCACATTGTCATTGTATTAAAAGTTGTCTATCACACGAATGACACCCTTCGGTCAATGCTGTAACTCAGTCCCAAAAATGGGTCAACGTGTCCTAATAGCATTGACTGAGATATTACACAGTCACACTCAAAAACGTGCGTCAAAGCTAGCGTCAATGTACTCGTCAACGCGTTGACTGTATTTTTCGTTGACGATTACACGACGTGACACCCTTGGGACCAAATATTGACGTCATTTTGACGTCAGAGAGTCAAGGCGTTGACACATTACGTTGACCGTGTAACACTAGCTTTAGTCTTTGTTTTAATAATGTGGCAAACAACAATACATGAATTGAAATTACTCACTTGATACTTTCTTTAGCTGGTGATTCTGTGTCTCCGAACAAAACTTTCATATCTTTTCGCACAAGAGTAACTGTAACAGTGACAATAGCACCAGCTGTTACCACATTTGTGTTCTCATCATCAATAACTGCAAATAAAACAACATCAACCAAGAATTTATTTAAGACTTACTTTAAATTACCTTCACAACGAATCGAAAAGTCAATAAGAGGCATCTTTCCAAGAACTCTCATCACATTATCATATTCAAAATCAGTCAAACTCCTCAACAGAACTCTGCTCTCTTCGGGTTTGAGTTGAGCAAATTGCTGAAGATTCTTTAAATGCCGTTTCTTCATAATATAATGCAAATTATCCTCTCCAATGTGTGGTAATTGCATAAGGGGGGATTTAAATTCCCACAAAGCTTGAATAACCATTGGTGAGAGTTTCATGCAGTTTTCGATTGTTTCGAGTGTTGGAATTCGAGGTACTATAAATTGTTTAGCATCAACATTAGTCCATTGGACAGAATTCATATAAAACACAGAATCGAATACCCACCTCGTCTGGCATATGCCAACATTACCAGCTGATGAACACAAGAAACCATTTCTTGAATGAGATAAGGACACTTCTTAACAATCAACTGTCGATCTTTTTCCAGAGTTTCTGGATTCAGTGGCATGCGACTCAAGTGAGCATGGATTATGGCCCGTGCCTTAATAGAATACAATCGACACAGTGGGTGCTCCTTGCATTTTTCATTCAAATTAGGCAATTGCCGAATCAGCTGTAGAAAAAATGTTATTATTTCGTTAACACATCAAAACATATGTAAAGATTAGTCGAAGTTACCGCTGGGACTTCATCGTTGTCGGAAAGTCGTTCTACCACCTGTTTGTTGTATTGCCGGTCAAACTCCAAACTCGCTCCAAGTATCATAATGACTCTTTTCAGTAGCATATGTGGCGTCTTGTGAAAGAAGTAGAAGTACATTTGTGACGTGTCGAGGAGAACCTTGTCCCCAGAAAACCGTATCGAGCGATACCACCACATTCCGACCACAGAAGGTAGTGCCACCATAAATACTAGCCCATACAGACCCAGAACCCACACTGAATTCTCCTTTTCAACAATCCAAGAAGGCAATGCAATTCCAAATGACATGGCACCGGGACCATCTGGATTACCATATTTCTCCCAGTTCTCTTTGGCCACGTCATCGGTAAGGGCTTGATATGCTTTCGTTAACATCATGAACTCTTTCTCGTTACCGGTCTCCTTGTCAGGATGGAGAATCAAAGAGAGCTTGCGGTAAGCCCTCTTGATATCTGCTGCCGATGAGGTTGGTGGAATTTTAAGAATCTCAAATGGATCGAAGCTGGCCATTTCGTAATCGAATTGCGACACCCTATAGGCGAGGAAAACCAACAGAGCCCAACCCAAGACCAGTGTCAATTTGACCAAGAACAATTTGAGCGCCTTATAGGGTTCAGCTGCTGCTAAAATTAGCTTTTTTGTTTGGCAATCCGGACATTGACATTCTTCTTTTGTCTTTCGTGGATCTGCAAGCAGGGAATTGTTTAATTTTAATTAATTCATTCATGTTCTACCAAGCGAAAAAGCATCCGCCCGTGTAATTAAGTTCTATGTAGGAATTTCCTAACTTCGCTTTAATTTCTTTTAGATTTAACTAAACTCTAAACTTTGATAATTCCATTCATACTCCATGTATACTTACCGACTTTCTTTTTGCGCGGCCAATAGTAAATTGTTGTCGGTATTAGAATTAGGGCGAGGAATGATAAAAGGAAATAATAAAATGTTCCGCCGCTTTCATCGTATTGGAACTTTTGGCCTGCCATTGTTTTACAAAACGATTATAAATAACAATAAGTTCTTAAAATAAAAAACAAATGCTGCCACTTATTAAGAAAAATATGTAAGTGTGTACAGTTTAATTTAATTGTTCTAGTTTAATTGCGTTGAAAATTTAATTTGACTTCGTTGGATTTTCCTCATATCACCATCGTGTGAAGTAACAATTTTTCTTAGGAAAACTGTTCTGTGGCTGTTTTGACACGTCTAGCAGAACGAAAAGATGTGGTGTTAAAGAAAGATAAAAATTCTGGTGCGTCACCTGGGAGTGAATTTAGGGTTTAGCTGCCATATTGCTGGTATCCACATGATGCGATGAGGTTATTTCGAGCATTCACTGCGTTTCATTTTTTGGAAAATAAATTTTGCCATTAATCGATTTTTTAAAGAAAAAGGATCTTATTTTGAAAACTCTTGATTATAGAATAAATTCAAAAATGAAATGGTATATAATATTATAATTTCAATAAATTTTGAAATACGACGAGGAAATGAGAGTTATAACATCAATCTTTTATGACTTGAAAAACTGGTCAGGGTTTGATTCATATAATTCTTCTTTGTTCATTCTAAATCCAGATTTTAAAATATTAAAAAAAAGTTTCGAATAGCGGCCTGTGGTATGTACAATCGTGGTTTAATGATTGATATGTTGTTCCGTGGATGAACTTATTTAGGTTCACCAGACATATATGTAAAAATAACGTTCATACAAATCAACCTTGAATCAAAAATAAACCTTATTGATATGGCGAAATCGGTGAGCTTAATTTTCTGAATTAAAATTTCAATATTAAAAATCTTCCGTGTCCATTACAAAAATAGATCAGTGTAACTATGGATTTAGAAATACGTCCTTCAGTTCCCATGTAGTCTTCTTGTAACACGATTCAGTTGTCAAAGTGACTTTTCCCGGTTTTCGTTGTCATCGTGCACAACTTGCAAAATTTTGGTTTTCAGGCTTTGTTCAGCTTCTATAAAATAAAATATTAAAAACGGAATTTAAATAAAAACTATTATGTTTTCAAACGATTTTGCAAAACCATTTTGGTCCAATGGGCCAGCACCAGGTCAGTTCTATAATTTTGTCGGAAATAATTTGTTTGCAAACGAAACCCAGAATTCCGGGCCAGTTGGTATATTCGGAACTCAAAGAACATCGTAAGTTTTTTTTTTCCTATGTTTTAACAGATTTGTGTTTTAACTTAACGAAATTTCGATTTAAGCTCACCTATCACAACCGGAACATCAGTTGTGGGTATCAAATTTGATACAGGTGTTATTATAGCCGCTGATAATCTAGTTTCATATGGATCTCTGGCTAGATTCCAAGACGTGGAGCGTGTTTTTAAGATAAACGATAAAATCGCCATGGGAACAGGTGGAGACTTTGCTGATTTCCAGAGTCTGAAGAGAATTATCGATCAAAAGATGTGCGAGGATATCTGCTACAACGATACTATTGAAATGAAGCCCAAGTCCTTGTACAACTGGCTGACTAGAGTTCTCTATAACAAACGTAGTAGGTTCGATCCTCTGTGGTTAGATATGGTTGTTGGAGGAATGGAAGATGGTGAGCCCTTTTTGGGCCATGTTGATTTGCGAGGACGTTCGTATGTAGACACAGTTGTTGCAACTGGATTTGGTAAACATTTGGCCTTGCCAATTGTTCGAGAACGTATCTCAGATACCACTAAGCTCAACAGAGCAGATGCTGAGCAATTGGTATGAATATATTCGAGTAATTGCATAGACATTTTTTTTTTAACAAAAAATTTAAATTTTAGATGAAAAAATGTATGGAGGTGTTGTACTACCGTGATTGTCGAGCTTTGGCCAAGTATTCCATGGCAATTGTCACAAAAGAGGGCACAGAAATCCTTACCGCGCAAAAGGTTAATGAGAACTGGCAATTGGCAACTATGGTTAAGGGCTATTAAGAAATTCCATGTCTCATTTTAATATTCTTTATACGAAGTAATACATTTTAATTTTTTGGATTAAAGGAAATTGAGTTTTCGTTAAAATTTAAAAATAAACTAGTGTGGAATAAATTTTTACAAAGATAAGAGAAATGTGCAGCTCCTGTTATGCTATTTTTCAAATAGGCATATAAAATAGTTTTTTGTTTTTGTATGAATTACTTGCCGGACATTTCAGTTGAAAGATAATATCATAGACTAAATAGTAATCTGAATTCGTTGACATTACGAACGACTGGAAAAATAAATACGGCATCGAAGTCATTGAAGAATCATTAATTCCATTACGAATTTGAGATCTGTAATATAAAATAGGTATATGAATATTGGGAATGCTTTTTATAAAACTAAAATAATCTAAAGAATCACTTGAGTCGATCTTGAAATAATGCTTTTCTGGAAGATTCAACAAAAACCACTTCACTATGATGAGTATTAAATTTCAACTTCATATAACAATATTAATATATGTATATGTGTATAATACCAACTGATTACCGTCGCAAGTATTGCCATTAGCATAGACTACTGGTTAGAAATGAATGTAACTTGAAAGCAAAAATGAATGTTTTAGTATGAAAGATATAGGTGGAAATTAAAAAGGCAAAGTTGGCTAACATCAATTGACCGTAATTTCATTCATTTTTTTTTTAAACTACAATTATTGTCTAATCCAAAATATAAAAACAATTTATGTTGTAATAAAATTAATTATTTAATTGTTCATCAATCATAAGTGGGTTTATAATTTACAGATTACAGTTAAATAGCGACGATGAACCAAAAACCTATTCCAATATTTGCAGCTGTTATCGAGCAATGGATTAATAATTTTCAATACGTTTCCTATAGTTTCGAAGAAAGCCATAAATCCGTTAAATTAGTTTTTGTGAGAATAAACAACCTTAAATTAGAACATCGTAGTGTAGCTTTCACACTTAAAATAAGGGCAGGAATCTGAAAAATAATTTATTCTAATGAGCGCCCAAAATAGAAACTTCCTTTCTCTACGTTTTATGAATACAAATGAGTTTGTTGTCTTTTATTTAAATGAACTGACAAAGAAAAATGGTTCGCCAAAAACTATATTCTTTTGGCTAAAAAAAAAACTAATTTTATCTAGGATTATTACAATCAATAATTAAATAATATTCATCTCGATTCCAACTACCAATTTGAAAAAAAAAAAAAACAAAAATAGAATTTTGGTAGAATTCAATTAAGCATAGTGCGCCTGTCGTAGATATGACGCCTTTGTTCTCGAACTTGTTTCTTCCATTTGTCCTGTTGGTGGCCCACACGATTTAGAACATTGGCTCGAGCATTTAGCTCCTGAGCGGCACTGTTGGGAAGTGCTTGCGGAGAAATTGATGCGTTTTCGTCCTAAGCATGGAGGAGAAGATTATAAAATTTAATTTCAAATCAGAGAAGGAAACACACAGCAAAATACAAAAAATAACATAATACAAAAACACAAAGAGGTCATAAATAGCTGATTTAGAAAGAAAAGTGGTATTATGGATGGTTAAGAAAATGTGGTGTGTGATGTAAGAATAATTAAAAAAAAAGAAAACTAATAAAACCAAAAACAAAACCGTGAGGAGGAGGTATATGGTGTGAATATCAATCGGATTCTTTATTATAATCTACTACTAGCAACTTATATTGTACTGAAGGATATTTAAGTACATCTTCATTGGTGTGCTCCTGGTAGTTGGCTTTGACGCGTTTGTTCAAAAGTGGATCCAGACACATCAAGAACAGCATATAGATAACGAGAATCGATATGATCCATATGACTATAATCACAACAACCTGAGGGGAGAAAGAAAATATCGCTTGAAGAGATCTTGAAGGTTCAAAGTGAAATTATTATAGACGATGACGAAAGAGGCACAAAGTTAGAATGGTTCACAAGCAGCTTACCTTAATCAATGTCGTATTGCGGTTTTCGTATTTACACTTGCAATGGGGGCAGATTTCAATTTCTTTTCCATTTTCACCTACCCTAAGTAGGAGGGCTCCATCGCAAACACTTTAAAAGAAAGAACTATTATTGAATTTATTTCACAAGAAACATTAATTGTAACTGACCATGTTTGTTTTGGTTCACTGGGAATTTCTGGAACTGTTGCATTTTGTGTAACAACATCAGCATCAGCCTAGAAGTGTTTCGTTATAACAATAATATAAAAAATGTTTGCGATAATTTTTCTATAGTTTACCGATGATGCATATTCCAATGCAAGCACAAAGAAAATAATAGAAGTTACGAATAATTTTTTCAATTGTTTAGACTCCATCGTTGAAAATTTTGCCTATTGCGATGTTATTTGTTCATAATAAAATACTTTGAGTCTTTTGTGGGTAGATTAAAAAAGATAATGCTACGTATGAGATTTATTTTTATTTTTTTTTGCTAATAATATGAAAAACTTTGCTTTTGAAGATTTTAGACAGAGCGCAGTGTCTGTCAGATGTGTTTGACAGTTTGTTGTGTTTGCGTTTTCGTAGACAAAAGAATGTTAATAAACATTTACATGCTTCATGATATGTGCTATATTTCTCTTTCATCTATAAAATGGATTTGTATTGAAATATTGTTATCAATTGGCTTGTTAACCGAATTTATATAAAAAATATGATTCAAGATTTAGATCCTCATGAAAAACAGACGATCCTCTTCGATAAGAAATAAATAGGATACAATGCAATCACCACTACATAGTGTAATTAGCAATTATACAATCTTCATGGAGGTGGTAAATCTATGTTCAAAGAACATCTAACTCTGTTCAAAAAAAACTTTTCATATAATATTTTTACTACACATTTTTCGAGTGATTACAAGATTAAAAAAAAATAATTAAATTTGTATACAGGATGTCATTAAACAACTCAAAATGTGAATTAGATTACTATTCAATTCTCAATGTTCCTCGAGATGCAAGTAGTGGAGAAATAACATTATCGTACAGAAAACTAGCAGTTCTATGCAATCCTCATAGAGATAAGCAATATGATGAAGACTTCATACCACATAGCTGGAAAGGAGATATAAGTCACTTAAATAGTTTACCCAGAGAAACGCAGTGGGCATATATCAATATGGCATTTGATGTCTTATGTAAAACTTAAGTCACTAAACTGATATTTTTTTGTTTAAAAAAATATATTTAACAGCACATCAATTGCGACGTGAAATCTATGATCGATTTGGTGAAGCAGGACTATTTCAGGGTGTTCCTTTGCCAAATGGATATTTTCCTCCCTACATGTATCATGGAGATCATTTGAAAGTTTATCATTCTGTCTTTGGATCATATTCACCGTTTTCGAATTTAATAGATATTGCAACTAATCCACCGCCACTTTATTCGAATAAACATGGTATCGGTGTACGCATCAAAGATTCGCCAGTAGAAAGAATAATTCCTTTAGATTTGAAAGAAGTTTTCTTTGGTACTATGAAAAGAATGAAAATCTTTCGCCAAGAATTTATTGACGATCTTCAAACTGTAACCAAAAGAAGGTTTGTCATTATGATTTCGGTAAAGAAATGAGAAAAATACAGTCATACTTTTTTATTTCTAGGGAAAAAACAATTTTGGTAAATATTCCCCCTGGTACAATTGCTGGTACCAAATTCGTCTTTTTCAATGAAGGTGATCGGAACCCAACTAGAATACCAGCTGATATTATTTTTATAACGATGGACAAGCCTAATGACGACTACATTCGAGATGGAAACAATTTAATTCATATTCGTGAAATCAGTCTGTGTGAGGCTTTGGTTGGTTTTCGATTTTCCCTGCAAACAATTGATGATAGAAAAATAGTAACACTGATAACAGATGTAGTTAGGCAAGGTTATGAGAAAATAATCCACGGTGAAGGATTGCCTAAAGTAAATTGTGAGTCCAATGAACCAGAAAGGGGAAACTTAATTCTTCGTTTTAAAAGTATGAGTAAAAATAATTTGAATTCTGATTTATTCTAACTTGATTTATCTTTTAGTCAATTTTCCCTTAATTGTGCCACGACATTTAAAATGCGAGCTCAAAGCATTATTTGAAGGAATTGATAAACAAAACAAAATGATGTCGTGAAATCTTTGACAAATAAAAAATATAAATCTTAGGTTTGGAACTACTACAGAATGCTATAACAAATTAAATAAAATCCACTAGTTTAAATAAGAAGTGTATTTTCTTATAAACATTTATTCTTGTACAAATTATTTTAAAAACAACAGTATCGGAAACAGAAAAGTTGGTTGTTAGTGTACATTTCTATTTCACAATTGTGAATTACCACATTTTAACACAAGACGTCAAATGCAAGTTTCAAAATTCAAAGTAAAGTGCACACATTTAACAATATCTTAAATTTTTTATTCAATAACTCAAAATGTTTAAAATAACAGAAATAAGTGGTAATATTTTTTCGGCAAGTGATGAATTTTCCCTAGCCCACTGTGTGGGCGCTGATCTGAAAATGGCCAGAGGAATAGCTGTTGAATTTGTGTAAGAAACCAATTATTGTATGTATGGATATAATGAATTTTTGGCTAATTTATAAGTTTCAACTTAACTCTAGGAAACGTTTTGGTCAAAAAGAAGAGTTAAGAAGACAAAACGTTCGTCGAGGTGGTGTTGGAGTTCTTAAGGATGGTCATAGATTTATTTATTACCTTGTTACAAAGGATCTCAGCTACCAGCCAACAACTTACGAAACTATGTTCTCATCCTTAAATGCAATGAGGACTCATATGGTGAGTAAAGTTTAGTATTCTCATTAAAATTAATTTTGTATGTCTCGACTGTTTCAAAATATTTTAAAACTCCATTAAAATTCTATTTTCCTAATTTTCAGCTTACCAATGGAGTTAATAAACTGGCCATACCTAGAATTGGATGTGGAGTAGATAAGCTCAATTGGACCAAAGTTAAGTCGCAAATAGAAGAAGTTTTTAGAAATGATTCCATTGAAATTGTTGTTTATAATTATATTCAAAATAAAAACTAAAATCTACTTTGGCACAAAAACATACACGACTATTTCCATTTCCTCGTTACCGAAAACGCCATTCAGTTCAGCACTAACTTTATCCCATTCGAGGCCATCAATACCGCAACCAATTCGTGGAATAGCGAGTTTCTGTACGTTGTTTTTCTTCTACAAAGTAGCAAAAACAAATATTCTAAGTAAGCCAAAATTATTATATACAACTAACCATATGATCTCTCATTTCAGTCAAGGACGATCGCAGGCTCTCGTATGTAGGACTGCCGTAGCTCGCCGGCTTTGTGACGAGATAGTATATGAAACGATTTTTGTCCTGCAGTACAGCAACACCTCCACTATTGATTTTTTGTGCCAACAATTCGTCTACTTGTCCATAAATTTGTTTAAATTTAACTGCAATTCCAGCTCCCATCGCAAAATCAGCTCCGACACAATGGGCTAATGAGTATTCCTCTGGAGCTGAAAACAAATCTCCTTCGACTTCGGAAAGTTTGAGTTTGCTACTAGCCATCCTAATGACTTGACGTTGAATCTCTGAATTAAAAATATATTTATAAAAATTAATTGGTTGAAGAGGAAAAAAATGTCTATTAAATAAAAAAAAAAAAATATTCTGCAAATGTTTTTATATCTTTAATAATAGACAAATGAATAGAAGAAGAAAAGCCATATTTTGATTTCTAGTATAAAACTAGTTTAAATTAATTTTAAACGCACTGTGGCGTATTAGTAATATTTTGTTTAAAATTTGAATTTGAAGAATTATTGAATTATTCCTTTCCTAGCATCGAATGTAGGTATACATACATTATTTTTGGAAGCTTGTATCGATAAGAGATAAGTAATATTAGATTTTAATACATATCTTTTCAATAACATCTAAAGGGCGAAAATAAGCAAAATATGATTTAATTTTAAATTTTAACTGTTTATTTCCAAGTAAACATTTCAAATAATCAGCTGATTGCATCTACAGCTACAGCTTTTGTGATTTGATTTTGTTTATAAATACAAAAAGCTCTACACACATATTGGATAAACCTCACACACACACCTCATTTCGCACACGCAGAAGCAGACCAGTCAAGCAGTAATATTTGCAAGTTGGCATCAGTATACTCATTTATTCTACAAAAAAATACATCGAATGAAAGTCATTGTCGATTTTAATCTAAACAACGAGTACCTTCCTATTTTCAAGCCATTTTCGGTCCTCGAAAGTGAAATATTAACCACCAAAACCACAAAAACCTCAAATTTAAGTACAAATTACAAATAATAAAACTAGTACAAGAGTACCCGCATGAATCTATCTACATATTCGCAAATCGTTTGTGATGTAACATTAGAATTCGGAAAGAAACAATTGCACAAAATAACAATCATTTTTACTTACGCTTAGTGTTCAAATAAATCAATTTTGAGCTCTGAACAAGAAATCTTGAGAACATTTATAATTTAACAATTTCCAACACTTTTCTCAATTATTTGGATAATCTGATAAAAAAAATCGTTCACTTACATATATCAATCTAAAACTTTTGTGTGTAGCTACACCTTGGCTATTAAACAGCTGATTTGCAGAAATGTCACTTAAATTGACAGCAAAAAACATGCTTTTTGTTAGCAACATTCGGCCGGTGTCAACATCAACAATAACTTTGCAGCGGTGTTTTTTTGGATGCAGTTTAAAGAACACAACAAATGACATGTTGAGGCGGAAAAGGTATTTATTGTCGGGTGAGTGACCGGAAGTGTATTATTTTTATTTTTTTTTTCTTCAAAATAATTGCATAAACTAAAATGAGCACTAAACGTAAAACGGTAAAATCTATTCATTTGTTTGTGTTGAGGAATTAAATCGATACCTGAGTCGACTGTACTTGCTCATAGGAATTCAATTAATTAAAACAGTCTTACGCAAGTCGTCCTTAACTAAATATAAACTATTCTAAGTTGTACGAAATATGTACATATTTTACATTTTGTATAAAATTTTTAAAACAATATTTCCAATTTTAAGTAATTTACATTTGATTTACACCTTACAAAAAAACCCACGATAGTTAAAAATAATAAAATTATATCCATTTATGTACTTACATACAACATGGATTATGTTGTGCCTTTCCTATACGGATTGTTTATCTTTTATATTTTGGGATCTCTAAAAATCTAAAAATGTATAGACATCTGGCTAACTTATAACTTTGGAAAAAAAAATTTTAGATCCAATTATTATAATTTATATTAATTTAATTTAAAAAATTGATCCAGGGCACTAGAAAACCATCGCACGGACATGAGTATTATATGTATATTCAGATTTCAGTTATCATCCTCATAAAAAAACACGAAAGTTCAGATTAAAATATTTTTTGTTTGAAGATAATAATTGTTTGTCTTAATTCGTATAGAAAGTTCATCCAACTACAAATGCCTGTTTTCAAGTTCAAGATTTTACATTTTTAGGAAGAAGCTATGTATATAAATAAAAACAAAAAGCTCTTAAAAGCTTATATAGATTGGTGCATATTGTATGCATCATATTCTCTTTTATATTGCTGAGATGAATTTAAATTGTTATGATTAATAAATTAATTTATTGATATTGCAAGATCAATTTTTAAAGTAAATTAAAATCATGTTATTACATTGACGAAAAGATAGAGCAGACAGACTTTAAATTTAGACAAAAACGTGGAAAAAAAGATATTTCAGGGGGACAATTTCTCTTAACAGGGAAGACATATGTACGTAAAGTACCTTAAGATAACCATATCAAATTGAAAAATAAAACAGACTTATAAATGATTTATTTAAATAGCTTAAGAGATCAAGTACCTACTTTTACCATGTACCTTTATTTACTTACTTATACTTAAAAATAGTTTACAAAAAAGTATTACAAACTAACATTAAAACTGTCTTCTTGATTTTTGTTCACTTTCAATGAATAAGAACTTAATTAATTAATGTTTCCATATTTAGGCATACCATTTTTGTTCATTGTTTGATTCAAAAATGTAAATATTCACTATTTCGTTTGTAATTTAAACGATGAACTAATTAAAATAAAAGTTGAGTGTTTTTTTTTATAAAACAAGATATTATATCTACATAATTCTGTGTGTTATTATTTACTGATGCACTTTTTGTCACAAGAAAATATAAATTCCATAATTATTTTAGAAAACATTCTTTTTTGGTATGTATCTAATGGAACTGCTAAACATCTTAAAGATGCACACACATATCATTTTTTGGATACGCAACGTAGTATATTCATTAAAGATAAACATGTCTGTAAGAAATTGTGTCAATTATAAAACATTAAAACAAAGAGTGTTTTTATTTAGCAAAGAACTTTTTTCTTCTTAAAATTATTTCTTTCCACATTTGTCTGTCATCTCGACAAATTTATAACACCGCGGAATCATTTATTCCTTAAACGTTATTTATTTTTTATTAATTTTCTTTCTTAGTTTAAAATGATTCGCGAAACGAGTGCATATCTATGTACATGCATATGTGTACAGTTTATTTTTATTCTGGCCATCATAACGTGTTTGTTGCAGATACTTAATTATAATTTATAGCAAGCCACCCGCTTGTTATGGGACTCGTATTTAAAAAAAAAATTTTATTAGTTTATCATTTTTTAGTAATTAAATTTCCAAAACAGAAACAGATACAAGCAGTAGATAAATAAGAGAGTCTACCATATGGAGTGGAGAGGTTTTATATCGGGGTGTTAAAAGCCCCTTTGAAGCTTTTCGTTTTATCTCTTCCCGGCTTATCAGCTTTTTGTTTAGTTTTGCTTTTGACACAATTATATCATTGCTTTTAGACGAATACTTTCGATCATAACGTTCAAATTGATTAGTTCGTAACATTCTGCTCTGTTGAATGGTGATCAAGCCAGCCTCGGTTATTATCTTTATATAAGAGTAAATTGAATTTGTTTTGTTTGCTTTGTTTTCGTTGTCAGATACTCAACATAGAATTGCGAATTTTGCAACAATGTCTGCCGCTGCAAAGCTAAAACTTGTTCCTGTAGAGGAATCGCGCAGATTCATGATCGACTGTTTTAAAGCGGTAAAGGTGCCAGAGGATCATGCTCGTGCAATGGCGGATCTTCTTGTTGCAGCCGATCACAGGGGACATTTTAGTCATGGTATGAACCGTTTGGAAATGTATCTTAATGATTTGGCGATAAATTCTACAAATGGATCTGCTGTGCCGGAAATTATCAAAGAGACACCGGCTACAGCATGGGTCGATGGAAAGAATGGGCTTGGAGCTGTAGTGGGTAATTATTGCATGGATCTGGCTATAAAGAAAGCTAAAACAGTGGGCGTTGGCTGGGTGTGTGCAAAGCGTTCGAATCACTATGGAATGGCTGGTTGGTATTCGATGCGAGCAATGAAACAAGGTTTGGTTGGTGTATCAATGACAAACACATCTCCCCTAATGGCACCCACCCGATCTAAAGAAGCCGCCTTAGGAACAAATCCTTTGGCGCTTGGTGCTCCTGCTAAAAAGGATAAGTTTCTCTTAGACATGGCAACCACAAGTGTGGCAGTGGGTAAAATTGAAATTCAAAGAAGAAAAGGTGATCCCATACCTAATGGCTGGGCTCAAGATCCAGAAGGTAAAGAGACCAACGATGCTGAATTAGCATTCAACACAGCTTGCCTAATGCCTTTAGGTGGTTCGGAGATTACTTCTGGGTACAAAGGATATGGTCTTGGTGCAGTGGTTGATATTTTGAGTGGTGTTATGGCTGGAGCGAACTACTCAACGAAAGTCAGGAAGTGGACACATGCTGGTGCCGATTCTGAAGCGGATTTGGGTCAAGTGTTTATTGCAGTGGATCCTAATTGTTTTGCACCAGATTTCGAAGATAGAATGGTTGATTTAAATTCGAGACTAAGGGGATGCACCCCGGTAAGAAAAATGAAATGTTAAATTGGAATGAAATAAATTCAAGACCATTTTTTTTCCTATTTAGACTGATCCCGCCAAGCCAGTTCTAGTGCCCGGAGACAAGGAAGACGCTACAATGGAGGCTGTTAATCAAGCTGGTGGCATTCAATATCTTGAAAATCAGCTAAAATGTTGTGAGGAACTTTCCAAGAGGCTGAATGTTAAGCCAATGAGTTTTATCTAAGAAAACAAGTAGTGCCTTCATTTTAAATGAGAGTTACTAGAAAAATGCATTTTGAAAATTTATTAAATTGTCTGTATGTTCCTCTGTATATTTTTTGTTTGGTTTTTTGTACTTAACTCGGAGAAAAATTTGTTAAAAAAATAAAATGCTTTATTGTATTATTGTATTAGTTGCGTATGAAACCAATTCGAGTTTTTATTAGGAAGGAGATAAGTAAGTAACGTTTAACATTGAAGAATGGATACACTTCTAAGAGTATAGTGCCTCTTAAAACTCGCATAAACAATTAAAACAAACAAACAATAAAAATCAACAAAAACAAAAACAAAAACAAACCTGGATATTTTACAAAGTTAATGTTTCATCTTAAATACATTTCAATTCTTATTATACGTAGATTAACTTATCTCTTTTTTTTTGTTATCAATTTATATTTTTATTTTTGGTTTATCTCATATATGTACATAGGTACACACAGTCGATTAATACACATAATTTTATAAGAATAGTTCATTATTTTTGACATTTGTGAGTTAACTTAAAAAGCCAAATTTGTAAACAAATAAGCAATATGATTCTTATATAATAAAAATTTAAACTTATTGACGGCTACTATCAGTCAAATCACCGAAATTGAAATTGTTTTGAAAATAAAATATCTTATATGTTATAAATATAATTCAGGATATAATTTATAATCTATACTAATATATAAAGCTGAAGAGTTTGTTTGTTTGAACGCGCTAATCTCAGAAACAACTGGTTCGAATTGAAACATTCTTTTTGCATTGGATAGTTTATTAATTGAGGAAGACTTTAAGCTATACAAAATTACGCTACGACCAATAGGCGAAATATAGGTCACTGGTCATTATTGGTCTTTGGTCATAAATGGTCTTTGGTCATAAATGGTCATTGGTCATTATAGGTCATTAGTCATTATTGGTCTTTGGTCATAAATGGTCTTTGGTTAATATAGGTCACTGGTCAATATAGGTCATTGGTCATTGTACCTTTGACCTTTGACCTTTGACCTTTGACCTTTGACCTTTGACCTTTGACCTTTCACCAATGACCTATATTGACCAATGACCATTTATGACTAAAGACTAATAATGACCAATGACCCATATTGACCAATGACCATTTATGACCAAAAACTAATAATGACCAAAGACCAATAATGACCAAAGACCAATAATGACCATTCTCCTATGATGATTCATAACCAATGAGCAATGACCAAAGGAGTCTCTCATTTATCCCGATCGTGACGAACGCCATGCCATCGCCATTCAGTTGCGCAAAGGATTCGGACGGTTTGGTCTTCGCCGCCGCCGCGCCATCCCTCCAAGTAAGGATGGTCTGCCACGCTGTCCCTACCATAAAATGTACTACATATAACTTTCCGAGGTGGTTCCACTGCTTTCATGCGAGCTAGGTGACCTGCCCGACGGAATCTACAGAGTTTATTTTTTTTCACGACACATCTGAATTCGAGGTAGATTGTGGAATCGTCCTTCCTTACATAAGGGGCCAGCAATTCTCCTTGCGACTTGCTTTGCGCTAAAGAGGTCAAAGTTTGCTACTATTGACCCAAGTTGTTGTTGTTCTTCTCGCAGTCGAACGCCACCAAGCACTTTGTTTTTCTTTCACTAATCAGCCAGCGGGATATCGTATTAAAAAGAGAACAGAAGGCACGCATTGCATGGGATAGATTTTTCTATACTCTATACTAATATATAAAAATGAAGAGTTTGTTTGTTTGAACGCGCTAATCTCAGGAACTCCTGGTTCGAATTTAAAAATTCTTTTTGTATTGAATAGTCCATTTGTCGAAGAAGGCTATAGGCTATCATCACGCTGCGAAAAATATTAGCGAAGAATCAGTGGAAAATGTTGCAAAAGGAAAGAAAATTATTCATCTTAAAGGGCTTCCGTTCCATTGTCAAAATCGGGTTGCAGAGAAAATCCATATGTTCTTTAGCCATAATAAAATAAATCCTAAATATCCTTTACAAAGTACTTTAAAATATATATTTTTTAAAACTTAATCTTAATTGCTATAATAATTAATTGAGGCGGACCAAGTCGCGGGGAACAGCTAGTAGTTTATAAACTTATTGAATGATTTTTCATTAAAATAGAATAACTAATTTTTAGGTCTTTCCCATTTCAAAAAATTAACCTATATTTTTAATAAAGTGAACATATTTGTTTTGATCTTTAGAAAATACAATAATCGTGAATTTAGACAAAAATGTATGTTTATTGAAGGAGAAACGACACACATGAATTTTTTTGCTGTGCAAATGTGCGTAGTGAATTATTAACAATTAAACTAGATTCTTCTGTATCATTTTTTTTGGAATTGTTTCTTGTCGGTAGAACTTCCTGTTAAATTTTCATTCCACGTTATTATGCTGCTTGATGAACTTTTGGAAAAAAATACTTATTTGAATAAAAAATGTTTCTATTAATAAAAAACTTAATTTTTTATTAAACTTACAGGTAAAAATTGATTCATATTTCAGAAGAAAATATGTTTAAAAAATTGGTCTTAATTTAAAATAGTAAATTATTTTCACACCATCTCATTTTGTAATTTGTTAAAAAATTTTATTTAAATATGATTTTTTAAATTCAAATCAAACGTCCCTGAACGTTTTCATATTGTGATTGAGTTTTGTCGTATTCTTGAACGCAGCCAAAAGCTAAAAGACAAATATATTTGACGTTTCGCTTTTTGTGTCTTTCTTCTGTACATGTGCACAGCACACTTCAGTACAACCACAACGCGAACGCGCTTACAAACTCAGAAACTTCTCTAGGAAAATAACAATAAATTCTAGGTTTTAAATATAAATAAGATTCTAACCATTCTTATATCATTTCAAAATGAAGCTCAGTACGTACAACTTTCTCACGTCAAAGGCAATTCGTGGTGTTAAAGTTGGCTATCCACTTAAACTAAGCGTAAGTTAGTTCTTACCGAACAAAATAATCCAGGAGCTAACTATTTCTTGTTTTCATATTTTATCAGATTGAGAAGAAACAAAGCATAGAAACCGAATACAATGCAGTTTTTCTGGAGCGTCTTCTTCCCAAATTGGACTGGCAAGCGATATCAATAGCTGCCGAAGCCGTAAGTTCGTTTTATAAACTCTTTTTCATGAAGTGTCCAAAAAGGCCTTGTGTTCTTGTTAACTTTAGGCTGAAATAGACTATATTATTCCAAAAGAAATGCCTGATGATATCGTCAGCAATGAAGAACTCCTTAAGAAACTACATAATCTACTCTTCGAGATTGATGTCGTTGAAGGCAAGCTTGAATGCCCAGAAACCGGACGAGTCTTCCCCATCAGTGACGGCATACCTAATATGTTATTAAATGAAGACGAAGTTTAGTTAATAATTTAGAATGTATATAGTTTAATATATATGTATATATCGACTGGGTGCGCTAAAGGCCAATGTTGAGTCAAATGCGTCATAATTATTAGTTTCATTTATTTAAATGATGCATTCCTCCGAAGAGACAAATTGATGTTTATTACTGGTTTTGAATTCAAATTTGATCATTTATCCTCGGTTCTTTGCAAAACTTTGACTCTTGATTAATTACCTTGACCGCTTGAATTAACATATTTAATGATTGTATTCGTTTAAAAATAAAAGATTTAATTTTCTTATAAAGAAGCACGTATCTACAACTGTGTTTTGTTTTTGCGATTTTTTTGAACAATAAATAAAATTACTACAAATAAACGTTGAAAATTGTTTTGTTTTGATCAGAGGAAGATAACAACACTTGGATTTTCTTTGTTTTGTTTAAATTTTAAAATTTTTTGCGAAAAAATAATTTAAAGATACACACGTAGGTATAGCCTGTTATTTTATTGTTCAGAACAAATTCCATAAATTGTATTCTTAGTGAATGACATAATTTAACGATGGGTGTGTCCTAGGTTCGAGCTCATAACTTGATACAGTCGAGATATCACAATTTGATTCTGAAGTTAAGAATTAGATTCACACGATTGTGTTTGTTTCGATTTGGTCAAATAAGGAACTGTCTTTTATGCGCTAAAAGTGTGCCAAGGACAGAACATTTATGGATTCCATTAGGATTTGTCATGGACTACAGGTTTGGTTCTATCAAAATGCAATCGAAAACGTCCCGTAATTTAAATGAGTGAATTTATCGGTTATTATTCTATTTTTCCAACTTTCAAAATGTAAGAGGTGTGGTTTAAAAATTGAAAATTCCAGATTAGTGGTAATGTTATTTATTTATTAAAAAACAATAATAATACAAGAATAAACATACATCGTCTCGTTTATAATATTTGTGCTTAACAAAGAAAATAATGAGGTAACTTTTCAAAATAAGAACAAACAAACATTAAATGTTTTAATTAATTAGCTAACTTTGGAATGATACGATTAGAATGATTTTTTTTTTTTGAAAAAAAGATATATTAATTACAATGATAATACTGAGTAAAAAATATTGCATTAAACCCCGATTAGTTTTGCTTTTATTCATGTAATACACTTTTACAGGACGACAATAAGAGTAAAAAGTTTTAAATTTAAGGAAATAAGTTCTGTGGATGGAATATATTTATATAATATAAGTAGGTAGGTTAGTATAAAATTTATATGTCTTGTGTTTTCTTTTTAAAACGGACTGATTTGTATTAAGAATATTGGCACCCTTTTCATTTGTTTAAAGGAAATTATGTAAGTAAGCAAAAAAACAGTCAGCCAATGATGAGATTAAATTCGATTATTTCAATTAAATGTTATTGCGATGAATATTTGTAGGTTGAATGAATTGAGCGTTTTCATTTGAGTTATGAATTTGGGATAGTTGAATTTAATTGCATTTTATATTGGTATTAGTTGATGATTTTAATTGAGAGTAAATGCTCCCTTTGGCCAGACCTGCTTGGGGCCCCTTACACAAGTCGGGATTTCGCCCATTTGCTAAATAGGAATTATGATCTTGAATAATGCTTGGATCTGGTCCTATTGCAATATTTTTCCTTCCCAATGAGATATCAGGATTTGCGCCATTCCAGGTAACATAGTCGGCCCTAAAAGAAAAAAAAAAAAATAGTAAAAAAAAATAAGGATTTAATCATATATGTAATTACAAAAGTAGATTATCATCAGGTCCCTTATTGTATTCAGCATTATGGCCCATTGTTGCAATACGTCCAAGAATTGATTGAAATTCTTGCTTGTGTAAGATATCCTGTTCCACTTCGTTTGATTCTTTTGGAGAATTTCTAAACAATCAAAAGGTATTGTCAATGAAATGCGACGTAAAATTGTACAGTTTTAGTTACACAAACTACAAACAAAAACTTATAGACTTTTACAGTTGGTTAAAAGTACTTTGAAAAACGGCATAAGATCTATTCACAAAGAGAAAAGTAGAAAGAAGAAATGAGGTTTGAATGAAAAGGTCTAAAAAATAAGTTTAAAACTCATTTGTTTAGCTTCTTTTTTGCAAAGTAAAGACATAAGTCTTAAAAACTGTTTGAAATGATTCAATTCCACAAGCGCATTTACATACTTAGTATTTTTATTAATTCAAAACATAAGGCCTAAAGTCTTTAGTAGCACATTCTCGTAAATAATACGAGAGTTACTAAAAGTGAGAAAATAAAGTTTAAAATCAACCATTTTCCTTGTTAATTGTATGCTTCTTACTTTTTTACCAACTGCAAATCGTCCATAAGAATTCTATATTAAAAAAAAAAAGAACTACACATGCATTAGTTATAAACCCAACAATTTCCAATTTAGTCAAAAGAATGAATTAATGAATATTATGAAAAGTATGAAAAGGTTACACAGAAGTTAGAAAGAAAAATAAAACAGTTATTAAAAAATATAACAAATCACACGCATAAACGGCACACAAATAATACAAACTAAATAACAAAATTTTATAAAAATAAATTCGAGTAGGTATTCAAGAGAATAAATAAATTAATGATATACAATAAAAAAGACACAGCTAAACCGTTTTTTTCGTACTTCAAAGATTCAACGTTTTGACAACGAGAAATTTTATCAGATTTTGTTTGCCACTTCAATGCAGTGCCATCTTTTGGTGTATTTTTATATTCTTCGGATGATGATTTTGATAGTAATTTTTTTAAAAATGATGATGGTTTTGATGTAAACTTAGGAAATAATGATGATGGTGATGTAGATGATATGTGACGATGTGATGATGATAATATTTGAGAAGGCATAATATTTTCGTTGTACTTCTTGATGTGGACTTTTGAATTTTTACGATGGTTGTCCTTGGCGAAGTTTTCGACATCGTTGGTTGTAGTTGTTGTTGGTAGCGATGGTGATGGCGTTGGAGGGGTTATGATGGGAACAGGAATGGTTTGTTCTCTAATTAAATTCAAATTTTCAATTGGAGTTGATTTTGTGGAGATGGATGTTGAAATTGCTGTTGGCACTTGTAAGCTATTTTTTGAAAAAATGGAATAAACGAAATAAAACATAATAATAGAATTGATTCAAACAAAATATTTCCAATTTTTGATAACAGAAAACAAAATTAAATGAGGTTTGTTGTTTTGTTGCTTGAGCTTCGGCGATCATTTTACCCGCGTTGAATCAAATGAGAATAAAATAAAAACTTTGTAGAAAATCCGCGGCATTTTATAGTAGAATAGAATAAATTTAAAAAATAACATTTCCATGTTTGTTTTTTGATTTCCACTTTTAACAAACGAATATTATGTTCACTTAATACGTAAATCACTCTTCTTAAATTAATAATACAAATAACACATAGGGGAAAGGGGTAAGAAACTCTTATTTGCATATAAAAATGCGCATAAAAAGAAGAGAAATATTTTATGAAATGTGATGAAGTTGTAAAAATTTTGTGGTACAACAGCTCAAAACGTACAAAAACAAAATATTCAATATATAATATACTTTTTTTTGTTGATTCAACGTCAAAAGAACAAAATATGCATATTTGTTTTCAAAAACTAACTTGTTACTTCCAGCTTGTGTTTCATCAACACATAAATCCTCGTCTAATGCACATTGCAATGCATCGGCATCTTTTTTGGCACGACATTCATCCTCATCGTGTACGATTTGTAATATTTGTGTAGCTCTGTCCTCAGAATAATTAACACTCTCAAGAGCCATGGATATTATTCGCTCCGCAATTTCTTTAAATTTTTCTTGAAGTCGAATTTTCACTGAAAATCAAAACAAGACGGTTTATTTACACTTTTTTTTTTAAGAACTACAGAGATTTACTTTGTTTCTTTTCCTCTTCTGTGTAGACTTTTGGGCGTAGTGGTATTATTTTATTACACTCCTCGCCGTCCATGTTGACGGGTTTGCCTTCGCCACGATTAGTGAGTTTCGGTGGCGGAGCAACATCTCGTTTTACATAGCCCATCGCAATAAGTGTTTCAGAGGCTTTTTGAACATTATTGTCAGAATTGGCAAGAATATCCAGAAGTAAAGTTTCATCAGCTTTTGGGAAAATATTCTTCATGTATCTAAAAGAATTTTTAATTAGCAATTTAGTATTTTATATCTTTTGGATTGGGGTTATTTGCATGCGTTTTGATTTTGGAAATAAAAAAACAATAACAAAAATTAACACAGAGAAAATAAAGCATACACAAACAAATTTAATTTAACCAAATAATAATTATGGTGATTATATCGATTCTACTTATGAAAAATGAATAACAGACATACAGTCCAGAATGTAGCCGTAAAAGTAGGAATCTCAACCTCATTCGTAAAAAAATCTCAACTAGTCCAAAAATCAACAATACCTCTAGTGGGAAGAGCTTTTCTGTTGATGTTTGTTCTAAATAATTGGTAAGAGTAATTTTACGGTTCCATTCTCGACAAATAAAAGGATATCTGATTATAAGTATAGCCAAAAAATGTAATAAGGAAATATGAATGATCATTCTTTAAAGTAAGTTGGAGATTTTTTTTTTAATATTCGCTCTTATTTATTAACGTTAGAGAAAGAGTTGTTTGCTGATACGAAATTAAATATTTATGTATCTTCAACTTAAATCCTTATGATTTTTTTTTAAATTCAACTGCCACATAAGCACTTACATATGTATGTACATATGTTGATTTTGAATATTAAATTTTTTTTTAGCAAAAAAGGCATAGGTTTATTTGTTTAATACTTAATTTTAAAATCACATTTACAAGAATTGTATTTAACATATTAATTAGATAAGAATGGAAACAAAAGTACAAACAACAATGCTCAATAAACAACCATTCTATTTAACACGTGTTTTTTGTTTGTTTGTATGTTGTACGTTAAAAAGTTTTGTTTATATTTTTGTTTTATTGTAGGCTATTTAAATTTAAAGTAGGTAGGTACGTTAATTCTAATCAATAATTATATAAGGAACAAGTGGGTATTTGTCGATTTTCTTCTTGTTTCTCTTCAACAAGCTTACCTATAAAATATGTCTTTAAACAAAATTGACTTTTCCACAAGCAGTCTTGAAACTTCTCTTACAATTCTTAAGGATTATAAAATAAAACTTGGTTACTTTCACTTTTTCTTTTTATAAAATAAAGGGATGCTCAAATGACAAATCTATACAATTTACATTATATACGTACATATACCAAACTGTTTTGCCTGACCCGAAGTAAAAAACTCAATTAATTAAACCTTGACAGAATTCTATATTTAAAAACATTTTAAACCTTTTTTAGTTAGTTTTGTAGCCAATTTGTATGTGATATTTTAAGCAAGTTTAACCGATTTACAATTCCTTGTGGTCAATTTGTTTAATTTTAAACATAAAAAACTTTGATATCACAGAAAGCCAAACAAAAAATTATTATATTACATTTTACGCAAACAACAAAAACTTTTTTATGTAAATAAAACTTAAGAGCAATATAATTTAAACATGAAATAAAATTATTGAAAAGAAATAAACGAAGTAATTTTAAGAAACAAAAAAAAAAAAAAAAAAAAAAACAAAACAAAAAACTGATTTTAAGGCTTTTAAAAATTCGGACCTCAACTTCATCTTGGGCGATGAATGTGGCTTTGGTGAATTGCGGATTTCTCCAATTTTCGGTGATCCATGTGCAAATCCAAGACTGCTATGCATACTCAGGACACTACCGAATCGTCCGCCCGGTATTGGGCTTGCTGTTCTTGACATACGGGATTGACTGCCGGCCCCAATATCAGGACGACGAGCCGGTGGTGTCATCTGAAACGCAGAGTTACTGTGGAACAGATGACGCTGTGCTGGTGGTGTTACAAATGGTCCTGGCATTGTAACTGGATGCTTTTCCACCTGTAGAGCGCTTATAACAACCGCTTCACGATTATAGTATCTATTTTGTTTTGTTTCGTTTTCGTTTTTGTGTTTGTTTGTTTTTTTTTTTACATTTGAGTGCATTTGTGTCATTGAGTGATTTTTTTATTTTTATTTTTTTAGAGGACAAACACACAGAACAATAATTATTGATTAGTTGTAGTTGGTTAGTCAAAAAGCGTGAGGAAGCGATAAAAGGCAAAGAAGTTTATTAAGTTTAAATGTTTCGTTAAATTGATTGCTCAAAGCACGTGAGTACGTTTAATAATTTTGTTAAAAAAAAAAAAAACTAAAACACAAACTTACTTTTTGAGCAGCAGTCGGATATGGTTTTCTCCAGCAGTTGGAAACATATTTTGAATTTTTGCCACTACAGCATCCGTGTCAATTTGGCTGGAGAATGATGTTTCCTGAATAGTTGATCGACGTGACATGTTTCCTGTGCGCGGTGTTTGTGGTGCAGATGATTTCAAATGCGACACTGGAGACATTTCCTGGACAGAGAAAAAGTGATTAGAAATTTTGATTACTAATCAATAATTAATAGATTTTTCAACATTGACAAAGGGAACACCTACCATTTGAAGTTGACTCTTTGTCGACAAAAGAGGACTGGCAGATATGTTATACAAACTCGGGTTGGGTCCTTGAAAAGCTCGCATAGCAGGAAAATTATTTGTCGGATACACATGGTAGGGAGAACCATGCAGTGGCTAAGTTATATACACACATCAAAGATAAGTGAGTTGATAGAATATTGTATTTACAAAGAGTTATTAGAAATGAGGGAAAAAAGAAGGTTGCACCATTTAAAAGTAAAATGACATTTAATATGAACTATAGGTTATGAATCTATAAGTCAATTACCTGCATCGGAATTGATTCGGTTGAGCATTTTTCATTTTGTAATTGTTTGTACCGGATGCGAGGATCTTCCAATTGCATAGCTTTTGTGAAGTAGTTAATGTAATAGCTGTTAATGGATAGATAAAACAAATAAATAACTTTAAACGAATACAAAAGTTTTTATCGGTGATACAAAAAATCAATATGTGGTACTATACGTAAATCAAGTTTTTCGCTGAGAGGACTTTTTAAATCTGTACAAATATAGTGTCAATCAACGTAATTTGGATAAGAAAAAATATTCCAGAATTATCTCTTGTTTCTTGCTTTCTTTACAAGAAATACTTCTAGTTGTCTGCAATTTAAATCAATTCTGGCGCTATGCCAATCAATTTTCTTAAGCTGTAAAGACATTATTTTAAAGGACATTGATGCTATGGAAAGGAGGAATGATGATTTGGGTAATCGGTATCTTTGGCAAATATTGTTATTATAAATAGACACATAAATAATAAATCATTAAAGCAAAACAAAACCAAATGTTTCAAAACATTACACAGGTGTGTCTCATGCAGCAATACGAGTACTTCACTTAAAAACATCTCCTCAGTTTACACTTTTGAGAATTTTAAAGAGTCAATATAAATCAAGACATTCCTATTCAGATCTTTTGACATGAATTGTGCCCTCAAGAGCTCTTGTTTAAAATGTTCACATACATATATGTATGTGTGAATAGATATGTAAATGCATTCAACATTTACTTTATCCAAAACGGAGACTGAGACAGTGACTACATGATGCATGAAAGGACATTATTCCAAACAAAAACACGAAGACGAGCACCCGTTCAAGGACAGTTGATTGACGTGAATGTGAAGATCCGAGAAACCACACACACCAGATAAAAGAAAAAAACAGTCAACATAAACAAAACACACATGGATACATCTTCCCGGCATCGCATCGTCATCGTCACCGTCGTCGTCATCACAAATGTGATAAGTGCACTCAGCATAAATTGTGGCGGGTGCCCACTCTCTTCCGTTTTATTTTGTTAATAAGCCACACAATAAGTGTGCTGTGTGGCTTCGAAAGAAGGAAAACATTTAACATACCCTCACACCCCCTTGGAAACACCGTCTTTTTAATACAACTCGTTCAGGTACTGCGCAATAGAGAGAGAGGAAGGCTATGAAAAAATAACAAGCGAAAGGATTTTTCCTTCCTATGAAGATTGCGTATGCATTTTCCTTATCTCATAAAATTCATGTCCTTATTTTTAAAAGGACTTCAAATGAGGTCCTTGAGGGCGATGCATCATCAACATCATCGTGTGAGGAAAATCCCTCCAGATCAGCATCTTGTTATTATCCTTTTTTTGTAATTCGTCTGGTTAGGGTAGAACAGAAGTGTTTCTCTCAAGAGGATCCTACTGTCGACCTAAATTTTAAGCGCCGCCGGGAACGTTTTCTTTCATTTATCCCTTCCCAAAGCACTTAAAATACACTTTAAGTTGCAATAATTAAATTTCTTTCTTACACTTCCGCATCCGCATTCGTTAAGTTAGAAAAGGCAATTTTTTACTTTGCATAGTTTAAGGAACTTTTGCAGAAAAATCAGAAATCACGACTTCGCCATTTTGAATTCTTGTGGATTTGCGTATCAATCAGAGGAGCACACAATCTATTAGCAGCGTCGGAATTTTTCTTGTTGGATTTTATAATAACTTTCTTTGAGATAACTCACCAATTTCCTGTGGTTTGGTCAAATTTACAATCCCAGCCGGGTGGTAGTTTGGTATATTGACCACTTGGTTCAGCCATTTTAACGAAGTGGGTAACTACAAATTGCAATCCTTCTTTTTTCCTTTGGTTTTGTTGCTGGTGAGGGATACAAATTAATGACCGAACTTTACAAGCAAGGATATGGGAGCAAACTGAAAGGGATTCTAAATGAATTTTGTTGTTAGGTATTTTGAAAATCCTGCAATGCGCAGCATTGGGAAGTTCCAGACAATAAACAAGTAAGATAAACAGAAACAAAACACTTGTTTTTCTCTTGGCTCTGGGGGTTGAGTGGAGTTTGACAGTAGACAGCAAATTACGTCAACAATTTCATTTCGAAACAGGTATTTTCGAAGTTGAGTTGTGACATAAACCTACAGTAGATTGAAAAAGTATTCCTACTAAGTAAACGTACGGTTTATGATGTTGTCTTTAGTCATATTTAGGTAAGTTGTGATCTATGAAAATAGACAGCCTGTGGTTCAACTTGTTCCTTTTTCCTAATTCTTCGATTTGTCAACTACTGGTTTACGTACTGAAATAGTGGAAATAGTGAGCGAAGCAAGTGAAATGTTGTCAGTACAGAATACCAATTGATATTTTACCAAATAGCCTTGATCCATATTTGTCAAAGTTAATCATTTGAAGTTATTGATTTCACTAAATAAGGCAAGGTTCAACTGTAGGACAAGGTTCGTAAAGAGTGTTAAAATTTAATATATTTCCTTAAACCCCTTTTGAAGCTGAGTTATTATACCAAATTAAGTGAATTGAATTGTTCAGCAATAACAATCAATTAAACACCGACCGACCACGATTTTGCATTTATTCTATATTTGTATGTATGTATAATAAAATTCCATTTGTTTTAATGATATTAGGTGTGTATTCACCTTTAAAATAAATTGTTCGAAATATTGCAGAATGAAACCAATTTTTCCATGTGAGCCAACATTCCGACAATAAAATTACTTACTTTGACATTTATGTTGAATTTTGACATTTGTAATTTTTTTAAGTAGAACAACATTTTTTTCTCATTTAAGTTCACTTTAGATGAATAGCAACTGTGTTAAATTTCTTTAATTATAATCATTTTCGAATGTGCCTTCGATAAAAATCCAATTATAGGCTATAAAGCGATTTCAAATTTAAATCTATTTGATATTTTCATATACGAAAAACTCTCGAGACAAACGAATTAATTAAAACAACAATGGAGGACATTTTCCACTGGTGTCGTGAAGGAAATTCAATTCAAGTGCGATTATGGTTGGACGATACGGAACATGACATGAATCAAGGGTAATTTTGATAGAGAATAGTAAAATCCTTATTAAATTCATGTAAAATAGTCAAGAAAATTTGTTTCATGGGGGGAAAGGCCAAATTGGCAACCAACACCAGAGGAAACTCCACCCCTACTTTTTTAGTTGGGTTCCGTCATCGTTTATTTTGAAGAAGAATGGGGGCATTATTACGCTTTTTTGTTTTTTTTTTTTAAGTGTGTAGGCGCTAGAAAGAGATCAGTAGATTTGCCATGTGGGACTTATTTTTGTTTACATTGAATTCCCCAGTTGGAATGATTTAGAAATTTGAGAGAAAAGTTATTTACAAACACGATATCTTGTTTCAGGGACGATCACGGGTTCAGCCCTTTGCACTGGTGCGCCAAGGAAGGCCATGTCAAGCTGGTGGAAATGCTACTTCAGCGTGGAGCCCGCGTGAATGCGACCAATATGGGTGACGACATCCCACTGCACTTGGCTGCCGCCCATGGTCATCGAGACATTGTCGGACTGGTAAGATTGAATTGTTATTAATTGGGGATTAATATCTTATTATATTCTGTTTTACAGCTCCTTCGCGAACGATCCGATGTTAATGCCACCAATGAACATGGGAACTCTCCGCTGCACTACACCTGCTTCTGGGGATACGACATGATTTGCGAAGACCTTATTCACCATGGTGCACTTGTGTCGATAGCCAACAAAGATGGCGACACTCCGTTGGACAAGGCTAAATTGAATCTCTCGAAGCGGTTGCAGGAGCTTGCCGAAAAGAACGGCCAAGAACTGAAGAAGATCAGTTTCAAAGACCAATCGTGGTTGGGCTTGAAGACTCGTTCCCGGGATGCCACTTTGTCTCGATTTAAGGGAATCAATATTGGAGAGCTGGAATTGCATAGCAAATTGGCAATAACACCATCGGGTGAGACATGGAGGGGAAGATGGCAAAGGAATGACGTCATTGCCAAAGTGAGTAATCTAATTAGCAATTTCTTCTTTTTTTTTTAAATTTATACCTCTGGTCTGACTCATTTGCAGATTCTAGCCGTGCGACAATTGACGTCACGTATATCTAGAGATTTTAACGAAGAATTTCCCAAGTTGCGAATTTTCTCGCATCCGAATATCTTGCCAATCATTGGAGCAGCCAATTCGCAACAGAGTTTAATTGTCATTAGTCAAGTAAGAATTTTTGTTTGTTTTGAGTAGTAAGCCGGAAGTTGCAAGAGTTATTTTGTCCAAATTTTAGTATATGCCTCGTGGGTCCTTGTACCAATTGCTCCATGGAGCAGCAGGTGTTGTCGTTGATACATCACAAGCTGTTCGTTTTGCTTTGGATATTGCTCGAGGAATGGCATTTTTGCACTCGTTGGAGCGCATCATACCAACCTATCATCTCAACAGTCATCATGTAATGGTAAGGAGTAGATTCTTAGATTGAATATGCAAAGTTTTTGATTTGAAGGAGCGCTTAATGCTCCGAGTACAATTGCTTAGCTCGTTGCTCTTTATGCTGGACTTGCGTGAACTCACCTTGTTTGTGTTTTGTATATTTTCAGATTGATGAAGATCTAACAGCTCGCATTAACATGGGTGATGCCAAATTCTCGTTCCAAGAGAAAGGACGTTTCTATCAGCCAGCATGGATGTCGCCCGAAGCCTTGCAACGTAAGCCTAGTGACCGAAACTGGGAAGCTTGCGACATGTGGAGTTTTGCCGTTTGCGTTTGGGAGTTGGCCACCCGGGAAATTCCCTTTGCTGATCTATCGCCAATGGAATGCGGCATGAAGATAGCCCTAGAAGGACTTCGTATTAAAATTCCTCCAGGAACATCATCACATCTATCAAAGTTGATTACAATTTGTATGAATGAAGATCCTGGTCGTAGACCGAAATTCGATATGATTGTTCCGATTTTGGATAAAATGAAACGCTAATAGGCCTAAAGGACTTTTCTTAATTTTCTATTCGTGTTCTTTTTTGTGTTTTTAACTCATTAACAAAGAATTTGTTTGTCATGTTATACTCACACATACACCAAACACGCACTCACACACACACACATTTGGACTTAATTGTTTGTGTAAAAAAGTGCCTAATTAACTTGACTTGATACGTAACAACTAATGCAGGTGCCTGCCCAACTTTCTCTCTTTAAAATATAATAAAAAAAAAATGTCTCCGAAGAATGGCAAATTTATAATCTCTGCCAATAATGTCATTCGTGCCTTATGTGCCTAAACCTAGTTTGTAAGAATGTTTTTAAAAAATATAGAGCTAGATATTTAGCATTTTTGCGTTCAATTTAAGATTAAAAATAAAAATTAATTTTGTCTATTTTTGTACAACCATATAAATATTCGCACAAAACTAAAAGAAACAGCCAATTTATTTAATGTATTATTTTTGTTACTACATTTTGTTATTACATTGTTGTTAAAATTTTACAATTAATATTTCCGGATTAAATTTTAAATAGTATGGTCGACCGTTTTCGACCGTTCGAGGTGCTTATTAAGTTTTATGCATAGTAAATATATTTATATATATATTTATATTAGAAATTCTTTGAAATTTTTAATAATCTACATAATATATTATGTACATGTATTTGTATTTGTATACTGTAATATTTTAACCAAAAATAAAAATCGAAAGAAGGAAAAACATATTAATAATAAATAACTCATATTTATAAAAGAATATATAATACACATATATTTTTAAACTAAGCCCCAAATATTCGTGTTTTATTTAAAAAAAGCAAATGTAATTTTTTGATTGAATCATAAAAATATATGGATGTTATAGTCGTGGTTTCAGTGTGAGCTGGTCTAACTGGTCGTTTATTAAAAATTAATACCTCTTTCCAACACAAGGAACTTAAACGATTGTTTAAAACTTCACCTGGTATTTATTGGTGTTGTGAAAAAAAATTTAGGAACTTCTTCTAAGATATAGTATCTAAAAATTATGCATAAATTAAAAAATTTAAAACTGATCTACTAATCAATTTTTGAATGTTTGATTTGACTTATTCAACTTGAAAATATAACAAACAAAAAAGTGAACTTCAAGCCAATTTTATTTATGCATGGGCAAAATTTAAATATCTTTTTTAATTATAATATAATATGTATAACATTTCAACGTTATATCGATTTTATATCGAACTAAGTGCAAAAACTTTGATTATAATTCATGACAACAGGAACTTACTGATTTGACGCAAATATCCCTCCAATTTAAATGAAAAGTTTACAAAAGTGCGATGAAAAAGTAAATTTTGTACCCAAAAATAACATGAATAACTTATCTTTCTAAAATAGGGTATGACATACATAATTCCGCCAGTAAAGAAAAACTAAATTATGTTTAAAATTATTTCATCGCATACATAATTCTTTTGTATGAATGTGTTTGGGTCTGTATAAGTGGAAAGCCTTTATTTTTGGTTTGAATATTATGTCCTATTGCTGTTCACGAAAGTCTGAAATAATATTGAAAGCAAGCACTCCATGAATCCAGAACCCATTTATGTGGACTAGTTTAGCAATGGTTTCACTTTGTCCATTATTCCACTTTTGGTGTGCGGCAACGGCAGTAGCGGTGGCGGTGGCAGTGAGTGTCATTGTTCCAGATTGTAGTTTTTTTCCTTTTTTTCTGCTGTAAAATTTCCTCCCTCAATTCTATTCACGATTCATTCTGGAAGAGAAAAACTTTGGCCTAAAGGGTAAAATTCTCCAAATCGTTGAACATTGTTTTTTCAAAAAGCACCAGAGAAAACAAAAACCAAAAACAACACTAGGTACACCAGCTTGGAATAAACAACAAAAATTAGTTCGCGAAAGACTTGCACCCAAATTAGAGCAACAAAACTTAAAAAAAAAAATATAAACAGAAGAAATAAAGAGGCACCGACTGGGGTGGAAGTGCAGTCGATTTTTTGTTCAGATCTACCCCCTTTTTGCATAGAAAATAAAATAAAAGTTATGTACGGAGGCACCCCGGCATAGCACAGGGCTGAAAGCAGAGCGGGGCATATGCTGATGATGGTGAATGATGTGAACGCGCGCCTGCAGCAGTCATTAAAAAATTAAGGACATGCAAAGCCGAGCGACTGCCGATGCCGACTGGAGGATAATGCAACGAGCAAGGGAATGAGTTGTTTAAAAGTAGAACATGGAGCAATTGGATGGAAATTAGGACATAGAGCATCATGATTTATACACAAGAAAATACAAAAAAAAAAATGTATACGAGTATGTGTTTAAATTAGAAGATAAAGGATACCGTCTAGAACTGTCTTAATTTTATTTCGTCCTCTGAACTTATCAGCGATACCCACTAGTGTATAATGCAGTGTAGGTGTACGTACTATTTTATTTTTGATTCTTAATGCAGGAATGATAATTATTTACAAGAAAATGAAAATAAAGATCATAAACGAAGGAAGAAAGACAAAAATAATTAAAATAAATAAAGTACAATGTGGCGTATGAGTAATTTTTGTTTTGGAAAATCAACACATTTTTCTATGAACAAAAATGATATACCATATTCACGTCTGAAAATATTTACAGGGGTTATTTTATACTATTAAGGGTGACGCAAAATTTTTCAACACCAAAGGACTGTTTTGCAGTACATAAAGTTGAGATTTAAATATTGATATGTGTTTGATGTTTACTCGACACACGTCAAATTAAAAATTACTTTTGCCACAATTTCCAAGTAGGTACTGTAGAATCATAGCCTAGGGTACAGCTTTTGCACCAACTTTAGGCTTGTGTTACAATTTCCCGTATTGTGCAAAATATATCCATGATGGATTATCCAAACTTTATGACAAATCCAAAAAGACAACACAAACTGATCTCCAAATAAAAATCCTAAAACAATTAGGTACCTATTTCAATGAAGTCCTCCTCCATAATTTGTATACTTTTTATCAAAAAAAAAAAAACTCTTTTATAGTAGTGAATGAATGAAAGCAAAGAAAGGAGGAATTAAGAAGCATTTAAAATCCTTGAACAACTTGCAGCCTTTAGAGGGAGTCGGCCGGGAACTTATAATTGACAAAATGTATTGAGATGTGAAGACATTGAGGGGATTTCTTGTGTCTATCTTTTATTCATCATTCATTGTAGCTCTTCCGGTAGAAATCTTGGGTTCATAATGACTGATCCAAATGGAAACATAAATTTTATAAATACCTACATAAATGAATTATTATGAAATCTCTAACTCAAAGAATAAAATAATCCATTTGACATTCCAACTTGTTGAAAGTCGAAGGTCGGGTGGTAAAATCATAAAAATGTCCCATCCCAAGACACATTGCTATGCCTTATATTTATTATAATCGTGATGAAAAGTTTAAATGAGCTGCAAAAGAAAAAATCAACAACAACATAACGCTCAAGGACATTATTTTTCATTTTCACCAAACCGACTGACTCAAGGTTTATCTCAAGAATGATATATCAAGATGTTTTTGCTTTGAACGCAAGAATGTGCTGCTTTAGCTACATACAAACAAACATTTATACAAGTATGTATGTATACATATATACAACATCTTACACTAAACAAAAATATAGTATCTTGTTTAATAAAAGCCTTTTGCTGCCCCTAGGAGGAGTTGGCATAAACCTTTTTAAATAATTCTCTTTTTTTTTCTGCTTTCAAGGATAAACCATTGCCGCTAAAGCACTAGTTGTTTAAATGTACATATGTATGTACATATTTATGTATTATGTATGTCGTACATACATACATAAATGAACATGCACACATTGTGCATGTACCTACATACATTGTGTTAAAAATTCCCATCGTCATAACGTGCGGTGTTGTACTGTACGCGACAGTCATAACTTGTGATCAATTTTTCATGCAACACCTTAACGTTTTTCCTGTCAAATGTCCTTCCTGAGTTCTTAAAAAAAAAATAATAGAAAAAAACCATTTAAAAATATTCCATGCACAGAGTTTTCCAAATAAAAATTATTGCAGACACTTAAAAGAGAGGAAACAAATTCACGTGGTGACCACGTTTGGAAAACGATTAAACTTGCAACGTCTTCTTCCTCCAGATGTGTCTGCGCTTTTCCAACCATTTTTTGTCATATGTTTGTATGTGTATGTATAAATATATTTTATTATATGCGTAGCAAGGATACGAGTATCTTTATGCATTCTATAAACTTTCCTTATGGGAATTTAACAAAAAAAGGATATGACAGCCTGCACTGTGCAGAGAATAAAGTTTATCAACTTTATAAATTCCTACTCCTTCCATCTCACTCTCACAAGTGAGCTTTTACCATATTTTTTCTCAACTCATTTGTTCTGCCTTTAAAAGTCTATTTTTTGTCGATAAACAGCGCACATTTTTTCCCAGATTCAAGGGGTAACACAAGCCAAGCCGAGTGCATCGGCCATGACCTAGATTAAAAGGGATTGCCTTGTGACAGCGTGTTGGAGACAAGAGTGTGCGACGAACGAACGGTGAGGACGATAAAGAGAGCTTTCTAGCGCGATGCAATGCACTCAATTTTTGAGGCTGTAAATGAGAGAACATTGAGCTTTGCAAGGACTTTGTTATCGGGCGGTCGGTGTTTCCCGTCTCATTCCTTTCATATACTAACTAGTGTTGGAATATACAGGCAGGTGAATTTATGTTCGGAAGAGAGTTGCCATTGAAGGTTACAGTTTTTTGAATAAAGTCAAAAATTTTATTAATTCGTTACACAACTGCTTAAAGAAGGAATCTTCCCACATTTTAACATTGCAAGGAAATAACGCGAAGCCTTTCATTTGATTTTTGGTATCGTATCAAGTAATTAAATATTTACATTACATTAAATACTACATCAGCACATAAAAAAAATGGTGGCCACAAAAATGTTAAATTAAATTAGTTGTGACTTGACAGATTATCTTCAATATTTTGACATCGACAGTTTGGCCATTAATTTAAGGATGCGTTCACACTGAAAGTTCAAAGTTGTCGATTCCCAAATGATAAATACTTTGCAAGTACTACGATTTTTAAATTTCATGACAACTGTCTTCAAACAATCTCTATGCCTGAATAAGCGAAAAAATCATGTGAGCGGAAATCAGCTTCTGTAATCAAAGAAACTGAGCAATAGTTCAATGAATAAAGGAGCTAAGTTTCTTTAAGTTTTGTTGTGGGAGAAAACACTCTTGACGTGATAGCACATTTATTGAAGAATAAAATTTGTGATGATTTGCTTTTAATACTTAACAGTTTAAGTTCCTAAGCACAAAACTAAATCTCGGCAACACTGATTTATTAACCAATTTTAGAAGACATCATTATAGACGTAGAGCCTCCGCAAATAATGTACAATTGTACATCAACTGTATTCTCCTTTCCTTTCCTGTGTCATCGCATCGTTCATCGACCATCTTCTCAAAATAAAAATAAAGCTTTCCGTGCATGCATAATGCGAGAGAGTGAGAGAGAAAGATTGGGGAGAGACAGAGATAGATAAGAGAGAGAACCTTAGGCAATATATAAGTACATACATTTTGGTTAGGTTTTGCCTACATTTTTCGTCCTCATATAGCCATATTCATGTATTCTCTAATGTTCTCCCTTCTCAAGTGTTTTTAGCGTACATTACACTATTACAGTCCTGTGCCTGCCTGAATCGTCCTTCCTGACTCCTGAGTCCTGATGATGATAGAAAAAACGAAAATGCTTTTGGAATTGAAATCCAGTCGTAAGTTTCAGTTCTAGGGGTAAAGAAGAGCGCGCGCGACACGGAGGCACACGTGAAGTGCTTTCGCTCTAACGACACGGCAAATTCCAGTTTATGCCTTGACACTTCCGCATTTGGAACGCAAAATTCTCATTCGTCCGTTCATATACGCGTGTATATGCAAGGATATGTTGTACCTCTTCATTCCCCGATATCCTTGCAAAATTAATCAAATAAAATTACATACTCGTATTCCAAGGCTTATTCGTAATAATTATAATAGTGATTGTTTTTTTGATATAGAAAATTGTGATAAAAAACTTAACTCGTTGTGATTCGTTTAATAAAACAAAAAATAAGCCAACATCCTTGATCAATGTTGAAGGAAGTTTTTTTTTTTTTTAATTTGTATGCAGTAGGTATAGTGTCATCCTGCAGCAGCCTTTTAGAGAAAAAGCTCCCTGCATGTAAAGTAAATTGCCCAAAAAAGTAAAAAAAATGTCCGTTTAAAAGGATGATGTGAATTCGAGTACAACAAAAAATTAAATATCCTTTTCGGTTCCATAAAGCGGAGAGTGACAAGCGTCGACGCCGCATACAAAAGTGTGAGAGGATATGAAGACCGGGCGGTATTCTTCAGAAATCCGGAAGTAACGTTTTAAACGTTTTTTTTTTTTTTTATTGAGTAATCCTACAAAAAAGGATACGTTAAGGTTGTCTGCATGCGCGTTACGTTTTGGGGTGCAAAATCGTTACAAAAATAATCTCAGCAAAAAGTAAAAATAAAATTAATTCACTTAAAACGCAGAGTGGATGTTTTGTGTATTAGATCTGTGCCAAAGGATAAACAAAAAAAATTATATCTCTATCCGGTTCCGGTGGTCCGGCAGCGTTGTGGTCAGCAGACCATTTTTTTTATTTTTTAAATTCTGCGGTGTAACTGTGTTTCCTATTTGCAGTTTTGTGTTGAGTGAGCGAGCGAGTCTATGGGTGTGTTTTAAAATTCGTCTATGCTCGGCTGTGTAAAGTGTCCTTTTACGAAATTAAAAAGCATAACTTACACACAGTTTAAATGTGTTTTTGGGTTGCAACTAATCTGCCGGGGCCAGCCGCCCCATTGAGGGCCGGCGACTCATGGAGTATCCAACATCGTCAAGTCTAAGCGTCAGTGATAGAAACAGGTGGGTAAAAAAGCAACACCAGAAAAACCGATAAAAGTCCTTAAAGTCTTACATCCTAAATCATAAACTTTAAGGAAGGTAAGAATACATATGCATAATACTCCATTGTCCTGCCAATTACTAGTTCTTCTTATTCCTGCTTTCTCTGAAAAGTAGGACGGCATATTAAATCAATGATAACCCATATTTAGGGATCCTTTTTGTTTGGTCCTTTGAGTGTATTCAGAAACACATTAATCTAGAGCAATAGACATTTTAGCAGAGAAAACATTTTGTTTCCTTTTTTTATGTTTTTTTAAAACGGGAACATAAGCACAGCACAGTACAGAACTCCTGAATGTTGCTAGTTTGTAGCAACCGAGGTAGAGAGACAGAAAAAAAGAGGAAAAAAGAAAAAGCAAGACAAAATGTGAGGCTGGAAATATACGAATTGAATGAGAGTAAAACTGGGGCATAGATTTTTTTGTATAAAGAATCCTTCATACTCTCGTCCTACCTAGATTAAATGGATCAAAAAGTAGGTACGATTATTTGTATGTATGTATGTAGGATGTAGATATGTAAATGCGGTGGTGTTTACGATTTTATCCACAAAAATGTACATAGATATGTGTATATGTACAGACGTGCATACATTTGTAAGGATGATTCTGTGTCTTCTGTCTCTGAAACTGATGGGTAAAATGGATTAAGGTACGTTTTATTACAGAAACATGTTGGGCTGGGAATAAAATGAAGGATTATAAACGTGTGGCTTATACCTAGCTGTGGGAAAGAAGTCGGTATTATTTCTTCTTTTTTATTTTTTGTTTTATCGCATACATATTTCATTATTTTTGTACATACATACATAATGTTGATACCTTTTGTCATTTTATGTAAACTGTTTTGTTGCTTTATACGTTTTTTGTAATATAATGAATTTGTGTATTTAAATAAAAAAATTATCTATTTACATATATATGTCAAAAGATCACTTCTAATAAGGACTGATAAATTGTTTCTATGTTAAAAAAGTTACGTATACGCCCAGTTGTTCAATCTAAATATCGTCAAATACACTATTTTAGTCCAAAAAATGCGCTTTGTAGAATACTTTTACAAAAGTTAAGGAATTTATGCATGTAAACATAAATATACATATGTATGTCCAGTCAAAATGTTTTAAAATCTTAAAAATACCACTGTTAAGTTTTAAAATATAAATTACAGTTTAATTTCCCTACAAAGTGTATTTATCTTCGAATCCTTGATATGTAAATATGACAAGCTTACTTTACACAAAAAAACCAAATGATTGAACTATGGCTTTCCTTGTGCAGTTTTTCTGTAAGAATTAAAAACAGCCATGGAATTCTTCAGTGATATGATAGGTGAATTCGTAGATTTGTAACTTACAACTTACTCTTGAATCCGCTAAGAACTGACAGGCAGTTAAGGGCTAACTATAAAAGACTTAAACGAACTTAAGCCAACTTAAGCGAGCGAGCCAACACACTGTTTTATATATGTACAACTAATCATAATAGACGTTCTACTCAGTTTCGTTAAATTTCGCGTAATTAAGCAACAGCCATTGGATTGGCTCGATCTTAGGTGAATGTCAAATTTGAAAGGCATTTCAACCAACGTATGCTTACATGTTGTTGTCTCTTATTAAAACTATCTGTCACTTTTCAGTTTTGCTTGTGACGTTAACTATAATTATTATGAACCATTTTTTTAAATGTTACGAAAAAGAATCCATTTGTCTTCCTACCGCGATTTACAGGACGAACGCTACAAGATCTTTCGCACTTCTTTTTTTCTCTTGATTCTTTGATTGATCACACAAAATTCACAAAACACAATGTTTATTTCAATAAAATTGAATTGTGACAGTTGAAGTTTGACATTTGCTTATGTAGCCAGAATCCATTATGGTTACTTTATATTTTAACGATAACTTTCGGAAACTTTTCGTTCGGTTTTGACATTAGCTTAAGCTCGGTTAAGTCTACTATATATATATTGAACGAACAAACTTAATATGAAGCCCAAAAATATTTTTTTTTTACTTGCTAAACATATTGTCTTAAAGGACATTTTATTGCATGAACTTTGAACATTTTTGTACCTACTTATAATTTCAATTTGACAAAATATCAAATCAGAACACACTGTAATTGCAAAAATTAATAATTCAGAGGTTTTTTAAAATTATGGATTTTTTGGGATAAACTTTAAATCTGCAAAATTTAACTTTCTTCTGTTTGGGTGACCAAAGAACCCTTTCTTTTCTGTTCATGAACTTGAGATTGCTAAGGTTATCATATTCTATATAATTTCCTGAAATCATATTTATGAAGAATGATAGATTAAAAAATTAAGTTAAATTATAATATAATTCATTTTTTGAATTCACTTATGTATGTATGTATGTATATATCAATTTGGTTTTCCATTAGCAAATTAAAGTTTCCATAAAAGAATTGACTGTTTTTGTGGCGAATGGAATATTTATGATAGAAAATTGATTTTATTTATGACATGTGACATTGTATTATTTTTCCATTGTGAATTGTTACTGTATGATTAGCTGTCAAATTCTTATTTCCACTTTCTTCTCTTATCAATTCATTTTTATCTGAAATAGATCTTTGGAACATAATTATAAAATTAATTTATAAACAATATTCATTAAACTGCAAAAAAGTGTTAATATAAAAATTTGATCTGAGATAAAAACTTTATCAATGGAAAACACAATACAGCTAAAATATCAAATGAATGATTCATTTTCATTTATTTTATTGACACTACATTTCAAATGAATTTTCATTTTCCTTGATGAAATTCATTTCAGCCTGCTGTTAATTAACTGCTACTAGTTTAAAAATAAATTGTAATATACCCTGCAAGAATAACCATACCCTTTAAAATAGATACCCACAAGTACCAAGTACATTGGAGGTAGTTAATAGTACCTATCTAGAAGGAGAAAAAAAAATATAAACAAACAAGTTCCGCCCAATGCAAATGAGATGGGAGAGCGAAAGCTATTAACGATAAAGAAATGTTATAATAACAATCAATTCAATTTATGGGAACGTTAAACTTGACGTCCGTCGTTGTCGTCCGTCGCCGTCGTGTCGTTGCCGGTATATAGAGTCGCGTATCTTCATCAGTTATTCATAATGAGTGGCCATGACGCTGTTGCTTTAGCAGCTCATGGTCAAATGGTACAATTTTTCTTCCTAGGTGCATGTTATTTTAAGTATTTGATGGAAACGGCAAAACAAGGGGTATAACATGAATAAAATATGTACTGAGGTGCAGCGCACAAATCTCTCGATTATAAAGTAATGGGACTTGTATAGGGTGATCGTTTCCTTTTTTTAGAATTATTTATAGTGTGACCTTATAGCATTTATAGGTGTTAGAAAGGTGAAAATACAAACAAGGCACTATAGTAAGAAGCTTGCAAGTTACAATATTTGTTTTTTATTCACTACTGTATAGCCAGCACAATTGCCATTATTGGTTCAACTAATTCGATTTAGAAATGTCAAAACTGCTACAGTTGAAATGTGGAAAATATTTTGACAGTAATTGCAGTTTCGCATTTGAAGCTATTTGCAAAAATTAAACAAATTTCTGATAGTGTGACTAACGACACGCTACGATGTTAACGATAGACTTATTTTAGGCTGCCCATTTTGACGTCTTGGCATTTTTTTTTTGTTTTTCGACTAAAATTAAATATTTTCTTTCGTACCATTAATTGAAAACTAAACGTCAAAATGAGACTCTTCAAATAAGTTCAATATAATGAGCACAATTTTTGTTTTTCCATCAATATTTAAAGCTGTTAAAGTTGCTACTGTCAGCCTGAACTTACTTACTATGTTACTATGGCGCTGCTATCATCACATGTTATCTGTTGATCATATCGCTTGTACTTTTAGTACAAAATGACCAACCCTACTTTTCTTATCCATCAAAAAGGTGTACCTGCTTTTTGATTGACGTTTGACATAATTGATCAAACAATTTGTGGGAACAAGACGGTGAACCACATTTTGTTTTAACTCAATTTTACTATCCCTTTAATGAAAGATCAGAACTTGCATGACGTATATTCTTGGAATGGATATTAAATGCATCATGATTCATGATACGTAAACATCCTTGAAAACATCCTCCCACAGAGTGTAATGTTTCTTTGGCATTCATTGCAAAAAAAAAAAAAACGCATGAATATCGATTTTCCTTTTTTTTTTTGTTGCTGGTTATTAAATATGTATTTTCTTTTATTGGTACACAAAATAAAGGAAAAGGAAAAACAAGGATCAAAAGGAGAATACAAAATTAAATAAACACTGTCATAGCTGTATTTTCTTCTATACACATATTTTAGTTTGTGTTTCTTATTCAAGGATGCACTACGAAACAAGGGCAGTGCGGAGGAGGTACACTGAATCTGACAAAAATTCAAGGTGGAATGTGCTCATAAAGGTTGAATACACCAGGACTATAATAATTGATTCAAAGGATTACCTTGAAGCCTGCATCGTATCCGGGTATTAGAGACGACCGACTACGACAAGAACGGGGACGGGTACGGGGACGAGTACGACGACGAAGACACCACCGGACGGAGACGGAAAGAAGCAAAACTCTTGACGTTGAATACATTTTTTTTTGTCATATTCTTCTTCTTCTTCTTCTAATTCTCTTTATTCAAATAAATGAAAGGTTTAGAGGTTGAATAATACAAATATTTTTGCTCAGGGTGATCTTCTCCATAGTTTTAGTAGTATAGTGGATGTTTTTTTTTTGCACTTGGTTTTGAGTGTTGTGTTGTCCTTCTTTGAGGGGATTAATTGTTTATTTGGGACTTGAGGTGTGGAGACTTTAAGTGTGGACATGAAGAATCAACATTTGCCCTTGTTTCAAAAAAATCAATGATAAAAGAGAAAATGACAGCATAAACATCAGCTTAATCAGCTGTTGCATCTATCAGACACCAATTCTTTTAAAAAAAATTGTCCGATAGCCTATAATAAAATCCCAAAAAAGCAGGGTGTGAATTCAACTAAAAGCTTTCTACTAATGTCCTTCAAAACTTACTCCTGACATTATTGTCAGAAGCGATTTGTCATTTGAGGAATTACGGAAAATGTCTACTACTTAAATCTACGAATTAGATCCACTGAACCTTAGATATCAAATAGTATCAGGTGATACAACACAGAGCACAGAGGAGAAATTACAAACAACAGAAAGACCGCATGATATTTTTCTTTTTATTTTGGTGATTCTGATTAAAAAGTATTAAACAAGTTTTGAAGGAAGTTCCCTGATTTAACTTATTAGATCAATTGTATTGGCAATTTTTATCACTTAAAAAATTTAATTTATTCAACAAAAAAAGTAAAATAAATTTAAACTTAAATACATATGTATACATATTTAACCTAAACAAATTTAGAACAAACACAGAAAAAAATATAAACCCACTTTTAACCAGACATCAGTTTCAATGCTTTGCAAATAGTCTTGGCATAAAAATTAGTTCTTAATTTGAATTGATTTAGTTTTGAATTAGGAACTACATATTTGCATTTAGGTCAATTTTTTTTAATTAGTTAAGCGTACGAATTCTATACTGACCCCGAGTGACAATATTTATGTTGTGTTTTTGGTAAATGAGAACTTGGTACTATTTTTTACATTTGAAGGAAAGATTAATTCTCGATATTGATCATTGTAAGGACCACTGTACATTTTTCTTTACGTGTTTTTTGAGTATTAATATCATGTTAAACTAAAATCATGGACGGATTTATCAAAATTGTAATCAATCCTTGGAAACTTGTTAAGGAAAATGTTAATTACTTTAAAAGGGCTTCGTAAGATTTCACAAAAAAAATTCATAAATTATAATTTTGTTTATAATTATTTTTCAAATTTTAAATCATATAAAATTTATTATCACTAAATTATATTTAATGCTTGCGTCTCATTAAGTTCTGTTCCTAAGATCTTACAACTGGTTAACAACAGCACTGTTCAAATAACTTAAAGATTACTTTATTTCTTATAATAATTGTCCTCAACAAATATCCTTATTAGATCCAGCCCTGTTCGATAAAAAAAAACACCAGAATGCTCTCCGATTTTAAATTCTCTTAGAAATTTTACAGTTTAACTTCTCCCTCAAAATTTCTTTGAAATCTTTCTCCGAACTTTGATGATTGTTTGGGTTACATAAAGTAAAAGTGATCTGTAGAAAGTAATCGCATCAAAATCAATTTTTTAAATGTAAGTTTGAATATAAAAAAACTATTAAACTGTATTTTTTGACACAATGAATTTTCAATAAAATATTAAAATATTATTTACTTAAAAAAACGAAAACAATTTTTTATCATAAAGAAAATTATTTTCATTTTTATTAACGGGTGAAAAAAATCTTCAAGTTCTAACAGTATTATTAAAAAAAATATCCGTTTTAATTTCTATATAATATGTCAAATTTTAATCAAATATTTATTTTTTTTGTTTGTTTCAGTGTTGGCACAAATACAATACAAATAAAATTTCAATTAAAACATAACGACGCTTTAAGAATATCACCACCGGCTTTAACGCCACCAACACCAATCAGTCCACGTGAACCACAGAGTCCCGATGGTCATACATCAGTGAGTTCAACTGGATCAAGTGATACGATTCCTGGTAAGTAAGTTTATTTTTTTAAATTTACTTTTTATAAAATTTAATATAAATATTTGTTATTAAAAGAAACAATTTCTATAAAAGTGGGTACATTCCGTTTTATATTTTGAACTACATAGGAGTTAAAATTTGCTAATTTTAGCTTTTTCTTACACAAAGACTTGTTTTTGTTAACACTGGAAGTGCGTACTCAGAACAACTCCTGTTCATGTAAGAGTTTTAGCTTATGGATTCTATGAGAAACAAAAAATGAAGTTGTCAGAATATCTCGGCTTATTCTTATTCAACACCCTGCTTTTAGACTCGAAGTGTGGTGGAAAAACAACAAATTAAAAGAAAATGATTTTTTTGGCAAATATTCAAATTTTCTAGAGAATATTTATGACATTGAACATGCACAAAAAACTTTTGATCTAAAAGCTTGTGACTTCTTTTGACTGGTTCTTCTTTCAATTTTAAATGGAATGGAATCTGAAGTTTTACCATGCCTGCCATTATTTTGACAGTACTTATTGACAATATTGATAAATATCAAATAGAAATAAGTTGTATCACTTAACACAGGAAAGCTTGTTGATAATCGCATTTGACTAATATAAATGTGACAAGAATTTTACTCGTTGACAGTGATGCTCAAGATGCCATATAACATTGTAAAGTCTTCTCTATATCCAATTTTTACATCAATCCTACTATAGTCGATGAGATGGTGGTGAATCAGTGTAAAATTTGACTTATGAAGTTGTGAACTTAAGTGATTTGCATTAAATTTAGGCCACAAGCAGCAAAGTTGATACTGATCTGTTTCACAGTTTCTAGAGTTACAATCTACTACATTTTAAGAAAACATCATTTTCAACTGATGTTAACAAAGTAGTTAACATGGAATTGTTCATATAAGCGTGTAACCTTAAGGTAAAACCCAAAAACGACAACAAAACTAAATACAATGACATCAGTTAAAAATATAACAGCTATGCATTGTAAAAAAATAAAAAAATATTTTTCCTTTTGAGTGAACACGCTTTAAGTCTTGAGAGTCAAATTTCCTAAAATTCTCAAAACACAGTTCAAATAACACCTCAGTTACACTACATTTTATGTACGGATATCTTATTTCTCAATCCATAAAGTGTGGTAGCATAAATTATATTCTTCCTTTTACATTTTACAAGATTCATCGCCTTCTCGAGATCGAGAGGCAAGCAGTAGGCAGTTGTATAGAGTCGTGCACTCCAATTTCACTTCTGAAAATATTTAGTTTTTGTTGTTGTTGTTGTGGCATATAAAATCATGAAAACCTTTAATGCACGCGCTTGGTCTTTTACAGCCGCATTCCATCTTCTTCCTCTCGACTCTCGAGGAAAACCAAAATAGATGCCAGAATCTGGTGGGTATCTGGTTAGATTCCACAGCGCATAAAGCCCGTGTCGAGTCGGCAGAGCACACCTTGTCATTTGGAAGCAAAAATAAAAAAAGTATAAAAAACAACTGAACGAAACCAAACAAAAAAATGCGCGCGCTTTATTTATAGGTTCTACACTCCCAGCACAGCTACAGCTAAACTGTGAGCTGAGCACATTACAACTACAGTACTACACCATCAGCATGAGCGAGGGAAAACTATGGATCGCATGATTGAGATCATGACCCAGGAAAAGTCGTGAAATTATAACGAGGTCAGTGACATTTGAATTTGGCACGAGCTCAAGTTGACACTCCTTCTGTCTTTTTTATCATTGTTGTTGTTGTTGTCTTGGAACGAAGATGTCGTGCTTCTATCCATTGACAGCGGAAGATCGGGTCGACAACTGATGGTAACGTTGCATTCGGCCGTCTTTGCTTGAATTCACTCACTGAGATCAATCATTCCCCAATCGAAATTGAATTCTATTTAAGTGCATTGTGAATGTATATATGAAGTTGATGTGTGCTGATTTGTTCGTACTTCGCTTGCATAAGATTGCAATTAAGTAATTTTTTGTGGAAATTACTGGCATTGGGCAATATTCTCTCCATTATCGCATTGTTGCCGTGCTGTGAATTGGAGAATTAGTGTGACGGCAGCTAACCAAGCGACCAGCCAGTCAACCACCCACCCGTAACAATCCAATTCTATGTTGCACAATTCAATATAAGTTATGTGACTTATGTGGTCATTTGCATCTGTGGAAGTAGGCCAACTGTCATTATTGGGTTTGCTTGTGGTTACTGACTTTGTGTGTAGCCTGTGTATAGTCTGTAGTTAGGCCGTCACCGTCACCGTCACCGTCACCATCAGAATCTGTGATCTAGCGAAATATTATTTGTTTATTTTTTTTTCGTTTCATTTTTCTTTTGTAATGATTTTAACTGACAGAGTTTTGTGGGTGATTTTGTAGCGGTTTTTTTGCTTGTTGTTCTGATTCTGAGTTGTATACAGGAATTGTGTAGTTGTCAGATGTGACAAAAGAACTTAGAATTTGAAACTGTCAAATTAAATATAATCAATAATTACATGGTGTATTCATATGTCACTTTGTGTAGTTTTCGAAATCAAGTGTGATTTTTTAGATAAAGTTAACAATACGAAGAGGCATTCATATGTACCAAAAAGAACAAAACTTACATACTCTGATACATACTCTTAAATGATCATACGTTTTCTTAAATAGGAAAATTTAACTGCTGTCGCTTTTACTGAGGAAGGATTAGTTCAATTTAAATTTTTACAGATCTAAGTAAGTTTAACTATTATAAACTCGTCCATAGTCCTCAATTCTGTCTTTTAATATTCTCTACTTCTACTTCCTTACTTGTTTTTTTGTGGAGGATTTAGTATATGTAGTTTAGATTAAATTTTCTCAAGAAATGTCAATTATGCTACAGATTTTTAATCAAACTTAAACTATTACAAAGCGTAAGCCAACAAGTAGATTAACATTTTAAATTGACTAAACTCTTGAGTGACCTTGTAGTAGTAAATTTTAATCATAGCGAATTTTCGAGCAAAGAAATGATATAGAACATTCCTGCTTATAAAATCACAAATTGACTAGAAATTTGACTTTAATGAACTTATAAGGAATGAATTTACCTTTAAATATGTGTTCATACATAAATAAACCCTTGATCCATCATTTACAAAAAGTGACAGTTATGTCTAACAAAAGCTCATTCTATTCACAAGAAAGCTACCTAGCCTTGTTACTTGTTACCCATCATCAACACAAAAATAACCGATACAAAAAAAAAAAGATACCCTTCAATTGATTCTCAATCACTAGATGCCTATAACATCTTCTTTCTCATCTTGTCAACCTCTGACACATGTCAAGTATCACTCTATCTTTCAAACTCCTTTTCATTTCAAGTCGAAGTCATATAGTCACAACTAGTGATGTGTTACGTCTCTCAATAAAATGCAAATCTCTCTCAAGTACTAATCCACGCGTTAAGCAACAATTGACGGAGATAACAATGAATCACAGAAAAAGGAAAGACTTTTTGCACCAAGCACAAAGCCCAAAGCACAGAGGGCAGCACTACACAATCCTAATAACTATACGATTATATCCATATGCATACAGAGCCTTAAACAAATGAGCAATAAATCTCAACGCAAACACAAGAAAATCGCTTAACGCAACAAATAAATTAAATAAAAATGGAAAACCTTATTCAACAAGGCTGCATAATACTCGTATGCAGAAAAATAATAAAATAATAATACCTAGCTAGTAGAAAAAAATTATATATACGCTCAAAATGCATCTTACAGTTTGCTGTCAGTTTATTCCTACTACGCTTGGCGAGGCGAGCGAGGATAGAATGACTGCAACTACACGACGACACAAAACATTACGACCATGATAATAATGATGATATAGAATGATCATGATGACGCTGAAGGGGAGTCGTTGAACTCGATCGCGATTTTCTGTCGCTCGATCGGTACACGAAGGCCGAGGGACACTAAGTGCGGCGCAAGCGGCAATCTTGTGCAAAAACAGAGTTTTCTCTTCCTCATTCGTTATATCACTTGCTATGCAGTTGTGGCATTTCTTCTTCTTCTTTCGCTTCTTTTTTCTAATTTTTGTTTTCTTTATTTTTCCTAGACTATTTTTACAGTTGTTGCTGATGTTGGAGGTTTAGCGGGGATAAGATAGACACATTCAAAAGAAACGGCTAGATTCTAGGTGAATTTCATTGAGTCGTTAGTTTAAATAAATTGTGAATCATATGAATTAAAAACTCATAATAATGTAATGGGTATCTTTTTACTGCAGAAATGTCAATGTTGAATTGACATTCATTTACAATATTTTAATCCTCGTCTTTTAGTTGACAAGTGACTCTGTTACGTACTTCACAAAATGGGTAACATTTTGAAAAGTTAACAGGAACTTTCAGGAAACATAAAGGACTTTAAATGAAAGCAACCCGTTGTCATTGTTGTCAATTCTGATCTAATTTTATCTGAAAATCACTCCCTTTAAATTAACAGATAACTCATAATCACGGTCTGACAAAAGCATTAACATCAGAAACAAGCTTGACAGAGTAGACTTAATTTATTATAATCAGAATTGATTTTTCAGCGTCAGTAAATCTACCTTCTCAATTATTTAACTGCATTGGAAAAACGTGCCAAAATGATTGAAAATGTAAAATTTAGCCAAATAAAATTTTGATGAAATTCACATTCACCAGCGAATGGGCATTTTCTTCGCTTTCCGCGTTGGTTCTTTGGCCAAGTTCCTGCCGATGACGATCCCCCTCTTTCCATTCCACGATCGATTAAAAGTAAAAGAAAAGATCCAAGACATCAAGCAAAGCAACGCGCTCTATATGCCATACACGAGTACCAAGAAGAAGTAGAAAACAGATCTCTCTCTTCTTTCTCTTCCTATATTGAACTTAACTTTAATATTATGGCAATGGCATTGGTTAAATAGGTAGATTAGAAGATGAAGCAGGAAATAGCACGGTACAAGCACAAACGTTCGTAATGCAAAAAAAAAACAAAAAAAAACGCAGCAAGAAAATTAAGTTCTATTTGTGTGTTGTTGGCTCTCGCACTGAAGTAGAAGAAATTCTACCACAAGATGGCGCAGCATGATATTTTGTTATGCTTCGAATAAAAAAATAAAGTTTGACACTTTTATCATCGTCACATGCAATTAAGTCGCTGGCAGTGATAAACTCCATGCGGGGTGGTAATCGTGTGAAAAGGTGTTAGCAGAGTGCAATCAAGAAGATGATCGCATAATAAATGGGAGTCGATTAAGAAATAAGAGTTTTCACAGGAATTTGGACGACGGACTGGACATGCTCCGATAATGGTGATGATAATGATCGTAGGCTGTTCCAATGTTCCTCAACAAATTAAGCCATTTTTACCTTAGCACAGAACGGAGGCAACTCCGATCAACAAATGAGCGACGATGACGGACGCAACGTAAAAGCTATAATCGTAATTACATATAGTTACGTAAAGTTAATTAGATACTGATAGACCCTTACGCTGCGCCGCAGGAGGAGTCAGTGTACTTAGGAGTAGGCCGTTAACACTGATAACTGATTAAGAGGTACGAGTATGGGAAGATGAGGAACCTCTGAAGAAGCTGTTGCTGCAGACTTTTTAATATGGATGGACAATAATAGTTTGTTGCAATTTACAATCAGCCAGAGCAGAGCTGCACTGCCGGTTGGGGTCTATGCACTTAACGTTGCGATCACTTTCTCTTCTCTCGCATTGTATCGTCGCGGTCGTCGGTCGTCGTCGTCGTTTGTTTGTTTTGTTGTTGTTGTTCTTAGTGTTTTCTTCGTTTTCTTTCTTAAGGGTTTTGCGTTATTCATTTGTACTCGTATTTCTTTTTGCAAATACATATTGCCTATCTTTACTCGTATTGTCGTATATTCCTCCAGAATGAACAACCAGGAAAAGTATCCAACTAGCTGAGCTATCTATGGGTTCGTATGTTCGTTTGTGCGCTCTTTAGAATGTTGTTTTAAGAATTTATGCTCTTTATCCACACACTCGATAGATTTCTATTTGTTGGTTATCCCTCGTTTGGCGTTGGAGTCCCCTTTTGCCTTAGCCTATGCCTGCCTGTCCCTGTCCCTGCCACTGTCCCGTCGTCGTCATCGTTGTTGTTGCAATTCTGTTTGGATTCTTCCCTATATCATCCCGGGGGAGAGTGCGCTGCAGTGCTGCTTGTGCTTCTTCTTCTTCTTCGTATAGTCTTTTGCAGCAGTTGCAGTTGTTGCAAATAAAAAGAAAATATAGTTGTGTCGTTGTATATATCGCCTCCGTCTTCGTGCCTCCATATTCCTTCACTCAGATAGATCGCTTTGCTTACTTGGCCTTCGCGAGAGAGTTGCAACTTAGAACCTCGGCACACTTCTTAGTTCTTTGAGGAGTTCACACGGATGAGCCCTCCACGCGTTTAAATGAGGTGCTCCTTAGAGGGTTCGTCGTCGGTTTCTTGTTCTGTTTTTTTTTTTCCTCGCATATTGCGTTCGTCTTGTTATTGTTTTGGTTCCATGTTCGAGTCGTTTTTTAGTTTTCTTCTAAAGCGAGTTATTATTGATTTGACACGCGGTTAAGGATATGACATTTACTGTGCGTTGTCAAGTGGACATGACAAGTGTTTTGTCAAGAATGGGAGAGTTTGTAAGCGTACGCTTTCTGACAGACGCGAAGAGCAAATATTCGGTTTTGTTTGTAGGTTACATCAGCTCAGCAATTATATTCTCACCCTTGGTTGCAGCATCATGATCAAACTTAACGCCGCATTGTTATCATTTTTGAAAACAAGTGAATGTAAAATAATTCAGTGGAAGTGCTATTAATAAAACACGAATGATAATTTTTGACTTAGCAGTGTTAATTGCTGTAATTAATTTATGATATGATAGCGAAATAAATAAAACGGTGTGAAATAGTAACAGATAGTAACGTGCTCATCCACCTCATTTATGGAAGTATCTTTAGCCTTAAGGACTTAGGGTTTGTTTATTGACCAAAAGTTATTCCTTTTAATTAAATCGTCTTATGTGAACATTTTAATTTTTATGTTTAGAAAAGTTGATGTAAAGATTGAATTTTAACATTATAAGAAGTTTTTGTTTTAGTTTTGACAGGAATGTTTTAGATTTTAAAATCTAATGTTGTAAATTGGTTGCTAGAAACTAAATGATTATAAACTTGAAATATTTATTGACAAGAAATATATATAATGATCTTAACAACATATGTAGGAAAATGGCATTTAATATGAATTGTTTAAGTAAAAATTCTTTTAGTTACAACTTTAGATTTAAGAGTCTAAATTGTAAAAATTGCCGTCGAACTTGAAGCTAATTTCACATTCAATTGGAAAATGGCTTGACAAATAAAATTCTTACTTTGATAAAAACATTTCGATTAGTGCCTTAAAAATGTTTTTGAAAATTTGTGATAATTTTAGATATTTTTCAATAACTTTTATCACTAAACTTTTGCTTCAAAAATATTAACTAAAATGTCTGAAAAATGTGAATTTTTAAATGAAAAAAAAAATAATTCTTTTTTTTTGTTCGAAATACAATTTTTGAAGAATTTTGTATTAAGAATCTAATTTCACTAAACTTCAAAATATTCAAAACAATAATAGTTCAATATAGTTTGCCTCGCTTTTACGAAGTCCTCAATATCCTTTCGAACGTGAGGAATTCCAATGCAATCAAAGTTTTCACAATATGCCATACACTAAGAAGAAAATCATAATATTTTCTTTTACTTTTATAGATAGTTTGAAACTACTACTCTTAATATACATATGTACATACATGTGTATGTACATAATATGTGTTTTAAAAATGAGGCAACATTTAAAAAAAAATGTATAAAATAACAAAATAGGTAAGGTATGTATACAATCAAGCGCACCGATTTTTTTTAAGGAAAAATGTATCTTATATATGAACTTTGTAAAGAATACATTTTTTCACTTTTAAATCGTTCTCATTTTTTGTCTTGAAGTAATTTTAATTTTAATATTTAACAAAGTGAACTTCTAGTATGTTTGTTTCCGTTTTCAATAATTTAATTATGTTGAATATCAAATAAATCCTTCGAACAAACATCACATTCGATATTATTTAATTAAAGTTGAATAAATCTTCAAGAAAATTACCATTATTACAACTTATTAGTAAACCGATCTCGTGAATATTAAAAAAAACATTAAGTCTACGCCCTAGTGAACCTCAACAAATTTTAAGTTAACCTTAAACTAATTTACATACATTTTGTAAAAAGTAAAACAATGAATAGAAAAACTTTAAACACGACATAAAAGTAAGTGAGCTTTTGAAAAACTAAAAAACCTAAACCCTTTACTATGGGTCTTACAAAAAAATGGATGTATTCAAATTAGATCCAGACCATCAATCACAAATCCATTCGAATTTGGTTGATAATAGTACAACGCGCGGGGGTAATACTATTACGGGTGACGATGATGACGACGAAATTATCCCCGCTGTCAGTTTCGATGCAAATGCTGATTTTAATTTAAATTTTTTCGACACACCTGAGGACTCCTCGACACAGGGTGGTTTTTCTGATCCTGGTTCAGTGGAATCTCTGTCAATTGAATCACCACCACCACAATCAATCAATGCATCAAATAATTTATTGCAACAAAATCAATTTTTTGGAACGCATATTGTTGGCGTTCATAATAATAACAGTAACAATAATAATTCGGGAAATAATTTATGCATTAGTCCGAGTTCAAGTAGTACGGCGAGTAGTTTTGCAGTAGCATCAGTTGCAGGAGCATCAGCATCAGCAGCGCCAGCAACAATAGCCACAAATAATGTTGGCATTAAGTTTGGGAATGGTTCAAGTAGCAGTAGTTGCGAAGGAGCAAATCTAAAAGTGTCATCAGGTATGTAAGTTATGTATTTGATTGAAATGTCAGGAAGTTTTAATAGAAGCTTAATTTTGTCAATATGATCTTCTGTCATTAACAAAATTATTGAGATAAAAAAATACAATTCTTTGAGAGAATTTTGATATTTTTACAACGTTTTGAGTTGTGAACATATTCTTCAATCAATTAAAGAGAAGTCAATGTAAAAACAATAATGGGACACAGAGTTTCAATCAAAGTTAAGTTCACTGATAAAAAAAGATCTAAAGTTTATAATTTGTTAACAATATTTCTAGTAAATAAAAACAAATCTAAAAACACCTATCTTTCTTGTCTTTAGTAAAGGTACATACATACATATATGGCTCATTTTTAAATGATGTCAAATTACTTCAATTTAATAATATTATATTATAAAACAGAAATTCATTAACAATGTGTATATTTGATTGATTATTTTTTAAAATAAATTATTAAACAAGAAATTCATATTCTCCATTTTTTTCCAAGTAACAATACTGGTTAAGGGCACCAGCGATGTTATAAATATTTTTTTTTTTTAACTTTATTAAGTGGCTTATTTGATCAACAACTTGAGGAATATTATAGCGCTTAAAGCCGAATTCAAAAGATTCTACAAGGCAAAAATATTTTTGAATTACGTTTATCATTGGAACGATTTAAATGAGACCACAAAATTTATTTGTATATTCTTTAAAAAGCCATTTCCGTCTAAAATATTTATCAATTCAGGTTTCCAACTTTCTCTAGGAGGAAGCATTTTCTTTTTCGTTGTTTTTTCCTCCAAATTGCATTTAAAGTTCATTTCGTCTGAAAATAATAAAAATCAAGTCCAAATCTACGCCTTGATCTGTCATTTCTATTATGCATCCAATGAGATGCATATTTTAATGCCATGGAAATATGATGTCTTCGACTTCTTGCTGACCATTCACCATATATGAACATAGATATACTCGAACTCTAATCTTCTCCGCAGGGTACTTACACCTACATTGGACATTGCCATGCGAGTATCAGTATATCTCCATCTCGCAGTTTCTGGTATCCAGGATGGTTTCTTTTTTTTTCTGCTTTCAAATTCAAATAAGTTTCCCTGCCTGAACACTTCCTCATGGTGATATCTCTTTACGATTCCTCATCTTTGTCCTCGTCCTCATCTGCGTCTCTTCCTGTGTTGTGTCTTGAGTTTGAATTTGAGTTTGTGTTTTGTTTTTCTTTCTTCTAACACTTTAACAATACAGATTTCCCTGGCTCCCACTTCCTCATTGTTTTGTGTCGTTTGGTTGTTGTCTTTTTCAGTTGGGAAGCACAGCGTGCAACGGGTTGTAAGTACCAGTGCCACTACCACCAGTACCAGTACCAACTTGGAGGGATATATCGCGCTGTGAGGTGGGGTTCCTCACCTCAAAAATGTCTTCTTCTCTTCCCTAGATTCAACATTGAAGGGGCGGCGCGCGAATGCTCTCGTCTCGTAGAAGGTACTTCGACAGAGTTTTAATCCCACTAGCTTGAGGTGTGGCAGTTCGTTTGCCTTAAAGAGCAAATAGAAATGGCAGAATAACAAAAAAAACAAATCTCTAACTCCCTTCCCTGTCCCTGGCTGATGCTGATGGGCAGAAACAAAGATTCATCTATGTATATGTATAAAGCTATAGCTTAAAACGGAAATTTCTATCTGTTTTTCCCTTGTGTTCCTGCTGCTGCTGTGCTGCTTCCAGGCAATAACCATGGATGTGTACAAGAACAGCAGCCATATTCAGGCCAAGGAGACGGAGGGTATTGTCAGGAAAATGGAATATTCATCGGAATTTGAATTTATGAAGAATCGTGTCTTTTTGTATTTTTCTTCTTTTCTTTTTTTTTTTTGAGAGCAGACGATTGGATTCGCGTGGGCCTTTGCTATGTCGCGTATCGTCTCGTCATCATTCCTGAATTAAGCTAAGAAAACAATTTCATTGTAACTTTCCTTATGATTCCATTCATCTCCTAGGTAAGGAGTTAGCTTTTGAAAAAATTTCAATTTGAATTCCTGGTTTTTAATTTTCATGAAGGCAAAGTGTTAATTTTTCTGAGATTAGTTTCCGTTTTGATTGTGTTTTTGTAAAGAGTAGAATGCTAAATTATCTTTTGATTTCTTGGTTATACTTTTTTACAAGTCGGTATTGCAGTTCCATCCCTCAGCTGCATTTGACAGATTAGCATTGAAGAGAACTCATGGAACAATTGTTTACAAAAAATTATAGAAAATACATACATTATATTGCAACTTCACTACGTCAATGTGTTCCTTAAGGTAATTGTCAAATTAAAAACTATAACCACACAAGTCATAATGAATTACGACAATTCGAATTCTGATCAGACAATCATAATTGGTGAAACTACTTGCCTTCCCGAGATCAATTAATCTTCTAAAAAATGTCTTCTTTCATGGAGCTCTGCTTTCCTTCTCCTTTCATCAAAGATAAAGTCGATTGCTATTGCGAATACCCATTTTACAATAGCAATAGTCAAATTGTATGCGGTAAGTAGTGAGCACTCCCCTTTAATATACAGAGTGGAGTCGTTTAGTGGATTGCATTAAGCCGACCATAATCTTTGAGTCTTGTACTCGTATACAGTTGTTAACGAAAGGAATTCCTCATTCCCAAGAGTGCTGTGTGGTACATCATCATGTTAACCTAACCTAGTCGTGATCTTGCCAAATTCCAGAGAGGGCAAGTTTGTGTTCCCAACTTTCGAGTATATGTATATGTATTTGTAGGTATGGCAGTGAATTTCATGGAACAAGTACAAGAGAGTGGGCTCGTCATCATCATTATACTGAAGGTACTCGTATCTTCCGCTTTGCTAAGTCTAACTATCGGAACAAAGACTTCAAGCATCATCATCCTCTTCTAATGCCACTTGCGCGCCAAGCGTTGGAGCCGCTTGCTGGTGAAGTTTTCTCCACATCATCATCGTCACACACGACGACTATGATGACGACGACGACGACGATAAGCGAAGTAACATGATTATTGCTCCTCAAATGGAACTCGCCCCTCGCAGGAATATTGATATCGAGAGTCAATAAATCTTTAGGAGCATCATAAATCAATGGTTAGCGCTTATAAATCTTTTATTTTTCTTCAAACAAAAAGGGTTTCTTCTATTCTTTTATATTGAGCTAGCTCTTGAGAGCTATTGTTCTTGTGACGAGATGAACGATGAGAAATTTTCATATAAGGAGCTTCAATTTAGAAAGAAAAATACGTTACACGTTACATACCTTCTTCTACTTTATCTTGTGAACTAATGAACCAGTTGATTTGCCAATAGAGGGAGTTGTTGCCGTTTGTTGGCGATGACAGTTGAACTCGGCGCCATTGTTATTTTGTGAATTGCAATTATTTTCGCTTTATCGTCTTCGTCGTGGTGATATCTGTCTGTCTCTCTCTCACTGTCTATGGAAATTGGTGAAAACTCTCTGTTAAGCGCGAGTTCATCTGCGATACGAGTGACTCCATAAAGAGGCAGGAAAATTAATAGACTTAAAGCCACTTAGGCTATCACATTGATGGTGAAGCAATTCCATTTACAGAATTATATGGTAGGTAAAGTAGTGAATATATAAACACAGAAAATGCGCCTTTGATGCTGCCCGCCACAACCAAACGGCATCACGGATATAAGATTCTCTGGGGTTTGTTCGTTGGTTTTTTTTTTATTGGTGTTGCGGGTGATCGGTTATGCTAATGTGGTTCGGACTTTCTCTTCCGTCTTACCATCGCATCGGACGCAGACATACGGTCGGTAGTCCTCTGTAGATTTTAGCGGATAAAAATGTACCGCCAATAAGTGACAGCTGACATGTAAGTAGATATTTTCTCTGTCGGTTGGTTGTTCGTTGTCGTCGGGTGGCAAAGTATAATTATTTAACTCGGATAATCACCGTTAACCTCTCATAGATTAGACTAGGAACTCAGTAGTTGCATGATTTTGCATTTGAAGGCTCTTGATAAGCATTACATGGTCTTGGTGATTATTCGTAAAACGAAAATAGTGAAAGCCGATTTTAGTCCAACGTCAAACACAATAAAACATTTATCAGGAAAAGTCAACTTCTTATGTATTTGACATATTTCTGACCTTAGAGGTTTAAGACTAAAGGAAAGCAGTTGTTTATTGCTATTTTTCATTGAATGGCATGGAATGGAACAGAGACTTATCTTTGACTTTCAGTGTCATAGTCTTCACGACAGTTGTGACATATTTTTAGCAACTTGCTTAAGATTTCTTTAAGCAAACAAATTTAAACTTCTATTATTTCCGAAAAAAGCACTATAGAAAAATGAACAAATCAAAATAAATAAAAACCAATAACTTCATGATTTCCTTCAAATTTAATTTTTCTGTCAAACTGACATTATATAATAACGTGATTGGTTATTCTAAAATCAATAACCATGACTTGAATAACAACTAAACATAAGAACTTATTGAAATATGTATGCTTTCTATTCCACAAAAGAAAACCTTATACTACGTAGTAGCTAGGTGTTTTCTTGGTCTTAGTCTAGGTATGTACTCAAATTGCATCGCAAATTGATTTCCTTCTTCGAAACTTCAAACGAAATAAGCATTTTTTTTCCTTTTTTTTCATTTTGACATTTCACACACACTGAGCAATACTCGTAGTACATTACATATGTATGTATGTATATTCATTTGCACTTTTCATTTATTGCTAGCGAGGAATCAAATGTTGCCTAAGGAAAATTTATGATGAGTGATTTGCACACACATTATGCCAGCAATTTTCTTGTCATGTTAACTCTAGTGTGACTAAGCAAATACAAGAAAAAAAAAGCAACAAGAATCATTCAACAAAAAATTGAAAAATTAAGTTGAATGCACAATGCGCGCAACATCATTTTGTCCGACATTTTGTTTGATTTGCTTAGAATTATTTGTATTTTGTTTCGTTTTTATTTTATTTTATTTTATTTTATTTTTGATTTTCCAATTGAGTTGCACTCATAATTATTATGCAAGCTGTGTGCCTTGAAGTTCTTCTTGAATGCATTTTCTGGTCAATTATAATGAGAACATCGTCTTTGGAAAAATATTGCGTTCGTTAAATTGATTATTGCGTCTTAGATTCGATTATTTTGCAATGTTATAAAAATAAATACAACTTTTTTGTTGACTTTTCACAATATTAGCAATAAGTTAAGCACTAATCCTTTATGTTAATTATTTTAGAATTTAGATTGACCAAATGTCATTTGCTCTCACTAGCGTTCTATACAAAATCCTAAAGACCTGTTCAATGTTTCCCTAAAGTATGAGGTCTGTTTATCAATTGAAACGTTTCCATTATGAAAATTCGATGCAACAAAGTAATCGTTCCGAATGACATATGTAAATAACCAGTCCCATAATGATGTATTTAGTAAATAAGAAGATGCACATAGCCTGCCATGATATTATCGAGTGCAAAATACTCGAATGCAAATATGCAGCATAAAAATTCAATGACATACACAAAACTAAAACAAACAAATCTGCAAGCGATGACGTTCCGATCCGATCGCCGATATTGATAGTTGCTCGGTCTTAATGCTTGGTTCGATTTTCCAAGATTATGCAATCAATTCGTCTGTCTTGCTTCTCCATTGGTGATGGCGACGAACACTTTTTTATAGCCTGGAATATATGTTGTTCACACGGTTCAATAAACTTGTCTTCTTTCTTCATCGGCTCCTAACTGACACATGGCACAAAGTTGTATGTACACTCTGCACACCACATACGACTGTAGTGTTATAAAATAAACTCCTTTAAAGCAACAACACTTGAGCATAAATATTTATGCGCATTTCAATAAGAGAGGCAAGCCTTCGCAGACCTTTTATGCCAATAGACAGACCTCTACTCAGCTTTTTAATTTTTTTTTGCGTCAAAAAATTGTACGACAGAATCGTGCAGCCGATATGACATTTTGTGCATATTTTTCTTTAAGCCTTCTTCTGGAGATATCTTCTGATGCCAAGAGTAACGCAAATAGGCGCGCATAGTGTCATAATACTCTTCCTTCTTACTTCAAGGCAGCTAACATGGTTATCTGGACTGGAGTTATTATCTAAGCACAGGTTAAACTATACAGCTTTCTCGCTCTTTCTCTCACTGATGCTACTACTTTCTTCTTTTTGATGGTGACCGGAAATAAAATGAAAGGCGAATGTGAAAAATTGTGTTTCCGCGTTAATTGATGGAAGACCGAGGAGGCCAAAGACTTGCAATTGAACTGGTTAAGAGCATGGCATTCTTCATCTCCATTTTTTTTTTGTATTGCCATCGTCATTGGCACGTCGCGTCAGTCGGCGTTGTCAGTCGCGTCAGTATCACTTAACTTCAATTCAACTTACAGACGGATGAATTGAAACTGATGGGGGCTATTGGTTACGAATTATTTCCTGGACAGGGAAATACGTACACTGTATACACGATGATCATTAGAGGAACGTTAATTGGTGATGGTTACATGGAAAGATGGTAGATAAGATGAAAATGTCACAGCAAATTGGTGACGTTTTTCATCTGACTTAACGTTATAAATATAAGAAATGACAGTTATGATCAAGGATTTTTCAAAATGTTTTGACTTTTGAAATTTCAAAAGACTCGGTAAAATATCAGAAAAGGTGTCAGTAAATATAAAGGATATAATTGAGCTTGTAATGCATCCCTGTAAAGTTCCCCTGACGTCCAAAAAAGGTGTATAATTTTGAGTTTTCGTCAATAATACATACTTTGTCAAATTATCTTTCAAATTGTGATTTGTGACACTATGTAAATTGATTTTTGATGAGAATTTTTCGATTTGTACAAAAGAAACGTCAATAAGTTAACTGACGTTACCCCGTAGTAAGCCGTCTTTGAACCTCTATTATAGCTCACCGACATTTTTAAACCACGGATCAGTTCCACACGTTGCATTGTGCTGTTAATTTTAACAGCAATAAGTTTGGTCCCATTATCCCAGACTACACTAGGATTACTTTGTATTTATTCACAAATAGCATTTTTATCACCTTCATTGTGCCCTATTCTACTCGTAGCAATGGCATAATGGAGTTCGAGTAACTGTCATTTGTTTGCTCCACAACCACTGGTGCGGTGGTGTCTGAAAGCCGATGGCGTTAGTGCACCCGTGTGGACAAAGTCTGAAAAGTTGAAAAATGAAATAGATTTACCTTAATCTACATTACAGTGTAGACTGTGCATTAGTTTTTTTTTTTTGTAAATGTTTGCAATTGGGAAATCTAAATGACTTGCTGTTAAATTGAAGCACAGCTTTTGCTGCAATCGCATAAACTCCGCACTCCGGCTCTGTTTTATTGCGATTGGTGTGCTTTGCGACTGCGCAACGCGCAATTCTTAACCACTCATTCGTGTCGTGTCTAATTATTGTTTTTCACCAAAATAATAGAAAAACCACTGCAGCAAAAATTGGAAAACTCAGCCGTTGAGTCGGCTCGACTCGACTCGGACTCGCACACAGAGCAGAGCCGCCAATAGTGAAACTTAATTCGACTCATTGTCCATAAAGTTGGGCAACAAAAAGAAGAAATATGGTGCAATAATGCGCCAGTGTTATTGTCTGGTCTGGCTTTAGCATGATATTATTATTTTTGTTGTTGTTGTTGTTTTATTTTGTTTCTTACTTCCCTTCTTTTCTTTTATTTAAATCTATCTTCTATGAGTTTCAGCAGGAAAAGGTTAATAAATGCAGCGAATTGAAGTGTGTGTGTAAATGCAGTGAAAGATACGGTCACACTGTGAGAAAGGCGCAGGAAAATGAAATTAAATTACAGCGCAATTAGTTATTGTTTTTTCTTTGTTAGGATTGTTTTTTTTTTGGCACATGGTTGCCAATGTTATCTATAAGGAGACGTTCTCACTTAACGCACTCCCACTTTCATCTAAAGTGTTAAAAAAAAAACTTACAGAAATGTCAAAATAGACTTTAGTGACTGCAAATTTTATTGTTTTTCATTGTGGCGCTGTATAATAATTCGTACATTTGACATTTCACCAGTGACTGCTGTTGATCAAAGTGAAAGTAGTGATGTGTTTCTGTCTCTTTTTTTGTGTTTATTTATAAAGCCAGATAAGGAAATTATTTATAGTAAATCGTTAAAAAGAACAAAATGTTATTAAGTCAATGAGTACGTGATACCAATAACGTCCTTGTACTGCCTAAAAAAAAAATCTGGCAACCATAGTTGGTGGCGCTTGGCTTCGACCCAATTTGCTTATACACTCATGCATGCCGGCAGTATTCATATCTTCAATTTCGCACCAAACTAACGACACGACAATGCAACTATGGCGATGAATGATGACGGCGACGACCGACGACGCACGGCGACAACAACGCGACGGACTTAAACTGCATAAGATGCAAATCTTCCCTGTTACGTATTTTATGAATTGCAAACTCACGGCGAACGGAAGGTTAAAAGGGTTTTAATAAAATCACAACCTTTTGGTTTATTTATTTTGCAGCTTTTCGCTCGATATTTCTATATGTATGCATGTATGTTTGTATGTACATACATAATGTCTCCTTACTTCAAGACGGTTTTGTGAATTGATTCGTTTGTAGATTTTTGTGACGTTTTTTACGAAAAATATGTTATCTTTGGAAATTACAGAGGAAGAATTTGAAAGTTGAAATTGAAATTTTGGAAATTCGCTAAATTAAAAGAGATGATATTAATTTCTTGTGTCAGAGAGTAGTAATTAATAGTTTTGTTTTGTCTTGTTACATTACTATACCCCTTTATTAATAAACAATAAACATTTGCTGTGAGTTATTTTTAAGGGCCGAACACATGAATTGCGACTTTGAACACAAATGAGAATACATTTTTTTAAAAACAGGTTTACATTTAAGAACTCATGATTCAATTCACAAGTCAAAACAAATTAGTTGAAAATACAAGAAATTTCATTTTATTATTTTTTACCTGAGAACTGCCAAATATTCTGTAGCAAATACATAAACGTCAAAATGCGTGACAGTTAACAATTGTTGCTTCATAATTTTTGTGTCATGCGTAAGATATTCATTGTTGCATAGTTTTCCAAAATCAATTGTAAGAATTACTGATTTTTCATTTTTTTGGAAATAAAGAATTTGACAGAAAGCCATTTAAACGTTTTACAGGGGGTAACGTTGTTATAAAATTTGAGTTTCATCATCTTCAAACTGTTGAAAAAAAAAAACAGATTATAGCTGCTCACATCTATTTTCTTCCAATTCAATTCACAAATGCCAAAGCAGAATTGACATTTCTTGTTTGTAAGGTTTTCGTAAAAAAAAAATATTGTTAAATTACTAAAATAATTTAATTGTACAATTTTACTTAATTTCAGAACAACAGTTTGCTGTAGCAGATTCGAATACAAATACAGTTTCGAAATCGTTTGTACCGTGTAAGGTTTGTGGAGATAAGGCATCTGGTTATCATTACGGTGTAACATCGTGTGAAGGTTGCAAGGTATGCTCAAAACTATTTTTAAAATTTCCTACTTTAAAATTTTAACCAATTTAAAAATTATATTTTCAGGGATTTTTTCGTCGGAGCATTCAAAAACAAATCGAATACAGATGTTTACGAGATGGTAAATGTCTTGTAATTCGATTGAATCGCAATAGATGTCAGTATTGTCGTTTCAAGAAATGCCTTTCAGCTGGAATGAGTCGAGATTGTAAGTACTTTACTTATTTTTTTTTTCATATATTATGTTTTTATCACATCAAAATATGCATACAATGTATAAACTTTTGTTGTTGTGCCTATTAAAAGAAAGGAAAGTCGTGACTTAATATTTTTGATGTCAATTATTATCAAAATGTTAGATCGAGTTAAGGGGCCTGTCACCGAGATGAATTTCAATTGTTTTCATCGTCGTCGTCGTTGTCGTCACGTTGGCTGTCGCTCATACTAGATCTACTCGTACTCGAGTACATACTACATATATTTCCTACTCTTAAGCATCATATGCGTGGCGTGTCAAAATGACTCCCATAATTTGTGTATAAAATATTTTTCTGATTCTTATCATGACAACAACAATGACTCTGAGACGACTCCGGCAACAACGAACGACGACGACGACAACAAAAACGTCAAAGTTGAAGCCAAAATGTGTGTGGGCCGTTTTGCACAAGAATTACTAACCATCATATGACGCATGCAGCAAATTTTGCTGCATCCCAATACCAACATCTTTTGGTGCGGTTAGGTCTCAATGGGTTTTGTAATAGATGGTAATTATATGCTGTTCAGCAAGCATCTTAAGTGACAGAGCACGATAAATAAAATTAGCTTTTATTATACTTTGAAATGAGAGGGGGGACAAGAACTGATTGTGGGACTAAGTTTGAACGAAGGGTATTAAGATTGTTATTGTTCATTGGCGTCGTGCGATGTATATTCAGTGGGAAAAAGGAAAACCCACATTATTTGAGAAATAGATGTAATATGAAAAATATAACCTTTACAGAAATAATTGTACGTATGAAAAAATCACATTTGCTCTAAATTGCAATACAAATGGTAAACAGAAACCAAGTTCCTTAATGTTATATTTAAATTCCAATGTGTAAAGGGATTTCGGGTTAAAATGATGAAATGGCAACTTTAAAGTTTCGCCGTGTGCGCATGTCAAAATGTGAAAATAAAAATAAATAAAATTTACGTATAGGGTTATCCATTTTTGTCACATACATAGGTAAATGACTAATGTTCCTACTTTTCCTCGTCTCGTGACTGCACAGAAAATCGAATTCTCATCTTTTTGTTCATTCGGCCTTATTTATTTTATAAACTAATTCTAATTTACTGGCAAAAAAAAAAAAAATGTAAGTTGCACGCAACTTAGTTTCCTATAAGGGCCTTTCCCATGTAAGCTTACGAAGAAACTTAGGTTTTATTTAGTTTCGGATGATTTTTTAAGGAATTTTCTAACGTTGTTGTTGAAATATACATAAATATATTACTTAGGTTTTAGTTTTTAGAGACTATTTAAATTACTAATTTTTGAAGCTTAAATGCTTTTCAAAACGTCAAAAAGTCCACTTCAAATACTCCACTTTTTTTCTCTTTCTTTATAAAAAATTTATTGAGAGAAAAAAATTCTTTTAAATCGTTAAAAAGTTTCAACGCAACTTTCCAGAGTATGCAACATAACAAACAATAATTTTTTTTTGGTTTAAATGAAACTTCCTTTCATCCATGAGGCAACTTATATGAAGGTAAATAAAGTGTAAGTCCCCTTAATAATACATGAAGTCTACAAAAAAGTGCACTCGAATTAATACTATGCAAACTACGAGTATTTATACCATTATCATAATGACAAACATTTCAAAAAGTACACTTTGGATCATCAATTGCACAATCACACACAACACTAACTACACATTCCCGCAAGTCATTGACACTCTAATTCTATATCTACATATGTATGTATGTATGTCAAATAGAAAGGCAAAATGTCACCCATCTGACACTTTGCTATTTAATAAAAGAAAAATCCACAACAAAAAAGAGAAAAACAAAATCTTACACAATAGTACGAGTAGAAGTCTTTTCTGCCCTGCCACCCATAACATAAGCCTGCCATATATGGCACACCACTTACACCTCACCGCATCTCGTCGTCATCATCATCATCATCATCGTCGTCGTCTTGAAGATTGTTTACGAAAATCCCATTCAATAGCCCTCTCGATTGCAGAGAGCGGGTAATGAGCCTTACCGATACCGATTGCGCCTTATTTGAAAGATATCACACATCACAAAGACTCCCGAAACTATATGACGGTAACGGGTACTCACGGGCAATTGTCAAAGTCTCTGAAGTGAACATCTTAAAAGAAGTGTGTTTGATTTGATTAGGTAAATTGGATAATTACGGGATTTGTGCTTTGTCTACACTTCACTTTGTGTACTCGTTTGGATGTCGCTGGCTTCTTATAGCTTGTGAATGTTTGTTAAGAGTTTTGAGCAAAAACAAAATGGACCTCCATAAACGATGAATGTTAGTTTGTTTCTCTTTCGTCTTATTTTGGACGGGTTGATGGCTCTAAGTTGACCTAAATTTGGACAAATAACACTCTTTGCGAGCAGGGTTTTTAGAATGCTTCTCTATGTTTATAATTTATAGTTGCTGACAGAAGAATTATGCGGGTCAGAAAAAGATTTAGTTATGGTAGTTTGGTCAATAAGCCGGCGGCACAAATCACTCAGCAGACAAAAATGGAGGTGGCAACGCGACCAACTGACAGCAGGAGTTTGAGGTAACGAGATTCAAGGTACTTGTTCGATTATTATGAATATGCAGCGGAATTGATTTATTTCTATTTTGAAAAGATGTTGAAATTTGTTATAGATTAACTTGCAGTTTTATAAGCTGCAAACATAAACGATTTTGGATTGCTTTTTGCTCGTCGAACTATTTTGTCATTGTCGTTTTCAGTTGGTTTCAATCAAAATATATTTAAATGTCATAAAATAAATAATTTACTTAATATGATAAAAAACTTAAGACAAAATAAAACTAGAACGGTATTTATATTTTACATAAATCAAATCAATTAACAAAAAATCATTAATTCGACACTTTTACTTGGCAATAATTATAGAAATCGTTAAATATTTTAACGGATTCTTACACTAAAAATAATTTAAATTATTTAGTGTGAATGCGGTCACATATCGATGTCATATTTGTTTTCTCTATTGGTGCACTTGGGCGTATACGCAATTTATGAATAATTGAACAATGTTGTATTTTTTTTTTCTTGGTATAAGATTTAGTTGCTTTTATTGTTAATAGCTGGTTTTCTCCTTAAATGAATCAGTTTCTCATCAGGGTACCTAGGAAAGATGCTTTTTGTTTGGAGTTGAAATTTAATGGTCTCTTATAACTTTTGAGCATAAATAAAAGACAAGCCTGAGATGGAAAAACACCAACATGTGTATCAAAGGCTATCATATAATGCCCATGAGTGAATTCTACTTCCTTGATATTAACTCCTCTCTGGCAAATAAGTTCCTTGTTAAACAACATCGAATAATTTTACTTTTTTTCCAAATCCAAGAAAAAAAAAGTAGGAACCTAACATTGCATGTATACGCGAAAATGCTAGGTACCAAAGACCAAACTCAAGCACAATTTTTTAATTTTTTCCTTACCAAACCGACACCGTCTTGGTTGTCCTTTTTTTCTTTTTTCTATTTTTTATTTATTGTTTTTGTTGTATTTTATAATGCCAGGAAAATCAAAGCCACTCTATAGTCTCGTATCTTGCAATTCTGCTCGCTGCACAGCACTATCTTTGGTGGCAATATACTCGCCGCATGTATAAGTGAAAGATTTATAGCCTTGCGATCGTAAATTGTTTTTACTTTCTGACCATTTGTAGCATGATGATAATACTCGTTGCCTTCCGCATGTAGCCGTATATAGAAATTTATATTGGTACCTCTCTCCTGGTGCAGGACGGAAGCGAATATTTTTCCTTGAGATACATGAATAATTTTTCTTTTCTTATAAACTACGAGTATCATGTACGAGTTTATCGTAAATGACAATTATATATCGTATATATACGAGTGACCATCCTTTTTCACTTAGTATGTACTGAACATGGTATAGCGTCACCACCACCATCATCATCATCATCAGGGACCGATTACAGACCAAGCATAATTTATAGCTGCTGTCTTTAGATATTTGCATATTTGTAGGTGAAATTTCAAAAAATGAAACTGCAATTTTATCGATGAAGGTGTAACAAGGTATATAAGACGACAAATCTCATTTAAATATGGCTTGCAAGTCCTTACATAAATTTAAGCTAACACTACACTGGATTTCAGGAGCTGCATACAGCGAGCGCTTAGAAACTTGAATTTTTGACATTAATGGGAAGCCACTCTTGAATTAATATTGTTTCCTGAGAGCGTATTTTTTGACACTTGAAAAACTGATACCTGGTAGAATTTTATAGAATTTATGGTAATTTAAATCACTTTATGTTGCGTGAATATTGCTGTATAGTATGGAATTCGCAATACAATGTTCATATAGATATGTAACAAGGATTAAAAATGTTCAAAAAAAATGTATAAGATTTGTAGTAACCAAAATAGTATGTAACTCATTTTTTTTTAAATTTTTTATTTAATTTTAAAATATTTATCTAGTCTATTTGAGGTTGTTAACTCTAATTGATTTAATAAATAAATGTAAGTGCAATAAAATTATATGTACTCCTGTAAGGATACTTGAAACTTTGTTAAAATTAGTTACACACAATTCGGTTTAACGAAATTAATTTAGTTTAAGATTCTCAACTTCAGCTTAAAGGCGTTTTTTCTTTTTTAACTCAGAAAAGAGCTCTGAACAGAGTCCGAGCATATCGAGCAAGCTTAGAACATCCTCTGAACAAAATTCAACTCAGTTATTTTAATCTGAGCTCATAAAGCGAGCTCTGAACAAGCTCAGAACATGTTCAGAACTAAACAAGAAACACAAATTTGATGATCTGAACGTTCAGAGGTAAAAAAGAAACACAATTTTTTGTTTGACAGTTCAGACTCTGTTCTGAACTATAAAAGAAGTCGCATTTAATAAAAAGCTGAGAGCTGTCACGCCAACTGTCACAAAAATCAGTGCTGCCAACTTCGTTAGCTGTTGTAAATGATGTCTAGATAATTGAAAATGTCTTGCGTTCAAAATTAATAACGAATGCAAAAACCTATAACTTCCAAAAAAACACTGATCAAAGCCAGTTTCAATTCAAAGACATGTTAAATAAATTTACAGTTTCATGCAACTTTTTTAATATAATTTTTGTAAAAATAATTTATTCCGACTTTAGGGCCTATAAAACTATATTGCCAGCATTTTTTCATTTCATATTATACATTTATCATCATGCAAACCACCTCCTCGATCCTCCATCAAACTCCTTTGTAAGACCCAATTGCGCATCACATCTTCTCCTTCTCCCTCGCATGCCAGGCTAAATGTCACGGTTGTCGCGAGTGTTTTGAATAAATTTTCTCTGACAAACTCCTCTCAAACCCCAGGTTTTGTATCCTGTATCATAAAAAAAGGCACTTCTAATTCCAACTCGAATACTGCAAAGAGAAAGGTCGGCAAATAAAACGGCAACGCAGAAAGTCAACGGCAATCTTCATAGTGTGGCATGTTGTATATACATATATTTACCGTCAATGCGAGTGTGGGATCAAATCGAAAAATATACCCTCGAGGCAAATTTAAAACTCAACATTTTGTTTTTGTTTAGTTGGTAATTTATGAGGGCATGGCAGCATATAAGACTCCTCCACTTCAAAATAGACACAAACGCGGCAGCAAACAGCGGATCATTAGCGTAGACAAAGAGTGCCTTCATTCATTTTCTCTACATCCACGTCCGTCGTCGTCGTCGTCGTCCATATCAGAGTCAGATCTGATCCAAATGGTGGTCCAAGAGAGTAACATAGACAATTAGCGGAGTCATGATCCAAGAAAATGGAAATGTCTCAACCGAGCGATTTATTAGCTAATCCAAGTGGTATTGCATCGAAGCACACACTTCCTCAATTACCCTAGGCTTTCGCACTGGCTATGGTATAGGTATACGAGCGTATGTGGGGCTTAAGAGTTTCAGTCGTGCTGTTGCTTTTCCTGCATGGCATCAGAGTGGGACTTGAAGTGCACAAAGACGCCCACTCTTCGATCGAAGAGGATGGAACTCTCATGCACCTGGTCTAAGCCCCCGACTAACCGACCGACCAGCAGCGTGACAGCTCGACAGCCCGACACGGCTGACTCTATGGATGATGGCGATGGTGTGGTGATGACGGTGGAGGCTTGGCGGCCGGAGTGCGGCAGTGCGACGGACGTAGTAATCGATGTCTCTCATAAAAGATACATATTGCAGTTATTTGGCTAACGACTTGTTGTTCATGCAGGAGATCGAGTTTAGCTTAATCGGTTATGGAAGACCTGGACTGTGCCATCGAAACGAAATATAAGCATGCATAGATGGAAATAAGGATCGAATCATATGCAATCGCCTTTCAGATGCTAAAACGAGCAGTACCAGTACCAGTACCAGCACCAATCATATGAGATGACTTCGACTTCGACTTGAATTGACTACCTCTCCGATATATCTGGGAGCACCTATTATACTTCCTGGTTTATTGAACGCGTTGTTGCGCTTCGATTGAGTATAATTTAGATTACAAATTGTATGGTATGGCGTTTTCATTTTGTTAAGTTGCTTGTAAAGTGATGTCGACTGAGGATTGTAATGGCCGATCGTTTTTAATCGGTAAAAGAGAGGGAAACTATTTAATGTGGAATTTTTGTATAGGATTTGGATTCGTGAAGTAAAATTACAGCCACTCACTTTTTAAAAGATATAATATTTCGTTTTTGATTGATGTTCGAATCTTAAAGGTGTGATGTGTGACATTTACTTTTACTTTCGAATTTACTGTATAACGTTTTGCATGCATGATGGACAATTGTACAGTTACACACTTGAGGTGACAGTTGTCAGAATATTTTAGAAGTAAAAAGTTGACAGGAACAAATTAAAAAAATACTTTTTTGAAAATGCATTAAAAAACCTCACTTGGCAACGCTGGCAAGGAAATGGTTATAGGGAAACCCTTATTCAAATTTGCAATTCATAACAACTGGACACATTTTTATCTTAAATTATTATTTCTGAAGTACATATGTATGTATAGTAAGCACTAGAGTGAATGAATTTGTAGTAATAATGATGTTTGTAATTCGTGTCTCATGTGCATCATTAAAAATTCATGGAATTATAGAGCACCAAATGTCTTCAGAAAATGTCAAATAGATGAGACAGTTATGAGAGCAAAAGAGAAAAGCAACTGGATTTGCATTAAATGTCAATTTTAGCACTGCGGGATGGACTAGAATATAATTTTTGTATTGGTGCGTTTATCTTACTTTTATAATGAGAAGTAAAAACCTTTTTTCCACTCGTTTAAACTAACATAATAATATTATTAAACATGGCTGCCTTTTAGAAAGAATATTTAAAAATTGACGTTAACATGGGCGTTGATTGCTGTCACATTATACCAAGTTCACACTGACGTTTTATAAAAGATGATACATGATATTAATAAAATTTTGGATCTTGAAATTGAAAAGTAAAAAATTATAAGTAATTTTGAAACTTAAAAATAAGTTGCCTGATTAAATCCAATGTTAACACCATCTTTGACACATGTTTAAGGCTTGAATATTTAGTAGTTTTTAATTACTTTCAAGAAAACTTCAATTTGTCTACCACCCAAAAAAAAATATATACATAATGTACCTACAATACTACATGTCATGTTTTTGATAAATTTTCGAACTAGAAATAATTGTAACTGCCGGTCCGTGTGCACATACCTTAAAGGTCTTACAAAAGTATCTCACATTTTAATGGTCGCTTTTCCCACACCAAATTTCCAAAAAAAAAAAAAGAACTCTCTAACAGGTGTAACCCAACGGAGACAGTCGTCGAATATAGTGGCCAACTATAGCAGCAGGAACAACAACAGCAAAATGGTACGAGTATACATAACTCTAATTATAGCCGCCCTATCCGTCCATCCATCTCGCGTTTTTAGGTCACAGGTTGCGCGACTTCACATAGTCGGGCGCAACGAGTGGCGTTGACGTTTAGTGCATGCATACTCGTATACTATTCACCGAACGAATGTGGGACACTGTTTCGTAATATGCGACTGCCATGCAACATTAATGCGCGCACTCACATGTAGGAGATATGGGTATCGCGAACTCAATCAGATGAAAAACTACATCAATGTGTAATGTGTATGTATATGAAGCTGTTGCAAAAGCAGGTGCATCAAGCTGACTCGACTGAGTGTGTTTGGGGCTGCTACTTCAACTCTCTTGGACTACTTCCAGATGCAGGACAATGAACCAACCAAGTATGGCTGAAGATGATGATGAATATTTTAGATTCGAATTGAGGTTGCTTTTGCCATCATCACAATGCAAGTATTATGGCGGAGCGATGATGAGCTGGAAGCTTGGGGATAGTCCGATTGAGCACCACCGTCACAATAGAACAAACCGATGCAAATTGTTTGCAACTTGAAGGTCGGTGGTTTTTGCGGATTGCTTTGAGTCTACTCCATGACTGGCATGGTTCGGCTGTTTTTCCATGGGCACTGAGCTTCTGATTCTGACGTTGATATGGTGATAGAGATGATGATGATGATGTGTGATTCCAAATGTAGGTTAAACGAAAGGATAACTATATATGTATGTATGTATCTATAAAATAGACGAGCAGAAGGGATAACAATATGTACCACTTAAATTGAACCAAAGAAACGCAAGTATGATTCATGATGTAATATTATTTCCGAATGAAACTGAAATCGTCAACTCTTTCCAAAATTGTATCACAAGAAACATAAAACCTGTACCTACATACATATGTACATATTATTAATTTATTATTTTTTACTCGATTCAAATCCAATTTCAATACAAGACATACATACATAAACATTGTACGTAATCACACCTTAAAAAACGTCCTCAAAAGTTTCATCATCGTTTAGCTTCACTTTAACAACATCTTTTGTGTTTGAAGCATTCGAATTCCTTTTTTAGGTCTTTTGACAAGTCACAAAAATATGAGATAAATATCACTATAAGTTTTGACAAACCTGACAACTTTGTTTTGACAGATGAATATAATTGGGAGCTTTGACAAGTGCCGAAACTTAATTTTAGGAAAAATAAATTTTTTTTTATGATTTTCGTAGCACATAAGCATAAGGCCCTAGGTTCAGAATGCATTAAAATAAGTACATGTTATCAATTTTTCAAATATTTTCTTGATGGATCATCCCCCTATCTTTAAGAAATACCTTTGACTTTTATTAAATACAAAAAACTTTCAAGCTTTTGAACTTTCTCTTTACACTGCCTTCCTTTAAAAAGATTTTCTTTCTGAAAAATAAGCAACTTGACAGCTGCCGATTCAAAATTTGATCATCCCATTATCCCACAAATGTCAGTCCATTTTTCAAAACATTTCGCTATAAAATAAAACAACCTTATCACATTACCTTTTTCATATTTGTCTCTTGTCGGAAATACCTACATATAGTTGACTAAATCTTAAAGGCTTCAAGTCCATATATCTAAATACATAACGTAATTCATAATAGGTAGTTGTCAAGTATTTTCTCAGGCAATTACGCAAGCCCACAATAATTTCGATTACATCAAAATTGCAACCACCAAACCACACACAGCAATTTTAATCGTCCTAATCTGATTCCATATAATAAAAGAATTAAATGTAATCCAAACTGGTCTGGCACTATGGCTGCACTCGTAACGTTCAAGCTTTGTGGTTGATCGTCGTTGTCATCGTCGTCGCCACTTTGTCTTTCACTCATATGCATATAGGTACACACTCGCATAATCGTCATTTCCCCCCAGAATTCCTTCGTTATAAAAAGTCACATCACAATCACAGTATTTATTATTCACATGCCAATCCAAATCCAGTTTCTAAGACCATACACGAGCAGCAACCAACAAACGAACAGCGCACGTTGTTACATCGAAACGTCATCGCGCAAAGTCACTATTTATTGTAAGTGCATGCAGGGAGATCAGAAATATTTGCTGGCTCGCTGGCAAGCTAACTGACTGAACGCACGTATGCACCGCGCATTGCAATCGCCAAATACATTCCACAAATTATTTGCAGTGCAATCACAGCCCACACATAATTTAGGTGCGCGGTGCGGTGCTGTGTGGTGTGGTGGCACGGTGGCGCGGCGACCGGTGTCGTCGACGACGAAGATGGTGAGTGCGAGAGAGCGCAAGCAATCAAAAGTCAAACAGTGCATTTATGAGCAGCACAAAAACGGCTGGCAGCTACGAACAGCAGTCACTCCAGTGCTTCAACGTTCAACCACATCCAATGACTTCATTAATGGTGATGGTGATGGCGATGGCGACGACAGCGGAAGAGCACCCGTTGTGGGTCAATGCACCCTTTCCCAAGTAAGCACCATTACGGCTCCATATTCTGACGTCTGTCAGATCAATCCCTGAGACTGAGAAACAGTTACACTCATACCAATGATGGCTATAGTGATGCAATGATTAACCAAGAGCCAACATCGCACCATAGTGACGCTCAAGATGATGCGCTGTGCTGCTATCCGCATGGCGGTGAAAGTTTCTCAATTCACAGTGCGCACAATTCATTTGCTAACTTCTTCCTTCTTTACAAACTTACACATAGGGCATGCACCCCACTTGTGCAAATGTCATAAAAAAAACAAGCCTATCAAACTGACAGGCAGACAGCAATCACTCGGTTTACATAAGATATGCGGATTAATTGACAGACAAGAAAGAAGCCAACACCATCATCATCATCATTCACAATAACAACAACAACAACGAGAACGACTAGTCAAGAAATAACGGGCGAAGCGAACAAAAGTCTTTCCCAAGAATTCATTGACCCCATGTATCATGCTCTCTTAGCCCCCCCCCCCCTCACCGGTCCTGCTTCCTGGTCTTCATCGGCCGATTAACTGCAATAAAAATGGGGAAGCAACAACAATAATGGGGAGAATGAACAGCAGCAGGAACAGCACAGCAGCAACAGCAGCGATGTGGAATGAAGTGACGGAAAATGAAAAGTGAATGAGCGCAAGAAGTCAAAGGCCTCGAAATGTGTAAAATGTGAGCAAAAAGAGAACGCAAAATTAAAAATAAAAACAAAACGAAAATAAAAATAAAAATAAAAATAAAAATAAAAACAAAACAAAAACTAACTGTGTTTGGGGCCAAATGTGGGGAGATGCAGAAGACAAAAACAACAATTAAGAAAAATAGTAAAACACAACAAGTAGGTGAATGATAGCGTTATGTCGTGCGAGGTGACAGATGAATGTGTATTGAGTGTTGATTTGATAAGTGAGTCTTGTTTTCATGTGGTAGGGGTTTAAAGTATCAAACACTTTGTCTCTGTTTAACAAACCCCAACACGGGTGTGATAATTATAATTTGATTATTGTTATTTTGACGCTGATTTAAATTTAGTCACAATGCACCGGTTACAGTTTAATTAAGTGCTCGGCCATTGACATGAGAATTGAGAAATGTGCACCACAATCGCAGGTATTAATTTTTCTGTCACTGTCATTGATGTCCGAGGTGACAGTTGGTATTTATTTTCATAGTATTCGATGATCTCTTTGCGGTAACCGAAAACTGATGATACATAGTTGATCTGATATTATTTCATCAATGAAAGCTAAAAGTTATTGACATCACCGTTGTTTATTTTTGAGTGGAACCGATGGGAAATTGAATATATTTGCATCACATATTTTTTTCCTATTTTCAAACAAAGAAATTTAAATTTATTGCCTTGTTAATAAATCGATATAAAATGAGATGCTAATGTGAAGTTCAAAGTTTTAAAATTTAATCGGAGAAAATTATTAAAAGTAGGACAATTTCTCCAAATTTTTTAAATGCAGGCAAATGGACGGAAGTTAATTGATTTTTAATTTGATCGAATAGTTTGCTTTGACCAAGTAAATGGTGGTACATATTTGAATATAAAAACGTAATATAAGTTAGAGAAGAAAGAAAAGTGGAATTTTGGAATTTGAACGATAAGTTAGTTTGTATTTAACCAAAATAAGCTAAACTAAACAATTGTTATGAATTTGTCAAAAACTAACAATAATGAAATGTTATCTGGAGATAGTCAATTTAATCCACAATTATTGTTATTGCTTAGACAGAAGCATCAATTGACTGTTTGAGTACATATATGGTTTAGAGAATGGTTGTCTTTTCTTTAAAAATTATCATGTTAAGAGCAAAGATGACTTTTAAGGTAAATTAACGTTTGAAGTTTTTGGAGGTAAATTTAGAAACTTTCTCATTTCTCACACTGCACCACAATGCCTTTTGGTCACTTCAACCAAAGCATCTGTTTAAATAAATTGATCAAAATCAGTTAAGTTGTTACCTAACAAAAAAGTGAAACCATAAATATAATAATATATTATGTACATAATGTACTTGCTCCTCACGAAAACACTTTGATTATTTACATCTACTTACATGTATACAAGCATGCATAAACATATGCCACCATGATGTTTTACTTTTGAGACTTCATTCAAGCTAACAACATTCTCTTCAATGCTTTAGTCACATTACCTAATCCTATATGATTATGTTAATCTTCCACAAATTTGCTACTCCATGCTCCATCCATCCCCTGTAAAATTGCCTTTTGATGTAATATAATTCATGAGAAATTATGTAAGCATTCCACAATTCATTCGAATCGTATCTCTCAAGCAAGTATTTATCTCTTGCTAAATCAAAAAAGAAAAATACACAAAACAGAACAAAAATAACACTCATACGCCACAGTGTCCCTCGTTCAATCAGCCACCTTTTGCGCGCCCTGACAGTTCAACAGCACTCCGTGTAGATTGATTTAATTAAACCCCTATATGGGGTGCACAGCACATTGCTGTTTTGTATTGTATCATTGTGCAAGTTGTCACTTTCTGAGTCACTTAAAGTCTTCCGTAAACAAATTATTAAGTAAAAATACAAAGAAAAAAAAAACAAAAACAAAACAAAATGCTTTGCAATCCCAAGAAGAAATAACTGAATCAAACAACAACAATCTGATTGCACATTTTATTATTATTTTTATAAATGTACACATTATTTTCTGCAGTCACCATCACCACGATGCAAGTAAACATAACAAGCCAGGGTCTATGATCTTTGTGCACATTCATAAGCGCCATGCCAGGGCAACGATATTACTCGCATTTTTTTGTTGATTCACGCAATGAAATTTGACCGAACTCTGGAATGGTAGCTTTGTGTTTTTGCGCTTTTTGTCGATTGCGTTTTTTTTTTTTTTTTTTTGTTGCCTCTTTGATTGTTTGCTGTTGGCTCTGGAGCTCTGGCTGATGGTTGAACTCATTCTTTGACGGTTTTCTCGCCTCCAATCTTCTGGTCAGTCATTCACATTTCTCATGTTCATGAGTAAGTTTTTTTTTTGTCTTGGAACTTGGAACCATAGCAATAGCAATCATTGGTCGGAGAAATGAGGAAACCAATGACAATGGTGTTTTTCTCTGTGTATAGTGATACTCAATACTTCGTTGGTGGTCATAGAAACGGTAACTTACTACCGCATTCAACATCATTATCATTGGTTGCTTTCAATTAAATGCGCAATCGTTTCGCAGCTGGTGTCTGGCATTCTACAAAGTACCTATAACTGTAACGAGAGCTAACCATTATCATACAAGAAAGTTGATGCAATGGTTTTTTTTTGTTCATAACTAATGGTTTTTTTTTATTGGAATAGATAAATCAATATGATTTTGATTTCAATCTGTCAAGAAGTGCGTTTTATTGTTCAAAATTTATTGATTTATTTTTGATTTAAAATCAAATTTGGAGATGTTTGAAGAAAATTAATTCCATTGCAATTTTGATTCATTCATATCATTTTTTAGTTGATCCGTCAAAGTAAAGCCGATTAAACAAGAGATTTTGTCGTCTTTTTATTTAAAAAAAATGAGTCAAACACTTTCTCGTGATGTCATATCAGTTCATATGCCACAATTCAAATTAAAGAAAGACAAAATGTCTTTTCAATTGATTGAGTTAGTAAATTAAATTCATCGGACCTTCAAGGATAACATCTGACATTTCTTTTGATTTGATAGACCTGGAGAAAATAAAAGTTTTACCTTCAAGATACATATTTATTTTCAAAAAATTCTAAGATGGTTAGGTACTATGTAAATAGAAAAACGGGACTGGTTACGGTTTTACAGACGCGACAAGGTGAGACGTGATTGTATATTTTGGACCGAACTTCATTGAGAAAAATTTTATTAAATGTCTAAAAACTAAAAAAGTTTTAAATTAGTTTCTTACTCCAGAGAAGCTCATTTTATTTAGCTAGATTTAGAGTGTGGTTTGTTCTAAAATCTTCCACATTTGGGCGCCATTTTCTTCACTCCAACTTTTATAGAAAGTAAATTTGAATAAAATCTGGATAAATTGAACATGAAGAAATCCATATATTGGCAATCAATCCACTGCACGCAGCATTACAAATTTACTAATATACGAGTACCTACCTTTTTGCAATATTACTCTGTCAATGTGTATAAGCTTCGTTCCACAAAAACACAATCCACAATCCATTCTCAACGAAAGTACAAAACCAACCAGAAAGCATCTTGGTTTTCGTCATTGAATACAGTCCCACTATACTGCCAAATCAATTCACCATCGTCATCGTATGGAGTCTTGGATGCAACTTAAAAAATGCATCGTCTCCGTCATTTTGTCGTCGTTTTATTCGCCGCCGCAGCCGCCGCCGTCGCTGTTAAAGAAACCAAAACAAAATTCAGAAACTACATACAAAAATTACCCTCACCTCCCACTCTTTTACCAACCTGCCTTCCTATATAACCAAAACCAAGCTAAAGCTAACTGACCGACACACACAAACGAGTTCTCTCCGTTTGCGTTGGTTCCGTAGTGCTCCAACACCAGAGACCAGCACCAGCACCAGACCAGAACTTATAGTTCTGTTTATGTTGCTCTTGCTCAACCAATGCAATGGTTTAAAGAAGGGGGTAATATACGAGTACGGTGTGAGGAGAGAATTGCCCGAGCCTCAAATGGGGAGATTCATTTGGAATTGTTACGCGGTGGCGGCTACGAATACTACAGCGAACAACGACGACGACTAAGGCCCTCTCCTCTGTGTATTTTGCCTGACATTCGCCAATTTTTTCGCAGTTATCTCTCGCATTTCAAAGCGAAAACAGCAGCGGCACGTTCGCGTCAGTCAGTCAATACGGTATCAACACACAAGACGTCCGTCTGTTGCGCGATCAGATTTTTAAAATTTGAATAACAATTTTTCCATCCAACAACCAACTCTTATTGCATTAAAGTGAATTGAACAAAAAAAAAAAAAATAAACAAATAAAAATACAAAAATAAATATAAACCAAAAGAGAACAAACAATAATAAAAACTTTACTGCAGCACCACGGAAACAACAACAAAAACAACGACGAAAATCTTCTTTTTGCGTCCGGAATCCATGATTCGATACATTTTGCATATCTAAACACTTGCAACCGATTTGAAACGGATCAAAAAAATAAAAGTAAAAAACACAGAATCCAATGAAATTTGAATAACCCTCGCGACATTTTTGAAATTCAAATTTCGAAGGTAACGAGTTCAAGGACTTTCTTCGTTCTTCGATCGGTTTGTTTATTTTTTTTCTGTTTAAATCTCGATGGGAAATAAAAGTGCAACATACGGAACGGGTATTAATAAGTGAACTGTAAATTTCAAATTTGACAGTTTTTTTTTTTAAGACATAAAGTCATCGAATTCTCCTGTCAAATATACAAGTATTCATAATCGCAGTCTCGTTTAATTCAAAGAGAAAAGATTGACCCACATTGTTTTTTTGTTTATTAATTATTATCTCTCTTTCTGTCGACTATTGCGGTCTACTTTTCTGTTTATTTATTCTTCTTTGAATATTTTATTCCTTATTTGGAAGTATCTTGAATTTCAAATCCCAAAGCATCGAGCATCGGCAAACGGCAACAAAACCAACAACAGCAACTACTGAGACATTTAGGACTGCAACACAATGATTATATTGGTGTATCTTTGCAATGCAGGCGCAGGGCCTGTCAAACAGTGAAACAGTCAGAATGACAGAATTGCATTCCACTGAGTGTGTGCGTTGCGTTTTAGGAACAGCGCCAGCGAACAGAACAAGTGCGTTGACACTTCTATAATTCGTTTCTTGCTCTTTGGGGATTCTCTTTCATCTCCATCATTATCGTTGTTTGCTTTCGTCACAACTTCAGCTGATGTACGAATACGAATATGTTCTTCTGAGTTGTGAGTTGTGACGCTGACGACGAAGAAGATGCGGTGATCGTGCCAGAGTCAAATGAACTCTTTCATGTTTGTTTAGTTTTTTTTGTTGTTGTTGTTGTTGTTTTGTTTTACTTTATTTTCAAAAAAAAAATAAAAACGAACAACGACTACAAGCTACAGAACCAGAAACAGTGCGAAGTATCAGATAGGAAGTGGATCGTAAAACGAAGAAGCGGTTTATTTTCAGGCTCCACTTAGACCCTGTATATCCCCCCATTTACCCCCTCTAACAAGTAACAACCAACCGAGGCAAAAACAGAGACCAGACCAGAGACTATGACTATGATATGCGTGCGCGGTGCGCGCCGGCCGCGCCGCTCGCGAGCGATGACATTTGAATAGTTTCCGCGCAACAAAAACAACATTAGTGGCAAAAAATAAAGAGCAAAAGCATGAATAAAATTCCTTAATAGTTCAACGGCATTTTGTTTGAAGGAAATATAGAAGTATTCATTACTTTTTTCGCTATCTGTTTTCGTTGTTTTTTTATTTTTTTATTTTGTCGTTTCTTTGATTTTGTTTTACTCTTTTGTTTTTGTTATGCGTCTTGCTATGGATGATTATTTGGATTACTTAACTCTTTGAAGCCGTTAACGGTACGACGAACGAACGATCAGTTTCTAACATACTTTAAATGGTGGCGCCGCCGCAGTCGTTGCCGTCATGTTCATCGTTGTGTAAAAATGAATTTGGATGATGACGATGATGATGATGATTAAGTTGATGATAAATTCGGGGGGCCAATGAATGGATAGTTAAAATGAGATTTGTATACCTATACGAGTATCTCTAAATTAATCATTCGGTTTTAGTTTGTTTAACGGTGGTGTCGCCAAAACGATTCGTTTAGATGCGGATAGAATAATTCAGAGTTTGTGTCGATTTTTAGTTTGAAATTTGTTTATACCATTTTATAATTTATTAGTTATTTTTTTTTTAACTAGCAGTGAAAGAATTGCTTTGAAAATTTTAAAAATAATTTGAGTGTAATTTTAAATAAAAGAAGTGATATTTTTAAAGAAAAGAAAAAACATAAATAAGTGGTATTTATAACAGAAGTTATAAAAAAAGTTAAAAATATATTAAAACTAATAGAAACCCAGATCTAACACCATTTTCGAGTTGGAGGCCAATTATTATGTGGATTATAAGATTTCAACAAACATGCAGTGTGATCTTCCCAATACTTTGTTATGCGATAACATATCTCTGAGTGATAAATGTAAGCATTAAAAAAAATATACTTACAGATGTATTTAAACTTTGCTTGAGAGAACTTAATAGAAATAAGTAAATTTACTGTTAATTCGTAATTATAATAATACCTATATCAATATTTGGTTTAATGTTTTATTGAATATAATATTATAAGAGCTTTGTTTTTTGATTTTGAGAAATATTTATTTGTGGAAGAATTCCTGTTAAAAGATTAAACTAAAATCAAAACACAAATCATAAGAATTAATGGAACACCAGTGTTGTCAATTTGAAACTACATTTCTACTCAAATTTGACTTGACTTGATTTGTTTAGACGTAGTAAAGTTAAAAAATGACAGTTACTCTTCGGCGTTTGACTTAGGGGTTAAGAAGAAACGAGAATATTTTACTCCAAATCCACGAGTTTGAAGTTTACTTTTATAACAGGGACTACCAGTTAATACGGCCATATTATTGAGGTTATACAAATATACATATCTGTCAAATTGATTTTTCTGTCGTGTCCAATTGCGAGTAAAATGTCGTAATAACAGGGAGCATCTCTCAAAGATCTCTTGTGCCTTTCGTAAAAATTTTGACAGGATAAACTTTCCTTGAATCAAAATATTATAATTAATAGTACATTGGTACAATTGAGTACCACTTAAAAATGCTATAATTTGTACGAATGTGATTAATATCAATTATATTTTGACATTCATAAAATTGATAAAAAGATAGGTACACTGTACACATCACCACACTTCAAAAAGACTAACACATGAACCGTTATTCTCTAAAGTTTTCTTCGTGAAATGATTCGTCTGTGGTAACATCTTTTACCCCACGTGACAAATATTTCGTCATCCTGTATATTATTAACCTAAAACTTCAAAAAAAAAAAACAACAAAATAAACATCTTATGATTCCACGATTATGAAAATAGGTAGAAAGAATTAATTAATTTTTATATCAGGCAAAACAACCTCGCATTTATTATACTAAACTTGCAAATTTTGGTTAACAGAAGGGACAGAGCTTTATTAATTCACTATATATTTTAATTTTTGTTTATATATATGCTTTCCTACCCACTTACAAACAAATAATTCAAAATGAAAAATGAGCCACTTTCACTCTTTTATAGCAGGCAGGTATAATATGTAGGTATGCATATCTACTTAAGCTTTATATTCTATTTTATGCATAATTTAATCATCTAACATCTTATTTACTATGAACCCCTTTTGTGGGTCAACATTTTGAACCCAATTATCTTGTGAATTATGCCATAGAGTGAGCACCCGGCTTAGTGAGAACCCTTAAGTCAATTAGTTTTGAGAAGAAGAAAAAAAAAACAGAATATTATAATCATCATCCTTTTTTTCATAAATTGGAATGGAGAAGGCGGGCGACTATTCGCCACTTTTTTCACAGCACTGCCACCGCAACATCTCCCTCTCCTGACTGGTATAATATTGTTGGTGATTAACGGAGACAAGAATATAGACTTACAAAAATGTATATGTACAACTATTAGCCTACTTTTGTGAACTAAACGTCAACCACACAAGTTATGACTGTTGATAGTATTTATTTTACATGTTTTCCCATTGCGATATTACAACATTTTTATGTTTTTTTTTTCGTCTTTTTTAATGAAAATTGTTTCACAGCTGAGGCACTCAGCACAGTGACACCATTTGCAATGTATCGTGGCGCTACAAAGTACTTCTCCGAGTATATATCCGTAATAATCATAAAAATAATCACACCGCTATCGCTAGCGCTGCTCGATGGTAGAAATGTGGGTGCTCAAATGTGACAAATAACTACAAAGTGAGGGCACTGATGACAGTTTTACACAAAGTGTCCCGGAGCATTTTTCTTAAAAAAAAAAAAAAACACACCGAATTCCTGTACATTTTTTACCGGGCACTTAGTAAAAGTTTCGAAAAATCATATTGAACTACAAACTTCAACGGGATATGGCTGCAATTTTGCTGTAAAATAAATCATTGTATTTTATTGAAAGACATAGAACTGCAATATGTCTCAAAATATTAAAAATATTAATTTACTTGCTGTAAATTTAAACCGAAATGAAAGTTCCATTCTAACTGCCTGTAAGCTGTCAAATTGATTATTATTTACAGAATTGTCAACACATAACTTAAGAATCGGTGACGGTTTCGTTCAGCTGAAGTTCTGTCAAATTGATGCTGTGTACCTACTAACTAGTTGGCTTTTTTCAAAGTGATTGCTCAAGAAATTCAGTTGACTGCAGTTAAGCATTCTCATTGTCAATTCTAATATGGGTGTGTTTGTTAATTGCACACCATTAATACTCGCTTACACTTGGTTCACACATGAAGTTGAATTGTATTTGAGCTGCGTATTCAAGTTTTTGAATCCAGTTGATGAGTATAAAAATAATTGAATTTTATTTTGACAATTTATGGAACCCATAATAAATCCCAAGTGTCTTGCAAATTACCTTGCGAATATGTAAATATCAAGGAAAACCAACGCAACACTGTTGATGAATTTACTCATTTTTCTTCTTTAAAGCTTATAGTAAACAAACTCCAATGAACGGCCATCAACTAACTTCAAATTCCATTTGTCCAAGACTTCTTCTATCTTCGAAAAACATTGACCCACTGCACTCATTTTGACTTCCATTTTTATAGATTCATATGAACATTACGTTGAAAAAAAAAATGCAATTTAACGTCAGTCATCTTCATTCAGCATCTCTCAATTAAGGTCACATAGACTCCAAAAATCCTCACCTGTTGAAATAATTCTTCACCAGACTGCATCATACAATATATTCATCTCTTTCTGTGAATTGCAAACACCTCTCAGATGAAAACAAAAAAAAAAATGAAAAAAAAAAACTTTCAACAACTACTCTCAATCGAATCGACTTAATTAATTATGACATAATCACGGTGCCATGGCGGTGTGTTGTTAATTGTGAGTGCTTATGACCATGTGGCGTGTTTGACACATGTCAGTAAAATGCATCATGGAGGAAATTTATATACAAAAATATGTGTGCCACTAGAGAGGAGACCTGGCCACAAGTAACTAAACAGAGTAGCGGTACCACCAGTATTACCTAATTAATAACTGCATAGCACAGTTGATGCACATTCCGCACTCTTAACTGACAAAATGCCATAAATCTAAGCTACACCGCAGAACTGATGGTGGTTTTGTGTGGACTGGGACTGGGACTCGAATGACAACAAAATAAAGCAAATGACCCCACAATGTAACGCCTTGAAGTCCCATGTTACAATATATAGGTAACGACAACATGCAACACATTTCATGACAAAATAAACAAAAACAAAATATTATCAAAAAAAGTAAAAAAAAAAATACATTTCAAAAACAACGTGTAAACTTTCTCTGTTTCGCTGCACAGCTTTGCACGCTACGCGAACGACCTCAAATGGGGCCAAGTAGTGATGGCTCCGCTGCCGTCCGCACAGGCCATCACTATACGGCACAACATAACAATAATGGCGACCAATGCAATATGTTGGTCGGTGATCGGTGGACGGAGGAAGATGGAGGATGGGCGATGTGACTCGATGAAATGAAATGAAATTGATGGTGGAATCCATTTAAATTGCCTTGTCCGATGCAAATACAGAGAGAGAGAGGGACACAAACTGTCTTAGACATATCTGTCGATACGATGATAATACGACGTGATTTTACAATGACAAATAAATTCGATGTGCACTTTTAGCCGTACAATAATGTTATAGAGGTCACTCGCTGTCACTGGCTTGGCTGTGTGTATTAGGTGGATGTGGATTTGACAGCTGGGGTGGTTTGGCCTTTCAATAAATTTTACAAAACATAGTTAAGTAATTAGATTTTGTTTGTTGGTGTGGAAATAAAGGTTATCAAAATGATTTATACGTAAGTAGGTCACATTGATATGCACCGTATATGTATGTATATGGTAAAAGAAAAATCCCAGAGCTGTCAAACATGTAATACATATTTTATTAAGTCAAGGGGTTATTTAGGAATTAATAAAGTGAACAATAAAAGCTCATTTATTTGAGTTGATTTTTTGTCATATAGGATGGTCACACCAATTTTTATTTTTGACAGCTAAAAGACAACTCTCAACCTTACGTCAGCTGGACATAATTTGCTTGACAGTTTCAGAGTCGACTTAAAGTTCAACTGTGGGTGCCAAGTATAATTGTCAAACAATTTTTTAAGAGTTTTATGCCCACAATAGAAGAAATAAACAGATGATCTGAATACATGCAGATGTGTCTGAAAAAACAATTTTATAGCACTCAGAATAGGGCACTAGATCTTTGGATTATGTATTGAAAAAATCTAATGCTGTAATCGGGGTACAAAATGGATGTCCAATGTAAATTAATAGGATCGTACATTTTAAAAACACGCGGTCACCTTCGCACGAAGCTTTAGCTTGTAATTGTAGATTGTAATATGAGTTAGAGTTTCCTAAAGGACCATAAGAGTTATCAAGTGACTGTTTTTTGATGAAGCTATTTAGTCAAAAACCGACATCATCACGAAACTGGATCTAAAATTGCCTTCATTCATAGTTTACATTTTTACAAGTTTTCAAAATTAAAAGTTTCAGAAATAACGAGCAAATAACCTCGAAGTGACAGCTGAAAAAAAAACGAAACATACTGAAATATGTCAAGTGGCATGACATTATGTACATACATACATTGGATCCGGATTTTTGGAAATGTTTTGAAATGAAATGGACTATTTATCTTTATACGTATAATATGTTCCTTTTCCATCACTCAATCAAAATTTTGGTAATTATTTAAAAATTGTTCAAATAACGTGGATGTGAACTTTATCATGATGAGAGTGTTACAGTGTTACTTTTACTGAATGTTTTGACATTGACATTTTGGTGATTTGTTTAAGGATGTGTTTATAATGAATTTTTAAAATTGTCAAGTCCAAATAGGGAATTCTTTGTCTTCAATTTATTAAAGTGGCAATTTGTTTTCAATTTTTATATCTAAGAAAAAAAAACATGTCTTAAATATTTATGTATAAAAAATGTACTTAGTGTCCACTTCTTTATTTGAAGGCATTTATGTACATTAATGTGCATCCAAAGAGAACGACATAATAATCTGATAATCACATTTAAAAGAAAGAAATTAATTGAGAATTAATTTTATTGCATTAACCAACAACTTGCGTAAAATGCAAACAGCATAAACCAAAAGACTGTCAAAGTAGTGCAGCGGGATGTAGACCAACCGCTTCTGTTATTGGTAATCATTATATACATATATACACATAACTTAAACTCTGTAAGAAACTGTGTCAATAACCTTTATTTATGTATGTTTGCTTTATTTCTTTTAAGAAAAAGAAATAAACAAAAATTAAATGGAGCTTGGCTTAGCTCGGAGGCATACATTTTGTATACTCGTACGTAACTTTTCTGCGATACGACTATACTATAAGCTTGGAAAACTGCAATGTACTCGTGTATCGATTGGAATGGAATTTTGTTTGTTTTGTAAGCCATATTGCTACTTTGAAGACAGTTTTATGTTGGTAGATATGTCTATATGGTATAGTTGAAATATAAGCAGTAAACAAGGATATTGTGACATTTTCTACCAAAATAATCATAAAAACAGTTGACAGATCAAAATAAATCCATGTTTGTTAGATTTCTTGACCTGGTTGCGTGAATATACCTTTTTTTTAGTGTTAGCTATGTTAGCTATCAAAATAATATGATTCAAAAGTGAATAACCTATTTTGGAAAATTTTTGAAGCATTCACTCAGTTTGACAAATTTTTTGTTTGAAAATTGAATCTTATTCTTGTTAATACATAGTTGTCAAATCATTGACCATTATAAACATTGTTTTGCATTAATTACTTCTGAACTCTCACTTGAACTGAATTGAACATTTTGGGTCCAATTTGAATACTCTTTTTAATGTACTAAATGAAACTTTAACACTCTTCAGAATCAATATGATCTACCGGAAGTGTTCTATTAGCATTTCATCTTCTTTAATTCAATTTTGACAGTTTAAAGCAAAGAACTGATATTTTGTCATTCAACTGCTAGGTTTGTTTAGAAAAATAAAATTTTAGAATACTAGTCCATTTGACTTGTTAGTTTTTGATGTAAAAATTCCTCTTTTGACAGAACCAGGCCTCATGAATTGTTTTTCCCGAATATAACTATTGGTTTATGCTTACGTCAAGTCTCTGTCAAATTGTCTGTCTCTGATTGTACATACACATTTCGTGTAGATTTAACTCACGTAAAATTTTATTGGCGACATTCTTGGTGACAGCAACGAGTAACGAGTCAACGCGCTGACAGTTTTATTGTTATACATGATCTAGGGGGCGCAAATGGCGCTGTCATGTTAATTAATTTCTCCATTTTGGTGGTCCCTCATTATTAAGACCACAATAATTCATTACAATAAAAATAATGAAATTTATTTTCTGTTCTGGAAATGAAATAGAACAAAAAAAAAAGAAGAAGAAAAATCACCTCCTAACCAAGTTAGCAGCAGAGTGATAGTGCCTGACCTCATTTCTAAAGCCTGCTGCACCCTCTTGCCTCATTTATGTTTTTCATACGATTATATTTATAGGTACTTACACATGTCGGCATTATGTTCTATCATTATGTTTGTAGATTTTTTTTTTTTAATTTTTGCTTTATAAGGCGCTGAGAGTTGCATGCTTCCTCTACGTCTCTAAAAAGGTGGAACTGCGAAACGAAGGTCTTTGAAGTCGTTGATCTCCACGATATGATGATGTGTGTTATTATATTAAAGAGAGGGAACGAGCAGCAGCTTTATTTGTACATACATACTTACGAGTATGTAGGTATATTTTGTAGAATGAATTGCTATTGTTGTTTTTTCAATGCTTTTTTAGCTTTACTTTGTGTGTTTCTGTTTCTGTTTCTGTTCTGATGTTAAACAATCCGAAAAGGAGAACGTCTGCATTAATTAAGATTAAATTAACAAATATAAACATTTTTATATGTTGGTATATTAAATAAAAAATAAAACTAGGTCAGCATTTAGAAAAAAAAATGAAGAAAGAAAAAAAAAATAAATATAAATGTAATAATTTATTTAGAATTTGTATAAATATATAAATATTGAAAACGTTGCGATTGTGGACTTGGCGCGTTTGTGTCATTTGTCCTATTTTCTGACATTTTAAGAAAACAAATTTAAAGAACCTACACAAAAATATGGAGTTTGTTGAAGATTTCATTCGTAGTTTGCACATTTTTTTCTTGCAAATTAAAGTGAACAAAAAAAAAAAAAAATATTGTTAATTTTCAAGATTGATTTTTATGGCGATGAATGTTCTTTGGGTCTAAATTAAATTTAATTAATTTCACAGATGAGTGGACACCAGGTCATATTGTTTTTTTTCTTAACAAGTAACTATATAAATGAAATTTTCAAGGCGAATTTAATTATTTATGTTTGCTTGTGATAGAAGCTGTACAAACTCAAAAAAGAGTAGTTCATAGATATTGTATCTTTTAATGCTAAATTTTAAAAATAAAAAAGGAAAGAATAAAGTTAGTTGCTATTGCAAAATTGTCTCTAAAAAACGGTAAAGATTTTTTAGGTCTGTAAGTTAGTGCAAAAAAAATCAGCAACCATATTGCAAACTGATTTTTTTTTGCAAATGAAGGCAAATGTCAGTTCTATAAAATTTGACATTTGTGCTTTATTTCCTTGCTGAGTAACTCATTACGTATTTTGTATCATAGAATTGCTAACCAAATAGGTATTTTCTCTTCATTCTAGAACTGTCTTTTGTAGATTTCAATTTTTTTTTCTTAAATGTCAAATCAAAATACTAAGTCTGTTCAATGAAGCTGTTCCGAACAGTTTGGAACAGTTTAGAACAGATTAGAACAGCTTATTGCTGTTCAATGAGGTTTTTGCTGTTCTAAAGTGTTCTAGTTTGCTGTTCAATGAGGCAATCTAGAACAGTTTGAAACACTTTAGAACAGCATTTTCTACACTTGCTTTTTAGGTAGAACAGAATTGTGAAAAGTGTCAAAATCATCTGTCTGTAATTTGTGATTGGTTTTCATTTCGTCTGTTGTGCTTTATACTTATTTTGTGTGAGAATAAAGTAAACAAAATATTATATTTGGAAAAGTTTTAATTGATTTTTATGTCGGAAACTAAATAATTGGTTTATTTATCAAAAATTGGTAATAAATTTTCATTAAACGTGAGTCAAAGCAAAACTATTTTTTGTTTTCAATTTCAGATGCCAGATATTTGACTGTTCTAAGTTGTCTGACGTTTATTGTTCTGTTCTATCCTATCCTACGCTGTTCTATCCTACTCTAAAACTCAGTGAACAGACTTACTATTTAAAATTCTAATATCAATTTTTAAAGTTGACAATCAACAATTTCTTTTTAGTAGACTGTCAGATAGAAATAGTTAATTCAATGAAATGTATAAGATTTTCTTTTGTTAAATTTGGATTTCAATATAAAAAAAAATATTTTTTGTATTGAATAGAAAACGTTTACCTACAAATTTGCTTCTTTTTGTCACCACTTTCTTTTTCGTTCTAGTGTACTTGTCAAATTTGACATATGTATGTAACTCAAGAGAAGAATATAAAATTCACCTGTCAATAATTAAATGTTTACTGTATTTAAAAGTTTTTTTTTGAAGTTTCATCAATCTCTTGACATTAAAAGTGTATTGAAATCATTTTCTTCTCATTTGACTGTTCAATCAATCAATTGAAATTTTTGAAACTTCATGCATTTATGTATTTATTTATACCTTCAACTAGTATCATTGTATTCATTTTCAAAGTATTCAAATTGGTGCATGAAGTCTCAAATGATTGCAATCTTTTACATGTGAAATGACTAGTATTTACAAACCTAAAGTTCTCAATTTCTTAGCAAATTCAACGAATGCAATCTTTTAATTAAACTCATACGAAATCACTAAAGATTGCATTCACCCATTTCAAATCATTCCTTTACTCAAAAGAATATTCTTTCAAAATAATAATAATTTCAATAAGAACTCGAAAATGTTTTTGAACAAATTCTAATTGAATATTAAAATACCCCACAATGACAATTCACTGCTACATAATATTAATAATTGTATTCATCACTTAAACAAATATTTGCTTAAGTCAAAATATAACTGTATACAATACATAAAGGCCAGCGCAGCACGTGGTGAGCAATTATTTATCTCGCTATACGTACGCTCTCTTCTTGTGACAAGATACAAGTGTATGTGGTGGGCGTTAGTCGGAAGCTGATCTGATCACATTCGAGGCCGTTTAAGCAATCACCAGGTCATCAAACTCTCTCGCTCGCATCTCAAAAAGACAGCTATGTATGTATTATTAATAATAATAATAAAAAAAAAATTTATAAAGTAAGCAAAGATCATAAAAATAATATCTCCCTGGAAGTAGTATTAAAAAGAAAAAAAAAAAAAAAAAAACAGATAAAGAAACTAAATAAACGAAGTGGTGGTATATAGAAATGAAAAGTGTCTTGAGATGATGATTATGCTTTTGAGATGTCTTTCGTGTTTTTATTGTTTTTTTTTTTTTTGTTCAGTTTTTTTTTTGTTTTTGGTAGGTACCACTTGATTTTGGTTTTACCCTGAGGGGCGGGCTTTTGAAAGACCAGAAGGGTAATCACCCACACACGTTATTAGGATCAACTGGTTATCAATTACTTGCCACGCAAATAAATTTAATTTCGCTTTTCAATGACATTTCCTTGTGTGTGGCAAAAAAGTGACACATGATATTTTTTTTTTGTTTTAACCTTGTTATTGTTTAATAAATAATTGTTCTGTTCTTAAAATCTGAACTTAAGATATGAATGTTATGAAGTGGTACCTACTTACCATGGCATGGAGTTCCAAAGGGGTTTTTGGTTTTGCTTTTATTTTCATATGTATGTGTTTTAGAATACGTTTTTTTTTTATTTTTCTAAAAAAAAACTATTGTGAATTATATTAAACGTCAGGCATATTTTTATCATGTCTATATAACTGTGAGTTTTTGCACTCATTTACGTCTATACAGCTGTTATAACTTTTGAAATATTGTTGTTTTATGTTTTGAGGTCATATTTGACAAAAATAGCATTTATTAATATTTTCATAAAATAAGCTTCTGTTGGAGATATGAGTTTTTTGTACTTAAAAAATAGAGTCTCAATAATCTGTCAATTATTATTTAGAAAAAAAGTTTTTTGACATCTCGTTTAAGATAAGTCGTTTCTACAACAAATCACGAAATTTATCATAAAAATATCCAAAAAAAGATTTCTTTAAGAATCAATTGTGTTCAAATATGTAGGTACTTGGATATAAATGCAATTAAAATTATTACGAAATAGAATCCATTACATTTCAAATAAATTAAATTCTCGTGTTAATATTAAACGTTTGATTGTGGTATTTAAAAATCCCAATTAAACGTTAAAATATACTTCAGTCATAATGATTGACAATTTGCAATAATTTTATTGGATAATAAGTACCTTGATGACAAACCAAACACAAAAAAAAAAAACAAGAATATTAATTTAATTTTTATTCATTTTTAAATCTTAAAAGAAATATCATTTGAAATCGCTTAATAACTTTATGAGTTTTGATATGTATCATTGTGCATATTTACGTACGTTCGTATGTATGTATGTATGTATGTTATAATAATCGAATTATTATTCAATTGGTTTTCTTCTCCAATGTCAATTAAATTCCAGTAGGCAAATAATTTTTTTTTTTTTAATAGAAATGAGTTCGATGCACTGTTTCATCTTAATACTTTTGCTGTTTGATATACATAAATATTTTTGGATACTAGAAGAACCTTCCTAGGGTTGCTTTACTTACAATTAGTAAAAGTTGCATTTCTTTTAGCCATGTGAAATAGCTGCAAATTATCTTGAAATTATCATTGAAAGAAAAAACAAGAAATTCTGTATGAATCAAAATTCCAGGAATATATTAAGGGACAAATACGACTATGGAAAATACATTTCTGGTGCTTGATATTTTTTAAGAGTGCCCCTGGAAATACAGGACAGATGAACACCGTGGCTATCAACCTGTCATGACATTCGTGTGGACTTGACAAAAAACCTTAAAATTTAAAAAAAAAAAAAAAAAAAAAAAACTAAACCAATTGATCTTCGTCTCCACCTCTGTCCTCGAAAAATCTAATCTATTGAATCAATTAAATAAAACTGTTGAACCCAAATTCCCATTTACGGACCATCTACTTGACTTGGCCATTTATAAAACTAACATAACAGTTCTTATTGTATATTCATTTTATTTTTCTATTCTAATTCTTTCCATTTCGATTTTTCGCACAATTAGAATTTCGATTTATAAAGAATTCTATGAAATACACTCCTCATTTAAATAATAGAGAATGACTCAACAAAGTTCGTATAAATTTTAAGTGAATTTACTTAAAAAAAAAAAAAAACGGTTAACTATTCTATACGTCAACCTATGTATGTATCTATAAACTATCAGTTTTTATTTTTGAACTTTTGTGGCTGTGGCTGTTTTTTGTTGTTGTTGTTGTATAAAGTGCTATTGTTCTCGTTGTTCCCTTTAAGTCAATGAACACGCCTAAAAAAATAAAAAAAAATGCCAAAATACAATAAGGCTGGCGCTGCTGACCAAAATAATACCACCATCCAATAACAAAAATTACGAGAAAGAATGAAACAAGAGAAAAAACATGACCGCAACTGGCCTTACAGTCGTACGTCGCCGCGGCCGTTCGTCGCGTCGGTCGGTCGGTCGTCATCGTCATCGTCATTCGACTTTGGACGGCTTCGATGTTGCCGTCATTGGATTCATAAGGTCAATGAGTTCTTTCATCGATATAATAATAATTTTTGTACTTTTTTTCATGCTAAAGATAAAAATGTACATTATTGTGTTTTGTTTGGTGGTTAATATTTTTTATTTTAATTTTTTATTAATGGAAGGAAAAATTCCAATGAGAAAGATAGCAACGCTAAAAAGCAAAAAAAACAAAAAAAAAAAATTAATAACAAAATAATCGACAATGGTCCATAGCATAGCTAAAACACATTGCCCAGCGGGTGGAATGACCTCGTTCTGTATAGATTTACTGAACTAGGTTAATTTATATCACACTGTACTGTGCAGTACATTCACTGTGGAATGGAAGTAGTGTATATAGTGAACGTGTAGAGTACATGTACATATACTCGTTCATATACAGTATACCTTGTGGTGCTTAGCTGTTTAGTGAAAGAGTAATAAGATAACAGAACAGTGAACTGTTTGTTTATGCATTTAGATATTCAAATGAGAAATAGAATGAGGAAGTAGGTCGGTGCCCCTAAGAAGAGAAGTTTATTTTTTGTTCCATTAATGTAAACATCTAAGTTGGTAGACATTCTTTGCTAAATTTAAGTAAATGAATATAAAAATAATTCTAAGTGGGAGGCTACACGGGCCAGTAATTCACATCACAGCGAGTGGGCTGTGTTTAGTATAGACACTTGTCAAAATACTCACTGCTCCACTTCCATCTATAGGTATTCACTTGTGAAAACTGGCAGCGAAAAAGATTAGCGAGTTGAATATTTTAGTGTGTGTATAGGTATGTAAATGCATGTAGTTTATTCGCTTGTGTAGCATCAGGTCTATTTTGGTAGGAGAGCATCTAACAAATCTGTCAAATCTGACATTTTGAAGAACAGTAAAAACAAGGAGCTTTGACATTTCGAGTCCAACAATAAATGATCAATGGACAATGGCATTTCTCCATAGTCAGAGGTTTAATATTTAAGAGTTTTTTTTTTTTAATCTTTATCATTATATTTCAATTCAAATTTCACTCTTAGACAATTTTGTTTATGAATTTGTTTATTTTTTTTTTTAAACTTTCAGCTGTTCGATATGGTCGAGTACCGAAGCGTTCACGTGAACTGAATGGTACGCCCGACGATCAAAACAATCGTGTCAGCACACCCGGCACACCAAATACACCGCAAACTCCACAAATGTGTTCTGTGGCATCACCGCAAGATTTGGCATGCGCGGCAGCCCAATTGTCGGCCTCATCCACTGCGGATATACCCGATATACCACCTCCGGCGACCGAATTAACTGTTTACGATATCATAATGTGCATTTCACAAGCTCATCGAATGTACTGTACCTATACGGAGGAACAGACCAGAGAATTAGTGAGACGTCCTGTTGTTGTGCCACATAATGGAGTCAACGATGACAATGAGGTTTGTTTTTTTTTTCTGTTTTTGTTTTGGCTGTCATTTTTAATTTTTAATTTTTTTCTGTTTTTTTGATTTTTTATTAAAGAATGCCTCACTAACAGAAAGGAGAGAACTTCAAAAGATTTGGCTGTGGCAGCAGTTTGCTGCTCGCATAACACCAGGCGTACAACGTGTTGTTGAATTTGCCAAACGTGTACCTGGCTTCTGTGATTTCATTCAGGATGATCAATTGATACTGATCAAGTTGGGATTCTTTGAAGTATGGCTAACGCATGCTGCGCGCATGATCAATGATACGGCTTTAACGTTTGACGATGGAGTTTATTTGACACGTCAACAAATGGATATTCTTTATGATGTAAGTGTATACTTATCTCAGCCTTAGAAAAAAAGGTTCGTTTATTGTATATCGATTTGGTATCTTATCCGAAAAATTGACAAGCGAGTAATAATACCAAAATTGACTAAATATACTACTTGTCAAATTTATAAGATGTTTGCTTTTGATGAACGGGCTTTCAATAAAGATAACTGCTTCGGAAATTTGACATTAGAAACTTTGCTTTAAAGCTCTTATTGCCCCTGAATGTATACAATGCTCTTCCTCCTTCGTTTTGCAACATCAGTTGGAAATTTAACTTAAACTGGACTTACTACCTAAATGGAGGTTAATCTAATAGCATATACCCCTAAGTTAACCTCAATAATATATAATTTCGAAACAATTTATAGATACGAGAATTTTTGCAAACAAACATCATAACTCCAACAGTGCCACCGATACATAAACAGTCGAAATACATAACAACGGTCTATTTTTATCAAGAAAAATAATTAATTTAATGTTTTTTTCTCTTTTCAGAACGAATTTACCGTATCAATGGTTAATTTTGCCAACACTCTAAATGGCTACAATTTAAGTGACACTGAAATTGGTCTCTTCTCCGTGATGGTCTTATTGGCTCCAGATCGAACTGGCATAACCGAACACAAAATGATTGCTCAAACCCGAGAATGCATTACCGAAGCACTACGTGTGCAAATTGTTCGCTCCCGAGCCAGTTCACCACAGGCTATGCAACTAATGCCAGCCTTAGAGGCTAAAATACCCGAATTGCGTTCACTTGGCGCAAGACATTTCTCACATCTAGACTGGCTGCGAATCAATTGGACAAAACTTCGGCTACCACCGTTATTTGCCGAGATATTTGACATTCCCAAGACGGACGAGGAATCACCAGCCAGCACTTCATCATAGATTAAAAAACAAAAAAAAAACTAAAATATATGACAGATATAAGAAAAAAACAAAGCAAACGTCATATTATGTGAATTAATGAAAAACGCCTTGCGGAATGCGGTTTATTTCTTAAATGTTACGACTTTAAAAATGCATATAAATTTAATTTTTAGTGTACTATCGAATTCTAAGTGCATAAATGTTAAACTAAATTAAAAATACAAGAAACACAAAAATGCAAAAAAAAAAAAAAATACAAACAAAAACTACTATAATGGCTGCGAATACTCCCTTAATTTTTTTTCTTTCTGTTAAATAAATAAAATTAAAAAAAGATATAGAATTTAATAAATTTAACTAGCGAATAGAACACATCACAACATAAATAAGCACTCGTAAAAATGCAATATTTTAAAATTTTATTGGACTGTTGTCTCTATCTCGTTTTAAAATTTTACTAAAATAAAATAAGCAAAATAACTTTGTAATTCTCAAACAAATTAATACATATTATATAAAAAAACAATAGTAGCAGAATCTATAAAATAAAATAATTAAAAATTAGTTATACATATAATGAAATAAAAATATTTTTAATGAAGAAACAAAAACATGTTTTTTTGTATATAAGAAATGGAAAACGTCTGACTTTTTAAATTAAAACAAAAAAAAAAAAAAACTAAAGAAAATAGAAAAGAATTACTTTAAAATTGTTTTAGATGAAAGAAATTTAAGAATTGTTATACATTGCTAACTAATATAAATTTATAATTTCGAAATAAAACAACACAAAAATAATAGAAAATATTTATTTTTAACATATTTATATATTTACCTACCTATTAGATTTTAAATTTTGATTAAAATACAACAAAAAAATACATTTAAAGTGAGAATTATTCAGAAATGTGAATGTCATCTCGTGCGTCGCGTAGTCGGTCGTTACGTCAAAAGCGCCATCACACTTTTAATCTAATGTAAAAACATATCAGTTCAATTATTTATTTCATAAACATTTTTTTCTTTTCTTTAAACAATTACATAATTAAAGCCAACAATAAATTAAAAAACAAATATCAGTGTGAAAAGGAAATATTTTTACGAAGCTTAAAAGATTACGAAAAAAAGACCGTTAAATTTTAATTTTTCTTAAGGTTTTTCTTTTCATAAAAACAACAAATAATATTGAAGAAAAAATTTTAAATTTTAAGATATAAGAATCAATCAAATTTTATGACTGCGTCTGTCGACAAAAGTTGCTCGTAATATTTTAAGACTTAGCCGTAAGGTCGACGTTATATTTTTTAATAAGTGGCATGTAAATATATTATCTATTATATAATACTAAATAATTATAAATATTATTACTTTGAGCGATTTTCGATAAGCTCCTCTCATTTTCTTCTTTTCTCTTTTCGTATCCTTAAGATTTATTATTATTTTTTTAATTTGTAATTTTTAATATATATTATATAAAAAAAAACGATTTTTTGGTTTGAAAAGTTTGTTGTTTTTTTATTTTGTCTTCTATATTTTTGCATGTTTTATACCTTTTTATGTGTATTTTTAGTATAAAAAGACAATCCTAGTGTGTTTTAGAGAATGTAGAATTGTTAAAGAAAAAACTAAACAAAAAAATATCAATTTTAGAAGCAATCACCGATGGACTGTTTGGAATCCCAAAATTGTATGTTGTATTGTGCTTATAGCTTTCTGGGAAAAATATAATTTATTTTATTTTCTTTAATCTCAATCTATGCAGTATAAAATTTAATTTGGGATATTTTCTTATTAACGCCCATAATCGATAAATTCTGTTATATCCACTACAAAGCTTATATGCCTTCGAGGATTAAAAATCCATTTTGTAGCTAATTTTTTTATATATGTATGTGCATACATATCTACGTCTGTATGTACTCAAACTAAAATTTTTGTATAACATTTGAGTTTGTGGGTCCACTCGTTTTCTTGTCAAATAGGATCAAGCGTTACTATACAAAATACGAGTATACACTTCAAAATTGTAACTTGTCAGAGAAGAAGATTTTTGTAGAACATGGTGATAATGTTTCTTTCTGCATGATAAACTGAAGTTTAAAGGTTTGTGAATTAAAATCCATGTTGAAATTAAAACATGAGGAAGAATAATGCATTTGTCTGCTGAACGTGCCCAATATTAATTCAAGAAAATCTTAATAGCTTTGAAAATAAGCAAACAATATTTTTTCTTACAACTGTCATAATTTTAGTTATACTCTCATAATTTTCCAATAATCAGAGAACAACTTGAGTACAGACGAAGACAACAAGTATTATAAGCATAACTATAACAACTGAGCAGTATTTAGTGCTATAGCTTCTGTAATGAGCTGTCTAGAGAATTGAATAGATTATTAAATTTATAATTTTTTAACCACTCAAAATATGGTGGGTTTTGAGTAAAATATGTTGAGACAAAGGCATAACTTTCAATAACTACATATCATGTAAAAAACTCAACATACATATGTACATTCTATTTAAATCTTATTTTATTGAATTGCTTTTTTCTTGCCTTTGATGAGTTTTATTTTTGTTTAGTGGCTCACTATAAATTCTTTTGAAAAATGGATGTTTAAACAAAAACAGAACTTTAGACAGAGAGGATAATACCAATGCCAACAATATTATAGTTAGATATTTTTTCAGTTATTGATTTTGTGGCAGTGGGGGTCTTCTCAAGAACATATTTTTTCTCATAATCATTTAATGATTCTTTTTACAAGCATTATTAATGGGCTTGTAACTTTAAACCTGGTTGTGAATTGTTATAAAAATATATGATACAAAATAGGTTTTGCTGTTTAAACTCTCTTCGCATTTTCAAAATAAATAAAACACCAATTTTTTCAATTTTTCTTCACCACCTCACTGTACGAGATTCTTTAAAAAATATATAATTTACTATAAGTATTTAAGTAATCAACATAATGTAGCGGTGCTATTTTAACCCTGTTTATAAGCAAAATTAAAGTTTAAAAAAAAGAAGAAACATTCAAATCAATTTACACATATTTAATTCCTGGTGTACCTTAAATTCTAATATTTATAAAATAGATAATTTTAAAAATAAAAATAGTTTTCCTTTTTTTAAATTTCACATGAATTTAAAATCTGTGTGTCTATGTAAATTTTGTGTAATAATATTAATATTTTAATTTAAGGACAAGACTATAATATATCACTTTAAATAGATACAAAATTTTTATTGTTACTCAAAACAAAACAAAGTAACTTATATAATAAAATAGCTTCATGCAACAACAAAAAAAATATGTGTCAAATTTTAAAAAATATAAAATATTCAAAAAATATTTAAATAAAATTGTGCATGCAAAACTTTTAATTTAAATTTTTTTTTAATATACAAACTTTATTGCAATAAAATAAAAACAAGAAATTGAATTATATTGTTATGAACAATATAATTATAAATTTTCAATCAACTATACTTCGCAGTGATATAAATCTTGTACTAATTCTTGTGCAAATAAAATACAACATAAATTATATAGATAAATAAAATAGTTATTAGAAAATCGAAAAATTTTATGAATTATTCAAAATTTTAATTTATTATTAAAAAAAAAGAACAAAACAGAAAGTCAAAACAGCCGAAAATGTATAAGTTAATCTAGGAACAAACAAAAAAACATTACATATAAATGATGATAAAGATGATGCGTAGAAAATAAATGTATGTAGTTAAATAAATTTAAACAAAAAATAAAAATAAAAGATCGCCGTTCAGAATATACAACATGCATAACTGTAAGGATTTTTAGAAAATGATATGATGAAATAAATCATGGAAGACTTATATTTGCTCAAAAGGCTTAGTGTTTTTATTCATCGGATAATAGAAATAAATCTAACGAAAAGGTAAAAGTAATTTTCTCTTGAGATTCAATTTATAACTAGGAGATACGAAGCTTCTTCTACCTTATAGTGGCCGTTGAGTAAGTTCATCAATGTAATTGTTCTTTCGTTGTTTCAACAACGAACAACGATCTAAACTCAAATAATTCATTTAATCCTGCAACAAACGAGAAGCAAACCAAACACAATTAACTGATTCCCTTAACACTACATACTCAATTTTGTGACTCGACCATAACACCACATTACAAAACAAACAAATAACAATTATTAATAATTTATTAACAAATTCTTGTAATATTGAATTATTGTTTTACAACATAAATACAGTTAGCATACCATCAAAATAATATTATATATCATTCGTATATTTTTCTTAAATATTTAATCGTCTCTGGGCTGTGGATAGAACTGTGTTAGCTGTTTAGATATACTTTGAGCTAACTCTATACTAGAAGCCGCTAGTACGCGTCTCGACATCATATCGAATTCTCCACCTGCAGGATCGATTGTTACACCTCCAGCTTCTCGAACAATCAAGTCACCTGCAGCAACGTCCCAAGCATGAACTCCAAACTCATAGTTAACATCAGCTGCACCCATTGCAACCATGACCATGTTTAGAGCAGCCGAACCGAGAGTTCGAAGACTGCAAGCAAATTATAGTAATCAATTAGGAGAATAAGTTTCTTCTGCAATGAACCTACCCATGAACTAATGCTGCCATTTTGGTGAAATTCTCCATGACAACCTTCAATTTTTCTTGATCACGAGTGGTTCCGAATTCTGTAGTTACCAGAGCTTTCTCGGGACACGTTTCGCCACTAACTTTGATGGGTTTTTCATTCAAGAATGCACCCTGGCCGCGAATAGCTGTGAACTTCTGATTCAGCATTGGATTGTACACGATTCCAATTTCAGTCACTTTATCAATCACCAGAGCTATCGAGATACAAGAATGTGGGAAACCATGGACAAAATTCATTGTCCCATCAACAGGATCTATGATCCATGTGGGAGCATCCGTGAGTTTGGCAGTAACACCGTTGGCGCTCTCCTCCTCGCCAATGAATCTACATACAAATTACATAACTTCAGAAACGTGAATTTAATCGTAACAAAAAAATTTTACTTATGCGATGGAAATCGATTCTTCAAGCCATTCATCAACAATTGCTCGACTTCTTTATCGGTTTCGGTTACGAGGTCAATGTCGCCGGCTTTGCAAACAAAAGTCTTCCGGCCGTCATTGCGATCCGAAATAATCTTCATTGTGCAGAGTAGAGTAAGAAAATAAAAACAATGTTTATTAGATAAGATAATATAAATAACATTAATGAATAAAAGATAAGCAACCTTTCCAGCCTGGTACACTAGCTCCAAAACAACTTCAAAGCACTTTTGGACGTCTCTATCTGCTTCAGCCATTGTGGTTGATATTTTTAAGGAAACTGACTTGAATTGCAATTCTTGTTTGAAATAAAGTAATGACACAGTGGTGAAAGCTAACTTACAAAAAGATTTGTTTGTAATTCAATTAATGGAAAACTACCGAGGGGTAGAAATTTTAATTGAAAAACAATAAACAGCTTGAGGGACGTGAACGTTTCGCGAATACTTAAATCTTCAAAGCTAAAAAAGGCCAAGAGGAATAATCTTCGTTTCTTTTTGGTTTGACATTCGTAAAAGTACACAATCTAGTGTTCGTTCACAATGGGATATTTATAAATCCAAATGTTCGTTAGTTCACAATAAGAATTTCAAATATATTTTAAAAAAAATATAGGGTAAGTTCATCGATCTCTGTTAAAATAATCGACAGAGGACATTAATCATACGCAAAAACTGAAAAAAATCCCGTTATAAAGTGTTGTAAGAAAAGTTAAAATTATTAAGAACAAGCGGCTCGTCCCGGCATCGAACGGGATAAATGTCTAATAATAGATAAATATATCATACTAATAGCAGTTTTTGAGTTGAGTCTAAAGTTTTTTTATACATTATATCTCTGTGCAAAATTTAAAAAATCTGTCAAACGGGAACCATTTATTTTACCGGGATAAAAAGTAGGGTATAGACTTTTTCAAACTGTCAAATTTCATCCAGATCGGTTCAGCCGTTCTTGAGTTATAAATAGTGAAACTAACACGACTTTCTACTATATATGAAAATATATAATATAAATGTTTATATATTGATTAAACCAGAACTTTGGGCACTCCTTATCAATATAGATAAAATTTAGCAAACCTTGAATTTTATTTTTGTTCAAAATCGATAAAACTAAGATTTTTGGAAATTAAACTAAATCAACATCTTTATAGCCAATTGTAGAAAATTTTGGTAAAGTAAGTTTTAGTACAAAATTTTATATATTCATTGATATTGCTTTTAATATAGGTAATGGAATTTGTTTGTTGACTTTTTGCTTAATAAGTAGGTAAGTTTTTGGGTGCTGACTATGACATTTTTGTATGCTTGCCGTTTTGAAACTAAACCTAAACGGTATAACTTATTCCAAAATAAATAAATAATATCCCAAGATGTATTTGAATGTAGGTACATAATATATAGAATGTAGCTCATTTTTGTAAACAAATTACATAAATTCTTAAGTTCTCTTATACTATATTTTATTATACATATATGTTTTTATGTGGGATATTCCATTATTGTTGATCCAATAAAGCAATACATCTGAAAAAAACGCTGGGTTTGAATAAAGTTCTTGCCAGGCCCCTTTTTTTCGTAAGAGCTATCGATTAAAATCTAGGCCCAAGAATATTCACAAGATAACTTGCTTCACAGCGACATAATTAACATGACACATTTATTGATAAACATGTATTTTATCTTTCTGTAGTTATTCTTTTACCAAGTTTCTTTTAAGATTTATTTTTTAATTTTAACGCGATTCAATTTCACTATGTATTTAAATTTAATCCATATCTATTTATTTTAAATACTAGTATACAAAATTTAATCATACTCAACACGTCGTTGTCAAATTATAGGAGATAACATTGTGAGCTGAATTTTACTATTTGGTGACAAAGTTCCAAGTTTTAAGATAAATTTAAAATCAATCGAGACCAATCATTACTTCAGTAAACAATCTTTACATATTCACATCAACATTAATTCTAAAAGCCTAGATGACTAGCTTTTAAAATGAAATTCTTCATACATCATTGTAGATTTAATTAAGATTAGGCAGCAATTATAAACATTTAATTAAATAACAATCGTGCACAAACACAATTTTTATTGATCTTTTTTAAAAAATAAGATTTTTATCAATTTTTTTATATCATTATTTTGCGAGGCTAGAAGTAATTAAGTTAACAAATCTAAGATTTGTGACTTGCAGACTTTTTAATGAATATCTTATTTAAAACATTATAAGATCTAAACAATTTTTAATTTGATTTCACAACATTGATTATATATGTACATATGTATGTACATATGTACATATTTATTGTTTTTGTTTGTTAATTTGATTATGACAGGATAAAAATATAACAGCACACTTTTCGTAATCAATTAGTTTCGTTTAGACAGACTAAATTGATTAGAATAACCATACATACTTTCGCTGGTTATCTAGAAATTTGATCTCAATTGTTTTTCAATTAAAATATATACACAAGTCATCATTATGTACTTACATATATATACAAATACAAACATACATACACATATTGTTGGTTATTTTAAATATTCGAAAGATAATAAGTAATATCCTCTGCCTTATTGACGTCAAACTTATATATGAATATTATCGGTCTAATTTTTAGAAATCATATCCGCTACATATATTGTTGGTTATTTTAAATATTTGAAAGATAATATAATAAGTAATATCCTCTGTCTTATTGACGTCAAACTTATTTATGAATATTATCGGTCTTATTTCTTGCAATCATATCCGCTAAAAAATAATTTTTATTGGTAATTAAACCATACATTTACTAGTACACCTGATATAAACGCTTCCGTTAGTAAACTTAGCAAATATTAAAGTAAAAATATTGAATTGAAAAAGCATTAGAGAAGGTATTTTCAATTGTCAGAAATTGACAGTTGTAAAAACGATGGGTACGTTCACATGTTATAAAAGTCTTTAGTTTCTGATCGATTACATGTAAATTTCCAAACATTTATGGATTTTTTTAAAAGAATACAAATCTTTCAGATATGTGACAATTATAAGAGGATTTGAAGAACCAAAAAGACTTCAAATATATGAACACGGTTAACGAGTTTACAAAAAAAAATAATGTTTACATGACATTAATCTAAAATCATTCAGTGAAAAAGTACTTTCAAAAGCTGCGTTTTTTTTTATTAAAAGCTCATAAGTTGTTATAAGTTGAACTTGATTTTCTGAAAAATTGAATCTCTCATTATTTGTATTTTTAATGTTTTGATGAATCACTACCGAATTTGTAAATAAAAAACAAATCATCAAGCATATTTAGAAACCAGACGTTGGTTGAAATTACTTTTTAAAACTGCTCTTTATTCGCAACAACAAATAAAATAATAAACAACACGCCACCTTGATGCATCCCATATTGTATCCGTTGAATACTTCCATTTCATTCCATCTAATCAGAATCAAATTTAGAATCTACTTCAGAAATAATGACTTGTTTGTTTTTAATTTTATTTTTGCTCTCTGAGAGACATAAAAAGCTTTAATTTTTGTAAAGAAGTATTTACGCAAAAATTAAAGCTCCCTTTTGTTTCCCCTTTAATTTTGCAGAGATGAATGAACGACACCACAGAGGCACACAAGCACCTTTTTTCTTCTTATATTGAAAATAATAAAAGCGAAACTTTTCAGTTTAGTTCGCGAATTACTCCCTCTCTGGATGGACGGTTTTTTAATTCAAACAAAAAATATAAAATAATTATAGTTACATTTTGAAAAGTTAACAAAACAAAAAACACTAACTCTAATGCCAAAGTGAAACTCAAAGAATTACCAAACAAAATATTTTATTTTAATTAAGTGTAACTGAATTAAACACACCAACAACAACAAAACAAATTAAAATACAAAAAAATCAAAATGCCATCAGAAAAATCAATTTACAATCCGAATTCCTTGATCAGCCGCAATGCATACATTTCGTCTATGGACGAATATCGGAAATTCTACGACGAGTCTATGGACAATCCAGAGGAGTTCTGGTCTCGTGTGGCTAAACAATTCCATTGGGAAACTCAATATGAGCCCAAGAAATTCCTGCAGTTCAACTTTAACATATCGAAAGGACCGATTTTTATAAAATGGATGGAAGGTGCTTCAACGAACATTTGCTACAATCTCCTGGACAGAAATGTACGCAATGGATTAGGGGAAACTATTGCATATTATTGGTAAGTTAGGATGTGGTGTGGTCGCGGGGATGTGTGAAGATACAAAAGAATAAAATCGAGAGTCGAAATAAATATCCTTGAATGTCAAGTAGTCATACAGATAGTCATAGTCATAGTCAATTCAAAAAAGGACTCGTATACTGGTTATTGATTTTTTTTACTCATATGTGGTCGCAATTTATTTTGAATTGTGACTGAAATTTTTGCCAGATTAGTTTCGGGGGGGGGGGGGGGGTACAGAACACTGCAATCCACAACAGACTCACTTTCTTTTGGGAAAATGAAAATATGAAAAATCCATTATTCATCTTTAAAGAATCTTCTCAAATAAAAAGAAGACGTGTGTTGTTTTGTTTTTGTGTAATAAAATCAATAAGGGAATAAAAATAGAACACTTACTGACTTGCATCTAGATTTTGATATCAATTTTGTGTAAAAGTAAAAATTCAGAAGTTAGGTACTTGAAGTTCGATTAGGAAAATAAAAGATACATTTATAGACAAATATTCCTTTGAATTTTCATAATATTTATAAAACGTTGTCTTATCATATTGTTTACTATTTAAATAATTTTACCAATATTATGTGTGTACTTTTATGTAGATTCATTTTTAAAAGAGAGCATTTGTATTGACGAAGAAGAATTTATAATCAATGAACTGGACTTTTAATGTTTGACCCATAATTTAATTTCCATGTTTACTGTCTTGTCTTCGATCTAGTTTGATGCACTCTCATTAAAATAAATTTAATTAATGGTTTGTGCGCATTAAATTTGCTTCAACATTTTGTAATTCTTTTTTCCTTCGCATTCCTTACATTACTTAAGTCAGGCATTTTCACTGAGGGCTAGAAATGAAGTTCTAAAGCTATTTTAAGTCTTTATAGTTTCAGAGAAGAACTTTATTTAAGCTTTAAATGTAAGGAGTTTATGAGAAATTACACTAAGAAATCCATACATTATTTTTGTAAACAAATTGGTACTGGGTTGATGTGGGACTATTTTTCAAAGTCTTTAAGTTATTTATTCTCTAGTGTAAACGGAGTATATTGATCTGTCAATTTTCAAGGTTATTACCGTGAATTCTTAGCAGTGACAGTTTGAATTGAATTAAAACAAAAATCACTCTATTAGTGAAATTTGGAACTTTCAATTTCTTCTTGTATACATTTTTATTTGACTTGTTGTAATTTAAAGGCTTAAAACAAATTAACAGAGACTTGCTTGAGTAAACAAACAGAAAGAAAGAGAAATTTCAGACGCAACCAACATAAAGAACTTGAAGTCTGTGATTGGTTAGCTGTTAGTGACTTTAACATTTTGAGTAGAAAAATATTATCAGTAAGTTAAGTGGTCACCAGACGCCACCCGTGAGAATCGATAAGATATCTCTCCTCTTCTTCCTCCTTAAGAGTGTTGTGCAATTGAGATAACATTTCAAAGACCTGAGGTCTTACAGCACAGTGTAAATAAAGCCATTTAAATTTGTTGCACGTTTTATTTAAAATAAAAGGCCGAAATGCAACGGTTACTTGTTTTTACTAGTTTCTTAGCAATATCAGATAAAATTAGTTTCTAGACATTCGAACATAAATAAGTTGTGATTCCCCACTTTACATTTAATTTTTATTTTTATGAGTGTTTACATAGAATAAAAAGATTTAATATATTTGAGTGGCCACTTGAGATATTAATTGAAAATGGAAATCAATGCCTTGGTTAAAAACAAATGAATATTTGTACTGTTACATGTAGTCAACTTAACAATCGTAAAAGGTGTTGAAAAAGTTATCACCGTTTGTAAAATTTTACAATAATTTTGTCTTCCTAACGTATATTCTGAATCAATTGGATCATTTTGACGTTTCTTTTTTTCATCTCTCTTCCGCTCATTTTAAAAGCAATTTTAAACTTTCACTTTTTATTAAGTGTGTGCTGCAATATTCATTCGTTGTCATTTACTTCACAAATGTCAAAGTAAAATTGACATTTTCCTTCATTTTCTATTTAAAGAGTAGGTATGTAATTCAAACTTCTTCAAACTACCTACAAAATGTTAAAAGTCTAAGACTTAAAAATATCAATGACCGAAGGGTGTTTTTTTTCTTATCAAAATATCTTTCGTTTGCAATGTGGACCTTGACCATTTTTCTGTCACTCCAAAATCGTTCGCAAACGTAAACAAAACAGTAATAAAAATAATTTTTTGAAGACATAGCTAAAGCTCCAAAATTCACAAGCTCATTCACTAACTAATACTATGCAGATTTTAGCTTAATTTATGCAATCTTTGAAGTTTGAACCTCGAATTTTATCAATATAATGAACATAATCTTTCGTTATAACACCATTTTGTTCAAACTAGTTTTTTTTTTTGCTGTGAATTAACATATTTACATGCATATTTTATGTATGTTAAGTATTTGTTATATTTATTAACACTTCTATTTGATGTACATAATTGGGTTAGTTTTCAAGTGAAGGAAGTACCAAAAAATCTTCTTCTTACGTATTAACTATGATTTTTTTCTTATCATAATACATTTGTGGTCTATTTCCAATAAAAATTCATAGAAATATTTATGTATGAAGATATTTTTTCAAATAAAATAAATTATGAATAATGTTGCAACAAACAAAGCTTGTGTTAAATTTTATTTTACTTTCTATCTAACTTTTCAATTGCAACAATAACATGAGTTAACTAACCAAATTTCATCCTTATAGTCTACTCTACCCGTAGATTTTTGTACAAAAAAGTAGATACGAATTCTTCTTTTAAAATTGTTAAATATACCAATAATGAATCTTGTTGATATTGCCTTACAAAACAGCGAAACGTTAGCCATGGACTTTATATAGAAGTACTTTCAAATCTGCTTGCCTCCTAATTAGTAATTACAAATTTCTGTGAATATTCTTCCTTAGAGATATGAGATTTACTACCTTCTAATTCAAGTTGAATGTTAACATCTTTTTGGTTGTGTGATGAAAACTTCGTGCATGACCTTACTGTATTTTGAAACATACAAAATTATATGCAAAGACACAATCATTTTCAACAGGACTTGCGCTCTTTGAACTCAGTGTAATCGGAGAACATAATAAAAAGCTTGCTCTAGAAGTTAGGTACGTAAAACGTAGCCTACTCAACTCGAAAAAAAAAACAACAACAACAAATTATAAACGAACAATCAACAACAAAAACAGAAATAAAATCTTTTATCCTTGGCAGAGACGAGATTGAATGACGTTTGCTTTAAAGGAGTATACTGTATAAACTCTTGACAAATGATATTTTCTACCTTAAGAGGATGTTTCCCAACACAGAGCCTTCTATATATATACATACTTACAATACCAGTAGTCCAATTGCATAATCCTCTTTACAAAAGGCTTTGGGAGACTTGAAATTACGATGAGGCACAAACACCTGCCATTGGATATTTTTAAATCTCTAATTGAAGCCTTAGATTGTTGGGTAATGATCGATTTGATGCATCATTATTTTTCCTTGAACTATTTTATTAGGTCTTTGGTGTCCTTTTTCGATTTAATGTATACTGATGGGATGTTGATTTTCTTGTCCTTTTTTTTGTCAAGGACAAATAGAGTGAAGTTGTATATAATTAAGATTGCTGTACTTCGTTTTTATTGGATTCTTTTTTGTAGGATGTAATCTCGTTTGACCTTCACTTAACAAGTGAGTAGATGTATAGAGTATGAGTATGAATGTTTTAAATATTTAATTAAAAGGGCAAAGAAGACGACTTTTTACGAAACATTGTAAAATATTTACCTACTGCTTAACGTCAACATTTTCTATTCTAATGTCAGTCACTCCGAACCTTAATTCTTCAAAAAAAAAAATAAAAAGTGAGCATACGCCCTAGTGTACTATACTGTGTTTTCTTCGATTTTAGGAAGAATTAAAGGTGTCCGATTCCAGTTTGATTTGAAAATTCGTTTGCTATGGATTCTAAATAATTTGACTTCAATTTTTTAACCATACCTTGAAAAATTAAATCCTTAAGGCTGGGCCCTCATCACGTAAGGATGTCGATATCGTTTTCGATATCATCATCGATAGCTATGCTTCACGTAAGCACAAAAATCCCCTATCGTCCAAACGATATCGAGCAGACGATTTGGCTTTTGCTTCATGTAAATAACAAAGCTATCGTCTTGACGATATCGTTTAAACGATACCGATTTAGCTATCGTTTTTGTTAGTTTTTTGACTAAAAAATAATTACATACATATGAAAGCGTTTAGGTTTTGAAAGCGTAACCAAGGCATCCGTTTGACTAATATTGTTTCATAAGAAAAAAAAAAAAAAACAATTTCGTAAAACTCGATGAAAATTTTCATTTATCAAACATATTTGTTTATTCAGCGTCTGTAAATATAATTCAGCAAAAACGATAGACGACACGAGAGCAGTAGTGATACGTGAAGCAAACTTCTGACGATATCGTTTTTGGCTATCGTTTAAACGATTGTCGTCAGAAAAGTTACGTGATGAGAGCCCTGATTTGTATCCTTCTACACAGAAGCTCAGTGTTAAATTTTAAAAAGTCAAGTTGATTCTTTTTGAACTGTATAAATTTCTACTACTTTATGTGGTCAAATTTAATTTTGAATAGCTTAACTTTTGTTGAACCTAACTTATGAGTATTCTACCAAGAATTGCTGAACCACGAGTTACCGATTTTGGAACAGGGCCTAAAAATGTTCTATTGGTTGAGTATAAATCGTGTCACACCTGTCAAAATCGAACAAACCTCGTTTATGCATTTAGCAGTTTTTAATTCTACTTTTAGTTATTCACTATAAAAAAAACTCAATTCACGAGGCATTTTTTGAGATTTCAAAAATTGTAACGTATTATTCAAATTGTTTCCCGAATAATTTGTAGTTTTTAATATTCAAGTTGAATTTTTAAATAATTCCCTATTGGCTATACAGACTGCATCCATATTTTATAGTAAATAGATTCAAATATATTGTTGACATCAGTATTTATGGTAATACTTCCTATATATTTGTATTTGCAAAAAGGTATCCATTTTATTTGAATATTGAACTTATACCTTGTCTTTCAATATTAACAGTTCCGTTAGGAATACATACATAAGTAATCAGTTCAAAGCTTATTTTTTGTTTTGTTTATTCTAGGTGTTAGATTTTTAATGACATTTCTTAAAATAAGTTTTCTTTTATTTTCGTGAGAAAAATGTGAGCACATTTTTTCTGACAAAATATAAATTAGGTAATTTTTAAACAACCCTTCATTCCCACCGAGTCGGAATGGGTATAAAGTTACCTACTTAAGTAAAATGGTGGCATATACTCGTATGTGTCTTTACATGGAAGTATTTTCGAAGTGTAATTAAATTCACTCTTTTGACTTTTGTAGTGGGACATTTTTTACGTCACGATTAACGACACAATATCGGAGTGTGTTTTGATGAATTAATTAATTGCAAATTGCATAAACAAAAAAAAAAACCTACACTAAACGTTAACGGTATAGACAAGAAGTCAGCCAGTCGCTATATAGCGATGGCGGGGCGCGTGTGAAGGTGTAAGTCACTAAACTATAAAAACGAATGTTTCTACGTTTTGTTGCCAAGGTAAAGATACATATACATATCTACAGCTCTGCCACCTAGCAGCAGTAGCAGTAGACCAGTAGAGTAGCAGCAACAGCAGCTATATGCTACCAAATTGCAAAACAACAACAACAAAAACAAAAGCAAAAAAGTAAAACGAAAGTCTTACTTCCGATTAAGTGATGTGTGGTTCACCTTATTGGACTTTAAGCAGTTTAAAAATAAAATCTTTTCACTTAAATTTATAAAAGAGAGCCAATTTGGGATTTAAGGAACGATGTAATTTGTCATTTTTGTTTCTTGAGAACCACTCTGGCGATTGCGGTGCATTTTGTAAAAATAAAACAACATTAATTTGGCGAATGTGTCAATGACTCTTGTAAGAAGATAAAAATACTTTTGATTCAGAAAAAAAGAGACAATTATTTACCTGATAAACCCCTGGGATGAGTCGTTGACCAATTGGTCTGACGTTAAGAAGATTGTATAATTGCGTTGCCTTGTGTATATCTACGAGGATGTAATTTGGCGCTAACTTCTAATAATCGTACTCATGCAACAGGGATGGTTGTATTATTTAAGTTCATTTGACGTTTATGGTTCAGTTGTTTTCGTCGGTCCATTTGCATGTTTAGTTTTGGAACTCCATCTTCAATATCACTTTTTTCTGAACACATAGAGCTCATTTTTGAATTTTGTTCCTAAATCTTTTGTCTTTTGACAATTATGGTTCTGCTCTGGATCTGGACTCCTTAAAACACCCAATCTTGTCTGCGATTTCGGTGACAGCTTTCAAATTACCTTCTGTGTGTGCACATTGATAGAATTTTTTAAAAAATCTATTGCAATGCAACCTTAAAAATTAAACTAAACGTCAGTTGTTGAAGTTGTAAGTTTATTTTTATGATCATGTTCGATTAATATCAAGCATTATATTATGAGAATTTATCAATTTAAAATTTTTATCAACAACTCAATGTTTTCTTTTCTTATCACACAATATTTGTGTGTACATAAAGTTAATATCTTTTTTAGCATCATATCGCTTCAAATCACCAAAGTCTAGACAAAAATATCAACATTTGCAATTTTTTTGTTTATTTGATCCCTGACATAACCTCTAACTGAGCGTGTCGTTGTCGCTTCAAGCGTCTCATTATATTTAGTGATATATAACTTTCCATTTAAAGTGAGCTTTTTGCAGACAAATTTTGTATCTACAATTTAAATTGACGGCCTATTACCTACAACAAAAAAAATCACGTATGGAATTTCCAAAAGAATTTAATATTCAAAGATTTCATATTACGTCTGTACTCACTTACAAAACATCACATTTCAACAAAAGAGAGGAAAAGAGATAGGAAAAAAGGAAATAAGAAAAAAACCACCTAAACATCAGAAACAGAAACACGCGATTTACTATAATCGCCCGATTGTTCCGGGCCAATCCAATAGTGACTAAGTTCAACTCGCCACTTTTACCGGCCATGGCGTGGCACGCTGCTGCTGTTGCTGTTGCCGACAAGACGACGCGACAACGGATGACGGACGACGCGACTATACGAATGCGAATTTGTAGATATTTTTAATGTTTTTGAGAGTATTTTGTATTGTTGTTGTTGTTTAAGTTTTATTTGTTTTAATTTTTGTTTGTATTCATTTTGCGGTTCTCTGCAGAAATTAAATGTTAATCACCAAAGCTCGCTCTCACATTCAAACAGAAACAAAACAAAAAATAAAGCTTTTCTTATTTGAATAAATTTGTTTTCGACGTTAAATAACGTGAAAAGGATTTATAAAAGTATCAAATTAACCTCTCTGACACTCCCTGTTGTCTGTTCACTTTTGAAATATTACCACCTTAGTATGGGATCAAAGGAAAAAATACCCTTCTATTCAGACCTGTCAAAATATTGATTTATATTTAGTCTTTTAATGGTCAAAATATTTTAATTCTTTTATTGATTGGAAATCAATTTTGCAGATCTAATCTTTTCTTTTCGAATTCCTTTTGAACTACCACTTTTATACATCAGAAAGAATAATATTGACAGTTCGACATGATTTGTTTTGTCCAGACATAAGAATAAACCAATATGACATAACATTTCCCAATTCGACTTTTTTGAGAACATTATTTGACAATTTAGAGTATCAGACTGTGTTGGTGTTCATATTAAACTCAAATCAAATGACGAAACGTCAAAATAAGTCTCCGCGAAAGAGTCTAATGTGAACAGTTGATCACCATTTTTAGACAAACTATGTACCTGTTCCTCCCTGTCTTAGGCCTGTTTGTAAACTTCCTAATTCTGACAATAATGACAATTTAACAGTTTTAATCCTTTATTGATATTCGCACTAAAATTGAAACCCTATCTTCTATCCTTTAAGCATATTGTTCTTATAATATTATGATTTCTTATTTTCTATATGTATTTATTTTTTAGAATTCAATCATTATAATAATTAAATTTTAAAATAAAAAAAATAATATAATTAATTTAGTTAGCGAAATTGCAACAAACTTTCAAAAATCTGCAAGTCTCTAAACTGGGGTCAATATCAAGGTAACACAATCAACAATCTCCCATTGCCATACTTCAATTTAATTTATTAACAATAAAACAAAGAATTAGACTGGAAGTAGCTGTTCGCTGTTCCTATTTATTCATGATTGAAACAAGTCACGAAAAGAATGGCATTCTAAGACGTACATATAATTATAAATAAATCTTTAAAGAATCTATATCCGTTTAACACGATTCTATATTATAAAAGGTTGGCACAGATCAATGGCAATGCATTGATTTGCATACGAGGCATAAAGTGTTTTGATTTAAAATAATAATAATTTTATATATTCTTAGGATAATCTTAAACTGTTCGTTTAAAAAATAAAAGATCTGACAGATTAGCGAGAATATCAAATATTAAATCAAACCAACTGATTCTCTGATTTTATCTCGGGCAAAATCAAAAAAATTGCCAGTCACCTACAACCATCTGATATCATTGCCCCAAAAAAAATATAATTGAACAAAAAAGCCGATAACAATTTTATAATTTCCTGAAAAAAACTATGATGTGGTTGTTCAAAAAAAGATGGATGACAGATATAAAAATAATAATTTGATATCGTTTTCCGACTGTCAGACGATTTCCAGTTGTCGCCGATACCCATACATACATAAGTATTTAATTTAGATCACCAAAAGCTGATGAGTTCTAAGTCGGTTTTCCGTACTTACAATAATTGTTTTGTGTTTTTTTTTTTTGTATCCATAGAGCTTTATAAGAGTGTAATGAATTTTCATCACGTCTAATACGTTTGAGTTGGATATACATACACACATATGTTCTGTATATGTGTAAAAATACACTCGCTGTCATAGATATTTGCATAATTTAATAAATCGCTAATTAGACAATATTATATGCTGTTATCTTTGTTTCCTTGAAGGTAATTGAAAACAAAAAGAGAAATAAATTATTATTATCACTTGATTATGAGTAGGTTAGTAGTGTAATTTGTAAAAGCTTATCTAGACGTCAACTTATGTTTTTTTTTCTGTTTGACAATAATTAGTATCTGTTGTTTCCCGGAAAGTAAAAGAAAGAACTCCAATGGGTTTTCACTACACTTCTCAAAAGATCCGTCCGTTTATTTCCGACAGTTGTCATTCTCTGCAAGGTGGTGCAGAAGTCAACGCTTTATTTTTGAAAATTCTCAGTTCATACATATGTACGTTAACAGGAATTTTTTTTACTGTAGTTTGTACATGGTCATAATGTTATATCATTCATAATTTTCAACCATTAAGTTAAAAAAAAATAAAATTAAATTATGAGATGTCAAAAGATTTCGATATAAGAACTGTCATGAGTCGGTAAAGTAGAGGAACAGTAAGCATTTTAATATTAGTGAATAATTGTTTATAAAGCGGTAAAAAAATGCCAAACGAAATGAATTTCAAAAATAAATATGCGACAAATAGAAAAATGTAAAATTAGTATAGTTTACTTCCAACTTCCAAAAACTGAGCAGAAGGAGCTTTTCCTAGCCTTCTTTTGCAGGTCCCATTTTATTTCGGTGCGACTTGATAAAAATAAGATAAAACTACTAATATTCTCTCTGCACAAACATAATCCTTAGCATTCAACTAAAAACTGCAGAAAAGAACAAAATTAAAAAAAAAAAAAAACATATCCAAATAAAGGTCAAACCGCCCAAATTCTATTTTGGCACCCGACCAAATTAAAATCGTGCTCTGCTTCAGAAATCTAAATGCGAAAGTGGAATGTCCAAAGGGGTGAGTTTACTTGATGGGTTTCTCCACCCAATACCATAAGCTCTACAAAAGTGAACTCGTTCTGAATTTTTAATTCTATACACAACTTTGTATAAAGAATGGGATCATTTTTTGATGTCACATAATTATGAATATTGTTTGATTTTTTAATTCGCATCATCAATCGATTTGAACTTGAACTTGATGGCGATATCAGTGGCGGTGACTTAGTTTTATGTTTGATTTATTATTTTAATTCTTGTTTATGGGAATTAAATGAAAGTTCTTCTTTTCTTCAGAATGCATTCAATCTATAGAGAAATAGTGGAATGGGGGTCAAAAGCCCCCAAAATTATTTGAATGACAAAATTTCGTTAACACTTGATAAAAAAAGTATCTAAAAGCAAAGTTGTAGCTTAGGAATATTTCTTTAAAAAAAAGTCTTTCAATATTTGATTACCTATTTTTCCAGGGAAGGAAACCATCCCGATGACTACTCACGTGGCCTCACGTACCGTAAGCTCCTCGAAGAGGTGTGCCGTTTTGCGAATGTCTTAAAAGATCATGGCATCAAGAAAGGTGATCGTGTTTCGATTTACATGCCAATGATTCTGGAATTGCCGATTGCCATGTTGGCGTGTGCCCGTATCGGAGCTGTACATTCCATAGTATTTGCTGGATTCTCATCGGATTCCTTGGCCGAACGAATGTTCGATTGTAAGGCTAAGATTTTATTAACAGCCGATGGAGCCTGGCGTGGCGAAAAGCCACTCTACCTGAAAGCTATCTGTGATATTGCACTTGAGAAGGTCGAAGAGATGGGTCATAGTGTGGAAAAATGTATTGTGGTGTCGCATTTGAAGAGGGTTACTCCATGCAAGGAGAACTACAAAGAGGAGGACATTCCATGGACAGATGATCGAGATTATTGGTGGCACGAGGAAATGGAAGATAAAGAACCAGCCTGCTATCCTGAATGGATGGCTGCCGAAGATCCTTTGTTTATGTTGTACACGAGTGGATCGACGGGAAAGCCGAAGGGCGTCTTACATACGACAGCTGGTTATTTGCTTTATGCGGCAACTACCTTTAAAATTGTATTCGATTATAAGCCCGGCGATGTCTTTTGGTGTACAGCTGACATTGGCTGGATTACTGGCCACACTTACGTGGTTTATGGGCCTTTGGCCAATGGCGCTTCTTCAGTTTTGGTAAAATTAAACTTTTTTGCGCTAAAATAATTTGAAGTTTTATAAAATTTCATTTTTTTTTTTTCTAAATGCAGTTTGAGGGAACTCCATTCTACCCGGAGAATGACCGTTTCTGGGAAGTTATCGACAAGTATAAGGTCTCCCAGTTCTATACAGCCCCAACGGCTATTCGCGCCCTGATGAAATTCGGAGATGCTCCTGTCAAAAAGCATAAACTCAGTGTGTTGAAGTGAGTTGTAATAATTTGGGAATTGTGTTTCAACTTTACAACTTTTGAATTTGAAATTACAGAGTTCTGGGAAGTGTAGGTGAACCTATTAATCCCGAGGCTTGGCTATGGTATTATAGAATGATTGGCAAGGAGAGATGTTCGATTGTTGATACTTTCTGGCAGACTGAAACCGGTGGACATGTCATAACTCCACTTCCTGGATGTACTCCAATGAAACCTGGATCGGCGGTAAGAAAATCACATTTTTTCTTATTAATATTTTATTTTTAAACAAATGCTGTTTTTGATTTTAGTCTTTGCCATTCTTTGGAGTTAAACCTATTTTATTAGACGAGAGTGGTATTGAAATAACGGGTGAAGGTGAGGGATATCTTGTATTTTCAAAACCCTGGCCTGGTATGATGAGAAGCTTGTACAATAACCATGAACGATTTGAGGATACGTACTTTTCGAAATTCCCAGGATATTATTGCACCGGAGATGGTAAGGATTTTAATGGATTTAGTGCTTTGATGTTTCTAAAGAATGCTTGTCACAAAATCAATCTTTTGACAGTAGTCGAATGTCAGAGTTTGTATAGAAACGTCAAACCTGTTGCCTTGGAGAAATGACATTTAAATCATTTTCTGTCTATTTTCGAGTTGCATATTTAATGATAGAGAGAAAATGAGTTCTGAATTCAGTTTATGGCAGAGTCTGAAAATGTTTTTAATACAAAACTAATCTAATTCTACTACAATCTTACTATTGACAGTTTGAAATTTGGTATGTTTTTATCTAATCGCACATATTTTCTTTGAAGGTGCTCGCCGAGACGCTGATGGATACCTCTGGATTACTGGCCGTGTTGATGATATGTTAAACGTGTCTGGCCATCTTATGTCAACCGCCGAAGTAGAGTCCGTTCTAACCGGACATCCAAGAGTTTCCGAAGCTGCCGTAGTATCGCGACCACATCCGGTCAAAGGTGAATGTCTATATTGCTTTATCACACCCAATGCAAATGAAACTTTCGACAAGAAGCTAGTAGATGAACTAAAGAAAATAGTGCGTGAAAGTATTGGTGCATTTGCCCAACCCGATATTGTCCAACATGCTCCTGGTCTTCCCAAAACACGCTCGGGAAAAATTGTGCGAAGAGTGTTACGAAAAATCGCCATCAACGATCGCGACATTGGAGACACCTCAACGCTGGCCGATGAAGGAATTGTAGAACAGCTCTTTATGAATCGGCCCCAAGAGGCAAAGTAAACTTAAATTAGTCCATCACCACCACCACTACCAACACCTACAAGAAAAATTTTGAAAAACAAAAAAATATTTTTCTCTCCTTACCTCTTACACTGTACTGTACATTCTGCGCTGTTTGGCAAACAAAATGACAAATAGCAACAAAAAAAAATATATAAGCTGTTATACAAATTCCAACAAACATTTTAAATTATACAAAAAAAAAACTAAATAACACTATTTTAATTATTATAAGAAAAATATTTTTGTAACTTTTATTTCAACTTTTGTTATTTTTTCTATAATTTGTTTTTATTGATTTAAGTTTTAAATAGAAAAATTAATTAAATTAAATTCTTATTTAGTTAATTTTTTATTTAAGTAAATTCTGATGTATGTAATAGTTGTAATTGTAATTATTTGTATTATTTATAGCACTCTTTTGAATATCTTTTATGCATATCTTAATAAATAATATGTAATTTTCTTTAAATTCTTGTTGTTTTTTTTTTTTACTTTCTTAAAAATATTTTTTTTTTATTTTTATGTGGGTTTTTCACAATAAAAAATATTTTTTTATTTAAAATGCTTGAGTAAGGCCCACATAAATTGTATTATTATTATTGTTCGATGAAGCAGAGATATTTAAATATTTTAAGGTATAGTTTGTAGTGTGTAAAAATTATGTTTATTCAGTTGTTATAGTTGTAAAATGTTAAATGTACAATATGTTTGTTGAAAATATTACATATTAAATATTAAATTGAACGTAGTGTTTTTGTTTAATTTGTTATTTGTAGTTTACTTTTTTTTGAATAGTTTATTCATTTGTAGCAATGTTGAGTTATTTGTTGGCCACTAAAATTCATTAATTCAAAAATAGTTGTTCGACTCTTAGAAACAATTAATTAATTTACATATAAATCTAAAAGTCTGTTGAAAAACATAGACTTTTAGTTCAAATTTGTTTATGTTGAGAGTCGTTTAAAAATTGAACTCCAGATTTAATTTTACAATAATAGAGTAATATACATCAGTCCATAAAGTTTATCAAATGTTTCTAATACCAGATATATACGAATTCAAATATATTTTCCTAGTATTTTTGATTTAAAAAATGTTTAAGTAGCTCTCATTTAGGCGAGAAAATAAAACGAGAACTATAATAATCCAATACATATAATAATAATACAACATCGCTTTTTTCAATTTCTCGTAAATGACTTCATCGGTTCTGATGTAAAACTTTCGAACAAAAGATATTTTTAAATAATAATTGAAAAACCAAGATTTTCAATTGATAACTCCATTTTTTTAATTTTCTTAATTAGTTTCGAATACAGCATACAAAATTGAAAACACTTTTTTCTGTTGTTCTATATGCTGCAGTATTAATGTTTATCCGAGATTTTGAACTCTTCTTAAAATTATTGTAGATTCTATCTTCTCACGTCATTGACCGTATAATCAAGCAAATTTCTGATACCTACCGTGGGTCGTTGTTATGTTGTCTTGTGGTTGTTTGCTCTTTCTTCTATTCGTCGCTCTGCCATGCATTAATGTCAGGTGTTGTATCACTTTGTAGTCTTAATCGCTAGGGTGCAGTGTCTCTACTCCGTGCAAAGTAGTATACTTGTATAGCTAAAAAACGCTTAGGAAAATATGCATTTGGCGTTTAACCCAAAGTAAGATTTTTTTGTTATATTTTAAGAATTGCTTTTTTAACCTGCTCTCAACATATTGTTTATATATCATACATTATTATTTATTTCAATTATTTTTTCTTAAAAATACAACCTTCACTTTTCTTTATATGTAATCTCTGCTTCAACTATTTTTTTTAATGCATTTTACTTTTATAGCTAACTAACTAAAACAAATTCAATATATGTATGTATATTATGTGTTTTTTAAAGTGTGGCAGTATTTAAAAATGTTGTAGCTTTGCACATTATTCTGTAAACAAATTTTAAATGTTCGCAAAACAAAATTCTACAAATAAAATAAAGATTAAATATATATATTTATTAAACCAAACCAAACAAACAAAAAAGTGCTTAAAATGAAACAAAACAAATACATATCATAGAATATAATTAACAAAAGTTTTAAAAAGTGTGTTTACAATTATTTGTAAACTTGGTTTAATTTAAAACGATAAAGGGTCTTTTGAGACGTAACTGCCCTGCAACGAAATACATATCATCCTATAAAATGGGAAAATTTAGACGAAAATAAAAAAAACTGTTATTAATAATATTCAAAATTATATAAAATTGAGAAATCTAAATCTTAGATTATATAGAAAATAAATTTTATTCAATATTTTAGTGTTCCTATAATTAGGTGTTGAATATAAATATATTATAGAAGAAATGGTAAAGTTTATGAAGCACACAACAATTTAAAGCTTAGTGAGTATACAAAAAAAAGTAATAACTTTATGCAGAAATATTCTATTTTAGTTTGTTTATGTAATTTATAAATGTGTACATAAAACTGATATTGAATTATACAAAAATTAAAACAAAAACGTATTGGCATTTTTCTTTCTTATTTTATTAATACACATGAGTTTTTTTCATTTCAATTAAATCTATCAAAATTTTGCACGAACACGAAAAATAAAGTTAATCCATAATCATAGTTTTTTTTACATATCATAACCTTCTACTGAAGCTGAGTTTTGTTCCAGGATGTTTATTTGAATGTAATAAATTATGTATAGAGAAGCAATAAATATTTAAACAAAAATTCAAAAAAAAGATCCCAAACGTTCTAGTTTACGATAAAAACAGTTGTACGTATAAGTTCCAACTTGTGACTATCTTTGTTCCTTTTCATTGTCTCCACATTAGTAAAGAAAACAACCAAGGGGATACTTTGCTCTTCCTTTCACAATTCCAGATGGTAAACCCTGAAATAAATTTTCAGGTGCTACTTTTTCTTTAAAAAGTTTTTTCTTCAACCATAGAATTTAATCAAAAATTAAGAGACAAAATAATATACTTTCTTTTTATTCAAAATGATTAACAAGCAAAATAATCAATGAATGTACACACAAAATCTATTAATTCATATCACGTCAAGGGTGTCTGATGCCTTAAAAATTGTCTGGAACAAAAAAATTGTGATAAGAACACAATTCATGATTGTGTCAAAGTCACGTGGTGATTCTCTTCCAATGGGGTCAATTTATATGACATTTTATAATACGCTTTCAATACGAAGAACATAGGTATATACAAAAAAAAAAAAACATTTACAACTGATAACTCAAATTTATTTTTGTACATATTTAATTTTAAAAAGAAAAATCTCCATTAACTTTTCTTTAAAAAATAATTTGTTATAGCAGAAAAGAAAAAAAAAAAACAAAAAAAATACGTTAACATACTTAATTTAAATAATTTAAGGGAACTTATAGAAATCAATGTGCATCTGCCTTCAAATACTCTTCATACTGTTTTTCATTCATAAGCTTCTTCAGCTCCTTAGGATCAGCGATATCAACTTTAAATAGCCAACCTGTAAGTTCATTTAAAAATAGTTACATTCTTAGAGAATTCAATTCACAGGAGAGTCTAACCTTTGTCATAACAATTTGTATTGATTAACGCTGGTGATTCTTCTACTTCGGTGTTTTTTTCAACGACAGTTCCAGAAACTGGTGAATAAACTTCACTGGCAGCTTTAACACTTTCTAGGGCTCCACATTCTTGGTGCAGTGTTAGTTCTGTACCAGGGTCAGGCAGTTGGGCATACACAACATCACCTAGAGCTTCTTGAGCATAATTTGAAATACCAACAGTTCCAACTTGATTCTCAACCGTAATCCATTCGTGTTTATCGGTGTACAGGCGTTCTAAAATGGATACAATTATTAAAGTTTTGTTATATGTAGTTCTTGGAAATAAAATATGGAAAAAAAACTTAATTATTTATGTATTAAGTAGCGTCAAAAGAGTCCTCGCGAACATTAAAATTAAAACGTCACGTCATTTAAAATTCCAACAACTTAATTACACACATAGAGCAAAATTTCAAACAAACAAAAAATGTCAATTTGTTACCCGACTGACTTAAAAAAGTATTTTTTAACGAAATTCTATTTCTTTAGATAATAAATTTTAATTCTTGTCAAATGTTAGTACACTTTTTGGTTTTACTGTAACCTTTTTATCCCAGGCACCAACCATTGGATAAATGTCCAATTTCAATATTATTCACAATAGTTGACAATCAATTTCATTCGACTAATTTTTGAACACACATAATATTGTGAATGGGTTTCGCTTTTTTCCTCCTAATGTCATGGAGTATTTAATTTTACATAATTTATGAAATAAAATTTGTAATTATACCTGCGGCTCTTGCACTGGTTAAACTTAAACACCTTAACTGTTGATTACCAGAATATCTGATTCTTAAAGCACCACTGGCAATTCGAATGCCACCACGAAAAACTTTAGCGGTTAAAGACATAATTTGGCAAGAGAATTTTACTTAGAATAACACCGACACCGTCTGTCAACTTTGCTGGTCCGAGCTCGAGTGATTTTGTTGCTTTTGCAAAATAAAATCTTGAAACACACACCAGTTTTATTGATAAGATAGAAATTGAAATTTGTAGCGAATTTAAAAGTAAAAACGAATTCAGATGACACCACAATCCAAAAGGTTATCAATTAATACAAAAAGAAAGAAAAAAATGTTACAAAGACGAAAGGTTGCTCTTGCTTCGTGGTTGGTCGACGAACAGTAGTAGTCAGCAGCACAAGCACTACTTACAAAAATAAAAAGTGACAGCCACAGTAGAGTTAGAAAGTTGTGATAGTAGAAAAAAAATATTTTATAATGTGTGTATGTACATATGTAAATGTTATTTGATTTTTGATTGCCGTGTTTTTTGTGAATTTTAATAAGACTTACAAGTTTTAAAAATTATTTTTTTGTTTTACTTTGACACATCGTTCGTTAATTCCTTTAAAATAATATCCATTATTTGATTTTCGAATCCTATTTAAAATAGTCAAAACGGAAAATAGCAAAATTATAACCACCCGAATACCAAAGCCGCCAATTGCAATGGCAATCTGTCATTCAAAGTTAGATGACGTTAAGCAATATTTAATAACTTTTTTTTTTTAATTCTCGATTCAAATTCTAACCTGAAAATTCGAGTGCATGTAAAGTCAAGGGCGTGTTTAGATTTGATTTGAGATAATTCAAAATTAGGAACTTTAAATTCCTTTTCTATTGCCCCATAAAAAGCTGAAAAGTGTTTGTACATAAGTAACTTTCCAACTCCTACCTAGTTTTTCCATCCGAAATTTTCGATTTTAAAAACTAAATTATTTTATATCTATCTAATAGTTGGGGTTTTTCCAGCAGCCGCCAGCTTTCAATATACAAAAGCAAAATATTTACCAAGACAATTTACGTAGACAAAATCATATTATTCCAATTCCATGTCATAGATACTATACCACATCTAGTGTTTTTTTTTCGTGTAGATAACCTCTATGTCCACTATCAGTGACTGACGCTATTACGGAACAAAATATCTCTGCTGGGGGCACTTGGCTGCTCCTTATCAGTTTTAAAAACAATGCAAAGCGTCGTCGCCGAGGAAAATAGTAAACAGGCGCAAATAAAATAAATGTATAAGTTCAATTTTATTATAATCATAATCAACAATATACAAGGTGTTATTGAATATTATAATAATAAATAATTACATTATTTATCTGTCTAAAGTTTGTTATTCATAAATCAAGAAAATAAAATATATAAAAAGATGGCCTTATGTAAATTCTGTGATGTGTGATCTGAAGTGAAATTTTTGTTGACATTTACAGAATCCAAAATCCTATGCTTGAATTGCGAAGTGATTTTTTGACATTTTAAATATGGGAGAAATGTCAAAATTGACATTTGATTCCTTCCGCTATTTACTTATGAAATTCTGTAATATGGTGTTGTTAAATTATTGAAAAATCAGGATTTGTTCGCCATGGTAGCTATTGGTATCTTGAACTCCGGACTTGGCCGTTTTGATTTGACCGCGGCATTGGCGGAGTATAATCAGGTGCTGGAAGTGTTGGCTCATAACTATTTGTTTGAACCGTCCCCGTCGATTGATGGTGTGGCAGTGGTAATTGTGGTATTTTCACTGGAGGATACTGCTCAAAACTGTCAATGTTACGGAAACGTCTCTCTTGTAGATTGTCAGTAGACATACGAGCGGCCCGTTTGATGGATTCCTCGTTCAATTCAACAGGTTTGTTATGCTGTCGCTGTTCAACGACAAAAGCTGCATTATCAAAACCAGTTTCGTCTCTGTAAAAGTAATTATAAATTTGTATTTAATGTCACATAATTCTTAAGCAAATATCACTTACTTCGGTTCGAAAGCGTGAATTGGTGTTGCATGGGTATTGTTGAATGCGTGATTAATGTAGTCGGTCTTGAAAAAAAAATCGATTTGAAAAGATTCCTTTGGTGACATTTTACACACTTACCACTGTGTATCTCGCTACATATGCTGCTATAAATAAATATATCGTCAAACCAAAATTGATCAGCCACAAAACGAATCCCTTCATTGAAATTATCATCATGAAAATAGCTGAGTATTCAGCTGCAAGTATCTGTGCTACATTAATGTCAGTATTGACAGGGCCAGCTTGAGCACTTGACATGCTAAATTGGTATGCTTTCCATTGGTATCGGCTAAAATCAATACCGAACATAATTCCAAGACTCAGGTCCATGCAGCAAGTAATGAATGTAGCACCCGCCCAAGTACATAGAACTGCTATGCTAACATTTATGTTGCGTTTATTAATATCTGCCAAATAAAATCATTATACGCATTAATGTCTTACAAAATGCATCTTGGGATAGTATAGATTTAAAGTGGCGTAAAATGTCATCGCTATTTATTCTATTTGGAATTTTAAAGCGTATTATTTAAGATTTAATGATAATTTTTGCGCCACCTTATAGTGTTTTCGTAAGAAAAACTCAAAGTACATAGATAAAAGGTTGGACATCTGTGAAAATCGATAAAATGGCGGATCCCAGTGTCCCTTCACATGACACTTTATAATACATATACAGATTTTGTTTTTGTTATATTGCAAGTTCGGGGTAAAGTGAGCAGCCATTTATAAATTCTGACACATTTGATTTTCACACATATGCAAAAATGATTACCTTTAATTTAATTATACATATGTATGTACTTTAAAAAAAAGAACAGTACTTTTCAAATACTATTTATGTTTTTAAATACTTACGAGTTGAAAGCAAACACGAACTTGTAAACCAAACCAAAGACACTGCTAAATATAAACAAGCCCAAATTAATATTTGACCTGAATTTAAAACAGTTTTCACGCTTTTTAGTTGGTTAAAATTTATATCAGGAGTTGGATCCAGTTCACAACTGCCTCTGAAGTACATCTCGTAAAGAACAAATTTCGTAATTGATCCATAACTGACTAATTCATCCAGATCGAAGATGCAGAAATACAATAGAATTGATATTATCGATAAAATAATCCATGAAACTGATTGAATCTGTGTGAATTTAAAGGAGTGAATTTAATTAGATATTATTAATAAAGGTTCATTAAATAATGTTTATCAAAGTAACTTCTTCAAAAAATACATATGTATATTATATCGTTTTAGAATTTCTTCTTACCAACAAAAAAAAGTCTGTTGACAAATGTTACCCTAACGTCTGTTTTAATCAATTAACTTGAAGACATTGAGTGGATCTCTAACAATTGGTCTGTTTAATTAGTTAAGTGATCTGTCACATTCCATTTTACATTAACATTGTGTGTAAAAGAATGCAATTGATTAATTAAATACATAACTTTTTCTCAGAAATTTGATAAAATCTGGAAATGTGTTTTTAAGTCAACAATTCGTTATACACAGTCGAATACAAAAGAGAGATTGAAGGGATGAATAATAAACGAGTTGACAGATTTAGAATCTAAGATTTAAAGTTATGACTCATAAAAAGTCCTATTAATAGTTAACGTGACAATAACTAGTCAAAAAATAATTTAAACTGACATTAGATACGTTACTGTCAAACCAAGAAAGTTAAATATTCTAATTTTCAGCAAACAAAACTTGCCTGTTCTGAAAGTTCCTGGCAAGTTAAAATTGCTACAAGGGATTTCTACGCATGAATTTTAACAATATTTACTGTTAGCTAATAGGGGCTATTATTATTAAACTTAGAAATTAGAACGAAAAATATTTGCACTTAAAAAAATAGAAAAACAATAAATAAATTTCAACCATGGAATTTTCTCTCGAGTGGGTAAACTGATCTTCAATTTGAAAACAATATTATTAAGTGGATTGCAAATATTTTGTATTTATTGCTTATTATATTTAACGAAGTTGTTCAACATAATTTGACATAATAACGACTCATAAATCAGTTTTGACAGTGCGTGAACATTACAAAAGAAATGTATGTCATTCTTCAAACCCTTTGTTTGTGCATTTGAAAAATTGTAAGTGTTTTTTTTACACGTGTCAACAACAATTTACGAGATTTACGATTTGATTTGGAAAACATGGATACAAAAAAAAAAATAAATATACGAACCGCACCGCAAACTCCAGCCCATTTTGCCACAGTTTGTATCATCGAAAAACTTGAATAGATTCGTGACAAATCCATAACTGTTTCCAAATGTATTGAGTCGTTTCTTCGAAATTATTCGTTAAAATTTACAACTTGTTGTCGAGAGTGAGTCACAATGGATGCACGTAAAAAAGACGCGCGCGCACTTAACTTCACACCTGTATAAAATAACTGTCAGAACCTTAACTAAAATATCTCAATTCAGTTAGGAATTGAATAATACAACACCGCGTAACTAGATAAGAACTCTTATCAATCGTAAAAAAAACGTAAGCACTAGTTCATAGTTTTAGGACACCAACTTTGGTACATACTCGTATTTATCAGAATACTCGTATAAAAATAATAATCAACCGACTACGATCTTCAATATCAAATTGATTAGTGTCTCAACTTAGATCTAATTACACTCCTTTCTATGAAATTTTAAACAAAAAATGAAAAAAAAACATATATTCTCTTTCTCTCACTGTCACTGGAAGCTCTTTCAACGAAAGGTGTAGTGAAGTGATAGCTTATCAGATATGAGATTTCGATACACTTACGCTTATCAGATGACAGCACCAGCACCACATTCGCACTGCTGATAGTACGCAACCAAAAAGAAACAATGAATCTTTATCAGCTTTGAAAATGTTTTGATACGAAAAAGCTGCTGATAGTAGAATTCTTAATTTGTGTGAGTGAGTCTGTTTGTGTATCGGTGGAAAAGTTAATAAATAGTCGTAACCATAACGGGACGCATGTGTCAGATTTTATGTTATGACAGGTGAATTCACAAGCTACAACCAAACCACTTGACTTGAAGAAATTCTATTCTAGAGGCCAATCCAAATGACGCATCGGTTTTTCTTAGGAAGTACAAACGAATTTGCGAACTTTTCTTTAATTGATTTTTTTTGGAAAACGGAAATATCAACAAGGGAGTCTACTCAAAAGATCCATTTATAGCGATGATCTTACCAAAGGCATTATCTTCGTACTTTTTAAGAAGACATGGCCTAGATTTGTATATTTTTTTATCGGTCGTGTAGTAATGGCAATGAATTTTGTTTGCAATAAAACGAACAAATATTTTGATTTCGAACAAAAGAGTGTTTACTTTTGATTTTTTTTTTTCCAAGAGAAATTTTAATCGGAATTATAAAAATTGTCTACAATGGGATAGGGGAGGGGCTAATATGATTAAAAATGTTTAAGTGGCAAGACACGTCATTCAATAATAATTTTCGTAATTGCTTTGATCTAAATTAATATAATGGAAGAATGGAGCATGTTTAATTTCATATTATACACATAAATGAATGAAAGGGGTATAGTCAAATTTTATTCCCCACAACTCTGCAAGTACAAGTATTATGAGTGATGTGATGGCTTGGATTTCAAAATGTCAAAAATAATTTTTCAACGTTCCCGTTTTTAGTTTGATAGGTAAAGTCAGTTATCTGAAGCACAATTTGCTGGTAGTTCGATCCTGCCAGAGAGTGCCTTCTTCTAATTTCTCCTGAACTTTAGATCGATTTTATCAGAGACGGCTTTTGACAGTTCTGTTTAAGGAAAACGTCAAATATTACAAGAATTCATTGCTGTCCCATGAGTTTGAAGCGTAACCCAATTTTTTAAGGTTAACACCGTCTTTGTCATTTGAACTTACCCATTTAAAGTCTCTAACCATTTAAAATTTTTTGAGATTATTAAAAAAACATAAAATATGGAAGCAGTGCCAGTGGAATGATTAGATATTGCCATCGACATTCAATCTCATTGGATCAATTTGAAGGATGTCAAGTCCTTAATATTGGAACGTGAAATTAAACTTTTGATGTTTTAAGATCTAATTCCAGATTATTTACCAAAAAAATAAATGTCTTAGTAAAATGAAATGCCTAAGATAGCCAAGGCATAACTAAAAGTAACCTATAAATAATTTAAAAAATTCACATTCCTAACATAAAGATCATAAATTTATCATATCGGTTATTACAATCAAGTTTGCTGATAGCAACGGTGACTCTTTAGAACTCTAATTGTGGAAAAATATTGCTTAGGCAGGCCTCCCTTCGTGATCAATCAAAATGACAGAGCATAAAATTTCTGAGATCTCAGGAAAATGATCTAATTAAATTCCTCACCTTAACATTCTTTATCAATTAATTCGAGTAATAATAAAACAATCAATCTTTAAATAAATTCTTTATACATAATTCTTTCTTTGGACAAGTACAAAGGGCTTAATCTTTCATGTATAAAATCTAGAACAGAGCACCTACATATGTACATATACAAAAATCAAGACTCCTCATTTTATATTAAGCATACATAATAATTAATAATTATATAAATAAAGAAAATCAACAAAATCAATATATGGCGAGGGATCAAAACAAACAAATAAACTGATAAAAAAAAAATAACACCACATCACTACCACCTTGAATAGCCCGTTTGGGACAGTCGTTCCTGTCCCACAGGTGTTCGATCTTTCTTTGGAGGATGCAGAGTATAATCTGGCACTGGTATTGGTGGGAAGTCCTCGTCTTTGTCCTCATCGGGCGGTAAATGTGCCTGAATTCTCTTCTGAGCGATAGGATCGTTCATGATATTTGTATAGGACCATGGAAGTTGGCCTCGTAGCTCTTGGCTTACGTGGGGTTGATTTGGGAACAATGTTGACCCATCGGCGGTGGAGTAACGTAGATTTAACGGTGATATGGCCGACAGTTCAGGAGTGACTGATCTTGTCTGTGATATCTGTGAGCTAAGTCGGGCGTTCGGTGCTGGATAATCTAGTTTCTCAGGATGGGCGTCAGATATTTGGTATGTTGAAGCTTCGGCAGGATTGATTGATGGGCTCTTGGCCCGCGAGTTTCTGTTACTTGATAATATTTGCGGTGGAAGCACCGGCACTGCATATGGTTCCATTGGTTCTGGCGATGGCGTTCCGAGGGATGGGGCATTGGGAACAGGCTCTAATGTACTTCGAACCTTACGAACTGTTTCTGGCGATGGACGAAATCGTACCGCCACTGGTTCCTCCCGTATTTCTGTAGGCGAATCAGATGGAAGTGCAGTATCAGCTGAACTGGGACGTCTCGGTTCCTGTTGTCTTTTTTCTTCATTCTATATAAAAATAAAAACAATTAAAAATATAATAAAATTTTTAAAAAATCATTGAAAAAAAAACTCACATTTGAAGACACTATTGTTGCCAATGAGACGCAGAAAATCGAACCGAAAATATTCAATAACCAAATAAGAATAATCCTTGAAGTTATACACGCGAATACTACTGCGGGAACGGCAAAAAAGATATCGTAGTCCTTAAGATAGTCCTTGAAATAATCAAGCGCTTCGCCCGTATTCGTTACTCCAACATATTCAAAAGTACTATTTGCAGACTAAAATTAAAAAAAAAATAATTTCTATAAATATAAATTCATTAAAAATAAATGTACATATGTACGTTCTCTTACCGTTGTTTGGAAAATGTCTTTAATGTGAAAACCAGTAGCGATTGCATCTAAAATGCTTCCAAGAAGAATTGAAATCAACCATGGCCAGAAACATATCAAAGTTACTATTTTGGTCAGAGTACAGCAGATTGTAACTAAAAATTTATATAAAATGGAAAAAAAATATATTATTAGTCAAATTTGGAGTAACTTAATTCTCTGAACTGAAAAGAAAATTTTAAAAGCTTCTAGTTTAATTAATACATTTATTTTTCTTGCACACAATTTCTTCATATAAGACCGTGTTCACATCGAAATCTTTTAAAGTAAGTCATTTTGACGTTTCTTCATTTTATCTTGCTCCTACTCGTCACTTCCGTAGCAAGACAAAGCGATGAAATGTCAAAACAAGCCATTGCAAAAGAGTTCATTATGAATATTTATTATCGGTCTAGACTATTTTAGTACCTAAACATAATTTTGACACATTTCAAATATGATTTCCATTATAATTAATAAGTCGGTTTCTAATTGTCAATAGAATTAGGAATATTTAGAAGAAAGAAGTACACGAAATGGCTAAAGAATCCCAACCAAAATCAATTCAATCCTGTGTTAAGATGTGTAAATAGCTCTTAAAATCGGAATTCAGGATTTTGTTCTTAAAACTTAAATCAAACTGATTTGATATTTTTAGGTTCAAAAGAAAAAATCTGGTGTGAGATCAAAAATTTTAACAAGAATCGATTTTTGATTTAAAAAGAAATCCAAATAAATATTTATGAATTATTTCAGTAAGTTGTAAATATAAAGTGTAAAGATAAATTTAAAGGAAACGATTTATTCTCTAAATCCGAGTTCCAGAGGGCAGTCATTTAGAGCCACTTCTTTTTGTCTTAATAGTTGTTATAAAAATAATGTCTCTTTATAAGAAAAAGCATAAACAACTAAAACTGGGACACACTATTTAAAGGTTATTAAATTTTCTACAAAATACAAGGCTAGAAAATTTTGAATTATGATTAAGAGCCCTCAGATTTACATTTTTTTGTATAGAGGCCCTAGATACGCCCCTGTTTATCATATATTTCATGGATTCAAACTTACCCAGCACTAAAAATGATGTAATCACCCAAAGAGCACTTATAATTGCATAGCTTATTGAAAATATGTACTCTCGATCGCTCAATACATTTGCTTTTTTAAAATCTATAGTTAATTTTAAATCCCGGTTGGCTTCCGGAACATGCAAAGTTGGTTCCCCACATTCTTCACCTGTAAATTTCAAATAAAACAAAATTATTTAATTTAATATTTTATAAACATAAAATACCAGACTATAATTAATTGTTAAGGAACATTCATATAAATGTCTCAGTTATAGTTAAACTATTTATTATGTATGTTCATTTTTTCTATTAAGATAAAAAAAATATAAAGATGACTGATTAAAAGCAAAAATAATTCTTGTCATTTTTGTAGGTAGTTGTAGTTAATTGAAAGTTTATACATATGTATGTTGTTTTTTTTTTAAACCAATTTTAACTACTTCTTGTGAGATAAGATAAGCTATAATAACTGTGCAAAAAAAACAAAATGTCTTTTATATCGCTTTTTATTGACTCTACTATATATTTATTTTCTATTTAGAAGTATTTCTTTTAAACAATAATCATTACAAGTTAACATTAAGTTAAATGTTTATCTATTTACAATTCAATTAATTTGTTTTCAATAAGTTTTCTAGTTCAAGTATTCTTGCGAGTAAGATAATCAAGAAACGAAATAATATTTTCACAAATCAAAATAAGACATTTTTTAAAATTATTATTAATTAATGATGATTAGCAAATAAGGAACATTTTTCAAAAACTGTATTATCATCAAAAACTATGACATGAAACCTTGGACATCAAAGAGCACTATAGTGTTAAGCTAGGTATTTAGGCATTAGGTATTACTATTTTGACAGAAGCAAACTTTGTTTTTTTTTTTTAACTGAGTTTGACAGATATACAAGATTCAAAAATTGGTTATGAACGCTTATTTTATGTAATTTTTGTGAGTTGGTTATCACTTTCCTTTCGTTCCAAATTGAAATCAAGGAAGGGTAAGGCATTCATTTAAGATCTTCACATTTTTAAGTTCATAAGAATCACTAATTTTTGATTTTGAAAACTAGCATAAAAACAATTTGACAACTGACAGAGTTTTAAACCTTGAAGTAATTAAAAGTAAGCTTATTATTTTTCAAAATTCATTAATCGTAGGAAGTTCTTCAATACAAATTTCTCGATACAAATTGAATGCATTCACCACAGACTTAAATTCGTTTATAAATTAAACAAAAAGTAAACGAACCATATGATTGCATTCAGGAATAACTTTACTAATTTTGTACTTGTTTGATTTACAAAAAACTAAAACTAAAATCTATTAACTTAAATCTATAGTATAAATGTGATTGGATGCACTTAACGAAATATTTGGTAAATCCCAACTTTTATAAATTATAAAAAAACTCAGTCTTTTTAAGGTTAGTGAAATTGTTCTCGGACTGTTTTAATTTGAAACTGGATGTTTCCTCAAAATTCTTTTTCCCCAAGAAATACCTACAAGTAGCTTAAAAGTTTGACATTTAATCTCATAATTTAAAAAATGCATCAAACCAGTTGTTTAGAATAAAAATCTAACTAAATCAGCTCATATAAAATAACAGTATAAAATAGTTTCACTTTTAAATAACAATAAAAGGTCACTAAGCACGTGTTTTTCAAGTTTTCAAAAGTACAAACATACTCATATGTATACATGAATAATGTATGAATATGTATCTAATTTCAAAATAACTATTTTAAAAAAAAAATTAATAAATATCTTATCACGTATAACAATACAAGTATACTGGATAGATACAAAGCTAAATTACGTAGATACTAGTCGTATATTTTCTAATTGAATCAATCACGAAATAAAAGGTTTATCTCTTAAAGAAAATAAAAACCGTCTAATCCATACTCGTATTCGTATCTATATTTCTATATAATGTATTTACTTAAATAACACTCACTTGAAAAATATATCAAATTCAATATAAACTCGAAAGTTTTTCCAACAGGATCTGAATTTTCTCCCGAACAATTGTGCAATCTAATCCCCTGTATCGCAAGTCCAACGTAAACAACTCCTTGCACCTGTAATCATAGCATATGTATAGCCGAACTTAAGTTCAATTTAAGTTAAGATAAGACAAAACTTAAGTAACACACACTAACCAGAATAACTGTTGCCATAAATATTATAAAACATTTTGCGAATTTTGTATTAACACTTTTTGACATTGTTATTAACTAAATTTAAGTAATTTTTGTTTTGTCTTAAAGAATATAATAATAATAAATAATTCCACTCCACAATGCACTTTCCTGAGAATATTTTCAATGTCGGTAGAAAAGATTTTATAAATCACAAAGTTTAAACTTCAAAATTCACATGCTTCGAGTTCGAGTTCGAGTTGTTTGCATCCAACAGATACAAAACTTGTTTATTTACACTGCGATGATGAGTAACATCATCAAGAATCAATTATAATACAAAAACACACCCTCTCGCTGCATAGTTTATGTATAATTTATTGGATACAAACAATTTTTATATTTATTTTCGGATTCGGATTCGGATCCGAAGCCAACATCAGTGAACAGTGACACAGCCAGAGACACAGACACACCGACCACCAGATCAACGAGCGTTAAATGCAGCAATGTGTTCCCGTCTGTGTCCGTATCTGAGTTCTGAGAGATGAGATTCGAAAACCAAGTAAATACCACAAAATAATAATGACGATCGATTCTACACGTAATGCTGTATTTTTTTTTCTTTTTGTTTTTTTAATTTCAATTTAAGTTTTAAACAATTTATTGTTTGCAAGAAAGATACAAAAATAAAGCTCTCTAGACACAGTATTTCGGAAGTCTGTCTGTAGATAGGTCTAGGTGTGTTAAGCTACAATAGAATCTTCACCCGCTACTGTCACACCGCGGCGGTGGTCGTCGGATTATTTAAAAAAAAACAACGAAAGAAAAGAATTTTCAGGTGAGCACCGGAACGATCATGTGAACTGAGAGGGTTAAAGTCACTTACTCGTAATTGTTGTTGTGCTTCGAACTAAACCAATCCACGAAGTATAGTTAAGGTGCTTTTTGGACAAATATTGTGGCTTAGTTTTTTTTTTTTGTTTGCTGTTAAATTGTTGATATGATAACGCTCGAATTTTATTTTCGCATTGTTCTCATTTTTTCGAGATATTCCCAATATCGGTGGAGCGGAGCGGTGGCGATAAGATAACAATACACAATGCTTTACGTGAAATTAACGATTTTAAGTTTACGATATCTTAAGGTCTGTCAAGTGGCTTATGAAAAATCCAGCCAGCTTAAGTTGTGAGAATTTTATAAAACTGAATAAAAGATTATGTTTTTAAAGGTCCCTCATTTTAGAAATAGAAAAAGACATCTATGGCGATCTATGGTGAGCTGTCATTTTCGAAATCACTGATTGGCTAACTGTCGTGAAAAGTTAGAAGAATCTTAGTTCCGTTTTTTTTTTTTTTTTTAATTTTTGCATGGTAGAAAGTCTTTATGTTTAACCTAGGTTATCTTTTAATATTTAATGCTTCATTATGAGGAAAACATATTTGAATTTTTGTTAAGATGAAAGAAAATAAAGTGAGATGACTCAAAGAAGTCAAATGTTTACACTGTTCTTGATTTGCAGTCCATGTAGCAACTATCTCACTTTACTTCTCTCCTACTTCCAAACAGAATTGCAAGAAAAAATTGACAGTAAAGTTTCCTCGTCTGGATATGGAACATATGTATAAATATGAAATCTACATCAACTATTAACATTTCTGATTATCAATCTGGAACGAACACAACTTGTAAAATGTATTCTATCTACACAGTCGCTAAAGAATATTGTCAAAATATATAATTTATCTCGTACTGTCACTTTTATTTAACTTTATCAATAAACATGAGTGTTGAACAATTAATTTATTTTCGATCCATAGGAAATCAAATTAAAAATGGAATTCTTTCTTTTTTTAAAAACGGGAAATGTCATTCTGAACAAAAAAAAAATTCCAAAATGGGATCCACACGAACGCAATCTTTGTATTCACATTTGACATTGGAATATGTTCATTCCTTTCAATGTCAACATTTCATCTCGCTCTTACTTCGTGTTGAATAAAAAATTCAAAATGTCTTCTTCACTTACCTGTATCTTGTTAACTGTCAGAAGTCTAGTCTAGTTAGACGTCACCTCAAAATAGGTCAATTATGTACCTATACATCGTCTATTGAATGTGATAATTAACCTAAAAGTGACACTTGTGACATATTCTTAAAACTTTGTGCTTTTGTTAATTTTTCTGAATGCTGTTTACTTTGGAATTTTTGGCCGACTCATTTTGACGTCTTATAATTTTGTCATTCACTTTATGTACATTTTTTGAAAGTGGCAGAAGAGTTTGGTGACATGTATCTTATTAAGTCTGATTTTTGTGACACCAAAATCACTTAAATAAGTTATAATATTGAATAAAAATTATAAAATCATATTCATCCAACTAAGACCTGTCTTAATTCGATTTTAGATACACTGGTATTAATTTTTCAACCAGACGCCAGTTGTTCTTTTTTTAAATAATATATAATCTCAGATAGGTGGTGTTAGCTCGAGCTACTTAAATTTATTTTGTTAGTATAGAGAATCATTGGGGGTGTATTGAAAACAAATACATCAACGGCACACATTTTTTTTGTACATTTTGTGACGTGCGAAAACACAGTTTTTTTTTTTTAATTATATTTGTATGTCAAGTCAATGCTGCTGTTGATTTTATCGTTTTGAAAGTATATGAAGAATTGTTGTTGTTGTTGGATATTTGGATGAGATTATTTTCAGTCTGTGCTGTAAACGAAACAGTAATTTCCAATAAAAGCTTTTGATTACTGAGAGCTAATATATTTCAGATGATCGTTGATGTAGAACATGAATACATAAACTCACAAATACTTTGAGCTAAGTAAATAAATATGAATAGTAAATAATTATAGTCTTTGAATTTACTTGAGATTGGATAAATACTTGTACCATAAAGGCAAAACTATGTCTGAAAATTAAATAAAAGTGATTAATACAAAAGGAATTCATTTTAGTTTTAAAAACTACAAAAAGGATAAAAAAAAACATCTCCTAGAAAACCTAGCCATAAATTATAAAATCAAAGAAATAATATTAATATTTACATTGATTATTTAATTTTAAGTTTAATGTTATATGACACTCAAATAATTTTTAAATACTGATTAGTGACTCGTTACTTGCGTTTTGATTACTTGACTTGTATGTTGGTTTTTAACTGCAAGATCCTGTATTTTTTTTAGTTTGGAGTAAAAATCAAATAAGTGGGAATTAAATGGTTAAAAATTCGTCTCCAATTAAATTGGAAATCCAAAATATGATTTGTATGTTTTCTATACAAAAAAATGTTGCGCATACGCCATAGTGGATTTTCAAAATAAACATAAATCTGTTTTTTGAAAGCTTTGAAACCTACAGAGAGTTTTTGAACAAAATTTTACTCCATGACGCTGTCAAATTTACTATCAAACAACACAAATACCGATCTAAAGTGTAAGCAAACTTTAAGATGAATTCCATAATTTTTTAATTGTTTGGAAAATAAAAAATACGTTATGCAAATTGGTATAGTTTTGAAAATGTTTGCATGTACATATTGTTTAGTATGTACATACAAAACATAAAATTTGCAGATTAAAACAGATAGTCCATAAATACTTCTCAAATTACAAATTGCGAAAAGGAAGGAAAAAGCAGCATTTAGTACTACTCCTTCCTTCTGTAAATGTCATTCGATATTATGTCAAAATGACATTTAAAATATTCTGTTGTTTTAAGCTATGCACCTTCTTGTGTATATTTTAAAAATACGCTTCTCAGCATCAGAGAATTAAAGTCCGAATAACTTTAAGCCGTCACTTAAACCGAGTTTATAAGTCTTTCAGGCGGTAACCGAGATGTTAATTCGTTAACTTAATTTATCAAGTAGGTAAATATTAACACAAACGTTTTTTTTTCAAACCTCCAAAACCATTTATTAGGTACCCATAGATATTCACTAGCCTTGTAAAATGTAAATACATACTCCCGCATAATTCAAATCATAACTGTTTAAATTAAAAAACCCTGAAAACAACAATAGTTTATTTTAATAATAGGGTATAACCGTTGTAAGTACCTACTCGTAAATTAAATTGTATGTATATAATAAATAATTATTCCCTTACAAATAAATTAAACGATCACTTGATATCATACTTAACTGATTATAATCAAATTAGTGTTTCCTCAATCGACTTGCAGGAGTTTTAGAATAATCAAAAGTGAATACAAATAAAAATCAAATCATAGATAAACATGTGAAATTTCAGTCAAGATTGCACGAAACTTAAAAAAAACACAATTCATTGTTAATTGTATAATGTGATTCATATTACGCGACAACGGCAATGAACGGAAAGTTTATATTTTTTTTACAAAATTTGTATGCTAATTGAACTTAAATCAGTAATTGTTAACAAAACAAAACAAAAAGAGACCCCATTTCGAATTAAATTAAGTTTTTGTTCAATTTTTTACTCATTCTAATTTTATTTGGAATTGAAAAGTAGAAAATTTTCATAAAAAATAAATCACAAAATTTTTACATGTTTTTCATAAATTAAAATTATAATCATTAAATGTCTTTTCATTTTCTTAAACATAACTTAATCGTATTTTTTTTTAATTAAAAGAAAATCTAAAATACTGTAACGTATTTTTTTTAACTTGTGTTTTATTTTCAGAGTGAATCCAAACCGATTAGACGCGTGCTGTGAAGATTACAGGCTCGGCTTCGATCTCGCCTACTTTCTCCTTAAGTTCCTTTTCCACACTTTTCTTCTCTTCAACTGTGAGTGTGGTTGTTGATGAAGTCGAAGTTGATGGTGAAGGTGAGGCCGTTGCGGATGATGACTCTTTTTCAGGTAATGATGTTGAAGAGCATTTCACTTTCTTCTCTTCGGAAAAATCCTCTGATTTGGTGGATTCCGACTCTTCGTCATCACACTCAGATGAACCGGAATAGTTTGCAGGTGTGGAACCTTCCGCATCGTCATCATCAACTTCAGGATTCGCTTCAGTCGAATCACTTATGCTAGAAACGTTTGTGTCTTGGACAAGGAAAGTCGGGAAAAGCCCTGATCCTGCTTCGGGTGCCTTGAACACACTTACACGATCAATAACAACATGCGATGGAACCGAATCGATGGCTGGGACATTCTCTGTTGTCTGAAGAATAACATACGCAGTACTGCTTTCAACTGGAACACTTCCGTCTTCGTTGGTGGATCTTATCTCAATAGGATGTGGTGATGTTGATGTTGATGTGTTTTGAACCTCAGCATGAGCATCACTAGTGGCCAATGGTTCGATACTCAAGGCCGTTTGAAGTATTCCGGTTTCGATGTTTTCGATGAACGAGGCGAGTGAAATTTTCTGATGATTCAGTTCGGAAACGTCATTGCTGGCTCTTCTTTTGACCAATTCACTTCTTCTGGGGAATATTATATCCCTGTTTTCAAGGACGTCAATTGCAACAGGTAAACTCCCCACACACGCCAAGCAGATTATGCAGAACACCTATAAGGAACCACTTTTGATCAGTCAATTTCAAATTTCGTTTGATTAGCTCATTTATAACTTACCAAAAAAACTCTAATAGAAACCATTTTATGTGAGAAAGGAAAAATTATTGGTATTAAAAATGGGAACTCGTGTGGAACAAATCGCTTGTACAGTTTGGAATAAGTTTAAGCAGCAACTGAATCAATTTCTAGTTGAGGGTTGGGTATTTAAAGATTTCATTGTCGACTGGCCAATACAAAAATGGTGTAGGTATAGGTATAAGCCAAACAATTGTCTGTGGACAAATATAAGCGGGAATATGTTAATCAATGAAAACCGATTGCTAGCTGTGAGCTTATTTTCGAACGAGCTCAATCGTTGTTCGGAAGCTTTGGAATGGTTTGTGGGAGCGGGAGGCATAGGTACTGGAGCCTCTTAAGTTTTTTTTTTGTATATAATTTGCAATAATTGGGTGATAATTTTTATGGAAAAGGGTAGAGAGATGATTAATATAAAATGTTTGCGATTCAAAAATAAATATTAACTTTGATTGTTTTGTTTTTATTCAAATCGGGTCAGTAGAATTCTTTTTTAATTTATTTAAACAAATTTCATTCAGAATATTTTATAAATCTTCTATAACACATCCATACTAATATTATAAATGCAAAAGTAACTGTGTCTGTCTGTCTGTCTGTTACTATTTCACGCCTAAACGACTGAACGGATTTTATTGAAATTTGATATGGTGATAGATGATAACCTAGAAATGGTCATAGGCTATAAATAACTACGCCATCGTTCTTAGGGGGTAGGCAGTGGGCAGATAACTAAATTGAGTTAGTGATTTTTAGTCGTTTTTGTTGGGACTTTTGCTCTTCCACATCTCAACGGCTGAACGGATTTTGATGAAATTTAATTAGGTGATATATAGTAACCTAGAAAAGGATATGGGCTATTAATATTCATGCTATCGTACTTAAGGCGTAGGCAGTAGGCAGAAAACTAATTAAGTTAGTGATTTTTAATCGTTTGTTTTAAAAGTTTACCTCATTCACGCCTTGACGTCTGAACGGATTTTTATAAGACTTGGTTAATTTAAAGATAGGAACCTAGGCACGGACACAGGCTACTTTTTAGGGCGGGAAAATACCTCATTCCCGCGGAAATCTATCGTGATCGTGTCAGGTTGATTAGGTTGCTTTTGAACAAATTTGTATGTGAAGTTGAGGACCGGAACACGATAGTGGGACATTTTTGCAGGGGGACTTACACCGGGAGAAAACAAAAAAACTTATGCAGACGAAGTCGCGGGTAAAAGCTAGTAGGCTATATAACATCACGCTGCGACCGATAATAGAGAAGAACCAGTGCAAAATGTTGCAAAAACGGCGAAAATTATTCATCTTTGAGGGCTTCCGTTATTCGTTTCAAGGCGCTGATCTCAAAAACTACGTAATCGAATTGAAACATTCTTTTTGCATTGGATAGTTTATTTATCGAGGAAGACTTTAAGCTATACAAAATTACGCTACGACTAATAGGCGAAATATAGGTCACTGGTCATTATTCGTCTTTGGTCATAAATGGTTTTTGGTCATAAATGGTCTTTGGTCATAAATGGTCTTTGGTCATAAATGGTCTTTGGTCATAAATGGTCTTTGGTCATAAATGGTCATTGGTCATTATTGGTCTTTGGTCATAAATGGTCTTTGGTTAATATAGGTCACTGGTCAATATAGGTCATTGTACCTTTGACATTTGACCTTTGACCTCTGACCTTTGACCTTTGACCTTTCACCAATAACCTGTACAGGCCAATGACCAATAACCTATAATGACCAATGACCCATATTGACCAATGACCATTTATGACCAAAGACCAATAATGACCAATGACCAAAGACCAATAATGACCATTCCCCTATAATGATTCATAACCAATGACCAAAGGAGTCTCTCATTTATCCCGATCGTGACGAACGCCATGCCATCGCCATTCAGTTGCGCAAAGGATTCGGACGGTTTGGTCTTCGTCGCCGCCGCCGCCGTCCCTCCAAGTAAGGATGGTCTGCCACGCTGTCCCTACCATAAAATGTACTACATAGAAGTTTCCAAGGTGGTTCCACTGCTTTCATGCGAGCTATTTGACCTGCCCGACGGAATCTACCGAGTTTATTTTTTTTCACGACACATCTGAATTCGAGGTAGATTGCGGAGTCGTCCTTCCTTACATACGGGGCCATCAATTCTCCTTGTGACTTGCTTTGCGCTAAAGGGGTCAAAGTTTGCTACTATTGACCCAAGGTATTCATGCTCCAAAACATCACGCTGCGAAAAATATTAGCGAAGAATAAGTGGAAAATTTTGCAAAAGAAATGAAAATTATTCATCTTAAAGGGCTTCCGTTTCATTGTCAAAATCGTGTTGCAGAGAAAATCCGTATGATCTTTAGCCATAATAAAATAAAACCTAAATATCCTTTACGAAGTACTTTAAAATATATATTTTTTAAAACTTAATCTTAATTGCTATAATAATAAATATTTACACAAATAAAATTTACTATTTTATACTTCGTCAAAAATATTAACTATGAGTAGGTAAATATACATTTTTTTATTTTGATTGAATAGTTTTAATTCTTCTGTTCAAATCATGATTTAATTCTGCCAGTTATTTATTTTACACGTAATGTGCTATTTTAGAAACTTACCTAAGTAGGTAGATTATTCCTACAAGAAAACATGGGTTAATTAATTTTATAGCATTTTCAAATTTACACACTTCAAATAATGCAATTTAAATACAATTTTCTACATATTTGCATTTTATTGTACGTAAATAGAATTTCATGTCAATTTAGTATGATTTTATTTAATGTGCAGTAACGTCAAAACAAAGTCAACAATTTTATTGTATTTATCGAATTCATTTATAACTTTACTATCATTTCACTTGTAGTCAAAACTAGGTTTAAAATAAATAAATGTAAAACAAATATTTTATTCAAACTAAATTATTTTTTAAATAAATATTTAACTTAAACAAGATTAAAAAGTAGATTTCATCCTGTCAATTGTAGTTCTTTTAATTAAAAAGTAATTCTATTTTTCAGACAAATATAGCTTTGAAATTTTTTTCTAAAAATTAAAATCTTTTATTGAAACAGTATTTTATCTTTTCGAATGACAGTTTTTAGCTTATGTTAAATAACTGTCATAAAGATAAATCACCATTGTTCGGGAAAGATAGATGCCCAAACAGAAGGCCTGGGAATACTAGTTCTGTAAGGATCCTCAGTTGCGGGGTCCTTGGCTATAGTCATTACCTACTTCTGTCTGAAAATATGTAAAAAACGCGCCGTTTAATAAGATATCAAATTGCAATTATTCCATTAAATATTGAATTTCATCAACAAACATTAAAAACAGAATACACAATGAATTAAAGATTTCCGAATAAAAAATTCATATCAATTTACGGCAAAGAAAATAAAAAACAAATCTCAGACAAAAACAAATAATATTTGCTTATGCGAAATTTGTCCTCGCGCAATTTTTTGTGTATAGTGTAAGATGAATTAAAGTTTAATTTTTAAAAGCTTGCTAAAATATGTTAATTGAGTAAACATTGGCAAAAAATAACATGTCTAGTTATTTTTGTTTGTCTTAAAATAAGGCGGCAGATATATAATGGAAATGTTAAATAGATTCTGAGGTAGGATTATGAATTAAATGTTCAAATAGTAGGTACATCGTTATATTATTATAGGAGAGAAATGGGTTTCCTTTTATAGAACTTTTTACTTTTATCAAACTTTAAAAATGTACTTCTCATATTTTCTAAAAACATTGATTGTAACAGTTGATTCTCAATTTTAAAAATATACGAATTGGAAACACAACATTTAGGGCCCTATTATGACTCGCGAGTCGAACCTTCGCCTAAAGTCGAACGTTTTGGCGAATTGCCTAAGTCGTGGTATTATGAAAGGCGAACTGCGACGTTCGCTTTTAAAAACAGAACTACCAACTTTAAAAGGCGAAATATGTAATGTCATGAATAGGTAAAACGTCAGTCAATCAGAATTATATTTGTGAAATATTTGTTTATAATTTGGAAAAGAAGTTAATAAGAAATAAAACAAACTATGATTAGCAGTGTTGATTTGTTTTTTGAAGATCAAGATGAACAGGAGAGAGCGGAGAAAACAATGATGTGTATATTACGACGAAGTTTAAGAGATACGTCCAACCCACTCCAACTTAATGATAATTTGTAAGAACCAAATCGTAAATTTTATTTCAGTTCTAATTGAATTATTCTTATTATAGGTTTGTGTCATATTTTCGCCTTAATAAACATGCATTTTGTTATGTTTTAAACAAAATAAGATCAGGGTTCAAAACAAGTCAAAGTTCTGCAATTCCACCACTCATAAAACTTGCATGTGCACTGCGTTTTCTCGGTAGTGGGAGCTACCAAAATGGTATTGGAACCGATTTTGAGCTGGGTCGCGTTGGTTCTTTTTATGCTATAAGAATAAAATTTGTTTATTATTTTTCAACGAGCTTTCAATAATTTTTAAACATATTACCTCTTTATATTTTGACTCATTTTATTGTGCGTAAAACAAATTATATTCAGACAAAAAACACCACTTTCAAATATAAAACTGTTAATTTTGTTCAAGTCACGTAGATTTATAGTTCGACCGATTCTGACAGTTAAAAGCGAACGTTCGCTAATGGTAATAGAGCGAGATTTCAATTCGCAGATTTTTTGACTTTTGAGGCGAACGTCAATTAGGCGATTCGCAAACGGTAATACCAAATAGTCACATTTATCAAATTTTTCTTGCGACTCGCAAGTCATAATAGGGCCCTTAAACGCCTGAGGCTATCAGATGATACAAAACAAAATATAAGAGAGACATAAGAAAAAACATATGACAACAGCACATGGTAAGTTACTGATAAATAAATAAGATATTTTAACAAATAAAAAAGGGCTGTAGTCTATAGTTCAATACGCCCCCATTTCCCGTACAAATCTGCTTGTAATTTTCCACTGAATAATTGCATACAATTTAATCTTGTTAACAAACAAAACATCCCCAAGGCATGGTAAAAATAAAAATTCTTAACATCATTTGATACTTTTATGTAAATAAACATTGTTTATATGTACTTATGATTTATGAATATAATATTCAACTTAAGCCTTGGTCAAAGCACAGAAATATCTATTATCGAAATATAAGGAATTTTTATAGGGGTCTTCTCTGAACCCCTCGAAACTGATTTATATCCTGTTAATTTTTTTAATTAGCTAATTTAATTAGCTTAACACAAATTTATGAATAAGGTATAAATGTTTGTAAAATTACTGGTGCACTCCACCCAGGATCGATGAAACACCAGATTTAGCTTGTTAGAACCTTTGGATTGCGAACTCTTTTGGAAAACGTAAAAATGTCTTTTGAAGTGAAATGTACCAATGTAAATGTATTCCCAGAGTAAATTGGTTAAACCTAAAACCGATAGAGTGAGTCTAGGCCATATGCATGTGTAATTTCAATGCCCTTAAAAAGAACACGAATTTAATTTTCTCTCAAACCACAAAAGAAATTCAATTCAGGATTTTGATGTATTACTGTTGATTCTTTTCTTAGCATATTCATAATTCCATCATCGTTATGTCCAGAAGAGGCTCGGTTTTGCTTGAGTTCTTAAATGGTTTGGAGGAAAATGAACCTAAAAATTGTCATGATTAATTTACTGGAAAGCATTTAGGTACAAAAATTATGATTCATATCTTCCCAGAGTTCATGTATGCAAAGTAGAAACATGTGATTTGGTATTAAAAGTTGATGACTAGCTATTTTATATATTTTTTTTATTTACACAAAGGTGTTAGATATTAATAACCACACGCGTAGTTGTTGACGTTCACTTGGTGATTAATCTTTTTATAATATTCTTTTATTAAATTTTAATGTTTGACCACGTTTAAAAAATTGGGGAGAGTAAACTACAGTGAGACACCATATTTTGCTTAAAGTTTACTTTTTGAAAAAAATAATAATCAGAAATGGTACCTATTTGGATAATATTCAATTGTTTATGGGCCATTACAAAACCGTCAAATTGTTTCTTGATTATCAAGACTTGGGAGTTACATTTTGCCATTTAACTTTAAATTTTGGCTTTACGTTTCAACAAAAATTTATATTAAAAAAATGCCATTACCGACAAATTCTGCTATATTTTTTACAGGATTTGCAAAATGTTCCTATTGCGGTGAAATTCATGATAGAAATGAATGTTTTGTTTTAGCTTGTGACACAGATAAAGTCATCCTAACATATCCTCGCATTGTTTATCGTTAATACTTAAAATACTGTAGCTATAAACCCAGCACTGAATCAGAGAACACATTATGTTGTACCTTTTTGATTCGTTTTTATTGAAGGAGATAAAAGAATAATCAAATCTTTTTGTAGAGCGTTCTTCAAAAAGTTATCTACTGCATTACAAAATTATCAAAAAAAAAAATAATGAAATTGGGTAATTATGATTTCATAAACATACAAAATACTTTTCACTAATATCACCCAACGAAAAATTGACCCTCGTGATAATATGGTGTGTCATTTAAAGCTCGTACGAATGCAATTTACACCTTTTTTTAAATAAACATTAAACATTTTAACAAAGCGCTATAAAATTTAAACTTTTAAAAATAAACACATAGCTGCATAATCATAGAAAAGGTACCTACACTATTCACATCTTCATGTTAGTGTCGTCACAAATAGTTATACTTCCCGAGTAAGTAAATACTCGTATACCTTTACCTTTACCTTCCTCCTTTAAAAGTCAATATAACTAGCAACAGCGAAATAAATTTAAAGTAGTAATAACGAGTTAAATTAATTAGAGTTCCATTTAGTGAAAAATAAATTAGCAACTTTTTGAACAACTGAAATATGATAAAAGCTTATGAAGTATCAAATTTTAAATTCATTTCAACGCCAACAGTCAGACATCATTCTTAAATAATATTGTAAACTTGTTTCATTCACTTTGTAACGCCGAGATTTTTTATTTAAAAGGATTTAATTTTGCAATAAGTAAAAATGAATCAACTTCAAAGAGTTTCGATTATGGCAGTTTTTTGTGCTACAATATGGGCGAATACAATTGGAATACCTGTATTACCTGTCCTGGATGAATCCTCAGGAATAGACAACGAGACTATAGAAGGCTTAAGAGCAAGTGTCAATGACACACCAAAGAATCTGTAAGTAGCTCTTCTTTGTCAATAATTTGAAAGTGTATTTTTTTTTTAACGAGGTAGAGTTCAACCGTTGAGAAATAAAATTGGTCTCAATAAATTTGTTTTTCGTCGTTTTTATTTAATTTTCAATTACATTTTGATTTTATTGAGGTTTACATCAACTGATTTGAATTTTAAAATAATGAGTATTATAAAATCATTTCAGAAGTAAAATCATTTTCAACATTAATTATTTCTCAAATACAAAAAATGTAATCATGAATTTTTATTTTGCAGATACGTCGTCAAAGCAGTCGTCTACGAAATTGGAATACTTACAGATGAAGATGAGAATGATACCTCTAGCATTGAAAGGTAAGGACCCAAGTTTTAGCAACTTCGTATAATTAATCTATTTTTTTAACTTTGTCATTTTCAGCCAAGAACGAGTTGACTTGACCTTCTTCGATGCTCATCGAAATAGTAGTCACATTGATCTCGGTAATATTCCACTTCCAATTCAGACGAATGTGAGTGGCCAAGTTTTAACCGGAATTGCACCAGTCAATATTGGTGCATTTAGTAATCCTAACGAACTACTTAACACACTACCTCTTACTGGAACAATTGTCAATCTAACGCATAGTGATACAGCATACTTCCAACTTACAACCCAAAACATAAGCGATAGTGAGCGACCTCAAGTACTAACGGAAGACGAAATATCACAAATTCCTGATGCAGCCAGCATTTTCCCATCGCTTAAGCATGATAGTGATGAAATTGCAAGAAACTCAGTGCCTGCAGATGATGACTAAAATGAAGTACAATGCAATGCTCAAAGGCTCTAATTTTAGTCATGCTTAATCATCATCGACGTGTCATCCCTCTTTTCCCCACAAAAAAAAGACTGTATACTTATCTATTTTTTTATTAGAGTATCATCTGTATGTTTCTCATCAGCACATAAGTTTTGTTAATAAATAAATAATAATTCAATAGAAATTGCAGTGTCTATGAATGTGTGAATATTGCTAATTATTTTTCTTTTGTCTGGTGATTTTTAGATATTCGGGTTATAGTCAAGTTCGATGGCAATCTTTCTATTTCTGAATCTTCAACAGATTGTATGATGGAAAGGATCTCTTCTGATGCTTTTGTTTTCAACAATTTCAAAAAGGCCGCAATATTTGGAGGATTTTCTTCAAATTCATTCCGAACCTTTCGTAGAAATAGATAAGTGGTCAATAGATATTCATTTGGAATGGTTCCACCACTGGCCAACACAATGACTGTAGAAATTACATTCTCTAACAAGCAAGCTATTCTATCGAAATCTTGCTTATTATTATTTTTGGTTTCAAGGTATTTCATGGCGTAGTCGACACGCTTCTTCCAACCCACGTGTGACGTAATTTGAGAGTATTTCGAGGCATTTTCATCTGTAAGTTGATTTATTTTCAACGTTTTTTGTTGTGGCTTATCGCTGTTGCATTCGTTTGTCCATTCGGGAAGTATATAGGGCACGTAAGGATTTCTTTTAATGGATTTGTTTTCTTCAGACATAATTATTACCAACAAAAGTATGTTCTTTCTTATAATACTAACAATTTGGAGACGGAGTGAAGTTTTGAATTTTTAAAACAAAAATTGTTTGTTTGTTTTGATAAGTAAAAAAATGAATATTTGACACAATTGATTTTTATATTTGCCATTAAGTCCGTCTTACGTATTTTACTTCCTCGGGCTCGAAAACGAGATTATTATTATTGCAATTAGTTTTAAACGCAACTATTAAGAAATGGGTCAAGAAGAAATAATCAAAGTGCAAACTTTGGGAATGGGGAAGAACTGTATAATTTCAAATGACCCGGAGTAAAATAACTAAAAATAAAGTATCTTCCCACTTTGAATCAATATTTTTTTTGTAATTGTGAAATAACATGATACCGTCATACCATTTTTAATTAAATTTTATTCCTTAATTTGTTTTTCCTAACGCTGTTTTTTTATCCTCAATTTATTACAATGAATCATATTTTTGTTTGTCGGTATACACGGCAAATATTTGTTTTTGTTTTAATTTAAATATATTTAAATATATATATTTATATGTATTTATTTATATGTATGTATTAATAATAATTTTATTTATGCACTAAAAATTAATTTGAAATAAATTGTCCTTTTCTGTTATATTTTATTTTTTTTTAATAATTTTCAAAAATCAGTAGTTTTAAGTAATTTTTAATTTTATTTATCGTTATAATATTTATAACTTTTATTCGTATTTCATTTGTGTATCTAAAAATTTAGATTTTGTTTTATTTGTATTAACATTTAATGCAAGTTCTTTGTTTGTTTTTTGTATATATTTGCATTCTTTTTTTATATATATATTTTCTATGCTACATCATGAGAAACAAATGCTTTGTAGATGTGCATTTGATGATGTTACTTAATGTTAAAAAATGTTTGTTCTTTGTATTAAAAAAAAAATATCTTTACATTATAAATAATTATATTACAGAGGTACCCATTTTAATCTTTTTGTTATTTTTTTTTTTGCAATGGGATTTGTTTATTTTTTTTAAATAGTATTTTGTATTGAATATAATAGAATAATCCTAAACAGTAGCTTACGTGCCTAATAAAAAGAGAATTAAAAGTTACTTTATTTATCTGATGAACGTAAAAGATCAACAGATATGAACTTAATTGAAATTAAAATCATTCAAAATACGAGCAAACCAATCGATAGTTTTTATATATGTTTGATGTTTTTTTTTTAATTTAGTATTTATGCAAAATTAACTATTTTTTTTGTTTTGTTTTTATCCTACACATTACAAGTTTCTCTTTGAAGCAATTGTAAAAAAACGGAGGTCTATGAAATAAAAATAAAAATTTACGAATGTTTGCAAATACATATCGGCCAAACTGTCAACTTCTGAAGTCCTCCTTTGAGAATTCCGGTCGTTGTGATTGCAACCGGAGAGCACTCATATGGCCGATTTCTAATTGTGAATTTACACACTCTCATAACGAGGTTTTGTTTAATCTAGAAATAAATTAAAAAGAAAACATTTATAGTAATTTAAAATTAAACATACACAAATATTTAGTTATTTTAGGGGAGTAAGGATTTGAAACTTTTGCAAGTTCAGAGAGCAGCAAAAATTAATAAACAACAAAATAAAACCTACCAATTACATGACTTTCAATATTATTCATTGATGATCGATTCTTAGACGCCGGCTGTGGAATAATTGTAATTTCATCGTTGATCTTCAGAGGCTTTAGCAGAGTATCGTTTGCCGCTGACAAACCACTTCGACTACTTGTCCCACTACTGCTACTGTTATTCGCCATGCTACTGCCGGCATTGTTCTTTTTGCCATCCATTGCTTTTTTGGCAACCGTGCTGTGAGCGGTGTACACATGTGTCTCGAATTGTTTGTACATGCCAAAAGTCGCCGTACACACCGTACATTTGTAGGATAGATGTGCAGGTTTAAGGGTCATATGATGGTCACGGGATACATGGTTCAGCAGTTTCCATTGATACATCTATGCGAAAAAAAAACATTAGTACAATTTATTCTTTAAGGCACAATCAAAATATCTTACCCTTCCACACACAGGACATCGACCAGCATCCTTGCCTTTGTTGGCGGCTTCCTGCATTGAGCTTGTTACCAAACCATGAGAGCCAAGCAAATGTCTCTCCAAACCTTGGTCGGTGAAAAACCTAAACTGACATTTTTGACAATTTAAAGGCGGTCGATTATAGATCATCTTGGGGTGAATCTTAAAAAAAAGTGTTCCGTTAATAAAGCTTCCATTTTTATTTATAGAAATTCGAGGAATTTTTACCTTGACTTTGTGCATCCATTGCATGTGATTCCGCAGCTGTTCAAGATCCTTAATATAACCATCACATATTTCACATATTACAAACTGAGGTTTGCTCCCGCTTGAATTTTGTCCTGGTTTCATTCCTGCTGGTGGCATTTTATTTGCAGCAGCCGCTTGAGCTTGCGATTGAGCTTGTTGCGAGCTACTTTGACGAGGTAGAGGTGTGATTGAAATGCTTGGTTGACCGGTTTGATTCTTTTTAGTTGACCCCACATTTGCTGCCTGGAATATTCCAAAAATAAAAAATATTTTCAAGCAAATTAAATGTTAAAAAAAAAAAACAAACTAATAAGCTAGCATTGGCAAACAATTTACAGAAAGAAAATCAAAAATATATATATCAACACAATGGTGTTGATACTAGCTTTTAGTTTTAGAAAATGATTCACTTTGATGAATCTGAACCACTTTTTTGTTGTTTCTTAACCTACCTGCAGTGTTAGGGTATTATGGGTTGTTGGCAGGATCGCTATACCCGAACCCGTTACCTACGTGGACAAATAAAATTAATGGCGTTCATTTATAGTTTAGATTTGTTTTAATCGAAATCAGAGCGAGATTAATTTATGATGATTTGTTGAGAGGGAAAGAAAATGTTAAAAACAAATTCTCTCCCCTTGAAGTTCTTTTTTTAATAATGATATGTTGTGACGGTTAAAATGGTTAGTAAGCTTATGAAGATGGTGTTATTGTTGTGAAAGTTCGTTACGGAACGCGAACCAAAAGATGGTTTGAATGTTTAAAGTCGTTAATTAAATAAATTACTTCACTGTTGAACTTATAAGCCTCTAACTGGGAATAAAGTATTGCCTTAGTGCTTAGACTATCTACACAAGACAATGGGGACAAAATTTAAGACCGACCTTATTTAATAATGTAAAAAATGATACATCAATAAAATGTATATCATTAAAAACATGTATCTGTATTTGTCCTTCTAAATTATCACCTTACATAATCCGGTTTATGTAATAAAAACTTCTCCTTATTTAGCGAAAAGAGCACCTCAGTTTTTATCGCACTCGAATCCATACAACCGAAAACGTTATTAATTTTTTATAACCCATGGCCTCAACACTTTACTTAATGTTTAATTCTATCTCCGCACCTCAACCATGATTGCTTATTCTTCTACTATACTAATTTCCTTGAAACAAACAGATCATAAATTGTATAATTTTTAGGACACATTAGCAACGTGATTTTCAGTTTTTTTAATAGCTAACACTTTTGTAGACTCTTGTAAAATATTGGTAAAAATGAGTAATTTTTCTCAACACAAAGATTATAAAGATGAATAGTTTATGAGTCGAGTTCACTGGTTCAGTTAGTGGTTGTTCCCTTTACCAAAACTAATAAAAACTTATTCTAGCAAAAAAAAACCAAAGAAATGAATCAAGCATCTTTCACATGCAACTTATGAAAAAAAACCAGTCATCAACTCACCTGAATCAATTGTCCAGCTGCAATTTGGTAGTTGTTTGGCAATACCATACCAGTTGGCATTGTAGGCCGAATGGGAGTTCCTCGCAACATATTTCCACCGTTCGGACTTGACTTTACCGGTGGTGGCTGTTGTCTACCGCGCATTATATTCTTATTTGCATTATTACTGGCCATTGCAGCTTGGATGTTACGTGCTTGTTGCGCCTGCTGCTGTTGCTGTTGTATTGTTGCCAATGCTGCTTTTTGAGCTGCTGCTTGTGCCGCCATTGCCTGTTTAAATAAGAGATCAAGGAAATAAAATATTATTTGGGTTTAATAGAGAAGAATATGTAGTCTTTTAAACTTTACCTGATAAGCAGTAGCTGTTCCAACCAGTCCATGCCTTGGTTTAATTCGCGGTATTTTGGCGGGAGCCTCCCAGTCGTGCGGTGGTGTCAGATTTGACTCTGGGCGGAATTTTTTCTGACATACTGGCGCATGCCTGGCCAATTTAGCCTTGCCGTTGTCCTCGAATCCACAATTGGGGCACTGATGGTATGGCAGGTGCTTAAAGAGTCTGGCTTTGATGTTGTGCATCGCTTCCATGTGATACACGATCTCTGAAGAGTTTCTCACTTCGTATGTACAGAAGTTGCACTTGTACATAGCTCCATTCATGTGTGGCGTCTCATAGTGATGTGCCATTGCCAGGGCAGATTCAGATTTGAAATTACAAAACTCACAACGTTTGATGTTGAACTTAAAGGGAGCATTTCTTTTCTTGCTAGCCTCTAAGTTTCCACTCAATGCATTGATTGCCTTCTCAATCTCTGTTATGTTTTTGCCCAAAGATCGTCGCATCTTGCGTTTTTGTATACGAATTAAGTCAGCTTGAACAAATTCTTGGACCAGGCCAACACCAATGTCTATGAAAAACTTACCCAATGGGCTTTCGAAGTAATTATCGGCATCCATTGGGAATTTTTGCCCTGTTGATGGAGAACTTGTACTAGATGTGACAGTTTCTGGATGTATGGGCTTTATCACGGCTTTAATGGTTTTCAGGTCGTCGCTGGCCTCTTTTATTAGGACTTTCGTACGAGTCTCATTTTCTGAGTCATCCTCATCATCGTCACCTGAATCTTCTGACTCTGACCAGGAATCGTCGCCACTGCCACGCTTTCTCTTCTTCTTTTTATTAGAAGACTCTTCGTTTTCTTTGCCATCTTCTTCTAAATCCAAGTCAAGTTCATCTGATTGGACATTTTGTTGTTTCTTTAGGTCGAACTTCGTTTCGATTTGGTTGACAATTTCACGTAGGTTGTCCGACGGAGGTTTTTCGTAAATGTAAGGGACAATAAAAGATGGGGCCTCAAGGACGAACATGTCGTCTGTCAAACCAGGCAGAAGGTTGGCGTTTGATATTGTTGGTAAGGCGGGAATGGCTGGGCTTACTGGCATGGTGGGGATGGCTTTTGGGCCCGCTGGTGATTGCGCCTGATTTGAAGAACCAGCTGGTAAAATATTTACCGGATAAATGCCGCCTGGAGGTAGAGGAGGTGCGAGTTTGTTAGAATCTGAATCGAGGATGACTACAGACGCAGGCTGGGAGGCACTAGCTGTTCCAGGCATCAAAGAACGTGCATCCTTGATAGTGATTTGAGCCATTTGTGGCGTTGAGGGAGAGTGAAACGTTTTTTGTCGTTTAGGAGATGGCTGCGTGTCATCGTTTCCGTGATCTTCTCCGAAAGAGGCGAAGTCACGTACTTTTACCAAGCTTTTATTTTGCAGGGTAGAAACGTTGTTGCCAGCTTCTGAGGCTTCGCTGGGACTATCATCTTCAATTAGAACACAATCATCATCATCTTCGTCGGACTTTGGTGGTGGAAGCGGCTTCGGCTGTTCTACCACTTGTGATTGTGCAGGAGGCGCAGGAGAGGTCTTTTGCGCAAGGGATGTTTTTTGCGCAGGAGATGTCTTTTGCGCAGGAGATGTCTTTTGCGCAGGAGATGTCTTTTGCGCAGGAGAGGTCTTTTGCGCTGGAATATTTTTTTCCTCTTGTTCACCTTCGGAATCTGAACCAATTACAACCGCACCATCAGAATCATTCGAACTACTCTTCTGTTTTGCAGTCTCAGTTTCTGCAGGGGCATCGGGCACCTTCAGAGGATTACTATCTTCAGTTACTTGCTTTGGCGTTTCATCTACCATTGGCATTTCCTCATCCGATTCCCCCAAATCTACTATGCCATCATCATTCTGAGCTGGCTTTTCAACTTCTCCATTAACTTTCTGTTCGGTGGCGACTGGTGCAGGAGATTTATTACCTTCATCAGTCTTAATGGCAGGCACACTTGACTGTTGACTTTCTTCGTCGTTGGTAGCAGACTGAGAAGTTTCATCTTGGCTGTCGTCACCATCATCACCATCCTCCCCCTCTTCGCCATCGTCCTGACTTGTAGGCGCCTCTGATTCTGCACCATCTTGACTGTCTTCTTCGTTTTCAGTTGAATTGCCATTCTTTTTGACATCTGTGTTTTCTGTTTTCTCAGTTTGTTCTGACTGCTCGGACTTTTCAGACTTCTCCGACACCTCATCCTCATTGTCATCCTCTTCGCTTCCATTATCAAGGGCCGAGTCTTTTGTTTCGACATCATCTTTAGATAAACGTCTACTTTCGCTTCCGTCTTGTGAGGTTTCCGCATCACCATTGGCAGTGGCACTTTCAACCTCAGCCTTGCTGTCACTTTGATTGTCACCACAGCTTATTTGTGAATCATCTTCATCGCTTTCTGCAGCCGCAGGCTTTACAGGCGATTTGGCAACCTCTTTGATAACATCACCATTTTGTTGAGCGGGTGGATTTTCCAATGTATCAGAAGTTTCAGTTGTTGGGTTACTTGAAACAATTGTTGTTGCAGGTAATTCTTCAACTTCTGATTTTTCAGGTATAACCTCGCCTACTTCGCCCATTTTGAGTGTTGTTTTTGTAGAGACCTTTGATATTTGGAATTTTGATAGTTTGTTGAAATTATTCCTGAAAAAAAAATATTTATCATAAAATATTCATCAAGCAATAATTATAAATTAAAAAAAGTAGGTATGTATCGCATATTGTCGATTAAAATGCTATGGTTTCAGTCAACCAGTCTCTATAATATCTTAAAAGACCGTTCATTAATTTCTTGGCAACATAATATAAACATTTTCTTTTTATAATTTGCTGACACTCAAGAGTTTATGATTTACCCCTTAAATGGTCTTTTACGACCACTTACGAGAGTAAGGAGAACACATATTATCTCAAATTGAATTTTAACTTTTTGGCTCCAAATATTGTTGATGTTTTTTATAGGTACAGACGAGACATATTTCTGTCACTCCATTAATTAACTTAATCTCCTTTAAAAACAAAAACTTCAAATAATTTGTGGGACAAATTTCATATTTACAAGTAATTTTTAGTTTAGATTAATATTTTCTATAAAGCCCCTTTTAGACGATCAGTTCAGTTTCAGTTGAACTACAGTTAAGCTTTCAGTAACTGATATCTAAACACAAAAACTGAAACGTTTAACTGATACTGAAACTTTAACTGGAATTCCCATCAGTTGTCAGTTCAATTCTCAGTTAAACTGATGAACTGAACACCGAACTGAGTTTTATTTTAACTGAACTGAAAAATGAACTGAAAACTGATAGGTAGTCTAAAAGGGGCTTAAGAACATTTCAATATTTGCTTCTTTATAAAATTTAAATCCTAGATTAGATTTCATACAAAATCTAGGGCAAGAGGAATTTTATATGAATGTATATCATACATATTATAGAAAGTAATTATACGCCTTTTTCTCCATTTGCTTCTGTTTTTGTTGTCTTGATTCCTTTTTATATTTTATTCATCTAAAAACTAATTTGGGTTCATGATTAATTTTATGTTTCTATTTATTCTATCAAGTTTTTTTGTATCTAATAAAAGTAATAAACTACTTTTGTAAAGTTTTCAAAGCATTTTTTTCGAAACCAAGTGGCAACGCTAGTCAAGTGGAAGCTATTTATGTAGGTACATACTCGTATACATTTTATTTTACTTTTGCCAATTTTTGTTGTCTATTCTTCGTTCCCAATTTATCTTCATTCAGGTTAATCATAAGCAGCCATTTTGTTTGTACCATACCTACTCACTAGCTTGCAAGCTTCTAACAACCCACGTTTCTTCTTAAAGCTAGAAATCATACTTATTCTTTTTTAAATGATCAAGAATCTAAGGATACCTATACCTATAATAATTATTCTATTTCAGTAAAATAATCCACACAAAAAACTTCTATCTAGTAGGTATACCAGTAACAAAAGTTTAGGTTAATTGAGGTTAAGCGAAGACCTGTCTCTTTTTAACGGTATGTTGGTAGGTAAACGTCACAGAAATAACACTGTCTACTGTTGCAATCACAAAACTAGACCAATTTTGGAAATGTGTAACAAGTGTTTTCTTTTTTGCTGATTTCGAATATTTATAAAAATAATAATTCATTTAATTTAAATAAACAGTTTCACATGCTTTTGCCAATATTTGCATAGGTAAGCAGGTAACCAGCTGTTGTCAAAAAACAAAAAAAAACAACAACCACAACTGACTATCCACACAACACAATCATCTTTTTGCGTTTGTAAACAGTTAAACGAGCTATAGGTACCTAAACAGAAATAATTTATAATTTTACGATCTTCGAGTTTCATTTTCGCATAGTGAACAGATAAATAGGTAGACACACACACAATAGAGAAGGCTAAGTCCAGTCCACACGTGACTTTTGGAAGTGAACCTTTCTGTTGTGATTGAGACTTGTGAGATTGATTGATGCAGCGTGTAGAAGTAGATGCAGTTACAGCTACATTTATTGCACTGCACTCACTTTACACATACAGTCCCTTATAACGGTACATAAAAACAAACCTAGCAAAACACCAAAACAGAAAACCTATGGCGCGGCTCTACACCGCATAGCGAACGAGTGAAGAATGTCAAAAACGGAAGTTCAACGATAGATAAACAAAATAAAAACACTCTTCTCTTGGCCACCGACAACCGGTGTATCGCATCGCGGTGTTTAGATCTAGTTTTTCCGTTATTTACGCGAAAATAACCCACAAAAAAAAACAAAGTACGAGTATCTACGCGGAGTGTGGCCGATGTCTTAATTTGCCTAGTAATGTACCATTGACGCCATGTTGGAAATATTTTACCTAAGCATACTCGTACATACATACATATATATGTACATAGCACACAAAATTTCTTCTTAATTTTTTTCTTTGATATTGTTATGTACATAATTTCAAAAGTATGTACTCGTACCTACCTACAAACATAAGTATACTACTTTTTTTTTGTATAATAACGAGTTAACATACATATATACGAGTAATAAAGTATGCCATTTTAATGGTGTGTTAGTGTAAGTTCTTTTGCCGGTTTGCCAATGATTTATATTATAGTGTGGGTTAAATGTGTAAATGTGGGTGTAACAAAAATAAAATTTATTGATGTAGTTGTAAGTGCATGACATTTTCCTTGGGATTGGAAATTGGGAGAACTGTCAAAACGGCGCAAAGCAGAAGTACACAACAAAACGGAATACCACTGACATTATTGCCGCCGCTGTTTGTGGTATCACAACAATGCGCGAAACAAAACAGCGGATAGAGAAAATCGAGAAAAAAAAAAACATTTTTTATTTACAGTTTGAGTTTATTATTTCACATTCATTTCGGACAAGAGTAGCTAGTACCTGCTTAGAATATTGAGAAGAAACAAACTGAAAGAAAACAAAAAATAAAACGAAAATGTTGTGCTAAACGTGAACTGAACAGTGAATGGTAGTGTAGTATGTAGTATGTGTTTTTAGTGATTTGTGCGGCCAAACAATAGATAAATGTATGAAAAGGGTTCACTCTGTCTTGATGGTGAGGTAAGTTATGAATATTTTGATATATTTGATTAGGTGAAGAGGTAGATGCACAATATTAGTATTATTGGTGCAACAGGTGAATGTTCTTGTTCTTGAATATTCTAATTTGAATTTCTTTTCTCGTTGATAGGTACATACCTATACAGTAGAAAAACGTTATTATTCAGTGCAAATTGAAAAGTGACTTGAATATTATTCTACTTTAAATCGATGTGGTATGATGTGGACAATTAAATGGAAATAGACGTCATACATCTGAAATTACCAGCAGTTGTGCAGAAGTCCTTAAGAAGTAATAAAATTCACGAGTTACAATAGTTTGACGCCAACACTGGTAAAAAGTATCAAACCAACAACAAAGCGTCAACCTCGTTGGACAACACAGGCTACCCCAAATCCATGCCAAATTTAAACAGACCAACACAGCAATGCAGCAAAAACATCTGCAGGTGGCTTCTCTTAAGCTATAAAAATGATAAGTAACTTCTGATGCTTCTTTTGGCACTCGTAACTCGTACTGGTTAAATATTCGAAAACAAAATTGTCATAATGGAAGCAACGAATTTCAAAGAAGTTAAATGAATTTCTTCTAGTACTTTTTTATCTGAGGCCTCTACTACATTTTGACATTTCTCTAGGGGTAGGTATATTCAACACTTTTATAAAAACGGCCATCCGTTATTCTATTTTAATATTTTTTTACATTGGGGAATACTGAACTAGAACTACCGATCATGAAACAATAAGAGTGAAATTCAAATTAATATCACAATAAAAGTACACAAGAAAATTGGTTCATAAAACCGTTAATTGAATGATGTACGATAGAGGTGAGTTTAATAATGAATAGGTATGTCAGTTTAAAAACAAAAAAGGTGAACAGTCAAAAAACCTAGATAATTACGTTACGACATAAACTTGTTGGTTGTTGAAAAGATGAAAACATTATTTAAGTAATTTTAAAAGTCCCCGAGGATGTTTTTGGGTCAACTATCCATAGTGGAATATTAATCCGAAATTGAGGCAGTCTCTTCTTCGCAGTAAAGAACTACAGTGGTTTACTCTTCTTTAATTTACATGATGGGTAAAGAAGTACCTTAACTCAACAACTACAGGAAAAAAGCGTGAGCGTCTGGTTTAAAATTAAAAAATTTAAGACTGATATTCAAGACAAAGGCGATGATATTTAAAAAGAAAACCAAAAAGTACCACTTTTTCGAAAAAGTAAGTAAGAAAAGAAAAATAAAAACATTTTTTGAAATAAATATATACATATGTATGTATGTAGTACATACATAGAAAACAATAGCACAACTAGTTCAATAACTTTAAGCTGTAAAAATTCACAATGTTATTTCTACAAAATTCTAAACTACATATGTAGGTGCATACATATGTATGTACCTATGTATTTTAATTTATGTACGTAGGTATTTAAGTTTTTAAATGTTCAATAACAAATTTTGAGTTAAAAATTTGTCTGTAGGTATACATAATGTACATACAAATATGTACCTATGTACCTAAACTTATTCAATAAAAAACTGTACCTCATATAGTCTCTTAAATTTCAAAATAAAAGCTTTCTCACAACTCCCAACTTGTACAAAAAAGGACACACTTGCACTATTCCTTGTCATATCCCCTAATGGTTATACATATTTTGTTACTTTTGTTATTTTTAGGGCAATTTTGTAAAATAGGATCATCTGCTTGCTAGGCAAATTTGTTTATACATGTTTACCTACATATATATTTATGTACATAAAATATAAGCTTAGGAAAAAAACGAGTCAAAAAACTTTAAGATACTTAATTGCAACTAAAATCTTTGTAGTTAAGAGGAAACATTTTTTGGAGGGAAAACGACGAAGACGAAGAAAGAGAGATAAAACGGTATACAAAAGGAAAGATAAGAAACATGAAACTATGCAAGCTAGAAGCCATCAGGGGATGTTTTCAATGGGGTTTAGGAGTATTGATTTATTTCATTTTGGTATTCTTTTTTATATATAACATATATGTATGTAATATGACATTTAAATAAAAGCTTTATACCTATCTTACATATTTCTTCTACAAATTTTACTCCTTAACTTGATAATTGTTAATATAGACAAAAACAAAATTTACATTCATAAATTTTTAGTTCTCAATTAAAAAAATCAACATTCTAAACTGGGAAGTATTTTTTTTATGTATTTCTTTCTTTCTTTTTCGCATGATACTAGGTTGGGAAAAAATTTATATACTTTTTCAGAACTAACTTATTATGTTCCATCCTTAAATCAAACTGATTATCCAGTATGATATAATTGTCCTCAGTTTACTTAAACGGAGTTCTATTTTATAATTCTTGTTGATACCTACTTAGAAGAAGTCTTTTCAACCTGATTGGAGTTTACTTCCTGAAATAAATGTCCTAGTACATGTATGGAGTTAGTCAAGTGATTCATTATGAACTGATTCTCCGATCGAAATAGCGTTATAGCGTTCCTTAGGCAGAAGTGGGAAAGCAGAGCCCCCCAGCTTTGTAGGTCATGGTTAGAGTGGATGCTAGTAATCATTTTGGTACAATATACATTTCCTTTTTTTCATATCATCATCATCATCATCATGATAATCAATAAACGGTTTAGAATACTGAAGTTGTTTAAGTATTGTACTAAAGGTACCAAGATATATTTTTGGTAATTGTAATTCATCCATTTTTTGATAAGAGATTACCTATCTATTATCCAGTACGACTCAACTAAAATAACAACAATGAAAAATCGTTGAGGACATGCATGTTGGGCCAATTTAAAAAATTCCTATCAACTAATGTTTACTAGGTAACTTTAATATCATTTTAGGTACTGTAAACATTCAAAATAAAAAATGCTTTATAATCGAATTTATCTATTCTTCCCTTTCTTCGTTTCCCAACTTACATAGGTTTTAACGATATAACAAATGTCAATTGATTACTTACAGATTTGGTTTTAAAAATCTGTGTGAAGCATCTTTTGTTTCAATACACTTTATAAAGTTATTAGGTACGAACAAAATTTCAACAATGTCAAGGTCACTTTTATATTACATAGATTTTTTTCTGCATAACTGACAACAATAATGAATATGAATGAAGGAAACACAAAAGAATCCGAATAGGTTCTTTACCCCCGAATAAACACAAAATAACAAAATTCAATTCCCAATTCAAAAATCAACATGAATTGGTATCATCCCCATAAACAGAAAAAAGAAATATGTAAGTTTTACGACGTAAACAAAACATCACCATTCCAGCTCGCCAGCTTGGCTTGACAAACATCCCTTAATCGTCGAATTTAGTATTCCATCAACGTTCCTCTTCCTGGGTATACACTATACAGTACGGATATCAGCAACAATCTCGAATCGCACATGACAAAATAAATGCCAAAACATCTTGCTTGCCAAAAATTATTCTGTAGGTACCTATCAGCGTTGCCACTTTAAAAAAAGAGTTGTGCAGTAGATCATTTAAAAAAATGCAGTAGATTGGATCTTTCCGCAGTAGATTTTTTATTACATATAAAACATAAACATAAACAGCTTAAATCTATTTAAATACATTTATTTGTAAATGTGTAGGTAATAAAGCTTAATCCTTAAAGTCTTAAACAAATACATTTTTTTTTATAAATTTTCCATCAGTAAAATTAAAATATTGAAAATACCAGGGTTCGGAGAACGATAAAATTTAATTCGTTCGCGATCGAAAAACCAAACCGGGAATTTAATTTTTAATTCGATCGCGAATTTCCTTAAAAATAAAATTTGTGTTCGCGAACGAATTAAATTTTGTTGGGAACTGAAAAATTTAATTCGTTCACGAATTTATCACAGAAGATCCAAAAATTCAAAATACTCTAAGAGCCCATCAGGAGGTCTGAGGGTGTCCAGAAACAGTTGCTGACATTATTCATTTCCTTACAAAAAATTAAATTTTCAAGAGTATTTACGTTAAGTTTTTTTCGTAGTTTATTTTTAACTTGGCTTACAATCGAAAACTTTCGCTCTGCAGCTGCACTACTATGGGAAAGTGAACACAAAATCAACATATGCTCGCAAAGTTCGACAAATATTTTTTCCGATTTTTTCAGTGCCGACAAAAATTTACAACATGTCTTCTGTACCTCTCAATCGCACACGATTACAACAACAAATTTTTGTCGGCACTGGAAAAATCGTTCAATGTAGGCCGGGACTAAAGAAGGTTTATAAAACAAAAAAGTGCAGTAGATTTGATTTAGTGGCAGCAGATTTATTTTTTGCGAAAAGTGCAGCAGATCTACTGCTATTGCAGCAAAGTGGCATCGCTGGTACCTATATAGACAAACATCGTACATAGGTACATATATTTATAAATGCGGAGCCTTTAGTGCTCCTTCGCTAACGCTAATGCACCATGGCCATGCTACTATGCAGTAACCTAAGTTGTTTTCGCCGAGTAAAGAGTAAAAATAATAACAAAAAAAACCTAGCCGCGTAGGTAAGGTACACCAAACACCACACATCTGTTAGCTGCTTCCTCGACTATAGAATATAGATTCACATTTGCTTCTTGTTGTTGTTTCACTGGCACTGATACATCCAAAGATACAAAATTTTCAACACACACATCCAACCGTATGGAAGAAACAACAACACTCAACACAAAAAAAAACACCGAAGCCGTAACCACGCGCTCATTTAGTGTATGTGTGTCATTACCACACAGCATCGAACACGAGCAGCAAAAACTTGCATATTGCCTTCGAGAGTCGAGATCGAGACCGACCAACTTTCTTCTTTTTATTTCGTTCAACTTTAAAATTAAATATTAGCTAAATATCATTCATCGAACTAAAAACTAACCTCACTTTTTCACTTCTTGACTTCTTCAATGCACTTACGGAGAAACGAACTTCGGAAGTGTCATCAATCTCTGATAACACTCTTTCAATTGTTGTAATTCGCTATCGCAAAAATTATTTAAACATAACAAATTCAATAGACCGAGCATGAACATGCATATACATATGTGCATATAGTATATATATGTATGTAACGATGGCTGGCAGTAGGCAAACAAAAAGAAGAAAAAAAAATAAATGTAACCCTGTGTCAGACGCTGTACACCACGTTTCCAAACACCGCCGCGCCGAGCCGAGCCGATTACAGAAAAAGAGACCAGTAACGCTAGAAAATCCGAATCAAACTGAAAACGAAAAGCACAGGACGTAGTAGATAGAATTGGTTTTGTTGGTTATGTTTGGTGTGTCTGTGTACTCGTCGTCTTGGTACACTACTTGGATAGACGCGCGCGGTGCTGAACGGGCAAAGGGGCGGCAAAAAGCGACCATGTTGCCCCCTAGTTGTTATTGAAGGTAACATGGTTTTGTTGCTATTTTCTTTTGCCTTCGTCTTTCATTCTTTCTTTGCTTTACTTTTCCCCCTTCATCCTCCATTACCTCTATCCATTTTGTCTTTTCCACTTTTCTACCTTTTTCCTATTCAAATTTATCCTCGATTCCGTTTTATTTCTCTGAACACAAAATATTGAATCATGAAATCTAACGAATGAGGAAAACTTTTTTGTGACGTTTTTTTTATTTGTTAAATTAAATATTATGTCATCAAATAATGAAGATTCTTAAAAATATTACCGCTATGTAGATGATCATTTTTTATAACCACTATTCGCTAGAATAAGGATTTTAAATTTGAAAACAAGAAACATCAAAATCTGGCCATGAATCAGATTTTCACTAATATATTTTCAAAGAGGGATTCCGAAGAAGGAACATTAACCTTTGGGATTCTTGTTTCAGGTAAGTGTATATACATTCGTATATATGTACATATCTACGTATCCACATATACCTATGTAGCTTTAAATTTATTTTTACATGAATGGATTTTTTGTTCGCTTTTAAAATATTTTAACTTTAAAATTGAAAAGATACAATTTAGTCATTTGAATAACGTAACACTCGATATCTACCTGTATTATATTACCACATATTTATTTTGTTTTTTAATTGTTTATTTTATTTGGTTTTATTTTTTGCAAAAGAAATAAATAAACATTATGTAGGTGTAATTTTGTTGAGTTTTTAAAGGCCTTGATAATATTTTTATAACAAATTTATAAAAAAAGTCTAGTTTCCTTCTTCCGAGGAAAAGAAAACACCCTAAATATTTTTAGGATACATTGAGAAAATGACAGCTTATTAAAAATTCAACTAATTTCTCAGTTTCATGAAATTTTTTAAGCAATGTTTTGGATATCTCATTTTTATGTTTCCTGAAGTCAAATAAAAAAAAAAAACTAATTTGGCAAGTTTTTGTGTTAATCAATCTACAGAATGAACAAATTCTTGTATAATAAATACTTCATAATTTATCTCTTCAATGCGAATTCCAAAATGGTGTATATTTTATATATTTATTAACTTTATAATCAAGAACTTATGTAAATTATGATAAATTTCATGACTTGAATTTGCGAAATTTGAATATGTTGGTCGAAAAATTAATATTTTACTACATCAAACTTGTGACAGAAGGACTTAAATCAATAAAGTTTAAAATGGAAAAAAAAAATATTTATCTCACATAAATTCAAACATCTACCTGATATACATATTTAAATATTAATCTGATACAAATTAATATGGTTTAAAGCAATTAATTAGGGTAGTATAATATCAATGAATTATGAGGTTTTATTTTTTAATTTGTTAAAAATTCTAATAAGCAGCACATGAGACATAACAAACAATCTTTACAGTCAATCTTTTCTCAATATGTAATGAAATGATGAAAATATTATAATTGCAAATATATACATATTCAAACTTACTAATTTCAATATATTTCTTTATTTATTGCAAATATCATTCTTTCAATAAGTTAAGAAAATGTTATTTGTTATTTTAAAATACTTTTGTAAACAAATACTATCTGAATAACAATTATAATAAAATTCAACAATTCTGATAAGGAATCCCAAAATTGTTTTAATTTATGTTAGGGAATTTTTGTATTAATATGTACCCTACATATGCTAAAGAAATTAAGAATCAACATTTAAAATTCATTGAAAACATTCGAAAAAATGTGCTTTTTTAATACACTTCACGGTTTGTTGGTGTATGCTCACTGCTTACTTCACATCTATTTTTTTAAGTTTGACAAACTGTTTCTTAGTAAAACTTAGTTTACGTGACTTTTTAATTTTTATTTCTTTCGAACATTTTTTTTTTATTTAACCTTAGCATTTTTTAAAAATTCATTTTTTTTAAGTTACTCGTACGCTAGAAAGAAGAAAGACTGATGGTAAAACATGTTAACATTTGGTGAGTTGGGATACCACATGGATCTAGAGATCTTCACTGCTTGTTAAAACAATTAGAGCTTCTTACGAAACAAAACTAACCCGTGATCATTGCTGCTCAAAATCATTAATTTGTTATCCTAGCCCTTAAAAAATCTATGAGACACAAAAAATGTTGCCGGAGGTCATAATTCCACTAAGACTGAACTTTTTTTTTTTTTTTTTGAAGTGTAAGGTGTGATAATTGTGGTGAAAACTTTTGGTAAAAAAAATATTTCAGGATATAACGGATAGCCAAGTTGTCATGAAGACTTTCTACGTTTTATGTTTCATGATGGAATACAAAACAATTATTGTGTGTTTATTGATTTTCAGTCTTGGTAAATTTTGCTGCAAACTTTCTGAGATCACTCTAGTCTAGAGTAAAAAGAAAAATATAATATACATAAGTATACACATATGAATACACCTGATCTATAGATATTCGAGTATATAAGTTACCAATGAAAAATATCATTATAAGATTCAAATAGATAAACTGCGAGATATGTTTTACAACGGTATGGCAACATGTAAATTCAAAACTTAAATAATAAATAAAGCTGCACTGTTGTTTAGTGTTTTATTAAAAAAAAACTTCATATTCCTAGACATGATTGAAAAATTACAGATCTTTAAGGATATAAAGTTAAAAAATATATACAATAGTAGGTAGGTACTTAGGTTTTTATTATTACATCTACAACTTAAAGGTACCTATTTAATTAAAAATCTATATTTGGAGTCATTTGACTACATCTATTTTAAACATATGTAGATACATATATGTATGTGCATACATATGTATGCATATGTACATATATCCTATCATATTAGAAAATTGAATATTCATACCTACAAAAATAAATGTTGAAAATATTTTTTTTTATAACAAAATTCCTCCAATAAAATTATCTAACTAAACATCATTCAATCTATAAATAATAAACCTACCATTCTACCTCATTATCGATGTACCTATGTATGTATGTATATTGTATATGTATGCTACATACATATATATACATATATCTGTAAATATGTATCAACCTAAATGCAAGAAAATCAATAAAATTGTTAAGCCAACATGGCCGCCCAACAACAGCTATAACCTTCCAACAAAATTTTCCGAAAAAAAAACTTACCTATTTGGCTGCAATATTAAAAAAAAAAAGAAGTTGCCACCCTTAAAATACAAATTATTTTAAGGTAGTTTCTACGGAAAGATTGTTTTTTAAAAAAGTTGGACACTAAATTAAACTTTAAAACTTTAGAGGCAATAATACACTCTACGGCAATTAATAATTAGATTTGCTAATAAAATTGGCATGAGAAAAATGTATATGTATGTATATACCCATTTATCTATACTTATTTTCGGTATACCTACTGTACATAAGTAGGTAGGTAGGTACATACAATTTATTGTTTATGCTATAGAATAATTTTAAAGAGCGGCGCAGCAACAAATCTTGTTTACTCTAGAAAACGTTTGTTTTAGTTTTTTGTGGTTCAATAAATAAATAAATAAATAAAATATATTTAAAAATAATGTCTTCCTTCTCTGCAAAGGCCGGCTGCCCTTTAGTTATGAGTATGTGGCATGTATAAATTTGAGTTATTGTCGATTGCCCTGGTTTGTCTTATTTGCCTTGGACTCTCGAGATTCGAGAGCAGCTGCTGGCTAGTTGACTGGATGGCATTCTGGTTGATTGCTACTCTTTCGGAAATTTTGCTCTATGTATGTATGTACCCTCTTGTATCTCCACTTAAAAATTCTACAGCTACTCGTATACCTACATATTGCCATGATAGTATCTTCTTCCTAATCTTAAATAACTTAACTGGCCAACAACTGAGCTCTAAGGCTAAGGGAAAGAAACCCAACTAAGAATCATAACGAATGAGAATCCAAAAAGAAATCCAATGTAAGGCGAACAAAGAGAATATCTAGAGAAAAAAAATAAAAAAAAAACCAAAAGGAAGAAAAAGAAGAAGACGAAGAAAGAAGCGAAAGCAAAATCGAAAACATTGTCGATTACGTTTTTGTTTCTTAAAATAAAGGAATTGAGAGAAAATAAGATCGACCAACAATAAACAGACCGAAATAAAATGTTAATCGTCGATTCGAAATTAACAAAAAAAGAAAAGAACAAAACAATCATCAATTAAAATTCAAAACACCGAGAGCAAACCCACCAGCATTTGCTACGGCCGGCATCCCTCAGGAGTGATGATAATAAAAGGAACGTACAGCTCAAGTATCACCCTCACTTCCATCGCCAACCCACCTATAAGGGTAGCAATCGGTTGCATTCCAAGTTACAAGGGTAAACAACTTTCGTATTAATTTGCGCTGAAATTACGCAACATAACTTACCTGACCTAAGTAAGACACCTACAAACATGATAAAGAGCAACACTTATGTGCCCTTTGCGTCAACAATATCTCACCCCCATTGTACATAAGGTTTGATTTATTTATATTGTTTTTATCAATGTACCAAAAACGAAAAACTATTTCAACAAATTAGATTTTGTTAAATCTAGTATAGTAGCGAGGAAAAATTATTTTCGACACGCACACATACTTTTTCATCAGCGGACAAGGTACCTACACAAAAAAAAAACGAAATAAAAACATATGTACCGTACAAATACATAGGTTCCAAGTACATAATTTTATGTGCATGTAGTGGTGGTATAATGCCATCGTAGTTTGTAGATATAGATACAAAATACGTACATCATAAAAAATACATACATACATATACATTATATAGTATAGATATGTACATACATAACATATATATATATATATATGTATAAATAGTATATATGTATGAATGATTGTAACGATGGATTTATAAAATCGCACATGCAAGCTCGAGCTGAAGCGAACTGCGGTACCAGGTCCCAGCGCTAGCTAGTTCCATTCCAGCCCCTTAGCCCGTTGTGCTTCCAAATGCTTCATTTGAAATTTTAGATATCCACCGACGAGATGGTAGGTATCCTCTTGATTGGAGTAGAATCCAAGCCAATTGTGGCCAAGTCAAAATTCCAATGGATTCCAATACCGATTCCGACTACTGCCTGTAACCCAAATTCAACGTGGTTCATGGTGAGTCACCTCGATTATGCCATGATAATTTCAGCAAAGCAAAGTTAGACAAAACTTTGTCACTGGCTTTTAGTCATTTTATCAATTGGTGATAACTTGACTGAGATACAAAGTTTTCTCTAGAATTTTTGTAATTTAAAAATAAAAAGGTTGAATGCGCTCGATTTTCTATACACTATCCCCCAGCCAAGTGTTATAGAAAGCGTTGCAAGGCTATGAAGCGATGGGCGGCAGGCGACGAAGGCGGCAAGAAGTTAGTTGGTCGTTTAAAATTATATTAAATATAGCAAAAGAGGGACAGAGAAAACAAGCTGTTTTAAATGGGAAGCTTGTTGAAGCAGGGAGAAGACGACGGCAGCGACATCGACTCGACATCGAAAACGACTATGACGATGACAACGATGTCGACTTTGTCGACGACGGTGGTGGTGACACGTCAAACGAAAACAGGGTGTAAAAAAGGAGAGAATGACAACTAAATATCTTCTTTGTATTATTTTTTCCCTCTTTGTTTTTTTTTTGCAAAAATATTATCAAGTTTTATTTTATTTATTTTTTATAAAATGTTTGCAAAATATTTTAAAATCATTTATGTATAACTTTTTTTGTCGCATTACATTATCATTTAAGTTTTCTTTTATACTCGAGAACCGGACCGAATCATCATTATTAATCTGTTTTTACCATATATCAATGATTAAAACTTTGAAAATAATTTTATTTGTATTCATATATTTTCATAACTTTGTTGAAATCTAAGCATGATCAATTCTTCTTATTTTATATTCTTACATTTAAAACATCTCTCATCTTCTGTAAGACATTATATTTAAGGCAATGTTTTTATTAACAAATGGCATTCCATCAAGAATCATCAATATTTTTTTGTCAAATACTTTTTTTTACCAAAAACAGCTTCAATATTTGTTTACACACTTGAACTTTGCATGTTTTGATTAAAAGTTATAGTATGCAAATGGTTTTTGTAACGATATATCTTTAATCATTTTCTTTTTGATACATTATTGATATTATGTAATACTAAACAGCTCTCAACTAAAATTTTTAAATTCGATTTTGAAAAAGTGTAGTTAAATTTCAGATTCTGTTAAATATTTAGTCTTCAAAATAAAGGTTATATTCATTAACAATTATACGCCTTGTTGGTATCGAATCCAGTTAAAAAGAAAAGAAAATATTTATGAATGGATGGAACTTATATATAACCAGGTATAGTTAAACATAAATAAAAATAAATAATAATAAGGAAAATCATTAACAACCCAATGTTTTTAAATTTTCAAAATTTACAAACATCGTGATGTTCCTTTAACAATAATTTTTTGTTTGTATTTACCCTATTAAAACTTCCCAAAATAAAACCCAAACAGCAATAAGGCATAGAGATCTTCTTATTAAAATAGAATAATAATATTGTGAGTACCCGGTGGAGAATTAGGTAGGATAAAATCACCACTACTCAAGTATGTATAAGAAAATCCTTCAACTTTTCCTCTCTTCAACAACGCTTAGCCCATTCAAATAAATTCTAACCAATAATCATGACCAATTTTTTTTTTCTTAATATAAACGAAACAACAACACTTATTACAAGTACAATAACAATTATTAGAATTAATATTTATGAAATCTTTTTGAAAAAATGGCAATAAAATCACCATACAGTTTAGGTTCTACTTCTCTTTAATAATGAAGGTGAATGAAGTTTGCAAAAAAAAAAAAATTGGAAAAATTCTCATCGATTATTTTTCCTTATAAAATTAAGATTACATTTTTTTGTTGATATTTTCGAGTTCAAAAGCCCAAAAATAAAAGTATATGCAGTAAAATTTTTAAAATAATGACCATTCAGTTAAAAGTATTTAATAAGATTTCCAATAGAGTTGAATATTTGCAGAATGGATTTCAGAAAGAAAATAAATGTTGCTAAGTTAATAGCTTTTGTTAAGTTCTGGTTTAAATTAATTGGTAATTGAATATGCATAGCATAGGATTTTTTTGTTGAGTGTTATTGGAAGAATAAGTTACATAACTTATTAAATTGTCCAATTAAGGAAATAAAAAATATTCAAATAAGTAAAGTTAAAGCTTTTTCATTGCAGCTCCTGAATGTAAAATGTATTTTTTGTTTACAACAGATCATCCACTAAATTAGTTAAAAAGATTATTCTCCGTAAAAAGGAAAATAATGGAAAAAAAAACTTTATTTCGGATCCTATTTTTTGATATTTTTTGTCTTGTTTATCAAATAATTATAAAAAAAAATAAATAAATTAAAATGTAAATTCTTTTGGAATGAACAAATAGGACAACGATATCTTGAATTAAACTTACCAATCTTTCAAAAATCTTCCTCCTCTTCGTCTTCTTGGGCAAAAGATAACTTACTCTTCGCCTCTTTAAGCGCTGATTTCTTCAACTTTTTATCTTTTTTAAGTTTAACTGATGTCTCATCAACAATTTTAGCTCTAGTTTTAAAAACAATCCTTTGACTAAGATCAGCTGGCTTCTCGGCTTCCTCTAAAAATAAAATAAAAAATAAAAACAAAAACAAAATCCATTAGAAAAATAATTAAGAAAAAAAATAATAAAAATGTAAAATATATAAAAATATTCGTATTGCAGTTTGCATCCCCCGCATTCCGCACCCCGTACCCGGACACCGCATTTAAAAGCTGTACCTACTCTTCTTTGCCCCTTTTAATGGTGATACGACCGATGTCGATGTCGACTGAAACATTATGCTGTCTCTGTTCCGCGGGTAATTCCTTTTGGGGGGCCCCTCTGCCCCCGACCTACACACAGTTGTTGGTAAAAAGTGCCTGCCTTGCCGTTCCGTTGCCGTTGCCTCTGCTACAACCGTCATCAACCCTCCGCTTTCGCCCCTCGTCGTTTTTCTAGCAGCCCGCCCAACGAACTATACAAGCGCCTTAACACTACCAACAACGACCAAGGCACCAAAAAACCAAACAACAACAACATCAACTTGGTGGAACAACCATTCGTTCTATTACCCAAGGGAGTTCCCTCTGTGTAGAGAGTGCTGCACAATATGAGGCGCTCCCATGGACACAAATTGAGGTTATGAAAGATTTTTCCTTTTGAAAATTCAATTTTCAATTTTTCGCCGATTTAAACTGATTTTCGATTAGAAAACAAACAAAAACTTACCAATTTATGTTTAAAACTTTTCAGCTTCCGATTGAGTTGTGTTTTTGGAAAACAAAATATTTTTTTTTTAATTTCGCGAAATTATCGGGGGAAAAACTTTATTAACTAATGCACTTGGATGAGACGAATTTTTTGGCAAAGATTTTAACTATTTTTGTGTGTTTTTTAAGAGTTTTTAAGGTTTTGAAAAACAATTAAGACTTTTTTCACCCACGACGCGAGGGACAGTCGGATAAATTTTGAGAAAATGAAAATAAAATGCGAAAAGTTTAGTACATTGTGTAAATGGCACTGCTCTATGTACAACGTTTTGACAGAAGAGTATATAATATACACAAAATGGTTGAAACGCAGTGAGAAGGCAACAACAAAAAGGTATGTAGCGGTGGCGTGGCGCGGAGACAGCGACGACGACGACGACGACAACGACGACTGACAAAGACGTGGACGACCGAACGGAGTACGGGGCACGGGCACGGACACGGGATGCAAAGAAAACTTGGTTCAGCAAAAAGCAAAATTATATTGTTTTTTTTTCGCAGTTGTTGTTGTTATTTCTACTAAGTATCTTTATCTATACATCACTTAACTTGGAGCTCAAAAACTCTTGCTTACCTTTCTCTATCCTCCGCTTTTCTGCTTCTGCCTCTTCGGCAGTTAGGTCGCCAGATTTTATTACAACTATTTGGGGTTTCTCGTCGTCCCTTTCGTAGTCGCCCTCACCTTCTTTTAAATCCCCGTCGTCGTCTGAATTTCTATCAAGATCTTCGAGTTTTTGGCGCTGGGCGGGAAAGTTTACTTTAGAATAGTTCTAGCAAAAAGTGCTCCGAAATTTATATTTTTACCTTCGAATTAACGTCGGGGCCTTCCTTATAGCCGATTTGAGCCTTTAATTTTTGCAAAAAACTTGGATCTTGGGGCTTAATATAACTAATGTTCCTTTTGGACATTTTCTTTAAATATTCTTATAAGATTTCACTTCCTCGGTGAACATAATCGTAAATTTAAGACAAACAAGCGGATATCCTGAGTACAATTAATTATTATTTTTTTCTAAATTACGTTTAGTTCAAGAAGTTCTCGGAGGAATAAAAATTAAACCTTATTCGAAACGAAAAAAGTATATTATATACTTGTTAAACCTGAAGTTAGCAGTGGAAAAGAGGGAAGCGAAAGAAAGAACGCAGCTGTCGTTCGCCAAGTGGGAAATGTCATCATAGGTTTTGTTTTAGTTTTTTAAGGTTTCGTTCGCACTCGTGCACTATTTTTAGACCCTACACCGGTGAGTCAACTTTTAGTAGCTTATTAAACTATGTACTAAACTTACATAAGCAGCTTGTAAAAATCGGTTCTTCTTATAACGTAAGAATTTCCAATATTTCCGCAATATACTATTTACGGTCTGTAAAACTATATTTAAATAATATTAAAAATTTCCCGAACTGATGATAAAAAAGTAGCAAAAGACGAAATTGATGATTTACAAGATCGACATTAAAAATCTTTTCTTCTCTTAAATTGTTCCTTTATATATCATACGAAATCTAAAATTTAGCATTGTTTTTATGAATCAGGAGATCTCTGAATGAAATAAAATGAAAATGTATTTAAACTTTTGGTTGGAATGCCAAGAGACAACAACTTATGTAAAAAATAATCATTCTTTTCTAAAATTACATACATACCTCAACTCTTACTGTTTTAATTTTAGCAAAAATTTGAGTTAATTAAATAAGTTTATTAGTTAATTTATTGTTTCGTTGTGTACTTGGCTTAAGATTCTATACTTTTCAAGTGCAGTCGGTCCTTAAGACTATTTCTTGTCGTTTCTCGGCTAATGGCTAATGTATAAAGTCACCAAAGTCTCCAATGCCAAGTAAAAACCGGAGCAAACCCCCAATCCAAGTCCAAGAACACCTTCCACGTTCCACATTTCTACAATCTTGAAATTGGTGTGCACAACATTTTGCAGACCGGCTTAGTAAATTTTACAAAATATCTGGACTATATATAATTTTATTAAAAGAAAGGTTTAACTTTGACAAACATAACCACTATGGCCGACATAAAATCATTCTTCCACGAATGGTGTGCCAAAAACAAAGCAGAACCAACATTTGATGTCCGGCCAACTGGTGAGTGGATAAAATAGTAAAATTTTCACTTTTCAACAAATCGATATCACTGTCGCCCTTTCACACTTGGGTTTGTTCTGATCGAAATTTCAGGGCCGAAACATCGCCAACGATTCCTCTGTGAAGTTCGAGTGGCTCCGTATCCATATGTTGCCGCTGGAAATTCGACCAATAAAAAGGACGCAGAACGTAATGCCGCCCGAGATTTCATCAACTTCCTCGTCAGAAGCGGCAAAATTGCTGCCAAGGATGTGCCTGGTGATATTGGTGTTGGTGCTGGGGCAGGTGGCCCCTTGGGTGATGGCGATGTTGGACAAGGAGGAGGCGGAGGAAATGACGGTTTCGGTGGTGGAAATCAGAACCGCCGAGTTTTCTCGGACAACATGGGTCCTCAGGATCTGGGCCAAGCCTACCGGCCAATGGAGAATCGCGAATTCAATTTCATCGATCGCGCCCAACAACAGCTCAAGATGGAAGAAGCCGAGTCGCTCGACGTGAATTCGGCGATCCACGGCAACTGGACCATCGAAAATGCCAAAGCCAAGTTGCATCAATTTATGCAAATGAACAAAATCCAAGCCGACTATAAATACACTGCCGTTGGGCCCGATCACTCCAGGTATGTTGGTGTAATTCATTTGCAATTGTGCATGTACATAGATGTAGAACCAGCTGCTGCATTGGATTTTCATTTGGGAATATCCAATGAAGCAGTTGATGTGACAATAATCAATACTGGCCCCGTGGAGTAGAAACTAAGAACGTTCTTGATCTGGCCGAACTAATTACTCGATAAAATCATTTGCGAGATCTCGGAAACGTTCTAATTTTCTATTCTCGTGGGCCAAAAAATGTTGGCTATGCAATAGATCTCGATTCACTGTGGAATGCAATATCAAAGTTGCCCTGTGTAGAAACCATGACACAATCAGCACGTGTTATGATATTTACACAATCCAAAAGGTTTTCCGCCCGCAGGGTACCTACCTACACAACACACAATCCGCCAAAAACTTTCGCAGTGAATCGAGATTTAATACTTGGAAAGCCTTTAAGAAAGGTGAGTTTGTAAAGCGTTTATTATTTTGTGCTTAAAAATGGCGAAGTCCCAAGTAATCTTTATTGTGATGTCTAAACTCTTTCTAATTGTTGCATCAATAGGAGTTTCATGGCCGAAATGCACATATATGTTCGTGAATTGAAACGAAACATAACTTCTCGCGAAACCGGATCGAATAAGCAGTCGGCGAGTAAGTCGTGTGCTCTGTCGCTGGTTCGACAGTTGTACCATTTGGGTGTGATCGAAGCCTTTTCGGGAACTCTAAAGCAACGCAAAGACGATGAGGAACTTAAATCTTATCCAGTTAATGTAAATCCAGAACTTGTGATTGAGGTGGAGAACGTTACCAGAGAATTGGGTTTACCCGTTGCCAAACCACAAGGATGTCCGCAAGAAGGAACACCAATTAATTTATTGGTAAGAGAAATTTGAAAGTAATATAGATGAATTCTTCGAATGATTAAATTATTAATTTTGTTTTAGATTGGAGTTAAGAAGGAGGCACAACGAAAACTGAATGATTCTCAGATTCAAGGTGCTGTCATTCCCTGGGCTCCACCACAACCCAATTGGAATGCTTGGAACGCGTGTAATATCGACGAAGGTTACTTGGCCAATGCAAGTCTGGATGAGCTTTGTAATGACCTGGAGGCAACAACAAAAGAAAAACGAATGAACAATCAGGAACATCAGGTGGGTAATATAAAAAAGTATGCGCAGTAAATGTAGTGGTCAATTGCTTATCTAGGTGCTACAATGTAGTTCAAGTACAGTTCTATTTCCTTTAATTTGTACTGGGCACAATACGTGGAAATAATTGTCTAGTTCGCAAAAAACTGCTTTCCTTTTTTTATGACTGGCTCAAAATGTTATGTAATGGATATTTCTACCACGAGCGCACACTAATAGTTTTTTACACTAGCTCCAAATTATTTAAGGAGTGCTAAATTTGTTTGTTCTTATTTATTAGAGGGATCATTCATTTTCAAAGATTGTAAAATAGATAAAACTTAGTTCTAAGGGTGTAATCTTTTCTCACGTCTGTGTTAAGTAATACAAAAAACTAACTAAACTTTGCAAATAAATAATATAATAGATTAAAAACCAAAGTTTTAATTAAAAGAAACACTTACTTATGAATTTTTTTTTTTAATTTGATTTCAGAAATTTGTTGAGTTCCGTGAAAAACTCCCAATTTCAGCAATGCGAAGTGAAATCATGTCGGCCATTAACGATTGTCCAGTGGTCATTATTCGTGGTAACACTGGTTGTGGTAAAACAACCCAAATAGCACAATACATTCTGGAAGACTACATCAGCTCGGGTCAAGGTGCCTGGTGTAACATTTACGTCACTCAACCACGTCGTATATCGGCGATCTCTGTTGCTGAGCGTGTGGCCAATGAACGTTGTGAAAACCTCGGCGAGAGCGTTGGCTATTCAGTTCGATTCGAATCGGTTATGCCCCGGCCTTATGGAGCTATTCTCTTTTGTACGGTGGGAGTGTTGTTGCGCAAGCTTGAAGCAGGACTTCGAGGTATTTCCCATATTATTGTTGATGAAATTCACGAACGTGACGTGAACAGTGACTTTCTGTTGGTCATTCTGCGTGACATGATACATACGTACCCCGATTTGAGGGTGATTCTTATGTCAGCTACCATCGATACGACCATGTTCTCGAATTATTATGGTGGATGTCCAGTTATTGAGGTTCCTGGACGGGCTTATCCTGTGCAGCAGTACTTTTTGGAGGACTGCATCGAGATGACTGGATTCGTGCCACCGCCGGAGAACCGCAAAAATCGCAAGGAAAAGGATGACGATGAGACAACTGTAGCTGCCGAGAATCCCGAGTCAGCGGAGTTTCAAAATTACAACAAGGTCATCAATGATCCCAAGTATTCACAGCAAACTCGCAATTCAATGTCTATGATCTCAGAATCCGAATGTAGCTTTGAGCTAATTGAATCACTTTTGACGCACATCAAGAGCAAGAATGTTCCTGGAGCTATTCTTATATTTTTGCCGGGCTGGAATTTGATTTTTGCATTGATGAAGTTCTTGCAAAACAGCCCCAATTTTGGTGGACCAAACTTTAGGATTTTGCCGTGCCATTCACAGATTCCCAGGGAGGATCAGCGAAAGGTGTTCGAGCCAGTTCCTAATGGAGTAACTAAGGTGGGAGAATTTGAGTCAGTCCCTTATTTTTTTTTAATGTAAATTTTTTTTTTTTAGATCATTCTTTCCACCAACATTGCTGAAACCTCAATTACTATCGATGACATCGTATTCGTCATCGATATCTGCAAGGCTCGCATGAAGATGTTCACATCCCACAACAATCTCACCAGCTACGCAACAGTTTGGGCCAGTAGGACCAATTTGGAGCAGCGCAAAGGTCGTGCTGGTCGTGTACGCCCAGGGTTCTGTTTCACACTTTGTTCTAGGGCGCGATTTGATGCCCTTGAAGAACATCTCACTCCGGAGATGTTCCGCACGCCACTTCACGAAATGGCTCTGACCATAAAGCTGTTGCGCTTGGGTTCGATTCATCAGTTCTTATCGAAGGCCATCGAACCACCACCGCTTGATGCCGTAATTGAAGCAGAAGTGCTTTTGCGTGACATGCGATGTTTGGATGCTTCCGATGAGTTGACGCCTCTTGGTAAGATTCTCGCTCGCCTTCCGATCGAGCCACGGTTGGGTAAAATGATGATTTTGGGGGCGATTTTCGGTTGTGCAGACATCTTGTCTGGAATGGCAGCATATTCGAGTACGTTTTCGGAAGTATTTGCCCTGGATATAGGTCAACGACGTTTGGCAAATCACCAGAAGGCTTTGGGCGGTCGAAAGTGCTCTGATCACATAGCTATGATCGTAGCCACCCAGATGTGGGAGAATGCCCGACACAAGGGCGAGGACGAAGAGATTCGTTTCTGTGAATGGAAAGGACTGCAGCTTTCAACAATGCGAGTAATGTGTGATGCTAGGAACCAACTTCTGGATCTGCTGCAGCAGGCTGGGTTTCCCGAGGAGTCGATGATAACTGGCAAGGTTGATGCGAATGCCAATGACCCAGTGCTAGACATGACGACGGCTTTGTTGTGCGCCGGATTGTATCCAAATGTTTGTTACCACAAGGAGAAACGCAAGGTCCTTACAACTGAATCGAAGGCCGCCTTGATCCACAAAACTTCGGTTAATTGCAGCAATTTGGCTGTTTCCTTCCCATACCCATTCTTTATATTCGGGGAGAAAATTCGGACTCGTGCGGTTTCGTGCAAACAGATGACAATGGTGGCTCCTTTGCATTTACTCTTGTTTGGCTGCCGGAAAGTCGATTGGATCAAGGATAACATTGTACGACTCGACAATTGGTTGAACTTTGAAATGGACCCAAAAATAGCCGCTTTAATTGTAGCTTTGAAGCCGGCCATCGAGGAACTGGTCACTATCGCTTGTAATAACCCAGAAGAGGTGTTGAAATTAGACGAAGCTAATGCCAGGCTAGTTCAAGTAGTTAAAGATCTGTGTGTTATGGATTCTGGCGATTACCAACTGTCTCGTGAGGCTGGTGTTTTGCCATTCCAAAGTAGAGCAGGAGGCGGTCCACCAAATAAAATGCGACGAATAGATGGTGGAGATGGAGGCGGTGGGTTTAGAGGTGGTTTTGGAGGCAGTGGCTCTGGCGGCGGTGGTGGTGGACGTTATGGAAGTAGTGGCTTTGGAAATGGAGGCGGAGGAGGTCGATTCGGAAGTGGTGGTGGTGGCTATGGGGGTGGAAGTGGCGGTGGTGGTTATGGAGGTGGAAGTGGCGGTGGTGGTTATGGAGGTGGAAGTGGTGGTGGTTATGGAGGTGGAAGTGGTGGTTACGGAGGTGGCGGTAGCGGCGGAGGTTTTGGTGGCGGCCGACGATTTGGTGGTCGTGGGGGTTATGGAGGCAGACGATTTTAAAAATAAATAATAAATCAGTATTTAAGTCAATACATGATATTTTTCTAATTATTTACAAAATATAAAACATTTCTTTAGGTTATTTTTCTTTTTTTACAATGTTTAACAAACTTGTTACAACTTAATTTTTCTAGTCTTCTCTTGATAACAAAATATCCAATTGCTCACATCTGGAACAACAATAAAACATCCCATTATTGCTTTGAAAAACAGCTTCTAGCTGACACCATCTGCACCATCTTTTGCGTTTTGTGTTTTTGAGTTGTTCCTCAAGATAAGTTCGTTGTGCTTTTAGCTGATTAGATTCGCTTTGAAGTGTATCTATCCGAGAATCCTCCAAAGGACATAGAACGGATGCAATTTCAAGATTTTGCAAAGTTTGTCGAATTAAAGTGGATAAGTGAAAGATTAAATCACAGTATTTGAATTCGTCATCAGAGTCATAAATAGAATCCATGTTTACTTTTTTGTTTCTCCTGAAAAAAAGATCAATTTGAAAGATTTGATTCATAAACAGCATCTAAACAAAAGTTTAGTTTATTTTTGTTTTCCAAAATCAAGGACTTGAAATTAACGGTTTTGAGTTTAATATAAGCTATCTATTTAAAATACAATAATTTGCAATTCATCTTTGCCACTTTCTTGCACAATGTAACTTCAATGTTGGCTTTTATCTACAAAAAAAAAAAACAAGTTTGTTTCCGTTAGGACTTAAGTTAAGTGTCAATGAACTTGACTAGGCGCTTCTATGGGTTTTACAATTAATGCGTAAGGAATAATGAAGCAGAAACACTTGAAAATCCCACAAACGACAACAACTCAGGAAAAATTATAGAATTCAAAAGAAAAAAGACAGGACAGTTGAATTTAAATATTATACAAATGTACAATTTTGTTGTTCGAATTAAGTTTTACAATTTAAAAATATACATATGATAAAAAATAATTTCAAAAGTATGCATATATTACTGACCTAAATAAAATTGATTTTGGTTACTTGTTTTTATTGACAAATTCTTTGTTTATATTTATTTATTCTTTTATTGTATTGCACTCTACACTCTAGCCTTACCCTAAATGCAAAAAAATAATCAAATGTCAAAATGAATGTTGAATTTACCGTTCTGTTGGCTAAAGAAATTACAGCACTGCCAGAATAAAATGACAGTAAAAAGAAATCCGATGAATAAGTTGCGGATGAACTCGGAGTGTTTATTGACAATTATTTTAGTAGGGTAGAAGTCTCAAAATTGACATTTGATAACAGTCACAACCTACTAATCGCATTCTGTAAATCTACATTATTATATATTATATAGAACATAATAACAATAAAAAATATTAACAACTTTATTGATTTTCGATTGTATCGAATGACATTTGTGTGTGAAATTCACGTTTTTGAATTTTGTTTTACTTTGTTGTATTTTGTGTATGCACTGCATTAATGAGAAATACAGATTTTAAAATTTTTTATATGCAATTTAATTGAACACAAAAGTTTTTTGCTTAAAAGTGATGATTAAATAAATCACTTTAATCAGTTTGTCGAAAAAGCAGTTTCAAGGCGCTCAAAACCAATGAGATCTATGTAGTTTCAATATTCAACATTTTTTTTTTATAAAAATTAATTTTTTATTTAGATTTTGAAGTCTGAAATATTTACCAATAAGTGATATTAAATTGGCCCATCATTTGAAACTCTTTATTCTATACTATGGATAAAATCAATGCTTTATGAGAACATAATAACGAACAAATGTTTATGTTTGTCATAACATTTTTCTACCCAACATATTTCTTACTCTCTGAAACGTGAGTGCTTTTGTGAAAAACTCCCAGGCGTGCTTTGTTTTGCTCTCAATAACTCAACCACCACATCAGCAGAAATATCGAGTCTAATTTTTAGCAGATACATTCATAGATAAAAGTAAAGTATACGAAAACACCAAAAAGCTAAAAAATAAATTTCACTATGAGTATTTTGTATTTTCAGTGACTATCTAAGCTCGTTCGGCTAAGGGCGGTTAAAAAGTTATACCCAATCGAAAGCACATCATAAAAGCCAACATCGCGTAAAATTTTTTGCAATTCACTATCAACTCACTCTTATAACAGTGCATTTAAAAAACGGTTTTTTTATTTTTTAAAATTTAAAACCTTTATCACGGTCTACGTTGACGCAGTCTTATTTTTTAAACACAAAAAAGTCAAATAAAATCCCATTAATCATCATGGTGAGTACAGAAATAGATGAGCACCGCACTCGCCTCCTGGTGATGGGGTTCAAAATATTGTAGAACATAATTTTGCTGAGTGTTTGAAGTGTTTTTTGTTGATTTTTCTTAATCCTTGAAACAAGAAGTGTGACAGTGACATAAGTCTATGAATTTGTCTATTTTTGAAAAATTTATTTTATTATTTCTAAAAATTTTCCTCGTACAAAATAATGCAACATTTCAGGACTTTCATGCACATTTCAATAAATGATGGGGCTGGGGTTGGGGCTGAAATGAGTAAAATGTGCTCATTGACCTTCACCTAGTGAATGCGAGGGTGCTTTGGCCTGAGTACAATATAAAATAAGTAGAGTGAGGAAGAGTATGACTTTTTCAATGGAAGCAATCTCTCTTGAGTAGTATTATTTGGACTCAGGAAGAATGACTTCGAAACAGTGGATTCGTGTTAAGTCAAAGTGGATAAGGTTTTGAATTTTAATTTATAGGTTTCAAAAATAAAAAAAAAAAAATAAAAACCACCTATAAACCTAATAGAACGATGATTTTATCTCAGATTCTCAGATATTATTGAATTTTGTGCCATAATAAAAGTTGGTATTTTTGGGAGTTAACAACAGGGTTAGTTTATGACAATGTTTTTAGTGGATTGTATTTCAGTTTGTTATTAACTTTAAGAAATGAAATACACATAATTCTGAACGTCTACCTATACATCTAACTTATTGTTTAAAAATAGTTTAAAATACGTTTGGTGTTATTGTACACTGCATACATAAAATATTTTTTTTTAAATACCTACATTTGATGATTCTATAATGAAAAACAAAAATAAATTATATCAAAAACGAACATAATTTGTTTCGTTTTGTTGTCTTCGCATGGAGTTGTTTGCTTAAAATTAAATACAAGATTTCTTATTCGATTTTCTATTAAGAGGTATTTTCCCATAAAATTATAGCAATTTTAAATATAATTCTTAAAAAATGATAGAAGTGATTTTGATTCGTATACTTGGAGTATGTTAGAAAATCTCATAAAGGGGTTGGAAATAAATTTCTCTTCTAGCCAAAATTTGATTTTTGTTTTACTATTGGAAAAGGATTTTATTATATGTATGCTTATGTATGAAATTTTAATTTTAATTGTGAAAAAGACGAGACAAAATATTTTCCTTTAGAATTATAGGCTAATAGGCAAGTTTAGGCAGGAATACTTCTAAAATGGTTCGACTTGAATCAAAAGACATTTTTTCAGTATGAAAAGTACTCAATTCTCAGACTTACCAAATTTCAAATTCAAATCTAATATCAATGACTTGTAAATTTTTGTATGATTACGAAAAAGTTGATGAATTAAAAATGCTCTATAATTTTTCCTCTATCGGGAGTAAAAAGCTAGTAAAAATATTTTTCTTTTATAAATTAAGGGTTAATGTCATTTTACATACAAATTACTAATAATTAAGAAACCTTAACAACGCAAATGTTTCTTTATCAAAATAACAACTTATTTAAAAAAAACTTAAGTATTAAAATGTTTGAGAAAGTAGACTTATAATACAACTATGATTTTGTTGCAACCAACATTTAATATGTTCTTCTAAATGTAAAACGCCATTACACTCTCAGCTTAATTTTTATTTATGACAGTTAGGAAAAAAAAAGAATAGGTACCTATTTATGTCATTTTCTTTTCGACGAAAAATGCGTAAAACAAAAAATTCCAGACTTAGAAAACGAAAACTTACTTTTTATTGGATACATATACAAAAAAGTTTATATTTTACCATTGGTTATCCCCTTAACCTGTCAATAAAGTGACAAAAAGTCAGTTCTCAAGACTCCCAAATAATATGAACTAGTCCATCTTCTTCAAGTACATCAGTTCTATTTTGATTTAAACATAGCTGTACAAATTCATGTTATTTAATTTGTTAATAATTTTCTGATACAAAACAAATCGATTAATATTATTCCATACACTTCAAATAAATATGATACTATATGTACGAGTATTTGATATATTTATCTATTTTTCCATATAATGTTTTATTTGTATAATTTGCTAGATCAAATACAAGCAAGCTCATAGTTGAATGAATTTTTCAATCATAAACATATTCCACTAAAAGTGTTTGTTTTTCTTTTGGTTTCTGTCAAATCAAAAGAGTAGCGCGATTTTTGAGTTCTGTGACAATTTTTAATTTAAATTGATCTTATTTAAAGTTAATGTGTCTTCTATCTGCCCAATTTTTATTGATGGTATGCAAAAAGAAATTTATATTTATTAAAGAAAATTCATAGTGAACATGATAATAATTTTATTCTTTTAATACATGTATTTAGAAGAAAAAAAGACAAAGAAATTATTTATTTTTCATTATAATATTATATTCTCCACCTACAAGTTTAAAAATAAATGTTTATACAACAAATATTTTGCTCGTCATGATTAAAAGAAAAAAAAAGTGTTTTGCCTTAGCAATGATTAACCACTGCCACTGATTTTCCTTGAAAGATTTAAAAATAAATAAAAAGTGAAAGAAATCCTATATTCACTCCTCGGGCTTCTGTGAGCGGTCTTCACCTTAGCCTGGTCGAATAAAACAGTCTATAGGTCTAGAGAAGAGATTATTGTTTGATGGTGCTCTTTTGTTTTTGCTGTTATATCACACTTGGTGTGCGGAAGCAATAAATATTCTTAAACGACCAAAGATATTTACCGGCTGTAAATCGGGAATAATTGCATTTAATATCAATACATATTTTCTTGCACATTTGTTCGTGCATTATAAAACTATAGATAACGAATTGAAAATAAAATAAAACAAAATAGTTGGCTTTTCTCTTCTTTGTTTATGTTGATATCAAAAACATACAGTGCTGTGCGAAAAGTGTTGAACTTTTTTGATGTTATATCGGTGGAAGAAACCGGTACTCAAACTGTCACCTTAAAAAAGAATGACAAAACACTTGATTTTCAAATTGAATCCTAAAACTTGTTTTACAAATTTAAAACTACAAATACAAATAAATTCTGATATTAAAAAAAAAAAACGGCTAGCTAAGAAAATTGACACATAAATGTATTTCTATTTGTGAACTCATTTGGAGTCTCATCAATAAATTTTTCAGATGTCAAAATGACGCACCTAAAAAGTGTCTCACATGAAAAACGTTTTTTAGGTTTTTAGCTCAAATTTCTAACAAAATGATATATTTTAGCTGTGTTTTATTCATTGCTGGGTAGCTAACGCAAGAAAACATCAACAATTTGCGAAAAAGAAGCCAGCTAAAATAATGACAGCTGTGCTGGCGATATAAGTAAGTAATGTAAAGTGAGTTTGATAGTTTTATTCACTTAAATGCTGCACTAGCTATACAGCAGTGAATAAAACACAGCTATTGAAAACTTTGGAATTTATTTAAACGTTTCATCAGTTAATTTTTCTCCCACTAATTCTTCTTTTTAAATATGTACCTAAAGAAATATGCATCACCACTTCTTCTCACTATAAAGTGGCATTCAAATGTGATGTGAAACGTCAAAGTGAGTCACTTCAAAAGAATTTACTGTGAAAAATTTGTATAGTATTTTGACAATGACTGTTATTATTTGAATATTATTCAAAACTATTTATAAAAACAAAATACTTTGGCTAGTTTAAAGGCTCATCATTAACTCATTTTAAGAACTGAACAAAATTTTCAATCAACAGTACTGTATTTTTTCTTTTTACTGTAGTGCACTTACAATAAATTTGATCTTGACCTTGATGAGTGGGTCTCTGTGTTTATGCAAGTACATTGTAGAAGTAGACATTTTTTTTTTCTTCAAATTGTAGCCAGGAAAATCAAGCTGAACATAATGTTCTGAAAAAATTGTGTTCTTATGCCCCTTATCCACTTGATCTTTATATTTGTGTACTCTTATATACAAAATAGATACGAGTACCTACTACGTGACATTGAAGAAATGATTTATTTTTATCCTCAATGCAGTCGTATATTTTGTGATTCTATAATTTTTTTTTTTGTAAATTGTGTTGTCTCGTCTCGTTTGCTGAACTTCAAAAAATTCCTCTCGTTTTCAACGTGCTTCTTATTTTTATTTATGTATTACTACGAGTATGTATAATGACTTAGTGGTTGAATGGTTCTCTTATTCAGAAAAGCGAATTTTCTTCTTAAATTATTTTGAAAATAAAGGCAATTTATAGTTGTCAGATTTTTTTTTTAAGTACACTACTTTAATATCAAAATTCATTTTTAATTTTCCAAAAGAAAAACAATATCACATCAATTTAGGAATCATCTTGTGTAGTTAATTGTCTATTAATTTTAGTTAAAAATCTTAAAAGATAAATACAAAAAATTTGCTGTCAGGAAACTGTTGGTCCCATTTTTTTCTACTTTACTCATAGACAGGAATGGTTAAAAGTTCTGACAATTCATGCCTCACTCTCCAAATTTCTCTTAGACTTTCTGTTGATCAAAGTTAATAAGTTTAGTGTCACGAAAGCTTTTACTATATTTTCTTTTTTAATATCGAATTAAACGACAGTGTGTTCAAGTTTTTGTTTCATAAATTTTTCACAAAATTGAAACAATTTACGGACGTTATTTTTCTCTAACAGTGTGGTGGGAACTAATTTCATACATTGAGAATTGTAAATGAACATGGAACAGGTGTCTTGTGTCAGTTTAAATTATTAAATATTTATACAAAATAATAGTTTCACATATCTAATGTAATGAGCCTTATGTCCAATTAATCTATTTCAAAAGAATGGACTTCTAAACATATATTTAATTCATGGATGTCAATAAATTGTTGCCTTTACTTCAAAATATACATATATATGTACATATGTATAATGTAAGCTTATATTGTGCATAGTATGTATAATGGTACGCATAGTAAAACAAATAAATTCCAAGGATAAGAACTTGTGTAATCGATATAAAAAAATCTGAAAGTCATACTAATAAAATAATCCTTTTCCTGAAAGAAAGAAAACGTTTTATTTGAATTGAAAAAGGTCAGATGAATAAATGTTGGTATGTTTATAAGTGTACAACTCCATTTGCATTTGGTACATTAAATGATTGCCTTGACCTAAATAATAATGTAGGTACTTAATAGTTCATAGCAAAGTAAATCAAATAAATTATGACTAATTAACAATTTTGGAGGGAACAGAAAGTATGTATAGGTATATAACCAACAATTACCAAAACCCCTCAATTTCCAAGAATAAGGAATTAATGACCTCTCAGCGGGTAATTTTGATGGAAACACCAACACAACTTTAGTAAACTACGCACTCTTTTCTTTAATTCATTTCATAGTTCTAAATTATAGATAAATGTGTAGAAATGTGTGTGTTTTTTTTTTAAACAAGTTAAAGTATTTTTATCACTCAACCTATTCAACCTAATATTATTGATGATTGTTTAAATGATTTTTTAAATAAGATTATATATGTTAGCTTCAGCTCTTCAAATAAACAGTTTTCTTAGATAATCTTGAAATATAGGTATGTATGTATAGACATACTGTGAGATATTCGCGTATCTGCGTAAGGCTTTTTTGTTTATTTAATTTTAATTTTCCTCATACATACATATACTTCTTGTACTTTCTGCATTAGGTACCCAAAATTACGCACATAAAAAAAAACTAATTTATCTTAAAAGTATCTCATAAACATAATTTATCCAATTTTATTGATAAACTATTTCGTTAACATCAAACAATTTTTTTTTTGAGGCCTTCAAAAATTGTTAAATTATAATTGAATGAACTTTGAAATGTTTATCCATTCGAAAGAGAATTCTTTAGTGTTGTGTGTAGAATTTATTGTTTTCTTTTGAACTTTAAGGAAAAATAAGATTTTAACAATTTATTGTTTTCATTATGGGTCTTTAAAATGTTCCTATTGTGAATGGAGCTTTAGAAATTAAGTGCACTGTTATGTCTTAATTAGTTGATGCTCTTTACTCTTTCTAAAGAGTGTGAATTAAATCATAAGTAGGTATGGCACGATATTTGTATTTAAATAATTTTTTAAAATATCAAAATTATAATTTATTCCTCAGGTTGAAATCAAAATTCAATTCAAATAACAAAAAAAAATACAACAATAAACTCACAAGGTGGCACTAAAGACATGACTGTATTAAATGTCAATAACTTTTGACACTGGGTTTTTTTATGACAGTTGGCTAGTCACAGTTGTATTACTAATGGAAGTTGTCTATTTTACCCGTTTTTTATTACATTTTATAAAGTTTTTTAAATAAAAGTTGCTTTCTTGCTCAAAAGCGATGAAAACAAGTGACCATTTTATTTCCCTCATAAAATAAAATTTCTTAGCCAAAAGCCGAAAAAACTGTAAAAAAAATTACGAAAACTAAGTATTTTTGAAGATGTTTACAAAAACTTGAAGTGTCTAGTTTTTTGGGTTCAATTATATTTTAAAATCAACGAATTGCCTTAGCTGTAGAAGTACGTGCTTAAGAACTCAGCAAGCATTTTTATTTTAGGAAATAATACAAGTTTCTTAAATAGGGTCAATATTTTCAAGATTTTCAAAACAATATTCTTTACCTACATATGTACGTACCTATTTTTGTATGGAATTTATTGTTTCATAAATCTTTCCTCGAAACCAATATTTTTCATTTGTCGAACGAAGGCATTTACTAAATATCGCCCATCACGCTGCTGATGGATTGAACTGCCTGCGTTGTGTTTAAATTCCGATTGGTTCTTAAATTGTTTACTCTAATGTCACGCTTAATAAATTAACACCAAAAACGATATACAAGTACACTAACATTTTACACAAATCACTCAAACGCAAAAATCAATCTTTTTTTTTTATTCCAACGCGAAAACAAAACTTGAACTCCTTCAACAGGATGCAAACGAAAACATTCGAATTGGCTTTTAGCCAATTTCTGTAGAGGCACTGCCAGAGTTTGGTTTTAAAAACAAAAACAAATTATTTATATTAATGTAAGGAATTTCTGCTATATTGATTTAGATTTGTACATAAACTACTCCCTACTTTTTTTCTTGTTTTGAAATTCTGATTTTCAAATTATAAAATTGAAATAAAAACTTTTATATGTATAAGAAAAAATCAATTAACAAAAATGTGCAGCACATCAAATTATTCTCAAGACTTAAAGGTACGAGTACACCAACAGAATATTGTTAAGAAATTAATATCAGATGGAAAATTCAAATTTGATGCTTATTGCTGATGCATGCAACAGTATAACTATTAACTCATATTCATATCCAAAATGTGTTTTTAATAAATTTAAAACAATATGAATATACCCATATTATGTATATGTATGTAGCTTTTCATGTGTCACCAAATGGCCATGAAGAAGGAAGCTGACGACAAACAAAAGGCTCAGGAAATCAGACGAGCTCAAATTGGTGTAAGTTTATGAAGACAATTCATATAATCATGCAGCATATAAAAACGCTTTTGAGATTATATTTTCAAAATTATTACACTGCTTTGCCGCTGAATATATATAAATTAACGCCAGCAAAATAAAAACAAAAAAATAAAAATATTTTCGATTTTCAGTCTGCTGCTGCCAAAAATGTCAACCAGTATATGTACTTTCCTATATACCTTTTCCAAAACCCTCCAAAAGCTAATTTTTTACTTTAAATAATCGATCCCTTTAGTTGTCAATGGAAACATAATATTTATGTTGTCTTGCTATATGAACTTTATCAACTAGGCTAATGAGAATCATTTCTATTTAAAGGTTGGCGTCCCAGTAATTTGGATTCTAGGAGGTCCTGGATGCGGCAAGGGCACACAATGTGAGAAAATTGTAGCAAAATACGATTTCACGCATTTGAGCAGCGGAGACTTGTTGCGAGAGGAGGTACATAAATAGTTATTTTTTTTTTAACACGTTTTGTAACAGATTGATAATGTTTGTTTTCTTTTTTTTTTAGGTTAAGTCTGGTTCTGAGAAGGGTCTTGAACTCGCTAAGGTTATGAAAGAAGGAAAACTAGTGTCAAATAGTGATGTACTTCTTTTGCTTTCAAATGCCATCAAGAAGTCCCTACCAACTGCTAAAGGCTTTCTTATTGACGGGTGAGTTTTGATAAATTTAAACTGAAGAAACATTTTGAAAAATAATACATCGAAATAAAATCAGTCTTATTAATAAACACATTCCAAAAAAGTCTGTACATGTTATTTTTGAGGTGCATGTATTTCTTTAACAAAAAATGTCAAATCAAAATTGATATATTTCCTTATTTGCAAAAATTATAAAAAGATGTAATAAATAAATTATAAATATTTCTTGATCTTTATAAAATAAATTCAATTCTTATAGCAAACTCTAGTCACACGTATCATGAAGCGTGCAGCTGCTTCAGCAGAAGTTCGTGCTGATGACAACGAAGAAACTTTAAAAACACGAATTGCCACTTTCAGGACCAATACCAATGCCATTCTTTCGCAATACACCGACAAAACATTAATTGTGAGTTCATAGTCATAAACATAATTTTTTTTTGACATTGACAAAATTCTGTCAATTTCTTACATTGATTCTGAGAATCTTTAAGCAACAAGTTTTTTTAAAATTTGTTTTCCAATTTTTTGTCAAAACTCGTCAGAAAAAAATGTTTGTCGTTATAAATTTGAATCCTCTTGACATATTTTTTTTTTTTTTAATTTTTAGCTTAATGCTGAGCGTTCCGTAGATGAAATTTTTGCCGATGTTACTCAAGCTATTGATGCTGTTGTACAAAAGAAAGCTGCTGCAGTTGCGTAATCACAACTTTAACAATATAAATTATGCTGCCCGCCTCAAATTCAAATACAAAAAAAAAAAATACCAAAGAAATATACCATCAAGTCCTTGCGAAAATAAATTTATTGCATAAATATTTAAAAACAAAAACGAAAAATTGCAATATATTTCGCTATATTTAAATAAATTTACTTTATATGTATGTAAATAAAATTGCTTTAATATTCAAATTTATAATACTCATTCATTTAAAATAACGCAAATAATAATTTGCTACACACAAATAAAATAATGATAACATTATATTTATTTATTTTTAAATATATTATGTTGAATCACAAGTTGTTGACCATAAATTGAAAAAAAGAAAAAAATTGTTTTGATTTTTATATCAATTTAAATTATTAAGGAAATAGTCTGGGAGAATGGTCAAGTTGCTTTATTGAGAAAATTGCAACTTCCGGTCGTATTTTTGACCTTGTTCTTATACATATATGAGTATAAAATCAAATCTTAAAAGACAACGAAAACAATAGAAAACCATTTTAAAACAATTGATTTCAGATGGAGCAAATAGTAATTGTGAATTTTGTGAAGTAGAAATTTGAAAATATAAGTTAAATGACTCACAGATTTATATTTTGCTTCGACTTAAAACAAAATGCTCCCGTAGGCTCTAGGAAAAAACTAAAGTAACGAAATTCTATTACCCATTTCTCCTTTTGTCTGATGTAAACACCCTGGCGTATGAGTAATATTTCATACAGTTTGTCTTTCTGACAGACCAACTTCTTTGATCTAATAAAAATCATAAAAGTATTTTACTTTATTAATAATTTCATCACTGCAATTGGTGAATGTTTATTGAGAAGCGAAAAACCCAATTTTTTCTTGATAATTCTTGAAGTTGTCAAAAAAAACCTCAATCAACCCTGGGTAAAGTTCAATGAACAAACCAAATCATTCTTATTCTCCAACCCCTTTCGGCCACGTTTTTTTAATTAACTTTCGACGTGTTGCTGTTGAATAAAATTTAACTTTACCTACCGTTATTGGGATTTCACTTTTTTTTTAAATCATATGTATTAATATTTTGAAACCGAAAATAGCGATAATCTTGAATATTTAATTGTAAGAATTGTGAATCACTTTAATCCATACGACATTTGACCCATTATTAATACTTAAAACCTCATCGTTATAGCCCACGTGAAGCCTACACCTAAAAATAGAACTTGACCTTAGAATAAAAAAGACAACGAAATGGACCGAAAAAATATTTCGTCAAAAAAAGATATCGAAAATCATAAACTGCAAAGAACTCGTCAACGGTCACGAGTTGTGTCAGTGAATCATTCGAATTTCCAGGTTTCTTTACACAACCGACCGATTAGAAACTCTTTAAATTAATTAATCAAAAAAGTATAATCATTTTTTTTTGTTTTGTTAGATTAACTTGTGGTTGAGAAACAATATTATATTTAGTTGATGAAATGCTTTCTTTAAACAAAAACGTAGTATAGCTGCTAGGTACTTGGTATTTCCATAAGTTCTTAACAATTAATAAGATTTTTTTGTATACAATTAATAACAAAAGATATCAAAATTTCCAATCTTTCAAAAAATTAACACGATCAATCACAAGAATTTTTATCGATATTGAATTGTTGATCATATCATTTAGTGTGTCAATAAAAATTCGCATAAAAATCAATGCGGATATTGTTTACATCTTCGTCACACCATCAACACAATGTCATGGTATTTCACAAATCATAACAAATAAAACACAGGTCTGTTGTGGGTAAGCGAAAGCAAAATTTGGCTAAAAGCACGACGACGACGACGACGACGACGACGACGACGACGACGACGACGTCGAGTTGAGGCGGCTCAGCGGCATTCCTAGAATACCTACATGGCCGAGCAACTCGTAAAAAGTATTAATTTATGCTAAATTGATTATTTTTATGGTGTCTTTTTTTTTTGTTTTTGTAAACAGCGAAAAAACCGTCCCTTCTCAGTTCTCACCAATGACGTCAAAAAATGCATCTATTTATTTCTTAAATTCCAACTCGGTCAGACACCGTCGTCGTCGTTGGTCATCACAGCCTTCACCGTCCACCTCCGCTACAGATGCCGGTTCCTAGTCTTATTTTGAACTGGTCTTTTTTGAGTCATTGACTGCGGGGCAGTATAACAACAATGGCCAGAGATGCTGTTTCATCGTCGACGGACCGGACGGACCATCAGAGATCTTCAATTAAATCGCGCCTAGTCATTCAGATCAGGTTTTGGACTCTCGAGAGGTTTGAATATAATTTCGGTGAATGCCGGTATTCAGTTTAGATCGATTTGAGAGTTCAAAGCGTAAACATTGTTAAGAGAAAGATTTAAACTATAGAGGAAACTACAATGAATACATTATCGACGACGTCGTTGATCGTAGGCGTTTTAGCAGCTGTGACAGTGACAGTTCCGCCAGTGCAAGGATACGCAATAGGAGTAGCAAAATATGGCAAGATTGAGAAGTTTCCCTATCAAGTGATGCTGATCGGAAAACAGTTTTGGAAGAAGCGGGTTCTTTGCGGCGGAACTTTGCTAGACAACGAATGGATTTTGACAGCTGCCCACTGTGCTTCCGGTGTAACACACTTTGATGTTCATTTGGGTGCTAAATTCTTCGACTCAAATGACGAGGCTGGCAGAGTGATAATGAAGACCGATCAATTTATTGTCCACGAACAATTCAACCCCAATTATGCAGCGAATGATATTGCCTTGGTAAAACTTCCAGAACGTGTCCAATTCACAACCAAAATTAAGCCAGCGATATTGCCCTATCGTTTCCAGGACGAGGCATTGGAAGGGATGAAAGTGATTGCCAGTGGATGGGGATCTTTGGGAGAAGGTGTGAATTCTGGTGCCATGCAATACACAGAACTGGCTGTGATATCAAACAAAGAATGCATACACCAATACAATAAGGATATCATTACCGATAAGGTGATCTGCGCAAAAGGCCTGGATATGGAAACCGTGTGCACAGGAGACTCAGGTGGCCCCCTTGTCCTCAAAGGATCTCAGGTGATAGTTGGAGTGACGAGTTTCGGACCAGCTGACGGGTGCGAAACAAACGTTCCTGGAGGATTCACAAGAGTGACAAAATATTTGACTTGGATCAGGGATAGAATAAATGCCAATGGAAAACGAAATTATAGTGTGAAGAATAATATTGTATAGTGTAGTAGATTACTGAATCTCGATTTAAAAAAAAAAAAACTACCTCGACTGAAACTTAAACTTAATTTTGTATCTAATTTTAATTTATTCTTAAGGTTGTGATTTTACATAAATTTTATTGTATATGTGGTGTTTTTTAAAGGACTGTTTTGATTGAAAAACAATTGTCATATCATAGTTTAGATTATTTAAGTTATTTATAAAAATTGTAGTAGATTATTGCACAACATTTTATGTGTGTACGGTCGTTATGTTTAAGAATTTCTATATCCGATGATTTTTTTGGAAACAAATGTAAATTCAAATTTGCATGCTAGTCAGACTTCATAAAAAAAGTTTATTTTTAGGAGAAGTAAAATACTTGAAATAAATAAATCGTCATTATGATAATATTCAACCGAAAAAAAAAATGTGTTTTATCTTAACCATATCTTGTGGATTTGCATTTTAAACCGAATGGCAATGAATTCATTGCGGATGGCGCTTTTTTTTTTGATAAATGGAACAATTTATTGGATTCTTTTTTATAGATCAAAGAATAATTAATTGACATCGATCACATTTTTGAATAAAAGTGATTTATTTCTTTGTTTTCAAATTTGCAAACAAATAAATATTAATTCATACAAATATAAAGTTCACATTGACAGCTGTGATGTTTGATGGCTTAGCGGTTTATTTGTTGTTTTTTTCTGATTTTAATACAAAAGATTTATTTATTTTAATAATTTCCTTAACATTTATGAATAAGTTATAAGTCCTAAAATTAGATATTTGATTTTATTTTAAATTTCATCAGAAACAGGTCAAGTTTGATCTTATCTTTAATCAGATTGAAATTTTTAAAGGCATAAAATATAGAACATTAATCTCAATTTTTTGTCGATAGTGATTGCGATAAAAACATCCGTATTATCATTTTAAATGTATTATTTTTAAGTTTTTCTAAGAGGTGTTTGATTTTATATTTAGAAAAGTTGTAATATGACACAAGATTCCTCAGCTGTTAGTTTAATTAACAAGTTCCTATCAAATCTGATTCCTTACTTTGTCAAATTCTGACGTTTGAGGATAAAATTACTTCAAAAAGTTTAAGTACACTTTCTTTCCATGACTTTCATATTAAAGTTTGACACGCTGCGCTGTGATATTCTGCCTAAAGAATATTTTTTTACTAGACATTACAGAAAGGGAAAAATAATAAAGGAACAGATCTAATGTCAATTCAATTGAGATGTGGAATCGTTTAGCGGAAACGCCTTCACACACATGCCTACATACATATCTTTAAATTTTAGGGCTAAACTTTTAAAACATATGTAGGTACGAGATACAAAATTTCTGTACGAAATTCATTTAAATTAAAAAATTGAAAATTATAAATGTCGCCAAAGAAATTTTTGTCTTAACCTATTAATTTTACAAGCAAACAAATTGGCTTCACTTTAAGTAACTTATATTCTTAACTTATCCCTGTTAATTAAATTTTTTTTATCACAATTTAATAATATTTTTTTATTGAACAACAATTTAGTAGAAACAATGTAGGTACTCTTAAATAACTTATCATTAATCTGTTTACCTACTGAATGATAATCACAATCTATTATGTTATTACTTCTGCTACCTCTCTTGTCTGGCATAAGTAAGCTATCATCAATATTGCACCTGTCAAAACCTAAGTCTTATACAGATTTTTAATCAATGGTTGTTGTTGACTAAAACAAATTTAAATGAGGCAATTTGTTTGTATCAATAGATACTTATTATTTATAGCCTCTCCTACTTTTGAAACAATATGATTTTATGAATAAAAATGATTTGTGATAAAACACTGATTAATACATTTATCACCGTTAACGATCCCTTAATGAGTTTATTTTACTTTGAAGGACATACATACATACATACATATATTTGAACTGTTTTAAGATGCATTATAAATGTTAGTTTTAAACATTAAAGGAATTTAATTTTTAAGCGTAGGAATCAGTATTTTGTTTTTGTCTGCTGCGTATAATATAAAATATGTGTAGGTACATAAAAACAATTATTATTATTATAATTTAAATTTTTTATTTGCGTCATAAACTTAACACCCAAACAAAAACCAATTAAAAGATACAAGTTATTTAAGAATATGTTAAGTTTGTTCGAAAAACAATGTAAGCTGTTCTGGGAAATTCCGATATGAATGTAGAAAGTCGACTAGACAGCCAAATTCTTAAATGACAGGTACAAACAAATATTTTAGTAAAAAAAATATTCCTTTATAATTGTCATTTATTACTGTCAACAATAACTGTTAGAAACTGGCGCCATTTTTTTTTTTTTGCTAAACAAAGATAAAATTCCGCGAATAATTTAATATGTTAAATAAAGTAAAACAAAACAAAAAAAAAAATTAAATGAATAAGAAAATAAAACCAATTTTTTGTTTATAACAAAAATTTAAAGGTCAGACATGAAAAAAGGTGTTTCACCTGCTAAGCTGAGATGGAAAGTGGATCTATAGGGTGTTCATGTTTTAGTAAGAAATTTAAAAGTTTATTTAATCCTTAATGATAAAATTCCATTACATTATTTTAAAATGCAATTATTATTATCATAGCTCTTAATGGAGTCTCACAAATGTTGCTTGATCTATACAAATAATAATTATCTGCAATTATTAACAATTTCTTGGATTGTCGTAGGTATAAGTAAAAATCAATTATTGATTTTTGCTTCCTGGTTTCGCAAACTAGATTCCCTAAACTGAGAAAAATGTGGCCAAACGACTTTTTCTATTTTATACTTCAGGTTCATGATTATGGATCAAGCTTAGCTTTGGATAGTCTAGTTACCGATTGTATAAGCTTAAATTCCTTTCTGAAGTGTTTCTTTGAAAGTCTTATTTATAAAATTCTAAGTCGATAAATTGAGATAGTTATGACTTTTTTAAACAAGCAAACTATTCATTTTAGAAGATTAAGCAAATTTTGGCATTAAAAAAATCTACCTATACAGAATGCAAATGATCATCAATTTATTATTGATTTTTTTTAAAACTAGAATCACCCTGTACAAATTTTATGATCAGTCAAAATGCATTAAGAGTTCATCAACTTCGCCTAAAACCTGATTTTATTTTTACTCCGATTAATGGCTCCTCAGATCGTTTTCGTTTGTTTGTTTGTTTGAATGAAAGAAAAGCCCAATGCGTTTTGTAGCGGTTTTCGGCGGGGTAGGACGCGGGTTTCTTTTCTTGGCGTGTAGGTCACGCGACACACACATACATAATTTTTAGTTAGGGCTTAAAACGCGACTTAAAAATATACATCATTTCAGTCTCAGTCACAGTCCCGATTTTATTGACCGAATGTTGCTTGTGGGCGCTTGAAAAATAAGCCAGTTAAGTAGCTATATCATTAATAAATTTTGAACTATAATTTTAGTAGGTCTGTAGGCCTTATTACGCATTTGAAGGCGAGGTTTTGACATACAAACACACATTATCTAGAAGTAAGTTTAGATTTAAATATTTTCCGGTAAGAAGCAAATCAACTACAGCTTAGTATGAAATTGATTTTAATAAAGATGTTGTATTCACCTTAATTATGCAAAACACATTAAATTGGTAAAAAATAATATTAATACTAATGAAAAAAAAACACGTTTCTCTTCAGTTTCTTCCGCAGATAAAATCGGAAAACTACTTTTCGTGTAGCTGATGTGGATTTAAGTTTTTCTACTTTATTATCGTATTCTTTAACAAATAAAAAAGAACGGCCTTGTTTCAATGTCGTATGTATAAATTTTATGAACTAGTAAGGTGGTCATATACTTGCAAACAACAAAGAGATTTTGTTTATAAATTGTCGTTATCCATTTTATATGGTTTTACCCAAAAGTTCCATTCTTTCTGGATTCCATTCCATTACGTTAAAATAAGTCCATTTGAGTATTGAGTTGATATCTTTCTGTCGCCATGTATCGAAAATTTATTGAAGAATTTTGTGTCTGAACTAGTTTAGCATACTCGTATTGGGAAATAATATTTTAATGAATTCACGTGACGATTTAAAGGCTACTTTTATGTTAAATGCTAAGTAATATAAACAAAAATTACTTGAATTGTTAAAGAGAATAATTAAAAGGGGCTTAGTTAGGCTTATGGAGGTTTTTACTTCATACTTTTTGAAAAACTGCAGCTCCAATTTCAAGGATAAAAATTGTTGTGCTGGGGGTATTTTTTGAAAACCTTAAAAACGGATATGTTTCTTTAATAGCTTTTTTTATCTTGGTATTTAAAGTAAATTAAAGTCTTATCTACATTTTATCACTTTATAGGTGTTTTGTAAATTGGCAACCCATTTTGTGCCTACCTCAACTAGGACAATTTTAAAATAATGGATGTAACGATCCATAAACCATCAAAATGTTATTTAAAATAACTCTTAATTTACACTACCTTACTAAAGATAATCTCAATTGATATTGTTGAAAATAATAATAAAACTTATTTAGAATATTTTTTTTTCTCACTTATACAAATAAATGGAATTTTTTATGAAAAAAATACCAAATTTAGATCAAGTCGTGTACACACCTACATACATATGTAACAAAAAGTTTTTGTCGTTTCGGATTTTTCAATTTAATTTGGAAGACTTTTTAAAATTATACTAGTAGGTATTCCCCGCGTCTTCGTCCGCCTCAATTTATTATTAGCAATTAAGATTATGTTTTAAAAAATACATACATATATATTTTAAAGTACTTCGTAAAGGATATTTAGGTTTTATTTTATTATGGCTGAAGAACATACGGATTTTCTCTGCAACCCGATTTTGACAATGGAACGGAAGCCCTTTAAGATGAATAATTTTCTTTCCTTTTGCAACATTTTCCACTGATTCTTCGCTCCTATTGATAGTAGCGTAATTTTAGCTTAATTATTTAATTAATTAATAATTTAATAAGCTTGAAACCTTCCTCGACAAATTGGCTATCCAACGCAAAAAGAATTTTTCAATTCGATCACGCAGTTCCTGAGATCAGGGTGTTGAAACAAACAACGGAAGCCCTCAAAAATGAATATTTTTCCCCGTTCTTGCAAAATTTTCCATTTATTCTTCGCTAATATTTTTTGCAGCGTGATGTTTTGGAGCATGAATACCTTGGGTCAATAGTAGCAAACTTTGACCTCTTAAACGCAAAGAAAGTCGCAAGGAGAATTGATGGCCCCGTATGTAAGGAAGGACGATTCCGCAATCTACCTCGAATTCAGATGTGTCGTGAAAAAAAATAAACTCGGTAGATTCCGTCGGGCAGGTCACCTAGATCGCATGAAAGCAGTGGAACCACCTCGGAAAGTTCTATGTAGTACATTTTATGGTAGGGACAGCGTGGCAGACCATCCTTACTTGGAGGGACGGCGCGTCGGCGGCGCAGACCAAACCGTCCGAATCCTTTGGGCAACTGAATGGCGAAGGCATGGCGTTCGTCACGATCGGGATAAATGAGAGACTCCTTTGGTCATTGGTCATTGGTTATGAATCATTATAGGAGAATGGTCATTATTGGTCTTTGGTCATAAATGGTCATTGGTCAATACAGGTCATTGGTCATTATAGGTTATTGGTCATTGGCCTGTACAGGTTATTGGTGAAAGGTCAAAGGTCAAAGGTCAGAGGTCAAAGGTCAAATGTCAAAGGTACAATGACCTATATTGACCAGTGACTTATATTAACCAAAGACCATTTATGACCAAAGACCAATAATGACCAATGACCTATAATGACCAATGACCATTTATGACCAAAGACCATTTATGACCAAAGACCATTTATGACCAAAGTCCATTTATGACCAAAGACCAATAATGACCAGTGACCTTTATTTCGCCTATTAGTCGTAGCGTAATTTTGTATAGCTTAAAGTCTTCCTCGATAAATAAACTATCCAATGCAAAAAGAATGTTTCAATTCGATTACGTAATTTTTGAGATCAGCGCCTTGAAACGAATAACAGAAGCCCTCAAAGATGAATAATTTTCGCCGTTTTTGCAACATTTTCCACTGGTTCTTCTCTATTATCGGTCGCAGCGTGATGTTATATAGCCTACTAGCTTTTACCCGCGACTGAGTCCGCATAAGTTTTTTTGATTTCTCCCGGCTGTAAGTCCCCCTGCAACAATGTCCCACTATCATGTTCCGGTCCTCAACTTCATAGCTCCGAATGTTGCTTTTACCCGCGTATGTAATGTAACAGTCAGTTGAATAAAAAAATCGTATACAAATCAGATCAATAGTTTTGGCGTAATGTGATTCTAGACAGAGTTTTAATGTTGTAGTGTATGTAGCTATGTATAGGTTCCTGTGGGAATGAGATATTTTCCCGAAGTAAAAAGTAGTCTGAATTTTGGTACCTCCCTACCCTATAAGTTAAGTAGTGTGATGGAATGTCGCTAAGTTTCGATCCAAGTAAAACTGTTAAATAAAGACAGTTGCATCAAGATTTTATCATAATTTTCCGCCGTAAAAAGTAGCCTGTGTCCGTGCCTAGGATCCTATCTTTAAATAAACCAAGTCTTATAAAAATCCCTTCAGACGTTAAGGCGTAAATGAGTTAAATTTTTAAAACAAACGATTACAAATCACTAACTTAATTAGTTTACTGCCTACTGCCTACGCCTTAAGTACGATAGCATGAATATTAATACCTAGCTCATATCCTTTTCTAGGTTATCATCTATCACCATACCAAATTTGAACAAAATCCGTTCAGCCGTTTTGGCGTGAAAGAGTAACAAAAAGACAGACAAAGTTACTTTCGCATTTATAATATTAGTATGGATAGCCTTCCTCGACAAATGGACTATCCAACACAAAAAGAATTTTTCAATTCGAACCAGTGGTTTCTGAGATTAGCGCGTTCAAACAAACAAACTCTTCAGCTTTATAAATTAGTATAGATTAGAATTTTATTCAATTTAGTTTTCCACATTAAAATCACTAGACAGGCGTTATTGTATCACTTCTACTGTGTCTCTCAAAGCAATCAATTCAAGTGACATATGACATTTCTTTAGAGCTCAACAATTTGAACTAGCCTTTTTGTCACCCATCCAGCAGCTGTCAGCGTGTCTTGCATTTTGTTGTTGTATTATCTGGCACGCGTAGTTTTGTATAAATAAACAGAAATAGTCAACTGCATAACTCAGAAAGATGCGAAAAGAAGTTTTAAAATATTTGTACAATCTTGTGTTTTGTCAAACAATATCTGACTCTGGAAAGTATCTTTTCATCGGTAATCGTTTTGGTGATATATTCTGCCAAAGGTAAGAAAAATTCACGCAGAAATAGCAAATGTTTATTGAGCGTGATTCCTCCACGTTATTTTAGAATTGAAGATTTCGAAAATGTTGAAGACGACAAACCCAAGAACCGTGTTCGTATATACTCCCAAGGAGAAGAACGCTCCATCGACAGTCTAGCCTTCCATCGGGACTTCTTGATTGTGGGCACAGCCGGGTGCATTTATGGCCTTAAATGGGATGAAGAAAACTCAAAGTTATCTTCATCGAAAAAATGGGAAATCTCGATTCCCTTGACTGCGGAATCCTTTGACTTGGCTGACGTCAATACCATGTGGATTGACAAACCCAACGATATTCTGTATGCAGGTTGTGGTGACAACAACATGTATTCCATCAGTCTGGAAGATGGTAAGATCATTCGAAGTTTCAACAGCCACGAGGACTACATCCATTGTGTCAGAGGGTGCAATGGAAAGTTGTACACAGCATCGGAAGATGGCAGTGTTAGAATCTGGTCACCTTCAGACAAAGATGTCGTTGGGAAGATTGAACCACACAAAAATAGCAAACTAGTTAGATCCGATTATGGCAAGTGGGTTGGAGGGCTAGCTGTTTCGTCTGACTGGTTATTGTGTGGCGGAGGAACAAGACTCTCCCTATGGCACATGCGATCAATGACTTGCTCGACCGACTACGACTTCGATGGAGCTATCCATTGCACCGACTTTATGGATGAGAATATCTTGGTAGCTGGCGAACATCCATCAGTGCAACATTACACTTTGAATGGCGAGGTTGTGGCCGATATTCCAGTAGAGCATACTGCAACTTATTCGGTTGTTTGGCAGAATCAACCTGTTAAATTCATGTCCATAGCTGGGTATAGTAATAAATTGCACGTGTTGACAGATTTTCGATTTTTGGACATGTCTGTCGATTTGTACGAAGAAGTTGAAGATGATTTTTATACTGATGAATAAAATTGACCTTTAGTTTGTTAATTTAACTTATATGTTTTATTTAAGTAAACAAATGTACTAACTTTCTCTTATATTCGAAAATTGGGTTGTTTTATTCCGAGATCATGGATGTGACATGATGTTCTCTGATGTTCGACTTGATTGTGGGCTTTGAAGCGCATCGTTTTCAAATTATCTTATTTTCTACCCTCAATTTGATTGTTCAATTATCAAATTTGAAGCGAAGAATTCAAATCATGTAAATGATATATTATGTACTTGACTAATTGAACAGTGATCATTATTGCGTTATATTGTTTGTTACTATTCCACCAAAAATAAACATTACACACGGGAGATTGCTAAATTTCAACGGATGACGCGTGCCGGGAGGGTAGAGTCAAGGTGGCACATGCATGTGAAAGAGAACCTCAATCACCTTGGGCTTCAAACTGGCAACTAGCAATGGACCGAGCTCAGGAAAACGGTTTAACAAAACAAACAGAAACTCAGTTAATAAAGTAATACACTCATACTCATCGTAATTTTGAACACGAGATATGCTCGTTACATTCTACTCGTAGTTGACAATTTTTAGATTCTTCTAATTATAACTCGTGAAATATAAATCTAATGCAACAATAAAACATTACCTGACAATTCGATCGGAAGGTAAAAGAAATTTAAGTGTTATTGCATGTTCTGGTCTAGGTTAATCGAAAACATTTAAAAGAGGCACCTATTCAAATTTCTGGAGATGTAACATGCAAACGATCTAATAAAAAGCCCAAGCAGACTCAATGAAACCCAACAGTTGCTAGGAATTCGTTTAGAATTTTTATCTTCAACGGCTAGTAAAATCGGTTTAAAAATAAATAAAAAAATAATGAAAATAAGGTTTTTTATTGTTTCGCTGAGTCTTTTGTTATCATCTTGCAGAAGCACTTTGGCTATAGAGCCCGTGGTTGAGCTTCCCTTTGGAAAAATTCGTGGAACTCAAACCGATGGTTACTACAATTTTCACAATATTCCGTTCGCAGAACCTCCAATTGGCAAGCACAGATTCGAGCCACCGATACCATATAAACAAAGCTGGGATGGCATAAGGGATGCTACCCAGCCGATGTTACAATGCGTTAATTTTGACAGATTATCCGAACTCTCAGGAACCGAAGATTGTCTGTACCTGCATGTTATTACTCCGGATATCAAATGCGACAAATTGTACCCAGTGCGAGTGCAAATTCATAGAGGAGCATACACTATGGGATCCCCGGACAGTATGGAAACCTCGATATTAGTAAAGCGTGGAATTGTAATTGTAACAATGGGCTACCGTTTGGGACCTTTGGGTTTCCTAAGTTCTGGAGACAAAGTAATTGCAGGAAACAATGGCTTGAAAGATCAGCGCCTGGTGATCATGTGGGTTAAAGAGAATATTGGGCAATTCTGCGGCGATGCAAATAATATTTTACTTGCTGGTGTTTCGGCTGGTGGCGCCGCAGCGCATATGCATTTATTGCAAAAATCTACAGAAAACTATGTCAACTATGTAGCATCACACAATGGAGTGACAATATGTCCCTGGGCAGTTGAACCAAGGCCAAAGGATTTGAGCAAAGCATATGCCGATTTACTACATTGTCCAAACGACTCGGAGGCAATGAAAACTTGCTTACAGGGAAAAACTGTGGAAGAACTAAGGGAATCAACTTTTGGTTTGCAGTATTATAAAAATAATCCCTTTACAGTTTTTTCACCCGTTGTCGAGTCACCGGATAGTGAAGATGCTTTTATTACCCAATACCCTGAGGAAATATTGCGCACTGGACAGGCAGCTAACATAACATGGCTATTGGGTTATACCGAACGAGAAGGTTCTTTTAATTCTGCTTCGTTCTTGGAACACAATGAACAAGGTGTTGCCGAGATTGAAATTCTAAACGAACGCTGGGAGGAATTGGCACCGATTTTGCTATTTTTCAATCATTCCATGGCAGAAGAAGAACGTCACCAACATTCAATTTTCCTGAGAGAAACTTATATGGGAAAGAAGAAGTTCTCTGAGGAAAACTATAGGCTTCTGGAGAACATGTACACGCATGTATTATTCACTGATGATATCAAAAGAGCTATATATCTGCACAGAAAGTATAATCCAGGCAAGCTATATGTTTACTATTACAAATATCCGCATAAGTTTAGCTTGGGGAATTTGGTCTCTTCACGTAATGATATTCATTTCGGTAAGTTGGCGATAATTGCATTGATTTCGTGAAGATTTAACATTTCTGTTTGTTTTATTCCCCAAACCAAGGTGCTGATCACACAGCAGACACTATTTTTGTAATACCAAAGATCAACTTAAAACAGTCGGTTTTAACAGACAGAGATTTGAAGTTTTCAGAGAAGTTACTTAATATGCATGTGGATTGGGCAAATACCGGGTGAGTGCTTTTATTTGACTCCGTGAAGGTCTTGGGTTGCAAATTGCTTAATTATTTTATTTGATTTTAGTACCTTGAGGTTTGGAGATAAAGATCTGCCCCTGAATACCCCTACAGAGGATGCTATTTTAACGTTGAATGAAAACTGTTATTCGGTCGATGGATGTTCTGAAATTTCAGAGGCTGGTTGCAATTGTTATGCATATGATTAAATTGAATTCTGTGGGTAAAATATGTTCATAGACTAGACTAGTATTTGGGAACTGGAGAAATAAATAGTTTTTGTTTTGAATATAAATTCTTTATGCGCACAATTGGCTGATCAGTGTTCCCGAGATTCCGAGTTTAGTCATCGCCATGCCCATATAGAGCTCTTGACATGGTATAATATCATATGCGGTGTAAAAATCGAAGAAAAATTGGTGTTTCAATACTTGAAATTCGTTGATCGGATGTTATTTCGATCGGGAGACTTTTCGATCTCCTTCATCTGGGAGAATGTGTGCACCCTCTTTTTTTCTCCAGGATCGTCTTTTCCTTGTTCATTTGGAGATTAAGACAAATTTTCGCTGGGCCTCTCAAGATCCATGGAAACTAAAAACAGGTCTGGCGCAATTTAGTTTTTTGGTTCTCATTCAAATTTGATAGTATTTGTACTTTTCGGTAAATTTTATTTTTTTAACAAAAAAAACTTAAAAAAAAAAACAGATAAACATGATGATTAAAAAAAATAATACAAAACATACACGATAACAAAATCTCGAACAGACCCAGCCTTTCAATGTATGCTTTTTATGAGAGGCTCTAAAGATTGCTGCATCACTGAGGCCATCAAACTTATTGCCGTTACTACATGGACGCCCTGACTTGCGCGTCGATAACGGTACCAAAGATGACTATCCACATTTTCAGAAACCAAATAAAATTTCCGACCATCTTGAGACGTAGGAATGCTAGTTAGAACTGTTCCTCCAGCGCAAACTATTATATCTATAATTGGATTCAAATTAAATAAAATGATTTGTGTGTAAATATTTTATGTTATGTTACCTTGCATTTCATCAGGTTTCGGTGTTATGTTTGGTGTCATCATAAAATCCATGCCACCAAAGAGTCTAGCGCTATTGGCTAATTGAAGGGATTTTCGCATAGTGAAATTATGTCGTCTTTCAAAATTTGGATCGTCAAATATATGCTTGTCGAATGACACTTCTGTCGATCTCATGACAATAACTTCCTTTAGCCATTCAACCCTGACAACGGGTATTCCTCGAGCTATGGCAACTAAAAGTTTGTATGTGCGATTGCCGGCTTCTAGAATTAAGACATCACACTCTTTTGGGTCGTCAGCGTAGTCCCAGATTCCTGCAAAAAATAAATAAATACACATTGTGAATAAAAACTCAACTCAAACGTGGTATAGAACTTATTACTTCCAGAATAACGAACTAAAGCATCTCTTGTTGCTGGAGAACAAGATGTCATGGCAATTTTCAATTTCTTCTTTCGACGAAGAGTTCTCTCTGAATCATTTTCGTTTGAACTTTGAGAGGAGCTTTGTGGAACGTATTCCAGTTGGCTTTTTCTCTTTTTAGCTGTTTTATTATTATTATCAGCTCTTCCTTCTCCAGGGGAATCTGTTAGGTCGATACATTCTTCTACTTTATGATTTATTTTTGTGGGATACGATCCTCTTTTGGTTGAATCTGTGAAAAATATATAATACAAATGAGATTCTTTCCCAAGACTTTTTCACATAGTTGAACCTACCATCTTTTTTATCTTCTTCTTCTATCTTCTTCATATTTTTATTTAACATGACTTTCACATCGTTTTTATGTTCAACTTTCACTTGGGAAGCACTTCGAAGTCTGCTTTTTCGGGGTGTAGGTACATCGCTATTCTGTCTGCTACCAACATCAAGTCCATCTAATTTATTTATCTTCGAAGCTTTACTAGAAGATTTACCAACTTCAGCATTTCGTTTGGTAGCCTTCGATCTGGTCGATTTTTCTTCTAATTTTTCTTCCTTTGGCTCCTGCACTTTTCGGCGTGTTCTTGTTCTTTCACTCACCAATTCTTTTGGAGTTTCGATTATTTCATTTATTTTAGGTTTCGGTTCTTTTGTAGAGCTTACACTTGAGCAACTAGGCCGACGAGATGAGTGAGACTCTTTTGAGAGTGAATGTGATTTTTTGTTTTCACTAAAACTTGAGTTTTTATTTGAACTCGACTCCTTTGAGAGACCAGATTTTTTTTTAGGTTTATCTTCTTTACAAGAACTTGAATCTTTCACGGGTTCTGATTTTACCACAGAGGAATCCTTGTTAAGACTGGAGTTCTTGACAAGGCTGGAATTCTTGACAAGACTTGAATTTTCAACTCGACTTGGATCGATTAAAAGCTTAGCGGCGTCTTTCGTTATCTTTGAGCTCTTTTCTGTGCTGACATTATTTTCCATCTTTCTCTCCTCCTTGATTTTAGTTTCTTTTTCTTTTCCTTTAGACTTTTCTGGTTTAGAGGACATTTCTAGCCTAGAGACCCTTTCATGCTTGGACACATTTTCATTTTCCGATCGTTTTCGTTTCTCTGCATCGTCTGGATTTTGGTCTTTAGCACTGGTAGTTCGCCTGTTTCTTTTCTTTGGCTCTTTTTTGTCGGCTCCTTTTTCTTTTGTGGGCGCATTCGTTGCATATGTTGATTTACGTCGAGTTACTCTTACACAAACCATCTCCAGCTCAACTGAGGGCTTCTCACTTCGAGGCTTACTCACAGATTTTGTCCTTGTTTGCCTTCCTTTTGGTAACAAATCAACAAATGAATCCTGGCTATCATCGGAATCAGTGTTTGTCTTGTCAATCGGATCGTTCTCATCGCCAAAGAGTTCTTTGTTACGTTTTTCCAACACCATGTTTCTCCAGTTCACTTCGGCTTTCTTTTGTAGTTGTGAATCTTTCGAGAATTCCTTACCCAAAAAGTCGGGTGTGAGCAAAAAATTATCGATACTAACGGCGGGGTTTTTGGAATAAACGGTTTTTGGTGCCACATCTGGAATACGGAAATTGTTGTTATCAGGAGTAATGGCAGTTTGTTCCTTGTCTCCTTCTTCATTGGTAGGTTTTACTGATTCATTTTTGGGAGTTAAAGAAATATCAGAAGCTACTTCCGTTTGCGAGACTTTATTTTGGCATTCGCGTGTCTGTTTAACCAATTCCGGGGCGATCACTTCGTCCATTTCATCATCGTCAGAATCAAGGAGTTTATTGCATTTGGCTTTAAAACTATTCTCCGTTAATGGCATCTCGCAATCAACCAGAGTCGACGAAAAGACGCTTGTGGGCATAGGCGGTGGGACATGTTCATCCTTCAGGAAGACCTGAGTTGGTGGAAGGTCATCCTCATAGATTGGAACCGTGGAAGAGGGTGATGTTTGTGGTTTGGGTGATGCTTGTGGCTTCGGTGATGCCAGAGCCTTCGGTGATGGTCGAGGTTTTGGCGAAGCAAAGGGCAAGGCGAAAACATGACTTTTTCGGGAATCTGACAAATTTGTTGAAGAGTTTGGCCTTCTGTCATCCGTAGTTGAATACATTTGAGGTTTTGGCAGGTTATCTGGAACATTTGGGTGAGATTCTACAGTTGGAGGTGCAAAAACTTGCGTCTCAGGCAACGAATCAAAATCATCTTCAATTGCAGGTGGGTGCAATGACGTTCTGGTGATTGAATTGTTATTGGAAATCGGTTTGAAAAACACCTGAGTTGGTGGATATTCCATTTCATTTTCATGAGCGTCACTACTTTCTTTTGTAGTCTCTTCATCCTTCTCATTGTTGTTGCTTGTTGATGTTACCGCTTCTTTCTGACTTTGATTTGCCACATTTTCTCCCCCATTTGTTTTTGCTGCCAGAGTTTCAGGTTCTTCGGGAATCGCAAAGATATCTGGTGTACTGCTTTGCGAGACCACTTTATCTGCACTTTTTCTTTTTACTTGAATCAAATCCGACGTAACAGAACCAACAATATCAAACAATCCATCGGGAGTAACAGATCCATCGGCATTGTCATCTACGGTCTTTTTGGACCACTGCAAGGCAGACATTTCATTTTCAATATCCTCTTCGTCGTTTATGGCAAAGTCATCGATCTGTACAGTGTCATATTTCACAGCAGGAATCACCATCGAAAGCGGAACATTGGCCAGTAAGTCACCGGACTGATTGCTGAGTTCTTCATCGCTTCCATTGAATTCCTGTGTACAAATGCGAAACTGACTCGACGGAATTCTGTCTTCCTGTGATAATGTCTCGTTCACATCATCACTAGGAAATGCCAGCCTCGCGTGGTTATGCAGGGGAATAGCAGAACTGACGACTTCTTGGGTTTCTGGAATAAAGAAATCATCATCACCAGCTGTGCTATTATTCTTGGATCTACTGCTGCAGAGTGAAGCATTAGTAGAGTTATTTGTTCGGCTGTTGGCTGCGTCTGGTACGTGTTGTGTCTCCGGAACATAAAAGCTATCAACGCTTCTGGTACTGGTGTTGCTACCAAGTGAACTGCGTGGCAAACACGACGGAATTAAGAAGTTTGAGGCAGACTTAGAGGCACTTGGTAGAGTCGAAGAAGCTGTTGATAGGTTTGGTGTTGAAGTTAAGGAGGTTTTGAGGGAAATTTTCAACCGACTTCCCGATGAAAGAAGAGGCTCGGGGGAATTGCAAATCATCTCCGACGTGTCTTCGGTTGGAGAATTCATTCGTTCCTCCAGGAAGCCACTGTCACCCTGAAATGCAAAAACAATGTATCTGTTGGCATCGATGTCGTTTATTTGATTGAAGAGGTATTAGAGTTAGTAAGTCTGTTTATTACGAGCAGCCTTGCCAATCATAGTTTTATCGGTCTTAAGTTTTTGAAAACTTTAAGAATTCAGTGGAGTTACAACTTAAGTCTGACTACATAGAATTAAGTTAAAGCTAAGCATCTATACTCAAAGCTTACCTCGAACCACAGCTGCAGACACGCATTTACATTTCCAAATCTAATCTTTGAAGTTTTCGCCAAGGGAATACTTTTGAATCTTGGAATCTGAACATCGTCAACAAAGGTTCCATGTTTTGAACAAACATCGAATAGTTGAGGTGATGAATTATTATCGGTAAAATCTATAATTGAATGTTTGATGTCCACAGACTGGCAACATAAACCAAAAATAGATTCAATGTTTTGCCTTTGAACAAAATTAAAAAAAAAACTCATACCTGGTCATCTATTTCAATATCATGAGTTAATTCATTTGATTTACGTCCTATCAAATATTCGTGGCCAATCTTGAGGGTGTACTTCGTTCCTCCAACATCAAGTATTCCAAGCTTTTTCGAGGACGGTCTTGAGTTTAATACAAAATTGCCATTGGATTGGTAGCTTGTACTTACTTTAAGCATTTCTCACGATGTTTGTGAATACAATGATAGAAAATAAATTCAGCACATTAAAAACAGTTTTTATTATAAAACTAAAACAAAATAACACAACATAACGATTTTATTAACTAGAGGAATTAAAGAAGAAGTTTATGTTTTCTTTTTGTTGCCCGTTTTTGAATTGGTTCGAAATGCTTGACATTTTGCGCGTAATAAACTAAATAAAACAACACCATCTAGATGTGATGTTGAGCAATAAAAATGTAAGTAACTTGTAAACGCAGGTAAGTGTGTTCGTAGGATAGAGTCAGAAAGGCAGATTTTAGACTTTCACATTTTGTTTTTATCACAGTTTTTGACTTTTTGCAAGAGGACAAAAAAGTCAATCAGTTATTTTTTTGCTTATGTTGGAGCCATCGTAATTCAAAATCCTTTATCTAGAGAGAAATAAACAAATATTTATGCTGCTTATACCTTGACCAACATCTATTTGAAGGGAACAATATTGCTCAGCGCTTACGTATTAATACATATTGTTTCTTGTGGAAAAGATGCTTCTATTTCTTTTTCTACGTATTGGTATTCAACACGATAGTCTGAAAGACAAGATACAAAATAAATTATAAGAAACAATTTAATGAAAATTAAACTTACCTCTGTTCAATGTAACGTTTTGTTTTTTTTCATGCACCCGCCAAAAAATTATAGGAAATGTAGAAATGTCGAAAATGCAGAATATGATAAACTAAAAGATGAACATGTTCGTCTTCACTATAATCTTGACTTCTGCATTTCTTGAATTTCCTATAATAGTAATGAAGTTCTTCTGCATTTTTCCTCTATTCTCTCTATCTAACAAATATGTATTTTGTATTTGGCATCCCTCATAAAAATAAAATAAAAAAATAAATAAATGGAGCATTCAAGTGCCAAAACAAAAGGTTATTAATTTTAAAGGAAGAGTGACTATGTTGAAATTTACAACGCCTTTTGTTAAATATTCTAATCGTTAAAAGAAATGAATGAAAAAATTTAGCCAGTCTTGGATTATAATTGTTATTTCTTAGTTGATCCTACCAATCTCTTAATTGTATTTTTGCAAGGGTCAAGTTTCATTAATTTTATATGCATTATATAATTTTTTAAAGAATTAATATTATGTACACGTTTTCAGTTTAATTTAGCTGGAATCGGTAATCAGGTAAACTATTATTCCAAAGTTCTTCAATTTTGAATAATCATTTAGGTTTTCTGATATTTGAATCTGCCTTGTACTATAAGAGGATAATCTTCAACGTTATCTGATATACAAAAATTCTAGTTTTAAATAAATATTCACTCTTCTTGAAGTTGTAAGCGTCGCGAGTAGGATCATGATCTAGAAATCTTTTGCAAGACAGAATTATGTCTTCTCAAGCAAGAGAAAAAAGAACTTAAACACTTCATCTACACATTCAACAAACGCCTAAATAAGGTACTCTTGTAATAAAAAATGCATATTTTAATCAAACAACTCTATAAACAAATACTTTAATTACAGAATTTGTACATTTTTTCATGTTTATACCAGTTATAGCCTTATTCTCCATTTGCATCGAATCCAGAATGAGCTCCTTAAAAATCATTCAGGAATATCACCACCAGGTACAAGCTGAAATTGTTTTTATTCATGAATTAAATTGGCTATTGGTGGTACTTTAAAATAAAGACAAACCATTGTAATGTTATTTCCATTCAGAAGAATTTGATCCAATTTGGTTATCCTTCGACCTTCGGGCGTGTTCTCGTATTCCGTGACATCCTCCAGCATCATGTTTACGAAATCATCAAATCCTAAAAGTGTGCCAACCATTTCCTTGTCATTCTTCATAATTATATGGATTCGAGACCCAATACATTTGTCCACCAGTTCTAAAAGCAAAACGAGGATGATTGTTTTTTTTTTGTTGATGGTGAATAGATTAAGTACAAATCGGACGTTTTTTTCACATACCAAGAGGAAGGAGGGTAGATGCATTTGCAGTTGGAGCGGCAGTAGACATACTTGGTATTTATTTAATAAACTTTTTAAATTAAAATCAATAACTTAAACAGAAATCAACTCATCAGTTTCGGTTCGATAGAAATTGAAAACACATGAATTTGTTTGCTGCTTCTGCCGGTTGTTGTCATTAAAATTGTCAATTCGTAACGTAAGGTGGTGCTTTATGCAAAGTTACGTTAATGTAGCCAAGTCTGTTCAGATTACTGAAATATGTGTGTTACAGAAAGTCTTACTCGTCGTGTTCAGTTTAATGGTGGACTCGCATACATAAGTATCTGGATGTAGTATCATAAAGAATTCTAATTTGAATTTGTTTTTAAAAAAATGCACAAAATTCACTTTCTCCTACTCTTCATATTATGGTTGATGATATTTTAATTAAATGAGAAATAAAATACAAACTCTGTATGTTGGATGTTAAATGTTTGGACAATTTTGTCAGTTGTTTTTATGAAGTTGAATATCTTATACATAGTTGGAATTTGTGGAAAAAAATGAGAGCATTGACACATAAGGAGTTTTTTGAGGTTTCATACAGTTAAAATTGAAATTTTCCTTGAAGATTTGCGGAATAAAAGTAAAAAAAAATGTTATACCGAGAATTTTTTGAAATTTGTAATCAAAGAAATAATTATGTACATATATTCATTGAATGTTTTCTATTTCATTTTAAATTGATTTACTATTTAAAAAAGAATTATGATTTGATTTTATTTAGATAGATTGGAGTGGAAAAAATAAATAAATTGATCTATTGTACCACACAAGAAATTCCAGAAAAAATCCCCTATATAAGAAACGGTAGGCATATTTAAATTTTTAGTTTAAATATAAAATTAAATCGAATAAAAAAAATAAAAAGTATGCATTCAAAAAATTAATTTAATTAACAAAAGTCTTACAGTTTACACAAAGGGAGCATTTTTGCAGTAAAAATTTGCTCTGGCTTATTTTTTGGTTGTCTCGAGTACCTACACTTTTAAATTAAGGCTACCAATTACCACATAAGACAGTTTTTGATAATGACACTTTTTTATATAATATCAATATTTTGAATTTAATTAAAAAAGTTAATATTTTTTTTTAAGAAAAAGTGGTACATAATATAAAAAAATACAATCCTAAGAGGTAGTTACTGCAAAACTTTAGAAAACAGATTATATTGCCAAGAGAATTTCAAATATACGGTATATTAGATATTACCTTCAACCAAATGTTAATATTGCCGAGTTAAGCTTTTCTCTAAAATCAAGCCGACCCAACAAGGCAAAGGCAGCAGCGGCAGCCTGCGTGCTCTCTTTGCTTTTAGTATTGATTCTGAAGTATCGCTGATTGCATGCGGGTGGTGTTAGTCCGGCGAAGTGCATTTTTCCTCTGGCTAAAGGTGCACCCTCACACCTGTTCAGCTATGAATTTAAACAAAAATCCGGTAATTAAAACTTCGATTTGTCCTTGCAACTTTCGAATAATAGAATCCATTAAAAGTCGTCCTTTCAAACATCGCTGCTAATATTTCTTTTTACTTGAAACAATAGACAATTTTTTTCCATTCTAATATCACCCCAAGAACGCATGCCTGGAAAAAGCTGATTACTCCATATTCCATACCATGTGCCATACCTTCTAATAGTGAGTGCATTGAGTGGGATACCGCATATACACAACACACGGCGGCGGTGGCGGTGTCGGCGGCACACGAAGAATCTGCTGGGGGCGAATAACACTCAGAGTGGATTTTAGTTTAGTATTTGGTCGTGAATAAAACGGTTCCGTATTCCCATTGTTAGTAGACAAATGGTAATGGTATAAGAGCCGGGCCGGAACTCCTGGAAACACACTAAATCAATCAGAGGAAAAAAAAAATAATGAATCGCGGATGTAAGGTTTACGTCTTCCGTGTTTTTTTCGTTTGTGGATATAAATTAGTTAATTAAACAAATAAAAAGTCGAAAAGTGATGTCGTTTGTGTTAGAGTAAAAAAGGACTTTGTGCTTTCGTTATAAGAAAAAAAAGAAAAAGCAAATTGAAAAAAAGCCTTTAAAAAGTGGATGTATCCTCTAAGTTAAGTGCCTTTGTTCTGTGTTTGTTCTTTGATCTAATAATTTAGCACTTTAATAAAAGAAAAGAGCCCTCTCGCTTAACCAACCAACCAACAACCCCCAAGCCTCCCCCTAAAAGTTTTGAGCTATCATCGGCAGTTTAGGATGACGTTAAGTCCTCCATGAAATTTTGCTCCTTCCTTCTGGATAAATCAATATACTCGTACCTAACCATCAAGAAAAGAGAGAAAGCAAATATATAATATTTAATTCTTACCCTCGTTCCTCGCTCATCTCCTCTGCCCTGGCTGTGGTGCTGCTGGAGCGCGCCTAGTGGATGCTTATCGTCATCGTGAGACTGAGACATGGCTGCAGAAGGTGGAAGTGGTGGTGGTTGTAGCAACCCAATTCCAATAACCAGTTGCAGCAGCTCGTCCGCGCTATATAAGGCGAGGAGCGATGGTGGCTGTGGGGGCGGCATAGCCACATGTGCTGGAGAGGGCAGACGGGGCTATCTTAATGGAACTGGCAGTTTGGGAAGGATACGCAAGCAGAAGAGCATGGACACCAGCGATGATGATTTCGATGATTCACAGGTTAGTACACAAATTTACTCGCATATCGACAACGACTAGACTGTTATATGATTGTTCGTAGAAATTAGCGTCGTCGTGAGCTTCGATTTTTAAGCCCTGATTATGCTTGTGTGTCTGTGCAGGTCAAGTGTGAATAATTAAAAAAAAAACTAAATACCCAAGCACACTAAACAGCGGCAAAAGAAAAAGGAAATGAAACAAATTAAGCGCCGTCGTTGACATGTAGGGTCGGCTGAGGTTTTACTTGGCCTCAAGGAATTCTACAGAGGGGCCCGTTTAAGGTGTTTCAGAAGGCTTCATTTTTAACTTATGGCTCAAAGTCCCTGACCTGTATTTAAAATGGGCAAAAGAGTAATTAGTACAATTTTTCAATTACCAAATAAATCAATTTACTTTTGATTTTAATCTTATCTGTCAAACATAGAAATTACCGCTGTTTTTGTCTTCCTGTGTAAAATAAATTGATTCAATTTTTATTTTAAATCAGAGCTTTTCGAGAGATTTAGGTTGATAATATGTTGAGTCAAGTGAAACCAAGTTGAAATTTAGGCAAACCAAGTTTGCTAGCTTAAGTTCAAGCAAAATTGAGGAAAAATGTTGGTATATCTCAAAAAAAAAAATGGTTTTTGTTGGTATCAAGTTCGGCTTGTTTGAATCTGATCTTCAATAAAACATGAAAGGCATTGTAAATTTTAAATTTCAGAATTTCTAGTTTGAGATGATTAATACACGTCAAACAAAAACTTTGGAGTAGCTTCCTCTTTTGTACACCAGTCTATATCAACTGAAATCTGGAAGAGTCATACCTACTTAAAGTTGTCTTTTGGTCTATCTCAGCTTATTTAAATATGTTACCGAACTTTTTATTCGGTCTCTTTCCAAACGTTATCTGCCAAAAAAGGAACATTTCTAGGGTTAAAGTGTACATATATAGACAAAACTGAAAGTCACAGTTTTTAATAAATCAATTTTTCTTTATCTTAAAGTGCAATAAACAAAATTTAATTGAAACTGACACCACTGACACTAATTATACTGAAAAGAACAAACCCCGTACAAAATTACAAACAAAACAAATTAAATTTTTAATCGTGTTTCTTTCGCCATGGAATTTAAAATTTGTATTAAATTGAAATTAAAATGTTCCCATTAATAAAATTCAAAAAAACGCTGATTTCTAATCTCATTGTTTTTGATTGTATTTCTTTTTTACTCACTTGTGAGTAATTTTTAATAGTATTTTTGTTTACTCGTGTAAAAGATTTATTTACATAATATGTACCTACCTATACTCAAACCAGGTGGGTTTATTTTATATTTTTAATTTGCGGCAAGACTTCTCCCACCAACCAAATACGCTTCTGATTTTTGACAAAAAGAACAAAAATCGCTGTGTAATGAATGACGTACTCACAGTACCGCAATATAACGTATATTTTTGACATATTTAAAGACTATGGGAAATGAATACAAAATAAATATGTACCTACTAGGTGTATTCTGGAACAAATAGCTTCCAGTGTAAATTGATGTTGTCACCGGAAGGGAAGCCCTTTATGCTTCATAAAAAAAAAGTTTGGTGCAGTACTGGTACTGTCGCTCCTCCCTTGCCTATATTGCCTGTGTACCGGCAAAAGAGTTTTCGTAATTATTAATGCTTATGGGTCACATCAATCGGAAGAACACACGCGATAACTTCCGCTTTATTTGGTTTAATGGAAGTTGAGTTGGTTACTATGAAAGTGGTTTCAATGGCAAACCGTTTGACCATGACAATGGTCAAGGAGGTTGCTAGAGAGGTTCGCAGGTTCAGTTGTGGATTGTAGTTACACGCATATGAATCATTGTACTAACAGTTGAACATGTGGTTGGTTGACATGATGGCAGGTTATGAAAGCAAAATGTTGATAGGTATTACGTGTTATTTCTATTGGTTTTGACAGTTGATTACAAATGTTGAGACCGTTCATGTGGTCAAGAACTCGTAAATTAAATATAAAATTTTCCTCAAAGGACAAAATGAAATTTACTAAATAAATAAACTCTCTATTTGTGCATAAATAACAAAATGGTATTTAGTTCTTTATTAACGTCATGGAAATGGAATGCGATGACCGAGGTCTGTAAATAATATTTTTCTTGTTGTTGAATTTATGTCCAAAGGTAAATATTGGCTTCACTGAATGTCAAATTTAGAGTTGGCAAAGTAAAAGTCATTATGTCATTATGACCTTTTTCTTTTTGGTATTCAATAAGAGGGAGATGGACTAAGGGAGGGAGACTCATGCAATGGTCAGTGACAAAACCATTTCACTAAACAGTAGGTATTTTCCTTCTACTTAAATGCTTTTTGTAGACATAATAATAAAAGTGATATACTCGTACATAAGTAGCAATTTCATTATCGGTTAGTTCTGTTTTTAATAAAATCGAAAAAAATGACAGATCTCTTCTTTGACGTTAGACAAAAAGGTCTTAAGTAAGAAACTGCAGTTTTTGGTAAAACCAAATTGAACTGGTTTAGCTGTTCTAGGCTTAAGTCTATAATTCAAACGAAGGAGAAAAAGAAAATGAGTTTAACCCAGTCAAAAGTCGAAAATGCAATTTTTTGACTTAATATCTTTTTGCCTAACGCCAAAGTATTATCAGTGTGTTTTAAACTTGTCATATTTAATTTTGGTGCAATGTTCAGCTGTCATTTTGAGAAGCTATTCTTAATTTATGAATTTTTTTGATTTAACTTGACATTCATTTTGTTACGGTAAATTTTACCGCAACAAAAACCAGCCTTTAGCCGTTTTATTTTTCCTCTGTTGTGGCTGCAAAATATCGGCAAAGTTGAGGGCAACCATGGTCTCATCAACCACAGGTGAACCTAGCCTTTATTCTGCAAAAGCAACAAATACAGGTGTACGAGTTCGAGAACGAGTTCTTTCGACGAGGTCGAAAATGCCGGCGGATGAGCCGAAGAAGTATGAGGTCGGGCGGACCCTTACTTATCAACAACAACATATTCATCAATCATATTTTTATTATATATTTATATTAATTATTATTAACGTAGTATACCTTTTGTTTTACCTATTATAAATTTTAACGTAAATTAATAATGTACAAAATGGGTTTTTAACACCGTGTAATTTTCCGTTGCTAAGATCGTTTTTGAAAATTAGATGTAGTAAGAGAAATGCTTCCCTCCGTACCTCCAAAATAGTAAAACTAGTTTACCATTTCGAATCCCGCGTTTTAAAATAGAGTAATAGGATAATGCCTAGTGAGGATCTTTTCTCGATTTTTTTTGTCGTTTTCAATTTTTCTCGAAAGTCAAAAATAGTTGGGAGGGGATCTGAACTGGGCCATTGTGTTTCGGCAAGTTTTGGAAACTCATCCAACAACTTGTTGAAACCGTGTTTGTGTGTGTGAGAGTAAAGTTTCGCTGAGAGTCAACAACGGTGGCTTTCCTGATGAGCGTTAAGCTTCCAGGAAGCCGTGATGCCGTGACCGACAATCACGAAAACGAATGCTTGTGTTGTATGAATGTGTGTATGACTGGAATGGACGAGGGAGGAAGACAATAGATGGGGAATAGCATGGAAGGCACTCTAGAGAGAGCTTACCAAGCAGATAGAAGGTTCTAGGAATTGTTCGAGGATTATTGAGAAGGAAAAGAAAAATCGAGAAAAGAAGGAGACTTTTAATTTCGAGGAAAGCGGAAAATTAAAAAGGAAATAGTATCAGGATTCGAGGTGGGAAAAGAGTAGGAGTTACAGGAGATAGAGGAGAAGAAAAACAAAAAAAAGATAAGTACAATCCATTTTCTTGGATATATAAATATATATAATATATGTTTGTAATTCTAAACATATATAGGTATATATATATATAAAATCCAGTAAAGTCGTGTCGTGTTATAATCGCCGGTGTTAAGATCCCATTTTCTTTGTTTTATTTGCCTTGTCAATTTCATTTACATACTTTCTTTGTAATTTTGCTTTTAATAATTTTAATTTCTGAAAACATTTTGGGTTTTAATCCAGGGATCTTCAATCCCACGGTTTCCCAAAAATAAATAACAAATTCAAAACTAAATCTTTGTTGCATTTCATTTAAAATCGCTTCATTCATTACTTTAAGTAGTTTTGGAATTTTCTACTTCGGTTTCTAAAAAAAAAAAAAAAAAAATTCCTGGCGCCCACTTTTATTGCAACGTACCCCACTGTACGTACAATAAAATCTTTTTCGCGTTTCGACTTGATCGAATTAATCAATCGATCAAGTTTATCAATTCAGAGAAAAGTTCTTCCACAAGAACCCAGCCCAGCTGAGCAGCCGCGGTTACAGCTTCGTCAACGAGCTGTATTGTTGCACTTTTTTCGTTCTCTCTTTTGTGTCGCGTTCGTACTCGGTTGAGTGTGAATTGTTCGTGTCGTTGCGTGCGTCGTCGTTCGTCGCTACGCAGCCGCCTCTTGTTTTGTTTTTAATTTTCAATTAAATAATAATAATAATTAATAATTTCCATACCCTCCCCTCGCGTTTATTAACGAAGAAAAAGTGTAACAATTTTGTTTGTAGATAGTTGAACTTAGACAAAAAGTTATTCGGTTTGTAGTTTTTATAGTTAATAAATACCGTTTCTTTTTTTTCGATTTGAAAAATAACCTCTTGGTACAAAGCAAATGAATATGTAACAAAATAAATGAAGTCCCAGCTAATAGTTGAGTGACTTAATTTCAAGACAACTTTCAAAGATGACATATTTTTGACAGCTGAGAATAGAAGCTTGGCTTACCTTGAAGTTTTTTTATGTTGCATATACCCATTCTCAAAACAATATAAGAATTATCATATGAACTTCGACTTGTTCAAATTTCTTGTTCTATTTCAAGATCAAAAAAACTGAAATTTTTTCTTTATGACTTTTAAAGGTCTTGATTTTGTCAGAGAATGTGAAAGAGTCATAAAATCATTTTTACATCTTTTTATGACAGTGATTTTGTTGTTATTGTGCAAATTGGGAGTATATACTAGTATAACATTGAAACTATTTGTTCCCAGTAAATGTTAGGTTAAGTAACTTTCTTCCCGCTTTAAAAACAAGAAAAATATTTGCTAAAAGATATAAATATCAAATTCCATGAAACAAAATTTCATAGATTCGCATAAACACTCATTAAGTTATTAGTTTAAAGTTTTATATAATTTGTGATTTAAGTTATCTTGAAAGTCATTTTGAAAGTTAAACCCTTTACACTAATATTTATATTTAAAAATAATATAAACACGTAACTCACTTAACCATACCTACCATTTTTATAAACAACTTAAAAGAATTACATGTTGTGTCACTTATAAAACAAACAATGGTCAAATCCAATTAAATGAAAGCTTTCGCATAAAGAATCATAACAGTAATTTGATGACTCAAAAGTTGACCTTATTGATATATACGAGTATCTATGTATATCTCTTTGAATGGAAACAAGACAACAATATTTATATACATATATATTATATATAGTCATATCTGAACTTTTGCGAGTACATATATTACAAACTGACACCATAAACCATAAATTAATTTATTCATTGATTTTATTATACATTTATGGTCGATAAGAGAATCCAGTTAGGCTATTTATTCAAACCTCTGTAAGAACTTAACTATCACTTACCATTACCCCATGTTACACATTCAATCTTTTCAATCACAACGTCCAGCTTGTGCCCCCATTCAGAACTTTTAAAGCAAAATATGTAATGTGGGAAACATATACATACTCGTACTCTTAATACCCATAGAAAGAAGATCCTTATTGTATCTTCTATATGTCCCTGCATCTCTGTATCAACAGCTCCGGGGCATTCCTTGGTCCACATAAACTCTACAACACAACACAACACAGCACAGCACCAACTATACACAGGAAGTTAAATTGGTTGCTGAATATTTTATTCGGTTCAAATGCATCCATACTACATTGTATATACAAAATGTGGAAGTCATTTCATATAAGTTTTAAGTTTACAGCAACTTTTGCAACATTTATGTTTTTTCTAATATTTTTTTTTTTGTGTGTTATTGTAACATAGATGGCCCACATCCATGAAAGGTTCAAATCGGATCGAATAGCTATAACGAAGCCCGAGGAGGACCGTCGAAGGCGCACTATTATTGTCGAGAAGAAGAATTCAAGCTTTGGTTTTACCCTGCAGAGCTATGGCATCCATTACAAGAAGGAGCAGGAGGTGGAAATGATAACTTATGTTGATTATGTGGAGTATGATGGTCCAGCTTATAAGGCAGGAATGCGAGAGGGCGATGTCATACTTTCCATAAATGGCACCGATATGGAGAAGGCTGATCACAAGACACTAGTGGCCTTTATAAAAAACTGTGATACAAGGATGCGAATGGTTGTTCTTTTTGAAGACTGCGTGCGAAAGGTGAGTTTTGGCCATTTAGATACCATTTGAACTTAAATTTTACATTTGTGGAATATTTTAGGTTAATCTTCATATGCGTTACATGCAGTTGCAGAACATTTTGCAGAGCAAGATGAATGAGTTGGAAAGAATTTGCCTGAGGGAGCGGGAACTTCTCGAGGGCAAATGGAAAACGCATAGTCTTCCTGCAAGAAAGAAGGCCACAACCTCTCCGACTGATGGCGATAACGGAGTATCGCCCACAGCCGCTGACAGCCAAGCACCATTCTATCGACCAACTTTATCCACCGAAGATGTGGTCAACGTTGGGCGCCATCAAACGCCAACTATCATTCCACCACCAGCTCAGTTCATGCTAACCTATCAATACCTAGATCCTACATATCGATATGTTCTGAAGCCGTCGACGTCAAGCAGTAGCGGGGAATACTTTATAAGTATGAGTGGGCCGGTGCGAAGTCCCAGTGAACAACACTTCTTTATCACTAGAGCGGAGTCCGCTGATAACGCTAGTGTTTATATGACTCAAAATCAGCAGCAGCAACAAGACCAACAACAGACTCAACAACATCAGGCTCAGCCTCAGCAACAGCAGCAGCAACAGCAACAACAACAACAACAGCAACAACATCAGCAGCAGCAACAACCTCAAACTCAACAACAACCTCGGTCCAACCCTCCAGTTCCACCCCCTCGAACTTGTGAGAAGCACCAACATCCTCTAACCCAGGAGAAGCATCTGCAGAATCAAGCCAAACAGCCACTGCCAGAAAAAGAGCCTGTAAAAGCCCACAAGAGTCGTCATTGCCACGGCCACTCTTGTAATCCGTGTGTTGGACATTTTGGGCGCAAGTCGTCAGTTGATAAAAATGGTGACAATGTTAGCTTGGACGCCTATGACTTGGCCAGTCCTTGTTGTGACACTCATTGCGTTCCAACTCGTCGACGTGCTCGCCATCACAAGGAGCATCACCACAAGCACAAGCATCGCGAAAAAGACTCCAAAGAAAGACCCCCACGACCAAAGTCTCAGTCACATGTCTCACCGGCGACATCTACTCGCCACCAGCATCACCACCACTCCACCCAACAAACAGCGCAGTCCCAGCAATCAGTTCCACATCAGCACCAACACCAACAACAGCAGCAGCAGCATCAATACCATCATCAATATCAGCAACCAGGACACGGGTGCGATCCGAGTAAGGCACGATCGCGTTATTACGACCTCACCGCTGGATTGGCAAGCCATTGCAGTCTTCACTCCTGCACGTCAAGCGAATTCGCCCCCGCTGATAGTTCGGCATCGTACACCACTTCTCTCAGCACAGATACTCTCTACTGGGATCCCCAGAGCGAAGGAGGTGCAAGTCGCCAGCATTCCACAAAGTCCCGTCAGTCCTACCACCAAACCACCGGACACCAACAACAGCCAATCCAGCACGGTGGTACCTTGCCAGCCCAACAGCCCCATGGAGTTTATCAACAACGATATCACATCTCGGCCACGCAGGTCCAACCATCGCAAATCTACCCCACTTCTCAATGTGCAAACAAGCCCAAATCCTGGGATAACCTCACTACCAAGTCAATCGGTGGCTATGGCTTCGGCTATGGCTACTTAGACAGTGTTGGCCCAAAACCTCCCATCAAACTTCAAATAGCACAGCAGAGACACTCGATTCCGCGAAAGAATCCATACGGTCGTTATTCCACCTACACCGATGTGGAGAACTATGCTCCTCCGCCGTCGCAGTTCGTCGAAGAACTCACCACAACCACAACGACTATAACAACGACCAAATCCACGGAGGAACTCATTGCTCCGGGACAGTGCGGTGGTTCGGATGTCACAATCTGTGATTGTGGCAAGACTCAGTCCAAAATTATACCCACTTCAGCTGCCTCAGCTGCGGTGGCAGCAGCTGCGGTTCCTCTTCAATATCATAGTACTAAGTATTCCCACCATAGTAATTGTCGTTTAGGATATTACTCGAATCTGCCAAGACCATTGGCCAACGCTGCCACATCGACTTCAACAGCCAATGGCGAATCGCAGGTTCACACGATTTCTGAGATGACACGGTTGTAAGGTACATATATAGTTAACGATTATTATTATTTTTTTATTTTGTATCGCGGAGATCTAGAAGAAGAGAATTTCATAAACGATTTTATATTAATTGCTCCCCTAAAAAATATTAATATATATTAATTAATTCAACAACTTTAAACCGCATAAAATGTTGTTATTGTTTATAATAAATATAAAATGGTCAAAATATAAAATCGAGGATTGTAAACAAAATGACAATTGGCGATCGTTCAAGAACACGATCACGAACAGCATCACTATGATCGAAATAATTCACGACTGTCAAATCAAAAAATTGTTTGGCGGATAATTTTCTGTGACATTTTATTTTAGTAAGCAAAATGGTAGACTTCGGAAAATTATAAACCTTACCACTTTAAAAGATCAGTAAACTATGTTTCAATAAATTTGACAGATTGAATTGTTAGACCCTGATGTATTTAAATACACAACATAAAGAGAAAATAAAGCCATGTTTTAAAAGCTTACAATGTTTTATAATAGGGCCTGTCGTGTTTGGTCTAAAGTACACAAAATTTCGAAATCAAAAAGGAAATTGAATATGTATGTATGTTAAATGTTTTGTAACGATTTCCATTTTTAATAATTTTTCGAAAGAACCATAACAAAAAAATCAATTTGTAACTGTGTTCCATTTGTAACAAAAAAAAAGATTTGTATAAGGAAATTCACATTTACCAATGTTACCAAACAGAAAAGCATTTTATTTTGCTGGGTCAGCAACTGTCAAATTTATGTTACTTTATGATCTAAAAATTAAAGAGAACCAAGTAAGAGTAGAGTTTGTAGCTCACCCTAAAACAGATTTAATCTTCAGCAATTGTTTATGGTTTTATTTCGATTCTTCGCTTTCATTTTAAAACAATCTCTTAATGTTATTATTTTCGTCTTGTTTCTAAAATTTGTTATTTTATGTAAAATTTACCAAAAAAATCTAAAAACAAAATGTCCGTCTATAAACGAGAGGAAACGAATTAGAATAATAGCCCCATAGTTAATCTAAACTTCTTCACTGTCGGTGTGTTGTTGTTAAGAAGCTACAACTAAGGCTTATATAAGTATATTTAAATATTGTTGTTATAACGAAAATAAAAAAAAAATTATAGAGCTTCTTTTTCTAAGTCTAAATCTAATTATTATTGTATTTAGTTTAAATTTATAAATTTCATAAAAAAGACTGAGTTCACAATTTTTATTATTTATACTAAGTATATAAAAAGGATTGTATGTAGGTACGTGTATGTACATAAATTTATAAACGAATACATTGAAATATTGCATTTAATGTTATTATTTAAAAAAACAAAACAAATATAAAATTATTATTCTAAACCAAATAACTAATTTCAAACATCAAAGCCAAAAAATTTGTTATCCAAATACCTAAAATATAATTTGTTTCTATTATCGTAAAAAGAAAAAGAAATAAAAAATTAAATAAATAACTCATTAAGATTACATCTAAAGTTATACAAATTAATAAATATCTTAAATGAAATATATAACGAATATTAATGGAGGAAGTGACAAAATATAAGAAACAACATTCGTACACTCATTTTTACTTGGGAAAATTGTTGTTTTCGGCAGCGATTTTTTATTGAAAATAAAATGGCAAACTTTGTCTGCATTTTTGTAATATTGGTGTTCAAAATTTGTATTTAGATATACATAAATTATATAATGAAAATATATACTCAAACTATTCAGGAGGATGATTGTTTTTTTTTTTTTTTTTAACAAACTTTCTTATATAGGAGGAAAGTGGAAATAATAATAAATTATTAATAGAATTTTATATGTATATGTATATGTATATTTATTCACAATATACACTTTTATTATTTAAATTTATTATTAGACAAATAGATGCATGCAATTTCAATGTTATTATGAGTATGAACAAAAAAAAAAAACACAAAAATACAAAAAAATGTACTCGAATATCGATGCTATAAACAATTTTAAAAGTGCTAAATTTATTTAGTCGTGGAATATGCTTCGTAAGAAGTCTGTGTTGTTTTTCTTTTTTTTTGTAAATTTATACATATTTAAATAATTTAATGGAAAGAATGCAAACAAATAAATTCATACACAAAATAATACTCAAAAATTATAAGTTTGTTTAATTTAATTGAAACTGATTAAAATATTGAAAGATAGAGGAGCTGGTAAGTAGAAGAGCGTTGTTTTTGGTAGAATCTTTATAAAAAATATATATAGTCATTTATATATGTATGTAGAAGAATTTTGAAATACATTATAGCAACGTGAAATTTTCAACTCATAGCAGATACTTCAGTTGTCTAATGTGTTGAACAAGAACTATAATTTCAAATCCATAGTGAGATTTAAATCATATCATAATCTGTTTAACTAATGTCGTCAATGTTAAGTAAGAATTATACTAACTAACCATTTTTATTATAAATAAAATTTACTAGAATCATTTTAGTTTTGAATTGTTTTTATTTTTCGTTACTATCATACTGAAGAAATTATAATAAAATATTTTGATCAATTTTGTGCATTTAAGAAAATTGAAAGCTTAAGCTTTAGCTCATGTCAAAGTTCAATGTTTTGCTCAGAGTTCTGCTGTCAGTTTGCTTTTGAATTCCTTAAAAATTAAAATGTCAGTTCTTCTTCTTTTAGATAGCTGTGCAAAAGTTATTCATAAAAACTATATTATATTTAGAAATACTTAGAAACTTAAAGTAAATTATAATAATTTTAAAAAATAATAAATAAGAAATATATACTTAACTTTACAAATCTAGGAACAAACTTAGTGAAGAGTATCAATTTTGTTACTAAATTTCACTAAAAAACTTCAACGAAAAATATCTTGTAAGAAAAATCAACTGTAAAGCTTAAGGATCACCCTGTTTTTAGATATCCTTGTAAATTCCACCCTTAACTTTCAACCACTCCACCTGTCGCCAACTTAAAGCAAAACCAAATAAAAATCAATAATTCCACCCTTCGTCAAGTTTCATCAGTTACAGTGGATTCATTTTTACACGGACGTGTGTGAAACCTTTTAACACAACCCTCATCAGTACAATCGGGAATTTCTTCGCTAGAAAGTTGTTCCAAATATAACCTTTCAGTGTGTCTATCCCTTAAAACCCAAAACCTTATCCATAAATTATAATAAAAAAATTAACAAAAATTTATCAACTAAAACCAATTCGCCTCTAATTTTTAGCCAACATTTTCATATCAAAAATTAAAACCGGTAGCCTCAATTGAAAAAATCAAAAAAAAAAAGGAAAAAGAAAAAAAGAAGAGCGAGTGAGGGAGAGAAACGTGTGTCAAGTTAATTCACATGAGCGGAAAAAATATCTACACATAGTTATATACCTATATATGCATATACTCGTATGTATTAATTCACGAATTTTCGTCGAGCATGCCCATAACTTCCACAACTACTACTACCTTTATTCCTACCGATACCGAAACTATCCCTCGTCCAAGGAATTGTCAATTTATCATCAACTAAATCACACGAAAAAGAAAACGCAGACGGAGACGAGGACCAGTCGCTCGGGGTTTCTGTAAACTGCACCAACATACTCAACAAATCCACCAAATATCCATGTGGCGCGGCGATGGTGTTCCCCCATCATCACCATCAGCACCACCAACTCCATCAACTATAGCAGCTATCTCAGTCTCAGTCTCAGTATCAGTCTCAGTCGCTAATTTAACAACAATATCAATTAAATTCAAATCATCACCGTTAGCATATCTCATTAATCATTATACTCGTTATCGTAATATTAATAACTCCAATCTGTGTTCAACAATAATGCAATTCGCCATATTTTCTATGTGACAAAAAAATACTAACTACACACCACACTGCATCCGTATCCGTGTCAATCAATATAGAGTAAAACCGTGTTCGTTGTCGCTGTCGCTATCGTTGTCGTTTCCACCAGAATCGGAGTTAAAAAGTTTTATACCGTATTTCGAATGTAGCTAATACTAATAGTATCTAATAAAATGAATAACGACATTCTAACCCTAACGTATACTCGTATTTATTTCCTTTTGAATAAAAATAATACTAAATCAATTTCCCTTATGATTTGAAATGAAATAATTAAAATTTAAAAAAAAAGTCGGGTGTAGCTGTTGTAAAATTAAATTCAACAAAAACGGAAAAAAAGAAGAAAACTCAAAATCAGCAAAAACGAAAAACCGAAGAAACAAAAAAAGGGAAAAAATTGAAACAGTGAAGGAAGGAAAATGCCCTTCGTCGAAAATCTCTACACCAGTTCGCCATCGCCATCGCCAGCAGTACTATTATAGTGTCTCTCTGTCTTATGAGACAGAATGTGTTCATGTTAGGTAGGATATCCGTTTTGACAGATTTTTTTTTTTTAGTTCCTCACTTTGGGGATTTTTCTGCTTTTTCTTGTTCTTTTTTTTATTTGTTAAACTCGTACTCCTCCCAAAACCCAAATCCTTGTGTGTGCAGTGAGGATTACACAAAAAATCCGACAAAAGTATTTTATTTTTTTCTTCTCGGTGTTGTGCGGTGCCAAAAGGAATAAGATACTTATGCTAGTTTACGGTTTACACCTTTCTGGGTTGAGTTAAGTTGGGTTGCGAATTGCGAATTGTGAAAACGAAAAGGATACATATGTAGGTAGTTAAAATGCAACGACAGAGGGGCTGTGCTAATGAGTTGTTGTTTCTCATTTCCGGGTGTATTAAATCATGAAGATCCGTTGCAAGTGGATTGTTGTATCTCCCATGAGAGTGACAAAACAACGGATGACGATTGTGAGTGCCAAGTGATAAGCCCTAGAAATTATAAGGACCCAGGTGATAGAAGAGGTGCAGAATGAATGTGTGCAGAATGGTGGAAAGATAATACACACAATCACACACATATCGCATGACACACCCCACACCCATATTCTTTTGCTATACCTATGCACTTTTACAATACAAATGATAAACTAACAACAACAACAACAAACAACAACAACAAAAACACGATGCAAGAACGGGAAAAAACGGTCGTGGTTCAGTGTTAAAGTGAGTCCATTCAGTGCGCTTGCGAATGAGTGCTTCTTCATGTTAAATTTACTAAGGGGTGGCTGAACTCTTCCTTAAACACACATAAGAAGATGCAAGCTAATCCTTTTAACTGTTAGGTGTATCTATCTACGTTACATGCACATACGAGTATGATAAAACACACACACACTCTGTTGGATGTCGAATAAGGCCAAAAGAATATGCATTAAATTATTTGTAAACAAGCAGCGTACACTCGTGTATGGTATTTCTCATTTTTATTTTTATATACGTATCTGATGCCTGCTACCTCGCTACTTTACCTACAAATACAAAAGTAAAAGAGTGCGTTCAGTTCCGCTGCATATCTCTGCGTTAATTAGCTGAGTATACGGTATTCCAGCAATGTGCTGACTCCTGAGCAAGAGCTAATTTAATTTAAATTTTCAAGCAGTTAGGTGCTCAAAAGGCGGGAGATGTGCGAATTGTTGTATAGGCCCTTGGTTTTTTGGGTTGAAGCTTATAAAATACGAGGATTGAGGTTCGACCGGGACTGTGAATGGAATTTTTGGGCAGTTTTGTTCACCGTTAGTGATTTGTTTTTAGTTAGCGATTGATAGCGAATTCGAAAAGAGCCAAGAAAAAGTAACTTTACATAAACGATTTAAATTGCTTTCCATGAGAAAGACCTTTATAAGGACTTTGGTAAACGAGAACTTACTTAGAACAAAGGGGCATCTAAAAACGAGTGACAAAGAATTAAGAATGGGTGATAGGGAGGGGAGGGGGGTGAGCAAAGATTATAACCGTGGGATGATAATATGAAGTACACACTTTCGATTGTGTGTGGTGTGTGACCATCATCAATTCGAGTATAGCAGTGGGAAGATTCTTTTCATGCCGGCAGTGCGCACATCCCTAGTGTAGCCAAATTCAATATACCACAAAAAAAGAAAATAACTTTTGCTTCCATGCTTCATCATTGTTGTTGTTTATTTGTTGGCTGGCGCTGGATAGCAAAATATCGTTTTCATTGTTTCCCATTATAACTATTAAAGAGTATACCCGCGTTATTGTATGGAGCTATGGAGCTATAGTGTGTCGCTTCTTTATATGTAATCCCCTTCCTCCAATTTCTCTACTTTTACCCCATAGGCTATTGAAAGAGCCTACGTCACCGAATTGTGCCAGCAATTTGTAGTGCTTAATTAATAAAACAGCGGTAGGCACGTTGTATTATACGAATATACATACATATACTTAGTAGCATATTATACTACGTGTATGTAGGTATATAACCATTTAAAAGTACAAACTGCCAAAGAGTGTAAGGTTGTTTTTTTGCCTGTTTTTTTTTTTATATTAGTCATTCGATCAATTGGCATAGTTTGCATAGATATCTCGCTGAGATGACACATTTTTAGTTAGGCTTCGCAGTCTTTAAATACCGAGATTATCTAAAGAACGTTTTTTTTTCTCTATTCCTTAATCTCCTTATTTTAGATTTATAGAATTAACTATATAATAATAAAACGGAATGGTGAAAATGGAATCCACAGAGGAACAGGATAGGAAGTTAGTTTTGGAGTTTTGTCATTTGCTAGAGAAATCGAAGCAATTATTTAATGGACTTAGGTAAGTTTTTCTCTAAAACTTTGTATTTTCTTTTCTCTTAAATGTTTATTTTTGTAAAATTTTAATTTAATTTGTTTGTAACTTGTTTATTGTTTTTTTAAATAGAGATCTACCCCAATATGGCCATCGACAATGGCAGGCATATTTTGGACGGACATTCGATGTTTATACAAAACTTTGGAAATTCCAACAACAACACCGAATGGTCCTTGATTCTAAGTATGGTTTGAAACGTTGGCAAATTGGTGAAATTGCTAGTAAAATTGGTCAACTTTACTATCACTATTAGTAAGTATGTAGTCTAGTTTTTAATGTACATAGTCGATTTGAAATTAAACTTAAGCGGATAAATAGTTTTAGTTTTTTTTTTTATATGATTTTATTTAACGACAATTTTTTCGTCTGCAAACTTCTTTTTTTTTATTCTTCAAAAAAAGGCTTATTTTTTCTCCTTTAATATGAGCAGAGAAAAAAAACAAACTAAATCTTTCAACAAGCCACTTAGCCGCAACTGTAATGGGAGTTGTTTTTTTTTCTCAAGATTTCAAGAGATACTTCTATATTTTAAACAACCACTTAGAAGTTTTTGTATGTAAACTTTCTTTCTTTTGTTTCAAAAAAAAAAAGTTATAGTAGGGAAAAAATACAAGTATCCTTAAGAACGGTAACATATCTGGAAGACTATAGAGGAAAATAGTTTTGAGTGCATGTAAAAAAAAAAATTAAATACAAATATTTAACCCATGATCAAAAGCGAATAAAGTTTTACAGGTTAGGTTGAAGAGGTAATACATACATTCACATACCGTATAAATGTATATGTGTATGAATCTGTTGTTTTTACCGCCTACCTAACGCAAAAAAGAAAAACTCTAATTAGGAGCTAGATAAATCTGACATTTTCTGATTATCACTGTGGTTTGAAAAGTAAAAATTTAATGCATTTAACTCATTTGCAGCATATTTTAATGCGGTATAGATTGTTCTTAGCAAATGTCAGAAAGATGCGACTTTTTCAATATTTGTTAGAAATTAAAGAAAACTTCCCACTGTTATTCTTGTCCTTCAAACACTAATTTTTCATTATATAAATTGCAATTTTAGCCTTCGAACTAGCGAAACAAACTACCTGAACGAAGCATACCAGTTTTATGCAGCAATCCGAGGACGGGCTTATTATTCGCGAGCAATTAAAGAAGACCGACCGGATTTGATGGTGAAAAAGTTACGCTACTATGCGCGTTTCATTGTCGTTTGTCTGCTTTTGAAAAAGATGAAGCTGGTGCGTGAGCTGGTCACCGAACTGGAGAAACAAATACAGGAGTACACTACAACGTAAGTGAAAAGCAAACATCTAGAAGCTTCTTTTATTTTCTAATTTTAAAGATACGAGCCCGAAGACCATCTTGAATGGTCCCTAGTACTAGAAGAGATTAAAGGCTTCATCAAAGCAGAAGCAGCTGTTGCTGTTCTTCATGCGGATTCTAATCCCATCATTTTATCGCACAGGTGAGAATGTGAACAGTTCGCATATAAAATGGATAACTCGCCCGTGCTTTCTACTGATGAACAGAATATAAAGAGTTTTTTGAACAACAACTACAGTTAGGAGTTATACCAAGTTATCCCTTTAGTTCAGAATTTCAATTTTTTAAGTTTAGGAAACCCTGAAACACTCAACGCAAAAGAATGCACGCCGTGTTGCATCCACATTGATTTCATACCCATGTCCATACTATATGCACTCACTTATACCCATATATGAATTCGCTCATTTTTGTCGTATCGATCTTGTATCGAATCACACATACAACACATAGCATAAATCATTCTTCTGTGAAAGCACGGGCCTTTGTTGCCAAAGCGTAGAATAGCCCAACTTCACCAATTGATGATCAGTGGTTCCGGTTCTAGGTTGTCCCCGCTAACGACTCCGCCATGCGAACGTTCGCCGCACATGACTTTGAGCCTTCAGGAGATCTTGATTGTTGGCTCAGCGTGTGAGCAGGCCAAGTTCTCCGAGCTAACAATGGATATGTTTCGGTAAGATTCTCTTTTTCTCAATAAAGGATGGCATTTAAAGATACGTTTTTTATATTAGCATGCTACAAACGCTCGAACGTGAGCCAACGGAGTCGTCAACGCATCCACTGGGTGGACCCCACGGGATGCATGGGCACGATGCTAGTCCCGCAGCCAGCCGCATACCACCATACGGTGTTCCAGGCTCTAAGGGCTATTTAGAGAACGGTCGTCACTACCGAGACAATCCTCATAAGTATTTACTATACAAGCCTTCGATTAGTCAACTTCTGGTGTTCTTAGCTAGCGGATTTAAAGAATTACCTCCAGGAGGCGCTCTACTTTTATACATGTCAGCCGACGGCTGCTTCTCTACAACAAAACATCCGGAAGATTGTAAGATTAAAGAAATACATATCTTCATTAAAATAAGTCTCATATGTACTCATACTCTCTTACAGATGGTTATGAATTGGGCGGTCTTGCAACGAGCGTCAAACGTGATGGCGTCGACAGTGGAATCGCTTGTCGAGGGAAGTCCTACAAGGAAAACCATTGTCTATATCCTGGCGATTTGTATCCTTTCACAAGGCGGCCACTTTTCATTATAATCGATTCGGATAATTCATTCGTCTTTCAACATATACCCCGGTACTTTGGACAACCACTGGTCATACTTATGTCACCACAAGATGTACCACCAGCGTTTCAAAGTGAGTTTCGCTGATTCTATTTAGTTTATTCTTATGCTAATTACATTTTATATTTATTAGCTGATGTCCAACATCATGGATCCCTATTTACGTTGTTCCTGCATTCCCCATTGACCGCTCTATGTTACGTTTGTAATGTGGGCGACGTTCCCATTCATCATTGGGAGAGATGTCAGACTTATGTAGATCGTTTTATAACAGAGGCATCACGACTGGTCACTCGATGTCGTATAGATGAAATAGAACAAGGAATAGGGTATATAGGTGAGTTTTTACTGACATTGACCACGTTGCGAGTCTTGCTCAACTGTGTCCGAAAGCTGGATCCATTTGAAGAATATTTTTAGGAACTCTGAGTAATCGTTAATCCAGTTATCTATGATAACCAAAATCTAAATAACGTCTAAAAAGTTCGCATACGCCTGAGTGACCCACTCTGGCTTAGTCCTTTTTATATTACGAATTTCGAATTATTTTTTTTAGTAATCTTACTTTTACATTTTTCTCAGACTCTTCGTATGTCCAATTCTTCGGGGACGATTTCCTGCGCACACTTATGTTGCGCTTCGTCTTTTGTGATGTTGTGTTGCGGCTGCATCGTGGTTTTTGCGGCCGCCACATGAGACCGCGTTGTGAACCACCATTACCATCTAATGAACTACTCGAACATCCATCGCTATCGCATATAATATTCCAATTGGCATCCGCGCTCGATGTGCGTGGGCATTTTTCAGAAGGTCCTGACGGTGACTGATGATCCTTAATACAAACTCGCAAAATCAGAAGCAGAAACTTTGGCAGATAGGTTAACTAGTTAATGTGTTTGAGCTTAAATAAATAAATTTAAAAAAAATTAACGGAAATGAAAAGGGCGCGAAATCGAAATATAATTGGAACATGATGGCAGTTGGACGATCATATATAGTATAAATTAATAAATTATAACAAAATATACAATAATACGAAACCAACCGGAAACGGAGCAAGCGATGATATTTATATGCAAATGGAATAGCCGGTCAGGCGTTCAGGGCGGCAACATTGGATGGCATTATATTATATTATAGTAAATATTAATGGTGGAAACAGAAACGGAAATAACATGATAATACTGTGTACATCTTAATTCTATATAGTATATAAATAATATTTTTTACTGTGTACTATGACGATGCTTTCATACTACACGCCCAATATTTATTTATATAAATTAATATATATATAAATATGAATAAATAATAAAAAAATATATATATACTCATTTTATATTTTTGCGGAAAATTTTATACTTATATAAAATAAAAATAAAATAAAATCGGCAAAAAATTAGAGCGCATAATATTAAAATATACGTAACGTAATAAACTATGTAAATTATTATAAACTATAACTTATAGAAATATATTTTTATTTTTATTTTATGATAATAAATTAAACGATATTTATAGTAATACCTATACAATATTTATAATAATTTCGTTTTGTTTCATTCGATATTGTGTATCATAGATGCACCTATACTCGATTCAAACAAAATAAATTAATTTATATATAAATATTATAATTATTAAAAGAAACAAAAACAAAATACAACTATCGCTTTTTCAATGCCATTTATTTAAATAATTTACTTTTAAACAAATAACTCAATGATATTTAATTGAAATACATACAAAAAAACAAAAATTTATATAAATTATATTATAAACAAATTATAGCCTAAGCTAAATTGTTTCGAAAATTATTATTATAGATCATTAATTTTATTTGTATGATAAAATTAATATCGTGGCAATAGTTAAAAAGAAAAGAGAAAAAAAAAAAAACAAATACAAAATTAATACAAAGGAAACAAGTAATATTCATTAATACATAAATTATTTAATAACAAACCGAAACAAAAATTATAAAAAAGACGGAATAAAGCACACGTTCGAAAACAAATAGAGAAAGATGAAGTTTATTTGAATTTGTATTAAGGTTACATACCACGACAAATTAAGTGGTAAGATAAAAATATTTCCTATAGGAAACATATGCATTTCAAGAGAATCTGCGCAATGGTTCTTCCTGCTCATGTTTCAAATTTCAGTTACACGATTTTTTTTTATTTCACATACAAAAAGAAATACATTTTTTGAACGTTTTCAGTAAAAAAAACCTTACTCCAGCCTTGTATTAAGAAGCACTATTCTATTAAAAGTATGATATGAATTTACTTTAATGATTTTTTCAACTTACGTTAACATGCTCATCTTCATTAAGACCCCGTCTTACACACTCTTTTTTTTGTCATACATCTGCCCTGCTCTACTTTTCTTTAAAATAACATACATATCTTATTTATGCAACAAAATACTTACCTTAATATCATAGTATTTTTATCGTTTGCATGTCTACCCAATTAGGAATCAATAGAATTCTAAGTTCAAGAAAAGAATTATTAACATCCCATAGGAAGTTATTGCATCGGTCTGATTTGTAAAATTGAAATTTTTCACAAAATTTAGCCGTTTTATGATTTCCATCCATTTTACAACATTCGTCAATTACTTAACGATTCACAAATAGAACCAATAAAATATATTTTTTTAATGAATTAAAATATTTATTATTTTATATTTGGGTAACATTTATTTGATTTGAATTTTTTTTTTTAATAATTTTTCATTAATTATATTCATGAGTTTCATTTTTCTTTATTTAGTTGCATAGGATTATAATATTTAATAATACACTCAATATCAAAAAAGAAAATGAAAAAAAAGAAATACCCAATCGATATTTAGTACGAGAAAAATTAATTTTTAATGCATTTTATTTTCATCTAAAAGAATACTAATAATAAAAACAAATTTTACAACAAACTCACAGACTTTTCTGTTTGACACTTATATAAATTGCAATTATATTTTTGTTTTATATATTTAAATAATTCATTGAGTATAATGCTATTATATATTTATATGTATTTTTGATTCATTATTAATAATAATATAAATACTCATCTAACCTATCCTACTCCATCATATCTTGTATATTTTAGTTCATATATATATATTTCTTTTTTTTTGTTGTTGTTTGTTTCAATTTTATAATGTTGAGATTATGTTTATTTTTTATATAGTCTTAGTCTATATTGTTCATTAATGTCTGTTATTCTAAATATAGTTTAACTGTTTGTTTTATAAATAAGTTGATTTGAATTAGTTTACTATTAATTCACAGAGTGACTAGGTTTGCTTGATTTTGCTTACTTTTTTTCTGGTTTACCAGATTTCTAGGATATTTTGTTTTGCTATTACAATTGTTTTGTTTTTGGTTTTTATAAGACGATTTATTTTAAATATTTCATATATATTTATTTGAGAGGAAGGAATGATGATGACTTAAACATGACATAAACAACCAATAAAATAAATTAATTAAATTATGAAATATACTTGTATCTACTTTGTTTACAAAATGATTGATGTTTTTTTTTCAAATTTAAATGAATGCGGAAGAGAAAATGGATATGATAGTTTAGTGTTAAAGATCGAACCTAAATTTCAATTAAAAAATAAACGATTGAAACATTTAATGCACAAAGAATAACTTTTCGAAAATAAGTGGAGCAAAAATCAAAAGTACTGCGACTGCTTTGGAATGCAATATTTTTTATAGCCCTTAGAAAAATATTGACCAATATTCAAGAGACTCTATTAGTAGGAAAAGTCAAAATTGCAAAAATCGAATGTTCGCTCAAGAGACTAAAAAAATGTTTTAAACAGCAAATCAAGCCTGAACCCTGCTAGAGTTAAAGATAACTCGCAAAATATTTGTTCAAGTAGAATCCTCAAGAATAGTCTCTTGCTTAAATAGAAGCAGCACGAAAACAATAGAAATTGTAAATGGTTTTGCTGTCGAAATATTTCGCCCTCAGAACAATAGGGTCTTATAATGGATGGAAGGGGCTTATACTAAAAATAATAATCTTTTTTTTCACAGCTTGAGGTAGTTTGTCCAAAAGTGATTGGTAAAAATATGCAGATAATAAATCACCATGCTATAATTTTATTCATTCGGAAGCGCTTAGTCTATTTTTTTTATTTTTTTTTTTTTGTTAAACGAAAATTCCACCTTTATCACTATTTATTTTGTAAACAAATAAACTTATCAGGCAATGGAGATGAGACAAAAGAAATGATATAGAACTATAAATTTTAAAATATCTTATATTATATTGCACAGATATAGATTCTTATTGAAAATAAAAACCACACACGTGGTTTCAAAATTGCAACGTTATTTCTGTTGTTTCCCAAAATAAAACAAAAAACAAAGCCCCTATAAATACGAGAACATTAACAGCCTTATTTATTAACTCGGTGGAGTAAAGTTACTCCAACTTTGAAACAACTAAATAAACAATTGAAAAATTTATTACCAAAGAAATGAATGAATGAATAAATTAAAATAAATAAGTAAGTACATATCTTAACTTATTAATTTATTTTAAGCAAATAAATAAATAATAGTTACTTGAGAATAAATAGGTAAATAAGGAAGCAAATAATGAAATATGTAACTGAGTTAACATCATCGATTAAATACAAAATTTAAATATAACAATATTACAAAAAGTAATGCGTTATGTTTTAACAAAATAAAATCAAATTAGATTATCACGTGAACATAATTGGCAGAAAAATGGTTTCAATTCAATTCTTTATTGAGACTTTTGAAACACAATTGTTGTATGTATATATAAGTTAAGATACAAGTTGGGTAATCAATGGATTATTCGAAAATTTAAATTTCAATAGAAATAAGTGATACGGAGAAGGCAAAGCACTCAGTTAGACAACTCGGTTTTATCCCATAAGCATAACAATGAGAGATGGAAATTTCTGGTCTTTAATTTTCAATTGTGTAAAACATTTCTTCAGGTATTTATGAACGTATTTTATTATATTCGTTTCGAGTTTTAACTATTCCGAGGTTGAAACGTGTATTAGTAAAATTTAATAAATAAGGCTGTAAGTCTTTTAAAAATGCAATATTATAGAAATTTAAATGAAAATAAAAAATATATCACAATGTTAAAAGGTCAATGCAAAAATCAAAAACATATGTATCTCGTTTTCATTTTTTTAACACACAACCAATTGTTATGAATAATGATATTTAAAATTAATATGGAAACAAAAATACTTCCTCCCTCAATTCACTCTAATTAGGCAATAAAAATTTAAATTTAATGATTTTTGATATCGAATGGAATCTTATCACACCGGTTTTTCTTTTGTTTTCTAACAATAGCGCTGCCCAAAAAATATGTTTGTTCTAACAAATTGCTTTGAGATTAGCAAAATGTGCCTGTGACCGATAACGACAATGTGGCAACGAGAACAGTCTACTTTCTCACCTGTAAATGATGGTCCTCATCGTCACTGGGCTCCTCTTTGAGGGGAAGTGAATCGATTTGTTTAGCCGAGGTGACTTTCTTGTTTCTCTGCCACGTGAAGACACGAGCCATTTGAAGGAATTTCTTCCGCGACACCTTGCCCATGTGTTTGAGGCGTTCCTTGAACGCCGCATCGTCTTCGCCTCGAGCTTTGTCCTGCTGTTCCTTTTCGAGAGCAGTCATGAACTCCTGGTTCCAGCGCAGTTCGTTCATAAACTCTTCGTTCTGTAGCATCATGGCGAACTGTTCGTCGGGAAGGTCGAACTCGCCGGCAGGACGATCTGCTGATTGGATTCGCAGGAAGCCCGGTGGAAGGGGTCCGAGCAGAGGTGGGTTCCATCTTCGCTGCCCATCGCGCTTCGTCGGTGTGCCAAGTTGTGTGGGTGGTTGTTGTCGTAAGATTGTGGATTTCTGCTTGGGCGATGCACCAGTGTTTGATGCCAGCATCGTTTGCGACGGCGGCAGCAGGTTCAGCAGAGGTGGTTCACTGCCATCCGATGTGTCGATCAGCTGGACACTGTCAACCACTGGTTTCGGTGGACTGCGAACTGAAGGTGTTCCCCCAATCGGCGGTTTGTCCATCTCATTGCGCAGTTTTTCATTCTAGGAAGGGATATTGCAGAGATCACAAACATTTTTAAGGTTTCTATCGCATATTTACCACTCCTACCTGGTTATCCGTACTCATGGCCAGCAGCTGGTCGATGGTTGCGTCGACAGCGCCTTGATTGGCCCTTAGCACAGCCTCGATTACATCGCGGTCCATGTCTGGGAACATGGTTTTAAAGTCCGACATCGCCTGGGCGAATTCCAGCTGCATTGTAGAAGCCATTCTGTCTATGGGAACTTGGAAGCTTACACTGTTGATTATTTCAATTTAATAAATAGCTAAATTATTTATCCAGGTCGTTTTATTTCGACTTTTTTCGTGAGGTGAGATTTCTTGGTTTTATTGGTGAGAGATTACTGAGTTTGATTTCGACGAAACAAAAAAATTAACAACATCGCCAGCGAAAGATTAGCGCTGGAATCATTTTGTTTGTTTTATTAGCGAGTTATTGTTGTTAATCATACAAATGTAAATAACTTTTCCTTTTTTTTTGTTTTTCTTGTTTGTTGAGTTTGATTTATTTATCTGGCCGTGTCGTCGTTTCGTATTCGTTTCTGGCCACCACTCGTCTTTTCTTTTCGTTTTCTTATCGGAAATTTCATTTACTGCACTTTTTGCAGCAATATCATACGAAGGAGTGAAGAGCAGCATCAAGATTATATGAGTAAAATTGGTTCACTGTGGAGAAAGTGAAATAGGCTTATAATTGCTTGCCGGTTGTGTGAGGAGCAATATATCATAAAATGTGAGAGATGCATGATGTTTTTCAATTGTTGAAATGTCAAATCATAGAATGACTTGCCAGTTTGGCGATGTTTCTATGACATGACAATGGATCAGTGGATTGTAGATGAGTTTCATAGAACGATTAGTAGATGGAACTGTTGGAAAGCAGTTTGGAATATTTAAAAACTTACCGTTTTTATTTTTGTAAGGCTCTGTTTATCGGTTTGTAGAATCACAAGGGCTACCGTTGTAGATATGCTTTTTTTCCTCCATTCCTACAATTATAAGTTTGAGAATTATTGTTCACTGTCATTTGACAAGGATGATCCAGATTTTCCAAGACTTATTTCTGGTTTTCCAAAATCATTTAGGAATTGCCAATAGTCGTCTTGCAATTTAACGTTGATGTTTATTTCTTAAATTTTACACATGAAAACAAAATTTTACCGTTTATTCGAGAACAAGTTTTGGCAACTCAGAAGATTCCTAAATCAATTTTTTTTGTTCTGCAGCGCTTTAAGACCTGAATGAACCTCAAAATACGTGACTTTTTAATTAAAATCTAATCACAAAGAAAGTGAAAATAAACATTGCAATCATTATACACATTTTAAAGTTTTTTATGTCGAAATAAGAATTCTTGGAAAATGTTGGTTTGATTCCACCATTGAGACAAAAGTTGTGTACTTGTTTTAGTAGTTCTGACTCAATCTGAATTCAAATCAGATCTCGAATGCACAATTATTTTCATCAAATTTCATATATGTACGAGTAATTAAAGCAAATGTAATCTCCCAACACCATAAGCTAGAAAAAAGAACGCCGTTGTGTCTACTTCGATTTAACGACATCCGTAAGTAATAAAGACTGCCTCGTGCAAATATTATCTCTCAATAAAATGCATCAATTGCAATTTTATTAATTGAAATTACATCATTGCAAAAAATTAATGGTGATTGGGGTACTCGACCGAAATGTCCCCACCGCACAAGTAGTTTCCTTAGCATTTATCAAAACTCTACTGTCATAAGCCAGATATGTTGGCATTTAACAAATTGTGTTGGTACTTATTGAACAAGTCTTCAAATTGTCTAAATTGTGTAGGATATATGTCAGTCAATTGAATATGCAGCGCCACCCAACAAGACAAAACTGCTTGCGAGCTACCGCTTGGTGGAAAAACATTTGCGCATTGATTTTTTCAATCAAAATACTTGCATCACTTAATAAATTTATTTGTATTGTTTTTCAGTTTTAATGCATTCAGTGTTATTCACATAGCATCGAACAACATAGATTTGACAAGTGATTTCAATTTATTTGAAGATCGATTTTTTATTGATTTATAAAAATGTTGTGTTGTAAATTGTGACACACTTGACCTAAATGCAACGGAAAAGTGTAAAACAATTTAATTGAATGCAACCCGAAGACCAGCCTCGAGAACTCATGGACTTGTTTCTTTAAATGCACACTTCTGGTCTGTTTAATTTTTTGTTTACTACGAATTATTGAACATTTTTATAAAAGGAAACAAAACTGAGTTTTTGAAATTTTGTTAGATAACGTAAACTACGCATTTGCATTATACTTTTATTTAATTTCTATTTTATATATACGTACGTTCGTTTTGGAGGCGTGGCTCATCCTTATCGCAGTTTATTATACAAAATTCAAATCATTGACAGCGAAAAATAGAATGAATTAGAAAATTAAAAATTTCAATAAACATGTTAAGATTTCATGAAAAGAGGTGTATTGGTTAGATATATAAATTTATAGTACTTCCTTAGCAAGCATTTGTCTATTTTAAGGAATTCACTTTGACTTCTCATCATTTTATCCCGCTTCCGCTAGATGGCTAAAAAGAGATACAATTTGATGCAGACATTTTTATTTTGTTTTTATTCGTGGGACTTCAACAAAAGTTACTCCTGAAATGTTACTACCCTTTTGGTACACACATTTTTGGTGCTTACAGATTGGAAGAAATAATTATAATAATTTGTAATCACCCAAATACGCCCTTTCAGAAAGGATGGTGTTTAGTAGGACAACAATAAGTCTCTTTAAAGAATATAAGACAGAATAGAAAATTAGTGCAAGTGTGCCGGTCTTTTAGACTGCAGACACATATCAATATTAACCTTACCTGACACATAGCATTATGTACCATGTTATCAAATATAATATTTTTTAATTGATCATGTTCTTAAAACATGACAGCGATCAAAATACATCAACTGAACTTTATTTTATAAAATGATCATAAAAGAAAATATTATGTTTTCCTACATAGTTAAAAATGGCTTTTAACGGGAATACTTAGTGTTAGTAAACTTCATAGTCACAAATAATAAGCACAAGTTGTCAGTAAAAATGCGTCTACAATGGTGTGGGACATAAGACAACTTAAAAGTATCTTCTGTTTTTAACAAGAACTGTCAATATGACAATCGAAAGGGCAATATGAAGTGTATTGCTCCCGTAGTTTGCAATATGTTTTCTAAAGTATGACATTTGAATTATATGTAAATCAAAGATGATGCAATATTGCGTGTGCATGATTTTCGTAGATCTCATTTTTAAAATTCTTGAATCTAAATCCACAAGTGTAAATTTTATTTGCATCGCCCGCACGTTAATATTATGTATATATAATAGAGTTCTAATCAGAAAATGTATTTTAATACCTCTCAACATTTTTATACATTCATAAATTAGAAAATTAATTCAATGATAAGAATGGCTGAAAAAAAGCAATCCACGCTCAATTATAATTATTATGTTTTATCTGTGTTATAAGCTGTCAAAAATTGGCATGTTGTTTGATAACGTGTATGTGATTTGGTACAAACTAGAAATTATGATGAAATTACTGTCTGCCATTGGGTCAACGTCTGACTTATATAGTTATGTGTTATGTTATGTATTAATAAGCATTTTAAGTGGAAATAATTTTAATAATATATGTAATTACCATTAAAAAGTGTATACAAACGAATACTATTTTATGAAGGAAGTAAAAAAATTCCTTCATTTCGTTTTCAATGAATTAGGCAAACGAACTTATGTAGATCTGGCCACGAAGTTAAATCAATGAAATAAAGCACGAGATCAAACGTTGGTTCCCTTTTTATTTAATTTATAAACTTTTTTTTAGTAAAATGTGTCACGTGTGCCGTGAAAGATTGATGTAGGTTCAAAGATGAATTGGGAGCGGATGCTAATGTGGTGATAATAAGCGAGTTTTGATTTTTTTTAAAGACCAATCGAAATTTGACGAAATATAAGACGATGCCATTGCTAAGTATTTGCAAGCTATATATAAGTTAGGCGCATATAATTCATGGTGCCTAACTAATCTAATCAAGTGTGGACAAAAACATAATTTTTTTCACAGAAACTACCATTGTCAAATTTTATGTCTTTTTTCTTTTTGAGTTGAGAGTAAAAATAAAAACTAAAAATTCAACAATGAAATGTGCAAATGTGTTAACGTATTCAAAAAACAACATAAACTTTTCATTACTAAATTCTAAAGTTTACGTTACACTTATGAAAGTACTATAAACATAGATAACGTGTTTTTGATCATCAAATGATCTTCATTTTTTGACGTATTATACATATTCAATTTTTTAAAGATGTATTTGTCAAATGCCAACAATTAAGGCGTTGAGATACAAGACAACAAAAGATTAAAAATTATGGTATATTCTTTTTACTTATTTTCTCCGAATCTGTTCATTATTTTTTCAAAAAAATCGAATTGGTTCCGTTTTAATTATATAATTTTCTATTTCCTTTTTAATGCTTTGTATTTTAAATCTCTAATACTCTGATAACCATTTGGCTTATGAAAAATAATGTCTAGTCTCTCAGTAAAATATTACGATCATTGCGATTATTTTGCTATCATTTTTTTTCAGTCATTTCCAGATTTGTAACCTTTGTATAGGCTATGCACATCATCAGCAGCTATCGCACCCACTTTGAAAGTTCATGAATTCTTTATAAGAATTCAAGGTTAATCGCAGCATATTTCATAAAATAAATGCAATTCAAAACTAAGCTCTTCAAATCCCAGTTAAACCCAAAAGCTGAATTTTTCTAATTTGCTGAGAAAGATTTTTATAGAATTCTTAGTATTTGTTTGTAAAATATAACTTACTTATTGTTACATTTTATTGTAAAATAAAAACATTATAAATAATATTAAAAATGCCTTGAAAACGTTGGAAAATAACCAACGAAACGCCCGGAAAAAAAAGTAATTTCCTTATCATCATCGTTTAAAAACAAGAATATGTTAGCCTTTAAAAAACACCTTTTAAAATTCACCATCAAATTTCTAATTGACAACTTTATGTATTGAAAGCCAACAAAAGACTGTGTTCATATTAGACACATAAAATTTAGCCAAAATAAGTGACCCCCCTTAAGCTGAAATTTGACATTTGAAAAACTAGAAAAATGCACTCTCGTTTCGCTTTTTCACATTGTTGTTGCCTAAACATATCATCAGTTTTTATTTCTTTAATTTATATCCATCAAGAATGATGGGTGAAATTTATAATATTTACCTTTAAAAATACAAGTTTATAAAATAAGCACATATGTATCTACCTACGATTTTAAATATTTTTGAACTTATCTAACCTCTCTTTCAAAGCAAAAGCATTTAACAATTATTTATAGATTTCTCTGAATGCCTTAAAATCTCTTTTAGATAGGATTCAAAATTAACTATTCTCTAGTGACATGTTATAATTCCAAAACTATAAAGTTAAACGTACACACTTATCCCGTAATCAATTCGAGTGGGAATTTGATGTTAATAATTAAAATGTGCTTCAACTCTCAACGCCACATTCTGTCTTGCCAAAAACGCACGATGAAATTCAATCAGCATCGTTATTGAGAATCTCATTCCTTATCAATTTAGGAATACTAAGTACTGTCGCTCTCCTACTAAAACAAATAACCACACTATTGCTCGGAATCTCATAACACTAGATACTCAGTACTACGAGTATTTCGAGTATTGGTCCAGCGGTTACTATAAAGCAGCCTGTACCCGCTGACTAACGGTACAGTTATTGTGAATCAGTCGCTGAGTTTCCATTTAAAATAATTTCCCTCATTTTTTACTTACCAAAAAAAAGGATTAAAAATCTTCTTCAACTCAAACCACATCGTTCGTCGTTAATAGAAAGAGTTAAGTTATTCCCAAGACATTTCCGTTACACAAAAAAAAAAAAACTAAAATTCGAATTAGTTGACTTTTGAATTTTTTATCAGCAACGGTTTTCGCGCGCCTGTGCATCATAGGCAAAATAAACTCATATAAATTTATTCCTACACATGAATTGAAAATCGAAAAAAAAAACTTAATTCATTACCACCAACAATCGTGTGGCGCCTGCCTCCAACTTAACTTGTTGCATATAAAAGCCTTGCCACAAAGGACCGGGTATTTCATTCAAATTTGTGACTCTTAACGGTAAACATAAGGACCACCTTAAACGAGTACAGTGAAGTGATCAAGTGTGACTAAATAAATTCAGAATAAAAATTGAAATTGCCGTCGGCATTCTTCCAGTTCAACATCTTTAGGTGGGTACGAGTAATTTTTGTAAAAATTTTCCGTTTGAGTGATAAATTAAGAATTAAAAAAAAATGAACAAAAATCGGTCATACATATTTTAACGACTATAGTGTGTTTTAATGATAATAAAGCTGGTTGCGAATTAACAATACGAGTACTCCTATAATATAATAATAATTGTAATCTCACTGTTGGTTGGTCTCGTGAATCTGAATTGGAACACTGCCCTTCGTTGTATTTACATTTTTTCCTTCAATAAATTTATTGCAAAATTGATAACTTCTAGTCACCTTTGGTGTGTGGTTTTTCCTTTGAAAAATGTGTACAACATTAATTAATTAATTAATTAATTTTTAAACAAAAAGAACAAACCTATTGCGTGGATAATTTTATATGTAATCGTTTTTAAAGGATTGTTTACCAACAAACAACAAAATTATGTACCTCAATTAAAATGATTATAAATATGTATGCTATGTTGGTTTTAAATTGATATAAACTTTAAGGATTGAGTTGGTCAGTTTTTGTAAATATAATATAGGCTTTTAGGAGGTTTATGAAATTACAAATTATGGAAGGCGAAAAGAAATTAGTATCCGTGAGGCATTTCCAAAAAATTAAATCATCTCTGGCTAAAACAGACTGCCAGACGAAAGGTTAACCCACGCCTAGTAAGAGTAAATGTATCAGCGACTTGACTTTTTTTTGGGTGTATAGGTACTCGTACTTGGTTTGGATGGATAAGATATAATTTTCATTTTTATCGCCTGCAGGTATAAATGGGAAGAACAAAGAATTCTTGCACAATTTTTTTTTTTTTAATTGAGTCTAAGCGATTTTAGATGAAAAAGAAAATCAAACACATTCGGTTCTACCTAAATTGGTGTATGTACTTGAACTGGCATATTAATTAGACCAAATCTATATTTGAATTTTAACTTTTGAATTAACTTACAAAATTAAAGGGATCTTTCGAATTTTATATCCTTCAACAAAATTGAAAAAAATGTTCTCTTAGTAACCTAAACCGTACTTCTCTTCCGAAAACATCAATGAAAATGGGATTTGAAAATTGAACTCATCGTTTTTTTTCGACTTGAGTCAAAATTCTGCTCTTTTAAATTTGAAAATATATTTAAAAACTTATAAATTTGAGTTTTAAACATGATTTTGAAAGAACATAAGACATTTTAAAAAATACAGACATTTTTAAAATTCTTGTTTATTTATTTTTTAATGAAATACTTTTTGTTTGAACATTATTCTTATATTAGAATTTTTCTTTAACTCAGTATAATTGCTTAACGTTTAGGGATATAATAAATATAGTAAGGATTAAGAAATCCGATTTAATTAAGTTTATTTCCAAGTCATGAATAACGATCCGTTAATAAGGACTTTAAATTGAATTGAATTCGTTTTTGCTAAAGCTCGATAGACTGTCGACAAAAATAGCAAGCTTTATTAAAAACTGCTTTTTCGTAAAGTAAAAACTAAAATTTCATCAGTCTATAGAGACTATACAGATAAGTAGGTCTTCTTCAAATTTCCGCTTTTGGGTACACAAATTTTTAAGAATTTAGCTTAGCAATTTTCAATGAAATTACATCATTAATTTTTGTACAGTAGTACATCTAAATCAATTAACCAATAGTTAATCCAAGAGACTTTTACACAAAATTTACTTTAAACTTCGCTCTGAAATAAATTAAACTCAATATTTTAAATCGAACTCTTTATTTACATTGTCTTGTAATTACTTACTTTTTTATTAGTATACTCTATTTCTGGATCTACTCGTACGTTAGACAAACGACCTTTGATACCGATGCAATGCACTTCGACAAATAATTGTAAATATTTCTTTAGATTGATTTAATGCTTACGTTAATGATAAAAATAAAAATAAAAAAATACAATAATAACATTGATGTCATAAATAATAATAATATACACACAAAATAGTTTAAATTTTTCCACTGTAAACAAATTAAAATATATTATTATTATTGAATTAGTTCAAATTTTTGATGAAACAGTAGGAACTAATTTTCTTCTTACTCCTTGAGATTAATATGAATGGTCAAAAAAGGAGTATTATTTTTAAAAATTAAAATAAGTATTAGTAGTTTTTATTGTACTGTCTGCTTTTGGTTCAACTTTTATCGAATTCAAGACTAAACGAACAGAGCGGATGGAATTTGTACAAATACTTGGATTTTCTAGGACGGATTTTGTTTTTTTTTTGAGTTTATTTTTAATATTGTATCATTGAAAGTCTATCAAGAGACCAATTTTGGACTTTCAGTAAATTTAACTTAAAATGAATATTTATAAAATTTTGAAGTGGTATAATATTAAATATTACGTAATAACGTAATTGACTGTCAGTCTGTTATATTGTGAAGTTTTGTTCATATAAATAAAACATACAAACATCCATGTAACCATACTATTAAAGTTTGAAAATTACGAGTATATGAGCAAATTTATTCGACCAGCAGGCTTTTTATCTTTGTCATTTGTTTTCCTTACGCGGTAGTAAAACAATAAAACAATACAAAAACAAAAAAAAATATATTTTGTTACGTTACTTGAAAATAATAATAGTTACGTTATGCACTCGATATTACGTATAGCTTCGTTTGCAGGAATAATTCTTACAATTTCAAAGAAGAACAAAAAGGAAAAGTTCTCAATGTAAAAACTTTTGAACTTTAGTTGTTGTTTTTTTTCTTTTTTTTATTTTCTCAAATCCTTACAAGGATTCGCAAACTTACTCAACTTAAAAGCAACTAACCTCAATTCCAGTTAAACATTATAATGTCAATTGACATATTTTTTCTTATTGAAATGAAATAAAAGAAATGAATTACCAATAAACCAATTAAGACATCCTCTAGGACATCTCTCATAAAACTAATCGTTCATTTGACAGTGATTAACGCATTTGACAAGTAATCACTGTCATACTAATACTGATGTTAGTTATGAGTAATTCATAATACGAACTAATATAATTTTTTTTTTTTTTGTGGATGGATTTACTAAGCGATAAATTACCGATGACTTTTTATTAGTTTTATTTAAATGCCGCGATAAGTGTGACATGATGAAGAATTAAATTGGCTGCAATATGATTTTGTATACTCGTAAATGAAGAGGACGGATTATGAGTTAAAGTAAGGGTGGCCTAGAATAATCTCTGATCTGGAGGCTTGTCTTTGGTGGTTCGTTTTATTTTTTTTTTTTTTTTTTTTATAGAAGAGCGATAAGAAATATAGTAAAAAATATGCTTTGATTTCATTGTTTAAATTATAAATATTATTCAAGCGATATTGACTGACGTCTATTATTTGTTTAGGAATATTATCGTTTTTATGTCTTCGAATGTTTAAAATAACATACATATATAAATAACATACAATATATGTACATACATACATCAATAAACGCAATTTCGGGGCAGTTGCCTGAAACTTGACAATTATGAATTCAAGGTTTTTTGATTATAGTCGTATGATGATTTAATGCAATGCGTAGAAGATGATAAGAAATAATATTCTAATCAAATTATGTACAATTTATTATGAATTTCTTTTTTGTTATAAATTTAAAAAGGTCAAACCTATATTTTATATCTTCTGATGGGATCCAGACACGAATTTTCTTTTGCAAAAAAATATGATTTTTCTTTACAAATCAACTTTCGCTTATTGGAAACAAATATTCACTTTGTTTTTTTTTTTTGATCAAAATCGACATATTGAAATTTAGTTTTGTCAATCCGAACACTCAGTATGAGTTCTTTCTCAAGTGCTTTTATAACTAAAGAGCAGATTCCTCAAGGTAATCATCTTGGGCCACATCCTTTTGTCTTAATTATTAATTATGTTTTAGTACTTTATTTTGAGCACCCATTTGAATATCATTTAGAAAAACTAATAACTATGCTCCTGTTATTATTTAGGAACAGAAAATATTTTCTTTTTGCAATCACGCTCTGGTTCAAATACTATGGTGGACACACTTCCTAGGTACAATAACTTGAGTATATGTAGTTGAAGTGTTGCAAAGGAAAACCTATTGTCCTTTCTCCCACGTAAATGCATTTATCGCGAGGAAAAAATCAGTGTCAAGTCAAGTGTCAATTAAATTTAACAATCAAAGTATAAATATAATCAAAAGACTTGTATTTACTTAAATATTTTTTACTTATAGAACGCACTGCACCCTTCAACAACAACAACAACAATAACATAAAAAAGGCAAAAGAGCGACACTAACAAGATGGCACTACCATCAGCAAATCATTTTGCAATGTGCATTTTCCTGACATTAATGTTATGTCGTGGAATCAAAGCCCGACCAGAAAACAGACTATATTATCCCGAAATAGATATACCACAATATATAATGGATGAAACAGAAACAATGGACGATGATATGTATGCTGATATTGTAAGTTTAATTTTTAATTATACATAATTTATTTGTTGAAAAGGGGTTACTTATTCGATTGATTTTTAAAATTTTTTAGAAAAAATATCCAGCCAATAATCCAACATTTATGGCAAAAAGACAAAATTTGAGGGATTTACTTTTACCAAATTATGGTGACGATGAAATTGTTGGCCCAAATTTGGATGATGAAATTCCTCAACGTATACCAACGCCATTGCCATTGAAGAAAAATCCCAAATTTAAAAATAAGAAGGACCATGCCGAAAAGAAGAATGTCATTTGTAAGTTTTTAAATTTATAATTAAGAAAAAATATACATAAATTATTAACAATAAACAAAATTCCATGAATTAAAGATTAGGTCTGTTCTATTACGAGTAGTTTAATTATGAGTTTTTGACAGTTATGGCTGTCAAAGAAAAGCACATTATACAAAATTAAAGTAAAATAGTTTTGGGAAACAAAAAAATGTCTTCAAGTTAACTACTTAAAATGAATCATAGTTTGTTTAAGAAACGTATTTTGAAATTAAACTTTGAAAAGTTAGTTTTAGGGCCAGTTTATTGTTATCAGTGGGTTGTTCTCAATCTAAAACTCTTTATTAAAAGATAATTTAGACCATTATGTTTCAAATCAAAAATTAGGAATTTGGAGTAGCTTATAAACATATACAACGCAGTTTATTATATTATACTATTATTTAAACCTATTTTTGTTTTTATTTTATTTTATTGTCTTCTGTATTTTCTAATTTTGTTTTTTATGTCTCTTCTTTTCTTTTATTTGGAATTCCTTTGATGACTTTCTTAAATCAGCTGAAAAAAAATCCTGTGAGTATATTATATCCTCGTAAACATATTTTTTTTCTACTTTTATAATTTTTTGTTCGCTTAGTTATGTAAATATGAAAGACAAAATAATTTCACTGAAAGCTATGTTTTCTTATCCACACGAGTTGTAAATAATAATTTTTAATCATGTTTGGTGAATCATGCCATTAACTTGATGGTTAGTATAGATGTTATTTTGTAATTAATAAATAATGTCAACAATTAAAATAAGAATAAATTCTTATAAAATTGTGCGGATAATAAGGAACATGTTTACCATTTAAGACTTGTAACAGCTATTTATTAGTATTCCTAATTTTTAATTCTTCTTTAAATTTAAAAACTAAACATCTTTTTATTGTATTATTTCTATTTTTTTTTTTCTTTTTCGTTCAATTATTTGGATACAAAATTGACGACTATGTTTTTTAAATAAAATCAGCTGTACAAAATTCCTGTAAGTATCATAAAATGAATATTTCGAGAACACATCTATTTAATTTCTAATTTAAAATAAATATGGTTTAAATCACAATTTAAATTTATAAGTTAGATAAGATTGGAGTTGGGTGTCATTTGTATAGTTATTTTTCACGGTAGATTAAATTAAGCAAAATTATATTTATTAATTCTATTTGAGGAATTTTATTACAAAAAAAAAGTAGAAAAATTATTATGTAATATGAGTTTTACAATTTGAACTCCAAGTCTAATTAAATTTTCTTTTTTATTTTCTTGCAGATATGCATCCATGTCACTTCAAATTATGTACAATGGGACGAAAGAGGAACGCCAGATATTTACAATACTAGTTAATCTACCTCTCATAAATGTGCAGTTATTATTGTAAAACAAAATTATTCCACATTCAAAATTGAAATTATCTTTAAATAATTTTTCGACATATTTTATGTCTATCTTAGAAAACAATATTTTGCACAGAAAACTTTTACATTCCATAAAATTTAGAAAATATACTTAAACCCTTCCTTTCCAAAGCACTTGTATGAGTACGACAATTAAACTTAAAACATATAATAATTATTATAAATTAAAGTTCAAAATTTTGTCAACAAAAAAATATTAAAAAACTAAAAAAAAAAAAAATCAAAGAAACTAATTTTGAACCAAACCTAAAGTATTTTATTTTTAATTTTTAAACTAATTACTTACATCATCGTAGCTAGTCGAGTAGAATATTATAATTTCCATCGAATGTCATATATGTCATGTGTTTGACATTTAAATGTATTTATTGACACTTATTTATGTATATTGTAGTTGTTTTTAATTTAAGCCATTTTATTTATTTTGTATTTATTGTAATGTAGTTTAATGTACTTATTTTAATGAAAAAAATATTGAAATAAAATTGTAAAGTCAACTGTAATATTCACTTATTGTTGTGGGTTTTTTTATTTAATTATTAGGTGTAAAATTTCAGTTCAAAGCTCTGTCAAAAATTGGACTAACACTGAGAGTGTGAGGATGTAATCGACCCTTGTGTCAAAACATTTAAAAAAAAGTCAACTGTCAAGACCTATTGTTTAGACTGTCAATTGTGATTGGGATACATTGCAATAAAATTGACAGGCTTTAAGCGACATTTTCAAAATACAGTTTTTTTTTTGTTGGAAAATTTTAAAAATCAAAAAAAGGTGATCACATTTTATCTCAAAGCACCATATTGTTTTGAAGATACAAATTTATTAATATCGTCTACAATCAATATTTAGTGCGATAATTAATTCAAATTTCGGTCTTATTCAAAGTGTTTTTGTTGTACACGAGAGTTTTTGTAGCTCACTCAAACTTCCCTTTGAAGAGAGAGAGTATTGAGAATGTTTTTGGGTTTGTTTGCTTTAAGTTCAGCGTTTTATAAGCCGTCTGTCTTTTGGTTTGTCACAATCAAGGGATGTGACCAACCTGCACGATGTGAGATAATGGACCACCCGATGGTCTTTAGTTTTAATAATCATTTTATATTACCGTGTTGATGAAATAAATGTTGTGAATTATTTCAAAGTGAATTTTAAGCATAGAATTTGGATAATTGTGGTTTTGTGATGAACCTATTTTTATAGGGAGCATTCATTTTAAGAACCTAAAGTATGAAGTAAACTTATAAAGGGTTTTTATTACTAAAATTCAAAACTTAAATTTCTTTCAAAACATTGTTAATGCTTTTATAGGCCTAAAGTTCTCCTCTAGGGGTTGTCAATCCTTATTTTCGCTTCGGTTGATAACTTTTTGAAATTCAATTGTGAACCAAGTTGAATAAGCTACAAATATGAAGCTTTGGGCAAAATCAACCTTGTCTAGGATTAATACTTTCGAAGGGAAAAAGCTTTCAATAGGGGTTGTAGGAACGTACATCTAACCTACTTGGTTTCCCAAAAAATAGGGAACTTAATTTAAATATGTTAGCCTTAGCCCCTTTCGAATCTAAATTGAGCTTAATGGTTTCTTTTGAACTACACAATAGTCAAAATGAGCTTTTATGAGCTTTTGTTAGCCATAAGGGTTCATAGGGTTTTAGGAATATTTTAAAAGCTCTAAGCGATAAACTTGACTATAACTTCGAAAGCTCATAGATAATTATTTATTGTATATAAACGAATTAATTTTGTTTTTTAGAAACCTCAAAGTCATCAAAATAAGTGGTATATTGCTCAGTAATATATGTATACACGTTATTAAGCTTTTTATTTATTTGCTAGAAAGCAACTATCAGAAGATTCGAATCTCTTATAATAATTAATAAAACACGTCATTTTATTTTAAAAAAATGTGATAATACCAAAAGGTTAGGATATTGAGTATTAATTTTACACATAAAAATAGTATTAAGTGTTTTGGGCGTTTTGGCATTTTTAAAACTGGCGTTAAGGTTTTCTGTGATCGTGCTGATTTATTCACTAATTTTATGGCGAAGGTGAAATTGCACTGCTCAAATAAGTAATTTCTGACAAAAATGTGACGTAATAAAATAAAAAAAAAGATTCAATAGAAATATAATAAAATTGTTAAATAAAAAATATAGTTAAATTTATTATTGGCATCACTCGTTCTGCAATGAGTGTCATGTGACCTATTCACAATTGCCAGCATTTAACATCTCTGTTCTAGCTGTCACTTGCATTGTTTGACATTTAACTCTTGCCTCCTCCAGACAACCTTGTTTTTTTTTTTTAAACCATCAACACTTGAATACACACATCGTTTGTTATTAACTCGATTTTAAACCATAAATGAATTGGAAAACCACTCGAATTAAAGCATCAAATTAAACTCCATTCAATTCCCTGCCATTGATTCAAATAAAACACACAATTTTAGCATTAATCTCGCTGGAACATGACAACCTATGTGACAGATGGGGAAGGTAAAGTAACCAAATTTTGTGCACACATTTAATTTTTGCCGCAAAAAAATATGCGCGCTTAAAAGGTCAACTCAAAATTATGGCCAAAAAATTCAAGGCAAACGACAAGTTTTTCGAAGTAATGTGAAGCAATTTGTTTTTTTTTTTTTTCTAGGGAAATTTATTCCTGCAACTCAACGACCAGATGGCACATGGCGCAAAGCACGGCGCGTCAAAGAAGGTTACGTTCCCCAAGAAGAGGTGCCGCTCTACGAGAGCAAAGGCAAGCAGTTTGCAAATCGAAGGTCTGACCGTCCCGTTGGAATGCCCGCTCCAGCGCCAGTGCCCACGAAGAAGGAGAAAGCGAAGAAGAAGAAAGCTGCACTCCCTGCGGGAGTGATAGTGTTGCCAAAGAACTCTGCCACAGTCGAGTCTATCACCAAAGATCTCAACAACGTTGAACTGGAGGACCCGCAGCTGGAACTGAGCAAGAAAATAAAAAAACTGAAGAAAAAAATCCGTGAAATCGAAGCCATCGAAGCGAAGTTGAAGGCGGGCGAACTTAAAAAACCCGAGAAAGACCAACTGGACAAGGTCCAGAGAAAAAAAATTTACCTCAAGGAGCTGGAGGCGTTGTGCGAGCAGCCAGATGCGGCAGAATAAACACTTGCTTCGCTGAAAATCCCTGCTCACCAGCAATCATTCACTCAATGCACGGTTCTGCGTCTCTATCCAATTGTCCATGCCATACCGAGGTTGGATCTTATACCACCTTACAGTTGAGCCTGTTTTTTCTTCGACTTCTGCTTCTTTTATATTTGTTGTAGATTTAAGTATTTTTTTTCTTCTTTTAAACACAAGGATTGGTTGATCTCTCTCCTGAAAGCTGTAAACAAGTAAATTTAAAATATTTGTAGTTTTTATTTGCTCGAGTTCGTCAAGTCTTCCTAGTCTCTCTGTTGGTCACTGGCTGTGGCTGTGGTCACCACAACCACGAGCAAGATGACCAACGGCGATGGCCACATGACGACGAATAAGAATGTTGTGTATTTTAGATCTGGGTTACTAAAAAAATTGCGTTGTAAATTTAACTTCATTTTTGTTTTTGATTAGTTGCATAAGTTGAACCAATTTTGTACTATTCCAAGATTATTGTTTTATTTTACAAATATACACTTATTTTTTTTTAGAGGAAAATAATTAAACCTTAAGATTAATTATATAAATACGATCAATGGTAGTGATTCAATCAAAGATTAAAAAAGATAAAAATATTTTAAGTAAAAACAAAAATAAAAACAAAAACAAACAAAATAAGAAAAACAACAGAAGCGATATTTTTATGTAGGGAGATATTTTGTAGAATTTTAAGTAAAAACAAACAAAATAAAAAAAAAACATTAAAAAAAAAGAATTAATGTTAGTAATAAAAATATTAAATTGTGTGTAATACTGTTCGTAATTCTTGGGCTTTTAATGCGATTGTTTTGTCAGACTTAGAATTTTTGAAATAATGGACTATGATTGCCGCGAACACATTTTATTGGGAAAAAAACGGACAGAAAAGGCGTATATTCTTCTTCACCTCACAGAGTTAAAAATTATAAAGCTTACTACCTTATTTTCATTTTTACAGAAGTTGTACTAAAAGTTGATTTTCTTGTTAATTTTTTGAATATATTGTGCAATTTGCATGTCCTTATTTTAAAAACTATACTTGGTTTTCTCAATTTTCAACATAGTCTTTCAAAATTAAGCCCAATTTTGAATAGAAAAACCTAAAAACGATTTTTTTTGTAAGAACTAAATTTTTCATTATAATCTAAACGGTTGTGTCTTCATATTTTGCATTGAATTTTTGTCTCAAAGAATTTGTTTCTTATTAGGTATTTCAGCAAGAACTCACGGCTATCCAAATATACACTAGGTACACAAAACCCAATCAATTGAATTGACTTTCAAGACTACATCATCTTTCTGCAATCAACGTTGTATATTTATCTTTTTTGGAGGTAAAATCTTTAATATTACTTTAAACTGGATTCGAATAAGCTCGAAAGTCATTTACCTGCTTCAATACTAAATCTATTTTTAAACTTTCATCCCAACTGCAAATTTTTCGTCACAAATTAAAACAAGTTAAGTAAATCATAAATAATTGTTATGACAAACAATCAGAACGTATTTGTATTCTGTGATTCACAAAAACGTTCCCATTCATTCCGGAGACAGAATTTTCTGTATAAAATGTTACCCAACGTTACTCAAATCTGGGCTTGAGTTATTGTCAGTCTCACAATGTGGTCCTTTCGAGTGATTTCGTTCTTTGCCATATTAGGATTTGCATATAGTACCGGTGCGTCTGCTCCTATCATTGAACTTCCGAATGGCCAATTACAAGGTTCAATAGTAGACGATTATTACTCTTATACAAATATACCTTACGCAGAACCTCCGGTACGCTTTGAACCTTCCAGGCCATTGGAGGCTAGTTGGAAAGGTATTCGGAATGGAACTGGTGAAATGTTGCGTTGCGTTCAGTTCGATGGAATATTCAAGATTCTGAGGGGACAAGAAGACTGCCTGTTTTTAAATGTATTTACTCCGAAACGTACAGAAAACCAGAAACTCCTACCTATTTTCGTTTACATTCATGGTGGAGCCTTTATGTTTGGTGGAGCAGCACTTTATTCACCAAAAACCATAATGACTGAGGGAGGAATGATTGTGGTTTCAATAAACTATCGATTAGGTCCTTTAGGATTTCTCACAACAGAAGATAAAGTGATTCATGGAAATTTGGGATTGAAAGATCAACTACTGGCTCTGAAATGGATCAAGAAGAATATCCATCTTTTCGGTGGAGACCCGGAAAAAATACTTTTAACCGGCCAATCTGCAGGGGCTGCATCAGTTCATCTGCATATTCTAAGAAAAGAAACCGAAAGTCTTGTTTCGGCAGCCGTCGCATTAAGTGGAACAGCCTTAAATCCCTGGGTTATGCAGCAGAATGTCAAAGAAAAAACCAAAACTCTAGCAAGGCACTTGAATTGTACAACGCATTTTGGAGCAGAAATGAAATCTTGTCTCCAGGATCAATCGCTCGAAAAGCTACACGCAGCCATGTTGAAAATGCTCATATTTTTGGACAATCCCTTTAATTTGTTTGGACCAGTTGTTGAAAGACATGACATACCTGGAGCATTTCTGAAAGCAGAACCTCGAAATCTCATCCAAAGAGGTGAGATTGCCAATGTCCCATTGATGTTAACGCTGACTACTGAAGAAGGAGCTTATAACGCTGGGTCGTTATTGAAAAAAGACGCTAAGGGTGTGGAACACATCGTGGAGCTCAATGAACGTTGGTTGGAGGTGGCACCATACATGTTCTTCTACTACAGTGAACCCTGCAGCCAGTGCAAACAGAAGTTGTCGGAAAGTCTCAAGGAAATGTATATGGGGACGGAGAGATTCTCTGCAAAAACTTATCTCCGGTTGCAAAAAATGTTCACCGATGTGAATTTTGTCAATGGCATCCTTGAAGCAATCAAACTTCACAGAATGTTCGGAGCAAGTCATGTTTATGGATATGTTTATGCTAATCCACATGCAAGTGGAGTAGGCAACTTCTTGGCCAACAATACAGAATTTGAATTCGGTAAGTTTTCTGTACTTGTCAATTCGAGATAGAGATAGAAATATTTGAATACTTGAATAGGAGCAACCCATGGCGATGATGAGGAACTTTTTCTACCATTAACGACAAATATGAATTCCACGACTTCAAGAAAAGTGAATGACTTAAAAATATCAAAATACTTTTTGAAAATGTTCGAGTCGTTTGTTGGAGAGGGGTGAGTATGTTTGTGGCTAAATGTTAATTTTTCTAAATATTTTCTTTTTCTTAGAGTTCCTCGTTTTAAAGATACTCCTTTGCCTGAGAACAGAAATACCTTGAAACCAACGCAGTTTTTGAAAATATTCGAGCAAAATTATTGTTTAGGTTTATGGGAGAGTTGGGATACTCAAGACTGTCAGAACCGGAGTAAACAATGTTTTGACTACTAAAATGTTTAAGATTGTCCATGTTTATAAAAGAGTTTTCGAACTTTTTTTTCTGTAAAAAATATTTTTTTTTTTGACTTTATAAAACTTCCAAAACTTCTAAGGCTAACGTGGACTCGAGTACCCAATAAAATTTCACAAAAATGTTTTCTCTCAAGTTTCTTCAATACACTGGTCACTGATATATTCTCACACTATTTTTAAGCTTATACGTAACTTGACTGTCATTCAAGATATCCCAGATCAAGTTGTGGGACCTCGAATATCCTTTATAAAATGTAGCTCAAAAATCGTGCTACCCTAACAGTTGTTGTAAATCGATTCTTATTTTTATCGTGGAGGTTGTGTACTTGTACTTACAAATATGTGATATTAGTTTTTAGATAAAAATCAAGTACATACTTGCATTTAATCTGCACCTCCATCTTTGATTCAAGTACTTCAATTTATTTTCATTTCCGCATGTACTATACTTGAAATTTAAAATGATATTGCAGTACAAGTTTCAGTATTGACGCTTAAAATTTACAAGTACGAAGGAATTGTTTTATACTTATGTCGTTTTCAATTGGCAATCTGGAATCAGAAAAAAGCATTCTCAAAGCGTTCAATTGGGCAAAAGTGACAGTTCTAATTCTGAAAAAGAAGTGATTTCTCTTCTGGATTTGAAGTCAGAAGCAAAAACAGAATCACTCACACATTCAAAGATTTTACATGTCACACAAATGGACAAATTGTGCGAACTGTGAAGTGATTGCTTGAAATTAAAACTAAACTATAAAAAAAATGGATAATAATATTGACAATATCTTAGCAATTGTTCCTAATTTGTTAGAAACATTGTTGGAGTCGTTTTCCTCATCTTCTTCATCAAGTGATGACGATGCACTTGATGCAGTTAATTTTCTATTGCAGGAGTTTTCCAAAAAGCCAAGATTGCAAAACTACCAATACAGTCACACCAAACTTCAAATTTTTTTGAATTCACAAAAAGTGTTCAATTGGGATTCTGCTTCTACTTCTCATTCCGGATTGCCAATTGAAAACGACATAACACAATTTCAAATGAGTTCTGCATTTTATTGTATTCCATTTTGAGACAAATTTAAGATAACCTCTGAAAAATGTTTAATTTTCTTTATATGAAATTAAGATTTCAATAAAACAACATGACTTCAATAAAATTTTACCACGTGTATTTTAAATTCATTCATTAATTTCTTCTTTTTTTTCACATATTCCATAAAACATACATGCAAAAGTTTAAATCTCTTGAGAAATTAAATTTGCATTCAATTAGTGTCGTGTCCCCAGTTTTGCAGATATGAAATAAAACACCATCATCAGTTTCTAAAGCGGTTGATTACAGGTGCCCTTACTCTGTATTGTTACATCTGAAAAGAGATTTTGAAAAACAAAAAAATAATAAACAAGAATAAATTATCCAAGATAAAACAGAAAAACTTTTAGGAATTAAATCAATTCACAGTGGCTAGAGGGAAAAACTTTAGCGGGACTTTTAATTTTAATGTCGCGACGCACGTTGTTGTCAAAAAAAAAATGTAAATTTATACTTCCACTCCAACACAATGAACAATGGACGCCACCGAATAACGGTGCCATACAAAACATTGCCTCGCACAACCTCTAGATGGCGCCTTTTGATTGACAACATAATACTAAAATTAAACGCACAACTGTTACAAATTGGCGCTATTAATCTGTTGTGACTTTAAAGTCGTAAATAAGAAAAGCACTCCCGGTCCCGGTGCAGCGCCAGCGCTCGGCTGACTACTTATCTACATATTTATACTGACTATTTAAAATGCAACAAAAAAGAAATACCATTTAGATCCTTTTGTTGTTGTTAATGGCCAGAAGAGCTGTTGAAAGTGCATTGCACATTGCATTGCATTGCATTGCGGAATGCCAATTACGCTTTCTCTCAATTGTTAAGCTGTCATTATTTTAATTTTATGCGCTCTTCATGGCAGTTAGTTATGGGTCCATTATAATATTCATAGTTAAGTTAAGTGATTTGAGGGTAGGTAAGTTAATAAGTCACTCTCTATTGTTGATAAAAGTTATATGCACTTATTTATGTAGATTAAAGATTTACTAAACTATAGGAACTTTTTAAGTTCGCTATTGGTTGCCAGGTATGTTTTTAAAATATTGGAAACTAATTATGGAGCCCGAAGTTTCTAGATTGAAATAAAACTCCGCCGTTAAAATCGTGGTTCAATATTTACTTAAATGACCTAATTGGGTGACATCATCTGTTAGACCTAGTCGTGAAAATGTAGCTGTAGTGCCTCGACTTCGAAAAAATTATGTACGGACGGAGAAATTTTGACAAAAGAAATTACGACAATTTCCTCTGGCTATTGTTTGATAATTAATACTTTTTCATCATTTGGCAACCATGTAAACGCTTTCAAACGTCTACAAGGTACCCTATCTTATCTACAATAACAAAAACCATCAGCATCTTTGAAGCCCTAGTGCTTTCTTAAAGTAATTTACATTTACATATTCGACTCAACTCGAAGCTTAACAAACTTAAAATTTACACCACGTTGCACCTTGTTCAAGTTCATGTTCAGGTATGGATATGGATATATGAATGCAAAACTGGTGCACAATTGACACGGAACTATCATAAGGAATCAAAATGCACGGAAACGGAACCTGTATCTTTATACTCACCGATATGCAAACAAGATGCGTAACATTCCATCTGAGCCTCGCTGGTGTACATGAATCCGTCAGAACCACAAACGACTTCTTCGTCTTCGTCTTGCACGTTGGAGCATATTCGTTCGCAATATTCTTCAGTGTCTCTTTGCTCCGATGTACTCGTACCTGGATTTGAGGGAGTCTCGTTGGGATTTGCTTTTGCCCGACCGTAAACATCCTGCAAAAGATACATATACGGTTATAATAGACATCAAGGTTTAAAGATGCTTCGGTATGAAGTTTGGTATGTTTGGGGCTTAACTGCTGAACTTGTTTAAAGGAATTTGTTTCTTGTTGGGCGTTTTTTTTTCGTTCTGTGTTGTGGAGTGGAAACGAAATTTGAATGCTAATGACTTTTGGTTTTGGGTTTTTGTAATTTTTGACGCTAAGAACTGGTGTGTGGTAAAGTGATTATATAAACTTAAATTGTTTGCGAAAGCGAAATAAATTTTTTTCAACTTCTTTTTGCGTTCTCAGGATCTAAGGTCGTGTGTGAATTGAATAATTAAAATCGCAATTATTGTTATCACAAGTTCCTTAATTTTAAATAGTAATGAGGTGGAGCTTTAATTGGAAACTGGAATTTTATTTTATCGCTTGGATGGGTGATTAAATTTAATCTTAACAGGACATTAAAAATTTACATGAGTTAGTTATGTAGTAGATAATGCAAATTTTTTGGCAGACGCCAGAGTGAAGAAAAATCTTTTAGGGAAAATATATCACAATATTGCAAAATTTTATATTCCCGCCAATTTTGTTATCTTTTTCCCTTACTTTTTATTAAGTTTTAAAGCATTAATTAGTCAGAAATTCGATAAAAATTACAAAAACAAAAGTTTAAAGTTTAAAGTTTATATCCTTTAAGGTTAGAGATAGAAAATAGAAATATAGAAAATATGATTTCAAGAAATTTTCCCAAGTCGGAATGATGAGGAGTTTTGAGGTTATAATCAATCGAACTATTTTTTTCATAATTTAATTTGTGATTTTCTACTTGATAACAAGAAACATTAGAAAAGCTTTACTAGATAAATGTTGTTACGCTTGTAAAATAAGACTATCAACAAGTCAACATTTTAAAAAGTAAAATTATTACAACTGAATACCATGTACAATGACAGTTCAAGAAAATCATGGTGCAATATAGAATTTAAGTTTTGACAACAAATTACGTTTTAACATTCAACAGTGTTTTTTCTACAAATGCACATAATTATATTTCATTCATTTCCACAACATTTGATACAAAAATTACATTTTATTTTTTTGGCAGGTAAGTGACAGTTCTTATTATTATTGAAACCGTGTAGAGGGCGTCATCATCTTTCGCATTAACAAAAAGTAGTGCCTCTTTAGAAAGCAAATTACTTAGAAACTGCATCAGACTCGCTTTTAAGGAAATAAAAACTTAAAACAAAGGTTTCAAGACCAATTTATTTGTTTATACAAATCATTAAACTATCTTTGCTTCTCTCTCTACTTAATGGACATAACGGTCTCAGAAATAAAATTACCACCACATTTTATGATTCATACAACAATAAACGTCATAATAATAACTTCCAACTGTAATTAGTCTTGATTGAAATACCATCAGTGCTGAATTAAATTACCTGGAAACATTTATCTACTAATGTATGTCTGATGCATTTTGTACACCATTTCAACCTCGTGAATCACATCCACAAGCATACAACAAAACGGTACATCAACCATTAACAATCGAAAGTTCTTGACTTCAAATAAAATCCAAATCCAAATCCGAATCAAAACAAAATAAAAAATAAAGAGTTCTCTCATCGAATTGCACTTTTAATTGTGGTTTTCTGTGGTGGCTGGATAAGTGGGCCAAAAAAAACGACGAACTCGAACTTGTTCCAGCTCTAAGCGCACTAAGCACTCTCTAACTCTTCCATGGTCCACCATCAGATTTCAAGTTAGTGGTTCCAAGATCACACACACAAAAATGCACTTACCGAAGCCGCTTGCATTAATTCCTCGTCGTCGTCTTCGTCATCGATATCTGCGTCCTGCTGCTGCAGAATGGTGGAAGCGGGAGATGGTGGTTTTACATATCGCCGATCGGATTGATGGTGAAGATTCTGTTTCTCACCATTTCGGGACAGGGAATCCATTGGATTCGATGTATAGGAAACGTGGATGGCATCACGTTCGGTGAATTCAACCCTCTCCGGGTCCGAGGCACGATCGGTAAGCTTTGGTCGCAGGACGCTCGAAAAAATGGCATTATTTTGGCGCTGATGCTGTTGCTGTTGTAGATGCTGGTGGTTAGCTGCATCTGCCGAGCTGAAGGAGGTCGATGCGATGTTATGCACGTTTTTCTTGCCATCCGAATTGACTATGAAGTTTTTGTTTTCGCTTTGGAAGCTGCCTACGATAGCTTGTGGTGGGTATGAATTGGAGTAGCTGCCGGCCGCACTGTTTTGAGCCTGAGCTTGTGCCTGTGCCTGCACCTGGGGCTGAGTTTGTGAATAGGAAGAGGATACGCGAAGTGGCGCATTCACTGTGAATGCAGTATTGAGGCTACTTGTAGATTCAGTTCTTCGCTGTTGTTTTTGTTGTTGTTCTTGATAATGCTGCATAGGGGCATTTTCCGAAGATTTCTTCTTCTGCTGAGGCTGATGCTGCTGCTGGTGCTGCTTGGATTGATCCAATTTCCGGTAATCCGGTTCTACTTTCGGTAGAAAATACTCGCTCGAGCTCATAAAATTCAAATACTGTTTGGCCTGCTTCATGGCGTTTTCGCCGATATTCTGGTAACCAAATGAGCCATCGGCGTCACTGTCGGTGTCCTCATGCACGGAATACATACTTCGATTGGGATCTTGGGGTATGGGATGTTGTTTGAAGCGTCGCAGGGCCTCGATTCTATCGTCGGACTTTTGAACTGCCGACAGTGGTGCTGCTGACGGACGACGGACAATCACTTCCCCGTTGTAGCTCGGAGATGGCTTAAAACTGTGCATTTCTGGGATCGCGTTGGGATTCTGGCCCGGTCCAGGGCGAAAATTCAGAGGAGTGCCCTTATGCAAGTAGGGGTCTTTCGCTAGCGAGTAGCGGGTGTTTTTGAACGACTGATATGGAGGACCGCCATTCGGGCGAAGGAACACACCCGGCGGTGGAGGACCAGGCGGTCCTGAGTACACCCTACGCCTTATATGCGGGGATGGTGGTCTACCAAAAGGAGGTCGTCCATACGGACCCGGAACTGCACCCGCTGGGCCACCTCTTTGGGGAAAATGGTCACTTCTGGCCAGAATCTGAGCTGGCGGTCTGCGAGTGTTCTGTTGTTGTTGCTGATCGAGGAATAACCTACTCACAAACCGTAAGTCTCGCGGCATGTCCCATTGTCGGGCAGCTCGAGTGGAATTTAAGTTCTGTTCGCTTTCGGCGACGACACACGCGTAGGTCGTGAGTGTGAGAAAAAGGAGAACACAAAATGTTCTTGGCATTTCAAAAAATTAACACAAACTTATTTTATGTGTGAAAATTTAACTAAATTGCACTTTCCTCGTGGTCTTATAAAAAAAAATAAAAATATTCGAGAACCGTTTCTGTTTTGGATTTTCTTTTTGCCTATCGATGGCAAAAGACTGAATCTTCTTCGACGACTGTTCGGCTCAAACTGATGGCCAAGTATCTTTAGTTTAACTTCCATCTCTAAGATACTTTGGTTAAGTCTTTACCATCATAGAACGAATCCAAGTGGTGGTGGAAGAGTTTACCTACATGCTTCTGGTCGGAGTCGAAGTCGCAGCCGGAGCAGCATCAACTTTCTTTTCATTTTCTTCTCGGATTCTTGTTGGGATAGCCAGCCACAAGTCACCAGCATCAACAGATGCATGCAGCGGACAGCTTCAAGAATTGGGGAAAAATAACGTAAGACAACCAACGAAACCCAATCGAGATTTTATTCGGTTAAGATCAATCGACAAACAATAACGGTATAGAATTTTAGAGGCACACTCGCTGTATGTCGCCGTGCGTTGTAAAAGAGATGTATCTGTATCTGTGTACATTTCCATGGATATTTTTTTATTCTGTTCGTTTGAGAGAGAAGTGAGTTTGGTTTCGATTTTTTGTTGATGGCAGTTTTTTGCTTCTTGGCTTCTTGCAGATTTTAGTTGACTCTTGGTTGACTTTTGGGGACCGGCTACGGCTCGGATGCTGCCGTTGGAAGACGATTTATTTTGTTTTTTTTTTTTTATTTATTTAAGATTTGCAATAAAAAAAGAAAACATTCGATCAAAAGAATATAAAATGGTTATGAAGATGATCGATAACTGTATTTTGGGTGAGTTTTGTTTTATTTATGGTTTTCTTTTTTGTTCGTGTTTCTTTTTTGGCTGAGTTTGTTAATTTATGTTTTTATGGTGTTTTTTTTTTGTCAACGGGCGATGTCCTCGATTTAAGCGAGGTTCTTGTGTTTCCCTAAGAAGAAGAAGAAGAAATGTTTAAATTTTCTTACAGGTTTATTGAGTGAAATGGAAATTGGTTTTTTGTCATGTCACTCAATTGGCGTGAGTTTATAATAAGTTGTCGATATCTTTGATTTACAATTTTCTTCTATTTAAAAAAGAAGTTTATGAATACGTATACCTATATGTTATACGTATTCATAAACGTATACGTTACATTATTTAAAAACAAATTCTCATGTTAAGCAACAAGTTGTATAAAATTATAACGTTGTTAAACTGAAAATCTACAGTTGTCAATATTAAATATTCATATTGAATATATAACTGTCAATTAAAGAGTTTTTCTCGTTTTTATTTTTCAGCAGTATTTGAACACCTTAGGCGTTTTTCTTTCGCTCAGCAGAACTGAACGTAACCTGAGCGCTCCGAGCTAATTAAGAAACACAATTGAGCACTGAACTACCAAAAGCAGTCTGGCTCTGTCATACCACTTGAACAAAAAAGTGACATAGACGCGCTCATCTTTTTACTCCATTTGCTCGGTCATTTTTTATCGAGCTCATCGAGCGCGCCGCGAGTGAGATCGGAGATAAAAAAGAAACACAAACTTTTGGCTCCGAGCGCTCCGAGCTAAAAAAATTAACGCTGTTCGTTTTTTGACAGCTCAGTGCCCCACTCGGAGCTAAAAAAGAAAAACACCTCTTTAATACGCTCTGAGCAGATTGATCAGAGCTCTACGATTTATTTTAAAAACAAACTGAAACAAGATCTGTCAAAAGCAGATTGCCTCTGTGAGTTAGCCGAGTTCAGCATTTTTCTCAATTAGATCCTACATTTTATTCTGAGCTTATATGTAGAACGCGACCCGAGCTAGCTGCTGAAAGAAAAGAACATAGCCTGAGTGGTCTGAGTCTGATGCGTCTGCTATTCGTTAGTAGGTACTTTTGGGAAAAATATATTCAAAAAATGATCACAGTTTTGAAGTTGTCACATTGTCGTGAACTAAAGTCTTTCGTTAAATGAAAATACTTGTTTTGAAAATACAAAAAAGAAGTATTTTGGTGCACCTTATGACAAACTCTCTTTTTGTCATTAATTTTTGTTTTACTGTAAAAAAATATATTTCAGAAAATTTCCCAAATTAGGTACATAAATGAAATCCCTTCTGGTGCATTGACTCGAAAAAATGGTACTTATTATTTACACTGCCTTCCAAAAGGCAATCAAGAGGCACTAAACCCAAAAAATACAATTTACCCTTACATATTTCAATTCTCTGACATTTCTTGCACCACACTCTTACTCTTAAACATTGTTTCCAATGAAAAAGAAATTGATCTCTACCACAATAAAAATCAATTAAAAGGAAATTCTCATTTTTGTCGAGTATTCAAAACCAGGAAGTGTATTCCTTTTAATTTTGGGTAGTAAGACGACCTATAATTTTTTTTTATTCATACGAGATTTTATATTATATTACATAAGATTGATTATATTTTCAATTTCAGTTTCAAGCATATCCATGTCCAATTATTTTACATAAGAACTTGGTATTTGACCGGAAGAATTCCGATATCACATTTTTCTTAACTGATATGTATTAATTAGTTCAATCAAAATACTTATCTAGAATTGGTACCCACATTGATATTTCAACACGACTGACGGACGTTTTCAGCACTAAGTCGTGTCATGCTTTATCATCACCTGCCACCTACAAAAAACCTTAGTTACAACATTATTAATTAGCCCATCAGGAAATAGTATCCATTTTATATTCTTAAAATCAATCACAAGCTTTCAGCTTCATTAAAATAAAAGTTAATTTAAACTTAAGAAGAAGAAACGAAGCTTATCATAACAAAAAAAAAAAACAATAAAACACACGTTCATTAAAAGTGAAATTTAATACTTTTCTCACAAAAATTCCAGCATTTTTATAAGAAATACCAACAAAAAGAACCAAAAAACTTATGTATTGTAAATAAAAAATATTTGACGAGTTTTTTTGGTTTTTAAATTCACTTTCATTAACTTAATTAGTTACTTTGCTGCGAGTCTCAAATTTAAGTATTAAGAAAGCAAAAGTATTTTTGTCACACTTTGAAAGACATACAAATAAAAAAAACTCGTTATTTAACTTTGCAGTCAACAAAAGTTCACCTTTGCATCGACATAACTTTTTTACACCATAACCTTAAAATTACAGTTCAGAGCTGAAAAGTGCATTCTTTATCGTTTTTTTTCTTTCTTTTCTCCTCTAAATTGTACTAAAGTATCTATATATAGATTCCAAAAGAAAGATATACTCAATCAAGATGGACTGAAGAATTCCACAGAAGGTCAACACTATGGAGAATTCATTCGAACCCGTTCTTAAAGTTTCCATCATCATTATCTCCACTCATTAGCTATTCAAATAGAATCTAACAATTTGAAGCATCTGATACAGTAGCAGGTAGCACACTCGTAAACTCGAAGTTTTTGTTCGAAAATTGAATATAATATTTATTTTATTTATAAAATACAGCTAAGACAATTATGATCAAGAGATACTGAGCTCTATAAACAATATCTATAGACCCACATAGATCTTTACAGTATATAATTATTTTTTAAACTTTAACAGCGACGACGACGCATGGATTCATCTTTAAAAAACTACGAGTGAAAGTTCTCACATCACATCACAGAGACAGATTGAGATGAGTTATAAAAATTAAAATTTACAACATTAAATTAAAAATGCTATACACTTGTATTTTCTATGAATGAAGTTCAATTAAAAATAATTATATCTTTTTTTTAAGTACATATGACCGAATCGAATTGAAAAAAAAAACTAGAACACAATCGAGTGCAAGTTTAGATGCTGCGCTGGCGCTGCGCTGCTGGAGCTGTTGGACAGGTGTGGTAGATATAAAAGATCATATCGTTGAATCTAACCGAATCTAATCCAATAAATAATTCTTTTGGAATTGTAAATTTCACTTTCTTTTATATTTAGGTTAAATAAAGAGTTCTGTAAGTTGTTGCAGACTGCGATATCGATATGATGGCAAGGCTGTTGTTCATATTATTCCAACTGCAGTTTAAGTGAAACTTAGAGGAAGTGTACAACTTATTAAAATTTAAAAATTTCGGCTCACAAAGGGTTATGTTTTAAAAGAGCGATTTTATTTCTCAAGTTAGTTTAAGTGATTTAACCATTTGGTCCCGAAAGTTCTTGTAATTGGCCCGATTCGTCGATTTTTTGATTATCGTCTACTGGTGTGTTGATGCAGCGATGAAATCTGCAATTTTTATGTTTTTCAGATTTAGTACTAAATTTGAATTATATAAAACTTTTGTGCATTGACAGTCTATACATTCTTCTCTAATGTAAAAACTTAGAAATGCCAGAACAATAACATTCAACATTTTAAAATCATTTTTTTTTTTAATATAATCATGGATTACATTATCCGATGAGTTGTAGACAGGTTCAGAGTGACTTTTGATATTTCTGTTATAATACCAATGTCAAAATTTAAATTATTGACATTAGTAGATATTATGAATTTGATAAAAATTCTCTAAAACTAAATTCAATGAATCTATTTCTAAAATCTTTCTTCGTAATTGACTAACACAATTTTCTAATGAACCAACTAATGAGTATTCTAATGTAAAAACCCCCTTGAACCGGAAATTACTTGACAACATTTTCTAATACTTACGTAAATTCTCGTTAGCTGTGCATATCATGAATCTTCTAAACCATATTCATATCCTTTAACACATACATACACAAACTAATCTGCATGATTTTAAGTAATTTTCTTTATGTCAATTTCATTAATTAGTTCTAAAGTTTCTGTTAATGACACACTAGCTTTAGGTGCATATTTTCTATGTGTGTCAGTTCTAAAATATTATTTTTAATGAAGTTCATTAAAACTAAGAAGAATCTTTGATGCAATGAACACCATCATCATCAGATTCAGATTTAGCGAAACTTCACATAAACTTACCTTTTGTTATTTATGCTGAATTAATTGAAATATTTCCTTACGTATTAATGCCCCCGCAGAGAATTTTGTTCACTTTCACAAAACAAATTCAGAGAAATTCCTAAAAGAAAAATGAAAACAAGAAAACAAAAATTTAATCGAAATCTTTGCGTTGAAATCATTCTTAAAAATAGACACTGATTAATCACCTAACACCTTGAATTTTGAATCCTTGTTATTTTTGAATGTGCCGCTGCACTGGCGTGCCTAAGTGTGGCATCTGTTCCATGCATAGTTTCAAAGTGTTGCCGTCTCAATGATAATTATTTATTTATTATTATTATAAATTCTTTATTAAAGTTCTCGATATTTAACAATTTTTATATATATTATATATATATATATATCTAAGAATAAATGCATGGCAAAATTTGCCGTCTGCCTCGATTGACTTATTTATATTTATTATTTTGATTCAAAATGGAAAAAGTTAAAGTTTTAGAAAAAAATTTCATTAAATGATAATTTGAGTGACATTTATGATTTTAATACAAAATTTGACTATATTTCCCAAAAAATTTCTTTTTATATCACAAAATAAATCAATTCAATTTTGCTTAGAAATAATTCACAATCAAATGTGTTTTTAAATAGTTTTTTTTTCTGCTTTCAATTCTGACAGATCGTTTTAAGAAACAATAATGACATCAAATATAAAGTTATGTTTTCTTCTCAGTTTCAGCTGTCGAATTAATTTTAACTTAAAATTTTGCATTTTGACAATCAATCGGCTGACATTTGTCTCCTCTTGTGGTATTTTCTTTTTCTAAGTTTGACAGTTCACAAACAAGAAAAAGTGAACAGTGAACTGTTAAAAAAACGTGTCATTAAACCCTGATTACACTTTTACAGATTTGTCTTCAATTTATTATATTATTGCTTTATCTATTATTATTTTTTATTTCGATGGCAACACCTGAGCTGCGTAAATTATCTAAACTTAACACTTTAATGCATAAGATGTTCATACTACGAACTTTACTTATATCCAAATAATAAATGCATTGTATTACTCCATTGTGGTATCCAGTTGGCCAGAAAGGCATGACTTGGAACAGTATAATTTTGTGTTTTTTCGTGGGCATCGGCGGCCAGCATCATGGTTGTTGATGTTAACATTAACCCCGAGGCCATTTTTTCCAGCAGACTACCTTGAGTTCAAGAAACAATGCTAAGCATATCTGTATGTACTTGTACATGTATCTTTTTGAATACCGCATGGTTAGGAAAAGAAAGTTTATATGTTTAATGTTTTTTTATTTATTTTAATAGAGGCAGTAGTGTTCACACAGACGATGTCGCCAACCTGATGAGTGAGGTGCTAACCCACGGGTCAGATTAAATAAAAAATGAACAAGCAAATTATTTGGGAACCATAGCATATGCCTCAGGAAGAAGCATCCATTTCAATATCTGAATAGTTTTAGAGTTATGGAGTTCAGTGGCGCAAAAAGTAGGCATATTTGTATGACGGATAAAAAAAAAATAAACAAACAGTCCTAACCATTTAAAGCAATAAAATTCCCCATCTAACTGATGGGTAAATGTGGCTTGTGTTTGTGTCTAGTGTCAGGTTGACAAATAAAATACTACAAATTCCATCCAAACACAATCGATTTATAAATAACTGGGTCAAGAGTTAAAATTCGAACTTGACAAACTCAAATAACGATTTTCCAAATGCTATTGTTTCATTGACTGAATTTCGCACGTCAAAGACAAACCCAAACCCAACCCAACCATGACCCTTAACTTTTGACTTTATTGATGTAAAGCATATTTCTGTCTACATTTTATCATGTAATTTACGGAAACAGATGGCAGTTCTAGTAACTATTAAACAAAAGCAAAGAAGGGTGACCTAACCTCCATCCAAGTGCAAAGTTGAAGTTTTTTGGGTGATTCGTTGGTTGGTCGATAGTAGTTTTGGAAAAGTCTGTCCCCTTAAAATGTATCCTTCCGCCAGAGTGAGCTTTAAGCAAAAATTATAAAATTTCTTTTACCACACACCAACCCTTTTGTAGTCAGCTTTAATCGAAACATTAATCTATTATTTTCAACCACTTGCTTGTGTTTGTTTTTTTTTTGGCAGATTCCCAAACTGAAAGACTATCATTGTTGACATTCTCTTCCGTTTCCGTTTCCGTCTAATTTAATTTCCTTTCAATTTTGTTAATGGCCCGGTTTGGTTTTGAATCTTCTTTTTTTTTGTCTGTCTGCACAAAGACAGAATAATATTTCCTTTATGGATTGATTGTTTAGAAGAACAAATAAAATAAACTGTTTTTAGCCAGCTCTACACTAGCAATTTTAATAAAAACAACATTTGAATTTGTTGTTTTGCTTTTAGGCTCGAAAGAGATTTGCTCTGAGGATGGCAAAAGTACCTTGCCACGAGTACAAAGGCATTCTCTTTCCTTCCCCCTGGGAAAGTATCCCTTGTAATAACCATCAAACATCAAGGTTATTAAATGTTTATGTTTTGTGTGTGTGTTTTTTTTTTACCTAAATCTTGGTTTATGTTCGACTCGAAGTGCCACGGTCCCTTGAACTTAACTTTCACAAGAAAATAAAATTTCATAACTTCTTCAAAGTTATCCAGCTTGCAGCTGTATAGATCAGTGGCAGGGGGAATATACAGAAAGGACGAAGACGAAGGGGATTTGTGTGTGAATTCGTTTGCCATGGGGGTGAAGAAAACACAAGGAGACTCTTCAATCTTAACGTATGTATATTTTCTTTCTCGCACTATACACCTTGAATCTTTCATAGTTCGGTAGTTTTAAGCAGGTAAATATAAGGACTAAGGACCAAAGTAGACTGTTTTGCATTTTACCTTTTTTAATAGCCACTCATATGCTTGCATTCGTCTTAGAATTTTTAGAGAAAAAAAGGAACCTTTTGTATAGGGCAGAGGGAATCATGTGTAGAGGATAAAATATACACATTACGAAAACCTTGTTTGGGGGGATTTACATAGACAGAGAAGGGATTTTTAGCTTGGGAATGTTTAACTGCTTATTTTTATTTGAGAAAAGTCTTTCTCCAAAAAAAAAAAAAAATCACAAATAAACCTCGTTCTTCTATAAAGCACACTCTATTGACTCTAACGCCATGATTTCGTAAATTGCAAAGAGACAAAAAAATCAGAATCAGGATCAGGATTCAAAAACTGAATTCTTAGTATTCATACTAATTACAGAATCCGATTTGCAGACTGCGGAGTGAATGAAATTTTAATTTTGGCATTTCTGCCATCGTAATAATGTCAAAAATTATTCAGAATGCATGTGTATGTTCCATGCGCTTTTATCTTCCATCATTCGTAGAGTCCTCAAATATATTGGCTGTCACTTTTGATTTTGACAGTTTCATATTCAATTTTCAAAAAAAACAACTTAAAAGAAACAATTTTACTATCAACCCAGTTTCTTACGTTAAAAAAAATACAAAACTTTGGCAAAATAGAACGCTACCAAGAAATTAGATCTGTTCGGTTTGATTTTCAAGTAGAAACTGTTAAAGCTGTCAAACTAAAGGAGTGAGAGAAAAAAAAATAAATAAGTGGCGTTTATCTGAAAACAAATTCACAAAACTTATGTAACGAAAAATGTTGAATAAAAAGTCTTGTAGTCAAGAAGTTAGATTGTGAATTCTAATATGTATATTATTTAAGATTTTTGACATAGTCTGAGTACTTACATATGTGATGAGAAAAACTGTCAAAGAAATTAAATACCTTGAGTTTATTATTGCTTACACTTTGTAGATATCTATACGACAAACTCGTTGATATTCTCAACGATATTACAAACCTTAATTCCATATAGCATCTTTTTTTTAAAGAATCATTAATCACTCTTGTTTTGCTCATTGAAGTGTTTATCTTATTTTTAAACCAAAACAAGGTAAGCTTAGTTACCTTTCCAAAGTTAATTTCCCTCCTTTTTTTTCCTAAAAAGGAAAACCATTTGACTGAATTAAATACGACATGAGTATCCAACAATTTCTCTCAAATAATCCATTTTACATCTCAATTATTTAACCAACTATTTTCATTGACATTCCTGTCATGATCTCTTAGTTTTTTCATTTTTGTTTGGAAAAATATTCAACCACATTCCTGGTATAGAGGCTCTCTTACTGTATACAAATTTCTAGCTTTGTTGCAAAACAAAACACTGATTAACCTAAATGGGACTAAAACTTTCAGTTATTCTGTGAATTTAAAAGACCATCATCTGTCCTTCGAACAGGCTTTAAAACATTTTTTCAAGGTGAAGGGTATACCAGTACAAACGCGCGTATGAGGAGCTCAAATTGATGGTTAGAGAGATTTTCCCGCGCAAATTTTTAGCCACAAAGCGCATGTTTTCAAAAATTTCCCACCTGGGGAAACTGTTATACACAAATAACTTTGTTGCGAAACATGTTGCAAGGGAAGTTTGTTGTTTTATCGTTTAAATTCTACGGAGGTGGCGTTTGACTTTTAAATCAGAAATATGCAAAACTTTAGCTGACTAAAGTGATTTATAATAAATTAAATAATGAACATCATTCCTAGATTGATATGAAATTTATAGGTATTCGTATTTATTCATGAATTTCACAACCAAAACATTTTGATGACAACATTTTGAAAATTCAGCATAAATTTCACTATCAGAAATGGGCTCACCGGGATTTGCTTTCTAATTAAGAGATATGGAAGAGATATACGAGAACTGTTGGACTTTTCATGAGGGCTGGTGGAAAATCATAAATTCTGGAAGCAGTTAATAGTAATACGATAGTATAGCTGAGTTTGTATAATTTTTCAGGAGATTATTGTGTATTGAAAATGAGATGGACCCTTTTTTGTTTAGTCTTGAAAATTTCTGTATAAAGCTTGATATTAAGGTTGTGCTTTGATAAGAGATTGAATCTTAAATAATTCTTTTATATCATCTTTATTATAATTTAAAAATTGTAAAAAGATTTACTTTTTTTTTTGAGAATGAGTAATAACATTTGTAGGAAACTTACATAACAGCAGGTAAGGGAAATATCATTATTCCTATCTCTAGTTCAAATATCTACTGGTTCAATATTTTTTTAAGACACATAAAAGCAAAGTATAAGATTATGAAAACACTCAAAAGCACATCCTTGATATCAAATATTTTGCGTAACTTAATTAATTCAGCTTAGTTTGACGTGTGTGCAGATTCAAAATGAATTAAGTTCCTTCATGAAATCCACTTTGTCAGATGATGTAGTAGTTCGTACTTTTGCTTAATTAAGTTTCATTTTGTGAGAGAAAAACATTGACATGACGAAGAGACAAATAGCTTCTTTTGACAGGTTACTTTTGGTAAATCACATTCAAATTAATTCTTATCAAGGTCGAATGACTGACACAAATATTTTTAATTAATATGAACTGACCTATAGGCATGGAACCTGAATGAGCTGCTCTTTTATACTCGTTAAGGTTCAGGAGAGATTTTTATTAAATCTTTTTGGTAGATTTGATCCCTAAACTGACATTTGATTAGTTCTGTTTGTTTACATAAAATTTCAACTTCTATAGTTTTTTTTCAGAAATTTCTTCCGAACGTCAAAAGTTATTTTTGAAGTACAAAACAAGTGTTTACTCTTGAAAGAGTTGTCAATTCTCTGAAAGAGACATGTATCAATATAAAAACTTTAAGTTGGATTTTAGCTTCATACAAAAAATCTTCAAACTACAATTTGTAGTCGTATTCTACAAAAGATTCAATAGCTTTCGGGGATTAAGAGTTCGTAAAGTTCAAAAAATTCTTTTTCACCATCATCGTGACAGTTTTATTATTTTTAATCTCAGGAACTAAAATAAAGGAGTAAAAATTACTTTTTGTGCACATCTCATTTCTGCAGGTCAAATATTGTATTCGTACAAAAATACTGATTTTTGAAATAATGCTTTTGACTATTGCCTGTTTAATTCTCAATATAAGTCATCTAGATATAAGAAATGTACGTATGTCAAGTTATTCGTTCTTTTTTAGCGAAATAATTTGACCAATCACCGAAGTGATACAAATCTTATTCCTAAGTCACTTCCTCTTTGCAAGTGTGTAAATGCGACCGCCAATGTGAATTTTCACTCACCAACTAAAACGACATAAAAATAAAAGAAATCCCTATCTAATTTTCTTTTGAAACGTAATTCCAACTCATAGGGGAGACATACAAAGATACCCTTTTTCAAGTCTTCCAGTGTAAACTTTACTTAACGTGCGTCGTCGTCGTGTCGTCGCGTCACATCACTTGTCATTGTGTCGGGTGTCGGTTGATTTATAGACTTTCAAATTTGCCAGAACACCCGTGGGGCATCAGATTTTATGTTCTTGTCAGGATAGTTCACTATGGGGACTTAACTGATGAATGAACAGGAACATGTGTTGCACTATATTTTCTGTCATCTGGATTACTTTCAAAAGCGCATGTTAAAAAAAGTACTACCTTCACACGAAACTAAATTTAATAACGTGTTCTCTCCAAAGTTTTAAAATGTGCTACCGTAGTTCTGATAATAATCTGACATATATCGAAGGATCAATAATTATATCAATAATTCAAACAAAGATTTTTGTAAGTTTAAAGAGCTCCCAAAAAAACATTTCAAGGACTTTGATTTAAACTAAACAATCAACTGTCATCTTACATCAACTGTCACAAAAAAAGAAGATTTTTTTAACCACAGAAATTCCACACATAAATGACCAGACTTTACAGAAGTTAATTTAATGGATGCTTAAAATTTTAATAAAGCTATTTTATTTCGGCAAAAAAAAAAGGAAATTTAATTTTTTTTCTTAGGGTTTCAAATTGAGTTGAATAATCTTTGCATGTTTTTTTTTTATTCATGCTTAAAGTTTTCCATTCAGAAACTGATTTGATGGGAAATGATGAATTTAAATTACATTTTTATTCACTAAAGGACTTTTTATAGGACAAATTTAAAAGGAGATGCTTTTCTTAGGATATTATCTTAGTTGGTTTTATGAATCATAATATAAACCATTGCAATAAATCTTAAGAGATAAGTTTTTGTTTTGATTTTGGTTAAGAATACAAAAAATAAAATAAAATAAAATAAAATGAGCTTAAGTATTGTTTTTTTATTTCACTTATTAAAATTTATGTGAGAATTTTGTATGCTTAACCAAAGTAAGTGATACATTGTCACAAAATTTTACATAAACACATGTGTGAGGGGCCTTACGCTGCCAAATTGAAGTGAAGTAGGTGCTGATTAACAATCACTGGAAAGTTGGAAATTTCTCGGACGTAGCGTTGGCGTTCAGCAACTGTCGTAAGTCACTGAGTTCTCTTTAAGAATAGTTATGTCACTCAATTGATTAATTTGATACATGTTTGAAATAAATTCGACAAAACTAATTAAGAACATAGAAAAAACATCGAAGAACGAAACAAAAACTATTACAACTATAATAATGGGAAATTATTTAGCAAAAAAAACTTGAAGATCTGTAAACTCTAAGTCAAGTGTTCAGAGTAGGACATAGAACATAGAAAACATCGAACGACAAATTCTGAAAACGACGCAACTTATTACATAGAAATTATCAACTTGACTATTTTTCAACCACTAAACAGTTTCACTTACTTAACAAACATCCTCTTCCAGGTCCTAATGACGACGACGACGACGTAACTGTATTTTTTTTTTTAAATACATAGTTACAATCCTTCAACTAAACTTTAATCTTTACCATTCATTTATCCTTTTGCTGATGCTGCCGCCCACATTTGATATTAAAACGACAAAGTCAGTAAAATATAGTTGTGTATGTACTGTACATTGTACATGTACATATGTATGTATAGTAAACATTGCAAGTTAATAAAGTATGCTTAGCAAACATTCAAGCTACTTGCACAATAAGCCTTTTATCCTATTCAATAACCTTAAAGATACATATCCAGCTATGAATGTATCTGTGTATATTCGTATCTCGAAGGATTATGGTATCTAAGGATTCTAAATGAGACATTTTGTATAAGTTTGAATGAGGACATTGTTGGGATCTCTTCAACACTATTTAACTATCTAATTTTAAATATATATGTAATGTATGTATGTATAGAGGTATTTAATCCGAGAGCTCTTGTCATACACATAATTGTGTATCTTGGAGATTTTCATTCTTAAAATAGCAAAGAAAATATATTTACCAAACTTGGATTTTATTAAATTAAACAAGGCAAAATTTGACAATATGGTCAAGTGACAGTAAGTAGAGGGCAAGAGGGTGAGTGTGTATCGCGTGAGTTGGGAGGACTTTTTCTTTCAGGATATAATTGAAATCCTTGCTTGACATAATTTTGTTTGGTCTAAATTAAAAATTCGGTGATCCTTTTTGTACAAGTTTACTCTGAACTTTTTTTCTTATTTATTTTTTTATTTTGAGTGGGTTAAGTTATGTATAAAAAGAAACATTCAAAAGATGGCGGTGTTGTTGGCGCAATTTTTCAATGAGGAAAAGAAAAGTTTATATGTCGCATTTTCTTGGATCCGATCCTTAAGGTAGTTAATTGGTTTTGTCGAAGGAACATATTAAATAAACAGTTCCGCTTTATTGATGTTTGGGATAAATTTTAACTACAAAACAAAAATTTTGTTGGATACAGAAACAAACCGTAAAGTGTTTTCCATATTTGAAAGCTATTGCGAGTTTGTAGCTTATTATCGCCCTTTTATGTCACCCCTATGTAGGATGTTCATGTAAGGTGAGCTGATAATGATATGAAAAAACAAACTGAATGAATTTCCACTATTTTGACAGATGTAGTTTCGATAATACCGCTGCTATCAACTGTCAAATCTAAAAAAATATTTTTGAAAGAACCATTAGTTTAAGTTTTTTTTACTATTTAAATTAGTATTATTTTCATAAATTGTATTAACAAATGAATAGAATTTTCATATTAAAACTGGTTTTTCCAAAATTCAATTCTATTTTCAGATTATTGGTGAAGTTTAAAAGTTTCTTTCGACATCCGGTACAATTATAGCAAGTGTTTAATGAATTGAATAAATATTAATTACTAACTCCCTTTTTTATTTATTTGATTTTGCATCATTAAATGGTTAAATTCTTTGAGAATGAACCAAAATAAAAAAAATATGAATGAATGAAATGATAGAATTCTCAAATTAAATTTAATTTTATCAAAGAAAATAAATTTCTTTTTTGTTCACATAGAGTAAAACATTTAACATCATTAAAATTATTATTCATGCAAAAATCTTTGCACACGTAAAAATCATGTAAATCTGATATCATTTTGATGAAATATATCATCAAAAAATCGACTCATGCGTTATCGAAAATTTAAATTTTAATAAACTTACCTTTTTGTCTAGATAGGTATACTTATATGTATGTGTCCGGTTTTTTAATACACCAGGATGTTTATCCATCATGCAACCTGCTTGAGAATAATGGTATTTAAAAAAAATATGTGTATAAACATTTTCGAAGCAACGCATCAACGGGGACTGGAAAATAAGGACGAAAATAAACAATACATGATGAATTTATGCTCATTACTTTGCCATAACTCCAAAAAGGTGATAGATTCTCCTTATGGGAAATTTAATATTTTGATACATTAAAAATCAGTTCATGTGTCGTGATGTGCACATGTATGAGTCTCTATATAAAACCATGGATGTATGTAGGTAGGTAAGGTACTTCCACACACCAGCCTTAGAGAAGGAGAAATAAAAAAAAAAACTTGAATTAAAAAATTTTCCATTAAATATCCATCAACTCAAAACCAAAATCTGTAACCAGGCGCCAACCTCAGCTATTCACGATACGAGTATCTAGATACGTTTTGATGTATGTATGTTTTCGTTCGTTACGAGAAAAATCAGATAAATGACTGCTTCTTTTATATCCACAAATTTAAGAAGATTTTCCGGCCGTACATAGGAAAAGTTACGACGACGTGTGAGCTGAAAATGAATGTAATTTTTTGGCGTTTAGGGCTATCGAATGACTTAGGAACTAAACTTGGAAATCAAGACCAAGGGGGTTTTTTCATATTGAGTATAATCTTGATATATTTTCCATGAATAGTTTTACTTTATGTCTTCTGGACATTATTTGCTATCAAATTTAAGTCTCCATCCATTTTTGAATATTCACAAAAAAATACAAAATGTCTAGAAATGCCTTGTATTTTTAAATGACTACTGATTTCAATGCAAACAGAAGACTGCTTGAATTAAATTTAACCTACATACCTACTTCAAAAAAAAAAATTATAATCTAAATTAATGTAGGCAGTCAGTTAATTTTACCAAAATTATTATCAACCATAATGGAAACCATTAATTCTAACCAAAATTCATCTCGTACTCATGTACATATTTTGTTACCTACTTGAAATATGAGAGATATTTTATACAAAAACACTTCTACTATACACATACTTTATGTATAAATGTACATATGTATATTTTTTACCACAAATCCGAATAAACATAATTCAATAGAGCATTACATTAATTAGTAAATCAAATCGTATGTAGGTTCTGCTTATGTGAACAATAATTGTTATTATTTCACTGACATAAGTTATTCGTATTGAGATTTATCTAACCATCAGAGATTTGTTTGATTTAGGTTCAATAATTACGAATCGAAAATGAACTCCGAATGAAAAAGGCCTACAAAATGGAAATTAATTTTTATCTTAGTAAAAGTTACATAAATACAACAACCACACTACCACAGAGTCTATTTTTATTTGAAAAAAATAAACGTTTCATTTAAAAAAGAAATAGACTCAGTTTCCTTGTGGGCAATGGAATAGCAACTTAAGTTTCTGTTACGAACAACTTTAAGTTGCCAGCAACTATGTTTCCAATTGATAGCAAACCTTAATGTCAGAGTTGTCGCTAAATTAAATAGTTAAAATAAGTAAAAAAGTATTGTTACATGTTGCATAATTATAGGCTTTTTTAACGAATTCACGCCTATGTATAGGTATCTAAAATTTCAGAAATTCGTCTAGTGCAGTAGTGGCAAACCTATTTCAGAACAATGTTTGCCTCTTCAAACAAACATTAATTTTATTAAAATCCATGAATTTGTTTTCTGCAAAAGTACTGATCAACTTTATCTTCTACCCTTTGACACTGACCATCAAGTTGGCGGTGTAGTTGAATCTACATATTGTCAAATTGTCAGTCAATATTTTTTCATTCTGTTTTGGAAAATAACTACGTGAATAGTTTAATTGAAGAAGGTTCCTTATTAAAAAAATGTTGAATGCACTTGGCCCATTTTACGAAATAGTATTTGGGTGGTGAAGAAGAGTAGTAGATTAATTTGGGACCACATAGGTAGTTGAACGAATTTTGGGTCGTAAGCCTTAAAATGATCAAGGAACTAACGGTAAACTACTTTACAATGTGAAAAAAAGTGCAATGACAGAAAGTATATTGTAGATGACAAACAAGTGACAAGCAAATGTCATTCAAACAGCTTTGCCGCGCTGTGTATTATCTGGTCGTTGTGTGCTGTTCAATAGGCTGTTTTCTTTTGTAGTTTAGAGCAGAGCCTGAACTGTCAAATATAAAATTGTGTTTGTTTTTTAGCTCTGAATGTTCAGAGCATCAAATTTGAGTTTCTTTTTTCGTTCGGCTTGTTCAGAGCGCTCTCTATGAGTTCAGAATAAAATAACTGAGCAGACAGAGTTGAATTTTGTTCAGAGCTTGTTCAGAGGATGTTCTGAGTTTTGAGCATGCTCGATATGCTCGGACTCTGTTCAGAGCTCTTTTCTGAGTTAAAAAAGAAAAACGCTTTAGTACCTCTTTTACGAAAAATAACAGTTACCTATACTTTTCTAACCCTTTTTTTAATAACGCAAAGTTCATACAGTTATCAGTTTTTAAAAGAATGCATGCTTTCAATTTTAATTAAGTGTAAATCGGATTGAATTCTTGTTGACTTCAAAATAATTGTTTCTGATACTTGCATTCTATAAAACTTTCTTTTTGATAATTTAACTGTTGTAATTATCAACTTTTATAAATCTGAATTTTCGTATGAAATTCCAATGAATGTCTCGTTATTTCCACTTGATTATTGTTTTTATTCGCTTCAAGTTTATAAAAGGGAAATCATTAACAAAAACTCTATAAACTGCAAAAGTTGTCTTCTTTCTTTTCTATCAAAAAGTATATTACTCTAATTAGCTATACATCAATCGAGAGCATAAATCAGAAGAAATTAAATTATTCTTAAGGACAAAAAATATTTTTCTTATCCCACTTCATAAGTTGTGTCCTTATAGATAGTAAAAGACAAAAATTTCATTTCCTTCTAAGACAAAACCCTCTTTTATATTATTTTATTATCAAAGGATAAGTAATAAGTTCTTTTTCTTATAGCTCATCCTCATCACAAGTTTTATTTTATTTTTTTATTTGTTGCATTGAAAATGAAATGATTATAATCAGTCAACAGTAAAAACAAAAAAAAAAAAAAAAATGATAAATTTTCGGGGAAAATTCATCTGACAATGTCTCGTTATCAAATACATAGCTAAAGTGTTGAGGAATATTCTATTTTTATGAATTTCCCTGGAACTGGAAGTTTCAATTCACTCGTAACTCGTGTATTGGGAAAAGTGGAAAATTGAGAATATTAAGAAAAACTAGAGGTAATAAAATGCACGAAGGAACTCAAACAGACACAAAAAAAAAGGTGTAAAAAGAATTTTTTTGTTTATAGCAAATCGTAAAATTTCTTTATATAACGTAATTCAGTTGAAATCTTTGTTAAGGTATAGGGATTTAGCCGAGTAGTAAAACAAAAATGAATATAAAAAGGAAAATTGATAAATATGAGCTCCCAGAAGCAATCAATATGCACTGTACTCTGAAGTACACACTTATTTTTCGATTTCCCTTATTATCAATTTATTGACAGGGGAATAAATCAATTCTTGAGATTTTATTGAATTGGGTTAAGAGCGGTATTGTTTCTTCAATGAAACTTTTATTTCTGACTGAAGTTTTAAGGAATGTTCCTCTGTCATTAAGGATTCAATTAGGAACATTGTTTTTTCGAAAATTTTGTCATGGGATTTAAAAAAAAATTAAATGAAATAATTTTTCGAGAAATTATCATCATCAAAAAATGTTGTTTATTTAACTCTCCTCTGTTTATCAGAAAACTTAGATTAATATTAAATACATTATGTATTACAAAACAAATGACAACCAAAATCTGTCATTTCAAGCTGACATAGTCTCCTGTGACTAATGGCGTTTTCAATTTGCAATCTGGAAGAAGAAAAAAAAACATTCTGAAAGCGTTCACTTCGGCAAAATATTCTGATTCTGATTCTGAAAAAGAAGAGATTTCTCTTCTGGATTTGAAATCAGTAGCAGAAACAGAATTACTCACACATTCACTGAAAAATAATATTAAAAATACCTTAACAATTGTTCCTAATTTGTTAAAAACACATATGTAGCTGGCACATGTTACACTTTACCAATACAGTCACACCAAACTTCAAATTTTTCAGAATTCAGAAAAAGTGTTCAATTGAGATTCTGCTTCTAATTCCAATTCCGGGTGGCTAATTTAAAATGACATAAGGTAGGCTGATATCAAAATGTGTAGTGTGCAACAATAATTTGATAGTCACTTTCCAGTGAATATGACATTTCTGATGCAATGATAATGGAGTTGCCAGGCGCTTAAAAAAATTGCATCAAAATTAGAAAATAAACCAATTTGATACTTTTATTTTAATATAATATTGAAACTACTTGAAAAATTCACTATAATTTTGATACTTCTCATTGGAAGTGTTTAATAATCAAATTCGATAATCACTTACCCTATTCCATTCCAAAGTAGAACAGAATAAAAAAGTATATCAAATTTTAAACTTTAATTTCTGCGTCATGTTAGCCGAAAAAAGTTTGATGGAAAGCTTTCCAAAGAAATTTTAATTTTCTGACAAAATTCACCTGAAAGCCATAAAAATTGATGCATTCATTTTCTTAACACATTATGACGTATCCTATATGTGTTTGTCACATTTTAGGATTGACCTAATTGTAAAAATAGAAAATAATGTGTGTGTTCAGAGGACTACGTAGTACATAATGTTGGTTGTAGTCAGATGACAAAGATAGTGGAATGAATACATTTAAAATAAGAACAAAATTAAAGAATTTAAATCCGTTTTAAATTTTAAGAAAATTAGTAGACATTAGCATATACATAAATAAGTCTAATTAATACAAATAAATCGCTGAAAAAGTTGGGAAAAAAGAGTAAAAAGTGAATCTGTTAATAAATATGAAGTTGAAATCTATATGAAAAAATGAAAACTTTGAATGCTCCTCTGAGTTTGAGATTTGGTCATAAATCACTCAATCTTCAAAATCAATTAAAAATTCCAAAATCTTTCTTTGATCTTCTTTGACTGATAACTGTCAATGTCACTTTCATTAATGATATCGATAGCAACATTTACAAATTAACACGATTAACTCAAAGTGAGCCGATTTCGAAGTAAAATTTCTCGCTAAGATTCGCCATCACGGAAAAATTAAAAATGTTATTGACAGATTGTACATTTGTTTTAAGGGTGTGTTCAGAATGATATTTCAAAGATGTCAAAAAAAATCGATTGGTATATAAGTCAGTCGTTATTTCAAGGGAAATACGAGTAAGACCATTTTTTTTTTAATTGAGACATTCGAAGGCATGCGTTCTTATGAATTTAAAAATATTGATTATTTAAACTTTTATTAAAGAAATAATATTCAAAAATATTATAACCAAAGTAAATTATTTATTTTTGATCCCTTAAGTCTCAAACCAAACGACAAATTGACTTATTCCATCTATATACTTTGTTTTAATTCACTTGTAATTTGTTTAATTTTATTCTAAGAAAATTATAATGTGCTCCCACTGTACATGAAAAGCTTGCCAGTGCGGAAGAAAAAAAAAATACAAAAATAAGAATAAAAGTCAGTGAATAAAAGATTTACTAAGAGAAAACGTAAACATCGTAGAAATCCCTGAACATGAGAATTTAGTAGATGTAGTTTTGGTGAGGTGCCAAAATGCTTCGAGATACTTTGGGTTTCTTTTTTTTTTTAATAAACAGAGCATTATAGACCGTTAATCGAAAGTCAGAATTGAAATCTCTTACGGTTACGATGCAGGGGAGTCGAGTCTTGTTTATTTTTTTTTTGTTTTCGTACCGGCACCGAAAATGTAATCGATTGCATAAGATCAGAATTAGTAGATTTGCCAAATGCGCACGTACGCAGTCTCGATTTATGTTTGATTTGAAGTTAATTTCGTAACATATGTATTTTATTTTTCTATTTTGCACACACTCATACGTATACATACATACATAGGTATGTAGGGTAAGAATTATTTCTGTTTTTGTTTTTGTTTTTGTTTTTGTTTTAATTTTTGTTTTTGTTGATTGTTTTGGTTTTTCGAAGCCGGTTTTTCATTGAAGGTTAATACACCCTACATTGAAATTAGTCATACTTGATACTTGGAAATATTGTTAACCTTAAAAACAATTTGCAATTGCAAATTTTGATATAATTATGATAACAATGATGATTAATTTTATCAAGAACACCTTAAACAGATACTAAAACGGAATGTTTATAAATTTGTTTAAATATTTTATTCACCTGGTGAAATGTCAACGAATTTTGATGAAATTTGTATTGTGACTCACTAAAAATACTATTATCTACTTTACTTTTTGTTTAAAATTAACTTTTAATAAAAATAAACTTTATAGAAGAAGAAAACATCTGCTAAATTTGGAATTTCCATTAAAAGGTGTTTAGTGAAACATATGTTGATGGAATGTCGTTTTAAGAATAATGCAGGTCAATAGAAATAGAAATTTCCAGTTGTTCATAGAAAAGTTCCTTTTATTATTTCAAGGACATATTTTATATTTGATCAGTTGACCGATTATTGACACTTGTGTTGACAGTAGTTTTTATTCTTTTTGGATACAAATTTGGCCTACATATTACGCAGTTTCTAATTGTTTATTTTAAAAATTATTCAAGGATTTTCGTAGAATCGTTTATATGACAGTTTGTTCAATAGTCGTTCAATATTTCAATTATCATGGTTTACAATTTTAGATTTAATAAACTAATGTTCCACAGAAATTACATATACATATGTACCTATATTACATATTTTACACATGTGTATGTATGTACTTGTACATGAATCCTGATCCCCGGTTGAACCTCTCTTGATCCATCAAAATCGGAGAGTTAAAATTGATGATCTAATGTTTAATTATATAAAACAGCAACCTACTACTTTTCAAATGAGTTCAAAAATACTTTTGAACGTTTAGGTGTCCCAAATTTGAATTATTCTGTTTCTCAAAGTTTTTGTTGTTATTTATGGTATTTATATTTTATCTATAAACAATTTTTTTGTATTTCGCATACAAAAAATTGTAGTACGTGTTCCAGATAGCAGATATTCATACACAAATGTACATAAGCAATATTTTTTATGACTAAAATTCAATGACACATTAATAATTAATTCAACAACCCCGGAAGTATTTTTTAACTATACGGAGTGTGATATTTTGCTTTGTTTTATTGTACACATTGTTAATTGATTAAAATAGGTTCCGTATATTAATCTTTCACTTTTATTGTTATCAGCTTTTGCCTAAATTTATTTTATATTTAGGTCAATTAATATAAATAGTGTATATAGATTTGAACATACGAAATGTATCACTTAATATGTATAGAATATTTATCTTTGAATGAAATTTGGCTATCTTTAGAGTGAAGATAATTGTCAAATTTAAAAAGTTTACTAACACAACATTTGTAGGCTTATAAGAATTTTCTAACTGAAGATATTGGGGTGACTATTTTAACGTTGAAAATGAGACATTATATTTAATTCAGCAAAAAATTTTATATTTTTAAATATTTTTTAATTGCATTCATGAGCATGGGTAAATGTTTTATCTTGTTGCATTAAATAATGTTATAAAATTATATTCAAAATTTTAGGTTTAAAGTCCAATTTTTATAAACATAGTCAGGTTTTAATTAAATACACAATAATCAATAAATTTGTCTTTATATACGTTTTCCGTCTTATCAAGTGGTAATACAGAAAAAAAAATATTTTATCAATAAAAACGGGACAAAAACAAAGCACTTGTAATAAAATGCGTTTCAACACTTTTTATCAATTCTTTTCTTTCCTTATCACAAAAAAAGCTTACACAAAATATTAAAATTGATAATTTTTCAGTAAATTTTGTTTTAGGAAAATTTATTTTTTCAACAAAAAGGATAAGATTTTTCCACTTCTAAAGTTTTTAAAGATCTTCTAATTTTGATTCGAGACAAAAATATTTTTTCCATTTTTAATGTGTCTTTAATTCTTTAGCCTATTCCCTAAAAAAATAAAAAATCGTTTCTGAGATGATTTGAAGTTAAACACACAATGATTCAAGCATACTACTGAACCCATTTTAATTAAATTTCAATAAATACACTTGAGAGTGCATTGATGGAACGAGTAAAGATGTAACTTAAACACAAAACACCCTGTTCAGCAGAAGCTAGAGTTGGCATCTAAAAAACTACTCATCTAAATTATTGAAATTAGTTAAAGTTTTGACGTAGCTTTTGTCAACATATTTGACAAAACGCAGATTCTTTGATTTTTATTTGTTAAAGTAAAACTTAAAAATGTAAATGTGTTTTTGACTTAACATCTCATCATTAACACTTTCTTACCTACCTAACCCACACCGGCTATCTTTTCACTTTATTCACTTTAATAATTTGACACATTTTTTTCAACACTTATATCTAATTAATAATTCTAATCAACTTGATTAAACAACTTTTTTTATCATTTGCCCTCGCACGAATTGTACAAATGCGTGTCTAGTCTAGCGAGTACGAGTATTTGTTGCTAGAAACAAAACAAACACTGCTTTTGTGTTTTGTTTTAATGGCCTTGTTGTTAAACTTAAAAGAACAAACAAAACAAAATACAAAAAAAAAAACAGAAAACATTCTAGAACTTTCTGAAATGACATTTTGACTTTGTTTCAATTTTTGTCTCTCAATAAAACAGACAATTCGAATTTATATTTTTATTTATTGTTGTGATAACAGAGACATAAGCTAAAATTTTATAACAAAAAATTATTCCTTGAAAATGCGCGGCAGTATGTATTGTAAATGTACATAATAATATCGTTACGATTGTTTATAAAATAAAACAAACAAAAAAATAAATAAAAACATTTACATACAATAATTAAATTTTGCTTTAAGTGCAAAATTATGTTGAAAATGCAATTTAAACTTTTTTTGTTTTCGTCTATGAATTGCGTCTTAAATTTAATTAGTTATAATTTTTGTAGTTGGAGTTCATTAGCAATCATTAACCTGTAATGATTGTTATGAAACTGAGCGATTTACGAGTACGTATGTATGTATGTATGTATGTATGTTTGTACATATTATTATGTACGAAGAAATTGATAAATAATAATAAAAGTTTTTGTTTGTTTATACTTTTCGTTTTGTTTGATTGCAATTTTTTTATTTTGAGATAAGCTTTTTGTTTTTGCTTTTGTTTTATTTTTTAACTTTTCCCGAAGCGGCTATTTTTATTTGATTTAATAATCCCTCACGCAAAGTAACCAGAAGCACACAGTGAGATAAAAGTGGCTTAGAAAATGATCCAAAAGAAAGAACAATTTGAAGATCGAAAGAGAATTTTTAAGAAAATCAATGGAATTCATTCAAAAGATTGTATTCATTGACTTCATTTCAAGATTGGAACTTCCCTCAATCAATCTATGGCAATCATTGAGTACATCAATGATTTAAATTTTCTTCTAAAATTCTGTTATTTTTGAAATCAGTGTAAAATGAATGGCTAAATCGATTGCAGTCTTCTTTTCTTTAAAAAAATGGGAATTGCAATCTCAAGACGAATGCACTCTTTTGAATGAATTCAGTGAAGAGTCAATCATTTACAAGAGCTTGCATTTTTTTTGTATGACGTTAGAAAATTGCCTTTAAAATAAAGTAATTTCATTAAAATGTACATATATTTATATTTTTCCAAGCATGCAAGTAATTTTACCCACTGTTTATAAGAATTAAAAATTAAAAAAAAAATTAACAGTGAAATGTTTTACATGTCAGGAGTATTTTTAATTGATAAAAACTTATCAAATGAATTAAAATGTTTTTTGTTTTATATTATTTTATCCATTGATAAAATTTTAAAAATAGAGTGAATTTATTGACATATCTTTTTTATTCAATTAATCCTATTTGGAAAAGGCTTAGGGCAATATTGAAATTAAGTGACACCCTCTGACTTCAGATTATATATTTTTACACTGCATAAATGTACATATGTATATGTAAGTAAAAAAAGAAATTTTTTAATGTGCCAGTAGTGATAGGATAATGTCAATTGATTTTATTGAACAGCCGATTTAAGAAAAGAAATAAATCATAATAAATGTAATTCTTGCCAAAGGCTAAGTGTGTTTGTTTTTATTTTCCACAGTATAACACATTTTATTTTTATTTTTTAACATCAAGTAAAATGACATGACACCAAAGTTGAATAATTTATAATAAACTCAATTTTGAATGGAAAATTACATACAAAATGCAAAATAAAGATTAAAACAATCAGATGGTTGATATTATGTTTATTTTTCTTCAAACAGGAGCGCTCCATAATTAAGTAGGCGTCATTATAAAAACTTTTAAAAATCTGGCAGAAAAATTCTAAAATAAGGGTAAACATACGTTAAATTTATATGAAACAAAATCGGGTTGATAACACAATTTATCGAAAGAAATTATTTACCAAATTATAAAGAAATTAAATTATAGGTTTTAAATATTAGTTAATTACTAGCAAATTAAAGCAGATTATGAGCATTTTTCCCCTCTTATGGTACCAAATTTCAAGCAAATTGACTGACCCGTGCAGTTTCTAGCTCAAATTATACAAACATACAGACAGTGCACCCGGGCGTATACGTACTTAATTCACTTAATATTACAAAATTATTTCTCTTCATTTTGGAATTTGTATAGAACAAATTTATTAGTTAACAAATGAAAATGTTTATTAATGATCACATTCTACTGAAAATCTACTAAACAGTTTAAATTTTTAAAAATAAATATTTTTTAATAACGAAACTGTACAATATGTCCCACTGTACACATAAACCTTACGATATTGCACTAAAGTCATTTCTACGATGAATAAATAAATGCTAAAAATAAGTTGCATGTTAAACTTTAGAATCTAAAACCAACCTGTTGCTTTATTAATTCACTATAGGTATATAAATTTAAACTATAATTGAAATGTAAGCCACGAAACAAATAAAAAAAACACCAACAAAGGTAAGTAGGTTTGTAAATTAAAAAGCGTGTTAAAAAAAACAAAAGCATAAGAATAAAACTAAAAGCAGTAGATGTTAAACAATCATATCTCTCCCATGCTTCAACTAACTAAACAAAACAGGTTTTTTTATTTTAGTTGGCAGATTACCTTCAATTGAAAAATCGTAATAAAGTTTCAAATTCGAAAAAAAGCTAAAAACTTATCGAAAAATCCAGAAACTTCCGTTGTGTGCTAACTCAAATCCCCCTCGATCTCAATCAAAACAAATACAACCCTTCCCTTTGCCGATGGAGCTACTCCAAAACTCAATATCTGCCTATGCTTCAACTTCCATTGTTGGTTGGTATTGGTGTCCCTTTCACCACATCATACACCCCCTCATCTATAAAATCCACTATCAAAATTCATCCCATACACACCAGCACTCAGCAGTCATACTTCATACACAACAAAAACAAAACAATAACAAAACTACTGTACACAGCGAGCTAAGTGAAAACTGCGCAGTAATCTTATTTTCTTCATTTTCCTCTTCTTCGCCTTTTTGTTGTTTGTTGTTTTTGTTTCGTTTGTATATAAAAACACTCCAAGGAGTACATAAGATTATTTTTGCCGGCATTTACTCACATATAAAAGCAAACGGTGCCATCGATTCACAGTTCATTATTCATTTCACATTCGTGGAAGAAAGTTCGTGTTTTTAAATTCAAAAAACAAAAAAAAAAGTATAAAACCGCTTTTACCTGCCCCCAAAGGCTAATTTTCAATCTAAAAAAAATCAAAGAAGAGAAAGGAAGTGAAGATTATACTAGTGCAAAGACTCAATAGCAAAAAAATATCACTACGTAATCAAACCAATCAGTGATATCATAAAAAAGTCACATTCATATTCACATTCACCTGGAAGAAAGCAGAACCAATAATAAAAAAAAAATCCCACTGGAAGCTGTGATAAATTCAAACCAAAACTAGAAGCTAAAGTATCTATAAATCGTCAATCGATAATCATGTCTGAGGCCTACTTCGATGAGTACGAGCATTACAACTTCGACCACGACAAACACATCTTTACGGGACACAGTGGCAAGCAGCGCTCCAAGAAGGAGGCAAGTACCCACACCAACCACCATGATCCCAGTGGACATTCCAGAAAGATTCTAACCAAATTAGTCAATACCAACAACAACAAGAAGGGAAAGAACTGAATAACTCGCCCTAATCTCGTTTCGAAGGTGGTGTGGCTGGTGGATGTAGGAGGACAATCTGCTCTGGAGCATCACTGCACCCGCCTTCATCTACCCGAAGTACCTACCTTCTTATATACATACGCTCTTCCAAACTTAATGAATTATCTTACCTAAACCACAAACTGCAAAAAAAATCATCTCTATTTTCATAATTATCTAACTAACGGTTGACCAGCCATCGCGATCGTCATCTTGTTGAAGTCGTCGTGTCGGTGGTGGTGGTCAGGTCGACCATTTTAAATTCATTTATACGTTTAAAAACTCGTTAGTCGTAAGATTTTTTTAAGTTTTTACTTTTTAAGAAAGGAGACTTTGAATATTGTAATATTATTATTAATTCTTAAACTATACGCTTTTGTTTCCAAAAGAAATGAGCAGCAAAAATAAAATAAAATTCGTTTTTGTAAAACAAAGAAATCAAATGAAAATGGAGTTGTTTTATTCTGTCCTCGTTATTGTCTATTTTCAAACATGTACATATGTACGTACCTTTCCACCAACCGTTAGTCATCGCCCGACAGTCTGAGTTCCTGCAGCTAACTTTGAGGTTAGTTGCATTTTGTTGTTTATTTTTTAGTTTATAGGAAATGCTTCTCTGTTTTTTAGGTATACGGCTTTTGTACGTTCTCCTCAAGGAAGCAATAATAAGAATTGAATAAGGTAAGTTGGGCTGAAAGCTGAAAGAACAAACAAAAACAACACACAACAATCTAATGATGGTGACGTATGTAATGTGCAACAGAGTGCAACGAATAAAGTGCATAAAGGTGGAAACAACATAAAAACATGCAATATACGAATACCTACTATACTATACGCCTCTATTTAGATTACTGCGGAGTTAGGGAGGCAAAGCAAAGGCAAATGAATTTCGTTTCCATTTCCATCATCGTTCTTGGACCAATGCCAAAGTTTGTGTTGTGTATACATGTATATGCAACAGGAGCGAGGAGACGAGGAAAGTACTTGAGTAAATGGAAACATATTCTATGGATTAAGGGGACAGAAAATAGCGACGAAGAAATAGAACAAAACAGGAGAACGAAGCGGAAAGCTGAAATGCATGCATTCAAACACGTTCAGGGTTGCCATCTATTATCTTTTGATGAAATTTGATACATTTGCGTTGCCTACATATATTTATGGGATTTTATAAGAAGAACAAAAATTTTAATTATTTCAATTAATATAATATGCATATAAGGAAATGTGTTCGTGGTGATAAGGACATTAACATTATGTATTGCTTTGGTTTAATATGATATTCGCAAGTTGAAATCCCAAAGGCTGGTTTTTGGGATTCCCCTGAAATTAAAATGTCAAAACGTTTTGTATAAGGTTTGATGGTAGGCATGAGTGAAGAAGAGAATTGTATCTATTTTTAACAAATTGGTATTGATACACTTGGGCGTATACACACTTTTATTTTAAATGGAATTACCTAACAAAAATTCAAATGTGTTGTTTTGGGATTTTAGAATTTGGAAATATGACATACGTTGAAGTAGTTGACACCGGAAGCTTACATATATATCTTTTCGTCATTTCAAAAAACAGTTAAAGGATTGATGAAGTACTTAAGGAAGTATGTTAGTATTAACGGAAAATCATATTATTCAATTATAATATTATATTCTGTCTCATCAGTTTGAATTTGAGCTTGACACTAGTCTATATTATTTTTTAACTTAAGGCGATTGTAAAGTTAAAAGAACTAAAACTCGATGACAAACATTGGAAAAAAAAATCAAACGGTCATCGTTACAAAAACCATATACCTATGTACCTACGGTTTTTGACATCACCACAACCTTAAATTTACCATTTATGGGTTTAAAATTTAATCTCATTGAGGGTAGGTACTTGCCCTAAAAAAGAAGAAAAAAAAAAACAAACATTGAAACATTTCGGTTGGACACATAATCCAATTGGGCGATTAGTAATAAGAGAGATGGTAGCCCATATTGATTCTTTTATACATAAGAGACCCGAGATACATGAGTGCTTATATTTTTATGTTCATAGATATTAATTTGTATCTTTATGTTTTGTTTTATATTCATAATGTACATTATTTATGTAAATTACTTCAATGCAACACACATCGTAATCATTGAAACTTTACTTGAGGTATACCTACTTATAGAAACTAACGTCGTCGTTGATGAGTATCTTTTATTTACCCACCTACCTACCTTAAAATTTAAAAACAATAAGAATATTGTTGTTAAACATAATCAGGTGCAAACACTCGAAAGGGCAGAGAGGTGTGACGGTGAGAATATTAATATTCATTATTCTACGACGCATTTAAGTCTGGACATTATTTTTTTTTTTTAATTATTATTTACATAAGCTTATAAGAACTACATAATAATAACATTTTAAATTTCTTCTTATTCTTTAGCCCTCTTTCTTACCCGGTTATTTTTGTTTTGTATTTATTATTTTTGTTTTGTTTTGGATGGACTTTAATTTGTTGGAAAAGGGGTGTCGGGTGTGTGCGCTGATTCTGGTTGTGCTGGCACAGTAAACAGCGATGGACAAAAAATAAGAAATTATTTTTTAGATAATACCTACATAATTTATAAGAGCTTAACTTTTGCATAACTAAATACATTTTTGAATATAAAAAATAACTATGATTTGTTTTTACACCAAATGAGTTTTGTAGAAAACTAAAAACTTACCATTTTATAGTTTTACGATGATAAAAATATTGTAAAATTCAAGTAAAATAAATGATAAATATAAATAATAAAATTAGTAAGTCAATTTCGGTATCAAAATTGTATGCTGATATTATTATAATGTTTCATCCCCTGTCTCAAGACAATAACAGTTCAATCAATAAAAATACACCTCTAGAGTCAATACAAAAATGTAGGCTATTAAAAAAAAAAGAAAACCAATGAAATTCTGAAAAGCTGTCTTTGGGAATAATTAATAGGGGTCTTTCAGGCGGCTTTAAGAAAATAGTAGATAATCATTTCAGAAAAATATGCATTGAAAAAATTACTTAAAATTACAACCGCTATTCGGAGTTAAATTTTGCAAGTTTATGTAATTTTTTAAAAATTTAATTCAAGATCAACATCAAATGGAATTTTGACAGAGGCATGAAAAATTCAATTTCGATCAAAATTTTACATTAGAGCTTTGTCTTATTTTTGATATATCCATTTACATTGAAGATATGTATGTGATGTACGAGAATAAGATAGGTTAACATTTCAATGACAGGGATTTGACTTGATGAACATATCAAAAACTGTCAGAAATTTTATTAAGTGATAAAATAAGAAAAACATTGTGGTATTGCGGTTTTTATTTTCGGCAATATTTATAAATAAAACAAATGCTTGAATGCAAAAATAAATTAAATTGATATTTGAGCAACATCGAACAATAAAATTTGAAGGATGGAAAACAACAAATTGTGGTTATTTATAAATTCATGTACATATACGAGTATCTTGAAGAGTTGGTATCGATTTGAATTGAAAGAATAAAATGACTAGACACGACGTGGATTTATATTTTATTTCTATAAAACTTTTAACATTGATTGATGAGTTGAGAGGAAGTTATGTATGGCATATCATAAACTAACACCCACAATGACGTTCCAACGTTAGTCGTCGTCGTCGTCGTCGTAGTTGGCAGCGAGGAACATTTTGAGTTTCTAAAAATAAAACAAAACATTAAAACATGGGAAAATCGATGTTTGAAAGTTTTATTTTTTTTTTGTTCTCCTGGACGCCAGATAAAAGAGCCATCAAAAGAAAAATGAAGCTCAATGATGAATTGGGTGAGAGAAGGTAGTTGCATGCCTAAAGAGTTGGAAAACAGAAAATAGCTATCATTAGCACTAGAGAACCTTTTTTTGGTTGAGAAGATTTCGAAAATAGTTTGACATTGATGATTATGGGAAGTGAAGAAATTTCATTTCAATTTCATTTTGACAGCTTTTACTTACTTACTTAGGTCCTCAGACCTACGAAGTCCGTTGGTGTTTCCTAGCGGAACATAGGGCCTCAACTACACCTACGCGCCATCGTGTACGGTTTAAAGCGATGTGTTTGAGCTCCCTCCAGCTCTTTGACAGCTTTTGGGAGGTAGAAAATGTTCAAAAGGATACAATCACATAACATGTCTTTAGAGAATAAACACAGAAAAAATTATGTGAACTGAAAGATTTGATGGACTCAAATGGCATAGGATATGACTGAACACTCTTTTCGGATCAGCTGCCTAATTTTACAAATAAAAACAGTTAATGATTATATTATTTTAACAATAAATAGAAGGAATATATATTCTGGGTGGTGATGAAACTAAGGTTCAGAAAGTGACCAACGAAAATAATAAAAATCTCATCGAGTTTGGGTCCTAATATGGAGTCTCGTTTCGTCCAAAATAGATAAAGATTCTCAAAATGTTTTTGGAAATGTTTTTGAAACCTTAAAATTAAGAAAATCCTTTTTCAGGCTTCTTAAAGAAAACGGAAAGCTTTATTTCACAACAAATCGGGGTAATTCATCATTTATGATGAAAATTAACTTTTTTATAACAATCTTCATTTTAATAATGAAATCTTTGTTTCTTTAGAAAGGGTTCTTTAGCATTGAATGTGTTTATTTTTTGACCTCTTGACCCCCTTTTATCAGAGCCGTCTATGCCTTTTATTGTAAGATGGCAAAAATAATCTTTGTGTGGATTCTGTTTTTTTAGTTTATAGCACTTAGGAAAAAAGGAAAGGGACCAATTCAATCACTTAAAGCAACATATTTTGTCGAAGTTTAATTTAATATCCTTAAATTATGTACATACGCCCTAACACCCATTCTACCCTGTTTGGGAGTATGATCCTTTTTATAATGTTCCATTGTCCATTGTAATAAAAATAAGGTTCTATTTTGTTAACTTTCAAAGCTTACAAGCTTTGTTTACTTGGTGAATTCAGACAATACCATTAAAGGTTCCTGTTTTGTTTAACAAATAATATTGGCCAATAATTGATATGAACTTTTAAGCCAATTATATCACAAAAGGATGTGATAAATATTGTAGGACAATTTTGTTTCATATTAATTCTATCATATCCAATCAATTTTACATTTGCATTGATGACATCTAACTTCTGATTCTGAGTCCGAAAATGATTAAGAGTCCAACAAACAACAAAAGTTCCAAGTCAAATAAATACAACAATATATAAATTTTCTAACTCTTTCATTTTGATTATTTTGCAAATTAAAACTACACAAAAGAGAATCTTAATTCACTTCAGTTATTGCATTGCAAAAGTCTTTTGAACAAAAATTACAAAAGCAGGAAAACAAAATAAAATAAAATAAAAAAGCAAAACAATTTTCTTCATATGAAAATTTACTTTTTAATAAGACTTGTTTTCATTTTTAATTAAATTATTTTCTTATTAAGGAAAGAATTTCAATGTATGAATGGTGTTGTTGGATTATCACAGAGACGCATGTTGTACATATAGGCATGAGTTCTTCCCAGTTGCTTAATTAAAAAGTTCGTTTCAGAAGCTTTGAAATGACTAGGTAATTACTTAAGGAATGAATGTTAAAATCAACCAAAACAAAAAAAAACATACTTTTGTTAAAAACGAAGACAGAAATATTTTATTTTCTTGAGAAATTGTATTCCATCTTTGATGAAGATAAGACAAAAATATTTTAATTTTAATAATAAATTAAAACATGAATTCATGCCTTAAATCAGTTTAAGTAGCGTAAAATTGAAATACATATATTTTTATTGAAACAATCTTTAGACTCAAATATTTATTTATCTTATGGGTTAAGTATTAATGTATAAATTTTGAATATTTATCGGTGAATTAAAAATATTCAGAAAAAAACAAATTTCTTGCTCCTTAAAAAGGCGAATTTTAAATTTCAAGTGACTTTATATCATATGCGAGATCCATACCGAAACAAGGCTGTCATTTTTTGTTGTAAGCCCTAAATCTAAAATATTTCAAGCTGACATAGACAAACTCTCTCAATTTTTTTCACCAAAACTATTTTTTTGGTAAGTCCTTTTGTTGCGCAGTTCATTGATGATTCATTTTGATTTCAATTTCACTTCGCTTCACTTCGGAAACACATTTTCTTCTATTATCAATCATTTTCAATGAAAAATATAAAACGTTCCAACACATTTAACAAAATTACTTCATACGCTATAGATAATGATAAGATTTAATCAGAAAAATCTGAATTTATGTCCCTTGTTTGAATTTCTTTTCACAAGAAAATAAACGAACAAATAAAATCACATCTCATCACAATACTCGTACTCATGGTCCTCATGATTGTTTGCTACTTATTCGAGGATTGATAAATTTTGGTTAAATCCTTAAAATAAATATGCATTGCAGAGTACATACATATTTGTTGAAATTGTGATAGAAAATTGACAAAATTCAATACAATTTCGATTTCTAAATTCAATTTTCTTTAATCGGCTTCGAATTTCTGCATCACAAATCAGACACGATATCACTTTAAAAAAAAAATTTCACACAGAAAATCTGTTTCCTTTTTATTTTCTCCTCGAATTGTTTCCTTGAACCAAATACGAGAGAATTTCGTACACACATAGCAAAACTATATACAAACACCCACATACATTTTATAAATAATCCTTTAAGTCAAACTTGTGGATGCAAAAAGGAAAAAGTTTTTCCTATTTTTCTATTTTGTTTTTTTTTTTTTAATCTTTTGGGAAATGTGATTGGGGTAAGTGGTTATTGTGGTAAATTGCATAACAGATCCTTAAAAAAGTTCTTCATCATCGTAATCATTATTATTATAAAGTGTTGTTATGATGCATTTTTCATTGAATTCTGAAGACAAACGAAAATCTTATTTTAATATCCTTGTAAAGCCAACTAACACAAACAAAAAATGATTTTTCTTAAGCTTATTGGTTGACTTGGATTTGGTTGAAAAAGAGAAATTTTATTTATGTTTTCTTTTGAGCTTAATTTTAAGAGTACTATAGTTTTTAATAGGTCGAATTGGAGGAGACTTCTTTGACAGTATAACCTCTTTAAAATCGGTATCTGTCTCCACCTAGTATAATGACAGATACACATTTAACTAAATGTCACCTTAAAGTCGCATCTGCCCTTAAATGACATTTGACAGTTCATTACTTATTTGACATTTATATAATAATTCCATTTAAATGTCACTTTAAAAATTTTTAAAGCCTTACGTTTAAGAAAAATAATTAATTTGTAGATGATTCTAACTTTAAAAGTTTTGCTACAAATGTGTTATTTAAAAGTTTACATTTTGACAGTCAAACAATAATAAGCAAAGTAAATTGAAAATAAATTTTGTATTTTGTGCTAAAATTATAAAAGCGAGAGTCTCGCCAAATTTCAGTCTCGGTCTCGTCTCGACTGATTGTTAGATAGTAGCGATACAAAAGCGAGACATTTTTTATCTCGTAGCCAGCCCTATCTTTGTTGCACAGTTATTGAACAAACTGGAATCAAGAAAATATGAAATGCAAGTTTCTATAGTTGCAACTTAGAACCATAACAAGAATCAAGTTTATATTGTTTAAAGAATCAACAAAACTTGTCTTTTCTTTTTCTTTTTAAATTTTGGTCTTAAAATAATGTTCTTTTTGGTGAATTTGATCTTAGTGAGAATTGAATAAAAAAAACTTTGGATTTAATAAGCTTTATGTATTTAAATTTGCTTTATGTTGCAGTTACATATATGATTTTGTTTTAGTGTTTTTTTTAAATAACTGAATAGTGTTAACTCATTTTTATGATTAATTTCCAAAAGCTTTTAAGTTCAATTATTAGGTCTGTTCCAAGTAGGGTGGGGGTGAAATTCACTCAGCGAGAGAGAAACTGTCTGATTTGCACAACGAAGTGGAATGACATTTCACAGAAAATCACAGACTCTACGAAACGTCAAAAAAAATGTCAACAAAAAATCATTTCAACAAATTTGATTCCAAAGCGCGTGAAAAGTTTCTAATTGTTTAAAATTAATTAAAAGATGGATTTGTTAAAATTGTTACTAATAGAGTGCTCAAGAGAGTCTGACGACTCGATTTGGAACTCAATATTGGTGTTTTCCATAATAAAAATTAGAATTTAAAATTCAATTTAAAAAATCGTTTATTTTAACGGCAAAACAAAAATAACAAATGTTTTTTTTTTTAGTTTGACAGTCTTCAATTTTCTGTGCACAGAAATTTTTTTGGCTGAAATTCACAGGCTGGGGAAATTTTTTGCTCTCTCTTCTGTGAAAAACTACGAAAAATTTGTAACTTTGAACAGTTTTTCGGTGATTTTCGGCAAATTTCACACACTTGGAACAGAATTATTCATTTCATCAATTTTTATTTTTTTAAATAAAATAAATACGTAAATGACAGCTAATTTGACAGATATCAACAACATGGCGAACTTCAACTGTCAAAATTCGGAATAGACTTTTCAATGATCATTAAGATAAAATTGTTAATTTCCTATGAGAAACAAATAAACCGCATGATTTCTCTTTCATATCAATTATTCAAAGAAACAAAACTGACATAACTCAAAAAAGTGAGGTCAAGCGATACGAGGTTTGCCAAGGTAAAGGTTAAAAAATAATATTTCTATTCATGACTGAAAATTCAAATGTATCCTCATAATTTTATAATGTTGGATTTCTATATTTCCGTTTCGTAAAAATAATTTCAATTAATCTACATGAATTCTCTTCCGTCTTCCCAGAATTAATACGATCCATATTATAGAATTTTTTTAATTACTTTTTAACTAGAAATGCATGCCCAAGATATCAATGATTAATTGATTACATGTTAAAAACTAAACATAATTTTAAACCTCAATATTTCAACATAAATTCACTGTGTGCCAAAACTCAGTGATATAATTATGTTATGTATCCTTACGAATATATTATTGGTTTCTAAAGCGAAAACTATTTTTAACCACAATATTATTATTTTTTATTTTTTAAATAAAATATTGAATGAAAACACCAAACTTTACAATCCTACCATCTATTCGCCATTGACACTAAAAAAAAAACTTCTTTCACGTGAGTAAATCTAATGAAATTAAAAAAAATCCTACATTCGAAATTGAATACTTCACGCTGAATAAATTAAACTTGAATTTGATATCGATGCATCTGTAACTTTTTTATGTCAGTAAACCACCATCATCGAAGAAGAAGTAAGAAAATGGCTGGCTGACGAAAATTGAGTTTAAAAAAACAATACGTTTTGCGGAGACAATTTAATTTGAAAAAGTTATAAAGGGACAAAAAATTGGTGTTCCTTTTATTTAATTTTTTTTTCGATTTCAATTTAAAAAAATTTTAAAGCGATATTTTGAAATGATGTCTTGACAGGACTAGAACATAACAAGTAGAAAAATTATAATTATAAGTAAACTTAAACTATCTACAATAAACTGTTTTCCAATAAAATTCTTAAAGAAATAAATTCTATTGATACATTTATACACCAATGACTGGAAAACCAATTACTACACCAACTATGGAGTAAATGATGATTTTCAAAGAAGACAAAACATATTGCTTCCCATTTCCAGTATCACTGTAAGCAATAAAGTAAATTTATGATGACAGAAAATGGCGCCCAACAACCAAAAATCAACAACTGTGACATAAATTGCCATCAGACAGAACTGCAACTTTTACTTTTTCAACTTTTACCGTTATACACTCGAGATATACATATGTATTGTGATGTGGTGTATATTGTCTATTTCGATAAAGGAGATAAATCACATTCAAGTATAAGTCCATTAAACATCAAGCTCTTAACTTGAAGTTAAATTAATTATTGGCACTCAACGTTTTTTTTTTTTTTTTTTTTTTTTATGAATTGTGTTAACTTTGCATAAATTTTTGGTCTGTAATATATAAATTGACTCACTTTGTAGGGAATTTGCAAATGAGCAGTGTTGGTACCTGAGAGGTGATTAACGGTATTCAAAAGAATGTGATTAAATTAAAAGGTTCCAATAAATTAACTCAATTGCATTGAAAAGTCACTCTCATCCTCATCACATTTGTGGCGGCGGTTTAACTTATTGAATTAATTTGAATTGCCAGAAGTTGAAAAGACTTAACTTCCTTGAAAGTCTTAACATCCCCCCACACTCATGTCACACCCACCACCACCTTTGCATTCACATACATATGTACATTTATAGACTCGCTTTTATTGAAAACTCGAATCCGTTAAATTGAGATTAAATTCCGTTCAATTAATATGATTACAAATGAATTATTCATGAATTTTCAACAATTGTCAATTGCGTAGACTATAAAGGTGTTTCCGATACGGCTTTGATTCGAACAATTCGAGGAATTATCTGCCAAACTCATTAGAAATTCGACAAAGAAAGGCGGGAATCAGAAGAAAAACATAAAACCGGAAAGTTATCGCACGGTGGCGCAGCCTGGCGGTGGCTGTGGTGAAACAAATGTCGTATTGAAAAAGTTTTCTTAATTGAATGTCGTTTTGTTTGATCCTTTGGAGATGATAACACAAAGAATGATGTGAGATTTGTTTTGTTTGAATTTGAATTTAGAAAATGAAAAAGTTTTTAAATATTTTAAACTTTGTTATGCGTGGAGAATTTCGGTAACAGATTTAATCATGTTGACATTATAATTGATCCACGGAGAATTGACATGTCAAAGTTCTTGTAGAAAACTTATGCAAAATGATAAATTTCCTTAAACGTACTCGTACTTTGACAGTACGTATACATGTACATAAGTATTTGTTATTCAACCAACTGACACTGACATGCAAAGCAAATTTATATTTGATGAAGCAAATATCAATTTGTCAATTTTGACACGCAACATAACATTGAGCGGTCTATTAAGAGGTTATTCACTTCCAAAACTCCCACATGCGATGAGTTAAGTTTCCCACTTGACAGCAAATCCTGATGTTAACCAAAATATCTTAATTAATAAGAATAATTATTGTGTAAGCTTATAAACCAATGAGGAAGTAAATATTTGTACAAACGTTTGTATTTCCTATGAGGTTATCAGAAGCACGTTACTGGGTGTCTCTTATGAAGTTTCTACATATACATATATTAGATATGCACGAAACAACATTTATAAACGTCTATTAATTTGGCATTTGACAGTTGCAAAATACATGTCAACAATATATTAATCGATAAACTCTCGAACGCAGTTGTATTTAGGACTACAAATTAATTTGAGGTTTCCTAGAAGAAGACTTGGAGGAAACGTCAAAGACATCACAGACATTCCCGGAGTACAACAGACAGCTTCTTCTAAAATATTGGACACAAATTGGCAGATTTTTTATAGAACAAAGGAGAATAATTTTAAGATTATTACAAAATACAAACTTTAATGTTTATAATACATACTTGACAAATTCAGTATTGAAACTTATTCTTCCGGAAATGGTTTATAACAGGAAAAACTTTTAATCCATTGATGTTTCAGAATGAAATGATATGCAAATCTTATAAAACAAGAACTTGGATACAAGATAATCCTTTGTCATTCCAGATAAATGCAAACAAAGAAGAAACCAAGGATTAAGAGAAGGTTGTCGTTGTAATTTGACAATTTGACCTTAACAATTTTCCTTTTAATAAAATGAAATCATAGATAGTTTTTCCTTCTTGAAATTATAATCGAAAATAAATTAACTTTATGAAATAATATTCATATTCCAAGAAGGAAACATTGACACAATAATGTAAGTATTCTTAGATTTATCATTGTGTGAATATCAAATGGGAAATTAATTAATTAACTATACCGGAAAGGGAAACTGATACTATCAATGCTATTCAAATTTTATTATATACACAGTCGAGTTCAAAAGTTTAGAGTCACATAAAAATTACTTGTAAAAAAATTAATTTTAAAACGAATTCATCTGCTGATTGTAAATATTTTTTTCACATCGTTTTAAAATATGGTTGCAAACTTTTGATGGTGAGTGTACCTAATGTAAGACATCTGATGATGTTAAGGATTTCAATAGAGATATTAAAATACTATATAAATTATCTTGAATGAAAACATGTGAAGTGTTCTTAATGTAATACTCCTGAATTTCATGAGAAAGTGTTGGAAGTCAATTCTAAATTATTGTAGAAATAATAATCATTTCTATTTGATTGCAATTCAAAGAAAATACCAACAGTTAAAATATTAATAATGTGCAGTGCAGTGCACGTTAAATTATAAGATCCAAATTAAGTCTTTTAAGATGTCTGTTGAGATTTGATTAAATTTGTTATTAAATTCTTATTAAATTACTAACATATTTATGTATATTGTTGTGGTTTAATTATGAAACAGGAACACATGAAAAATTTTCAAATTTTCTGTAGTAGTAAGACAAAAAATTGGAATTACAAATTGCTCTTTTGGTTTTTTGTATTACAATTTAGGTGAAATGAAATTTCTTAACAAAAATTAGATTTAATAGTTAAGTACATACATATGTACATATGAACTCGTTTGCATTAAATTTTAAGCCTAATTTTAATTTCTCTTTTTAGTAGTTCTGTTTCACTTGATCTAGCAGTTTCTCATATCGGGTTTTCCAACAGGGACGCTACAAAAGTAGAGCGACAGGAACAGCAAACGACGCCATATTTCTTGCCGTTCTTTTAACATTTATCTTTAATAAGGTTTGCCATTTCATGATGGAAAGATATACGAGCCAACAACGAGTCGAAATTATTAAAATTTACTACCAAAATTAGGAATCAGTGGCTTCAACGCTAACAGCGCTACGTCCAATTTACAGTCGCGACAAAATAAATAGCACATTTGTGCCGAACATTCTTTTTATGCTTAAATCAATGAGTGCATTTTGAATGCCGGTACTGTAAAAGTCTTATTTGAGTGGATTTGAAGTGTAAAGTAACGGGATATTATTTCTCTTCAAATTATTTTATAAACAAAGTTAAATGTAAGTCAAATGCTGAAGAAGGTGCACTCAATGAAGACAATTTAAATAGCACACATTGTTTCTTTTACCAATTTAGTAAATATTTAATACACAATTTTAGTTTTTACAAGGTAAATTTTAAAGTTAAATGTTTTTTGTAAGTTTTTATTTAATTAGGTCAATTTTAATTAATAAAATGTAGTATGGGACGTGGCAAACACGCGACAGAGTCTTTCAGGCTACGGGTTCTTGATTTCAAGGAAGAAGGGCACACGAATTCCGAAATAGCGCGGAAATTAGAATGTTCCAGGAAGAAGGTAATAAATGCTATTCACCATTGCGAAAAAGAAGGAGGTGTCCAAAACAAAATCCGTAAGAATCGTACCAGAAAAACCACCCCCCGAACTGATGTTGCCATCGCCCGGCTTAGCAAAGCTTATCCATTCATGACTGCTCCAAAAATTAAACATGCTATTGAAGAAGATCTTGATGTTAATGTGTCGGTAAGCACAATTAAAAACCGTTTACGTGAACACAAACTGTTTGGACGAATTGCTAGAAAAAAACCACACGTCTCTAAGCGCAATCTATCACGTTGGCTGAAGTTTGCAAAGGAGCATTTTTCAAAAGACCAGAATTGGTGGAAAAATGTGCTATGGAGCGATGAGTCGAAATTTAATCGCTTTGGATCTGATGGAAAAAAATATGTGCGACGCGGAATAAATCAAGAATACAACCCGAAGTACACTATAAAGACCGTTAAGCATGGTGGTGGTAGCATTCTTGTTTGGGGGTGCTTTTCTTGGTACGGTGTGGGGCCACTTCATCGAATAGAGGGCATTATGGACCAAATAAAGTATAAGGAAATCTTAAGGGATACGATGCTGCCGTATGCTGAGGAGGAAATGCCCTTAAAATGGAAATTTCAACAGGATAACGATCCTAAGCATACGGCAAAATCTGTAAAACAATGGATTTCTGCCCAAAAGATAGCAGTCATGGAATGGCCAGCCCAGTCCCCAGATCTCAATCCCATTGAGAACTTGTGGAATGACGTGGACAGAGCTATTAGCAGATCTGAGTCTTCAAATTTGGACAAACTTTGGCAGGATGTTCAGCGAGCCTGGTACTCAGTACCTGTGGAACGATGTCAAAATCTTGTTTCGTCAATGAACCGCCGGTGTGCCGCCGTGATTAATAGTAAGGGTTACCCGACGAAATATTAGTTACTTTCTTTTTATATATTATTGTTTTGTTTATTATGTTAAGATTTAAGTAATTTAACTTGGTTTTGTTATGTTTTTATTAAGTGTGCTATTTATTTTGTCCCAGAATAACTTTAAATGTACTGATAATCTTGTTGAAATTTTTGTTTGATAAATTTAATTGAATTAAATTTTGTTTTAATTAATCAGAGATATCTTTTTGTTTACTTCCTTAAAAACCAAACAGCTCTGTAAGTGCAAGAAAAAGCGAAAATGTTCTTTACAGACATTTTAAATAACCTGTGCTATTTATTTTGTCGCGACTGTATGGTAGTCATAATCGTCCTAGCAGATCAAAAATTGAGCGTCTAGTGGAAAGTGAATCCACAGTCACAGTACAAAATATTCCCGTGGGAGTGAGACAAATAAATGTTCGTAGTGTCAGAATATTGCTGCCGCTGAGGCTTCAGTTGCAGAAAGCCCAAATGTGTCTCTCACACGCCGTTCTCAAGCGTTGGGGATCTCTGGGACGTCGGTGGGGCGAATTTTGCGAAAAGATCTTGGCCTTCATCCTTACAAGATTAAATTGACTCAAGAACTGAAGCCGCTTGACCACCAAAAGTGTCGTCATTTGTTCGTGAATTGGACTGAGCAACAACTTGAAAATGATTCGGATTTTCATCGAAAAATCATCTTCAGCGATGAGTCTCATTTCTGGCTGAATAGCTTCGTCAATAAACAAAATATGTATGCGGTATTGGAGGACATGTGGTTCCAACAGGACGGCGCACAGTGGGGCGACTTGTATGGGAGAGTGGAAAAAACTCCATAAAATCTAAGCCACTGAACCGATTTTGTTGAAATTTTCAGGAATGATACTCAATTTCAAGATAAATTTTCCCTAAAAATTTCCGCCCACTGACACGCCTACTTATTGTTCGTTTCAATAAAAACTTAATCTTTAAACCGATTTCAATGAAATTTTCAGGGCTGATAGTCAATGAAAACAAAATTACACTATTAACTTCCGCCCACTGCCACGCCCAGTTTGTTCTCGTTTTAATATAAACCTTTTTTAATATTATTTCTTGAATCCGTGTGGGGTTAGTTCGATAAAATTTGAACTACTTGCACGATTCTTATGAATTTTTCAGTATAAGGAAAAACACAGTGGATATTTCAACTCACCTATAAAAAAACGTTTATCTAACCAAGGTTTCTGTTTTTAGAAGTAAATGGGGGAAAAAAGGCATTAAAAATTAAACCATTCTTTTTCATTAAATTTTAACAATTATTACCGACATATTTTTATCATATTATTCTATAATAATGTTTACTATTTAAATACATATATTTTTAATTATTTCTTTAAAATTTTAATTTTAATCAATTTATTTTAATTTCACTTAGTTTTCGACTTTATTTTAATTCAATTTAACATATTAATTCAATTTTACTGTAAATTGTATTGTAAATCCATTGATGAAAAAATAAATAAGTAAATAATAAATAAATTAAATTAATTCATTATTAATAATGACAAAGAAAAAATGAGAATCAGCTTCAACTGCCTCAATTGTGCATCAGAGCAAAACTTCGTACTCTCTTGCAAACAAAGTTTCAGAAAATGAGAGTTTCTTGACAACTTAATTATTTAAGAAAGAAAATTAAAATAAACAATTAATAGGTTTCACTATTAATCACATCTTTGATTAAGTGTTTTTATACTTTGAATCCTAATTTTATATCAATTATTCAAAATAACCCACAAAATTGCATAAAACCCTGAAAACCGTCAATTTTTAATGTTTTTGTACCGATTTTTTTAATATGTAATATTTTCATAAACTGACTTCAGATTTGAATTCCTCTCATCAAAATATATATGAAAAGATGTGCTTTTTAAAAAAATCCTTACTATTTGTAACTATATTCTGCATTTTTAGAAAATACGTTTTTCACACATTTTTAGCTTCAAATTGCTCTAAAAATCGAATACGGACGTCTTCGGATGAGATTTTTTTTGAGAATTGTTGCTGAGATTCAACACTATCTTATGATATATGTCCGCCCACGGAGGCAAACGGAGGAAATAGTTAAAACATTTTTTGAATTTTTAATTCCGGGAAATTATTAGTTTTCTTAAAATGAAAAATCAAAGAAATCTTTTTTCCGCTAAACTTGCATCTCATATCGTTTATTAGTTTATTTTTAATATATTTCCAAAAAAAAAAAAAAAATTTAAGTCGAAACTTATATGATTTTCGACCGTTTAAGAAATCTCATATTTACATCAGTTTTCACTATTTTTCAACTTTGAATACAAATTTCCACGCTTAGAATTTTTTTTTTGAAAAAAATGGTTTCATATCCTGATTCTACAACATATTTACTATTAGAAACGATTTCAACATTTTAAAAAATCCAACCTTCATACCACTTAGTTTTTTCCACTTTTTCCCCACTGTGCGGCGCCACATAGCGAATGTCACAATTAATTTATTGGAAACCAATTTTGGAGAATGTGTTATGTCACAAAATGGTCCAGTCGCTTGGCCGCCTGGGTCGTGTGATTTGACGACGTTAGACTATTTCCTGTGGGGCTACGTCAAGTCTATGTTCTATGCCAACAAGTCAGTGACGATTGATAAACTTCGTACGAATATCGAACGTGAAATTGCAGCAGTATCGGCTGATTTATGTTTGAAAACCGTCGGCAATTTGGTTCAGCGTCTGGACTTCTGCAAGCGTGCCCGTGGTGGCCATGCAAAAGAAATCGAGTTCCATACTAGCAGGTACGCCAAGTGTCAAAAAATTCGAGTTTTTATTTCAGAAACAATTTGATCGAAAATATTGAAGGAGATGAATATGAATTTGAATGAACCACAGTGTGTTAATCCGTGTCCAAAGTATATTCTGCACATCTCCACAATTTCAGCACCACAAAATTTTCCTTACTAAGTTCGATAGAATTCATTTTGAAAATGCTCTTTCAATCCTTAGAATAAAACTTTGCTTTGATGTGTAATTTTCTTGCATCACAAAACACCCAATTTTGAAACATTTTTAGAAACTGCTTTTATTTTAGTTCTCGTGCACTTTTCTTCAAACAATTCTGACAAATTCATAACAATTATAGCAACAGCTGAACCATTAAAAAATTCTCCTTTCAAGTGAACAAATTACACAAGTCTTTATCGCATCAAAGTTAATCCACATCCCACCGATTATATAATTAATTCATCCACAAATTGGTTAATTGTTCAGACAATGTTTTTAACTCACTTTCATGACGCCGTTTCTGTTCTGTTTTTTTTATTATTTCTACTGAATAAAAGTACAATCCAGAAAAAAAAAGAAAGAAACAATTTTCCAAATTTTGGAAAACAATTGAGGTACAAACTCAGAGACCAATAATTATAATTGAAAGCTTTTAATTAGAAATTGACTTTCATCAGCGAAATATATAAATACCAGTTGTTGAACAATACCAATAAAACTTCGGTTATTAATTAAGCCATTATTTGACATTGTTATTTAATTTGACGAAGAAAATCAATTTCATTAATAAAAGAGTATAAATCATGTGGTATGGATAATTCGATATTTTAACTATAACAATTTTCGTCAGTGTACCTTTTGCGTCTGGATGCCTTTTGCAAACGGCTAAAAATTCCATAACTTTAACCACCTCTCATTTAGAATTTTTTTTTTTGAATTACCACATTTTATTAACAACCGAGGTCATTTTGGATAAGGGGTTAGTAACAACAGAACAGAACCCGAGTATAGTAATCACTTTTAGATTAGTGCTCGTGTTTATAATAATAAATTCATAAATTTTTTCCATTGAGGCAGACATAAATCATAATAAATTACTCCCACGCAATAATCCTTTTACAACGAAATCCCATGGACTGACAAAAATTCCTACACACCCCAAAAACTCTTTCAATCCGTCCGTCTCAAAATGTAAGCACTCGTATACAAAACCGGCATAGATAGAATATCTTTGCCTTAACATCAATTAAAAACGAAAATTAAACCTTCTATCCGTTCATCTAGATACTATTATCAGTTCTCCCATAAAGGATATACCATTTCCAAGGACTAAAATCGGGTCAAATTTTATCTTCATCTGCGCTATGATATCGTCCTGTTTATACAGGGAGGTATGGACTGGGCGTGTTGGACGTGATATGCGTGTGGTGTGGTGTGATGTAACCCGCTCTAAGCTAAACACAAGACCAACCCACGCAAAATAAAAATAATTATCCAGATACTCGTATCCTTCATATATGAAACCAAAAATTGATATACGAAAAAGGAGACAATAATCAAGAAGTGAATCTAAGTTTCTAGTTTCTCTCTCTAATACCAAGCCAAAACCAATAATTAATAGATTACATCAAGAGGTCTTCGAATAAATTTTCATTACACACAATCTGAATATACATACCCACACATCATCAGGGGCATTCCGATCCAAACACACACACATTTACATAGCAACAAATCAATTTTTCTCGACGTCATGTCGATGTCGATGTCGATGCCATGGCTTAGTCCATAGAGTACTTTGATCGAAATAATCAATTTATATAGGAAAAACCTTCTCATATCCTTTTGTTGCCTAAGTCAGCACCTTCGGGCTAATCACGAAACAAATTAAAACAAACCCTTATGCCACCTTCAGTCGCACACAACTGTCATTAATTCATTGATTACATTCTACATTTGACAATTAAAATTGCAATTGCACTTACACATGCACTCTTTTGGGTAATAGAATTTTTGCAATTAAGACACTTTCCAATTGCGTGAGTTTGAGCGTAAGTCTAAGCCTGAGCGTGAGCATAAGCGTTAAAGCATTTGCTGTTCCTCCAAATGGCACACATCCGGAACAATAAATCGTCGAAGTTACACATCCACATTTAAGTCCTAAGCCAAAACAAAAGGACGACGACGGTTTAGTTTATTCATCTGTTTCAGCTTTTTTTATAACCTTACTGCGGTTGATGTAAGCGTCACCGAACACCGAACACCACCGAACACCAGTCACGTGTTGTTCCACAAATAAAAATACCTTCCACAACCCTTAGTAGTACATCGTTCATTCAAACGTCAGCAGCTGATGGGAAATTTCCCCACAAACTGTTATACTCGTACACACTGGCGTATACGTAACAGTTTTTTGTTTTGTTTTTTGTTTTGCTCATCTTCATACCGAATACGTAATGTTTCAAAGAACCATTTTGTGTTTGTTTTTGAAGAAGGACCTTTAAGGATGGCATATTCTTGGGTTTAGTTCGGAAGATTTATTCGAAGCAAGCGAATGTGCCAGCAGCGCAGCGGTCTTCGGCGATTCGGTTGGAATTCCTCGCGTTTGATATCGCAGAAAAAATAAGATCGTATTTTAGTGGTTAGATTGTAGGTGCGGTTGATATTCATATCTTGTGTGTGTGTGTTTTTGTATTTTTTTTTTTGAAAAATTCCGAGGAATCCTTGTGTGTTTACTTGGTGAATACATTACACCCACGTCACGTCACGTAAAGAGGGAGATAAGCTGCAAGAATTCAACGGTCCATGTAGCACCCGAGTGCTTATATGGTTGAGTTTGGTGCATCTGTTTTTGTTTTAAATTTGTTTTTTTTTTTAAAGAAGTAAAAAATTGAGTGTTATGTTAAATTTTGTGTGTGTGAAAAGTGAAAAAAAAAAAATATCAAGTGGCTTTTAAAGCAGTTGAAAATCTTCATCCATAATAAACCCCGGAGGTGAACTCTTAAACTGGATTAAATAAAATTTACAACTGTAAGTGGCTTAAAATGTTGTGGGTATGGGTGTGTCTGTGTACATACATCTTTATATGTTTATGTAATGTAATACCACATGGTTCATGTTTATTTTGCATACGGAATTTAATTTTCTTGTGTAATTTTTGAATGCGAAAGATTTATAACAAACCAATTTAAATGTCTGCAAATGGAATAATGGAAATTTATACGAGTATTCATTTAAAATTTTATTTTTAGTTTTTTTTTAAAGGGGGTGTATATGTGGGAATATTCTTGATGAGGGTCTTTATTTTTAGAAATCGAAAACTTTTGAGAATTATTTTTATCAGAGTTTTAAAATGGTCATAAATTAAATTTGCAGATTGGTTTCTTTTTTAATTTAAATCAGACAAAAAGAAACGGGATCCTTTTTATTTTTGGATACAAAAATTTTAGGTTTTTTTTTCTAAATGGCCTCTGGGGGGAAATGAATTTTGTATGTGTAAAATCTCTCGGGAATCTGGCAGTGACTTTAATAACTTATGCTTTTTTGTGGCCGTACTTGTAATATCTTTAAAGATAAAAAAAATTAGTCGTGGAATTCACACTTAAGAAAAAAAAAACTACTGATGTCAAAATTCACAACTCGTCAGAGGGTTTTAAGCAATAGAAATTTGTCGAGAATTAATTTTTGAAACTTTTAAGAATCAATTTAAAAGAACGTCTGGATAAGCACATTGTCTAATTTTTATCCCGGTAAAATTTATTTTACTAGAATTAAACATTGATTATTATATTTTACAAAAAAAAAATTGAAGTAATCTGTGGTTATTTTTTAACATTCATCACAACGAAACAAATGGTTTCAACAACTAGGACATGAACTTCGCTCGACCCACTCTTTAATAAAAGCTTACGAATCACACCGGGCCATCTAGAAACTATTTCTCGATAGCTTGAGTTTCTGCATTTAATTGGGGTGAGACAAAGTTTGCCGGGCCCTCTAGTTTCTAATAAAAATTAGTTTCCATTTATACATTTTTTGAAAAAAAAAATAAAATTAGGTAGTAAAATACGGACACTTTCCAACGGATTTTTTGAAATAATTGTCAAATTATTAATTAATTTAAGACATTTCATAAATTCCTATAAATGTTCAATTATTTTTTAAAATTTGTAACTATTTATTTAACTTTAACTAAAAGTCTTAAGTGCTATTTTTGTTTTTATTCTTTTAAATTAAAAGTCTTAAAAGTATAACTGAACCTAAGACATTATTATTCTTAACAAAGAAAGCTTACACCTTTTAAAAAAAAGCCATACTTAAAGGCCATAAAATCAACCATAACCTTTAGCTTTCCATGTTTCTAAACTAAGAACTTTTTTTTTCTTTGTTTGAAAAGTCAAAAACATTTACAGATAACTTTTAAATCCCATCCTTAAATTCCTACCATTTTGAGATTAACTTTTTTCTTCGTGGTTCATAGTTTGTTCAAAGTACTATAAAAAAACTTTATCCTTTCTTAAAAGAAAACTTTTAATGTTTTTAAATGCTGACACGACATCCCAGAAATTTAATCCTCGAATTTATTTTCAAACACTTTATTGAATCCTAAATGAACAAGATGTTACAAAAAAAGTTGCACAACAAATATAAAATGTTTCCAAGAAGGAAAAAAGAAAATAAATTTTCCCACGATATAAATTTTGAAGAATTCACGAAATCAGTTAGAGACATCAAAAACTGTTGCTTCCTTTAAAGATTTATCTGATAAAATAAAAAATGGAAAATTAAATATCAAGTTTATTTTTGGAAAATTTCCGATTTATTGAATAAGTCATGAGAGATTAATATTAAAATAAATCAATTGAAAATTACTTTTTTAAGTGGAATTTAATTTAACCACAACAGATGGCAAAAAATTAATTTGAATATTTATACATATGTACATTTAATGACATTTGTGTATTAAAAATAATCCCTTCATTTAACTGGTATGTAAGTTAATGCATAATTAATACTTAATTTTATTTTTTTTAAATGTTTATTTTGTTTTATAACAAATTTTGCAGAATCAACTCAATGATTGACCTTAAATATTTTATTTTTTGAGGATCAGTTTATTTTTTACAAAACATTCATTTCATTAATAATAAAGCTGTCTTATTATTATTATTTTTTCATTTATTTATTTCATTAAATGGATAAATTCATAATGAACTATAGTTTATAGTTATATATAAAAACCAGTTTTGTCTGTATTAAATACAAATTTAATTTTTTTGCCTAAAATCTTTATTTCAAAATTCTTTTTGAAAATTTTGTTAACTTAAGATTCTGTAAATGGAAAATTCTGCCTTTTGTAACTCTGTCAAATTAAAATTTATTTTTTTTTTAAACATTCAATTCAAAATATTCAATTTTCTGTGAATTTTTTGAGACGTTTGAAAGAATTTTAAGAAATTAAATATTCGTTGATTTCACATTTAAATAAATTTAATTTAGAATTAAAAAAAAATGTTGTTGCATTCCCCAATCGTTTTAAAGATTAGCTTTCAAAATTTCGACATTGTGTTGTAAATATCAGTAATTTATAATTAAAAAAAAAAAAAACAATCATAATTGAGAACCCAAGTTTTGGTGAGGAATGTTTTTTTTGTTTAATCAGAATTATAAGAAAAAAGTAAGGAAATTAAAAAATAAATTTACACGATTTACACATTTAGCTCAACTTTACTTTGTCTGTTTTAAATACAAACGTAAATACAAAGTTGTAAAAACAGCTATTTTTGTAATTATAAAGAATGAAATGAATAGATTGATATAATAATTTGGAAGATTGAATTCCTATTGTCAAAGTTTATAAATTTCTTCAATGTTCAAAAAGTTTGTTCCTTGAAAATTTTATCAAATCAATAAAAATGAATCAACTAAAGTCTTCATCAAATACATAAATCAGTTACTCGCATAATAAACATAATTATTTAAAATCTGTTGTTCATTCTATTATTAGCACCCTTCCCCCGTATTTTTTAAATATCATGTGTATTTGATTAAAATTTACAATTAAATTTCTCTGAAAAATTTAATTTTTCAGGCAATGTGTGATGGAATAAAATAAAAATTGCGATAAGGATTAAATTTCCTTGTTGCTTTGTTTTGTCAAAAAGATTAAAACATGACTGGCAGGAAAGTGTCTAAGCAAATACAGTCAAATCTGCTTATTTGGAATTCATTTTACTCAATAAATCATCTGAAAGATAGAAAAATAATAATTTATATTAATCTATCAGTAGTTAATATTCATTGATCACTTGGATGACATTGTTTTTTGCAAAAACAAAGATCCAGTTTTTGCTAGTGACAGTTTTTAATTGAAACTAAGTTTACCAAGTTATCCAGATTAGTTTGACATTTGCATTAGATCTATCATCTTTAAAGTATTTTACTTCTTTGAAAACTGTTCTTTCGAGTTGTAAATGTATTAATTTCTATCCTTAATTAACTGTCACAGCTGAAAAAATGAACCTTAGAGATGTACCTATATATTTTAATTCTTTACATGATAGTTTTCAGTTAATCGGGGTCAACTGTCAAAAACAAAATTAATTCACACCTGGAAGGCTTAATAATATGTCCTTTTTTATTATGTTTGTATGTGTTTTACAAACTTTTGTTTGACATTTGCTCTCTTCTTTGTTTTTACTTTCCATTGACAGAATAAAACCGCTGCTACTTGCCTGAAATTATTTATAGAATTAAAGGAAGAAAAAGAGAGAGTGAGAAAGAGAAATTTTGACAGTTTAATAGGATGTTTTTTCCCTGTTGTTGTTAGGTGCCAAATTAGAGTGTCGCCAAACTTTGAAATCGCGTGAGAAATTATAATTACACACGAATATTTATTACGTTATTTTCGGTGAGAAATAAAAGCATTTTTGTTTTTATTAATAAATTTTTGGTGGTTTTATCATGACCTGATTTTTTTTTTAACATATTTAATTATACGAGTATAGAGGAAGTGGAGATGGAGGCTATGAGATAATGCGTTGTAAATTAAAATACACAAATATTTTTAAATGCGTCTATGTTTTGAAGGAAGAGACTCAGACTAGACTTTGACAAGAAATTATAAATGTAGATAAATAAATTTGAATGTTTATGTTTGAATATGAAATTTGTTAGAATTTTTGCATGTAGTAAAACTGTTTCCTTTCTTTTTGAGTATTTTGCTGAATAAGGTAATTTAAGTGTTCAACCACTCCCAAAAATCGCACAGTCAAATTTATTATAAAATAAAATATATAAATAATTCAAATAAGGCCAGGAAGGGAATATAATATATATTTTCAAATTCAAATTTTCATAAATTTTAAGCTTTTGAGTAGACATAAAATACAAGTGATTAATGTGAGAGATTAATGAATTTTCGGAATTGAATTAAATCCAAAATGGAAAATGAAAAAATGAGACAAAATAGATTAAAATATACGTTACTAAATAAAATAATACAGACGTGAATATGTACATACATATGTATATCAAAAATATCAATTTTGAAAAAGTAAAAAAAGAACATATAAGCTTTTTCTTATCTAACTCGGATTCTATTTTACAATCAAATAAAAAAGAAATTAAAATCATTTAGTACCTCGAATTTTTTTTCAAACTATACCCTTTGACCGTACAGTAAACGTCACGTGTCTTCGTCAGAAACTTAGAACCTACTACCTACTATGTATTTTAGATAAGAACGTAATCCTCACCAAGTTTCAGCCTTACAACGCAAGTGATTCCAGAGATACATACATCATTTAAAAAAAATTGAAAAACTGTAAGTGACAGATTATTAAAATTTCTGACAGATACTTAAAATTTTAAGAAAAGGTAGATAGTGTTTTTTCACCACTTCTTGTTTCTAGTTAAATGTCAAGCTTCAATTTCTTGTAAAATGCCAAGTTATGGTTTTCTCTTTCTGCAGCTCTTTCTCAAATTTTTTGACCAATATTTTTAAGAGTTGTTTTGAATAAAATTTTAAAAATCTGCATATGTATGTCTTTAAGTTTTAGATCAGCTAATCATAATCATAAAAATCTTATATAACATATTGCTTCTATTATTATTAAAATACTGCTTGCTAAGATTAAAAGAAGTGGCCCCAAATGACTGCCCTGAAGAACACTTGATTTGACAATGAAAGCCATTGAGAAAGAGCTTGTAAATAAAAATTCTTAAAGCCTACTACAAAAATTCAAGTAATTTATCTTTAAGTTTAAAATAGTTCTCAAATGTTTATCTATTCTTAAGCGCTGTTAAAGCCCTCATTGCATAAAAAAAAAGTTTAAACAAAATATCGAATTATGGGAATTTCAAATTTATGTCTACAACTGACAGGTAAAGCTTTCAAATGATGAATTTGACTTTGAAATCGGAATCTGAATGGATTTTTTTACTTTTTACAATTGTTAAGGTGAAATATTAAAAGTAGCAAATTATTTTCTTCCAACTGAGCTTGAGAGTTGTCAGTTTATTTTATGAAATGTAATTCAGCAAAGGATTTAATATTAAATTGACAGCCATCAGTCCGATAACAGTTCGCTCGTTGTGTCAACATTTTGACATTTTGAATGCTGATGATGTCTAAGATAATTTCAATTATAATAAACTATAAATTGAATTAAATTCAAATATTTTGAGAAGGCCTTTTTAATAAACACACACACAAAAACGCCTTACAATTCAAAATCAAGATACAAAATCTTATGATAAAATTAAATTTCCAAAAAATACAAAAGTATCGCCGCCGTATCTATTGAAGTGTGGGAAGGATAACAAATATGTATGTATGTAATTGAAAAGAAAGAATTTGAAATTTCATTTTTTACCTATAGAAAGGATTCATTTCATTCTTTCCATCCAGGCAGATTGACAGGATTCTTTCAAGTTTTCTTTCATTGAAAGAATTGCTTAGTTTAAACACCCAACACACAACTTTATACACGTAAAAAGTATCTAACTAAACTACAATTGAATCCATATACATTCTAACAAAGTGAAAAACCATTTCAAGGAAGAAAGGATATTCACAGGTCCCCGTGTATATATAAATACAATTGAGGAATACACAACAAGGAAACAAGGATAAGGTACAAATATGCCAACAATTTGAATTTGTATTTGTTACGTAAATCCCTTAGGTGGTATACGATACTCAAACAGAGGTCTTTGTCAGATTGTCTATACTCATTTCTCCATCTTGTACACTCTCAAAAAGAAACATCAACGATTCCTTCAAGGATTTCACGAAACACCCTTCCAAACCCGCTTGGACTTTTATTTGTACAGAACTTCTCTTATGCTTCTAATATGCAACTCTTTGGCACCCACGCGACGACGACGACGACGACGACGACGCTGCCAATGCTAGAGAATTTATTTGATGCAGCTGCTGCAAGGAAATGCATCTGATATTGATTTTAATTTTACCTCATTTTTTTTTCGCTAAGAATTTATAATTTTCTGTTATTTGGTATTTTTGTAAAGCGCGTGCAAAGTGCTAGAAATACTTTGTTTCCATAATTTTCTTCGGTTTCGTAAAAATAAAATAAAATAAAATAAAATAAATAAGTAATTGGAGAAAACAGGAATCTGCAATTACTATCGGAGAGTTTTGCCGTGTAAACACTTTTCGAATTCCTTCTTCAAAGGATTTCTGAGAGAAATAAATTGTTTTTTTTTTTTTTTTTAAGAACTAAAGTGTAATCAAAATGCGATTCAAGGAATTGTTTTTTATTCTTGTTTTTTTTTTCTTTGTATACAAATTCAATGGTCTGTAAAAACTTTGTTTTCAAAACAGTCAATAAAAGAAGAACGTGTTTTTAAATGAGTGAAGTAATAACCACTTATTTTCTGATTAATTTTAGTTCAATGCTAAGTTAACTCATTCTACGTGTTTTGCAACAATATTATTTTCTTTTGAAATTAATTGAATCATTTTTAAACGGAAAATGATCTTTAAAAAGCTGTTTTGCCTTTAGAAATGAAGAAACTAACTTGCTTCTTTCCTTTCAAACTTAACTTAATTGTCAGAAATCTTAAGAAGATCATAGATGGCGCAAATACCCCTTTTTTCCTGTAGAAGCAGTGAAATAATTAACTTCAAGGTCTATATCATGTTCTTAAAAGAAGAAGAAAAGTTGTTTAATTAACCCTACGTGATGTGGATCCATTTTATGATGACACATTGGTTTGGAAGCAAGAAAAATCTACTAAAAAACGAAAGGCTTCTTCCTAAAAAGTACCCAATACGAGACTAAGACAAGACTGAATATTTGAAAAATAAATTTTCCGAGGCTCTCCTCAGTCTCGTAGGCCTTGCTGGTCAATTGTGATTTTGATAAGAAATCGTCTGAAAAAATTAGACTTGTTTTACTACAAAAAAGACCGATTTTAACATATAGGTTAAACGTCAAATATGTATTTTAAAATTTTTTTGAAAAATCAAAGTCCTTGATCTCGTAAATAATTTCGCACAAGAGTAGTCACCTTTTGCAAGCTAATTTAATATTTTATATTTCATCTGTCAGTAGACGTTATCTTTTTAAAATGTTACAAATCGAAATATGTATGCTGCACGGTATGATGAAAATCACTTTTTAAAGGTGGGATAAGGCCCTTACATTTTTACAGCTATTAGCAAAAACTTGACTTTGACTTTTAGGAAGAACGTATCTCGATCAACGCCTATGTTAACCTTACTCTAGAAATGATTCTTAAAAAAATTACTCTTTTTGTATGTCTTCTAAAAAAATATGGGGTTCCTCAAAGTAGTCATTTAGGGCCACTTCTTTTAATAATAATTTTAATTAATGTATCCATTTGAAGAACTATATTTCTATAGATTTGTTGCAATAATTTTATGTCAGAAGAGTTTGATTCTTCTTGGCTTAATATTTTTACACAAAAATGTCATCAGTATTTTCTGTCCAATTTGATAGAGAAAAATGTTGTAGTTAGTTTTCTTCTACATTAAAATTATTTAAAGTTTCTAATTACCGAACTTTAGGTCTTTTAAAAAGAAAACTTAAAGCTATCTGCTGAAGTTTAAAATGAAGAAAAAATCGTTTAAGACGAAAAAATCCTACAAAAATTCAATTAAGAAGAAATAACAAACTTAAAAAAAAAAATTCTAAAGATCACTTTCAAGTGAAAAGTCTCAACTTAACGCTTCAATCTAATTTGTCCCTTTTTTGAAAGTTTCTTAATTGAAAAACATTCCTAGAGGTATTTTATGTAGCAAGAAAGTAAAATCTCAATAGAAACTTATTTCTTTTTGTGTTTTTGTGTTTTTTTTTTTTGGAGAGAGAGAGAAGGGAGAAATTAAGTCTTTCCAGTTAAATCCAATAAAACAATTAGTTTCACTTTGTTCATTAAAAGTTGCCAGACAAACACCACAACCTTAAGGAAAATGAACAAACGAAGAAAAAAGGAAGCAAAATGAAATAACGATACTTAGGTACTCTTACCCCATTAATATATTTATTGAATTAAAATTTGATCACTCTTAAAAGTTTACGTAATCTTAAATGAAAATTTAATTTTATAAACAAATATTTACTCACTCGAACAAAGTTGTTGCAAGAAACTTAAAAAATAAAGTTTCCGAGTAAAGCTCTAAGAAGACCTGCATTTTTGTTTTGTATTATTTTTTGAAAATTGCAAAATTATTTTCAAACATAAACAATGTATATTGATTGGTTGAATATTTCTAAGCTTTTGAAAATCTCTAAATAACCAAGAGCAACACGAATTGAAAACTCCCACTTCAAACCGTACAAATCCACTTAAAAATTAATTGTGGAAGTTAAAAAGGTCCTGATGGTTCCTCTACAAACATCCTACTCAAATATTTGACGGTCTCATGTCTTATTTTATTAAATCAATTAATATCCTTTTGTGTTAACTATGCGAATTAATAAATTTTCAATTGTTTTATAACAAAATTATTTAATATATAATATTTTTTGAAGAAAACCGTCTTCCTTTTTTCAAAGGGAAACAATATTCAAATAAATCAAGGTTGTGGTTAATTTGTTTGTTTCAATTTTAACCCTTTTGCCAGACGAGGAGGAAAATATGACTTTTTATATTTAAATCCTTTCATTTCACAAAAATTTTCTTCAATATTAATTAATTAATTCTTGAGTATGGAAGGCAGATGAAAGAAATATTCCAGGGAAAAAGTTATCACTGTTTTGTAAGAAAAATTAATTTGAACAAGTATAACTTTCATTTAATTAAATGAATGCTTATATTGTTAGTGGCAGATGGTCGTATGGTACGCCAGGGATGTGAGAAATTTGTTCGAAACTGATTCCTTGATCTTCGCTGGAATCATAATTTTCAACAATATTTTTTAAAACCAGCCAAACCATTAAATTTAAATAGATTGAGTTTCTGTCTCAAGCAAACTGCTGTCATTTATTGATAGCTCGATTCCAGGGGTAAATTTATAGCACTTTCGAGAGAATTCAATAGCTTGTAAAATAAATCAAATTTACCCCCAACAAAAAAAAGAAACTGTAAAAAATGGACTCGATGATGCCTAACTTCTGAAGCTATTTGTCATTTTGACAAGGTCAAAAGTCAACCTCTTCCGATTTTTTTTTCATAAGAAATCACCTTTCAATTCATACAAAATATGATGATGTCCAATAAAAATGATGAATCTATCAAAAATGAGTATAAAAGTCCAATGATGAATCAATCAAAATGAGTAGGTACAGACCATAAAATCAGAGGTGAAGGAAGTGTCAAAAATTATAGAGACCCAGAAAAATCAAATTAAGGGTGTACCTTACGTCAACTTTCTACCTTACTTCACTTCGATTTTATTCGTTTGTCTGTCGATTCCACTTTTTATAGTTTCTACTTAAGGGAATTGTTTTTTTTTTTTTTTTTTTTTTTCAATTTTCGAAATTACATTTCTTCCACATTGCAATCATTATTCATTAGGGGTGATAAAACTTTCCACATTTTATTTTGAAATGTGCTAAGAGTGATACACCCCTGATGTATACCTACCTACTTTTATGTGAAGTAGAGCACAAGTGATTTGTGAAAAAGGAAAAAAAAAGTAGGTTGAGATATTTTGATAAATAAATGATGAAATTAAAGATTTCATAAATGATGTCAATATTTGTGTGATGATTTAGTGAAAATGAATTTTCATCAAGAAAAAAAAAATCAATTTTGTGTTAACCTTTTTCTCCAAGAAGTTGAGTTTGTACTTTGAAATCAAACGAGTATATTGGAAACATTTCGTATTTTTAAGTTAAATATTTATGCAATCAAGTCAAGAGATATTGACTACTTTCGAAATCATTGACACATTTTAAGTAATCTATGTATGTATATATAAAAATTAACCCTATTTTCTACTTGTCACGCTACAACTTGAGAACGGCTGAACCGATTTCGTTCATCTTTCTTTTACATGTTTTCTAATGTCTCGTAGAAGGTTTGTCAATAAAAAAAAAGATTTAGAGAAAAGTGCACAGAAACTAAGAAAATTAAAAAAAAACTAAACAGGTTGATACCCTATTTTAAACATTTTTAATGTTTGAAATAACTGCCAGTTTGATATATCGGAAAATTTATAAAAAATAAATTATAATAGAAAAGGGGCTTTTAGTGTTGCCAGAGCTGTCAAATTTTAGTTTTTTTTTTAATAACATTTAGTTTTTAAGCGACCAACTCTTAAATGGATTGTACATAAATGCAAGTAGAAAGGAATATATAGGGAATAATAAGAATTTCCAGAAATCTTGATAAACCGAATAATGAATCGCTGTCATCGCTGTCATCGCTTCTCCAGTGAATTTTTTTTTCAAGTCGAATGTCAAATTTTATTAACTTTTAAACGAGATTTTATTTAAGTTGAAAATCACTCTACTAGGAAATGATATCTTTTTGTTATTATTGATTGATTGTTAGAAGAAAAGTTTGTGAAAGTTTTTAGGTTATGTGTCTGCCTTGAGCCATCGTGAATTTTGGGACAATTTCATAATACTTTTAATTGCCAATAAAGTTCCAATTAAGGTGTGATTCCTTCTAAGAAAATTTCCGATTTTTCTTGATTTCCCAAAACGCTTACTATGTCAAGAACTTTTCATTTGACGTTTCAATCGGATAAAGTAGTACCTGTCAGTTTTTGGTCAGTTTGTATACATTCCCGTCAGTATTAATATCTTGGGACATAACGTAAGATGTTTGTGTGCAAGAACGTAGTAATTTTTAGTAACAATCAACCAATTTTGACTTAATCGAGGAAACGACATCTAGCGGTCGATGAAGAAGTCAATATTTTTGATATATAAAAGAAAGTCGTGAACGGCCGAACCGAATTAGTTGAAATTTGGCACAGTGACAGTTTATAGTCTGGAAAAGCAAATAGACTAATGGTTTCAACAACTAGGACATGAACTTCGGTTGTCCTGCTACCCGATCCAGTTTTTAATAAACTTACGAAGTATATATCGGCATCGGGCTATCTACAAACTATGAACAAATTTTATTTAAAATCGAATAAGCAACAACAATATTTTTCCAAAGCTTGAGTTTCAGCATTAAAATGGGGCGAGACGAAGTTTGCCGGGCCCACTAGTTAATAAATGAAATGAGAATTAAATAGAAGATGTTTGACGTGCGTTGGTTTAAATTTAGAGAAATTTTTAGTGAGTTGTGGATTTTAATTTAATCTTTTTTTAATTTCGTTATGGAATTGTGTTACTACAAAATGTGAAATCTGTCAAAAGTGTCAAGAATAAGTGCTCTTAATGAAAGCTGTTTGAATTCGCGCAGATAAATACTTCATAATTGTAATTCATGTTCTTTTTTGACATTTATTTTATTTTTACAATATATTTTTTTTTCAATATTAATTTACAAACAAATATCGACAAGCAAATACCTCCATTTTTAAGGGTGTCAATTAGTGCCAACAAAATTTTTTCTCTAGAGTTTAAGATTTTTTTTATTATATAACTATATGTCAGAAAATCTCCATCCTCAAAAATTCGTTGAAAAAAATGTTAAGCTCGATTTATTTGAAGAACATCAAAAGTCAAATATTCAAAAAGATTAGATAAAAATAAAAAAACAAATGATTTAAAAATATATTCTAAAGTTAAATATATTCATGTGAAATTTTCATCAAATCAGACACAAGAATAGAAGCTGGGAGTCTCAAAACCTCACCACTAAAAATAAATTTCTTGATGATGGCACAAAATATTGAGTTCTTTGTGATTGTCTCCATTTTTTTTTATTTAATAAAAATCATTTAAACTTATTTCTTGAACATGACATGTGTTTGTCAAAGTATCTTCGTCGAGGTTGTATTTGGCATCGAACTTTTGGATTGGTTTGACAACGTTACTTGAACTGGAACTGATGGTTTTATTTTTTGTTACTGTCTAGTGACTTCCCTCACGTTCCTGTCTGAATCCAATGACGAAACGTCTCTCATCCTTTATTAACCTACGAATAACATGATTCCTTTGAACTAGATAAATTAAAGGCTCATTTCGTATGTACATATCTTTTTTTTTAAATTCTAAAACGAAAGTACAAACGTAAAGTACATACGGGTAACGATATATTGAAAAGTAAAAATAAAAATAAATTTTTATGATGTTCAATATAATAATAATTTTCGTATCGAAGAAAAAGATCAAAGTAAATGAACGAATTAAATAATTCAAAACATGCCAAATCAATAATGTAATACGTTCAAAATAACATCAATAAAAACTTTCTCCTTCCAAACGAAATGATTTTCGTGAAGCCTTTTTATTAGTCTTCTAAGATCGACTATTTAAAAAAAAAACTCTGCCATGAAAATAAAAATCTAATGAACATTATATGTATATAGTTTCGTCTATTTTCGAAACGCATTCTTACACATCTCCAGATGAAGATAGAGATGGAAACACCACATGATTCCCTCGAGACATGAAGAAGTATCCTTTTTCAAGGATCATAAACTAAGAATTTCCTCTAGACGTATAACGCAACGCCAAAGGTTCATAAAATAAAAATCTCTAAGGCTCTTTACAACATACCACACGCCACATACCGCACAACTCATAACACACATCCATCATCTACAAGGATCAAAGATACGACTACTGTACACATGCTCCTTCATAAGCAATCAACATCAGAACCAACCCACTGAATTACATAAATACAAGAATCAGTATAATAAAATTCAAAAACATACGTTTTCGAGGCTTGAAGGCGAGACTCTGGGTCTTGTACTCTGATCTCGAAATATGCACCAGGCACAAATTTAATAGGACTGCGTAGTTCTCGGAAAGCCTAATTAAATGGAAGGGAAGAAGCACCACACACGGACACGACGAAGTTAGGATGAGTTTTCACTTGACTATACTTTTTTGTTTTAGGACACTGGACAACATGCTCCTCGCTACTTCAACTTTGGTCAAATTTGATGAACTCTGTACCGCCGCCGCCGATAAGGGATAATGAAGAAGGAGAACTTTAGTTTTTATGTTCTTCCGTTGTTATTTCAGGAAGGCTATAAGCCCGGAATCTTAAAGGAGCTAGTGCATTATGTTTTATTCGTTGATGGAATTATCGAAGTTGAGAAAGGAGTCGTTGCCAGAAAAAAGGAAAAAAATAGCCAAAGTCTGCAGAAAGGATTACGTAATTGGATTACAAATACTCGTACTCGTATTCGTATAAATATCAAGATTCAGAATCACTTCTTGGGAGTATGGTAAAAGTTTCATTAACCAGATTATCACAACGAATGGTACAAAGTCAACGACGACATTCGAGTCATTAACATTAACAACACGCAGAATTTTTCCACTCTTCACACGAGAATAACTACTTCAAGTATATTCGAAATACAAGTGTTTCAGTCGTGCGGAAAATGATTGGTAAGTTCTATTATTAGAAAACTTATGTAAACGTATATTTTCTAATAATTGGAAGAAATCAAATTGAACAAAAAAAAAAAGAAATAAATACAGTTTTCCTATCAGCGGCGTCGTTAGGCAATTATGTTCCAAAAAATGATTTAACTTTTTCAAGACACTATAGTGGTTGGCTAATGAATTTTGTTTTTGAAAAGGGGGTTCTACTCTCGAGGCCAGAAGTGATTCCAAGTTGGTAGTTAAGGATTATGCTAAATTCTTTAAAAGGCAAAGGAAGAGAGATTGAGGATGATTGAGGTCTTAAGCTTAATGGCGTAGCTATGATTTCCATAGTTTCTTCGACGTTCTTGAAACATTATTATTCAAAAGATAAGAGTCTTTAACATTTTAAGTATTTTGTTAAGTTTTTTTTGCGTATGAATAATTAAGACATTTCATTCCGGAATATGAGTCAACTCGATATTAAAGCGATGAAAACAATTTGTCATTAAAACTTTGTACAGGGTTTTAAAATAAGAGATGTTATTTTGACATTTAAAGAAAAATGGTAATTTTTGAAATAAATGATCGGATGTTTATTTCAATGCAAGTAATAAGGAAAACAATATCAGTTAAATGATTTACTCGGCTACACTTACAGAACCGTATCCTTTTCAGAAAATTTTCCATCATCATATCGACGGTTAAATTTCATAACCTCGTTAATCGATTTTGCAAGTTTTTCAGAAATCAAAAAAAAAAAACGTCTTCCAGAAATTATTAAAATTTAAATAAATCGAAAATTTGTTGATTTGATTTATGAAAATTAACCGTCGATATCCCAAATTGGCTGGCTGCTGTATGCCCTCAATAGCTTCACGAATTCCATCTTTGAGGTCTTGAATCTGGGCTGTTGGCGTAGATCTTATCCTTTACATTGCCACAAAGGAAGAAGTCGCAAGGTGTTTTTAATCACAAGATCTCTGTGGCTAATTGTAAGCACCACTTCGATCGATAAGAAGGTCCGAAAATTGTTCCCGTAAAAGATTGATAGTTTCGTTGCTTAAGTGGCACGGAGCGCCATCTTGTTAATAGTAAACGTTATCCAGATCAATACCATCCAATTTTGGCCATGAAAAATCTTTAATAGCGCAATTCATTCACCGTAACTGTTCCTCGAGCCTCATTTTCGAAAAAGTAAGGTCCAATGACCCTATCGGACCATAAACCGTACCAAACAGTTACAAGTTGAGGATGGAGAGGCTTTTCAACAATAAATCTTGGGTTTTTCGTGGCGTAAATGGGCCTCATCTGTTAAGATGATTTTTCTATGAAATTCCGGATCATTTTCATGAATTTCAATCAGCAAAGAAAAAATACATTGTTGAAGTTTCTTCTTGTCAAATGTTAAAAAATTACAGCTTTTAAAGCGACATCTATCGAAATAGTGGGCTATTCAAAATAACACCACTTTGATTGGAAAACCCTTAATATCCTTAATGTTAATCTGGGTTCGAATCGGCTATGCTGATAGTTGACTATCAAATTTGACATATCATTTTGACTTTCAAATTTGATAGTATACACTTTTCCGTCTTTTGTGTCACTTTTTTTTGAATAGATTTGGTATCACTTACAAAGAAACTAATTGTTATTTTTCAAGTTTAAAAGTAATTTGAAAATAAAACTCTGAGAATTCGGAAGGAACTTTTTAAAATGTAAGTACATTTTAGAAACAAATTTTAAACAATAACTTATACATTTTAATTTATGCCTAGGACACACGCTAATAAACACCAAATGACCATCATGGATAATTTCATGGTGTACCATTCCGATTTGGCCAAATCATTTGCTTCAGGGGGAAACACCATATCTAAAGAATTTAATTTTGATCAAATTGACAGCGAAATAGGTGTCACTTAAAAAAGTCAAATAAAATTTGACAGTCAAATTGACCATCAATTTTATTAAATTTGACTGTCAACTATCAAAAATCACCTTACACGATTCCACCCATGTTGAAATTCAAATTTGTAGTGGGTTGTGGGTGAAGCACGTTCCAAGGTCCAAAATCTACAATAAATGTTTGACCAAAATTTAAATTCTGGACTTTCAACTTAACTACTAACAGTGATATCCAACAAGAATAAATTATGGCTTCCATTGACTTAAGACCCTCGGTTTATCTTTTGAACTTATAAAACTTGCACCATCTACCTTATAAATACTTCCAATCTTTTGAAGCTTATCAATTTTAGTTCAAAGCCTTTCTCTGTCAAAGAAATGTAACGTTCAGTCAGGTTCTAAATATCTAATTCAGTTCTATCTTAAAATAGTTCCAAAGCTTCAGAAATCTGGTGGTCAGTCAAGTTCTAATATTTCATCAAATCGAGTTTTTAGGTCTAGAACTTTATGAAGAAATTGACTGATAATTTTTTTATTTTCAAATATATTTTTGTAAAAATAAAGTATTTTGACAAATAAAAAATGTTAAGTTAGTTTTTTCTCATTATGAGCTATCAAATGTCAGTTTCACTTAAGTGGGGAGTAGACGAAAAGCTGTTTTTTTTTCTTCTGACAGTTTAAATTTCTTCTAATGGTAAATCGGAAGAATTCTGCTAGTTTATTCCAAATCAGCCAATTTGATCTTCTAGTGATCTAGTGGACTCAATAAACCAGGTTAAGAAACTGGAAGATCAGCAGGTATCAACATCAATTAGAAAATTTAATATTGGTTAATATTTATGGGTGGCAATATAAAAATGATTATTCGCCTATTTCTTTTGCCCAAAATATTGCGAAAACCACTCAATTCAATTCGATTCCTCTGTCAATGGTTATAAGTGAAATTTATTGGCCTTCATAGTATGCGTCATATTCTGATAACATATTTTGTCAAAAATGCCAACTTTTATTTCAATAGTTTTTTTTTTAATAATTTTCTCCTCTTTAATCAGATTCAAGTTCAACCTTTAATCACTTTACTGCAATCATAACACCCATCATCTTCCACTGATTTGTTCTTTATGGATGTGGGGCATCCATTACCGGAATCAGTATCAGTATATCAGTATCCTCCATCTAATACACACACTTCTCCGAGTTGACACTTGAAAATTGATACACAAATTAATAGAAAACAGATAGCCCACGCCACCAAACACGTCATAGTCCTTTGATATCATTAAGGCTCTTATCCTCCTCACCAACTTGAGGCTCATCTTATAAGTTCCTATACTCATACAAATGCAAAGAGTATCTAATATTTGCTGGGATATAAAAGTACATTACATTACTTCATACATGTGTACTCGTAGATACAGATTCCAGCGGGAGTGGGTCTGGTGCTGTTGCGGGGGAGTGAAAGATGTTCATAATACCCGTCTGTTAGGTGTCCTTAATTTGTGGACAGCAGCGTGCTTTTTCTTTGTGCCTGGAACGTGATCTGACTACACTGACTATGGTGTGTTATGTCCTTTCGTGTTTTTTTCTTTTTTTTTCTCTCGACACTCCCCGGCAGTGCAGTAATTTCCCACACACAAAGCGGGAATTAACGTCAACGCGGCGACGACGGACGACTCCTCTGTCCTCTGTGAGTAGACTGAGAGATGAGAATCCTCTTCGTCCTGCCAAAGAGCGGCAAAATAATAATATCCTCCTCGTGATAAAATTACTGTCAACGGAATATCGTGTGACATTTTTACAGAACCGGAAGCATCCAAACAGTCACCATGCCGCCATCGCCATCGCGCACTTTTATACTGTAATCATTTCAATTAAATGTACGAGGATCGAGGCGAGGATATAACACACACAGAAAAAAAAAACAGAATGTCCTTTCACGCACAAGGGAATTCGATGCACTTTAAAACTTTATTTGTTTGGTTTTGTTGTTTTGTGGACGGGCAGGGGTTTGGTTATGTTGGAATGTGGGTAGGTGGGAGGGTGTTGAATTTCGTAAAATCTGATTAAATGTCTATTCATTCATGTTCACGTAGTTTTTTTTCTTCCCGCTGCTGGCGGCGCTAGTTGTGTTATGTTTTATGCGGAATGGAATAACTTAGGGAGCGGAAGAGAGCGATTCCAATTTGCAGCGCAACCTTGAAAAGGAAAATAATGGATGGTTGTTTAATTACGGTAGTTAGGTTCGTCCTTGTGGTATGGTCCCAGGACGGAGTGTTGTATACACACATATTCACATTTAAAACACATATATTTACAAACAAAATTTCATTGTATACAGTTTAAAGTTCCATGGCACGTTTGAGTGGGCACCAGATGGAGGGAAAATGTTCTGACATTTTGCATATACATTTTTTCTTCTTTTAGAAACTTCAATATGGACAAATATGTAGAATGGTTTTTTTTTTTATTTATTGTGGAAATATAAACACTCGCAGATAAGATGTCCTTTTGGAAAATGGTTTTTGAAAGGTATGGCGGATAAGAAGGTGGTACTATACGGCCGGCAACCTAAATGTCAAAGACACTCGATCTAAATGACATCTGTTTTTCCACTTCGAGTGTGAACGTGGCCTTAGGTAAACACACATACATAGGTACGTGTTAATTTGAGATAATATTCAATTCGAAATAATATTCAATTACTCTACAAGGTTGTCCAATAAGTGTTTCATATCATTTACAAAAATTAAAACCAATTATGTGCGAGAAAATGGCAATCGAAATATTCAATTCGCAAAAAACTTCAGAAAACCACGAAAGTGACATTCTCTCTCGAGCAGAATTTGCAAAGAAGACCAGAAAAAGTTGGAAGAAATACATTTCAAAAAAATGCCAAAAATTCACACCAAACAGTGACATCTTTGGTCAACTAGGGTCACTTTCCAAAATTTCAACAGTCAATTAACTGAACACACTTTGTTCCCTTTGGTCATTTAACTGAAGCTGTTGAATTAGTTCTACCCAAATGACTTCTGCGAAACGCCTTGTTCTTCTGACAGACACTTAAATGACTTCCTCAGATTCTCCAACTCAAAATCAGTGAATTTAAATTTATCCGTCACATTGAAATAAGTCCTTTCAGAAAGGACGTTTTTCTGACAGTAAAAAGTGCTAAACGCGGAACTTTGTCCGAATATAACGCTAAGTCGGCAAATTTGACAGATGTCACTATCAACTATCAACTGTCACAGTGTCTACAGACAACATTTGCAAACTCTTTTGACTGCTTTTACACGATGCCTCATGAGTAGTGACTCTTTTCGAACTACGTTGGTGCAAGAGAGATACAAGAATCGAAAAGATGAAACGGAAAATTAACTGCCCTGTGAGTTTGACATTTCTTTTTCATTCATTCGTTATTTTGGTTTTCCTCTTTATTTAATTTCGTCGTGCTCGAGTTCACATGTATACCCTTATATCTTATATGTATGTAGTTGAAAAAGCGAGACAGAATGTATGATTTCCCAAACAACGACATTTGAATTAAAGAGAGCTGTCAAATTAGAGTCATGACTTAAGAGTCAAGGTGTAATAGTGTTCGACTCAAAGGATGAAATTTCAAAGTAGAATTCGAAGATGAGTCACGACTCATGAGTCAACGTGTAATAGCAGACTTTTATATTAAACTTCTAATTTTTAAAAGCTTAAACTCATAGCAAAAAATTAAATAAGTTTATGACGTCTTAAGATGTGATATTGATTCTTTGACATAAAAGTTTAACTGACGTACAGACATTTTCGGGGTTGACTTATTTAACTTTACCTTGATGTGGGTAAATGAAAATATTTCAAGGAGGTTAATATTGTTGGTTTTGAAAGGTTAATGATGTGGATAATAATTACAGAAAATCAATTCATAATATTTGTTTAGTAAATTTCATACATACATTATGTAGTTTATGATAACAAATAACTGAACCTTCAATTCAAAATAATTCTAACTTAAGTTTGAATTTTGACTTCAGGGTGTTATTTAACCTGCTTGTATTGAAAATTACAAATACATACATATAAGCTATCCGTCTTAAACGACAAAGTTTATTAAAGGAATTTCAAGAATATCAAAAAAATTAAACTTCAATAAATTTGATTTGTTCCAAAACGTTCCTAAAACATACATGACTACAAGTAATACAGCAATTAAAACAATCTTACTTATTTTTGATATTTAAGTTTTAAATATAATAATTAATTTCCATGTACATACATACATATGAACTTGTGCCTATTTAATTAAAACAATTTTAATTAAGGATTAAAGTTGTCCCTTTTAAAATCATATCAAGTCATATGAGATTATCTAGAAAACGGAGTAATATTATATTTCCAACCCTGTTTTTTTTTTCAAAAAGTAGGTGGCAAATTTGATATTGAAACTGGATACATACATATATATGTATGTTCATAAATTGAAATTTATTTAATTAAAAAATTCTTCATTGAATTTATGTATGGGTACATTTGATGAGAGCCTGGAAAGTGTGAAATTTAATATACTCTACAATATACATATGTATGTATGTCTTCTCTTCTTGAAATCCCTAAATTTTTTATACCATCTCGTTTGATTGCGAATTCTACTGGGAAAACTCATACACTTTACACACATACTCGTATAAAAACTGGAAAAGGAAAACCAACCTCTGATTTCATTTTAATTTTCGATTTCAAAGATTCTAATTGAAAAAAAAAAATCGATCTCGAGCAATGTTTGAAATTATACACATTGCTCCAGCTTCAAAAATCCACTCCGATGTGGAATCTCATCAGATTCAAAATTATTTTTCTCACAAAAAAATGTTTGTATGTGATTCGTCTTCAGTACAACACTTTGGCTGAAATTATTACGTTTCTTTAAGTTCATTTATTTTCCTTTAGAGATATTGAGTATTGGTTTTATGTTTCAACTTTTTCAAATTTTAAGAAATCTGTAAATAAAATGTTGTAAAGGGTCTTCAAATTGTGACTTCAAAATTTTGACAGATGGAAGTGGCTACATTGTTTAGGGTGCATCGTTAAAAGAACCAGTTCAAAAAATTATCAATCAACCAACACTCGAAGTATTAAGTTTTTCCATTAAATAAATATTGTCAATGGAAGTTTCCAAGAGACCTTACTTTTCTAGACCATAATCTGACGCATTTTGGACCGTAGCATCCTTATACAAAATTTGTCTGACGCCGCTGCTAAATGTTTTCTGAATCAATTGGGGGAAAATCAATAACAAACAAATTGTCAAGACAAATTGTCAAAATTAATAAAAGCAAAGAAAGTCCAATAAGATTTAAACATTTAATAAGTCAAATAGATAATTAATCTGTCAAAATACTTGACTACTACCTTTAAAAAATTGGGTGATTTATTGTCAATCCACATGATTGATCTATTTTTCTCAGATAGAACTCATGATTGTTAAATTGGATACGCGAGAGTTATCAATTTTTTACTCCACCTCAAATTTTAGTCAAATGTGAAATTTTAAGATTAATATTTAAAATATGTTTTTTGGGCGAAAGGAACTGTTGAAAAATATACGGACAAAAAAAGCAAACCAATAAACACAAAATGTTGCTTTTTTAAAAAGATATGTGATAAAATAGAATTTGTACAAATAGTTCAAAAATCTAACAAGATTATCTAGTAGCAATTACATTCTCCTAAAAATATTGTTAAATATAAATAAAACCATAAAAACCAATGTTTCATGAAATTTATAAAATTAACGGTTATCAATTTAGAAATTCTACTGAAATTCTAATTCTCCATAAAACACATTCCCAATCAAATAATTATAAAATTCACTTTGAATAACATTATTTAACTTTGTTAGTCTTTTTTAAGTTGAAAAAAAAAGTTTCACAGATAAATTTTAATTGGTTTAATTTTTGATTGTTTGATTTAGATAAAGTTTTACTTTGTACAAAAAAGAAAAATACTATGAATATATTTTTTTTTAATTTACTTTCTTTTTCACATCTTGTTAAAAGTATTTACTTACTTCAACTTCACACAGGAAAAAGAATTCAATTAGAATTTTATTTTTAATTTGCCAAGTAAAGTTTATTTCGTTTCGTTCTCATCAAAAGTTACAAACGAATAAGTTTTCTTTTTGTAACAACAAAAATTGTTGGCTTCTAAATAGTATAAATAACTTTGTAACTTGAAAAGAACATAAATAAATAAAAATCTCATTAAAAAATGAAATAATAAAAAAAAGAATTCTCCTCAAGCAAACTGGGCATTGCGTTGGATTCCTGCATTGCATCATTTGTGGATTCAAGAAACAATATCAAAGAATTTTCATATTTAGCTTATCCCATCCCTTTGGAAGAAGATGAAAACAACAGTAAAAATAATAAATCATTCTAAATTGTTACAATACAAATTCTAAACTGGTTTTGTGTTTTGAAAGAATTTCAAAGGATTCTTTTTTCTTAAACATATTTTCTTCAGTTTGTCTTCGAACATAAAAACCAAACGTCTGCACTTGAAACGTCGCGTCGTCTTATTTTAGTTAATCAAAAAGATTTACCCAGTCCCTAATGATGTCCACGATAGAATCTAAGCACGTCCAACTTCTTTAAACAAAAAAGGTCATGACACGAACATAAGAATCCTAAAGTTGATAAGGATCAATTTTTGTTTCTTTGTATTCCGACGGTACCTACGTTTAAGAATTCGGTCATTCAACTTAATGTAACATCTGTCCTTAAATACAGTTAAGGAGGTTTGATGAATTGTTTAATATTAACGCACAAAAAAAAAAAAAACAAATACATACTACGTACGAGTTTCTTGGTATTGGACTTAACATTCCATAGATAAATAATGTAATCTTTTAATGTATTGGTTTTCTACATACATACATGTCTACTTCCCTGTTACGGAAATTGAATAACGGTACATTTTCTCATTTGGTCAGGGATCAATATTTGAACATTGAATAGCTGATTAAATTCTGTTGTTTTGAATACAAGATGATTCAAAAGTGGCACACTCAGGCGTATACGTACTTTTTTATTCTATTGAAATTTCAATAAATTGTCTGTCTGTAAGTTGATTTATGATATAATTTAAGGTAGAAACTTTGAGTTCTGCTGTGACAGATTGTCTTGGAATGTTTTCAAAAGTTTGACTAGTTGGCGTGTCAAATTTAAGCCAATTAAAAATTGTTATGATTATTGTTTCTTGAAAATATGAGAGGTGACTTGGACTTAGAATATTTTTCGATCTAATTACTTTTTGTGTGCCAAGTGACTTCTTTTTAATATCGATTTCAAATATAAAAAACTTTTGGGTCTTGTTTTTTACTTATATAAATTTAATTCTAGCAAATACATAACATTGAAACTCAATTTTGTCAAATTTAATTTAAATAATACCCCAAAAAAAAATCTCAACAGTCATCAAATCTAAAAAAGATTAGTCAATGATTTTAAAAGTTTTTATTTTGATTTTTTTAAATGTAAATTTTCTTTTCTACTGGTATTTGCATACAATTACAAAATCAACTGTTGTATAAAATACCATTTATAATCCTATTTAAAGGATAAGCTCTTAAGTTTATTTGATTAGGATGTGTATTGGAATTGTCCATTAAGATTCTTATTGTTAAAGAAATAGAAGAACTTTCTATTGTTTTTTTAAATAGTTCGATTCAAAATCAAAACCTTCAAAAAGTAGATTTGAAAATCCGACTGTAAAAGTCGTTCGAAAACATCATTTGGCTTTTAATAGAACAGGGTCACACACACACAAAGGTGTAAGCTTAAGATTGTATCCTTTTCCTTTTCCTTTTCTGACAAAAAACAAAAACAAAAAAAAAAGACTGAAAAGTGTTTATTCTTGTAAACCTATACTCGTATAGACTTTGTGCGTTCCAAGGTTGGTCCTTCAAAGTTTCTATGAGCTCCAAGGGTTATTTTTATCGATTGCGATTTTGCCAATATGAATATCCATAGCTATTATTTAAAGATAGAAATAGGAATAAAAATGGCGGAAGGAGGTCGTTGAGTTGGGTTGAGAAAGTTCTAAAGGTTCTGTGATTGACTACTGTAGGTGGTTCAAAAACAGAAATTATCTCTCTCAAATTTAAGTGTAAAAAATTAATTAAATGGATCCCTTTCTTTTGTGATTTTTTTTCTTGGTTTCCTTGGTTATAATTTGCTTTGGAAGATAATCAGCTGCTGGCCATAAACTTCCCGGAAGAAAGTTCATCGAAAAGGTTCATCTTTTTTCTGTCTTCAATTTTATTTTTGTGTTTTTTTTTTTCCTGAATCCAATGCACGCAGAGGGAAACAATATCTCGAATGGTTTCATCTTTTTTTCATTTTTGTGTTTTTGTTCAAATAACTCATAAAAAGATGTGAGGTAATTTATTGATTCCTTGATATCGTGGATGTGTTATATTTATGGGTCAATTTGTGGGGTTGGAAAAATATTTGTACAAAACAAAAAAAAAAACAAAAACACATTCTCGAATTTTGTGTGAAACGATTCTCGTATATTTTTTTGAGGTTATCTGTGTTTTTTTCCTTTATTTCGGAAGTATTCCTCTCGAGACACTTAAGGCTATTCGAGATTTTATAGAAGAAGATATTATATAAATTTAAGATAGCTCGAAGAAATTCAAGATAGAAAAAGAGAAAATAAAATGCATCGTTGAAGATAATATGAAAAGTAAGAAAAATTATTTCTTAAGGGAAATTTAAGAATATGGGTTATGATTTTTCGAAGTACATACATACAATCAGTTATGTCACATCGTAAAAGACATACATACATATATAATGGAACGACACACCCTATTTGCCTTTGACTTGCCTATATTACTGGTTTTGAGGTGTGATGAAAATTATATAATAATTTTCAAATATACACATTACATTTATTATATTCAAGTATTATATTGAATTCCAGGAAAATGTTAACATAAAATATCTCTTCTTCTACTGTGTTCGCATCACAATTCCTAAATCTTTGTAATATTAAGGAGCAATAAAATAAATATAAAAAGATATCTTATGTGTATAACAACTTGAGAAGAAAATTTATCTAATAAATAATTCCAAAAGCTTCTATGAAACACGGATTTACTTTAACAAAAGAAATTTTATGAAAACATAAAACAATTTTTTATTCAACCAAAAACAAAAGTAGGTGTACTATAAAATTGAGATATCACATATTCTCTGAATTGTTCTTAAAAGTATATTCGTATTCATTTTAAAACGTCGTCGTTAAATTCTCCTAAAATTTAAAGGTACATAGTAAATTTTGAATATTAAAAATTTTATGCAGATGACAATTACTGTAACCACTATAGAGTGTCAGTTGTAAGGATGTTTCTCAGAATTTATAGTTATGATTTAAAAAGGCAAATAAGGACTTAAACTATAGCAAACAAAATGTGTGAAGGCATTCAAATGAATTTATAAACAAAAAAAGTTTTTAAACTCAAGTCGCTTTTATAGTAACTTCTGACTAGTGATAAAAAAAATAATTCAAAATTCTTTGGCACCACACTAAAATCTAAGTTTACGTGAATAACTTTAAAAGGCGACCAATTCAAGTCGAACAAAATCTAAAAACGTAGTCTTCTCCTTAACACCAAAAAGTACCTCAGAAACACGTTCCTCCCAAAAATGTCAAAATGACGTTAAAAATTCGTTCATAAGTATAAAAATAAGACATAAACGTTGGATGACACAGTTTCCATGGACTTTATGTCCAAATTAAAGACTTAAGGTTCCGTTTAGACATTGTGACTTTTTAAAAGAGAATAATGTTAATTTAGCCTTGTCATCTGTTTAAAAATTATATGAAGTTAAAGAAGAAATTTGACTCATTTTGATAAAAAAATTTCTGATTTAAGAATATTAAGTTTCACGCAATTAAAAAAATGCATTTAGCTGTTACTTTGGATGCTTTAGTTATTGTAAGTAAGTTTCAGAAACTTTATTGGAACAACTTTAAATGTAAACTTTGCTACTTTCGTAATACATTGACTATTTTAATAACTTTTCCATTTTAAAATATTTATTTTGCCATGAGAAATAATTTTCAATTAATTTTTTACGAATAAATTGTTTTTAAAAGCAATAAATTCATACACCATTGGAAGAAAATAAATTTTAATTTAAAACACCTTTCGCCATCGTACAAAAAGAAAAAAACCTATAGTTGTTTCACACTTAATATATGTGTGCACCGTTCTCAATTTAAAGCACACTATAAATGAAACAGACCTAGTGTCAAAATATTATTGAAAATTGAATGTGTTTTTTTTCGAGAGTTCAATTTTATTGGAAACATCATAATATTTAATGAATAGTAAAGTATTTCAAAACAAATTTTAATAATTGAATGATAATATTTTGACATTGACAATTCGCTTCATTGAATTAAGGGTGTGTTCACAGTGAAAATTCAAAGCTGTCAAAATAATCGGTACACGTTTCATAAATCTAATCTATCTGTACACCAAAGCCACATATGAATCTACTAATTAATAAATGTCAACTTATGTCTCGAAATTCATTTTCCAATTATTGTAACAATTTATGTTCTCATATGCGCTTGATATTTAAAACAATAATCCTAAAATTTCTCACACCTCAAATTATGACAAGAGTGATGTGAGGAGAAAAAACATCCATGCATATAATTCCTTGCAAATTGAGAAATTACAACACCTTTTCATCCTTTTTCACCCAGTCAGGATTAAAAAGGATACACTTTAGAGATTTTCGTATACTTTTTCAACATGAAAATCAAAACTTTTATTACACCTCATCCCTCAATGACGACGACGACGAAGAACAACAACGACAAATTCCCTCAGGGCACAAATTGATTTAAATTATCTTTTAAGGTGAACATAATATTTTCTATATATTAAATTTGTAACACTTAACAAAGGATGAACAAAAAAGGATATACACTATGACTACCTACACGTACATGAACATTCTCCTTTTAATTGTGTATAACCAAGATATATAGAATATAGAATATCCTAATTACAATATTCTCTGTTTTTTGTTTTTGATTTTGTTTTTAAAAAATAACAAGATTAAGGAACATGTTATTAGCGAATTTCTGCTCTTTGAGTTGTATCCTTCCCGAGGCGATATGCGAAGGATGTACATCATATGAAGTGAGAATAAGGATACCCTTCGCGCATCACCTTTTGAGGATGTACATATGCTGTGCATTAACAACAAACTGCATTTGCTTTGTGTTTTTGAGCATGTAAAACCATAACTAGAGATTTGCATGAGATCATATTGCAATTAATTTTAATGAACTAATTTGTTAGCATACCTTTACCGCCCATCTAGTGTCTATATATTTTTATTTTATGTAGCTATCGTCCTCTTTTGCTCGACATGCATTAAGGGATTAAAGTTTTGTACGAATTTTCCCTCTTTTGTCTTGAGTTGGGTTTTTGAGAATATGCATACATACATGTGAATGTGTGCATTTGAAAAGTTTTTCACTTTTCAAATTTACGTATAGTTAAGTAGGATTATGGTGATTATACATAACTCTATGTGTACTCGTCCTTGCATATGTACATACATATATGGATTTGTGCAGACTTATCTGTACCTCAATTCGAAGAATTGTCTGGGTTTTAATGATAAAATATAAATTTATACACCGATATGATATTTGGCGATGAAACTTTTTGAATGTATGAATATAATAATAATTATTATAATAACGACTTTCTGGAAGTATAGAGAATGAGATGGAAGCAGATGTAGATGCAAGTTATGTTTAAATTTTGTATATATGGTTTAAGGCAAAATAAAAAACACATCTCCTTCTGTCTATGACCGCAAAGTGGTTTGGGATTCGGTTAATACTTTCTAAATTTGATGTGTAGGGTTTATTTTTCTTAGGAGAAGCTTTTGAAATAATTGTATGTCGATTTACATAAGCTTAAACATCCTTTGTATGTAGTACAACATTGAATTTCATATTGAAGGAGGAAAATTCAGTAATTGATTCTTAAAAAAATTTTAACATTCATTGTGAATGCACCTTTAAATGTAAATGTCAAAACAACATACAAAAGGATATTAAAGAGAAGCCTTTTTAAATATTTAATAATTTCACAATAACTTAAATATAAAAAATACGAGTTCTGAAAAATTTTAAATAAGACCGAGTGTATGATTCCATGCGGCATTTATAACGGAGTATCATATGAATGTCAAAATATGGTTTCTGATGTCATATTTTATTGAAGAATTCGATTTATTACAAATCTTCTGAAAAACCTGAACATTTATTCTGCGAAATTTAATTTTTATCCTTGCAAAAAATTCTCATTTCATTCATTTTTTTTGACATTTAATAAAAACAATGTAAAAAAAAACAACTTTAATATGATGTGGGAAGAACAACCACGCACGGGTTTCGGCATAAATCATAGTTTATTTATTTCGCATTTAATCTTATCTTTAATAAAAAAGAAAGAAAAAAATATTTAATTAAGTCTTACTGGGCAAACAACCGCAAAATTCCATACCCAAAACCTTAATTTTTTGCAATGACCAAAAAAATAAAAAATTAAATGTTGAATAAATATTTTTTTCTCCTTCACCATCACTTATTTTCTGAATAATTTTTTTTATTTTTGATTCTTTCATGTTTTGTACGTCAGCAATTGCCTTCAGGTTATTTTTTCATGGGAAAATATTAAAAGTGTATCTTTAAATAGAATTAATTAGAATAATTTATTTATTATCTTTCTCCTAAAGTAATTCCAAAAGGATAACAAATTTTTTCATATTAAAAATTACTAGGAAATAATAAGTTGTGGAAAACATTCATAATCCTGTGAATACACAAGAATTGTATGTACATAACAGCTCTTTTCAAGATGGCCAATTCACGAAAACAGTATTTGTGATCGTGATCTAACATTTTGTCGCAATAAGAAAGAAGAAAAAGCGAAGTACCATCTAGTAGCCAATTTGGACAATAGCTTTGAGTGAGTTTAAACTGTCACATTTATGCGTTAACTTTTATTAACAAAAGTTAATCCACCAATTAACTTAAGATAAATATCTCTAAGTAGCATTTTTAATTTTACTTATTTTTTTCTCTTGAGCGTTTATGACAGCTCAGCTATGAATTCTGAAATGTGAGGTTAAATATGAAAAAATTTTGTATCTAATCAATTTGTTTTTGACAGCTAAAGAATAATGTGATGTTGTTTCACAACATTTCATGCGCGTGTTTGAAAAAATAATTTAAAATATTTAAAATAGTTAGGAAGAAAAAAAGAAAAGCTTTGTAAAAAATAACACTTGTGTTTTTTTTACGTTCAGATTTTGGGATGTACATTTTAAGAGAGTCTAAAAGTGCAATGTGTCCCAAAATGTTTGTGAAATTTTAATTTACCTCAACAACCTTGGCAACGCTAAGACATCGAGAAAGGGTATTATGAATTTAGTATTTTACCCACACTACTCTCGTCATTCTGACATGATGAACTACGTGTTTCTGATCAACTTTAATGTCTTCAGCATTACCAATTAATACAACCTTACTGAATGCTTCAAAAATGACAATGTTAAATCTTATCTTTTGACCATGTTGTACTGTCAGCTGTCAAATTGAATTCGTTAATGCAAATGGCGCCAATTTTAACTTTACCGATAATGGATTGAAATTTTTGAAATAAGAAATGAAAAATTAAAACTTCTAACTTTTGATTTCTTGTTAAATTGCTGATACAAAATTTTAAGACTTGTTTCCATAGTTTTTGAACTTATTTCTCGATGAATTATAGAAACTTAAAACTTTTAGAAAATGCTCAAGTGTTTAATTACTAATGTCTGTCCATTGTTCATAAATAAAATTCCCACAGGTTGATAAAAGATCCCTCATTAATCAAATCATTTGGTTAGTAATTTCGATGACAAATATCACAAACTATGAACTCATCCCCTAAAGTGAGAGATCTTAAATTCGTAAACATGAATAACTTTTAGCAAACTGGCCCTTAATGTTGGTTTAAATATATCTCAAGATCAACACTTACTATTTTGACTGGCTGAAACCAAAATAAGTTTGTAAATATTCAAATTCTTTTGACGTCGTCGTCTTCGTCGTCTGTCGTCTTTGTTTTGTGTTATCATCTCCTAAGTTTACTTAATTCGTCATTTTCATTCTAGTTGATTAAATAACAAACTAACTTAATTAACAATCTCTCCTTTTATAATACCTACTCAAAGTTAGACAGACTTAAAAAAAACTACCTAATTATTCAACATTTATAATTTCTTTTTCTTTCTAATCTTTGCAGGCAAATAAGACGAGATGATAAGATTAAATATACTCAACCATCAGCCGGTGAAAGATAACTTCAACCGAAACATTATCTTGTGTCCACATCACGAATAAAAGATAAGCGACCAAGTCTACGAGAGTAGTTACAACGAAAAAAAAGAAACGCGGACTCGAACACAAACGCCAAAACCACCGAGACGGAGAACTACACCCTAGCGCCAGCATCCAGCAGCGCCAGTGCCGAGAAATAAAATAAAACAAAATCATAACTGTATCTACGAGATGCTCCCTTAAAAGAAGAGTCTCCAACGTAACGTTATCAAAACAAACGTCAAAGGAAAAGAAGGCAAAAGGTCAAGCTTGCTTAAAGCTCCCACATAACCGAGAAGACAAAAATCAGGGTCTCCACACGCGGAATATGACAAAGTGTATTCGAGGGAAAATCGCGCTTTCTTGACATTTCTCTATTGTCCATGTTTATTTTCGGTCATTCCCATTCCGCAGGAGTTCTTACTTTTTATATTCTTTGCCTCCTCCTATCCTGGGTCCCGGTTTTGGTGTCGTATTTTAAATTTAATTAAGTCGGCTCTGTCTCCTCTTTTAAGTGTGATTTATCTTCTTTCGGCCTACGGACTCGACATTAGCAGGAACGAAAAAAAAACTCGAATCACAAAAAAATACGAAATTAATTCAAAATGAAAATTTAAGAAAACAGTGATTTTGTGGAAATAACTCCACAATCGCCGCGGCGTATCTGCTCAATCGTTTTCGAGGTTAGGTCAGGTGCCTGCCTGCCTTTAAAATGATCGATTCGGGTCTAATGCATTCTGCAAATCTGACAGAATTTATAATTCAAAATGCAACAACGACAATGTCATCAATGTCATCGCTGTCACCAATGTCATCGGGGGCTTTCATCGGTCCCGGATGGGTTTCACCCTCGTCCTTGTCAGCGACAAATTTTAGAGGAAATTTATCGCTGGAGGCAGCGACATTTACATCGTTGCTCGGTAATAAAACGGCCTTTCGGAATTATAATAGCAGCACTAACGCAAGTGATGCTGATGCTGATGATGATGGCGATGGTTCCGGTATGCTGTTGGACAATGAGGACGATGACACGTATAATAGATGTAACCCCAATGGTATTCATTTCAATTGTACAAGGGACGAATTTCTGGAATACGCCAGAGGACCACAACAGATGCCTATGATAACAGTAATGTTGGTAAGTGAATTCACTATACACACATATACAACTAAACATAGAAGAAATATATACCTATACCGTTAAGAGAAGTGATGTTAAATGAATCATATAAAACAGTCTATCTCGTTTGTTTTAAGCTCAAAAGGATTTATTTGAAAAACACAAGAGTGAAGTTTTCACACACATACACAGGCAATGCGAGTATATGCCTAAAAGCGGTACATTCCATTTGCTTTGATTACACATGCACAACACACCCACACACACACATTTGTTGTACACAAAAATAAATCTGCGGAATGTGGTTTAATATTCGGAGGCATAAAATAAGCAAATTGATGTCATGTCATTCATCCTTGCCACGGGTGAAATATTCATTTGTTAGGGTTGCCGCTTTCTGCATCTGAATCTGACTATGTATGTATAAGGTCGGGATATTAATTTGCTAAATGTTTGCTTCTACTTAAATACATGGTTACAAATTGATGCGTGTATGCATAAATAGGACGTTTTATTTTCGGAGTAATTTTACCTAATTTATTAACCGACAATGAAAACGAACTTAATTGAATTGAATACGAGTACGGAGAAAAGTGTCAAATTGGATTGCCTTGAGAGATTGAACTAATTTTCAAAAAAATTTTGACATTAACGGTTAATTTATTTGACGGGGATTTAAAAATAAAAAACTTCTTTCTGTCATCAAGGTCCTCAAGTGTCAAAATGAATAAATTTGGAGAGTTAGATTATTACTATTTCTGAAATTTTGTGTTTTGTAATTATTTAGGGAAAAAAATTAGGTTAATGTTAAATTTGAATTTTATTCTTGAAGATATTTTCCGGCACCTTTGATGTTAAACTCCAGCCATATCACAGAGAAATTTAAGTTTCCAATTTCTTTCAACGTAAATTCAAACAAATAATGATTCACGCAGGGGTGGATCCAGAAAAAAAATTCGGGTGGGGTCCAAAAATAACAATTTGAAAATTTTCGTTTATATTGTTGTTGAAAACTGTTTTTAAAATAGTTTTGAACGAAGAAACAAAATAGGAACTTACGGTTACAAAGTGATATTTAATTTTCTCTTGCTTTTAGCGAGAATGTCCAAGATTTCATCGCTGGACATATCAATATCTCTGTGAACATTCGTAGGCGCTAAAAGGTGGTAGATCTATCACTTAAGTGTTAGAAGCCCCGACACTGTCGCATACATTACTCACACCAAACACAGAATTAGAACAGAGAAGAAAAAGGAATAATGAATGAATATAGAAGATAGAACTTTGTCCTTGTTTGTATTTTATGAACTGAGGTGCGTTCGGTTCGTTCGGTTTGTCGTTCAGAATTGCAAATAGCTACTCTGTGTATAACTATCGTTCAGAAATGAATGGTTGGTGTCAAATAGTAACTATTTCTAACTATATCCAATTTATGCCTAGGAGGTGAGTTTAAAATGTTGATATGTCAAAGTCAAATGTTTGATTTATATAATCAAAATATAAAAAGCGAAATATTTTGCAAAAATAATAAATTTGATTTGCATTGGAATTCATTTTTGTTTTTCGGATTGTGTAATGTAACAAAAATGTTTCCTTCCATTTCCATTTTAAAAATATTAAAAATAAGTATACTTAATTCTTGAAATCAAAATAAAGTGTGTTTGTTTGACAGATCAACCATATCTAAATAAAAACGCGTTCGTAAATAACTTCAACTATTCCTAACTATGACACTTGAACCAACATTTTTGATATACAAACCATAGTCAATTATTGACCGAACACACCACTGTTCATTTCTTACACCAAATTTGAACCACAAAAGATTAAATATAGGTTTGTAGAGAAAAAATTGCAATAATGGAAACATTTTTCTGAATTCTGATTGTCGGTTATAGGAATTAATCAGTTTTTGTGTCATGTTCATCAGAAAAAAATATTTGTCAAAAACAAAGAATCAAATCACATTAGAACAACGAAATACATATATTGGCGCAAAATTTTAAACAACCCATTGTTAAGGACTTATCATTTTACTAACTAGCAATTTGCTAAATATTTAACAATTTGCTAACGACTCCAAAATTTTAAACCCTTTTTTTCGTTTTGCTATCTAGTAAATTGCTAACTCCTTTTTATTTGAAAACCGGCATTCGAACATGCCCAAATAGTGACGGTTTGTGAGAATTAGCAAGGCAAGCATAGGTACTTAAATAGACCCATTAGTTGGAAATGTCCCAACTGTAATCCCATGCAATCCAATAAGATTAAAATTAACATGAACAGAGGTTTATTCAAAAAAAAAAACATTTTTCTGCACAAAGACTTCAAATACCTATTTCGAAATCTTTGTCTTCCGATAACGAATTATGAAAAATACACGAATCAACACTTTGAAGTAAAATTATTGGAAAGACAGTTTTTTTAGGATAATGACAGATATCATTATGGATTTAGCAAATTGCTAAAAGTTAAAGTTTGATTTTCCGGATTTTAACATTAACAGTATGTTAAGAGATAACATAAAATGGGTTTAACAATTTGCTAAATCGTTTAAAATTTTGCGTCATTATTTTTAAAGTTTTTGCAATCAGATCACTTGATAAAAAAATAAAATCTCATAAGAAAACTTTGAAAATCCTATTTTCCAATTAAATTTGGTCAACTTTGTTTTAATTCTTTTGGTAAAAAATAGTTCACACCAATATTCGTCTTACTGCAGTCATATTTCATCGAGGTCAGATGTCAATAGTAAAACTTGGAGAGTATTTTTTTTTCTGACCCGATTTTCTGATGAGCCACACCCCGCAACCTACAACCGTTCCCATAGCGATAGGCATAGGACGTTAAGAGATAAATATTAAAAACTACCAAAAATGATATGAAAGAACAATAAAGACGATTGGAATTAAAATCATGAGTGTTATTTGGAATATGACAACCAAAAATGTTCATTTAAAGTCTTCATTTGGTGGGGTCCGGAGCCCCAGGATCCCCCCTCTGGCATTCACGTCAAATAAGTGAGTCGAGGGATAAATTATTATAGTAGAACAAATTTTTGACTAGACTCTCAAATCCGATGACTTTTTCAAACTATTGTTTTAGGGAGTGTTCCATCTTACTAAAGGGTTATGCATTTTGCGTTTTCATCTGTCAAACTGAGTGGTTAAACCAATTATTTCTTTAAGTTGAAAGTCTGACATTTACGAAGATGTGATTATTACAAAAAACTTCACGTCGATTTTTAAGCGACATCTGACGGAATATTTTTCTTTATAAAAGCTTCATTAGTCTCAACGGGCTTGAAAGTCTCAGGAGAAGAATATCAAATGAATTAAAATTAGATAACCCTTTCCTTTACCTTCCGTTTCTGTTTCTTATTTATGTGCAATTTTTTGTTTTTAAATAATATTTAAATAAAATTCTTTTATGTATAAAAATATTAAAGCGTGAAAACCCTAATCAAAAGTAACTCAATTATAATAAACGGAGATAGGAAAACTCGAGTTCTTATTCAACTTTGCCAACAATTCATCCGTTTAAGGACATATACAACACACTAAAACCCGAATTTTTTATAAAAAGAAAAAAGTTCATATCCTCAGATTAAAGAATTACACATTTTATTTTATCACCAACAGCTATAAATCCTAAAGTTTTTTATATACCCCTATACTTCACATCACATTCACAACACAAAACAAAATGCTACAAAAACCTCATGAATGATAACATAAAGTCCCTAAGGTATTATTCCTATTATTCCTGAAAGCATACATACATATATATGGCAAAAAATAAACAACACAACAGAAACACAAAAGCAAGGACCTTTCCCTGCGATTAAGTCAAACTTGAGATAAATTGCCTTCGTCCTAGACGAAGTACGGAAACGAGTACTTACTCATTTTGTGAGTTAAGAATTATAGTGTGTTGAAAGAATCTTCCCAGGACTATGTATGTTTTTCAGTAGGACGAAAAATTACTTACTCGTATCCGAAATTGATTCAGTTGGCTAGTTTTCGATTTTTATATTATCTACGAGTAGCTATGCAATTTTCTGCTACGCAATTTTGATTCCAATTTTTATTTATGTAGATTTAAAAAGTAGGTACTCAGATACGGACATAAAATTTAAGGTAGGTTATACATAATTCAAAAACAATAAATTGTTCTTCTTTTTTTAATACTTCAAGCTTAATAACTTCTGTTTTTCGTAATAAAATGTTCAATTTCCTAGGAAAGAAAATGTATTTAGTTTTTTTTAAGTTATTTTGTTGTTGTTTTACAAATTTCCAATATCCGATGTCGTCGTACTTAAACCGAGTAACTAGAATTTCGATAAAAACATTTTTTGAAGGATATCTTTTCCTGTTTAGGGGAAGAATTATTTATCTTATTTTTTCTCTAAAAAAAACCACATTGTTTTTTGATGTGGTGGGAATGTCTTCTTCCATCAGAGAGAAACAAAAAATAAGACGAACATTTTGGGGGAAATGTGTTGTTGTTTTTTTTTTGCGTTTTGAAATCATCCAGAGACATGGAGGTGCTTTATGTTAACACAACACTTAAATGTCTTATTTTATTCTAAATTACGCCACCTGGTGGGCTAATTTGTTGCCACATTAATACTTCTCGCTTGCGGCAATTAGTTTTATCAGATTTAAGGAGCACTCGACGAAGTGTATCACTGTGTGTTGTGTTGTTGTTGTTAGCAAGGAAAACAAACAAAAACAATTTTTGGTAAATGTTAACAAACACAAATGTAAGGGTGGCTTTAGGATATTATGAAGCTACTTAAAGAGACAAGGAATGGTAAGTTTACATGGGTTAATAAGTATACATTTAATGCACACATCACTTGACGTAATACGATTAATGACATTTATGTGCTTATACGTAAAACCGTTATTGGAAGGAAGATTTGACGTAACTGGTTTATTTTTGTAGTTTATGTTTAATTAGGCATGACATTAAAAAGGCATTATTACTTAGACACCAATATTTAAAAACTGCTTGCAAAAAGTTCTAAGTGTCACTAATGTCAAACATAACTCGATATTTTCACTGTAGCCATAAGAATTGTTTGAGTGAAATAAAAAGAAACGGTTAACGTTTGATTGTTTTATTTTTTAATTTTACTAAAGTTACTTTTTTTCTTTATGTTTACTTCAAAAAATAACAATTAAAAAAACAAATGTACATTTTTGATATTCCACAATATAAAAATGTATTCAAATGTGAATTTTTCTTCGTCTTGTGTTTAACGACTTTTGTCGTTTTGAATAAAATGAAGTTTTGATAATAATTCGTATAAATAATCGGAATAAAAATATCATTGTTTCACAACTTTCTCAGTCAATAAATGTTCTGTTGTTTTGCAAAGTCAAGTCACCTAACTTCTACGTGACAAGTTTAGTGATAACATTTTGCCACCACACTCGTGAATTTACTCCTGCAAGAAAGGTCCTTCTTAAAAATTATTCTAAATAAAAACAAACATAAATTTTACTCCTATTTTATATTATGTATATTATAATTCAGTAAAAAAAAAACAGTAAGAAGTGTAACGAAAAACAGATAATTAGTATTCAAGAATTCTGTTCACTTCTAAAAACAAAAAACAAGACATTACCAGAATTAATAAAGCCTGAAAAAGTTTTTGTTTGTTTTTTTTTTTTTGAAATCATCAGACAGAGATTCCAGATTTCAGGTTCACTTAAAAATGTTCCCATATCGAAAGCCCATTGCGTATTCTGTTCGTGACACCTTTTTACACGTACACATTGTTCTCCAGGGTGTATATTATTTTGAACACAAAGGTGGTGTACTTTTTGCTCTCCATGGAGATTCAAATTCCTCAACTTACATTCAAAGGAATTTTTTGAAAATTTATTTCACCCAAGATAATGGCCATTCATAGAGAAGGAGATGTTTGGTTTTTTCCTGAAAACACTGCTATCAAAAGAACAGTCAAAGATTATTTTTCATTTTTGCAAACAGAAGAAAATATTGTTTTTTTTTTCTTAAATAGAATTGTTTGGCATAAATAAACACTTTAATATTTATTTTTCAACTGGAAGTGGGCAAAAATATTGACAGATTTTATTAAGTGTTAATTTATATTTATAAAAACCAAAACATTTATTTATATTTGATTTCTTGAGAACTTTTGAGTAATTATGTATAATGAAATTAATTTCCATATTTATTCCACTTCCGATTATGGCAATCAATTATAAATTTAAAATTAAACTTCCTGAGAAGCAATATATTATTATTCTTTGTAATATTTTAAAATTATTACATGTTTCATGAGTGGAATGCTTGTTGAAACATTTAATGATATTAAAAATGTCTCTGGTGGGTGAATTCACAATAGTCAGTTACGACCACATTGTTTTTTAAAATATACATATAATTTAAATGTTAAAATTTCTTTTTTTAATTGAAAATTAAATCAAATTACGTGTAAGTGTCTCTTTTCACACAGATGATTGAAATTAATAATAATTGGCAATTCAAATACTTCATGCGTGTAAAGAAATATCTAATTAAAAAAATTAAAAATGATTTTATCCTTTTGAATCATTTTCACTTCAAATAATGTTATTTGTTTTCTTTTGTGATTGAAAGAAATAGCTGTATTATTTATATTTCCCTCTCACTTATTTACAAACGTCAAAACCTTCACTTTGGTGAAATTTATTCATATTTAACATTTTTTTTTTTGAAAGCAAATTGCTGGAGGCTTTTTTCTATCCAAAAAAAAAAGAAAATATTTTGTAGTCAGAATAAACAAATGAAAAATGTACATTCTCTGAAATTTAGCACCTATACTTAAAATATAAGTAATGGATGTTATTTTTGACGTTGACAGATTCGTAAAGTTCATTTTTATAATTCTCACGTACATATTAAAATGAACTGAATTACTTTTTCTTTGTTGGATGTAATTTTTGAAAGGTGAATTGTTTTTTTTTATTTATTCTGCAGTAACTGGCAATAAGTAGGTATAAGGCCGAAAAAAACTGCAAATTTGAAGAAAATTATAACATTAAATATTTAATGCGCTACAGGCGTGTATACATTTTTTATTTTTCCTATATATAAAAGTCTAAATAATCTCCATGAAGAACGTCAACATTTTTTTGTTAAGTAAAATCTCGTGTTTTTTCTTCAATTTCTGTTTCTAAAATTTACGACCTAAATCATATGAAAATTGACATGTACGTCATAGGAGACCAAAATTTAAGAAAAACGTCTATTTTTTATTCTTTTTTAGGCAGTAAAATTTATTCAAGTTGATGCAGTAATGTCACTTATTAACCTATAAATAGACTGCTAAATATTTGCTTAAACAGTAAAGTAAAGTAAAGAAACAGATTGACACATCAACTTCAACAGCAACTTTGACAACCACATCACTCATTTTAAAGCCAAGACAAGACCTTAACTCAAATTTATTTTTAGATTTTCAATGTGCAAGTGTCAATGTGTATTAGATCAATCGACAAAAATAATAAAATAAATAATAAGCTCCAATAAAATCTACCTCTACATAATGTGTAAAGAAAAATAATTAAGATCCTAGAAGTTCTGTAGAAAAGACTGTCAAGTGTCAACACATTTTTAACATCAAAAGTAAAAGTGAATAAAATTAAATAATTCAATTTATTTTTGCTTTAAACATGTCTTATGCTTGACAGAACATAATCGCTTGACTTTTCAACATCATTCTCATTTTGACATCTTCCAGTGTTGCCAAATAAAAATTCCTTAAAAAAAAAACTTAACGTTTGATTTTCTCCATTTCCCTCTGTCTTCCCAGTCCTGGTGCATCATGTTCTTTGAGTACCTAATCTTCAAAAGCTAAGAATATTGTAAATTCATATGAATAAAATAAACAATGCGACATAAACAACTTAAAATGTCAGTTTCTGACGCATTTCCCGGCATTTGAATCGGCTTATTTTTTTTCAAACATACACATTAAATATAGAACAAGTAAACGAACATGTGTGTAGCGTATTATTTAGGTGTGTTTGAAGATAATGCCGAGAGGCAATACAGAAGCAAAAAATGAAAACAATGCAAATAACATTCCTATAAAAAACTTATCAGCAGAATTTGACACTGCGGATAAAAGATAAGCAGCATCACCCGCATTCGTTTTATGTCCCAGCGTCTGCAACTAAACTCACAAACCGTCCGACACGACGATGCGACGACACTACTTTCATACGTAAAAAACGACACCAAAAAAAAAGGCTCCAACCGTTGCGTTGCGTTGACGGTTAACGGTTGGCGGCTGTCACAATGCCTCCATTTTGCTTGCTAGATAACTCTATCTTTGTTTCTCTCTTTCTTTTTGTATTTTTTGTGTTTGTTTTCTTTGTTTGATAATGGTGCGTCGCGTCGTGTCGTGTACCTAGCCCCATTCAATTTCCAGTGTCGAGATTTTATTATGGTTTCTTTTTTTTATTTTTTTAAAATGTCAAAAGTTGCCTTCATCTTGACGATTTATTGCCTGCCCTTAAGTGCAAACGAACGGTAGCAAAAGGGCTTTCCGTTTAGAGTCAAACGAACAACGGTATAGAGCCACTTTTTTTTTGGGTGTTTGGAGTATGATGCGGGAGGGAAGGCTGAAAATTGAAAAACCTGTAAACTATATGGGCTTCCGAACACATAAATTTGAGTCGGTTCGCATGATACTTATGCCTTACCAGATCGTAAAATGGATTCCAATCACCCACCACCGCCATCCACACACATGTTCACAATATCATGGTTGGATATGATGGTAAAATGATTAGGGAAATTTAAGCCCTTGTGAATTTGGCCACGCGAAGTAAAGGGGGAATTTTATGATGTCCCACGCTCGAATGAACCACTGAATCACGTTCGTTCGTGAAATTGTAATATGATTTCCAAGGGCAGGTATATTTTTAAACGGGCATATTTTTGTTGATCTTTGAACTTCGTTTATACGTTCTTCTTTATTTAGAACCTCCTAATCCTTATCGAAGCTATCAGGATGATTACTTTCTTTTAACACGACGACGACCGACGTTGCTTTTACAGGGTGACCATGTTAATCCGATGATTTTTTATCTTAAATTTTTAATCAACCTCAATTGACAATCCAATGTCAAAAATATCTTTATAATTATCAAGCTTACTTTTCTTTGTTGGGTAAAAATTATTTGACAATGTAGAATTTTAAGATCTGTCACTGTCAAAAAAAAACCTAAAAACTACAATTTTATAAAATCATGTTCCATGTAACAAAATGTCCATCGAATGATATTTGTTCTTATTTTTTGAAATATTGATCACCTGTCAAAAAACGATGTTCTATGTACCTTTAAACTGACGGCTGTCAATTATTATTTTAATTAACTTTATTTCAAAACTTGTCTACATTTTGGTGGAACATAGAAATACTTCTAAGGAATTTTGGAATCCAATTCAAATTAAATTTGTCTGAAAATAAAATGTTTGTCTCTCGTTTAAATATTGTACACCCTGTGCAATGATTAACAAAAAAAAATCCCAACATGAATGATTGATGAAAAAGGTTATAATCCCAAATAATAAAAGGAGTATATTTACCAATAATATATAATTTTTATTTTTTTGAATTCACCTTTCAACAGAGAAATTATTATGGTTTGTGCGCTCGAAATGTAAATACGTTTGAACACTGTGTATTTATATGATTATGGCTGGTTTTTGAAATACGTGGTTAACTGTTTTCGAAGACATTTGAAATTTGCACGTTCAAGAAAAAAAAAAAACCTTTTTAATATTGAATAATTTCCCAAAAGTAAAAACCTCCAAAGTACTGCATGTGATAAATACATATAATATGGAAACGAAAGGTCAAAACCTCTCCGACTTATTTTCTGTTTTTGAAAAAGTCCGGGAATAAAAGTTTTTATCGTTTCTCGAAGTCGTAAATTAACGATCTATTTTTGTTCTGCCGCAAAGCTTCTAAATTATTGATTTTGTCCAGAAGTTCTAAGGCTCTTTAAGTGGAGTGTGTGGAAAGTTGAATTCAAGTGAAGTGAATTATCGAGGTAGGATGGTTGGAACCATTTCGAACTTGAATGAAGACCAAGACAATAGTGGACATTATTTTATGTGTCCCAAAAGTGAAATGCTGATGCTGGAAGAACATGAAAATTGTATGCGGATAAGACTTTAGATGTGACAGGCATAAAAATTAAATAGTATGCTATAGAGGTATTATATCTTTACTTTATGGTGGTCTTATAAAGGCAGGTCTATAGAAACCTACTAAACTGCGAGAGCTAAAATGATAGAGGTAATGCAAAGATAAGTAGAGAATACTGTTAGTGTTTTATTTTCCACAAGTTGAGAACGGAAGGCATCAGTTGGAAAAATTATAGAAGATGTCCTTTGCTTTCTGTTCGAGAGGAGATAAATTCTTTTAGGAAACGATAAATAAAGTAATCTCTGGGCGAAGGCGAAACAAGCTGATATTTAGTGCCATACAATCTGGACACAAAGAAAAGGGATAAATACTTGTTTCGGAAAAACAAAGAGAAATTATTTCTGTTTCAGGGAGGAGGGCGAATTTCAAAAGTTCCGAGCACTAAATTTGGAAAAATAGATTTCCCTTTGTCGAGGTTGTTAAAGTTTATTAAAGAATGTCGCAATGGAAGGAACGTGTTGGATTTGATATTCCTTCGGAATACCGATCTGGGTTCGAATCCGGCCTATTCTAATTAAGAATATGCCAAAAAGCTTACACAGTTTACTCTTGAAAGGGAACACTTCTCCAATGTTAACAATAAAGTGCCGTCTATGTGTGAAGTTTGGATCTGGACGAACATAGTTTTTGAGCTTTGAAAAACTCATAAAGTTTTCGAAATGGATTATTTGCAAAGACTGTCTATTAAATACCTATTAATTAAAATGTCAACAATCATGTAGTTTTTGGTATTGATGGCTTTGAAGAGTAAATAGCAATATTCAAATTGGTCAAAAAGCTACGTGAGCCAGTGAGCACGGGAGTACGCCATTTTGATACCACGACTTGAAAGATTGGTTTAAAAACCTCTCGAAAATGAAATCAAATCTTTAATATGTATTAAAGAAAGCTTATGAAGATTGTCAGGGAATGGCTTTTCAAAAGCAAGTTATCCATGAAGGAATGATCGTTGTCAAGTTCTTTTCAGCTTAGTTGGACTAATTTAGAAGATGATGATACCGTGGTTCACGTGTCTCCTTGATTCCCGGCTTAAAGACATTGGTAAACTTAAATCGACGAAAGAAATTAGAGGCATCTAAAGACTCTGACTCAACATCAAACTTCATCTTTCAGCAATTGGTTAATATAGTTGCTTGGAAGTTTTTCTCGTGATGCTATTTTATTACAATCTTTTCTGTAAGCTTTAAATTAGATATAAATCAAGTTCAATATCAACCAATATCAAGCTCTTTAGTCTAAGGTCTTTCCATGTTGATATACCTTTCATCGTTTTTATCTAAATCAATCTAAATCAATACCTTCTTCAATAAATCAGATCTTATTATTTAAAAGAGGATAAAAAGACCGGATATGAATGATTTTTTTTTTCGTCCTGTTAAATGCTTTTAAATCTTATGTGTAAGCCACACGACAACACTCTTATCCATGGCACTTTTCAAGCCTTTTCTTTAAATCTATATTGTGTAACATGATTCTTGGCAATTTCACAGATAAGCCAAATCTCTGAGAAATACATCCTTTTTCAAAAGCCATAAAAATTCCTTAACAAAAAAAAAAAAAAACTTTAATGCAAGAGAAACCAAAAGAACATGCATAGAAAAATCCAAACAAAGGATAAAAAGGAAAAATAAGACAACAAAAAAAAAAAAATGGTTCTACTCTTCGACAAGACGACAACTATCCGAGTACCTACTTACACAAGGCAAGGATGGGATGCATTTGTTGCATTGCATAATAGAAATGCAGCCACATGTATGAATTCAAAAATAAAAAAAAAGGAAGAAAAAAATGAGGCACGTTATAAAGGAAGGCTTTAAGCTCCGTCCCGTGAAGAAAAAGAAATCTCGTGACAACAACACAAAAACAGATAGACTTTACATCATATGTACAACAAAGTCACAGATTTTTTAGTTTCGATGTCATGTTATTGTTGTCCTTGAAGGACACGATTCTGCGGCGAATATTTGACTACAGCAGACTCACTATATACGAATAAGTCACAATAGGATTTCAATTGTCCGACATTTTAAACAAAGACTGTACTTTAATGACTGTCTTCCCACAGAGAGGACGTTGTAGTCGGTAAACGAAAATACCAACAAAAAAAAGACACAAGACAGAAATATATCCTTTCAAACTTTACATACACTCCATTATTCATTTTTGTTTTTTGTTACATTGGCATACATTTGCAATAAATTGCTTCCGGTTTTGTTTTGTATCTATTTTCTCAGTCATATATACAAAACCTAATGATATTTTGTATATTTTAAATTTATATATATTTTTTTGTTTGTATTTTCTAGGTCACAATCATATTTGGCGGAATCTTCATAACTGGCATTCTGGGTAATGTCCTTGTGTGTGTGGTTATTGTTCGTCATTCTACCATGCATACGGCAACAAATTATTATTTATTTAGTTTAGCGGTATCGGATCTCATGTTCCTGTTGTTGGGTAAGTACATGTCCTGATTTAAATATGTTTTGTTTGTATATATTAAGTAGCCATATTTGTTGTGGCAGTGCTGCCAAGTATTTAAAAATAATATTTCCGAAATAAAGTACTAAAGCCCCATTTAGACTATCATTGCAGTTTCACTTTCAGTTCAGCTATGGCAGTTAAACTGTAGTCTAAAAGCTAAAACTGAAGCGTTTAACTGAAACTGAGAAAACTGAGAGCATTCCCAAAAGTTGTCAATTTAGTTCTCAGTTAAATTGATGAATGAACATCGAACTGATTTCATTTTAACTGAACGGACAGCTGAACTAAAACATGATCGTCTAAAAAGGACTTAAATCATATTTATTTTGGAGTATCATTCAAACTACCATTTTTGTTTATTTTTAAATGGTTAAAATTTTTGCAAGAACTTTGAGTTAAATTTTCAAAAACTATTTCCAATAAATCAAGTTGTTTTTTGAAAGAAATACAGTCAGGAACTATAGAATAACTCTTTTGATTTTTCAGAAAAAAAATTCTTGTTTTTAAAACTACTTTTCATCCAACGAAGTCGAAAATTTACTTCAATAAAATTTTACAGTTTATGACTATAAATTATAATTTGGGAATTATATTTTAAAACCACATAATATTAATTTTGAAATTATTAATCCAAAACTAGAGAACTTTATCTTTTCTGCAGCTAAAAATTATCCCAATCTTGAAAATTTTAACTTTTTTAGCAAAATTTCAAGATTTCTAGAAATTAAAAAAAGAGGCTGGGTGTGACCCACACTGATAACTTCCCATTATGCATAATTTGAAAACTTGGCGTTGCTGATATTAATCGATTTACTTTTGATGCTGATTTTTAATAATTTTACTGAAAAACAAAAAAATTGTCAGAGATGTTGAAGCGAAAAAACAATATTTACAAATTTTTCTTAACTTTTTGTAGTTTTGTATTTGTTGTAAGAAATGTCAGTTTGATATTCGTCAATATTTTGTCATTTTTTAGGTATTGACAAATGCATTATGTTAGAAATAAAATAAATTTGAAGTCAATAACATTGCTTGTTGTGATGATATTTAAGCCGAAAAACTATTTTTGACACTTTTCGGTAAATTTCAGTTTTGGTTTTTTATTTTTCGTCAGAAAAACTGCCAGTTCGATATTTGTCAAAAAAGTACCATCTGTTCAAAATTCTATTACGCAAAAAATAAAATAGATTCGAAATTAAAATGATTGACCACTGTCTACATATTCAAGCCAAGAAACTACTTTTGACATTTTTTGGTAAATTTTTGATTAAGTTTTTTATTTTTTGTAATAAGACTGTCAATTTGATATTTTTCAAAATTGTAGCATATATTAATAATTGTATTTTGTATAAACATAAATCAGTTTGAAGTCAATATCGGTGCTCATTCTCGAGATATTCAAGTCAAAAAACACTTTTTACCAACTTTTGGAAGAATTTTTTGTACTTTTTTATTCTGTCAATTGAATTTTTTAAAACTTTCACCAGATGTAAAAAACATCGTTTCACACAATAGAAAATAGTTTTGAAGGGAATATCATTTTTCCTTCATTGTATATTTACGCGCCAAAATTTTTTTTTAGTTTTTAAATTTTTAAAAAATAATGGTAAGTTGAAAATTTTCAAAATTTATATCAAATCTGTATCACATTACAATGTATACAATTCACTATCCATACCTGAGATATTTGCTACCAACCAAAATTTTTACTGTTTCTAAATCTGCTATAGTGATAAAACCGCTTGACCAATTTTTATGAAAGTCCTTTCTGCATCTTTCAAAGTTATAATTTAATTGGAGTCGATATCTCTACTCGTTCTTGAGATACCGTGGACGAAAAAGGGTATCTCGAACGTACGAACGTACCCACACACAAACATCTCTCTACAAATGACTGATCTAGATTCTAGGAACCTTGAAACGTCCAGATTTGTCAAAAATTTCAATTTGACAAATTGGACCGATTACAACAACTCCCTGTGGGAAGTTAAAAAAATTAAAGATTCACTTTTTTAGAAAAAGTTTATAAACGAAGTTCATAGCATTTTTTAAAAACGTATCGATATCTCAACCTTTTTAAAATCTTTAACAGCCTTCTTAAAGTTTGTGAAAACTCTCAATTTTTCCTCCAAAACTCACGGAGCTTAGATTCGAGCAAAAAAGTAGATAGACCAAAATATATTTCGTCATACTTTTTTTCCTTTAAGGACCTTGCTTTTTTAAAATTCAGAACTGAAAATATCTATAACGGTTTTTCAAATGACATTTATGTCAATATTTTATTCTATGTCAAACAGCTATTTTTTATTTCTGCTACCTTTGACATTTTCAGATGAACTGTCAGAAAATACAAAAAAAAGGGTGATGCTATTTTTCTAATATAAGACCAGCAATTTAAATGTGCTTCATGATTGAAAGAATGCCTGTTTAAAAAAAAAACTTCATGCCAATTAATTATTTGCAACTGGCTTAAAATTGACGTTGAAATTTTAAAAGCTTTTGGAAAATTCATACATACCTACATATGTACATATTTTGGAACCTATGATTCCAAGGATCTTAACAAATTTATTTCTGATAATGGCGATTTTTTAAAAAGTAATTTATCACTAAGTACCAATTCGGCAATTATGGAAAAATGTGTTAGTTTTGATTGGATGCTCTTTAATTGTCGTAAAAATTTTACTTAAAAACTAAAATCATATAATACATCAGACTTAAAACGCATTGCGGTAACCCTGTATTAACATCATTATTCCATGAATCTTCTTTTGAGCACAATATTTCACTATTTCCATTTCTATTTCTTATCCTAAATAATGAGCATTCACAACAACAACCAAACACAATAAGTTACATACATGAGTTATTTATCTCATTATTTTTGTACCTTCTTTGTTCTTTTTCAAAATTGTTATTCAAAATATTGGAATGTCGAGGACGTATGTATCTAATATTGTTCCTTAAACCACACATCGCAAAAACAAAACATTCCAAAAAACAAAACAAAACACTTCTTACATATTAACAACAAAAAATAACATCGAATCAAAGAATCACCAAAGGAACTTCGTAACCAATGAAAGGACTTGTCATTTGATAGTCATTAATCAGTTTCACTTTCTTTATCAAACTTGACAAAAAAATGAAATAACTTTCAAGGAAAAAGGATGATAAATCTTTTCTTTTTTTTTTTTGTCTGAGAAATGCCTGCCTACTAGATCGTAGTTTTATGTCTGAAATCAAGTGGGAACGAATTGATTTGACCTTTGAAAACTTCTTAAAAATTCCACTCTCATAATATTCGTCCAGATAGGTGTAGGTATAGACATTAAACTTTTTAAGCTTTAAAATTATATTTACATTCCAAAAATAGTTGCTTCTCACAAAAAATAATACATTTTTAAAAAAGGACGACGAAATATACACAATACACATAGACATATAGAATATTTGTATTTGACACACAAAATTGGGTCAAAAGGACCCTTAGCCTTTTTCACAAATAAAATAAGGTATTTAATTTCAGGTTAAATTCCAATAATAATATCTTTTCAACGAGGGTGTATATTTCATAAAAGGTATTTTATAATATCGAAAATGATTTTAAAAGGCGTTTAATGTAATACTATAAATGGCATGATAAAAAACAAATTTAGAATTTCAGTGTTAGAATTTTATATTAAAAAAGTTTAAATTATGTTAATTCTGAGAATTAATTGAAATTTTATTTACATCTGAAATTTGGGTAGAAAAAAATAACGGTATTTTGAATAGGAGTGATACCATTCGGAGAGTGTCATTTTTCAGTGACAGTAATTTATGTCAGACTCAATTTAGGCAATGAGATGGCTTATGTTGGCTATTAGAGCATTGGCTGTCTGACTTTAGGGAGACTACGGAGTCAAAATGCACAGTTTAGGTGACCAGAAGTCCCTGAGAATATGCCAAGAATTAACAGCGAATTTTGGGAGTTATGAAAGTAAACCAACAAATACTTTAACACATGATTTGGAAATTGTGGTAAGTCTAAAGACAAAAATCAATGTCTTGTGACTTAATAACTTATCAAAAACCTAAATAACAACCCTGTGAAAACAGAGATGGCCATGAATTTTCATTACTAAGACGTCACTGAGACGCAGTAACTCCTATCGTCGATTTGATTTTTAGACTAAACGTTGTTCAATGTCCGTATCATCCGTTTTGATTTTGACGTTTGCAAATTCTTGGCTGAAATGAAAGTCCTGTCATTTCTATTAAATAAAGTTTAGGATATGGAATTTAAGTCAAAACGATATAAGCCTATATTAACAACTTTAACATTAAAGTATAAGTTCATGGTTCTTTACAAGTTTTCTAAGAAAAGTTATTGATTTTTTGACAGTTTTTTGACACTGTTCAGTGTTCATGTTCAAGATTAATTGACAGAGCGAAAAAACTTTACATTTGGGTTGTATTTTTCGACCTAAGTTTTGGTCTCTTTTTAAACATTCTTTAGACTTTTTTAATTTTCCCTTTTATCACTCGCTTCTTAGACAACATTTTTTGTATAAAGTTAAACTTAAGTAACACAAAAAGTCAAGATAACAAATTAATAAGCAATTAAGCTTAAATAAATAATATTTGTTTTTGTTTCAACTGAATCTTTGAATTGGTTCATGGAACTGAATCAAAAGTTCTTTAATATCTGTCAAACGTCAAAAAGGGTTAAACCCAGATCCCTGGCATGACAGTCCTACTCACTAACTTTCACTTCACGGGTACTACTCTTACATGTTAAAAATATCTTTTTCAATTTATATATGTTGTAAAAAAAATGTAACGGAAAAAATCATGGGAATAACCGTGAAAGAAAAACTCACTCTCAAAATTTCAATGAAATGCAATATCTTTGCAATTCTGAAAATTCTACCAAATTCAATATTTTTCTATCGGTTATTTAACAAGAAAACAATTGATTTAATAATTTTTCAGAACCCCTCAAAATAATAAAATTCCCTATCCTTGATATAAAGTACCACCAACCTAGATGAAGGTATTGCGAGAATTTCTATAAATAAAAAAAGGGTAAACATCAATTCGAGGAACCAGGACTCTTTTCGCATTCGGATAAATTTTATTGCTCTTAATTTTTTCCAATAAAAATATCGCTACATAACCTCCAAATTGTATTTCTTATATTTACATTATAACCTTTTCCAGGACACCACATCTTGCACGTTCAAAAGTCATTATATCCAATCATTTGTGTGTGTATGTATGTTTATTTAAGACAATTTCAGAAAATTTAATGCCCAATTTTATATTCACATATAAAATAAAGCAATAATCCTGCCAAATGTTCAATTGTTCCATTGTCCAATTGTTCATCGTGTTTTTTTGTTTTTTTAAAGAGAACTTTTTTGGGCAATAAAATAAAATTAATTGCCTGTGTTTATTTTAACGGATTTTGCGATCAAACAAACAATTGTCGTTAAGTTAATTCAAAACCAATTTAGTGTTAATGTTTTTGTTAAATAAATTGAAAAGACATAAATAAACACAAGTTCGTGTATTTTTTTATTTCTCTTCTTCTTAAATTTATGCTCATTCTTTCCACATTTAAGATAATTTATTACATAGATTAAACCAAAGTATCTATACGAAACTTGTTGAATATCTGCGGTAGATAATTATCATTATTATCACCGATTGATAATGATAATAATAATAAGGATTAAAGTCGAATATAAATTTGTAAGCATATTTTTATTGCAGCTATAAAAATATTACGACCAATAAATTTTCCAGGTCCATAATAATCAAGTGAGTTGTAAAGAGAAATATTCACACAAAAACTGGGGGGAAATATTTATAAGGACATTTCGAAAAAGGCTTCGAATGATGAAATATGAGTTACCAAAGTTAACAGCACTTTTGATAAATAGTATCAAACCTTGTCTTATGATAATTTTCGTTCAATAAAAATCATGACGTTAGGAATTCATTCAATATTTAAAAGAAGACAGATATTTTTCAAGACTCAATCCTTTAAATGTGTCATTCTGCAAAAAAAAGGAGTAAACAAGGAATTATTATGAGTCAACAGTTTTTCTTTTTGTTACCATTTTTTCGTTTCTGTAAGCCAATTCCAAGAAGTGCTTAGTTGGTGTTACCTTTCTCCATTTGCCCTTTTTTTTATTCATCCTTTTGACCATTTCCTTCAGGGTTTAGGGTCATTATGTACAGCTGTGGCCTTTTGCAATCATTTTCTTCTTCGTTTTCGTTTTTTTTTTGCTATGAATACTTTTCTTCAAAAGGAATGGAATTGGTATACGCCCAATTTCATCTCTAGGTTATGTTTCTATTCTTATCACAATGGCGATACAACATATCATGTCCTTAATGTTGATATTAGTAAAGTTGTCCAATAATTTAGATACTTAATTGAGCAAATGCTAACACAATTGAATGCTCACACTAAAGGAACACTAAATCAGATCACATTAATAGTCGCATTTTGATTAGGAATGAATTAGATTAAAGGAATGAATTGAGTTAAAGAAATAATTTACAGTGAAAAATAAGTATTTGACTTTGAAAAATAATTCACCGGAATTCACGGAAGACAATTTTCTCCGATTTGTTAGAAATCGGAGAATTTCTTCCGACAAAATAAAAATAAATCGTATTCCTTCGCTCAGCGGTGCAATGCGATTAGGCAACAATTTTTGACAGTTACGCGTTCAATTTATTCAAAAGTTGTCCGATGAAATATTATTGCGGAATCTGTTCGGAAATTTAAACTATAAAATTGTAAGTAAAATATTAAAACGAACGCGATTGTTTGCTTCATTTTATTTAAGTTCCGCAACGGATACCTCGAAAGTAAACTGAGTTCCGATCGGAGTTTAATTTCGTTACAGAAATTCTCCGAACGAATACCTCGATAAGGCTAATTATATTCTTAATCGTGCGTCTGTGGGGTGGGAGGTAAATGTCAAGACCTTGTTCAAATAAAAACTTGATCCTTCGCTCTAAACTAAAATGTCAGTTGTTAAATTTTTAACTCTAAAAAAATGGTGACAAATTCAAATATTCCGTTTTGATAATTTGAATATTTGTTAACAGAAAAGCTGATATCGTGAAAAAGTTTTCAAGGGAACTTAATTTAATACAATATTATTTAAATCGTTAGAATTCGAGTATACAAGGAGCAGAAGTCTGTCAATCACTTTAAAAAATATGTTTAACTTCTTATTCTTTCCGCTTATTACTTACATTTCTTTAGTCAATATTGTTTCGTAATTGCAGAGCTGTAAAGACTGCAGTCTTTTGGATAGTTTAGTCAATTGAATAAAAATACTGCTTTCCAAATTTCTTTTAACTTACTAAAAGGCTAACTATAATACTACAGTCAGCAGTCATTTTCAATACTCTGACTGTGCAGTTAAATAAAGCAGTCAAATGACTGTAAAAATTAATTGACTGCAGTACATACTTTTTGACTGGTTCCAGTATTTTAGTCATTTTAAAGTACTCGTTACTTTTGTGGTTTGGCTAATATTCAAATAGTCTTTTAACTGCAGTCAATTAAATGAAAGTCTTTTAACTATTTTTAAGTCTTTCTTTTACAATACGAGACGTTTATTCAAGACAAAGTGTAGGATTCATCAGTCATTTCAAATTTATACTTTGAAAATAATGTAGGAGTTTTGAAAATTTTAGTAGAATGACTGAAATGTAGTCAAAAGGCTTACAGATAATTGATTGCAGTTAAAAGACTTTTTGAATGTAAGTAAAACTGTAAAAGTACTGAGGACTTTGAAATAACTAAAATAATGGAACCAGTCAAAAAGTACTGCAGTCAATTTACTTCTTTTTTTTTTTTAACTGCACAGTCAGAATATTTGCACGGACTGTTAACTGGTTTTTTATAAAGTTAAGTCACATAGCACAGTATTAACTTTCATTCGAACTAATAAGTCAATTAACTGCGACTTAATTGACTACAGTACTTAAGTAATGCAATCTTTACAGTTCTGCAATTGGCAGTGAAATATCACTTTTTTAAAAAGTTCTTAAAGGACTTAGTTCGAGCTCGATTTTTAATTTTATCCACTTTAAAAATTTATTAGGAAAAGTATTGCGGTCTAAATTTACCTTGTTTGTCCCGGAAGAAAAAAAAAAACACTCAAGCGGCGTGGCGTTAAATCGCACCATCTTGGAAAACAATTCACTGGTCCGAAATGTGAAATTATGCGGTTACCAAACATTTCCTTCAATAAATCAATTGTGACACGAAACCAACAACTCCTGGTTGTTCAATTGATAAACGAAAAAGTCAGTAATCAGTATCATCATGAAATGAACCATGATTTTCAAAATAAATTTTGCACAATTTGGAAGCGTTGTTCAGGCGACAGTTTATTCACGTTGAAATGACAAACCAAACTAAACATAAATCATTTGACAGCTGACAAAATAGTTAAAGTTCTATACCTCTTAAAAAAACACACGTTATAGGGCTCCAATTTTAGTCATTCTGATTTTTCTATATTGAGTATAGCATTGTCGAAATATGTCAAAACTTCGGTTCCTTTTGTATGGCAAAATAAAAACAAGAAAGTTGACGAAATTGAAGCAAACTTTTATTCTCAAACAACTTTAAAAAAATAAGCCCGGACTTATAAATTAAGCAACATTAATGTGAGAACAGCGGGTAAAGGGAAGAAGAAATTTTAGGAACTTTGATCTAAAATTGAATGAATTGTGGTTTCGAGTTAAATTAATCTAAAACTCGAGACAAGACAAAGAACAAGTAGAGACTCATTATTAAAAAACTGAAACCAAAAGTATTGATATTTTCACTTTCTTATAAGCTTGAGTAAAATCAGATGAACCACTTTTAACAATTATTTAAAAGTTCTTATTTTGTTCCACGGAACTTATTTTGAGGTAACATGAAAACAACCACAAAAATATCAAAATCTTCAATTCAATTTTAATCTAAAAAGAGCAAATTTGTATATGTATATGTAGTAAACAAAAGTTTTTTCTTTTTGGGAAAAAATAACTTTCCAAAAAACTATCTGCTAAACTCCTAACTTTCTCCAAAACCAATATCTACATATTTAATCCTTGAAAGCCTATAATACAAGCATAGACTTAATATTAAATTATCCAAAAAAATAAGTAGATTCGACACAACACACATTTCAGCACGTTATTATAGAAATACAAAAATAGGAAAAAGAAAAAAGAAAAAACTTGTCATCCAATTAAAAGTTTTGGTATTGAAAATGTTTTGTGTTTCTATTTTTAGGTCTTCCATACGAAATAAGTTTATATTGGCATCAGTATCCTTACAATTTGGGTCTTCCGTTCTGTAAAATACGAGCACTAATTTCTGAAGCGTAAGTCCCAATTTCTAACTACACACACACACACACATTAAAACAACAACAATAAACAACAACAACAAACAATACTGTTAACAATTTGATTCATTTGAATTTTCAATCCCATAAACAAATATAGATCGACATACGTATCCGTCCTAACGATAGTGGCATTCTCAATGGAACGCTTTTTGGCCATCTGCCATCCATTGCACCTGTATGCGATGAGCGGTTTCAAGCGGGCCATCAGAATAGTGGCAGCCTTGTGGGTGATAAGTTTCATCAGTGCGATTCCCTTTGCCATTCTGACGAAAATCGATTATCTAAAGTATCCCACTGGTAAGGATGAATTCATTGTCATTATCGATGACCCACACAACATCACCTCCTACTATATAATGTGTAAGGACATAACATACATATTTGCTGTTGCATTCTCATTCACAGATAACACGACCATAGAGAAGTCAGCGTTCTGTGCGATGCTGGACTATCCGGAGGGATTTCCATTGTGGGAGCTGTCCACGTGTTTGTTTTTTGTAATTCCGATGGTCCTTATTATGATATTGTACGGACGGATGGGGATGCAGATAAGGTCGAGGACGACGCAGCAACTGGGTAGGTGCATTCTGTTCTTATAAACCATATTCGTCGTGTTCGAGTCGAATGTCGATATGTTGACATTTCAGTTCCTTTGGACTTGACTTTTACAAATATTTGTCTTGGTTTTTTATTTTTATTTAAAATTCTTGTCAATACTGTGTGTGTTTTGTACAACATGTGTGTGTGATTTATGTACGAGTACAAGTATGTTTAACTTGGGTCATTTCAGGAGTTCAACAAGGATCGATGCACAAGGAATCGAGACATCAGCAATCGCGGAAGGCTGTGATACGAATGTTAGGTATGTACATTATGTTCAACTTGAATTGTATAGATAAGTAGTTTTCTGCACTCATACAATGACAGTCATATAACTTAAGCTAAAGATGCATACATATACACTCGAGGAAGAAGGATTCTGAGATATAACGTGAAGTAAATTTAGGAATTGATTGAATTACAATTGAGATTCCTGTCGTGCGTGTTCAGTTCATTGCTGACATTGAGATGCTGAATGAATTAATATGAATTTGGTGTCATTTACATAATGTACTTACACATATAATGCAGTCATACTTACATAGTATATACATCCAAATAAATATGTACACTTAAAACTACTTAAAGATATCGATTTCACAGAGCAAAGTAAATGGCACGTGTGAAAATAGTTTCTGGTTAATTAGATGCGTTCGTGGGTGAATAAAACACAAACATTTCAGTAACTAACGTATGAAAATTCTAACATTAATAAATACAGTCAAGAATACTGTACATATACAATGTTTTCTTTATAACCAGTATTGCCAAAAAGTTGGTGAAAATGAAGTTCTATTACTAACGAGACACCTTTCGAAAAATTTAAATCCACTAATTTTTCTGGAGTAGGAAAACACATTTTTTCGGTTAATTTAAGGCGTGTTTTTTTTGGTTAATGAATAGGCTACATAGCAAATTCTTACTAGGAAAACATTAACAACTAATTAGTGAACAAAAATAAGTCAGTAGTCAGTAAAAATATTGAAATGTAGGGGGCAGTTAAACGTTGCATAAAATAAATGAATGAAAGCAGACTTGTGGGCGTGTCCTTGCATTTTCATTAATTTTTAACTCGACCTAAGAAATTAATTACCAATGAGGTACTGCTGCACTGAACCATATCCTTACGCAAATACAATGAAAAAATTCGTTGAGTCAACGAAAATTTAATTAATTTCCAGCCGGTGAAAAATTTAATTGGCCAAACGAAATAACTTTCATACGTTGATGAAGCGCTTCATCACTTAATAAATTAAAGAATATTTCTAGATAAATGTATGTAAGCAATTTCGTACATTTTATGAATATTTTGATTAAATTACGGAAAAAATATTAGCCAGTTAACAAAACATTTCATTCAATTTATGAATATTTTAATAAATCAACGTAATTTTTTCGTTAGTTAACGAATTTTCTCGTAGATCTTATGAAAATTTTAATTAAATTACACAAAAAATATTTTTTAGCTAACGAAACTTTTCGTAGATTATTTTTACTTTATTTTCGTAAAACTACGAATTTTTTTCGTGAGCCTAGGAAATTTTTCGCCCATTTTTCTTTCCTAAATTTTGGAATGAAATACCTGAAATTCAAAAAAAAGTGGAGCGGAGCGAAAATGTTTTACCATTAAAAAAAAAAAACATGTTATTTTGAATTTGAGCCAATGAAAGTTTCGTTGGGCCAACGAAAACGATTTTCATATTTTTACGAAAGTTATTATTTTCAGTGTGTTTTGAGAAACTCTTTTATTTTTTTTGTGTTCCGCTACCTAATTTTTTGTTTTTCTATTTTCAAATGCATACTTAGCCTTAATATTTTTTTCCGTGACAGACAACTTTGAAATTTTGACGGAACTAATATGACAAGTAGTGCAGGAGTACCAACTTTAAGGAGTTAAATAGAGAGTGAGTTACAAAGTGAATTGAGTTTTTTTTTTTCAGAACTCATATTACTGTGCACCGTGCTTGATAAAGATTATTACCAATAACACGCAGTTTAAAATTTTACGATAAGGTAACTTATTTTGTAGATTATAGAAAATAGGTTGACTCTCATATCATATTTTCTCACATCAATGTCAACAGTTCAAAAAAAGAAACCAATAGCTCCTTATTTTTTGTCGAATTTATAATTTGAACCAACCAGATATTTGTGTTTTTAATTAACTTTATGAATGTCGACTAAGGGTCTTATAACTTAGACCATTAGTTTAATAAGTTAATTTATGACTGTTTCTATATAAATACGGATAAATAAATTCAAGTATTTTTTCCAACTTGAACAATTTTATTGCTTCAACAAAGTCCCATTCATCAATCACTGAGAGTATATCCTCCTGTCCTCAAGTAATCGATTAAAGTTAAATACAGGAGTTGACATGACACCGAATATAATTAAGAAAACAAACTTTTTCAGACGAAATTGCCGACCTCAGACACCTCATAGACACTTAATATAAATAGCTACCTTTTTATGAGATGGTATATAGAAGGTCAAGTATATTATAGGCACATAAACTTTTGGTCACTTAAGCTACCATCTTAAGTAAATGTTCCATTTACGAGTATTAGATACATAATTATGCATTTAACCCATCAAAAATCATAATTGAGGACCAATCAAGGTTGAAGTTCCAAAGGACATTCATTTTGATTACTTTTACATATAATTTGGTATATTCTAAAGACTTCGGTCTTGAATTCGGAAAACTCCTTCAACAACTGAATAATTTTACAATTAACCCAAATTCAAAGTTGAATTTATTGCCTCATAAATGGAACTCCAGGATATCATAATATTCCCCATTTGAACACTTTACAAATGCCAGCAACAATCCTTGTGAAAATATCCTTAAATGCAAACCTCTACACAAACATATGTAAGTTGATGTGTTTGAATGTGTTTTTGCAAATCATGAGAGAATAAAAATAAAACTAATCTGCGAGTATTTCAACTTCAATTGCTTTTTATACAATTAAGCATTTTTTTTAATTTTATTTTGACATCAGAGCGAGTGATTTGTATAACGATATAATCGACCCACAAAATGGCGATAACATTCCAAGATTTAATAGACAAAAGCTCGGGTAGTTAAATTTCAAGTCTTTAAGTTTAACAGTATCTGGCTATACAAAGCCTAATCCATGAGTGAAATGAGGCTATAGGAGGTCTTCTCTTGCTTGACGCAATATTCGCAATTAAAAGCAAACCAACCGCAAACGCATTAAAAGCAATTGGTTAGGAAATAACAGTTAATTTTGCGATGAACTTAAAGGAGTATTTTTAGTCCTATAGACATCAGGAGCAAACAGAACAGAAAAGAAAAAGGATATGGGAATTTCCATTTTTATTATCCTGACTTGAGGAGTGTCTTACATTTGTATATATCGGGAAATACTATAATGTCTTGTATCTTTGTGATAAGAATTTTTTTGTGGGAATGTAATTCTTAACTTGAATTTAATACAAAGGGGATTAAGAAAGTGTCTTATCTTAAGGAACAAGATTAAATAAATATTCATACTCGCATCTGTGTCTGATGAACATTATTCACACCCAAAATTAACCATTCAAAATCAAAGTGATGAATTCTACGAGGAATCTGACACGTGCGGCGTCTTCTTCTCCATAGAGTAGAATATCAATTGGCTACTTTTTAGGAAAACTTGAAATATTTTGGAAAATTCAGTTTTATGTTGAATGGATTTAAAATTTACATTAACAGCTTTTTGGCAAGAAACGGATTTTTTCAAAGCTTAGAATTTTGATATGAAAGGAAATAATATGGAAGTTTAATTAATGACTTTGACAGTTAAGCCTTTCGAAAGTCAAAGTCTAATTCTTTTTTGACATTAAGGTTTCTTAGCAGCCAATAATTCAAACTTTATATTTCACTTCTCTACAGAATTTTCAATTTTTTCTGCCCTTCGAACTTAAACAGCTCTTTGAATTCTTTAAAATATAAACTGGGGTTTTTGTATTTTTTTTAATTCTTACTGAGTTCCGAATTACATAATGTGAACTTTTCATCTTTAAAATCTTTAAACTTTAGCGGGGATAACTTAAGGATACGTCCGTTTTTTAAATCAGAATTTTTTTTTAAACAAGTTTAGAAGAATACGCTTTTTAAATTTAAAAAGTGTTCATTAAAAAGAAGGTAACTTCAGTTTAATACTTTTTGTGAGGAATGTCTAATCTTTTTTCAAAATGGTGGCTAAACAATAATGGCTGAATCACAAACACGCTTTAGCTTCGGCTTCGTCTGCGTTACGATGGACTCGCTTCAAAGTTGCTTTGAATGACATTTCTAATATGGATTTTCTAAAATGACACTTTTGTCATTAGCAGCTATTTTTTTTCTCAAAAGTTTGTTTTGAACATTTTCTTACACTAGAAACTACCAATTATTGTGTGTTTCAACCTTAGAAAGACATTTTCTGATCTACAAAAATAAAACGTTTTCAAGAAAAAATTGTATAGTAATTCTATATTTCAATAACTTACCTTTGAACTATATCTATTAAACGATGGGAATCCTTCAAAAAATATTTTTTTTTGTTAGTTGACTTTTTTTTTACATCTTTTGAGCTGTCAGACAAAGCAAATGTTCAGCAAATTTGAACTAGAGCTTCCGCTTGGAGTCACATTACGTAACATTACGTTCTTTTCCTTACGATTGTCAAACGAAACGTGAGGTCGAAGCTACATTGTGATAGCATGCATTGAATTCCTATGGCTGAACTCGTAAACGTCAGGCGAAGCCGAAGCTAAAGCGTGTTTGTGTTTCAGCCATAATAAAATCACAATTTTTGACAATTCTTAAAACGGTATATTTTTTTATCGTAAATTATAAAGGGTGTTTTTTTTTAAACGTGTGGTTTTTAAGAACAAATAAAACGCATATAATTTAATGCTATGGCCAAGAATTTGACTTTATTATAAAAATAAGAGTTTTTCATTATTTCTTAAAAATAATTTTGGGCAAGTAGCCGCCACTCTGGCTGGCTCAAATAAATTTCAGTCGAGAGGCCCAATTTTCGACTAGTTTTTTTATAGAAATTGGGGCCGTATATCAGCAATAACGCGCTAAATATTCTCTTCCAAGGCGTCAATTATCTGGGACTTATCTTACGAAAAAATATTCCAGTTGTGTTAAATTGCATGATCTGGGATGTCACACCCGCCAAAGGCCCACGACACGAATTAATACGCTCACCAAAAGTTTCATTCAATAAATTGATTGTTTCGTTGGCTGTATGAAAATTTGCACAGTTAGCAAATGTTGTTCAAGAGTAAGTCTATTCCTTATGAAATGGCAAACCAAACTGAGCATAAATCAAGTGACAGCTGTCAAAAAGACCAACTTCGAAAAAAGTATTGCCAGATTTAAAACTACACGTTTAAAAAAAATTATCATTTACATTTATTTTAATTTTTTTCAAGATACTTAAATTTGAAATTTTAATAATAAAGTAAATCTATTTTTAGTCCAAATGATTTTACACATCCCTAAACATTTATATTTATTCAACCCCTAAAAAACAAATTAATCTTAAATAACCAGCAATGGATTGATGTTAATTCACAAAATTCCTTTATCGGAATATTGTATGTTCATGAAATATGTTTAAAATCGGAAATGGATAAAATAAAATTAATCATGGAATCTTGAAAGACGAATTGATTTAAAATTGAAAATCTCCGCCGCCGCGCGCCGAACGCTGTCAGGAAGGGAAAGAACCGTGAATCAATCGAAATCCATTAAACCACCATATTCCTAATAGTTCCATACTTTATATACGTATTGATGTAATAAGAACAACGGTAGTTAGAGGATACGAGGATAGGAAAAAGGATATCTTTTGCGGTTTGCTGGGTGCCCAAACGAATGATGATGATGGTTTCAGGGTGATTTACTTATCGATTCCCCCAATTTGATGCCACATTTTATTGCACAACGACCTACATACACACATACATTTACTCGTATTTGGATCCTACGTGATTCCGTGTTCCTTCGGGCTATATCATCGTGATGGTACCGACCGTGCCGATGGCAAAATGAGTCCAAATGCATTTCTCAATCATAGACATTTTATATCAAAAAAAATAAAATATATCCCTTGGAGATGTTATCTATATCTGATCCTGGACACATAAACTGAACACACACACACATAAAAGTTATGGTCGTCCTTTAAAAATAATATTCTCATTTCTCTTCTTTATTTTCTTCTCGTTTTTTTTTTTTTTTGTAGCTGCTGTTGTCATCACGTTTTTCGTTTGTTGGGCGCCATTTCATGCTCAACGTTTGCTCTATTTATACGCCCGGCAATGGGACCATTACCAGGATGTCAATGAATGGCTGTTCTCGTTTGCGGGCTTCAGTTATTATGTTTCATGGTAAGTGTGTCATCTCCAAACCGAACGGTAACTGGCACTCACAAGTCGCAAATGGCCTGAGAATAAGTATAAGCAAATCCATCAAAACCGAGAAGAGAAGTGTCTGGTTGTGGTTCGATGGAAATTGATTCACTTACTTGTTCCCACGCCACCGAGTCGCCTTGTCGCGCCAGATTATGGTTTTTTTTTGTCAAATAGAAAATAAGCTTTGTTCATTTATTCACTATCCTTTTTTCTACTATTTCATTTATTTTTTTCAGTACGATTAATCCAATTTTATATAATGTGATGTCACATCGGTATCGGGTGGCATTTAAGGAAACTCTTTGCGGCAAACGGAGGAGTTTTTATTTCAACAATGGCTTCGCCAGGGATCAATCGAGTTTTCGAGAGACAACAATAGCCTCGACCGGTGGACCTTATGACCGAGTTTATTCCGTAAGTATTAAGTGTCCTTGGTCCTTATTAGTATTTATCAGGGAATCCTATATTTACGAGTATGTACTTGAATGATGTCAGTGGATCTCTCAATAAATTGGGAATGGCTTAGTGTGCAAAATTAACCTCTTTGTTGATTGATGAAAGGCTCTGATGTATATGTACGAGTATAGTCCAAAGTAAATTGGCTGAAGTGTGTATATATTGTATTGAATCATCAATAAGTTGTCGAAATAGGTTATAAAAGAAAACGAACGGTAAAACTTCCGTTCCGACGCACGACCTTTATATTGATGTTTCGTATTGTGAATATTTATTTTATCTATAGGATGATGTCTTACAAGGATACTTGTATTTTTTTTTTGGACATAGAAGCATGGGACATGTGTCGAAAAAGTAATGTAGTCCAATCATTTAAAACGAATTTTATGTGTCAATCAGACTTTATTGTTACAGGGAAAATTTATTTATTTTTTGTTGTTGTTTTTGTTGTTGTTGATTTCTAAAGGGGACCCTTGAAGGGATGATGTTATTATGTACCAAAAAAGGGTGTTTCAAATAAATTGAGACAAGACATCATCAAAAGGGCTAGACTTACAGAATTCTTCGGCGAAAGGATGTCGTTTATCGGATGTCACTTTATATAAGGTTACCAGAAACAGACATCTAGTCTAAAACAACACATGGCACAAATGGGAGACATGGAATTCGTTTTGGGATTCTTCATAAAATGATAAACGAAAAACAATATGTCAAATGAAACATCTCATGAGATTCAAAAAATAACTGCTGATAGGAATACAACTTTTTAAATGTCGAATGAATAAAACTCCAACCTTAATTCTTTTTCCAAAAATAAAAATAAGAGTAAGGAACTTCAAACGGTGTAGGGTGGCGTATGTGGAATATTTTTTTTTTTTAATTTATATTTTCATAGGGGTTAATTTTACTATTAAATAAAATTTAATCAAATAAATAAAAAAAAATAAAAATAAAAATACAAAGAGCAGCTAAGGTATTTAAAAAATGGTTTTTGAATTTTTAAAAGCATAAAAACTTATTTATTTTGTATTTATTTTTTCGATAAACTAAAATCGCTTTTTCTAAGAGGCAGGAGAGGCAGGTATTCCTCAGGGATCCAAGTAAAATCAAGTCCAATTTTGACTAACTATCGGTGAATGAAGTACTACCTTTCATATGTAACTTTTTATTTAAGAAACTCACTTGGAGAAAACTCCATTAAATATTTGAACACGTACAATTTATTTATTTTGATTCTTAAAAATGTATTACAGGCCTTTCGCAAATGTTTCCTAAACGTTTCTTAACTCATTAAAGGCTTATCAATTTAACTTAATGTAAGTTCTTCGAAAACTATAATACTTAACTTCAATAGAATAGAAACCCAAAAATTTCCAAGTTAAGAATTTCAAATATTGCTGCACTAGGAATGTGTGAAATTTGAATGTTTTCTTCAAAAATGTGTAACAAAATTAGTAATTCTATTGAATTTTCAGATTCTATGATTTCTGTTCGTTAAGTTTGAAATGGTATTCAGTTCATGATAATTTATTATAAAAAATCCTGTTTAAAATAAATACATTCCTTAATGAAGCTGACCAATTTATCACAATTAAGTTTTCTAAAAATAAATTGGAAGTGGAACTGGGATTAAATTTAGAATTCCATAAGTTCATCTCTTAGCTTCTTATTTTATTTATAAATAGATTTTGTAAATGATATATTTATTCATGTTTACGTTTATAAATAAACATTCATTAAAAAAGACTAATATTTCTGAGAATTGACTTTTGGAACACCCAGCAAAAAATACGAGCATAAGAAAAGTTTGAAAAATGTTCAAAAAATAGTTCGAAACCTTTTTACATTTCTTACTGAATTTTACAGAACAGAATTTTGAAAGGGACAATTTTCTAAAGTCTGAATTTTGAAAAACATAATTTCGTATGCAGAACTTCCACAACGTTAAGAATTCTTACATCAAAGCTATCACTTATGTTGCTCAATTCGAAGACTTCATTTCAGACATTATCTTTGGTCGAAACAAACTTTCCTGCTTTTTATTTCCGCGTCCGTAAATCCAATATCGTAATAAGTTCGAGAGACTTCAAAAAATCAAAAATCAGCCCTCATGACCATGAATGTCTTGAATGAATGAATCCCTGTCTTCGTTAAGGTACTTCAAAATACCCAGTATCAAAACATAACGAAGATACTGGTATTCTCCTGTTTAATGAACACTTCCCAAACTAATTCACTATAAAATTCATTGGAATAAAATATTGAAGGAATTGTTACTTACTTCCTCTACCTTCAAACGTATTTATACAAGTCTAGAGATGCTTTCTTCCTTGGTGTAAAGGTACAACAAAAAATAAATTAAAGACCAATAAGTGGATCTCCATGTCTTTCTTTACTTCCTCCTTAAGTTATACAACAGCAAACCGCCCACAACAGTTTAGCAATTAATTCCACATTCCACCGTTTTTATTCAACATTTCAATGTCAAGACTCAATTAACTTGACAAAGAATCGATTGAAAAAACTTCAACTGGAGCTAAGCCAATTCGTGACGAATAATTGGTATTCAATTCACGATAAACTTCAAAATCATCACCAGCGAGATATTGATAAAATTCCTATGACTTCCTCAACTACAAAAACAACAACTATTAGTTTAGTATGCCAAGTTTGCAAATACGATAAAATGGTACGGCGGCGTCGACGGACGACGGCAGCGTATAAAAAAAGGATATAGCAATTTCAAATGGCAAGCGTTAGCGTTACATCGACCGACAAACAATATTGTCGTCGTTGTCGTCAGCTTTACGCCATTTCAAGCTACAGCAACGAAAAAAACAAAAAGCCATTCATGTGGTTTCGTTTTCGTTTTCTGTGCGGTTCAGTTCGGTTTGGTTTCGGGTTTGGCATTTAAAAAACATAAAGGCCAGATTGGTGGACAAAGATTACATTAAACATTCCCATACCAAGGCATTTCCATTTTGGACGACGAACTTTTCAGATTTTACAGGCGGATATCAAAATCACGTAAAGTTAAAAATGAAAATGAAAATGGCAAAATCGTCCCAGCCAATAATGAAAATAGATAAGAATAGGCACGAAAATCTAAACCTTTATTTTTTTCTTGTACCATATATTCCTTCTTCGTCTTCGAACTCGTTAACATGTGAAGTAGGCCTAAAAGTTGATGATGTTTTCAGTTTTTATAGCCGAGTTGTTTCGATAATATACTCGTGTATGGATAAGGGATTTAAAATTGATCGATTTGCAACATTTCACATTTGGCAGTTAGGGAATACTTTTTTCACACCGACATTAAAATAACTTTTATTCATGCATCGAAGGAAGATAACGTGGGTGGGTTTTGGATTTTCGAATTAAATTGGTGGGTTTTTTGTTTTTCGATGTGGGATTGTGATTGGGAAAGTATAACATGAAATCAATAAAAATAAAATACTTACTTCATTCGGGGAAAAAAAATAAGACAAAAGGTTTTATTTTGATGGAGAATTTTTGTTCAATTCAAAATGGGAAATGGACTTTTTTAATGTAAGACTGTTTATTTATTCAAAAACTGACATGCGTCAAAGTCATATTGACTTTTTCAAGGTTATATTTCAAAAAATTTTGAGAATTGAATGAAATTTTATTAAAAAATAAAAGCGAGACGTTTTATTTAGGCTGCAATCAAAAATTGTAACGCTATTGCTTTCTGTCAAATGTCAAATCTTATAACAAAAACAATCTAAAGTAGGTTTGTCAGTACAAGGGCTTCAAATTGTGGCCCATTAAAGTTTTAAGTGATGTTAAAGGTGAAAAAGAGCTACCAACTACTAAGACAGAATTTTTGAGAATTGATCATTTCATTGTTTTTGTCAACATTTTTATAATTATATTCAAAATATAAATTTTTGTCTTACATTTTCAGACCCGCATGAGATCCATTCGAAATATGACTTACCGAGATAGAGGATCAATAAAATCAACAAATAGTATTTGGATGAAAAAATCCGATTACGAAAAATCACCACAAAATGTAAGTATTTTTCTGAAATTATTGTAATATATGTATGTACCTTCAACAACAACACTTAAAAATTCCATAAAAATAAGAGTTCCAAATTGAAAAGAACTTGTTCTATATTTAAATTGTAGAACAAATATTTTAACAAGAAGTTAGAAAACCCATTTCTTAAATATTTTTAACTTAATTAACCTTTTTGTGTCGTTAATATTAAAAAATATAATTCCGAACTTTATTAACATCCCATAGAAAGTTATTGTAAAAAGAAAATTATTGAAGAAAAAATTATATCATCTTAGAAACTATTTTTTCTATAGAAAACGATGTTCATGACATCTGGTAAAATCTTCGAAAAAATTCAATTGACAGTTGTTTTTACAATAAATTCTAAGATAACTTTTAAAAAAATGTTTTTTACTTCAAACTTATTTAAGTTTATACAAAATATAATTATTAATATATTGACAGTTTCTTACGAAAAATAAAAAAAATAAAACTGAAATTTGTAGAAAAGTGACAAAAATGGTTTTTGGGCTTAAATATCATCACGACAAGAATGATATTGACTTCAAATGTATTTTATTTTCAACATAATGCATTATAATACCTAAAAAATGATAAAATATTGACGAATATCAAATGGGCCCCGTATGGCACAGATTTGAGTTTTGTGACTAAAAAAAAAGGGTAACATTAAGGTAACACATAAGTTCTTAAAGACTATTTTGGTAAAAAAAGCAAAAATATTAGTAACATATATAGTTTTAAACACAAATATTTTGCTACTAAAAATGTTAATAAAACAAAGAAGTAAGATTCCAGTTTCACTGTTAATTATTTTAACATTTACAATACAAGTTCCTTAACTGCATTTACTTTGTTACTTCCATTTTTGACGTTTTATATAACAAGGTAACAAATTAGTAGCAAACCAGTCACAAATTCCTCATTTCACAAGTCAGTACTTGTTTTTTGATATTTATCTTATGTTACTGAAATGAAACTACTTTGTTACCTTCATTCATTGAAAAATTTAATCTTAAGTTTGAACCAAGATTTCAAGTAACAAAAAAGTAACTATCATGTAACATAAACATAAGCTAAACAAAACATTTTAATAATATTTGAAACAAATAATTTGAAGTTATTTTTAAAGCGCTTGAATTTTAGAGGGGGGGGGGAGAAAGTCATATTTTGTGTAACTGCGATCGTTTTGAAAATAAAATAATCATACCAACCCAAATAATCACTCATAGTAGTGATAACTTTAAAAGAAAACTGAAGAAGTTTTGTTATTCTTTTCTGACAATAAAATAATAAAATCTTTGAATTTTTGTTTGGATTAAGTAACAAAACATTACTTGCTTGAATGTGTTGTCAATATTTTTAGTAACATTGTTACAGTATTGTTACTACTTTGCAACAAAAATTTAGTAACAAAAATGGAGTATTTTCTTACGTTTTTGGTAACAAAGCAGTCATTATGACTCATTTGTCATCATTTTGTTACATTCCATCAGTCACAAGAGAGTCACTGTGATTCAATTGCTACTAGCTGTGATACTTGGGTTACAACCAGCCTCTTTTACATTTAAGATTTTGCAGTCAAAACTTTATTCTTCAAACTTTTTTATTTTCTTAATAAATGCCAATTACTATTTTGACCTGCAATTTTTAGAATTCGTTTTTTTTAAAGATTTTATTTTCTCAAAACGTACATAGGTAACTTTCAAGAGTAAAAGTCATGTTCTTTTAGCCAATTGACTAAAACTACAATTTCAATTTGAATATTTTCCAACAGTTAAGTGTGAAAGTGGTTAACTCGACATCACTTAAAAATTAGAAAGTATATATGAAAAATTCCAAAAATATTTTTTATCTTCATTTTCAATTTCGAATAACCAATCTTTCCAAAAAATGTTTTGAAAAACAATCCTGCCAAAAAAACCTCAACCAACATTACAAAATCTACACTACAAAGCTTAAACGAATGTAGACTTACATATATTTCAAAACATCTGTCAAAGCTAATTGACATTCCAAGAATTGAAGTTTTAAAAATTGTCACATAATAACTGTCAAAGGAGTTTATGTATTTTTCATAGAAAAATTCAAGGAATTTTCTTTTCCTTTTTTATTCAATTCTGGTGACTTCATTTCTCCTGGAATTCTTGAGGATTTTCAACAATTTTATACAGTTTTTCCTTTTGACTGAAGAAGTGTGCACTGACTATGATATGTAACCTTAGTCTATGAGGAATTTGATATTGTTTTATAAGCCACATACATACTTATCCTTTTTATTGCATATTTAAAACCTTGGGATGGCTTAACACTAATCCTGGTATACGCCGGTCACTTTCCTTTTTTGAAGGTATAAGCTTCTTTTCCCATTTTCATCTAATGATTTATTACTTTTTTTATAGTTTTTCATGCGAACGAGGTCCTCCTTGTGATTTATTTATTTATTCATAAATTTGGGCTTGCAGGTGGAAAGCAAACGGACGAAATTATTTCATTTCTTATTTTCATATTGAAATTAAACATTTAAATTCTACCTACTCATCATTTTTCTTAAATTATGTACTAAATAAATGAAAATGAGTAGTTTAATACATTACAGATGATTTACAGTTTTCTCTGGAATCCAAAGAACTTCAACAAGTTATAAGAAATCTTCTTGGACAATTTAAATAAACCTCCATTTATGGAAATCTTTAACGACTCTAAATAAACCTCCATTTATGGAAATCTCTAACGACTCTAACTGCCTTTTTTTTGTGATTAAATTTCATCCCAGACTTCCGTCCGACACACTTCCGAAGAAGTCAAAGTGTATTAGTGAAGTGAAATATGGAGGTGTTATTTCACGACACCAGTTAAAATCAGTGAGTGAAAAATAGGAAATTAGTGTGAATTAATTTGCTGAATGTCGTGAAATGACACAAAATTCTTTAACTTGAATTTATTTTGTTTTTAAATAAAAATTAGTCCAATTCATAAATTTGGTTTTATTTCACTTTGACAAAGTTAATTTTTAAAAAATATCAAATTTCACTTGAAATGTTTAATTCATTTTGTTTAAAAGGAACAGTGTTCGAGAGACTTTTATATTTTGTATAAAATTTAAATATAAAATATTCAAGACTATCTGAATCTCTTATATGTATTGTATATTACTGTGCATAAAAATCCTTACAATCTGAGGTATTCAACCTCCTTGAACTCTCTCTCTCCCCCCCTAACCCATAATGAAAGCCCAGATTTGTATATATGTTTCTGTTCCTTTTGAAATTCGATCCTTTTTTTTCATTCTCCATTTCCAGTTGGCTAAGCAATTAATACAATTTTCTTAGCTCTTCATTCAAAATAATCATAAACCATGAAATCCTTACAAAACAAGAGAAATCCAAAAAAAAACGAAAAAGGCTCTTATCGTTCCACGACAGAAAAGAACTCACATGTCTAGAACATGTAGGTAATAAATTCCCAGTTTTGATGCCAAAAAAAAGGAACTGTGTTGAAGACATCTCATTTTGAGACTAAGTATGTGGGATACATGAAGGCACCTCTACCCTCTAGCCACTTCCAGCTTAAACGGTTCGTTGGACAGATTCTGTTCGTTTCAAAAAGTCAAATCCATTATGTTTTTTTGTTCGTTCCATAATATTCTATATACGAGTACATCCATCCCTGTATGGTATGCAGAATAGAAAAGCTATTATTACCCCGCCATGTAAACTTAAGTAACCTTTTTTAATATTCACAAAAAAAAAAAAAAAATTATAAAAAATTGTTCTTCTTTTATTTCACGATTTTTTTTTAATTTTTTTTTTTTTATTTTGCAGAACCTTAAACAGGACCAAAATAACCACAGCACTAATCTTGTCGTCGTTGTAGACAAAAACGTTAATGGACGCCCTAAGGTCTACACGGAAAACGACGCTCAGGAGAACTTAATAAAAAACAACGAAACGTGCATTTAACATGCTCTGGGACTTGAACTGAATCCGGATCCACCACCAGTCCCGTCCTTACGCAGTTCGAGCACCAAACGTTGCGGTAGAAATTTTCTACACGTACACTACTCACCAGATACTCACATCACCACGTGAATATTATTATGAAGTGAAGTGAAATATAAAGCGAAACAAAAAAGTCAAGTGAAATGAATAAAAGGACATTCTATAGAGATACCAATTTTAAATATTATTATTATTATTATTATTATTATTATTGTTGTTATTGCTTATTTCTTTTAATTTAAATTTTTACTACCAATAATTAAAATAATATTATATAAATATAATAATGTATTGTTGTAGTTTTTGGACTGCTTTTGTTACGCAATCTTTGTAAATAATGTACTATAAAAAATCAATTCTTTAACATTTATTAAATAATATTAAAAAAAGAAAAAATGAAACAACAATTCAAAATGAATTATAAGCCTAGTCGAATAAGTTTTTAAAAGTTGTGATTGTGATGTGATCTATCTATTCAAGGAGATTACCAACGAAAAGAAATGATATTTACATATAATAAAGTCTTCTTATTATATCTTAATATCTTCTTAAAAAAAAAATATAAACAAACAAAAAATTGAAAATAAAAAAAAAATAAAAATATTTTAAATAAAAATTGTGCTTGTGCAAAATTAAAAGAAAGAGAAAGAGTTTTTTTTTTTTGTTTCTTTAAAATTTTAGTTGCTAAATGGGACAGAAAATCGGACCAACATTTTTATGGACTACCAAATTAGAATTCAGAACTTCTATACCTTCAGCATAAGAACTCAAATTTTGAATTTGTTGTTGAGATAACTTAATACAAAAATGTATGAACTTCAAATTTAAAAAAATGGAAAATTTAATTTGACTGGTCACTACCGAGTCATTACATTTTAAAGCTTCCGAGGTGTTTGGTATTATTATATTATTTAGATGTCAAAATATGGTTTCTCAATCCGTCATACCATAAAATGTCAAAATCAACTGATCGATGCTTTTATTTCTTATATTTTATTTCAAAAAAGAGCCTGGGTGCGCCTGACACTGATTACTTTCGATTGGTATCATACAATCCTATTTTAAATTTTTTGTTTTTTAAAACCCTCATGTCTTCTTCTAAAGATTAACTTACTACTTAGGTCCTCTGACCTACGAAGTCCGTTGGTGTACCCTAGACGGACATATGGCCTCAACTACTCCTACGCGCTATCGTGTGCAGTCTCCAGTGATGTGTCTTAGCTCCCTCCAGCTCTTTTCCAGTCTCGCAGATTCCTCCTCAACTGTTCTTCTCCACGTGCTTCTCCGTCTACCAACTCTTCTTCCTTCTTGTGTGAGTGGGTTCCACTGCATTGCCTGGCCCGCAATGCATTCATTACCTTTTCGAAGCGTGTGTCCAATCCTCTGCCAATTGCGCCTTCGTATAATGGACAATGGTATCTATGGGTTTCTGACCTGTTCCTATATATAGTCCTCGTTAGAAATACGATTAGGCCAGAAAACCCGTAAGATGTTTCGAAGACACCTATTAACGAAGGTTTGCAGTTTCCTGGTAATTGTAGTTGTTATTTTCCCGGTGCTGCATTCATACAGCAGAACTGATTCGGCGTTAGAGTTAAACAGTCGTAGCTTTGTGTTCAAGCTGAGAGATTTGTTCCTCCAAACATTGGACAACATCCCGAACGCAGTCTTTGCTTTTCTGATGCGGCTGGCGATGTCTAATTCGGTTCCTCCGTCAGTAGAGACGATACTTCCAAGGTATTGGAAACTCTCTACTTTCTCTACTTCTTGTTGAGCAATGATCATCGAAGCGGATGACTGCGAGCTCCCGAGGCTGAACATCTTTGTTTTTCTCGTATTGATTTTCAGCCCCACGATTGATGCTTTTCTCTCCACCCTTGTTGCCATTTGATGGAGATCCATGATCTTATGGGAAAGCAAGCATACATCGTCAGCGTAGTCAAGATGTTTAAGGTTAATTGTCAGAGTCCATCTTATTCCTCAGCTCTCTTTGTCAAAACCATCCGCAGTACATCACTTATCACCAATACCAAAAAAAGGATTGGTGACAGTATACAGCCCTGTCTGACCCCCCTTTGGACTTCAAATTCTTCAGGAAACCTACCTCAGTGTAAGAAGTGACATTTGGGCCCATCATGAGTCGCTTTAATAATAGCAATGAGTTTGTCCGGTATACCCCTCCTCCGCAAAGCAAGCCAGATAAACTCCCTGTTGACGCTGTCGAAAAAGCCTTCTCAAAATCAATGAACAGCAGATGGAGTGGTGATCGATATTCGACGCACTGTTCGATTATGATCCTCAAGGTGTTGATGTGATCTAGGATCTAGGAAATTTCTCAAGGCCTTACATCAGGTAAGTGCATGAAGACTTAAGTACTAAATTCAGTTAAGAACTTGTGGAAAATAAGTCTAAGTACAGTTTTTTAAAGCTGTAAAATAAAAATGCATCATAGTATTGATTCAATCATTTTTAAGACAAAGATTCCACTTGGAATGGATTAAAGCTTGTAATTGGATTTTTAACTTGTGTCCCATGAATTATGTCATATGAAAATATCACAAAATTATGTCTTAACTATATTCAGAAGTCGTAATTTCGGAAAATTTAAAACTGGTGCACTGTGACGTATACGCACTTTATTTAGTTTCTTGAATTTTTGAGAAGAGACACAAAAATGTTTTACAGATATTTTTGAAATTTAAAAATTGAGTGAGAAATATTATGAACAATTTCTGAAAGCTCTAAGAACTTTCACGGTAAATAATGGTACAAAATATAAAACTTAAGAGAATGTGTTTTAGAAGTTCAAAGTTGAGTGTGATTTAAAACAACCTCACACGTGTTTTTAACCTTTCAAAAAAAAAGATATCTCAAGAATCTGAATTATCATATATGTTTTGAGATTGAATTTAATAAATAAATAAAATTTTACAATAGATTTTGATGATAATTGAAAAAAGACTTTATTCACTTTCCTTATTCGAAATACTCACATTTAAACCACCTTTCACACCTCATGTATAAAAAAATCAATTGACATATTGACAAATTGACTTAATCAATCCCTCAATTCCCTGGATGTATCAAGTATCCCTAATAATATTTTTGTAAATTCAATTGTATCCTGATTTCCATTGTGTCGGTTATGCAGAGCCCTTTAACAGTATCTGTCATTTTCATTTTATTGACTTGTTGATTGAGGTAAAACAAAATCAACATAATCGAATTGAATCGAATGGAGCCATGAATAGAGCAAACAAAAAATCAAATATCTTTTTGATTTTCAACATTTCTGTGCACACTCCTTTATTTTTATTTTTTTGATGGTTTTTGTGCATACATGTAAAATAAAACATTCAAGTGTCATTCATAACTCAAATATTATATTTAACTTGGAAAAATAAACGTTTCCTTTTTGAGAGAAGAAATAATTTTTTCCTCTTTGATACGATGACAATTTCCACAGAACTCTTTTATGAAGCAACTGAAATTGAAGTGGAATACTTTTTTAGCCTCGAGGAATTAAAATTCAATTCAAGAGAACTTCATGAGAAGTTTGTGACGAAGTTATTATTACCATTTCAGTATTTAACAAAGTTTTGAGGAAATTTCTTCAAATAATGAGCTTAATTTTAAGAAGAAATCGAAGAACAATATACATATTCAACTTGTCAAGAAAATGACATCTAAACCAAATTCCCAGAGGAATTTTCTAGACCTCCCAGCCATTGTGACTTTAATGACATCCGTATAATTTTACTTCCGACTCCATTACTTCAAAAACCTCTTAAGATCATCATCATTACAATATTGAAAGTTTTAAAGGCTTAGTGAAAAATTTGTCAGTATTAGAAGTGAACTTTTATGTATCGAACTTTTCCTTCATGTCGATAAAAAAAGTTTTCTTAAATAGCATTATTCCATGGTGATTTTGGTCACACCATCATTGAAAGGGTAATAATCTCCATCACCGTTGGATTTAAATTAATTAAAACTTTCCCATGGAATAAGTTTGATGGACTGATTGTAAAACCAACGGAAATGGATACTTACACAACTTTTTTCGAATCCCAATTTAACGTCTAAAATAATGGGACTAATTGCAGAATGACTTTTGATATTCAAAATAAAATATATATTTTACGCAATTCCACAAAAAAAAAACCCAAATCGATTTGCAAAAGGGGGTGAGTGATATTTTATTTTTAATTATTATTATTAACTCGTATTGTTGTGAGTTAAAATTAGAATTTATTTGAAAATAAAAGAGTTTTCATTTGCGGCAGTGTTGATTTGAATAATTAATAATGACTGAAAGCCCGTGCCTTCCTGTGTGCTTTTCGTGGTAATGGTTGCTAAATATCACTTTGACGAATGAAAAATGTTTTAGGGGTTTTATTAATTTCATTTTAATGTTAAATTAACGATAATGTTTTGGAATAAGGTATTTCAAATTAGGGTAAGGGTAAATGTGCTCGAATAGGTTCCTCTTTTGATATTCGATTTTTGTTTTTTTGTTTGTTTCAGAAAGTATGTAATTAAATTTCCATAAAGGTGGTGAATATAACGAGCATCACATTTAACTGATAATTATAAGAAAAATAACACTTAAATGGACTTGAAATTTGTGCTTGTGATAAATTTTAACAACTCATTTTAGGGGAAATTGTGAGTCTTAAAATAAAGTAAAATTTTTCAACAAAAATTTATTTATATCTTGTTTATAATTGTCAAATATTAGGTGTGTTTTATTCACTACTGGGTATAGGTAGTGCAGCAAAATTTCCCTCGACAAACATCAACCACTTGTTTGCTGGCAAAAAAGAAGCCAGTTGTACCTGTACTGGCGATATAATGTTAAATGAGTTTGATAGCCTTACTCACTTGGATGCTGCATTAGCTGTACAGCAGTGAATAAAACACAACTATTTATCAAGAAGAAAAATTAAAGGAAATATTTTTTATAAATTTACTTGACCTTTTGGATTTTTTTTGTAAATCTTCTACCGGAGCAACTTCAAGATAAAACAGAGTACCCTTAAGTTTTTGTTTTTAATCTGCTATTAACTTAAGTGAAGGAATGTAGTATTTCTGTTTCACTATACAAGCCATATAATTTATAATTCAGTTCTTGCTTCCACTTGGGTTAATTTATTCAAAATATTCCAAATCACTCTCACAGAAATCACTTGTTTTCCTTTTCCTGATGTAAACAAAACAGATGAATTCTGTCAATATCCTTACGAGATGATTGTCATAATATTTACCCACCTATTAGTATATTATAGGTTAAGAATCTTAAACAACATCAAACCCCCTCCCATTTTTAGCCAAGAACTACCATAAGAAAACAATGTTGAAATCAAGTGACTTCCGTAACACAAACATCACACTCAATTCTCAATCATAGAAGAAAAAATCGAATTCGAGGGAAAAAGTTTTTCCTGTGGTCACTTTCAGGATGAGAGGCCAACGGAAAGGAACTGTTAAGAACTTATACAAATAGGATGTATGAATAATAAATTACATACATAAATGAATTTTCCACAGATGTCGTCTACATCTCAATAAAAAAAAAAAAACACTATTCCAACAAGGACGAAGAAAGGACCTCTTACAAGTTTTATTATTTATTTATTTGTTTTGCTTTTGTTTGTGTCACAAACTACACATTTATGAGTATATTCGCCTTCAATCAGAACAAATAGTTGAAACGATGACAATCTGGTTAAATAACCAAAGGCACGGTCCTTATTCCAGATTCTAGAAGCAGGGAGTTTCTTACTTCTAAGTGCCTTCGCCTTGCCTATAAATGGGAAGCACTTTGTTTTTCCTAAGAAAGCTCACGCATATAAAAGTCAAATGTCTTTGTTTTTATTGGAAACTTCAACAAACCACAGATCAGACTTTGACTGTCTTATATGGTTGACCAAAATGAATTTAGCCAAAAGCCTTGAAGCCAATGTGGATTCTGATTCCGATGATTCTGATGTTGATGCATATTCGGAAACGTTGAATACATTAATAAAGTATTTCTATCTGCTGCTTCTTCTTCTTTTATTTTTGTATTCTATCGCACTTTAGAATGTTTGATTTTGGGGGGTGGGGTAAAGGGGGAGGAAGCCTATTCGAAGCTATAAATCTTGCAGTCAAAGATGCTATCCATTGAATGTAAATAAGATCCTTTTTTTTTTTGTGGTGAATAATTTTCCGGATTGATAAATTTCCAGAAGCACTTTCTGAGTTTCGTATTGAATATTTCGAAGAGATAAGCAAACAAAAAGGGAAACACTATGATACGTTGTAGGCGTTTAGACATTGTTACAAATATACATACTTTTGTTAACTGACACACAGAATTCAATTGTATGGAGATGTCAAAAATGTTTAAATTTATTCTGCTATCGGCTTTGAATTGTTTTTTTCTTTTTTTTTTTCTTTAGAATTTTGACACCTTCGACAGATAAATGTCTACAACATTGTCACCCGCAGCTATTTAGTTCGAAAATAACAAATCTATTTATTTCTTTTGATATCTTGAGGGCACTTGATATGAATTGAGTTCCTTATCCTTTGACAAAAAAAAACGTGTTTCCGGTAAACTTGTAGATTACATTTCATTTTATAAAAAGGGTGTTTTTGTTAGCCTTGTGGTTTTTAAAAAGAAATAAAACTCATATAACTTAATGTCATTACCAAAAATTTAGTTTCATTATAAACATAAGGATTTGCCATTATTATTTCGGCTAAGTAACCACCGTAGTTGGTTCGAATAAATTCAAGCCGAGAGGCTCAATTTTCTACCAGTCTTCTTAGCAGAAATTGGGTCCATGTGTCAGACACGCCCAATATTTTCTTCCAAGGCATCAATCGTCTCGGGCTTATCTGCGTAGACAAGTGACTTCACATAACCCCTCAAAGTTTTCTTCAATAATATGATTGTTTCATTGGCTGTATGGGATATAAATTTGCGCTATTTGCAAACGTTTTTCAGGAGTAAGTCTATTCTTTATGTAATGGAAAACGAAGTTGAGCATCAATCAAGTGACATCTGTCAAAAAGATCAACTCCGAAAAAGTATTGCCAAATTGAAAAATATGCACCTAAAAAAAACACCCTTTATTACTACGTCTTGCATAATGTTTAATTAAGATTTATTTTACTAATTTTGATAAGAAATTGAAAATTAATTATTTCTTAATATCCTCAAAAATAAGTTATTGACAAAATATTTATATTTCAAGAAAAATATATAAGTTGGAATAATATAAATCGTAAAGGTAACAAAATATTTAAATATAAAATTAATTTTTTAATTATAAACCAAAACTTGACCTCTATACTTCTCCAGATGTATATTATATATCTACAGTTTTCCAATAATTCATTGTTCTCCATGTCTTTGTCTATGTCTATTCTATTTTTCTTATAAAACAAATAATTACTTTTAAGAAACGTTAAGTTTAAAATAAATAAAAAAATAATAAATATTTGTCCTTTATTTTCGCACAAATTAATCGCTATATGATGACTTTGAACTTGAAAAAAGAAAAATTTAACAATGACCAAAAAGTGTCGTCCTCTTACTTCCATCCCCCTCGCCTATTTCCTTTTTTGAAATAAAATGACAAACAAAAATGAGTATGAATGTAAATTAGTCTTAAAAAATGTTACGCAAGTTTTTTTTTACATTTCCTTTTATACAAAGAAAAAAACGCTGAGTAAGTGTGACGATAAATTTGTCACTAAACAAAAATTATTCACACTTAATTTAAATACTTCATTATTGACAAAATTTTGAAAAAAACAGATGCAGTGCACCTCATTAATCAAAAATAAAATAAAAAAAAAATCCCCAAAGATTAGAGATTTGAAGATGACTCAAGATGATTTCATGGTAATAAATAAATTATAGAAGAATAAATTATTCTAGCATAAATATTTTTTTTTTTCACAAATTCATAATTTCATTCCACATCACTTATAACAGTCACGAAAAATTATTCATAAAGTCTATTTTTGGCTAAAAAAAAATTCTTTCACTCGATTTATTTAAATTAAAAGGAGGGTCTTGGAATTTTTCTAAAAACTCTGAATTCATTTTCATCCTTGAGACATTTCAGTCAGACAAAAAACTGTTCAACTAATAATTCAATTAAAACACGAACTTTGATAATTTTTGTTTTTGAAATTTTGGAAGACATTAGATTCTATGATCTCAAATTGTTATATAATTTTTTTTCATTTCTAATTTATTTCTTTTGACAATTTTTCCACGTTGCATTCTTGGTCGGTGTCAATTTTAACTCGCTTCAGAAACTTCTTAAGAGTATCTACGTGTTATGAGAGAATTTTTTTTCCATTTTTTTGTTTAACTTAACTTAGATACTTCTGAATCAAAAACTTAATTCTGACAATGAAAACTTATGTTTGTATTTAGTTGACAGAAGTGAGAATTTTGTAATTATTGTTCGTGAACAAACTAACAACTAACTTAATTGGACTCAAGCAGGATCAGGTGCGTGTCCTTATTTTGAATTTTGTTTGTAGAAAGGGTTAAATACAATTATAATTTCGCTTCTTAAACATCCTCTTAACTTTGACTTATATCACAGTCAAATGGACAAAATGAATAAAATTTGGCCTAAAAATAAAAAATGCTGAGAAGTTGTATTAGGTTCTGATACTTTTTTTAGCCATTTTGTGGATTCAAAACTCCAAATACTTCCCTGAAAATCGTGTTCCTGAGTTAGCTTGAAAGCAAAAAATCATTGGCTTAACTTAAAACCGAAAAACTGAGCTTCACTTTCGTTTTTTGAGATTTTTAAAGCAAAGAAGTAACAATTTGAAATGCTTAGTAAATTAGAAGACTAAGATTTCTTTTTGAATACGTCCCTGATTTTATTTTGAAAATTTTAAATTCGTTGTGCAGAACACGTACAACATGGAAGCAATACAATTGAAGTTAGTTATTTCCGAAACTTATATACTTGCTTCCTCATCTAAGAATTTATTTTATATAGTACTCGTGCTGTAACAATTTTTATTATTGAACTTGTTACGTTTTACCCCTTGGGGGAGTTATCATTATAAGTAAGTATAAATTTTCAATGATAAAACCATTGTTTAGGTTTAAAAATCAAATGGTTACATTTTTCCAATCATTTAAAACAAAATTGGCAAAGCTAACATCAGTCAAAGTTTAGCACTAAGAAAAAATAAAATAAAAGTTCATTTCAAAGCAAATTTTAAAAAAGTTCACTGTGGCGTATACGTACTTTCGGTAATCCCTCAGCACACTTATTTAATGGTATTGGTTTCAAAACTCATAATAATGATGTTTGTTCCTCTAGTTTGCATGACTTCAAGAATAAAATTTTCCATGACTCAATTAAATAACTGACAGCCAGCCTGACAGATGCAGTCTATTGGAAGACCCTCTGTCTATTAATAAAAATATTTGAATACAATTTTAACAAAAATCAAATAAGGGTAATAAAAGAATTATATTCAAATTTAACTTATGTTTCAAATCTGTTGAATTTGAAATTTTATGTTATTTGAAATATTAAAAAATCTGATCTAAATTATTCACCCTCCGAACATAGACCGGCAGCATATGTATTTAAAGTCTTTGAAGACTTCTAAACTTATCCCAGATTTACATAACTCGCTGATGATTACAAAGACAAAAATTCGAAGTTAAAATAAAAGAAAGAAAAAAATTAAGCAAATGGAAGAAATTATGACAATTTATCAGTCGTCCTAATCTGTCATCAGACATTACACTAACAAATAGCACTACGCTCCATAAATATCTTCCATGCTTGACTGAATCAAAAAAGATAACGACAACGCCGCCGACGAGATAATGTTCTCTTCTTGGAGCAGAGTTCACAGATCCGGGTGCTGGAGATGGTGATGGTGATGATGATGGTGTGATATCTGATATCTAATAACGCCATCATTGCCAGCTCGAAATATGCCTAACAAGTTATGTCACTAAGACGTCAATGTCAAATGTCATTATCCCGACTCATCATCTATGTAAACACAAAACTAAAATGATTTAAAAAAAAAAACAAAAATCAAATCAACACAATTTAAGGTCAAACATCCCCGGCACGTGTTATGCCCATTGAGACCATTAGACAAACACAACAACAACGAATTATTTATATATATACAATAAAATTCTTTCGTTCAATCTATGAACTTGTTGTTCCGCACAATTGCCGGGATTTCATTTCTATGTCAAATGTGACATGATTTTCTTCACTCAAGTAAAACACAAACTGAGGGAAAATACATAAGTCTAAGGATAACATCAGGTCTTGGTAACAGGACGAACCGACGACGGCGATGGGTACATTTGTGTAAGTCTCAAACACGTCCTTTTATTAATATTGAATTGGCTCAAGAGTTATAGATATAACATCACTAACCCAAAAGTTTTTCGACACCAAAAAATCATGTCAAACAAGGACATTTGATTTTTTGAATTTTTCATTATCAGATTTTTCGTTTTTTTTTTATTTGAAATAAATAATTTTTTGAGGAACTTCCAATCAATTTATCAAACGAGTGCGTCTTTTCTTTCGTTGTGAATGTGCTCGTATTGCTACTTTAGGGTTTCGTTTACAATTTGGCAGGAATTTGCCCTCCGATGATGATGATGACAAGAACAACGACGACCACGACCAGGCCATTTATATCCTTCCCTCATAAGAACTTAAGGAGATCAAATTCTATTTTTGGAATCTTATTTAAGAAACAACTCGTGGTTGTTTTGTTTTTTTTTTTTTTTCTTTATTAAAATAAATTCCATCATCTTTTGAATTTTTAAATAAATTGTCAGGAAGCTTCTTACCTACTTTGCATCATCATAGAGGGAACGGGGGGATTTTTTTAAGGGTTTTTGTTGGTATTACAATCACGTTCAACATCATTTTGATAATATTTCAGTAGATTTCATTACGGAGGGCCAACACAACCCTGGTGAAAAAGGGAAGATTTATTTTGGCTGGAAAATTATTGGTGTCGGACGGGTTTGGAGTTTTCGGGAGTTGTTTATGAGGTGGGTTAGTGTGGCAGGAAAATTGTGTGTAGTTGTTTTTTTTTACTTATTCATTTTGAATAATAGATGTAAATGATTCAGTGGAGGTTGTGTTAACTTGGAAAACCATTTTCGGTATTAGTCTTTTCCCTAAAAAAAATAGATGAATGTTTGTATGTCTGTTGTAGGAGTTGTATCCCTTAACTGGATGCCACCCGTGGGATTCATTTTAAGATAGAAATCCAATTATTCTCAATTCACTGTGCCAACAAAAATTCTTTTCCACATATATCTTACTCTTTTGTGGGCAGTGATGTGAGTTAGGTGGCATTTAAAAGATACGAACTTATGGGATTTGGACTTTAATGGTTTGAAAATTTTATGTATAAATCTCACACTTCTGTCAAATATTAAAAGACTGTCTCTGAGATTTAAAGACGTCTACTACATAGATTCTATAGGGTTTGATCGATAAAAAATCTCCCAAAATAGACTTTCAAATTTTGACAGTTGATAGCAGCTTTATTGTTTAAACTTTATCTTTCGAATATGCTGTCATCATGGTTGGATTTTCGCAATGTTCTGAGTTCTTCATTGGTTTGTCATCCTGACGAAATGGCTCATCAAAACTGCTTTCGTTACTTCTGAAAATTTCATTAAAATCGGTTCAGTGGTTCTGATGAATTAGTTCAAAGCTAAGAAGATGGCTTCTATTAACAACTTGAACCACTGTATTTAGACTTTTGTTCAAAAGAGTTCAAAATGGATTTTTAAACATATTATATAAAATTTAAGACTTTTGTTTCCATCATGAAATTGGTAAAAGTCTTTTGCTGTCACGAAATACACAAATCATTTTATAATTCAGAATTAAATTACCTGCTCCTTAATCAACATTAACTTAAGAACTAGGACCTTAATAATTTAAGTTCAAATGGACTAAAAATTTCCATTAAAGCCATTAAACTTAACTTACCTAAATCGAGGAATCACAATCGCTGAAACAGCCTTTTTTTAAGGAATTTGCACCAGCACCAATATGAATATACAAATATACATACACATTCAAGGACATCTCCACAATTTTGAAAAATTTTCAAGTTGTGTACATGAATTGTAACAAATCTCCTCCCCTCCTCCAAATACCAATAACAAAGTTAAGTGTGTTATTTATGTGCATAAATGTGAATACTTTTTTTTGATATGATAAAACCAAAAAGCTCAATTTTCCAGGACATAAAATTCCCATTTACATGCCAACATTTTCGAGAGTTAACAAGAAAAAAAAAAAGGAAGCTTTTCTCCTGTTCGGGGGGAGGAGTAAGTTGTTTGCCACACTCAAAGTTAAATTCGTTTAATCGCCTGCAAAAATACATTCATATAATATGAAAAATTCCCAATAAGACTTTGACAGAACCTTAGGAAAAACTTGAGGTTTTCGAATGAGCTCAAAATCTTTTAATGTCAAGGGTTTAGTTTAACTTATATAGTCAATCAAACTTAATGTATCTAAATATGAAGCATTCAAGTTCGGTCAGACGTTAAATTAGGTCTGCTCATTTTGTGTATGTAAATGTAAATCTGTGACAGATTATTTCAGAATAATAATACTATTAACTTCTTCTTCTGGAATTGAATATTTTTGATTGACTGATGGACTTAAAAAGATAAATTGAAGGTCATTGGCAACTGAAAATATGGCACAGAATTAGAATTCTAATTAAATCTTATTGCTCCTTTCTCCTGCAATATCTACTCTCGTATCTTTTGAAGTTTTTGAAAGTCAATTCAGTTGAATAGTTTTTTGGAATCATGTTTTTAAATATGACCTTCTATTTAATTTCTACAACAACAATCTAAGGGATTAGGTTACAACTTATACCAAGAAATAGAATCTTCAGCATCGATTCTATTCAAATTACATCAAAGTGGTTTAAAATGGTTTTCCATTTAAATTATAAAGAAGGAGTATTTTCGAAAAAGAACATGAAGAAGAAATAAAATATGGGAGAGGTATAGGGAGTATAATAATACATAATTATGTATCTTTAAATTGAAGCAGTAAGTTGGTAATTTAACAACGAAAAAAGAAGATTTTTTAGGACTTCAATTTTATCGAAAAAACGTTGGATTTAAATGGATCCTAAAGTTATCATAGTAATCTTTTAAATAAGATTAAACATGGATGAACTTTAATTATATAAAAAAAGTTTATTTTGTTTAAAAAATTGTGATTTTAAAATAGAAAAATTGAGTGTTTTTACCAAATTTTATGTCTCTTATACATTACATTACATTTTTATACTACACAGCACATAAATGTACAGTGTAGAGACACTTAACCTTGAGCTACTGAGGCTATTAAGGCGATACAACACAAGACATTAATACAAGACAGAAGGACAAAGAAGAGAAAGAACAACAGAAAGAAAGAACACATGACAACAGTACGCGGTAGGCTTCGAATGGTCACCCATCTTTCTACTAACCGCGCACATTGATGCTTGATTTCGGTGATCGATGGGAACCGAGCTTTTATCAATGACTAGGTCGTTGTCTATATGTCTCTTATAAACAGTAGTTCCGTCATTAATTTCGTAAGGAAAAAACAATTGAAAAAATTAATAATATCACAATATCACGTCACGTAATAAGCCTTTGATCCTATTTACGATTTTTTATTTCAAAAAACGTATAACCCGAGTATTTTTAAAACGAAATTTGGCTTCAAACATCATTAACACAATTTACATTTTCCTTTATTTTATGTACAAAAGAGAAAAAAAAATATTTCAATGTTTTAAAAACTAAATACCTACATACATAACTGACAACAATAAGCTTATCAGCTGTCAAACGCCCGACCGAATAGAAAATAGATCTTTGTTTGGGCGTTTACGATATTACGATATAAAGTCATAGCAACTCCACCGGCCGACTGAGGTAACATTTTAGATTGCCTCATAAAAGTACATTATTTCAATTTTTAAATGTCAAAGACCGACCAACCTAACGTGATGTTGTGATTTAGTTCAAATGATTAACTGACATGGCAACACTTTTTATTTGGGGCCTTAAATTATTTCGTAGATTCAATTAAACTTAAATGTTAATCAAAATAAAACAGAACATTTTGCTTGCTATTTGCATTTTAGCATTCGTTTTTCAATTTATGAAATTATTTCATTATCTTAACGAAAAATATTTATGTTTATTAAATTTTTAGTATTTCATATATTGACAAAGCGATTGTAATTAACTCAATACTGAATTTTCTAACTCTATTATCAAGTTGATGAAAAATGTTATGATTAAGAGAAAAATGTCTATAATTTAATAAATTATTCATTGCACCAATAAATTCATTTATCAAATTAAACAAAAAAGATTCGCTAAAAAACAGTTTGGGACAAAGAATGAATTTATCGTATCAGAAAATTATTTTATTTTAATTTATTTAGACGAAGTTGCACCGATGCAATATTTACGTGATTACAAAAACAAAAAAGAATCATCTTCCAAAAGCAACCAATTCTCTGGTCCATTAAATTAACGTGAGATCTGTCAAATCGATTTTTGATTTACCTTTGTCATCTAAGTATTTGTGAAGTTTCCATTAAGATGTCAACTACAGACATTTGTTTATTCTGATCCACTGACTTCTTCCACGTCAATCATTCCGTTTTTAGGCCCAAACCCTAGCCAGAAGAAACTTACAGTATAAGTTCTTAATTTAAAGATATTTATCTTGAATTAATGCGTTGAAAAAACATTCCTCTGTCCAAAAGCATCCACTCCAATGTGAAATATCTGCATCACTTCCGGCTATTTCCGATTCTTTGACTAATTAAATAAACACATTATAAATCCTGTACGTTTTGAAATTGCTCCATTACAAGTATTTCAAAAATTTCACTTCAAATAACTTTGAAAACTTGAAAATAATGGCATAGTAAACTGCATTAATGTCTTTAATCAATACTCAAACTCACCGCAATAACGATCTCTAAACTATTATTTTCATTCACACTAAATACTTACACCTCCTGACAGGATTCTTCGGCGGTGTTGTAAAGTTGTAAAAACAATCGATAATTCAATAATATTAATGTCAACAAGTCTTGTTCATCTCCTGACGACAGTTTCAGTGAACATAAATAAATACAAAAAAAAAATTGTCTTGTCCAACACCATCAACAACAAGATCGAACAAAAATGTCTGTCCATGTCCATGACTGAGCGCACGTTTGAGCTGGAAATGAAGAGCGACCATATAAGTCGCCGGTCGACGTACTTCCGTCTTGGACAGTTAACCCAAATAAGTTGATGGCTGTTGTCGAATTCAGATGAGGCTGTCCGCAGTCGCCCGACACACAATGCAGCCATAACTGACATCTGGACAACCAACTGGACATTGGACAATCGAATGAACAACCAAGATGAATAAAATCGTTTACGTTTTTGGATTTGGATTTGGAGCAGCAACAGCCAGCCGAGTTGGTGGTGAGTTAACTTGGCGTTTGTAGGCTTTGACTTTCGTTTGGTGTTTCCTTATAGACATCACATCTCTGACTACTCTTGGGGCTGCTGGGATGGATGAGGAAGCCAAACACAGCCAAGTGCAGCCACTTCTTCCCACTAAAGCGTTGATCTCTTTGGATCTCGAATCAAGCTAGCGATTAGTTTCTAATCTGTGGTATAAAAAGTGAATGAGGGCCTGTAGTTGACATCAGAGCCAATTGATCTGGTTGATAGCAAAGAAGTGCAGAGATTTCAGTGTGATCAGAGGATTTACGTACAAAATGCTGATATCTACTGTAAGTGCTTTTTTTGTTGTTGGTTTTGAGGATCGAAGGTTTCTTAATTATTCTTGGATTTTTCAGCGTTGGGTCGTACTGTTCCTTGGACTGGCAGGATACTCCCTGGGAATGCAACTGGTGCGGGTGCATCGCGGAATTTACGGCTTGGATGGACTCGGCTATGGTGGCGGCCTTGGTGGGTACCATGGGTATGGCGGACTTGGTCTTCATGGTGGACTGGGTGTAAGTCCTATATCGAAAAAGGAACTTCTCGCACTTCTGGAATCTCTGAAGGAGGAAGAAGAACCAGAGCCAGAACCAGAGCCTGAACCAGAGCCAGAACCTGAACCAGAGCCAGAACCTGAACCTGAGCCGGAGCCGGAACCAGAGCCAGAACCAGAACCAGAGCCAGAGCCACCGGCAACACCACCACCTGGCGTTCCACTGACCGTCTCCCTTCCAGCATTTGTGCCAATTCAATTGACGGCAATGTACACTGCTCCAGCTCCAGCTGCTCCTCCACCAGCACCAGCACCAGAACCAGAGCCTGAACCTGAGGAAGAGGAGGAAGAAGAAGAAGAAGAGGAAGAAGAAGAACCTGAGCCTGAGCCTGAGCCAGAGCCTGAACCAGAACCAGAACCTGAGCCAGAACCCGAACCACCAAAGAAGCCTGCCTTCGGTTACCTTCCTCCCTACATCCACAAGAGTGTGTTCTTCAGGCAAAGCGTGCCAGTTGCAGTTCCAAAACCCTTCCCAGTTCGAGTTCCAGTGCCAGTTCCTCGGCCATTCCCTGTTGCAGTTGATCGTCCTGTTGTTGTACCCATTCCCAAACCATATCCAGTTCCTATATACAAGTAACAGTCACAATCATCTATCTGAAAAATTCAACTCATATCAATAATTCTATTCCTATATTTCAGGTCACATCCGCCATTTGCGCAAGCGCGCTACTTCAACACCATTCCAACAGGATCATATGGAGTATCTTCCAGAGGCTATTCCGATGGAGCATCCATCCTAAGGAATTACATTGGATAACCAGTTAAACTTGTATTATACGAGTAACGTATACGGATGTGTAATTTAAGGAATAAAATTAAGCTCAAAAGACAAAAATCTTATACCGTGCCAAAAGATTATAAATATTTTATAATGTTCTAATTTTTATGTTTGTATTTTACTGAAAACAAAAAAAGAAACCATAGGTACTGTGCTTTAAGACTTTATGTTTTATTTGTTTTAATAAGAAACACTATAGAAACAGAAATACATAAGTTTTATTAGCTTTTAAGATTGTGTGAATAGTCCTTGAATTTTTTCTAAGAATTTACCTATGAATAATTGAATATGATTATGATTATGACTAAGAAAATAAAAATACGGTGAAAGTCAAAACGAAAATATTAAGTTTTTTACTTTATACAAAACACGGATGTCATCATCATCATCATCATCACGGATGTCATCAAGGAAAATATTAAGAATACAGCCTCAGAAATTCTAAAGGCGAAACCAAAAATTAAATGACGTCATTGCAATTGTGAAGCAAATGGTGTCGAAAACTTGGCGAAAGCAAACCTTTCAATAATGCAAATGACAACTTTCAGAAAGAGACAGTATGATGTAAACGATGACATAATTTTGCTTTATTGTTTACATTTGTGGAGTTCATTTTTAAAAACACGAATCGAAACGTATACTTCAAAATATTGACAGATGGTGCCAAATTAAAATACATTCGCGAATGCTTTTTTTGATGTGACAGTCATTGCATGGGTTGGCACACTCTTTGTTCTCTGAATATACATACATAGGTAGGTACTACTCTACTCTGGTTTTGACATTTGAAATCAACTGCAATAATCTTCACTGTAATTCCAATTATTCCGGAATTCCCTTTAAAAAAAGCAAATATAACTTAAAATTCCTCAATATGGGGAAATGGAGACAATATAAGAAAATGTACAAAAACAATGGGAATTACTAAATATAAATTTAACCAAAATATATAAAAATATAATGCCAATGACCACGATGATAACAATGACTCTGATTAAAACTATAACAGTTTAATATTTTTAACTCTTTATTTTTATGAAGAAAAAATGTTTTTTTTAGTATAAAAACATATTTTTATTGGTATTGGGCTACTATTTGGGCTACTTTATCGGCTCCGATTTTGGGCTACAAAAATTTCTAAATTGTTCTATCAAACTAGGTTAAGACATGGCAACCCTGCCAAAAATAATTATGTATTGTCACTATTGCCAGTAATAAATCTACAGACATTTCTATTCTGATTAAGTCAAAAACAAGGAAATCATATATTTAGCAAATTCATCGTTTGTGTGTAAAAACTTGGTTTCAGAATTCTTTTATATAAAAGTGCCCTTTGTTTTGGGATCTAAAAACATTTTATATGCTTGTGATTTTATCTACACACCACTGGCAACACTTATTTAATTGTCACTTTTAGAACTAGTTTTTGACTGCTGAGTTAACTCCGAGTTAACTCTGGGGTTAGTTAATCCTGATCCCAGAGTTAACTCTTGAATAAGTTTTTCAGTTTTTTTTTATCATCAAAATGTGTAAGTTCATTTGGCATCACTGAAATGTTTTTGTCAGTTGTCATATATTTATACCGGATCTTGCTCTGTATTTGTTGTGATTTTGTGTTTCAAAAAATTATATTCAAAATTTAAAATGTATATGTATGTTTTTTTAGTCCCAGAGTTAACTCACATAATATCCATGTTTAACTCTGAGTTAACTTGGGGACTAAACTAAACTAAGAAACTGCATTGAAGAGTTAAACCAGGGTTAACTCTTACTCGAGGATAATCTCGTACTGAAAAACTAGCCCTTAGAAAACTTGGAAAAATATGAAATTTAATTTGATTTCTGTCAAAAAAAACAGACGTTAAATATGTATGTAATTGTTAAAAGTATTTTTATTATTTTTGTATTTATGTACAAAAGTAGTTAAATGAATTTTCTTAAGAACCTTCGCTATTATTTTATATTATTGTTTGTTTTTCAAGTTTCTTCTAATTGATAAAAAAGTAAATGTTCGAAATATTAAAATATCCTGAAGACAATATTGTATAAGCTTTCTAATGCATTGGTATATTGGTGTCTTGAAAATTTGACATTTATTGACGTTCTTTGTATTATAATAAATTTAAAAATGATATTATGAATGAATAAAAACTAATTTTAAATCCATATATTTGCTGGTTTTTGAGATAATCGAAAACCTATTTTTAACAGTTCAAGGTTATTATTTTCTAGACTTTTGTATTTTTTTTCATTTCGATATTTTTGAAAATTTTACCAATTTTGTATTGTGTAGAACAGGTTTTGATACATTTGTTGTTAAATTATGTATTTTCTTGTAAAAAATACTGCCAATTGAATTTTTTCACAACCTTTACTAATTTTCAAAAACATAATTTTACGTAATTTTTGCAGTTTTCCTGATTAAAAAAAAGTAGATAACCGTTTGTTGAACTTTTCCCAATTCGGGTCTCACTTATTATGGTAAGATTTGAAATAGCATTATTTCCCGTGATATTTCCAACAGCAACAATGATGTTTTTTGAATTGCTTAATTAAAAACGCCTGGCTATAAATTTTCTTGAAAATTCTTTCTTCATCTTTTGGAGTTAAATTCTGTTGAATGAAATGCATTCGAATGTCTTGAAACATAGCGGACAAATTTTTAATTTTACAAATAAATTTGGCCGATTCAAGAAGTTAAAAAACTTCAAATGGTTTTCAAAAATGAAAATTATCGTATTTTTATGCCACTCTTATGTTTCGTTTGTTTATAATTTGAATAATTCAGAATTTGTAAACAACCTTCGTCTATAGCTTTCTTATTGTTATGTGTTTGTAGCTATTATATTGATTTTCTGTGTCGGAAACTCAAACTTTTATCAGTACTTTATCTTGTATACTTTTCTTTTTAGAACTGACTTCAATCCTTGCGATTTTGTTATGTATTCTGAAGAGGAAAGTCCCAATTCTGGTTCTAAATTTCCCTTTCCTTTTTGTATTGCTTGCGTCTTTGAATGTTTTTATATATGGAAGGATTAAAAAAAAAACATTATTAGTTTCAAAATCTCTTAAGAAAACCTACCTTTATTTAAAAGAAATATACAACTTCCTCTTATGCCATATTATAATTATCAATTTACTTAAATTTTTACTTTAAAGGTTTGTGAATCTAAGATTCAAATCCACATGTTTTATAAGGAAAGGGAAGCACGTACATTTATGAATATAAGTTCCTAGCGTGTGTCGTAACTTCGTAAGCAAACAAGTCTTTAAGATGAAAAAGGTCCCATCTCCTATTTTAATAAAATCCACCTGATGTCTATGCCACACCATAACATATTCATAATCAAGGCAAAATATTATGAAGAAGACAAAATATAAATAAATATAACTGCCTCCCAAATATCGACATAAATTCCACTCTCACAGCCAAAAGTATATCAACTAAAGTGGCGTAAAAAGGAATCAATCAATCCATTTCCCTCATTTTGTAAATACCACAAATTCCACATAACCAAAAACATAATAAATACATATATAAATAAATCCAAAAAACAAACCCAAAACAAAACAGAAAAAAAAACAGAAAAAAACCGCCAAAACGCTAACAACCACCTCTGGCATTTCACAAATAGCAATTCGAGTTGAGGAAAACTAATTTCCCATATTTGATAAAAACCATTCCAGTCACGTTAATCTTCCTCTCTAAATGAAATTCATCCCAACTAGGTTTACCTAACCTATACCCACTTCGTAACTTAACTTAACTATAACTAGGTGTAACATTGCTCACTCTTTTTGTGTTGCTTTTGTTTTTATTGTGTGTTTTGCTCGAAGTGAACAACTGCGTGAAAATGGTGTGGAAAAAGGCTTTCCTACGCGGGTATGGTGTGGATTCCATTATTGATAGACAAGAGGACGTTGACGAAGGCCACCCACCTTCGAAAGTCCCACCTCTCATACTCCGCTTCTACCACATCCACGCACATATGAGTATGTATGTATGACGGACGAGAGTGGATAAATTCGATTCCAGCTTCGATTAATGCGTATGTGATTGAAGTCTCTGATGGAAATGCTCATAAATAAAAGAGCCATCTGCGTCCGCAACTCAAAACCATGTTATTCAAATCGAATAAGAGGAAACACTGACAGAAGCCCCACTTCCACTTTCACAACCGCCCGCCACTAACAGTGTAGACATATTCTGTCAATTTTAATCACCCCCAATGGAAAATGATTCAAAAGCCAAAACCATCACACACCTACCCATGAAACATAACAAAACCGTTAACAGGAAGTTTAACTAATTATTTTATTATTATTTTTTCCACATCACACTAGTGTTTCCTTCGCTGCTCTAAAATGCAATTGCGGCATCAATTAAAGATTCGATACAAATCGGAACTACATTTCGGTAAACTCTAAAACAGTTATCCTTTCGATTTTGACAAGCCACTTAGCAAACTGAGCTGAGCAACTATTGGAGTTGTTGCTCATTATGACGTAAGACGTTTAGGCTTATCTTGTATCTGTTGATAACTGTTTACGTTTATGAAATCATTAGCGGATTGATTTCATGAACCTTATAACTCAAGTCCATATCCAGTCCATATCCAGAAAGCTGTTTTTCCAAGTTTTTCAAGTTATTTTTTTTCCCTGACAATGGAAGGTGGAAGAAAGTATACTCGAGTGCAAGTTAAACAACCCAACTTCTGTATTTCAAATAAAGAAGTTTGGATTCGAAAACAAAAATTTTACCACCTATTAATTTTAACAGGGAATTTGTTGGAAGTTGAAAGGTACTAGTTCTTAGTTCTATACTAACTTAAACACGATAAAAAAATATTTATAGTTCTCTTAAAACCCGATAAGTGAGATATTCGAAAAAAACAAGCTACTAAAAAGCTTCAAAAGTAATCGAAATAATTGGTCTTTTTTCAAGTGACATTCAAACACAAAAAACTATAATTGCATGAATAATTTCGTTCATTATACATTTTTAACATTTCATAAGTGGGATATTCGAAAAAAAAAACTAGAGAAAGGAAATGATATATTAGAAGCTAGAAGGTTTTTCAAAAAGAGGCAAAATATTTATTCTTTATAAGTGAAGAAAAAAATCATTATCTTCAAATTTGAGGGATTTGTAAAAATAAGTAAAAACCACTTAAAACGCAGAAATTTTCAAAATCCCACAAATTCAGTATTAACCCTACATAAGAAAACTTTGAACATCTATATAATTTTAAAAATCTACAACTGAGCGATTTTTTAAATTAATTTCCTTTGTATAACTTTACATCCATATATTTAAATGAATATTTGACAATATCCCACAATTTCATTAAAGAAATTTCGAATATCCCACCGTACAAATGTACGAAAATTCAGATTCTTGACTTATAGTAAAAATTTTGCAATCTAAACGTTTTCTATAATTAAATATTTTACTTTTTGTCGAATATCCCAAACATGGGATGTTTCTTCAAGACTTCATCAGTTGAAGATTTTTCTACACTTAAGTATACTTTAGTTGCTTCTTTGGACTTGTCAGGCGAGTAAAAGTGATTATTTGCCCATTAAGTTATCACCTCTGTTTGGCCAGTGAGGTAGGTCTGCTCTAAATTGGGACTTGTTTTCGCTTTAAACAAAGTGTGACACGCATGTCTCGAGAAAAAAAAACTTGCAAAACATGTCGAAAATATTTTTTTATATCGAAGCTTCAATCAATTTGTGAGCAAAGTCAGCGATCTGCTTTTAACCGTAATGAGGTGCTGCACAGAAATATTATGTGCATAAATAACTATAGTGAATGGAAGTTCAACGTAGTTATAAAAATAATTTTAAACTGGTTTTTCAACGTGACATAAATTTGTTAAGACGAACCGGCCAACTGATTGTTAAGAAAAAGAAAAACACTCGGCAGTGGTAGTGTAAACATTGAGGAAAACTTATTCCTTCTGAATTTCCACTGCAGTTAGTTCTTACTTACTGGAATGAAGATGTTCTGCAAAGGGGGGTTGTTTATAATATTCCAAATAGAATCCAGATTTCAAAAGTGCCTTGCGGGTGTTTTTTTTTTTGTCCTTTTCAACAAGACTAAGGATCTGCTCTAAGAATGTCAGGAGAAAAGTGAGAAAGTAGAGAAAAAAATTCACATGAACATTTATAGACTTTGAATTGCTGAAGCATAAAAGTGGAATGTGAATTCATAATTTCTTTATGAATTAGAATTTTGAGAATTTATTTTTTAGCCGTGGAGTAAAATATGATTTATTCATGCAGAGAACTGGACCTGGACGTTCTATTAAGGATTTAAGTCTGTTGTTTGTAGTGCAGTTTTGCTTTACAAAGTTACGAAACAGTTCAAAAAAATTAAAACTGATAACTCTCAACTGACAGATTAGGTTTTAAAACTTTCTTCAAAGGCTGAAAAGACTTTTTAATTTAATGTTTTGCTTTTGGCAACTCCAATGTTGAAATTTTAATAAATTGTAAGTAGTTAGATTCATTAGTTTTATAAATATTATGAACGTAAGTTTCTTTTATTATGAAGATTGAGAAACTGGATCCCAAATATTTTAATGACATTTTCTTTTAATTTCCTAAGAAATCACTTTGATCTTTGAGAGAAGGAAAGAAATGTGAGAGATAGAAAGCTGAACGTCTTCAAATCTCTGAACCAAGACGATTTTTTGCGCTTCCCAAAACTTATTCGTTTACTGAACTTAAAGTTTATTTAAACTCTGTTTACTTATGTGAACGGTGACACTGATCTCCATAGCACCAGTGCTGTCTTCCATTTTAAAGACTTTTGACAACTGAAAGCTTATGACAAGCACGAATGAAGTTTTTATTTTGCAATTGATTTTTGGAAAGTGCTGAATGTGAGCAAAGCTTAAAGGCACACGTTGACATTCAACATCCATGACAAACAAAAAGACTTTTTTATTTTACTTAAGTTTTTGTTTTATTTTCACTTTTCACACAACAAACAGACAAACCACGAGTAAGACATTCTTATTCACCACAGTTCCACTTCTTTTGATCCTCATGGAACTGAATCAAGACCAATTCATAAGTCACGATTGTACCTGCAATCTAAAAAAAAAAAAAAGATTTCACAAAATAAACTAGAAATATTTCAAAGAACAACAACAACTCACCGTTAATACCAACTTTCTCGTTATATTAAAGAACTTCATACCCGTCAAGGCAATAACATCCTTTGAAATTTCATCTGAAAATCTTTCGATTTCCGGGCACCAAGATTCCTTGGGTACACACTTTAGAATTTCAAGTGGTTCCTTTGATCTGTCATTTATTTCCGCCGAATACAAACACACCGCCAAAGTTCGCCCCAATAGAAAGGACAATGAAAAGTAGAAGTAAACCATATGCGCTATTGACGGCATTTTACTATACCAAAATTCCAACAGTCGAAAAGGCATCAAAATGCATCCAAAGGATAAGGAATTAGAAAGGAGCTGGTTTAATTTATTTTTCTTTCTTTACTGGATTTTCAATGTGTATGAAACTTACTTGATGCTTTTTAGCAACTGAATACAAACAAAATACAAATTGTTTGCAAATGACAGCATAGTTATCATTGAAATGGCATCATCCACGTCCTCAATCAATATACAAATATTACGATACTGCATCCGACGCTGGGACCAAAATTCCGGTGGTGTCTCCTGAAAACGAAAAAAAAAAAAAAAAAAAACAATTTGTAGGTATGTCAAAACCCTATCGTAATTTACCTTTCCTTTGACTTCATTCAGGGTCCTCTGCACCTGCTGAAAGAGGGACGATAGGCCAACGCCAATAATCATTACAAATATGTCCATATAGCTCCAGCCGAATGTCAGCAGGACATTTTCAATTTTGCCCGCCCATGCCAGCCACGGGGAGTAGTCGCCCAGGACAAACATCTGATTCACCACCGACACAAAGTAGGACTCAATTGGGTCGTCACGGGTGGGGCAGAAATTGGCAAAGTGTATGGCCGATATGGTGCTTAGCAAGTGCTCCACTGAAAAAAAAAAAAAAATCGGAACCGAAAAAGGGAAAACGCGTTAATTAGGGACATTTCTGTTCACATTAAAAGGATTTTCGAGAATTCGCACTCAGAGACAGCATCAATGACACAAAAGTTATCATTTTGATACGGTTGCCCAGCTCAGTCATTTCCCTTTGGTTTTTGTGCGGAGGCAGGTCCCGTTCTACCCGCTCCCAATGCTGCATCAAACGTGGCCAATGTCGGGCCAGCCGGAGAAACAAAATCGTGGCAAGCAGAATAGACGAATGGAAAATAATTGGCTCTGCGAAACAAAAACGACAAATTGGATATTTGGTTATAGAGGTTAATTTTTGAATGTGTCAATTGTTTTAACACTCTCATGCACACATTTACATATACATACTATGTATGGTATATGTTTGTATACTTACCCAAATTTCGGATATCAACATCGCCATTGAAAACCATTTTTGCGGTAAGGCCTGTATCGAATATAGTCACCATCATGAACAAAAGACAGTAGGCAGTTCGAAAACTAAACCATGTGAATGACAGGCTTTTGACATTCTTGGCTTTGACACCTCGCACGGGCATTAGACAAAAGCATTGCGCCATAGCTAGAACTGTCAAAAGGTCGTCAAAATGTTAAGTATTTTATCATACATACATACATACATAAAAGCCTGCACATTTCTATAATACATGGTGTAGAGAATTGCAGGTGTGGGAATGGCAGAAGGTTGAAGGATTGAACTTTATTTTGGAATTCAATTGGGTTTTGGTTTGGATTGAAAAAACATTATATTTTCAAAAACTGATTTGGGCCTGTGTAATATTGTTGATAGTCTGTGGTTTGGTTGTGCTTTATTTGTTGACATTTAAAATATAACAAAATAACTTTATAAATGTCAAGGACCGTTTTTAACTAACTTTTTCTTGTATCATGCGATTTATTTTTAATTAGATGTAAGTTTTTAATAAATTTTGAGCTTAAAATATTACCGAGTTCTACAAAATTTTCGTATAATAATTTGAGTTTACCGTAGATGAGTGGTCAGACGTCAAATAAGGTTATCACAAAGGAGACCAATGTAAATACTGTCGGTAATGAAGTACCAAACATTTCTAAATACTTTTATGACAGCTGACAGTAATCAAAATAAGAGTTACATATTTGGCAATGATTTGTTTTCAACATAGTATGTACAGTACATACATACATTACATACATTAAACTGACTTTATTAAGAAAATACATGAAGTTTATGACATTTTGACAAGTTAAAGCAATTGGAAATACGTAGAATAATCATATTTTATTAGAATTTCAAAATCCAATGTAGTTAATATGTATTACTTTGACTTACATAATGTAGCTGTCAAATTTCTGTGTATTTAGTCGTAACTTCTGTCAGCAAAGAAACATGTAATAGACCTGTTTCTTTGCTTTGAATTCCTGAGACTTTGTATAAATGTTTAATCAAAAGTACTGTCAAGTGCATATACAAAACCGAACTGACAGCAGTTAACATAAATGTCGATTGAAAAGTCAATCGAATTTTTGACTGTCAATAAAAGAGGATATAAATCGATTCCAATTTGTTCTTAATAAACTCTGAACTTTTATTGTGAACACACCCTTAAGCCAGTGAATCAGCTGTCATTATCAATACTTTCAATAAAAGAACAGGATTTCCACAAAATACAAAACTGGTAACTTTTTTCTCCTCCATGCCCCTCATTCCGAACTTTGATATTAGTTTCGGTATCATATGTATATGTGTCTGAGTCGAGCTTATACATAGTTTAATTTGTCAAAAACTGAATCTGAATATATCAAGAAATTAATTGAGTGGGTGCCTTCAAATTTCCGTCCAAAAATTAAAATTTCGCTCCAAATACTTTTATGATAGTTTAGAGAATACGTTTAAAGGATAAGTGGACGTAATAATAAAAAAAAAAATCATTTTTGTCAAGAATTCAAAAACCTAATCTGTTTCAAAAATCCCTCAAAGTCCTTAGTTAGTTTTAATAGTCTCAGAAAAAAGTTAGTAGAAGAAAACAAAAATAGTTTTTATATAAAAGTCTTGAAAGAACAGCCACACACATCCCCTGAATCTTTAAAAAACCGACCTCCATTTTTTGTAAATTTTTTCCGTACCCGCCTTCACAATTGTTTTTAAAACTAAAGAGACTTCTAATAACTTAATCTTATCACCTAGGTTTTATTTTTTTCCACCAATTCACATTTTCAAAAAAACCTCTTAAAAAAACATATATACACAAAGCCACTGGAAAAAAAATGAAGGTAGCTATAGATACTTTTATGTATAATCAATTTCAATGATTCAATCCAATTTCCAAAGAGAAACACTAACAAAGAAACAGTAATAACGAGAATGACTATATCTTCTACTCTACTTTAGGCGTCTTTAAGGATCAACTTAAGTTACCTATAGTAACCAGGCTGTTTCATAAGGATTCAAACAGGATGCCAAACACACAAACTTCACTTCTCTTCCAAATAATAATAATAATAATCCTTTCATTCATTCCCTGGTGTGTAACTAAATGGCAAGTGTTTCAAAAATTTTTCCTTGATTATTTTTTCCTTTTTGAAGAATCACAGAACAGAAACAACACACGAATAAATAAAGAAACTTCAGGGTTGGAAAATAGAAGAGAAGAAAATTGTCAACTGTTAGCAAATTATTTTCTTTGAATAACCCTCGCATTTTCACGTTAACTATATTTCATAGTAATGTAGATTTCAAACACGTGCAAAATTTACTACAAAATACAAAATTAAAAAAAATAAAAACTATTTAATTCCCTCATTTTTCTGCATGCTGTAAATTAACATCCACATGTTCACTTAGTTTACTCAAATTCTTTGAAATCTTCAGAAAATATTTCTACACAAAAAAAAAAATCATATCCTTTTCCAGACGGTGCCAAAAGTCCTTTGAAATAGCAAAGATACTCGTATATACATTAAAATTACCTGGGCCAATGGCTTCGTGAAAACTTCCATTGTAGGTGAAGTTATTCCTTGTTTTCGCCTTGCAACGTCTTAGATTGCCTGATGGTTCAAGAAGCGTATACAAGCGATTAAAGTTCATTCACTAGCACGACATACCTACATACATACCATTAGAAACCTTCAAAAGGACTTCACTGCTCTCCAAATCTCGCAGAGACGACTCAATTATCCCTGCATCTATGCGATACTTGGACCTTCCCAAAAGATGATTTTATTATCAAAATAAAAATGATTATGAAATTTACATCCGAACGAATTTGAAGTCATCTTACTTCTGGAGATATCCTGCTGGGGTGAGGCTAAATTTTGACAACTTTCGCACTTTGGATATGAATCCGTAATTGCGCCCCATCAGGTATTTCATACCGAATCCTGATGACTCGAGTGACAGACTAAATTTTAAATAAATTTCCCTATTTCCGTTTGGGCGATACTCGAGATGTTTACATTTTAAAGTTCAAAAATTTGCACGAAGGTGCTACTAACTAATATACCTATATAAAACTGAAAGCTTTATTATACTAATTGTTTACGCTTAGATCTGGTCGAGTGATATGCGAACCTCTCTTTCGTCCTCTGGTGTCAACAAAAGAGCACAAACAACCATGAAATTGGACCGACCCAATCCTACCCGGTGCGGCGGCCGTATGGTGGCAGCACAAGGACGGATCCAAACTTTTACTCAGAGGGGGAATTGACACACTAACTATAAAATCGATTTTTTTTCACAGTACCTACTGAAAAATGTATATAGGCTATCAAAAAAAAGGTAAAATAGGGCGTGGTACCGCCCCATTTTCGCTGTTGTCAGTTAAGCACTTCCAATCCAAAATTTTACAGAAAGTTGTTATGTAAACACAATTTTTATTAAGCTAAAATATGACTGGTTAATTTTGCAATTTTTTTTTCAATAACTTAAAAAGTTTTCAAAAACTTGCAACTTAACTTAATTCCATTATTTCTGCATTCTTGTTTGAGTTAGTTAGTTTAATAACTTTCAAAAATTTAAACTTAAAACTCATACAAAAAACTTTAATGTGAACAATATTTGTTAAAATATCTTCGGAAAAATTAAAACTCAATAAAAATTAAATCGTGCGCAACTTAGAAACTTATCGAGAAGTCCAGATTTTTGTTTTTTGTAATTCAGCCTTGAGTTTTAGCTCCTTAACAAGTCTAAGCCACATGCAATTATAAGTAAATTTGACATTAAATATTTAGATAAAAAAACGTGGACTGATTTGTAGAAAAAATTATTTTTTGATTTATGCAAAAACTCTGAATGTTGTTACTCAAAAATTATTAATCTGCGCAACAGTAAAGTCGCTCAGAAAACATCATGCAAACAAAACGTACAGAAACTTTGAATTTTAATACAGTTTTTATGAACTAGGTTCATAACCCCCTTTGCCCCCCTTACTAGATCCGCCATTGCACCTGCGACGACAACTGACATGCAGTTGATTAATTGAGAATTTTGTTGATTCAAAATATCCGTGAGATTGTCATTAAGTGTTTGTATGCACAATGAATCAAGAGTCCTCGACTATGGACATCTTAAAGAAATCACCATTCTAATGCAAGTTTAATAAAAACACCAAAGCGAACCTACTCTCACGTTCACGTGCGCACACCACGCCCATCGCCTACTTTAATGCAACCTTCGTTAGTCCATGCTTCAAAATTATACGATCCCTAGGGAAAGATTGGTATATTTCCCCATTGGGTTGAACTTTAATTGCAATGAAGTGATTCTAACTATGTAGGCTTATGGCTTATGGCCGATGGCTGACCATAAAAAAAAAAAAAAAAAAAAAAAAAAAAAAAAAACTAACAACCATATTCGAAAGATTTGTGGCCAGAGATTTGGATTTCTATCCAGTCATTCAGTTTTTCCAGTCTAAAGTGGGTGCTTAATTATTGAAGCTCTAACGTTTCTACCCTTTTCGAGTCCTCGTTCTAAACTATAAAGTGAGTAATTTAAAAAAAAAATATGAAAAATAAAAAATAAAATAAAAAGTTAGCGCGTCGAAGGATTTAATTACTTCCTGGCTAGAGAGCGAGAGTTAATGACTCTTTTCTGTTTTCAGTTTTTTTTTTATTTTGAAGAGTTTTAAATTATTAGTGCCATAAACTTAAACGAGAAGCTACTGGTTGTTTATTCATTTTTTGTTTTTTATGTGTTGGTGTAGGAATTTATTGGGATATATTTTTTTGGTGCACACAAAAAATGATGAAATAAAAAGTCGTTTTATAAATTAATATGTTTTTTAATCATTGTAATCATCGTCCTTTCGTCGTCATCACAAATTTTATAGATTGTTATAAGTTCATAAGAGTTGCCATCAAATTTCAAATGGGAAGCTCTCCAACACGAAGGGAATGTTTTTTTTTTTATTTTTAGAAAATAAAGACTTTCAAATAAATCTCAAACCCCAGTTTATTATTGTTTTTTTTTTTTTTGTGTTATTAATGGCTCCGTGCTTCTTGGCGCCTTTTTTTATTTAAATCTAAAAAATGGTAAATGGTGAGGAAGGTTTTATTATTGATTCATTAATTAATATGCTAATATAATGACATTGTTAAGGAAAAAATGCGAATGAGGACAAAAATCCACCTCAGGATTGTATGGACTTGTTTTCAATTCTTAGGCAATTCTTAAATGCTCTCAACTTTATTTTAGAAGTTATTTTTGTATTTTTTGTCCAGAGTTGTCAAAATCAAAAAATCTCAGTTTTATCTTTGGTAACTTTAACAATTTAGTGTTAAATCTCGTGATATCAAAGTTCGATGATTTTGAGCAAAATAAAAAAATGATTTTTCAGAGCAAATATTCCATTTTTTGAGATCACTTTTAGTGCATCGAAGCTGTAGCTATATCCTTCTTTGAAATTAGACAATTTATGACTTTGAAATTGTGTTTTGACAAATATCCATATTGTATTGCGCTACAAGTGTCACTTGAAAGCTAAAAAACGATCATTCAAAATTATTGGCCAACAAGATTGTCGAGAGTATCGAAAAACTTCGTTCAAAAACATACAATCTTGTTTCGATGCTGTCTGAAGTGTTTTTTAGTAGACGGTCTCAACACGTCAATTTAATGAGATAAGACCGACACGAACCCTAGACGAAACTAACATGTTTCTTGTCTATCCAAAAAGTGATGTTGCGAACCCAAATTTCCGAAACTATTCGGATCTATGATTGTTTTCCATATCTTTAACATTCCTGATGTCATTTCTCAGAATTTGTGAACTGATTTTTATTTATTTCTTCAAAAGCTTATAATTTAGTACACATTATTTTTTTTTATTTAGTATTACTGCAACAAATCCTTCCTTTCACAATCCCATATTTTGTTATCCTCTCGAAATTGTATCAACACAAGTTCATAAGTCACAATTGTCCCGGCAACCTTAAAAGAAAATACAACTCAATAGAAAATCTTTATTCGAAAATACATTTTTTTGGTTTTACTTACACTCAAAACTAATTTTCTTGTCAAATGGAAAAACTTCATTCCACTCAATGCTACAAGATCAGTACTAACTTCGTCCGAGAATCTCTTAACATCTTGACACCATGATTCTGGAGGCACACATCTTATGCAACATTGAGGTTTTTTCGATTCGTCATGAATGTCAGCTGAATAGAGTGACACTGCCAATGTTCGGCCAAGTAGGTAAATTAGAGAAAAATAAAAATAGAGTGCATGGGCAAAGGATGGCATTTTACTATAAGAAAAAAAAATACAAATTATTTGACAGAAAAAAATAATGTACAAATGAACAAACTTCATGCTCCTTAAAAGTTGAATACAAATGAAATATAAATTATTTGAGAATGACACCATAGTTATGACAGAAATTGCATTGTCAACATTCTCACATAGAGCGCACAAGTTACGATATTGAATTCGACGCTCGTTCCAATATGATGATGACATTTTCTGAAAAATACGAATAGTTATTACAGAGTTTTATAGGAAAGAAGACATTAAATGTGAAATCAGGGCCGGACCCACCATATGTGCAGGATGTGCAAGTGCACAGGGCGCAGCATTCCGGAGGCGCATTCTCGGGAACAAAGAAAACCATAAGGTGCAGGTTTTTACTTTGCACAAATGTGTATTCCACAGTTCACACCATTCTCATACTCGCACATCACAAAAAAAAAGAAGAATCCTAATACACGCATCCACACCAACTCATCAGTGCGAGTATTTTTCCTGCACACTGGGTCCCAAGACTTACATTCTATTCCAATTACCACGGCGTACAGTGTGACAATTTCCGTATTATTTTTGAATAATTATTTTTTTATTAATGAAATAAATTCATTAGATACAATATCAGAGAATTGAAAATAAAATAAAATAAAATAAAATTAGTGGTTAATTATATACATTATGTTGATGGATGGGATGTTATAAACTTAAAGAAAAGGTTAAACTTGTAAGCGCTATTAATTTAATTGCCCTAAATGAGCTAAATGTCACACTGTAAGACGGTAGCGGCGAACGGATAGTTAAAGGATTGCAATGTTCGGGTGTTTTTACACATCATAGAACATAGAAGCGATAAAAAATGCGTGTGGGTTTTACAGTCGCCTTTTTGTTCCTTTTCTTCTTCTATTGAATATTTTTTCAGTTAAAATTCTTTGTACTCTGGTCTGGTGCAGATTTTTTAAAACTTTTTTTCGCTTACGATTATTTAAATAAAATCAGATTTGAAAGTCAAGTGACGGCTTGTGAAAGTGTTTAGTAACTACCTATTTACTATTAAATTTTTGTGTTGTTTTTTTTCCAATATGGACAAAGAAAAGCCTTCGGGGGCAGAATTCAGAAAAAAAGCTTGTTGAAGCCGAAAACAAAGCATACATTTTACTAAATTTCGTATCGATGAGGTTCTGGTAGGGAGTGCAGTGGTGTCAGAAGAAGAGGTTTCTGATATTGTTTCAAATGAAGATTTGGGTGACCCTAAATTTTCGTTATTACGTTAAATTACATAGTACATATCAGATACTCATACATACAAGTATTTTTTTGTTAGTGAGGATTAGGCCTACCTCAATAAAAAAAAACGCATTGAAAGTCTACCTCCGGGGTAATGTGGAAAGGACTTAATATGTGTATTAGTATGTGTATGTATGTATATTATATGTATTTTCGCAAACATAAAAAGGGCGCTTTCTAATAATCTTGCACAGAGCGCAATTTTAGCTAGGGCCGGCCCTGTGTGAAATCACTAATCGAATTGTCAAAAATGTAAATGTTTTTATGTTAAGTTGTCACTTTTCATTTTGTTTGATTTATGCCAATGTAAATTTCACAACTTTGGCCAATTTTATAAAGTTTTAAAAATTATTTTGACATCTCAATACTTTTGAGATGTCTCATTTTGACGTTTAACATAAAAATGTAAACTGTCTGTCTCTGTTTCAATATGTCAGCTATGAAGAAGAAGTGATTTAAGATAACGAAACGTCAAAATGAGCCATTTTAAAAGATCTAACTAGTTCACGTGTCAAATCACGTAATTCATACGTCACAAGGCAAAACATACTATTTTAAGAATTGTAGACAAAAACTTACCATTCCTTTGTGCCTCATCATATTTTCATTAATCTGCTTAAATAGATTTGTCAGTCCAATACTGACAACCATCACAAAACAATCCATATAATTCCAAGTGAATGTCATTAAAAGATGCAACAACTTTCCATACCAAGCCAACCAAACGGAGTAGGAGAATACATAGAATATTTGATTATTCGATCGAAGAAAGAAATTCTCAATTGGATCATCGGTTATTGGACAAAAATTCGCATAATGTATCAAAGAGATGATATTCAAAATGTGTTCAACTGTCAAAAGAATCATGTACATGTTTTATATCTGTAGGTATAACGGTTTATCAAAATTACCTAGTGAAAGCATCATAGATACAAAAACAACAATGTGAATTTTAGTTGCCATTTGTCTTTTTTCTAATTGCGTAACAAATCCTGGTAATTGCTTTTCCACTGCCTTCCAATTGCGCATCACTTCCGGCCAATTTTTGGCGAGGTGAAGAAAACTTATACAAGCTATTACATTTGACGCTCGGAATATTAATGGTTCTGCAAAAGCAAATAACAAAACAAAATGGATTCTTTTAATATACTTGTTTATAAAATACGCTGATCTGAAATAACTCTGTCACTTTTGCAACAGTGGTTGGATTTTTGTTTTTTGGTAAAAATCAGTTTGACATTTGATAGTTTGTAGATAAATAATTTTTATAAAACAGTAACTCATACAAAAACCAGTGCTTAGACGTCAAAAATATTGTCAGTTCAGTTCAGTTATTGTGCAAATAACAACATAAACAGAGTGGACCTACATATAATTATATGCGAATCCAAACAGATCTGCATATAACATCCCTGTCATGACAGTTCAGATGGGAACTGATAACTGAAATCAAATGAAAATGGTTTCATTTTCGAAAAATGACTTTCGAACTTGAACTGTCTGAACTTTATCTGACAATATATGTATATTTTTTTTAAATTTAAAGTAAACATTTTAATCTGTCAAATGTCAAATTATCTTAACTCACCAAAAATTGACCAATTTAAATTCTGAATATATGAAGGACGCTTTTATAATTTAATCTTATACATTTCAACTATCAGTTCTTAATTAATTTAAAATCAAACACACACAAATTTAAAAATATTTCGAAGTGTGTATGTAAAATTGGCCTTGTCAAGTCGAAACTTCCCAAACCTCCTTATAGTTATGAAATATTAAAACTTCTAAAATATATTAATTCTTACCAATACTGTGAAATGAAATAGTATCATTTAAAACGAAATATGCCGTTAGTACTGTATCAATCACAATTCCTATAATTGTAATTACACAATAAATCGTCCGAATACTTTTCCATGAGAATGATAAATCATTAGGGCTTCTGCCTTTAACTCCCCGAACTGGCATTATGGCAAAGAATTCAGCCATTAATAACACTAAAATGAAAGTGAAAAAGGTTGGAATTTATTTAAATATATGTACATCTAAAATAACTGTAACTACACATTTTATAAAGGGTGTCTTAAAATATAAGTCACATTTGATTTTTTCCACACATACATAGTAAACAACAATTTTTCAAGTCGAGCTGTCAAAATTCAGTTGGATGTTGCATTGCATAAGAAAATGGTGTAGAAGTTTTTTTTGAACAATAATATTTTATAACGAAGAAATTTAAGCAGTAAAAACTTGCATCGGAATATTGATTTGATGTTTATCAACTTTGATTTCTAAGCTGTCAAATTTGTTGTGTCAGAATTGCGTCAAATTCAACCTGTACCTACTTATTATTTTGGTGCAGTTGTTGGTCAGAAATGAGAGAGGTTCATGTCCCTTGACAAATAAGTTTCGCTACATTTCCGGATTTTATAATTTTCTTCAGTTTTTGTTTTAAAAGATTTTTTTTTTATAATTTCTTTCTTCTCACATCAGACCATCTATTAAAACATTCAATGAAATTTTTCGTTAAACTTTAGCAAATTTTCACGTCAAACAGGCATAAGCAGATGTTTCAAACAATAAAAAAAATACTCCATTGAAATTAAATTCTTGTAAATCGATCTATCATTCCCTTTTTCCAATTTTTTTTTTTTTTTATTTCCCTTACTTATTTTTGTTTTCTTTGTTTAAGTTGTTCTTAAGAGTTTCCAAGTGAAAAAATACATTATAATAAATTAATGCTTAAATAATGCGAACCCATTTTAACCCTAAATTTTGTTGAACTTTATTTCACCCATTTTTGATATTTTGACAATTTGTTTGACAACACATTTAACCCTATTAAGGTCTATTAAAATGATCCGATTGAGTTTCACTAACTTGACTGATAAAATAAGATCAATAATTGATTTTTTTCCTTAAAATTGTGTTGATTTGTTAAAGTTAATTAAGCAAAACCGTTAGAATGAAAATAGAAATAAAACTTGATCAGGAAGAATTAACTGACAAGTGTAACCCCTGAAAAATTGCTGTCATTTTATTACTTTGCATATAGACAAGTTATCATTTGGTAAACGTCATTGAAGTGTCACATTGACAGAATATATTTCCAATTTTAATGTTTTGCATTTTGACGTTTTATGATTTCATTTTAAAAACAAGATTAAATGAATGCTTCTAAATCTGAAATAAGAGCTTTCATTGTAAATGAACTTCTATATAATTTATGGTAATGTTTTGAAGTCAAGGTGATTTTGACGTTAGAAAATAAAGATTTACCTATCGCAACATTAAAATTAGCAAGCAGGTTTTTTTTCACGAAACCACTAACTTATCTTTAAGAAAAATAATGTTTGTAAAGGAATAAATCCCAAGGTGTTTGTTTTTCCTTTTTTCTTTAATATCAAAATTGGTATTCATACTGCGTATAAAAACGAGGTTGATTTTGCTTCTTGTAAGGATACTAGGTTAGGTAAAAAAATAACTACGAACAAATAAACGTTTTTTAAATCATAAACAGGAAGGAGAATCTTGTTACATTTTTATAACACAACATCAGAAATCAAAAATCACAAATCACAAAAAAAACAACCTATTGGAATTCTAAATTTATTTCCATTGTTTCAAAACAATCAATCATCAAAAAATTTATTCAACTTTTACATAATTCAAAATATTGTACACGTGTGAATTATTGTTTGTTATCTTTTTGTACATTTTAGTGGGTCTATTCCACACCATTTACTTACAGAAAAAAACTAGGACAAGAAAATCAAATAAAAAATATGATTTCAAAAAATGAAACGAGTATAAAAAGAAATCAAAATATTAAAATGTGTGCAAGGAATTTTGATTAAGATTAACGACATGTCATTAATGGAATGCTATTATGAATTTTAAATTTATTATGTATTTTAAAAAACACGCGGTACAGTAAAAATAAACACAATATAAAAAACTCTCAATTTGCAAATTATGAACAATTTATTGGTATATTTTAAGGTGTGTGCGAAATACTAAATGCCAAGTAAAAAGTGCGAAATGCAAATTGTAAAATGCTGATAGTAAAATGCAAAGTTTGAAGTGTAAAGAGCGAAACATGAAATATTAATTGTGAACTGTAAAGTGTGAATTGCGAATCATGAAATACTAAATGCGAAGTAAAAAGTGCGAAGTGCGAAATGCGAAGTGTAAAATGCTAACTGTAAAACACAAAGTTTGAAGAGTAAAGTGCAAAGCATGAAATACTAAATGCGAAGTAAAAAGTGCGAAGTGCAAAAAATTAAGCTAGGAGTATGCAATGCCAAGTGCGAAGTGAGAACTGGGAAGTGTGATTTGTGAAGTGAAGTGTGTAGTTTGAAGATCTAAATGCGAAATTCCAAATGTGAAAGTGAGGAGGCAATTATATAAATTAATACCGCATGATCGCAATAAAGTATATGTTTCACGTATATATCCTTAAAAATTGGTATTTCTTAAATTTCAACATTAAATTATCTAAGTCAATCAAATAAGTTAAGTTCCATACCTACACCGAAATTCCAAGAAAAACCGACAACCTCTAAACTTGAAGTATTTTCAAACTCACCTGAACCAATTGCTTGATAGAAACTTCCATCATAAATAAATGTCTCCCTGGTGCTCCTCCCGAGGTATTCTGTAAAAAAAAAAAACAAACAAAAACAATACAACGGAAACGGATTTTTTGTTTGTATTTTTTATCGCATCCTTCTTCTCGAGTAAATCCTTTTGGACTTTTAACAAATCCCTTTCCGAGTAATCGCACTCCTTTAAATGTTTTCCATATAACTTACTTGGTGGTACAAACTTTTTCAGATTTTCCAAATCCTTACAACCAATGACAGGTTTATCCTTAATTTTGACATTCCTTGTTTTGGTAAGCAGAACATCACAGCTGGCTTCCCCAGTGCCAATCCTGTTTACAAATGGAAATAAAAAAAAGAACAGGATTGTATTGTTAAAGTTCTATGGCTTTATGTTTTAACAAGAAAACACGAGGTAGTTAAAAGGACACGCAATTACAAAAGGAATGGGATTCTGTTTTTTAATATTCTTTCTTATGTGACACAATTATTCTTTTATGTATGTACTTCTGAATTTTCTGTCTCCGTATACGTAGGCAGCTCTGCAATCGTCCCAAGGTATTAAGCTTACGACATTTAAGCTCAACTTTTTTTATGAACTTCATCCTTGAACCCGTGTCGCTTGCCGGCCGGCTCCGGTGTGTCGTAGGACTTTCGGAATACAATAAACCAATGCCAACTCAGCAAACTGTTCGTCGTCGTCCTCAGGGATTGTTGGTTTTTGCAATAATTTTTCTTTCAGCACCACGCGTGCCGACCGCCAAACCGCAGTTAATAAATTTACCAATCGGAAATAATCATTTGGCGTGACAGCGGGAAATTTATGTGAAAAATTAAATATTTAAAAATGTAACGCTTATTTTTTTTTTTTTTTGCTGGTTGATTGCTTGTAAGGCGATTTGTATAATAAGGGTAAGACCAGCAGCGTGCAGAGGCCTATAACGATTATAGTCCTTCCTGTCCAGCAATACCTATATTTGGTCTTTCTATGAACGAGTAGAGCTGAGCGAGATAATGGAGAACCTCTGGTTTGGGACATGCGTTCTTTTGGCGGGCCGACAGTTTAGTTGTTGTATACTTGTTCAAATATGTGAAATCAGATTGTGGCATTTGTGATTTCTTCGCATTACGAACACTTTGAACTAAAAATTTTCAAGGACAATCATTTTGTGTAAACATGCGAAGCAAATTTGCAAATTTATTAATAGAGCACTTAACTACATTCTGTCAGTTTTTCCTATCAAAGAAATTATCATTGTCATTAAAGATCAATCATATGGGAAACATTTAAAACATACAGAAGCTGTCACTGAACGGATTTAAACTAAAATGAGTCCATATTTAAGAGTTGATATTTCTTCTTTAAAAACAGTGTTATGTACATATGTATGCATGTAAATTGTGTGTATGTGTATGTGTGTTAATAAAAATGCAATGCAAAGTAAAACGTAATGTTGACACACTTTTGTAACTAATGTCATACTAGAACTCCTTATGAAGTGACAATTCATGGAAAGAACTTAACAAACATATTTGACACTTTTAATGGCAAAGCGTTTTATTTATTATAGGGAAAAACACTATTTAATGATAATTATTTATCGATATACATAATTAGTTTAGACAATTCAAAAGAACCACTTTAAGAATTGTCAGGATTTATTAGATTATGAAATTTTTGGGTAGATATTCTTAAGAACAAATTTCAGGCGTTTTGTCGCTTTTTTCTTCATTAAAAATTTAAAATGAAGTCCCATCTCATGTGAACGATAAAGCTATCATTTTGAAATTAAGTAGTCATTTAAATTTGCATGGTCTACCTAATGTTGGAGTCGCTACTAAAATTTCTGTATAACAAAGACCTGACAGGAACAAAGTTAAATAGCACCACCTATTAACAAATCGCTTTCTGTGCTTAAATTTGGTCATCCCTTAAATATTTTTTAGCTTCATTTGCATTTAACATTTTAAGTTTAAGTAAATTTGGCAAAAATGCAACTGACATTTCAACAATCTCCGGGGTCGTATTGTATCGAATGAACCACTGATTTTCTTAGTGGTGTTTCAGCTGTCAAAATTGCCTATTTCAAAAGTTTAAAATGAAATAAATATATGGAACAGTTCACACAGTTTCAATATTTGATTAAGAACCATTATTTTTTGTTTCCATTAAACAAATCAAAAATGACATTCATTCTTCCACCGAATCGGTCGGTGCAACATGACAGCCCAAGGCAATCAAATCTCATAGACATAGAAAGAATACATATGTTCATGTACTTAGTCCCTTACATTTGCCATTAATTTTATCATCATCAACCTTATAAATTTGTTCAGAAATAAAGAGCTCAATTAGAGAAATTAATAATTACAACCTAGTAAAATGTTTATAAAGTCATAAAAACAAAAACTATAATATTCCACGAGCAATCATTCATTTAAGTATATTTATCCTTTAAATAGCTTTTAAAAATTAATTTATATTTGAATATGAATGAATATTTTATTGGTCATTTTTTTTTTTACTACCATCATATCAAACTGATTTTGTGATATAAATTGCTTATTAAGTTGCACCATGCAATCTCACCTATTTAACTTCCAACAGAAAAAAATTCAATCAACAATTAATATAAAAAAACGTCCCCAGAGGAATTATATAATTTGTCTAGATTTTATTTTTATAAAACAATTCATATTTGAGTATAATAATATTTTGATTATATATATATTTTTTCTTTAAAATTGCGTTAATAAAATAAAAGTCAATGGATTGTAATTTTATCACATAGTAACTATTGAACTTTGGACTTCGGAGGTTGATGTAAAAATAGTTCGGTGACTTACATAAATATTTGGTTAAATAGAAAATAGAGTTGTATTCCTGTCATCAAAATAAAATAAGGTGGGAAAACTGTTTCTAAGAAATTAAATATAAAAAATTGTTCAAAAAGCTAATTTTTTAAATGAATTAAAAATGCAAAAAATTGAATGAATTAACTAACTACATTTTGTTACTGAAAAGACTTAAATTTGTTAAGAATAAGTTAAAACGTGCCTTTTTATAAATTCAAAAGCTGTGTTACTTAATGTTATAATGAATTAGTTCAAAGTTAAAAAATTTAGCTATATTTACAATGTTAATTTAACAAATATGAAAATTATAAATTTAGTTTGCATATTAAACTGGATGATATTTTAAGGTATACAAAAAAAAATTTGTCAATGCTATGAACTATTTGACATTAGATGGAACTTGAAATTGGCCATCTTAATTTTTAAAAAATCAAATTTCAAAATATTTAAACACAAATTAATATTTTTAATATAAAACAAAAAATGACCTTATTTACAATTAACGATACATTTCAATTATAGAGTTTCAATTAAATTTGAAATTAATATTTATTTTTCTTATATGATGTCAAAATTTAACATGATAAAACCCGTTATTTTTTTAAAGTTTGATAGGCAAAAAATAATGGACTAAACCTTACCTCGAAAATAAGAAATAATTTTATGAAAATCATTAAATTTGTTTTTAAAGTAGTTGGCGACGAAGAAAAAATGAATTTGTCTGTGTTGAAAATTTAGTTTTATATTTTATAAGATTAAAAATTAAAAGATAAAATTTATTTCTTTGACAACAAGCCCCAATTCATATACAGTTTTTGAAAACCCTCATTGTACTTTCATACATGTCAAACAATAGCATCAGTAAAATCATTTCTAAAGCGTTATTTTAATTTCCATATTTCACGTTTTAAATAAATCTTAAAAATCACATCTCTAGTACTTTATTGCAGAAATAACAAATGTATCTGTTTGAACTAACATTTATTCGTTTTGCTTTGAAATTTTGCTTACAAACATAACTAAAAACAATCACCGATAACTTCTTCTTTATTGAACTGCAACAAAACCAATTCATATGTCACAATTGTCCCGGCCACCTGTGAAAAATTTAAACATTAACATCGAAGAACAAAAAACCTTATTTCAAATACGAAATCCATCCATAAAAAACGACCGGGATTAACTTACAGACAATACCAGACTCCTAGTCAAGTGAAAGAATTTCATTCCCGACAATGCCACAAGATCTGTTGAAACTTCCTGGGCAAATCTTTTAATCTTCATAAACAAAAACAAAACAGAATATGAATTTAAGTTTCTTCTTTTTGTTTTTGTCCACAATAATTTCAACTTTAGCTAACTTATATAAAATATATAATGTACCTCCTTGCACCAATATTCCCGAGGAACAGCACGAAAAACCAACATCGGACGTCGTGATTCGTCGTGAATATCTGCTGAATACAAGGACAATGCCAAAGTCCTTCCCAGTAAATAGAACAAGGAAAACCAAAAGTACAAAGTGTGAGTAAAAGATGGTTTCTTTCTGGAATTTTCAATTCAGTTAATGAAAGTTTATGCATTTTATTTTTTTTTCTGTATAACTTACTGAATACTCTTCATAATTTTACCACAAATAAAATATAAATTATTCGAGAATCCAAGAAGAGTTATCGAGGACACAGCATCGTCAACTTTGTCACAGAGCTTACAAAGATTTCGATAGTTTACGCGACTGTTGATCCAATAAGCTTCTGTTGTTGGCTAAAAGATTGGAAATGTTGGTAATGGAGGACGATAAATAATTCTGTGTGTTTAATGGGAAGACGTGGTTGATGTTTTTTGAATTTAATGGCTGAACTATAAATTTGTTGAAGGGGAGGTGCATTGAAGCGGTTGTTGACTTTACACTACTCTTCAAAGGAAAAGGACTCTTTCGCAAATCTGCTTCCTTTCGATAGGAGGTATTTAGTGTGGCAAGAATTGGAGCATTCAACAAAATTTCTTCATGTCTCTCTAAGAAAATGGTGACTTTTCAATTTTTTTTAATTTAATAGCTGAATATGAGAATTTGGCTTTGAAGTTTTTTGGTGGTAAATATAGTCCACAGCATTAAAAAATTTATTTAAACGAAAGGTGCTTCTAATAACGACGATTTCGACACATACAATTTTAGGATTCCCAGGAATGTTAGCATACTTTTTGATAATGGTCTCTCAGGCGTATACGTACTTTTTTAATCTTATAAAATTCTAGAAATTTAGGAATCGTAGTTATAGAATCGTTGAACAGCTAATGTGCTTATTAGTTTAAGTTAAGTTTTGGAACAGTGGTCCACTAACTATTTCTTATAATTTCAAAATTACTGTCAACTTGACTTGACTAATTTCTATTCTCACCTTCCTTGCCATTTTTATCAAATCCGCATTCAATTGTCGAAATCCCGACGATAGACCAACACTAACAGTCATTATGAAAATGTCTGTAAAATTCCATGCAAATGTCGAAAGTACATTTAAATATTTTCCAAATATTCCAAGAAAATTATTGTACTCAACGAATGCAAACAATTGAATAAAATTCCCCTGAAGATAACTTTCAATGGGATCAGGACGAGCTGGACACGCATTTGCATAATAAATCGATGATAACATACTCAATATGTGTTCAACTGAAATTAAGAAGAACAATATTTTCAAATTTTGTTTAGTTGTTAAAATAAAAATATTACTTTTACTAATTTTATTACTATAATTTTTTACAGTACCTACTTAATGAAAGAACACAAGTTACAGTTGTTATCATTTTAATTTTATGACTTAGTCTTCTTTTCTCCATTTGTGATTGCAATGGAGGTAATTTACTTTCGACAATTTCCCATTGCTTCATAACTGAAGGCCATTTTCGAGCCAAATTAAAGAAAGCAACAGCTATTGAAAATATCGATGTGTAAAATATAATTGTTTCTGTTGATTGGAAAATAAAAAAAATAAAACTGAAATTTTTTTCAAATAAAAATTTAAATATTTCACTTACCAATGGTGTCAAATTTAAATTCTTGTTTTAACGCCCAAGAATATGTAAGTCCGGTACAAGTTGTATAACATAATACAACAAAAACACTATTAATAGTTCGAAAGTTTTTGAATGAAAATGACAGATCGGCAGCTGATTTTGACGTTACTCCTGTTACGGGCAATAAGCCAAAAACTTGAGCAAGCACCATTACTGAAATGAAAATTTTGAAAAATTACAGTTTGCCCGGAAATTCTGAAATTCACTTTTAACTTCAAAAAAAAATTTATAATTTTACGTGATGATGCTGCACCAGCCCAAAATTGTCAAAAATTTTTTGCAAAAGACCAATTTCTTGTGGGCTACGCGAAATTGATTTTATTGAAATTTTCTACTAACGGAAACTCCAAAAAGTTCAACAAGTAGGAGGATCTTATGATCTACGTGGTATCACAATGGACCATTGTTGGTCTAAGTGTGCTGGTTACTTTCCAACAGCCACCTTAACCTAACCTAACCTAACCTCTGCTAACGGAACACATCGTTTTCTGAGCCAGTGGACTCAAATTTATCAGTCACTCTGTAAAAAATTCTGGCTTTTGTCAATTTGACACATGAACTTTCAACAACATGGCCTCTATCATCTGTCAAAATCCGGTTTTCTTCACCTTGCATCAATTTCGGTAGTTTTGGTTTTTTTAATTCAATTTACGTTTCTGACAAATAACCTTCATGTTAAGTCCATCATAAATGGCCAACTCAATTACAAAATTAACCTTGCATGAAACGATTCACAGTTAAATGGAAAACTTGACAGTTTGACAGCTGCTGTGTAACCAAATGGAATTAATAAACTAAAATTGTTCCATAATCACTTTATAGATGGCGTTCATAGTCACTTTTTTTTATATCGCGAATACTAGACTTAGAATCTAGAGACAATTATACAGCTTTGGCACGCGATTAATATAAAATTTTGCAAAAATTTTCGATAGCCGGTGTAATTAAGAAGTTTATCTCTTAAAAGTCTGCAATTAATTTACAATTTTATACTCGTTCACTGACAGCTAAAAGTTATCACCAGAAATTAGAAAACCAAAAGAGAACAAAGTTTTACATCTCGAATTTGTATAAACTTAAATCCATCTTTAAATTTTGAATTTTAACTTAACTTTATTTAATTCTTTTATTTAAAAATCAAAGAAAATATAATTATTAAAGTTGGTAAGTAAAATTTTATAAACTTCTTAACAAAATATCTATTTTCAAAAAGTTTAATAGTCTTTGAATTATTTTCACTTATACCAAAGAACACAAATAAATACCAGCACGTAAAATAAATTGACACTGAACTTTAAGAACTATTTAATCAATCTTTTAATACACACTAATAGTCACTAAAATAAATTACTACTCACCTGGTGCAATAGCTTCTTGAAAACTTCCGTTGCATAAATAATTCTCTCTCTTCCCATGTTCAAATGGTTGATTTTTAGCTTTATATGAAAATAAATAAAATGAAATAAAATTAACTAATTAATTCATAAACAATAGATTCAAATTGATGTTCGTGTAAAATTGTAGTTCTCTATTTCTCAAAAAAAAAAAAAAAAAAAAATTAATGAGCACTAATTTGGTTTTCAAACAACTTTCAATTTAACCAGTAACAATTTGAAGTTCATTCAGTGAATTTTATACGAAAATAAGGAACGTCATTAAAACTGTTTTTGAAATACTATATGAATTTTAATATTTATGAATTTTCTATTTAAAATTGTGTGTTTTTGAATTGTAACGTTACAATATATAATACACATATGAATTTACATTATATGAATTTTAAAAAGATATTAAATAAAAATCACGTACGTACCTTTTGCTGATTTTTTATTCTTGACTGGCTTGTCGCTAAGTAAATGTGTCTTCTTCATAATAAATCCTTTTATTTATTTTTTTTGTTAAAAGACATTTTCAAAGAAAAACCAAAAATTAATCCCAAACATAAAAAAAAAAAAATAAAGTAAAAAAAGACAAATCAAAAATGTATATTTTGTGAGTGAGTGCCTAAAATCCTTACTCATTTGAAATCCTTTTCTGTTGGACTTTTTTTATTTTTGAAAACGTCTGCCTATGTCGGGATAGCCAATCGATATTTTTTGCAAACTTCATCTTGTATTGTCGTTTAAATTTAATTCCACAAAAAATAAAAAAAATAAAATAGAACAAAAAAAAATACAAAAACTAACTCAAGATATCCTTTTTCTGTGGATCAAGGTATGGAGAGGAAAAATAATGTAAATCCAAGTGACCATTTGGTAGAAAGACACACAACACGCGCAAATGACAGTCACAATCGGAATCGGAACTGGCTCAAATCAAAACGCCTCGCTCTGCCGCCTACAACCTTCATTTCCTCCCCCCTACCCTCCCACCCCACACACACACACATCCATATATACTCGTTTATAGAAAACAACATTGAAATCTCAGTGTCATGTTATTTATGCAAACATCAGGATAAGCGGCGACACCCCCTCGGGCAAAGTGTAGTTTGACAGCAATTTTCGTCCTTTTTTTCTGTTTAGTTGTTGTTGTTGTTTTGTTTTGATTATTTAGTTTGCTAGTTTGAATATATCCACGAGTATGTACTTGAGTTGAGTAGATAGTCCTTTTTTGTGTTAAATCACGCTATAGATTGTTTTTTTTCTTTCTTTCTTTTCGCGTTAAATTCGGAAATAATTGTGCAAAGTGAGGGGGGGAGCACTGGTGGCGCCAAGCATTGACGAAGTACCAAATAGACGATTTTTGAATAATTTATAAAGAAGGACGAACTTAAAAAAAAAAATAACAACAAAAAAAAGTCCAAATGAAAACATTAAAGTATAAGGAAACGAGCGCGTGAAGGAAATGATGACACTTGGTTTTTTTTTTTGAACATATTTTTTTTTATATTTCTTTTTTATCAAAAGTTTTTAAGTTTACTGCCTTAATTAGAGGACATAAAATTCAGCTTTTAAAGTGCTATGAAATTTATAGCTTGATGATTTTGTGAGGACAGTTTCTTTATTGTAATTTGTTTTTTTTTTTTTTTTTTTTTTGTAGTCTCATAATAGATGATTTTGGAAATTTATATTAATTATATGAAATGAACCGACGACGACGACGTTTTAGTACATTCTCGTGTATGATTATGTCATCAATCAAGTTGATGATTTTCAAGGAAGTTGTCAAAATGTTCAAGGAGAAATTTTTAATGGTTGTTGGTTCATATTTTTAAGGATCATATACTCATACTTACTTGATACTCATTAATTGCATTTTTGGATTTAATTTTCAAACACAAAAAAAAAAAAAACAAGATTGTTCCTGAGTTACCTTGTAATACAAGAAGTTTTAATGAGACGGATCGGATATGTCAAGCTTAAAAATGGGGTTATTTATAAAACAAGGATTACTCCTTGAAGTAGAACATTTATTTATTAAAATTGGATGTGTAAGGGATTTATTAGAAACCATAGAAGGGGAGGAAGCAAGCCATAGAAGTTTTAAAAAAAATTTAAAATTTTCCGAAAATTTGAATTTTTCAGACCTTTTCAGAAATTGTGCTGAAAGTAGATTTTAAGAGTTCATTTCAAGACAAGGATTGGCCGACCAAAAAGAAACAAAGACGAGACTGTATATTTTGGAGCAACATTTGCTAAAACTTTAATTATTCGTTAGTCTTTTCGTGTTTTTTTTTTTTGTTATTTGAGCACATTATTTTGAAAACTGTTCAAATTTAATTATTATTATAATCCTTATCATTAATTAAACTGTTTGGATATTCAGTTTTATTAATTATAAAAATGTAAACTTCAATATTAAATCGTGTACAAATTTAGGAATTTTGTTCTAAAAAATGTCTCAAAAATCATAATTTGTATTTAATTATTGTTTTATAAGAAACATCAATTAATATTTTCCAGACAAATTTCATGTTGGAGCAAAAGAAGCCAGATGCCAAGAAGTTCAACAAAAGCCATGGAAATATTTGGGTGTTATATCCACGTATGAACAACTAATATAATAATTAATTTGATTATTACAAAAACAAATTTTTCAGGTGAACTAAGTCCTAAAGTTGGCCCGGCTCCAATCATATCATTCCTGCAATACGACGAAACATTTCATACAAACATGAAAGTCTGTAAGTTTCATTTAACATAAAAATAAAAGTACATACATAAAATATTTCACTTAATTTCACAACGAAAAATCCATTCGTGGAAACTTTATAATTTACAATTTACTGGAAACTCAAAGAGTTATTTTGTTTTCCCAATAATATTTCTTTCCCTCAATAATTCCTTTCATTTCGTATTTTGAATTCCTCTGTCAACAAATTTCCCTCGAATTATAATTTATCCAGTGAAATTGTAGCCAATATGTTCCCTAGAATTTTTCCCTGCTATAAATAAATTTCACAGGAAACTTTTCCATTTTTTTGTCAAATAAAAATTTTTGTAAATTTTTTACCTTGCAATGCTGTTTTCCTTTCAATTATAGATCTCACAATAAGCCAAGTTTTTGCCTTGATACCACTTAGCGGAATTAGCGGTCCTACAGCAGCATCTTTACGCTACTCCTTCTGCAGTCTACGCAGCATCTACGCCAGACTAATACTTACCTTAACTCTTTGTCATGGTGGTCTCATATTGTTCTTCAACTACAAGACTGGCTTTACTTTTGATAAAATATGTATGTGCTATACAAAAGTTGTCATCCGACATAAAAGTTGTCATCAAACCCGGGGAACTGTTAACTTTACAAATGTCAAAGTGACATTGACATTTGCTGCCATCATATGCATCTTTTAATAGAGTGATGACTTTTGTCCCGGTTGACAACTTTTCATAATTAAAATACGAAATAAAAACAATTTTTAAATTTATGTAGTTCCCCTTATTTGGTTCACGGTGAATCCCTTTGTCATGTACCAATTCATAAGGATCGCTCAGAAATGGCCCAAGCTGATGCATCATTGGGAGACATACGAACTGACGTCCAGCTATCGAGATCCTCACGTCCACAAACGAATGCGTCGCATCATAATTCTCACCAGCATTTTGATACCAGTGCTAGCAGCTGTTGAGCATATGTTTTCGCTCGGTAATAACATCAATACCGCTAGGAAGTGTAAAAAAGCTTCGAACACATTGACAGCTTACTTTAAGGGAGCGTTTCCGGCGTATTTTCATTTTTTCGAAGTTAACTATTTGAACGGAATCTGCATACAGGTGTTGAATCTTTATTCAACGTTTACATGGTCAATGTCGGACAGTTTTATTGTGCTCGTTAGTTTAGGACTGATAACGCAGTTTCGACATTTCAATGAGCATTTCGAGAAATTTCGAGGAATGGTAAGCATACAAATTGTCATGACTTTCACATTAAAAACTCTTCTCTTGTTTTGAACTCTTTAGAACCTTCCTCCAGAGTTTTGGGGCAAACAAAGGCTGACGTTTACAAAGCTCACCGAATTACTGGACCATGTTAATAGCGATTTGGCTGTTTTAGTTTTAACCTCTTTTTCAGTAAACACATTTTACATTTGTGTTCAACTTTACGAGAGTGTTTCGTATGTAAACTTCCACACACATTTACATTTTACAGATTTATGTATACTAGAGTTTGTGAAAATTACTTTTCAAATAATTTTCTATTTGTTTAATTAAAAATTACAGCCCAGGTGAATCAGTTATACGACGAATTTACTTTTGGTATTCATTAATTTATTTAATTGGCAAAACTTTTATGGTCTCAATTGTGGCAACTTTCATTAACGATGAGGCAAAGAAGCCAATTAAAGTTTTGGAATCGGTTCCTGGTTCTGTATACGGATCAGAGGTATGGAAACATAAAGTAATTTAAAGTTTTTTTTTTGTATTTTTCGTACCTACAAAAATAATGTTTGCGCTTTTGTGGAAAAGTTTAACTTTATATTAGAAATCAGATAGTGATGTTTAATTTATTATTAAAACAAATGTATCACGATTAAATTAAACGAATTCAGGTTGGTAGTTAATTGTTTTTCTTGTTTGTTTGTTTTTTTTTTTTATTTATTTTGGTTTAAATAGGCTTCAAGATTCATGACTCAATTAACAACAGGAACAATTGCTTTGGGTGGAATGGACTTTTTTTATTTGACAAGAGCTTTTCTGATCAGTGTGAGTAATTGAGTTTTCATTTAAAAGATGTTTTCTTTTCCTTTTTTTTTTGTTCTTTAATTTGTAATGAAAATGAAAATGAAAATAAGAAATCCCATCAACTGCAGATGGCTGGGACAATCGTTACTTATGAAATTATATTAATACAGCTTAAGACGCAGCCAGAAAGTGATTTTGATCCTTGTGAGGGATAAATCAAAAGTTAAAGGTAAGATTAGGTTCTAATTAAGGAACAACATTTAGAGGCTCTTTTAAAGAACAAAAATTATTGTTATTTAACTAGCCAAATTAATTTCTTTCGCATTAAAACTTTTATTTTTAAAATTGATTAAATTTGTTATAATTTCAAATTTAATCTTTAATAAAAATGACAAACATTCTTCATGATAATATTTACTTATTATTTTGTTACGAAAATATAAATATAAAAACTTAAAAAGATTTTGAAATTTGAAAACAAAAACTTTGAAAGCATTTTATAAAAAATGATTCCAATAATTTAGACTGCAATCAAACAGACAGACATAAAAGTTGTGATATCTACTTTTTCGTTTTACCTTCTGATGAATTTGAACTTTTATTGTCAATGTAGCAATAAGCCATTGAACAAACTGTCAGTGTCAAAAAGTTCAGTAAAAACAACATTTTTAACTTTAATTTTAGATTTTGATAAGCTAACTTAAAATATTCTTCTAGAAATCATTAATTCAATCTTTAAATACTGCGTAGTCAATTTTTAACAAAATATTCTCACACCATTTTCCTAAATTCTCATCTCTTATGTCATAAATGGATTTCCTGTCTTGAGAAAAAGAACTTACCCTTAATTTTGTAACCTGAACAGAATACACTTAACTAAGACACAATGGACACCAAATAAGCTGTCATAAGTTCACACGTTTCAATCTGATTATGACTCAAATACAAACATAAACTCCTCAAATCTCAACATCAACATAGAAAACAAAACTATATATATTTTCCTTCAGTTATAACCCCATAAAATGGGGGGTGTTATTCATTTTGGCATTTTCACAAAAGAATTACTTTCTTTTTTTGTTCAACCTTTTAACACGCATCAGCAGCGTTTACTTACATACATATTCCTAATAAATAAAAAGATATAATATAATAAGGGGTATAGAGTTAAACATGACAATTAGGTAATAATACAACAGTTAATATATGATTAAGTGGTTAAACACGTTTTATTAATAAAGAAAATATGAGGCCTTTATCATGTTAAAGACAAATTTCAGTTTTTTTAGAAACATGATTAAGTTTAATTGTGTCTCCTCAGTTGAAGTTGATTAAATTCGAGAAAAGGTTTTGCTTGATAGGAAATAAGGATTTTTATTATTTTTTTTTGTTTTTCTTTTTTAGTGTTAAATTTAAAAAAGACAAAATACTTACATATGTCTTTAGATAAGATTTTTCAAACAAAAAAGAAAAACACAAATGGACACATTTGGTTGGTGTATCCTCGTAAGTTTATTTAAAAAAAAAAATCCAAATAAGAACGAATTCAAAAACCAAAATGATCAAATAAATACATATGTACTTACTTGAATATTTTGGTAAAAGTATAATAAAATATGTTAGTTACCAGTGTTGTCAAAATTCTTATGTGCTCAGAAAAAATTATAATGAGTGTCAAAAATTTGGTGTATATTTGTGACTACATATTTTGAAAAGTAAAATCAACACGAATTTGTGTAACTTAGACTCAGAAGCGAATAATTAAGAAGTTTCCAAAAAATACTACAAAACCATCGCAAGGACGAAAAATACCTAAACTCAAAATCAGAAAACATTTTTGGAGTAATTTACTTACAGCCTTATTACGGTTGTCAAAGATCAATTAATTGACAATTGAAATATTTTGTCAATCAATTGATACATCGGTATTATGAACCCGAGTTGATCATTTTTTGATCCATTGTGAATCTATTGTGAATGGTGCCTATTTACTTAAGACAGCTGTAAATTTTAGTATGTTTGGGATGGATTGTTGCATTTAACTTGTTGTTGATATCTAAAAATACATTAAGGAAGGCTTCTTTCGAAAGTCTAAGGTTTTGAATGAATCTAGAAGCAAGCCAAATTAGATTTTGTAATGTAATTAAAAAAGATCTTTTATCTACATACATATGTCCAGCCAAATCCATGTTTCACATCGCGTAATTTTCTTCGAATCTTTGCTTGCTCCAAAGTATTTTAGTCTTCAATTTCATTTTCACCGAAAAATAGTTCTATAGTAGACATGCTTTTGGCTTTCGCGATTCGTAAAATATTTTATCAACAAGGAATTTGTGATTGACTGAAAATTTGATAATCAACAAACATTTTGACAACCATAATACCAAGACTGTCAATTTAAATCATTCACAATAGATCTAATTTCTGAAGAGTGTTCACAGTTTATCAAAAATTTTGATTTTTGACAACGATAATACCGATTCATTAATTTTATTGATAAATATCAAATATCGTATTGATCTTTGACAACCGTAATAAGGGTGTTAGACATTATTATAATTAAAAATTATTTTGGAAAATGTGACATCTGTTTTTTTTTATGGTAAATTTTTTGAACCTTATGGCCTTTTTTCAATTTGGACTTTCCATCGCTGAATATGATCTTTCTTCTAAAATATTCCTTGAACAGAAGACTTAATTCCAAAAAACAACACATGTAATTGTTTCAGAAATTTCGCCACAATAACTTGTCAAAAATAAAAAATCTTCTCAGTTTCGTCAAAATTAAGAAATTGATGAATAATCCGTTCGTCTCACTCACGTTTTTCTTTTCGTTAATAGTTACCGATTTAGTCTCGTTTAAGCTCTAAAATTGACTTTGAATTTGGACGACAAACCATATTTCACATTGATATAATTATTGTAATTCCAAATGTCACTCCAAAAGTTAATGTCAGCCTTTTCCGAATTAAAAAAACACCGAATTTTGTTTAAGATGGTATTACCTGATTGTTTGGTATTGTCTATCAACAAATAAAGAATTTTAAACTATCCGAATTACATTATGAATATTTAAATGTGTGTACTTTTTAATAAGAGAAAAAAATCAGGATTCACTTATATGTAAATCTAATTAACTACATCGAAAATCAAATAATTACCAATACTAATCCTAAGCTTCAATTTCAAATTAACAATTTTATCTCTCATTTATTTAACCAATTTAAATTCTAATAAAATCTTGTTATTTTATAATTCATACACCAGATGAATTTAAATCGAAAGTCTCACCCCAGCTTGACGCCCCAACACACAGTTACGAAGGCACCTTTCACCGCAACATTAAACTCTGTAAGTTTCCTGCCAATTATATTATAGAAGCTTAACCAAAACCATTTAACTTACGATAACGACATTGATATTAAAACACACAATAATTTCCTTCTTCCTTCTTCCATTTCCACGTCCACCCACAAAATATCCCAAATTCAAAATCCGAAATCCTTATAATTTGTATACTACCACTATTCGTACTCGAACAGTCCTCACAATAGGTCAAGTATTTGCTTTAATGCCAATAAATGGAATTAGTGGCTTACGAGCGGTATCCTTGGAGTTCTCCTTTTGCACATTTCGAATGTTGTATACGATCCTTATAATGACAGCCTCAATTATAGTGGGAATAACAACGTGCTATTGGACGATTCTGCGTGAATTGAAATTTGATAATATCGGTGAGTGCCTATATAAGTTCACTTGTACCTTTACTTTACAAGGTGGCGCAAAATTAATCATCCTAATGCGTTTTTGAATTCAGTTTAAAATAAATACAAAAAGGTTTTGACGTTTAGTGCTTAAATGGTCACTCCTGTTAATTTTCCAAACAAAATTGTCCTCTTCTTTCCTGATATTATGGAGATAGCTTAACAGTGACTCTGTCGAGTAGGCAAATGTCAAATTTGATTGACGTGCGACGCCATTTGCAAAAATTACAACATCTTCCTATGGTTACATTAATTTTGCGCCATCTTGTATTTAAGAAAAGCAAAACCGAAACTGCTTTAATGGAATTAATATTTCCTGGCTAAAAGCAAGTTGTTTTCTATTTCGTTTTTGCGGGTCGCCGCTGATGGCGATGATGGCGAACAGTTTCTGTAATTTGGTTCGTCGTCAATCCGATTGCAATGGGCCAGAACATCTATATCTGCTATAAGTGGCCAGCACTGATGATATACTGGGAGACGTTGGAGCTGGACTACACCATTCGGGATGAGAAGACCCATATGCTATTTCGCAAACTGATACTTATAGCGACCATAGGTGTATCGGTGATGGCTGGAATTGAACATTTCTTATCGGTGGCGAGCAATGTGACTTCCACATTGTCGTGCAACCAGACCGGCGTAGATCGAGCGAACATCTACTTCAGGCGGGCGTTTCCAGCTTACGCGGAATTCTTCGGCATGAATTACTTTAGCGGAATATGCATGCAATTGTTGAATTTAATCTGCACGTTTACATGGAACTTTACCGACAATTTTGTGTTGATTGTCAGCTTGGGACTGATAACTCAGTTTCGACATTTCAACATTCAGTTCGAGAAATATAAGGGAATGGTGAGTTCATGTCCAGAAGAGTAAATTAAATCATTAATTATTGAATTTTGTTGTGGTTTAAGTGTCTACCAGATGATTTTTGGGGCAAACAAAGGATCTACTACAACAAACTTGTAAATTTGATTGATTACGTTAACAAGGATTTAGCAGGAATTATATTAATTTCGTATACAAATAATTTATTTTATATTTGCTTGCAGTTATTTCACAGTGTAACGTGAGTTAATTTATCTTTTTTTTTATCATTTATAAGGGATTTCCAAGAAAAATTTAATGTGGGTTTTGGATAATTTTCAGACCTAGTCATTCATTAATACGAAGCATATATTTTTGGTATTCTTTGATTTATTTAATTGGACGAATGATTGTTGTATCGATGACAGCTGCATTAATTAACGATGAAGCGAAGAAACCAATTGCAGTTTTACAATTAGTTCCGGCCACGGTTTATCGATCGGAGGTGAGTTTTAATAAATGTCATATTTTTTAAATGAACAAATTGTGCGAACTGTGAAGTGATTGCTTGAAATTAAAATCTATCTATACTAATATATAAAGCTGAAGAGTTTGTTTGTTGAACAGCGAAAATTATTCATCTTCGAGGGCTTTCGTTATTCGTTTCAAGGCGCTGATCTCAAAAACTACGTGATTGAATTGAAACATTCTTTTTGCATTGGATAGTTTATTTATCGAGGAAGACTTTAAGCTATACAAAATTACGCTATGACCAATAGGCGAAATATAGGTCAGTGGTCATTATTGGTCTTTGGTCATAAATGGTTTTTGGTCATAAATGGTCATTGGTCATTATAGGTCATTGGTCATTATACCTTTGACCTCTGACCTTTGACCTTTGACCTCTGACCTTTGACCTTTCACCAATGACCTGTACAAGCCAATGACCAATAACCTATAATGACCAATGACCATTTATGACCAAACACCATTTATGACCAAAGACTAATAATGACCAATGACCCATATTGACCAATGACCATTTATGACCAAAGACCAATAATGACCAATGACCAATTACCAAAGGAGTCTCTCATTTATCCCGATCGTGACGAACGCCATGCCTTCGCCATTCAGTTGCGCAAAGGATTCGGACGGTTTGGTCTGCGCCGCCGCCGCCGCCGCCGCCGTCCCTCCAAGTAAGAATGGTCTGCCACGCTGTCCCTACCATAAAATGTACTACATAGAACTTTCCGAGGTGGTTCCACTGTTTTCATGCGAGCTAGGTGACCTGCCCGACGGAATCTACCGAGTTTATTTTTTTTCACGACACATCTGAATTCGAGGTAAATTGCGGAATCGTCCTTCCTTACATACGGGGCCATCAATTTACAGTCACACCAAACTTAAAATTTTTCAGAATTCAGAAAAACTGTTCAATTGGGATTCTGCTTTTACTTCCAATCCCGGATTACCAATTAAAAACGACATTAACTTCACGCGGCACTTCAATTCCTATATTTCTCAGCGTCTATAGCTAATCATTATTTGATACAAGTAGAACCGAGATCCGGCGAAAAATCCATAGCTAGCAATTTGATATAGTAACGAATAAGCTCTGCTGGTCATCATCAGTCAATTTAAGTTTTAAGATAAAACAAACGACACCTATCAAATCAGCTGTCACAAGAACAATGTTATCGAAAAATTTTGAAAACCAAAATTATTGCTTAACGTCAGTTGCGTATTTTTACCATAATTTTAATTTTAAATTACTTATACTAAGGATTGATTTTTATTAAATGTAAATCTTTATTTCATCTAGTCTAAGCGTTTTATGGATCAGCTATCTTCAAATACCGTCGCCTTAAGTGGAATGCAATTTTTTCATATCACAAAAAAATTCATGCTTAGCGTAAGTTAAAATCTTACAATTATTTTTATTTTAAAATTTCTTAAAAACATCAAAATACACAAAGACACATATTTTATATTATAGATCACTGGCACGATCATTACATACGAACTTGTTCTAATCCAACTCCAACGTGAACCCAATGTAGAAGAAGATATTTGCATGGGCTAAACCAAGATCATCTTCCACAGCACAACGCCAACGACGTTCAAACCTTCCTTACAATGCAAAAATTAACACGATCCACAACATCTGTAACTTGATCGAAAAATACTAATTCATACGTCAACACTGTTCCCGCCATCTGCATTCGATTAAAAAAAAAAAACATACATAATAAAAATTGAAATTAGCATTCACAAAATATTAACAACTTTAATTTTTAATTCATATTTGTCGATAAGGAATTCAAGAACTTACAGCCAATATCATCCTTCGGGTGATGAAGAAGAAACCCTTCCCAGAAATCGAACAGAAATCCGAAGCCATCTCATAAAATCTCTCCAGCTATGATTTTTTTTTTTCATATAAGACATTCGTCCCAGTGTGTGAGCAGTGTGCATGTGTCAAGGAAATAAAATCATATAAAGGACATAACATAATTCAAAAGAAAATTCATAACAATAAATCATATGTCAATTAAGCAACCTCCATCTCACCTCAATTCCCCAAAAATCGATTGGTATTTCATAGAACGTTGCCAGTATATCATTGGAGGCATCGTTTATGGACGCCTCCGATACCATTGTTATTAATATCCTTGTCAACACAAAGCTCAGCGAGTACCAGAAATGAATACTTGTTATTGTGTTTCCCTTGGGTCTATATTTTTAGAAACAATAATATTAGAGATAGTTCACAACCTCTTTAACTTAGGTAAAAAAAAAAAAACTTACTGAAAACTTTGGAAAAAAGTAAAACAAATGTAGAATAAATTATTTGCCGACGACAACAATATCAATTCTGATAATTTTTCATCGATAGCCTGGAGTAGATCCAACAAGGACATAAAATCAATTCGAGCACGTAACCAGAATTCATCAGTCATTGGCTGAAACGAGCTCAAATTTAATCATGCGAAATTACAGAATTTTACAATGCAGACGAGAGGTGGGAGGGGATAATATTAAATCCGGATATGGATGGATAAGAGATACTTTTGATTTTAATTTTGATTTTCCTTACCGAAGACTTAAAATGATGTATTCTCTTATTGACCTGTCCGAATCGTACGGCAAGACTACTCGTGACAAGCATCAGGAAAATGTCAATAAAATTCCATGCGAAAAGCATACTGATTGTAAGCCACTTAAAAGTCGAACACAAATGGGAAAATTAACCAATAAATCTTTAATTACAAATTGATGATTTTCGATTTTCATATACCAGTATGGTACATAAATGTATGCGAAATGTGTATGTCCTTAAAATGCAATTCAAAATATTGAATTTTAAGGACAATGGATGGTAGAGTGAGTTTATGTCTGAAAAAAGGCACAATTGACATTTATATTTACCTCTAAAGCTGGAATCATCCAAATGTTAAATTTAATTACGGAAAAGAGATGCAATCGTTCACGGGTGTAAAGATTCTCCCAAAAGTTGACCGTAAAGTTGCAGTGATGAATTTGGTAGTTATTGTTGTAGATGGAACTCCATATGTGTATGCCTTGTTCAACTAGATGATTTGAAAGGAAGAAAGTAATGAAATACGGCTTGAATTTTATTATCAAAGGGTATTGGTACTGCCCAGCTAAGTTCTTAGTCCTTTACCCAATAAACAGCAGAAAACTTGCTGATTTTTGACCATCGAACTTCACAAAATGATATATGTACCTACACCTCACAAAATTTTAACTTAATAGCACAGGTAATTCTTGAGATACATAGATTTAGAGGGCGTGGTATCTGCCCACTTTTTCATATATCCTAATCATATCAATTTTAATGAGCAGTTTCAATTTATTAAAGTGATAACATTTTGGCAAAGCTGTTAAAGTTAAAATGTAAACCATGTAGAGATTGAAGCATAGAGACTTAGCACACAGAGGGCGTGGCACATTTTACAATTATTATTGTTAATATAAATGGAAAACTTCTGGTTTTTAAAGAATCATGAAATTCAAATAATCGGTGTTAAAAGTGTGATGAAGTAGAAGACAAATTGAACGCTTTATATTTTTTATTCAGGAGTGGTCAACGTTCTCTAAAATTAGACCAGAATGTTTTTAGCAATTATTTCTGAGTGCTGTCACACATTCACAGTATTGTCAAATTTCCTGACTGTCAAACTGTCATTCTTTAAAATTGTCATATGTATACAATGTAGGATAAACTTTTTATTATTTTAATGAGAAGTGAGAATAATTTCTATGGTGAATTCAAAACCGAAGGTTCCTGTTTTTCATATGCCAACTGTCACATTTGACATTTTGACGTGATAGTTTACACTATTTTTAAAGATATTACATATTTATAGTATAAAATAGAAAACTTGCACAAATTGACATGAAAACAAAAAAAAAATAAAACCCATCTTACACGTTTTTGACATTTCAATAATAATTTAAGCCCTGACCATATCAATGTAATAAAACCCTTTTCAATTTGAAACAAAACTAAAATAAAATAAATAGAAAAAGAACATAACTTACCCAATGCTCCAAGCAATAAAATAATTCCGTTCCTCCTCAAACGCCGACTACACACTATTGATTCTAATGTCTCATAGGACTTATCCAGGAATACCATTTCGGTATTAGTGTATTGCCTTATCAATTCTGGCCATTTTTGTGCTAAACGAAAAAATGCTATAAAACCCAACAAAGTTGTCAAACTAAATGAAACAGGACCTTTTGTGAAATAAACAAAAACAAAGGTACAAATTTATACATATGTGTAGGTATGAGTTTAAATTCATTCGAATTATTTGTTGTTGTTACCACACCTGCTGTGTACATTTTCAAGCCCCTCTGCATAACAATGTACAAAGATAGACTTAAATCAAGTGTTAGAAAGGCGATTAAAACCATTGTCACAAATACTCCAAAGTGAGTCCAACTAAAGTGTACCTTTGTCAGATCCTTTTCAAGAACTCCTGTCACCGGAAGGACACCCGTAAACTGACCAATCAGGAGAACTATATTAATGACGATGGAAAGGAAATTATTATTGTCTGGACCGGAATTCGGGTCGGTATATTTATGTATGTAAAGGATAATCCTCACTCGACGTACATGGTCCGATAACATGATGAAACGTATTTTTGAAATCACTTTGCCGACCACGATGATTTTTGCCATCAGGTGTCTTTGGACGTTGAAGAAATTTCGTCTTCATTGTAAAACTTCAACTGAAACAAAACCGACCTTTCATCAAGCGGAAAATCAAAATGTCAAAATATCCTATCCTATATCCTAACCTACAGGTCGCCAGCCAACCAAAACTAAATTGCATGCTAGTTATGGCGAGGTTTTTTTGTCATTTGGTGTCAATTTATATTTTCCTAACAGGTGTGTGGGTTTGTTTTAATAATCACAATGCTAATTGCCGTGTAGCATGCATGCTCTGTTCGGGCTCATGTCAACTTGGTAAACATTAACTAACCTAGCCTAACAATAATAAGCGGGTACTGGCTTGGGGTAGACGCATGTAAATGTGAGGTATGTAGGCGTAGGTCGAAGTTTAAATACCATCAGGTTGCGGTTAGTTTATTTCCACACATATAAACATTTAAATGGGCTTCTATTAAACAGATATTAATTAATAATGATAAATTGTCTGGCGCCCGGGTACGGACTTATGGAATAAAAGTGGTTGTAATTTGTTTGTTTTGGCTAAGCTTTGGTGCTGTTGATTATGATGCAAGGACCACTTAAGGTCTTATTTCCCAGATGAAAAAAAGCATCCGCTGGTGTTCTAGCAGTCTTTGTCTCTTGTTTCAAAATCTATGCAAAACTCTGTTTTTCACAGTCGACATAATTAATCAAAATAAACTTAAAACTTAAATATCAAAATATGTATGTAAATACAATTATCTTGAATTAAAGAATACTGTCAGTCATGAAAAGTAATAAAATTTTCTGAATTGAAAAGAGTTGAATTGTTTCTCCATTTAGTTGCACTGCAATACCGAAATGACAAATTGCTGTTTTTTTGGGAAGTGCTACTTTATTGATCTGTCAGTGAATGCTTCATACAGTAACGATTTTTACTATGGACCTTAAAAAATGCATGTGCTCAACTAACTTTACAATTTTTTTTATTAAGAAGTTAAGGATTATATGAGTTTTGAAGTAAAAGGAAGGCCGAAAATCGACTAAATTTATTTCCTTAAAAATGTAAAGTATCCATAGAACTTAGCCGAGTACTACCGAGTCCTTTAATATTCTTATCATGCCTTGACTTCTCACACATACTAAACTTTAATGATCCATTTGTAACCCTAAGTATCAGCTGTCAAATAGTTTCTTTTTCGTTGTCAGCGTTTTTTTTAGTAAAAAATATAAATCACCCTTTTTTAACATCTGCAGTAAAAGGTTTAAAATAAACTTTTTAATGAATATCCTTTTTATTTTCAAAAAAATTTACATAATGTCTTTATTTTTTTAAGAACACTTATTTTTACAACTTGGACTTCTGACTTTTTCCTTCAAACCGATTCTTGTTGTATATAAAACAGTTAGAAACACACTACAGTTGAATTTTTCTCACTTTCTTGTATCACATCTGTCACAACAAGTTCATACGTCACAATTGTTGCAGCCATCTTGAAATTGAGACACAAATTAAAATTTCTAAAATATAATTTAAATATAAAGATTTCTTACAGCGAATATAAGTTTTCTTGTCAAAAAGAAAAATCCACATCCAGAAAATGCTGTTATATCGAATAATAACTGTTCAAAAAACTTCTGTAGCTATTTTTTTTGTTTTGTAAAAGAAATATAATATTCAAAAATATATTATTATCATTTTTAAAACACTTTTATACAATAAAATACTTCATTTCCCCAAGATGATGATGGAATATTTTTTAGTGTTTCAAGAATTTTCTTTGAACTATCATCGACAGCGGCAGCAGCAAAAAGTTTAAATAAAGTTCGACCAATAACAAACAACAGAGAATACCAAAAGAAGAGTTTTGACATCATACTACCACTTTTTCTAAAAACGAAAAAAATATTAATAAAATTTAAATAAAAATTATGATTTCTAATATAATTACGTAAAACTATTAAATAATTGTAGGCAGATAAAATACATGCTGTAGGCACATGAAATTAAAATTAAATTTTCGATATTTTTATTTAGAATTCGTACAAGTCTCTTAATTGCAAGAAAATCATTTCGAACTTTTTTCCAAAATATTTCTGGTAATGGCTGGAAAAAAATAATTAATAGTTAGCAAAGAATAAAATTCTTATGGGGACTTCTTAGGAATAATATTTTCCTGGCAATATTTCTTCTCTAAAAAATTTTTAACTTATTCTAGAAACAAAAAAATATTTTCCACTATATCATGTAATCTTATACTTTTTCAAAAACCAGTTTTATCCTCTTGTTAATTTGATCCAATCGAACAGCAACTCCAATACTAATGCTCATTATAAAAATATCAGTAAAAGCTAAAACATAGGCCATTGAGAAATTGGTCCACTAAAATAAATTAAATCGAAATACAAATATTAATAAAATTAATGGGAAATATTTTAAATTAAATTTACCTCTAAAATTGGCAGCATCCACAATTGAACGGAGAAAAGTAAACTCAATTGAGTTCTCTCATTTCGAAATAGAACTTCCCAAAATGATATATTTAAATTACATATTCTTATTTCATTTTCAGTGCTTTTAAATGAATTTATCAAGAATATTGAATGTTCAACTGTAAATAAAAATTTGATTTTAAAATTATAGTTTTGGGAAAAATAAAATATTTGATTGCATTAAATTTTGTTGCCAAATTGAAAAAAAACTAAAAATTGAATTTTAACTTAAACTATACAAAAGGGAAATACTACAGATAAAGTAAATGCTCAGCAAGTGTGCTTTAAAAAATAGTACTTGAAAAAGTAATAGAATACTTATAGTTCATTCACAATAAGTTTTTTTTTAAGATAACTTCCCCGCGACTTCGTCCACCTCAATTTTTTATTATAGCAATTAAGATTAAGTTTTAAAAAATATATATTTTAAAGTACTTCGTAAAGGATATTAAGGTTTTATTTTATTATGGCTGAAGAACATACGGATTATCTCTGCAACCCGATTTTGACAATGGAACGGAAGCCCTTTAAGATGAATAATTTTCTTTCCTTTTGCACAATTTTCCACTTATTCTTCGCTAATATTTTTCGCAGCGTGATATTTTGGAGCATGAATACCTTGGGTCAATAGTAGCAAACTTTGACCTCTTTAGCGCAAAGCAAGTCGCAAGGAGAATTGATGGCCCCGTATGTAAGGAAGGACGATTCCGCAATCTACCTCGAATTCAGATGTGTCGTGAAATAAAATAAAATAAATAAACTCGGTAGATTCCGTCAGGCAGGTCACCTAGCTCGCATGAAAACAGTGGAACCACCTCGGAAAGTTCTATGTAGTACATTTTATGGTAGGGATGTGGATGGTCTGCCATCCTTACTTGGAGGGACAGCGGCGGCGGCCGCGAAGACCAAACCGTCCGAATCCTTTGCGCAACTGAATGGCGATGGCATGGCGTTCGTCACGATCGGGATAAATGAGAGACTCCTTTGGTCATTGGTTATGAATCACTATAGGAGAATGGTAATTATTGGTCTTCGGTCATTGGTCATTATTGGTCTTTGGTCATAAATGGTCTTTGGTCATAAATGGTCATTGGTCAATATAGGTCATTGGTCATTAAAGGTAATTGGTCATTGGCCTGTACAGGTCATTGGTGAAAGGTCAAAGGTCAAAGGTCAGAGGTCAGAGGTCAAAGGTAAAAGGTACAATGACCAATGACCAATGACCTATATTATCCAAAGACCATTTATGACCAAAGACCAATAATGACCAATGACCTCTAATGACCAATGACCATTTATGACCAAAGACCATTTATGACCAAAGACCAATAATGACCACTGACCTATATTTCGGCTATTGGTCGTAGCGTAATTTTGTATAGCTTAAAGTCTTCCTCGATAAATAAACTATCCAATGCAAAAAGAATGTTTCAATTCGATCACTTAGTTTTTGAGATTAGCGCCTTGAAACGAATAACGGAAGCCCTCAAAGATGAATAATTTTCGCCGTTTTTGCAACATTTTCCACTGGTTCTTCTCTATTATCGGTCGCAGAGAGATAATGATAAAAAAATAGATAAATGGACTTTCCAACACAAAAAGAATTTTTCAATTCGAACCAGTGGTTTCTGAGATTAGCGCGTTCAAACAAACAAACTCTTCAGCTTTAAAAATCTTTGCTGAAGAAACAAATAGAAATCTAGAAATCAAAAATCTCTTTGCTTTCAATATAAATCCGTTTTCTTCATTTTTCTAGTCGCAATAAAATGATTCAAAATGAAATTGTAAAAATTTTAATGGCAAAAATCAGAAAATCAGTTTAAATTTCATTTCATCTTATATTTAACAATATTTTATGGCAAAATTCTCACCTAAATAAATAATAATTCAAAAGAAAATTCGTGCCAAATTACATAATACTTCTTTCATTGTTCGTTAAGTTCTCAAGGGTCCTTGCTGGGTAATATTTTAGGTTAAATGTAAAAAATAGCCTACCAAACCATGTCCCATAAGTAAATGGCAAAAAATCTATACTTTTAACTCTGATGAGGAAAAGGATAACGATGACAAAATGTTTAAATAGTCCTTTTTATTCCAATATTTTCTGCTCCAATTTTGTTGACTCTTCCCTTGACTTAACCAACAACCCTTGAACACGAAATTGAGTTCCTCAAGTGATGGAGTCTATATTATAACGATGGCAGTATGGGGGGGGGGAATATAAAAATGGATGTTTTTCCTTAATTGTAATTTTTTTGAAAACTTACCAAATGTATTCACAAGCAAAATTCCACCTAAAAGTTTAATTGTAAGACTCATGTTAAATGTTGCACAAAGTCGATACGGATGACAGAAGAAGATTTCTTCAGTGCGATGCCAAAGTTGGATGATTTGTGGCCAATTGATTGCAAGGCGCCACAACATCAAATGCTCTAGATAACAGCCACAAAAGAAAGTCAATGTACCTGGAAAAGTTAATGAGGTGAAAGAACTTTTTTTTTTCTTATCAAAAATTGAGTTTACTTGTATTTCGAACTTATGTATACTCGTACCTATAGTGTGAAAGTTGACACCAATCTTAAGGACCATATAAATGACTGCTATAAATTCCAAGCCATTTAGAAGGGCTAAAATTCCGGCAATACAAGTTGGAATACTCAGCCATCGATATTGTAATTGGTAGACATCCCGGGAGGTTATGTTGGAAACAGGAAGAACTCCGAATATTTGAGAAAACCTGAGAACTTTTTTTTTTTTGGATAAGATTGGGAATACAAGAGGGAAGGAATTTATAAAAGAAACTTATTCATTCACAAAACAATGTATATTTACGGTAACCAATAACATCGTGAAAGTGTGTCCCTTTTTTGTGTGATGATTTCCGAAGGACTGTCAGATAAAAATTTTAAGTTCTAAGTTAATTTTTAAGGTAATTCAACTTCTTACCAATTGAACTTGACATTTCCAACGATAAACTGCAATCACGACTAAAGTGCAGGTATCTAATGTTTACGATATATCAATATTTTCAGTTACCCTACATATATTTGTGATTGAATTAAAAATGCATATTGCAATTTTATACTTGATGTTTATTTAAAAAAAAAATGTTTATTAATCTTAATCACACATTTGCATGTTTTAAAAATATAGATTTTGTTGTGTTAACATAGAAAAAAAAAAAACTTTGTCTGTATAAGTTAAGTAGGTACTCAAAGTCCTCATGCATGCAATCCTGTGACAGGTGTTGAATTTTCATAGACACAACTCGGGCAGACCCTTTGAACGATTTGGCTCGTCAAATTGTAAGAGAACTAGTTCATATGTCACTATGGTTCCGGCCATCTTAAAAAATTTCATTTATTATTTCTTTTTCTGTACATTTTTGTAGGGGAAATTTAAGACTGATATTCTGCAAATTGGACAAATTTTTTCTCTCTAAGGGATAGCAAAATGCAACAGAGCTGTCAAACTCACCCCAAATAGAAGTCTTCTTGTCAGATAGTAGAATTTTTTGCCCGAAAGTGCAACTGTCTGTGTTGTCATTTGAAATATCAATCTTTCAACCTAAATAATATTAAAATAAATACTTTAGAATGGGCTTAAAATATTTTTTATCAAACAAACCTCAATGCACCAATTTTTCTTGGAGACTTTTCGTAAAGATCCAACTGGAGCCTTGGATTCGTCGTTAATTGAAGCAGCAGATAGAAAAACAAACGCTGTACGACAAATTAGATAAAGCAGGGAATACCAGAAGTAAACGTAGTTTATTGGCCAGCGTAATTTACTGAAATATATTAAAATAATTAAAATAATTAAATAAAATTTGTATTTTAAATAAGAAGCTATCAAAACAGAAATTGTGTTTATTCTTTTGTTTATTCATTTGTTGTTACATGAAGTGGAATTTATTATTAAATTTTTAAATGTAAGGATTTTTTTAAAACCTATACTCACTTGAAAATATTCAGCAACTGTGAACAAACAAAATACAAGTTATTCATACACGAAAGCAGAATTATCCCTGACAAGTTCTCATCAACATACTCGAGTAGTTCACAAAGTTTGACATAATGCTCACGAATTTCAGAGTAAACATATTCTGGAACTTCCTTCGCATAACCAAGAACAACAAAAAAAAAAGATTACAAAAAAGTTATAACCCAAATAAAAGACAAGATAAGAAACAGTATCAAATTAATGTAAAAACTTTTCCTATTGTAATTAACCAAGTCACATAATAAACTCACCTCACCATCTAAACTCTTTATCCGGACAGTGATTTGCTCAAACCTATAAGCCATCCCCTGGCTAACCATCATAATGAACAGATCCATGTAGTTCCAGATGAATGTGAGGCCTGCGTTAATTACCTGTTGAAAATATTAGGCTGGATGGTGTGTTCGAGGATACAAAAAGATTTCACTGTTACCAATGTAGTTATTCCTGTCATGATGTTATAGGGAACCACGATGAATACATAATCATAGCTGCTCCGAACGTAATGTCCAAAGGATATCTGACGTGTAATATTGCAAAGCCTCATTTGCTTATTGTAGCTATAGATGTTCGATAAGTTAAAAAAGATGTGTTCCACTGTCAATGAAAATACATATGTACATAATTATAGGAAATTAGATTCTTAAATTTCTTGAGATGTCTTACGTGCTGATAGAAAGATAATAAGGAATGCTGCAGTGTGGATACGTTTTGAAAGATTTCTCTTCGGCGTTAAGTAGGGCTTCTTTAGAAATGTTAACTCGACTTGAGACCAATACTGGATGAGTTTCGACCAACGTGTTGACAGCGACAGAAAAAGCAGATTTGCACTCATAACGCAGAGGAAGAAAACTAACCCAACTGCAACGATTTATAAAAAAAATGTCAAATATTATTTCTGAAAAGTTAACTATCAAAAACGTCCTTGACACTGCAGAAGAACGTATTGCAAATTTTTAGAAAAACACAGCAACTTTGACAAACGTATCACCTATTTTAAAACCAGTGGATTTGAATGGCTTTGTATACATTTAAACAGCAACATCTAGACCTTAGCCCTAAATTTGATGTTTCTGTGAAAATGCTGCTAACTTTAAGGCAAAATGTATCAATACTAAAAAAAACTAATGTCAAAAGCACTGCTCTCAGGTTTTTATCTGACATTTGTAGTCGATGTTTTCCTTGCTGTCGAAGTTGATGTGTCAATCTATTTCTCACAAGAAATGTCACAGAAAAGTATCATAGGAAATAATACTGACGCACCAAAAATTCCATAACTGATATTATTTTTTTGTTGATCAACATATTTAAACACTTTGTACGAATTCTTATCTTACCAATATTTTTCGCATCAATTCCAAGTCGAATTATTTTCCTCATCATTCCAAAGGCCAAAAGTAAACCAGCAAATATAAACAACAAAGTCCAAAAAAATAGAATACTTTTTGTTGTAAATCTCAAATATTTTGGACTTGCATGTCTGACACCTCCAACTGGCATTATTGAAAAATATTGAGCTAAAACTAGAACTAAATTTAAACTTTAATTTCAAACTAATTTTCTTATTAAAAAAAAAAAAAAAACATAAAAACAAAAATCATTTAACTTGGTGCAACAGCTCGATGGAAAGTATCCGTTTTACTAAAGTCCATCGTAATTAGTTCCTGTTGTTGATCCTTTTTATCCACATCCAGGAAATTTGATTTCTTTGCCAGTATTTCATCTAATCTCTCGTTTCCGGATTTGTGGTCTTTTAAAATCTTTCGCAGCTTAACACGACTTATCATTGTTCCTTGCTTGAATATTGGCTCTTTCATCCTATAAGTTATCCGCATATAGCTAGTATCTCTTTTCTCATCTGTGTGTTTGACGGTTCCGAGTTCCTTTTTGTCAGTTTTATATAATAGTTGCTGCTGTCGGTTTTAATTAAGTTCTTAAGTTTGCACACAATTTAATTTGCTATACCAACACGGCATTAACCCTTGCACAGAAAACCACCGAGTTACCTTTCGGTTCGGATTTTCTATCTACAACTAAAGGGCAAGCAGTTAAGTGCGGAACATAGTAGGTGCGTATAGCAATGTGTTTTTTTTACTATTGTCCAGTCTTTAGGACTTTCTCTTATTCTCTCTCTCCTTCTTATCCTTTCTCTATCCTTTACTCTTTCCCTGGGAAAATCGGTAGATTAACCGAGCTAAATGGTATTTACTGCGGGGTTATTAAATAAAATTGTATGTTATTGTTGTACAACCTCCCCTATTCAATTTCTTTTTTTTATTTTTTATTTGCTGACAATTTACACGACACTCAAAAAAGGGGTTGAACGGGTTGGACAGACATTGGGGAGTACTATATCCGAGGAGCAGGTGTCTCTTGCTATTAAATAGGTAAACAGGAGCATTCAAATTCATTTTACCACCCACTTTCGGTTTCATTAAAAATAACAGGAACTTACATCTACTCGTAGACAGTTAAAGGATGATTTTGTATAGGGTGTGTTTTCTATAACATTTGAAATGGCATACAGGAAAAGTTAACAACTAAGATCTGTTTGCTCAATTTGATTTACTATTACAAAATTGACATTAAAAATGGTTTTGACAGGACTTAATAAGACAGAAGTCGATATACCCAATGGAACATCCAATATATCAAAAATATCAACAAAAAATTACTTTACTGACTAAACTGACATACAAATAAGTCACCTGTCAATCTGATCATTTACATTCGTTGCACGAAATGACATTTGAAAATGTAGGAAATTAAATGGTTGTTGTACTTTAGCCATCATGATATAAATGTTATAGGCTACGCACATTTCAAATGAAAAATCAACGTCATTTAATTTCAAAAAACGTCAAAAAGATGTGACAATTCTCATATGTAATTTTTAAACAAAAAATGAGTAGAAAAATTAAAGAAACACCATCTAAAATGACACACCCTATCCAATGAATAAATAAGGACACGAATGACACTAACTTCCCATTTAAAAGGAAAAAAGAAAATCAGCTTTTCCCTTAACAAAATATTTAATCTTTTCCTTTGATGCAGCTGTCATTGAACGAACCGAACACTCTGTATCAAAATTAAATTAGTGTTTTTGAAAAAAAAAGAAAAACGAGAAGAACTTATTTGTGTGCAACAAAATTGGATTCCTCGGATAATTTGTTCGAAGGAGGAAACAATTAGTATGATTTACTAATGACAGTCAATGTTTGAGTTCATGTTGCATTAGAGATGATGGCGTCAGTGGGATCCAGTAACTTCCAACAAAAGGAAACAGAATCTATGATAAATTGAAAGTTATTTTTTCTCAATTATATTAAGTTCTATCCATACAATACAAATGTGGTGTACTCTTACAGAAGTCGCGGAGCTCTGTTTTAGAATAATAGTTGTATATTTATGAAATACATATGTATGTTTCTTAATAAAGAAACGAGATAAATTTGAAAATTATTACCCCCAAAGTAGTAAAGATGTCATCGACATGGGTCACTGGGTCGAATACGTAACCATATTTTATTCTTTTATTAAAGAAACTAAAACTATAATAATAATCATTATTTTCGAAATCGCATCGCCCACAAAGTTGCAAAATTACTTCACTTTTGGGACTCATGCAAGGAATCTTTTATTAGATTATGTTAAAATTCAAATAATACTTACTATACAAAAAAAAAGTCTACCATCAGTTGTGGGATTTCTGTTGAAAATCTCGCCCACTTCCTTGAAGCATCTCATCTGGGAATATTTAAGCTCTTAAAGCAAAGATGTATACAATAATAATATTTTAAGGAGAGTCTATGGAGAAGACATGCCATTGGGACTACTTGAGCTATGATAAACTTTTTAAGATGCTTGCGTACAGATTAAACTTTATACTTTTGGCCGTATATGAACTTTGTACCTTTTATAATTATTGATGATCGTTTGTGCAGATGTATAAAATGCTGAGTTGCTATCGGAAAATATAAACTTATTTACGAGTACATGCATAAAAGGATTTCTACTCGTGTATTGTCAGGTTTTCCTTGAAATTGTGAGGAATTAAAGTTACATTGGATTTGATTTACCTTGGGGGAACTAATTTGGTTTTGAAAAATAATCTCAATTGTAATGCAGACATTTCACATGCAGCAAACCGAAGTCCTTACATTTGAAGAAGACTTTGAATATTTATAGAGTTAAAAATTAAATATACTTGGGATATACTACAAAGATGTCAAATTCATGACCTGCATTCCAAAAACTAAATATTGTTTCGGATTTGGAATTGAAAAGTAAATAAAGAAGCTTTTTAACCAAAATATCCAAGATGCAGATTCTGTTCAGTTCGGCAAAGCCTGTGGCAATTTATTTAAAGTCATTATGCTCAAAATTTCTGGCAATACCAAGATTATAGAACTGAGTTTTCAGGAAGTTAATTGCTACACTTTACTTGCTCTGTCTTGTTGGAACCGAAAAGAAATATTGAGGCGTCAAAATGAGTTTTGCCTTTGTGTTCAAAAGGTGTTCAATGTTCATATTGGACTTTTTTGAGACGACTTATTTTTACTTCTTGATTCTAAAAATATTAACTTTATATTTGGGGTCCTTAAACCTTCCCATATATTAAGTTGCAAACTACTGTGAAAATTATTATATTTATTTTATTTTTCTTAAACCTACAGAAATACATTGCAAGTGTATTTTAAATATGAAAAGCAAACAAAACACCCTCTAGAAAATCAATACCTACCTCATATTATATGCGTATGCCTGCTAGACAGAACAACCAAAATATTTAAATCGAACAGTTCCATAAAGGTTACGTTACACCTCTCCACAAAACTACCTTTGGCATTCTTTTGTTTCCACACCACAACCCACTTACTTTTTACCTACTTGTTGTAGAACAAAATGAATGGAGGCAGTAAAAAAGTCCTTATCGCGTCAACAAATGACATTCGCCATCATACTAACAGTATTTCTGCCTACTTCTCGTACTCGTATTCGTATAGGTGGGTAGGAATACGATGTTTGTACACACCTTCACCTACATAAAATTATTAACCATTTCCACAGAAAACTCCTGAACCATATACTCAAACCCATTCACAATAACGCTGCCGCCCGCCCGCCGGAGGTTTTTAGACTTATAGTCCTTTTTATTTAACTCTGTTTACCTTCTGGTGTTTTTTATTACTTTATTACCGGGACGAATGCATTCAACTCAGCACATGTTCAACAAGGATCTCATTCAACTTTTTCAATTGAAATAATGCTGAAGCATAAAAAATGGTCACGCAAAATGAAGAAAAAGTTTCTATTGCAAATTGCCAAAGCAGCTTTAATTAATCAAATAAGTTACTTATCTGACGAATTGGATTTATTTCACATAGCTGTTGGTCCAGGTGAGTATTATTAAAGTTATTATTTGTCCAACTATTGTCTTTTTTTTAACCTTTTAACCTTTATTTTCGCACCTACATACTCGTATGTATAAAGTTTTCAAGGTAGCTCAGTATTTTTCCTTAATGCCTTTGCAAAACATTATGGACTCAGATCCTTATCGTGTGGAATTCAAATTTTCATCTGTGGCAACATTAAGGACTGGATTTTTTTTACTTTTTGGCGGAATACAATTGGTTTTAATTATGACAGATTACGTTAGTGCTGGAATAACAACAAGTAATATTGGTGAGTTGAAGTTTTGAAAAGTTTAATATTAAAATATCTACCGAAATTCATAAATAATAATTCCTGTGTGCACTGTACACAATCAGAAGAACATTCATAATTCATAATAATGTACAAACATTTTTATAATATTTAAATTATATATTTTTTTCGATTGACAACAATTAAGAGCGAGCATTCATACAATATTTAATTGTCAGTATTTTAATTCGGTGTAAATGGTTTTCTATTTATGTACGTTTTTGTTATGTATATGTGCCCCTAATGCGTTGTGAGTTTTCTATTTATAAAGTGTCAAACCAATTGTTATCCTCGTATATTAAGGGGTGTCAAAAAGTGACAGGAACTTATCGCCATGTGAATTTATTATGAATCGTTGATAAAACATAAAAAATGCATAGCTGATAGTTTAAAACTTAATAAAAATGAAGATACTTTTTCTGGAATCATTCAAAACAAATTAGAGAATTTGAATTCGCTTTCTTACATTTTGACATTTAGGTTTGTTTGTTTTTATTTTACCCAGGATTTCTTGACACTTGCAAATTGGTTGTTTTAATTTCGAAAAATTCAAAGTTTTAAATTCATTTTATTCACAATTATATTCTGTCAAAGAATAATTAAGTCAAATTGTTTTTTTTTTTCAATTTAAGTTGGGATTTTCTTTTTTTCTTGTGGCTTGAGTGCTTGCGTACTTTTTGCACGTTTGGCCTGTAAATGGCCAGAACTGATAAGATATTGGACACAAGTGGAAGTCGTTTTTCTTCAACCGCCATATAAATCATCCGATTTGTCGTTAAAATATAAAATTCGAATTGCTGCTGTAATTGTTTGCGTACTTTATGCAGGTTCAGTATAAACACTTTTCAAATCAAAAACTAGAGATTTATATTGCTTACATAATTCCTTTTTGTATTTCTTTCTAGTTGAACATAGTTTGTTTTTTGCCTCGGATGTATACAATTATAGAATGTTAAAGAGTACGTGCCATAGTGAAATACCTCCCAGTTATCGTGACTATCTAACGAAACATTTTATGGGTTATATTTTTGATCACATTTACTATCATATTGTTATAAGTTTTCCAATTTTGGTAAGTTATTATGTTTAAAATTGAATAACTTCATATGGATTTTTGTGTTTATAGATTTTGAATTCGATATTCACTTTTATTTGGAATTACATGGACTTGTTTATTATACTCGTGAGTCTTGGTTTGGCTCAGCGTTTTCACCAAATCGGGAAGCGTGCTTTAGAACTGTCAGAAAAGGTATAACAGTGTGTTTTATATATTATGTAGACTGTGTGTGTGCTTCATTTTATCCCGAGTTTAAATGTTGACCTTCAGTCATGCATAGTCATTTTTTACAATTTATCATTTCATCTCGCTGCTACTACCATAAGTGTTTTAAAAGAATGGAAGTGGCAGTGGGATCAATTGATGAAATGTCAAAAGAGTCTAATGTGATCACCACCCAAGGCATGAGTTTAACCAATAAAACCAAAATTTTGCTAACTAAGCAGATTTTGTGTTGCCATTCATTTCATCTATTTTCTAAGTCGATTTGAATACACAACAACAAACCTTTTTTTCAAAATATTTCTATTTATTTATTTATTTCAACAGAGTGTCCCTCAAGACACTTGGCGTGAAGTTCGATTGCACTATGTGCAATTGTGTGAACTCGTCGATATCGTGGACGGAAAAATATCCTGGATTATTTTACTGTCATCAGTGAACAATTTATACTTCATTTGCTACCAAATATTGAATATTTTTAAGTAAGTCCACAAAAAACATAATTCGATCACGTTTATATCATATTTTTTTTATATGTATGTAGTACAAATATTTACAGCCCGTTTTTTTTGTCGTTTCATCTATTTTATATTTGTGTTTTTAGTAAATTACACTGGCCAATCAACTATGTATACTTTTGGTATTCCTTTTTGTACCTATTAGGAAGGACAGCCTTTGTATTCCTGTGTGCATCTAAAATCCATGATGAATCAAAGGTTCCATTGCTGGCATTGAGATCGGTGCCATCTGCTGGTTGGGGTGATGAAGTATCAAAAATAAAGAATTTCCTTTTAGAAAATAAAATTTAATTCTTCCCTTTTTTGCATGCCTAACCTGTATGTATCTTTGTACGTACGTTTTTTTTTATAGGTTGAAAGGTTTAGTATTCAAATTTCAAGCGAATGTGTAGCACTATCGGGACGGAAATTATTTTTTATCACACGAAAGCTTTTGTTTGGGGTAAAATATTTCAATTTTTTTATATTAATCTTTAATTTGATTTCAAAGTGACCTCTTTTACGTTTCTGTTTTTTCCCTGCAGATGGCTGCTACAATTGTGACATATGAGTTGGTTCTTTTACAACTCGATGATTTGACAATGAATCGGTCCTTGGGGCCTTTGTGTGGATAAACTTAAAATATAATTAATATTGATTTGCTTTATTTTATTAAATCTTACAAAAACAAAAAGCATACATAAAATGTATGGAGAAAAAAATTATTTTTTTTTTGTAGATTAAAACTCTAGATCAAAAATTAATAAAAAGATTTAAGTTGATAATTTAGCCACTTCGCATCTTCTTTTTTCAATCGATGCAAGGAATCTTAAATTTCAACTCTTATAAAGTTACTTGCGAATTTAATAAAAAATAAAGTAAAGTAACAGTTATTTTCACAATCTTGTAGAAACGATTGTATTTCATCCTTCTTGTATTGACATTTTGTTCTGTCATCTTGTACGTACTGAAAATTAGAAATTAATTGCATGGAAAATGTTTGTGAGTGTAAAACCTTAACATAAAATAGATTATATATTTACTAAATTTGCAATATGATTTATTAAGACAAATTCTTTCTGCAATATTTTTTGCTAAATATCATCTAACTTTTATGACAAGTGGCACTACAAATCCAAAGGTGCTTAAAAATTTAACGTGTGGATAGAGTAAGGCTTAACTGTGGTTAAAAGTTCGTATGGGTGACTAAATATAAATTATATTCTCAAATATCTCCTTAGTTAATCCGCCGAAATTATACAAGAATAAAAATTTGCTGACTCAAATGAGTTAAACCAAAATTTTGAATTTGTTTTCTAAAAACGATGAACTTGGCATCACTCATAATGAGCAGTTTGAGAAGCTCTGAAGATTTACAGCCGGTATAAAATGTCATTATGACATAAACCAAAAATAAATAGAAAACAAATTTAGTTTTATAAATTTAATTTCATTTTTGTATTTTGTTTGTCTAAAAATAAAATGGATTTAGCAAGTGAAGAAAATTACATTATAGCTCAAGCTCAAAAAGTTCGTGCCACTGATCCGTGTGCAGCAAAAGCTTGGATTATTACCGCCAAAACATTATTTCCAAATAACTTCAATGTTCAGGTAACAAAACAAATTTACTTACAAATTAAAAATGATTATTTTAAATAATTTTACTCACAGTTCGAAGCTTATAAACTTGAAAAAGAAGCCAACAACTATGAAGAAGCAGCCAAGTGTTTTAGCTACATGTAAGTTAATTTAATAAATGGACAAACAATTCATCACAACTTAAAAACAAAAGAACCCTCACATTCCAGAACCAAAGTGTTGACCTGTGGAACGAAGTTTCCGAGCTAACAGCAGCTCTGCGTGCGCCAGAGAACGAAATTACACCCGAACAGGAATTCTATGTGAAAATGTTTCAACACGTATCGTTTGATGTTCAACACAAGATTCTCCTACTCACTGTCAATCATACCGAAAACAATCTGGAGCAGTGCAAGTTGCAGCTACTGATTCTTAAGCGATTACCCGAAGCTGCTGTAACACATTCGGTATGTAACCACTGTCTTGATCTTTTGTTATGCAAAGAAGATTAACTTTTATTACTGCACTTAATAGCCACGTCTCCTTGAAATGATTGCCGAAGGGATGAATCTAAATCCTCAGAAGTACCAAGAAATGCTAGTTGAAGAAGCTCTTCCTTTGATTTACCACAAGACACCAGACCTTCCAAGTCATCTTGTGTGCAGGATTTTTACCATTTCTTTAGAATATTACATCCGACAGATAATCGAGGAGGAGAATAAATGTGATGCTAGTGAAATCTGGAAAAAAATCTTTCAAGTTCTTGGTTTGTGTGGGAAAATACTACGTTGGGAAACTTTTTTGCCGTTTAATAAGTCATGGTATATATTTTAAAGAAAAATTCTATCAAATGTTTGATTAATCAAACTGAAATCGTTTTCAGGAGCAAGAATGTCTATTGGGAGAAGCTTATCGAGATAGCTTCGACGAGTCCTCCGGGCAGCAATCAGATTCTCTTCTATACAACCACTTTATTCATCTACTCTCTGCAAGAGTACATAAAAAACTGCAGTGCTCGAGCAGAAGACAATGATGTTGATTATGTTCTTGTTGAAGGATATCGAGGTAAACTTGAGCTTCATTCCGCATTAGGATAAATATAAAATAGTTTTTTTTTTTAGAATTGAAATTGGATCGATCGAATGAACCACAAACAATGGATCCACCCCAGATTTCTGTAACTTCCAATCATAGCAAAGAAATTTCCAAGGCATTTGTGAATGCTGCACAGTGTTGGCAATTGCTTAATACTGAACAATTTCAGAGAGATTTCAGTCAGCTTCTGATCAAACTTCCCTTGGCCCCATGGATAAGTCGATTTTTGTTCGATCTGGCGGTTTATTTTGGTCATCAGGAAGAAGCGAAAAAGCTGATGGCCGAAATGCAAATCAAAAACAGTTTGCAGCAGAATGTCCAGCTCTTGAGTTTGAATTTAATTCAAGGAGTTCTGACGGTAAGGGGTTTTGTTTTTATTTTTCTGATGAATGATTTCATGATGAATTTTTCTAGATGCAAGGCTTCGAATGTATTCTGAAGATTCTGGTTGACCTTCCGACGATTCCTGGGCAGATTATCGAAAATATGACTATCACCGGTAATCAGCGTCATGTTTTATTCCTTCCTTTGACCCAGAAGCCTATCGTCCAATACTGCACCAGGGCCATTATAAACAGTTTAAGTGTAAGGATTTATTAATTGAAAAAGGAAAACAATTTGTACTACTTCTCCCTTTTTTCCAGCGCAAACTCTTCGAATCAAATGTCTCTGATTTGGTTCTCGGCGATCTACTTGTCCTATCTCAATTGGACTATCCACGGGAAACCCTCTTAGCCGAACAGATATTCTCGCTCATACGATCCAGAGGACAATTTTGCTATCGACTCTTTCCCACCTACATTGTTATGATCGATTATATTGAAGAATTCATGCACATCTGGCGATCGCATAACGAAGAATTTAATTTTGAATTTTCACCTGCACAAGCAAATGCAGCCACACGTCGCATTGGTACCCGGGGAGCTGACAAAGGTGTTAGGGAAGATTTTAAGCAAATAATTAAACAACAAATTCTTCGAGCAAATGATAGTATTCCAGCATTGGTGGCATCATTTATAGCACAAGAACGAATGCACTTGATGCAGACTATATTTTAAATTTGAACTTTTAACAAATAAAAGCGAAACAAAAATTATGTTATTATGTTGATTGGTGGATCCAAACTTTAAATGATTAAAATAAGAGTGACAAATAATAATAATTAAGCAGACCTATTAAGAAAAACAAAAATTGTTTCAATTTCTTATAAATTTGTGGATGTGAATTACTGATGGGAGATTGGATGTGTGGATTCTGAAAATGGCTGATCTCACATCGAAACAAGATTTAGCTTAACCTTATGAATTCGATATTGAACTTCAGTGTCAAGCGTAATCAATTCCTTTAACTGCAGTCAAATCTTGTATAGAAAGTGAAGTTCAAATCTGGCTATATCATTGAACACGTAGATAGATCAACTTCGCTGTACATTAAATAAGTTTTATTTCCAAATCGGTTACTTAGTCCAAGGAAACAGCAATCAGCAAGAGGTTGTCTACGATTGATTTAGCTGATATAGAATTCTACTATCAAAGTTACCAACCAGAATTCAATTTAAAAAAAAGAAACAGAAATGTCTCATAGAAGCTGATTTTAGGAGGGGAAATTCAATCGATTGCAAGTCTAACTAAAAAATAAAACCATTTTATTTATACAATATATATGTATGTATGTATATATAATTTCATTATTAAATTTTTGTTTATACAATTATTATTAATTTTATTTCTTTTTATATAAATAAACAATAAAAACACACAAAAACTTCCAATGACTTTGATTTTATTTGCAATTGAAAATAAAAAGAATAAAAAAAATCTTTAATTACTTTATAAAAAATAAAAATAAAACTATTTGTAGGAATAAAATCAAACAAAAAAAATATCTAAACACAAGAAAACAATAATACAAAATATTTCTTTCTTCTTATTTATTTTCTCGTTTTTGTTTTTCATCTTTAAGTAGCCTAGCTAATAATAAAGCCACAGAAGTTAATGTTAAATTTATTGATACAATACAATTTGTTAATTTGTTCCTATTTACATTATTTTATTATTATTAAACTATAAATTTAGAGGGTATGTTCGCGGAAAGAAAGAATAAATGTGTAAAAAGAAAATTTGCAAAAACAAAATGAAAATTTTTAACAAACAAAAAAATGTACACAAACATATTGCCACTGACTAGGCCAGGGAATACAAAGTTAAAAATAAAAATACAATAAAAAATGTGCCTACGAAAAATGTGTATGTTTTAGTTTTGAAATAGGAAATAGAAAACATAAGAAATACAAAATAAAACCATTTAAAATGTCTGACAATGGGATAGAGAGATAAATTAAAACAAGAGCAAGGAACATCAGACAAAGTTTATGACGAATATTCATTTAAAATGGCAATGAAGTGGATTTGATGGTCTAAATAAAATTTAACTATATTATCATTACTATACTATTTAAGTATACAAATTTATGTATATTATTTAATATTTTCAAAAAATTTAAAGCAAATTATAACAACAAGCTGCTGGAACGAAAAACATTACAAGCCAACTCGAGCACACTCTCGCTTTTTCGAAAAGAGAAAATTACAAATTACAAATTACTTACAAAATGTATCTAGATTCTTAGTTTTAAATATAATAACATAATTATTATTATTTTTGTTAATATTAATTTTTTGCTTTTTGTTTGTTTCGTTTAAAGTATATGTATTTGTTTTCGAGAACTTATTGCATCGAATGTAAATATAAATACTTTTGTTTATGTTTTTTTTTTTTTTTTCTTATTAAATTTTTAGTGTAAATGTAAAAATTGTATGAATCTGATTTTTTTTATCAGTTTTTCTTTTCTGGTATGAAAATATTACAAAATATCATTTTCTTCTTTATTTTAAAATTTTACTTTAGATGATTTCTCTTTTCTAAGTTTTTGCCTACAATCTTTGTTTTAATCATTTCCCTATTAAGTTGTTTGTTTTATTTTTTCGTTATTTTACAGATAAATTATTTTACTTATTGGGTTTTCATTTTGTTTTTGTTGTGTTTAAACGTAATAAGTTTAATTTTATCAGTTTTTTATTCTCTTTTTTAATGATTTTTTGTTTGTTTGTTTAAATTTCTGTTTTTTGTTTGTAATGCTTTTGTTTTGTTTCTTAATTTGTTCTTAATTGGTAAAAATATAATTACATAAAATAATATTCTTTTTGTTTTGTTGGTTGGATGTTTATTAAATAAATATCTCTTTCTGGTTTTTAATAATATAATATTTAAAACCTATGTTTTTATTTATTTAATTTTTTTGTTATTTTTTAATTATTTTTTTTTTACAAATCTACTCTAGGCCTAAATTGAAGACGAAGTGGAGGTTCACGAAATCTCCACCGCGTTACGTAGACAAATTTTAAAGTGTGATCCTTTCCTAAAAGTTCTTCATTGCACAGAATATCGATCTAAAATAAAATTATTTGTTTTTGATTAGTATTATTATTGTTGGAAAGCTGTACATACGGTAGAATAATATGAAGAACGCGAATGCTTTCGAAAACATGGAAAATCATTTCATCAATCAAGATTATATTAAACAGTTGAAAATCATTGCGTTATTTCACCAAAAACCAATTTGATTTAAATTTAGAATGATTGGGAGTGGGAAAACTAATTGGGTTTTCCAAATTAAGACTTGCAAACTTTGACCCGTCAGGTGCTTCAAGAAACACTAGTACATTCATAATGCACATTACGTTGCAGACAATGGAGATGAATGTTTAGAGAAGCGGCTCTGTCGATTTGCAACCTTGACATGGCATTTAACACCTCTAGGCTTTCATTATGGGGCTACATTTTTATTATTGTATTTCGACGATGTTGAAAAAATCAATAGAACATTACAAAATGTCTGGTTAGTATTAGTAAGGCGACGAACAAGATGAATCTCTCGGTTAATAACGAAATAACCGAGGATGACGGCTGACATTGACATTCTGGACAAATTGAAACTTGGAACAAACAAATAATATGAACAAGTCTTTTACATCAGTCGTACTTGCTAAGAGAAATAAATACCGAGGAGCACTCTAAATAAAAACAATAACGATAAAAACTCATTTTTTACTTGGTTTTCGGTTCTCATTTTTTAAAAATTAAGAACCAAAACTACTACAGTACAGCCTCGCTAGTCCGGACACTCGCTAGCCCGGACACTTCAGTAGTCCGGACACCTCTATGTTTCGGACATTTTCAAAAGTTTACCTCTACAGTCCGAACAGCGTATTAAAATGCTTATGTACAATACACATACATATATTATTTGTCTCTGTTTCTTGGAAAAAACGTTTGTTCATACGATTACGGGGAATCCCCTTCTAGTTTTGTCGCTTGTAGTTGGCTCTGGAATCTAGACATTTTAATCGTTGCAAATTTACTCATTGGAAGTTTATATTTGTGGTCGTTGATTTTTCATGCTCTGTTACATTTCATCGTGAGCTTTCTTTAAGGATAAGGCATATTTTTTGGTTTATAATTTGAATTTCTCATTGAAAATTTTTAAAACATAAGTTATTACTTATTATGGCTTCTACAAAGAAAAGGAAGCATGTTACTTTGACACTTTCTGAGAAATGTAAAATATTGGATTATATTGAAACTGGCAAATCAGTCAGGCAAGTAGCAGAAATTTTCAAAGTCTCAAAGTCAACTGTTTTTGATATAAAAATGAATAAGATGAAAATTCGGAAATTTGTAAAAGTTTTCGGTTGTCCATTTTATTTAATTTTTTCTCTATAGTCCGGGCATTTCGCTATTCCGGACACGGTAGAAACTTTATGTGTCCGGACTAGCGAGGCTGTACTGTACTTCAATGCTTAAGCAAGAACAACAACGTTTTCGGTATAAAAAAAAGCATTACAGCATCCTCCCTGGGAGAAAGCTCTCAGGGAATTCTGTAAGAAACCCTATGAGACACATTTATCAGGATAGACAAAACTAAGGTCCTTGAAATACTTTAAAAGGAGCTTATTTGGGAGAAAAACTGTAGAATTTCATCCAATTCTTCAGTTCTCAGTGCATTCATATCCCAACCTATACTCATTCATACATTTGTAACCAAGTAACAAAACGTGTTTAAAGTCTTTGACAAAGCTCCCATTAAATTCTTCTCTGATTATTTAAGTATGTATTAATAAAATTATGAAATAAGCACTCCTATAATTGCTTGTTCTTGCCTTTCGTCATCTTCATTAAATTATTCTCAAGCAAATCGACTGATTAGATTGCTCTTTGTTCAACTTGGCCTTGATCTAACTCATGATTTTTTTCGAGGGTTCGATGACCGATTGACAGGTGTTGTTTAAAGTTTGTTTTTCTTAGCCCCTCGATACTCGAATGAATGCATAATAATGCCATATACCGTCATAAATTCGATTAAGCCACACAAGGACAAAAAGTTTATAAATAGCCATGGCGGCCTTCAGATAACAAGTCTGTTTCTGCTTGTAAATTGTCTGAAAATAACTTCATCTTCTCTCTTCCTCTCCATTGTGTCAATGGACGCAGTGAGAAATTCGAATTTAAAATTCGGCGAAATAAATTAACGAAAGTATAAAAAAAAAAATTACTCACCTCGCGATATTTTTCTATTCCATTGAGTATTTTTTTAGCGACCAACTTTTTGAGATGCGTTATCGTGGCTTGCGAGCTGCACCGAATGAACCTGCGTTGCAGGTCTTTGAAATTATTACTCATGCATTCCAGACACACATTGACTTGTTCGTCTTGCCGATGGTAATCGGATTCGGCATGCGCCTCATTCACCTTCTCGTTGTCGTCGTCGTGATTCTGAGGCTGGTCTTTGGGGCATTGCATGTTGCGACTCTTGTAAAAGTCTCGCTCCCTTTGGGTTTCATCTGCAATTTGTGCGTTCAAGAGTTAACAAAATCACAGCCCCCAAACTCGGAGAACACTCTTAACTTACCCTCTTGCAAATTTGGTACCAATTTATATACAATATCCTGCATTGTCCTGTCGAAACTTATATACTGGAGTGGGTGAGACTGGTGGATGACATTTTCGCAAGTGGGACATGTTTTCTTTTCCTCCAGATGCTTCACCAGGCAACTTTTGCAAACTGTGGAAGTGGAGTAATTAAATAGCTAATCTCCCAGACAAAGGATTCAATTAAATACAACATACATGTATGTAAACACTCGGTGACTGTGGTGGCATCAATAAAATATCCTCCGCAAATTTTACAGGTGATATGTGGGTTTATTGTTTTCAATTTAACTCGACGCTCCATTGTGTGGCTGGCAGGTTATTCGGGCATTTCACAAGGCGCAGGGGCTTAGATCACGGGCAATAGCAATTGGAATTGGTTTGGCTATTTGATTAGTTGGTGAATTTGTCTGTTTATTGTGTAAAAATTGCAAATTGGTTGGACAGACAGTGAAATAAACCCGAGTAAGCGACGAAAAGAAAGTGACACGACCACGACGGGAGAAATTTTCTTTTTTTTTAGTTGTGTTTTGTTGGTACATCTGTATGCCAAAAAAATTATTTTGAAGGTTGTTGTAGTAGAAGAGAGTTTGCATGTTTTATTTGTTCTGGTACAATTACAGAGGGTGTGCCAAAATAAGTTGAATTTATTTTATGACTTTATCCAAAAAAAAAAAATATTATTTCTAGTGCAACATATTTGTTTAGTGACAAAAAGAAAAGAGATGAGAATATTTTTGACTAACTTTGTGCAGGTTTTATGTCAAAGAAATTGCATTTCACTCTTAAAGAATGGGAAAACTCACTTGATTATTATTTGTGCAAAATTATTTTGTAAATTAGTAATAAATTGGAAAAATTTACTTATCACACGTACTCATTTTTTAATATTTTATATATACAGGGGTTTTTGAGAAAAGAAACATGACAGCGCTATTTTCAGTCAGTCCATATACATTTAGACATAAATAATTTTCAGAACGCCCAAAGATTTTTTGGTCTAAGTATTGAAAGTGCAATTTGACGTTTATTTAAGAAGGTTTATATATTAAAATTAAGTAAATCCAATCCACTCAAACAGGTGAATTGAAATTAAACTTAAATGGGAATTTGCTAGTGAACCGCGACTGTGCGACATGTTCAAGCCATGTTTAAGTATGTAAATATCCTCAAACTTGTTATTCTAACAATGAACCATGTTTAAACCCCACTTCAGCTTTTCAGACACCGAACTCAGTGAGATGAAATTGTGTAATAAGCGTAAACAATCTTTTGTTTTTGTAATTAATGAGGTTGAACTTCAGTTTTAGGTTCGTGATCTTTTGAAAATTAGTTCAATCTCAATTTAATTCCAGTTGAAATAGCTTATCAAGTTTATTTATTCATAAACAAAGACACATCTCAAATTAACAATAACTCTTCCTTCAAGAACAATAAAAACAATTTAAATAAATAGTATAGTGTTATATTTGAATTTAACTACCTCCGTAGACACACGGCCTTAACAAAACTTCAGTTTTATATACCACTATATCAAAAAAATACTCCACTCAACTCACTCATGTCAACCAACAGTCAAAATCAATTGAGAGACATTTCGATCAAGTTGATTGTTGAGTTATTTTCGAACTATCTTAACTTCTTGAATACCAATTTTTCGCAATCAAATCCAACATCGGCCAGAAATAATCAATTAAAATCAAATTAACATAATTGCATTTAAATTACATATTAAACTTCAGGTATGCATCTAATTATTAATTCCTATTCTAATTTGCAACTTCAAAAGAATCTTGGTTAATTTCTTGAATCTGACAAATCTTTTATTGGTCCATTACTCACACCCTTTTTGGGGCTTTTCTCGTCAAAGACACTTAAAATAATCAATATTTAAGGATACAAATAAATTCCAACAATAACTTAAACTTTAATAATTACACTGGCTTAGAATGACTCACCTCCTCGACCATTCCAAGCCGGTTTCAATGACCAGAGTAGTGGGGACTTTGGGTGAGAGTTGATTTGCAACAGTTGGTTTCGGTTGTGTTTGTTTTGCAATCTCATTATAACAATAATTCCCTTTATACGTTCATTGTTGAGGGCAATTAAATCTTTAGAGTTTAAAAATTCAATCAACTTGAACGAGACGCTCGATAACAATCTTCTAACTTAACACAAGCTTAACTTGTTTCTCTTTCGACAGCTCAACTGTTCTTCAGTAACTCTTACTGCCTCGAGCCGTTCACATTCGAGAAGAAAACTGGCAAAGAATCTAATAATGTCTGTAGGACGAGTTCTAGTTTACGGTGGTCGTGGAGCGCTCGGTGCTGCCTGTGTTTCGCATTTCAAGGCCAACAACTATGTAAGTTTTGTTATTTGAATTTTGTGAAAGTCGTGAAATTGATGAATTGATCCTTGGCAGTGGGTTGGAAGCATTGACCTTAGTGAGAACGAGAATGCTGATTTGAGTATTGTCGTGCCACGTGATGGATCTTGGGCTGACCAAGAGACCGAGGTGATTAAGAAAGTTGGCGATGCTCTTAGTGGGGAGAAATTAGATGCCGTCATTTGTGTAGCTGGAGGATGGGCTGGGGGAAATGCCAAGAAAGGTTTGAATGCTTTAGATTTGCCTTCGGCCTGGCCTTGAATTCTTGTTTGTATATCTTTAGATTTGGCCAAAAACTCCGACTTAATGTGGCGCCAAAGCGTCTGGACATCTATTATATCTGCCGCCGTTGCTGCACAACATTTAAAGGATGGCGGAGTATTGGCTCTGACTGGCGCTAAGCCAGCACTCAAGGGAACACCTGGCATGATTGGTTATGGTATGGCTAAGGCTGCTGTCCACCAGCTTACCAAATCGCTTGCAGAAAAAGACTCCGGACTGCCCGCTGATTCCCTTGTACTATCTATACTACCTGTGACTTTGGACACTCCAATGAACCGAAAGTGGATGCCAAAAGCTGACTTCACCACATGGACATCCCTCACTGAAGTTGCCGAGTAAGCTTAATAAAAAAAAAAAAAACTGAAAACATTATTATTTGTTAACCCTGTTTTTTTTTTAGACTCTTCCACAATTGGACACAAGGCAAAGATCGTCCAGCCAATGGTTCGCTACTGCAACTCATCACAAAGGATTCCAAAACCTCATTGATTCCAGCTGAATAAACAAATAAGCTAACAAGAAATAGCCAGCCAACATTTAATTGAACATTCACAATAATCTGGATTTTTAATCCAACTCATTAACTTAGGGACCCATTTAACCATAACAAGGAAAATTTAAAACGTAAAAAAGAAATAAAAAAACGAATTGCTTTGTATTTTTGTGTTGCTTAATATGAATGTTTATGATAATTATTATTGTAATAAATGTTTTAGTTTTAAGTAAAACCAATTTAATGCTTATTCAAGCGGCAATCAATTGGTAAATCAATATTAGTTGTTGATTCTGGTAGCTAAAAAAGATAAGATTTATTGAATACGAAATATTTATGAGCAAAAAGAAAATGTGTCTTTTTTATTTATTTTACTGATAACCCCCGTGGCCTTTTAATGGCTATTTATCTCTTTTATATTGAGGTGTTTGTATATTTAATGTGTGTTGTGTCTGATTGACGCAAAAGAATACTCCGCGTGGGGTAGGAAAAATGTTTGTTTTGGAGAGTTCGATTGCTTGAAGTAAAGGGCGTTGGTTGCAAAAGAATCAAAATCAAAAAAAAAATGAATACGATTTCGAGAATGTCGAAAGCATCTTCAATTAAGTAATAAAAGGAGGTTTCAATAAGGTGAAGCTTAAGATTTAAAAGACGCTTCTACAAAACTTCGGTAGATTTATGTAGTTTACTCCCAGGGATTTTCAGACTGAGATCATTTAATTAAGCAACCAAGTCTCGCAACCATAAGTGTTATGTTTCTTGGTTTCTGGATTAAAATAAAATTAACAGAATGTTTTAAATTTGAGCAGTCCGTTGGCGTTTTTGTTATGAACTGTTATTATTGATTCAAAGAGTTCGAAAAGGAAGCCATTCTCATGTCGGAATTTTTAGAGACGTTGAATAGTATAGATAGCGATCCTTTGTCAGTTGGCTTCAATTGAATAAATATAACCATTACGTTTCCTGTATTAAAAAAATTTACAAAAGTAACCTTATAATTCTGGGTGCCAGTTTAAATATCAATTAAGTCCATCTACTTGCAGTGGGTGACCCTCTCTCAAGTAAAACAATAACCGATAGATATCAGCATTAATCCCAATCAATTTAATCCAAATGATTAATATTAGTTTGTTTTCTCTGAACATTTATTTTGTTTCGATTGACTTTTTTTTTGGCAATTTTGTGTTCTCATCATAACAACAGTGCATTGGATATTTTGTTTCTAAATACATCTATGTTTCTATTTATACTACAGAAATACAAATATATTATAAATTTTGATTTGCTAATAGATTATCACACGAAAAAGCAATGTCAATAAGGCAACTCATAGAAACTAATAAAACAAACAAAAAGAAAATCGATGCATGGCGATGATGTGTGCTGAGTTCTTAAAAACTAACATTTTGTATTTTTATTATGTTTATATTTTTTATTCATGTAGTTTTTTTCTTTACATTAACATATTTTTTAACATTTACAATAGAGTGATTTGTTTGTTTAAAATGTTTAGTTGTTTTTTGTTTTTGTCTATAATAATCATAGAATTTGGTGCGAGTAACAATTCTAAAAATAATAATTATTTAACCTAGCGCAAGAATTATTTATTTGTTGTTGTTCTTCTTTATCAAGTCAAACTTAGTTTTGGACTATAATTCTCTATTGGTGGCGTTAATGGTAGTAAGAGCACCCCATGGCAGTTGAACTTTGGAAAACACTTTAAGAAAACATTAAACAACAATAATTGTATAATTGTTCATTTTCTAATGACCTATGACTTTCTGTTGGATGTTTATTCAATTTTTGTATCTTCTTTTAAAAAAAAGAGAACAGAGCGAAGGTAATTTTGTTTATAATTTAAATATCATAATGATGAAAAAGATGATTATTATTTGGATAAGTTTGGGGACATATTTTTTTTATAATATACCAATTAAATTTTTTACATTTAGAGCAAAAATGTAGAGAGTGTAAACTTAAATTTACATAGTATTTCAAGCCAATTCCAAACGTTTCATTTCTTTGAAGAGTTCCTTGCCCATTTGAGCGGGGCTCCTAGTTACAATGACACCGGCTTTTTCTAGAGCTGCAATCTTATCACCGGCTCCACCTTTTCCACCAGAGATAATGGCACCAGCGTGACCCATTCGTCGACCGGGTGGAGCAGTTAGACCAGCAATGAATGATACTACTGGTTTAGCTTTGACGCCCTGATGAGAAAAAAAAATCAGAACTTTGTTTAAAGAAATAAAAAAATTGAATCTTACGGAATTATGTTCGATGAGATATTCAGCAGCTTTTTCTTCAGCAACACCTCCAATTTCACCAATAAGAATAATTCCCTTAGTATCGGGATCCTTAATGAACACTTCTAAGCAATCGATAAAGTCAGTTCCATTGAATGGATCACCCCCAATACCCACGCATAGAGTTTGACCAAGACCAACCTGTAACAGGATAAAAAAAATATTAAACCAAAGGCAACAAAAATATGAAATTGAGAAATGTGTTACCTGAGTTGTTTGGTTAACGGCTTCGTATGTCAAAGTACCAGACCTAGAGACAACACCAACTTTGCCGCGTTTATGGATGTGACCAGGCATGATTCCGATCTTGCACTAAAAGAGCAAATCAAGATATAAAATAATAGGAGAGAAGGAGATTTTTGTAAAATGATCTAAAATTCATAAATGAAACTTAAACTAATTGTTTTGTACTTTTGCGAATAAGAAATGTAATAATTCTCATTTTTATTACATGTTTTAGAGAAAGATTGTTGGGAGTCAGAGTTCCTTATTTTGCAGTAAGAATTTAGACCTACACCGGTAAGACACAAATCTTGTATGTATAACTAATGTATCCAAGGGAAACTAATATTTATCTAACGCTTTCCGTATTTTTAATACACCGGCAGTTAATTTGTGTCAAAAAAAATGTAAATCTAAGTTCCAAGGCATTGCAAATGAGATAAGAGCAAGAAAGTTCTTTTCATTGCTTTTATTAAGTTTTAATTTTAACTTATCAAATTAAAAAGATAATAGAATGTAATGATTACAAGTTATCATATTAATTTAAACAACAACACGACGTTACGAAATAAAAATTGTCAGCTATCACTTAAGATATGAACTAAAACAGTGACGTATCTCTGTAGGTTACTCTTAAACTATTCAATATAGGAAAAATAAGCCCTAACACAAAATATTTAAGCAAAAAGAATAAAAATATATAACCTTTCCTAAAATAAACACCAAATACAGCTTTAAAAAAATGTCCATTTATCAACTAATTTAAACAAATTGCAAAAGGTTATCAACAATTATAATTAATTCCAAATGTGCTTAACAAAAACAAAATATCAAAAACTGCAACCGACTTGCATCGGCGCGAAGCCACCGACAACGGCACGGCGCTAAATACAATTGAATACTTTTTCAAGGCCAAACAAAAGTTATACACAACATGAACGTATGTATATGTATATTGACATTACTATTGGCGCTAATTGGATCATGGCCAGTTATCTAAAAGAACAAAAATATTGCCTCACACAACAATTATTTACATATTCACTAATTAACTAGACAAACGTTTATGTGTATTACATAAACTGCCCACGATTGCGCGTGGGGCTCCATTGGGATGCAACAATGAAACAATAATAATTAATTTTGCATAGATTGTTCCGCTAGTCTGTCTAAGGTGCTAAAGTTCACCATACCGTTGAGAAGACTTTGACCTCTAAATTGATTAAATACAAAAAAATTGTTGATTTGTTATTGATTTTTCGAATCATTGTATAGCTCCGCTCTATTCATGATAAGCGGTTCTAATTATAGATTACGGAGTACAGCATAAGCTACAACTAACTTACCCTCTCTGGAGCGATGATTCCGGGGCAGTTTGGTCCTACCAAACGTGATTTCTCTTGAGCCAAAAGTGCGTGCTTGACACGAACCATGTCGTGTTGGGGGACTCCCTCAGTGATGCAGACAATAAGAGGAATTTCAGCTTCTAGAGCTTCCATGATTGCCTTGGCTGCACCGGGTGGGGGCACATAGATGACCGAAGCATGGCAGTCAGTTGCCTTCTTGGCTTCAGCGACCTTACAATCAAAACAAAATCCAGTTACTATATATAAAAATCACTAATTTTCGATAACTTACAGTTGCGAAAACGGGCTGGTTCAAATGTGTAGTGCCTCCTTTCTTTGGTGAAACTCCACCGACCAACTTGGTGCCATAGTCAAGGGCTTGCTGACTGTGGAAGGTTCCCTGTTTGCCAGTGAACCCTTGGCAAATCACTTTGGATTCAGCGGTGAGCTGAAGATTCTTACGGGTTTTCGTATAATCAGCTTTGCCTCGTACACCGGCAATCAGCACATCTGAGAAAAATAATCAATAGCCATTTAAAGTAACCGTATTCCCAATCACAATCAATTTTGTATCGCATCCAGGGAGAGCGTTGTCGAACACGACTTCGTCACTCCCCGTTTGTTGAAAAAATTCTCAATTCAATTCGTTATTCATTAAAAAAAAGAAAAGTTATATAATTTTTTGATTTTTATCTTCTTACTTTGAATGCGGCCCAATACTCTTACAGAAGTCATTGCAGATTTTTATTTCGAAAATCGAAGGTCGATCTTTGAACAGTCTGGAATTAAAAAACAGCAGTCTTTTTTGATTAGAAAAGCAAATATATATATTGGCTAGAGTGACGAAACGTTGAATCGAAAAAATATATAAATGATAATGAACAAGTGGAAGTAGGAAAATTGGATGAAAAATTTTCTACGAACCGTGAGGAATGGTGAATAAGTATCCACTGGCTAATGACAGATGAGCATGGGGAAATTTTATTTCTGTTCTTTTTCTGGTGTTGAGTATTTTCGAGGTGAAGGTAGTAGATTGGTAGAGTTAGTGGTAGATTGTAGAAGATCTAGGTGTAGGGTGTTCTTCTATGAAAGTCTGTAGTTATTTATTGAAAACTAAAATAATTGCTATATCCTGTTTAATTGTTAAGGAATTTCTCCTAAAGCCATTTACCGACACCTTATTGCTTTATATCCAGCCTCAGCAATTCACCCTTGTGGGAAAGCAAATATGGAAGGGTTTTTGTCCGCTTGATGAATTGGATCCCACTTCAATTTATGTCATATCAATTCCTAACTACACCAATCAGATATCAGGTTTTCTATAGTGTAGCTTCAAGTATCAAGTACAGTGTTCAATTTGGTCTTCCATGAGAGTTCTCATTTTTAAATTTCATTTCTTCATTTTTTTTAATTAAAAATGTCTGTAAGAATCCATTATCAAATTTAATGTGAGACTATTAGTGTAGTCTTATTTAAAAATGTACTATCTAATAAAAATAATTCTTTAATGGGCCCCCCTTAAGCAGTCTTGCCAATATCCATAAAGTGAAGTAAACGAACAAGCCTACAGACTTAAATCTGTCAGCACTTTTTTTCTTCACCCTCGCTTCCAATTCTCATTCGTTGCTTTGGCTTTTCTGACTTGTCAGTCAGCTTTATTTTTATTTTTAGATGCTTAGGAAATGATGTAAAAGCGAATGATAAAAAAAATAATTCCCAGTGCGTGTGTAACAAATTTTTGAATATATTTTTAATTTTCGTATTGTTTTGGGTTTCTTTTTTCTAATTTTTCAACTGCATTCAGAGGTTATGGAAGCGTGCTACACATTCTGATTCATAAATTTAAAGTTATTCTTACAAAAAGTCCATAAAATAGCCGGTTCTTTTACATGGCCTACTTAGTCATCCCGCCCGCTTTGAAGTTATAATATTTATTATAATTAGTTTATCAAGTTCAACGTCTCAGTAGCGGGTATCTTTCGAAATGAATCTTCTTGTGGTATTCGTCATTCTACTCGCGGTTCGGCTGGCTTCAGTGTTTCTGGTACAAACCTATTATGTACCTGACGAATACTGGCAAAGTCTTGAAGTTGCTCATAAAATAACATTTGGGTAAGGTATCAATGGACTTGCATAGCGGGGGTTTCTCTAACGTTTTGTATCGCAGCTATGGTTACTTGACATGGGAATGGGTGCAGGGAATCCGTAGCTACATATATCCGCTGGTCTTTGCTGGCCTCTACAAAATTCTAGCTCTGTGCAGCTTGGATCACGTCAACTATTTGGTAGGTTCTTTTGGGCATAGTAGCCAAGAAAATCCCTTATATAATTTGAATTCCAGATTCTATTGCCTCGAGTCTTGCAAGCAGTACTTTCGGCTTTCTCGGATTATCGTTTTTTCGTGTGGACGGGCAAAAAGAAATGGGCACTGTTTTTAATCACTGTTCCCTGGTTTTGGTTCTACACTGGATCTAGAACACTGACCAACACTTTAGAGGCTTCATTGACGACTATTGCTTTGAGTTATTTCCCCTGGCAGAAGGAGGGAAGCAGTTATTTATGGTTGGCTGCAGTATCGTGTTTCATACGGCCGACTGCCGCTATCATTTGGCTGCCATTGTGCATTCATCATTTGACAAAGACGAGGCTTTCAGTCATCGAATTGATTTTGAAGAGATTCGTTTTGATTGGGTATGTAATTGAGGTTGAATGTGAATCTCAGACTAATCTTTTATCTTTGTCTTAGACTTCTTGTCGCTGGAGCTGGAGTATTGTTGGATACCTACGTACATGGGTCTCTTATAGTGACACCCTATGAATTTTTGAAGTATAACCTACTCCAAGGCATCGGCAGTTTCTATGGCACCCAACCATGGTTTGTGGTCTTTTGTTTTGAATCAGTGAAACAATAATTTTAAACTCTATTACTCTTTTAGGTACTGGTACTTTACTATTGGGCTTCCAACCGTTCTCGGAATCAACACCTTGCCCTTCTTGTTTGGTGTGATTGAAACAATTCGACACCACGAAGTGTTTCCCGTACGCAAACAACTGCTTATCACAATATTCGTGTCGTTGGTTGCCTTGAGTTTAATCGAGCACAAAGAGTTCCGATTTGTGTCGTCCCTTCTGCCATTGTGCCTGTATATTGTGGCCGACACACTAACGCGATGGAGTTACAAGGCATCGCGATCGTTGTTGTGGTTCATTGCAGCTGTTATTCTAGTTGGAAATGCCTATCCTGCTTGGTACTTGAGCACAATCCATCAACGTGGTCCAATCGATGTTATGTCGAAGTTGCAAGAAGTGTCCAAGGACTATCGGGATGAAGCCAATCACAGGGCTTCTATTTTATTCCTCATGCCCTGCCATTCAACTCCATATTACAGGTTTTTAACAGCAAATTAGTGTAGTGAACTTAAATTTGATTTTTTTTTATTGAATAGTCACATTCATGAAAATGTAACTTTACGGTTCCTTACCTGCGAACCAAACCTAAAGAATACCCAACCCTACCTCGATGAAGCCGATCAGTTCTACGAAACACCTGACAAATGGCTGAGATCTCATATACCAAGTTATCCGAAAACAGCAATGCCCACGCACGTCGTACTATTTGAACCTTTAACAGCAAAGATCAGTGAGTTCCTGTTGAACTACAGAGTGCTTCACAAGGTCCCTAATGGAGAGGTAATTTGTCATATACATACTTAACTCAACTAACCTAACATGCATTCCGTATTGATCTCTTGCAGTACGTTCAACCAAGGACTGGAAAGAATATCATAGTCTACCAACGAATTAAGCCTGGCGAGGAGAATTTATTCAATCAGAAGAAAAAAGCAAAACCAGATGGTCCCATCGGACGCGACGCCGTGGTAGATGAGGATGTGGCCAATTTCGAGCGCGGAAGCTATCCGGGTGATGGAGCTGGAGGTTTTAGTGATTACGAAATGGAGACAAATCTATTCAACTAAATCACATATGACTTGTGGTACAAAAAGTACTGCCAAAGTACAAGAGGACATCGAGAGCATTAGTGGCCAGCGAGGGCCGACCCCACCTATCGCAATGACATAAATAATGAAATTTATTTAAGACTTAAAGTAACTTTTTTTAGATTCAATAGAAATATTCTCTGCGTGTGCTATTTTCGAATTTAATCGAAAAAAAGTAAGCTTATAAATTCGAATTGAACATAAACTTAATTTTTTAAGATTGAAAATTAAATGTATACTCATATATTTCTATGTAGTTCAGTCCTTTTTTGGTTCTGGTGTTTTGGTAATTTGTTCATTTAAAGTTTTAATTTAGGCTTAAAAAAATGTTAACGTTCATATTTTTTATAATGCAGAAGCAAAATTGCAATAAATTTTTGTCGTACCCGTTTTTAGTGAATATAAATTTGGCTTTTGTTTTTTGAGTGAAATTTTTCATGGTTTTGGAATTTATTTTCCCAAATCCGGGTTCAACTTTAGCATCAACGCAGTCCATAAGACAAAACAACAAGAGATAATGAAACAATTTAAAAACAATTACTAGAAAATAGGTTTAATTTTAAAAATTACATTTTTTCATAATCAGACAACGGTTAGCTTGTGTTCTTTAAGAATTCTTAGAATTACCTAAACCTTTCTTTTAATATCTAGGGCGGAAATTCCCTCTTTGAAATCCATTCGGCATAAAATATCGTGGTGGATGAAAATGTCTTGGCATGAAAGGTACCGGCGCTGGAATCGGTGGCCTCATCATATAAGGAAATCTCGGCTGAGGTGGCATTATTGGTGGTCCCCATGCTGGTGGAATCTATTAAAAAATAATAGTTTTCAATAAAAATAAAATACAACAAGAAAAACTTCTTAAATGTACATATGGATAGTCAACGGGTACAGGAACCGGAATAAATTGTGTTGCTGGTTGTTGTGATCTTCTATCGGTTGAGTCATCACGATGTCTGTGTCTTCTTCTTCTTTCTCTAGACCTAGATCGACTACGACTGTATTCGGAGCGATGATAACGCGATCGATAACGCTCACGACTTGGTGTCCTACGGTCATTATGACTACTGTGATATCTTCTTCTATATGATGGTGGTGAGCGAGTTCTGCTGCGATTGCGAGAAGATTTGAATAGTGATCTTTTTCGATCACCACTTAAACTACGTGATCTTCTTGATCCATAAACTCTTTTGATGCGATCTATTTCACGTTTTTCATCTAGAAAGTATGGAACCTTCTCAGGGGTTTTTTTCTTACTAGGCTGGGGTGCTTTCGGTTGCTCCTTGGTGGTACGCCTACGATTCTCTGGACTACTTGAATGCTATGTAAAAAATTGAGATTTTTTTTTTAATTCACACTTGATTTGCTTTCATTTATTTTACCGAAGAGGATGATGATGAGTTTGATGTTCTTTTGGGTTTTGGACTAGCAGATAGTTTAGAACAGAATTCATCGCGTGAAAATAAAGGCTTTGCACCTTCACCTAGAGATAAATATAAAGGGAATTTATGTAAGAAAAACTTACAGGTTACTGCTTCTGTTTTATTTTTATTTTTTTGTTTACAACATTTAATTTTTATAGAACTGTTTTGGCTAGAATTTTATATTTAAAACAACTTTAAAGTTCTTTTTCTTTTTTATATCCAAATCAATCAAATTTAAATGATCAGGTTGAAATTTTGTAAAATATTTGGAAAAGTTTTTTATTTAATTTTTAAAAAAATTTACTATTTTATTTTTTAATTTTTGAATTTAAAATTTGAATTGAAAATAAACTAATTGATTTATCTGACAATTTAAATTTAAATTTTGAAAATAGTGATGAGTGTTGATTGTTGTTCATTGTTTTTGTTGATTGAAGAAAATGTTGCTGTTCTTTTGTTGATTGAAGATAAAATTTAAGTTGCAATGTTGCTTGTTCCCAAACGAGGCTGCTACCTATTCACTGAAAGAAATAGGAACTCAAAACTAAACCCTAGTCACCTGAATGAGGATGATTAATTCCTTCTTTTCCAATAGAAAATCTTTGTTCTTTTAACTGAACAAAAACAAAAGAATGCAATTGCTTCCTTTGTAAACATTTTGCCCTTCAAACTAAACTAAACAAATGTATGCACCATCTTATAAATTGTGTTAGCTTTTTACAAACCAAATTTAAATAAAATAAACTGTAAAAATAATAACAATAAAACAAATTACATACCTACTTACACATTTCCTTAAGCGATTCCAGTACTCCTGAAACTCCTCATTATCCTGTTGATTGTAGATAGTAGAGTTGAAGCCTCCAAGAATGTTTCTGTTTCTCAATGCATGAGTTTCTTTGGGTTCTTTACTTTTGAGCTGATTGTTGCATTTTGTCAATTTATATTTTTATTCTTACTGAATGATAATCTTTAATTGTTCATTTTTTGAAATATTTAATATTATCAAAGATTGTGTGTAGAAAAAAAATACAATAGAAAAAAAACAAAGCTTACGATTCAATCTACCCAGAGATAGATAATTACCAATTCTTCTCTTTATAATAACTTCATTTGGATCAACAGTTCTTTTAACTGAATATGGTCCTTTTCTTGAGGTAGTTCCAGTTGGAACCTTTTGTTGAATTGTGAATTTAGTTGTTGCCGAAGTTGATGATGATGATGCTGCTGTTGTTGCCGCTCCATTGGATGAAGTTGCTGCATGGTTATGGACTCTAGTTGGTGTGGTTGTTCTGCGAGTTTTTCGGAATTTGTCTGAATAATGAAGAATACACAGTTGATTGTTGATGTATTGAATTTATAGATTTTTTACTTACCCATTTTGCTATTATATTGTTTGATAAAGAATCATAACGATTTGGTTAATGAGTCGCACGTTTGTCTAAAAACAAATTTTTGCGATGAGAAAATGCACAAATGCAGCCACTCAAGGACAAGCCAGACGCTTGGTTTTTTGACATTTCTTGACATCACAAAGAAGTCACAACGCACAGGGTGCTTCTTCTTGATTTGTATAAAAATACAAGTGATGCCAAATTTCATTTATGAAAGAGAATTTATTTTCGGTTTCTTTTTTTTATAAATATTTACTGTATGTTTTTAACTTCTAAATTGACATAAAATTTAAAGTATTTGTACATACATAAATGGTATATTATTATTATACATAAGACTAATAAATAATTTAGAAAAGGCTAAAACAATATGAAATTGTGGATTTTAAGGTTGTGTTTAGCAATTTAAAAAAACAGAGTTACAAAATAGATAGTTAGAAAGTAGATTGAAATATACACATTAATGATTTGTTTTAATATGAAGTTTTTTCAGTGGAACAGAAAATAATTGCAAAAAACTAGTCAGCCGATGCGAAAAATGAAATTCCACTCAAATAATCAAATACATCTTTTTTAAAGATAAAAATGTCAGTATTGGATATTTTTGTTTGTTGAATCAATTCAACTCTAAATTCCATATTAAGTCCAGTTGAAAAGTAATAAAAACTTCAGTAAAGGTAATTATTATTGAAAATTGTTATCAAGTCATGTAACTACGACCTTATGTCAAATATAACTCACGGCAACACTTTTTCAAAAGTATATAAGGCTTTTAAAAAAATGTGTTTACCGTTATCTCGCTTATGTATTCTTATATTTTTACTTTTTTCAAAAATTAAATAGAAAAAAATGTTTGTACAGTTTATGTGAAAAATTAAAAATCAAAACAAACTGAATCGGAGCGGAGTGTTAGTTAAACCAGAAAGCAATTAAAAAACAAATCCGGCCAAATAAATAAAATCCAACGATGTCCTTAATAAAAACCGGGCTTAATAAATCCCTCCTGATAACCCCTAAAGTTTGTGCCAATACATCTTTCGAGTCTTTCCATTCTTCCCTAAATGCCAATAAATATTTCAGCCATCAAGTTTGTCCTTAAAGACATTATTTTTTTAAAATAAATACTAAGTTTAGTTAATTTCATTTTAAGAAATCAGAAAATATGATTTGGTGCGATGAATATCTGAAAGAGATCTTGGTTTCATTGAAAGAGTCCGAAAAACGACGAAGGAAAATCGATTTTAAAACACGTCAGATGTCACATAGAGCCATGCTTTTAATGCTTATGCAAATCACAGCCACTCGGATTCCGCTGAACCGAACGACGCTGCATTTGGGTAAGACAAGTCGAAGTTTTCAAAGCTCTAATTTGCTATAAATTCATTCAATCATTTTTAATTTATAAAATTCCAGCGGTTTACATTTTGGATGGATTCATGGACACGTATACTATTGCCGTGGACAAACTACATGCTTCAGCGTTGATGTGCATTCTGTTAGCTTCGAAGATCGAAGAAGCCGATCAGAATATTCCCAAATTCGCAGAACTAAATGAAATTGTTCAAAACGCTTACACAAAGCAAGATTTTAAGGTTGTGGAGAAGAAGATCGTAACGACATTCCAATTCGATTTGATTCATCCAACTGCTGCGACTTTCGTTGAAAGTTATTCCAATCAGTTGGTGTCCTATCAAGACTATCTGTGTCATCAAATTCATCATTCAAATACACGATCAAGTGTATTTTCTACATACGAATCGATGCTCAAGGACAGCACAGAACTTCTTTTTAATATTCTAGATGTAACCTTACACGGTAAAGGCAGGCACCTATTTCACCCATGGCATTTATCTAATTTAAGGATTTTTTTTTACAGATAGTAGAATTGTAAATTATACCCCCTCGGTGGTGGGTGCGGCTTGTTTGGCTGCAACGCGCTCTCTTAAAAAAATCCAGCCGGTCTGGACAGAGAGGCTCATTGAATTGACTGGTTATAATTTCGAGAAAATCGAGCCAATTGTTGAAGCTTTGCAATTACTTTATTCGACACATCTTCTGAAGGCGGACAAAGTTTGTGACAGTCCTGAATCTGGAATTGCTTCTGGTTCTGATTGTGAATCAGAATCAGAATCTGATGTTAATGAGGATGAAGATGAAGAATACGATGTTGTTGAATACCATCCAGCTATGAAACGAAGAAAAAAATGTCATTGAATATTTTTAAAGTATTTCCTCATTCATTGTAAATTTCGAAATTTTTCCGTTAAAAAATGATTTATTTTTTGTAAAAAAAAAATTTTATATGAAATCAATTATTTGCGCGGAAAGCTAGATAAAAGTTTATTTATTTAATTAGAACACGGAGTATTTATTTATTTATGATCTCGTAACAGAAAAAGTTTTGCATTTTCAACTGTTTTTGAAAATTTCAAATAGTTTCAGGGTGTGTGGCAAAAATAAGAAAACTAACATCGAGCAAGTCTTCGAGCACTTTTGGCAGATGAGAAACATCAATTTTAGATTTCTACTATTGAATGGTTGAGAATCAAACGTAGTGAAAGAAACAACCATACCCGTGGACTAAAAGCGAATGTTAAAGAAAAACAAAAAAGAAAACAATTCACCACTAACTAGTTTCATCGTGTGAAAGATGACAATTAATTATTTGTGTCTTCACTGATTTGTGCCTATAACGAGATTTTAATAGCTTCAAAAAAAAAAAAATCAAAAGCAAAGGTATGGCATTAAAACTTACTTGATCACTTCTTCACACTTATGTACTCCAAACCAAATACCACACGAAAGTTTCGAATTTCAAAGAAGTAACATAAAATCAAAAACAATGCGTAACTCTTAATTGACATAAAATTAAGGTCTTGGAGTCCGTTCAGAATTTATTATTTGATAGATGTATATGTGTGAAGACGATCAACGATCGCACGTATCCTGTACACGTTTCACACCTTAGTTGACTTCATCAAAGATTCATTCCACAATCATGTTGTTATTTTCGCTTATTTTTTGCCACTTTTGTAATCCCTCATCAACACATTTTTCTTTTTTTTTATCTTTGCGGTTTCAACTGGCTAAAGAGGATAATATTCCTCTGAATTGCTACAATGTTGCAAATCTCTTTTCTTGGGCTTCATTTAGGTTCCATACATTCTTGCAGTCATCTGTACCTACTTGTACTGAAGTTGGAGTCCCATCAAAGAAGCGAGATTTCTGACTTGACATGATTTAAGAATTCCAATTGGCATAATTATGTCTATAAATCAATCATTTTGTATTTGTATCCAAGCTTTCGTTTTTAAAGAAAACCAAAGGTAAGAGCAGATAGTTTTGAAAATAATGACATTGTAGAAAATGTATTTAATTGATTCGGGTCGATTTAATGCGATGCAAGTTTAGTGAAGTACTTATGTAAGAGTCTTGATTTTAGCTAATAAAACAAAATTTTGAAAAAAAAAGTTTTAATTTATTATTATTTATTCTTTATCACTTACGTTTATGCATTTTGCATACAAATTACAGTCAATTATATCGAAGAAGTATTACAACCTCGTTCTCCCTTGAAAATAAAAAAAAAACCTTCAGTAGGTATCGTTTTTACATGATATTAGTGTCTTGTCATTTAATCCAAGTTTGGAAAGAACACTTCCGTAAAATAAATTCTCAAATGCATCCCTAAAATAATCCTCCACTAGGGATGCTCAGAGACTTACCGGTAAAATGATCCAGGATCCAATGATACTTATGTACATGTGTACATTGGTATCTATCCACAACAATAGCAACAACAACAAAAAATCCTGTTCGACAAAGTGAATTGCCAGCAATCAAATGTCTGAGTGTGCAGTGGTTTGCAGCGTCTAGTCATAGTCTAGACGTTTGCATACCACTAACATAGGACCACCACCACGCCACGGCCAAACGGAGCGCGCCCTGGCTGTTGGGTTGGCTATATGGAATTTTCCATAGGGATGATAAACAGAATGCCTTTATTGTATGTATGTGCGCCTTCCACGTTTCCACCCACCACCACGACAATGCTTGTGTTGTGTGTTCAATCCCTTTTTTGTAAGTTGATGGCGGGAGCAGCAGCGAGAGTTTTTCGAATTTTGTATGATTTTACAACCCAAAAGAGAACACAACAGCAACAGCACCATAGAATAGCAGCATCCTGTTGTTATCATTTACCATTTACCATTTTCCATTCATGTTTGTCTGTAGGGTATGTAGGTAGTGGGAATTTTCACCGTCAAATAAATGATTCAGTTCGTTTGGCATCTATCTTCGTTGTTGGTAAAAAGTAGGTATGTACATTGTATGTATGTCATACATACTTGTATACCTAGCTACAATCATGATAAATGCGATTTGGAGGTGTCTTTTGTCTGCAAAGGTTTATAGTTGATCTGTTAAATGGTTTTCAAAAATTGTTAACAGTTATTATTTTTCTTTTCTTTTGAATGCTGGTATTCATAGGTACATAGGTATAAGTCAAAAGATATTTCGGAATTAATTAATGATTTGCGAATAATGTAAAGCAAATGCTTAAACCTTTTATAATAGATATTTAAAAAGTAAAAAGTCACAAAAATGATAAACTGTACTTCTGAAAATAAAAGTAATGGCGTTTTCAATTGGCGATCTGGAAGCAGAAAAAAGCATTCTGAAAGCGTTCAATTGGGCAAAAGTGACAGTTCTGATTCTGAAAAAAAAGAGATTTCTCTTCTGGATTTGAAATCAGAAGCAAAAACAGAATCACTCACACATTCAAAGATTTTAAATGTCACACTTGATAAATGTCATAATTTTTGAATTAACAAATTGTGCGAAATTAAAATATAAAATAAAGGAAAATAATATTGAAAATATCTTAAGAATTGTTCCTAATTTGTTCCGTACATAAATAGACATATGTATATAGTTAAGAAATATGACACTTTACCAATACAGTCACAACAAACTTCAAATTTTTCAGAATTCAGAAAAAACTGTTCAATTGGGATTCTGCTTCTTATTTCCAATTCCGGATTGCCAATTAAAAACGACATTACAAATGAAAAAGGAGGAAGGACGATAGTATGGTACACACCTAAAAGATTCTGTCCCTAATCTTCTTCAATAAATTTCATTATCTATCTAACTTAACGCATCCAATTAAAAAAAAAAAACAAAGTTAAATAATCAATGTGAATAAATATAGTAAGTATACGTCCTGGTGTACGCCTGCATTTCAAATTTCTTTTTTTAATTTAAAAGCTGCGTTCTCTGTTTGTAGAGATTTGGTTTTAAATTAGACAAACAATTTTTCTTGTGACAGTAAATTCTAAAATTTAAAAAACTTCCAATATTCGGCGAAGTGCAATGATGACTGAACATTTGACAATCAAATCAAAATCATCACGTGTTAAGTACCACATACCCATTGACCTATCAAATGTGGGCCTCGATAAAGGCCAACTTCATGTTGATGTCTTTTTTTTATGGTAGGTGACAAACGTAATGGTGTTTTAAAATAAATCGTATTTATTTCCACCAAACCTATGAAAATCGACTAGTAATATAAAAGTTAATTTATTTAATTTTTTAATTTTAATTAACGGTCTTTTTCTAAAACCCCAAAAAAAGTCAATGCACCCATTAAGTTAATAATAATGTTTTAAATATTTTCCACGTGACATAATATCTCCTGATTCACAGTCAAGTCCCATTATATATTATTTTTTTTTTTGTCTACAAAATCGAAAAGTTCAAAGTGATTCATCTCTCGAGAGTCGTAAATAGGTATATTACACACACGCGGAATCACCCTATAAAAGTCAAGCATATTTATGCACAGTCAAAAAAAAAGAAGACAAAATGCAAACAAAAAATAAAAACTTCAAAAATAGAACTTTTGTATGGAAATGGAAAACAATGAGATTCCCAAAAGAAAACTGAACCGAAGCCAATTTTCTAAATTTCACAGCTTCCCTGGTGCAGCGCATCATGCGTTGTCGTATTTTCTTCTTCGTTGTCGTCGACGACGCGACGCTGTCTTACCGTAATACCGTTATTTCAAGCAAAAGCAACAATTCGGCACAGAAGTAGACTATGAAAATAGATTGTCGACTCACAGTAGACAGCTTGACGCGCTGCTACAATTCGTCGCCATTCCTGGCGAGACTTTTCTTCTATATTTCTGTATTTAAATTCTCCCTGACTGCATCATCGGTGAATGCCTTCTTCGACAAAAAAAAATAAATAAAAATAAAATAATCAGAGAACGAATATAGGCTCTCAAAATAGAACCAAAAAACAAGAAATAAAAAAAACATTGAAGTTGAAGAAGAAAAACAGAATACAATAAACAGAAAACAAAATACGAATAAGTAAGAAATTTGTAAGAAAATTTATCACATTTCAATACGAAAATAGCAGAAAATTGTACGCAGCCCTACGCAGTACGTACTCGTAGTCGTAAGTACCTAAGTATGCTTACGACTTATGTGGTACACGGTGTCAACACCCGGAAAAAAACTTTAGTGGCTAGAGGTGACTGTGAGGAATTTGTTTTCATTGGTTTTTATTTGGCATGAAGAAATTTTATTCACTCTAAATGAAATGGCATTTATACTGTACATCTGCTTACAGTATCTGAAGGAAATAATGTCCCGCTTAAAGTGGATAACGGGTATTCAAGCTTTGTCGTAAACTTAACGACGTTTTTAAGTTTTCTTGAACGGCCCTGACAGCGGCTTTCATAAATACTACTTGTCATACAACAGTGCCGTTATCAATTTTTAACAATTAACGACGTAAATCTTTAAGACGGAAAACAGTTTACGTTTACGATTTGGATTTTTGACATTTAAAGCGAATGCAAACACACGAAGTAGTTGACATTTTGACATTTACATTCACCATGGTAGGCGGTCAATGTAAATGTCAAAATTTATCATCAGAATGCTTCAGGTTTTATAAAATACCATCCCTGTTTCAACGACTAATAAAACAAAAGACACTACAGAACTTGCTTATCTTTTCAAGTTTAGAAAAAAAAAAATGTCAACACTTCTAATTTTGAATTAAAATAACCTAAAAATACCTATCTTATGATATCCTCGAATTTCCTTGTTGAAATTTATGGTTGTTGTAAACATTCCTCCGGCTATGAATAATATACTCTCAGCCTCTCTCATCTATTTAGGTGTCGTGTATGTCCTCGTGTATATTCTGTCATAACCTAACATTGCATTGGATGTGAAATGAAAGTTATTTAAATTTCATGTTCACATCTTAGAGGCTAAAAGAAGGACTACTTCGACTTCGACGACGACGACGACAAACGTTTGGATGATCCTATAAAGGTCCTCTGGAAAACAAGAAACACAACAAAAGCAAAATACCTATGTAACTGTTAGAAAGAAATTTGTGCTGGTATACAAAAACAAAGTGAAGTAGTCTGCCGTTCTGGAAATGCAGGTGAAAATTTTCATTTGTTCTTCGTCGGCATGTGAGTTAGAGTTCAGGACATACCTACTCGTAAGTTATATTTACAAAGGTAACTAAATCAAGACCAAGTTGAGTCGAATATGGAAAATGAGTGGATGGTGGTAATGTGTGGTGTGGCCCGGAAGATGAAGGCATTCATCGTATTATCCAATGGAAAACTTAATTTTCTAGTTTTATAAGGTAGATGATGGTATGCATGTAGTGTTCATAAGTGTGAAACGCATGTTTATATGTGTTTGTCCCCAGTACATGTCTGATGGGGTAAGTTTTATTTCAGACTTTGAACTGTGTCTGTGATTATCGTCTACAATATTTTACATTATGATTAAGTAATACAACGTGAAGCTTAATGAAACGAAAACTTAGGACTTTATTTAGTTAAGAAACTATAATCTGGTGCTTGGCAGGAACATTACCGGAGTGGGTTATATTATTTCTTTGAAGACAATATGAATGTGACTTTAGAAGTTATTAATATTTTGGACAGGTTATGGCGATGACATTTGAATTAGAAATGCAATTTTCCATACGGTTTGTCAATTATATTCAGAAACTGTTAAACACAACGTTGTCTATGGCAGCTTGCTTTCAGATGTAACGGTACACCCGATGTGATGACGTAATAATTAATTGATAAAAACACACATTTAGCTTTTACAATATTGCTGCTATCAACTGTCATAGTTTGGAAGTCCCTATTTTTTTATTTAGAAAAGTTGTCAAATCCGGTTTTTAAACTTTAGAACTGTATTTAATTGCAATGCAATTTGGCATTACTTTTTCGAGTGTGCCACATTTATAGCATGTTGCAATTTTGTGTTTTTTTTTTTAACCATTCTAATCTGGCATCCGCAAAAAATATCGAGCAAAGACGCTCATCGGAGCCAAAATGTCTAATCTTTGGCTACGCCAAGAGTCATACACTATTTCTTATTATAAAACACCTAACTAATAACATTTAATGTGAATTAGCTTAAGGTGCAGACATATTAAATAGTGAAATAAAGATTAGAGATTTATAAGACTATAATATTTCATCTTGTAACACATATGTATCCTGGAATTTATTTCGTTTATTCAAATAACTTTTTACAGAACTCCAAAGAATGTGCATAATGAATATGACTGATTGACTACTTGACAGCTGGCAGACATGCGCATAATACGTCAAAAATGATGAACAAGAGAGGTTAAGTTATAATGAGTTATTAATCCTGATCATTATAGAATTACTTCTTAGTCATAATTTAGGACGTTATTTCTCAAAAGAACATTGTATGTTGATTTTTTTTGTCAAGTTATTTTAGGTAGGTATGTGTGTTAAACAAAAAAAGATGATTAATTCACTTTTCGAAAATATAACATTTGATTTATAGTTTCTTTTTTTTTCTTTCAAAGCATAAGGAAAAAGGAGTTGAAGAAGGAATTCTTAAGTCTTTTATTTGTATACTTTGAAGGAGATTAATTTTAACACAATTTGTTAGTCTATTGTTAAATTATTATTGATTGAAGGATATAATAAATCGAAAAAGTGCCAGTGGAATATGAAGGCATGCAGGCAAGCCTTAATGAATCATTATTTGTGCATCATTTTGATACGGTGTTTCATGTTACCGCATCATTTTATGTACAAACATTTTCTTGTAAGAGAAATAGTGATGCCAAATTAATAAATTTATGATTGTTTGCCAAAATAATTTCTAAGTTAAGACTTTGGCCTTTATTAACACTAAGATATTATTGCCTATTGACAACTGTAAAATAAACACAATTTAAAAATATTACAAAAATACACAATATCAACAAGTGTCAGAATTTAACATCCATGAACAAGAATGAAATGTCTTGTAAGGTTTCATTTTTACCAATTTTTTGCTGTCAGCTGTCAAATTGTTTGTCTAAAGTAAAAAAAGGTCGGTAAACTTAAGTTTTCAGTACAAGCACATATTGTTATATGAATTTCGTTGCATTCAATTGCATATTTGAAATTCAAAAGAAAAATTGCACATTATTTGACATTTTGAAGAGCAGGTTTTCAAAGTAAGTATATAATAGTACATCATTTTACAATACAATAAATAATACTTTTTCAAGCATTCATAACAAATGCATCCTGAAGCCGCCTGCAACACAGAAACACATCACAGCCAGGATAGCTACCAATAATGGGTCTCTGGCTCTCTCTACATCGACATCGTCATTGTCGGTCGCGTCGTTGGTCGGTCGTCTGCCACACATGAAGTGTATCTGTTACTTTTCTATCCATTAATTTTAGCACAGATAGACAGCCAGACTAACTATACCTAGGTACTTACATATATTGTATTTTCCGAGTGCAGTCCGAGTCCGTATTTATCCTTCCTATACATCGAATCCTTTCTCTAACCTTCGCAGTCACAACTATTCTGGACTGGAAATAAAATAACGCCCCCAACCTTACATAAGCTTTAGCTTCTGATGATGCTCTCTGTGCACAAAAGATTATATTGTCTGGTTGTGTCCAAATTTTAGGACAAAATTGAATCGATTTTGCACAGCAAGTGCATCCTGAATGAGAATCATCACTGATGACTATGAGGATGACCATCAGACTACAAATAATGAAGGAGAGGTGAAATACAGAACTACTCGTATATAAGAGAAGGACCAGCAAGGCGGATTGGGTGTAATGTGAATCGGAATGATAAACCAAATGGTCTGTGGATGACCATTAATACGTGTATGATGTTGTTTTGTATTCTGTCAGCAACAATACAACAATTAATGGCAGACTAGTTCGAGGGATATATTTTTATATTTATTTTTGTATGATGGAGTATGGTATTTTGCTTGAATTATAAAGAATGTCACTGCTTTGCTTTTACATTTCCGAGGAGGCGTTGACAGTGGTGTCGTTTACATGAAGTTACAAAAACACAATTTATTCATCTATGACAGTAGTGACACCACGTGTAAAATCATTTATGGTTAATACAACAAACTTGTTTTAATTGTAATTTCATCGACAGAAAGTGTTAACAGTAGTCTGTTAGGCTAGAGATTCTAATTCTATCCAAGCTTTACCAACAAGGTTCTTCCAATGACACTGCCAATTATAAGAAATCAAAATATTCTCATTATATTATAAGAAATAAGTACATACATTTTTCAGTGAAAGCAGTAGCCAAAAAATGCAACACAGCCATTCGCCAGGTTAGGCACTGATCGAAAAATGGATGACATTCAGTCAGTCTATAAATTGAATGAAACTGATTTTGGGAGGCTGTCAAATATCGAAAACAGCCAGTTATTTAGTAATGAAGTTTTTTTTAAGCAAACATAGTTTTTTGAAGTCCTATTAAAATGTTGGAGAATTCACGACATACATACATAAATAATTCTGACAGCTTGACACCAATTGACATTTTGAGTTAAAATAAATAATGCCATGCAAACCTCAAACTTGTGATAAATTCTGTTTCTAACTTAATTTAAGTTCAATCTTTCATTCATAAATTAATAAAGAAAAATAAAAGCATTTTTATAATGAGAGCAAACCATCATTATGCAAGTGCGTGCCCGTGCAGTGGTAATTTTCAAGTGGCCCATTAAAAAAATTATATGAATGCATGACTTTTAAAAAAAAAAAAGTTGAAAATAAGAATGTTAACATAGAGTTTCACGATGTTATTATTAATTAAGATTTGTTGAGCTTTTTTTGTCAACAAAGTACATACATACATATGTATACATATGAAACGTGGAAATATGCATTGAATGTACCTACATACATATTACGTTTTTTGGTTCCTTACATTGAAATTTGTACTGCATGAAATTAAAAACTAAGGTAGGTACTTAGTAATGGATCCTGAAGCTTACAGGTCCAGGCCTATGAATTTCTGACATGTATGAATGCATGTAGATTCTTAATCCATAGAAAATTAAAAAGTGGATGCATGGTGTATTCATTCCCATGCAGACCTTAAAAAAATCTATACAACTTGATGACAATTTGTAGAGGTTTATATTTTCTATGGAAACGCCATCAGGATGTCCCTATAATGAAGGATACAAAAATATTTATAATGTGAAAAAATTGAATGGAAAAATTGTAAGAGTATGTTCTTAATTTATGTAACGAGTATATTGAGGTTCTTAATTATAAAAAAAATCATTTTTTCTTAAATTGTTCCAGCTTTAACATACATAGATTTCGGTTCTTTAAAATAGGATGTAGTAAAAGACATATCCTGTCCCGAAAGGAACTTTGTATGCATTTGGTTAAAGTTATTAGATATTAATTGAATGAATAATAATAATATGAACCTTATAAAAACTTTAAAAATTAACCACAAAAGCCATCTGTTTTTGTGTCGAAATATTGAACACTAACTTCAAGTCCTCCAGTTTAAATATCACAAATGATTCATGACATATTAGAATCCATCACAGACAATACAGGATATGAAAATGAGACTTTTAAACTGTATTTGTTAGTTTTTTTCATTTGTTATAATAAATTATATTTAAAAGGGTTTTTCTATTATTAATAAAATATAACTTATACGCCTCAGTTCACTTTCGAATTGGTTTCCTTTTTTGTCTATACTTAGACTTATTTTTTCAAAACTTACATTTTATGAAGTTTTATATGTCTACTTGACAAAACTTTCCGTCAATCTTGACTTGACCGATAAATTAGACATCCAATGATCATAATTGTGGACTTCAATTTCACACAAATAAAAAAATAAAAAAAAAAAAACAAATGAACATTTTCCAACGATTCAAAAAAGTGTTAAATTGAAACGATTTGGTTTAAGGTTTTTTTATTGAAACTCTTTCCTGAAGCCGAACAAAAGACCATCCAAATGCCAAGCGCCGCCGTTTATTTAAAACCAAAGACCAAGTCAAACGCCACTTTTATCAATTTTTTTTAAGTACCTATGCACAAGTTCAGAGACGGAGTCAGAGTCAGAGTAGATATATGAATGTAGTGTAAAATGTGTAAAAAGGACATTTGAAGGACTTTTGAATTTCATACTATATTACTCGTCTGCGGGCATTGCTTGGTGAGCTTGCTTACAAAGTAAAATTTATGAACCCCAAACGAAGTGCATCTGAAGGACAAAGAATTTTAACATGCACTGCGACGGCAGCAGCTAGCGGTAGCGAAGGTGGGGGATCAAGAGGGAGGGCGAGATTCAGGAAAAGGAGATTCTATTTCTACTCTCTCAGTGGTGTATAATAGTGTGTAGACAAAGTGTAGCAAGTGAATTTATTACCCGTCAGTTCTTAACGAATTAATGCAGGTGCAATTTTACAAAACTTTTTTGATGCAGGTATTTAAATGATAAGAAAAAGAAAAAAAAAAAAAACATAACGAAAGTGCTATTTGCAATGGAAATGATTAATTTCAACTATGTACGAGTATTTGCAGGCTCATGGTGTACAAAGAAAGACGAGGAGAAATGCAATGAAAGCAAAAATATATATTTTTTGAACAAAGGAAAAATATCTGCAATACTGCATATTTGGGTAATTACGAGCGTTGAATTTTGAAATGTCATTAGCACCATCATAATTCTATAAACTGTCAATATGGATGTATATAATGACAAAGAAGAATCCGGGATTGGTGTCAAATTGGACTAATTTGAGGCGACTCATTTTGACATATCACTACCTTATCTCGCTCTTTTCTATAAATTGATGAAACGTCAAAATATGTCTCCTTAAAAATGTTCAATTTGTGATGCTTAAGGTTATAATTTGAATTGCTGTCTAATGGCGAGCAACAAAATGTACTTGGGAATGGTGAACATTTTTTTAAGAAACAAATTATACTCAACCCATTGACAAATGCGAAGGCAAAACTTGCTGCATTATCGACTTTAAATTTATCCGTTACTTTTTTTAAGCTGCACACACAAATTTTAATGGTCCTCTTACATTTGGAAAAGTTTAGACTGTTTGGAGAAGTTTTTGTGATGTAAAAGTCTAAAGGCTTTACTTTCCAAAAGTAACAAAATCTGGAGTGATAACCCTGTGGCAAATAAAGTTAAGGAATCACAAAAAAAGGCACTACTCCAGACAAAAGCACCTAGACGCCACCACATACCAACTATAAGGCAATGGTGGTTTAATACACAAGTCTATTGTAACATCTACTCACGTCTGAAGATGTTTTATGGGCTTGTGTGACTTCAAGGAAGTCACCTACTACTTTTTCAAGAGGATGCAGACACAAGTTCTCTGTGTTGTCGGGATGGAATGGAGTTTACAGGACGCTCGTTGTCGGTTGCTGTTCATCATGGTTGTGGGTGCTGTGCAACTATTACATCAATTGGCAACCATCAACTGAAAATCCAAAGACTAGACGCCAATGACAACAACGATGACGACGACGACGGCGACGACTCCGACGACGAACAAAACTCTGTCTGGCGTCGAGTATCCACTTGAAACAATTAAGACGTGACCCACACGGTAAAGACAAAGATATCCTTACTGCACTTTTGTTTTAATAGATGCTGCGATGAGCGATGCAATGGTGGAAGGATGGATTAAGGAACAATCGTTAGTGTGCAATATGAACGCAGAGAGAGAACTCCTGATTGGCACTAATTAGCCTCGCAGTAGGTATCTGTGCAGTATATGTACGAGTACAACGATGAAGGTTCATCATCATCAGTAATGTTGGAAGAGTTCTTCAGATGACGCATTATCCTTTGGCAATGCGAAAACTCATCACGGATGCAATTGCTAATTAGCAAGCTGTTTCCTGCTATTGTTTTTTGCGTGTCAGCTGAGGTAAAAAAAAATAAAAAAAAATAACAAAGGGTTGACTCCTGACTCCTGAGTAAACATATGTAAGTTGTGCAGAGCTGTGATGATGTGTAATGCAAACACCTAGACATATTGTGACTTAAGAGAGGAAAACTGTGTTGTTTAAAATTCAGAAAAAACGCATGATTTTTCAAGTCTTACAAAAGATTTGGATATTTCCTACGGCTGTAAACATTTTACAAATGGTATTCACCGGGGCTTTAACGGAATGTTCGCGAAAGCTACAATTTAATATAAAAACAAGGAAGGATTTAAAAATGCAATAGAAGCGTTTTTGACAACTTTAAAAGTTTTTTGTTTAGAAAACTACAAATGGAATGAGTAATTCGTGAGTCAAAGGATATTTCTAACGAATATTGTTATTTCTTAAATTTTTTGGCTGTGTTTTTTTGTGTTCTTTTCAAGAAATTCAAATATGGAATATGAAAAATAAAGTTCTTTGTCACATCAGTTTTAATTTTAAATATCAATAGGAACTCAGTTGTGGGTGATGCCAGATTACAAAAATCAGTTGATTGCTTTTGTCACTATCCTATTAAATTAATACTTTGTATTGTATCACCTGATAGACTAAGTTACTAAGGTGCACTGTCTCTACTCCGAACTACGAAGATTTTTGTTTGAGTATTTTGAATATTAAAAAATGTAATCATATATTTTGCAATAACAGTTGTCTTCAATAACTAAAACTATGTATGTATATATAAAAGAGATTAACCTTCATAATATGTATGTACTTAAACATAAAGAACTTAGAGTTTCCTTAAACAATTTAAACTTAAAGCAACTGCACTTCGTATTCATATCCTTCCAAGTGTGCCCTAATAAATAAACCCAAACTATTTTCATTGTAAAGCTGCTTTTGTCATTATTCCATTTAAACTCATTCATTTGTAACTAAGACTATATGTATGTAGTACCTATCCAGTTCACTCAAATCCATATACAAAGTTGCAAAATCGAACCTTTTCTCATTTTATTTTTAACGACTGAATGCACACAACACGACTATATACTTCTATCTATCAGTTCTTATTAAAGGAGACGTCATTTTCCAATTCATAAACCTCCAACGAGTCGTGTGCTAATGTGAAAGTGCATTGAATGCAAGTTCATATTCGTTCAACGTCAACATAGACGAAGGATGCTGAGCTGATGATGCTAATGCATTTCGACTGCCCTCTGTATTTCACTTTACGAACATCGTTATATTATATTGTTTAGTTGTTTTGTTGCATCAGCATCAGTACTCCTTGGTGTCCGTGTCCTTCGCTTTAGTGTAAAGGACAAAAGTGCAACTCTTTTACTACGTTGATGCACTTAGACAATAAACAACTTGCACTCTCCCACCAAGACCGGATCGACCACCGACAATCGGTGACTTTATATCAACCTTCAAAAGACGTTCAGAAGGTTGTGGCAGCGTCGTCGTCGTCGTCATCCTCGGTGTTGATGTTGCTGGAAAAGTGTCCTGTAAATGGGCGACTCAAATGAGATGAAGACACTTAACAAAGGATTTTCTTTCTAACAGTTAATTCAGCCAGCCAAACCACATTAAATATGTTGGCGGTAGAAAGTTGAAAGCACAGTCATGTATATACATAAGTAGTGAGAGGTACCTTTACAACACCCACGCGGTACGAGTACAATAGGACGAGGAGCGACACCAACGACGACGAGGACTACTACGATTTTTAAGAAGCAAATCGATTCCAAACAACTGCTACCAAATTATCGTAATCATCTTACGATGATTACAAAGGAATTGATTTTATTATTGGATGTGATCTCCTTTTTTTATATTTGTTGTATTTTTCATTTTTATGTCTGTTGAAGGATTTTGAATGACGAAGACGATGACAAGCATCAAGAGAATGCTGGTGCTGGGTGCGGTGTATGCTGTCACTCATTGAATCGTCTGATGGTGCTCTCCATAGAAAGAAAAGCTAAGATGTTCAAGAAGACCTTACAAAATGAAAAAAAAAATGAACTACGAGGACAAAACACTGGAAAAAATAATAACAAAAAAAAAGGATACGAATTTTCTGACAAAATTCTACACATACCTACTTACCTTGTAAAAGAACCTTAAGCAGCAAAAATAAACGACACGAAAATCTTCAAGAGAAAAGAAAATACTTATCGGAACCTGCTTTATCCTTTCTGATGTCTCGTTAGTTGAAAAGGAAAAAAAACGAAACAAAAAATATGAGGAAAATTTCTGACAGACATAACCGTCCTCGTCGAGGACCGAGAACAAGGAGAGTACGACTCCCAAATATGTAGGTAAGGTATACTTAATATGCGGAGGAAGAGTAACAGACACAGCATAAAATAACAACAATTCCTTAAAATAAAGCGACGTTATGATAAACGACCAAATTGACAGTGCTTTGATGAGCTATAACAACGGTGCAGCGGTGGTGGGCGGAAAACATAGGCGAATTAACTAATCATAAAGAAAAGGGCGAAAGTTTTAGTTTTACAATCCTGTCTGTATTGAAACACGAATTCAAACAAGTTAAAAACGACACTGGCGTTAACCTAGTTAACTATAACCTTAACTATCAAAATGACAGCTGTCAAATTCGGATATGAAAAACTACAAAAACAAACAACAACAAATTTTAAACGTCATTTTTCTGCACATCTTAAGAGTGGAGACCTCTCCAATTCATCTGATATTCTCTTCTGTTTATCTGTCAAGGACACAGTGAGAAAGATTTTTAATAGGTAACCGTAATTTTGTTTGTTTTTGTTTTTCATCAATTAAATCTTCAATTTTGACATATTGGACTTTAAATGACAAGAATTTTTTTTTTTGTATATTCGAAAACTTCTATATCAATAAAACCACTACATCCGCAAATATAGTAAACCTTTGTCAAGGAGAACATATCTGTCACTAAGTACATACTTACATGGTCTTTTAAATTTGTTTTCAATTATAAGGTGTGTTTTATTCACTGCTGGGTAGCTAGCGCAGCAAAATTTCGATAAAATATGTAAAGTGAGTTTGATTGTTTTATTCACTTGAATGCTGCACTAGCTCTTCAGTATTTAGTGAGTAAAACACAACTATAGTAGATATCAAATAAATTACATCAATGTTTCGTTTCACTCAGTCCCGAATTTCGCTCCTGGATATTACCAGTCAAATTCCCAAATGTCTGTGAATGCCGCCATCATCATCATGATCATCATATTCACTATATTCGCCTTTGGTGACGATGTGCTACTCTTAAAGCATTCTGATGGCCTAAGGGGTAGAGGGTTGCTCCGATGTACGGTTCTAGGGTATGGTGGGTAGGGTATATTGTATCCTTTTGTGGTAAGTAAAAAATTGTCTCAAGTAGATGTCATATGGAATTGTAGTGGATATTTCTTTTTTTATACTTAACATTTATGATTTTTTTTTCTGGCTTCAACATGTTTTAGTTTTTGGTCTTATTTGGAAATTTTGTCTCGAAAGTGTGTGACAAAGTAGCTAATAGTTTTAGACTCGTATGAAAAGGAATTTTTGAAAATTGCATGCTAAGTAGGTAATGACATTTTTTAGGTACGTAAAGTAATTTCTTAAAGAAGGTTTAAATAATAAAGATGTAGCTTTAACATTACGGCAGCTATTTTAGACGCCTTGATATTTTCCGGTAGACTTTGCATCACACCCATAGGTGATGTCAAGGTCTATTTGGCCACAATAGAATATCTTGAACCCCAAGAGCAAATTCCCTCCTTTTATTCATCAAGCAACTTGACATGGAAATCCTAAGGAACATTTCAGAACCTTTAGTATTTAATTCCCGAGCATTTTTTATTTTTGAAATCCAAATGCCTTAGACTTTCCTACACAGCACAGGAACGCACAAACTGAAACAACTTGGCATTGCAAAGAAATAAGCAACAAGCCGGCAACCATACGCCGCCGCTCCGCAACGACGATACGACGACAAATTTATTTTTATCTTTCCACAATTTTCTTTTTCATTTTCATCAAAATGAACTGAAAATTGTGTATTTTCTTAAATAGAAAATTTTGCAAATAACTATGTATAAGAAATGCTTTGACAAGCGTGCGGCGCAGAACTAAGCGAAGTGGCATGGCGGGCGATTCATAACGCATATAGGCTGTTTGTCGTCTAAGATGTGTATTCTGTAGTAAGCGAAGTGCGTTCACCAGAGCTGGATGAGATATTCGCGGGTGCTATTTTTCTAGATTTTACATAAATTTATATTTATTTAAAAAAATACAACAACAAATAAAATAAATCTTGTCAAACATAAAAATACCCTTCTGTGCCACTGACCCTGGATTCTTGACATTCTTAAGATTGCCCAAATGAAAAACAAAGCTGACCGTTTTAGCTTTACCATATTCCCCGACAGCGGCATCTTGTGCTAATGAAGAAAACAACATAAACATCTCTAAATATCGTTCCGCAAATTCCGCTGTGCCATGTGTGAAATTTTTGTCTGACATCGCCGCTAGAGAACCATTTACAAGAACGCGGTACATTACGTTTTGTCTTAGTCGTATAGCATCGCTGCCGCGCCGTTGTCGTTTTCCGTCCGTCATCCGGCCACCCGGACCCGTACCCGAACTCGAACCCGAGACCCGCTGCCGATACGCCGACACGCTCTTAACCCTTCGGTCGATCGTTTTCCAATCGAAATCGAGAGCAGTAGTTGTATCGCTGCCTGTCAACTTCGGTGCTGCTAATGTCGATCGGATTGATCAGTTCGAGATACGCGCATCTGCTATGCGTTGTTGTTTGTAGGACAGCGCATCCAACAGCAACTGTGTTGCAACATTTTCTAACACTTGACAAATTATACGCGAATTCAATTGCAAATCAATGGAATTGTTTCGCATGGTTTTCGCATAGCTTAATTTTAGATTTGATCGGAATCGCAATCGCAATCGCAACTATAAATATCGCTCAGATTGCGAATACAAAAAGGGAATTCAAAATACCACACACTCGACGACGACGACGTCGAATGCCAAAGAACAAGAAAAGTTTTAATTTTAGTTTTTTATTTTGTTGTAGATTTAGTTTTAGTTTTAGTGTTCGTTTTTGTTGTTGTTTGCCATTGTCGTCGTTGTTCGAGAGAATGGCTAAAATAAGTGCAAAAATAAAGAGAAGAAAAAAGATTGAAGATTTTTGATGTAAAAGAAGCCAAACAATAGAACCGAAACCGACTGACAGCTAACAGTGGGGATGACTTCTAAAAATATAAAATTAAAGTTAGAAAATGCAAGCAAATTAAAAAATGAGATACCTACAAACAAACATAAAATAACGGGATCTTCTTCAGTGTTTCATTTGTTTCGCGCTTTGAGAGGTTTCAAAATGGCTGTAAAAAGAATATTAGAAGGTGAGCTATAAAGTGACGACCTTTCAGAATCGAGATTAATACATTTCTTGAGGTTTTCAGAATCTTGAGTTCTTTCAAACTGTGTAGATATAAGCCCATACGCAAATATCCTCCAATTACTGAGTAGTGTTAGCAGCCATAATTTGACAGTACCTACCTAGTCTCAAATGTGAGGTCAGCTGTCATATTATTTGTCTCAGGGCTGCCAATACTTTAATAAGAAATCACATCAATTTCCAATGCTATCGTTTAAAAGTTTAACCTCAAATTGAATTGTCAAATGAAATTAACTGAATAACTGGGATTAACCCTTTTTTTTCTTAACTACAATTCTTTTATTTATTTCAGCTGACATTTATGTGAACAACCCTTAATGGTTAGTAATTATTTTAAGTCAAACTTTCATAATCTACAAAAAATATAACAGTTTTCTGATTCAAGTGGGACGCGTCAAACATTATATTATATGAAAAAAGAAATACTTTAAGGCATTCAAGAATCGCGCCAAATAATACCAAATCAATTTAAATATCTTTTAATATTAAATACCTATTGTGGCCCCCACGAATGCAGCCAATGGCGCCGCGGGGGCCCGATTATTAGAAAAGTATATAGTAACGTTTTTTATTACTATTATATTATCGGCCAGCTCCCTCGCGGTGCCAATTGACATAGAACAGCATTTGGCCACTAGAAATTATTTAAATAAAACAACAACAATAAAAACATCTTCAACATCGTTACCATCAGTAACAGAATTACCATCATCATCATCATGGTACCAAATCGAAAAATCACATCAACCAATCGACGACGACGTAAATATTTCAAATTTAACAAAAGAAAAAGAAAACGATTTTAAACAACAAAAATATAATAATTTACTTGTAAATAATAATAATAATTCTATAGTTAAACTTGTTAAAATAAAATTAAGTAATATGATGTCAAATCAATTTGACAATTCACTGCATCGGTTGCCACGAATAGTGTCAAAAAATAGTGGAATAGTCAAACGTAGTGATGATGGAATTGTTTATAAGAAAGATGCCATTAATGTTAGTTTTCAAAGTGTTCTAGAAAGAAATAGTGAAGTGTTTGATAAAGTGCAAAGTCCAAGGTTATTTAATGAAAGTTCTCAAAATAATTCAGTTCTTTCAAATTCAAAAGGATTTAAAAACAACACAGCTAAAGGAGCGGATAGAGCGGAAACGGAGCAGAAAACATTTTTGCAGAAATACGGTGAGTAGGTAATGATCGTTTTTCACATATTTATTTATCTTATTTATATGTAATTAATTTCATAAATGTTGTCAACGATTTACAATACAATATTTTTTGAAGTTACATAATTTTGAATTGAAGTCACTATCAACAACCTTCAAGAGACATTTTCATAATCTGTCAATAAAGTAAAAACTAAATATTCAATCAAAATTAAAACTACAGCTTTTTTGTCCAAATGTGCACCACTGTACATATATTTGTATATATAAGTTACCAACAACAGTGACTTTCGGTTCGTAGATTGCTTAACGTCATTCCAAAACAGGCAAGCCATATCCTACTCAAGCTGGCAGGATACTACCATCAAATCAATTAGCAATGTCAAATGATCATAAATTAACGTCACGTCAATTATAACAAACCAATTCATGCTGCGCGTAAAAACCACAAAATTTATCCTCAAAATTCTCTATGCAACTTTTATATTTATAAGATACAATATAACAATAATGAAAAGCAAAGACAACGCACCATAAACTTTATAAAACAGTTGTTGTGGGTTTACATGTAGGAAACGAAAATAAAAAATAAAGAAACCAATCGCCCGAGACTTGTAATTTGTCAACGACACCAAAAGGTACACAAAACAGATTCAGATACGCCAAGATAGAAATTTCCAAGACAGAAGACAACAACTGTAGTGTTGACTGTTGGATACTGGTATATGAGAAGAGGATGTGTATGAGATTGCTTCCTCGGGAACGAATGAAGTCACATACTTTTTTTTGCATGTCCTCATGGAATACCATTTCTTCTTCTTTCCCAAAATAAAATTTTCCAAATTTCAAAGAAAAGAAGAGAAGTACGTACATACATATATAATGATTAAGTGGTGAGTGAAAAATTGCCAAGAACTATAAACTCTCCCTGATGATGTCTCGGGACTTAGATAGATAGAGGGGGGAATTCAGCTTGGCAAGACAGATGGTGATTCATTGTCATACCCAATAAGAATTACGGTTTTGATTGTGATAATTTTCACCTCGCTTTCTTCCTTTCCTCGAAAACAAAATGCATCTGGGATTAAGAGATGGTGAAGGAATTTTGGCTTTTTGATTAAATCTGCGGAATGTTCAGTTAAGGACTTTTGACTCTTGAACTTTACCATGTAAAATTTGATAAAAAGTATAGTCTCCATAGCCAAGTGGAAATTGGAAACAAAATGTGAGCTACGAATAATTTGAATAATTCGCATCTAATGTACAAGGTGCCTTAGACTGATTTGAAATTTAAGCTCCTTGCACATGACTACAAACTTTGAACTGACAACGTGTGAAATGTCAAATGTTTACTTCAAATCCATAAAATTTTTAATCTTCGTTAAGTACCTACTGTGAATCTATCAGAATAAAATGAGATAGAACAACTGTCATTTTTAAATGGATTTTTTTTTTGGTTAACTGTCAGCTAGAGATCATTTAAGCAGCCATTTATAAATTTTGACACTTTGAACTCTGAAAAAAATGTCAAATATTAAACCATATGACTTCCGAGACTTAACCATCAAAAATGTAGTTGTTTGCTACAAGTGTTAATTTACTTCATACACTTTCATTTTCCGTTTGTAAATGAATTTAATAAACCTCACAAGGAATGAACCTTGCCCTTAAAATTCCCATTTCTCCTTACATTGTATTTTGAATATGTATGTATGTTTCTATGAATATGGGAATTTCTTTTTACACGTGACAGATTTATTGTGGTCTGTGGTTTAAGTTCAAATTGAATCCAAACGAACGATGTTTAAAATGTCACAACTCACAACAACTCCATCATTTTTTGTTTTCGTTTTGTTTTTGACTTTGTTGCAGGAGCTTTTGTGGGCCAGACACAGACATAACGTCCGGATCCTCGGGGGTAAAGGTTGAGGTAGAAAAGTTATTTTTGTATATGTATATATTTTTTTTTCGTTCACGTCTGGTCGGTTGGATATGAATATTAAAAAAAAAGAGAAAAGCATGCCTCAGAATTATCAAAAAGAGAAAAAAGATTTCATTTATGTAGGGATTTTGTAGGTGGACATGGATTTATGTTTGAACACACCAGAGTCACCGCAAAAAGTCAGTTGGAAAAAAAATTTGAAGATTAAAACAAATACTGCTTTCTGTGGATTCCCAAAAGTCACCACCACTGACTGTACACAATCACTATGTTTGTGTGGTTCATGCATATTAATGTCAAGTCTGGGAGTTCCAAACCAAACCCAGAGTGTCCGAAGCGATTTTTGTTTTTTTTTTTTTTTTCTTTTTTTAATTTTAGGATTTGGAAGTTGGAACCACCTTCAAGTCTAGAGATATTTTCATAAACATAAAGTACATTTTTAAGAAGGTATGGGAACGCATAACTGGGAGATTATCAAAGAATTATATTATGTATTCATTTAAAAGGATTTCTCTTCATTTTAGAAACTTCAATTTGACTTTCATATTGACATTGAGACATGACATTTTAAAAGGAACACAAATTGTATGGTTTTGAAAAAACATAGAACATAGAAACATAGATGGAATACATTTAAATAGACATTAATATTGTTGATATTTTATGAACTTTATGACATTCAAATTGTGGGCCAATGTCACTATTTGACTTTGAACCAACATGAACAAACTGAGAGATAGAAGGATGTTTTGAAAATGGAAGTATGGTGAATTTTATCAATACTATCATTATTTTAGTCATTTGATTTCACTGCTACTCATACGTCACTTTCATGTTTCTAACCAAGCTGTGAGAGAGAAATATAATGATTGGAGGATTGAGTCGCCTCTGCGATTCAACACGGGCCTTAACAATTTTTCTCGATTTACCTTATTTTTACCGATTCGATACGATGAACTGTCAAACTACGAATTCCATTTCTAAAATGTCAAAAATATTGCCCTAACAATATAATATTTCCTTTTATTTTGCTGTTTTAAAAGATACCGATTTTAGGGTTTCTAGGTAGAAGTAAGGAATTTTTAGAAAAAGTCCAATCAAGATTACGAGTTACCCAAGCGAACACCAAACTCAGTTAGATATACAGGAACGACACGTGACGTGACATTTTTGGATTTTGACAAGACCTAGCCAAGATTAACAATTGTCTGGTCAATTCTCGTCTCGTGTCCTTTCTAGCCCTTAAATTTAATTAGGTTAACCAAACTGTCTATTACAGTTAATTAATTTGTATAAGTTTCAGGTGGGTATAGAATAAGTTCTGATTAACCCAAATTAACTTTTTTATGCTCGCATTTACCAAATTTATTATTACTAAAAGGAATTAAACAGATACATTTATGTTTGTACCTAATTCTACTAATTGAATCTAAGTTCTTAAATTGCAAAAATGTTTCCAACCACAGGTTCAAACCAAAATAAAGACAATCAAAAATTTAGGTCACCTTAAAGCCCAAAGAAAAAGAACCCATCTTTATCAGCAGGACTCTTTCCTTTTTAATTTGGTTCTGAAATGAATACAAAAAAAGTTAAACAAGAAGATTCTTCATCCCTGCTCCAAATGTCATCAATTGAGCACAAATATACTCCCTCAAAAACTGGACACAGGTATAGGTAAGTAAAAATAAAAAGTATATGAAGGAGGGGTAAACAAAGATAGAAGAGAGTATTATATGCATATGTATGTACATATGTACCCATATGATTTTATTAAACAACAATAGCCAGACAAAACACAAAACTTCAAATTCAGCAATGTCCCGCTTTACCATACATATGTACATATATATGAATGTATACTCGTATGTCGTTATGTACATCTCCCTACATGAATATAGAAGCAAATTACCGTTTATTCATCTAATGACCTAGAAATTCTAAAGCGCTTCACATTCACAATTCACATAGCTATAAATGTATATTAGTAAACGGCAGCAGGCAGACATTGACAAAAAAAACAGAAGAAAGAAATATCGTAAAGCCAAACTCTCACACAAACACAAATGAAAAGCACACTTCAAGGACACTGCTGGTGGAGGTGTGTTTGCTTTACATTTCGTTTACAATGCACAGCTAGCTAGCCCCATACCTTAAATTTTGCACCTTGCTAATGTTTTTATTGCTCTTAGACTGCTAGGGTTACCATATAAACACTTTATAAAACAATAAGTTTGACAGTTCTCAAACTTACAGCCTTATCCAGTTATCTGTCTATTCAATGTTTATCAAAGTTTAGAAATTAACAGTTTTTGTATGGAAGGAATATCTTCCCTGATTGTCATTAAGGAGTGAGATAGTGTATCAACTGACAGTTCAGTGATATTCCTTTTGCAAAACTGTTAAAAAATCTGTCATTTATTTGCTAATAACATATTTTGGTGATAGTGTTTTCGATTTGACAGTTCTTCTTTTATATAGAATCAATCAGAGATTGGAAACTTTATTTATCAGCCAAAAAACACTAACACTATCAAACAATTTAAATGTCAACTGTCACATATTATTTTTTCTTCCGGATAACCTATAAAAATCGAAATACCATAACTGTCTGCAATTGGCAACCCTTAGGCCGTTGCGTAATAAGTCTTTGGCGGGCTGGCTTGCGTCGGTGTGTTTGTTATCGTGTCTAGACTTCTTTAACTTGTGCTTGTAGACTTCCAGAAGCTAAATTTGACGCAGTTGGCCTGGCGTCTACGTCTTTCGCTGGTCATCGTGTCGTGTGACGTGACAACCTACCAGACGACCAACTGACCAAAGCGACGACGATGACGACGGATAGGATGGTATTATACTCAAAGTCAAAGTGTTGTTGTTGTTCTTAAAAATTGTTGTCTGAGTTTTGTGTATTTTTTGTTGTTGTTATTTTTGGGTAAATACACCTCAACTCAATGTGTCTGGCATGAATGGTATAACAATGAAAACAGGGTACCTACTCGAAGTGAAGGCAAAGGGGATACACGTCGCGTCGTCGTTGTCGTTGACGTCATCGTCATTTTCGTCGGGTGGTTCTAACAGGAAGCAAAGCCAGTAGACCAAATGATTTTTTTGTTTTTGTAACCTTTTGCGTTTTTGTGCCATTTTTTTTTGTTTTTGGCACAAAAATTCCATTGCGTCTTTTGGCAGGTGATTTACTACGAATTATGAAATTTACTACCTACCTTCTTTGGAACTTGTGAGATGAATAAATTGGGATTTTTTTTTTAATAAAAAGTAGATGAATAATAATTTAAGTAAGAATTATAGGTAATAGAACGTTGAGGAGCTTAGGATGGAAATTAACAAGTTATATGTACGTGAATCCGTCTATCAAAGTCAATTCATCAGTATTCAGGACATTTTTTGGCAGTTGTTATTTTTGTATTCATTTTTAGAACGTTCCCATCTTCTTAATTTACAGATGAGCTGCCATGACACCTATAACGTCATGAAAAAAACTAGGGCAGATCAAAATTAGCTAGGTATTCTGTTCTGTCATGAATGTCATTCAAAGTCAAAAAAATTTACTCGTTATCAAGTCCGCGTGTAGAAATTTGTTAGGTAGGTATGTTAGGGTTAGTTCATATTTTCATGGTTTGGTTGGTTAGGTTATTATTTTTTGTGAATTTTACACATTTTAAAAAAAGGTTTATTCTGTAAAATGCACAATTTTATAGCTTGGGTATGACATTTGGAACGGCATATTGAATATACCTAGATGTCAGAAAATGGTTCATTAATCATATTCGAAGCTTTAAACTTTCATTGAACCATATCACTGATAGATGTCGTTTATTTACACTTGCTTTAAAAATCAAAAGTTTTTAATTAGTTGCTCCATTATACTTATTCGTAATATCTAAAAACTATTTAGATATGCATCAAATGAACTTTGTCTCGTCAAAAAAAGTAAATAAAAACGCAAAATAAAAATATCCAGACAGTCTAATAATCATGTTTAAATAACCATTAGCCATGAAATATTCAAAACAAAACAAAAGCAAAAAACAAGTACTATATGCATTAAAAGTATCTGAAAAATTCCATGAACTTGACTCACTTTAACTGACGATGATGGTTCACTAGCACGCTTTGCTATAAAGAATCTAATATAATAATAAGTAGAAAATAATGGAAAAATATAATTATCATTATTTGTTAACAGACAAACTCCAGACCAGGCCAGACGGTTGCTGCTCTAAACACAAAAACGTGTTAATTAGTCAAAAATTATTTTTGATTTCATCAGTCTCATGCATGCAACAAACAAAATAAAAGAAATATTTTCTATGAATCTGAAAATGCCAATAATAATGATTTTATAAACACTCGCTTATACGTCATAGAAAGTTGTGGTAGAGTTACCAACTTTCAAAGTTTTCTTTTTTCCTTTCGAAAAGTTCATCAATTTCTATATTTGCCAAGAAAAAGTTACTTCATGTCAAAATAATTCAACCATTGTCAAACATTCTAAAATTTTTGCAGATTCAATAGAAATTGGTTTTATGGATTTTGACATCTTTTTAACTTGTTTTTATGTTTAACTTTGTTTTTACTTGAATGCTGTGAATGATGTTCATGAATGATAGTGAAGTTTTAGAAAGGTTTTCATAAGCAAAGTTCTAAAACCAGTTCAAAATTAAATCTCTAAGCTCTCGGACTAGCTTTTGATTTAAACACATTTTTTGAAGTTGATTTACTTTTTGTTGGATAAAATGAAGTCTTGTTTTTGTCAACTATCGAATCACATATTTCTTACAGTCAGGTTTAAAGAGCAGGAGAATTTAAGACAAACAGAACTTTCTATAGGTATTTTTGATTTTAATTGTACAACAGAGAATAATTGCCAAATCTAATAAATGTCATTTTCGCAGTTTTGAAACCAAAAGCAGAAAATTCAAATGATACATTTTTCTTATGTTTCAGAAAATACGAAAACTCTGTAGATCTCCAAACGATAAACTGGCCAATTTGAAAATTTTGACTCAAAACCTGAAGTTGACATGTGACTTTTATGTGTGTCTTTTAGTCGAACTCAGTTGGCAACCGTAATAATTATGCAAAAATATTGTTGTTTTGCCAACAAAAACTTATTTTTGTTGTGTCGTCGTCCAAGTCCAATTTTCGAGAGTCTGCCATTTGTCTGGCTGAACCAGCCAGCACCAGCACAGATGTGAGACCGTTTATTGTCACATTCACAAGCGCCAAAAATAACAAAAAGTTAACTTATTTTTGTTGTTGTTTTTTTTTCTTAGACTCGAGACAGTTGGTGGTGACTAAAGGTATATAGATACATTTATGTGTCTTTATACTATTAATGTATCTTTGGATTTTTGCCGGTTGGTCCTCGGATCTTTACAAAACGACGACGGACGGTCTTTGTGGTATTTGTATCGTCTTCGTTTGTGTTGCAATCAATTTCCCTAGACAACCGAGAGTCTGTAGATTACTGCTGCACAATCGAGGAGTCAAGGTATGCCTTAAAGATACTTTCAATAATTGCTGCCAAATGGTTATGTTAGACATACAGGGATGCTAAAAGATTCCAATTCACTGAGCGTCTTTAGGATATCATATCTACGATACAATGTACTAAAGATATTTTTAGAAAATACACAAAAAAATTAACAAATGTTTTGTTTTGCGAAGTAGATGGTTCTTATTTTTAAAATACTTTTTTTGCCCCTTTTTTATCTTGCTAAGAATTGATGTAAGATTGGCTTGGATTCCATTTGTTTCTTAAATAAAAATAAAATTTAAAATAAACACCATCCAATGGTTGAGTAAACATGGGATTTGTGTTTTTTTGTTTGTTTTGTTGTTGTTGTTGTTTTGATTCGTATCATTACATTTGTTGTTGTTGACGTCTTCGTAAGTTGATAATTTATTCGAATTTGCAACAATGTTGCAAGCAATTAAGCAATTTTGTTTTGATGTTTAACTTGGGATGTTCTATTTAAGGAACAAGCATTTTTTGATTAATTAAAGACATATAGAAAACAAAACAAAACAAAACAAAACAAGAGCAAATCAGATAAAACTTTTACCCAAATTGCAGTTTCATGTTATGTTTTTGTTGTGTTTATTTTTGTCTATGTTAATTGTTTAGGTTCTTTTAATTGTATATTTGATGTTTAGATGCATATTTTAATCAAGCGATGTATAGTCGGAGAAAACAAAACTAATAGAAAACATAGAAAACATTTAACTACAAAATAACAACTGTATCCCTGTAATATCTTTGGAGTGACATTTGAAATAGAAAATGTAATTACTGACAAAATTTGATCTATTGCCCAAAATTTAAGTCATAAACTGTAAAATTTTACTAAAGTAAAGATCGAAGAGTGACATTTATAAACAAATATGAGTTTTAGAACGCGACACCGAAACGAGACTCGAGACACGAGACAGACCGATACTTAGACTACATCATGTAAAAGTAATTCTTTTTTCGATTTTGAATTGGCCTCATTTTTCGATCGTTGTTCGCTCTAATGTAAATGACCCTTAATGACAGATGATAAAAGATTAAGAGAGATGTTAAATGACCATTAAACGTTTTATCAAAAACTGCGTTTAAATATCGTTGCGATGTAAATTTATTTTAGTTTAGTTTGTCCTTCGTCTTGTCACCAAAATAATCTAATAATGTTTTTTTGACAGCTGGAAAAGAAGTATATATATCAATTTGTTAATTTCTAAGAGCTCTCTCAATGTACAGTACAGTTTACAGTTATAGAAAATAGTAGATTTTAGTATCGTCTGTTTCTCAATCCCCTTAACATGTTTTCGAACTCAACTTCAGATCAGTAAAGGCAGACCTTTTGAATTACCTTACGGTCCATTTTTTTCAAAGTAGACTTCTGATTCTCTTCTATGCTTCCACAATCCTCTTAATCCATAGTTCACCTCCATAAACAATACTATATTGAACTTTTAAGCAAAAGAACCCATTGTCATGTCTTATGTCTGTTGACAATGACAATAGAACGTTATTGTGAATGGAAGTAGATTACAATAACGTTGGTGCATGATGGTCTGCTTTTGTGGTTATCTCCGTCAGCTTGTTGCTCCCTATATACATACATACATAGACATACCACATACCTAGTCTATAGAAGAATCCCAGTTTTTATATACGTCCGTCGACTCCCTGATCCCTGTTATCATTGTCTGATGGCAGGGTTTGGTATCATCGTTTACAGTGCACACAAACCAACAGTTTGCTTTAGTTAAACAAAAACATTTCAAATAAGAAAAGAGTTAAATTAAATCAACATAGTATAAATCTATAACATGATGATGGTGCAGTGTTGTGCTGTCAAGGGGGTTTTGATATGTCTGGACAATAATAATTATTATTTTTATTGCATTGGGTTTTCTGATATTTGTGCTAAGAATTGTCTGGAATCGAAGAAGAAAACGAAGCAACATCTGCTAAATCTTGAGTGTGTTTGCATTTTGTCATAGAAGGAAGTACAATTCTGAAGGATTTAAATTTATAATACAACAGACCGGCTCTCTTGATATCCAGTAAATGCATCATCAAATAAATTTCCCTAACTCGTTCATCATAAAACTGGACAACAAACGTTAAACGTTAAACATAAAAGTTTCATAATACTTCATTAAATTAAATAAAAAAAGAGAAAGTAAGTTTCTTTATAAAAAAAACCAAATAAGATTTATTAAAAAATAATTTTTATTGCTGTTGGTCAACTTTATTCAAAAGCCAGACAGATAAATTAAATTTATAAAAATTACAGGTATTTAAAAAAAAAAAGAAGAAGATAAAAACATGTTTCTCTAATCTTCCGGCTCAGATATTTTAAGCAGCATTAGTTTTAGATTTTATTTTAAAATAGAAAATTCAAATCGAACTTGTTAATGGATTATTTTATGATAGAGCTAAATGTTTTGTATAATTTTTAAAAAATTTAATTTTAGTACAATTTATGCTACAATAAATCAAAAAATTCTGATATTCGAGTTTGAAAGCATAATAATTTAAATTTTTAATTTAGTTGCAATTAGCAAATCAATTTATTGCTAAAATATTTTTGATATTGCTACTTTTAAAATTTGTTATTTATTTTAAGCAAATTTATGAATAAATTCTTTCTATAAATATTTTGAATTTTAGTGCATATTCTTGCAACAGAAGTTTATAGAAATTAAAAAAGAATTTGACGTTTTGAATGATTAATTTTGACTATTTCAATAAAAAAATTAGAAGCAATTTAATGACACTCAATATTGTTTGAAAAACTAATAAAAACATATTTTTCGTATATCAATCGCCTGAAGGTTTCTCATTTAAATTGTAAACTATAACCAACAATTTTAAGAACTGTCAGAAATAAATTAGCTCCCGAACAAGAACTTAATGCGTTCAATGACAAATTGAAAAGTCATTCAAACTTGTGATTTCGAATTGATTTCTGAAAAGAATTTCGAAAACAGTCAAGAGAAGAACTGTCATTTGTTTAACTTTTCGAAGATCGAAAAGCTGTTGGATGACATGTGACTATTTTTTATCAAAAATAAAAAAACGGCAACTCCCCAAATTAATGCATCTTCAAAGACGTAAGTTTAATCTAGATCTCTTCATAATTGCATTAACACTTCTCTTTGAAGTGGCAAAAAAAAGTGCATATAATCTTCTCACAATTACCTACAAATTAAATACCAACTATCTTCGTGTATCTAGAAAAATTGCAAGACAATTGCATTAAGAAAAAAAAAAATGTCTCTAAATTGACAGAAGCAATGACTACGACCAACCGCGACAACGACGACGACGACTACAGCGACGGACGACGACAACGTAGCTGAGCTGGCAACAGCAGCAACGGTAGAATGCCTTGTCTCAATATACCGGTGTGACTGCTATCGCGCGCGGCACCTTGAATGTCTAGACATTGAGCAAAAATATTACAAAATAATACAAAAAAAAGGTAAGTAAATTGCGAAAATTAAACTCACAAAACCAGCAAAGAAAAAACAAAATTAAAAAAAAAGAAGAAAATAATAAAAATAACCACAAGTCGCAGAAAGATAATAAAGGTGAACGGTTTATTTTTTCATCTCGATGAAGACCGACAACGACACGACGCGACGGAGACGAGGCGGACTCGACAAAGGGGTTTTTCATTGCAATTGCGACACTCATCGCGGGTTAACTTTGATAGAATCCACAGGTGCAATAGAAAAAAGGGTGTTTTTTTTATTCAACTGATTTGAAAAGTAATTTTTTTCAAATATTTTAAAAAAATTGGATCAAGTGTCAGAATATGATTTTTAATTTATTTTGGACCAAAACACTTCTTGTCACTCAAAATTTTCACGAGAAAACGGAAACTTCTAAGACGAGGTAGAAATTGTGGAAAAAATTACTAATTTTTAAAATGGAGTTTAAAAGTTCTCTGAGTTGAATAATTTTTTTCCTAAGCCTTAAGTCGCGTGAGAAATTAATTTTTGTCAATTGCATTTACAAAAAAAACCTACACCGAAGTAAGAAACACCCTTTTTCGTAGAAGAACACCGCTGCGCCGCATCAAACCCCACCTGAGATAGAATTTGAATTTAGATTTCGATTAAATGTACTCCAAGTAGGAATATTTGTTCTTATTGCTGCCAGCTGCCCATCACCACTGCTTTATGTTCACTTTGAGTTCTAAGGGAAGGTATAAGGCCGCGACCACCTCTCAAGGCGGTGCAGACTTCTTTTTCTTAACATCTTTTACTTTTTATAAGCCTTTTTGTTTCACTTTGCATTTTACCGCCTTTGATGGTTTCACATTGCTGCCGCTCGCTGGCTGCAGCTACTACCGAAGCCCCGATGGATGTATCTGCAATATTCTTTGCGCCTGACTTTGACTTGTGGACTTGTGAAATGCGCTTCGGCTCGGCTCGACTTGACTGCGATGCGGTGGCGGTTAAAGCTTTTTGATATCTCATGCGGAAGTATGCGATTTAGATTTCATTGCAATCTCTGTGTGAAGTTTTGGATTCTGGTTTCAGTTGCATTCCTTTCAAAGAAAACTTTGCAAAAAAAAAAAAACAAAAAACAGGGCAAAAATAAATACACTCGCTTAGCCGCGGGTCTTTGATATGTTATTCGATTTATCCTTGAGATTTGAACTTACATAAAGGCCGATCCTTCTGTGAGACTTCTCATTTATTTTCGCCCACAATTTATTACTGCACGAAATTGCATTTTGGCAATCGGCGCGGCGAGGTTGCTTGGCTGGTGACGATGCTGTGGTGGTGTTGTGCTGGCGGCGACGGTGGCGGTGGCAGCGACGCTAGAAGCCACAAGGAATTTTGGAATTTCCACTCTATTCACGACTAACTGTGCTCTTCCTCTAGGAAGTGTTAAAAGGATTGTTCAGAGATCCACACGCGGAGACCGCCCAAAACATTTAAGTTTTATTAGGCGAGAAAACTATTCCCAGACAAGGACGATAATGAGTGTCTGGAGTTTCGCATATATAGAATTGTCTATGTAGTTCGATGACAATGGAGCAGCATAGATTTTTATTGTATCTAGAATAGAAGTAAAATTGTTTGGTGGTGGTGAAGGTGGTGGAGTTTGTTGTGAGTTTGCAAAAATATTTTGTAACCAAGTTGGCCTCAGTCCAAGAAATTTCAACTGTTCAAAATGTTTCACATTGTCACAGATAGATGAGCTTTGGTTCAACTTATATCCATAAAAGTAATATTATGGAATGAGAATAGGGTAACACTATTTTACTACCTTTAAGAAATACTCAAATGTAAATTGTGAAAAAAAAAAATAATAATTGGGGAATGTAAAAAAGGAGAAGGTAGCTATGACGAAATCTCTTCTGTTCAATTTGTTTTGAGATACCTACAAAGGTCTAGAAAATCTGTGACTTCAAAATGGTGTTACCTTTCAAAAGACATCAGCTATATGAAATAAACCGCCATCACATTCAGCGTATTACATACGTATCATCAATTCATCATTATCAACTGAGATTACAAAAAGTGGCCCAAAATAACTACCCTGAGGAACATCTGACCCTACAATAGCTAAGGGGAAATAGCTTCTGAATGTAACCAGCCGTTAAATTGAAATCGGTTATAACGTACAAATCTTAATTATTTTCAAAACATCTTTGATACAAGAGTTAAATTTTGAGCTTTCGAAGAGCAAATTAGCTTAAAATCCTAAACAGAAAGTTCTTTTTATATTTTCAAAATGGTGTAAGGTAAAAAATAAATTAAGGTAGGTAAAGGGACATTTATTATTCTCCACCGTATACTATCATGCATTTCCAATACCCTCCTAGTAAACCGTCAAAATCCAGCTTCACAGTGCACTCAAGGGAAGACGCATCATTCACTTCCATCTTCATCTCCAGTAGACATTCAGCACATCAGCACTTCCAGACAACAAACAACATTTGAGAAAATTCCCCAAATGATTTGTGTTTGCTTTTTATCAACGATGTGCTCCTGTTAACCGATTAGGAGTCCTGATTCCAAATAAGGTTACCTATCCATCAGGTAAACTTAAATTGGCAACAACAACAAAGAAAGAGAACTACCTTACCTGGCAATGTATCACAAGTACAACAGCCATGCAAAGAAAAATTTAGCAATTTATCGCTAAGCAGGGAAAAAAGCAAAAATAGGTATAATACAAGAGCGAAAAAATGAATCGAAGCCAAAAGAAAACAGAAACAGAATCAGAAACAGAGGGGAAACAGTGCACAACAACGAATGACAAGTAAAAAGCAGTCTAGACGTAGACTAGACTCCATAAAAATAATTATTATCGGTTGCAATTTCTTCGATACTTTGCGATTTTTTTTTTTGTATCTACGGTTTTTTTTTGGCTGGTTTTGTTGTTGTTTTTGGTCTTGTTGCCGTAATCGCTTGAAACAACAGTTGTCTGTTTGTTTATTGCAAGAACAAAAAAAAAAACAATTCTTTTATTTTGCTTTGGACGAGACAGCGCAGCGCAGAGCAGAGCAGAAACAGAAACAGTAGCAGGCAGCAAATCAGTGGGCTGTCTGTCCGTTCTATGTTCTCTCTCCATTTGCATTTGGTCATTTTTTTTTTTTGATTTTGTTGTGCTTTGCTGTTGTTGCTCTTGTTTTACTGTCATTCTGTCGGATTTGGATGCGGGGCGATCCACGTGCACCTAAAACAAAAGTTAAAAAAAAAAGTACAGAGCAAACAAACAAAACGGCGAACATCTACCTACAAGTTCGTGTATCTTGTATCTATGCGAGCCTGGAAAGACCGAAGCTGAGCAAACTGCAGTGATGATGACTGCCATGATGATGATGATCGAAGAAGAACCCCTGCCGTCAGGCAGTCAGTCAACTAGTCAGCTGGAGCTGGAGCTGGAGTAGATGTTGATGTTGATGCGAAATGAGAACAAAGACTGTCTGGTTGCTGGTTGCTGGTTCTGGCCAGCAAACACACACACACAAACAGACAAACGTTCTAACAGCCACATCTCTCTCGTGACTGTCGTCTGATGATGCATCTCTCATGCATCTCGAGGATGCGACACTGAACAGCAAAAAAAAAAAAAAAATGGAAAAACAAAAATAAAAATGACAACTAAAACAGCAGGCAAACACGTTTTTCAATTTCAATTACCTTTTGTCTTCTTCGAATTCGGATTCGTTGGAATTCTCTTCTCTTTTTTTTTTGTATCTGAAATCCACTGGATACCTTACATTTTACTTATGGACGAGACATGAGATATATACTCGTACTCGTATCTGTATACAAACAACGCGATTGGTTAGTCACTATTCTAAATGACGTTCATTGACAGGAAACCTAAAGTCTCTGGTTGGACTGTTGTGGATCTGGATGCATAACCCCAAATGACTGCGACTATAAACACAAGTCATTGGACGATAAATTTTTATCGAACAACGAAGACAACGACGACGACGGTGGCGGCGGCATTTTATGGAACATATCGGACAGCGCAGCAAAAGTCCGTGAATCAGTCTGCAAATATGATTATATTAAAAACTGGATAAAGGTTGGTGTTAATCAATTTGACAAAAGGCTTATAAGTCAGACGAACACAAATAAAAGTAAAAAACACAAAAACAAACTGGAAACATAAAATTCAATTCGATTCTGTTGGTGCGATGACTTCGATTTTTAATAGTGTTGAAAAAATATTACACATACGCCGTGGTTGCCCAATTTGAAATTTCGACTTTTCTAATAAACTGTGTATCCTATTGAGTTGGAAATTTTTGCAGATTGCTCTAATCCAATGCAAGGATAGTTTTGGATGAGATATAGCCAAATCGATCCATTCCCGCGCCCACTTTTCTCAGAATTATGTTATAGTCATCCTTGGAGATCAATTTTTTTTTTGGGAAATTCTTGTTTTGAGATTAATTGGGGTGAAAAACTACATTTTCCAGTAGATGAGATTGCTTGTTTCTTAATTGTTGACTATTTTTGAGTTGAAGTTGCTTTAAAAAATTATTTATATTCAAATAAAAACGAGTGCATACATTAACATACCTCACATAGACACACATAATAAAATCAAGAGGAACAAACCTACATTGCAGATAATAAGCATCCTTAACTTAAAGAATTTTCCTTTGAAAATCTGTCAAGGGTTTCCTCGAGACTTATAACTATAGTTGGTACTTTTAACAATAAAAGAAAAATGGAAATGGTTCTAACACATATTTTACCCCCCGCGTAAGAGTGGATACAAAATATATTCCTCCCTTTTTGCATAACAAAGAACATCAAAATGACATAAAGTAGTGTAATTGTGAAGAACTCTAGTTTAAAAAAAAAAATAAAAATCCTTTGAATTCTTCAGTATAGGGTAATGTATGACTGTTGTGGGTATTTTTTTTTTTATTTTTTTAGTTTAAACATATTTCAAAGCTGAGGTAAAATTTTTGCAGAGGATTTATATGAGAATGAAGTGGTGAAAAAAATAACCTTTTACCAATTAACTTTGTTCCTTTGACTTTATGATGGTGTACCTTTATAGGGAATGCAATTAATTCAAAGGATTTATGGCAGACAATTTCAAAACTACTATGAGTACTCATGGAACCCGTGTACAAACATCAATGAGGGGATTGTTTGATAAATGTATCAAGATTCTTTGAAGCTTATTAAAAGCAGTCTGTAGGTACACTAACCTAGTTTTATGACGATGACGGAGAACGCTGCTGTCTGAAGTATCGGGAGTCATTTACTCGTAAGGTTTATATTACTTGTGGTTTGAGAATATTGTTTTGTGTCTCAAGAAAAAATTAATCATTAAGAATACCGATAAACTGATTTAAGATGATATACAAAATGGTTCATTGGAATCAACTTTTCAAATAGGAACATTTTTATTGTGAACATTTTTTATACTATTTAAAAGAGAGGGTTGAGTTTGTATTTAAAAAATTCAACTCTAGAATACCAAAGTATATAAAAATCTATTCTCTATTTACACTGGATTAAGCAATTGATGGAATATTATGTTCCCATACCAACCTGACTACCACATCATTTTTATGGTAGCTAAGCTGTCAGAGGACTTCAATTGTTTTCATAAAATCAATTTAAATTCAATCTCTTGAAATCAAAGCTGTTACCTTAATACCCCGACATCATATCCATCAAATTCAAGGAAAAATCAGTCGACAAATTGAGCAAGTTCACCTTCTCGAAAACAGGTGCACTTGTTCATGGTTCCATGGACAGATAAATTGTTTGTTGCAAAGCAATTTTACAGAGACAAAATAGCGAGCGTTGCACGAGTTATGTTGGTGGAAAACTATTACCACACCTCCTCCACCCACATCTATATAGACCCAAACCGATTTTCAACCACCCACCCAACCCACATAATAAAAACTGTATGCCAAAGTCAATATGGTCTGTCCAACTTTTCATGGAATTCCTAGGTGACATCTCTGTGGATCCATGCTCCCTGTGTGTCCCCAGTCTGATTTATTCCAAAAGGGGCTAACTTTGTGCTCAAAAAGACGCTATGTAGTTTATGTAGACGAATAGGTTGTAGGTACCTTAAAAAAAGAAGAAGGAAAACAAGTTCAAAACTTTACTAAGCACTGCAAACACCAGCGTTTGTGTGTCCCAGCATCGGAGTTGCTTCCAAGTTCTATCCAGTGGCAGCGAGTGTTCATTCAGTTCCACCTTTGGATCTTGTATATGTCTGTTTGTCATGACTCTCTACTCTATATAGACCGTGTTGGTGGCTGGGAACTTTTCGACGTCGTCATCGTCGTCCCTCACTTTGCTCCTCGGTTTCTTGTGTATCTTTGATCGGGAAGTGAGAAAAATACTTCTTGTCTAGACGGATAGACGAACGGGTAAAGTTTAGTCTTTTCTTTCTTATTTTTTCAGTCAATTTTGCTGTAATCAAGCTGCTCCTGGGCATGGAACTACGACTACGAACGAATCGGTATAGACTAGACTCTAGAAAGGTAGACATAGAGAGATGCATTCATACTTGTATATGGGAAATACGTTGGCCTGATTGATGTTGTACCTTTGGGGACAAAACGACAAATACATCAAATAGCAGAGCACAATGGTGACAATTGATTATGATGAATGGCTTTTTGATGTGCTCTTGCACTGTACTCCCGATGTGACCAGAAATAAATGAGTGCATCAAACATTGGAACTGGCTATATCATCAATAGCAAGAGTTGCTATATTGCTGCGGCCAAAAGTGACACAAGAGCAGATCGTCGTCGTCGTTGTCGTCGGTTGTCGCAAATTGGTGTTAACTCAGGATCAAATTTTAAATTAAGTTGCAATTTTTTGATTTTTCATTCAGAATAAGTTTTTTTTTTTATTCAATTAAAACGATGGCGGTATTATTTTTAGAAATGCAAATGTCATCATCCAATGCAGTTGGAAGAAGAATTGCATCATTTCGTTATGAGAAATCAATGTACATTGTACATACCGACATATTGGATATTTTGAATGCTAATAAAATTCAAAATTAGTCTGGGGAAGTTTTTGGAATTCAGGGCTTCGAACGGCGGCGTGGGATTTAGAGATTTTTGGGTCATAACAAAGAAATGGGTGAGTGCTGTGTATTTCAGAATGAAAATCTTGACATTCCCCTTATCTTGTTTCCTTTTTTTGAAAACGTAACTTTTTTGAGCTATGGCTTCGTTCTTTAGAAGTTTGAGGTGACATTTTGAAACAAATATTGTCTAACTTTTTGAATGAATAAGCGAAACGTGTTCAAATTTAACTTATCACGATACTGATACCAAGACAAGAGAGTGAGACTTTTCTAGTTTTTTTGAAAACCGAGTCGAAACTAGCGGAAGTCTCGTCGGCGACAAACTCTACTAGAAATGCCCCTAAAAATTTTGATTTTCTAGAAGGTACTGACATTTTGACCATCAAACTTTTTGTTTTTATTTTTTGATGAGTGATGAAAATTTTTGTATTAAGAGTTTTACAATAAATGTGATACAGCATAGAGCATAGAGAACGTCAATATTTTTCCTGTAGAAGATTTTTTTTAAAATTTGTTAGTAACTCTGTCAAAAATTGTAATTTGACCGTCAGTGAAAAGTGTCTTTTTTGACAGATCCCGAGTAACTCATTAAACTGTTTTGTCATGTTTGTTCAGTAGAGTCTTACGAGTCATCATTAGGAAAATCGGCGTTCTATGAGAAATGTTTTTTTGTGCAATTTAAGTAATTAACGGTGCATATAATTGACCGATTTAAGTCCCAGTTTACATTAGTGGATGATACTCGACCGGACGACTAACGAATCGATTCGTCTTGGTTCTAGCAGCTTAACTTGTTGTATTCGATAATTTGGAGTAATTTAAAAGCGCACAAAAATCAACTTGAAGCCAGGCGACTTTAATTTGTAACAAATTTTTAGTGAATGGGCTGTGGAAAAACTTGGTTTAACAACCACTTAGATCTTGCCATATCACACCTTGAGACTATTTTCTTTGGGGATATATGTATAAAGTCTAAGTTCTTTAGGAATAAGCTACCTGCGATTGGTGCTTTGGAAGACATTACTCGTGCTATTCGAGGTCGCTATGCTCGAACGTGTCCCCCAAAATTGGATCTACTAATGTGCGAAAACTTATTCAGAAAAAAGGTGCATTGAAAATTGAAAATAAAAGACCAATTGACGTTCTGAATCACACGTTTTTAGATTTTCAAAAAAAAAAAACTAAATAACGAAAAATATTCCACATACGCCCCGTATATCATTTATCATTTTGCAATATTAGCTTTCGTGAATGAAACATTTTTTCCTTTAATGTGTGACTTTAAAGTGTTTAATTATTATGATCCTTCATATTACATTCTAGTACCTACGTATGTGTTGCTACTTTCATGTATTTATATATTTGCAATCGTTTGCAATCTAAAAAAAAGAAGCAAGAAATGTCCGATAAAAATCCAATCAAAATTGTTTCATATTAAGAATTTGAATATTAAAATTTGAAACAACTCAACCTCAGTGATTTTTTGTATTATGCAAACAAGGGTATGCATTCTATGCATACAATAATTATATTCATTATGTAGACTCATCCAAACTTATTTATTTTTAACATTTTCTTTATACATATAAATAATCCACAGTGTCTCGGTCAAAAAAAAAAGGAATGCAATTTTTGTGTAAGCTTTTATCTAAAATCAGCCAGCATGGCTAGCCAACCCAAACAAACCAGAGTCCCGTCCCGTTCTGTTCGGTTCCGTCCAGGATAGACTCTAAAACCTCGGGTATACCTTTAGATACTGTTATTATAGTGCAACATGTTTGTCTGCCTTCTGTCTACCATATTTGAATATATTTATATATTTTTTATACATATTTATAATTTATTTCCTAGGGTTTTGCAACACAAAAAATGTGAATATTAAAAATATACAAAAAAAAAATACAACATCGAGTAAGGTATGGGTCAGAAAGTGATTGGCGCGCGATTAATTATTCAAATCCACGCAGACGGCCAAGAGGCTCTGAGACAAGATAATTATATGCATTCCATAGGTTTCGCTTATATTTTCAATTGGATTGCAGCTCATAGGCTGTTGCCATTCATCCAGACGCAGACGACGCGACGGCTTCGACTACGTCGTCGTCGGCGGTGGTGGCGATGGTGGTCAACGACGACGACGACGACGTAGACGTCAAATGACTAACCATTCAACTGGCCATTCTGCCAGGCAGCCAACCTGATCGCCAGCTGATGTATCTGTATGTCGGCTGCAGAGGCACATGCTTTCTATATAGTTGGGTAGAATTGTGGGCTTCAGTTTTTTGCTAATCTAGGTTGACTTTGTGCGCGAAATGTTTGTCGGTTGGTCATCATCCTACGTTTTGGATGTGCCATGGAAAAGCCACAACAAAACCACCAGACAAACTGTCTAGCCACAGAGTTCTGATGGTTGGTCTGAGTTGGGGAGTTCCTGTCTATCCTATTCCTATCTACCAACAAACCAACCAACCAACATATCTATGTTTGTTTGTATATCTGCACAATCAGACACGTACATACATATAAATTCCTGACAGGCTGGCTGGTCTAATCGACCGGCAATTACCAAATTTAAATATTTATAATGTGCAAAATTGTGGTCAACTATATTTTTCGGGGCCCGGCCAGTTGGATTGGCCACGTATGGATCTGATATGGATTCTGAATTTGAGTCTGAGCCAGTATAGACAGTAGGCAGAGCCATCATAGCATTCATTCAACCCGGCTATGGGAAAATGTTAAATTTAAACAATGCCGGTTTGGAATTGAATGAGTTATGGCAGAGCCGCAATTTATATGAGAAAATAAAATATAAATGCCACTAATTGGTCTTTTATTCTTGCTCTTTTAGATGAGTTTTTTTATTTATGATTGATTGAATATTTTATCAACTCAATGAAAAAGTATTTGTTGAATAAATATTTTCAATATGAATTATAGTCCCTTATCGAGTAAGTGGTGTCCTTTTGAACACTTTAGACTAATTAGACCATCTAGGTTATTGGACTTTTATAGCATTAAAGTAATTTGGTATTCCAATACATCGTTAAAACAATCAGCATTATATAGACCGTCTATGCATTCCTGATCCTACTAATCTTAAGCGTCGAAATGTTTTGAAAAATTTAATAAATTTAGACCAATTATAAACTCTAGAATGTATACTACCTTCATCATTTAGACTAATTGGTGTTATAGAAACACTTTCTAGATAAGAAAAACTATAAATATCATCTTTTTGGATCATCTAGACTATTAATACTAATTAGACCATTAATCTCATCTAGAATATTTGCAATATATGCGAACTTCTTATGTTGTCTGTTCCTAAAGTTGTTCCAATTTATACAATTAAGTTTTATAACTCTATGCACTTTGTCAAAAATTAATGTCAAGACCACCTACCCCGAGTATTAGTAATACTTACACCATTTGAAATATTTGGATTATTTTTAGACCAAATTAGATTATTCATCACAATAATAGTATTTTACTTACCATCTCGATGTAATGAAGATTATTCAAACTATATTACCTTGTTCAAAATATCTAGACCATTTGATTTATTTAGACCAACTAAAATTTGGACTTATCTTAACATTATAAGCATACTTTCCATCAAAAAATGTTACTATACAAAGTATTTTTTTATTAAGACTTTTTAAAACGTTTTCAAAAATTAGACCATTTAACCCAGACAGAACAATTAGACATTTATAAAGACCAACTAGAGTAGAATCATCTAGATCTAGACTGATTAGCTGGAAATTTAAATAAGTAAACTCGATGAATTATAAAGTGTATTCATAATATTTAGACCATTTAAATAATAAATTTTATACCAATTTGTTCGATATGACCAGACAACTAAGCCATATTCAGATCTTTATTATTTAAATCTCTAACCCTGAAATAACTATTTATACCAATCCAAATAAATTTAGACCATTTCGTCATTGCAAAAATTTCAAAACTAAATTTAACCCAGAAACACCCTATTAGACCAAATGTGCAATAAACAAAACGTGCTCAAGTGCTCATGCATTTTTCATGCCATCACTGACCAAATCAAAGTCTGGAAGACAACTAGGCGGCAGAAAAATAGTATTAAAAAAAAAAACTGCACACTCATTTATGTGCGACTGAGTTTCCCAGACAGACAAACACGTAACGGCCCCAAACCGATAATACAATAATTTTTTCACTTATAAATTAAAATCCGGAAAAAAGAAACCGTCTACGATTAGTTATAGACAAATACCCGCGTACCGTACACACGTCGTCGCGGTCGTCATCGTCGCATATCGGGGGTAAAAAGAAATCCCACAAAGTACATGCGGGTCAAACGTTTGTAACGCGACACTCTGTGTTATCCTTAAATAGATTCGCCACGCCATTCATCGCTCGCCACCACCGCGCCGCGCCATCATGACAATCTCATGTCAATCGGTTTTCTAATTTATTGGCTCGAAGTAGGCTGAATTGAATGGTCGCGTATAGAGGTCTACTTTGTCTGGTATAATGTGCAGCCATTTTACATTATAATAGTTGTTAGTTGGCTGAGCAGACGATCGACTTACGGAACTGGGACAGTCCGAGATTCGCTTCGTCTAGCTGTTGGAAGTTATAGTTGCCCATAAGCTCGGGCATGGAGGAACCTACCTACACTATATAGCGTCGTCGTTGTTTGTCGCATGTCGTCTGCAGTCGACATCGATGTCAACGTTGTCGTCGGCGTATAGTTGTCGTCGTTGTCGCGCTGTCGTCGTCATAGTAGTCGTCGTCGTCGTCGTTGACTCGATGGCTGGCTGGGTTGTTATAGATACTCCCATCAGGTAAGCGGGTTATTTATCAGTAAAACGAGCCTTGTTTTATCTCTACGAACGGTGCATTCAACGGATGTCGAAGTCGATATAGGTATTGATTTTCCACACTATATACATAATTATAAATGTCTGGATTCTATTTTTAGAAAATAATTTGAAGTCTTGCAACTTTGTATGCTCGAACTCATAGGAGGTTAACTAGTTTTGTAAAAGATTAAAATAATAGGCGTGCGAGATTTATCAATGAGATTTGAGAACAAAACGAGGTATAGAGGGGAAATATTAATTTGTTTTTATCCTCATGGAAATAATTAACGGTATTTTACTGAAAAACAAAAAAAAAAACAACCGGGAAGTTCATGTGGATATTAAGGCAGTAAATTGACAGGAAAAAAACATAGAAAAGATCGCATTACAAAATTTAAACTTTTATGAATAATTATAGAAAATTATAACAATCTGCCCTTGAGGGGTTTACTAGCTAAGCTTAAACCCTAAAAAAAAAAACTAAAGAAAAAAACATCGAAGCACTTTACTTCATACAAGTTATCACAATAAAGAAATTCGATCAGCTGATACGACAATACGCAAGTAAAAAAAACATGGAATAATTTGAAATGTCATAATATACATATATTTATGACTAATCAAAAACAATTCCTAAAGAAGAACTTGTAAAGTCAGTAAAGAAAAAAAAAAAATAGAATAACTGTTTATTTTTCACATGACAACTTTCTATGCGATTTAGGACACATCATGAGAGAGTCAGAGATTTTTTGACAGAGAAAAATAAAAAACATAGAAAATATTGAACAAACAAGTTGAAGACAATTGACAACCCTGTCTGGTTGAAGATATCCCGAATCGAATCGAAAATATTAGCTGTGTTTTATTCATTGCTGCTGTATAGATAGTGCAGCATTCAATTGAATACAACGGCAGAACAGATGCCATTATTTGTGCTGTCTTCTTTTTCGCCAGCAATCAAATGGTTGTTATTTGCCGAGGGAAATTTGGCTACGCTAGCTACCCAGCAGTTAATAAAACACAGAATCTTCTCAATTCTGACGATGTATACAAACACCTATGTACATAATTTTACCAAAGACATTCATTTCAAAGAAGCTCAGTTAGATTCTGTCAAAAAAGATGAGAAAACTAAAAACTACAACACTAAAAATTAATTAAGCCTGTTAAAGATGGCGAGTCCGAAAAATTATGACAATGACATTTTTAGTCGATGGTGATGTGACGCGACGAGACGACGTAAAATTAAGTTGCAATAATAAAAACGTGAAGCACATTAACCCCGAAAGCAACTTTAGGTGTTCTATAGAAACCAACAACCTCCCTCACTTAAAGAACAGGTTCATTATTTGACCACTCTGGCTTAACTATACCATACCCACCACTGCTTAAAGTTGAAAAGACATTCACATCAACATTAACGTTGGTGATTTTTTTATTTCTGTCAAACATTCAGGTCAAACAGACCCTCAAGGTATCATCTATACCTGTACATGGACTCCCGGCTTTTTATAGCTTCTCCCGTTTATAACCACTCATGATCATGACTCGTGAATAAAATTAAGGTATTCACTACTCGTAAATTAATCCGGTGTGTTTACATTTTGCATTGAAAAGAAATATAATTTTTTTTTCGAATTTAATGGCCGATATGTCTCGTGAGATTGAATTTTATTGTCACTCTTTTAAATATCATACTCATGCAGCTGTGACTTGTGACTCGTTGATTTTTATTTTTGACAAAAGCTAAAATCGACGTCCTTCAGTATTTTGTGACAAAAGTTGTGGGCACTGAATTTTCTTTCTTTCTTTCTTTTTTATGACTGGCATCACTGGCACACCTTTTGGGATTAACTGCGATGACGGTCGTTTTGGTAACTGGTAACTGGTAACTGATATGAACCAACAACAACAAAAAAAAGAAGAAGTTATCTCAAGGAGATGGCCCAAACTTTTATGTTTGTGGATGAACAGACGACGAAAAAATCACTTCACTACCTATTTTGGGAGTTTATTCGCATGTCGTGTTTTTGTGTGAGGATTTTTCGTTTTTAATGTTTGCAGACAAATTTGCATCGTAAAATTTGCAAAATCGTTATTTTATGCTTATTAAAAAAAGTTAAGGACATGTTAAAGCTGAGACTGCAATAAAAAGTTTTCAAACTTGTTTGTTTTTATTTAAATGTTTGCAACACAAAAAAAAAAAAAAAATAAAAAGATTCTTAATAGACGCGGATAAACATATAAAATTCAGGTAAAAATGAATTCTTATCAATATCGAGAATATAAAGGCTGTATATAAGCTAAGCATTAATGGTGTCCGAGGTTATACAAGGTGTTTTTATAAGTGGTTTCTTAAACCCTTCATGTCGACTCAAAAGTGCATTCCTTTTGCGAACTGTAACTGCAAAATGTCCACCATTTTCGTAATGAATTTTGACAATTGTAATTCATTTTTGAAGCCTACATCGTTCTATTTTAAGTAATGGCATCAAATGTCAAAAGTGACAGATGAAACGACCTTCATGATAAATAACCTATAAATTCATGTCAATTGTTATTTTCTTAACCATTTGATCAACAAAAGTGTGTTAGGATTATGCGATAACTGTCAATGATGGGTAAGATAATTACATCATGAATAAAATTCATTCGAATTCGCATTAATACTCTTCTAATCGGAAAACCTAACCTCTGTAATTATTATGCCTTGGAGTCCTTTAGCCAACGGATATAACATTATTCTGTAACATCAAAGAAATACATAACCAAATAAATGGTGTTAAAAACAAAAGTCACATCCGCAGCAATTTAATTAATTGCATTAATTAAATACGATCCATTTCCGACACACAATTTCATTACATTTACCATTACCCATCATCCCATCATCATCACCATCATTAAAGAGTAGAACCTTCTTTTGGAGTTGTGACGGAGGAGGACGAGGAGGTGGGGGGAGGGTTTTGTATGTACCATTTTGTACTTCGAAAGTAAATTCATCTGGGCTAAATTTGTCCCGCATCCATCCAAACTACTCCTTCTCCTACTCTCGAGGAAGAAAGGACAGAAAGAAAGAAGAAATAATGTTACGTCTACACTTTTCTTTCTTCGTTTGCTTTCATTTGGTTTATCCCGCTTAAGTGGGATGATCCCATTAGGCTAATCCGTAGTCACCTAAGGATATGTCCTCAATGCCTTTGGACGACTTTCTACAACCGACCATGACTATAACGACAACGATGACGGGTGACAACCACCCACTTTTGTTTTCTCAAGACAAAAATAAAAAAGACTCCCCGTGGTGGCAAAATGGCAATAACTTTATGGAATAATGTCCAAACGGAAAATCGAAGACTTGGCGCATTTTTTCGTCTCCTTCAAGTCACTTACTCGACTACAAAAGCAAAACTGTACAACAGTCACCTGCCCCCGCATCCTTTCAATTCATTGAAACCACAGACCTAAACGGATTCCGTCCTGGCTATAAGTCTGAGTATAAGCGAGCCGAGCGGTATGAGTAGACTTGGGAGGGTGGTATTTATGCATCTAATGCCATCGCCATGCCATTGCACCACCAGTAGTGCTAGTGCTGGAGCTGAAGCTGGTGGTGGGCTCCCTGGGTTGTTTGCATCCAGTCTAGACGAGGGATAAAAATTCTGTGTGTGGTGAAATTTTAATTCACGGTAGATAAACATTTAACGTATCTTATTCTATGCTCTAACAGTGTTGCTGTTGCCACACACACTCGAGCGTATCTGCACTGCAACCGAAAGCCACCCACTCAACCGCTTACCGCTCAGCGTTCACCGCCGCCGCTCACCACGGGTTCACTTATGGCAAGAACACAGTTTTTCCATCGCCCTAACCACGACTTAACTTTTTTTTCTTTGTATTTTTTGTAAAAAAAAAAAAAACAAGAGCAGGGTAAGGTGCTTGGGGCCGCTTATGTGGCTTGCAACGATGATGATGACGATGACGATGTGGTTGCGGTGCCTCTCGAAAGCATTAGAATTAAATATTTTCATTCAAAATTAATGCCAAGAAGAAAAGATTTCTTTTTTTTTACTTTTATCGAGTTTTGTGATGAAGGAATCAAAGGATACACGCAGCACAAGCATCAATTCAATTAGGATTTGTTACTTTGTTCTTTTATTTTTCTTGAGAATGTGATAATTTGGTTTTTAGCATTTAATTTCAAATTATCTTTAACTTAACTGGGGTTTTTGTTGTGCGTTGGTTTCTTAATCTGAAGGTAGTCGAGTTTTTGAGAACTTTGAAGACGCATTTTTTCAACATAATCTCGAAGAATTTTAACGACGCGTTTCTTTGAGGGATTTTAGGTTTCCAGGATTTTAATTCGACCTTAAAATGAAGTGAGTTGTGATTTTTCAATTATGTACATGACTGATGTATGTGAATGTCATTCACTGACGTGTGTAAATTTTGTGATTGTTATTTGTGAATTTAAAATGTTATAATTCTGTGACCACTCTTTAGTTGTGACAGCTTAAAATTAACCATTTTTGACATATGATTAGTTTATCGCTCCAAATGTCAATGAAGAAGCTCTAAAATTCACCTTTTTTGGACAACCATATTAAATGTGAGAAATCCTTAAACAGATCTGACAGCTCATGTATTTTTGTAATTTTAACAAACTTTTTTCTCAATATTAAAATAAAATCTTTTACCGATAATTTCTAAAATCACCAGTTTTTTAACTACTAGAGGACCCGGCATACTTGGTCCCACCCGATTGAGTTCTAACAGCAAGCCCGGCTGTTATTTTTGTTACTGCCTTCCTCGCAACTTTACCATATTTTCTCACTTTTTAAACCATCCCTGGACTACGAAAAACATAACATAACCAAAATCAGCCAAATCGGACCAGCCGTTCTCGAGTTTTAGCGAGACAAACAATCAAAAATTGATTTCTACATTTAGAAAGAGATAAAAAGTTATGAATTTTCTTTCATTATTTTAAAAGAATTTTCATTCATATTTTCTTCAAAAATAAATATTCAATTTTATTTATTGTGAATATTTTACAACGTGGGTTTTCTGTATTGTGATTTTGTTCAATGAATCTGAAATGTTATTGTGAATAGACCAAAAATAAGAATTTGTGGTTTTGTGTAAAAAAGTTTAAGGTAACAATAATTGGGACGCGTTCTAGAAAAAAATAAAAATTAAATATTACAAAAACTTTACAGCTCTTCAAGCTTTAATAACTTCCCTTGTGTTGTTTTACTCTTGTCTTAAATCACGCTATTAAAAATCTTAAATAAAAAAAATTCAATTCAAAAATTTGAACTCGTTAACTTCTGTGACCTTAGTGAGTGAATTTGAACCATGGTTTTGAAGAGTCTGAATTAAAATTACATATTTATTTTTATCTAAAGTAAGATGTGTGATTGTTGTTTTTTTTTAGTTAATACGATTCTTATAAAAAAAGATGTATTCAAACACCTTAAAACCCAGAAATCTTTTTTGAACTGTCAAAAAAGCGTGATAGTCTACGCTTAAGTCAGGGAGATGATGTAGATTGTAACGTCCGTAAACCGGTGGGATTAAATCCCCGTCGTGATGCTATGGCTAAGGAATTTTTAGGCATGTGAGATTTTCCAAACAAAAAACACAACCAGAATTTTCTTAGTAAACAAAGTTGCGTATACGCCCTAGTGTTTCATCAGATAGTTATTTAGGAAAATTTAAAATTTAAAAATTAAATTAAATTTCTTTACTTTATTTAAATCTTACAGCAAATAACAATTTATTAATCCATTGTATTCATAAAAATCTTTAAATTTTGTACTTTATACGTGTGAAACTGGATCGTTTTAATATAAATTGGGCCACGATAAGAATACAAAAAAAAAATAAATCAAGAGATTTTCGAAACACGTGTCAACAACTTCCGCATACAAAGAATACCAAAAACCAAAAAAAAAATCATACCAATTTCATGCTTCGTAAAAATTGGGACAGATATTAAGAACAAAATAAAAAAGAACAAAGTATCCATAAACAATCCCTGCATTCCAGACACATTTAACGTATATACAAAAAAAAAAAAAGAATTACATGACAACCCATAGCCTCTACCCACCAGCAGAGTGCAGAGCAGCCGCCAATCGATGCTTGAACCATTGGCATGTTCCGGCCAGACAACACAACACAGCGTCCAAGTCCGAGAGCTCCAACCATAAAAATAAACGAATAAAAAATATCATAAATTATTGTATTTTTTTTTTCGTTTGCAGCTCAAAGGACGACCATGACGACAACGACAACAGCAACGAGAACGAAATACCCTACTCCTTGCCAAATTGCCCTCCAGCTGAATCATATATGGAGGAACCTTCTTGTATAGTTTTGGTTTGATCTCGAACGAAGGCTCAAACACAGTTCTGCCAAAACAACCCACTCGGGAGTATACATAGACGACGAAGTATTCTCGTTCTTTGGAGGAAATGGATAAAGAAATTTTATCGCCACTGCACTGTTCTCGATTTTTATAACATTTCTACACTCACTCAAATAAAAATCCTTATAATTTGATTCTTCCTTTTAAAAAAAAGTCGATGGGGGAATGAGTTCTGTTCCTTCTTATCCTTTTTTATTTTTTAACTATTGGATATGACTCCAAAGGAAGCTCTAGGAAGCTATCACGTATCATGTACTATATGTATGAGTATGGTTGTGTTCTGTGAAGTTGGATCTGGTGTTCTGTGCCAAGTAGGTTAAAATAAATGCTGCCAATATGCAGAGGAAGTATGGCCATGCGAATAAAGAGGGGAAACTAATATTGTTGTAACTTTAAATGGCTTTTGATGATTTTTAGTGGACAATTTAATAGAAACTAGGACAACACCCAAAAGAACTAAACTATAAATGTTTTTAATTTGTTCGATCACAAGAAAAAGCACAAGGATATTGGAAATATCAATCATCAATCTTTTGATAAGGACATAACCTTCAAACTATTTTCAATATTTGAATGGAACTCTTAATAACCCATTAAGGAATAACTTAACCGGGTGAAATCAACCCATATTGGGATCAGTTTTTGTGATCATGCCCTCAAATCGCTCGTGTGAATAGTCTGTCTATGGCAGTGTAACTTTGAGAAAGATAAGTTGATTTCTTGTATAAGCAAAGTAGATTTTCCTGCACACTTTAATTCTTTGACGTTAGGCAATAAAAAGGTCTTAAGTCAAAAAATTGCAATTTGGACTTTTGACTGAGCTTAACTCATTTTCTTTTTCTCTTTCGTTTGGAATTATCGACTTAAGTCTACAACAGCTGTTTCTAATAGTAATAATTTAGTAATTTTATTTTTTAATTTTAACTTCATTTGAAATAATTATACTAAGTTTCTGACTTAAGACCACATTACCTAATGTCAAAGAATTGACATCGATGATATTTTTAGCTTAATTATTGAACCCGTGCACTCAAGTTTATCCACCACCCTTCAGAAAGTTCTGTCGGTTACACAATCAAAGTTATCGTAAAATGGCGAACCACAATGACAGCCATGTTGACATTTGCAAAGTTAATGTACCATATTGTTTGCAAAGATTAAAATGGCGTGACAGATAAATGACGCACGTGTAATTCAATTCATAAATTCGATTTTATGTACTTCAAATCGATTTTGTAGAAAAAGTTTAAGATTATCCAAAAATGTAAGTTACGTTTTATTGAAAAGAAAATTTCCGAAGTCCTCAAACTAACATCCTTGAATATCGGTAATTTCTACTTGTCATCTATTTATTTGACAAATTCATTTATAGTCTAGCCAAAAGCTACTCGAGACGAGTTTTTTTGATCTACAAACCTGAAGTGGTTCTTGAGGTTGAGGTTACATCAAAACTGGAATAACATGTCACCCATTCTGACTCATTCACAATCTTATAGTGCCCTACAATTCAAAATAATACTTGTATACATCTCACTTGAATCATTCATTTATTCTTCTTATCTCCCATGGTGAATAGTCACAATCGTCTGTCTGTTCATTAAAATAAAAAAAATACAAAATCTGAATCTTATTTTCCTCATCAGACATCTTGTTGTCTGAAGTGCAATTTAGATTATAATAATAATCATTTTCCTGACAAAAAAAAGAAGAATAAAAAATAAATAAAATACACACGAAAATCATGCATTTTAATTCTAAAATTAATAAATGATGTCTGCCATAAGCAAATATTCCTCCAACTCAACCATCCGCCGGCTTATGGCAATACATTTTATCAAAAATATATATACATATAAATATTTAAAAAACACAAAAAATTGAAAAAAGGTTTTTCTTTCTCTCTTTGGATGTCTCGTCTCGTCTCAGTCTCGGTCTGGGTTAATCTCCCACTAATTCAGGTACTATATAGGTGGGTTATAAAGTCTAAGTGTGCGCTGTCGACTTAATCAACCTTAAGATGAACTTATTCAAATTTCAGTGCCAGACATCATCAGTGAGTTTATTTTATAAGAAGAACAAAAAAAAAACATTAATAAATAAAAAAAGAAGAAATCTTTAATTCATACGAAAGGAAGGCCTTATGAACTCTCTTAAGTCTTATCAACTAGCCTCTTTTGACTTTTTTTTCTTCTTCTTTTATTTCATTGAGTCATCTCTTGCTTTTGACGATTCTTAGACGTAGACAAAAGAAAAAATGGACGAATTGGTTCAAGTGTTGTATGCGATTGATTCATTGAAATAATTAATTTTTTTGTAATTAAGAGAAAAGTGCAACATGGTTTTTAGAAATGAGAATACAAAGAGATAATGTTTAAAAGAAGTTTTTTGAGGTTAATCTGTTACTGTCAAAAAGTTAGCTTCAGAAATTTAAAAACTGTCAAAGCTAAAGGTCATGGCTAACTACTTAATTACTCTTACTTTGTCAAAAGTGTTGGACGGTTCTCTTAAGCTTAAGAGAGTGTGTGCATTATCCGTACACCATTGTCTGCACAATATTGAAAATAACATAATGTAATTTTAATTTCCTTTTTCATCAAATCTGAAGCAAGAGCATGCTTTAAATTTGACAATTCAAGGAAATTTTGACAGAAAGTCTCTGAGATTTTACAATTCTCTTAAGCTGCCCTTAAATCAAACACTCAAAATGACGCAAGAACTTCACTTGAAAACGCAAAGAGATTAAATTAATACAATTTATTTATTGAAGTTTTGAGTGAATAAATTGACCGGGAAGAAAATGATTGCAATCTTTTTAAGTTTGAATGAATGAAATGAATGCAATCTTTAAATTAAAGTCACAAGAGATTGCATTCTTTTACTTCAAGCACTGAATTATATATTTTCGAAATATATTTTAAAGAAATTAAGGAATTATTTTTTTTATTTTCGATTATTTCAACTTCACAACTTTTTGATTCAGTCAAATTTCCAGTTAAATGAATTGTAGTCGAAAATGCCATCATTTCTGACATGGCTTTCTAGACTAAAAGCTCAAAAAAATATTTCCCAATGATAAATATGAACTATTAGTCTACATACAAATCCAGACATAGGTTAACGTACATATATGAATGCGTTCCCATGATGTCATTAGTCAAAAACGCAATAACATAAATCACACTCGAAATAAAAACACCACTGGCACTGGTATACTGATGCTCGATTTTTATTATATTTTCAAAATTGTGATGCAATTTATAATCGTCCTCATTATAATAGTTTAAGAGACTCATAAAAACACTGCAATCGTGCAATCGCAAAGATTTACAACTCATTTGGGTTGCACTTAGGTGGGCTCGTTCAAATATTGAATTTATAGGAATTTGTTCCGCGCGTAATGTGCACGACTATTATATAGGACAGCAACAGAAACCGAAACGTCACGCATTGGAAATCTGTCTATGGTCGGTTTGGATTTCGACGTCCATCGTCGTCGTCGTCGGTCGGTCGGCTTCAGCTTTGGCAAGTGCAAACAAACAAAGCACACACTGGCTCTCGGTCTCGACCGCATAAAACACAGGTTTCTACGAGTATAAAGCGAAGCGAAAAGCACCGCGCCGCCAAAATGTCTACTCTCATCATAAATCACCAATTCTGGGCACTCAAAGTAGACAAATTTATGTGAATCGGCAAAGGCCATAAATACGCAAATATCCAACCATTCATTTTGTGGCACCTTTGCACATGTAGACGTTAACAAACCCAAACATACAAACACTCACACACAGATTCACATGAACTCGAACACACATTATAGGGACATCTATCTTTTCCGCAATTCCACGGGCTAGATACTTTCGTTTCATGCTCGATTGCACGAAATCCCCATATACCTCCCCGCAGTAAATAGAGAGCGATAGAGAGCGGTAGACGGGACGAAGATTTACGATCACTCGGTATTCTTCTCTTTTTTGATTCTTGTGTGTGAGAACAGCAGGAGCTATACAATAAGAAGATGAAAAAGGAGAACCCGAACTTAGTGAAGAGGCACGTTTCCTGATGGAGCGCGGAAGAATCACTGAGAAATGCAAATCCACCAGCTATTTGCTAAATTGGACAGAAAAAACAACGACTACAAGTCCAGTCTCTGGGGACTTTAGGGAGTTCCTATACAATTTCACACATACATTGTCGACGATTATATGTATACAGTTCTCTTTCAGATTTGTCAAAAGATACAAATCACCAAAAGCTGGCAGGAGGAGCCGGAAAAACACAAGGTGGTCGGTGGTCCTATGGAATTAACCACACATCACTATGGCACCTCCAATTGACCGCAAAACGTGATGGTAATCGATCACACCAAGCCATGAAGGCGTTGTTCTTCCTGGGCTCCCTTTTCCATGCTACGAGAGTATAGCAATAACATTTCCGAATTGGTTTTTGGATCATTCCTGGTCATTTGTCACGTTGAATTTGTTCGACACGTTTTATACTCTTGTATACATACCCGATAAATGGTCAAACATGATAAATCTTATGGCTAAGAGTCATCTCATCTATTCCAAGCCCATATATTCTTTCCTTCCAACGAATTAACACAAGGAAGTCAAACAAAACAAAACGACTTTGACATCTGAAACGGTGTCGAGTCGAGACTTAAGTCGTGTTCCCCAAAGTGGAGTCATGACATGACCTTATAGTGCTTCCATTTTCTAGGTTCTGTTCTGGCCATTATACCTTTCCAAAAAAACAGAAAACAAACACAAAGCCGAAGATTGATTGAATGGTAATGTAGTGTGAATGAAAAATGATGCGCGAAACTGTCTGTCTGTCAATTTTTCTCCCCCAAAACCTAAAATTATGTTTTTTTTTTATTTTGAACATTTATTTTAACGTCGCGTCGTCGTCCAAAAAAAATACTGAAAAATAAACCAGACATCGATTAATGCAATGCATAGCAGGAAAATATGATTCGTCGTCCTTTTTTTGGATGATGATATGGGGTTTTCGATGAAGGGGAAAACTTTTTTACACGGGGAAAGTCTACTCAAAAAAAAGTTCTAATAAAATTCTATAAAATCCTTTTTTCTATAAAAAACTAATGACTTTGATTGAGTGTTGAAACGAAAATGATTTTATTTTGAACTAAACGAAAATTCAAAACAAACATACATCACTCTTTATAAGGTGTACAGGTACACTGAAAGTGAAATATGTAGGTACATAAGTGTGAGACTTTTCTATGAGGACTAAATATTGACAATTTAAGTTGAATTCAATGACATTTAAGAGAGACAGGGAAATGAGATAGACATTTTTTAATGTACGATGAAATGTCAAAATGATTCCTATGTGAATACCGTGAAAAAAAGGAACGACTAATATTCTCTAACAGTCACTTGTCAGCTTGTCACTTAAATGACATTTGCTATTTTAGAATCTAATTTTTAATAAATCTTCTATCTCTGCTGTAAACTTTTATTAATTGACGTTTCTAATCTTGATCTAGCATTAAGTGATTGTAATTAAGTTCAGTAAAATTCTTAAATTCAGCATTTCCATTTGACATATCGTTGTTGAATGTAATGTGTCACTTTTTTAGTTTTGGCTCTGTTTGTTTGTTTGACAGAATTACTTTCAGCCGAATTTTGTAGTTCATGTACAAAATTAATTTACGACTAAATTAATGGCATCTAATTTGACAGATGTAGCTTCAACAATATGGCTGCTATCAACTGTCAAGTTTCTATTAGAAAACTCTTCGTGTATATTTGAATGCGTTCTTAAAATGTTTTGTTGTTGAAAAAACTACCATTGTTTTCTTTTCATCCATAGAATTTCCTCTCAACAACTAATCAGGTAATAATAAAAAAAAAAGAAAAGTAAATTTTCCTATTCTTTTACCAAAGGGTATTTTTCACACACACACAATTACAATTAATCTTAGGTGAATAGAGGTGCAACAAACAAAGCATTTGAAAGAGTAAACAAGAAGAAGGACAAACAGGACAGACAAAAAAAAAACAAATATCGAATCTATCCCAGACCAGACCAGACCAAACCAGACCAGACACCCATCAGGGCATCAGGACATGAACACTGAACACACAATCGGAAGGATGCATCTGAATAGATGGTGGAGTCCTGGTGCTGGTGCTCTGTTGCTGATGCGACAACACAACAAAAGACCATCTCAACCAAATTAATGCAATAGCTGGCCCACTGAGTTGGAAAATGCACTGACGTCAAATAGAGAACGACACGAGGACGACGACTACGCTGCTGCTGCTGGCTGGGCTGACGACGACGACGATGATGATGACGCTACCGCCCTCATGCGTCTGTACCGTATAACCATGGTCGTCGACGACAGCCGATGTCAGTGTCATATAGTCTCTTGCGCTGGTTGGCTTTGATAGACATAGAATGCCTGGTATTCCAAGATTAGAGAACTGGGGAGTCAAGTCGATGCCAAAGCCGAAGCCGACTTGTTGTGCGTTCCATTCAATCTCCTCGCTCTCCCTCCTTGCATAACTTATGCATTTTTGTTTTGCATGTCAGCTTTTGTGAGTGGCATTCAGAGTTTGGTTTGTTATTTCATATTACCTTCCGATATGTAGAGCAGAGTCTAGGTCTAACCACAGAAGAGTATCTAACAATCTAACCCCTCCAGACATCCCCTTGCCAGCCATGTTGATTTTCAAGACATGCGAGAGTGAACGCTTTTGCTTCCGTGTTATTTTTTTTTTGTTAACTTCATCAGCACAAGCTCCAGGACGCCAACAACGAGACCCTACCGACAGGAGGAGGTTCCAGAGGTCTTTGATTCGATGATTAATAGGCGAAGACCTGGAAAGATTTACACATCCATTAGGATTGTTTAGGGATTTGCGTTGGAATTTATTTTATATCTGCTGATGGCTCGTTCTTAAATGCGTTGCATCCGTCGGTCGGTCGGTAGTTCCGTTTGTTTGTCGGTCGGTGGAATCGTAGTTGATGCTTTGTTTGGGGATATTGCGTTGTTAAGTTGGTTGCGGTGCGGAGTTAATGATGTGTATGTGTGCATTGACAATTTGATTCAGCTCAACGGAGGAGTCTAAATTAAACTATATTGTGTGGAAGTTTTATATGTATGCAGGTATGAACTTTAGAGGCGTCGAAATAGCTAGAATTGCTAAGCAAATTGACTGACAGATTCGAGGAAATGAGGAATAGAGCAATGTGATTTATTTGCGTCATGCAACAGTCTAAGGATGCACCGTAAATTTATTTGATGTTGGTTTAAAGACTTGCAGTGATTTATCACGCTCTCACAAAAGTCTTGGATGCGTGATTTGATAGAAAATTTAAAAACTGCATAGCCGACTCTGAAAACTTATTTATTATTATTATCGACATTGAATTTTTTTTGCAATATCCGGATTTCTTTTTATTGAGAAACTATCGCCATCTTAAAATGTCAAAAATTGTATGGAGTTAGATGGGCAGAATATTTCATTGTAAATACTTTCAAACTACATTATCAACATTCTTTTATCTAGGTGTATATTTTAAATGATATATAAAGGGCTTGAATTTAAGTCCGGACTAAAAGCGGATACCAATCAATTTAACGCTTGATTACTAAAACTGTCAATGTCAAAATTATCATCTCAAATAAAAACCCTGTTACCATAAATTGAAAAACGTTTAAGAAGCTTAATTTTAGATGAAGAATCAATGAAAAGTTTCTAGCAACCATAATATAACTAAAGCCAGACTTAAAATCAGTATCCAATCAAATGGCGCATCGACAAAAGTTCACAAGAACCATGAGATTAAGTTTTTATGATATTTTTTGTCCAAACAATAAACACGTGTTTTTTTTTTTGTATTTGTCTTTGATCCGATCTCACATCACTATCAATACCGACCTACCTATAATAATCAGAAAAGCCGAGGCGAGATCATCAAACTCGAAAAAATAAAACTAACACACCTCGAACAAAAAAAAAGCTCCGTCTGCATCATGACTTCACAAAGTGCACCGCGACCGACCAATTCAAACGACCGACGACCAACGACGACAACAAATCGCGTGTCCATTCACCTCCACAGGAATTACAAACGACCGCATGCGTCTGTCGTTGTCGTCGTGTCTCGTCGCAGGCGTCTTTGGCTGGGCGGAAAAATCGCTGCATCTACCTATATTGATATGTCCCTAAAAAACAACGAGCCAAGAAGCTGCGACGGCGGTTCGGCGCAGCCAAACTGTGTTGTTGTTGTTGTTGTGGTCGTTGGCTAGGGGCAGTCGACTAAGCCCGTCCTCACATCAAACTATATGTGTCTTCAAACTCGAACTTGGAGATAAAATGGATTAAGTTACTGGAATATCCTTTGGGTGGATACCTTAAATATTTATTTTTAGAGCCCGACCAACGACGACGACGATCTTCAGATCGTACAATCGAGACTGCATCCAGATCCAGAAAGAGAGAGGTTCATTGGCCAGAGGTGCATTCAGCCGGCAGCAGCCAGACGACGACGACGATGGCGATGACTCTTTCCTGAACTCTCGTGCTGGTCATCCATACATAATGCGGAATTCCGCGACAGGCGCGATTTCACGGGCAAATATTGAATTGTAGGGTAAATAGGGTATGTTTGGGTATTTCGTTTCAAAATTTTGCAATCGGAAGGTTTATTAATTTGAAGCACTTTTAATACACTTTGTGAATTCTTGATGTTTGCATAATTTGACTGCGAATACAAATCTTGATCCACGGTTAAACCTCGCTTAAACAATAAAAACGGCTGGTGACTTGGTATCGTGAGGAATTTAAAGTTTCCTAGCAGCTGTCAAAATTAAAATAAGACAGTTCTTGAGTTAGACAGTTAGACATCGCCTAACTAGTTCTTTGTAGTTTTTCTATTTGCAAACAGTAGATTCTAGCACCCTCTAGTTTAACTCTCTCCATTATAGGGAATGAGTTATTTGTCATCAAATAAACTTTTGCATATATTTTCTTTTTGTTTTTTTTAAATTTTGTCTGAATATCTTACCGCAGACAATCGATTTTGTTAAGGTTTGATTTTTTGAAATAACTTTCGGGTTCCTGTTTGATTTTTATTCGTTTATTTTTGTTTTTATTTTTAAATTGTAATTTGTTGGTGTGTCTCGAGATATTTCAGATTTTTTGCGTCGCGGAAATTGACAGAATAACCTACAAAAAAAAAAGAAACAGCGACTTGTTAGAGCAGACATTTTTGTTCGTTACAAAGGAAGGCGCAGGTATCGTAAGTCGTAAGCGTACTTATACTTTTTTTTATGAATACAATAAAACTCCACCATTAAAGAATATACTGCCATTAGGTTTGTTTTTGGGGAGCTGAAACGTTTATAATTTGTACGATCTGCAAGTCTGAGCCAAAAACACTAGTTTAACTGGTTTACAAAAAAAAAAAAAAAAAAAATTGTCTGCTTTTGCAATGGCAATGTCCTTCCAGACAGACAGATTATATGGGCTGCCGCTGCATTTTGCAATCAAGCTATAGTTGGCGGCAGTGTGCATTTAAATTGGATGCAATATATGCACAGTGTGCAGTGCATCAAGACGGATAAAAAAAGAAGAATCATTGTGCTGATTTTGTGCGGGATACAGTGTAACTATAAAATGCATTCTGCAAAGGATAATTGAGGTACACGTTGTGGCAATTATGATTATTATCTGTATCTGTTCTGTTTAGAGATTACATAAGGGGAAGAGAGAAACTGTACATATGGCCATTACAACCAAGAGCCAAGTATAATAAATTATATATGTACTGTACATGACTATCAAACAGAACACGACGGATGGTATAAATTTTATTTTAGTTGTTTTACGTGGAGTATTATTATGCTTGCACGTTAAGAATTGCAATAAAGGATGCTTTTAAAGGCCCTAACACAAATAAAAAATAATGTCAAGATGGAATGAGTAAGATGGGAATTAAAATTAAAATTTGAAAACATATACTTTTAATTGTAAAAATACTAAATAAAAATATTATAAAGTCTTTAAAACCAACTTAAGCCATCTTATACTTAATATTTTTAGTTTTAATAGCAATTTTCATCTTCAAAATTTAGTTTGATAGGAGTGACATATAATAATGAGATGTCAAAATTAATTGCCTCAAATAACACCAATGTGATATTACAAGAAAATAAATTAATGTGACAGATGTCAGATGCACTTTAAATTAAATTCAAATGTCAAATGGTAGGAGAAAAGACAGTACTTAAGTAGTTCTTTTTTACAATTCGTCTTTGGAAAATGTATTCTAGGCTTAAGATCTTTAGTTTTGCATTTTGACATTAATTTTTATTTATTATGTCAAATTTAATTTTTACACATTTTGTATCTATACTAACTTAAAAAATTAGCATGGAGTATTTAATAAAGTTTGACATTCATGTTGGTACAAAAATTTGTATCATTAACTCCTAGTCGTAAAAAATGTACAAGACAACTTACGATTAATTCTACTTTCGACATCACTGGAATACGAATAATATCAAAAAGTGACAAGTGTGTGCATAGCTTTACTTAACGGGTCGGGAATGTACGCATATTATTTACAGCCTTGTGAACATTTGACATTACAGTACAGTAATACTTTAACTTTACTGTCAGATTTCTTGGTTATGAAAAATGAATCTTAAAAGGTATAGACATTTCCACTACTATGTGAAACTGTCACGATGACATTAAATTAGCCCAAACATATAATATCCAAGTTCAAATAAAATTAAAAATTAAACGATTAAGTAAATCGTGTTTGTAGAACTCATGTAGAACACGGAACACCTCATATGACCTCGTCTCGAATTTAATATCTTTTTTTTGTTCATACCGCGTGCCGCTACAGTCACCGACAATGACGCGACATTACCGACAACAGCACCGACTCTGTATACATGCATGCACATGTATACTTACCCTCATTGTAGTGTATGTACTCTTAGGTACATACATTGCGCTTTTTTTGTGTCATTTACACAAAATATCCATTAATTGTGCCATCGGAAAAGTACAAATGAATTACAATTGCCGAACAAACTGAACACAACATCAGACACTTGTTATTGCTTATTGCAGTACACACTGCTGTCAGTCTGTTTGTCTGTCTATCTGACAGTCTGTATTGTGTTGTTATACAGCACACGTGTATGTCATGACAGTTTAATGAAAGCTTAATTTGACATTTTTTTTAATTTAGGTTTGCTTCTTTTTTTTTAATTTTTTTGTGAAATAAACATTTAAAGTGTCGCAACGCAAATACATATACATATGTAGGTACAGTAAATTTTTTGCATTTTTTTAACATTGTCTGCGCTTCGAAGTGTATCAGCAACATTCCCAGACTAAATATTTAATTAGGTCGATAAACATTGAATCACAGTTGATTTCACTTCACTTCACATATTTCCGCTAAAGTGAGCTAAATGATTTGACAATTAAGTTGGGAATATGACAACATGCATACATTTATTTGAATACATTAAGTGAGTTTTTTTTTTCGATTTTTAATTGTTGTTTAAATCAGAGATTGATTTTTAGATTAAATGAGTGACAAATTTGGTTAAGTAATTAAGTAGCAATTTGGAATATTAAATTGCCAAAATTGTACAACTTGTTTCTTGATGGTTTTAATGAGTCATTCCGTCATTGAAGTGTGCTCTTAATTTGGAGATTCTATATAGACGAAATGATTACCTTTTTGAAAATGTGCTCACAATCTGCATCACACGGTTAATCAAATTTAACAAAGAAAGCTCGTTAATCACCAGAAATGAAGCTGATGAAATTGGAGCTTAGAATAACGTCATAATATTATAAATTTTTTTTTTTTCAGAATGAACAAAGGGGGATCTTTTTTCATTAAAATTTCTTATTAAAGTTATATTATCATTCAGGAATTCTCGATTATACATTTAGACAGAAAAAAAAAACTAATTTTTAAGCTTATCATTTATCACGTGAATCTTATCAATTAATTAATAGCTTCTAATCTTAATTCGACGAGCACGCTTTATTTTTTATTTTTTGTTGTTTACTATCTCGCGCTACCTCTACGTCATTAAAAGCAGTGGTAGTGTTTCAGAAATTTTGCACGAGATTTTTTGTGTTTTAGATACAAAAGTTGACGTTGACGGATCAGACACTTAGCGATTACTAATTTCTGACAGATTGTTTTAGTACAAAATTAAAGAAACAAAACACAATTTGTTACTAAAATTGTTTAATGGAGACTTGCGAACTTTGACATTTGATAGTAAAAGTTAGATCTGTCAAATGGGCTGTCATTTCTTGAATGTGTTAACCCAATTACCAAGAACGAATATAAAACGCTTCGCCTATTTTACGAACACTATAATTATCCTGCTGAAAGAACTATTTGATAAATTGGATGAATTTGAGTCCACAGTTAATCAAAACATAGAACTGTCAAAAACATCGCCCTTTTCCTTGAGAGTCTTCAGTAAGATCCGCGGCAATATTTCCCCAAGAATAACGTTGGAAAGATCGGCACTGTCTATGATAACAAACTTCTTTTGGACAGGATTGAATGTTTTGGACGTCAACAATGACGTTTGGTTATGACAGCTCAGCGCTTCGTCACACACTTCACACGCAACATTGATGCAAATAATTCGTCGTCAACGCAAAACCATATTCCCTCCAGGGCACGACCCTATTCGATAAATTACTCAGTTAATTGAAACTTAGTTCTTTTGTGAAGAATCCTTGACAACAAGATTAAGACGGAACACTTTTGTCAAAGTGAATTCACTTTATCCCCCAGCATCACCATCTTAGAGGAGGGAAATAATTTTCGTCATGAAATGAACAAATAACTAACTCACACAAATTGCAACATTGCATTCTTCTTCGTCTGTCTGTTTATTGTGATGCTCCTAAACTAAGCGTCAGCTTTTATCAGCTCTACCCTCAACAAAACACTACCTTAGCCTAGTCCTGACTCCAAGAAGGAGATCCTCTAATAAAACTTGAAATACGAAAAGTTTTCCCATGAAAGCAACGCAAAACGCCTCTCTCTCCTCTCCTCTCCATCTCACCCCGTCGGTCGGTCGTCGCGTCGTCATGCTAAAACTTTCTCAATATAGCTTCACTGTTTAACGCTATAGAAGGCAATAAAAACGCCCTCTGAAGTTGAAAGAAAAAGAAGTACTTTCGCGTCGTAGGTAAATTCCAGGTGCGAATAACAACACACAAACTCAACTCATTCCTAGCTACGTCTGCATCTCTCCCTTCTGATGGGTGTTCTGGCTAAAGAGTGTAATTGCTAATTAAGAAATCCCCGAAAGTTTTCCATCTTATTTGCCCGGCGAGTATGAAAAATTCAACGCTTTTCCAACGACGACGACGACGATAAAGATGATGACGACGACGACGACTACGACGACGATAGTAGACTCTACGAAGCGATGACACGGTGGGTGACACTTCTTGCAACTTTCAACTTTAGGCGGAGCAATAGAATTCGAAACAAAGTCTGTTGTCTGTGTCTAAGCCCGAGGGAGTTGAAAAGTACATCCTAATTTAAACGAGGAATTTTCTTCCCTTATTTTTTTTTTTCTGTCTTCTTGTCCTTTTTCTGTTTCAAATAAAGCTAAAGCGTAAGAGGGTAAGCTAATACTCTTGCGATGACATCTAACGAAGACATTAATTTATGGATCTTTAATTGTTGGAATTAATTTTCGCACTTTGAAAGACATTCCTGCATTTCCGGTGTTTTTGCCCATTGACTCTTTTCACAGGAAACTAAATAATTGAATAAAGAATAAGAATTCCATCACAAAGGTTTCATATCTGATTAGAGAGTGAAGGGATGTGGAAAAATGTTCAACTTGAATTATAGCTGTTTTTATTTATATGAAAGATAAAAATAATGGATGTTTTATTTTTGAGCTGTGTATGAGAAAATCCAACACATTTCAAAAATTCCTTGAATGTAATAGAAAAACACGTTTTTTATCACCCTGAATGTCAATTTCATTGTAATTTCGGAAAATTTTCAAAACAGGTTGTTCCTGATATGTATTACTGAAGAAGGTTTATTATTTGTTAAGTTTTTTTTTGTTGCTCTTCAGGAAAAGTAGCTAGACTTTTCTACGACAAAAATGTTGTTAAAGAACATTAAAGCGATTTTCGACTATGGAACACCCTGTACTCCATAAGACTCCAAGAAAATATAACAAGACGCTATGTGATAGAAAAATAGCAACATCTTATCAGAATATTCATCGTTAGGACATCCACGTGAACCTTTCTTAACTGCTGCAACTGGTTGCTCCTGCTCCAAGACTTCAACGATGAAGATAATAATTAAGCAAATAAACAAATTGCATGGTTCATTGCATCTGCTTCTAACAATGACAAAGATGATGATGACGGAGACGGAGATGACGAAAACGACTTAGTACTTCAGAGTTAACTAAAGTCCGATGACTTTTCATTAACTCCTTTTTTTGTTTGCTGCAACCCATTAGACGAAATTGATTCAGTTAACAAAAAAAAAAGAGTTGACATGTAAACACGTAGTACATAAAATGAATTAACTAAATTAAAACTTTTTGCTAGATGGAGTGGAAATAATTAATTGATAGAGAAAGTATTGAAATTAAAACAAAATATCTTTTGGAGATGTGCGAAAAAAAGATTTCTTTTTTAAATTTAGATTAAATTAGAAGATGACTTTGAAACATGGTTTCACTGGGTTAAGTTTAGTGTTTGGTTTTCAGAAAGGACAATCACATTAATTCAGAGATAACTAAATAATTTTTCAATAGAGACATCCGAACAATGACGTTTGATAGTAGAATTTAGGTCTGTCAAATGGGCTGTCATTTTTTCAATGTGTTTACTCGGTAAATTGGATAAATTTGAGACCAATACATAGAACTGTCAAAAACATTGCTCTTGTCCCTAAGAGTCTTCAGCAAGATCCGAGGCAATTTTTCTCCAAGAATAACGTTGGAAAGATCGTCACCGTCAAGAACTATTATGAAAAACTTCTTTTGGTCAGAATTGAATAATTAGGGCTTCAACGATGACGTTTGGTTATGATTATGACAGATTAGCACTTCTTCACACACATCCGCAACATTGATGCTAATAAATCGTTGTCAAATCAGAAAAATTGAAGTAGACATTTCCTTTCCAAAGAAAAAGCATTCCCTCCAAGGCATCTTTTAGATTTCGATTAAATTAGAAGAAGTTTTTATAAAGGACAAATTAAAAAATCTTAAAATTGAGACACATTTCCAGATGAGGTTTCATTGTGAATAGTCCCCTATTTGGGCAGCTGTCACTTTTGAAGCTGTCATGTTTTGACATTCATTACTAGAAATGAAATGATTTTGGCTTCAAAAACACATTGAAATTGTTTCAAGTTTTTTTTTTTAACAAAAATGGTTTAAATTTTCCATTCGCAGTTTACAAAACTAAAGCACTTTTGGGTCGTGCGTTGATAAGAATCAAATGACAAATCATGTATCTTTTGTGTATAATCATTGGTAGCATATTTCTTTTAGATTTTAGATACTCAAAATTAACTATCTTTTTAATTTGGCCATGGGTGTGAACATGACTCATTAAAATTATTCGTAGACACTTTTTTATTTTTGTTACTTTGATAACAATATACAAAAACAAAAAAATGAATAACCAACCATGAGTACGCGTATTTGTTTTCCCACCACAGCTACAATTGTACATTGAACTGCTTTGTTGTTATAGAAAGAAAAAAAAAAAATTAATAATAAATACATACGTAGAAATAAAAATGAACTAATTATCACTGTCTAGACGAATCGAATCACAATCACAAATGATAAGCGAAGGGGCTGCGAAATATTACGCAGCTCTCTATATAATAATTCAAGTACCTTCCTTTATATTATTATAGTGAAACGAAATTGATTCACCTCACCTGGTTAAGGTATACGACGAGAATCGGTGAGTTTGATTTGAATTAGTGAGACTTTTGCACGATGCTGGTCGTTGCCTTCTATAAATGTTGGTAGATGCTTTGGTCTATTTGGGGGCAGTCACTTATCAAAGAAGAAAAATCAATTTTTACCAACATGGAGCCATATTTTGAACTTATCACTTAATCAGTTTTATATAGGATATAAATATTGTATATAAAGTAAATAATTGCAAAATAGTATATAACTAGTCTTGCGTGGATCAAAGATAACATTTTACATGAAACTTTAATATTTCACGCAATTTTTAAAAATATTTGTAGAGGGTGGAGATCAAATTCCAAATAGTGATTTAGTAATTAGATTTAAAATGATTGATTAATTAATTGATTATTATCCATATCAACAATATATAAATTCATGGATTGTAAAAATAAAAACTTCCAGTTAATCATATAAAGTCGTAAATTTTGACGAATAAGGTAAAGAAACAGTCTTGATGGAACTCACGCACGTGAGTTTGACGTAATCTGAATAATTTTAGAGTAGTTAGAGATATATGACTAGCCACGAGACTATACACCTGATGAGACTAGATATTGCTTAACTCGTCCTGTTCTTGCCAACATTTTAAAAATATCAGTCTCTTTTCCTCGGTTTTGATCTCAAGTCTCGTCTTTGTCTAGTTTTCTGTCGAGTTTTCAAGCTACGTATACTTTAAAAACTCTATATTTTGTATCCAAAAGTAATTTCAAAACTCTGAGTCTCAATGTTTATTGAAAGTTTCATCTTAACAATAAAGATTCATTTTAAATCTTCCAGATTCTCCCAATACAACGAATTGCTTTCCATCACCATCACCTGCCGTTTTTTATTTCCAAAAGGTGAGTGTATGTGTAAATTTAGCTCCCTCATTTTATTTATGTTAATTTATTTCTTCATAAATCATCACCCTCCCCCTATATCACTTTAGAAAAACTAATTTATTCAATTCCAAAACTTTTCTTTTTTTATAAGCTTGGCCCATTTGACCAAAAACTAATTTAAACACAAACTCCAATGTGATTAAGAAAATAAATGCAAATTAGAAAAAAAATGTCAATTTGAAGCCACATGAGTTAAAATCATAAACTCAATCTACATTCGATTTTGACAGTTTTTTTTTTTTGAAAGATAAAAAAAGGATAAAAAGTAATTTTCTTTGACAGTCTGAAAACAACAATTTTAACCCCTTTTCTTTAAACCATATCACGCTAGTAAATTTTGTGTTCACCCTTTTATACTTTACTTTTTTTTGACATTTTATTGTAACAAGTTCGAAAAGATGGACAGTTGACGGTTTAACTACCCTTGGATAGGCATTCGGACTAGTCGACTTCCTGTTTCCTGTTTTTGCACACGATTAATAAGGCTTTTTTCTTTTTTCTTTTGGTGTGTAGGTAGTTCATAATATTATCCTCTCTAATGGCGGTAGAAATTAGGGAATAAAAGGGGGACGTATACAATGTCTGCATGTGGATAATAAAAGAAAAAGAATTATGATTGCTTTCAAATAAAGAACACACATCAAAATGAAAATGCAGTTTTATCGACTAAGAAAGAAAGGGATTACTTTTTAGCATGCAATGTCAATTTTGACATTCTCCTTCTTCTTAAAGTAATTTTTTAGAATTGACAGAAGAGAAGAAAACTAAACAGAAGTGGTCCTAAGTGTTTGCCTTGAGGAACCCCATGGCCAAGGACACACTTGTTGAGAGACCGTCCTGAGTTAGTAATGGGAACTTTACCACAAAAAAACGTTAAAGACAACTGAGTATTAAGTTGAAATGAAATGTGCTATTTTTTTTTAAATTTAGAATTTGTCTAATTTTACCTAAGTCATTACTTCCAAATTTCCAACAATTTTTAATTTTGAGACAAAAATATTCTGTAACCTTTTCAACAGTTCCGAAAGGCTGTTCATTCCACATTCCCCACCCTAAGTCCGAAACGTTAAAAATGTGCTATACAATACAAGAATAGAAATATGAAACCAAAAAGTAAAACATATTTTTTAAAAAAATCACTTTAGAAAGAAGTCTAAGAAACTTTGTACAAAATTGCCACGAATTCCAAAATCTTTTTTCGAAAAAGGTGACATGTGAATAGTTTTTGGCGTACAATTTTCAAAAGCATTTCAATAGAATAACTTTTTAAAACATAACCATCTACTATTTTATTCAAAATTCTATTTTAATTTCCTATCATTTGCTAATAAATCCAAAAAGCTTAACATTCATGAATATTTTAACAGAAACCCAAAATTCATTGACGTTAATTTCGTCCAGACGGTTTTTATTTGTCATTTAAATTTAAACAATTAATTAAAATAAATTAAAACAAGTTGGATTAAGAAATTAAAAAAAAAAAAGAGAGATAAAGTAGGTTCCAATAAAAGTGATATTTTTTATACCACAAACATATCCGGCTTTCTGTCTGACTCTGATTAATAATACACACACATAAATAGGTTGTGTTTAGATAAAGATACTCGTTCGTATCTTTTTTTTTTTACTTCAAAAAAATGATGAGACTTTAAAGCCGCAATTGTCATACTTGCAATTTTTATTTTTTTATTTATTTAGTGTTACAATTTTTTTTTTTTTGAATTCTGTGACCTTGTTTGTTGGATATGAGGCTTCTGTTTTTTTTTTTTTTTAATTTTTTATTGTTTTTGCGGGAAACTCTGTCTGCGACGAGTCTGTTTCTGTTAATGTAATTCAGTCAAGCCAACCGCCAGACAGGCGGAAAGCATCTGTGCATGTCACAGTCAGCGGGATCACGGGATCAATTTTCTTTTCTCCGTCTCCGACAAAAAGATCAGACCACATATCAACTTTAGTTGTCTTTTAATTTGTATATGCATATATATTTTTTTGTATTTTATAGCCTAGTTTACCCTAGGTAATACATGACAACGCATAGCGACGCATGTAATATGTAGCATTGCCAGATGCAAAGAAATAATGAAAAGAAATAAACTGCTAATGTTTTAAATTTAAGCTTCAAAAAATCACAGAAAAATTATATACAAATTGTGCATTCATTGTGAAAGGTCACGTTTTTAAGTTTTAATATTTAATATTTACAAATAATTTTAATTTGCCCATTTTTAGACAGGTAATTTGTTTTTTTTTTTTTAACAAAATTTTAGGAAATAATTTGGTCAACAATCTAGAAATTATTTTTGTTAAGACTTTAGAGTTATCCAACAGAATTTTAATTGATATCAATTTTAAAAAATTGAAGCATACCACACCTAGGACGTCGAAATTACCAAATTTTGAATTTTTATGAACCTGTGCCCGGATCTCAAGGCCTAATTTTTTTATGAAACTTCGGCAATTGCTTTATAATTTTGATGACTTATCAGTGAGAGAGTCTGATGTTGGTCAGTTAGGATTTTTGGGATTTATTTCAGGAACCACTTGCGATATAAAGCTGAAATTTTGTGAAGTTTATGTTCCCCTCTGTTGGTTCTTAAGTTAGAAGGGGGCCAAAAATCCGTTCAGTTTGTTCCTGTAAAAAGGATGCAGTTATAAATACCTTAATCCTTAATTCCTTATACCTTATTGCATTCAAATAAGAGAGTTGTACAAAATATTAGGAGATTCATGTGCAGAACAAAAAAACTTAAGACATTTTTAATTGAAAGAAACTAAAAAGGCATTTGTACATATATGCCATTAATCAAAATGATAAGGCATTCTCTTATAAAATAAGGCATAAAATAAAAATAAAAATACTTTATTTATTTTATTTTCTAAACTTTTTTCTAGTTTTGTCTTAGAGTTCGTATTTTATTTTTTTGAAAGGAACCTCGAACTTAAGCCTTGAATTTTCCCATTTACTCGTATGAATGAATGAAATGATTTCCATTCATATGAAAATGAAAACAGAAAAATGAAAATTCAGACTGAAAAATTTGTTATGACAGCTTCAACAGTTCTTCTTTGTATGGTTGAAGGCTTAAAGCTGATAAACCTACGAGTATAGTCGTACTTATATCAACTTCATCTTCAACTGGTGTTTATCTTGAAGCCCTTAAAACAGAAAAAAAAAGAAGAAGATACAAATAAATGGCAATGCTGATATAGTTAAATACGAAAGCCATCCCAAGACCAACCGCACCCGGGCGTTTTTTGCACACAGAAAGACCGGCCGGCCTCAGTTTGGCGTGGCTAGTCCTAGAAGACATCAGCGAGTCGTCTGCAGCAGCAGCCCTACACACTGTCTGTCATATTGTCTGCTTTTAATTAACGTCATGACGAATGATTATGCCGTTCCTCGTCGTCGTCGTTGTTCGTCTGTGTGGCATGGCATCGTCATACTCAGAGTCAGCGTCAGCGTCATCGTCAGCGTCAGCTTCAGCAACAGAGCGGCAGCAGTCATTCAGTTGGTGGTGGTAGTGATGGCCTTGTGCTGTCATATTCCATTGATTAACAAGCTAGGATAGCTTTTGAGGTTTTTCTCGTCGTGGTACACACGAATGCGAATACGGATACGACCAACTGGGCTCTTGTTTTTGTTTGTTCCGTTTTTTCTTTACTGCTGCTTGTGCTTGTGCTGCCATTTCTGTAGGCATATAACTCCATCGTGCCGTGCATTAAATTTGATCTGTCAATAAGAAACCCTCAAGTGCATTCCGACCAAGGGCCGAGCCAGCACATCCAACAACGACACGATGCAATAAAAAAAGTAAAAGCAGAAAAAAAGTTGTTATGCATTTTATTGTCAACAACAACATCAACCGCCACCACGCCGAGAGACCGCCATCCATGGCCAAAAAATAGGGCTTGACAAAAACAAAATAAACACAACACACAAAAAAAAAAAAACTACGTGGAAAAACAAAGGGACTCGCAGAGCCAGGATTGTGTGTGCCAAAAGGATACGACGACGACCGATGACGACGACGACGGCGACGTTGATGACATCCTGCATGGAATTGGTATCAAATTACCCTATTTTTTGTTGTTGTTTTTTATTTTTTTGTTGTTGCATATTTTTTCGTCATTGCACCGAAAACAAAAAATGTCCAACTAAACTCTCAAATTATTATCGACGACGACGACGAGGACGCGATGACGCTCTGGTGACGACCGACAGCGATGATGTTTCTGTGGCCGCCTTCCAAGCGGCTTCACCACCGCCGCCAGCCGGCCAGCCGAAGTTGATCCCGAACCCAGGGAGGACGAAAACAAATCATGGTTGTTTTTTTTTTGTTGGGGGGTTTCAATTTTTTTTTTTGCGACATTTAACTTGAAGCATGATGATGTTGAAAATGCACTTTTCTGCTGCAATGAACACGCTGCATGCAACGCCTTCCACACGCTACAATGCTTTTGTTTCATTCATCCATCATGGTTTGGATTTTTGGATTTTTTTTTTAATTTTTTGTTAAACTTGTTTTTGTGGGAGCCATTGCCAAGAGGGATTTCGGGAAAAGAATTTAAAAATCCAAATCACGAGGAAGGATTTGTGAGAGATGGAATCAAAAAGCAAAGTGGAAACAAGAAACTTCAACTCTTCCTGGAAACAAAAAGACGAAAACATAAACTCTTAAAAATCATATTCAAAAAAAAAATTACGTATACGCCCAAGTGCACAATTGATTTTTCTTTGTTTTTAAATACAATTTGAGAATGTTTTTATGATTTATTATTGACCGATCTGAAAAACGGTATTTTCAGCAGTGTATGTATGTCTTTTAATACAGATAAACCTTGTTCTAGTCTTTAATAAGTTCACAATTGAAAACAAAATTGAGAAGCCCTTAATTAGTCAACACTAAGGCCCCTTACAACTTAAGTCCAGCTGCGTAAAACAAAATGACGTTTAAGAAATGAAAAAAGATGGCGGATGAATACAATATTTTTTTGTCCATAAATGCATTGGCAGGACATCATATTGTGTCGCCGCCGCGCCGTTGCTGTTGCCATTACCGCTGCGCGTCGATGAATGCATTTTATGAACCGATTAACGATGACTGCTGTAAAAGTGCATCATATGACATAAAAGTAAAAACCAACACACACAAGAAATAAATTTAAGTCGTCCTTTCCCATGGAAATAGCAGCAGCAGTAGCGTGTGCATTGTTGGACTTTTTTTTTTTGTTGTTCCTGATAAATCCTAGAGACCTTGATGGATATAGCGAATGTGTGCAGAATGCATATTGCATATTGCATACTGCACATTGCATGCACATGCATTCACATACATACATACGTATATATAAAAAGTGCATTGCATTTTGGTGGGACAGATTTTTATAAAAATTTTGTTGTGTCGTTTACTTTTATATACGGTGATGTGAAACTAAAGATTTTATCTACCAGTTAAACTTGAAGTTATAACCCTCCCCTCATTTGGTGCGTTGTTCGTTTTGTATGCATTTTTTTTTTTTACTTGAGTTGAGTTGACCATTCAGGCTTCATTGTGCCATAATTTATATACATGAAGTAAGGGGATGAATGCATTTTTTGAAAGTGCATCTATACCTACCTAATGCAGTTTTTGTAATTTTTTTTTGTCGGCTTATTTTTTGAGTGATTATTTAAAATTGTGTGCAGCACTGGATAAAAGAAGTTTTTTTTTTTGAACATACATATAGATTAATTTTATATCATATTTCACAGAGAATGCAGCTCAGATTTCAAAAAAAAAAAACAAAAATTTAAATAAGCCAAATACAAAAAAAAAAAAAAAAATACTAAACTAAAACAAAATGGTTGTGCGATGCATTCAAAGTGCATTTGAGCGGATGTTCGTCCGGAAAAAATAAATAAGTGCATTATACGTTGATAAACTTATACACACTTATATTTGTCTTTAATAATATGTGTACAATTTTTACAATTTTATAAAAATATATGAGTTCTAAAAGCTTGTTTGCAGAAGATTGTGTTTATACACTTTTCTAATGATAACATTTTTTTACAAAGTTCTTTCTGCAATTTTTTGAAATTAATTTCTGTTAAAAAAATTTATTTGAAATCACTCTTGAGTCAATCTGAGTCTTAACCATCAAATAATCGTTAGTGACAAGTCAGCTTTCAATATTTTTGACAGTGACAGATCTTTAGTGGACAATGGAGTTGATGTCTTCCAATGTGTACTAAAGAAGATCGATAAGAAAGTATGAATCAATGGAAAAACATATTGATTCATCTTCTATTCAATCAAACTGCATTCAAGTCAGCTACGGTGTCAAACGTCAAATAATAATCTTTCACTTATGTCCTTATGTTCCTCTAATCACCACCGTGTGGCGCTTACAATCAACCGATTTCGAGCCACATTTATCTTTGACATTCTTTAAAATGTTCAGCTTGATAACTTGACATTTGTAAAAGTGACATCAGTGATTGTGCGTGTTTTTGAATTTGTGGAATTTAAACAATGAAAGTTTATATTAAATTTTCCAATAACAACGGTTTCAACATTGTATTGTTAGAAAAGTGTTTTGGCAACGATAATTTGAAAAACAGTGGTAAAACAGTGATAACGTTGATGAACGCAGTGGCACGCTATCGACTTGACTATTAGAGAGATGGCAGAGGAGTAACATATTTGCTTTTTGACGTTTCGCTGCAAAGCTGTTGCAGAAAGACCTTAATTTCATGCGAAAAAGCGAGCCCGCTTTGACGTCATTGCAAAAGACATGATTTCCAAGGCCGCATCCACCGAATTAATCTGATTTGACACCCTGCGACTTATTCCTATTCGTCGACTTAATTTCATTTATGTAAGTTCTCTCTGAAAGGGCACCAAACCAACACCACAAGCCTAAGAAGGTTCTTAAGTCAGAAATGGCAAAAATATCGTGCGACTGTTCAAAACGTCAAATTTTTGATTAAAGATTTTGCCGCCCATTTTCTCTGTCCAGAATAATTGCACAATTCTTGAACGGTGAATGGACTTTCGTCATCAAATCACCATCATTCTAATCAAGTCTCTCCATCTTTGTCTGATGATTGCGCGATTGTGTGTGCATTTAATTTGTTTTTAACTGTAGTACAGATACTATCATTTTTTTTCTCAGTCGGGAGCAGCGCGGAGTTTCGTTGTTAGCGGTCATGTTGTAGTAAAATTGCAAAATACGTATTCTTTTTATTTCATTTTTCAATTAAAATAATTGCACTCTCCGTCGTCGTCGGCGTAAATTGCTTTTATGATAACATCAGCGGTAGTGACGAACGGCGGCGGCGGACGCATATATATGTTATGTATGTATGTACACATATGAATAGAACGTGTGCGCAATAACTGCAATTGTTGCTCAATTAAAATATTCGCACTCGCGAACTTGTCCGGTAAAAAGTGGATCGGTGGTGGCAAGCGGTCGGTGTGACGTGCGGAGTCGGAGTGGATGGCATGGCTTTTATGCTGTCAACAATTTTATTAAAGGTTTGTTCGCAGCCATCACTATATAGATAAACCCACCTTTGGCAGGCCTAGGCTAGCAGGCAGACATTCATCGCGTGCCGACTTTCCATAGTTTTTCCTGCCTGTCAACTGGCTTGATGCAATTGCAACATTGTTGCAATATTTTGATTGCAAACATCACACAAAGTCTATAATAAAGTATGTACTTAGCATTCTTTTGTTTTCTATTTTCTTTTTTTTTATTACTAAGCCGGATTGCAAATCGGATTGCCGGTCAGTCCGGCTCTCCGCTATACTCGACTTCAAATAGAAATCAAAAAAAAAAAGAAGCCTCTCGCTTCGCATGACATTAGCCGAGCTAATTGCAATAAAAGTTCGCATCACATCGCAATCTGTCTGAGAATGTTCGCTCTTGTTGAAGGCCGCCGTCGTCGCCGCCGCTACAGCCGCAGCCGAACCATCATCAATGGAAGCATTTTACTGATGACCGCAGACTGACGTCTGACATACTACTCGTACAATAATGCAAGACATTGTTATAAAAACTTGTCCGTCAAGCAGCCAGCCAGCGTGTTGTCGTCTGGGTCTGGGTCTGCTGGTTGACCGTAGCCCAGTTAATATAGAATATGCCCGACGGACGACGACGCGACGGTTAAGAATCTTTGAGTGGTCAGTAATAGAAAATGCATTTACAGGGTGTTTATAGAATTGTATTTTATTTTATTTTGATTGGATTTGTTGATAAATAAAATATCAAATGTCACTCAAATGTCATCCTCCAACTTCAAACATCCGAAGTGTCAAATTTTAAACCACTCTAGGGTATAGTTCAGACTCAACTTGATCAATGACATGGGTAATGTCAAAATCCCTTGCAAGTTCATATTACCGCCACGCGGGAATCCTATTACGACGAATGTCCTATTCAATCAAAAGTCCGTCCGTTGACGTCAACCCTAAATCCACACCAAACATAGTGACTTTTTGATGCTTTTCTCTAAATAAATGACAGCTAATGTGACAGAAATGAAGTATCAACTGTCAAATCTCTCAAAACACCCTTTTGAACGCGTGCACTATTTTTCACACAATGTATAGAAAGTTCGTCTCCACCAGATCTATGAATGCAACGTGTTGAACGAGATTGATAATAATTGAAAATGCACATACTATACTAAATATAGTCACTGCAATGCGTGCGTCATCAACGACTCACTATCCGTCGCGTCGCTTGTCGTCGTTGTTGTTGTCGGCCATCGTCTGTCATTCGTCACGTCAGAAAATATGTCGTCTGTAAACTGCAATTATGGTATATATTCTGAACTGGCCTGGTTCGTGCTTATCGCTATAAAAGTCAGCCGATAACCATAGCTGGCAGCAAAAAGCCGACGTTAATTGGGGGAGACGCAACTTAAAAAAAAAAAAAAACCGTCTTATATTTCACATGCAATATATTATGCAAACATCATCGTTAGTCGGTTGGGTAGTCGAGTCGATATGCATACTGTTTGGGTTGAATGGGGGGAGGGGTGAGGATTATAAACTGTCACCCCGAACCCCGAAACTGAACCCAGACGCTCTACCCGATAATTTATTATTTGCTGTCTGTCTATGGTCTACTGATAGTCTAGTGTCTGTGACACACTCTGACTTAAGCTGCCATCAAAAGCCTTCGGACAGGGTGGCACAAAAGTTGTAATCATCGACAGAAAACAATTGACGTCTGTCAAATGTCAAAATAGAAATGAAAAGGAGACACAAATGTCACAAGTGAATAAATTTACATGTATCTAAATGTCAATTAGAAATTGACATATACCGCCTCACCTTTTGCAAAAATGACAGCATATTAAAATAGAATAATGACATTTGTGGTCGTTGACAACTTTTGCACCATCTAGCGTGTAAAATATTGAAGGTGCTTCTCCATACAACAACTGTCAATTGCCGAGTCAACTAATAAAGTGAGCCATGGCTATAAGCTCGTTTTGTGTAGACATTTTCAAAAATGAGATCTAACACCTGTCATCAATTATTACGATCGCCTCCGTTTGACATATCGAACATCAAATGCGGTCAGTGCTAATTATCGAGAATAGATTTATAGAAATTTTACGATGAAAATATTAACACGATTTTTTTAAATCAAATTTGTTCCTCCGTGTGAAAAAAATTAACAAATATGAAAATAAAAATCGACGAGTGTTCGGCGAAAAAAATTTAATGGCAGACTATGACTGATCTAATCATCATCATCATTGCAGCTGTCAAACAATTTTTTGTTTTTTTGTTATAAAATAAATTATGATTGGGTGGCAACAGCAAAGCGCAGACATATGAGAAGTGATAAGTGATTAGGAAATCACTTCATATAGAAAATGACACCTTTTTTTGCTGGTAACGGACCGGACGGTGCGGGGAAGCGGCGATGATGGCGGCATGTTTCATATCCATTGGCATGACGATTACGTGTCTCTATAAAATGACATGAAGTCATGCAATTTGTCAATTTAAACGGAATTATTGTACTTTAAAGTTTTTTTTTTTTTCTTTTTTTTTGAGCTCGGTGCCTTTGATGAAATATTTATGACCGATTCATGGAAGAAATCAGAGGAAAAATATGTCTAGGAGATGGAATATCGCTGATGACATTTGCTGGTTTAATTTTGTTTAGGTAATTAATTGATAAATTCGATTAACTCGCAATGTGCTTAAGTAAACATTTGTTTGTTCTAAGAATAATAATTTGGATTAGAAGAGAACTTTTATTGTTCTGGGACTTTGAGCAAAATTGTTTTTTCGTTTGACATTTAGTTCTTGGCTCCATAAAATGAGAATTTCTATCGTGTAAGACTTAATTTTTGGTAGAATCTGTTATAAAGTTTTATTTTTCAATAATGTATACGTCATTTCGTAGTAAAACAAGAAATAAATTGTAATTCTTGGTTTCTGCTTGGGCGCCATTTATCAATTATCTTTGTTTTAAACTAAAAGACGTATTTTTTCTAAAAATTACAAGTTGACGTCGTCTTAAGTCCTCAACCCTTTATGAACTTTTATGTAAAAATAGTGATTAAAACAGTTTTTATCGAACAAAACAAAAAAATTCTATCACAAAATTTGAAATTCAAACTCTGTAATTTTTCCATTTTTTTCTTATCCCAACAACAGTCACATCCGCCATGTTGATTGTTGGGACCTGGGATGTTATGTCTGCGAATATTATCCACAGTATCTCCTGCTCCGCAGCGCATGTGCATGCGTAAATCGTGATTTAAATTTTCTGTCGATTTGACATGCATCTTCCTTGGATCCACAAAATATACAGTCACTTCACTAGGTAAGGTATTCTTCAGCTTCAGGGCGACTGCATACTGCTGCTGCGCTGCATCCACTTTAGTTCGTTCCGTTGCCCTTTTGCCAAATGCAGCAATTGTTTTAATTTGTTTTATATTATTTTTTTCTGTTGCTGAATTTTCGCTCCTTGACTGTCCGTCCGCTTTGATTTTTCCAACTTCACGTCGTCGCACTATCTGTCTGGCTTATTATATTCTCATTCAACAAAGCCTCTGCCCTGGCTGTGTACAGCTGTGTGTCTCTTATTTGGTCCTGATGCATATATCCATAAGAATCCCCATTGCAGCCACCACAATAATCATCATTATCATCATCCGCATCATTTGCAGCATCATCATCTTGGGGCAGAAACTGGGGAGAGGCTTTACAAAAAAAAAAAAAAAAACACATCAGAAAGGCAACATCTTTGACTTGTTGCCCATCGCCATCCGTGCTATGTGCGGACAGACGGACAAAAACAAAATTGCTATCCCGTCCGCAGCAAATGGATGAAGCTGAAGAATTCCCATCCAGAATTTTAGGACAAAAAAAAATGCCAGTTTTAAGATGCAACGAATGAGATTAACTGAAGGGTTCGCCTCTCCTCGAAGTTTGGATGCATTTTTCTGTTCCATCCGCACTGAGCCACCACCACCGACCGGCTGACAACGATGACAACAACGACGACGACGACTACGACGAAGGAAGCAGGAGTAGGGAGGCATCTGCTTTGTTTCGAAGATGCGCACATGCATTCTAATTTTTCCCAACAGACACCGGGAATTTATTCTGTTTTTTTTTTATCTCGTTGTTCTTGTTTGTGTTGATGCTGGATGCTGGATGCACTTAAACTCCACTCTTCTTCCAGAGCGCAGCAGCAGCCTCCAGATACGACGACGACGAGCGACGGATGGACGACCAACGACGACGGTGTGTTGGTTCTTCGCATTCGTTCAGCCCATTTTCTGTATTCTTTTGGGGGTATTAATAAATTCTTGTACGAGCGTTCTGGGATGTGCAGTAGGAGGACACATGCGGTATACTCTGGCCTGCCACGTCAAGCACAGAACGAAGCCTGTTCTGTTGCACATCCAGGAGGATAAGGCTAGTGTTGTAGTTGTTGTGTCCAGTCTGGCCCCAGAGTTTATGGTCCCTGCCATGAAGGCACAGGAAAAAAAAGTTTAGAAAACAAAAAACCTAAGCCAAGGTCCCGAAAACAGCAAAAACGCTGATGATCCTTGGATGTTTTGGGTTTTTTTTTTTCGTTCACATCGTCGTCTGTCTGTTGGCCTGTTGGGGATGGTCGTTCCTAATAAGAGAGGAATCTTATATTCCTGTTTTTTGTTTGCCTTGTTGCTGTTTCGTTTGTTGGGTTTGTTTTTTGGTTGCAGCTTGCCTGCCAGATTCAGATTCAGAGTCAGAGTCAGAGCCAGAACATGAACCAGACCCAGTTTGATGATGCGGATGATTGTGGCAGAAGATATTTTATGCATTTTCGCTATGCACCTCTTTGGGCATCACACCACACCAATCCTCCATGACTTTGACGCAGCCGGGCCACGGAGTGTGTCCTTGGGTTCCAGATTACGGATGAGGATTACATTTTTTTGTCAATATTCCTTTTACCATCGCATCCAGTCGATGGCTAAAAATAGATGCATACTCGTACAGATACATATATGTAATGTATGTAGCAGGTTTGTTGCAGACAGTTCTATAGTGATGCAGTGGAAGGACCGAATATATTTATATTTTTTTATTTTTTTATCTTCGCTTCGCTTGCAACTTGATTTGGCTTTGGCCCGCCATCAGAGCAGGTGTAATAAATTAAGAAGGATTTAGATGGATTTCAGCAAAAAAACTAAAGAAAAGGATAAACTGTAGCAGCAGCGTGTACAAAAAGGAAACATGCGTGATACCTACTATAGATATAGTTTGGCTGATGGTTGCTGTTGGCTTGATGATGTTTCGGCCAGGTCTTCTTTTTTTTTTTTTGGTCCTCTGCTCGGACTTGTCTAGGAGCTTTTTATAAATTGAAGAAAAAAAAAATAGAAGCAGCTGCTGCTTTGGAATTGGAGTTTCAGAATTAATGTTTGGACCTTGTTTTTTTTTTCAAGGTCGATTAAGTGCAGGAAGTGGTTATTTTTTTGTACAGAATTTTGGAAAGATTGTAATTGAAATAGTAAGAAAGAAATTGGATGTTTGGTTTGGTGATTTGTGACTTTTAATCAAGGAAAATATATTAAGACAAAGTATGTAACAGGTGGCTCAACTTTGAACACTTTTTCCCCTCTGGGTTACCCATCAGCTGACTATTCTATATTCAGAATTCAATTACAATTTTGGAACTTCTTACACGTTCTGCTTCTATTAAAAAGACAAAGTTACTGTTAAATATGCATAATGTTTCGGATGTTTCATCTGTCAAAATAATTTACATACTAAATAAATAAGGTAGAACGATATCAACAAAAAGTTTCACAGTCATTAGAAAGGTCTTCTAGAATTAGACGTCAAAAGTTCGTAACGAAAAAAAAAAATCACAACACAATTGCAGAGATTAAACAGTTATGACGTTTGAAATTTGACAGCAACATTTTCTGTCAGCCAGGCGTAAAAACTTTTAATAATAAATAATTGATTAGAAATCTCCATACTCTGTGGAATATGTTCTATAAACAATTTTTTTTTTAAATGTCATTTTCTTGGCTAAACTTTGAAAATAAAACTAAAGCTTAGACTGCTATTACACGTTGACTCATGAGTCTTCATCTTCATCTTCGAGTTCTCTTTTGAAATTTCATCCTTTGAGTCGAACACTACTATTGCACCTTGACTCTTAAGTCATGACCATAATTTGACAGCTCTCTTTAATTCAAATTTCGATGTTTGGGAAATCATATGTTCATTCTGTTTCGCTCTTTCAACTATAAGGGAAGGGTATACATGTGAACTCGAGCACGACGAATTTAAATAAAAAGGAAAAGCAAAATAACGAATGAGTTAAAAAGAAATGTCAAAAATGAGTCGTGGAAAATTTGCCCGAGACTCACTTTATTCTCCGTTTCATCTTTTCGATTCTTATATCTCTCTTGCACAAACGTAGTTCGAAAAGAGTCACGACTCATCAGTCATCGTGTAATAGCAGTCTTATCTGACTTCCAGGTAAAAGCTCAGTTTATATTTTCGTTCGGTATTCTGAGCAATTTCGATGATCTAGAAATATAAACTGCCCAAATGCACTTAAAATGTTAGATCAAGCTTCTGACAGTTCAAGATCATGACTAAGTTTAACAATAACTTAAGAATTTGTTATAAATTTAGAATAAAACACAATAAAATTCATCTACTATAAACTCTATTAAAATTAATTTGAATTTGAATTTGAATTTGAATTTGACAGAAAGGCACAAGTTTCTACCGTTCAAAGTGAAAGTCAATCAATTGATTTAAATGTCATCACGTTGCGCCGCAGACAGTAATAAACCTTTTGTTGGCATTTAACTGCATTTTTATGGTTTTTTGTTTTCGAAATTTGATTACCTTTTCGGACTATAACGTCAACTGTCAAATTCTTTTTTTAATGCATTATCAAAATGTCTATCTATCTATAGCTAAGCTACCCGTTCACAACCACTCCTCATCAGAAATAAACGTTCGAACTATTAAAAACCCATGCCTTCGTTTATTTCGCAATAAAACCAAAATATTAATTCTCTTCATTTGAATTCAATTGAATGTGACTATTAAAAATCCATTGGTTTGCTTGTCAAAAAAATACAAAAAAAAAACAACAGAAATTTATACTATAAAATTCATCACCACTTGTCTGCTGCAGCTGAAGAAGGAGTCAAAAACAGCTCGTTCGCACACGTGTTTAACTTTATTTTATTACCCTGATACAGATTGTTTGTGTGCCAAAAATAGCTCCAATTGCCCATCATCACTGGCTGAAAAACTGACAGACTGGGTGCAGTAAAAAGTTAAACATAAACATCGCACCATATTTTGCCGACACAGCAAATTGCCAGCAGATTGCCCAAGCCCCAAGCCCATCGCATCGCACTCGATGATGATGCGTTTTTGTGGTGGTAGTGCTAGTGTTGCTTCTTTTGGCTACCGAATTAAATTCACAATTGCAAACAAATTAACAAAAACAAAAACAGTAGCATTGCAAAAGACGAAAAGAAACTCCAAAATATAATTAAAAAGAAAAAAAAAAGATTAAACCAAAAGAAAAATAAACTAAAAGCCACAAAACAAAATAACAATGAAATGTTTATGGCTTTTTGTCTGGCTGCCGACATAAGTAAGCAGCTTCTGTGCATATTGGACTTGGATTCAGGGTTGGGCGATATTGCAAGAGCGAGAGTCAAACGTCAAACCGCCAATGGCTATTTTTGACAAGGCTGTGGCCAGAAAAATATATTCATGGACTCCTATTTTTGCACTTTAAATTAAGTTGAAATTTTGTTAACTTTGAAGATTGGAGTGTTAGTAAACCCTTGATAAAATTTGACATCTGACAGAATTTGACAGAGATAAACTGTTAAAACGTCAAATTGAGATGCCTGCAAGCAGCCCAATGTGAGCACCACTCAAACTCAAAAAGGTGTGCAGGTTGTGCGTCCTAAAAGTGGACAATTGTGACGTTTTATAATTTTAACTCGTTTCCATTTACTATTCTTTCATCTCTCTCTTTTTGACAATCAAGAATCAATCAATGAAACGTCAAAGTCATCTAAAGTTCGGGTATACGAAGTATAAAATGTATTCAAGGACAAACTCCCATTCAAACATTTTTTCAGCTACGCCCTTGTCAAATACATTTGCACATCAGAACTAACCACTTGACATTTCATTCTCTGCTGACGATGACACATTTTTAAAATGTTTATCGTTAAATTTTTAATTTCAATTTCTCACCCGCAACATCATTTTATTTTTGGGTTTTTTTTTTTTCGTTTGAATATTTTATAATTTGTCTGGAATTCTCTGATGTCTGATGTCCTTTGAGATTATAAAGAACGCCTCCCAAAGCTGTGATTATCGCCGCCACCGCCGAGCCGCCGACGCCGCCGCCGCCGTCTTAGTCGAAGCTAATCCGACTTTAAATTGTGTTTCTACGCGAAAATCACGTCCAATTTTTTTTGTTTTATTTTAATTTAAGAAAAATAAATAAACAAACAACGATTCCGTGATCCGTGATTGAATGCACACATTTGGTATTTTATGTATATTTTGTGTGCATGTGTGTGTAGGTTGTAGGTTGACAGCATTATTTTGTCATAATCGTCTCGTGTCTGTGACTTTGACAGCTGTGGCGCGGGGGTGCGCGATATGATTTGACTCTTTATATCTGTCTGTCAGTCTGTCTCTGATTTTTTGTTTTTGTCTACTGAATTCGGAACACAAAGAATGGCCTTATTGTCCAAATATAAGTATAACGTTATTTTTTTTCAGCAGCAGCAGTTTTGTGTTTTTGTTTGTTTGAACTGGATTTTTTTTTTGTTTGTGTTGCGATTGTCAAATGAAGTGTGAGCTGAGATTTGAAATCATGCCCATGCAACGTTTTCATGATGTAGGAGGTACCTTAATTTTGAATGCACATAATTCGATGTGCTTATGACATGTCTCTCGTCTCTGTATCCGATGGCTTGTGTTGTTGAGATGACCAAGATATCGATTTGATTTTTGGATTCAGTGGAAGCGTGGGTTAAAAGGTGACTTCTATGGAAAAAAATCTTATTAGGAAAGGCGCCGCACGCCGCCGCCGGTTGATACCACATTTGAACCCGACGACGACGACATATGAAATTTATTGTTATCATCAAAAATGATTGTTATTATCGGGTATTTCCGGAGACTTTATGGTTTTGGACTTGGACTTGGTTTGGACAGACAACAACATAAAGTCATAAATTTATGTCAAATGGTATTGTAAAAAAACATTGGTGTCATATGGATTCGGGGAAGATAAACATCATTTGCACATTTTTAATAGTTTGAGTTTGAAACTTTGCACGGAATTGTGAACTTTTGTGGTTTAATTGAGGTCAGTTGCGATGTCATTGATTTCATCATAATTTTCAATGACATAACTGATAGTGACAGCTTCTTATAGCTTTCATTGCCTTAGTAACGAGTTTTTCAACCAAATTGCAAAGTAGGTACCCAGATATGCAAATTAGTAAATTTCCAAAAACTTCTTGCCAAATGATGGCAGCTCAATTATTTTTGCTAAACTTGTACCCACCAATTTATTATAATTTCCATCGATTCTCTCAAATACTTCTCTTTACCAAATTAATCACTTACAAACGAACATCTGCCGCATAACATTCCTCACACAGCATCTGTATCCCATTCCAGCCTCCACCAAGATGAATATACGATCCCACTTCATGACGGTTTGTAAATCGAATAAATTTCGCGGCAACATTGTTGCTTATCGTGTTACAACAATCTCATTCCCCCTTGTAAGTAATTTATCCATTATAAATAAGTAAGTACCTACCTATACCTACCTAACCTAGGAATATATTTGCCAAGAAAAGCAAGTCGCAGAGCTCCTTCATAAAATGACTTCGACTTCACCACCCAGCAGCGTCAGGCAGTAAATTGTGCCATTGGTGGCAATGGCAACAACAACTGGCAAATGAAAAGAAAAAAAGAACCAGTGAGTGCTCAGCCTCAGATCTTGGGACCCGAGCTCACTAAGACTCACAATTCACTGTCACATTGTTCGCATGAATCAAATTCATCATCGTCCATTTTTTTTTTTTTTGCTTTTTTTTGAAAAGTCAAAATTATTTATTTATTGCGCTGTTGTCGTGGTCGTGTTGCTTGTCAGTGGTAAAATGCAAAAACGTTTACCTACCTCGCATTTGTCCGGACCTAAACACAAGCCCGCGTATAGTCGCCTCCTCCACCGCTGACTAATGAGACGGAAAAGTTTGACTTTTGCCTTGACCGCCAACTATGTAGTTTGGCTTTTTGAAATCTTGAATGGATAATAATTATTTGTTGAGTATAAAAGATACTTAGACTTTGTACTACCCTTTTTTCCAGAGGCTGACGAGTAGGTACTTCCGCTGCCGACACTCCAGCTACCGCCCTTAAACACCGCACATAATTTGAATAATCTTACCGCCAGACTAAAGCAACAACAAAATAAAAACAACAAGAAGAAAACAGAACTCCTTCATCACATCATGAAGGCAAACCAAGTCAAAACACAAAAAAGTACCGGGTATAAGGGAACGGGTAAGGGTACGGGAACAACAAAAAAGAATTCTCTGTGGGGTCCTCCTGTCTGGAATTACGATACGACTCTCCTGCCAAAACTTCTTTTGCCACAATCATCAAGCAATACCAGCGGCAGAGCACAGCACAGCGCCACCTACCCCTATACGCTCTTGGACAGCTTCGGTTCTTTCAGACCAACCTGCATGGATACAAAAAGTCTTCTCCTTCTTCGTTTCGGTTTCAGGACTATGACGACGACGACGACGACGACGACGATTGCGGGCGGTGTGGCGTGGCGGTAGGACTGAGTGGCTTTAGTTTGTTGGGCGATGACGAAGACGACAACGACGACGACGACACGACGTCGACAACGATGAGAACTCACCCCAAAAACGTCTGCTGACTTCGACTTGATGCATCAGTAATGTAGGACTACGCATTTGTTATCATAAAAAAAAACGTAACAGTATTGTTATGTTTTTGTTTGTATGCTTGTATGAGTGCAGACACCCTCTTTTTATTTGCTCCTAAAGTATGTCCGTGTGTGTGTATTTTTATGTTGGCGTATTGGTTGCGTTGCGTGGTGCAAAATTTAAATGGGTTAACCTTGAAAATAGTCCAGACGATATTTTTAGACGTAAAATTCCTCACGTGCACATAAAACGAGGGATGATGACGACGATGACGACGACGACAACGACAGAAAGAGCGACGAAAACGATGAATTTCAGTTACTAAAACGAAACAAGAAAATGTATGAAAGAGACAAAGGGTAATTTCATGAAGATAGAACGGAAGGGAAAATGCTAAAGGGCGCGCAAATAATACACAAATTTACGAGGGAGGGCGACATTTTTGTTTTATGGTTGCGTGATGATGAGGACGACATTGGCATTGGCTTCGATAAATACATGTGATATGAAATTGAGTACCTACCTTCAGTTTTGGTATTTTCAAATAGACTTTGATAAATTTTTTCTTATGAACGAGTTCCTAAAGTATGACATTAAGTAAAAAAAAGGTCTGAGGTACCAACAGTAGACGCAAGATAAAATGGTTTGTTTAATCTGACGGATAACTAAATACATATGTCAATTATTCAAGCAACTTGTGTTCCAAACAGAAATGTGCGAACTTACGGAGAAGTGGATGGGTTAGTTTACATCACCTCCACGTGTAGACTTTTGTGAAATGACATATGTGACACGTAGCGCCAACATCTGCCATTTTATTGCAACCCCAGTATGTGGAAGCTGACAGTAGTGGCATCTCTAATGTCAACGGGAATGACATTTTCGGAAAACATTTGACAGTCTTCTGCCTAAGAGCCCGTTAAGCTTACATATATGTACATAGCGTCGTTGTTATCAATGCTCATTTTTCAGGTTCTGGGTCAGAAAAATGTTTACAGCCGACAAATGTTGCTCAATCAATATGGCAACTATGGCCGTCAAACTGTCAAAGTTCAAAAGTAAGCCAGGGTCCGGATATTTAAAATATTCTGACAATAATCTAATAACTGTTTTTTATGATTCCATGTCTCTACGTGTTCAAATATTCTTGCATTTACTGTACACAAAAATTCAATAAAAATGCAATCTCATACCCTAAAAATGCATTAGATTTATAGGGTATTGCGCCGCGCCGTGTATCTTGCAAAAATAAAAAAACATACACACATCGAATATTAAAACCAAGAAGACAGAAAAAAGCACTCGTCTCCCTCAAGGGTAGTTCTTCACGAAAGGTTTGACATTGAAACTCTTTTTCAAGCCAAAAAGAAACAAACAAAAAAACAACACGAAACAAAACAAAACAAAAAACAGGCGAAGACAATAATTTGGTAAATTGCTTAAACGTCCTTCATCGTCCAGACCCAGACAGACACGCAAACCTAAAAAACATAAGACACAAAAATAAACCAAAAAAAAGTCAGAAAATTCATGTATCTAAAACCGAAGTAAAACGCATTCATGTGTCGTAAGCATTTGCTTATAAGATACTTCATAGTGTGGAAGTCTTTGCTTTCTCCGAATTCTTTGGTGAAAGAATTTCCAATCAAAAAGTTTTTAAAATGTCTTCAAATTTTGATTTTGACTTAAAAAATATTTAATCTACTACCTATTTGTTTTTAAATAAAATAAAACAAATTTTTTTAAATGTACATCGTCTAAATGTTTGACATTCGTGTAGGTTACCCTTAAGAGGGTATGGAGATTTCTGACAAAATAAACACTACCCTAACTGGTTGATGTGGCTGATTTTTTTGAAGGGATGAATGTGGACAAAAGTAATAGACCAAAGTGACATGAACATGAACAAAGTTGATAATTTTATTTAAAATACAAAATGAGAAAACTCCACCCTCTTTTGTCTGACAGTTGGTAAAGGACGCGTAGTAGGTACAAGCAGGTATATAGGAAAAGAACATGCAACCCTTTCTGTCAAAAAAAAAAAATATATTTACTTCACTGATACAAAAACATTATACTCTTAAAATACACAAAAATGATTGACATCATTGTTGGGGGGTTTTATGATTACGAAAATATTTTATGACAGGTTTAACGTTTTTTTTTTTTGTTTTGAAAAGATTGAAAAGGCGCATAAATTTCACTGTAGAAAGGTTTTTTTTTTCTTTTGGAAGCGGAAATTATCAAAATTATTCCTTAACTTTGAAATGGCTGACGATTGATAGACATCCAGACAAAATTACCTTAGAAAAACAATAGCTGAATGGTTTTTCGTTGGGCGCCATTTTAATAGTGTCTTTGTTTTCAGGAAGGTATGAACGTGTATGTGGTTAAGCTCATGGTAAATCACACTCAAGACTCATCAACAACCAAAACTTCTTCCAGGCCGTGTTTGATATTTACTGGCTAGCCAGTTTATTTTAACGCTTTATTTAATTTAATTAGCAAACCTTAAAAAATTTACATATGTTTTTCATGAGCAATAATGCTTTTAAAATCGAATTTTGAAATTTTGGTTAAAAGTAAAACCAAAATAATTATAAAATAAAGCATGTTATATAAAATGGCGCCCAACAATTAGATTTGTGAGCAAAAATAAATAGTTTTTTCATAGAATGTCAAGGGTAGAAGTGTAGAAAGTCATTTAATGAGAATTTAATTCATCTACAACTAAAAAAATAACAAAAACAAAACACATAAAACCCAAAGTCAATCTCAAAGTCAAATTCCCTTTTTAGTCTATAAAAATTAAACCTCCTTACCTGCCCCCAACCCAAACCTTTGTAACATGTTTTTATGTCTAGCTATCAACTTCTTTATACCCAACGTGTTCATAATCAAATTCATTTTATGTATAAAATCCCTGTAAGCTAACAAAAATTTTATTACTTCTCCTTACCCAGGTACTGATGGGTATTTCATATACTCGTACCGTACCTATAAAATTTTCAAGTCACTTAGACTTTGATTCCACTCACATAAAATCTAATTCAATTGAAGCCAATTTCTAGCCTTGCAGCATTCATTCAAGAAATCTCACTCCCATCTGCCATTTCCCATCCTAAAGCGGTCTAGCTATATGTAACTTTAAATTTATGGACATGTTTTTATATGTATGTATAGGTACTTTAACTTAGCTTCCTGTCCATACCCTTGTCTAAGTTATCCTGTTTTATGCTGTACAGGCTAAAGGCAAAAATCTCCTCTTAAGCACCTCTTTCATTTACTCCACTTGGCTGCACCGTCAAGCAGTACTTTAATCATTTTTCTAATGTCCATTCATTCGACCTCATGGAAAGTGAACGTCTGTCCTTTGAATAAAATGGCCAAACAAAAAAAGTAAGTCTGTTGCTGCTACTGGTGTGTATCAATCTTCCACGCAGCGCAGACAAGACTTCATCTGTCTGGGTCTGGATTTCGGTCTGGTTCTAGCTACAACGACGATAATTCCTCGCCTCCACACCACTGGTTGGTGCTTCGGCTTCCATCCAGTTGTTTTTTTTTTGTTTTGTTTTTTTATCTTCAAAAAGATGGAATTTGATGCTGTTAATCCAGTGTTCCGACAAGGACGTGCTACAACAGAAACCCTCAAGAAAAAAGGAGACACTGTCCAAGAAACAAAACAACAATAAAATGAAACGAATACAAAATAAGAACAGAACTAAGAAGAAGCAGCACACCAGGACCTATTATGGCGCACTCCATCACACGTAAGGTCTTAGGTCTTATACTCGTATAGCCAGACCCAGGCGAAGACGAAGCTGAAGGCGAAAACAACTGCTGAATGCTCTGCTCTGAAACTGAAGCACCATTGTCAAGATGACAGAGAACGGGCAAGGTAGAGTCAGTCAGTCTCAGTACACGCTGCCTATAAGCCATAAAGTAGCAAAGACCAACCAAACCTTAACCCAAACAAACACAGGCCAAAAGCCAAGCCAGGCCAGACATCCCACATCACTGACACTGGATGGTGGATGGCGGCGTAGCAGTAGACTTGGTTATGCGAATTCGAGACAATTTCCTTGAAATACATAAGTTAATTCGATTCAATGGAAATGTGTGCGATGAAAAAATGTGTCCTTCGAAAAAATTTTACCCAACCACACACCCCGCTCCTGTCAAAGTTTGGTCACACACACGTAGCACACGCAAAAAAAAATAGATGCCATTTTTGTGTGCGAAGTTGGGAGATGGGGTGCGTAGCCACATTCGTGTGGGACACAAATGCGGAAGAATTCCAGAACTAAGAAAAGACCAGAAGATACTTTATGAAAGTTCCTGTCTGATTAGTTTTTTTTTTTGACGTCGAGAATTTAAGTTATTTATTTCCTAATGTAAAGTTCATGCAATCAGACTTATTCAGTTTCTTAATCCACTTGTCTAGTTTGGAATGTCAAATTTTGTAACTTTAATTGTGACAGCTCATGCTCCAGACGTCAGAAATCAGTTAAACAAAGAAAACCATTGATGCCAAAATTCAGTGCTTATAAATTGAAAAGTTTCTCAAATATAATTTAAAATCGAAGAGTTGGTCTATCACCTGATAGTCCAAGTCATTAAGGTGCAATGTCTCTGAAAGTAATTGTCATAAAATCACTATTGCAACCGGTTAAAGGTTATAATTAATAGTTTAGTTAAGTAAAGTTTAAACATACAACTTCTAGTCACTTCTGTACGCTGTTTTTAATGTGGACAAAATTAAGGGGACCTACAGATTTACATAATTATGTATATAATGGTACAAGTTGAAATTCATCCTCGACATCTAGTTTGACAGTTTTACATTTGTTTTACAATTTGTTTTGCAGTTGTCTCTTCATAACTAACAAAAATAGAAGTGGCCCTAAATGACTGCCTTGAGGTACCCCAGACTTAGCGTGCGAATTTAACCCATTTGCACCTATTTTGGAGATAATTCACGATTCTACTTTAAAACAAAGTTTCTGCAATTTAAGGTCCACCTTTTCCAGCCTGCATTCCTGTGTCCCTATATAATGTCAATTACTCACACTCTTAATGCTGCACTTAATGACACTCCTTAACAAACAAACTGGTTCATCACTTCTGTTCCACCTCAAAAACAAAACTCACATATGTTCTATCGGAATTAATAAATTGCTCATTATGCCATCAAAGTACGCCTATACATGATGACTTATAAAGCGGCTTATATACTCGTACCAACAACATCGAACAGATTGCCTTAAAATCAGGACCAGACGCACAAACGTGTTGTGTCGTCTCTTCAATAAGGTAGGTACTCGTATAAAGGTACACACCAGACCACTTTCTATAGACTCGCTTATCTCACCCACCGACCGCCCTCTGGATGTGTGACCACGTGAAAGCCTCAATAAGCCCGATAATTCCTTTTCCTACCAATAGCAACATCTATCTACCTTTATCCATATCCACATATGATGGGTATAAAGCCTGTGTAATAAATTGATTCCGTTCGTTCGTTCGAACGCCCTTTCGAATTTAAGTTAGCTCGCCCAGCGCCCGCCAGTCAGAACTCCGGTCAGCCTGCGCCCTCCATTTGCCTTTTACCCCATAAGTCTTTCCTTAGTCGTCTCGGATCTCGGACTCGGATATGTCGGATATGTAGTTAGGTAAGGTATACTCGTATCCTCGCAGCAAGCAAGGATTTATTCAATTCAATTCCGTCATAAAACCAAAGGATATGACATTTTAAGACTGTACTGGCTGCTGGCACAATCTGCCCCCCCTGCTCTTTCTTGCTGGCTCTGCGTGTGTGTATAGGTACCCAAATTTGAATACACAACATCAGCCGTGTATTTATGGCAGAATCGTCTCGTCTGCCAGGCTTTTTTGCTATCGGGGGTTAACTGAATACCCTTTCTTAAATATTATACTACCTATGGAGTGACCGACGACGCACGGTATGGCGGACGGACGAGTGTACGTGGGTCGGTTGCAACTACTTTATTACTTTCGGAAAGAGCTCGTTGTTGGTCTGGACACCAACAAGCAGGACACATCATCAGACATTTGGTCACTGGACACTGGGTCTGGGAGCGCATTAAATGTCATTTGAATGAGCCTCCGTCTGCCTGCACAGCGTCGTCGTCATCGTCGTTCTCATTCTCCTCGTTGGACAAAAATTCATGTCTGGACAGTTGGCCGAAAGTGTGTGTGCTTGATTCGATTCTTCGTCTGGGAGAGTCGTCCCCGCGCAGCACCCGCATTGGACACGATACTCCAACTCCAACTACAACCGACCGACACCAACACACTAGGTGAAGTTTGTCCCTTTCTCTCGCTCATGTGTGAGACTGTCGTCGTCGGTCGGTTTCGGTTCTTTCTGTGAAGTTTTTCGTTTTTAATTTTTATTCGTCCTTTTTTCTAGACCGACTCTGGAAATGGTAATGGCCATCCGTTGTTGGTGCGGTTGGGTTTTGCTTTTTAGTGCCCTGTGTGTATCCTGTGAGTATATGTCCTGTCCAGTCCTGAGTGCACAATTGGTTATGCACATAAATTCCATGTTGCAATCTCTTTTGCCACTGCTCGCTGCTCTGCCTCTGCCTCTGGCTCTGGGCAATGACGATGATGGTCACTGGTCACTGGTCCTGTACAGAGACACTACCCGTAAGGGATTTTGGGTTGGTTGGTTTTCCTGCAGTTGGTTTTGTTTACTGCCAGAGCAATAGCAATAGTGGTGGACAATCGGTTTATGTATTTTTTGCAACGTTTCGTTGTTTTTTAAGCCTGATGTCTGCCTGATTTTGAACTGGGAACTGGAAATTCGGAACTGCATGCAGTTTCCTATAATACCTTCCCACACATGTGCAAGTTGCAATTCAATGTGCTAAAATATTTTGGGTCAGACAGAACTTACTTTGACCAACCACCAACGGCAATGGCAACGGGACATCAGACAACGGCTACAGCAATAGGAACAGCAACACCGGGTGGCCATGGCCAAGGTTCTGTCCCTGTCCCTGGCCAGGACAGGACAGTTATAATCAAAATGGTGTGGGACAGAATGAATGTGGATTTTGATAGTGCTGGCAGGAGATAGAAGGAGATGCGGTGTATACTATCATGGGAGGTAAAAAAAAACCATAAAGGACCACGGACAGCAATGGCAGAAACAACCAGACAAACAGACGGACAGACAGACGAACACCACACACATAGTAAACTTTCATTTGAAAAGTGAATAAAAAATCGATTTTGGATTTTCCAGTTTGCATTTTGCATTTTGCATTTTATTTTATTTTACTGTCTGAGCGCACAAATGCCAACGCCAATTATGTGGAATTACAGCGTGCGGGAGTTTGACAGCCGACAATATGTACCACTCTAAGGTGATTGAGTGATTCTCAATGATGGGAGGAGTTACCTTCATGGATGTATGTAGGACCTCTTCTTTTTATTCAAAGGCTTTTCCGAAAGTTTTTTTTGACGAGATGAGGCGTGGCTGTGGATGACACTTGATGGTGGATTAGGAGGATATTTTTTTTCTATTTGGATGACAAATTTGTATCCACAAAACTACACAAAATACAAACTAAACCGAAATAGGACCAGGAATTCAAGTTACTCCTAAAAAGTTTGATCCTTTAAGGAAAAAACTTGTACCTTTTAGGATTCGGATCAATGAATTCTCAAGGTTTATTCCAAGCACGATGCTCTCAGGCGGCAGTTAGTTCTGGAATTTGAATCTAAAACAAAAATATCGAAACAATTATACTCACTACGTACTAACTCGCTTTTGAAAAAAGAAATGTTCCACATACGCCACAGTTAACCTTTAATAATATAACTTCATTATTTATTGAAATTTTTCGACTTCTTAGGTGGTATTTTCTCTTATCGATGCCCTCTTGTCTCAAGTATATACTCAGCTTCAATCAAGCTGGTAAATTTTTGAGAAAGAGAATGAGAAAACTCCAATTAGCACGAGGACGTAATAATGTGCATAATATTTATTTAATTGAAAACAAGACAAATTGATACCAAAACCGTCAGAATCCCACTCGGACGGCTTAAAGGTTTTTATAGTGACTTAACAATTTGCAACAATGTTGCAAACTTTTAATATGCATACATTTAAGACTCGAGACCTTCTGTGTTTTATACGATTTATAATCGAGAAATAATAACAAGTTTAGTTAACTGAAAATGGAACCAACAACAACTTACTGACCAAATGAACTGACAGACGATCATTCGTTTTATGCCTGCGGTGGTTTGACTTGACGGTTTGGCGGCGTAAATAAAAGATGCAAAAAAAACAAAAACAAACAGTGGCAACTCGACTGACCTGACAGAAGAAGTTTTTCACACTTTTGATTACTGATCTTTATATGAGCATAACACGCATGGCATTAGTACGGAACTGGGTCGAAAAGTTCTATTAATTTTCTACAAAAACTGGCATATGGTATTTTTTCGAGCGTAAATAAAGTTTACCAGAGTGAAACGATGCACATATTGACCTTGAAAATTTACCATTCAAATTGTAGAAAATGAATCAAAATTAGAATACAAAATTATCCCAATAAAACATTAATTTTTCGAACATTAAATGATTTCGATACACAAATGATTGCCAACATTTTGAAGTTTACTATCAGGAGTTGTCAAAAAATTCTGTTTTCAAATTCACAACCCAAGTAATGACACTAATGTCAAAATGACACTATTTAATACTTTTACTACTTTAAAACAATTGATTGGAACGTTGATGAATGACAATCGACTATTTTCTTTATTGTCCCGTAAGTCAAAAAAATTTGATAATAAATAACGAAAATTGTCGCCAGACTGTACCGACAATATTTCAACAATGACGTACATTGAATTCACACACAACTGAACAAAGATTTTTAACTAACATTGTCACAATATTTTGTTGTGAAATAATATCGTTCTGAATTGACATTTCAAAAACTTGACTTACTCGTCATTCCGGGTACCTGATGTCCTATAAAAAGAACAGTTAAACCTTTGATAATCTATATTTCATAAATTGATCAAAAATATTGAAAAATCTAGGAGCAAGTAACTTAACGAACACTTAAAGTTAAGTCTCACTTATTTATAGTACCTACTCATTGGAAATGACGTGACTTTCTTTTGGTGGTTGATAGATCTACAAATCCGAATCAGCTCATACCCCGGATACCTTAGATTTGATATATTTCTGTCAAATCTTCTTCAATGTCCCGTCGTCCGTCATCTTAATTTATTCAAATAAAACCACTTATTGTGAAGTTGTGCATTAAATGATCCTATTCATCCCAAAATATGTGTATTCAAACACTATCTGTCTAGTCTCTTTCATAATCTGGGATATTTTGCTTGAATAATTTCTATCGACCAATATATCCTTTTTTGTGCTCCTTGGAACTTAGTCCAAAAGTAAAGATGTACGACGTTAAAGAAAGTTATGTCTGATTGTTCCTTTGATAAACTTTTGATGGAATGGACTTTGGTATAATAAAATAAATACACAGGTATGCATACGCAGATGAAAGAGTCTTTTCCTGCTCTTGTCTCTGTCTCGTCAAAATCTTTAAAAATGTCTGTACCATTTTGGTATTTGTCTGGGTCTTGTATTACAAAGTCTCGTCTTCATATTCATACCGGTGTTGTTTTTTTTCTTGTAAAAAAATTCAACTTAAGATTTTTCAGACGTCAAATCCTTCTGTAAAACATAATTTCTGACAACCAAAACAAGCCATATTTTGACATCCATCTCTTGCTTTTGTTTTTGTAGTCATTCGTCGTCGTTCCCCTGTGATTGCTTCCATTTTATTTGCATACACAAAAAAGAACTCAAAATCAACTAAATGTCATTTTCTCTTTATCTAAAGTCTTCACAGTTATGTACCACTCATTTTATCACCACAAAATAAAAAAAAAGAAAACTCATCATAATGCGTCACGCCGTGAGCTGCCTGCCTTAATTCAATCCTTTTATCCCCCCTATCCATATTCCCGTTAATATCACACCATTGCCGACAGTTATGTACCTTCCACTGACAGAAAGAGATATAAACTAATGCCAATACTCTCGTCTATTTGACATATGACAAGTTGAATCCTTTTTGGCAAAAAACACATTGCACAACAGTACTTAAGCTTTAATGACAATTACGTATATGTATCTATCGGCAAAAAGACAAAAAGAATTCACTGTGTCGGCAATGAAGAGCAAAATTTATATTTATGACAATGCAAGCATCAGTAGACATCGACATCAAAATTGTCACCAAGCCACACACACATCCGTCACCATTCCTTAATTTTGTTCTCCGTTAGCCACAAAGTCAACCCTTCATAACCACAAGTCCCGGGTTCTAAAGAAAAAATAAAGAAAAATTATCATGAAATCAATGCTCAGGCTGACATTTGAATACATACGCACCACGGCCCCTCGCCCCCTAGCCGTCTGCTAATGCAATGACGTCGGACCTGGACCGATATTATTTGTCTTTTCATTTGCTACTAACTTAACTCTCGTTCGTCTTCGTTTGCCTTTGGATTGGAAGCTGTGTATCTCCGACGACGACGACTACGATGACGACGGGTAGTCCTTGCATTTAATGACTGCCAGACAATGATAGCAGGGGGTAGACTTCACCAACCCCCTAAAAAAGTACAAACTCAATGGCAGCAAGTCTGTCTGTAAAGTAAATTTCCCAAAAAAAAAAAAATGGTAGGTGTATGCATTGGTTCAGACGAAACGAGTTGAAATGAGACGGGACGAACCAAAAGAGAGAGAGAGAATGACGATAAAGTACTCGTCGTCGTCGTCGTCATCGTCGTTGTCGGTCGTCTCGTAATAATAAAAGCGAAATTTTCGTCCTTAACAGACGTCCTCCAAACAGAAAGTGAGAGTGCATCCGAATGAAGACGACGAAGGGCGGAATGGGTTAAGGGCTGCTGCCAGACGCTCCTGATTGTTGTAAGGCAGGCCAGATCCAGAGCCAGACAAAAATATTAAATACACACAGGGACACTATAGGATCAACATCAGAGTCAGAGCAGGAGCATCAAGGGAAGTCTATACTACGTTACGTACATACATACTACTACCTTGGCTTTGGCTGGATCTGGATGGCTGACTGGCTGAGTTGGTTGGATGCTCCTGCACTGCTCCTGGCTGTGGTTATGGCAGTGGCAATGGCAATGGCAATGTCAGTGGTATAGGTAGTGGGCTCTGGCCTGGCTGATGCTGCTCATTGACTATAAGAAAAGAAAGGCAGACAGACGGAAAAGCGGCAGCAGCGGAAGTAAAATGGTTTCAGGACTTTCAATACAGAAATTATGTGTGCGCAGCCCTTTTGTGGGTATGTGTGTTTTGTGTGTATTACGACTATGTGGAAAATGTGGATTGAGGGTGAAGGCGAAAACCCTTTCATTATGGTTGCCGGCACGATTAGGGCTGATAAGTTTTCGTTGTTTTCTATATTAGAGTTGGGTGGGTGCTGGTTAGGGTAGGTTTGTAGCGCACGTGAGTAAAGGAGTGGGTGATGCTTATGTTTGGGCTTTTAACTGCTAATGCTGCAACATGGCTTGGTTATACATACATACATATATGAAGCACGTGGATTAAATGAAAAGATACGAATTGCGAAAGGAACGGGTTTAGGATAAAATATGTTTTCGAGAACGTTCCAACTTACACACCCATGTATGTATGTACCTGCCTCCCGAGGAAGAAGCATCGCAGTTATTTAAATTACAAATTGTTTTTTTTTTCTTCGTGTTTTGTTTTTTGGTTTTTGGAGGGGGGGGGGGGGGGGTTGAATTTGAATCATCTAAGTATGTAATAGAAATTGGTCTTGTATCCCGTAGGCATTCAATAGAAATTTATGTGTCTAGATTTTTCAGGGTTATGTAGTTCCATTCTAATTCTTGTCATCATTATAAACATAACCGAAAAAGATACCTATGAATGTCAAAATTTATTATCAAAGAGGAACGTTTTTTGACGTTCATCCTATCCAAAATATATATTTACGAAATAGACAGAAGTTCTCTTAAACTTGCCCCAAGTTCTCGGTTGGAAAATTATATTGTTCGTTGCATTGACAGCCAATTTGACAGATGTATGTATATTCAACAGTATGGCCACAATCAACTGTCAAATCTTGAAACTATCTACTAAAGGACTGTCAACTAAAAGTTGTTCGTATGTACCAATTGAAAAAATATTTGAGTGTTAGATTTATTTTGAAATAATGGATCGATTACACTAGTCAAATATTTGTGTAGTCTTTTTCTTTGAACGAATTTTGACATTTGAAACTAGAAGCAATTAGCTTAAATGTCAATATATCTAGAAAGAATATTTTTTTGTAGTTGAAACAAATTAAATAAATGCTACATATATTTCTCTATTTTTCATTATAAGATTAGATCCATTTTTGTCGAACTTAAGTCTTAAAAAAAATTCCACTAGGTACTTCTAAATGGAACTACAAAACTTTGATTTAATTTTGATGATTTCATTCGAAATATTCTTATCTAACCCACAAAAAACACAAAAAGAAGTCAATAATTCATCAACATTTTTGAGTCATCATTTTTTATAATAAATCTTATTTAATATACATATATTTTATTATCTTATCAATTTTAGGCGCAAATTCAAAAAATTATAACCTCTTGTCAGTTAACGGATGCAGATAGTGGAATGATGATTCCATTTTTTGATTGAAAGAAAGAAAAAAAAAACTAAATGCAATAAATGTGACGTGTGGTCTATTAGCAAAAATCAATTATAGCCTTATCTTTTTTTTTTAAACCTTGAAATTGCACTCTTAACTTTATAATTATTATGACTTAAGTTCTTCTTAAGCTTAATACACAATAAATTTATACTTCAGTGTATGACTTTATTTTGTAATAAATGAGGTAATTAACCTCTGTATTATCAACACTCGTGTTATTTCGAAACGGTCTTAGTTTTATAGGGCTTCGCTTTAGACGATCGACTATCAGTTTTTGTAATTCTAACACTTTTTATGGTTTGCAACATTGTAGCCAATATATTCATTATCGCACACTTTTGAAAGTTCCATGGTGATTTTTAAGTGTACCTATACATATATGTATACATATAGAAAAATGTGTTGTCGATGAATGACGAATGTTTCATCATTCACATTTACTCGTACCCGACTAGACATCAGCAAACATTTAGTTTTGTGATGTCTGGCATGAACTATTCGACTGATAAAGGCGTCCAATGCCATTGTCTGCCTCAAGATAATGAAGTACTCTATATGTTAAAATTATCACTCGCCATATAAAACATGAAAAAAAAAAAAACAATTGGAAAAAATAGATGACAAGTATAACAAACGAACGACGACAAACGGTGGAACGATATTGGTAGCAATACAATTTTTTTTTTATTATGTACTTAAAGGCTGTCGAGTTAAGTGGCAGCGTCAAAATCAGCACAGAAAACATGTGACGAATGCTCTAATAATTGTGAATACAAAGATAGAGATAATTTTTTTTAATATTGTTCAATGGAATCAATATTTTTATTTGATTTTCTAAGAGAATTATTCATGATTAGTAAATTCATTGGAATTTGACAACCGTGAACTCTGTTACTGTGAATGCACCCTTAAACCAATGATCAATGAACAGTGTGTCACTAGATTTCTTAGACAGCTGAATTTAAACATTTTGCATGCAGCTCAATAAGAATGACTAATAATCGCATTCATTATTTCATTATAATGGAAGCCCACCTTAAGAAAGTTCAAAACTTTTAACCCACAGACCAAAAATTTGCTTCTAAGAACTTCAAACGAAGTCAGATGTAAGAATTTTCTTTATAACTGACATATTCCAGACAAGTGTTATCATAAAAATAAGACAACTGTGGACAAATGAACAAATGACGGAAAGAAACAAATGTCAATTTTGACATAACGATCATAATCATGTGGATCACAAAATCCAATGGATGAGTTGCGTTTGCATATGGAGCGATTTTAAGACTGTTTTTGATTTGGTTAAGTGTCAACATTGATTTTGTAATAGATCTGAATGAAAATGTCAAAAACACTTTCCGAATTTTTTCATTCTGTTACACTGTTTTTTAAATTTGAATGACAGATTGCAAAAAGTATGTTTTTCTTTAAATTGTATACGTATGTTTAGTTTTTTTTTTTCAAGGTGGATCTACATTCTACAGTACAGCGGTTGTTATGGTGAATTCACAATGATTGTGAAGGTGGAAAAAGTGGACCATGATGGCGTCTCGTGTCTTGACTTTTTATCTAAAATAAAGGATATCTGACAATTCTAAGTGAGGTTGCTCCTCAAATAAGTGCTTTAAATTTATACCGAAAACTGTTGAAAGAATAATGTGTAAAATTCTCATCACAAAGATTCACATATTTATCACTTCAAAGGCATCGAGAGTAGTCAATCATTCGACATCATCCTAAAAACTCAAGAAGATATTCTTAGAATTCAATCAATTAAATTTCGTACAAAATTCTTAAGAACTTCAAATGCATGGATGATGATCCTGGAACTCGAAACTTGTTTTCTTTTTGATAGTTATTGATTTTTATTCCCGCACTACATACATTTCGAACTGCATCCCATTCTCTCCTGGTGGAGTCAGTCGTGTTTAGTGGTCATGTTTTGCAAAAGGACTCCTTGATAGCACGAACTTATCTCTGGACAAAAATGATTTCTTCGAAAAAATTTAAAAAAAAGACAGAAACTGAAGAAACTTCTACTTGAATCATACTTTCAGATTTGAAATAACGTCATCGTTTGCTATCGAGTGTTCATGCTGACACGGCGCTGCGCGCCATGCCATCGTGGTCGTCATCGTCGGCCGTCCGTTGTCGTTGTAGTTGTTGTTGGCTACCGCGCTGCAGGCAAGTCAAAGAATTAGATGGAACCATCAAATGCAAATTGTATGCAGCAGCAACATAAGGGTCCTTTTTCACTTCATCACCCAGCCAAAAATGACAGTCTAAGTGACGGAGTGAGAGAACGAGAGGAAGAGAAAGAGAGAAAACGAGAAAGAAAGACCCATCCACATAATGTCCATGGAATTGGATTCGAGTGCTATTTGCCATAAAGTCAAAGTCGAAGACTCAAAGACTGACATCGTCAACACGAGACTCAACTCATAGCAACGCAACTTAAAGTTTTTTAAGGTACTTATTCGTCGAGGAGGAACTCTCTGATGCTCTGATGCTTGAGGCCTATCGACTGCGACTCCACTCGAGTTTGACTTGGCGCGGGTTGTTCTTTTTCCATCAGTGTTGTCTGTCTGTCTGTCTGTCTCTTTGTCTGTCTGGTTAAGTTTTTTTGGTTCTTTTTGTTGTTGTTGTTGTCAGCCTTCCCGATGCTGTCTGGCTGTCTGCGCATATAATTATGATAAGCCGTCTGACCCGCATGTCATTGTCGAATTCATTTTAATTTTTTTTTTTTTTTTTATAAGTCTGCTGTTGTTGTTTGGTTTGCTTCTTTCTCCATATTGGCGTGTATGTATATGTATGTATGTGCAGACATTTTGCAGCTCAGAGGGTGATGGTGTGTTAAATCGATGCAACTAACGAATGAAATACAACATTCTCCGCTCTGACAGTTAAGCTGCAGATATTAAGTGACTTGGCACTTATATGCGGGCTTATACTGCATAATACATTGTCATTGATGTCGCTGATGCTGATGCTGATTCTGCTGCTTCTGCTGGTATATACCTTACCTATAACATACATAGGCTCTTGGACCTGGGATTTAGAGTGCATGAATATTGCATAAAGCCGGAGTTAATTGATGATGCATGCGTTGTCTGGTGCACCTTTGGAGGAGGATATACTAGATGAATGGATGTGAACTGTACACATGAGGGTACAAGGTACACTTTTTAAATGTTTTTTTTTTTTATTTTATTACAAAATGTAAAGGCATAAAAAAGTACCTACATAATTTGCAATTTAAGCAACCATCAAGGAACGTTTTGCGAATCCTACTTTCAGCTTAATGTGCAATAAATTTAATTGTTGCAATGCACTTTTTCAAACTTATGTCACTCTTCTTTGACATTCATAGAGAGAGAGAGAGTAGAGGACGGCTTTAAAGCTCTAATTAAGTGTTAGTCCACACATTGGGACAGTTTCATATTGTGCCATGATAAAAATGGCTCCAACTTCAAAATGAAACAATAAGTCAATAAACTAAAATATTGACCAAGCCATGTGGTTCGACAAGGAAGACACTATTGACATATCATTTCTTTTATGTATAAGTGGGTCAGAAGTCCACAATCGTCAGGCCAAAAGTTCCAACACATAAATATGTAGAATAAGGTGGTTCACTTGGGCGTATACGCACTTTTTTGGTTATTGCTCGATACGTCACAGCTGTAATTTTAGAATTAAGAAAAAAAAGACTGTGTATTGAAGTATTGCCAATTTAAACCGTAAATAATAAAACAGGTAATATTTATCTTCCACTTTTTATCCCAAAAAATTTATAACTTCATTTTACGCACAAAATCAGCTCATGTGAAAAAATAAAAAATGCATAGCTACTTATCAGTATCACCATTTCTGGTAATTCTAACCTAAAATGTTACTCTTTTTCTTGTTTGTCTCAACTTTATTTCCTTCCATGGTAAAACCATAACTCCTGCAGCCATCTCTTCTACCTGGAAGCCTATACCACATACACCCGTTCCTTCCACATGCAACACACTGGTTGGCGGAAATCTGACTTGAAAGCAAAGCTAAAAAAAAAAAAATTATATCACGTTTGTGTCAAGGTGAAGTTTGCTACAATGTTGCAAAAATATACCAGCTTATATTATTTACACGTCGCATCGCCCATCACCATCGTCGGCATCGTCGCCGCGCCGTTGCCATCACCGTCGTCACCGTCATCGTATCGTAAACGTGATTTTTTATTTTTTCTCAATTTTTCGTTTTTTCTATAAACCAACTCGAACCGTCATTCAACAAAATTTATGTGAATGGGTTAGGCCCAGGTGTGTGCTGTTCATATTTTTGCTAGACATTATTTTTTTTTTTGTTCTTAACTTTTTGAGCAGATTTTATCCTTTTTTTTTTAACAGCAAAAACAAAAAATCAACTCAATGTTTCCTGTCACCGCTACGAGCGTTGCGTTCGTTTAAGTTGAATTTGAATTTGTCAAGGACGTTCAAGCCTTTGGCAATAAACTTGTAAATATTGTAATAAAGGCTTTAATAGAATGCACATATGCATATAAGGTCTATATAGACTCATTGTTCCGCTAATTAACTCTATGCTGTAAATGCGACATCAAATGAGCAAATTTGCTGCACCCGAGTATTATAACACCTGTACTTTGAAACAGAATTTCACCAGTCTTAAAATTAAAATAAAGAGCGAAGCGAAAAAAACAAGTGACTAAATAAATGACAGCCAAATTTGACAGACATAGTTCTACATATTAAATGTCACTTTAGGACGAAAAAACTATTTTAACAAATAAATGCCTGCTTCACATAATCGAATATGATTGACAATTTTGAATGATGTGAAATTTTCATAAATTAATTTTGATTTTATTAATGCCATTCGAAGTGAAATTGTCAATTCGATTCAAAATTCATTAACTGTCACAATTACGAAAAACTAACTGAACATCAGTCAATACTGAACTAAATTGTTGTTGATTGACGACAAAAATATTAATCAACCATACGAATCAACTATTCAATACTTGAACATTCAATAAGTATCAGTTTTGACTGAACCATATCTTGCATACAATCGGTCACAACCAATACTGTCATTCATGAATGATACAAAAATTTCTTTTACATCAATCGTAAGCATTTAATCTTCTCAACTAATCGCCTGGCAAAATTCATTTTGTTCCAAAATCCTTACTTGCTTTGTTCGATTCTCACTTTGAACGAATATAATTGTATTTGTTGAAAAGCTTTTATTTGATTGAAAAAAAAAAACAAATAAGCCGCCATATTTACTTTTCAATTTCGTACTTCACAACTTGATATTGTTTATCATACTTTGAAATATTATACACTTATTGTGGTGGGTTAGCGTTTGTTACGTTTCACACAATTAGCTGTCATCGTTATAATCTTTTACGTCATATGTTGCGAAAATGACAACGACGACGACGACGCACGATGAACGACAAACGACGAACACACACGTTGCGTTCCTGCGAGTTAATATAAGAAAACTTTTATTGTTGTTCATAGGTAATGAAAATTGCAATTTAATTGCTCGCACTTCGTACAAAGATGGCTGCGGCAACACAGGAACTGGTTCGTCTGAATCTGCTAACGATGATGATGACATTGTGTGGTTGGTTGTAAATGTTACGTATACGACGCACGCGATGCGACGCAACGCAACAACGGCGACGGACGGACGGACGTAAGCGCTTTGCGGAAGTGAACAGCATGTGTGTCTAGTCTGTAAAGAGACTTACGTTACACCCCAACCAACGCAACGGCAACCAGACATTGTGCAGAGGCACTCCATTTTCCTTACGCCTTCCGACTGAGAGCGTTGTATGATGTTATGTTGTCTGCATTAATTGAATTCGTTGTGGACGCCATCGCCACCACCATCACCATCCGGCAGCACCATCACCATCACTGCTGCTGTTCCCGCCATCGCATTATTGGCAGCAAAACTTGATGCTTGATGATAATGTGATAGCACCGAACGAACTGCTATAATAGTGCTGCTGCTTCTGCTACCGCTGCTGCAGGGCAACATAGCCACTAACATTTTGATGTGTCGTGTCGATTTCGATGTCGATGTCGATGTCGCTGGGGCTGAGCAGCAGGAGCGCCTCCACTTCATTTAACCATTTCCACTAATTTGCCTCTCGCCAGTCGTTCGTCGTCGATACTATGCGACATTGAAAGAGGAAGAACCCACGCGGCGGCGTGGCGGTGGTGGCGGCGGCAGTGTCGCGTCGTCATTGTCATCATCGTCGTCGTCGGCAAAAGCTACTGGAAGTGGTTTTGGTTTACGCTCGTCTGCATGGGGATGTCTGATCCACTGACTAGGTATATTGTGTCGCCATACATACCTTCATAGAGACGGTGCTGGAGCGCCCCTTGTATTATGGCGCTACACGATTTGGCCGTGTTGTACCTTGATTGCCTGCAGGGATTTAGCGTGTTATGTCAAGGATGATCATCGTAATGATGGTAATGATAGGTTTTGTCTCCGCAGAACAACTGCGGAAATGGGTTTATCATATAAACACACACAAACCGAGACTTGGGAACTGAGAGCCGACCAGGACACTGAACACTGAAGTGGCTATTAATTGATAGACGATGATTAGAGATTATACAGAAACTATGTTGTTGTCATCGTCGTCGGTTTCCACACCGCCGGTCGCCGCCGCCGTTCCTTGTCGTTATTTGCAATTTGATTATATTGTTAGTTTGTAAGTTTTGTTTGCATAACATGAAGAGGAAAGTTAACGAAAAAGAGTGAAAAAATTTAGTTTTGAAGAGATTTGAAGTCTTGGAAAGATTTTGTGAGGAAGTGGATGGAAATCATTAAACAGAAAAAGATGTTAGTTTCAGATTGAAGATGATTCGGGGAAGTAATCAATGAGAAGACAATTTAAAAAGGGAGTTTAATCAGCCTTTAACTTCACTGAACAACTAAGTCCCTTTCAATTTTAGCATATCCTTAAAAAAAGATGATAAAATTTTGGACGCAAAAGAACTTCTCAAATTAGTTTTTTTCAATTCAGCAAAAAATTTTACGTCTGCAAGTAAATCGCCTTAGGTTTTCTATCCAACTATCTTGTATTGATGTCTTGTGCTATATCATCTGATAGATAGTAGCTAGGGTGCAATGTCTGCATGCTGATCAAAAATTGTGAAAATCGGGATCGGTGGCCATTTCGTTTTGGACCCATTCTTTATTGTTTTAGTAAAAAAATTTAACAAATTTCGAACGTTCTTGAGAAGTAGGACTATTTATAACAAAATGGCGAACCAAATTGAGCATAAATCAAGTGACAGCTGTCAAAAAGACCAACTCCAAAAAAGTATTAAGATTGAAAATCACACGTCTAAAACAAACACCTTATTAACTACTCAGATCCGAATGTAAAAATGTGTTCCTCTAAAAATTGAGGCCTATTAAAATCAAAGTTCCGAAAACATTAAATTCCCCCTGTATTTTTTTCTTTTCCTTACAACAATGAAGACTTTGTGCTTTTAAACATTTGTGCTAAATAAAATATTCAAAAGCTCAAAAGACTCACAAAAAAAAAAAAAAAATTCACAGAGAAACGAGAAATGCATCAGAAAAAAAAGGAACCTATCCCATTGTATAGTATTTTTTAAGTAATTGTTTATTTTCCCAAGGATTTGCTTCCTTTTTAAAAAAAAAAAAATACTCTAAATATTTTTTCACTCACATAACCGCATTGCATTTCCAGATGCACAATTATAATTCTTATTGCAAAAAGTAGAACAACTGGATACCATCTCAATGCACAATTTCAAGGTCAACCCCAGCTAGCTTCCTGAATTTTTCCTTCCCTTTATCCCTTTTTGAACGAAATAAGGTCGTACAAAACTGCACTAGTTAACCTTGAAATGAAATTCCACATATGGCATGCATTTCGTCTATATGTAGTTATACTCGCTTAAAAGTAGGTACGTGTATATTCAATTCACTTCCACGTCCTTGCACTTGATTTCCATCACAGGAACAGCCAGCAGCAAACCCGACTTCGAAAGCAGTGCATCCTGTGCAACAACTTCTGAGCCAACAACAAATACTCGTATACTCGGATAATTCCAATGGACACGATATATGGTACGAAATGCATTCATTAAACAACATTATGCTTGAGTAGTTATGATTGTAGTGACCATACACACACATACACACACAAATTATATGTATATTGAAAGGATCGAAATCCACACCAGACACAGGAGGAAAGGACGATACCGAGTACCGAGACACGAGCAATAAAATAGGGTTGACTAGGGGTTTAGAAAATTATTCCTTGTTGCTAACCGAGAACTTATAAGTTCATGAGCTATGAAAATCTACCCTCTAACCCCCTGAAGTCCTTTGAGATACAAAAACTATTGCTTATAAATATGTGCACTTAGTTCCCTCTAAGTCATAGAAAACAGAAAAATCACTTTTAGAAGGGGTTTGCTTTTTTTTTGTGGAGAACAAAAATCCAAGAGTGATGCCTATAGGGTACTTGAGAGGTGTCGCTCGATGATGTACCATAAGGAGTGCATTTCACAGAGTTGTTGACATCACGTTGCCGTGTCGTCGTCGTCTTCGTCGTCCCTCGTTGACAAAGTTGATACTCTTCGGTGCGTAGATAGGTTCATATGAAGGTGCACAAAAGGATTGAGATTTGTATGATGTGTAGTGTCCTTAGATATACAGACAGATAGACAGACAGACACTTTTCCACACATCTATTAAAAATAGAAAGAAGAGGAGACGTCCTTGATGCAAGTGCGTTTGGTACTTAAAAAACAAACTGAAATAAAATCCTCCTTCGGCGACACTATGCCTATGAATAACTCATCAGCTCTACACCTACAATTAATAATTATCCTTGACTCCTTGATTAAAACAAAACAACAACAACAAAATAAAAGAGACAAGTCTTCCTTTTAATGAGATTTTTTATCAACAAAAACTCACAAAAGGACACACAAAATCAACTCATGGACAGTCCTTATATAAGGACTAAGTAGGAACTTCCTTACCTACTTTTATGGATGTCCATATCACGAAGAAGAAACATTCCAAAGGACAGAAAAAAAAAAAAAAAACATCAGCAAGGATCTCCAAGGATATGACTTTTATACGTCAGCGATGCTTTAAAATTGCAAAATGAGTATGAGTTTGAGTTAAGAAGTATCTTGTTTGGGGCGGCGACTGTGGGACGTCGTTGGTCGGTGGAGGGAAAACTCATTAGAAGTTGAAAAGTGGAAAATTGAAGTACGACAAGTATCTACTATATAAAAAGGACTTCTTCAAAAACAACCATCTAGAACAACAACAACAATGGACTTATGAGTATGACCGACAATAACGACGCTCGACACGACCGACCTGACGACAATCGTTCGACGATGACGACGACGACAAGAAGTGATGTCTGACAAAAGTAAATTTGTAAATTAGAATATTAATAATAATATCTTGATTTCAAGGAGCAACCTTGAACACGAGAATATAATTATAATTCACTGTCTGGCGAGATGAAAAAAAAAAATTTTATATATACTATAATTTTAAATTATAAAATTAATTTTATGAAAAGGGCTACGACTACGACGCGGCGGCGATTGATGGTGGGACAGGACACTGCAAGACTGAAGGACTTTTGAGGTGAAAAAAAAGATACTCGTAATTTAAGACTGTTGTGATGGTGATAGAGAAGAATGATAAATTAAAATAGTTTTTTTTTTTAATCTATCAAAAATATTTTGCAAAATCTTGTCGGGTTTTTTGAAGGTTGACTCAGTGTCTCAAATCATAATTTTTATTCGATTCTATTCCATAGACAGATATCGTCTAAGATTGTGATTAAAGAGTTTAGCCAATGTTAAGAGGTTGTGTTGGAACTTATACAAAATAAGTTAAGATTTTTGTATCAATAACTCAAAACTAAAAAAGATCTTCGTATGATTGTAAAAGTAGAAGTGTTAATTTAGTGCTTCAAAATCTAAGCATCGTTAATGTAATATTTCATTTAGCCACAAAATTACTGATCATGGTTCTCTACCACGGTTTCCACTTAACTTACAAATTAAAATGAAATTCGGTGTTAAATGCAGTCATTCTTGAACATACTCTTAAGAAATAAAGTAATACAAAGCCTTAAATAGTTTAACTTTTTATCAGTTACCCCCAGTTTCACAGTGGGCGTTTAAACTTCAGTTCAGCTGAACCTTAAACGGCGTTCAAGTTTTTTAGTTTAACTCGTTCGGTTTCACAGTCAAATCTAAACTTTAGTTTAGTTAAACTTCGTTCAAATGCGTAATGTGACGTAACGTGTTCAGACATCACTTTTATGAAGTTTTTTAACTATCTATTCTTGTCTTTTCTATCATTCTTTCCTCCTCTGAGGTAAACAAATAAGGATAAATAAGAAAATGTTTTTTTGTTTTTGCTCATAATCTTGAGAGATTTTTTTTAGTTCATTAGTTCATTTAAAATCACTTTCACTACGCGGTAAAATTTTTAATGTACAATTTAATTTTAAATAAATAATATTTTCTGAAAAAAACTAATATTTCGCGACGTTCTAAAAACTTTTTCTCTACAAACCCATTAAATTGAAATGTCAGTTTTGTTTGCTGAACTGGAGTTTAAACGACAGAATATACTCGGTTAACTTGAACTGCGAAATAAACTGATTTTAAAGTTTAAACAAAACTGTGAAACCGAATAAATTCTAAAACTGAAGTTTAAACTACCACTGTGAAACTGGGGGTTAATGTTTTCTTAAATGTCAAAAACTTATCTGAAAAATATTTTTTCTTGCAAATCTATACTGAAAATTGGCAACTCTTCGTCTTACATATTAATTTACTGCATCTTATATCACAACTGTCAAAATAAATTTGTATAGGTTCCCAATTTTTATTGAAGTTGTCATTCAATAAAGTCACCAACTTGTCATTTCATTTTTCAGGAGTTCTATGTAGTAGGAATTATTTCTTTATCGCAAAATACCACGTATTTTACTAAATTTTCTTTGTAATGACATTTTGATTTTGAATTAGGACAAGGATATGCAAGAAATTTGTGAATCTCAAACTGTCATCTTCTTGTCAAAAATTTCAACAGAAATATGACCTAACAAAGAATTTTACGAATGCTTCGTTCTGTTTAAAACATCCATAGGGTTATTCATTTTTCGGTTTCAAAGTGCTGGAATTCGACATCTGTCAAACTAAGTTGTTAAAACTATTTTTCAGTTAAAAGTCTGACATTTACGAAAATGAATCGCTTAACTATCGCACAACTCATAAAAATTGTTAAAACCATTCCACACAACTCGAGCGAAAATTTTTCGTCGTGGTGATATCAACTAGGCACCAAGATCATGCGATTTGACACCGCTGGACTTTTTTTTGTGGGGATACACGAAAGAACATGTTTATTCAGATAAACCTTTATTTCTTGAGCACTTAAAAACCAACATTCGTCAAGTTATGACTGAGATAGCCCAATATGTGTCAAAAAGTGGTCGAAAATTACCTGAAAAGAATCGATGCTTTTGCAACAATTCGCGTAGTGGTCATTTAAATGATGTAGTATTTCACACATAATGTCAACGTTCAAACTCTATAATAAAAAAGAAATATAGTGGAAAAAAATATTGTATATGTATTTTATTTACGTCTATACTTTTGAAACCGCAAAATGGATAACCCTTTACATTAAATAAAATCAACTAAGCCGACAAATTTGGAACACCACTGATTTCAAATATAGCCCCATTGAAATTATCAGCAATATGAACATGAAGCCATATTGAATTTTCCAAAGTGACAGATCTGCTTGTCAAAAAGTCAACATTAAACATAAATTCACTATTTCATTTGTCAAACATTTACCTGCTTTCTTGATTTATTAACTTTTATAATATGTACGCGTGCCTATTACTAAGCGTCTCTAACTTTTAACACTTCAAGGTCAAAATTTATTGCCTTTCAAATGACAGTATGACCTAAAATGGCGCCCTCCGCCGCCGCTGTCAATCGTTTATTCAGCTGTTCTCAAATAAGTATTATAAAGTATAATATGTATATAATCTTATTCTTATAAAATACATTTGCATGTATGTATCTATTTTAAAAGAAGTCATTATCAAATATTGACAATATTGATAAACAAAAGATTTCAAATGACATACAAAAAAAAGTCTGATTCTTAAAAAAATTATAAAACAAAAGGAATTCATGGAAAAACCAAATTAATGTTTAATAGAAAAAAGATATCAAATATTTACATACATACAAACATTTACTCACACCTAGACCTAAAGTCTACATAAATGTTAAATTATTATAAATCTTGAGTCAATATAAACCAATTTTTTTTTTTTTTTTTTTTGACAACTCATACTCTCTCTATTTTTGAACAACGTTAACGTTATAAATATAAATATGGCCTTAGTAATAACTGTGTTATTTAATATCGCACACAATTGCTATGTATGTACATACTATAGATAAATTAACTAGACTAGACTAGACATTCATTAAACAATCTGTTAAAACTCAAAGGCGTTATGTTGTTTATCTTTCTGACACATCCACATATCGTCTGGGTCTGGGCTGGGGCTGGATATAGATATGGGGTTCTTTTAAATGAGTTATCGCAATACAGTTCTATAAAAAAAAAAACCTTGATATGTATATGTATGTGCAAATATAATGTTTGTTCAATATTTTTTTTTTTTTTGGAAATATTGTTTCGAGACATTTTGGAAGCATTTTTTTTATTACCCTAAAAGTATTCGACAAAGATTAAGCTACAATTATACTGGTTGTCAAATTTATCTTCGCTGTTGAACTGACTTAAGTCTGTAAGTGTTAGAAGTCTAATGTCAAATTTTGATTTTATTTTCAGTTGACAAATTACATATACGTCACATGTCAGATGACAGATATCAGAACTTCTGTAAGTGTTAAGAAGTTAAATTTAATGATAATACAGAATAAATGTTTATTTAGAACACAATTTAACTTAACTAACATTTAAGCTTTGGTTATGCCTAACTTAACATCTTTTTGATTTTCTTGAAGATCTTTGTAAAAATCGTTTCAAGAGGAAAGGCTTCAACAAGCTTTTTTAAGTGATTTCAAAAAGCCTTCTTATAAACAAGATTAAGGCTTTTAATTTTATCTACATATAATTTACGGATATTTTCTTAAAGTTTTCTAAGCAGTAGCGAAATATTAAGCCCCTTTTAGAAGATCAATAATTTTCAGTTCAGTTTAGTTATCAGTTAATTCTTCAGTTTAACTGTCAGTACAGTTAAAATGAAACTCAGTTCGGTGTTCAGTTCATTTATTTAACTGAGAACTGAGCTGACAACTGAGTTTCAGTTTCAGTTAAACGTTTCAGTTTCTGTGTTTAGACATCAGTTTAACTGAAAGCTTAACTGATAGGTCAATTAAAACCAAAACTGAGCTGATCGTCTAAAAAGGGCTTTAAGGAAATTGTGACAGAAAACTTATTGACCAAAATTTCAATATCAATATTTTTATTTTCTTGATTCAAACTTATGACTTACTTCCAAAAGCAATATGTCAGCAATTTCAAGAAACAAAAAATTGGTTAAAAATTGAAGTCAAAATGTTAAGAGATAGTTAGAAACTAAAATCACTTAAAGTTAAACTTCAGCGTATAATTATGCAAAAATAAGTGTTATTTATACCAATAGACAAAATAATATGAAGAACAACGTTATTTAAAATAAACTTTTTAAAAAAGTAAGTATACGCCAGAGTGTACAAACTTATTTCATGGTTGCCTGGATTAAGGTAATTGATGATTTATTTATTTATATTATGAACTTATTGAAAATTTCATTAAGCAATCATGGTCTATCATGAAATATGCCACAAACAACTTTCGGAGACGGTTCCTCGATGCTTAAGCGATTTATATGACTTGTTCCCCGGAACCTACTGAGCTTAATTTTTAGGACCGAAGATTAGTTAGATGTGATGTATTAAAGCGTGTCTATGGCTAAGAAGTTGGTACTCATTTTGCAAAGGATGCAATATGCAAATTCAGTATTGGCAGTACAGCGCTTAGGTTTCCTGGAACTTTGACAAAATATAGCAACTGTATCATCAACCATTTCCTCCTCCAAAGCTACACGGTCGTAGCTGTAAAATGTAAGGCATCAGTCTTAAGAAACACCACACAAGTGTCCATTTAACTACTTTTCCTTGAACATAACGATATCTTAAGAAAAAAGTGTGAGTTTTTTATTTGCTTCGATCAAATAAAGTTAAAAAAAAAAACACATAACATATTAAACATTCTATCAGTCAGGAAAAAATACACATCGACATCATCCTTCCGTAGACACATCTGGTTTGTCTATACTTTCAAGGTCCTTACAAAAAAAAAAAACACACACACACAAGTCTATAAGTTGGCATTTCTTTTTCTTTTAATGTCTGTCTTCTAAGAATATAATATTGACATTGTAAAAAACAGGAAGAGGGACTCGATGAACACGAAGAAAGCACACACATCCACAAAAAAAAAGGACTTCGTCCCTCTGACTGACTGTAACTGTATAAATCACAACAGCTTTACTTTGTTTAACGACTTTTTAATAGCTGTTTCAATAAGAAGGGCAAATCGAGCAATTTATTAAGTAAATTCTCCCCAATTCACAAAAATACACATACATTCATACCCGTACATACATTTATTTATTTTATATAATTCAAATTATATACATACATACTATATCCATCGTTAAATGGATATCGGTATAGAGAGAGAGACTTCATCATCAACCACAACAGATGAAACAATGGCCAAAAGAAACGAATCCTCGCCTCTTGGTGTTTTTTTTTTTTTTTTTAATCGATGCAATGGGGCATGGGACACGAAGGTCATACCTAATTAAATCGATATTATTATACGTGTATAGTATATATACGGATTATTCGTAGACGCATCAATTATGATGTCCTTGAAGTCCTTCCTTTTTTTGTTTGGTATATTTGTTTTGTCTTTTTGTTAACTTGGCTTAATGTGTCTAGTCGGTCGTTTGTCAAAAGGTTTCGATTTTTGTGTGTTGGGGGGGATTTTTTTTTTGAACGTGTGGGTAAAATAGACAATTTTCAATTTAATATAATTAATAATTTAATAATGATAAAATCTATTGTATACAATTGATTCTTTTGTTGATTGAAGTCTTTTGATAATGAATTGATAATTGGAAGCCAAGGATGATTGGAAAGATGAAATCAGTCAAATTACACTTGTTGAGTAGCTATTAATAATGTCTTGAACAATTTATACCAACGATGTGTCAATAAGAGTTTCGGAAATGTAAAAGCTTCACAAAATTGGGTTTCGCACAATTACCATTATTATAAGGAAACTGTTAGTGATTTTGAACTTTCGGTTCAACTAGGGTTTAGAACTGACGGATGTAAAAAGACTTGAATTACATTTAAACCTTTCTTAATAAGTTCTAATCTGTGACTTAAATATCCCGACTACTAGACCAGATCATTGGTTGAACTGAATTACAAGGAATCAGTTGTACAAACTTGATCTAACAATTAAATCTTGCTTCAACAATTACAACCAATTGAGAGGGTTCAAGTGAGGTTCAACTTTAATGAACCATGTATTTTGGTTTTGTCACTTGAGGCTGTATTTCTTCTAAACTTCTAATGATTTTTAGGATGACATTTAAACAAAGGATCTTTTGCAGGAACGAGATTCAGTATTTTTGATTTGTTGTTCAATGAGTTTTTTGAATTCTGATTTAAGTGGTTCAACTGTGGTTCAATCTTGGTTTAAATTGGGTATTTATTACTCATCCGTAAAATAGAATTTCTTCAATAAGAATTGTACTATGATTATGCAATTAGATTCAATCAAAGTTCAACTGAAATTCAATTAGGGTTCAATTTCCACTCTCTATATTCAATCCATGGTTGAGAAATTTCATTGAATTCTGTTGCTGAAATGATGTTTGATGGTGGTTCAAAATTCAAAATTTAATCCGTGGTTTAGCAATTTGAAATCTTTAATTTTGATTGATAAAGAAAAGTTCATTCATGGTTTAAGATTTAAACCAAGGATCACATTGTATTAAACCAAGGTTCAACCAAGGTAATGAGTTGAATATCAAATCGTGGAATAATTTGCATCAGTTGTGCAATAGGTTTCAACAATTTGAAGACAGACTTGTCAAGGAATTAATTATAAGGTTCAACGTTAGTTCGAACATTATTATTGACTTTTATCATACATCTTCTTCAACCTTAGATAAACCAAAGATCAACCAAAGTTAATCTTCTGAAATCGATGAATTAAATCTTTTAAACCATACATGGATTAATATATAAACTTGTTTCTACGACTGCACCTCATTTTCAAACAGAAATGTCAAAAACAATCATGCACAAAAATATATTGCATACGTAGATAGGTTTTTTTTAGCTACTTTTGACAGTTCTTATATGACGTTCTGTTAACTTGATAAATAAATGACTTGACATTAGAGCCGATTAAGAACAGTTCGTCGTTTTGTGTCAAGTTGTTTCATTTGGTTTTGTTTTTTTTTCTGTGTCTTGAAATTAATTACTTTCATGACGTTAACGACAGCTCCAAATGAGACATCGTCATGTCAACTTAGCTTAAATCTCAGTCACTGCCTCAAATAAGTGGTTAAGCTGACTGCACTGGTTGTCAACTGGTTTGCGGTATTATACTCGTATGCGGGCCGACACAAATTCCTAGCTGACGCCATCAAATGACAACTATACCGACACCAACACCACCGTCGCATCGCCACCACCCGCCGACGCCGCCATAATAGCAGCCAATTAGACAAGAAAACTGTGTTGCATGCCATGGCACCAGCAACTATAGCACCATGCACCATGCATTATCAACAGTTGGCATAGGTAGGTGCTCCTGGCTAAGGAAAACCACTTACCAATTTACCATGTACCTAAGAAGGTATCAACATAAATTTGGTCGCTCCGCCGCGCCGCACCATCTCGTTGAACGCTCTGGTGAGACCGATCGATCTGATGATCCTTTGAAACCAAAGATAAAAAAAAAACTTTTATAGGAGCAAAATTTTTGATTGCTCGTATTGGACATGCACAAGCCACATGTCCTCCGTTCATAATGCAGTGCGCCATCAGGGAATAGACGGGATAAATTTTAGGTGTGTTTCACGGAACACGGTAGCAGGGCAACCGAACCAAACCAACGACGACGACGACGCTAATCACCGCCGCCGCCGCCGATATACATTCATATGGCGACGCTCATAACACAACACGTCGTCGTCGTCATCGTCATCGTCGTCGGTCGCGTCCGTGAGCAAAAACATAAACATTTTATGTGCGCGATCTGGTTTTGTGGTCAATGGTTAGCTGTCATTATGGCACAACCTTAAAGGAGGCTTGTTGGTCTGCCTTCCCCGTTTGCGTTAGCGTTAGCGTTCGCAGAAATATTATAGCCTCCTGATATCGATTGGTATACTTAAATTTTATGATTATGGTGACACAGAGACTAATGAATGACTTTAAGGCTACATATAGGACTTTAGTCTAGAGGTAGGTTTGGTATACTTATATACTTTATGTATAGGATGCAAGGAATGAAAAATGACGCGACATTGTGGAGGAATTGTAAAACATTGTGACATGCTGTTTTTATAGTAGGTATATGAATTATATACGAAGTTTTTGAGCAATGATTTATAATTAAGATCATTATACTCGTAAAATTCACGACTTCGTCTTGTTCTTCTGGCTCGAAGCTGTTTAACTTATTTCGGAAAATAGATGACGCCAGTGTCAACCATCGATTGGCACAAAGACGCCATCTTTTTTTGAATTACGGAGTATTATTCTGTCATTTTGTCTATTGAACTGTCATACGTCCTCAGTTCGATAGATTGCTCTGGAATTTTTGCTGATCCTGCTCTCATATAATTCCAATTTTAGGCCATAATATTACAAATGTATTCATCCAAGAATTCTCACTTCATTTCTTTCAAAAAATCCCTTTTTTCCCATTCATACGTCGTCTGCTTAGATATGAGTTTGTTTTTAATTTTTTCATTTTTATCCAGGGTTCGGAAAATATCGCTCGCGAACCGATTAATATGGATACTTCTCACATTTTTCCGATCTTCTCACGATCCGAAAAAAATAAAATTCCCATACGGATACTGTTCTCGGGATCCGAAAATTTCAGTTCTCTCACGAACCGAATTAAATTATTTTCTTTCTCTTTTTTTCATTCGTGAGAGATCGAAAAAATTTTATTTTTTTCGGATTTTGTTCTCTCACGAATAGAATTCGAAAAGATCCGAAAGGATCCGAAAAGATCTGAAAAGGATCGGAAAAAATATTATTATTTCTTGAATGTTTTTCGTGAAGTTTGGTTGATTTTTATGCTGTTGTTTTTAATTATGTATTAATAGCTATTATTAGAAAATGCTGATTATGGGACGAAAAAAAGAATGCGAATTAAAAAAAGTAGGTATATTTCTTATTAACAAGAAACAAATAGGTGAAGTCTTTTGAGGTGTCAAAGAAAAGTGACTTTGAAAATAAAAAAAAAATTAAGGAAGTGCATGGTGTTGGTGTCAGTATTGATGATTATTTAAATGAGAAACCGGCGCGCCGACACCATTGGAAAGTAGAAGTCTGGCCAGGTAATTGCCTGCAAATGCATTTATGTAAAATACCCTTTTCTTATCCGCAATAAAATTTATTGACTGTTCGCCAAAAGTAATAATTGGGAATTTCCCAGTGCATTAAAATACATACATCATACACTTTTCCTAGAACTATTTTATTGCGATGAGTCGACGACACCGACCGACGCACGTCGACCAACGCCACCGCGACTGCAGCCAAGCCGCTTTGACCTGCGTCGCGACGTATTAGGTATCTATGTTTTGTCACAATAAGATACATCGATCATTTTTGTTCCGAAAGAAAGCAAGTTCTTAACATTTATTATTAAATTTCATCGCCAGCAAAAATAATTCGGGGTTTTAGACAGGAAATAAATAAATAATGGGAGCAGCTTTTTATATTTCCTAATTATAATATTTAAATACATGTATTTCTATTTAGAATAATAATAACACTTAAAAATTTAAGTGTAAATTTTTTTTTATCTGCGATCGGTTCGTGAATGGATCTTTTTTTGGATCTTCTGTGATAAATTCGTGAACGAATTAAATTTTTCAGTTCTCAACATAATTTAATTCGTTCGCGAACACAAATTTTATTTTTAAGGATCCGAAAAATAAAATTCGCGATCGAATTAAAAATAAAATTCCCGGTTTGGTTTTTCGATCGCGAACGAATTAAATTTTATCGTTCTCCGAACCCTGTTTTTATCTATTTTTTATGCACATTCGTTTCTTCATAAATTACAGAAAAAAAAAACACCATTCAAGCAAAACGACTAACGAGTACACATACATTTTAATTTTTTTTTTTCTTGATGCACATTATTCATCCCTGACCTGGAAACATAACATGTATCTAGGTAGATACATATCTACCGAGCTTACTTGCATAGAGATGTAAAATTGTACAAGTGAATGCTTGATATTACTGAACGCCTTAGATTTGGAGGAACTTGGAAGACCTAAAGCCCAAATGAGCAGTTAGCTAGGCACCATCATCCAGCAGCAGTAGATGCATCAAAAGCATCTCTTTGTATTTATGTGTATCTTCCTGTTCGAAATGAAGAATGTATCTATACATACTCGTCGTCGTAGATTCAAAAGCTAGATAACTATGGTTTGGGAGTACAACCGTGAATTTCCATCTTAAAGATAGTGGGGAACGAATAAAGGGCATAGAAAACTTTTTTAACTGTGAAAATGTGAATTCATTTTTCATTTTTTCTTTTATTGTATATGTAATTAGTTGGAGCACCAACGTGTGGATGTTAATTCCCTTGCAATCACCAAAACAATAACAAATCTTCTTTACAAGCCAACTTTGTTTTTCTTAAAGAAAACCTTTTTGAAGAACGTGAGTGTTGTCTGCGTCTTGCTTAGGCACTCAAGACACACCTAGTTGAGAGAAAAGCAACCGCATTTCATGCAAGGTTACGTAAAGAAAAAAGTATGTTTTCCCCATTTTTCCTTCAGACTAAAATATTCCCTCAAAAAAAAAACGATAAATTCTCAATTCGAAATATTTAAAATTCTGGTCCCTCGACCCGAACTCAATTTTATACGGAACTACGTCTTAAAATAAACACACACAAGTCTCAAGGAAATCTATTGATAGACATCATCCAGGAAGTCCTCCTTCCAAAAACCACTCTGCATCAGACGCGCAAGATTTTATAATATAAAAGTAAAAAAAAAAACGTTCCAGATGAATTTTCTTGTCCTCTCATTTTTAGGATGAATTTATTTTAATGACAAGTACAAAGCAAACCACAACCACAACGCAGAAGTAATTTTTGACAGCAACAGAAGAGTCAGCCGAGACATGACGTGAAGGTGAAGTGAATGTGATGAGCAAGAATCTTCTCTGAATTTTTGAAGTTTTTTTCGCGCATGATCTCTGATTTTGTATCTTTATCAATTTTAAGAGAAAATTCAAGAGAAAATTCAAGAGAAATTCACAGAAAAGATGAAAAATGGAGTATTTTCGAGATTTGGGTACATTTTGTATTCGTACATTTAACTAACTCACAGATACCAATCATATTTTGGAGCAAAAAGCTTTTCCTGTCGTGCCTGTAGCTCAATCGATATTTTCTTCATTTCCTCATTTAACAAGTGTTTTTTCCTTCTTTTTGTTCTTTCTGGATTCAAGCTGAGTTTGGGAAATGTTTGTTCAGTTCCAAAAAGCTTACAAGTGGTCTGGCGGATGTTGCCAGACAAAAAGAATACGTATTATAAGTTTTTCTGTTGTGTTTTTGGTGTTGCTTTATCAACTTGTTTCAGTTCTTTGCACTCCTTTATAACAATGTCGTACTTTTAGCTTTGACTGGAAATAAGGCCACTTAAGTCCATATGTATGTTAATAGTTGATATTTCTCTTTTTTTTATTCATTGGAAACCAAGTGAGATTTTTAATCAAAATAAGCTTCAAACTGCCGTCATATATCCATGGATATCCATGAGTTTCTGAACTTTATTTAAGTATTTTCCATTATCCTTTGAGGTTCTTACAGAATAATAATTGTATCTATCCAATAACGGTTTTCAAATGTGACTTTAAAACATTCGCATTTTTGATTTGATTAACTTTCACTTCATTTTTTTTCACCGAACATCAAACAAAAGATACAATAAGTTTCTAACAGAAAACATTGTACGTGACAGATAAGATCTGATTTAATAATTAAATCCAATCTGGCAACGTTTTCACTCAAAATAACAGCACAAAGCAAAATGGAAGCAAATGCAGTAATTGCATCACTGTTATTTTTCACATCAGATGCTTTAAGCGATAAAAACAAAACATTTCACTCATAAGCATAACTTCCCCTTCTTTTCAAACTCTCAAAGCTTTTTCACTCCCTCTCTCTCACTCTCATTCTCTTGTAATCGCTCTCTGAGAAAAAACGAAATTGCGAATTTTACGATTGCGAATGCAAACTTATATCGATTTAATCACATCACGAATGCAAAACAGAGACCACACTATCTGCATCTTTTTCTCCACTTAACATGTGGTTGTCTGGTTGTCACCGTCGTTGCCACTATGTCTCTGCACCACACAAATATTCCGTCATCCACCAGACAGCTTTTACACAAACGCGAGTGAGTGAGACACATTTACACCCAAACTTAACACACAAAAGAAAAGAAAAAATAAAAAAACAACGGGAAAAAACACCACCAAAGAAATAACAGCTTTAACTTCACCATGCACAGCAGCCACTGTGCGACGACGCTATCACCCGCCATAATTTTTATCTCTGTTTCTGCCAAACTGTGGTGTTTTTTCTTACAGTTTTTTTTTTTTTGATTTTTTTGTTTTTGTGTTTCTTGTTCTTCGTCGTATGTTTGCTTTTGCTTTTGCTTCTGCTTGCTTTATCCCCGACGCGCTTTCGTCGGAATTAAAATCCAACCACAGCGACATCGACAGCGACAGCACTCTAAAAGCCGTCTCCGTCTGTCGGTTCAGTTGCTCGGCAGACATCCAAGTGAGCGCATTTTTTCGTTTTAAACCGGAGATGACACCGCTTTCCGTTTTGTTTTTTGAGTTTTTCTTTTTTATAATTTTGACTTCAACAAAAGAAACATTTCCATCACGCTGACAACTACGACGACGGTTCACCGACAACGACGACGCCGCCATAACTTTATTTACACTCGAACAATATAATCTGTCACGTTGATAAAAGTCAGTGCATAAGTACCGTTATTTGTTCCGATAACTCAATAATAATAATAATTAAAATTATACAAAGTTCGAATGGAAATCAAAATCAAATCAAATTAAATCAAATCAGAAAATAATTAAAGAAAAACACAGAAGAAAACACTAGAATCGTGGTAAATTTTCGCCGGATCGAAAATAGAACAACGCCTCTCATTTGCTGATTAAAATAATAATTTTAAACATATTTTATGTCAAAGTAGCCGTCGACGAGACATCGTCACAAGCTTTTCGTCGGTTTTTGGTCGATAAATGTCATCGCAGCGTTGTTTTTTCCACAAAAAAAATAATTGTTTACAATCTTCACTTTTCTAAATACATAATTGTCGCCATCGCCATTACAAATGAAAAGAACAGAAAAGAAAAAAAACTATTCACAATAAAAAAATGTAATATAGCCCGTTAGAATATTAAACTGAAAACAACAAAAGTCAAAAAATAAAAGACGAATTCTTAAAACAAAAAAAAAATCACTGATCAACAAAAATATTTATATTATTTTGCTTACGTTCCTTTGAAAAATAAATCATTCCTAAATAAACACACATACATACACATATACACACTCGAACACGAACTCACACCAGCAAGAAAGGCAGCACCATTTTGTAAATGTCACTTGAACTGTCATCAACAACACAGCAGCATCACAGCATACAGGAAGCCCCCGTTAACATAAAAATAAATAAAATTAGTTAAACTGATAAGCAAGACATATTCACAGTGAAAATTATTATTAAAAAAACAAAAAGGAAAAATTCTATGTCGCGTCCTTTTGCAGATATACACCACTACCTACAATTATTATATTAAATCAGTGCACTCATCTGTCATAGATTAATTAAACTCTGTTTACACTGACAGTACGGAGTAAGAAAAAAAAACAATACGAAGCCAAAGATCGCCTCAACGCCCTGACAAATTTTAATAAAACAAAAAAAAATACATAATAATAAAAATTCAAAATAGAAAATTAATCAACGCGTTTGTGTATGAGCGAGAAAATTTTTTGTGATTATAAAAGAAAAAAAAAAATATATTGTCAATATTTTCATTCACAAAAGAGAAAACAAGTAGGCTTGAGAAAAAAAAAAATCCAAAAATTACCAGCCACTTACTGTGAATTTAATTTAAAAGAAAAATAAATATAAAATAGCTAATTTTTTTTGCGTGTAAGATTATTTCGTTTTAAACAAATCTATCTATTTAAATAAAAAAAGTGCAAGATAAATTTAATTAGTTTATTTTTGTTTTAATATATTCAACAAAAAAAAAAGAAAGAAAAATTGATAGTTTTAAAGTTATTTAAACAAATAAATAGTTAAATTAAAAAAAAAAATAAATATTAGAAAACAAAAATATCACATCAACAGATCTAAGCGGTCCTTATCAGTGGAGACTTTCATCCTATAAAATCTGTAAGTTTTTTTCTTTTTTTCAAATAAACTTCAATTTTGATTGTGAACTCAGAAAATAGGGAAAGTGTATTTTTCACCGAGAGTTTACTTTTTTTTATCCAAAAGGATTTTTCAATCTTTTCCAAAGAATCTGATTTTTATTATGATGTCTTTGAACTGGTTAATTTAGAAAATTTTGCTCTATTGTGTAAAAATCTCAAATAAGCAAATGTCCTAAAAAATCATTAAAAATTGAGAACTTCTATTTTCAAAATGACTTTTAATTTAATAGCGCAAAAGATTTTAACTCGTCAATTTGGTTTGGTTTCTAAATTTTTGGTTTGACATTTTAATTGTGGTTGTGTCAAATAAATTGTCAAAGTAAAACATTCAATTGTGCTCCTATTAAATAAATATCCATATTCTTATATAAAATTAAATTAAAGGTGTAAAGGATCAAAGTGTCCTAAATCTCTTTACAATTAAAACCGATGTAAACTAGCTCTTAAGTCGATATTACAGTACAATAAAGAATATTAACTATTATTCAATTGTGCTCGTATAATTCGAAAAAATATCTAAAATAAATTACTGTCACAGAAAATTAACTTAAGTAACTATAAAATTTTGTCAAGTACGTATACGACTTTAATATAATTTTTGGAACTCTCAGCAGTTGCTCAATCTTGAACAAAATTTTATTTAGAAAAAAAAAACTTTTTCAATGTTCCTCGTAAGCATTATGTAAGGCACCTAAAAACTTAATTTCTAATACCTGTCAGCTGTCAAAAACCTACAAATTTGACAAGGAAACTTAGTTGCAATATCAACTGGCTTTGTTTTTTTCACTCAATTGAATTCTGAACTTGAATTATATGCAATTTTACGAGTTTAACTATTAAATTAAATAACATCAATAAAAGAAATAGTTTAGTTGAAATAAATTGCTTATCTTTTTAGTGTCAGTGGTGACAGTTTATTTGTTTGAAATTTGACATTTGTAAAACAAACTATTTACAAATCTGAAAAGTCCCTTATCTATTCTGAACGTACCCATTATTTCAGTCAATTTAAAGATTTCCAAATTGGATTTTCCATTGTATAATTTATAATTTTCCATTTCAGTTATTACATATTCCAAAAAAGTTAAATTACTCGTTAAATAACGAAATAAAACAAATTGCCTCTCCATGTTATAAATAATTACCCAACAAATTTTACTCATAGTAGTACCTAGACAGAAAATTAAAAACAAATAACTAATCTGTGTTTTTTTTTTCAATTTTGTTTTTGTTGGAAAAAAAACTAGTATATAATTTATCTCTTTTTTTATTTACACACAAATAGTTTCGTGTTTTTTTTAAATTATAACAATTATATTCAGGCCACATCCAGACGGTGTTTTCCATTCACATTTTTAATTAACTTGATGCGATAAGAAATTATACAGATACTCTAGAAGTGTACAAAATATTATAATAATTCTGAAAAAAAATTAAAAGCGATAAAGAACAATATTCAATTCATATATTGTAGGTACATATGTATATTTCACTTAGAAAAAAAGATTATTTAAGTAAGTGTGCTTTGTACTTGCGATAATATATTTAACATGGTTGTGCTTAACAATAATGACATTGATGCATGTGAGTAAAGTTATAATTCCAGCAAAGTCATAGGCTAGACATAAAGCAAAAAAAAAAAAAATAATTTCAAACCTTAAAAAAAAAACAAGAAGCCAGAAGTGAAATGGAAGAAAAAATTAAAATAAAAAATACCATGAGAAACTTAAGATTGTTTGGTATTAATTGAACAATACCCTATGTGAGGATTTATTTGAAGGCAGTTTGTTTTTCATGTTGGAGGAAGTCTCATTTTAAAGTGAAACTCACTAAGTGCGGACAAAATGTTCAACTAATTCAAAAAAAATCGTATTCAATAAGTTGCGATAGAAATTCAAAGATATTTTTGACAACCATGTCGCAATATGTTAAAAATTTCGATTGTTTCTAATCCGGTGATCTGTTAGATTCAAAAATTCATTGACCTAGGATGGATTTGGAAAAATTGAATCAGAAATTTGAAAGGATCTATACATATTTAAATATGACATTAAAATCTTAATCTTGCAATCCGGCACTATCCGAATAGTAAGACAGATTCAAACTGACAATTTGCCATGCACAGATTGCATAAAATTGGATAAGGACATGAATCCAAATCGGGTATGTGTTACCACGCTGATGGCGTTTCATTATTCGGATATTTAATTGATAGGTATCCAAATTACATACGGATTTAAGTCATTATTTGACAATTTAATTCTATTAATTCTTGTCGAAATCGTCAACATTTTTCAAATTTTTTGTTGTCCAACATGTGAACGTATAAATTGACTTTGTGATAAGAGTCTTAGCTTGACAAAAACATACATATATAGAAACATATGGATTTATTGTAAATTTTTGATAACGTTAACATAACTATACATTATTTACTAATTCATACATATATAATTTATATTCAGACAGTATCAAATATAAGGTATTTGAAAACTCAGCTAAATGGCTAGCCACAAGTTATTTATCAAGATGGACTTTGATACTTTCTGATGAATGTATTATTGTTTTTGTTATTATTATTTTTTCAAAAACAATAGTCAAAGGGTGTCCCAAAAATAAAATTAAGATTAAAATTTTGTTTGGAGAAACTATTTGCAGTTGACAGTTAATTAATTAAACTCACTGTCAAATTTAACATTCCCAAAAATGTAGTCAAATTTTAATTTTATATTAATTATGTTTAATTTCATTCATATACATAAATCTATGGAGTTGAGACACTACATCTTTGAGACTAAGGCTATCAGGTGATTTAACACATGACATAATTAAAGATCAAGGCACAGAGGAGTTAGAACAACTAATTGAAATAACGACTTGAAAAAATAAATATACAAAATACCCAGCTTCCAAATTGTTTACATTTTTAATCGCAATTTAATTCCAAAAGTCCGTTGACAGTCCTAGATATTTCACACAATTGAAACTTTACTTCTAACACAAAATTACTTTCCTAACATTTTTTCATATTCATAATCTTTTTCTATTTTAATTTTATGTGCAAATTAAAAAAAAGCAAAACAAAAGTAATATTCCCTTCTATTTCTTTTTGCAACATTTTGTATCTTTATATCTTTCCTACCTACGACTACAAAGAGGAAATAAATGTTTAAGTATATGTGCGTGTTTATGCGACCCAATTCTATACCCACAAAAGAAAAACATTAAGAAAAAAAAATGTAATAGAACTACGTCATCACACATAATCATTATGTTGATGGTAATGATGATGATGATGAAGCAACGAGGAAGAAGAAAAAATAAAAAGGAAACAAAAAAAATAGGGAAAAAATATACAAATTTACATTTACTCAGCAATAAAGAAGTTTGTTCACCATTTCAAATAATATACATACATCTAAAGAACTTACTTCTACAACACCTAAAGACATGATGTTTTTTTTTTATAAAAAAGTACATACATATAAGTTAGAGGTATAGATGTATGTTATGTACCTACTCCTTTATTTATGTAGGTACCAACCGATAGTAAAAAAAAACAAGCCTGCCTCTATCGATTTATATATATGTAATTCCGTATTCCTATCGCAAAAATCTTTAACCATCTACCGCACCGGCTTTGGCTTTTGTGTGTAATAAGAAGTAAAAGACCGTTGAAGAATCTGGGGGCCACGGTTGCCACTAATATTACATGTTTTTCACCCGAAATTCTATTTTAAACTTTAAGGATTCTGATTTACTTTCCTATTAATAAATCTAAAAAACTAATCATTGTGAATTACTCTTATTAACAATTTCATATATTTCGTTATTGTGATCTAGCAACGATGGCTTTGATTGATACCGAGATAGTCAGCTAAAAAGCAACATGTCAAAATTTTGAGATGTAAAGATTTTTGACATTTATTACAATTTTTACAAATCTATAAATGAAATGTCAAAAGGCTATTGCTGTCGATGTTGGACTTTTTTGAGGTCATTCACTTTGACATTTCATAAGTTTATTTCACTCCCACGAAAGTGAGGAGTGAAAGCGAGATGAAATTATTATGAAACGTCAATTTTTAATCAATTAAACAGTATTTTATCACCTGATAGCCATAGTCGGTAAGGTGGTGGAGTTCCTTCGTAGTTTATTTTTTCGGGAGTACTACGAGTATGAATGTAATAAAGCACGTTTCAGCATAAATAAAAACATGAATAAAATTACATTTCCCGTTAAAATGAACATTGTTTTCCTCAAACTTCATTGCGTCATAGAAACGTCAAATGCTTAACATTCAGAAAAGCTCAAAGTTTATCAATTCTGTCGGCATGTGTTTTGTGTTGTAGTCGTAATATTGAATTTACATTTTGACAGCTATTGCAACTGCGTGTCTATTTCTATTGTACTCAATATGACGTATTACCGACTGGTTAAGGTTGGGGTTAAACTTCCGTTTAGATTGACATTTGCCCTTCTAATATCAAAGTGGTAACCATACAAACAGACCATCTTAAGACTTGTTTGTTCTTCGTCTTACGACGAATTCAAATTTAAAACATACAAAAAAAAACACTTCCGTTCAATGAACCCATGCGTAAGCGTATAATTATTTTTCTTCTTTCGTTTCGTTTCGTTTTGCATTTTTTTTTTCCTATATTCTGCGTTTTATGTGTGTTTTTATTTCCTTATACACACGGACGATGATGATGGGACGACCGACCGACGACGACGACATCACAAAGTACGAAGAGGGCCACAAATTATGCGAATATAGGGAGAATAGTTCATAGCAAGCAAATAATAGATCTAAACATTAATATCCATAGGTACCAACATAATAGAAAAAAAAAAAAAAAAACGAAATAGTAGAAGGTCTATATGTAGGGTGTAAACAAAGGATAAAAAAAACCGCACACAATAAAGAGGATGATGATAAGGAAGAGCGAGGTGCTAGTAAAAAAAAAAAGAATAACAAAAAACAAGCAAAATAGCTGCTAAAGAAATGCGCAACCACTTTGTATGAGCAGCACCATGGAACGAGTAACACAATACATACATACGTTACGTATATACATATACTCGTATGTACATAAGAAGCCGCAAAAAGTTCAAGAGGCATATAACCTGCAGGCAGGCATAACAGCAGGCAAATAACCATCACCACCCCGAGCTCGACCCGACCCATCATCAGCCATCGACATCGCTTTGCCATACCATACCCTACCCTACCTTCTATACCTAACGACCATATCAGGCCTGACCCGGACTCTAACACACGTCCGCTCGCCCGCCGCCGCCTCCGACCGCTGCCATCGGCTAATACGCCGCGCCGGCTGCTGTGCCTTTGCCGATTCTCTCTTAACATTTTGCCTATTGCACGCTCTTTGACGGCTCTAAGCTGAATTTGAATTTGAATGTGGACGGGTTTGATTTGGATAGAGGCACAGTACCCTATACTCCGAGAGTAGTATAAGAAGGTAGTTAAGGTGATTTTAAAATTTTATGACTACTCTGACAATTCGGACATAGGCACAGAGTCTATGAATGACGCGTGAATGGAATTTTTTTTTTTTACTGCTTGTCGTTGTCGTTTGGTGTCACTACATATTTTTCTATGAGTTCGTGATCTGAATTCATAAGGCAGGTACTTAACCAAAAAAAAATACTACATGCAATAAAGGTCGGTTCACAATTTTTTTTTGACATTCGTTTTTTTTTTTTGTTGAGATTTTGATGATATTTTCTACAGAGGGCAAAGAAAGATTTGTTGGTAATTGCTAACAAACAAAACCGCTGAACAGAAATAATCACTTTTTTGACATTTAACACAAGTGTTTTCTAATTCGTTGTTATATCACTTTATAGCAATTATTTGACAGGTCACGTTAGTTATTTGTTTAAACCAGATTTAACTGTTCAGATATTGTGCAAGTTTCGTGCAATTGTCAATTAAACAAAAATATGTCAAATTTCAATAAAAAAAAACTTCCATATCGCTGCTATAAAAATAGCCGGCCAGACATTTTTGACTGAAATGTAAAAAACATGCTTAATTTTATATTTCAAAAATAATGAAAGAAGACGGACAACCTTCACAAAGTACACAAATGTCAAATACTTAAACGTTTAATTTAAAACAAAGGGGGTCAAAAAGTATCTGATCAGCTAAAAAAATAACCGAGTACACTACGGCGTATACTTGTTTTTTTTAATTATATTTCAAATCCAAACACTTGCATGAACGCTGTTGTCAGTAAGAGCAGTTTAATAATGAAAACCATTTTTAAGAAAGAACACACTAAAATTCCTTCCTAAATTTGTTTTTTTTTTTTTGCCTCTAAATTTCAAAAACTACCCTCTTTCAAATTCAAAGCAAATCATTTCACTGTTAAATTGAACTTATGGACCCACGCCAGTTACTTTTTTTATTTATGAAAATTTGAAAAAAAGTAAGTATACGCCCCCAAACATTTTAGAAAATAAGAACGACGAGATCCCTCTTTTTATCCAAGTTTTTGTGAATGAAAACCAACAAAAAAAACATCTGTTTTGGGAAGAATAGTTCAATCAACAACTCAACATGTTTTTTTGATTCCTGCAATATTTGTTAAACATCCCCAAATCAAAGTATGAACATCCATAGTAATGAAAAACAGAAACATACAAATAAAACAAAAAAAAACTGTTCCCTTTGTTTTTAAATTCCTTGAAGTCCTTCTAGACAGCATTCTACCGCAACGTCAACACAGCATTTATAAAACTAATATTTCCCATCTAACTAAATTCAAAGAGCAAAAATGAGAAACTAGTAAAATAGTAAAAAAAATAGAACTAAAAAAGGATACACAGCACAGAAAAGAGGAACAAGAACGAAGAAATCAAGTATTAAACTTCAAAACCTCAAAGCCATTGACCCCAAAAAAATGGAAGCATAATTATGTTGTTTTTTTTTTTGTTGTTGTTGCTGTTTTTCGTTTTTGTTTTTTGATCTTATGTCCAACCTAAGATTTGTTTTCGGCAAAAAATCATTCTTCAAAGAAAAATTCTCGGAGTATATAAAAAAAACAACAACAACCACACTTAAAGCACCTCCATCGGAATGTGTGGTAATTACAAGAAAACTGCTAACATAGGCAGAATATTTTGTTGTTGTTATTGTTATCTTCTTCTGCTTGCTTTTTTTTGTTATTAAGTTTGTGCTCTCTTTGATTTGCCTCTTACTTCGAAACTAGACACTTTACTTACAAAACAATATCATCATCTCTAAAGACCTATCTATGTACATGTAGGCAAGCAAAGGCTAAAAGCCCCAGCCTAGCCTATACAGAGAAAAAAAACAAAGAACTAAACTTATATAAGTATGTATGTATATATAGGTATAGGTAGAGGTTCTAGATACATATACAACAACCCACACACATAGTGTTTTTGTCTACTCTATTTTTTGTTTTCTTGTCCAGATTTATAGTTATGATTGAGAAACAGAATTGTGAGAATATACAACAACAATAAGCTGCAAAATAGTGTTGCAATAGAGCGTGAAATAGAGACAGGAAAGCTCTAAGTTGGAATTGAGAAAATAGAGTTGCCACATCTCAGCTTGAACTGGACACTTTGAACTTGAACGATGTGATGATTATATTTACCCAAGAGTTGTTAATTTTTTGTATATAGAATGCGATTTTCTAACTTAGTCTTGAGTAAATCAGTGTCTAAATAATTAAATCTAATAGTTTTTCACTTAAATCTTCACATTCCAGCTATTGCTTAAGCATATTTAAATGAAGCTCGATTAAATTAATCACTTTAACAACATTTTTAGGTATGTTTAATGACTATTTTATTCAATTTAAGAGATAAACACCTGTTTAAAGTTAAACATGGTTTAAAAGCTTATTTTATGTCTCTGTCTTTCTGTTTGATTTCACTTAGAGTATCATAATTAATTTCAATAACCTTAATCAGTTGATTAATTAGTATGAACATTTTCAGTCTCAGATTGCATGAAACTTAAACAAATTTGCTGTTTAATCAGGACTTAAACATACTAAAATAAGTTATAGGACATTTTGTAATCTACTGATGTATTAGAAAGCTAAAGTATTTACATATTTAATTAGCAAGATTAATTGAAACAAACATGATCTTCCCAGAATGAATTCCAGACATTTTAGGAGTTAATCGCTTGTTTAAAGTTAGATATTTCTTTATTGATTTTTTGTCTCTTCTTATAATGACCATTTCCTAATTGTCAAACGGAAGAAGATAATATGTTGCAATCACTTTACTTAGTATATTAAATATTGGACAATAACTTACAAGAAATTCTCAGAACTATAGGGTTGCAAAAGTTCGACTGTTTAAATGATGATTAAAAAATCTATAAGATTATTCTACTTTGGTCAACTTTCCTTTGAATTTCAAAATTGGAATCAAATATCCTTAACTGCGTTCATTAATGGAATCTTGTCACTTAGACTTCAAGAATAAAAATTCCAAAATTCAAAATCATACAAAAAATCGTCCATTTCATTTTAAATAACAAAGTTGGTAACACCGTTTTGTGTCCCTTGAAAAATGTCTTCCTTTTTTTCTGTTTTGGTTTTCTTGTACATATTTTTAAAAGAGTTTCTCTTAGGGACTTTTCTGCTTTTGCGCAGGACAAATAGTTTTACAAAAAAAAAAGAAATAGAAAAGATTTAGCAGTTAGTGTTTTTCATGTCGTCCTCTATGGCATCGTTCTTCTTAGTTATTAGTTTTTTTTTCTATCTTACATACCAACCATATATATATGTAAGTACATCTAACATGAAACCCTCGTCGAAGATAGGGTATGTCCTTATGTAGGTATGTATGTATCTTCACAAGGGTCTTAGATACATCAGTACACGGAAAAATGGCAAAACTATTGTTGAAGTTTTGGTCATGGATTGAAGAAGAGAAGAAGGAAGGAATACCACGTACCAAGTCGTCCTCGTCGTAGTTGTCGTTGTCGTAGTCACTATACCACCACCAGAAGTGCCACCTATCTTTCGGTCAATGACTCATTGACCTCCTTTAAGCTCAATTTTCGTTCCTTGTGTTGTTTAGCTGGTGTTGTTGTTGTTATGTGTGTCCTTATGGTAACCATCATCATCACCATCATCATCATCATCATCACCACCGCCATTACCAGTGTTTCCAACGGGAGGAAGGCAAAAGGCTTGTGATGTACTCGCTTATTCCATATACTATGTACGTACATATGTACTCCTAGGTACAACGAAGGATCCCCAGGATTCAATGCGGATGGTAATTAGAGCCTGTTCAGTGTTCGTTTATAGGGAACAAGTAAATTTGACAAGCATGAAGGGTGAAAACTGAGGGAAGAAGTCGGTACAAAAAAAAAATGCTGAAAAACATTACACACATATACATACAAACTATGTACACACAAATACATTTACATGAATTTTATGGAGGAAATAAATTAAAACGGATATGAAAGTCCTATTTTTCTGTGTTTTACTGCAATGAAATGAATTGTAAATGTTAATCCTTGACTTTTATTTGGTTGTCCTGTTTTTCCTTAGTTTTTTAGTTTTTTTGTGGTTGAATTTACTTAGCCATTGTTTTGGAGGATGATGGCGATGGCGGTTGCAGGATTTTATTCAAAGTTTTATTGTTTGGGTTATTTTTTTATGTTTTATGATTTTCGTTTGTTTTGTAAAATTTGAATTTAGGACTCGTGATGAGATGCAATTTTTCTTCATCTTCAAATAAACATACGAACAAAAAAAAATGGATGCAATTGTTTAAGAGATGATTGCTTTTTTTTATTTATTTACTGGAAAATAAATTACTTCGTGTTTTTTTGGAGTTTGAAATTTTTAGGTTAGAAGTGACAGATTAACACTTTGCAGGAAAATAATTAAAATAATACAAAAAGAAGTAACTTACACAAAAAATAGAAACAATGAGGTCCCCGGGGTTTGGTAGCCAGGATTATTTGTAACTCCAAGGAAACTTATTATTTACGAGTGGGTCATCTCTGAAGCTGTCAAGTTACAAAAAGGGAGTGTCTCCATTTTAATAATAATTTTGAGTACAATGAATAAGGTTTTTATTTTTTCTTAACACTCTTTTAATTAATTTTTGTGGTAATAGAAACTTCTAAACTTTGACATTTCATAGTGGTTATATTGTTGAAGTTTTATCTGTCAGATAGATGGCGTTCATGTTTTTAAAGCTACAACTGTCAGATCGTGAGATGGTCACGTAAGAAGCTTAGATCACAGTTCGCAAATTTAAAAGTTTTTAAATACTCATTTTGTTTAATATTTAATCAGAAATAAAAATTAATGGCATAGACAAAACGAACACTTCAACAATGAAAAAACACATGTGTCAATATGTCTACTGAACTTAATAACAGTTAAACCAAAAATAAAAATAAAACTTCCCGACTTAAGCCCCGATGACTTTTATACTTTCCATCTATAAGTAATTTTTTTATGTACAAATAATTTTTTTTTATAAACAGAAAATCCAGTTAAATGTCATGTCTACATGATTCAAGATTAAAACAGATTTACATACATTGCAGAATAAAAATAAAAAAAAAAAAATTAAGTCAAATCAAAAGAAATCAAATAAAACTGTTGCCAAGGGCCTTACATAAAATCCTTGTCAAATGTTTGTTATTGTCATGCCTCGTTGTCATTTTCATATAACAGTTTTTTTTTTTTTTCATTCTTATTTCGAAATAATTTTAAGAATTTTGTCTTTTGTTGTTGTAAGCTTGTTTTCTGTGAGATAAGCAAACATACCGCGCCATCATCACATTCTAATCCCTCATGTCAAGTTAATGTTGTTTAAGTGTGAACAGTTCCAAGTATATTTGACAACAACTAAGTTTGTCAATATAAGAAATTAAGAAGAAAAAATTATATACATACATACAAACATAAAAAAATTCCCATATTAATCGTTATAACTTAAACAAAATAATCAAGATAGACAGTTACACGTGTAGAGACTTTATTAAAATGACAATTGGAATTGTGTGTGTTCATCTACTCACATCCGTGCGTGTGACATAACATTGACATTTTGCTCTTTATCGTATTAAAGGCAATTTTTCAATTTAAAAAAATATAACACTTTTATGGTCCGATTGCACTTTGGGTTCATCATTTCAAAAAGAAAAAAAATAATAATAATAATGAGTACCACACGCAAATTTATTTGAAATAAATCATCTACATAATTTTAAAAATAAATCCTACCCTTACATACATACATATATAGAACACATAAATTCACAACATTTACGACCAGAGGCGGCGCGGCGTGGGCACTGAGTACACGGGAGGGAGGAGGCTAGAAGATGAGCTAGATAAATGTCATGATCATAATCTACATTAGACTTTGGTACACAAAATTGAGTTAAAATTGGACATGGTACGCACCAACTATGCGTGTTGTGGAGGCGTCGTCGTCGTTGTTGAGTATAGACCAAATGGTCACACGAATTAAAAAAAAAAAAAATAAAAAAAAATAGGCTAAACAGTAAATTGTTGCGTAATTTAAGGCAGGGGACAGCAGAGGCGCGAAAACATCACCAAAGTCATGATACATCGCATACTCATTTCTATAGTCATCTGCTTTGGTGTTCTATTTTTTTTTTTTTTTTTTTTTTGGATTTTGAGAAAACATTCCAAAATTTTGAGTGATAGATTGTAATTTGTGAAAAGAAATATTTTTTTATTTGAGTTTGACTGCGAGTAAGACGAAATAGTTAATTAGAATTTGTGGAGGATGCTGTTTATCGTCACTTAATCCCTGAGCACGTGTTTTTTTGTATTTTGAGAAAGAACGTGGGAAAATATGTCATCACTTTTCAAGATAATGTTGTCAGTTTACACTCATTCACTCACACATACCGACACTGTTAGTAATTTTTGGGACGTTTTTGTGTTCTTATTACGTTTTGGCGCGAAAAAAAAATCGAATGAATTTTAGTTTTTTTTTTTTAAATGTTGATTAATTGAATTGGAGTAATTAAATTTGTATGAATGTTTGACAGCTTTTTTGTCAATTAATAAACGTTCAAAAAAATCAAATAGGTATGTGTATGTAGATTGTGATAAGAAAAGTTTTAGTTCGACATTACAGTTTCTCGAGAACTAGAGAGCTTAAGTGACATTTCGTAACCTTAAGTCGTGTAAAGATAGTTTCCTAGAAAAAAATATTAATCATAATTTTTGTATTTGATGAAAAAAGTAGGTAAGTGTTACCTGAAACACTGGGAAACGATAAACAGGTACACTGTTTATTTATTATTTCGATGACAAAAAGAAAGTTTACTTCAGATATGTGTGAGACACTGACAAAAAATAAACAAGTTCACTTAGGCGTATACTTATTTTTAATTTATTTTTTTTTGAGAAAAAGGAATGTAGACAAAAATTTTAGAAAAAAAGTCTGAGTAAGATAGGACACTAAGAAAAAACATGTACAGGTACACTAAGGTGTATACTTACTATTATTTCTTACTTCGTTTTTAATGTTAATAATTGTTGTGTTGTGATTGTCTTTGACATTTTAAATAAATACAGGAGTATTCTAAATTTTTGTATTTAATAAAAGTACCTTTAAAAGTTGACATTTTTGAGCTTTCTTTGTGAGCACACCCTACTACTACTTACTTCTCAGGTTCTCAGACCTACGAAGTCCGTTGGTGTTCTCTAGCTCGACATATGTAGGGCCTCAACTACTCCTACGCACCATTGTTTGCGGTTTCCAGCGAAGTATTTCAGCTTCCTCCAGCTATTTTCCAACCTCGAGGATTTCTCCTCAACTGTTCTCCTCCATGAGCACACCCTATACGAGAGGAAGAGATTTGTGCAGAGGTAGAAAATGGAGCGTTAATCCAAATTTTGTGTCATAAAACCTTCGTCAACAAAAAGAACGTCTTTTTGAATTATTATGTAAAACAAAATACAATGACAACTTTTTTCAAGCTTTTGTCCTTTTTTTTTTCTTTACTTTTTTTGTAATATATTCCCTTTTGAGTTGAATGAATGAACTCAATTTTCAAGTTCCCTTCTAATCAAATTTACAACACATGCTACACGCCACTTTTCATTTAAGAATTCAAAAACAACAAAACAAAATTTTAGACCTAAGGAAAAAAAATCTCAACAAAACAAAACCAATCCAACGTGACCTACATTTTAAGGCTCCGAAGACGTCAAGGAGAAAATCAAATGTAAAAAATAAAAACACATCAAAGGCCTATACAAAAGGATTTCTTTTATTTCGAAAAAAAGCAGAGTCCTTAAAAAGACAACACAAAGGAAGTACATTATATACCCAGATTTTGAAATACAACAATTAAAAAAAAAACAACATTTTATGCAACAACAACAACATCAACACTGGCGACAATGAATATTTAAAAAAAAAATATTATAAACACATCATAAAAAAAACGGAGACAAATTTCTTGGAAATTAGACTTGAGGCAGCCAAAAGTCTCTTTACCTCGAATTAAAAAAAAATAAGAATAAAAAAAACTGATAATAAGACAAAAAAAGAAGGAACCCCGACTATGTGACTCGCCGTCGTCGTCGTAGTATTCGTCGTTCTTAAGTCTCGACAAGACTCACCCGGAATTGTAGGTTGGATCAGTAGACGCAGACGGACTGGTTTGTTGGCGGTTCGCCTGCAGCGGTAGAATATTGAGCTCGGCATCGCATCTTCTTCATTCTAACTAACGAAAATATATTATAAAATATATATGCATGTGTGTGTATCTTGAAGATGCTTTTGTACATTTCCTGTGGGATGTATCTTGACATAGTAAAGCGTAGGACCGTTCGTTGTCGTCATCGTCTTCGTCGTTCTAAAAACACTGCATATGGAGGGACAACAAGGGCAAAATTAAAGAACGGAAAAATATGCAAAAAATAGCCAACGGAACACTATAAGAAGAACTAAATTGATGAAAATGCATATTTTTAGTTTTGTATTCAGAAATGTGCCAATGAACGAGTATTTGGGCTAAAAAAAACATATCTATGCCATGACCTAGGAAAAATATCTATGTTTTATTTATTTTGGCAGACAAATGCATTTAAAATATCTTCAAAACTCTTTGAATGTCTGTCTGGGGAATTATTTAGTTTTCATTTCTTAGAATGATGTTTAGTTTATTAATGAATATCCGTTCAATATTCTTACCTGTCGAAATAGAAATATATTTTTTTAAATTGACAAATTTAAAAGCTTAAGACAGAAAATAAAAAAAAATAGAGACGTTTACTAATTTGATGAAAAAATATACATACAATCTTGGAATCCACTAACTGCCACGCCCAGATTGTTTTCATTTTTCCTAAAGGACTACGATTAGATTATGGATGGAATTCGGCCCGCCTACTTCGGTGGCTGAAAGTCACACTCCATACAAACTTAATCTCAATGACTTAAGATTAATTCTTTTCAATCTCAATGTGATAACACAAACTTCAAAATCTAATCTTTTCAATAAAATCTTACTCCAACCGTCCGTCAATCGTCAGTCATTTAAATTTGTACGCCTGACCTTTTAAACGTAGTCATTCATTTATTTACTCAACAAATTAATAATATTTTAATATTTTGAAGTTGTTTTTATGAATTTTGTTTGTTTCCTCAATCAAAGACTTTATTACTACCTTGAAAAAAATTATTGAAATTTGTGCATGTGGCAAATTTATATCAAAATAAAAGACCAAGACGAAGAAAAAAAACAACAAAATTTGATTTAATCTGATTTAAAATAAATTAATGGTTCTTATCAAAACCATGCACAAAATTGCTGATTTATTATGGGTTTATACACCTTCATTGCAAATCAAAAAAATAAAATAAAATAACTCAAATCTGAAGATTGCAATGGCGCAAAATATCGAGACAAATAATAATACAACCGCCCCTGACTGACTGATTGATTTTATCAAAACGTTATCAAAAATTTATGAATTCTTCTTCGAATAAAAAAACACATCAAAGTTCATTTAAAATTTCGAAAGAAAAAAAGAAATCCTCAAAATTATTTAATTAAAATACAAATTATAATGCCACTTATGTTAATTGGATATTTAGAGTAAACAAAATGAGTTTTTCTCTTTTTTTCAACGAACATAAATTAATCGCAAAGAAAATTATTAATTTATATTATTTATTATATCTTTTATTCAAAATTTTGAACATACTAGATAGTTTTTGTTTTTGTATTAAGTATGTATATCGTTTTTAATTCCCTCAGCCATCAGCTGACCTCTGTTTCTTGCCCAACCCCCCCCCCCCCCCCCACTGGCACTTACCTACATTTTAAGTCTGCGTAAAATAAATTCCTTTCGGCATAATTTTAAAAATAAAAATTCTATTTGTGGATACAAAACATCAAGAAATACTTTTCTGCCTGAATCTGAGATAGATATTTTAGTTTGACAGCCAAGAAAAAGATACTTTATCTTTAGTGTAAAAATAAATACATACATATGTCTTTTATTATACATTATTATATTTTGTGTGTTTGTGTGTTTTTTTTTTTTAGTCATTTTGTTTTGTAGGTGAAAATAAAAAAGTGTGCTGATTAACTTGTAAACTGAAAGCTTAATGTCCATTTCATGCCTCACAGGTCATTCGCATATGTACTTTAATATTCTAGGAATTTATGTAGGCAACAAGTTGTTGAAATATTTAAGGAATTTTTTTCGTTTTTCTTTTTTTTTTTGTAAATTAGTAGGTCAAAAATGTATTGGACTTAGAATAGACAAATGAAATTAAAAATAATTAAAATGTTTAACTTTTAGGTGACAATTTTTACCTTTTGAGAGTAAAATATGACAGACGTCAAACTATTACTATCAAAAGAGTCTCTTACAGCCTTCTTCTTAAAAAACATCTCTGTACTTCTATCTGAAGTCATAAATAAACTTTTTTCTAACCTCTGCCATCTCTGACTTTAATGTATCGTCAGTTTCCTCAAAATACATTTTTACGTCTTCTCTGTCATTTAATTCAATGACATATGATACATTGATTGTGATCCTACCTAAGACTTAAATTTTATTGGACTTCTGATGTGACAATTCAGTTTAAATACGTTTGCCATTTTATTCCTTTTCTTATGTGTTAAATTAAAAATTGAATTTTTTGACGTCTTATCTGTCACATCAAGTGACAACTGCTGCACTAGATTCTAAGTTTCATTTAAGATATTCAGTGAAATCATTTCATGTCCATCTGAAGGTTAGTCACTGTTGTTTCAAAATATGATTTCGCATTTCATTGTATTATTTTATAAGACTTTTTAAGTTTATAAACCTCTTTTGCAAAATAAAACACCCTTTACAAAGGAACCTTTTTCCTTAAGTAACTTAAATATTTTCATAACAATCTATTAACAAAGAAATGTCTACAAACAAGTCTAAATTAAATGCAGGTCGTTAAGTAAGTGCCTACTCTAATGTACTCAATATGAAAGGCCGCTAAACTGTGAGTCCGTTAGACGCCGCCGCCGCGCCGTCTGTCATTGCCGACAACTTTTATGTCAAAAACTTAGTTCCTCTATAGCTATCCTCTTTTTTGATTCTTCTTAACAGTAATTAAAATCAAAAACAAAACAAAAAACTAAGAAAAGCTTTGACGTTCAAAAACTTCAAAAAGACATCAGACATCAAAGAAGCCTTATTGCGACTTCTACTTCCGAACAAATACAAATATATTTACGTACCTAGTTTTGTATTCTATTGTCCCACAGTCATTAATTTACAGAAGCTTCAAAGCTATACGTTTGTAAAAGAAATTTGTTTAATATAATAAACTGTTTTCTTTTGACTTTATAATTTGCCGCCAACGACAACGACACGACGCCATATCGTTGACGCGACACAACCCCAACACCAACGACACGACGACGACGACGTGTAGTCGCCACCTTCATCACTTTTTCGTTTTGTAACTTTTAAGGGTACCTACCTACCGCTACCACTAGAGTTAACAAACATTTCTTTGATGAACTTATTTCTACTAAGTGTACATTTCATTCACTTTGAGTACCTACACCTATACGAAAAGTGAATTAGAAAGGAAAACAAAAATAATAATATAATCTACGAATCACAAATACTATTCCCGTGAACAATAATTTCACGCATCTTTTTATCTTCTTCAGTGTGAAAACCCAGTGAATGTGAAGTGAAATGCATCCGGAATGAGGGTGTGTTCGTTTTAAGTGCAATTCATACGTCTTCGTCGACGACGGCGACGACGACGGCGCTGAATTAAGTTGCTAGACACTATTCTCAAAAAACAACTAGGCTACAACAACTACCTACGAGCATAAATAAAGAGGCCTTAGAAGACCTCCGCTCTTGTCATTCTCATTATCATTGTGTCTGTCTCTTTATAGAAGAGATGAAAGTATCGTATATTATGTGAAATTATCTTTGCAGTCTTTGTGTCATGTCGTCTCGAGCTTTTGTGTGTCACAATTTTGCCCTCGGTAATGATATCACATTCAATCACTGAAACGACAATACTCTAGACAGGCCAATGTCTGCTTTTCTTTCTCTCCCTCTCTCTCTCTCTCACATTAGACATAACAGAAAATGTCATTACAAAGCGAGAATTTCCTTTGGTTTTAAGCCCTCTCGACCAAAAAGTATCCAATTGCAACCCCTTTTCTTTTTTCCATGCCATATAAATGCCGGTAGTTGAATTGATGTGGTATAGGTGTATGATAGGAGCCACCAGAACGGAACGAAACGAAACGGGATGGAACTCCAACTTTGACAAGTGACAGTATTACCTACCTGAAGAAGACGTACTTCATTTCTTTAAAAGTGATTTTTCTTTTCTCATTTTGGGTTTGATTTTTTTTAAACACGAACTCATAAGTAAATAAAATATCCCCCTTTATCATGACATCGGCACCTGTTTTAAGTTTCAATTTTGCGGTAAAATGCAAATGGTTGTCATCAGTTGACATTTCACGCAATAACAACAACAATACCAAAGAAAAACTGCAATGCTGAGGTAAAAAGTATTCGTTATTGTTATTTTGTTTCAGCTTTGAAGTTTTGCCGCCGCCATTGTACTCGTATAGTTTACCGCCAAACACTGAATAAATGAATTTGCTGAGTCAACCCAAACCGAACCAAACCAAACCCAACCCAACCCATAGGCCATCGGCCAACTCATGCAAAACACTGACTTATATAGACAGCAAGTGACAGAAGAGTTGGTATAAAGAGGCAATAGACACTTTCGACGAGTGACACCACACAGTCTGATGGTTTTTCACGTACATATTTAGTTTGAATGGGGATTTCTAAAAGAAAATCTTGAACCATCAAGTTCTTTACCAATATCGTCAAAAATAAAAGAAGAATCTATTTTTCCTACTTAGTAAATACACAAGTGGAAATAGAAGAGACGAGAGTGTTGACATTAAATGCCAAAAAAAAAACTATATTCTTGGCGCAGACATAACTCACTCGTAATTCTGGTTAATTTAATTGGTTACAACATTGTTGCAAATGATTTTCTTTGTTTCAAAATTGTTTTTTTTTTTTCTTATTTTCGACTGACAGTTTAGTTATATAACAACGATAATTATTACAATGATGACACTTGTCGTCGAAATGTCAAATTCAATTGGTTCTTTTGTTTATAATTGTTTTATTTAGGTTTCAACTAGTTGATGTTTGGATTAGTTAAAATTTTCTTTTTTGGTTCGTTGCATTTTTGAGATGAGAGAAATATTTTATCTGTTCATCGCAAGAAAAGTAAAAATGAATAATCATTCTGTTGATGTTGGGCTGTCAGAAAATGACTGGTGGCAATGATAATGACATAATGATATCAATCAGGGACGTCAGCAATTTAAAAACAGCCAAGAAATAAATTGTGCGATTTATTAGGAGGCCAGATTTAGTGAATGTGTATTTGTTTTTGTTTTAAATTTAATTTCAAATGAAATTGTACCCAAATTAATTTTATTTTTATGTATATTGAATTTACAATTTGATTTTGTTCTCTGTATAAATGTCATCAACTGTAAAAGTGTGAATGCAGCTTGAACGTCAGGTGGAGATAATATTATAATGAGATCTTGACCACTTATACACTTCCATCTGTCAAAATTTGACAAGCGAATGTTAAACTATGAACCCTGTTCAATGCTGACCTTTATCTCATTAAACTCATTCGATTTTGACATTTGACTTATGTGAAACACACTTTGACACAAGATCAACTATCAATCATAGTTCAGTCATTAAAAATACCTTTCAAATAATTCCACGGAACATACAAATATATAATTACAGTAATATAACTGTTAAATTAAATATGCAATAGGTGATAAGCGGAGAACTTTTCAAACCCATTAAATAATAGTTAAGGCGTTGCAATGTGCATAAAAATGTGTACCTAATGTTGTTCATTTTTTATTCATGCACATTTCACGTGTTCATTTATTCAATTTCATTCAACATGCAAGACTTTCATCATGACAACACCACACTAATGTATACGAGTACTTCGATATATGTATGTAAGTATATCGTATAATCACGCGTAGGTATGTCTACTGTGTTGACAGCTAACAATTGACACCATGAATCATTTGACAATATTCTTTTGTCATAATATTTATCTTTAGATCACAAAAAAACACTATTGCAATCAAACAAACCCAAGTGTCTGAATGTCTGAATGGTGGCTTGCCTTTTAAACGCCTGCATGCATACTCACTATATTCACTCACTGCTCACTCACTCACTTACTTACTCACTGAATTCACTTCACCTTCCTCGTTTTATAATTTATAATAATCTAACTAATGCAGTCTGCACCTCTCCTTTTGTAACTCGCTAGCTGACTATGGTGTGTTGGCTTTTGAGTGTTTGAGTGTTAATCATTAATCATAAATATATTGTGACGTTTCCGTCACTAATGAAACCATTTTGAATGGAAAATTAAAAATACAGGGGTATACATAAATTTATTCATTTATATAAAAAAACAGGAAGAATGGAAGAATCTTCCAAAATGAATTTTAAGTACCAAACTTAGGTTTTAAATAAATGACAGTTCCTAAGCTTTTGAAAGATTAACTGTCAAGTTGTACTTTTTCTTCGTTGTTTCTTCCTTTTTTTTTTTTAATTTTGTGTATCAACATTTTTACCCAAATTTCAAGCTTTAAGAACAAATTTATTTTACCTACTGCCCTTTACGAATATACTATAGTACCTTGACCCACCCTAATTCTGTTGGATAAGGCCCCCATTTCATTTCGAACAGTCTTAACAGACCTGGTTTTAATCTAGATGTATATCTGTTGGAATTTCATTTCGATGGAAAGGTGTAATAATGGGGAAAAGGTCCTTTATGTATACTCATAGGAATGTAATCCAACGCCCACTAACGAAACGAACGTCAGGCAAAAAAAAAATCAATAAAATAGCCTCGAGTCTGGGTAGACAACACAGACCATATTCCGGTGGGATTTGGAAGGCGACTTTTTTTGGTTTGGGTCGATGATGGCATGGATTTATGGCCAGGAGTATAGGAGTTCTCTGTATACAAGTATACGAGTATGGCTGATGCCCATGTGCCAGTTTCAAGAGATGACCCAAATTCAATTCTCCCATCATCAGCATTGTGAACAAACAAAGAATGTTTGCACTGAAATGGTATTTCTGTGTTTGTGTATGTATGTGTTTGTGTAGGATCATTGTTGTGGAAGAAATCAGCCAGAGCATGGTCAATCCATCATCCTGTTAAGAGCATGAAAAACGTACATACATACTCGTATAATGCCATACCGATATCATCGAGGACTAAAAAGCCTTCGAAAAAGGGATGATTAATGACTGAAGGAACAAACTTACATACATACTCGTACATACATAAATTTTCTGTCTAAAATTGATAAATCCAGTTGCCATGAAATGCAAAAAGAAAAGTCCTTGAAACTTTTTCAGGTGGAAGAATTTTTCTTATCATCGGAATTGGATTCATGGCGTGTGTTGACAAAAAAATTTCAGTAAAAGGAAATTTCATTGAATTCTCTTTTCTTTCGTTTTTTTTACTTCAATTAAAATGTGCTCTGCTCAGTTTTTTGAATATTTGAATACTAGCTGACTCAACAAACTTTGTCTTCCTCTTTTTTGCGATTTTAAAAATACCAAACAATCAGCAGGAAGGTTCGTATACGCCCAGTTGACCATTTTTGTAGTGACACTTCTGAGAGAGCAAAATCTTAGTACATTCAATTTTTTGCATTGATTACAAATAATAAGCAATAGAGGCATAGATGACGTGAGCTGTCAATGACAGAAGATGTCAGAAATGTGAAGCATTTTTTAATCTGTGATTTTTCGAGACAAATTAATTTTAAGTTTCATGTCTCAATTTGTAATCTCTGTTTAACCATCTAGTGTTAGTGAGATAATATAATGAGTGACCTCAAAAGATTTGACATCTGTTTTCACATTGTCATCTGTGACAGTTAGTATTGATTTTTTCTGCTGGCAACACTCAATTCGTCGTGAAGTATCAAATAAATAAATAAATTAAACAATAAATCAAAGTAACAACAACAACAAAAATATTAAAAATTACCAAATTGTCTCGCCTTTCACTCTCTTTGAAATTGACCTTCAAAACACTTCTCTGGTGTCAGTCGGTCTGTCCGAAAGTTTTCTTTTGAAGACGTTTTCCTTTTACTGACTCTACCACTCCTGCCACTGTCATTTTGGCATAATATCATGTTAAATTGTTAATTTTTCACTTTGATTGCTTTGTGCATCAATTTCACCCCAAAGATACACCCAAAAGCCACAAAAGTCTGCTCGTTTCGTTTTAATGTTGTTGTTGTTTTATATATTTTTTTTTTATTCATGATGCCCCCAGTCGCAGTCATCAATCTAATTTTGCTTGGCAATTTTTCATTGCGATGGCATTCTTGATTTTAAATTAGACGTTCAACAGACAATCGGGTAGTAAAAATAAAATTCAGAGGAACAAACTAAAAAAAAATGAATCAATTTAAATTGGCTTGCCACTGATGAGTGGGCAGATGTTTGGTTTTTATATTTGAATTAACAAAATCAAAAATAAAAATAAAAATAGAAAAAAAAAAACTAAAATAAATTAAAATACTTTTGTGAACATTATAATGTTATAAAAGTCAAAATAGCCTAAATAAATACTTTGTATATGGTAGCTGAAATGAGGCTTTTTAATTGTAATATCTATTTTTGTTTTTCCTTAAATCTTCTAACACATTGTTTCAAAAATTAAGAACTTGGTTCAAATATCTTTTGAAATTCATCAAGACATGCAAAAACTAACATACATACTCGTATATAGTATGCAGGGTCCATGGTTAAAGTTGGCTTAAAATATCGTCTGCATTAATTTGCTAATCCTTTTACAAAATGTTTTAAGTTTCAAAAATGATTTATGTCCAACCAACGAAATGAGTATAAATCATTTTGTTCTTTCATAAAAACACTGAGTAGATGGGTCTCTGTAGTCAAGTTTTGCTACATTGTTGCAAGAATTAATGTCCCATGTCTGAAGCTATTTTACTGTTTTTATTTTGTATTTGTTCAACATGATAAGATATGAATTTTTTGCAATTCGTCAAGCAACAATGTTAAGCATTGTTCGCCATAATATTACTATCGAAAATGCAAATCTAATTTTGCGACACAGACAAATTTATCATGAAATTGATAATGAAAGATTGTGTGATTGTGTCGCAAAACGAGTCATACCAATCCAGTGGTGCTGGCCGTGCGTCGTTGCCGTGTTATGTTATGTATTTAATTGAAAATGTTATAAGCACATGAAATAGGGAAGTTAAAACTTTATTATATGTCCATGAAATACGTTTTTAATTGTTTTGTGGGAAATAAATTTGTAAGCGCCTATTATAAACATGGCTGAATGAAGAATTTCAACAATTTTTAACTAAATCATGAAGTTTTTTTGTAAATTTGACACTTTCTTTTAGTTGTTTTTTTCATTGAGATTAATTTCTATAACCGATTTTAGCCAGTTTTTATGGTAATGATATACATGTAATTAAAATTGTTATAAGCACATAAAATAGGCATGTAGAAACACTACTAAATATCTTTCAAATGCAGTTTTAATTGTTTTTGAGGAAAAAAAATTGTAAGCACCTATTAAATTCAGTGCTGAATGAAGTAATTCAATAGTTTTTACCTAAATCGTGATGTTTTTCATAATTTGAAGCATTATTTTAAAATGTTTTTTATGGATAATATGCCTTTACTACCGATTTCATTAATTATTCGATCAAAAAAGTAATATCATTAAATTTGCATTGTAAGCACACGTTATAAATACAACATAAACACATGTGTTTATAAAATACACACAAATTAATAATTTTCACTTGATTAAGATTATAAGCACCATCTTGAATTATAATAATTATAAGTTTTTTTCCGTATTTTTTGTAATGTTGAAACTATTTAAATTAAACCACAACGTGAATTTGTGTTAATGAGTGACTTTCTTTATTAATTTGTATCATAGAAATGTTACTTAATTATTGAATAACCTCATCAAACTCAAAATTGTCATATTGCAGAAAAGTGATTATTGAATTTAGGCACACTGACTAAAAAACTAGATGAATGACAACTTACTATCTATTTATTGTATAACGTATATAATGAATGATTCACATATTCAGCATTTTATTTGTGACAAATTCTCAGACAGATAAATAGCTTTTTGCTATATTCGTATACCAGTAACTTGTTATTCATTGATGTGCTATATTTTATACAATAGACTTCAACAATAGATTATCAAGTAGTATCTGTATCTATAGATTTGTTGGACTTTGATTTTATTGTTATAAAAAAGCACTTTATATGAGTATACTAGTGAGTATGGCCAAGTCATCATTTGGTAAATCTACTCACGAACAACAAGTAGTTCATGATAATGATGAGGACAGTCTCAAGGAGAAAATTAACAATCAATAGCTTCTTATAATAATCAACTTGGGTTCAAAATTAAGTCTAGTTAGTAAAGATTTTTTGATGAAAAATTTAAGCTCAAAGTTCACAAATTCTAGATTCATACGCGCTTACAACTTTTTTCATACTCTACTTATTTCAGGCATAATATTTTTGACCACGAAAACTTCAAATCAAAGTGCATAATCTGACCTTGATAAATAAATAATAATTAATCAACAAGTTAATTTAGATAAATAGCACTAGAATTTCAAAAACAAATACACAACCGAAATTAACCAACCGAATTCAGTTCGGGGCTAGAATTTTAGATTTCACCTTGCACGTGTCAAACTAAGTCTAATCAAATAAATTCAAAAAAGATGAAAAAATAAAACTTTTTTTAATAATGATAAAATTAAATAACTCGTGATTTTTTTTCTTCTATTTACTTTATTTTGGGTAAAAAAAAACTTCAGAATTTGAACATTTCTAAAAAGCATCACACTTGTCACGCCCATCAAACACCGCCACCACCAACCGCCCTCGCCTCGAAATTATTTGGTCTGACAAATTGATACGAGTATGGCTGGTGGTAGTTATTTGATTCCTTAACTCTTTGCAAAATTTGAATTTATTTGCGTCATTTGACGTGCAATCAAATCACACACAGACATCTCATAAATTAATGATAAATTTAATTCCGAAACAATAATCACATTTGCATAATGATAGTGTCTTATAAATTCAGCCAAGGGCAGTTCCAGTTGGAGTCTGGTAAACGGTGATGTTTGCTGAATAAGTAGTGTCATTGATAAATTTTCAAATCAATGAAACAAAACCAAAAAAAACAATAATAATAATAATAATTACAAGAGAATAATTTTTACTTCAATTGAATATTTCCCCATGAATGACTGAAACCATTATGAGTAATATAAAATACAAATTATAATTACTTGGCACTATGGCTACGGCTAAGACCAATGGAATGTATCCAGATACGTAGTTGGTAGAAAACTTTCCGGTTTATTTTTTTTTTATAGTAATTTATTTATATTCTGTGTCGTGATATTATTATGCAATAATTATTTGGGGGAAGGCTGTTAATTTTGTTATCATAAAGCAATAGGCGTCTAGACAGAAGCGTAATATTTGTTGTTCTTGTGCTTTTTTTATTTGTTTTTTTGCTGTCTGTGTTTTTGTTGTTTTCAGGGCTTTTGTTTTTTGCTTCGAGACAATGATGTATGAATGTTTTTAGATATAGAGTTAAAAAGTCAACAGAAATAATAAAACACGTCTGTTTTGTAGATGTAAGGTGAATTTCTGGAAAACATTTGTTGAGTGAATTGTGTGTATTTTAAAATTCCTCGCAATGTAAGGGGAAAAAGTTGTAAGCACGTGATTTTTACGACTAATTTTGATTTGGAGAATTATTTTGGGCACGTTCAAGTTAATTCACATTCGAAGAAGTTGTAAGCTTCTCATATTATATTTATTTTATTTCATATAACTAAGGAAAAATCAAATTATATAAAAATTGTAAAATTTTAACATTTCTAGACTAATTTATGAGGGAATAAGTTAGTTTGCGAAGATAAGATCAGCAAATTATTTGTAAGCACGTGTTTTTTAAGAGTTTAACTTAAGTCTTATTTCCACAGTTTATCTTGAAGTTTTCAAAATTAGCAATAATTTTTTAGTTGGCATCAATTTTAATTTTGTCCATCACACCCAGCTTTAAGAAAATGTTTATTATTAATAAATTCACTTTTTTTATAATAAATTCGTATGAATATGTTGTAAGCACATAGAAGTTGAACTTCAGCTTATCCTTATCGACATTTGCTTATATTTTTTAAATGATTTGAGCTAAAAAATTTTGTAAGCATCCATTTATTTAAGTTCTTTGAAATAAAACATGTAAAAAGAAGTAGATCCCATCAATAACCTAAATCATAGAACATACATATGCATTTCTTTCCTTCCTTATAAAACATAAACAATATACATAAATCATGATATCAACACCTAAATGTAATAAAACAAAAACTGCACCAAACAAACAGGAAATACAATTTTTGTTTTGTTAATTTTTAATTTGTTCACAATATGATCATCAGATTCCCAGTCCCACTTCTTCCGGTTTTCATGTATCTATATGTTCTGTTCATATTTACCCCCCGTTTCTATATTTTATTTTTTCGTTTTATTCATTTTAAATAATAAATTCTGCAAATAAAATAATTTCTCACGTGCTGAATTCCATTTTGAAGCTTATGAGCTAAAAAATAACGAAACAGAAAAAAAAAAGGAAAACAGAAAAACAACATCTCTTGAGTTTTCCTGCTGTTGGCAATTTGCCCGTCTCGTCTGTCTGTCGGACGCCATGTGCTCTCATATGGTAAACGTTCATACTGACGACAAAATAAGAAACAACAATAATAAAAGCAGAAATGTTTCACACACATCACACCACACCACTTTACTCCACTCCATACAACACCATACGCCATACACCATACACCGAGGTCAGGGAAATTCTGCAGCTGATATAAGAACCCCGCCGGGAAATGCTGTGCACTCACGCATACATACATACATATACAATATACATACAACATGAAACTGCATAAAAATACAAAAAAGAAAACACTCGTGCACTTTTATGGTGCAGAATTGTTTTTGTATAGAAAATAGTGTTGCCACCTCGACAGAATTTGCAAAACAAACATAAAATAAAGGAGGAACTTGGATTTCGACTTCAATTTTTTTATAAGTTTTTAACTTTGATATAAAATCTATAGTTAATTTTGACACTTTTCCTTAAAGTAGAAAATAGTGTTGCCACATCGACATAAAAAAATTTTTTTTGGAGAGTATAGTTACTTAGTTTTTTTTTGCTTGAACGTTGCTACAAAATCCGATGTGGATTTCGATACATTCACTTAAAAATAACAAGAAACTTATCAAGGAAAAAACAATAGAGTGGCAACAATTTTCGACAGCCAAGCCTGTCATGTCTGTTCCTCTCCAAATAGGTGCAAGTATGGGTGTGCAGGCAGGCAAAATCAATAATTGGAACGTGAGAAACTTTTCCGGTGCAACACCACCCATTCAGCACGCCCAATACACCCAGCACACGACCCCAACCGGCACAACGACGAAACTATTATAGAACCATACGAGACAGCTGCACTAGATGGGCATGTGCATTGCATGTAGTAGATGGTGAGAGAGTGAGAGAGGTGGGTACATCGGGCCTCGGTTATAGACTAGACATGGCTACAGGATGGTTTCCGAGCTGAAAATAGCAAATGCTGCCATTTCGCCTGTAGCCGCTGCCAAAATGGAACTACACGCCTCACACAGGTGTACGACGACGACGTGCATTGCAGCGCATCTCATATCTATCGATGTACGTATGACGATGTCGATTGTCGAATTCTGTCTAAATCGGTTTTGGCACCAAAAACAGCAGCAGCAATAAAATTGATGATGTGGAGTCGATCGAAGTCGGTGGTGGAAGGTGATGGTAGTGGTGCTGGTGAGTCGAACGGATATATGGGTTATGTGTGCTCTATCGATTTGTGTCTAAATTGCTTGAGTTTAAATCGTTCTTCGTTTCCTTAAAACTGAATGAAAATTTAATCCGATTAATTTGGCATTTGTCCACACCCATTAAGCCGCAGTCAAAGTGCCGAAGAATTGGGCTGAATTAATAGCTACCCGGGAGATAATCCTTCCTTGTGCAGCTCAGCACAAATCTGAAGATCAAAAAAAAAGTAACTCACGCCATTCCTTTGACTAATTTGGGATAATCTTGGCCTTGGTTGATAATTTCACGCAAAAAAATATATAAAATATAAAATTCGAGTTTTTGCCTTGATAGTTAATAAAAATGCCATTGAACTTGACTGAATTTCGGTTATGTGAATGTGAGGAGCACTTGTGTTTTCTTCTTTTATTTTTTAGGGGTAACAGTAATTTTCTAATAAAATTTCTTTGAATTGATAGACATATACGTTGTAGTTTGAAGAATTAGAGAAACATACAAAAATTAAAGGCTCATCTTTCAACCAACTGATAGGGGTCAGTAGACTAAATACTTATACCAACAATTTGTGACTTGAGCATTTTTCAATTGAAAATAAGCTGTTAATATACTAAATATAATAAAAAAAATTCTATACACAGCAAACACATGGATGCTTGGCGCACTTGAACTCTTAAGAAAAATAGTTTAAGAGTTCAATGTTAAATTTAAGTGTTTCAGGCAATTTATAAACATGAGATCTTTATTAATTTTTAATGAGTGTGTAGAATTTGTTGCAAAAGAAAGAAACATTATGATGTGAATGTTTATAAGCACACTTTGTATTGCTTCAAAAATACACTATTAACCTTTTGCTGCACTTTAACTTTAGTTTGAAAAGGTTAAATCTTGTAAGCACTATGTTTAAAGCAATTTTTATGGTTCAAAAGACCTCATAGAGCGTACTTTTCGCTTAAAGTTGAAAATTGTGGGAAATAAAAAAGGAAAATGATTTTAATGGAAATAAATAACTGGTTTTGAAAAAATGTCATTTTATCATTGTAAGCACACTTCGCTAATGTCCAAAAATAGATAACTTATCGTGTTCAATACAGAATAATTATTTAAGAAGTCTAAAATCTTGTAAGCGCCCGTGTTACTCTTTATAAAAAATTACTTTTAGTAGTAAAAAAGACAAATTAGAGTATATCTTTCAAGTCAAGCTCATAAAATGGTGACATTGAAAATAAAAACTAAAATGAATGCGTTGAGTTGATCTCTAGTTAAGCGGTGGATTCATATACATATAATTTTTATAAAATTAAATTGTAAGCATATTTTGTGCTGAATTTATTTGCAAGAAATTAAAATTACAAAAAATCATCAACTTATTAATTTTTAAAATTTTTTCATTTATTTCCAGGATATATTCTAGCTGTTTCTGCAGTTATATCAATCTGTGGTACAACTATAAGCATTCTAATTGCGGTTATACATTGCTACCGTTCAGCACGTCGAGCCACTACTGGGGCTCTGGCATTACCAATTCCACTTTTGCCAGAAGATCGAACCCCCTTGCACGCGGAGCCGGAACATCCTGTACCCGTAAGTATTAAAAAAAATACCTAAAATACTTGTAAAACTTATTTGACTGATACTTGGTCTACAAGAAACTCCTTGATTTGTGCAAAGATTACGAAACATTTCTCCTCTTAAAGGAAAAAGATTTGGACACGTGGTTGCCGGGGGTCCACGATCGAATCTTAAATCCGATTGAAAATATGGAAAGAAGTAACAGAGCAAAGCATACCCATCCTCATATCTAAGAATTTGTAAGGAAAAATTTCAAAAAATCACAAAATACTCAATTCAAACCTGGCAAGACCACACCCAACTCTTGAAAGAGCGGGATTTGCCAATCGCGTAAAGTTGTTGTGTCCCTTCAGAACACCATAGAACTCACTGAATTGTGACTTGTATATTTTTGGTGGCTTCATATTATTCTTCTCATAGTACCAATCTCTCAAAATAGACGGAAAAAAGTTATTCGGAAAGAACTTCGTTTTTCGAAATGCCAATGATTCAGCAACGTGAAAGTAACGCGGTTCCCTTTCTGAAGTATCTAATTTCGGTTCACCCAAATTTGTGCAGGGATTTTTAGCAAATGGCTCACATCCCTCTAAAAACATTTGTGCCATCAAACTTAACTCTTCATCCCATGTCTGAGTGAGTTGTAAAAGTTATTTTATTCAGCAAATGTCTTGATGAATATATTCCTCACCAGAATTATCATATTGGCAACCTGCATTTTGTCAGCTATCCTATTCCGAAGTCCATTGAGTCCCATTAAAAGGTCGTCCTTAAGATTTGACTCACTCAAATCAAAAAGATAAAATTTGTCAGAACATTTCGGAGGAGCCTGAAATTGATAGATTTTGAAATTAAATGAAAATTAAAATGGACATTTCATGTAAACCTCAACGCGGCAAAGTGTGTGTGGTGCATTACCACATTTTATGTCACAATAACACTTAATGTCACCAAATTTAAAAATCGATTCGTTGTACCAATGGGTGTAGCAGTTTGAATTCCCAATGAAGATAAAGACTGCAATAGCGCTTACAACAATCTGCAACATTTAAGCCACTTTTTTTCCTGGTTCTTCGTGTAATTTGGTCTTTTCTTCTCGGCTTCCGTTTGTGTAATTAAAATTCTCTTTTTTTGTTTTTTTTTTTTTGTTACTCTCTTCCTTTTCTCTTGTCATTGTGAAAATAATTTTCAGTGAATAATAGATGAACGTCCTTTTGGAGGTTCCTTTTGTTTTCACTTTTGTAAGTTTAACGAAAAAAAAAAATTAAATAATAATGAAAACATGAAATCTGCGCCAGAGGTAATTGCACTTTGGATTAGGGCTTGGGCTTGGGCTTTGGCTTCTCATTCAGAACATGATGAAAACAAGGGAATACTGTTCTCATTACTATTTTAAAATTTTCTTTCATTTTAATTTTGACTGTTCCTCTTTTTCTTATTCCAAACCCGGATATGTTGTTACTCGTGGCAAAAGAAGAAGTTATTCTTTTCTTTACAAAATTTCTTAATTTAGGGCATAGCTCGAAGTGTGAGAATGAAGTGAATGAAGAAATGAAGTTAGGAGCAAAAGTTTTAGTTTTCTTTCTTATATATTTTTTTTAACTTCCTGTTCATTCAGCACAAGTTAGTTTTTCAGACTCAATTGGTAATTGGAATGAGCTTGTTAACAATGGTTTTTTGTTTAGTTACTAATATCTTTTCCTTTTTTCCTTGAAGAGAGTAATTGTGGGTAGTTTTAGACTATTTAATGAGCTATCACTTCCACAAAAGATATTTTAATAAAAATGTCTCTGCTGAAATATGTATGTAGTTTTTCGTTTCTATTAAAATTAGAAGAACTGAAAATATGAAATTGTGTATTTTTAATACAGCAACATGTGTGCTTACAAAGTTTTTTAATGATTCATAAAGTAATTCATATTTGCTTATAAATTGCTCTTAAAATTTTTGCATTTATGGTTGTTTTTTGGGGGTTGCTTTCAACATGCTGACATTATTATGTTCCTTCTTAAAGTTTATTTTTTTTTTCTAATAATTCTTCATAAACACAAATAAAATAAGAATACAAAATAATTACAAATTCAAAAACTCTTATGTAACTCTTACGATCAATAAAATATATAATTTTAACACTCCAAAACTTGTGCTTACAACATTTGTTCACTCCAACTCAAATAAGACAACCTTTAAACATCAAATAGTCTATTTTAAACCCAGTAGCATTTGTGCTTACAAAATTTTCCAAGTAAATAAAATGAAATCCCATTCTCAACCACCACCACCTAACGCCTATTTCCGTATGACATCGTATTTCTAATCCCTAGACGTACGCATGTTTTTATTTACTTAATCATCATCAAGGACGTTTTTCGAAAACCTTATTTCGTCGTATTTACATAACGCACGTCACAAAACAGTCTCTGAATAAATGCCAACAAAAAAAAAAAGATATAAAAGATGAAAAATTCCAAAGTTCATATTTTCCTTTGCACAAAACACGTTGAATTAGGATGAATGAGTAATTTCAATCAGCAAGTTATTGTGTGTGTTGTTCAAAACGCACACGTGCCCCGACACCATCAAATCCTGTACCTAGGCTTTGAAATTATGTATATAGGAACCCAAAATGGTAAAAAGGGTAATGATTGATGAGAGTCTGTCTGTCGTTACTGGGTACAGCTTGTATTGAATGAACTGACTTCATCATCCCTCTGTGTTCTGTCTAATTTAAGCAGTTTCCTCTTTTACCCTGTTAATAGTTGATCCTTTGTTAGGAAAAGGACAATGAGGATGAAGACCACAAACCAGACCACCACCATGATTAGCATGAGTCCTGGTTCAATATTTTCGACTTCATTCATTTCCATTTTTAGGGTTTCGAAAACTCAGTAATCTGTAGTTCTGATGGTATTAGAAATTCATGTTCCTTGTGTTATTAAGTTTCTCTTATTCAAAGTTACAAAAAATTCAAGAATTTAATTAAAAAATGTAAATTTCATCAGGTCAAACCTCACAAAGTGCCAAAATGATATTTAAGTTCGATTCAAAAACCCTTGGGGTATACTCGTACAGTACAATGTGAATGTAGTTCAATTTACACGCATATAGCATATGTATGTAGTGCTCTCTCTTCCTTTACACAAATAAAAAGGACTTCAAAAAGTACACACCCATACAACCCTATCTGCATACGAAAATTTCCATAGAATAAATGATTTTCTGAATTCGATTTGCCCTACATTCTCGATAGCACTCTCGAGATGGGTCCCTACTTCCTACCTACTTATGTGTCTGAAATTGAATTCCGCCTACAACAGACAGGAGGCGTTGTCGGTGTGGTGGCGCTGCTGGTGGTGGCGGCAACCGGCTGTAACAGGCACAGACGCACACGAAGATAATAAAAGGAAAACGAAAAACGATATCAATTTAATTTTTTTTGTTGTATTGTTGAAGCAGACATTTTTTTTAGGTGTTTTTCTCTAGGGCTCAATAAAACACAGCACCCAGTACTTGGAAGTAAAATAAATTTATACAGATGTAAGAGTCTCTGACGTAAACTGGATGGAACATTAAACATGCCTCTTGGCTTAAGGACATTTTTACGAATTAATATGTCTGAGCTGAGGTAACAACAACAAGGGGAAAAAAATTACGGATGGAGAAATCCTTGGGGACGTTATGATTTAATTCGTAAAAGTTTTTTGTTTTTTTTTTTTGCTGTACTTACGTTTGTATATAAACCTTATTGTCATTTTTTGTTGTTGGTTGGGAATGAGTTACTTTTTTTTTTGAAAGCTTTTGACAAAATTGTGTTGGCTTATTTTATGTGCTTCGTACACATATCGGATGTATTTATGTCCTTGAGAATTTAAGGCTGGAAAATTTTATGTTCAGCAAATAGGTATTTTTTAAACAAACATCGATTTTTTCCAATTAAATCAATGAAAGTAAGTTTTTTTATAGAAAAGAGAAAGTTTTTATTTCATGAAAGTTGTTTGCATTTTACATTTCTTAAAAACACATAATTCAAGATTTTCTTCGAGTATGTTAAATTTATAGATGACATTTAATTTATGGGTGCTTACAAATTTAAACGTAGTCTGAATATATTCAGCGCAATTTTGTATATATTTTTTTTTTCGATTTAACTTACAAATCAAAGAAAAATGTCAACAAATTATCGGAATTCCTAGTGCTTACAAAATAAATCGAACCTTGAATATATTCAGCGGGACTTTTGTCTTCTAACTTACTTATCTATTTAATTTTCGAGCAAAATATTTTAATTTAGTCTTTAGTTTTCGAATTTAGAAATGCTTACAAAACTAAAAACCAAAATATTATATTCAGCGACTAATATATGCTCCATCGATATTCAAAATTGTCTTTAAAATAAGTTAAAAAGTCTTTAAGCTCAACTCTAAATTGAATGTGTAACTGTATTAAACAAAATATCTTATCTTTGTGTCAGTTACAAAATTTTAAAATTTTCACCACTGAAGTCAAAAATATTAAGACTTAATTTATCAATCAAAGTATAATTTCACTACTCTGAAAATACCTTCATATAATTTTTTTTAATAGGAACGCATTCATATTCAATTATTTAAATTCAGCGACTTCGAAATTGTCACTATTGTTTTTTTTTTTTTTTTTTTCTTCTTGTTTTGATAAATTTCTGCTGAAGTTTAAACATAAAGAAAAGAGAGAACAAAAGCAAAACAAGCAAGACGAAACCGAAAGAAAAGAAATTTGGTTGCACTTGAATATTAAATTACGTTCATGTGAGTGTCTTGAGTTGTTTTCTTTTTTTTTTCTCACATGTATTTCAAATGTTTTTGAAAGATGGCTGATGAATTTCTCTTGTTTTAAATTAAAACAAAAAACCATCATCCTGTTGTGCGCGTTGAATTAACATAAAAAAGTAAAAGTACATTCACAACGTGTGAGTGGTTTTACTCGCAATGCACAAGGTTTAGTTAAAATGATTGTGCTTACAACATTTTTGTGTGTAATTATTAAGATATAGTTCTAAATGTATGAAATTAAACAGTTTTATCATTCAGCAAAACGTGCTTACAAAATTAAAATCTAATTTTCTTCTAACTAAGTACAACATAACGATCAGAATAGAAATATATTATAAAAAGTGAAAATATGTCACTGCTTGTTAAAATTTAAATTTTAATATATAAAATTTATAAATTTTGCATATTTGGTCTGAAAAAACAATGTGCTTACAAATTTATTCAACTGGATATATTGAAATCCTTGCTATACTTTCGAATGGCATCAACAAATTGTACAAAAACCATGTGCTTACAATAATTATTCACAATGCTTTGCATAACACCACTCGTTTTTTGTCATTTTATACATATATCTTGAATTTGTAGCATATATCTAGATATATAAATTCATTTTTGTTCCCCGTCTTCATTTACAAACATAAAAAGGATAATGATTGAAAAGTCTGTCTCCAGCAGACAAACTCAGACAAAGTAGAAAGAAAGAAATGATAATATACCATGTCTAAGTGCTTGATTTCATTCAAAGAAAACGAACAGCATAAATAAATAACTTTAGTTATATTCCGTCTATTGTCTGATTTTATACATACATACATCATACATACATATGTACATATACTATATGTATGTACTTGTACATAAATGTGTGTGTATGAAAAGCTTATGTAGAATATCAAGTGAAAAATCTATTACAGGACATAGAGAGCAGCATGACGTCGATGTACCCGGGCATATAATAGTTATCTCCAAAGAGGCAAACCCAACAACTCTCGCCTCATAGTCTGCCCTGCAATAAAATCTTATTCAGCACGTGTGCGTTTCAAAGAGAATAAGAAAAAAAAATGAAAAGATTCGGTGTCATCGCTTGGATAGAGCACCCCTATTTTTGGGGAGGTAGGAAAAACAGCAAGTCACAATAAAAATCATAGAAAATTCAAAAGAACCGGGCACTCTCTCAGAACGGAACCGAAACTCTACAAAGACAAATAGTAGAAGACAAAGCAAATAAAATCGCCTCTTAGAAATGAAAACAAGAAGAGAGTCAAAGGAGAAAGAGAATTCCGGCCCAGACAAGATGAAAAGGTATGTTTGTAGAATATTGACAAAGAAGCCATTGTACAATTATGGATGTGTGCGTAGTCCGTTCGATTACGTATGAAGGACTATACAAGTATACATTTGTGTATGCCAGACTAGGTCAAACATGCTCCTCAGAGGAAGTACTCAAATAACCCGTCTTAATGACATGACCCGGTATAGTGGGTTGCCGACACCGCCCCTAACCACACCGGTAAGAGTGCGAATTCTAACTTCTTGACTTTTGTATTGTTGAGGATATCCTTTGGACGTCAATAGAGTTAGATTAGGAAAGACTACAACTACCTTAACAACTACCTTAAACAATGTGCGGAAGAGAGAAAACAACAACAAAAAAGAAGCAGCAAATGCATTGACGCACACTACAATGAATACAAAATGGTATAGATATTCTCAAGTACCTGACACTTAAACTGCTCACACAACTACAACTAAAAGAAGAGAAAATCGATTTTCACCAGAAGAAAGCGGTCTCATATTTTATAAAAAAAAGAGGAGGTATGTGTGCTCTTCCTCGAAAATAAATTCACTTAAATGTATTGGTACGAGAAACTTCAATGGAAAAGAGAGAGAAAGAGAGAGAGAGAGAGAGAGAGAGAGAATTGAAAACCTCAAAAAAAAGCAAAGGTTCTTGAGTTTGATATAAACTTGAAGAAGCGAGGTTTTATTTATATTTCCTGTTCAAGTAGAGAAATCAAGGATTTTATCTATCCACTTTTTTTCTTCGTTGTTATTTTTGTTGCTATCTTTTCAGGTTTGATATTTCTTGTTTAAATCCAATTAAAGCTTTGTAAATATTTTTGTTTCAATGTTTGCTTGACAATTTCACAGAAAGAGAGAGAGATTGTATTTGTTGAAGAAATTTCAAGGATAGCAGACAGTTGAATACGAAAAAAAAAGAAAGAGATTAGATAGACTGACGGGGTTGAAATAAAAATTAAAATTTATCAATTATATATCTAAAAATAAGTATTTGCATCATCTAACGCCGATTAACAGCGTGCTTACAATTTTGTAATACTTATTAAAATTCTCTACCTTCCTAATTATTAGAATAATGTAAATTTGTAGCGTTTGGTTGTGTGCTTACAAGTTTTTTACAGCAAAAAATTCTTATTATAATTTTTTAATACTTATTAAAATTCTCTACCTTCCTAATTATTAGAATAATGTAAATTTGTAGCGTTTGGTTGTGTGCTTACAAGTTTTTTACAGCAAAAAATTCTTATTATAATTTTTTTTTTTAAACTTCTTCAGAACTAAGACACCAAGTGTCGAAATTACAAAACTCTAAATTGGATAAAAAAAATCATATTTTTTAATCGATAGACAATATTTTGATGTTTTCTTAAAGAAAACTTTTATGCTTACAAAATTCATTCACAGAAGCCCACATCTGGATGTTAAAATTTTACACACTTCACAAAGTATTGCCAAAATGGCATGTGCTTACAACTTTTAAAAGTGAAATTAAGAAAAGAAAAAAAAAACACAATCTCCCTAAAACATTGGTGTCATTTACACCTCTCTCTTTCACCAATGGCCTTGGTATTCATATCAAAACATTAGACATCTGCAGTCTATACATATTTTGTTTACATTATCCAGCTGTTGTTATTTTCAAAAAAAAATTAACTTACGACGTAGTAAACATTTTTCTACCATATCATATGTATAATATACACCTATCTTACCTTGCCTACCGTCATCGTCAATTTTGTCATCGTACACCTCACCTCAATAGGACTTCAACAGAAATCCAGGTTAATCTGAATTAAATTTCCGCTTGAGTAAACATTTACAAGAAGTCTCAAGGTCCTTATGTGTGATTTTAACCTACTTTCCTTTTATTTTCTCTGTGCTAATCGAAGCATGACAAAAGCATGAAGCTAAAAAACAATATCCATATAAAAATTTGGCTTCGCACCAAGCCATCTGTGAAACACGATCCAAACATCCTGGCACATTAAAAAATTGACAGCAGTGATCTTTCGTGAAAAGTGATTCATAAGATTCCTCTTGATGGCAAGGGCAAAGAAAATGCGCAGTGTATTTGTTCATAGATACTTTTTGATCTGCCGGAACTTTTATTGATTAATTTGCAAAATAAAACTTCTCTAGTTATGGCTTTGAACCGTAGAACGGAGTGACTGTCTGCGTCTTGGGAATTCCCTAGCTGCGTCGTCGTTGTTTGTTATTTTTTACTTTTTTCCAGCCCATGCCAATTTCCACCGCGTATAAGTTTGACTTGGTAGCAAGCACAGTAGACTTGTATTGTATATTTGCTAGATCATATTTCAGACAAACAAAAAATAAGACCGGAAACCCTTCAACAATGTTGCACGTTTACCACTATGCCAGCCATACCACCACCACTGATCTAATGTGATTTTGTTTTTGTTTTGTTGTCTGGGACGGATGAAGAAACTAAATCTGCAACTATACCCACTATCTGCTTGGCTAGATATTGAGTTCAGATTTAAAGTTTTGTCTGGCCTTTATACTTGTATAGATATATGCCGCGCCGGCGCTGCTGCTTATTGCTTATTGAAAAGTTCTGTATACATTTGCTGCATTCAGTTTGTGTCAGACAGTGGTGTACGTTATTATTTTGAAATTGTGATTGTATGAGAAAATGTGATTTACTAAACTGTGCAGTGTGTGCTTACAACATTTTATTGTTTATTTTAATACATTCTTCCTTCATTATTAAAAATAAACCTGGAAGTTTTATATATTCCTTGAGCTTACAATCATAATTGTGGATGTTGTATTGTGAATGCTTACAACTTTTTCTTTGAAAAGTCAATAAATTATATCCTAGTTATGTAAAAAAACTCTGAAATTTTATTAAATTGTGTGGGCTTACAACCATAACTTGTCTTTTAATGTATGCTTACATCATTTTTTGAGTTTATTGGACAGATCATTTCATTAATGCAAGATATTCATTCTGTTTGTTTATAAATCTTATGTGCTTACAATGTTTTCGCACTCATGTTTTCCTAAATTAAAAAAAGAAAAAAAAAAAAAAAAAAACTCAGACAAATAAGAATGCACATGCCTATGACCTTTATAACACATAAACTCACAGCAGACTCAATGTTTACATCATATTTTTCGGCTAGACACCAAGAAATGTTTAAAATTTGCCAAAAATAAGAACGTTTATTCCATTCCACAAACAAACATACTCACATACTCGTATCAAGCATATCCGGATGGCTTGTTTTTCGGCTATTTTCTTTTTCTTTTACCTACCTAACTACCTACATATGTATGTAAGCACTCAAATATTACATACAAAATATCCATTCTGACGCAAATTGGCACAAGATTAAACATTCAAAGCAAACAGAATGAAATTTAAAAAAAAGAATAACAAAATTCACACAAATATTTTTGGCTTTCTTCGAGTTTATATCTTGCTGAATTGTTGCCAGAAAGGAATAAAAAAAATAAAGGAGGCGACGAACCAAATACTTCCAACTCATTATATGACACATTTGTGCAGCCAGTTGCTCTAGACTCTAGAGTCTAGATGATGATGCCCTCACAAGCTGCATTCTAATGTCTAAATTATGTAGGTTTAGTTCAATTTTCGTTCAACATCACAAAGAGGCGTCAGCGTCGTCGTTTCGTGTCGTCTTCGTCTTCATCACCACATCCACAATCCCATTGAAGTTCTTATCCTTAATGTCCTCGAAAATCCAATTTCCAGAGTTGGGTGAAGCTTACTTATTAACCTCGCCAGACTTGGAAGTCATCCATAGATTTTTGTTGAAGGTTTCTGCATTTATAAGATATCGACTTGGTTTACCTGAATGCGGTATTGGGCATTCGGTAGGGGACGCATAACGACCGGCGCGACGCGACAACAGCAAAGTTGTGTAGTTGCCTCACTTGGAACGTTGCCAATTTTTGTATTCGGAGCAATGAAATGCTAGACTAGACTGCATGATGCTGTTGTCGGGTGTTTTTTTTTTTTATTTTGTTTTTTATATTTTGTTGTCGTCGTAGTCATTTTGTTTTTGTCTGGTGATTTTGAATGAAAATATATTTTTTCTTCGCTTATTCGTTTTTTTTTTTTTTTGCAAATGTTCTTGATGCTACTTTTTATTTATTTATTTTATTTTTATTTTAACATTTTGTTTTTTGTTTCTGTCTTTCAATTCATTGTTTTGGATTTTGCATCAAGAGCAATTTTTTTTTCCATCGCATCGTATGTTGAATATCTACATATATCCATATTCAGCTAAAGCATTGCTTGAAGAGGATATGCAATTCAAAATGATGTTTCCTCTTAAAGCAAATTCTTTCCTCTTGTTTTTTTTTATTGGGAATTGACGGATTTAATATTTTTTGCTTGTTTGTTCGGATGTATGATGTTAAATTGTTGGGGAAAGTATTAATTTTTAACAAATGGGTTACTACCTAAAAAAGAAGAAGATATTCGCAAATTCAGCAGATATTTTATCAGCGCTTACAACTTTTTTTCAATTTAAATTATTATTCAAACCCAGATGTAATATAAAATAATAACACTTTAGCTTTGATTGTGCTTACAAATTTTGTATGGTATTAATTAGATTTTACCAAAAATAACAAAGTTCTTATGAATTTTTTTCACTCGATTGTAAGCAAAAATGGTCCTTTCGAAAATTCAGCTCATATAAACCTCGCGCTTACAACTTTTTTTTAATGAAATTATTTATTTCATGCTTCTTATGTAGAAATATAGTAATTACGCATTGATTATATCTGTGCTTACAAAACTTCTTGTATTTAAGCAAGTCCAGCTCGTTTTTCCCTGCGCTTACAACTTATTTGACTGTTTTAAGAGAATTCCTGTCTATTTAATTAAATAGAGTGCAAATCTACTCTCAACGCTATTGTGCTTACTAAATTGAATGCACGAGGAAATCAGACATTCCTTTTTAGTTTTTGGAACATTACTCATTTCTTATTGGAATCCTCAAATTTATTTAATTTTCTTCTGAGTGGATGTCGTTCACAAATCTTCGTATATAAATCATTAAAAGTGTAATTTTTCTTCCAAATTAGTTATGGTCGATGGATTTAAGAGTTTCGTGTTTTTGTTCGCCATCAATTTGTTTTTGATGTCCTTGTTTTTTCCCCATTATAAAATACATCGGGCTCGGAGAATTTACTCCTTCTAGTGACAAGGACAATATATAAATTGTTATTCCCTGTACTCCTTTTCTACACTAAACTATCGTCCTCAGCTTTTGAAAGTCATCTGAAGGTTACACGCGTGCAATCCTTCCAATCCTTTTTGGTTTTTTTTTTTTCTCTTCCTTATCGTCATATCGCTTTACTAGCTGGCTACCGCTCGCTGTGTAATAAAATCCATTTGACTGATGATGTTGGTTGATGTGCGGTTATATAAAATTGATTATACACATTTTTCATTTTTGCCATCCCCTTGGACAAATCATAAAACGAGAAGCACAAAAAGGAAGAAATTTAAAATTGAAAAAAAAAAAAAAATTATGTAGGTATGCAAATTTTTTTTAAGGATATTGCACGGCGGCGACGACGATGGATGGTGGCGCGGCAGTTGTCGTTCATGCGTATGAGAAGACATAAAGCAAAAGAAACGTGAAAAAACTGCAACGCTGCATTTGCGTGTCCGGCAACAACAAAAACTACAAAATGCTGAATAAAATAGGGGAGGAAGGGAGTGAAGTCCTTGAGAGACTTTTTAATATACATATTTTTTATTTAATTTTTTCTTGTTTTTCATTGAGCTTAAGGAAAAATTTATTATTATTATCCAACTCACCGGGATAATAATGTCAGCAGGGTTAAGTAAAATGCCAAGTAAGGTGTTGTTGGACGAGTGACGCACGGGGGGAATGCTTTTTGATGTCCTCCAGTTGAAGTTTGATAAATGTGCAAAAAAAAACACGATGTGTAGTGTATGCAGTGCAATCATATGTCACAAGGCTAAACGTGTTCATTGTGTTTTAACGCATTTTGCTTACTTATTTGCATTTACATATTTCTTTTAAATGTGATTTTATACTGAACTTTAATGAGGAAATACTCGTATAAATTTGAGTGGAAAAAGGAGGAAAAAAACGATTGTTTTACGTTGAAAAAGTTGTAAGCACGTGTTTGGTTGCGAATTTTTTTGATTAAATGTCAGGTCTGATTAAAATTGAATCGAAATAATGAGGAAAAAAATGTAAGCACTATCAAACACAATGAAAAATTTTGTAAGCACCTAACTATTTACGTTTTGAATTTACAAAAGTACAATTTCTAATCCAAAAATCAAAGAGTAGTTCCAATCACCTAAAATCTCTTAATGACTCCAAAAGTCAAAAGATACTTGATAAGTTTTTATAAGCACATTATATACTGCAAATTTAATCAATAAAAGAACAATATAAAACCCAAAAAAAGAATTGTTAGCACTTAAAGCACCACGATGTCTTCAAAAGTCACAACATATCCCGAATGATGCCAGCAAACCAAGTGAAAATTAGTGCTGCAAGAAAACCCATTAAACTATTTACCAACGCACCATTTACTTAAAATTAGTGCATATACTCGACTCGTACATGCCACCATCCAAACCTCTTCCCATTGCGACAAATATAAATTGCATTTTCAAGTTCAAATAACGAAGAAATTTATTTTAAGATGCAAACATTGCACTGATGCGGCTGCAACTGCCTTTATCGTTGGAGGAGGAGTTGCAACTTGCAAGCCAATGTCTTGTCTTATTTCTTTTTTATATTTGCGCCGAGACTGCGAAATTTGGGTCGTCGTTCGTCGTTCGTCGCCGCCGCCGCGCCGCTCGTATCGCATACGTTTCAATCAAAAAATGGAAAAAAAATGAATTCAAAAAAGGCAAAAAAGAAAAGGAAACTTGTGGATAATGGCGAATGGTGGTAGCATAGCAACAAAGCGACAAACGAAGCAGACACATAATCGAACTTAAATCACCCCAAAGACTGCAAAATTTATGTTAATCTTTTGGGAAATTGTTTGCATTTGCAATAAACATTGCGTTGTTGTCGTCCTGAGCGTCGTTCGTTGTTGTTGTTGTTGTTATTTTTGTCGTTTTCGTATTGGTTGTCTGGTCGAAATGATTTTCTGATTATAATACAAAACACAAAAAATAAATAGCTACTCATGCACAAGTGTATTTAACAGAGGCTCTTTACCCCAATTTATGTCTGCTGACCACAACGCAGTCTGTTGCACTCCAGACAGACAAAACATAATAATATATGTAAAATAAGCGAGTACGCTATTTGGACCGAAATAACATGAAACCAAAAACAACAAAAAACGCACGAGAGATGATACAGTAAAAAAAAGAAAATTTTATGCATGATGTCGCCATTTTTTTGTTTTCTTTGTTGATGCAGTGTTTTGTATCGCTAATTATACGTAGGTAGTTTTTTTTTTTATTGTGTGTAAAATATAATTGTTTCGTGGCATGTTGTATGAACTTTACATTTATATTGGCGTAAGAAGTGAAATCAATTGGAAAAGTGACAAGAAAAAGTCATTTATTGAGGGCAAGATGAATAATTGAATAAGGTTTCTGCATGGAAATATAAAACAAAAGTTGTAAGCACGTAAATATTTAAATTAAAATATGTATGTTTTGAGTGAAGGTGATATTTTGCATCATAAAACCAACGTGCTTACAAAAAATAACTCTGAATAAGGATTTTGTCGACATCTTTTAAACATATTTGATTAGCGTCATGTTGCGCTAGATGAGATAGTTTTGAAAAAGAATCATGTATCTAGATCAAGATGTTTGATTTTATAAGTTTCTGGACAAATACGCAATACAAAAGTTGTAAGCAAGTAAATATTTGAATCAAAGTTTATAGTTTTTGAATGCAGGGGATATTTCCTATCCAAAAGCATACCTGCTTACAAAATATAATAAAGCTAAACTTTTTGTAGGAATGTTTTAGGACAAATTAAATTATTTTTGTTTTGTGGCTTACCAACATCAAAAGTGAAACTAATCAAAACAGAATCATGTGTTAAGAAAAAGACGAATAATTTGGCAAAAGTTCTTGGCAATAACAAAAAAAAAGTTATAAGCACGCAAATATAAAGATTGTATTACGTATTTTTTCTATGCTTGTGTTATTTCCCACATCAACACTAACCTGCTTACAAAAAACAATGCCGCCTAAGATTTTTGCAGCTACCTTTTAAGTCAAAAATAAATGAATAAAACTTAAATATGTAATTTGATTGAAACACCGGAATGTCTCCCTCATGCAAGAATGTTTATAAACAAGTCACAATATTAAGCAATTATTTTTGTTTTATATTGTTTGTTTTTTTGAAGAACAATCGTGTGTGAAAGTTTTCCTTCCCTCCAATTAAATTGTTTGTTGTTGTTGTTTATTTTCGTACAAAAGAGGAACCTAATTTATAATCGCATGATATTCTTACATCAATTTCTATAGCGTTTACACAGATCCTCTTAATTGAATTTATCTAAATGAAAAACAATTAACTCATATCATGTTTTTATAACCTTTTTTTAAAGGATTGTAAGCACACGTTTTCAACACTTGCTGAATATTCATAATCTCAACTAAAACTACCTACTTACTTCGTTAAAGATTTTATTTCATTCATCTAGATTCTTATAGTCGTTTATTTTTGTTCAAATATTCATGGCACGTTGGTCTGATCGTCTGTCTGTCTGTCTGTCTGGCAACTTTGTTTTTGTTCTTTTTCGGTTTTTTTCTACAATCAACAGTGAGTCGACTTGAAAATGAATGGCTATGCCTTAAATTTTGTTTTTTTTTACACCTCAAGGTATCCGTCTCTTTAAAATATACAATTGCATTTGATTAGTAGGTTGGTGTATCTTTCCCAAATGTATCTACAATAATTGTTCATTGTTCATGCCCCTCTTTTGGCGTGCACGACTTTGGAATTCGGAGTGAAGCCCGAGAGCCCTTATTTCAAAGTCCACATCCCAACATAAAAACGTAGACATACCCATTACCCAATAGTCTTTTGGTTACGTCAAGATACAAGTAAAATTTCCTCGATTCTTTCAGGGTCTCATAGCTTATGGAGGTATTTTATTGAATCACCTAGGAAGCTAAATCCACGAAATTTGAGAAGGCTCAGTTAAGACAAAAAATGCACGTGAGGAAAAACTTCGGCGGCGCGGGTTGGCCCTTTAAATCGAGACACAGACAGAGTACGAAAAATTTTGGCATTCAGGAAAGGGAGAATTATTTTTGGTGTCACATTACTTTGCTGGGTTTGTTTCATTTGGTTTGGTTTGGTTTGGTTTGGTTGATGTTGTGTGTCAGTTTAGTTGGAAGCAGTATGGTGTATCGTGTGTACAGGGCCTTGGCATTTAGAGGGATTTTCGCTGATTAATTGGATACGTATGTCTTTTTGTCTGGCGAATTTCTGAATAAGATTTTAATGGCATTCAGACCACGAACACCTGTGCACATGGCGAATGAAACATTAATTTATGCCTTGAAGTGTGTGGAACAATCATTTGCCTCTCTTCCTCACTCCTTCTTTCTCTCTCTAACTCATTGGAGCACGTGCAATGTAACAAGCACTCAACATTTTATATACATACGATTGTGGACGAGTATGTGGGAGGACGGCATTTTGTAAGAAGTTATTTGAGATAAAATATGTGCAAGTGATCAGGTTGTTTATTATGCTCATAAATAATTTACATAGTTACTGGGTACATCTGAGATGACGATGTAAGCGGATTGTTTTGTTTACGCTTTACACATTTTGATTTCCAAGCCATTTTCAACATGAAATATGGAATTGCTTATTTAATTTATAATTCTCACTCAACGGTACCTTCTATCTAAGAATTCATGGTGGTATAACCTTAAAAGAATCCATTGTTGACAGAAAACACAATGTTTAATCATGTAAGCACATTGCTTACAATCGATTTCTGTTCAGAATATACTCGAGAACTTCATGGAGTCTTAATTGGATACAAAAAAAATTGTAAGCACGTAGTACTTGAAATTCTAAGACACTCAAAGACTAAAATTTAAATAATATAACATTTCTGATGCAAAAGTTAGAAATAATTGTCAGCATTGACTATTTTCTGAAATAAATGATTTTAAAAATCCTTTTCTATTCTTTCAGATGCTATCGGTACAGTCTGCCGGCTGCGCGGGAATGGAGCGGCTCGGCGTTCCGGCCCGCACATCTTTAAACACACCTCCTGACGACAGGTGAGTTCTATCAAAACTAAAAATTCTCCTCCAAATCACTAAAATTTATTTCTCTTCTTTTTATTGTTACAGAGGCCACATAAGTCGAAGAATGCGTGTTGATACAATCCAAGCTCGTGATCTACTAGTACGCGATACAACACTACTTAGTGATAGGCAAATTAGAAATAATAATCATTTACATCAGTATCATCGAGTTGGATGTGGTGGCAGCAGCAGCAGTAGCTATAGTATTTGTAATAATAGCAATATTCGAGGTGGAATTGATGCAGCGACGATAATGACTGCTAAACAGCAGCAGCAAGCAGTCGCCGCAAAACTTAAACAGCCAATTAATAATGAAAAGCAACACCATCAACAGCAGCAGCAGCAACAACAAATCCGATGTCCACATCATATTCCATTACCAGATAGTGAATGGGGTCAAGATCGTGACTTGCAGATACGAGCGCAGTATCAGGTTAGTTCATTGAACGATTTATAAGTCACATTGAATATTAATTTTTTTGTTGTTTTTTTTCATATTTATAGCAATCCGAGATAACCCGTTCGTATATCAAGCCACCTCCTAACAAAACAGTCTTAGACGTTCCAGAGCAATCCTATAACTTTTACTCATCAACAACGCTGTCATCGATGGCATCGTCAGCGGCCAATTCGGGTGTTTCGTGCAATTTAAAAGCTAACCTAACTAATCAACATTCTAATATCCACCACAACTACCACCTGCAGCAACAACAACATCCACTGCCCTGCTCAAGTGGCAGCCAACAATCTGCAATATTATCACAGCAACAACATCAAAAATCCAAACCCAGTGTAATAACAAAACTGTTCTCGCGCAAAAGCAGCCCCAAATCGCCAACAGCACTCTGTTCGTCATCATCAATTTCGTCGAACTCATCACTTTCATCGAGTGCATCGTCATCATCGGCGTCATCGTCGTCCTCCTCCTCGTCTTCATCGTCGTCGTCCTCCTCTTCGTCATCATCACCATCGTCGTCGTCTGTGTCAACATCGTCGTCATCATCATCACTCTGCTCGGCACAAGCACTTCCAATATCAATTGCTGCCACATTGACAGCGACAACATGTAGCTTGGGAGCGGCAGCACCTTTCCAAAACAACCTAATGCCCACCACTAGTAGCAACATTACCTCGAGTTCATCGTTCATGACGACAATCGGTGCCGCTGCAGCCGCCTCGGCACGTGTTTCACCATCACCCCCGTTGGCGGTATCAGTTCCCGTCGCGGCATCATGTTCCAGCAACATGTTGCAACAACAAAAATTCCATTTACAACAACAACAACAACAGCACCAGCAACACCAGTTGCTTGTTGACAGTACAAATTCCAGTAACTTATCATCGACCTCTCTGCACTTATTAAAGAACAGCAGTAGTTGTAATTTACAAGTATCGCCAACATCGTCCACATCGGCGGTAGTTGCTGCAACATCCATAGACTGTTGCTATGCGCAAGCAACAAGCATCCAACGATCACATTCTTCTGCATCTCAACTGCATCAGCAACACCAACAACAACAACAATCAATCGATAACTGTGTTAATAGCAATAGTAGCAGCAGCAGTAGCATAAGTAGTAATAATAGTATGTCAAGTTCGAGAAACTATCAGCATCATATTTGACAACATAAAAATGTAGTCAAAATTAGCTGAAATACTAAATCTAGTAATTATTGTAGTTTTTCCAATAACCACCAGCAACATAATAAAATTAATAATAAAAATATTAATTCTGCTGCTGTGTGCACTTTTTGAGCAGAAAAAAAAAAAGATAAACCTAAAATTGTTCCAGCAGCAGAATGTAAATGTATATTTTTTCTTTTCTTTTACATAAACAAAATTATTATTCACACTGTCTAGACTTAATGTGTATGCTTATGATGTAATATTTTATTTTCAAAAATAACTAAAAACAAAAATTTGATGTGAATTTATATTTGTACAAATATGAATTTGTATATTAGGCAAAATCAATCAACTAAATCAAAATCCATTTTATTGTGTTCCATTAGAAATTTTATTATTATTATTACTATTATTATATATAATTGGGTGCTGAATAGAAGCTGAATTGGTAGTTGAATATTAAATGTAGTAGAAAAATCGAAAAAATACTCTCACAATGTGTGCTGAATTAGTTTAAATGCCGCTGAATTAGAAAAGAAAAAAAATCAAATATCAACTGTCAACTATCGAAACATGAGAGCAAAATATAACGAGAACTTGGATATCGATATACGATTCGTCAAAGTAAATATCCAGTCAAAAAAGTTCTCAGCTTAGTTTTTATTTATTAAAATATGAATTGGCTTCAAAACATTCCAAATCTCACTGTCGATTCTGTCAGTAAAGATGTGTATAGACGAAAGACCTCCTCCTAACATTATTATCAGAATTCATATGTGCAAAGTAATTTTTTTTGTTTTAATTTTCCGATTTGGGAATATTTCCAAAAGGATTTTCAAAAAAACAATCTGATACCAATGCAATTCAGCTTCAAATTATTTAAATTTTATTATTATGTATCTCAATTTCATATAAATTATCTAAATTTTAAAACAATTATATATATTTATACTTTTTTTTTCTAAATAATAATAATTTAAATATGTAGCTAAAATCAAAAACTAAAGGTTTCATCCATCACAAAATTGATTTTTTTGTTTAAATTTTGTTTTAATTTCAAATTTAGACAAAAAATAATATATATATAATCAAAATTATTTAACCTTATTGCATAGAAAAACAATAAAACAAAAAAAGGACACACTTGTTAATTAAAACAAAAACTACAAATCGAAATTCTGCAAAATTTAATAACATTTAAACTCAAACATACATAATTCCAACTATTCCAACCTTTCACACAAAATTACAAAATTCAATATATAAAAATAAAATATCAACAAAAAAAAAATAATAATAAAAACTTCCTCTTTGACATTTTTAAACAAAATAAAAACAAAAACTTAGAACTTTAAAATGTATAACAATATGTTGTGTGGATATGCAATTTCAGTAAATATTTATAAATTAATATATTAAACAAGAATGTAAATAATAAATGTTCGATTTTAAATCTAAATAAAAGATTATGGTGTTCAACTCATAAAATAGACAGAGAGAGAGCTTTTAGCCGATTTTGCAAGCTACCCACCCCAACTGACAGCTCTTGCGCAAGTTACTGCCACTTAATGAGAAAAAAACCTTAATCTTTTTAAAAAAATATATACATTAAAAATACATTCACACATACATACAGATACGAGTATAAAACCTTATTAATAAAAAAAGAAAAAATAGTAGACAATTAAAAATCAAAAAACATACTTAACAGTGAATACATAAATTATATTTTTTTATTTTCTATCTTAAAACCTTATTTTGATTTGTATAACTTATATTATTTTTCTTTGTAAAACTAAACTAAAATAGAAAACAAAAAAATAATAAACTAGATAAACTATAACACGGAGGTGCATCAGATACTATATATTATTATATTATATTTCTTTAATTTTATCTTTTTTTGTTATAATCATTAATCTCTTGTATATTAAATCAGTAAACAATACTACTGCATAATTACCATTTTTTTTACAGAAAATCACATCAAAAAAAAAAAAATTAGCCGAACTACCTCCTAATTATAAAAAAAAATATATAAAAAACAAAACAAAAAAATGCATACAATTTAATCTCTTCAAAATTATAAATATATATTATTATTATTTATTTAATTTCTCGGATATTTATAATTTTATATACATTATTTTCTTATATTTTAGTAAAATATAAAAATTTTATTAATGAAAATATTACATCAAACAAAAAATCCAAGCCGTCGACTGATATTTTAATGAAATGTTAATAATTCCGAAACAACGTGTAAGCAAGACAAAGAATAGGAACTGAAAAAATAAAAACAATTATAAATAAATACACACTATATTTATCAAAAGTAAATATTGCATTAAAAATATATATAAAATAAATTATGTAATATTTAAATTAACAACAACAAAAAAAAAAAAAAGAAAAGAAAACATACGACAAAATATTTAAAAAAAAGCTATGTGAAAAGTATTACCATTTAAGAATAGTTGTGTATGAAGAGAAAATATTAAAACAATTTATCTATACAAAATAATACATGTTTAATTAAATTTAGTTGCTTATTAGTTTATAAATTATTGAAATAAAATGAAATTTTGTAAATTAGCATTGAAAATCATTATTTAATTAAATAAAACAAAACAATTATTTTCAAAAACAAAAATTCTTCAAGACAATTTCTTTCTGTGTGAAAATAAGAAAAACAAAAAAAAAACAATATTAAGATTATTTATTTGTATAATAATAATAAGGAAATTGAGGAGAATAAAAAGTAAATAAATGGGGGACTACAGTATATAAATATATATATATAGTATATATATTTAAAACAAAAAACATAAAAAAATAAATCTATATATTATATATAAAAAATATATATAAAATATATTATAAATACAAACTACATTAAGCAAATGCAAAATAAAAAATATTGATGTATAAACAAATTAGTGAAATTTTTTTAAAACAAGATATTGTTGTTGTAATAAAAATTTAAACAAAACAAAAATATTATTAAAAAATATTAAAACAAAACAAACAAAAAAACAATGAAAAACAAAATGAATAAAAATCATTAAATATGAAAATATATAAAATGCGGTGTTATTTTTTTCTTCTGACGAGGTCCAGAAATCTATCCATAAATTTAAAGAGCCATATTTACAAAGCTATTACTGGGTTCTGTTGTTTTTTATTTTCATCGCTTTCGTTTTCCTGCCCCTCTCCTTTTTCTGGAAAACTCTGCGGATGCGCCTTTTTCCAGAATTATTTCGAAAAATATTAACATATGTACATATGTATGTATGTGTTTCAGATTAAGGTTGACTTTGATATTGGCATTTAATCATCTCATTTTTGAACGAACAGCCTGGGCAACATCACCTTATTTAGCAGTTGTCAAAATTCCAGTCTGATATTTTATGAAATGTTCAAACCCTATTCGTCCAACCTTCATAATATTTTGAAATACATATACCTACATACATATTATGCAACAATGAAAATACGTTATTCGCTTATGTTATAGATAGCTTCATGTTTACTTACTCAATAAACTATCAGCTGTCAAACTGCAGTTTTTAAGGGATACCAACACTTTACTTCAATAATGTTGAAAATGTTATTTCGACCTTTTTTAAGTCCGACTTTAAAAAGTTTAACACATCTCCTTACTTTCCCCTTGAAAATGTCGATAGACATTTGGAATTCTTTATTAACTTTGTACAAGAAAATAGAAATGTAAGGGGACAGGGTCAGAAGAAACCGACAACTCACTTTTGGTAAACCAAAAGTCTCGCCCTTACATTCAATTAACAGCAAACATTTATAGGTCCCTATTTTAGTTTTTCAGTAGACCAAGCTACCTTTTTGTCAAATAAATAGTAGGTACTTCCCCAAAAGTCTGCATCCTTTATAAACAATTGGCCTTTATAAGAATGGGTAGGAGTTCATTATTTTCCTCAATCGCCTGCTGTTTATCCTGTTTATGTTCTTGTGTGTAGCCAGTTACAATACCAAAAAAACGCACACACACTGCGAAGTTTATAGTGGGACCATGGAGACGACAAAGCTTCATATACATACCTAGGTACATAGTTTATCGCTATCCTCTCGTATAGGACACAAGTCTTCAGAGACATGTTGCTGTTTCTAATACGAAAAGGTATAAGGAATAATAAGAATGGATACCTTTTAACGGCTCACATTATTTGGATCGATTGCAGACGGCTAGACGTCACTCGTCTCAGCAGCAGCCCTTCTTCGGCAGTAGTATAAAAGTATGTAGAACGTAGAAGCAACAGAACGGTAATGATTATATTACGACGTGAAGTCGTCGAGTCATCGTCGACGATTTTATGCTGAATAAGAAAGTTATAAACCTACCCTTACTTTGTAACGGATTTGTGAAGTTGTTTTTTTTTTAAATGTTATTGTTATTTCGTCTTTTTTGTTTCTTTTTTTTTGTTTTGTATACGGTTTTACAAAAACCACTTCGTATTTCAAATTTACCCCCTGTGGGTTTGTGACTTTGCGAAAATGCACAACATGGGTTGTACGATTTTACTCAGAGTAAACTGTCATTCATTTTGAACTACATATTTTAAGCTTACCGTTAAACTTCTAATTACAATTGGAAGAATATTGTTTTTTTTTACAAAATAGGTATTTGGAAAAAATGTTGTTGATTTTTACCACAGGTTCATAAAAAACTGCCTTGAAACAAAAAAATTGAAATTTAGATCAAACTGTCACAAAGTGAAAATGGTTTCTTAACCACCTATGATATAAGATTCTTTTAAGGTGACATATGACGTCTCAACATTTTAGTTCGCTTCTATTTTTTTAATTTAAAAACTGAGTAGAATCGATACAAAATATGATGGTATGTCAAATGACTTTTTCAATGACATCCAAACTTAATTTTAAATTTCATGTATAATTGACTCAAAAAATATGACACTATCGTAGTTCTTGTAACGTTGTTTAAGGGTACATACTGATGTGTCAAAAATACAATAAACTACTGTAATGATACTTTCAGGAACAATTAATCCTAAAGTGCAAGTTTATATCGCTAATTCTTTAAATGCAGTTCCCTTTTTGTGTACCTACTATAAGTAAAGTTAAGTGAAGAGGGGCCGATGTCTATATTGTGGGCTGTCAGAAATCTTTGTTATACAAAAATCTTAATGGCCACCCTTATGATATAATATATCCTTTGGTATGTCGAGGCATTTTTAAGACGTCTTATGCAAAATGATCCCTTATAATTTTGACAGTGTTTGCTTATGTCAAATTCATTTCTGAAACCAATACTAACCCCATTAAAAATAACTAACAGGACATATAATATGTACATATACAAACCATAACCATAGACCGACTTCTTTCTAGCATCGGAATTTCAAAACCCATCCTTTCCAAAAATTGTCGTTTTTTCCGTCAATCGATGTTCTTGCAAGCACCCAGACAGCCAGTACCTACATAACAATTGTTATGAAGAGAGATTTCGAAGAATTAAAGGTAGACACCCTGTGTACCTACTCCCAAACTTTAGGAAAACAAAATTACGACATCAGACATGATGCTTTTGCATCGTTTCCTCTTATTTCTTTTTTTTTACCAAAATAAAAAAGTCAGGTCTTGACGTTGACAGGGTTATGTTTGTGATGATATATGTATCGGAGTGGAAAAGAAGAAACTTCACGTTTGACTGATTTCAGAGGAAAATTTTGTAAGCTTTTTAAATATTCTGTTTTTTTCCGATTGGGGTTTCTATGTTTGTTTGTTTCTTTTTCTTCTGTCTGTCTGGCCTCGTTCTTTCAAAAAGGAATTGGAACATTTTATGTAGCATTTGAGATGATAATTAAAGGATTAGGTAAGGTGGTGTAATGATTCACACGGGACGAGGGAATGGCATATGTGTTTGAATGGGAAGAAGCTTGAATTTTTTTTTTGAAAATACATTAAATAAAAATTAATTTGTACATCGAATTGTCATTACATTTGACGGTTGATTTTTTTCATCAAAAAGAAAATTACAATTTTTGTGAGATTTTTAATTTTTTTTTCGAACCCTTCGATTATTCAGATACTTTTGAATAAGACAAATGAGATCAAATAACGATTGTACAGATATACCAATAGTAAAGAAATCCGGATAGTTTAAAGAGGAAGCTGACTTTGCTTTTTTAGTATCCTAATATTCAAATATAAGATAAACATGGACTTCGTTCGCTAACTTATTGGAAAATTACTTGTATACAAAAATGGCTGCACCGTTGGAAAGAAGAGATTTCCAGCATCACAATAGTGAAATTTCAGCCTTTTAGATTGTAGAGTTATAGAGATATGCACTGACAAAAAATGTGAAAAAAATGCTGAAAATTACCCCTCTTCTAGTGAAATTTGACGTCTTTTAGTCTCCAATACGTCAAGAAATGGAAGGCATCAATTATATTATGTCCTTTATAGGTAATCGATTAATACCCTGCTTTGATGCTCTCTTTGTCATCTCTTCGGGATTCACAGTAAAAAACTCTTCTAATGAAATTCTTTGTTTTTTTTAATTCACTAAAAAAATTTTGAAGTAAGAACATTTTTTCACACCCCCGTTTTGCAACACCCTTACTGCTCACAAGTTTTAAATCAAAGTTTTAATTAAATTTCAGTTTCTCTTGGAGAAAATTATTTCCTCTGCGGATGTGTCTAGAGTTAGCTAGTTAAAAAAAAAAATAAAAAAAACCTCTTCCCACCGCACTCAAAATTCAAACAATCTAACTTTGGAAGTTGTTCCTGCATTTACTATTACTACGAGTATGCACTGTGTTTTTGCTTGCAGTAGTCTTTGCTGACGGTTGATATCAGGGAATGATATGAGGGTGATAAAACTTTTCAACACCATCCGCAAATCAACATTGGTCTAGGTTATGTTTGGAGTACTACATCAGGGATTGGTTTTGAAAAATAAAAACTTTTCCCCGATCTCTACCTGAGTATTGTCATTGAACGGATATATTCTAATGGAAGCAATTTTAACTGGAAAAATGTTTGTCAGCAATTGATTAACCGAGTAAGCTTTTTACCTTAAAAATCAAAATCAGAACTTTAAGAGGCATAAAATTTGCATATGATTATTATTATCATATGCAAACACCAAATATCGAAACAAAGCTGGGACAGTGGCGTAGCGAAGAGTTCAATGTTTGGGGACAAGGAAGATTTGAGGAATTGTAGTTCCAACTTATCTTAGAAATTTAGTGGCTGTAATTTATATCGGCATCTTAAAGTTCTCCAGGAACACATGAATTTCTAATTCGAAATCATTTCGAGACTAAATGAATCCATTCAAGGGACTTGTTACATACATTCCTTGTTATGCTTTTTCATCCTTTTTTAACACTTTTTTTTAAATCATTTTATTCCATAAGAGTAACCTTTTTGATTTTTTACACCATAAACCCTTTTGGGCAAAAGGACTCTACCTAATCAAGGGTCTTCAAACGCAAAGGGAATAAACAGGTTGTGCGATTCGATTCAAAAAAAAAAAAATACAAAACTTTATATTGAAACATCCTAGATTTGCCCACTCTTGAACATAATAAGCGTGTTCGATATTCCCACACCACTGCCTCTTGGCACGCCCCTAGGCTCAACTCTCAAAGAAGTCCTTCAAACAAGTATTCGACACGTGTTCCTACTTACTGTTGAATGAAACCAAAACGTTATATCAATAAAAAGAAAAAAAAATACTTGACGATTGTGTGTCGAATTCGTCTTCATTCTTATGAATTTAAACATATGTACGTATAATGTACATAGTACATATGAAATAAGGGACCAAGTTTTTATATTTTCCTACTTTAAGATACAATAAAACAAACCAACCAACCTTAGATAGATTGCGGGGTTAGTAGATACTTTTTCTTTGACTTATTATTTGGCCTGAAGTATATTATTATGTTTCTGTCTGTTATTATATGTACCTACGTTAAATTGTCCCTCTATATTCTATAACAACCAACGAAACAATTCATTTTGCTGACGCGACAGAATGTCTGTCTAACCTTTTCAAAATTTATCACCCAACACTTATCCTTGAGACATTTTATTTTGAATATAATATTATAATCCTTTTTCCATGTGGTATAGGTAAGATGTTTGGAGGAGAACAAAAATTTTATGAAGGTCATGACAGGAGTGTGGGTTCAAAAAAAAAAAGGATTACATGCGGCAATTTAGTTGGTTGGGAGAATTTTTGAGATGAACCACTTTTGGGTTCCCAAAGCGAGGAAGATGATAAAATTTGTCTGCGTTCTGGAATGTCTAAGATTCTGAATAATATTCGACTTGACATAAAAACAAAAGAAGGTACGTAGGTTTGATTTTAAGTTGGAGGTAGATCCTTCAATATTATCTTCTTTCATCCCTAGGTATAAATAAAATTTTATGATTGATTCCTATCGACCAGCAGACCTAACAAACTGCACCCTTAAGAATAGCTGTCAATTCAGTGAAACAGCATTGACAGACCGAACATTGAATGGGTAGATAGAATTTGTTGTTAATTAGTAATTTAGTATTTCGTCGTTCTATGTTTTCTATGTTTTTTTTTTTTTTCTTCTCTGGCTGATGTCAACTTGACGAGGCACATCCCACAAAATTAATACGGGTATTTTATGTAAAGAATTGTGGTTTATTCATATGTCATTAATTAACTGTTAATTGGCTGTCAAAAAGTAATTTTGTCATTCCATGATTTCTATGTTTTCAAAGGTAACAAAATTGAACTAAAAAACATTGAAAATATGAAATATTGAAATTTCTTTTGTCACAGCTAATTAGAGGTTAACTTTTGACAAATTTATAAACCGTGACTTACATTACATTTAATTTAAGATTTTCAAACTTTCTTGAAATGAAGGTCAAAACCCATAACCCCTGATCCCGAGTCACATCTTATGACAGGCAAAATATCAAAAGAAAAAGATGAGTCTAGATATTATTTTTCATGATGAGTATAGAGACAGATTGGTCCATTTAATATGGGCCAGAGATTAAGGACAAATAAAAACCAGAAGCCACATACAAAGCTCAAGACATTATGAAAGAATGTTAAAAGTTTCCAGACAGCCATCACCTTACAGTGGGGCCATGGGTGGAAAAAATTCGAATTTCAACTAGTGCAAATTTTTATTTAAAAAAAAAAAAACACGCTCAGAAAGTGAGTGTGGAAAATTTGACAATTTCATTAAACAAATCAACATATCATTTTTGGTATCTTTCAAATTCGTATATTTAATACATGTCGTGTTAAGCGAAGTTTGAACTTGCATCAAGCTGTAATGAGCTTGACTCAACTCGATCGGTTTGAATAGTTGGTTTGACAGATGTCAACAGACATTCGTTAGTTTGTCACAACCCTTAAAACAATTTTTTCCTTAACAAGCAAATGTCATTTCAACTCAACTCCGTTTCAATCTCTTAAGTCATAATAAAAACAATCTGTGTTGAAAATCCGATCCTATTTTAACACGAGCCTTCGAACCTGTTTGTAAACGTAGTAATAAATAATAATTCCTCCAAATCTCATAAAAATCGGTTAAGTGGTTTTTGGATTTTTCTCCGCTTTCTCATACAAATGGCCCCTCTGTTCGCCATCGTCGTTGTTGGCGTTCTCATCGGAGACTAGGTTACGTGACAAAAGGGAAAGAAAAAACTTAAATTTGCCCCCCTGTAAATCAATTATGGAATGTGACTAGTTTTGGTTTGATATAAAAAAAAATAATCCCTTTGCACTGCAGCTTTTAAAAAAACAACTTTTAATATGTTTTTGTTGTTGTTGTATGTTCGATGCACATTTAACACATTGTGTACGTTAAAATGTGGATTTCAAAAAAAGGAGCAGACAGACAAATAAAAAATAAAAATTTCAAAAAACAAAAAAAAAACTTTAAGCTACCCGATAACGTTTAATTCTGAACTTACAGCGCGCAGTTTCCCTAATGGACTTTTATATGATGGCAGCAATGACGTGGATGTGAATGTGTATGATGTAAACTCGGCTAGGTTGGTTGTTTGGCAAACGAAGGACGATCAGGATGAGTGCACCACTCAGACGACTAGACGTAGACGAAAGCAATTTCCATTTTCACAGTGCGGCACATTACAAAAGGATTTCTTTTTTATGCTCAGTTCTATGCCATTGTAAGAGTAGAACTAAAATAAGTGTGACTGTGAATGTGTTGTGCATGGATGGTATTAAGTTTCTTCCTTTCTTCTTTCGTTTTCTTTTTTTTTTGTCCTTTTTGTTCGAATTTCACGATTACGATGTTTCTCGAGAAGAATTTTGTAAGAGGAAGTTGTGTAAGGAATTTCAATTGAAATGGAATTGGGTCAGTTTAGGATGGCGAAGTCGATGATGTTTGGATATGCTCTGCTCGTATGTATATGGATATGGGGTGTCAGATAATAAGCTATGGGATTTGGGTTTTTCTCGAGGGAAAGTGGAAGGAATTCGGAGAAAAAATATAATAATCAGAGATATTGGTACACATCAGGTACTTACTTAAAGAAACCTAACTACGTTCCCAGAAGTATATACTTTTTGATCTGTTATAAAAATAGTTTCATAAATATTTAGGAAGGTGTATCTTAACAGAAGGTTGAAATTAATAAAGGAAAACTCACAGATTCAGTTCAGTTCAAGAAAGTTGAGTTTTTAAACGGAAAACTATAAAATTCACAGAAAATTCTAAGGTGAAATGCTGACATGTTTAAAATTTTTAACAATTATTTTAAGCACAATACAAAACCTTAACTTTTTTAAGTGGCGAAAACTCTATAAGTCTTGAAACTCTCAACTTTAATAAGCCTTTTAAAAGTGGATATCTCGCAAATTTTGTCTTAAAAGAACTGTCTTAAAACATCCCTTGAATTCAGATGGATACATAATTTTGTTGTGGTTACAAAACAAACAGTTTCCAAGCATTGAATTCTGTTCTCTGTTTTATCGTTTTCAGTTCTAAAATAATTTTCTTCAATAAAACATCACATTCATTTATATATCATTAATGGATCCCACTAAAAGAATTGGTAAAATGTGAGTACAATAATTTCTTAAATATTCAACAATAAATTACTGAATTTTATGTTACAGATTTCAAGTAATTAATTACTTTTATTAATGCAATGTCTTATTATTCATTGATTCATTGAATTAAATAACGAATAGAATTGAACGTTGCAATTGTTTTTTAAACTAACTTTTAACCGAATTAAAAAACAAAAAAAAAATGCGTATACGCCATAGAGCACATATGTATTTGTAAATGACAATTCTACTTGAAATATTAACAATAATTTATTGTTTTCATTGGATTTGGTAACAATTAATGATTTTTTATTGGGATTAACAGTGAGATTAACTTGGGTGAAGCATTGCAAATGTACAATTTTATTCACAGGCATGTAAAAATAAAATCTCAACTCAATTAAAATACCTATCTTCTTAAATCTTCTTCCTTACTTTATTTTTGTATGTGTTCTTCAATTTTTATTTTCTAGAAAAGAACAAGTCGAGCTAGAAAATATTTCTCGACGTCGTTATCCCGAGAAATGGGGCAAATTAACTGACAAAGATGTTAACCATTTCTACAATCAGGACGAAGTCAATAAAATCCTACGTACTACCAACAACGATACAAATGTCAATAAAGGTAAGACCCAGACATAACTGTCTCTCGTTTCGTCTCGTCTCGTTTCGAGACAATTTTAAACAACTCTATAACAAAACTGTAATCACGGTCTTCTGGGTTGCAGACATTTGGCCATCACACATTTACACAGGACACGGTGATTCATACTTTGTCTCAAAGGATATGTTTGAATCGCTTGTGGCCAAATGCCGTTGCGGTCGCCGACGTACCGAAGGGCATTCAATTAAATGTCTACAAAAAGTGCAAAGCAAATATTTTAACGATGATAGCTGTGATGGTGGCAGCAAAAGCAGAAGCAGAAGCAATGACACAGGAAGAGCGCTTCCACTGCCATCGTCATCCTTATCCTCATCATCGATTGCTTCAGGTGATAATGGTCCTAGCAAAAGGATTCAAGTCAAATACGACAACGACAACGACAACGATGACAGTGCAACTAAGGCAATAGACACAAATGGCTGCGACAATGACGCCGACAGTGTCATCAGAAGCAGTAGCCAAAATCATCATGCTGCTGCTGCCGCCGCCGCCGCCGAAGGTGGTGGTGGTAATGGTCACAAACGTATCCCGGAGACGTCAAACGGTAATTAATTTTATGAATTTTAGTTGTTTTTTGTATGAAGAGGAGGAGGGAACAGATGAATAGAGGCGATGTTTGGGAAGGTGTTCCGTTGCGTTATTTGTACAGTTCTCTTTCCTTTTACAGGAGTCATAGGATGGCCACGGAGCAGATTCAGTGGTTGGGAACAGTCAACAAAGTATGTTTCACCAGTTACAAAGATGTACGGCTATAAAGTCACCAAACATCCTTACAATGTAATATTTATTGGATAAAGACAAAGAACTGATGCTATACAAAATTCGACGTGAAATATTAATTAAATTTAAAAAATTTTAAAATTCATGTTTTTCTCTAATAAAATACAATTAAATTACTGACTTTTGTTGAATAAACGAGGAGAGAGATTATTTTAAAAGATTGGACAAGATTTGGTCGAGAATTAATTAAATCTCAAGTGCAGAGCTTAAATTTGCTCATTTTTAAACATTTGTAGGGTTTGAATATTACTGCACTTATTCAAGGTTCAAATCCCAGTGACAGTGAAAGTTTTTTTTTTAAATTAATATGAACGATCTATGGACTAAGTATACCACAGATTAAGAAGTTAGATGATTGGGTTGTTCCTGGCAATTCTAGACCATGCCTTTTCTGAAAAAAGTTATTTTTGGCAACATTCAAAAATGAAAGTACTGTGAACAAATTCCGAAATTTCCTATTTTCTAAAGCTGTTACGTTAATCAAGCTAAATTTTACCGCTGCCATTGGTTATAGTAACCTAAACCTCAACTTTGGTTAAGTGTCTTCATAAAATAACACAAGAAAATGTCTTCCGGAATTAAGTCGTTGAACGTTGGTTGGTCAGTTGGTTGGTGACGCGAAATTGACTTCATTATATTCTTTGTGTGATTTGTATGTTAAAGTGTTGTTGCTATAAAATTAACACTTTAAAAATTATTGCATAAATACATTTAGATGTTCTACAGGGCCATTAAAGTTCATTTTTATATATCCCCTAGCTAAAGCCCCAACTAATATATCCTCTATTCTCTTAATCGACAATCAACCACATCTGAGCTTTAGCTCTCCCCGGCACACAAACCATTGTAATTCACTTAACGTCTGACCATTTAATCCTTTGTTCATGGACATAACATAAAAGATAACTTGTGTTCGTTATGAAAATATAAAATATAAAAAAAATAAAAAATAAAAATGTCCTCTGCATTGAAACACCATTTTCAAAAAAAACGACAAAAAACATTTCCCATTTCCAGGACACCATAAACTTAACCGACCTCCTGTGGATTACTCGTATTTTGTATTATCCTGCCTTTGTATTTCGAATGTGTAGTGTATGCTTTTTCACACTAATACAAACAATATACACAAAGGCATACATATGAAATACATAAATGTGGCTGCGTGTATGGTATGCCATCTACAAAGTGCAGTGGGGCCATTTGTTTTGGAGGGCGAGTTAAACTTCATAGAAACCGGAAACACTTAACCGATTTCGATGAAATTTAAATAATTACAATTAATCTCACTGCCATCAATAGACTTCCTTAAAATTGATAAAAATCTAAGTTGTGTTTAAAGGAAGTTTGCCATACAAATTTTTCACACCCACTTTTGGGCGGTTGTTATTCTTTCACAGCCAAAAGATTTGGAATTCGTCAAATATGTTAAAAAATAGTTTAAGAAACTACAACAAAAGGGTTGACAGAAAAGTGGAGCAATTTTTTAAGGACCACCACTTTTTAAATACCGGTTTTTTTCGCACCTTGGCCCCACTGTGCTCCACTCTATACCATGCCAGTGCCAGAATTATGAAAAGGACACAAAATTATGAAAAACAAGGATGCATCGGTGTTTCCGGTTTGCCTTTGGAATATGCCCAACTGTTGTCATCGTAAATTATATCGGTAAATCATTATCATTTTGCCATTTTTATGCGATATCTTAAAATTTCTGCTGCTGCTGCTGTTCTTCTTCCTTTTGTTTTGTTGTCTGTTATTATATACTTTCGTATATGGTGGTTATTTTGTGTATTCTTCCTGTTTACCATAATTTATTATTTTATAACTCAATCTATTGTTGCAGGAGAGGGGCAGGGCTTTGACTTGGTGTTAAATGTCAAATAGCGTATCTGGATTGAAATAAAATAAATCGGTGTTTTTTTTTTTAAATTACCACATTTTTCAATTCATTTAATCGAGGTTTTCTGTGTCAGTTTGTTGAAATGTCTGTTGTATGTTTTATTTCGCTTCACTAGCATAAAGGCTGGTATGGAATGCAAAAAAAAAACTTGTTGAGGAAGTGACTTAAAGTTTATAAAAAAAATTAAGTTTAGTTTTAAAACGAATTGAAAATATATCCACCCTCTCAAAACTTATTTACAAACATTTTAAAAATTAATGACTGTGAATCTTAGAGAAATCTTTTTTAACCAACTTAGAGGTGCTTAAGTTCAATAGATGATGGTCTTGTAGTAAAAAGTGTTGTCAACAAGCGACTAACAACAACTACAACAACCTAAAGAAAGAAAAAACCTTAAAATGCAAAGTTTTTCAAAGTAAATTAATTTCAATAAATTCACAGATCGTTACTTTTTCTTCAACAACACATCTGTAAACTTTATAATGCAAAAGAGCTTAACATTCTTACAAGACGATGATGAGGAAGGTATAAGTAGGAAGAAGGACGAAGGTAATTGTTTCAATCTATCTCAAGACAGACTAAAGTCGATGTCTAGGCCAAGTTTTCTTCCTTTTTTGTTTTTTTGTTTTGGGCTGAAGCACCCTTTCTTAGTTTCTTATAGTTTTTTTTTTTTTAGAAGTAGGATTCAAAAAATAGGGAATGTTTGCCTTTGTTGGTATTCTTCAATACCTGTTTATTTTTAAGATTGTATCTTAGTAGGTTAGAATTAAGATTCTGACTGGGTCAAACTTTTTCTTTCAAAATTCAAAATGCGTGAGAATTTTGTCAAATTTTGCTAGAACTTTTTATTATAAATTTAAATAATTTCTGCACCAAACAAACTGTCAGATTTACATTACGCTAATTGTCAAAAGTAGTTAATTCAGATATCATTGTAAAAAAAAAAATAATCATAGACAGACATGAAAACGTTTAAGCTTATTTACGATAAGTTTTTTGAGTTGTCATTTGTTGGGCGCCATTTAATTAAATTCAATTAGTCTAAAAGCTGACACGACAGAAAATTTAAATTTAAATGCAAGAGGTTAAAGGAAAAACTATATTTACAATTGAAGTATGGACATATTTTGAATTTCTATTTTTTCGAAAGGATCTTAATCACTCAAAGATAGAATCTGGACTAGAAAACTTATTATAATATTTCTTGGTTAAGGTTAAATAATTTTCAAATCCTTTGAAACATTCCAATTTTCTTTTTTTTGGAATGTGATATATTTTAAATTTTAAAAAAGTCTCAAACCTCAATTCAAGTGACAGTTGGCATTGCCAGATTTCAAATTTTATTTTTTAATTTATGTATTTTCGTATAGGGTATTGTCTACAAAATTCCAAATAAACAATAGATTCACTATATTTGTCGTGTACAATCCGTAGTCACTACTATCAGTTGTGGATGCATATAGATACAATATTCCAGTACTTTAACTCAACAAGGAAGTCTTATAACTTTATAAAACTTCGGCGATATCTGTTTTATTTTATTTTATTTTATTTTATTTTATTTTATTTTTCAAGTACGCAGACGATAAAAAAAGAGGAATAAACAGAAAAAAGAAAAAGAAAAAAAGGAGGATACAAAAATAGATGGAAATGGTGAAGCGACTATGACTAAGACTACGATGATGGTAAAGGCAAAGACGAAGACGAAGACCAAGGATATGAGGCCAAAAGAGTTTAAGTGAAGTAAGTTGACTGGCAAGGATGCGAGGCTCGAAACTTATAAGCCCGATATCTCCTTCTACATACACTAACTGCATATACATACTACTCGTATATCCTTCTTCCACTGAACGACGCATTAATGGTTTCTTAAGTTTTCCATAAGTTTTATCCTGTTTCCGGTCGGCGGCGGGAATGTTAGTGCTTCTTATAGAAAGAGGTACTTTCGCGGTGGGTGATGGTTTGGTTTATAGTTTCAAAAACTGGTTAAAAACCAAGGAAAAGAAAATGAGTTTGTTTTCTCCTCGAGGGGTTCTCTTTTCTTAAGAGATTATTTCAAAACAAAAAAAAAACTTCCTGTAGTCAAAAACGAATTGTGTCTAGACCAGTGATTTTAAAAATCAAGATTAACGTTTTCTTGCGGGTTTTGTTGTTTTTCAAATTCTTTGTCCATAAACGATTTGCGAACACGGACAGTTGGGTTGCAAAACATAACAAGGTATTAATGAATCTTTAAGTCTGCTTGGAAAAATCCAATAGATGGCAGTTCAGGTCGATTTTATAGTTTCAGCCATTTTAAAACAAAACAACTACATACATAAATGTAGCTTACAATAAATAAATGGTGTCCCAAAGTGACACGTCAAATCTGAATTTGTCGCCATTTTGTGCAGGAAGTAAATTAAAATGTAAATTCTATGACAAAAGAAACGATTTGACAGATGACGGTTAAGATCATAAGTGACTTCCCATATTTTGAGAGTCAAATTTGACAATAATCACCAATTGAAATTTGTGATTGCAATTTTAAATCGAAATAAATGTGTCAAATTGACTTCTATGTTTGCAAATTCTTAAGAAAAAAAATGAAAATGCCATAACATTTCTTGGATGCCTGGTAATACTATTTACATTCCGTCAAAAATGTCATGTTTTTTATCACTTGGCATCTAGGGAGCAGCACCTTTCCAATACTAAGTATATCAAAATTAGTTTCAAACTTTAAAGTCGATTATCTCGGAAACTAAGCTTCCTAGAGGGCTAAAAATTGCCATTCTCCTTTTAGCTGCATATTTTTCTTTGTAGCAAAATTTTTAACTAACATCATCTAACAAATTAATGAAGAAGAAAAAAACACAACTTTCTTTAATGAATCTTTAAATCAACATAATTTATTTAAAAATGCGTATAGAAACAAGTTTAGCAACTTCTAATAAAAGTTTTCCATTGAAGTTTTTTATCAACAAAAGTTCTTCATTTTTTTTTTTTTTGTTTAAATTTTAAATCCAAAGAAAACAATTGTCAAACCTTACGCAGATGATGGTAACACGTCATAAAACTTATTTAAAGCTTAAACTTTTATAGTTCCTAACCTTCGGCACCAAATTTCCAACCACTTGATTAATAACAACTACTTTAAAGCCTATGCAAGGTTTCCTGTAAGTAGTGTTCAGAAAATGACTCACTGACTGAGTAGTTTTAATTTTTTTTTATTTATTCAATAAATCTGGTATTCCCGCATCGAATTTATTGTTGGCTTAAGCATTGGAACTTGGTTTCTGTAGAGATCTTGTTATTTGTTAAATCTTGTCCAACCGAAGTAGTTCGCTTCGAAATGATGTTAAAGCGACAATATTTTTTGACCGGTAATAAGTTTATTTTGTTGATATAATTAACTTAAATTAATTTTGTATTGAATTTTGTTTGTTTGTGCATTTGTAGGATGTGTGATCGTGTTGTCCGTGTGCTTAGGTGTTGACTCAAGGCGTTTGCGTCGTCAGAGTGATTTTCTTTTTCCTGATGAATTCAAAGAGCTTGAAAGTAGGGGTGAATTCTTTCCTATTGGTGTGCCTCCACCACCACCACAATTTCCCGAACCGGGATTCCCACAACCATTAGATCGTCCTCAGCCACAAGGTTTTCCTCAGCAACAAGGTTTTCCTCAGCAACAGGGATCTCTTCAGCAACAAGGTTTTCCTCAGCAACAGGGATCTCCTCAGCAACAAGGTTTTCCTCAGCAAGAAGGTTTTTCCCAGCAACAAGGTTTTCCTCAACAACAGGGATCTCTTCAGCAACAAGGTTTTCCTCAGCAACAAGGTTTTCCTCAGCAACAAGGTTTTTCCCAGCAACAAGGATCTCAGCAACAAGTGTCTCCTCAACAACAGGGCTTAACTCAGCAACAAGGGGGTCGCCCACAACAACGTCCCAATCAACAAGGTCTTTCCCAACAACAACGCAGTCGTCCACAACAACGTCCACAGCAACAAAGTTTTTCCCAGCAACAAGGAGGTCGCCCACAACAACGTCCCCTGCAACAAGGTCTTTCTCAGCAACAAGGATTTCAGCAACAATTGTCTCCTCAACAGCAGGGCTTACCTCAGCAACAAGGAGGTCGCCCACAACTTGGTCTTTCCCAGCAACAAGGCAATCGTCCACAACAAAATTCCCAGCAGCAAGGCTCGTTTCAGCAACAAAATACTAATCAACGCCCTTCATCGCAATCAAATAACAACAACAACAATCCTCAAGGACAGACCTCAACAACAACACCAATGCCACCCCTCACAACTCCGTCACCAGCTTTCCTCGCTTGCATGGCCAATTGTCCAACAACTTCCGAATACAATCCAATTTGTGGAACTAATCGTCAATTGTATTTCAACCAACAAAAGTTTGATTGTGCATTAAAATGTGGAGCTCGTAAGTTTTTTCTCTTTTATAAACATTTATTAAAGATGTCAACAAAAATTTTATTTATTTACAGAGGTTGAAATTTGGAGGCGTGGCTCGTGTGCGGGTCTATTTAATATGATGAGAGGCTAAGAGATGGAAACACGTTTTTTTGTTTGTTAAATTTTTGTGATAATAGTAAATTTAAATTAACATACTGGATGAACTTTTCATGGTTGCTGGTTAAACTTCAACTTTAGATAAAATAATTTGCAACATTTATTTGTTTATTTTTCTTTTCTTATTTTTTAAGCTAGTTTTTGAATGAAAAAAAATATACATGATGCAAATGCGAGTTTGTTGTTTTTTTAATTTTTTTTTTTAAATAATAATTTGTGTGGGTCTAAGTCAGTAAAAAATTCAAAAATATATTTCCTGGTTAAATACATTATGTATTCGAAAAAAAAAATGGTGAAATTGCAAAACTAAAAAAAAAAGGATTTATAAGAGTTGAGAACAAACAAAAAAAATATAATATGTATTACTTTAATAATACATTCATTATGTGTTATAAAATATTTTGCACCTGTTCAGATATTCAAACTAAAATATTTCCTTTTCGATTCTATTCTATTCCAATTTCAATTCAACAAAGAATATAAACGTCACTCGTCTTAATTTAAACTGTCAATTGATTGATTGCTTTGAGTCACTCACGTTTCTTCAAGACATTTTAAATCGAGGGACAATACATAAAGGGTGTCTCTAATTTATGTATAAATTGAAGAAAAAAAACCTAAAAAAAAGAACAGTCAGCTGTCAAATTACGGTTAGTAAAATAGACAGATTTTTATGATTTAACTTTGAAAGCAAAAAACATCAAAATCTAAAGTTTTCCTTTGACACTTCATTTCTAGACAATCAATTCTAATCTGTCAGCTGTCAGATTGATTTTGTTTTTTATTCTTCAAGAATTGGTCCCGTCATCTATGGTCCAACTGTCTATACCAAAATAAATTTGGTTTCAAATGAAAGTTAAACTGGATACAAATTTTAAAAAAGTCGATGATAAGGTAAGATAAGATAATTTAAGTTTGAAGTAGGAAAACATCAAATAAATGCAAATATTGAATTTAGGCTTCTATGTTGTGTAAATTTATTGTGGTTAAGTTTTAACTCTAATTTTAAAATATAAGTTCTGAAAAACTTTAAACATAAATAAAGTAGTACGCAAAAAAGATTTATATACAACAAATTTTGAGGTTATTTTGAGACACCCTTTATTTTATTTTTTTCTATCAATACAGCTGAGAAATTTGTTATTAGAATTCATTAATATTTACATACATAACTTCAACTCAAGACACTCTGTTTACTTTGAGTTGTTTCAAACAAAATTGAGTCACTCAAGCCACTCCTTATTTGGCAAATAATAAAATGTTCCATGATCAAAAAAATTCATATTGAATTTGGCTTTGACTGCTCAAGTGTTCTATTTGTTTACTCTTGATTTGTTTAATTGTGAGACAATCAAACAACAACAAAAAAATATTATTTAAAAAAAAAGCTAAGCCTTAAATACAAAAAAAGAAAACCAATGTCTAGGAACATACGCGATAATTCTTGGAACCTGCGATAACCGCACAGCTTGAAAGATCATCATCTCTTATTTTAGCGGTATAACTTACGTACCGGACTGACTTTAGTCTAATTAAAATTGATTACGCCGCACGTTGCTTCGTACTTGAATTTGAAGCAAAACAGTCGTGTTCTAGAGCTTCGCACACTACGACGTTTAATTTTTAAGTATCTACTTTTTGTTTTCTGAAAAATTAATAACAATAAAAAGAACAATAATAAATTATGAGGTCAGCACTTTTGATTGGTAAGTAAAAAGAAAATAGATTAGTTCTATTAAAATCAAGATATTTTATGTATTTTCTTGTGTCCCTTAAGGATGTCTCCTGTTGGCGGTGGTCTATGTCCACTCGCTTACTCGAGAGGAACGTTCGATTTCCACCCAGAAACGCGCTGCTTCACCACAAGTCTATCAAGGTCAGCAGGGAAACAATTGGAATCAAACACAACAGTTTCAATGGGTTAAGGTCAACGGACAATGGGTGAGAAGGGACGGCACAAATAAGCTTCCAGGATACTCCCAACCAAATGTGCCATACAACCAAACTGGTGGACAGTGGAATGCTAGCCGTGGTAGTTCGACACCAGCTCAGCCACAAGGCACCAACATCGGAAATCAGTCTCGACCATCATCAGGACATGTCACTCCACAACGTCAAGACTCAACATCATCCCAAGGTTCAATCGGCTGGAACCCCAGTGCCGATCGGGCTCTCACTCAGGATATTGATGTTGTAAAAACCACCACAACCACCACAACTACAACTCGGGCACCTCAAACTACACCACCAGCCCAGAGACCCCAAGGACCAACTCCGACTCCAATTCGTGCTCCCTTTGGTTCGGGAATGGGTGGACAACAAAAACCACAACATGGCCGCTATAACCCTGATGCCAGCTTAACATACGGAGGACTTACACCTCAAACAAATCCAACATCAAACAAAGCCAATGCCAAGCCCACTCCTACCGGACCACCTGGTTCCAATCCATGGGGAAACCTCTTCCATTAAAATATTATGAAATTCAAAAATTGACAAAGTAACAATTTTATCTAAATAAATATTGATTTTTAATCGAAACAAATTATGGTGTTTTATGGTACAAAAGTTTGTGTCAACCATTTGTCATTGCTTTGATTCCAAAACAAGGTCCTGTCATCAGTTAAGTCATCTGGCTTTAAAATTGTCCATTGTTTAGTCACTGGATCGTAGACGAAAGTTTTTCCGATTTCGCCAGTTGGAGGTTTGCCTGGTGTTGGAGCTGATGTTGGAACTGGTTTTGGAACTGATACAGATTTTGGGTCAATGATTTCGTATTCCAAAGATGGATCCTTTGGAATGTCACGAGCGGGCACAAGTGCCACAAGTGATGCTAAAAAGTGAATTAGTATTAAAAATACGATTAAAAAAATGTGTGCTATTTTTATTTACCGATAACTACAAACAACAAGAAAGTGATCTTCATAGTGGCAGCGGATGCTGTGAGCTTAGTGACTGATCACTTATAAGTAAGTGAGTAAATATAAACAGATTAAAAATATAATCTCTTGTATTTGGTTTGCACACTCAAGATTGTTTAATTACTCGTATTTTCATTCAAAAGCTTTGATTTAAGATGGCGATAAACAAAATGTCTCAAAAGCTCTCTTTACTCTTAATCAATGATGACGAAAAGACCGTAAAGTAAACAGTAAGATAGTGTTGTCAATTGATGCCATCATAATAGTGACAGATTATACATATGTAAGCTCAACTTTAAAATTGCAAGAATTGTTTTATTTGTAAAAAAAAAAAAATGCAGAAAACATCATTCGTAGTTGAAGTCGGGTTTTCGTTAAGTGGAGATATTTACCGTTATGTTTTCTGATGTTTTGCACGAAAAAGATTTTCACGAAGAATTTTATCCAAAATAATAAAACAACTATGTATTAACAAAGTGATGAAGTGTTATTTTAATAACTTCAAATTTTGGAGAAAATGGAATTAACTATTCAAAAATAAATTTATAGTTTCATTTTGTAGTGTAAACTTACATGAAATTTAAATGAGCACTTTTTGCGTAAAATAACGGGAAGTATTCCATCTAGGTTGAGGGGTGAATGCGTTCATTGGTTTTACTTTGTTTAGAAAAGATTGTAACTGTATATGTAGTTGCTTTTAGATTTTTTTCAAAAACATTTTTATATTTCTAAAAAAAAAAAAAAATAGGATAATGTCCTAGTAAATCCCTTAGCTGTCTACTTCCCACATTCTTCTGTCACGGTTAAATTCCATCTTCGGCAGTTTTAAGGTTCATTTGGACTCTTGAAAGTTAACTTAATTTGACGTTTCAAGCACCAAGCTTTTTTTTTTCTTCTGTCTAGATAACATTTATGTCGCTTTAAATTGGCAATCCGGAATTGGAATCAGAAGCAGAATCCCAATTAAACAGTTTTTCTGAATTCTGAAAAAATTTAAGTTTGGTAAAGTGGTATTAGATATTTTCAATATTATTTTATATTTTAATTTCAAAGAATCACTTCACAATTTGTTAATTCAAAAATAATGAATAGGCGAAATATAGGTCACTGGTCATTATTGGTCTTTGGTCATAAATGGTGTTTGGTCACAAATGGTCTTTGGTCATAAATGGTCATTGGTCATTATTGGTCATTGGTCATTATTGGTCTTTGGTCATAAATGGTCTTTGGTTAATATAGGTCACTGGTCAATATAGGTCATTGTACCTTTGACCTTTGACCTCTGACCTTTGACCTTTGACCTCTGACCTTTGACCTCTCACCAATGACCTGTACAGGTCAATAACCAATAACCTATAATGACCAATGACCTATATTAACCAAAGACCATTTATGACCAAACACCATTTATGACCAAAGACTAATAATGACCAATGACCCATATTGACCAATGACCATTTATGACCAAAGACCAATAATGACCAATGACCGAAGACCAATAATTACCATTCTCCTATAGTGATTCATAACCAATGACCAAAGGAGTCTCTCATTTATCCCGATCGTGACGAACGCCATGCCATCGCCATTCAGTTGCGCAAAGGATTCGGACGGTTTGGTCTGCGCCGCTGCCGTCCCTCCAAGTAAGGATGGTCTGCCACGCTGTCCCTACCATAACATGTACTACATAGAACTTTCCGAGGTGGTTCCACTGCTTTCATGCGAGCTAGGTGACCTGCCCGACGGAATCTACCGAGTTTATTTTTTTTCACGACACATCTGAATTCGAGGTAGATTGCGGAATCTTCCTTCCTTACATACGGGGCCATCAATTCTCCTTGCGACTTGCTTTGCACTAAAGAGGTCAAAGTTTGCTACTATTGACTCAAGGTATTCATGCTCCAAAACATCACGCTGCGAAAAATATTAGCGAAGACTAAGTGGAAAATTTTGCAAAAGGAAAGAAAATTATTCATCTTAAAGGGCTTCCGTTCCATTGTCAAAATCGGGTTGCAGAGAAAATCCGTTCTTCAGCCATAATAAAATAAAACCTAAATAGCCTTTACGAAGTACTTTAAAATACCTATATATTTTTTAAAACTTAATCCTAATTCCTATAATAATAAATTGAGGCGGACGAAGTTGCGGGGAACAGCTAGTTTCAAATAAACGTTAAAACGCGTCCAAAGATTGTCACTTTTTGTGGTTATAGAAATTACATTTAAAACAATGCAATAACATCAATGAATGTCCTAACAAACTAATTTCAAAAGTTCATTATTTTGTCCTTAAGTCCATTTTCTTAAGAGAATAGATGTTTGCCACAAAAATATAACTTTAGCAAAACATGACTTAACGAAATCAATTCCATTGCATAAAGATTTCGTTTTGAATAATAGAACAGTTGACTTTTGCAAAAGCCGTTTAACAACATCACTCAATTGCATTTTTGACATGACTGACGTTTTCGAAAACGGACATTAGTTTATTTTCCTAATTATACCGTCTTTTTATTTTTACTTAAAAAACATTGTTATTCAAAAGCTGAATCACGAAAACGAATTGAATTTAAAATAACAGAGTATACCACTTTTAAGGGCTACAAAATAATTTTGTACGTAAAAACTAGCTTTTTTAAAAAACAATTAATCAATCCTTTGTAGCCTTGAACCACACGATCTTGTTCGTGCTCCAATTAAAAATTTAAATTCCACTACATGTTTAACGAATAAAGTGATAACTCAACACCAAAGGTTCAAGAACTCAGAAAATCCCGACTTGACTAGCTTCAAGTTCTTTTGGGTTTTTTTGTTGCTTATTATTTCGAAGATAAGTAAACAATTTAAATAAGTATAGTATTAGAAAACAAGTTTATTATTTTGTCTCGTCTCGTCGTCGTCATTGTCGTGCGTCGCCGTCGTCGTCGGTGCGCGTTTGCTTTTATAATTGGCACGTGTTTATATTTAATTGAAATTTAATCACTTCTTAAAATCAATAATCTTAAATCTATCCGGAAGGTGAACATGTTCCTGCTCGAACCATTTGTATATCTAAAATTAGAATAGAATTACAATTTAATTAATAAAAATAATATTTTAGTTGATGTTTAAATCTTCTTACCCATTCCACAACTAACTGCACAATTGAATCTTCCGATATTAGGATAATTCACTGAATCACTGCCACAAATTGGGTTATATTCGGAAGTCGTTAGACACCCAGCCACACATTTCAAATATTCAGGAGATGGAGTTGTTCTTGGCACTGGCGCTGCAGTCGTTGTTGACGAAGTGGCGTTCTCCTGGTCAGTAACTTCAGATGCTTCGGTCGATGAGGTAGGTTGTCTTGGTGGGTTAAAGCCAATATTCCAGACTTGAGGGCGTGCAATAACCGATACCAAAAGAAGGGAAGCTATAAAATGGAACAAATGGTTAGATACGTTTAATTCAATTCGAATCTTCCAAATCTCACCACAGAAAAGAACAAATTGTAACCGATAAGCCATGATTTCTTTAAACGGGATCACAATATAATTATTTTATAGACAGCTCAAAAGGTACTGGTAGTGTCTGCCACAGTGTCTTAGATCAGACTCATGATCGGGCTTTGAAATACTATCTTATTTTATAATCCCAGCAGAATCTCGTTTTTGGTACTAAAGAGCTAAAGAGAAGACCTCCAATTGTAGACATTCGCTCTTTATTTGACGGTATCTTTATTCTCCGAAATGAGAGTGGTCATTTAATGATCATTTTAAAACCATTGAAACAACCTTCCAAATTGACTTAAGTGATAAAGATTTTCAATTAAATGCTTTCCAATGAATTTGAAACTAGTGTCTGGCTCTGGACTGGCTAACAATAAGAGAGTCAGAGGGTGATAGATTAACTTGAAGGAAATACTTGCAGTTCGGAAAATAAACTACATGTGTAATGTAAACAGGATTAGCATGAGATTCATTCCACAATAAATGATGACTGTGGTAAAATCACTTATATTTCTTTGGGATTAAACTGAAAACAACTCGAGTTCTATTTTTAGGTACTTAATATATTTAAAAAGGGTATTTCCCGAGATCTTGGACAGTAGTTGTTGGATTCGAGGTTAATTCTTTCAGCTTATTTTATATCTGAAATATGAGGAAAAGATATTATTATTATTATTTTTCAATAATATTTTGCGAAGATAAGATAAGATGCCAAACAGAGTGAGGTTTCAAGGTGACAGCAGGTTGGACAGGTTTGTTTTAAACAATAAGGATGATGGTATAGTAAATATAATTATTTCAACTTAAGCAGGTTTAATTGAATCAAAACACAGAGCAACAATGCCGAGGTTATTATGAGATGACTAATGTATCTTTGTGCATATAAAGGAACATGTATATGGACTTTTTTTTTAAGATTCAACTCAGTTTTTTAGAGAACGAATCTATAGCAAGTACCTTTTGATTTCTTAAAGACACGAATGAAGAAACATTTTGAATTAAAAGAGATGCAAAATTCAAATTGCAAGATGAGTTCAAAGTTGAGGTTAGATTTGTATGAATTTTTTAAACTTAAATATCTTGCATTTATGCAAACAAGGTCATTGACTTGGAAAAAATTTCGTGACTCAGTTCCAATTATTCCACTCAAGGAATTGAAATTTTACTAAATGCGTTGAAAAGTTAAGGAACATATTTGAATTCTAGCGGACCAACAACACAAACTCAGGCATTCAAGATGGGGACTAACAGCATGCCCAATATTTTTCATCACGAACAATGACGATGACGTGTGAGGACAAGGAGGAAGAATTTCTTGGAATTGAGGCGTTGCGGCCTGCGGGTGACGACGACATTGCTTCGCTTGGTCAGAACTGTCTATTTTGCCATATTAAGGTTGGATTGTGTGTGAAAAATCAAAGCAATTCTGCACTTAATATAGGAATGATTGTTTAAATTTTCTGCATGTGACCTTTGAAGGTTCGATCGTGTGCAGAGGCAACTCGTCCAATACTCACCCTTGAAAGCAAATTCTTCATTATTTGTATTGTATGTTTATACCTAAAGTTAAATTTGATTTAAAATAAAAGCCAAACAATTTATTCCAAGAATTATAGAAACGTTAAAAGTCATTTATCTTTTTTTTTCCATCCAAAGTGTCTTTATTATTTTGTCTTCATGGTCCATAAATGGATTACAACTAATTCTAATTTGTGTACAAACTTCAAGTTCTCGGTATCACAATAAAGTTTGTTGAATATCTAAAATACACACACATATATTAATAAATATAAGAAAGTTCATGATATAGTAGACGGTTAAATTGAGAGACTTTAAGGTCCAAGTGTATAACACTTCCCAATCGATAAATTCAAATCACTTCGACACGAAACTTCATAAATTTAGAAAATCCATAATGCGAATTTCCCGTTTTTAAATGAAATGATTAAATTAAACTGAGAAGTGTCGAAATTAGTTTAAGTCTAGAAAAAATCCTAATTGTGATACCAAAACAATCTAGATATTAAAAATATATATATTATAGAATATCCTTAGTTTGAGGCTAATTTAGTCAAAAATAATTTAAATTACACACACTTAACTCACAAGCCTAAGTAAATATGTAATTATGTTTGTGGTTAAATTCACAAAATGTATAAAAACACAACATTTTAAGATATAATATCAAAAATCGTAAAATTTGATCACTCGAATTACTATTTTGCATCATTTTCTTCGGCCTCTGCCTTGGTCTCTTTTTTTAAGGCTTTTCTTGCCCGCTTTCTCCTTTCCTTTCTCTTTTGTGTTGCATTAGATTCATTTGATGCAGGCGGCGTCGATTGTCCCACGTCGGCTGTTTGGTCTGGGTTCTCTGGCTCGGAAGAAACAAAGTATCCAGTTAATCTTCCCTCAAAGATCGCAAGGTTTATTTCAACGCTAGAGAATAACTTCAATTCAATCGGTGGTTTGGTGGATTTTTGATCGGATATGTAAATTGCAGTTGGAGCCTTGCTCGTGTTCACAGTGACTTTCTGAATTTTAAAAGGAATAGATATGAGATGTTCCGTGTCTAGGGTGATTACTTCTATGCCGTGTTTGTAAATGTCCACAACCACAGCACAAACTTTGAGGGACTTCTTTGCCTTGACGTAACGCTTGAAATATAAATTCGAGCTTTCCTCACCGGCACACTTGGCATTGAATTTTTGGTCATTGCAAACACGGGCCAATTGATGCAATTCCTCTGTTGTCCGTTTGGGCGGTTCGGTGTACTTCATAGCCGCGCTAAGGAGTCTAGGAAGATGCATTTCATAGAATTAAACATTAAACATTAACACACTCACAGTCACAAAAAATCAAACCTACCTATGAACTAGAATATCTGGATACCGCCTGATGGGACTGGTAAAGTGGGTGTAGATTGGTATGGCCAGAGCATAATGGCGCAGGTCATTCTCCTCACTTATATTCTCGCTGCAAAAATACCTGAAACAAACCATGAAGAAAAACAATCAAATCAACATGATTACTTACAACAACAACATCAACACTTACTTCGCCCTCATCATTGGCTTGGTCAAGAGGTAGGACATCGCAACCGAAACAACCTTGGAATCACCAAGCGAACCGCAAATCTTTTTCAGTCCATCGAAAATACTCTTAGAACTACTCATGTCTAGCTCAATGCCTACAGCATTCAGTTTTACTTTCAAATTCTTTATAGCGCTCGGCTTCGGAGGCTGGTGGCTTCGCAGGAAAGCAATTTCCGGGAAGGTCTTATAGATCATTTGGGCCACCGCCTGATTGGCCAACAACATGAACTCTTCGATGAGGAAGTTCGCAGTCAGCCGAGTGGCGATTTCGTACGATATCGGTTCGCCGGTTTGTGTATCGAATTGAAAGTAGTACTGCGGCTTTTCAATCGCGAGAGAACCGTTGGCAAAGCGTTTGGTTCTCATAGTCACCGCCAAGGAATTGAGAATCTTCACCCTCTCGACGATGTCAGTGGCGGAGAACCCGTTGCAAATGGTGGGGAAATCATTGTCCGTAAAGGCTGCATCGGGATTGTCAATGATCTTCTGGGCATGTTCGTATGCTAATTGCGTACTAGATCTTATGACGCTCCTTGTGAATCTTGTCGATATCACATTAGAATTCTTGTCTAACACCCAGAATACTGAAAATGCAAATTTGTCTTCGTTTGGCAGCAGGGAGCACTTCATGCACAGCTTCTGAGGCAGCATGTGAATTACCTCGTTCACCAGATAAATACTTGTTGCCCTCAGCTTGACCAACTCATCTAGCTCGGATTTCTCCTGAAGGTAGTGAGCCACGTCCGAAATATGAACACCGACTTCATATCGCTCGTTGTTCAGCTTCTTACACGACACAGCGTCATCCAGATCTCGCGCTGTGAGTGGATCAATGGTGAAAATGCACTCGCTACGCAGATCTTCCCTGTTTTTCAAGTCAGACTGCTCAATCTTGATGGGCTCAGCCCACATGTCTTCAAAACGCTTCTCGAACGGCTGTATATCACTCAGACGATTGTTCATGAGAATCGCCTTGATCTCGGACTCCAGGTTGTCGCACTTACCGATTGGGGAAACCAGTTTTCCCAGACACCGTCCGTTCTCCTCGATTTTTTCAATCTGGGCAACAAACAAGTAGCCCACAATGTCATCGTCTTGATCTTGTTTCAGGAATTCCTTGCACGACTCAACCGGAATGCACATTATGGGCGCTTTGGTGTCGCGCGTCTTGAACTTCAAATACTCGCCGTCATCGTGCTTGGCGGGGTTCTTGAAAGCAATCGAACCCACAAATGTCCGGTTGCCAGTTTCCTTCACAATCCGAATCACGAACGCGCGATCCTTCTTATGAACGTCCACATCCGTAACTAAAACGGCTTCGGGGTCATCTGGTAAAATATAGATAAAGAAAAAGAGAATAAAAGTGCGACACAACGGATTGCGCTGAAAACTCACTAATTGTGTCATTTACGTCTACAAGGAGCGGAATGGATTCGTCCAGATCGGTCACCGATTCCCTGGTGTCGTCGCTTTTGTTCCTCACGAAAGCCCTCACTAGATCCCCGTCCATGGCATAACGTCTGGTAGCCGGCGAATAGATCGAAGCATCTGACCCTCCATCCATAGTGATGAACGCCTGATGGTTGTTCTTCGAATTTACCCTGATATCGGCTTCAACAATTTGACCCAGTCCGGCGGCCACACACTTTGTGGCGAATTCTTCCAAATCGTCACCACTCTTGAATTGTGGGATGTTGGGATCCTTGTCTTTGGCGTTCTTTTGTACGATCTGGTTGATGTGCCTGACGTAGACATCCTGAAGTTGATCCTCTTCAGTCTTCGTCTTCGATTTGCGCTTATAACGACGACGTCTGTGCGTACTAAGCGATTCTTGGTTAGCACTATTGTCTGCTTTTCTGTCAACTTCGTTGTCGGATGATTTCTTGGTTTCGTCTGATTTGTTCTCAGACATTTCCGATTCCTTATTCTGCACTTGTAACTGCTTCATTAGCTCCTGCAGATATTCGATCTCTCGCAGAATGGCTTCCTCCGATAGCGCTCCATTTGCCAAGATGTTCGGGGGCATATCAGCTATTCGCACTTGCCCTGTATTCGAGGGTTTCTTTTTGGTTTTTTGCATTATCGATAGCTTTGCTTGAACTCGCTTTGTGCGTGCGTGAAGTTTACTAATAGCTTCAATCAGATGTGGGTCTTTGGATTTAGTCGCTGCGGGAAGCGGAACGCGGTTCGCCCTTTTGTCTTGGATTTCGGTTTTCTTCGGCTTGGCGTATTTGCCTTGTTGGTGGTTTTTATTTTGATTTATACTATTCTCACTGCAAATGCTGCTCTCACGCGAGTTTTTGTTTGGTTGGGCAACGTGTTTAGATGTCGAAGGGATTGCTGGCTTTTCTGGATCCATTTTCGACTACGTCTATGTTAGGGGCTTTATTTGTAAAAGATTAAATTTGGTATTCTGATGAAATGCAATTTTATAGCAAGTTTTCGTGAACAAAAGGCTTAGAGGAATAGCGACTTGTCAGAAATTTGACAATTGGTCGTCAGGGGTATAGATGAGTATACAATGAGTGAAAGAGATAAACCTATAAAGGGAAGAAAGAGAAAATATATATAACGGCCACAGTTTGAAATCCAGAGGTCGGAAACTGTTTAGGCAGTGTACGCACCGACATCATTTGAGGTCGGCTTCGATTGACCAATTTGACAAATTAAAAAATGTTAATTTTCACTTGAATATTATTTTCTATACAAAGTGAATTAATAGTAAGTTTGTAATATACTGAAAAGTTTTCCTACGCCAATAAAAGCGTAAATAGTAACCACATTTTCTTGGAAAAAGTCGAAATTGAAAAGTGAAAATTAAAAATAAGCTGGACTGAAATCCAGCTTGCAAGAAAGTGAATTTGCCTTTTAATGCACATATTGAAAAATTGAAAATTTCTTTTTCCAATTTCGTATAAAAGAGATTTATGAATTATTGGCCTGGCTAGAATTTTTTCGCTAACAAAATTTTCTCAAAGTGTTTAAATACAGCTCAAGTAAAAACGAAAATCAAAATGGCATGTTATTGCCAAAAGAAGATCTTCCTATTCTACTTCTTCTACAGACACTGTGGTTATAAAGATCATTTAAAATTTGATGGCCCTTCGAGTTCCAGTAAATTATAAGAACATACATTATATTTGACATATTCGGCTTCTCTTATTTGTGAAAAAAAATAATGATTATTATCTTTTTGAGAAATATGCGCAATGTGCTCGGCCCCTTGGTAGGTGAAGAAAATTCACGATTTCAATTCAAAACAATGTGTAATTGAAATTTTTGGGATTGACCAGACAGAGAAAATAGATCCGCATTTCGAATCTATAAAAAACAAAATCAATTTATTTGCTTGAAAAGAATTCCACAAAAGAAAATATCTCCAATTGAACTTCTTATTTTAACGTTTTATCATTTCATCTTTCTCCCACTTCCTAGTTAGAAAGAGAGAGACATGTATTTTAAGTTCCTTGAAACACAAGTAGTGGCAACGATATAAAATAAAAAGACGACCAAATGAGTCACCTCAAAAGAGTTAACTGAAAACATATTACCAAATCAAAATTGAAATAAATAGTAATAGTGAAAGTTGAATTATTATTCGCTTTTCGAGCCACCCTAGTTCAGAGGAGGAAATCCAAATTCTCTCCGCTGAACGCACTGCAGCCGTCAGTTTGGCAGCAATTTTCCCGCCATTTTTAACTTTTTTTTATTTATTCTTTTGACAAGCATTTAAACGATAATTCGGGGTAAGGAAAATTGTACGAGGCAATTTGTTAATTAAATTTCATTTTTTATGTGAAAAAAACACAAATTAGTCTCGAAAGTAGTCTCGAATTCAGGAAAGCATTGTCAAATTTATATAGTGAACCCATCCCATATTCAAAAACTTACAAAATTATCTTGCCCCAATAAATTCCAAAAGAAAAACCTTGAGTCAAAACCAAAAAAAAAAAACGAAATAAAATAAAATAAAAATACAATGCCAGTGAAGTGTGCTTTGCTCTGCTCGCTTTTGCTTTGAAGTTCTTCGTTTCGTTTGCGTTTCTGTGCTCTGAGATTTTTATCGAAATCGAAGAAGAAACTGCGGTGTCATCAGAAACTTTGTTGGGCAAGCAATTTAAGTACCACACATCCACGACCACATCCAAAACTAAATCCACTTCCACGGGGGGTAATAATTATGATCAAAGTAATCTCTGGCGAAGTTGCAAAGAATTCAACGTTTGCATCTACCTGCAGTGCATTTTAACAAAAATCATATTCGATGAATACTCGGAAGAAATGAGCCAAGTATCGCAGACTTGTGGCAATAGCATTATAGTAGAGGATTCCGATTTGCTGTCGGTTGCTGATGATTCGACCGATGTTGACGGTATCAAGCTATCGTCGTCAATCGAAAGTCCAGAACGTGATCTAAGATCTTCGTTGCCTTATGTGGTGAAGACACCACGTGCCGATAGTAAACTTATTCTGCAAAACATGGAAGAGGTCTTGAATTCAGTCAAACGCAAACACAAGCAGAAACATCGGCGCAAGAAAGAGCTCAAGAAAATTGCTCTGCAGGAGGCCGAGGCCGCTGCGGCAGCGGAAAATGAAGCAAACTCCGATTCGACAAAGGTGAGTCAGAAGAGTCCGAAGCATCCGCTGCAAGAGAGCAAGAAGAATGTCGAGGATATTGGTGGTGAATTGAAGAGTCCTCTGAAAAACGCAACGATCCTAGATCATTTTTCCCGAACTCCCAAGAAACAAGAACCACAATGTAGTCCATCGGTTAATCAGGCGGCGGCGGCGGCGAAGAAAGCCAACGCCTTTGAAGTTATGATGAATGCTCGCAACAAGAGCATTGGATCGAATACTCCCGGTAAGGAGCCACCCACAACGCCTCCCGATCAGGTTTGTGATAAGGAACACAAAGTTGCACAAATTAAGAGGAAGATCGCTTTGCAGGAATGGGCGGACCAAAAGGGTGGCATCAAAAGAAGACTAAATGAGGAGGCCACCGAGGCTTACATAGAGAAGGCCATGAAACATCGAGCCAAGAGGTGAGAATAGTATGTAACCAGTGATGAACATTAGCCATGGTTGTTTCCGTTTTAAGAGCATTTTGTTCTGACTTAAAATATTTCTTATTTAAATGTTTATGTGTATGCATTAAAACAGTAGTAGAAAGACAGAGATTTAGGAAAAATAAAATAATAAAAATTATGATTTTGACAGGTTTCACTGATCTTATTCTTAGTTTATCTACCAAAAAATAAGGATAAGAAATCCTGTTTTATTTTCAAACTGTTTCGAGAAGCTCGTTAAGTTTTTGAAGCTTCATTCATTTGAAACGTTTATCGATGTTATACATGGAATACAACATCTTTAAAATTGCGCTGAAATTTTCCTAAATGTCCAATATTCAATGCAGTTGAATTTTGTCCCGGTGCAGGCTCGTGTCGAAACGCAGTTAGAAAGTTGTGAACTGCTTAGAAAAAATTTAAGTTGCTTCTTTTTTTGTAAATGGTAGATTCGAAGACTTACGTGCTTGAGACTTATGGTTTATTGCCTCTGAATTAACAAAGTTATATTTTCAGTCACCGCAATGTCGTATCGTACCTTAACCTTAAGCGTTTCCCTAATACTTCATGTGTATCACGAGCATAGAGAGACTGCGCTGTACTGTATTTCAATCTTTAACTTCTTGACTCGAAAGATTAATGCTTCTCAAGAATTTTCATTGTTCCTTAACTATTCCAAATTTTATTAAATGTAATTTGTCTTCGTTCATTATTTGTTTAGGAGAGAAATTTATCAGTTTTTTTTTTTAATTTTTAAAAGTCCCTTAAAGAGAAAGTTAACCATATCTTAATCGCTTTTTTAGATTCAAAGCAATGCTTACCAATGGCCACGAATCGAAATCCGCAGAAAAACCAGCAACGCCGGTTGTTGATAGAACTGAAAAGCAAATTCCCGAAACTAAATCATTATCAGCCAAAGCATCGCAACAGGGAAAAACTAAAGCAGGCTGCAAACCAAAACGCATTTCCAGAGTCACACGTCGTTTGTCGTCGGTTGATTCGATCGAGTCAATAGACAATGCAAGTCAAGATTCGAGTGGATTTATGGCTAAACTCTCTTCCCCCATAAAGAAACGTGACAGTTTGTTGGGCTACTTTCCAAAAAAACCATCGTCACCAGCTATTGAAACGGTTGAAGTTAGGGAAAAATTGCCTCAGTCAATTGAAGCCGCCTCTGAATATATCACACCAAAACGTGGAAAGGGTCGCCCAAAAAAACCAAAGCCGACTGCACCAACTCCAAAGGAAGCAAATGAAACTGACATAGTAGTTGAAGTTGCCGTTGAAACGCCAGAACTATCAACGACTGGCAGTGGCCGACCGAAAAGACAGTGTTCGAGAAAATCAAGATATGATCAAAATTTAAGCCCAATTTCGACACGAACCGAAGAAAAACCAGTCACCCGTTCGATTAAGAAGACACCGAAGCTGGCCGAGTCTGAAGTTCAAGATATCATTGATGTGGATAGTGAAAGCCCAAAGCAAACTCCAAAGAAACTGGCACCACTCTTTATAAAAGCAGTGCCCAAGCCAAGCATGGACCCAGAAATGTTACGAGCAAAGCAGCAATTCCTGATGTCCGGTGTGCCGGAAAAAATGCGTTTAGAAATGGCCAAACAAAAGCAATACGAACAATCGTACGAGGAAGCCATCGAGGAGTTTCCGAGTGTGAGCCATATAAGACAGCTGAGTCCGGAAGAGAACACAGACAAAGACAAATTCGTGATCACCTTTAAACTGCGCCCGAACCATGATCAGGATGAGGAGCAGCACAAAACCCCGTCGAGGAAGATGAAGAAGCGAGCCGTAGGTACGTTTACAACGTGTACGCAGAAAGATTTTCGTGTTCAACCAAGAAACACGGTAATCGCACCCAATTCACTGACACAAATCGAAAATAAACGACAGATTATCAAGGAATGGAAAGTCACGTACGACCGATTTCCCACCTTTAGGTGTTACAACCAACTGCGAGAGAAGTACCGCCATTTCTGTGCAATAGATTCGGAGCAGGAGGCGGAACAATTTACAGACACCTTCGTCGTGACTCGCAGCAGTAGTCGGCGTTCCCTTCCAAAGGCCAAATTCGATCCGGACGCTGAGGAAGAGAAACCACCGCCGTCGGCGCCGAATGGGGAACTTCTCTTCACGGAGAAGTACAAAGCAATGTCCTCGGATCAGGTTTTGGTGAACGTGGCTCCGGTTAATCAATTGAAAGAGTTTCTTTCGTCCTGGCGCGGAGCTCCACGCGCAAATGATTCAAATTCGATTTCCGAACTGAACGATTCGAGCAACAGTAGCAGTGCCTCTTGTAATTCAGTTGTGCTCCTAGGACCAAATTCTAGTGGTAAAACCAACGCAGTGTTTGCTCTGGCTAACGAGATGAACTTTTCCGTACTCGAAGTAAACGCTGGCATGAAACGCACCGGTAAGAAACTTCTGCAAGAGCTTCAAGAAGCCACCCAATCTCATCAGATTCGCAAGGACTCAAAAATCAAAAACAAGAATCTGCTGAAGGCCACACTGAATGGCAATAAGAAAAAGCGACAATCTTACGAGGAGAGCTCCTTCGAAGACTTCGAGCAGAATACAAGAAAGTCTTTGATCCTGATCGAGGACGCTGATATCATTTTTGAGCAACACGACGCCGGATTCGTTGACGCTCTCTATACACTAGCATCGACGTCCAAGCGTCCGGTCATCATTATGGCCACAAATCCAAATTGCCAACATCTCCAACGCTTGATCAATCAAAATACAATTTTCTTTTCTCAAGCAAATGTCCTTAATATATCAAAGTTCCTTTCCGTGCTGTCGCTAATCGAAAACTGTCCAGTTGAGCTGAATGATCTCGTGAGTTTGTACCTGTTGAATCGGAAGCACCTGCGAAAGACTATCCTGGAGATGCAATTCTACATTCAGAGCGGTGGTGATCGACTGCCGAAGTCAATTAAAAAAAATCCCTCCTCATCCTCCGCGTCTGACGACAAAGGCACTTCGTCCGCACAGTTTTTTGCGTCACCACAAAAGCGCCGCTTCTCGGAGGAACCCAACCAAGTAACCGAATCGGCAATTGACGACGATTGCGATCGGAACAAAAAGAAATCCTCTGCCTCTGGAAGTAATGAAGTCAATTTCCACAAGGGTCTCTTTGAATTCTACACGGTTTGTCAGAATATGAAATGTCGAATACCATTTCCGGTGGATTTCCATTTGCTGCGAACAAATTTGACGGACATTTTTCATGTTTCGAAAAATTTAACAGAGACAAATGCTTCCACACGTCGCAAGTCTAAAAGTCCAAAAAAAGCCTGGCTTTGTGCAGCTAATCGGCCATCAGTCACACGGTCACTGAGTGATTTCTATGATAATCTATCGGCGGCGACTATGATCGCTGGTGTGCAGGAGCGTGAAGATCGTCTAACGAATAGTGTGAGCGAGGAATTGGCTCATTGTCTGGTGGAACGTGCAATTGAAAAAAATCTTGTGGCTGGGCATTATGCTTACAATTTATTCGATTCGCCGCAAGAAGGGTAAGTTTTTTTTATTACTTAAAAATTCCATACAAATCTTCCCATTAAACAATTTTAACAAACTCCATCTAATACACAAATTAAAAATAAAACAAAAATTACTATTCCTCTTTTCAGCATCACGCTCACCAATTTTACACCAGTCACACCACTGCGTTCCAACCGATCACTGGCATTAGACTACGAGCCATCGCTTCGGTCGATTTGTCGGAGTGAGAAAACTCGTTCCTCCTGCGAACGACGTGGATCGCGTTTCTATCACTATCTCCGCAACAGCTGTGTGAACTTGGGTTCGTTTTCAATGGACAATTTCGAAAATGCATGCGATATCTTACACGATCCATCAGATATTGAAATCCTTTCGTCGCAAACTTCGTCGTCACAAAAATCCGAATAAAAGGCGACAGAAAGAAAACAATCTTTAAATATTAATTAAATTAATTTATGTTATTTGTAGCAACAACAACTGAAAGTGTTCTAGAATCTAGTAGGTCTCAGAGTAGAGGATATTTTGCCTAACGAAATATCTTGCGTTTTTAACGAGCAAAAAAAGTAAACTTTTTTTTTAATAATAATATTAATATTATAATATAATTTTTGTTTATTCATTAAAAGTTAAATATAAAGGAAATATACAATCGTCTCATTGGAAATGTACATACAACTAAGAATTTCTTAAACGAAAAGTAAATAAGGAGTCTTAAGTTAATCTATGAAATGAAATGGAATGAAATAAATGCATATTTTCAAACACAAAACAGGAACTTAATTCTTCGGCGTTTCTCCGATTTGGCACTGGGAGTGAGAGAGATTTGGCTCTGATTGCTGTATCTGTTTTCCGCTGGAACAGGTACTTTCTATACACCACAAAAAAAAAGACAAAATGTCTCCCATTAGATGGTTTTCGTCTTTGAAAAAAATATAACTTAGACTTACCTCTGAAACAATACCGATTCTGTATTTCTTGAGATCTGTGGATGCATCCGATGAATGACCGGCCTGATTGAATGCCTTTGTTGCATCTTTGCCAGCGTATTCTGTTATAAGCTCTCCACCGCCGGGATGTTTATCGAGGAAGTCTGTGACATCGTAGACGACTCCTTTGATGATAATCCAAACGCGACTTCCGTCACAGCCATTGTTAGCGGCTACTTGTGCCAATGTGTAGGTTTGTTCAAGCATGATAATTTTATGTTATGTATTATGTTCCAACGACGACGACGTTCTACTTTCGAGATTCCAACTTGACTGAATGAATACTTGTTGCCCAATGGGTGAACTTTTATATAAAAACCCGTTTGCCTCTGACTTGTGAGAACTTCCAAGTCATGTTTTATTTTTGATAAGAAGGTATGTGGCCATTCTATACGCTCATGCGCAAGCTGTTGAAATTCAAAATGTTTGCGAAATTTAATTAGTTCTCTGAGTCCAAATCTATTTCTCAGAATATATTTGAAACACTTCAAATAAATTTCAGACAAAAAAGAGAAATTAATTGTTGTTTACAAATATAACTGAGGGGATTCATGAATGCTTGTGATAAGATTTACGTGACTGATAAATGTAAATTGTCATCTTGATTTGGGAAGCCACGGGCTCGTACGTTCGTCAAAAAAAAAGATTAACTAATGGACGTCTAAAGCAGGTACCTATACCAAGTTCTGTTGATAACCTCTACGTTCTTCTTTTTTGTTAGGGGGCAAAAGGCTATTATGTACATATGTATATTATTATATTTGATTTATTTTTAGGTATGTGCTTGCATTTATTCTTTGGCAGATTTGTTTACAATCAATTTATAATAATTGTGAGGCGTTTTTTTTAAATAATGTTACTAATAAAAGTATATAATGTATGTATGTACATATATTAGTACGTCTAGGCCGCCGCCGTAATGTGGGTTTTTTGTTAAGGAAACATTAAATTTCTTATCAGACATCTGGATGACTGTTTATTGATGCTCTTTGGGGAACTTTTTCAAGTGGTTATGAATTTTCAAGTACAGACATTTATTAGTTCTGTTGTAAATTAATTACATATATCTTTTTTAGTTGATAACAGTTATTCTTTATTTAAATGAGCTCTAAGTGTGGATAGTAACTGCAATAAAAATTATGCACTTCTGGAAAAGTTCTTAATAAATGCAAAAAATTATCATTTTATATTTGTATTGTCTTTAATCCAGTACGTATCAGAGTGGTTCAAACAGTTGATATCTTATTTTTTTGAACGTGACTGATTGAACCTCTCCAGGCCGAAAGTGCCGGCAGTAAAAACACTTCTAGTTTTTTTTTAAAGTTAATTACTAGACACACTTGAGTACCGAGTTAATGTTAGTTAAAGTGAAATGGTGAGGAGATGACTGTTCGTAGATATATGATAATAGATCTTTATCGAATCAAAAAGTCTGGCAGGATATTGTTTATCATGATTTGGAGGGAACAAAGGTAGGATATTGCGTTGTTTACAAACTGAATCAATCAAGAAAAAAAAAATTGTTAGCAAACGAAATATGAACTTCATCTATACTAATATATAAAGCTGAAGAGTTTGTTTGTTTAAACGCGCTAATCTCAAAAACCACTGGTTTGAATTGAAAAATTATTTTTGTGTTGGATAGTCCATTTGTCGAGGAAGGCTATAGGTTATATAACATCACGCTGCGACCGATAATAGAAAAGAACCAGTGGAAAATGTTGCAAAAACGGCGAAAATTATTCATCTTTGAGGGCTTCCGTTATTCGTTTCAAGGCGCTGATCTCAGAAACCACTGGTTCGAATTGAAACATTCTTTTTGCATTGGATAGTTTATTTATCGAGGAAGACTTTAAGCTATACAAAATTACGCTACGACCAATAGGCGAAATATAGGTCACTGGTCATTATTGGTCTTTGGTCATAAATGGTCTTTGGTCATAAATGGTCGTTGGTCACAAATGGTCTTTGGTCATAAATGGTCATTGGTCATTATTCGTCTTTGGTCATAAATGGTCTTTGGTTAATATAGGTCACTGGTCAATATAGGTCATTGTACCTTTGACCTTTGACCTCTGACCTTTGACCTTTGACCTCTGACCTTTCACCAATGACCTGTACAGGTCAATGACCAATAACCTATAATGACCAATGACCTATATTAACCAAAGACCATTTATGACCAAACACTATTTATGACCAAAGACTAATAACGACCAATGACCCATATTGACCAATGACCATTTATGACCAAAGACCAATAATGACCAATGACCAAAGACCAATAATGACCATTCCCCTATAATGATTCATAACCAATGACCAAAGGAGTCTCTCATTTATCCCGATCGTGACGAACGCCATGCCATCGCCATTCAGATGCGCAAAGGATTCGGACGGTTTGATCTGCGCTGCCGCCGCCGTCCCTCCAAGTAAGGATGGTCTGCCACGCTGTCCCTACCATAAAATGTACTACATAGAACTTTTCCGAGGTGGTTCCACTGCTTTCATGCGAGCTAGGTGACCTGCCCGACGGAATCTACCGAGTTTATTCTTTTTCACGACACATCTGAATTCGAGGTAGATTGCGGAATCGTCCTTCCTTACATACGGGGCCATCAATTCTCCTTGCGACTTGCTTTGCGCTTAAGAGGTCAAAGTTTGCTACTATTGACCCAAGGTATTACCTTAATTACCTTAATTGTTTGACCAGTTGTTCTTCTCGCAGTCGAACGCCACCAAGCACTTTGTTTTTCTTTCACTAATCAGCCAGCGGGATATCGTATTAAAAAGAGAACAGAATATTATGATAAATAATATTCAGTACACATAAATAACATATACATATTTATCTATATCTATTTCTATACTAATATATAATATATAAATCCGAAGAGTTTGTTTGTTTGAACGCATTAATCTCAGGAACTCCTGGTTCGAATTTAAAAATTCTTTTTGTGTTGAATAGTCCATTTGTCGAGGAAGGTTTTAAGCTAATTAAATTATTAATTAATTAAATAATTAAGCTAAAATTACGCTACTATCAAGGAGCGAAGAATCAGTGGAAAATGTTGCAAAAGGAAAGAAAATTATTCATCTTAAAGGACTTCCGTTCCATTGCCAAAATCGGGTTGCAGAGAAAATCCGTATGTTCTTCAGCCATAATAAAATAAAACCTAAATAGCCTTTACGAAGTACATCTTCGAAATGCGGAAATACCATTCCAACTCCTCTTTAAGTAACTAAAAATTCAGTTCATTGATATTAGATTCAAAGTCCTCTTGAAACTTTATTTCAAATATCAATAAATGTATCAAGGGAAACATGAAACATTGATCACGTTCTCTAGTTCCGATGATGGGGAAAAAGAAACATTTAAACTCATTTAATGCAATGAATTTAGGATTCTTTTAAATTAGTATTGCCCTTATCTATTAAAAAAGATACTTGATATTCTCAATCACAATGTCATTTTACATGATGAATGACGATAATGACCAAGTGTACCTAACCCAGATAAATTTATCATTTGTTTGTCAATTTATTTGAAGTTATGAATCAATTTATTTTTCAATGTTTTATAGTGCCTTGAAATTACCGCCCAATAGTTTTCCGCACTTAAGAAAACTAATTAATTTTTTTTTCGTCACTATCTTTAGTGCTTTATTTGTTTATGTATGTAAGTTAATAATATTAGACTATTTCATTTACTACAACTTCTTTATTTCAATGATAAATTGCTTCTTATTGTCTTCACCAAGCAGTTACATAAGTACATAAGTGGAAATTGGTTTTACAAACAGTTCGAGTGCTAGGATGCGATTTTTTCATCAGATTCTAAGTGTGTTTAGTTACCTGATTGGATGCTGTTCTTTATCTTAATTCGATATCAATATTTTTCAATGAAATCAGACATTTTGCTTTGTTCAATTTTGTTAGGTAAATTAAATTTGCTGGGATGTCTCAACGGCCAGGCATCCAATAGAATAAATGTTGAACTGCTGTGTCATCTAGGTGACTGACGATCTGTAAACCCTTTCCCTTTTGCAAAGGAATAAATGTCATGCTGTACAAAAAGAAAACACGAAGAACAAAATCAAACTCAAAATTTATGTGTATATAATTTTTTCCTCAGTTTTTATTATTATATGTATAGTATTTTCGTTTAAAATAAAATTCAAAATAAAAAAAAAATGTTTCTTTAAAATAAAATTAAATTCTTACATCTATTTTAAACTTAAAACAAAAAATATACGTTTCATTCTTTTATTTTTTTAAATATAATTTGTTTTCATATAAATATCGAAATGTGGCTTAGTTAGAGATAAATCCTACATATCAACCTCACTTAACATTATCTCCCGGAATAGTAATATTAATTTTAGACATTTTTTTTTTCATTTTTAGTCAGTCGATATATATATAAGTCAATGAAATAAAGAAAAAAAAAATTATTAATAATAATTACGATAATAGCTAGCCGAACATATTTTTATGTAGGTATGTTTAATAATAATAATTGTATATAGTATCTGTTTTTTTTATTTGTTTTAAATTAGAAAAAAAAATAAAACTTAAATTTTAATATATATTTGTTTATTTTTATATTTATGTATATGCAGTTGTTTAAAAAAATTTATTTATGATTGATTTATTAAATTTACACTACAATCTCTTTCAAATTTTTGAAGGCGTGTCATTTTCTGGGTTTTATGTTTTATGTTATTTGTATTTTAGTTTTATTATAATTTACGGTCTTTAAGTGTTAGTTCTTGTTTGTTTGTTTTGTTTATGTTTAATTTTTGTCTGCATACTCTTTTTCTTCTTCTTACTGGGTTCTTGTGTGTTTAGTTTTTAAAAAAAGTCAGCAAAAGTTTTTGTTTTTCTGTATACCTACAAAAATTTGTATTTTATTTTCAATAAGGAAACTTAATTAAGATTAAAATTGTATTTTCGAGTTTTTTTTTGTTTTTGTTATTTTATTTATACATTTGGCAATGAGTGGATTAACTCCTCTTATGAATCATAAATTTTTTTTTAATATTTTCTCAAAACACTCATAAATATTTCAAATTTAAATTTCTTGTTTTTATTCCATGGAATCGTTTGATTTGAATTCAAAATTTTCAATTCTTAACATTATTTTAAAAATGTTTTTAAACATATGTATATATATATATATTTTTTATATTATTAACTAAAATTGCCTTAATGCATTGTGTGTATGTATAAATAAATATTTTTTATGTTTTAATTTTTTTTTTGCAAACATTTATGGTTCGTACTTTTTCACAGAAAAAATAGATTTGTTTGTTTGTTTTCCATTTGATCGATTTTATTTTTAATTATTTTTTTTGTTTGTTTTGTTTTATCGAAGATTCAGTTTTTTGGATATTTTTTGTTAATTAATAGAGACGACAGAGTACCTACTACACAGCAAAGACGAAAGTTTATCGAAGAGAAAAAAATACATCGATTAGAAAATACGATTAAGACCTTTTAAAGTGTTTTTCTTTTGTTTTTTGTGTTTAAGAGTAAACCTTTGTATATAACGCCTGTTCCACAAGACAAATGAATAATTAATACTAATAATAATAATTATTTATTTAATATGGAAGAAGACACTAACTACAATTTGTTTACTTTTTATCTATTAATATATTTTGTTTATATTTTATATATATATATATATATATTTTTTTTTTGAATAAGAAATAGCACATATAAAATCGTTACATAAGTTGTTTGTTTTTTGTTTTTATTTATATAGACAATTACATTTAATTATATTTTAAGAGAAAACTGCAAAGCTAAGTTTAGATTTATAGTTAATAATAATATTTTGTTTTAAATTTAATGAATCTATCGTCACACTCTGGGATATCTCAAGCATTTTCAACTAACATTCCTTATTACGGTTGTAGAAAAAGAGGAATCATACACGCGAGATATTATAAAATACATTCCTTTTTATATACGCATGTTGTGTATTTTTGATAAAGTTTACAATTACAATTGTTATAGTTATTTTATTAGTTTATTTTACAGTTTCTATATATAACATACACACTCTCATACATGCAACAGACGATCGATCGTTCCCTCACTTGCACTTGCATAAGGAGAGAAATAAAGTGAAAGTGGAGAAAGACGATTTAATAAAAATGCACTTACTTACAGATACGAACTTTTTTTTAAAGAGAAGAAAGAAAAAACATAAAATGGAATATAAACATTCTGCTGTTTTGTTTTGTTTTGGTATTCCCTCGATTTAGTTTTGTAGTTGTTGTTTGTTGTAAATTTAGATTTTAATTGAAAACCTTTCTCACAATATTCCATTCGTGTAATATTGATAGCCATCGTAAAGTTTCGTTGAAAGACTCTTTAGAGAGTCTTGGACAAGTTGTTCGACTTTACGTTCCATTTCTTGTTCTGTAAGATTCATGTGGAAACGTTTTCGGAGATTCTGAACGGTACCGGAGCAACCGTTTTTGAAGCATGGCAATTGGGCATCTAGAAAGGGAAAAGCATCTTTGATAAATAAGTTTTTTTTCTGTTTAGTCTGTTTTTTTTTTTTAATTAGTTTTTTATTTGAAAATGATTGGTTAAACTTACTGCTTCGCATTATTTCGACAAAATTTATTATTCTGTCCATGTGTTTGCGTGCAGTCATCATTCCGACGAGTAACAAACGATTAAACTCAGTCCATAAATCTGAAGATGTGCCATCCATAACATCGACAAATTCTGGGGTCAGTTTGAAGGGGGATTGTTCGAATCCTGTTTAAAGGAAATTTACAGAAATTAAAATTTAACCAATGATTTGAGAAAGCAATAAAGCCCATACCTAAGTTCTTTGGTGATATGCTAAGGATAAAACCAAAATCGATGTGTATCAAATGGCCATCCGAGTGAAGGAGAATGTTTCCGTTGTGTCTAAAATTAAAAATAGAAATCCAATTAATAGAATTCATCCAAATGATTATTATAAATGATAACCATAATTTAAGTGCTTTTAAAGCAGAGATAAGACTGACCTGTCTTTGACTTGCAACAAATATGATATCAAACAATATGCTGCACAGCTTTGCACAAAATTCTTTTGTGCTGCTCGGAATCTTTCTCCCCTAGCATCGCCGTACTCATCAATAAAATAATCTCTCAAACTTTTATTTGAATTCTTTTTGATTTGATGTAGTGATACAGTATTCAAGATAGGTTCTATCAGTCCACTGTCATTTGACAAGCAAACAATTTTGTATGGCCTCACCCATAGATCGACGTTCTCTTCGTCCCAAATTATCTTAAACATCTACAAAAATAATTATTATTTATAAGGTACATTTAAAAATAAATGAATTATTTTCTTTTTAAATAACTTACTTGAAGTAATTGTGTAGCCATCAATTCTTGTCGCAAATCATCTCCGCACTTTACAATCGCTGACAGGAGTCGCCAATTGGACAAATGACCATACGGCGAGGAATCCCTAATTTGCTTTTCTTTTTCATGCCAGGGTTCCTGTTTGTAATGATTGTACATTTGCAAATAAAGCAAAAAACTAAAAGAATTCAGTAACAAACCTTTAGAGCAGCTGCCGAAGGATCTTCTGGATCATTACTGAACGACTTTGTGTTCTCACAACTTAGGCTATTACAGTGCCGCGTCCGGACATCTCCGATATTAAACAACGCTGGAATTCCTGAAAACAAGCAAACTTAGAAAAACCATAGAAATTTATTAGTTTTCAAAAATCTTTACCATTACCTTGATCCCTTGAGTCACAAGAGTCCAATGACATTTGTGACACAGAATCGCGCTCGCACAGCTGTTTTCGCATATTCAAATATTGCGCTGTTATTTCGTCGTCTTCCTGTGACCACACATCGTCCAAACATGAATGCAACAAAGAATCCAGTCCGGTGTGTGATTCTGTTGAAGACTCTGATGTTTTTCCAGCTCCAGCTAATCCACTACTGCAGCAGTCTTTCAACTCCAAATGCTCTTCACTCTTCGTATGCCTTAGGCTGGGCATCATTTTAAGAATCACCGGCGACGAGTAGATATCATTGACTTCGACAACTTCAACATAAATGATATACGGAGTCTTGTCCTTGGAATTAAGAACTGCAGTCTTTTCTTCAGTGATGCGAACCACATGATGTGGAATATCGGAATACAATGGCAACCATACTCGGGCGGGAAGATTTTTGTTTATTAGGTTCAAGAACATTCGCAGCGCGCTGGTCTTTTCGGCTTTCGATTGCAGGGATGTAAGATTCTTACCAACATTAATTAGCGCCTTCATGAACTCTTTTTGTGGTGCGGATTTTGGTGCGCCACACATGCACACTGTTTTATGACCAAGCAGATCGTTGACTGTTCCACGTACGGACTCAAAACATGTGCAACCATTGTCGAAAGCCCGCCCAGAGGTCAGATCTCCGAGGCAAAGTTTCGCCGGCGTTGAGGGGAATGGTAATGATGGCATTTTCGCCGCTGACAACCGGGACCCACTGAGAAGCACCGTCGCATCTGATTGTGAACGATGGTGAGTTTTCTTCACTGGCGAGGCAACTATTTGCTGTGTTTTGAGTTGCTTGCGTTCTTTTTTCGAAAAGATCTCCTTCATCAGCGCCAGTTGGGTCTTTTTGCTCGAAAGAGAATTCGAATCAATTTGGTAGTTGTACGCTTCCAGAAGCCAGAGGCATTTCAGAGAAAAATCAACAGACTTCCTGCACCGAATGGTCAGATAGGGATCCAAGACCTCGGCCAATTCATCCATTTGGATGTACATTACAATCAATTGAGGAATGTACAGGTCCACCTCTTGATCGGGGAAACTAAAAATCTTGTTCCCAATAAAACTCAGCACTCCAGGCTCCTTGGAATAGAACAAATAATGGATGGCAAAATGTATATTGAAGACGGGCGATTCGAAGAAACGCAAAAGCCCGTTTGGACCCTTCTCAGTCTTAGTTGGTTCACGTAGTGGTTCCTTTTCACGGACAAAGCACTTAACTACGCCGGGAACAGCCTTTAGCCTGTTAAGTGAGGAAATCGATCCGGACTTGATGAGCGAAGGTTTGGCATCCGCCTCTGTGGGTGTTGTCCCGACAGGTGTCACTGTGAGCATTGGCAAAGGTTGGACTTCTTCTGTAGGGGAGCTCATTTTGATAGCTGCCGCTGCAGCTGCTTTTTTACTACCATTCGACGAAATCAACCGCAAAAACTCTTTTTTCTTTGAAATCTCCGTTGGAGATTTTATATCGCCACTCACAATGGATGCATTGTCTTGCTGCTCGCCTGCTTTTATCTTAGCTGCATTCTTTTTCTCGTGATTCTCGATAATGCTCTGGGCTGTGCGAAAGATAGCATTCTTGGTGGCACCGAAAAAATTCTTAAACAGTACTTCGTTGCGAATGTGCTCGGACTTGTTGGCCGGTTCCAGAGTATCGTTGGCTTTTTGTGCTTTAGCTCCTGTCAATATGGGTGGGGTATTTTCCTCGGACGATGGCGATGTTGGAGTCGCCAAATCACTACCACTATCATTGGGCACTGGTGACGATGGACTATTAATGCAAATTGGCACACAAATACGATTGTTTTCGACATTGTAGCGTGTCGTTGTTCTCATCTCATTCCCACTCATCGACTCTGAAGTAGGTGTTGTTCGTTCGTCGTGTTTTTTTCGGGGTCTCAAAGTTTGACAATCAGTATCGGGCGATTGGTAGAAGCATAGGTCTGACTGTAGCATACCGTACTCCTCATCCATAGACGTGGTATCGAGAATTTCAATGCATTCCTCTTCGGCGTCCATTTCGCCAGAATCTAAGCTCTCGTGCGATTGCCGAATGCGATTCAGGGAGACCTGGTCGGATTCAGAACCGCAAATTATACCTTTAAATACAAAGAAACAAATATTGAATGAATTTGTTCGTGTTTAATAATAATTGAATGAAGGGTTTTCTTTGACGTTAAAAAATGCAATGGCTGTCGATGGTACGTACTCATGGATAAGAACTTAAAGCGTCATCAAACGAAAGCCACATGACAAATTTCTAACACGTGAAAGATAAAACCAACTGGCTTACCTGAATCGTCAGAACCCAAACTTGTAAGATCTTCACGCTTTTTACTGTTGTTGTTATCAGCTACAGCAACTTTAGACAAAGGAACAACGATAGGAGGTTTATTGCACGAATTTGAACTACTGCTATTATTGTTACAGCTGGAACTTTCACTTGATTTTGTCCTTGAACAGGGTTCAACTAAGAAGAGGAAAGAGTTTAAAAAGTATGTTGAGATTTATAAATTAAATTCTATTACCAATTACACTGGAATTACCACTGGAAGCTGTAGACGAAGATAATGTTGATGATGTTGACGTTAGTGATGATAATTTGCATTGTTGTTCGGATTGGTCGACAATGCAAGTTGATGATATTGGACTATTACTGCTTACTGTTGATGTGACAATTTTGGAGCACATTGTCGAACCAAGTATGGAATTTGTGCAGAATGTATTTTCGCTTTCGGCATTTGGTGATGATACTTCGACCTGGAAGATTAAGACCATAAATTAGTTTGGGTTTATTCTTTAAGTTACTTGTTATAAATGTGACAACTTGATTAAGGATTATTATGGTGCGAGGTCGAAAAGAACCAAAGAGAAGAAAACATTCGTTTGAGAGTTCTTTTGTTTTTTTTTTGGGGGGATTGTCCCAACCATATGTGTTTTGTTTACATGAACTGTTTCGATTTAGATGAATCAATGATAAAAGACAAACTTTTGGCTGGAAAAAGAAGACCAAAACGAATTTCACTACAATATGCGAGGACGGTGGGTTAAGATTGAACCAATAGGAATAGGGTAATCCTGTCAATCTGAGAAATATTAACACTTTATAGTCTAAAACAAACTATCCAAAGTTGTTGTAAGCTAGAAAACAATGTATAACAAGTCTCAAGCCTCTTTGAAAAATTTAACTAAATAAAAACAAACTGAATAAATAAAACCAACCACGAAAGCAAATTTATGGGAACAACAAAACACACACAAAAAAGCTCGAAACGAAACTCTTCACGGTGAGTGTTGTGATGATGACAAATCGGCGAACTGTGAACACCCAACACTTATCACAACAAAAGCCTTTTGATAAAATCACAATAATTCCAATGACTCTCCTTTCACAATCAATAATAAAATTTGAAATGAAATGAACGCCACTGCTGGCTGCAACAGAAGTAGCTACGAATAATTAATTCATTTTAACTTTGAATGCAGTACAATAAATTTATTTTCCTCTTCTCAGGCGAAAGTACAAATAAATTTAAGTACATTTGAATGTATGTATGTACATACATACATATGTTTAAACATTGTTGTTTTTTTTTCTTTAGTTGTTGTTTTGTTTCAATTTTAACTTACCTCAGGTATCCGCTGTAGGGCGCTATCTAAACTACGGTTTCGATGATGTTGCGTAAGATTGATGCGTGTGTTTGTCACTTGTGACACCGGAGGTAACAGAATTCCCATTGATCTGTAATTTGAAAACAAAAAGAACATAATTAACAATTTGAATAAGAGAACAAGACCAAAAAACAAAATTTAATTACTCAGAATAAACAGGAGAAGATAAAAATGTTGTTGATATGTCAAATGTTTACAACTGACAGACTTCAATCGCTTTATAAGTTTAGCTGCTAACTAGGTTCACACACCGTAAAAAAAAAAAAATAAGTAAAATTCAGATCAGAATTTCCAAAACAAACAGAAATTTTCAGTTCAAATAACAACAATAATAAAATTACTAATCAAGTGACAGGCACAGGGCTAAGCGAGAGTATACTCGTGTAAATGTGTGTTGTTGTACTTTTTACTCGATTTCAATGAATTTTTTTTGCCTTAATCAGTGTCATATCGCTCGACACGACACTCATTAAAGCTGAAAGCTTTCGAGAATATATCATGTTGTCGGTGTTTATTTGTCTCAGTCTTGACTCTTGAGTACAGATTATGAGAGAAAGCTCTTGGGTAGTGTATGTCTGTGTTTTATTATTGTTTTTGTGTGTAGTTTAAAATGATCAGCTGGCTGAGATTGAGCGAAGTACACAGACACACTTGCAAAACTGTCATTATTACTCACAACTACAAACTAAAAAAAGAAATATTTATAGGATTTTTGTTTTGGGAATTTTTTGTCATTAATGGGAAATTAATTGAGTACAAAGTGCTAAACTCACTCAACATACGCAATCAAACGAGAAATGACCTTTTAAACAAGTCTACTTTTTTTTACTTATGATAATTTTAATTTGTATGCATTAAAATGACGTTTTTTAACAGTACAAAATTCAAAAGATAAAGAGCCAAAATGTGACAAGATGGTTCACAAATGTCAAAGTTGCCATCATTTGCAGATACATTTTAAGAGGTGACACGTTTTGCCGCTAATTTTTGTCAGCGATGTGACATTACGATACCGTTCTTGAAACTTGAGAATGAAATCTTAAAACGACCACTGGTCCAATCGATAAATTGGATTTTTTTTAAAAATAGAGTGAGTGTCTTTCGCTGTATTCCAACTTTATGTCGAAATTAACAAGCTTCATTGGTTGACTTTTCCATCACAAAAGGTCCTAAAAAATGTTATTTCTGGTTAAATTGTCTTTGAGTTTTCCAGTCCATTTTTCAGTTGTAACTTAATTTAACTTCAATTTTAAAACTCAACTCATTTTTATTTAAGTTTCTCAAAAAAAAAGAAAGAAAAATATGAAAAAGTAAATCAATAAAAATATAATTTTCCTGTACTAATGTACACTTCCTTTTTTCCCTTCCCCTGCACTCACTCCTTCAACAAAAACTCCCAAACACGTTTTTTTTTTTATTAATGCATCAAATGTAGCTAGCTTCCTGTATACAAATGCATGCCCCTCCCTGAAATACAGTGATGTAGGTGTTCGCTATTTGACTGACTAACATCAGGAGCGATATCATAGACCTTAAAAAACAATCAAAGGAAAGGTGCAGCACCAGAAGGGTATTTTCTACATATAAGCAAAACAAAAAAAGACAGACTACAAAGTCAAATTGAATTGCGGATTGAAACGCAGATGGCAATGGCGACCGACATGATGACGACGACGACGCGCCATCGACACGACGCGACGAACGCCCAGCTCAACTCGGCGTTATCGACTTCGACAGGCAACCACCTCCATCAGAACCGAACTTCAAATTGGTTTTGAAATCCACATCGGCCGACGACGCGACGTCACCGAAGAAGTCGCGCCGTGCTGCCCGTGATTTGTTTTGTGTATTTTTTTTTATTTTTCATTTTCAGCAGGAGTGCTCGACTCCCAACCAGAACCTGAGGCCTGAGGCCAAACATAAATAAACAAAGGAAGCGCGCAAAAAGGATTCAATGTGAATTTGACTTTTTTTTTTTGTTGCGTAGTGTGGCGTTGGAGTAATAGGTACCCGGTACACCTGTCATCGCTCCACTGCAGCAGGCAGACCAACCCTGTGAACTGCAAACACACCTGCACCCGGTGTTGGGGAATTGGGGAGGTCATGTTAATGGCCAAAGTGGCGACACGACACGTGGTAGTTATAGATAGGTATCTAATTCCTGCTTCTAACGTGCTTGTTGTTGTTGGTGCTAACTACATTCAGTGGAAGCAGCCGTCATCATCGTCGTCGTGGACGACGGTCGTGAGTTGGTTCTGGCAGAGCGAAAGTTAATTGTCATGTAAGCTTGGCTAAAAGCATTTTATTCTCGTTTTTTTTTTTCCTTCGATGAATATACATACATACATACGCTTGTGGATTGCTGGTGGTGGTATGCAGGTGTGGTATAGAACAGGGACAGGGACAGCGGGCAGAACTCACCTGGACGAATGGACGGACGGTCGTGCTTGTTGCTTAGCAATTTGAATTTTATTATTCTCTTATTTTTTTTGCGTTTGGCAGTTTTGCATAGAATTGATGATGGTTTAAGCCGATATAGAAGCTCGACGAGGGAGCCAAGAGGCAAGGAACTGATTTCGATGGAAAAAGTATAATGTATCGCCTTCGCCCCTCAAAAAGTCACTTAAAAACATATATACTATATACAACTGGATCACGAGTGGATTTGTTGATTTTTTTTATGGCCAACAAGGGTTGAGTACCTACCTTGTCAAGGTTTCGTTCTAATTTATTTTGTGTAAGTATTTCTTTATTTTCTTGTTGTTGTTGTTGTTGGTTTTCTAACCTTCTAGCCATATCCTCGTTTTGTTTTCATTTATCGCTAATGTAGCAAAAAAAATTATTTAACAAAGTGCCACTTATGTACAGTATATTTGTTCAAGGAAAGTCGACATATCGAAAGTTTGAACAACAAAATAAAGAAGTGGATGAAAGTGCAAGGGAAAGTGTATTTTTATTTGTTTTTTTTTTTTTTTTTTGTTCGAAATGCGACTTTTTGTATTGATTTCTGGGATAAAACAGAACTTGATACTTATATTCGGAAAAAAACAAACTTTTAAATTCATTAGGAAACACGAATACACAGACGACTATATTTGTTTTGCCCAAAATCGCATTTACCCTATTGGCAGAGAATACAGTAGGGCCCAGTTAATATCTTAAGCACTTCATTTTTGTTTACACTACAGAAATTACGTCAGATTTCAAATCTCATCAAAATTATAAGACAATTCCCGATATGAAAGAAGAACTTTCAGGTGAGCCTGGCACAAAAAAAAAAGGAATTCATCAAAAATTAGCTTCTTTGATTAAGGGGGCGTGGTCGCTTTAAAATTGGTATCAAATAAAAGAGTACTTCCAAATTTTGTCATATTACAACTACTATACTTGAGTTTTCCATTAAGTTCACACCAAAACAGATTATTAAAAGTTATGAAGTACGTTTACAAATAGGAAGTACTTAAGCCTTCTAGTAAGTTCACACTTAAGTGTTACTTAAGCCTTTTAATGAGTTCAAACTTAAGTGACACTTTAATTTTCCAGTAAATTCTTACTTAAGTAGATACTTACATATTCCGTCAAATTCAAACTTACTTAAAAAGGTATGAAAGCTTTTCCCGGTAAGTTCTGACTTTAGTCGTACTTAATTTTTCCGGTAAGCTCATATTTAAATGATACTAAGTTTTACCATGCCATCAGTTAAAGTTGTCATTTAACGAAATCTGTGCTTTTTTAAGCTATTCTCTTCTAGCAGATTCTTTCTCCGTCCCTTTTGTTCGTTAAGCTTATTTTTTGTCATTTAATTTTTGTATTTATTTTGATTAATATTCTTCTCATCTATCAAAATTTGTTGAACAAATTGACCATTACATGGCATTCTCAACACCTATGGCATTTAAAGTCTTATTTATTAGAATTACACTATATTCGCTTGCTATAATACGTTTATAAATAAACCCTAAAATCTTTATGATAACAAAAATATACCGTGTGAAATACAAATCACTCGTTATATTATGTCCACCATTTTAATCGTAAAGTATTGCCTTAAGCTTTTTTATTGTTGCAATTTATTAAACTTTATCTCAACCGGACATGGAACAAAAAAAAAAAAAAAAAAAAAACAGTGTTTTCCCACAAGACCTTTGATATGATGGTCAGTAACTTTTCGTATTCCCTCACCGTCACCTTCACCTTTTCCTATTTTCTCTATTCCAAGAAATCTGGTTTCTTATACAGGAAAAAAATAAGATACATATATTAATGGCCATCTTATACAAATCCTAGATACTATACATCCCTCCTCATTCCTTGAAATGTATCTGTATCGATTGCAATAAATCTCCTTCTATTGCTATAACAGGATTTTCACATCCTGCTATGGCGTTTAGAGGTCAATCTATTGATAGACTCAACGTTCGTCCGTCGTAGATACTCGCATACTCGAATATTTATTTTTATTCATCTAATCTCGGATAGAAGCATCAGATCAGTGATATATTCTGACACAAGACCTGTCAATGGAGTCTAAAGAATTTATTTAGATTACAAGCGAAGAAATGAAAAATGATTTCGAAAATACGAGTACACAAAAAAAAAAACAGGAAAGAAAATTAATAAAATGCAATATGAGGAAATGGAACCTCTTCTATCAATCAGCGCAAGAATAATAACCCTTTGTGTTTCTTGTTCCTTGACTATACACGTAAATCCTTTTCTTACCTTCGTCATGGTCTCTCTCCCAGTCGGGATGTGTATAAGACAGGATTTTGCAGACCTTAATATTTTATCCCTTCAGTTTTTTTTCTTCTTCTTTTCTTTGTTGGTTGTATTTCTTAGGGCAAGTTGTGTCATCCTGAATCAATTTATAAGCATTCAAAACTATACACTAAAGATGTCCTTTTTTTTTTGCTTTAGGTGTGTACTTGAAGAATAAGGAGAATAAGACTAATCGGGTCAGCCTTACAACCGACTTCCAAACAACAACAACAAAAAAAACGAACTTTTTATCAACATTCTGTTTTATCAAGTGAAAAATAATTTTACTTTCACCTTTTCTTTTTTTGTTCTTTTTTTTTTTTGTTCAAAAGATATACGCAATTTAACGATGATAAAAATAAATCCTTTTTTTTTCTTACACTTGATTTAAATTTATGAAACTTCTAGAGCTTTATCATCTTTTGAGGAATATAAATTCTTGTTAAACTTTTTGAACCAAAGAAATTTCCACCTACAGAAAAGTTTTTAAACTTAGTGGAAAGAAAAAAAAATACACCTATTGATTGCCATGGCTTTGAGTCGTAAGTACTTGCTCGAGTAGTAAATACTTTAAAGTTAATGGTTCCTGTGAATAAAAAAGAACTTAAGCTAAAAGAAGAATTTGAAAACTACGTTTTGGGCCACTAAAAATAAACTGTTAAGTAATTTTGATTTCAAAAGAGCAAACACTTATTTCAACTAGCTTAATCCTTCAGCTTACACTTAAATTCTTTTAAATTGAAAGAAGTTTTAAATAGAGTAATTTAATAAAAATCTTCTTGGCTGAATCTTCGTAAATTTACTGCAGTATGAGTTTTAGCTTTTGCTAATTAAGTAAAAACTCAAGTTTTAGCTTGAATTTTCTAGCTTAAGTCATTTATCAATATCTATGCTTTTTATTCTCAGTAAACAGAACCAAAGCTAGAATTACCAAGCTTAAGTTACTAGTTAAAGCTTTTTTTTAAAGTAAAGCCTAATTTTTCTGAACTAGTAACTAACCTTAAGAAAATGCGAACCTCCTCAAAAATTAGAAAAAAAAAAAACTTAAAATTTCCCCAAGAGTGAACAGATGGGGCGTTGAAGACAGGAAAAAAAAGTGAGTGAAAAATTATGTTCACATGGATAAAAAGGAAAACACGAGAAAAGAAAATTGCACTAAACAAGCACCCCCTAGACATAACATATGGGTGTGTTGTGCGGAATGTGGGCGGAAAAGAAGGTGAAAGCAACATTTGTGTTTGTACAAAGCCAGAGAACTCGATCTTGACACGTAAGGCAATTTTGAAACGAGGATGCACAATAAAACAATGCAACAATAAAGTAGACATATTTCTCCCCTTCCCCCCCCACAACCCCATTCTTTCGTAAAGTGCTCTCAATTTTCAAATAATTATTTGAAGCAGCATTTAAGAAACAAAAAAAAAAAAAAAAACAGACAAAAAAATTAACATCTAGTCTAGGAGGATGCTAGCTATCATATAAGTTAAATAGAACCTTTAGAAAAAAAGGAACACAAAGGATTATCAGAAACTGTGACATGTGTTATTATGATATGAAAAAAAAAAAAATACAAATTTTGATGAAAAGAATGGACATCATGATGGAAAATTGTTTCTAGGAAATTTTTGAATGGTGTCTAAAAATAGAAAAAAATTAAATTAAATTTGATATTAATTTTTGTAATTTAATTTTTTAGTTCTAGGAAAAAAACTATAACCAATGAACTGAAAGCTTCAGATCTGTTTTTAAAAAGCAATTAATAAATGTATATACATATTTAAAAATTAGTTAAGATTAAACGAAAAAAAATCCCAGCTTTTAATTTAATGTATATTATTTAGACCACAACTGTCAGAGTTTATTCTTTTTTAGAGTTGCCAACTCTAACCTACACAAATGACGTTTATTTTGAAACCGCCAAATCATTTGTGATTTGAGTCTGTCAAAATGTGTTGATTGAAATTCGAATATTCAGACATTTTAAACATCGAGTTAGAGAACATACTCTTGTCATTGTCAAGAATCATCTGGTTTCAATACCTTGAAACTATGATATTGCAATCCTTAGAGAATATTTTGATAGACCAATGCCATTGGTGACTTTGACAGTTGCTGAAACAATGCAGTTGGTAAAAATCTACCCATTACTAGAGTTTAGATGATTTAACAGGATTGAGGCGATAAACCCATCCAACCATGTTCGGAAAGCCTCTTAAGGAATTATACACTTTCCGCTCAAAAAATTTGACGTGATTATAATTTTTTTCAAATCCATAAATCTTCCAAACACAATGCACATTCTTGTCAGAATATTTCAACCCTTCCTTCTAATTTTCAACAACAGAACATTCTCCAGAAAACTATCAAGCTTTGTTGAATCTCCTTCCAGAAACTAAAGAAAATATCTAGATTGAAGATTCATTTATTATTTTTTTACCATCAAATTCAAATTCATCGTCGTCTTCGGTCGTCTTACTTCGTCTTTCTTATCCTTTTATTAATCATCAATCTTTAAAGTTATTCTTACTCCCTATATTCATCCATATTGCAACTTCGGAGACGACACGACAAAATATAATCACAAATTCTACAAACAAAGGCTTTCTCACAAAGAACTTCAAAAATAATAGAATCTTTTTGAGCTTATGCAAAGGACGAACGAGTGTCGCTCGACATTGCCATCGTCATCTTCATATCGTCATGCAATATTTCTGCACTGAAAAATGCTGTCGTCTACAAACTTTATCATTATTCTCGACAGTTTACATAAAATATTAAAAAAAAAAAAAATATTACTCCTGTTTGACAATTTATGCAAGTGACGGTCAACTCTGCTATGTATATCCCACCCAGCCTAGACACACAATTTCCAAGTCTTGCTATGCCATGCCACACCAGACCCTAGAGCTCGCTCAACTCATGTACTGTATCCGTTCGGTGCAGTGCTCTCATATCTGGGGGCCACTCCACTGTATTGTATACTACTCTGAAAAAAGGTGGAAGCAATGTGGCATTGAACACAAGGACAGGGCACGATGACGAACAGAAAATCGATAAGGATAATAAAATGAAAACAAAAGCTGAAATGCAGAGTACACTACACAAATAAACCGAATACGAGAACGGGTGTACCTTGCCTACTACTCGTTTCCCGTTGTAGTTGTAGAGTATAGCAAAAGATAAAAAAAGTACTAGAAGGTTTAACAAGGAACAGGGCATGCTTTTGCCACTGAATCAATGCCAATCTGTAGACAGTAGAATCCCGAAAAGATGAACGTTCTAAAACAGTTCGGGCGTGACATTTCGTGTAATTTTTTTAGTTAAATGCTAATTTTTACGATTAAAAAATGAAGCTGTTTTAGAAGAGAAAAAGTTATGGTTAAATTATAAAAACTAACAACGTAATAAAGTGTCAACTGTCATACATGTTAAAAATTTTATTGAACAGAGACAAATCAAACAACTTTTTTGTTAAAATAAAAACAATGAAAGTCAAGGCACTTGACGAAGCTTGAGTGCTATTAAGACCTCACTGAAATGTCAGAAGTCACCTGTCAACGGAAAAACGTAAAGTTAACCGCCATTTTATTCTGAGTTCATAGAGTGCGCTCTAAACTAGTTCTGCTTAGAAATAAAACTTTTTTCTGGACGTCCGATAAAGTTCACAATATTAAAATATGATTGACAGTTAAAAACATGTTCGGAAGGATGAACCGGACCACTTTTATATCTGTTCATCTTTTCGAGATTCTTCTGTTAATACCTGTACCAAGCCTTATTTATATACCATACATAATTCTTAAGTTGAGGTAGGAAATATAAACGTTGGTTGACTCATTGTCAACATATATACAATCTGACTAACTCACGAAGACTGGTGGTTGGTTTGGTTGGTCGAGCATGGCGAATGAGTAACCTAAGGTGAAAAAGATACCACCACAATTTTAAGGGATTGAGTTAGAGAGCACGTACTTTATATCTATATACGTACCTACAAAATATACCTTTAGATCTTGAGTGGAATGCGGTAAATTGGGTTAGAAATTGAGGGTTGTTGAGGAACAAACAAAAAAAAAAGACTAACCATCAAGAAAAACGAAAGGTTGAATATAACTTTAGTTATGCGGACATGGACACGAACACGGACTCGAATAGAGACTTGTCCGTCCGCAAGGAGTAAATCCTTTTTTGATGAAAACAAGAATGAGAGGGTTTGTTTTCCGTGCTTTTGGGATAGGTCTTACCAGATACTATAGTTTATCTCAAGGTTTATCATTCTGTACACCTAAGGTAAGTCGTTTTATTGTGATGTCGTTTGATGGGGTTGAACAAAAAAAAAACGCAAACAAATTCAATGGCAGCTTTAGTTTAATATAGCAGCCCCCAAATCTCAGTTAACACTAAATGACAGGTATTATAAGGGATTTAGATGTGCGAAAAAAGGGGTCTTTATGTACTTACTTACATACATAAGTATGTAGAAAGTGTAGTGTGTAAGAAGTTCTCTAGAGATTTACTAGTATATTTCATATTTAGGGAAGATTGACAGTGACAAATTTATAACATCGTCTTTGGAGTTCAAACACCTCATCACCTTGAAAAGTATTTTTTTTTACGAGGGGAAACTTGGGTTACTGCACGAAGTGAAATGTCTATATTTAAGACATCTTCGTTTATTGACATTACTTGTGAATAAATGTATTCCCATACGAACAAGTCGATTTCTGAAAGTTTATGGCGGCCATGTTGGTTTTGCGGTTAATTACCCAATAAAATTAAGACGACACAGCCATTTAAAAAATTAAGATTATAAACGTCAAACCGCTGTCAGAGTTCTTTTGGGCGAACATTTTTAGCTCTCTCCCATTTGTTGTTAAAGTGCTAGCTGTCACATTTCGTTGACAGATTTATAAAGTGTGTTCGTTAGCGCAAACGTTATGCAAAATCTAATATCCGTTAAAAAATGTTTTTATGTCGGCAAGGCAGGAAGTTAACCCTCAGACCTTTCCCCATAAATAATGGACATTTGTAATTTACGAAGATATTATTCGCCTCCCATAAGCAAAGCAGAAGAGACTAGCCATTTAGCTCATGCAAAAATAATGCATCGAAATTTTGCCCATGTAAATCTCTCAGCAACATAACTAATTGATTAGATGCGAACCAAATTCACACAGAAGATGAAAAAGGAAAACACATCTTCTACTCCCTGGAGTTGTTACATTTTTTTTTACTTTGGTCTAAAAAAAAATCTATTAACCCAGAACGATATTCAACTAATTAATCCCCAATGAATAAGTTAAACCAGAACCAACTATTTATTCCATTCGAACCAATCTCTACTCAATTTGTAAGCCCACATCAGCAGCACCACACCGAAGGTAAGCAAATAAAAAGCACACAAAAATAAGAAGAAAAAAAAAAGGAAGGGAAATGCAATTACAATTTATCTCCCCTGTGGTTTAAGCCCGTTCAAACTTCAGCCATTTACGGAAATGAAATCAGAGATCTAACATATTTCATACATGTATGTATGTAGGTACGAGTTGAGTATAGATTTTGACATTAGCAAGCGACAACAACCAGTTACAGTTAGTTAGCAAGCAAGTTGGCTATCTATACGGGTATACTTGTATTTGATGGCGTTTGCTAAACGCAAACATACATTTTTGCTTTTAACTTGTCAAACTCGCAAACCGGGCACACTGATGATGGTGAAAGTATCCCCCTGCTGTCAAACTAACAGTGGGTTCACTACTTGCACACATGAGCTAAAAGTTTAGGTTCACTTTGTTGTCTAACTATCCAAAAATCTTGTCTTTTTTTTTGGAAAATTCCATGGGTAAGCAATTTTTGTGTCAGCTTTTGTGAGAGATTTTATCTTAAAGCCGAATGAAGAAACCTTTTTGCACAGATTTTGTCGTCGTCAACGTAGTCGTTGTCGTTGACTTTGTGAGAGAAAGAAAGGAGTCTAGTATTGATTTATGACTGAGCTTTTTTTTCGGTTTAAAAAAAGACCAAAAAAGTTAGGCTTCCACTTAACCTATACGAGAAGAGGTGTGGGGGGAACTCTATTACCACACTCCAACCCGTTACAACAAAGAGACTTCCAGGCAGACGAAGTATTAGCAAAGTTATAGTTTACTGAAGGAACGTATATTTTATAGTAACAGGACCGGACCCCATAGTTGTAGGAACAAAAATTGGGGCCCTCGTAAAAAACCAATCAATGATAGTGACAGCTATGTCTGTCAGTTAACAATAAAAGTCTGTCAGTAATAGAAAAACGTGTCAACAATTTAAATTATGCACATTTTTCACTTCTTTATGGAAACCCATATACAATAGTTGTTTATCAATGCTTATAAATTTGACAGTTGAATCTTTCAGTGACAGTTTAAACTGCCATAATTTAAAATTCATTCACAATTATTAACATTTAAGAACCATAAAAAAGTGTCGATAAACATTTCCGGAAACGTAAGTGCATCAAATCCGACTCTGGATAGTTTGAAGCATCCATATCTGTGTTATGTTCGTTTATATCTAGACGAAAGACATAGAGGAAAAGTAGCAGCATCAGTCTCGAAAAATAAAAAAAAAAAAACTATAGAAAGTGCTCCGGTTTTACGTCCATGGTTAGATGAATCAGAAGTAGTGCAATTGATGGAGCAACCAAGTTGAAGGTACTTTACTCCAAATGCCATTGAACTTGGGATTCTGTGTGTACTTTTTTTTTGTTGTTTTGTTTTTGTTTTCCCTATAATATATTATTGTTGGTGTCTCTTTGGTTCTGTGATGCCAACTAACCAATTATTCAGGTATTGTGCATCCGGGCAAAAGGATGAAGCGTGACTTTTTATACGAGGATGCTGGTGGTGATGGTGGGCGACGACGACGATCTTCCGCCTTCTGCTTCTGTATGAGGTGCATGATTTATGAGCAAACTTCTGTTCTATATGATGTAACACTCAATTATCCTGTGGGCATCTATGTACACACACATACAAACATTCCTGCTAGGGCAAAGGAAATGTAATTAAATTGAGATGATATAATTTTTTTTTTGTGGCTAAAGGTTTTTTTTTGAATTTTAATTTTTTATTTAAGGTAGATGCACAAATTGGAATCTAAGGGTGAGTCGAATTGAAAATTATATAAATGCAACTTGTTTTATGGGTGGAAGCGAGGTGCTACTGTTGAGTAGGACTCATGATGTAAGGACTCTTTGCAATTTGAGTGTTAATTAAAAAATTAAAATTAGTTAAAGAATTTGAAATAGAGTTCGGCGAACCTTGAAATGGAAGTGAATAATTTAAATTGTGAAAATTTATAAAAGGAACTTAACCAGAATTAATAAATGTACGAAAATTATGAAGTTAGATTGTTTTTTTTTTGGGTTTTTAAATTTAAGAAAAATTAAATTAAAAAATCCATAAATATGTATGTAGATTTTTGTAAAAAAAAAGTTTCTGTTTTAAATTTTATTTTTACAGAATTTATTTGAGATTAAGTTTACAAGTTAATGATTGGATACTTAACTGAAGGGGTTTGAACTTTGATGTGTTGTGAAGAATTCGACCGAAAATTTTACAAACACAAATTTCTAGCTGCAGGGGGAAAGGAAACTTCTAACTATTACAATTTTCTCGTTCAGCTTTTTCGAATCTTAAATGATTTTGAAGTTACGAACCAACTCTTCGAAAGTATTCAAAAACTAATAAATTACAATTCGACTTATTTTAAATCAAATTTTAAAATACATAACTTCTGTGTCTTTTTGTCTCCTTCTTTACATTACAAGTCAAAATGTCTAATTGGGATTATCGACTTCAAAATATGAGAAATACAACAGAAAAAAAAAAGAAGAAATTCCTTTCAAGGATTATTGTCTATTCTCATTGTAATTAAATATCACCCATCCTCAAAAACTTATCCTCCTCCCCTTTTAACAGTCATATTGGAATTTCTGTTAGAACCCTTGATTCAGCAAATACATATACTCATAGATAAATCCTTCCTCCATGATGAGTGTGTTTAAATTGATTTCTCATTCCTTCTTATTATTTAAATTGTAGCAATTAATATTCCCAATTGCTTTTGGCTTAGCAAATTTTATTGTGTACATAGACATACATACACATTACATACATTTTATGTATATAAAAGCTTAATGAACTTTTTGGCCAAAACAGTGTTTACAACCAAAGAAAGAAAAGAAAAACGCCTTCTTAAGTTTTTTTTTTTTATTTTTCTTTCTTTCTTATTTTCAATTAATTGAAAATTAAAGTTGAAAATTTTTTTGCAGCTATCCCAATGGAGATATGAGAATTTAAACAATTTTTTCTTTTTGTGTTTTTGTAAATAAAAGTGAACTTGAAAAAGCATTTAAACAAAAGAACAATAAAAATAAAAAAAAAAATATAGAAATATGTACATCCAAATACCTGTTCACTTAGTTATGTCTGGGGATTAAGTTCCGCGTGGTTTGGCTTTGACTTTCGTGGAAATTTATACAAAAAGAAAAAATAATGTGAGAAAATCATTGAAGCCCAAACAATCAGTGAGAGTTGGGTGAAAAAAAAAAAAAAAAAAAAACAAAGATAGACCGACAAAAATTTGCCATCATCAAAAGGGGCTTGCTTATGTGAATTTATTCGATTGTTTAATTTTTTTTTTTATACACAAAAATATAGAGTACTATGCCATTGGAAAGTTGTGTTTTGTTTAAACAAATCTGTGTGAAGTTATTTTGTAATTTATTTTTGTTGATATGACGGGAAAATTACATTTCTAGGGGCAACTTTTAAAATCAAAGTCAGAACTTTTTCCGAAGATTAAATTAAGTATAAAGAACTTTCGACAGCACTGGCACACTAGAAAGGGAAGGTATTTTGTTACTTTCTACTACCTTTTTTCGCTAATTTACTTTATTTTTACAATTTGTAACAACTAAAACTGTCAGACTTATAAAATATTTTAAACTTTGTGAACATATGAAGTACTTAAGTATCTAGGTATAGCTTGTGGCCAGAGAAGTGTTTAAATTGTCACTATTAGAAAATGCTTGTTATGGTGAAAGCCTCAAGAGCATTTTCTACAAGACCAATTGGCCAAATTCAATTATCATGATTACTATACGGAAGTTGCTTTCCATTCGAGTGGGAGTGTACTCCACCCACAACATGGTTTCAATGAATATGCAATCGACTCATTTAATTAAATTAAATTTCGATCTGCAAGATGAATTTCACGCGGTCAATAATTTAATGACATACCTGATAAAGTAATTAACCATATCTTAACTTAATACTTTAAAATTTTAAGTTTCATTACTAATAGCTTAAAAATATAAAAATAATTTTTTTCATGTCTACCTACTGAAATACTTGTAACCCTTTTTTATTTTAAAAGTATGTACTTCGATTTACTTTTAGTTCCTCAAGTACGGGTACTTTGAATTCCTTTTCAAATACTCGAAAATGAAATTTTTCAAATTAAAAAGGCATTGGAAATTATTAATGTACCAAACTTATTATCAGTTCAAATTGTTTAAGTAAATTGGTAAAACTCGAGTACAAGTAAAAGTTATGGTACTTACAATTTTTAACAATACATAATTCTAATTAGCAAGGAGTTAGAAAGGTGCGTATTTACTTAACCTTTCAGTACACAGATTGATTATGAGTATTCGATTTGTACTTAAAAAGAAATTAAAGTATACAAAAAGAATTCAAGTAAATACTTGAGTGCATTATGTATAAAAAGGAGTTAAAAAATTAATAAAAGAAACAGAGAAACATAACAATATACAATTCTAATTACTTAGATTTAATTTTAACACAAGTACAAGTATCGGTATCAGTACTTAAAACTTTCGATAATGTAATTGTATAATACTTGAATATTAAAAAATTTAAGTATGTAAGAAATATAATTAATACTTAGCTTTTTTAGTGAGTAGATTGCATTCTGAATCACGAATTTGGTACTTTTTATGCAACCAAAATGTGATTTCTATATAAACCTTTTTCCGGCATAGTTTTTATGTCAGTTCTCTAAGTCACTAAACTTTATTACTGCAAGGACTTCAATTTTCAGAAACCCTGTTATGTTATCCTTGTTGTGATGCGATGATTTTATTTTTGACGTTTTATGTTCACTCCTCTGACATCTCTCTAATTATTTATAGTCAGGCAAACGAATGTAGCACATTTAAAACATATTAACTCTATTATTTGTATTAATTGTAATTATTCTAATGAATAGTTTTTTATTTTTCCTGTGTTTGACTTGTACATAAGTTATGTTTAATCATATGTAAAATTATATATTTATTAACAAAAATCAACAATTTCATTTTTATTTTATTTAAATATGTAAATATGCGTATAATATTCAAATATATGTAGAAGCACTCATATTTATTAATATTGACAAGCTAAAAAAAATATATACATAGTTCAACAATTTTACTATATTTTATAGATTGTCTATTAAAATATGAAATATTTAATTACTTTTTTGTATATACAAAATCAATACATCATAAATGTGTGTGGTGTGGGGTGTATGTGTCTATTGGACCGTCAAAATGGAGCCATACTTTATTGTTTTTGCATTATATTTGCACTTCAAAAATGTTAAAATAAAATTTCCAAAAAAACAAACAAACAAACATTTTATTGATATGAAATTCTTTCACGTTTATCCACACAACAACAACAAAAAAAAGTAATAAAAATCCACACACGAATATGTTTTCAATTTTAAAATTATTATTTATTTTTTATTTTTAATGCAGAAAAAAATAAATCGAAAAAAAACATAAAATTTAACCGAACACGAAAGGAAATCCATTGAATATGGCCACGGGGAGCTATTTATATGGACATGTATCTATACAATACATTCACATCCTTATAAACTAAAGGTGTGTTAAATTTTTGATTGTCCTGAAATTCAGCCGATAAAAAATTGCCTTTTTGAACGTTTCTGATGTCCAATGATTTCCCAGTACAAAAAAATTAAAAAAAGCAAGGTAAGAGTAAATAATTCGGAAAAAGGAGTGAAAAGGGGGGAATAAATAAAATGAAATGACTCATAAATTATATTAAAATTATTGACAGTGATAGGTCGGTCGGTCGGTCGGTTTGCTGTTGTGGTGGTGTGTGTGATGTGCATAACAAATGTTAAATACTCCATTCAATATGGCGTTAAATAAAAAATAAAAAAACAATTTCATTATTTTTCATTTCACTCAACCTTTGCAAAGATCACCATGAGACAATTTATTGAGTGCGAGGAAGAGTTTTTTGTTTTGCATTTCACCGAGTGAATATTTTTTATTTTATGGACTGTTTGTTAACACTATAATTCATTAAGGCTCATTGACATCCTTTTTACAAAATAAATGATGTCAATTAAATTGGTTAAAAAGCTGTTAACGACACGACACGCAATACATTTTTTTTTCTGCGATTTACTAACAAATATTAAAATAAACTTTAAAAATCCATTCATCATTATTTTAATTAAAGTAGAAATTTCTATTTTTATAGAGCGAGTAAATTGTGATTAGACATATAGAAAAGCTCACTACTTGAGTCGAAGCTAATTAATCACTTTTTTTTTTAATTTTATTTCCAAACTGTACCTCTCCAATAAAATTTCATCAAGAAAATAATTTGTTATGTGAATTTAATGTTCAGAAGCATCACATCATGATGTTAAGTTAATCAATGAAAAAAAAAAAAAATAACAACCTTAGACCGTCTACATTTTAATGAAACACAGACACCCAAATAACTCTTTCGTCTAAGAAATTTGAAAAATAATTCAAGGTCATTTGATTGAATTAATTTTTGGTGTGTCTTTGATGAATTCTATTAAACATATCCATACGTTTTGAACATACACTGTCCATCGATAGAGTGAAGCCACATGTCATACTTTTGGCGTTCCACAAGGCAGCCATTTAGGTCCTCTTCTTTTAAATCTTACAATATACGATAGTAAATTGTTTACAAAAAATTCAAAATTTTTTTTTATGAGCCTATTATTGATGTATGACTTGTCTTCAATTCAACCACTCAATAATTACTAAATAACCAACCTTTATCCTGAGTCAGCGACTATTCAACTTTACTTTAAACACCCCCTTAAACTAACCATCGAGATGTCAATTTCAAAATATTCAATCAAAAGCTGTCAAAAGAAAAACATTCATTTAATATTTGAATTGAATTCACTTTGAAAGTGTCAACTTCAAATTAAACGATAGAAAAAATACCTCAGTTGTCAATTAACGTCATTGTTACATTTTTGAAAGCCAGTCAATAATTTCTCAACATGTGTGGTAGTTGAACTCAATTCGATTTGATTGAAAAACTAGCGACTTTTGTGTAATCTTTTAAAACTATTTTTTTGAACCCAATTAAAAGATTAAATTTGGAATTCACAGTAAGTTTCAGCAATGGAAGTAATCTTATCACTACTCACAATTTTAAAGCCATCATTGGAATGCAATCTTTTGAGAGTTTCCTGCAACTTTTTGGCATTCAACAACTTTCAGTATTTTTTTAGATATCTTATGCAATCAATTGAATGCAATTTTTGAGTGAACTCATTCTTTCTCTTGAATTATTTTATTCTTTCTGTGCTGAAAAATTTGTTCAACAAAATATTTAAATTTGTACATAAGTTAAGTCTAAAACTTTTTTTAAATATTTTTTTTTTATTTAATTTTCTTAATTGAAAAAATGATTAATGATTTTGACGATATAATAAATTTATTGAAATGCTTCTCAAAGAGAACTATTTAATAAAAAAGTAAAAGCAATCTCGAAATGATAAACAGAGCCACCTGTTGAGCTAGTTTTATATTGAAATTGTTAAATTTAAAATCTCCCATCATGGTCAGATATAATCTCACTAAACATAAACCACTTTTCAACAAGAATTCTATATTATCTAAAATTCACCGTGAAAACAATTATTTCATCTAAAACACGTTCACTCTGATTATGGTTATAGGTGAACTATGCTTAACCTCCTGTCAAAGCCAATTAATCTTGCAACGTTATTATTTTTCTTTAATGTTCTCCATCAGAGTCTTTATGCCACGATATCTAAGTATTTATATACAATTTAGGCATCTCTGAATCCATCTTAGGAATATACCTACATACATATATAATGTATTTGAAATTGGCTTCAAACACCAAATGGTGCTCAGGTTTACTTTATGGTTATGTCGACCAAATCATTGGCACATATGTAAGTGAAACTTAAACCCAAACCAAAACCACTTCCCAACGAAATGGAAAAATGGCCAAGAAATCTTATAAGCCATATGTACGTCGACTTCAACGTTGTCGAACGTTCGTCGTCGTGCCTCGCCATGCCATGGTAATGGCGATATCGTCGTTGTCTAACACCATAAGTTGTTACTTTAATCCCGGCTGGCTGCAATGGATGATATGGGGGGACCAACCTGCATATTGGAATTTTAACAATATCATGGCTTTGGAGCTCAGCAAAAAAAAAAAAAAAAATTGCATGCATATATGTCTGGTAGTTTCTGTAAGAAAAAATGCATACTGCCAATTCTGCTTGAGTGGCTTTTTGTGGCACTGCTGTTGGCTCACAAGACCCAAGAGACTTTTTCACTTAGTCTAGGCGTGAAAACACAGAAGGGGCAAGAGAAATGAAATGCTGGCATGCAGCATGCAGTCTGAATAGTAGATAGTAGTAAACCAGTCGACCTTCCAAAGATAAAAAGGTTCAATCACGATTGTTAGCATCAAAACTTTTTCTGTAAAACCAAAAAAAAAAAAAAATACAGAATAAAAATACAGGTTAAAGCAGTGAAATAGCTTTTATCTCTTTTTCTCATCGATAAGATTTTTAGTTTTTTATTTTCGAAAATTAAAAAAAAAGTTGTTTTATTGAAAATTCCAAGTGTTAATGAACTTTAACCTGTGCTAGATTTTCCATTTGAGTTCTTGCATCAAATGGTCTAATGTTCGAATGTTTCTGTTTAATTGAAATGACATTTTCAATGACAGATAAATTTATAAAATATCAATGACAATTATATAAAATTTCATATTGCTTTTTCTATTTACTTGTGTATTATATTGATTAAGGAAAATGTAAATATTTTTGTGTAGAATGAATTATGTTAATTGAATTAGGTGTTATGATAAAAACAATGAAGACATTTGCCTTCAAACTGTCAAACATTGATGATGGATGATGACAGAAGCTTACAACCAAATTCAATTAAATTGAAAAAAAAAGATGGTGGTTATTCAATTACCTTTTTCTACATAAATAAATACTCACATACACACATAAGTTGAAAATAACCTTAAGGGCAATAAAAATAATTTTTTTTTTTTTGCGACTATTTTGGAACACTTTCGTCTTATCTGTTCGTTTCTTTTAAGGGTAGGAGAGTAGATATGAATCTACATATACTTAAGTCAAATGTAAATACATGTATCATTATATGTTTTATGCGCAACGCACGTTCTATTCCCACACCTATTTACATACCATAACCATGTACATACCATGTGTGAACCGACCGTAATGACACATTGAACTTTTGACAACTTTTTGTACATTTGGTAGATCGTATCATTTTAAATAATGTCAAATGTGTATGTGTAGCTATAAAGGTAAATGTCAAACTTGAGTAATCACATTTGTTTGCAAAGTCGATAAAAAAAGTGACAAGTACGAATCCCAGATGACAGATAGAGGAATGTACTGTACATAATGTAGGTGCTGAACTATTTCAAAACAGTAAGAGTTATAAATTCTTTTGTACTGTTTTTTTTTTTATTTAGATTTTAATTTCATATCAATTGTAAGGAGGTAAGTTAACATAACAAGTTTTCGAATTAAATTTTTCCGTTCCCGTTGCAAAAATTCACACACCTGTTATAAAATGACATTATACGAGAAAAAAAATGTCTGTAATACGTCAAAATCTACGCCACTTAAAACAAACAAAAGCTTGGAACGAATGTCAACGAATGAGCTGTCATAGCTGTCGAATTTACTGTCACACAGCTTAGAACATATTAAACAGTGTTTACATTGGACGTCTCAACATTTTACCATAATTCAGTTGCTGTCAAGTGAAAGCGATGATGAGACGTCAGAATCAGGAGCATGAAGTGAGACTAACGTCATGAGGCATTGAACACTGCCAAGTGTTGCAGGAAATGGAAAAATGTGTTTGGTACAATCTGTCACATGTCACATTTAATGTCTATTAAAACAGTGTTGCCAATGATGTTTGGCGATATTTTTTTAATGATACATATGACTTTTAAGGGAAAAAAATATAATTTTTTCTGATTCTTAGCTAAATTTGTCCGATCAACGTTTGAAGGGTCAGCTATTATTTTTTTTTTCTAGGACCCTATTCAACAATTAAAATTTATTTTCTCCTGAGTTTCAAAGCTTATAGAAATAAATAAAAAATCGAACTCACCGAAAATCCAAGCTCAGATTCCTTTGATGTGTCGACAGTCGTTTGGGTTGTCCCCCATTCGTCGTTGTACCATTAACCCCGTTCGCACCGCCAACATTTCCATTCATTCCATTTGCATTTGGCCTCCCATGCACCGAGGGCATTGAGTGATTCACAAATCGACTCAAACTCAGTCGAGGTTTCGAGTAGCGGGCACTCTTCGGCGTTGTTGTTGCTGAATTAGACGAACCTTGCGCACCGTTGCACGATCCCAGGCTGCTATTCTCATTCGGCATTATAATTGGCAATGTTATGTTGCTGCCGCCTATCGGCCTCGCCGGCGCAGCCTTCGTCGTCTCCGTCGTCGTCGTTGTTGTGACTATCGCTGTAGCTGTACCTGTCATCGAAGGCGAATTGGGAGCCGTCAAAACCGCAACAGGACTCGAACTCTCTACAAGATCGTCTTCAATCGAATTACTGCACTCATTTTGAGTGCTATTTGCCGTAGCCGTTGTTACTGTTGTCTCGGTGTTTGTTGAGGGCGTATCTACAATCGTCGTTATGTCACAACTACTACTGCTATTACTACAACTACTATAACTTATGCTACCACTCAGACTTTTCGCAGGACTACTCAATGTTTGAGTTGGAACAATAACAGTACTCTGGCTGAGTTCACTCGAACTGCTGGTGCATGCTGCTGACAATGACTCGTCATCGTCCTCGGTTACCGTACAACTGCTCCCAGTCCGATGGGGACTGCTTGTGCTCAATGATGTATCACAATTTTGCTGTTGTTGTGGTTGTTGGCTCAAATTGCAATTACCTCCAATGACGTCAACAATGAGTGGTTCGATGATTGAGGCTGGTGCCACTGCGGCATGATCGACCACATCGACACACATTCGAGGACGGAAATTCATTTTATCACCCTCAAGCAGATCGTCCGGACTGAGTGCAACAGATGAGAGCATTTTTGTCGCAGTGTCTATTTCGCGTATGTGTCTAAGGTACTGGTATCCATTTTCCTGTGAACTCAAATTGAGTTTTTTGCCATTTGGAGTTGAGTGGTTGGAGTTATTATTGCTAGATCGATGGTTTTTCTCGTTATTGCATGTGGTTATGTTGGGTGTTGTTGTTGTGATACCACCACCACCACCATTTGTCCCGCCATTCGACGCTTTTTTCGCCTTAAATGCCGAAATGACCGAATTCATTTTGAGTGAGTTTTTATTTCTCTCGTTGTTGGTATGATTTGAGAAGCACAGTTTATTTGCTCATTGAGTAAGACATAAAAATTGAGTGAGTGATTATTTGATTTTGTAGATTGAGTGAGTGACAAAAGTGAAAATGAGTTGTTTTGATTTTGATTGTATCAAAGTTCATTCCTATTGAGTGTTTTTATGAGTTATTTTCTCCATTTTAATTTGTTTGTTGTTGTCAGATTTAAAAAAAAAGTACTTCACAACCATTATTCTTTTCTAATTTGAATGAAAAATTGTTCTTTCGTCGTTTTTATTAGCTTTTTTGACTCATTACAAGAATCTTGATTGTTGTGTTCCTGCTACATTTTGAGTTGACGTCATTCTGCCGGATCATTTCGTACTTTGATAAGTTTTGCCTGGAAATGCAAATTGCAAAATGAATAAGATAAATTAAAATGAAAAATATTAATTTTTAGCATGATAATGAGAAAAGTAAAAAAGCAGTTATGACAAAAAAGCAAACACACACAAAAGATTTATTTATTTTTTATTTGTTGTCAACTGAGAAATGAGAGGTAAATTATTGTGAGTAACTCGTTGTCGTCGTTATGAGTTAATTAGCGCGAGCACAATTAGGTCTCGTCCTTGAAATGAACCGCACTCGTTTAATTGTCTATGGTGTCATACTTTTCACGTGCGGATTTCTTTGAGGCGCCGTTGTTTTTTTTTTTTAATTTTTTTTTGTTAATTGTTCTAAAAATACGACAACAACAAAATACATAAATCCTCACTCTGATTAAAGGTGTGTGAAGTGAAGGTCTGTGTCTGTCTCTGTGTCTGTGTCATGGGGGGATGGGCTATGGAATTCGTGTCTTCAGTGTTGTATCGTGAAATGAATGTCATAAGTGAAATATTGAGGTCACATAAATAAACAGAAACAAACTTATGTACATTTAAGTACTTTTCATTTTCATATGACTTGACTACTTTGCGACAACACCCAAGTGGAATGAATGTACAAGTTTAAGTGCGCCAGGATTAAGGGTTGAAACCGAGTTAAATTAGGCAGGGGTAGACAATGATTGTTGCTTTCATTAGATATTTCATACTTCAAACTCTGTGACCTAAAAACTTCAAGTTTTTAGGTAGAATCTTAAGGTCGAAAGGAAGGAGTAGTTTTCAAGGAAATATTTTATACTCTTGAAGGATACTTTTTCAAGGTGAGGGAAATTCAACCGACACCCTTGAGAACAATATTTTAACAATACAGGGTGTCCTTTAATTAGTTAGTGATTATATTTTAGGGGTTTTGGTGGTAGATATTTTTAGAAATAGATGACATTTATGGAACAGGATAAAAAGGGTGTTATGGTTTTAAGCCTAAATACAATACAAAATGACACTGTACAAAAAAAGGCATAAAGAGGACAAAATTTACAAAACAGTGCGAGAAACCCCAAAGGGAATGTCAAAAGGTTCAAATCCATTTTCGTTATATCGCCCAGTTTTTAAGTTTGGACATTATGACTAACACGTGTCATTCATGAATGTCAATGAATCTTATAATCATAACGTTAAAAAATTCTAAATTCTCAAAGTGACAGATGACAGTAAACAAATTTAAAAGTACAAAACAATGGCAGTTTATAATTTTGACGTTTTAACATTTTAAGATTATTTAAAGCTAAATTTTGAAATCAACTTTTGGACATTTTTTTAATGGGGCCATTTTGGACTCAACTTATAGTTTTTATTCTTAAAACAAACCCTAAAAATATATTTGCCTATTAAGGAACACCCTGTAAACTTTCACCCAATCAACTGTCAACTCAAATAACTTTTATCCTTCAAAACAAACCTGTTTTATGAGCACTTAATTATGTATGTGTTCTTCAAATAATTCTCAAACCATTGAGGTTACATCCGAAGGTTTTAATTAGCATAAATGTCAATATTTTATTATTATTGCGAATAATGATAGTTATAAATATAACTGTCAGGTCAATGCTAAATACATAAATAAACAAACGACACAACCTCAACTTCATTACTGGGTGGTCACATTCTGATGGTCATCAATTGCAATTTCATCGTATCCTTCATCAATTATATCGGGGCCAATCAGATTTTCATACTATAAAGCACGAGTCACGAGTGATACAAATAAATTTATAGAACTGCCATCATTATTTCGAATTATTTATTAACTGATAAAATATGTATTCTGTGGTAAGGCAAAAAAAAAGAAGAAGAAAAAATGACAGGCAATCATCCATTATAATATGCCGATGGGATATTTATGTATTTGTATAGCCCGAGAGTGCAGGATCAAGGATTAGAAAAATGGGAAGGTGAAAGAAATTTTCTCTCTTCGTTTTTTTTTTTCAAAAGAAAAGATTATTACCTTTCAGCCAAAGGATAAAAAAAAGATTATCAGTCTGAGAAAATCGGAAGAAAAAAATCAATTTGGTAGTCAATTTTAAATGTCAAATTCAGATTTTCTTTTCTTGGTGATTTTTTTTTTCTTGACAATTCAATCGATAAAAAGTTATTATTCGCTTGAATGCTAACATTTAAGAAATTTAGCACAAAAAAGAATTTTTTTAAAGACTTTTAACATGAAGGCCAATGATGCAAACTTTGACTGACCATGTCATGTCATTTGCCTGTCAAAATTAAATTAATGAAATATTTTAAAAGAAACTATTTTTGATGATGAAAAAAGAAACCCAAAGGACTTTTGTTCAGTATTTGCAATTTGTGACCCTTATTTATCTAGTCAAGGGAATCTGGGAAGGATAGAATTCTAAGAATTGACAATATATTTTATGATATTTACATATTTAGGGGTTAGGGATATTCTTCGAAAATGTTATAAAAACGATTACAAAAAGGGGGTAGACCCGTTGGATTGGGAAATATTTTACAATGATAACATATTTAACATGGTTCAATTCGAGCTTACTGACTTATGACTCTAGAAAACTTCTTTACACTGGAATTTTTTTTAATAGAAAATTGTGTTTTCTTAGGAAACGGTAAAATTAAAAAAAAGTATATGGGAAAATCAATCTCTTTTTTAAAAAACTGCAAACTGAGACCACAATCACCATTAAAAATTGAAATTCAAAATATAGTAATCATTTGACTGCAATCAATTGATTAAAAACTGGGGAAAATATTCCACATACGCCACAGTGAAACCCTCAATAAATTCAAAACATAGTGCATCAGTTTTTGAAATAAATATTTGATTTGAGTTGTATTATCACTTAAGAGCAAAAAATCATCAAGCTTCCATTAAAAATATGAAGAATTGTGAATTAATTCCATTGAACAAAAAATGGAACTTTCATTTTCATCCAAGAGCTTGAAGTTCTTCCGCACTATTTCTCAATGAATTCAGTTTACCTACCCCCAAAAAGTTTTTAAAAAACACACAAAATCTAACAATAAAACTTGGGTTTTATAATATAAAAAAAAAACAGTTTCAATGTTTAGAAAAAGTGCTCACGCAATGTTAACTTCTTAATCCAATTTCTGGTTTAAATACCAAAGACGTATGATGACCTCATGAACCATTTCTATTGATTTTCTCACTTAAACCAAAAAAATAAAATAAAAATATATAATAAGAAACTTTTCTACTTGTTAACCTTGAATACACAATTTTCTTGAATTTTCTTTTAGTTATTTACTTAAGTCTAGGGACAAAGAGAGAAGGGGTGGTTGGTTACTTTGAAGAGCACGTGTTGGCGATTTTTCATCAAAAAAATAGACGAAAAGTACGCACATTTCTGTTATAAATCAAGCATGTAGTAGTAAAGTAGTTTACATAGATGTCGTGTGTGGGGTGTGTGGAGGGGGGAAAGGGTGCGTAATTCTGATTAAGGGTAAAACCATGTAGCATCGTCTATAGCCAATTCAAAGCCATGACATACACTATATACACTTGTGTTTGTGTATGATAATGTTGAATTTATCTTAGGGGACAAAATAGATCTCTTATGACAATGACAAAGATGTCAGATAGTGGTGCTGATATTCTATAGGAAGCCAAAAACATGACAAAAAGAGACCAGAAATCCGCAATGTTCCCTGATCTGATAAGGGGTGAGATATAAATCAATAATCGAATATTTAGTGGATTTTTATCTAATAACTAAATTGAGTTTTCCAGGGGCGGAATTGGTAACCAATTGAAATTTTATATGGTGGGCTCTCATATGTAAGAAAAAAGTCAATGAAAGTAACTTGAAGGTGTTTTTGTTTTCAAAATGGCTTCTCAAAAAAATATAAACATTTTTTAGATTTTTCTAACTTTAATAGGATCAAGGAGTGCAATTAGGGATGCCATCCAAATGACACTGACATTTTTCGATTTTTAAAAGACATAAGACTCCGATTCTATTTCATTATTTACTGGCCCACGGAGGTTTTTAAGATGCCTTATTAATTATACTATTTTAGTGAATGGCCCTTTTTCTAAGAGCCCCTGGAGAGATACTTGTTTCCCAGTCCATCCCTGGACATAAAACCGACTTATAGCCTCTCTTTTAACAACATTCTTGGTGAGTTAACTATCACAAAAGAATTTCACTGAATTTAATTGTTAATAAAATATCTAAACGCGTAAACATTTAGAGATGTTTCGTCGCTGCCGACAGTGGCAGCTGTCATTACCGCCTCGGTGCCTTATAGTAATAAAAAGAAGGTGCGTAAAATCGGTATTTGACATACGAAACAAGAAGGAAGAATAGACAGTGGAATTTCGTTCTCTTTGAGCACTTTCTTGGCTTCTTCTTTTGCACGAAGGTAAACACAATGACAAAGTTGTACGTTTTATTACCAACGACGCACGTAACAGTGCTTTTTTGTTACGGTGTCTGAAGGCGTAATTTGTGATGTGACAAGCTTGCGAATTCTGTTTGTGTTGTTTTTATTGAAATTCTCGATCATCGGGGTCTATCGTGATAAGGGCATTGGTTTAATCTACAATATTGGGTTAACCATTATTGGAAATTTTATGTCAATATTTAAAAAATCATATTTTTTGGCGCCAATACTTTAATGACACTTAACTGGCATAATATGTCATTACATCGAAATAAATGAATATTTGAATTAGATTATGTAAACAAACTCTATTTAGAAAACAAAGTAATTGAAAAATTTTAAGTAGAAGTACGTTAATTGTTTTGAACTTAAAAATATCAAAAACAAAAATATGTTTAACAAGTTTTTGAACTTAAACTACTTCAAAGATAAGCCAAAGAAGAAAACAACCGACGACGTCGTCAACGTCGAATTTGTCTTATGAAACAAAAAATCTTTTATTTAGTTGTAAACACATTTTATAATTTATTGCGGTATTTTTTTGTGATCAATATTACAAATTGTTTCCTGTTTAAAAATTACACTTAAAAAAATATTTTTATCAAACAAATATTTTTACGTCAAAGCAAAATAAAATTTTTGAAGTATGAAGTCAAATATATCTAATTTGACAGCATATGACATTTTTAGGGTGTTTCTGTGAACGATGGATTTTTAAACCATATTTTATTTGACATTTTGTTTACCTCTTGTATTAGGTAAGAAAAAGCCAGTATATTTTTTACCATAACCTGAAGACCTGATATCAAATCTTGTTTTTGAAACAAATATTTTTATCGATAAAAATTACAAATATTTTATGCTTTTTTTCAACGGACAAAATGACATAATTTATCCCCCTATTTACAGAGTTCAGTTAGGTATATAAAAATAAAACAAACTATAAAACATTTTTTGTTTTTGTGTCAAAAACCTTACCACACACTAATCTTGTACGATTCCAACATAAAAATATAGTTTCCTCACCTGTAATAAAAAAAAAAGAAAACAAATATAAAAAACATTTCTAATAGACACACGTCGAAATACATAAACTTAAACCAAAATAGAAGCCATAAAGAAAATAAATCAAAACAAAATTATGCAAACAAATTGTTATTATTATTATCGTTTTCTATGAATTCCCGCTTTTCAACACACAAATCAAAAATAAAAACAACGCATTCCATTTCAATCAAAAATAGATTTGAAAAAATTGCATTTCTAAATTATTGTTATAATTTTGACAGCTAGCTGACATCTCAGTGGTATTTCATTATTTTGTATACTGATGCATGATGTGAAATTCTGTTCGGCGGCGGTGTCAGCCTTTTTGTGAAAGACGCATTAGAGACGCTCTATTCACATGGTGCAATCTTAATGCGTATAAAAGTTGCAAAACAAAAAAAAAAAAAAAAAGGGAGGAGGAATCGATAAAATCCGACCAACCGACCTCCATGTGCACAATACACTACTGATAGTGTCATTGGCATTCGTTCCAATTTTCCAGTGTAAAATTATGGAAACATTGAACAACTTAGCTTAGAGGAAGCTCAATAAATTCACCACCGCCCCCCGCCGCCGCGCCCGCCGTCGTCCTCCATTGTAGCTGTCATCAAATAATGGGACAAACTTTCAGCTCCAAGTTTTCAGCCAAACATGTGTACGTAATAAATATTGCACCAAGGTTTATTATAACGTAAAAGCTCACTGACCCCCTGTACTACCTTGCAAATGACACGAAACGGGGAAGACGAATTAGAAGAAGTAGAATACGAAAAATGTCGTCGTGTAAAATACATCTACGTGAAATGCATGTCAACCAATAAAATCAATATGTTTCTATTGTTTTGGATGTTCCTCTTTGAAAAAAAAAATGACCACATTAGTTGGGCAAGAGTTGCCAAATGATGCAATTGAAAAAGAAAGAAAAGAGACTTTTTGACATTTGACGTTTGTATTTAGGTATTTTGAAACTAGATATTTGCGTCTCAATGTCACGTCACTACTCTTTTCTGAAGCATTAAACATTCAACAAATGATTTTCAGAAAAAATATATTTATATATGAAGATTTCCAATCGATACATTTTGACAGCTCGTGACACAAATGTGGATAACAAGAGATATCTTGTAATTTACTTTATATTCCGTTCCAAATATCACTCCGAAATTATGTTATCAATCATTTCCGGAGTGTGAACTTACCTTAATCTGGTTTAAATAAAATTCCTTAAGGTTGCCATTACTGGGAATGTCTTCAACCGAAATAAATTTTGACGTTTTGAAGACTGTTAATTACTTCCACAATACTTCCAATGAATTTTTTGAACTCCGTGTTGATTTTGTCAAGATCAATTGAATATAAAAATAAAAGTAGCGGCAACCCTACCTCAAGAATTTAAATATTGACTTTGTTAAAAATTATTATTCATTCTGCTCATTAAATGTCACACGATAACAAACAAAATATTATATGTATGCAATATGCAGGTTGTGTGATCGTTCATTTACATAAACTCTAAAGAGGGGGAGGTTTTTTTGTGCTCATAAAATATTAAGTGTACCTCTCTTTCTCTCTCTCTCTCTCTCTCTAAAGTGCATCCTTTCAAAATGAAAACATATACCACAATACATGTACTGTACATAAACAGAGAGGGAGAATATCAATTCTGAAACGTGGATGTGAACAAAAAAAACAACAACTTGTTTACGTTCCAATGGAATTCAAAGAATTTCTAATTGATTTTAAATGCAGGGTGTGAACTGTTGTAAGATTCTATGAATAGAAAAAATATAATGTGCACATGATGTGAATATTATTTTTGCATTATTATCGTCTATTTTTGAATATGTATACTCCTATAAATATATACGCAGATATGTGTGTTTATAATTCAACACAAAGTATCCACTTTTGGATTTTGGAATAAAAATAATATCTGTCAGATAATGACAGCTAAGTGCATTCCATATCCAGAGGAGTTCCGTTCGTTCGTTCTTTAATTCTGTAGGAGGAAAAAAGGAAGTAGATAATAGAGAAAGAATATTTGATTTTTTTTTTCAAGTTAGACAAACAAAAGAGAGAAAAAAAAGAATGGAACTTCTTTAAAGGGGAAAATAACAAAATATTTAGAACCAAGAAATTTTGATATTTTTGTTTCAAAGAAGTTTTTGACAAATGTAAATCGATTTAGTATGGCACTGGATTAAAGAAAAGTCGAACTAAAGTTGAAACCACAAAATGGCTACAATATTTTTTGGAATGTCACTTTGACATTAATAAATGTCAGAAAAGGTTTGTTTGTAAACAATTTGCTAGGCACACTCAATTGAAGTAAGTTAAATTCGAAAACTCAAAACGACACGAGATATACATTTTTCGAAGATTTTGAAGTGACAGAAACAAGACAAATAAAAGACTTCCTGGAGCTCGTGTCGTGGATTGACCTAGTGGCAATAATTGTCATGATTGAAATTTTTTATGTAAACAAGTTCTTAAATTGATTTCCTCTATATTGAATTTCATTGATATTGGATTTAAAGATGTTTTTTTTCAAGTTAATGGAAATTGTTGTAAGCTTTAAGAAGGTTTTCGCATTTGTTTTCATTTTTTCTTCTTCACCAATTCAAGGCCTCATTGAATTTTGTCCCAATAAACAAAAACCAAACAATTCCATACAGAAAAAAAAAGGTGTTCAGTTTGACTTAATTTGATTAGGTTAACTTAATCAACCATCAGCTCAAGCGAACTGTTTGTATATTTGTTTTTGTGTTCTTCCATTTCAATCTAAATATTTTTTGCTTCAAAAAATTTATCAGAATAGAAATACTACACCAACGCCACCGCACAATGTGTCCACAGTCCATCAAGGATTTAGAAAAATAAATAAATAAAAAACAAACAATAGAAAAATATGTTACAACAATAAGACCACCCAAGCGGTTATGGGTCTTCTTTTTGTGGCCAACATCAACACAATACATTTAGGTTCTAGATAGGTAAGTGAGAAGGAAGGGAGGGAGGTACAATAAACAATGAATTTCATCCCTCCATAATCCAATCCCTACCTTTATAAAATGTTAGATGGACAAAACCGACCACCCTGTGTGAGCTAATTTGGCTTTGATTGTTTCTATATCCTCCAACATCACATCCAAACCAAAACCACAAGAAGAATTGACATTTTTTTTTTGTCACCCAGTTGTGGCTTGACCAAACTTAATACCGTTATGGTTGAACCCACTGAGTTGGAAATGTCAAATATACACGTCTTCAAATCACTTTATTCTGGAATCAGGTTTTGATTTGAGCTTTATAATATGTCAAACTATATGGAAGTTGGTTTAAAGGGAGTAGCAAACAATAGAAGTAAAAAAATTGCAACAATTGTTAATAACAAACATGAATAATTGTTGCTTCGTGTTTTGACGTTTTATTGAAGCAGCACATTACAAAACACATACTGAGATGCTGATGAATTGCTTTAAAATCTTAATTTTTATAGTGATAAATGGAATGTTCCCCACCAGACCAAAAAAGGTATTGATTTCGAGGTTGGATAATCCGTGGGTAGGTTTATAAAAGTAAAGTATCTTTATTGTTTTTTTTTTTGTTATTGAATTTTATATAAAAATAGATTGGCGATAGTGATTCCAAGTCTGACAGGCAGTGAGTGATGCAACATTTGCTACATGAGTACGTGAGAATCTTAAATTATTTTTTAATTATTATTAGATATGGTGGGAAATTGATTTCTACATACACACATATTTTTCTGCTTAAAACCAGATATTAAATGCGAGAGAATGAAATTAATATACATAACCTACGTGTTGCGCATTTATTTTTTAATAATTTGTATTTTAGAAAGATTGATATCGGTTGAGAGTGTTTGAGAATTACAATACATTGTAAGTAAGTATAAGGTTTCCCAATATTTTTGTTTCTTTTCAAATTATTTGACATTAAAGATTTTGACAGATAAGGGTGTGTTCACATAGTTCTTCGAAGTCGAAGTAAATTTAACCCCAATTTAATCCAATGTTAAATTTGTTAGTAAATAAAATTCATAGTTCATTTTCTAGCCACAAAATAACAAGGTTAATTCCTAGTAAATATATCTTATTCCATAAATTAAAAGCTAATTAAATTTACTCAATTCAAAATTGCCTTTAAAATGTTTTTACATTAAAATCCACAATTTGATTATAAAATTTAAATTTATTATCTCTAAAGTTAAGTGTGTCTTAGCTTTTTAATATAAACTTTCCTGATTTACGTAGGCGTAGGTTTGAAATTAAATACCTTTTTTATTTTCGTAATATGACTCAAGGATATAAGAAAGAGAGGATATTCTTACTTTCTCATTAATGTTTAATTAGTCTTGAAGATATTTGGGGAAGATAAAAAGTCATAAATATTAATATTTCCATCGAGTGGGAGAGGGGGGGAGAGAGAGAGGAAAAGGTTGTATTTTGGTTAGAATAATTCATTTAAATCCTAACTTTTAGGAAATATTTAACGATAAAAAAGATATAAAGGTACTAAAATTACAGACATAATAAAGGATCTCAAAAGGAGCAATGAAAGAAGATGTAAATTTTTACGATTTGCTAAAGTCGACTTCAAGAAAAATTTGAGATGAAAATTGCAATAAATTTGAACAATTTAATGTCGTTAAAATAAAATTAAGATCAATGGAAGAGCTTGTTTTCGTTTTTTTATGTCTCGCGTTGGGCGCCAGTTAAGACTTTTGTTGGAATTCAAGGATAAATTACTGCAAAATCATAAACTTTTCAAGACACTAGTAGTCTTTAGGTCTTTTCAATTTAATGTCGTTAAAATAAAATTCATATTGTCTCACGTTGGGCGCCAGTTAAGACTTTTGTGGGAATTCAAGGACAAATTACTGCAGAATCTTAAACTTTTCTTTATTTCTTTTCTACAAAATAATAAATAAATACCACGTTGAAAATCCAAATCAATAATGCCCATGCCCACCCATCACTTCCTGGTTATGTTGTATGTTCCGTGTGATTTAATTTGCCATGGCGGTCGTCATATCATTATCAAAACATAACAAAAAGGAAGAAGTTAATTTTTCTTTATTGTTTTTTCACTTTGATATGCGTGACTAGACAGAAGTTTGTATATAAATATCGTATAATAGCATTATCGCGTGCATAATAAGTCCTTTAGTCTAGACTGGAAATCGAATCAAATTATCCCTGAATTTTATCAAACACCGCAAGGGATCCTAGTTGCGGATTTTTTTTTTTGTGATTTTGTATCAGACAGGTTTACCATTAGAGGGATACGAGAAATCATTATGACTCATCGATAAAGCAGTTGTTTGAAAATTATACCTTCTCAAAACAGCAACAAAAAAAAAAACAATCACATCGAAATAATATCATCGAATATTTTTTATGAAAGGTAAAAATATGGTTTATTCTAAAAATTCAGTCATAAACTGTCAAACTTGATTGACATATAGATACGACATCGATGGATACTAAATCTTTTGAAATTTTTATTTGATCTGTCAAAAATTGTTATTTAAAAACGTCAATTTTATTGCAATTTTCTTGCTTTTACAGAACACATTTGATTAACTTCAGCAATATTTCGGAAAATGAATTTGACGTTTACGCATTTAATTTTTTAACCGCAAAATTGCCATTTGAATTATATTATCAAGTTTATTTTTCTTTACTTTCACTTAAACATTATTTTCCCATTCGGTTTTTCTTTCTAAACACTAACTCAACTTTCGGTTTCAAAAGTTCAAATTAAGTTGAGTTCAGTGAAAACATTAAAATATTCCATTGTTCTTTTTTTTTTGACTGAATAAAATTTTAAAACAAAATTAAGAACAATGTTTGTATTCTCTAAAGTGCTCTTTGTTCGCATGTGAAAAAAACACACAAAAAAAAAGAAATGGTCTTCATTCTTGAAATCACTTCACAATGTTACTCTCATCTAAGCACCATATTTCCAACCAACTAAAAACATCCCACGAAATGAAAACATTGGTTTGTTTTTCTTTCATTTACGTTTACGATATTCACTTCAACCATATTGTTTTTTTTTTTTTTGCAATGAACTTATGTGCACTTTTTATGCTTCGGTATCTTCATGTTGGTACTATCATCGGCATAGTCATCGTCATCGTGTCGTCGCCATGGTGGTGATTATAGTACTCGACTTCATCTTCACACAGATTTGTGAGTGCTAGTAAAAAATAATGGTTACCTACTGGCACTTTATCATGAAGGATCTGTCACTTAAAAAAAAAGGTTCTCAACAACACACTACTCCCATTCGTCCACTGAAACTTAATCCTCCTTAGGATCAAATTACAAAAAAAAATACTTTAAAGTGGATCAAATTCTTTGACACTAACATTTGTCAGCAAAAGAAGTGAACGCACTAATGTTCCAATGTTTTCCAATGGCTGTGTCCAGCGCGATATTTGTTTTGGTATAGGTTTGTTTGATTTTTGAAACAATTGCAACGGTATTGAATTCTATTTCATTCACTATAATTGTGTTCCGTATAACAAAACAATAATTGTACAAAATCTGATATTTGAAGTTTTTAATCCGAGTCCTCAACATAATTTTTCAAATGTGGCAATCATAATGAGTTGTAATACTACGATGATGAAGTAGTAAAAATTGTTTTATTTATTCTCCTTATGTTCCTTCGGGACTTTTTGTGTTGGTTAAGGGAACGAGATGGAGATGGAGGAATATAAAGACACTGGAGCTCCTAGAAAAGCCTGTGGCATCACAGGAAATTCAGTCAATTTTTCCTTCAACACTGAAAACTGAAATCATCTTGCTTAAGTCTTTTTATTTTATTTTATTTTTTGTATCATAAGTAAAGAACCTCATTTGCGTTAATGATAGTTCTTTTATTTTTTTGTTTTTTTACAGTTCGTATTCGTGTGGCTTCATTCAATTTTTCATTTAGTCGAGGTACGAGGTTGAGGCAAAGGTATAGGTTTTTCTTATGTGGTTTTATTTTATTTGTACCTTAAGTCTGACATTTGCTTCTTTCTTTTTGCAAGGAGAGTCAAAGAATTGAAAAAGTATGAAAAAAGAAAGAATATAAGAAAAAACACTGTAAAGTGATTGACGTAAAGTTCTTAAGCTACTTCTGTGTATTTCTTTTGTATCTTTTGGATTGAAGCTGATTCTTTTTTTTTTTTTTTGCAAATCACTAAGAGTTTTGGCAAGAAAAAAAATCATAAGTACACTAGGTATCTTTTGTAGATGGGGATATAATATCTGATTGTGGAGATCATGATTTGCAATATGTACTTGTAGTGGTCTCCCTCATTTATATGTTTGTTCGTCCGTCCGTCCGTCGCTCGTCGCGTCAGTTTCCTGGAGAAGATTGAAGAAGATGTTTTTACTTAGAAGGAAGTCAGGCGACAAGACCGCAAAAAAAATAAAAAAATAACCACACAGAGAAAATGAAAGAAACAAAAAAAAACATGACAAGTGCGCTTTGTAAATAGAAATTATCGAAGCGTAATTTTAGACTCCTGTAAACACAGAGTAGGAAGATACTGGAAAAAAGAACGGACAATGACTGTACACTGAGGCAAAATATGTATAAAAATTACAGTTCGTTGAGTTCGGTGATTAGACGTCAAAACTTTAAAATATCCTTAGATTTTTGACGGGCTTTTCTTAAAGGTTATTACAGATTATTACAATGTCAGCCATTTTGATTGGATAGCTGTCAAAAATATTTAAAAAGCAACTGTCAAAACCTTAAGCTACGAATTGATTAAAAATTCTCTACAAATCAGAATTTGGTGCTCTAAAAAAATCAATTAAAAAATATGTTTCCAGAAAATATCGATTTTAAAGTTTTGAGTTAACATTTGACATTTCAATGGAATTTTAAGCATGTTGGTCATATTTTTCAACTTTTTTCAATTTTTTTGTGGACCATCTTTACATTCAGGAATGTAAGAGAACCTGAATTGTACTTAAAAACTACTTGTTCCTGAGAAGAATAGCTTGTGGGGGGGATTTACCAATTCAACGCAGAACGCACTCTACCGAAATAGACAGAACAGGAAATTATAAATTTTACCTGAAGGTTTCTTATTAGAATTATTTATTCATTTAAAACATAAAATATTTTTCCGATTGTTATCAACATAAAACAAAGTCATAAAACCTTTTGACTTAACATTACAAATTAGTCAAGTTCCCTGGAGCATATCAAATCATATGCAAGTTGTGCAATTTATCTGTCACACAACTACTCCTTATTCAATTCAGCCCTTTTCGTCATTAACATCGTTCAACCTATAGAAGCTGTTGTCTATTTATAAACTTTATATGCAATCACGTATCTCATAGATACTTGCATTTAAACACACAAAACAAAGCAAAAACACATCATTAACCATATCATGTTTGTATGTAAGTAGAATTACCTACTTAATAAAATACAGTACCCCCTAAGTCCGTCCAGTCATTGCAAAGAATGATGACAACAGCCGGCTATATGGCGGCAATGCTGGTGGCTGCGGTGGCGGCGTCACTTGAGTGAGCATCCCGCCCAAGAGGGGTCCAATAAAAATACAGTCCGTACCTATTTGTTCACATCATCATACATTACTCAACACATGGGATTCTTATAGAGAGAATGCGAACACATCCAGGATTCATCGGACCGTGAGTCTTGCAAAAGTCGGGAGCAAAAAATTCCCTCTTCTCTTTTCGCTTTCCACATCGAAAACAATTCATTTTCCCACGCAGACAAATTAATGCACCGCAAAATCATCGAATGTGGTAAAAATCTAAACGACTACCAACTCCTCATGGTGTCTTTTGTAGACAAACCAATCCAGAGAGGTAAATGATGGACATTAGCTCCTCTAGCCATCCCTGGTGCAATATAAATGTCCAACAACGTCTTGCTCTTTATTTACATAATCTACTCTCCTCATGATGATGATGTTTGAAGTCCGACCGTCGGTCGTCGTCGTAGTTGGAGTTGTTAAAAATATGTTAAATAAAACAAACGAAGCCCTTAGCAAAATTATATCTTGTTCCGTCTGCCATTTGTTATGCATTTTTTTTTCTTTTGTTTGAAAAATCGTCTCTCGTTCTTTCTATTTTGCCCTCCCTTCTATACAGACAAAAGTATTTCGAAAATAAACAATAAAATAAAACAAAATGAAAAAAAAGAAAAAAAAAATGAAACAGAAATCATCCCTAAATCCGTTTGAAAAATGAAAGATATTGAAAAAATGTCCATCGCCCTCGAGTCATAATATCACAAATTTGTAAAATAGAATCTTCATAAAATGTATTCCGTTCTCCCCCAACTTCTCACTCTTTCTCTCTATTTCTTTTTGTCTCTGTCTCTGTTTCACTTTTCTTTTTGCAAAAACTTGTGTGCACGGAGCTAGGGGGATATCACACACAATCGTAAACTACAATACGAAATATATTGTAAATGATAAAAGGAAAAAAAAATACAAACTCAAAATAAGAACAGACATCAGCCAAAACATGAAAATATTTACAAAAGATGTCTTCCCTTCCCTCAAATCCCCCTCCCAACACTATCTACGAAGACCGGTTCTCTTGCTCGTTAAATGAAAACAAAAATTTATGACTTTCATCTTTTGTCACAGACCGTTTTTGATGTTGAAAAAGAACTTTTCTTATATTATTTTTTTTTTTATAATGATGACCGTTTTTATTTTTCTATTGAATTGTAGATAGTAGATTTTTTTTTGGAAAAAAATCTCTTCTCTTTCATGTAACTTATGTTTGAGTAGGTTATTATATCTATCAATTTTATATGCAAGAGATTAGAATGCTGAAAGGAAAGATACAGTAAATTCTCGTTATTTCATTTCTGATGGCGAATGGAAATCATAAAACGAAATAGAAGTTGATTGATCGTTGTTTTTATTTTTCGGTGAAGTTATTTTGCACGTGCGAGCGACACACAACGAGCGAATTGCGAACAGTCCTAAATTTTGACATTTCAGTCACATCATGACTTTGTGGATTGTCACTAAACAAACAACTTTCATATATCGTAAACATCCTACAACGGATTACGGATGATTGTCACTAAACAAACAACTTTCATATATCGTAAACATCCTACAACGGATTACGGATGACAGTTTATGTTTTGACAGATAATGATCTGATCACACTTACCAACGGCTTTACTTGTGAACAGACTTAGTGCTGTATCAAAAGAAAAATTATTGTAAGCACATTTCAATGGCAATGTTCTAGAAAAATTGTATGCATAAAATAGTTAAAGTTTAAGACGAGTGTTTGAAAAAAGAGGACACTTCCAAGAAATCGTTCTTGTCAAAGAAGAAGAAGCTCATATGTCAATCAACCAATAATTTCCCATCATTACTCGTACAGTTGTAATCTTCTAATTATTGTAATTGGCTTGTCTTGGTCTACCACAATAATGATTATAACGATAACCTTTAAGATTCACTTATCTAACATCCGATCCCATCTTGACAAAACACACACATGTACAATTTATTAATTAAAATATTTACTGCTGACCAAGTAATCAAAAAGCAGTCATTTTGTCCAGCATCAAGAATGTAAAGTGCAAATGGAATTTCAATGAAATAGAAACAAACTTACATGAGTACTTGTACCGTACATAGGATTGTATGTAATTAAGCTTAACATGACCACATAAAATCATTAAGACTTTAAATGCATACTCGACTCGTACATCTATGATTTTGTTGGAAGATCTTACAATACGAGTAATTACTTAAAAATGTTAATTGCAATGTATTTCTTTTTTTTTTTTTTATATTTTCATGATTGCAACAGGCCAAACCCTTTTTATATACGAGTACTGGTACACACTTATATTGGGGTCAAAATTATTCACTTAAAAATTAATTAGTGGTAAAGTTGTAATGCAAAAGGAAAGGTGTGTCAAAAACGCCCTTACAGAATTTTAGTCGACGACGACGTTTTGTGAGAGTGTGTTTGTAAATGTGCCTAATTGCATTTATTGCCTTGAATTTCAAAATCATTGTGTGTAGCCCTTTACATTTGCATTTTCGTTAGGAACTGCAACTTTACATTGTCCTGTCATTAGAGTTGGTTATTTAGTATGAAGATAAATTGATGTTGATCTCAACCTAATTCACTGTTTTCATAATTAAAATTAATTTTTGAGTTGATTTGAATATATGTTAAGCAAATTGATGTGAATCTTAAGAAGATCAAAAGTGACAGTTCTTGTTTTTGGTTTTCGTTAAATTGATTTTTTTTAAAGTTAACGAACGTTGTTTCTGTGTAAAAATAAAAGCAAACATAGTTAACTTATATTGAATGTCAAAGTAATAGTTTAAAAACTTAACAAACAATTTTGAACTCAATTATTTTTACTTCTGTCAAAGTCAACTCAACGAAAAACTAAAAAATAAGGCAGTTATAAAGCAAGCAAATTTAATATCAGAAATTTATTATGTATGAAAAAAAAACATTGCAAAGAGCATCTTTTAAAATGCTGACAATATTTTTTTTTTAAATGACATCTTCCAGACATTTTACACTTTTTTTCAATTTTGGCCAGAATAAATTTGAATACGAATTATTTTGAGGTGATGATAACACAATTTTGTCAACACGAAGGGTGAATACGATTAAGGTTATGAAAACGATTTTTGACAGAAATTGTTGGGGTGACTGTTTGTTAAGGGTAAGTGATTTGAACTTGAACTTAACGGTTGGTGAACAAAATACGAATTCAGGTAAGCACCAATACACGTTTAAAACTTTTTGAGTGAATAACAGGTTGAGTGTTAGGATATTTTTTATTCAAAAGAGAAATTAATTTTACGATTATAAAGAAGAGCTCTTTTCTTAGTGTCATTTTAAAATTATCATCCAATTCTCCAATTTAGTGACAGGTAGGTACAATCGTTTACTGAAATTTATCGGAGTCTACAATCTCTGACTTAAATCTAATGACATTTGTACTTTCTCAGTCAGTAATTAAATGACGTTTAACTTGATTTAATACATTTTTTTAGTTTCTACTATTATTTGTTTGTATTGTATGTGTTTTTAGTGACATTTAATATTTAAGACTTCGAAAATTATTTCACTTTGACTGATTGCATTTCCTCACTCATGCTGTAATTGAATGACGACTGCTAATAGCAGTTAGAGTGACGTCAACTACCTGAAATACATAGTAATTGAGTGAAGTCGAATTTCCTAAAACAATCATAAAATATATGACGTCTGCATTTGTTCTCTTAGACCATAAAATTATGACGTTTGTTCTGTTACATTGAAATCGAATGACATTTAATGTTCCACGCGATTTCAATTTTTTGAAAAATCTAAATGAACAAGACTGTAATTTTAGACTTTAAATCAATGACTTGTTTAAATAATCTCTAATTTGTTAGTTATTAAAAAGTGACAGTTCCCAAATTAATCAAACATACCTTACCAATTTGACATTTTTAAGTTTATACATAAAATATGTTTTTTTTACAAAAATTATTGATCATTATTTCTGCAACTAGGTAATTTTATGTTGGAATACATTTAGAATTTTTTTTAATTGCAATTTTATATCACGGATTAAAAGTAAACTTCCCTCCACTACGAAAATACCCGCACCAAAACTAATTTAACACAACATTGAACATTAGAAACTTAACTAAAATATAAAATAAAGCCATTAAATTAAGAACAAGTTGAAGATCTAAAAACTAATGGCGTCATATAAAAAGGGCAGGTACCGTGAAGCCCCAAGAACTAAGTACCATCAGATAGCTACGATTGTACATCGTAAAATTCAGTCAAGTTCCAATTCCAATTATACGATTCCCCGCACTGGATTAACGTTCGATCAAAATTTTATGTTAAAATCCAGCCGTGACTTGAATTTAAAATTTTCTTGTTCATTTAAGAGCGATGCAGAACACAAAATATAAATAGATTTTACTATAATAAAACGGAGAGGATGGAAATTGTGGTTGCACCCCATTTCATTTGCAAAACTCAAGCTCCAGCATCATCATCATAATCATCATCATTGGCATCGACAGAAGCAGGAACATCACAAGCCATCCATAATCTTATATTCGTCAGCTAAAATTCGCTCCATTCCATAAATGGAAGTAATAATCTTAGGTGCGAAAGAAACATGGATGACGATGACAGCTGCCACACGGTACATGGACCAACAACGACGTCGACGATGTTCGACAACACAGACACATCACAAGCACAAGGCTGAACGCGGAACGCCAGAAGAGCTCGCAGAAGGCACAACACGTCCGACCTTTTACAGAGATTTTCCCTGCCGTAAAAGTGAGTTCTAAATTTAGAAATCCACATGATTCACTTTGCGTGTTCCTATACTCGTTCTATTGACATATGGACACGAAGATGGCTTTTCCTTGTTTGGTATGGTGCGCTCTCACTGTGGCACTGACTGGTCTTACCTCGTACTGGTGCTGAAGAGGATTTTCTATGACGCTATGACGGACCTGCCGCTCGTCCGGAGTGTCTTCCATGTTTTCTAAGTGTTTTCTTTTTTTTTTGCTAAATGTTGGTATTTATTTTTGGCTGGCAACACAACACAGCTAATTTCACTTTGGCATTGAAACTTTTTGTTTAACGAAACTCTTCGTCGACTTTCGTCATCGTCGTCGAGAATACTGAAATTGATTGAATCAATGGAACACTGCACACAGAGGACACATAACCGAAATAAAGAATTTAAAATGCAAATCACTTCCTGTTTATATAATTTTTGTGAAATTTCACATCAAATAAATGAAGAAACAAATTAAAATGGTGAAAAAAGGATGTGATTTAATTTTAAACTCAACTCAACGAAGAAATCATAAGCAATTGTCAAAGTTGACAGTTTAATGACTTTCGTTTTCAGTACATGTTTTTTTGTTTTTCTTTAGTTTCAGTGCAAATTAAAATTGGAAAAAGGATGTGATTAACTTAAAACTAAAACTAAACGAACAAATCTCAAGCAAATGTCAAAGTTGACAATTTAATGTCTATATACCTCCTTAGTTTTTGTATAGAGTTAAATTTTAAATTAAATTGTTTTGATTTCCTTTCATTTTTTGTACCAATTACGAGTATGTGTATTTATTTGTTTCCTCAGTAAATTACCACTCTACGCATGTTTAACTGACATGAAAATAACATTGAACTTGAAATTAATAGCATTTCATTTTGCTTTTTGTTTTTTATGACATGTTGAATTACATGTCAAGCAAGAGAGGTAGTAACTTACTTCATTTATCACTTGTCGTCTTTTATTTTTTTTTTGGTAAACGGGATGTAGCAAATTATGTGAATACTTAACCGTGAGAAAATTGATTTAAATTTTCGAATTAAATGATAATTTATGTCTTGTGGATTTAAGTTAATCTCCAGAGGTCATCTACATTATGTAATGTAGCATAAAATTAAGGTTCTTAATTTGGCTTTTTCTTAATTTTAGAAGTGGTTGTGTCGTGAAAAGTCAAGTTAAGGGGTTGATTACACTTTTTTCGTTTAAATAAAAAGTTTAAAAACAATGCTTTGTCATTAAATAGAAACTATTTTTGAAAATGTCTACAAAATGAAAATGGTCTTGATACTCACTAATCGTATGTGATCCAAATTTTTTCGTTAAGTCTCTAACTCACCTGAAAATTGATAAAAACAAAAATTAGAATACTAATATAGTTTAATAAATTATTGTAATTGAATATATGGTACGTAAAATTAAATAATACACATAAGTCTTTGAAATAGAGACACTGCACCTTTGTGATTAAGGTTATCAGCTGATACAACACAACATATCAATAAAAGATAAGAAGGGCCTGCAATCTTTCTACAAAATATATTTAAAAATTGTCGTTTTTAGGAATTTTTTTATAGTTTCAAAATTATTTTTTAACTTTTTTATTTAAAGAAAATGAACTGCTCCAGATTTAACTTTTTTAATTATAAACTTTTTACCAAAATGTACTTAAAGAACAAAAGACTTAAAAACATTAAATATTAAGAAAGTTATTTCAAAAGAAAGAACATCGAATGTTTAATGGAAGAAAAAAGGACAAAAGGAAATAAACACAAATTAAGAAAAAAAAAGAAGAAATATGACTTTGGAATGTATACTCCTGGTTAACTCTCTGAAAAATTTTCAACCAAAAATGTATCTCTACAGCTTGGTACCTAGTCCAGGAAAATGATAGAACAATAATAATTAAATTATTCTCATTAAAATTTGAAAAAAAAAAAAAAGAAAATGAGGAAATGAATAACAGTCACACAGATGATGATGACAACTCATTAATTTCTCTCTCCCTTCCTCTTTTTTTGCCAACAAAATTGTATGTCCTTTTTTTTAAATTAAATCAAAATATACATAGAAATACATATACAGAATCGTGTTTAAATTGTATGGCGATGGTGATGATGATGATACTTTTTTTTTAAATGAACTCGTTATTCATTCAGAAAAATGCGAGAAAAATTTATATCAAATTAACGGTTTTAACCATTATAGTATACAGGAGAGGTACAAACTTCTCTCGTCCCATAAGTTGAAAAGAGAACAAAATACTTTTTTTTTACAGGAAAAAAAGGAAAGAAAAGTATGTCAAGTTAGGATGAATAACATCAGAACAAGAAGTAGACATTTACACGCTTCGAGGCAATGAATTGACTGACAACAGTCGAGAGGCATACACCAACACGAAACACCACAAACTACATCCAACTAAAGGGTGTCTCAGAGAGTCCTTCGATTTTCAAATTTTGACGATGACAGTGATAACTTCAAAAATGTTTGCAGACTGCTTAAACTCTGCTTAGTACTAACTTATATGGGAAAAAATGTATGATCCAAACTAATATTTTACTTGATTTAATTTTTGAGCATTTACTCAACTTTTCATATGAAGAACTTACTTAAAATTCTTGAGCTTATGCTTACTAATTTTTGAGCATTTACTCAACTTTTCATATTAAGAACTTACTTCAAATAAGAGCTTATACTTAATTTTTTTGTTAGAGCATCCACTCGAAGTTAATGCTTAAACAACTAAGTTTTGTCCACGAAAAAGTTTTGTTATGAAAAAAGTTGTTGAAGGAGTTAAGAATCTACTCAGCGTTTGACATGAAGCATACACTTTAAGCAAGTGCTCAAACCAGGAGGATTTGTCTAAGAATAAGTTTTGATTTAGATTAAAGTTTTTTGATAACCTTAGAAGCATTTACTTTACTTACTTAAAAGTTACCATTGGCATTGTAGCATTTACTCTGAGCAAGTACTTAAAAAAAAACTACGGATAAAAAGCGAATTTTAAGACACCCTTTTATGCGAGACCAGAGCTAAACAACAACGACTCCGACGCATGATGACATGAGTACCTACATTATTTTGTGGGCGGTTATAGGTTGCATTTATCTAGATATGCTTGTATATAATGTGCAGGATGGTGGGTGGGAGGTAAATCCTTGAATATGAATCGTACAAAAACAAAAATGGAAGATTATACTCGAGATAGAGAGAGAAAAATTCATTTCACTCTTGGTGTGCGGGCCCAGTTGTTGTTGTTGTTGTTGTTGTAATTGTGTTGGTGGTGGTGGTGATTCTGTGACGTTGGTTGTAGTGGCTTAATAGCAAAGGCTTGGTCGTTCGCCAAATTGCCTGTGAATTTAATACAAGGCGAGGAGGATATCTTGTATTTAACATCGCCGAGCCATAGAAAGAATTCATGATGAACGATGATGTGTAGGTGCAGGTGCAGGTAGGTTGCAAACCAGGGCGAACGGGGTGAACAAAATGTTCCTATATACATACATCCACAACACACCTACATAAAATATGTGCTTGTATAAAGGTGAACAATTAAGTAAAATGAATGAAAGTGCCCTATGGAGATTATAACCGAACTCTTGGTTCTCTGCGAGAAAAATATAGGAAGGTATATATGATATCCTTATGCCCACCACACAATGCTTTCTTGTGTCTCTGTTAAGAGCTTAAAAGTATGATATTAAGGGCCATTACACATCATCGTGTGTTATGGGTGTGCTGTGCACCTACTTTTTTTTTCCTCAATTCAAGTATTTTCGAGTTTGCACATTAATGATTTAATTTGCTAAGATTATTATTTTTTTAAGAGTGGTGGTGTTTTCGATCCTAGCTTGGCCTAGATGCGTCTTTTCATCTTGCTGGGAGAACTCTTCCGGTGTGCGAGAGAAGAATGGGATTAAATTGCGTGAGATTAAAAAAAAGAAAAGAATTTGTCAAGGAGTCTGATATGCTCCAATTTTGTTTGCTTTACATTTTGAAATATGGGGTGATATGAGGTTTGCTTCGGAACAAAAAAAAATATCTTTAATCGACTTAGTTTAAGGATCTGTAGAGACTAACTTTTTAGGTCACATAGTGTCGTTGACATTCCCTTGAGCTGAATTTTTGGATGACAACTTAAGAATACCTATCGGATTTTCTAATAAGAATATGTTTCAATATTCTATCATTGAATTGGGTGCCTCAGGGCAGTCATTTAGGGCCATTTCTTTTATTCTTGGTTATTGAATATGTACGAGTATTTTTTTCTAAACGTACATCGTCTATCAAAAATGCGGAGCATCTTAGATTTTCGTTAATCTTGTCAGTCTTATCTAGTTTTTTTAGTTTAAGCATACAAAATACAGTATGGGTGTATTGACTGTCAAAATGCATTTTTTTTTAGTTTCATTAAATTCCGTTTTCAAAGTGAAATTTAAAAGGAAATGTAAATAGATGTAAAATTTTATTGCATGACATGGTCCATTCACAATATGATCTGTCAATTTTTCAATTTTCACCTTTTTTCCTTACGACCTATTTACCTTGTTTTTGAATCAGAAAATGGTCTTTATTAATCAACCATCAGGATAAATTTAATTAACAAAAGTCACTTATTCAGCAAATTTTTGACGTTTGACTAATTAAATATGTAGTTCAAAATTACCCACCATTGTGTGTAAACCTTTAGACGGTAAACTAAAACGATCCTAAACAAAACTTATTAAATCGTCTAATCAAGGTTTTCATTATCCAATTAAATGTCATTAACCTTTTTTTTTTGCAGAAAATCATGCCACGTTCGCAGTTGATTAAACCTCATTAAACAACAAACCAAAAAGAAAGAAAAAAATAAACCTTAAACACAAATTACACAACAAAAGTAAAGTAGTACGCTTTTCCTTTATGCTTACTTTTCAACAAATGCGAGTATATGTATGTATGTGTATATTTATGTATGAAAGTGTGTATGTAGGTATGTAGGAATGTAAGACAAACACACAACACACATACACACTCACATTTTCCCTTAAGCTTGAAAGCATTTTCCATTAAAGAATACAATGCCCTTTCAACTCGCTAAATACCGTTTTATTTATATAAATTCACGCCCGTGCCTTTAGCGGCTTCAATTGAATTTCAATGCATATAGACGTTACATTACAGCAAGAGCTATAGACGCTACGCAAGCTAGAAAATAGCTGCTAACTCAGTATACAATGTGTTGCAAAAACTTATCATCACATATATTCATTTTGAATTTCTTCATTACTGAATTTAAGAAAAAAAAAAAAAAAGATTTTGAGTGAGAGATGTCATTCTTTGTGGCTTTTTGACATAAGCCCTAGTAACTCCAAAGAATGGGTTGATTAAATTAAAGCGATCTTCTAGAATTGTCAAACAGGAAATTTCTCGACGAGGAACCATGTCCTTCACATTGTGACTCGTATTCGGTTTTAAACAGAAGCTGTCTTATTCACAAATGTCAAATATGATTGACTTATACGAAGCCATTTGGGTGCTATGTTTTGCGCCACCTATTATTGAGAGTAGGTAGCTATGGTAACCTTCGCCTTAATTGATAGCGTTTGTTGTTCATTGTACTTTTTGTGTAGGATTCGGTTCAATCTTTGACTTTGATGATGGGGAACGAAATACGAAAAAAAATAAAAAAATATAAATTTAACTAAAAAAATAAGACAGAGAGTGGCGTTACTCTATTCTGTCCCTATCACTCTTACTCTCACTCATTATTATTATTTGTATTTTTTAATTCCAAAAGCTATAAGACGACGACCCGCATTCCATGGCAATTGAACCAATTAATAAGTCCCGCGTGTTTCTTTTTTACTCAATTGATGTGATTTTTTTCACCCAAATTGACAAGAATGGGGAAAATCTTCAATTGATCACAAGTTTAACAAAAAAAAAAAGACATTATAATTATATTAAAGAAACTATATTTTGTCAATGAGTGAAACGAAGACAATTCTTTCTCATTATAAACTTGATTTAATATTTAAGAAGTGGGCTTTCTATATTTTATTCTTTCGCAAATTATTAACGGTAAATAAGGAATAGAAATATAATCGAAAGAAAAAGACAACTAGAGACGACGACGTAAGAAATGCAAACGAAACGAATTCAAGCGAAACACGTAGAAGAAGAAAAAAGAAAAAAGAAAGAAGAAATGCATTTTAAAAGATGCAAAATTGCAATGATAATTATTGATTTGCTCTCCTTTTCTGCTTCTCTTTTTTGATATTGTTGTTGCATTTCTTTTTACGTCTTATTTCTGGTTTAGTTTTTCTTAAGGCAAAATATGTCGTGTATCTTTGACATTTTTTAACAAAGGTTTTAAGTGAAAGTTGCATAAAATTTTCATTTGGTAAAATAGATCAATTTATTTGATTGAAATCTGTCAAAATTCAGATTCTCCGGTCTAAGTTTTTAAAGTTTTTTCTGTCAGTTTTATGATTGTCAAACAATCAGTGAACATATTAAGAGATCTTTTAACTTTCATTTAACTTCGAAGCAATTTTAACAATTAAGTTGACGTCAGTTCGAACACAATGTAAAGCAAGTGAATTCGACCCATTCATACACTTAAGTTCCTATTCTCTTGAACTTAATTCATGCTTTCTTCGAAAACACGTGTATGTAATTTGAACTCCACGCCAATTCTATCAAAGAAAACGAATCATCATTTGAATAAGCATTGTAATAATATATTCAATTTAATTTATGTGTGTGATGTGGCATAATTTTTCTATTATTTCTACACATTTATTCAACTGAATCTCGGTATGATTTAGATTATGCGATATTAAGAACAATTGAATGCACCTAGTTATGGGAATTGAATTCAATTTAAGTGCGCCATTAATCTCTTGCAGGAAAGTGGAATAGAATGAAAACTTATTAGAAAAAATACAAATTAATTTATGTTTGTCTTGAATATGTGTATTAAGTCTGTTTTGAATTGAAACAAGTGTTGCCAGAATAAAATGTTGTTTTATTTGTTCTTGTTGGTGCGCCAATTTGAAATGTGTTTTTATTGTTTGTTTCTTTTAAACAGCTTATGTACAAAAGACGAAGCAAATCTTGTCACCACCGACAAGAGTATTTGAAGCAAACCGATTGATCTCGATATTGACATTTAGTTTGTATGTGTTAACTTCATAAATGTGAAGGTACAAGTGACAGTTGACGCCATTTATATAAATACGCAATGGTTTTCTCCGATAGGGGCAGTGGCGTAGATAGATTTTTGGGGACTCTAATCTCCATCGGCTTGAGTTTTTGTTTATAAAATCAGATTTCAAAAGTAGATACTCTTTTTTCTAAAATTTACGTTATGTTTCATATTCCTCCAAATAAAAATTTTCTTCTACATATCAGCCTCGAAGTGTTCTGACTATGATATTCAGCTAACTACGTCCCTGGAGGAATTTAAGAAATGACTTTTACCTGACTTCTTTATCAACTGCAAACAGACAAATTCCAAGATATTTAATTTAAGTTTAAATTGAATTACGAAAATGTTTGTTTTTCCTTAAAACTTGACTTCCTTAACCGCAACTCTACACAAAGTGTAAAACTATTTCGTTTGTATTCGGAAGAAAACGTGTATATATAGAAAACTTAACTCACAATGCAACCAAAGTAAATTAATTCTAAAGTTGAAATGGCGTCCATCTTGAAGTCTTATCTTCTCTCTCAATGCTCTGCAATTACAAACTATAAACGCTTTTTGCCTCAAGCAATTTGCTAAATGTTTCTTCACTTCAAACTTCTTACTTTAAATACAAAAAAAGAAAAACAGACAGACTATGATGGAAGCTGTTGCATGTTCGCAATGCGAGTCCTCGTATATTTTGAAAATTACTTAGCAGAAGGGTTTAATATTCCAGCTTTCAATTAATACAAACTTCATTTCCAGGCATAATAATATTCTTCAAATTACAAACAATAACCCAGGAGTAGAGATACTCGACTCGTATATCTGCAACTTCTATCTACGTCATATACGCTTCGTATACTTTGCATCTAGCTACTGCGTCAGTCAGTCTTACGGATGCATTTGCATCTGCATTATAATATCCGCCATTTTTTTCTGTTCGTCCTTTACACGCCCATCTAACATCCTGTGCTATGTGCTGTAAGGGCTGTCTTTATTGTTGCTTTAATATTTTGTATATCGTAAATGTTTTTCTATTTTATATACTTTAAATAATTACAAAAAAAAACCACACACAACAGAAACAGCAAAATAGAGAAGAAGAACTTTCCGGAATAACCATCCCATTCCATTCCACTTTAGTATGCATTTTTATTTCTATCTTTATTCTTTGGGGTTTGTATACATCTTTTGTTATTTTTTCCTTTCTTTTTTTTTTTCTTATTTTTGCTTAAATTCTGTTTTCCTTTTGCGGCTATAGTAAGTATAGAAATACACAATTGTATATGAACTTTCGCCCCATTGCACTTTGTTCTCGAAATAATGCAAAAGAGAGGGGCCAAAGTGGCAAAACATAAACCACATCATTTTTCAACCAACAATAATTATTCAACAAAGTGTGAAATTTGCTCCTGTTTCTTTGGGTGCAGTGCAATGGGATTCGAAATGATTGCAAAAAATCAAGGGGGGAGCCAGAAAAAAATATAAATAAAAACAAAAGAAACGAAACGAAACCAAACAAAATAAAATAAAAGAGAAGCTTCAATAATTGCGCATCACGCAGTTTTGGTGGTAATTTTTTGAATTTGTGCAAACTTTTGTTAAAATTTTCCAATTTAAAACAAATTTGAAAAAAGTTCGCATTGAAACAACTCTTCGAACTGGAAGAGACCTACAAATATTTTTTCCGAATCCGAAGAGATTATTTGTGACAAAGTTTACTTTAGATTCCGTGAAAAAAATTCATTCCAAATGTGAACACAGCCTTAAAGATGTTAAAAGAAATTAAATGTTTTTTAGGTATTCCTGGCATTCCATTCTAAATTGTTCCAAAAAAGGAGAATGATTTGACAGCTGTCATTTGTAGGTTATAGTAAAAATGCTTTATATTTTTAAAAAGTTTTTGAAAGAATATTATTACTACTACTACTATCTACGTCGCATTTGTCACATCAGGATTCGTTCTGTTACATTTACAACTAATTCGCGAATCTGACATAAAAGTGTCACTTCAAATTGACATTTCCTGGATTTGACAAATCACTTTACTTTTATTTTTAAAAAGAATCTTGAAATATGAGTGTTTTGGGGTATTAAGATTGTATTTTTCTAGAACTGACATTTATTATTATGGGGAATCTAATGTCTACTAAATTTTGTGATTATTTCTAAATTATTTTTTATTTTTATTTTGAATAATCTTAACATCAATCTGCTATTAAAATTAAGTGCTAGCATTTATTTTTAATGAATAAAATACCACAACAATACTCAAATGTCAAAAGTTCAAAAGGTAAAACAATAACAATCGAAAATACATTATTCTTCTCTTTCTTCTTCTTCTTCTTCTTTTTTAAATGACAGCCATTTCGTGTCATTGGTTCATTGAACTTGATGAGTTTCCGGCGCCACCTTCATCGCCTTTACCGACGCCGGCCGCAGCGCCATACGTCGTCGTCGTCGTCGTCGTCGACGTTGTCGGAGGCCGGGTAAAGTTCAATTTTGCGCGTTTTTATCGCATCAGACATCGTGTGTACATACATATGTGTGCGCGTGTGTGTGTTTATTTTTATTTAATGCCATCCTCAGGATAGTGCCGTCAGGAATAAAGGAAGTTCTTTTACAACTCTTGTATCTTGATTTTGTTTTGGTCTTTAGTTCTCTCTTAAAACCTATACGAAGTGCGTGTTTTTACTCATAGTAAATTGTATCCCCCTTCATGCCATACATCGAATCGGAAAGGGGCGTTGCAATTTTTATTTTGAAATGCAATAAATGTTATTTCGTTGTGAAGACATATCTACGAGTTGAGTTGTATTTCTTATGTCACAACATTCGATTTCACTTCTGTCGTCATTGTGTCGCGCCAATGCATCCAATGTGGCTACGACTTTATATTGTGGAAAATCTAATATAGGGTGTGCCGCCCAAGTTGTTGTAAGAGTTTTTTTTTTCAAAATGATATATATATATTTTTTTGTATTTTGATAACGACATACATACAATGACGATTCCAGCACATGAACTTACTTGGCATTGCGTTTATGTGGAACAGCCCAAGTTCCGTCTTTTTTTTTTGAGATTAAATTGGCAGAATGTTTTTTTTTTTAATTTTTATATTTTTATACGAGTGTAATTGGGACTTGTAGTAGTTTAGATTAACACCAATAGATAAATTCTTATGCGTGGTTGTGCAAGCAGAATTTTAGATGGAATGTAGACATTCTTTAAGTCTTACGTCATGGGTTAGGATTGATATACTGATTAGCCAATTAAATATTCTTTAATTACTTTCACAATTACAATTTGGCTTTAATTTTTTGATCTTATGAATTTCAATTTTGAGTGGTTCACTTGGGCGTATACATATTTTTTTTTTTTAATTTAAACTTTTTCTTCATCTCGAAGAAACTAATTTTTATTTATTCATTCAAACAAAACATAAAACTATTCAAAAAATAATTATGACTCTGTTGATGTCGTTTAATTAATTGGCCCTTATTTTGTCCATCTGCAGAATTGTAGATACACAATATTAAGTATCTTTCAGAACTTTATTTAGCCTTTGTCGTGCTCGTGCTCGTGCTGCTCTGGCTTCAGGGGAAAAATGGATAAATATAAGAACGCGTTGTGTTGCATAGTAACTTAAGCTGTTTGTAGTTTTGTGGGGAGAATTCTTAATTGGAAATTTTCTTCCTCATTCTTTTTTTTTTATTATTTATTTACTTTTGATACTGCTTTAAGATAGAAATGTATATATTAACATTTTTTTGTTTCTATAAGAGGGCTCGTAAGATGTTTGCTAAATGACTCTATCACAAAGTTATGTGCGAATGACAAACTAAGCCTAATTGAAGGGTGTAATTATTATTTCTACTAAATTAAGGGGGTAAATAAATTATCCCAGGGACAACTTTTCTTATCAGAATATATTAGACTTCTCTTATAATCAAATCATCAAGTCTTGAGAATTCAGAACTTATAATTACATGAATCTAAACTTAACAATATACCTTTAAGGGTTTCAGTTCAATCGGTTTACCCACCTGTAAATAAAAGAAAAAACAATAAATTAGTACTTCATCGAATAGAAAAAAATAAAATAATTCAAGTCTAGTAGTTACACAATAATTGTTCTTCAAAAGGTTTCACTTTGCTCATCATGAGACATACCATTTTTTTTTTCTTATAAAAATCATTGAGGGTAAAAACAACAAATATTTCTCAACCCCCTCAAATTTCTCATAGGTTCACAACATTATCAAATGACAAAATATGATTCCGGCGCGACACAACGATACGTACGAGTAAATATGTATCTCGTATTTCAAAAAAAAAAAAAAAAAAATGTGAAATTCAATATGCCACAAAGTTAAGAAATAAATCGAAAGAGAATTGATGCTGAAACTGGTTCAAATGCGCCTTTGAGATACTTGATGGATCGTTTTTCTTACACAACGCACCCACTTTAAGTTGTAATTTGTATTTTGAAACAAACGGTTGCTGAAATCCCCTTCTAACGGGGAATAATAATCGTATAACCTAATCAAAATGTTTGCAGAGTTCCACTTACAAAATTTATAAAGATTGATTCGCACTTAAGACCCAAAAAAAGAAGCAAGGGAGGAAAAGCTCAAAGAGAAGTGTTCTATTGGCGAAAAAGATTCATCTTTTTTACTTTTGACAGCAGCTGTCAAACGGAAGATTACACAATTATTATGAATAAAAGTAAAAAATAAATAATATTTATAAAGAATGAAGACGAAGTGAAAGTATTACGAAACAGAAAGTGTAAATTCCAAAATTTTTAAAATTTTTGATTACTTAATTATTGCAAATATTTAATTACCAGTACCAATTACAACGTCTGGATTCTCGTACATCCAAGGTTATAAAGGGTGGTTAAATTTTAAGGGCCGTTGTTGAATGCGAACTACACCTTAACGTTAAGTTTTTGTCTGCAATTCATTTGACATTTCTCAATTTTAGACTAACTCAATTTGAACCATGGAAAGTTATTCAGGTTTATTGTGAAAATTTGCGTTCAAATCAAAACGCATATCGTGCACTTTCGTAGAAAATCATCTTTTCAGTGATGATACACATTTTCATCTCAGTGGATTTGTCAATAAGCAGAATTGCGGCATTTGAGCGAATAATAATCCAAGAGTGATTGTCGGGCCGTACTTTTTCCAAAATGAGGCTTCAGGCAGTCAGAGTGTTCGCTCGTGAGATGATAACAAACTTTTTATTCCCCGAATTGGAAGATATGGATGTGGGCGATATTTGTGGTTTCAACAGAACTTGTCACATATCTGCGTTGCGTTATCAATTGGCTGCTAAGATCATGTGATTTGAAAGCGCTGGACTTCCTTTTTAGCGGTTATTTGAAAGAAAAGGTGTACGTCGTTAAGCCAGCAACGTAATTCAAGAGCTAAAGGATGAGATAATTCGGCACATTAACGGCATTGAACCTCAATTATTATGCCTCAGCGTTATCGAAAATTTGGATCATCGAATGGAAGTGTGCCGCCGAGGTTCCATATATAATTGGACCATACCAATATTATCATACTAAAAAGAAATGACAATAATTTACAAAAAAAATAAAAGTCAACATAGGCCCTTACAATTTAGCCACCCTTTAAATAAAATTTGAACGTACTGAATCAGAGATACATATATTGAAAAACTTATACTAAGAGTTTCTTATACCTATGCTCCTTTCAGAACCTTTCAGACTTTTAATTTTACAACAAAACAATATTGTCAGATCTGACATTGAAAAAACTGTCCCAAATGTCTTACAATCGTCTGAACATACAATTTTGTCTGACAATAATGTCAGAAACCTCATTGTCAGGTAATTGTCAGACGACAATCTGACAACAAATTGTCTGAACACACAATTCTTATCTTTGTCAGACGATTAGGATATTATCAGACTCATTGGTCATTGTCAGATATCTTTGTTTAAGACATCTTACAATTGCTGACAATTTCTGTATTTTCATATACTAATGGCGTTTTCAATTGGCAATCTGGAAGCAGAAAAAAGCGTTAAATTGGGCAAAAATGACAGTTCTGATTCTGAAAAAAGAAGAGATTTCTCTTCTGAATTTGAAATCAGAAGCAAAAACAGAATGACACACACTCAAGGATATAAAAAAATGGAAAATTATATTGAAAATATCTTAACAATTGTTCCTAATTTGTGAATTGCTTAGAATCCATTCGGAGAAAACTCCGATACAACTCCGGTTCCTCATCTCGCAATTCGACAAGCAATTTAGAATATAAACCTTCCTGATGTCGACGAGCCACCCAATTCTTCGTCCAAACACTTCGACTTTTTTGTGGCAATTCCTCTTCCTCGCTGTCTTCGAACACGTAGGCCGTTAGAATAGTTACAATGACAATATTTTCCATATTTATTAAAATTATTTTCATACAAAATTTCTTCACCGACCACTAAGAAAAAACTTTTAATTTATCTGACAATGTCTGCCAACGGATCGACCAATTTTTCATAAACAAATATCTTCCAACAGTGTGAACTGACAATTTTCACCCTGACAATATTTTCAGAAACGTCGTTGTCAGAGAATTGTCAGGTAACTATATGACAATGAAATTGTAAGACTTTGGAACAAAATCTGCCAATCGTGTGAACAGACAATTTTTATTGTCAGAGCACTGACGGATCTGACAATATTGTATGATCTGACAATCGTCTGTACTTAGCTTAAGGTACGATTTAATTCAGTTTAACAAAGTTTCTATCCCATTTAAAGCCATTAAGGTACTTATGTATGTTTATCTAAAATTTCTATACCGTCTAGAATAATTTGATAATAAAAAAAAACTAAAATTTATCTTTATTTGTTTAAACTTTCATTAAAAGTATTCATCATAAATTTGCGGTTAGAATAAAATCACACAAAGTTCCAGTTCAAAGTTCAAAACAAAAACACAATTATTATTCTTTGCATTTTTATTAATAAATCCCCCAACAATCATCAAATTGCGGTCAGAGAGACAGAGCTATTAACTTGATTAGCATAAATGGCAAGGCCTTTTGTATGATCAGCAATTTTATTGTGTGTGATTTGCAAAAAAAAAAAAACACAAATCAAGAAAATAATATATTCTCAGACGCTGACTAAGTAATTCTAAAGATAGATGCCGACTATGGCGACGACGAAAGACGACAAACGACAAATGAACGACTCTAGATTCTACACCCTCAAGTTGACAGTATTTTTTTTTTTGATAATGTCTTCTTATCAAGTCACAGCAAAAGCTGAAAATGTGCACTTAAATCACAAAAAAAAAAATCTTTAAATAGATCTTAAAAATTCATCCGAGAAGGAAGTGAAAAATTGCATAGAAGCGCATAAGTTAAATTGTTTAAAATTATAATTGGGTATTTAAAATATGTGGGAAGTATTTTTTTTTTATTTGATGTAATGTGTGTGTTTACTTGTTTTCTGTTTAATTTCTTGCATAGTCTTTGTCAATACAAAAAAAAGCTCTGAATCACCGACAAGTCTCAACTATTAATAAACATTCACTATATGAAATCCGGAAGAGATTTATAAATACTTCCATTGTCACGTCAAATTGGCTTGAATTTTTTCGAAAACATTAGACAGTTGAAGAACAACAAAAATAAACAATTGCTTATATTTTTGCGTGGCAAAAATTTCAATCAATTCATTAATTTATGGCGAAAACGAAACAATGACTTACTTGTCAAACATATGTTTGGGAACTCATTACAAAAAAAATTGACATTGTACTTTGTACACTTGTATACTCTTCAATATCATTAACATTTAAAAGAAAAAACAAAACACTGAAATCATAACAACAAAAAAACAGACTTTGTATGATTGTTTTTATCATTTTCAGTAAAATCGAAAAAAATAGATAAAATAAAAAAACAAGTCATTTGAAATAAACAACAAATTCAAGCAAATGTCGGGTGTAGAAAGTCAGAATTTTATAATTAAAAAAACAAATATTTTCATGGTCAACATTTTGAAATGCAATTTTATTCGAAATTCTTGAAATACAAAAAATTGATACGAGCCATTCAAGATATTCACACGAGAACTGTCAATTTATAGACGCATTTAAAAGGAAACAAGTCGGCCAATTGACAGGACCATTTCTTGATAAAACATAATAATTCATAAAATAGAAATGTGAAATAAATCGACTGTCACACTCACTTTAAGGCGAGTTTCAAAAGACTGCAATCACATCTGTCTCTGAATGCAGTCATTGAGATGAAGATCAGATTTATTGCAGTTACTTTCAGACTAAATTCATTCTTCATTTGACATTTTAAATAAAGCAATCATTGTCTCTCAAATCCTTTGACACATTAAATAATTGCTTTGTATTCATTTGCAACATATTTCTATTGCTTGAACTTTTTTTTGACAGTTAGATAATTTATTTTAGATTACGCTCACTGTTAAAGTGTAAAAGTAGAAAGTTGTCAAATGCTTATTGAAAATAATAAACTTTTAAATTAGCATTCCACGTTTGACAGCTGATAGCTGAAACTACATCTGTCAAATTAACTGCCATTTAATTTGTTTGTTTTGTTGAAATGACAATTAAACTTATTATGTTTTCTGAAGCCTGAACTTATTATTTATCATTGTTTTTATATTTGGTAACACCTCAAACACATTTGTGTCATTTTGCTTCACCATTTTATGGGGTCTCGTATTCTGACTGACCTATCATGTTAATATTGAAATTATTACCTAATGGAAAAAAAAAAACAGATTTAAATAAATATGATAATAACTCAATTAAAATCGACCTTGACTCTGATTTTGTACTTATTTATTGTTAATTACTAAAAAAAAATTAAGAACTACCACAAGGTTCCCTTCACAGTCCACTACTTTTAACTTAACAATTATTATACTATGGTGTGAGTTTTATTTTATGACATGACCAATCTTCTGTCATTTTAATCATAATTATAACTGAACTGACCTTTAAACGGGAAATAAGTATAAATTAACAACAAATACAAAGAAAAACCAAGTAACAACTAGGTAATGTGAAACTGTATCTAAATTTCGCTCCAATGACAGACAACCATCAGAGACAAGAGTAGATGGCGCGGTTGAACAACTATGTCAATGCGTATAGCGTTCACTAACTTGAATTATTTTTCTTTTTTTTTATACATACTCGTATTTCTCTTCTTCCATCATTCTTCTGTTTCTGTTTCTATTTTTTTTTTTCTTTTTTTTATTAATAAAACTGATATAAAGACGGAAATTGCATGATGACAACATCATAGTTGCGACTTGCTTGGCTCGCTTATCTGAGGAAACGCCAGTTACAGCGACGACGACGACGACTACAACTACGACGAGTATTTCTGGTATATCCGCCACTTTTGCGGAACCTATGCATCCATATCCAGAATAGTAGCGCAGTAGGGAGTTACACACAGTACAACAAAAAAAGAAAAAAAAAAAACATTTCCTCACTTAGCCTACTTGTGCAACATGCAACGCAAAATAAAAGTATCCAACTTTAAATGCGCTGCAGTGATGTTGCATACATTGTGTTGTTGGTCGGTCTTATCGACTTCTGTCAAAAAACTTTCCACATTATTTTTGACAGAATCTGTGCAATGGGAAAAAATTAACGAGTTTTGCACAGTTAGCCATCATGGTCATTACTTGATGTGGATTTAAATAAACGTTCGTTCGGGTTGAAGGGTTCTTCCCTTTCCTTCAAACTTTAAATGCAAATCAACATACAAGAACTCAAAAAAAAATGGAAAGAATTGAGGCCCACCACAGGCTTGTTGGAAAAGGAACTTGACCCTCAAAATGAACGAGTACATATTCACCTAAAGGTCGCATACGGATTCCTCTGGTCAGTTAGTACGTTCCCCAGAAAGAGATTGGTATGTGTAACTCGGTAAAGTTTAAGCGGTTTTTTTAATGGTTTTTTCATTGTTTCCAGTGAAACTCAACTCAACTTGATGATAATAAAATGTTATGCTTGGATGGAGGATTCAACTGTCGACAAGACGATTTATTAATTAAAAACTCAACAAAAAAAATGTAAGCCCTGCAATCGATGTTTTACCAAGTTGTTGCAAGTAATTAAAAAAAAGAAGCAAATTGAAGACCTAGTAATTTCATGCTGACTTAAAAAAAAAAAACCGCCCTGATGATGCCCTCCACCACGCTTTTTTGACCCTTTGGCTGTTTTTTTTTTCCGTCGACGAAGTCTTCTTCTCTGACATCATGGTCATCACGGTAGGAAGCACTCGCACTACCGCGCATTTGACTGACGGCCGGGCGATCCAGGGATGAAAAGTTGTACGGTTCGCTGCACTCCTGACGAATGGGGTGAACAATAGATGCGGTTGTAATGTTAATAGGATTTGGTCAGGGCATCAGTGTGTGATAAACGACTTACGAAAAAATAAAATTAACAAAAACAAACAAACACTACACTTGCAACATTATACCTTCTTTTTATGCTTTAATATGTGTATGCAGCTCTTTGTTTGTTGCAAAAGGGCTAAACAAAACACAAAACACAAAAAAAAAAAAAACTAAACCTCAACCAAGTTCGCTTTTATGGTTGTTTTGGGAAAATGGTTTTGGAATTTAATATGATTTACTAGTACACCCTTGCTCCTTCAGGAAATTATAATGCGATGTGAAAAATGATTTATTTGACATGATTTAAGTTTGAGAGAAAATATAGCCAAACTTAATGGACCGTGTGGTAGCAATTTTTTTTTTAAATCTGCCATTTTTACTTTGGGGCAGACAGGGCCATTTTTTAACTGAATTGAATCTTGCTTTTAGAATCGAAGTGGTTGTTTATTATATACGTCTACTAATAATAAACTGATGATTGATTAATGGGTCTAATTCAAGGCGGACTTTCATCCCCTATAAGATTCTAAGCACGCTCCTTTCAATATAATAAGAAAACACAACACAGTGGCTATCAACGACAGCTTAGTGTTGCTTGCGCCATCTAGAAATGAGTATTCAAAATCTACCCTTCATGGATAAAAATTTCACAATAAAGGAGGAATACAAAGTCGATCGATCTTTACATTAATTTTACAACCATTTTAGTTTGAATGTATTTTTAAAAATCATAATCATGTTTGACATTTCAATTTTTTTTAAGGGTGTGCTTGATTTCATTGTAAAAACGAATGACAGAGTTCAGTGCTCTGCTGGGTTTCAATTTTCAATGTGCATTTGAAAATCAGGTTAAACTGATAATTTAAGCTGAAAGTTGTGTTTCTAAGGGACTTTGAAAGCTTAAACAATTGCTTTTATAAAAAAGTTGTTGAACGAAATAAATGACAACCAACTTAACAGATAAGACTTTAACAATATGGCTGCTATTAGCTGTCATAGTTCGGTAGTCCCTATTGAAAGACCTTTTAGTGAGTTCGGGAAACGGTTCCACAATATTTAGTGTCTTGTTCAAGATTAACGAAATGTAAACTAGATGCAATTTATAACTATTAGATTTTAAACCTTCTTTAAAACTGTCATTTTCAATGGCATTTCTCTTATTTTTTCTTTTGATAAATATGTACATTGTACATGTCAATAAAGTGACAAATAGTTATGTACGTTCTCATTCAGCTGTCAAAATATTCTGTTAGCATTACGATATCATGCTGACTCGTTTGACGTTCGCCGAATTTGTGAGTATTATTTAAAAATAGCATTGACATTTCTCATAATATATTGTTTACCTTTTATTTGTTTATAAAAACAAAAAAAAAATAAAACAATATCCAATTAGAAGTTTATGACTAACATGTGCGCTAAACAAAAACCACTAACTATGTACCAACCTACATTCTATGATGTGATTATATTCCTCCCCGCCGCCGCTGCCGTTGTCACACCCTCACACGGTCGATCGATCGAAACAAATGACACAATTAAACTAATTTGTATTTTTATATTTTTGAGTCATTAAAGGAAAAAAAATCTATTTTTATCGGAAATTGCACTTACTGGACTTAGTACAAGTGGTGATTAAAATTTTATTACAATCAATTTTACATGGAAAAGGGTGGCGATTCGTGTTATTTACTTTTTTTTTTGAACAACAGAATGAAAAACAATTCTAATAATTAAATAGAAAAAAATGTAAAATTAAAATAAACACATCAAAAACAGCACGTATAGGAAAACTGTATTAGAATTTAAACACCTTTTAGCTGGCAGTTCTAGTTTGCACATGAAAATCTCATTAAATTTATTTTTTTTTGTTTTTTTGTATGTAAATCGTGTAATTGAAATCGACGCCATTTTAAGCTTAACATTTAATTAAATTGAGAAATAGAAACAACAAAAAATGGGGAAAAACACCTTCTCTTCCATTCAATTACCTACTCTTTTTCTATATACACGTTTGTAAATTTTGGCCTAAATGTAATTTAATGCCTCCAACTTAAACACCGCCGTGCCGCTCAAATTTATAAACCCATTCATTTAGACCTCAAGGTGGTTAAAGGGGGTGTGATAAAATGAAAATGAAAATCTGAATCTCTTTACATGCAAATCAAAAGAAAATAAAAAATGGATAAATAAAAACCAAAACAAAATAAAGGCAAACAGTTAATTAGTTTAAATGAATAACAACAAGAATTTAACAAACATTGCAAAACATAGTCTGGGAGATGAAGTTGCAAATTATTGAGTTTAATAATTTTACCTTAAAAAATTTACCATGTAACTAGTTTTTTTTTTAATTGGATTATGTATTTGAAAACAACAATAATGTGGTTCAGTTTTTTATGTTCAACGTTTTTATGTATATATAAAACTAATAAAAGTCGTAGGAGTAATTTTGAAAAAAAAACATATTCCCGCAGGAATCACATTCAAATTTGTGTGAAATTTTAAATATTGAATTATATTCAAATTTAACACACCAAATACATATTGGACACAAAAGTTTAATGAAAATTGGAAGAGTTAATTTTTGATCTCTAAAGAATGACTTCAAATTACTGGGTGGGTACTATTTATGTACCGAATTTAAGCTCTAGTTGACAGTAGTCTTTGCAGGCATAAAATACTAACGTAATCGGAATTTGCTGCATTTATAAAATTTTGACAAAAAACTTTTCAGAATCGCATCCAAGCATTGTGTATCAAATTTAAGGTAAATGAATGCAATCGTTTAGAAGCATGTTTAAAATAAAGCCTGTGTTTCAAATTTAAGTTAACCTGTCCGCTCAGAGTATAATTTACATCTGGAGTAGATTTGGGAATCAGACAAAACAAACCTTTGACCAGTTGCAAGTCGAATTTTGATCTTTTTGAGTTTCAAAATTTTAGCACATACAGTAACTTTTACTTAGAAATTTTACTCTTAAAAATCAAGCTTATTAATTTCTTGCTCCCGAAAACAGTGATTTTGAAGATTTAAGATATGTATGAGATATCGTGATCGAAAACTCTACAGGACAAGTTCTTAAATTAAAGGAGAAAAACATAAGACCGAGACGTTATTCGGTTATACAAAATCAGGCCAAGATTGACATTTTTCGATTTTGACGAGACTGAAATAAGACCAACAAGAGCCACAGTATAGATTTCCTCGTCTCGTCATATACTATATTCTTAAATTCTTCAAATTTAAATTTACATTCCTGGCAACATTATATTCTAGACTATCTCGCTTCAACAATGTTTACCAACAACCGAAATGTTGTTAATGCACGCAACCCCATCAACCATCAACGATAATATTATTTTTATTATTTTTAATTTTTTGTTGTTGCCATTGCCAATCTCTATTAAGCTTTAATATAAAGGTTGCGTATATAATATGAACGAGTATGTATCTTCAAATTCATTGTGGGCCGTGGACCGTGCAGATGATAAACAATAAAGTCCAATTTGAATACATTTTATGGGTCTTTCAACACTCTTGGTGGTGTTTTTTTCTTTTTTTAATTCTGTTTTTTTATTTTATGTTTTGTTCCCGCAGTTAAACCAGTGCAACGGTCCAAGACCAAAATAATCAACAGATTTATGGACTTTGACTCGGTTTATTTTCTTCTTCCAACAACAAACATGTATCTATGTACAAAAAAAAATACCCGTAGATACTTTTTACTTACATACAACAAAAACGAAAAAACTTTTACTTTACTTTTATCACTTTTTGCACGGATTTTTATTTTCATTTTATTTTGTTCCGTGGTTTTTGATGGCTGAAAAGGCAACATTAACTTTAACCCTTAAATTATGCTTAAAATTGTTCCACCTTGACATCGAAATATTTGTATGAATGTATATCCGCAGCAAAGATTCAAATCTGCCTCCCCCTTTATCCCCCACTCCACCCAACAGATTTATCTACTATAGCTAATATGAATGTGAACATTTTGAGATACAAATATCTACCTACAAACAGATACAGATACTCGTACTCGTAGATACATACGAATTTCCATGATGACAGTATCCCCGAGACCGAGTACGAGTTTATGACGTGGGTAGAAAGAGAATTTGTCTAAAATTAAAGCAAACAAAAGTGTTAAATTTGTCTGGGGTTGTGTTGGGTTGTGTGACGATAAAAAAAAGCGAGAGGTTCAAGGTAGTTTGTACTTTTTTTTCTAGTTTTTTTTTTTGTCTGTTTTGACGAGAGTCTTACATTTGAATGTGTTGATTATTAGAAAAATGCTGACGTTGTTCCTATATAGAATAATATAAATACAGTGACTTCCGCTTATCTGAACCGATTCAAAAATTTCATCGTTCTCACAATTATCAATTTTTATGGATGAAAATTACTTGACTTAGAATAGTTGAACTTACGAGGGATACTTATGTAGTTATAATTGTGTGAACACATCCAAAAAACACCTAGTTTTATGTCATATGTCAGTTTTGACAACTCAAAAAATTCGTAGAATGAACACGTTCAGGAAAAATTAGTTTGATGAAGTACCATATTTAAGCATTTTAATTTATTTACTAATTGACACGAGGAAACAATTTTTTTTAATTGAATATTGTAGGTAAAAACAATGTCATATAACCGGATTCTACTGTTTTAACTTTTTTTTTTATTGGATAAACGTGTAGGAACTGATGTGGGAACATTTGGCAAATTGCGTAATTTTGATTTTGTTTGAAGCAGCATTTTTTGTTTGCCTATTTGTCTGTCTATATAAGTTCGTTGAATACTTTTTATAGAGTGTATAATAAATAAAACTGACCACGGTTACCTTTAACAAGCTTTGTTATTATTTGTTCAAAGTTTTGTGCTTTACTGTTGGGAGACAACTTCGGTATTATTATAAGATATTATGCTATCAAAGTCCACTAAATAAGGATAACACAATAATTTTTTTGCTCTTTAAGACAGAAACATCAATCAACACAGATTCTATTCATAATGACATTTCATTGTTGTCATGACAGTTGCCATACAAAAATTGAGGTTCAAGTTCAATTGGATATTTTAAAAGAAATTTGATTTTTTGGATTCTCTTTGACAGTTCATAAACAAATGGGTCTAGTGTCATTCCGTTTATTTATTGACAAATAATCTAGTGTGGTATGTCCTTAATCAATAATACGAAAATATTTTTTTATAGTCCCTTAACAGCTGTCACTTTGCTGATTTAAAAATGTTCTTTGCGGTGTTAACATTGTAGTTCTTTTGACGTAACTTTATTTTGACGTATTCATAAAATAGGGTTAATTTTATCGATAAGTTTTTTTTCACCGCAACAGTTTAGAAGTGGGTTTGAAGTTCAGTTGAAATGACGTTGAAATTACAGCAAAAAGAAATGTCATACGCGAACTCAATATGCTTATTATATTATTCGTCATTAATATTTGAATAAAGTCAACAGTTCAATCTAAGTTCAACTGACTGTATAATTTCTGAGTGCAATCGAATTTATTAAATCTCACTTAAACTAAATACAGGTTTAAAACTGAGTTGGAGAGAGCTTGAGGCAAGTTTCATTTATTGCTTGCTTGCCATTGTTGAAAATTCTGGTATTAAGTTCAATACGCTCTTAATCTTATTAAATTGAGGGTATTCGATTCAGTTCAGTTACCGATTCGTTAAAGTTATATACGGAACTGATTTCAGATTCAATTCAAATTACAATACATTATGTTTACCGGAAATAAAATCAAATTTGACACTCTTGAGGTGAATACGATTTTATGGGTAGAAGGTAAACACTCAAAATTATGATGCATCAATAAATAAATGAGAGTTGACATTTTGTACACTTCCGGTTTCTTTATACTCGTAACCCCTGGGGAAAAACTTATGGAAAAAAGATACCCTAGAATTTTTTTTTTTATATTTCGAACTAATCATAAAAAAACAAAACGTCAAATAATATTTTACAAATTTTCAGTGTTTAATCTCAAATTTTTATACGTTTTTTTTTTCTTTTCTTATATATGAATCTAAATCTTAGTAAGTCACCACAATATGATCGAGTTTCAACGCTCTCAGCTATATTCAATACTCAACCTGAATTATTGTACAAAAATCCTTACATAAACTTCGTACGAGAATTTCGCATAAGACATTTAGATTTGGATATTCCAGATCTTTTTCACGAAGCCGCCAATGCATGGATTAAACTTTCAGATAAAGAAAAGAGGGTTTATCGATGTTTAGATGTAAGTTTTCTTGTCTCTATAAAATGTTTATCATCTCAAAAAAAGATAAATTTGTAAATCCCTCAGATTATAAAAGATATAAAACATCGAAGAGCAATGAAAAGAAAATACGAATTAGCTAAGAAAAGGCGTGAGCGTAAGAGGAAACTATTAAATACCCGACGAATAATGAGAAGGAACAAAAAAAAGATTAATCCAATATCAATTATTAATCGACAACGACGAAGACGTCAAAGTCAACACAAAGCAATTGATGATGAAGGGAGTAAAGAGAAGAGAAGCATCAAAAAAACATCGCAAAACGCCAAAAGGGCTCAAAGAATTTTAAAGAGATTAAAAATGATAAACAATAACTTAACAATGAAGCCAAGAAGACCCCGAAGAATAAGTCCAACATTTCAACGACGACAACGACGACGACGACGGACACGAACGAGGCAAATGAAACGTCAACAAAAATAGTAGTAGTTGTTAGGTCAAAACCCATCATTTCCGGTCTAATCGCAGGCATTACTTCAGTAAATCATGTCAACCAATTAAAGAGTCTTAGTTTTTGTCTTTGATTTTGATTTTGACTTTGTCCCAAGAAAATCAATTTTTATGTTTATTGTTTCAATAAATTCGGCAACAAAATTAAACCTTTTCTTGTGTCCCACCTATATTAATGAGCGGAACAAAAAGACACCTTCAGGCTTTATCTTTAAAGGGAGCCACACAATAAACACGCATCCATCCAACCACCATCCATCGCATATGGCCAATTAGTATTCCCTTGCGGCACACCACCAAAAGGCAATCAGCAGTGGCTTAAGGCACACTATCGACTATGGTTATGGCTATGGATTGAGTTTGTGAGACAAACAAATCAAAGACATCGAATGTCGGAAGTCATTAACGGCCATCACGACCGACAACAAACGGACGGACGGACGTAAACCAAACGACGACTTTGACCACGGCCACGAGTTTAGTTTTTTGTTTTAATGTTGTTTATCTGGTGGCACATTTATTTGAGTGGAATATAATTTACTATTTCTAGCACGTTTTGTACACAAGTATACCAAAAACACACACCACAACAATTTAATATCAAATCTAACTGAACTGGCGAATGTGGTAAATATGGCATCCAACTTCCCGGAACTAAGATGCAGTTTTTTCTGTTCTTTCATTCTTTTGTGTGAGATAAATCAAAATGTTGGAAAACTTTTAACCCACGATAACAGAACACATAGTATTGTTTATATAAGTTCCTTAAAAGTTTAAGTATAAGGAAATAAACAATGGGAAATGGAAAATGGGGGCCTTGGGTGTTTCTGTTTAGTTTACCTAAAAGTTTTTGAGTGTTTGGAATTTATGGCTGGAAAACCTCTGCTGATTAAAAATGCAATAATGTTTGTGTTTGGGTCGAAATAACGGTTGGGTCGTCGAGTCGTACATCCAATATGTTTGTATAGAAGCCATTAACCCTTTACTAAATTGACTTTATATAGTTTACATGTGTATGTATATCTCGGATGAAGGGACTTGCCTTTTGAGATCTGTGGCAAACTAATTGTATGCCATTAACAAAATCAACTATGGCAGACCCCTAAATTTTGAGAGACACATCACTTCGACCAAAAATGGTATAGTTTTGTCATCTGTGTTGAAACCAAGCATACTTAAAGGTATGTTTAGATGAAGGAACAAATACTTAATGTGTGACATAACAATTTATTTTTCAATTGTTGTCCATTTACACTGACAAAAGAACGCAGACCAAGTACACATGTTAAACATCATGTTTATTCATGAGAAATTTCGTGGTGAGTAAAATTTTTATTTCACCTTACATTGGATTTAAAACGTGGGGAACGAAACCACTTCCAAAAGAAATATTTGTTGTTCTCTTTTGCTTGAGAATTGTGTACATAGTTTAAAATGGAAATATTTTTGGCAGAATCGATTATTGACTGATTTGGCTTTCAGTGGTTTTGTCAAATAACATATCGAATTGAAATTAAATTACGTTTAATTTAAAATTTACATATCATATTGGAATCTTTTAAGGCGATTTATTTTGACGTCTCATATAATTATCTCGCTCCCATCACTCATTGACAAAATGTATAGATGCGTCAAAATGGGTAACTTCAAATGAAGGTTGATTGAGAGTACAAAAATATGCATCAGGCTGTCAAATTAAATGTTGATTGACCGCATGTTTAAGAACAAAAAATTGACAGCTGTCATTTTCTTCTGAATTCGATTTTAATAAAATTTCCTATCCAAAATAATTCTTGCTGATCATAATTTATGCAATTGAGTAACGATTTTTTTGTACTGATGATTTCATTTGTGTTTAATTTATTTTATTTTATATAATAAACAATTGCAATTATTACCTATAAATTTACCACATTCTACTTAAAAACCACAACAACAATTTAGTAAGAAATGGATGGTATCAAACCATGCCCAGCAAAAAAAAAATAATTAAAAAATTATAGAAACTATTATAACACTCTTTTCCATGAATTAATTTCATTCAAAGAAACACAACCAACTTGTTTTTTTTTTTTCATCATGATAACCTGAAAGTTTTCTACATTTTGAATTCTAAAAAAAAATGTTTTATTAAACATAAGCAAGAATGTTTAGACTTTATTAGATTATCTTTCTTCTGAGTCCAATATAGTCTGGGAAGTGACGTTACATTAATTTCACTGGAGAACTTAGTTTTAAGAAATTCATATTTTCCTGGATTATAATTTAATCAACAATATCATATTCACTTTTGAATTTTATTTATAGATAAATAAAAATTATTAAAGCTAGACCAAAAATATTTTCGACTTGAAAATTAACAATAGCACTTTGACATTTAGAAATGTCAGAAAGGGATTTCATATAAAATGTTTAAAAAGTTCGTTAAGTTGTGGATTATTATGAGGATGATACAAGTGGAAATGATTTATATAAAATCAAAAAGACTTCAACAACTGTCAAAATTGTTTACTTTTTTTGAAAATTTTTGAGTTACTAATAATTTCAATGTTTATACTCAGACTATACTCGTAAACAAACAAGATGAGAACTCCCAACCAATAATATGTTATGTCTCAAATAAATTCCTTGGCCCATGTCTTGTGAGATAACTCAATCAAAATTAGACACATTTTCCCATAAACTTGTATATGTACAAAAATTCCACCGTATAAATATATACATTTCCAAATGCGTTCCCTATGTATGCCCTGATCATTGATGCGTAGCCACCAGCCTTTAGAGCTAGAGCTGACAATGTGTAACGTTGTTCATGCGCTTACTGCATGCATTCCTTTTGACATAGCATAACACCGCCTTTTCGATTTTGAAAAATAAAAAAAAAATAAAAAAAAATGGAGTACAGTGCCCCATGTCAATCGTTATCAACCAAGCCATTGGAAATAAATAAAAAACACAAACTTGTTGCGCAAGATTTTTGTATAAATGTATGTTTATAAAATTTTATTTCGACAAAAAAATGGCCTCAAATTGAATTCTTAATTTCAAGCCGTAACTCTTTCGATGTCTTTTGACAGCATTTTTTTTTTTAAATAATTTGTTTACATTCGACAGAGAGACGAAAAAAAAAATTCTTATCTTCGCTTGAAATTGTTAATTGAAGTAAAAGTTTATAGCGACGCCGAAGAACGATTCAAAATCTAAAGTTTATGTTTGTTCATTTGTTTGTTAAAATTTGGGGGTAAATGACTCTTGGATTTTAGTTTGGGTGTCAGGTTAAACTTGAAATTGATCGGATTACTACTCGTATACCGACAAACATATCACTTAGGTATTCAAGGTTGTAAATATATACGCATGGTTTGTACATACACATGAATGTAGAATTGGTTTGTAATTGAATTTGTTTCTTTTTTTATACAAAAGAAACAAGGAATTGTTTATTCAAAACGACAAAAATACAGCTACTGTTGAGCGACACTAAATGTTAATGAACTATTTCAATATTCAAATCATTTAAATAAAATTTGAAGAAAAAAAACGATGGGGTTTTTTTATAAAAACAAGCTCGTATACAATCAATACATACATACATATTCAGGTTTTAATTAGCTTTTAGATTTGAAGCTATTTTCAGAGTTCAAATAAAATGTTAATTAATACCCAAAATATTTTGCAAAAAGTGGTAAAAAAAAACGAAAGGAATTGACATTTGAATTTAACATTTATTATGCAACAGTTTTTGAATTTACTTTTATTTAATTTTCACACAATTAATTGTGATAACAACTGTTTTAATAATTTTTGTTTTGATAGTGAATAAATTAGTAAATGTTATGTTGATAAGTTTTTTTTTTTTTTCAAGAAATAAAATATTTACTTATCAAATTTGAGATATCAAATAACGAGACTATTGAATGAAATGAAATTTCTCTTGGGAATTTGTGATTCATCAACCATTTCCTTAATTTGGTTTTTATCAATATCAAATATATTATTAAACCCTTACTTTGATTCTTTCAAAATTTGTACACAAAACATGAAAAGCTGTCAATAATAAACTTCATAAAACAGTTTTGTGTTTGTCAATTGACATAAGATGTATGACAAATGTCAACTATTTTTCATTCCATTCTCCTATTTGTAAAATATCCCTACCACTATCTGACACATGCATATCCTAATTTTCGAAAATTAAGGGCCAGTTCACAATGCAAATTCGAAGTTCTACTTTGACAGAAAATATTTGAAAGTTTAAAATCGCTCTGCTCTAAATTCTTCCCATCAAACTAAAGAGAGAATACCAATGTTTGTTTAGTGAGTTTTGACTGTAATTATATAATAATAATAAACTAGAAGAATCAAGTAAACATTTTATCTGACGTTCATTAAAAGTCATTGTCATTTTCCACACTCAAAAAATTATATATACTACCTTATTATTATAATTAGATGTTATTCACTTAACGAAAAATGCAACACTGAGCCATTTATCGTCATTCATCAGATAAACCATTAAAAGTTCACATTTTAAGTCCCGAAACAAACAAATTACTTATTTGTTGTTTACATTTTCTACAAGTTCTACGGTAAGTATAGAAAATACAAGTACAAGTACACTGAATTTTATTATCTTTTTCTCTATTCACGCTATATACTTATTTTATCTTTATCTACAAAAAATTAATAGCAATTGTGTTATGAAACCAAGTTTGGTTGACAAGTTACCGACATAGGTACTAAAATGTAAAACATCTAAACTGCGAATTAAATAACAACTTTTTTTTTACCATCATGAAAGTTTTTTTTTATGTTTTTTAGTTAGTTAGTATTTTTCTGTTATCTAATGAAATATTTAAAAAGAAAAAAGTAAACTATAAAAAAAAACACATTACGATGGCGGCAGCGGCGTTAGTTTATTTTTAAATGCCCAGTTCAACTATTTGAATTACGTTTTTACGAACTGTTTGATATACATTCGAGTAGATAGACACAGACTTTTTTTTTGTATAGATATTGACAGCAGCATTGAGTGGCAATTGTTTCGTATGCGGAATGCAAAAAAGCAAAGTAAAATAGTTCGTTCCTCTAGCGAATAAATTTATCTCTTAAACTTATAGTCTTAGCTAATATGGAATTCCAAGTGTGCATCGGCTACGTAAATATGTAGGTATTTTATTTGTTGAAGAGAAACAAAAAAATAAAATTAAATATCTTTTCCTTAGTTACAACTTTATGGGTATATATGTAGTCTCGACGGCGGTCATTAGTTTATTTTTTTAATTTTTTTATTTGGTTTAAAATTTATGCAAATTGTCAGAAATTAAAAAAAAAAGAAATAAAAGAAAAGAAAATCACTACAAGCCTACTCCCATCCGAGTGTTGCATGCGAAAGTGAAAGTAGTTTTAAAATTTGCCTTTTTTTGAAGTTTAACTAGTTTACAAAATTCCAAAGAGGGCATTATACATAGTAACTTTATTTTTAGAACTGAAATAACATTGTTACTGAATATGCTGAAATTTTATTTCATATCACTTAACCTCTGAATTTTGACTGCTAATATAGATGACATTTAGTTTAAGCTAAACATGTCAAATTAACTGTCATTTATTTACTCTGTTTTTAGAAATCACCATCAATTGATATTGTGTTTTGCTTATTTTATGTAGCGTCTAAGAACTCAAGATCTGTCAAAAACATCGACGCTGGCTGTCTGTGAGAGTGTGAAGAAGAGTCTGAAACAATTAACAGAGTCTGAAATCTGAAAGGAATTGAAAATAATTAGATACCGAAGGACGCATTTTCGCTGAATGGACTCATTTCTGAATAAATTTCGAAACTTAAGGGCTAGTTCACAATGAACGTGAAATGAGAATTTTCTTTAAATTTTAAAACACTAAACATTCCTTTAAACTGAAGGTATCGATCGTTTTATTTTACACAAGTATAAAAGCTTTGACTGCAGGTACCTGGTCTATGAAATGTTCGTCACTTGCAGCTTTGACACAAAACGATTGTTTCACAATAAAAATTTACTAAGAAATTCTTAAAATTTCAAGTTTCAAGAAAAAAAAATCATGTTATTCAAATAAGACATAATATTATTTTGTTTTCGAGAAAAAAAAATTTATACAGGTTGTTTGTTTCTTTTATTTATATACTTGACTTGTATTGGCTTAATTCTTTAAAATTAAATTCCACCTCATTCAAATTCAGAATAAAAAGAAACAAAAATGCTAAAAACACAAAAGCCACTTCAAATAAAAGCAACAATCTTTTGACAGTAAAAAAAAAAAACACAACAATAGGAATGAAAGACAAACAAACAAAATTAAAAATAAAAAAAAACAACGAAGAAATAAAAGAAATTCTTTTCAACAAAAAAAATTATAAATTCAAGTGACATCAGAACATCATGCTAACATGACGTCTGTCAAATTGTTGTTGTTTTAATAATTTTATCCTTTTGACCCCCATCACAAGACTCGTGATTGATTGCGTGAAACAATATTTAATTAAAAAACCACACACATGGGGCTGCACAAATAATAACAAACACAAAATATTAAATAATATTTTTTTTAAATAAACTTCAACCAAACAAAAATGACATTAAGAAAATATCAAATTATGTACTAAAATTCAAATTCTACATATGCACATATTTATGTCTGTATGTAGGTGTTTTGCGGATTTTTTTTTGCAGACTTTTAAGTCAAATTTGAGATGATGTCAGAATGTATATTTGCAAGTGAGGTCGTAGCTTGTCACCTTCGATTGTGTTTTCGTTGTCGATGTTGATGCTGTTTCTGTTTTTTGTATAAATTTATCTACTAGATATTTTTCAACCTACAGATTGTTTACAATTTACTTTTGCCAGCTATGTATGTATATTCTCAAGAAGTTCCATTTTTATCTTCATAGGTAGATGACAGTGCTGACTGCTGATGCTGTTAACAAAACCACAAATGAGAGGCAAACAAATTTGCAAAAGAGAAGAAAAAAAAAGAAGGAATACTAATAAAATAATTAAAAAAAAAAACTTGTGAAAAGGAATGAAACCTGTCTGCGGTGCATATGGTTACCATGTTGCTTTTTGGTCTGGTTCCAAAAACTTTGAAACTTAATATTACCACATAAAAACTGAAAATAGGTACTGGGACAGAAATTAATTTTTTTGGAAAAGTTTCCTCCAAATCGTTTTTGACACTCCCAGTTGTGGCATCTTTTAATTATACAGAGAAGAGTTTAATGTTCACAATGGCAACTCTGTTGTTTTTTTTCATTCAATTCAAGGTGTGTCCAATAAAAAATATATTAACTTTATTCTATGTACATCGAGGTAGATACAACGTACAACTCGCAACTCCACATTCGCCATGTTATTCCATTGAATCTAGAGATACTATTCCTACCTCCTACCTACCTACTTAGATTTATGCACATGCTTTTTTTACGTTTTTTTTTTTTTTTGCACAGAATTTTGTATTTGGAGTCGTTGTTGGGGAAAGTCCAAGCTCCAAGCACCAAGCGCAAGGTAAATTGAGGAAAACAGGAATATCCTGGAATTAGTAGTTTTTTATCATATTTTTTTTTTTTTTTTTCATTTTGTGTTCATGTTGGAGTTGGAGTGGAGTTGTAATTTGTAAAATGGAAAGGGTATTTTTAAATGCGGGAAATTTTAAATATGGGATAATTATGGAAAGTTAGTTATACGAGATACGAGAACTCGGGGGAAAAAACCTACGAGTGGAAAAAGTGTTGCTTGTTTTAATTAATTCGGAGGATTTGTGTTTTTTTTCAAAGATTCTAAAAAATCAACAGAATTATGTATGTATGTATGTACAGCTGCTGAGGCCTAAATAGCCCACTTTATGATACTACAAATAATTTTTCAACAAATACAAGGTGGTGATCTATTAATTTTTTAATGACAGCAACTGTCAAATATTCTCCTGACATTTGCGAAGTAAATAAGCACAAAATATACATAGTACGTGAATGACGTTTTTCATAATGGACTATTTTGACGTACCATTTTATTTATCTTCCATTAATTATTGCAACTTAACGATTATATCCTTTGAAGTCAAAAATTAGCAGAAACAAAATCGTTTTAAATGTGAAATGATTTCTTTTTTAATTTTTCTTGAAAAAATACAACAACCAGGAACATAACTCAAAACACATATTTAGCACCATGTTGTCTGTCACTTTGACATTTGATTTAAATGTTTGTTTTTTCACAACTTCAGCGCAAATATGTCAGATTTAATTGCATGATTATTCATTCACAGTTGGTTTAAAATAAAGTTTACGTTTATTTGAAAATATTTCACTTGGTTTAGAAAAAAAAATCTCAACTGAATACCTATTTAATAAATTTAATGCTTTTGAAAACGCAAATGAATCTAGTCAGTAGCTGGATTTTTTGTGCAGACTTAAGACAGATAGAAAATTTTTAGACAAATTGAGATAAATCTACTTCATAGATTTGAAATAAACTCCTTCTTTTTTCCCATGTTGGGCTGTATGCATTCATTGTAAATTGACTTTTTAAATTTACATTTTGCACATGAAGAAGGATATTTTTTACCAAATTCAGCTACCAATTGAAAAAAAAAACACAGCCTTCCTACATAGATTGCTTTTTTCTAATAGAATAATCACTTTTGTAAGTAGATAGATTAATTTTAATTTCCTTTCTCAAATTTGCCTGATGAGAATTTAAACTTGCATTATTTCCATCAACAATTCTCCTTAAGTCAATTCCAAACCGGAACTACATAAATTATAAGCTTAAATTATAACACACATTTATTTAATTAGCATAAAATGAATGTTTATAAATAATAACGAGTTTCAATTTCTCACCAAAATTAAAATGAAATGGCTTTGCTTTCAAAAAAAAAAATCTAAACGGCAACGCTGATTTCTGTTGATTTACATTGGAAAATGGAAAACAAATTTTTGGAAGCTGAGAGGATTTGTTTTTTTTTTTTGGTTTTGACAATACACCTTATTGGAATATGGAAGTAAAGAGGAAAGGAGAAATGCTTCAAAAAAAAAAAGAAGAAAAAAACAGGGAATCAAGTTGAGGTAGCAGCAGCGCCCTTTTGTCCTTTTTCCCATAAAACCACAAAAAAAAAAACGATCGACGTTATCTCAAAACATATTTCACTAAATTTCTAAATTTACAACTCACCTCAATTCATTCCAAATGTCTTGATTTCAATTAAATCCTCCAAGTGAATTGCAGCAGCAGCACAAGCAACGAAAGAATACGAAAAAAACAACAACAATGCGCCGACGAATACAGAGCGAATCGACAAAAATCCAAGCGCCACTCCTTTTTCCTTTTTGCTTTTTCACACCAACCCGACCCGAACCGAAGAGAACTCAAAAATCTCGTGTATAGTATTTTGTATTGTATCCAGGGATTTTTTATTATCCTAGTTCTGGAGCAGCAGAAGCAGCAAAAAAATGCACAAGTCACTGGGAACACAAAAAACAATTAATATTTCTTTTTAGTTGGACTTTTGTCTGCCCGTTTATTTTCTGGAAAACTTGTTTTCTTTGTTTTAACTTTCTTTTTATTCAAATTCTTTTGTAATTTTATTCAATTTTTGTGTTTCTTGGCACAAAATTTGTTATTTTGAATCTGAATTTCACTTGTTTCTTATCTTTTCTGGTAAAATATTTGATTGATATTTCACAGTAACGCGACGGCGAACGAATAATGCAAAACAACGAACGGAGACTTGAGATAATGCAGAATTAGGCTCCCGATCCCGATGTACAATACAAATCTACAATATTGAAGAAAATCGAACAACAAAACACCAAGAAATAAGAAGAATCATCGACGACGACGAATAACGAGTGGGAGGCAAGAATGGGACAACAATTTTTTACAATTTTTATAATTTTCACTTTGATTCTGATGTTTTCTTCATTTGAATTGAAACTTTTGCACTTTTAATTGGATTTAGCAACATGCAGCTGGTTTCTGAGGCGAACAACTTGAAAAATGATAAAATTCAAATGGAATTGCAGTTTACAAAACACTTTTTTTTTGCTAGAATTCGAAGAGAAAAACTTTGCAGAATTTTTAGTGGAAAAAACTGTAATCCGCGGAATTCAGGACAACTTTGAAGTTACGTCTTTTTCAGTGCTCGTGTCAGCCATTACTACACTAGAAAATCCCATTCGACCTCGGTGGACTGGAATTCGATTGGAAATTTTTGGATTTCTTTTGGCTCTGGTTGGGGAAGTTTTTGTTCCCTTTTCCCGTGTATTGGAAAATATGCGAAACAAAACGGAGAATGATGTGGGAATGAAATGGGTTTTATTTTGTGCATGGATGTGTGTGTGTGTAGTTTCGTTTTGTTTTTGCTGCGCTGGGTATTTTTGAGGAATTTATTTTGACAGTTTCTTTTAGGTTTACTTCATAGTGCTTATGGGTGGAGGGAATAGTTTTTGGTGAATTTGTTCTGAACTATTTGTAGTTGAGGTGAATAAAATGACAATATTACGCTAGGCTGTGTGCTAGTTGGTGTAATTTGAGACCATTATATTCCGACTTCTATTTATAAGTACGTTTTTTTTAATTTTTCAGGTATTAACGAGAAAGAATCCTGTAAATTCTACATTTTGAACGAATTTGGTTGTATGCATATTTTAACATTGACATTTTGAATATTATCAGTTATTTTTTCTCTTCGCCAGCTGTCAAAAATGTTATATTTTCCACTTAAATGTGTGGTTAACAAATAAAACAGTTAATCTGATTAAGAGGTTATTTAAGCTTAAAATGAATATGAACCCACCTTATTGAAAGGATGTTAGTAAAAACTTGAAAAACATAAAGCAGTGTTCACATGTAACTCATTTTAACGTCCTTATCTTCTCATCATGAGGCAGGAATTCGAATATAGAAATGAGTTCAAACGGGATTAAATGTGAACACCGTCAATTAGACTGTACATTTTTTGATAATTTCCATCCTGTCACATTAAATTAATTTAAAAATATGTATGTAGTTTGCTAGATAACAAATCTACCATTTCAAATAAAATTCGAACGGAATTACAGTTAACTTTAATAAAATGACAGACGTGCATCTCGTCTAACTTTCCCAAAGGAAATTGAAAACGCAAACAATTTCGATCTAATTCATCTCATATGACATTCAATAACACATCGATTTGCACAATTCAAAGTACTCTCGTTATACATACATTATGTGCATTGTATGTATATAGATACATATAAAAGTACGCATGGATGTATTATTTTTGCCCATTTGGTTGATTGCTCCATATAAAAGAACTTTGTTACCACACTCAACATTACAACCCTTAAAGCTGTGATTCTTATTTGTAACCATCCATATTCGACAACATTTTGCGAAGGCGAAGGGTTTGTATATTTGCAGCCCTTCTGTTCAAATTGTTGAATAAAATCCTGAAATTGGAATTGCATTCGATTCGGTACTTCATCCTACATTTCGCCCTTTGCTCGCACTCTCCATCCTTATATAAATGTGATTTCAAGTTGACATTATCATGCAAGAGGATTTGTATAAACAACAAAATTTTGCTCATTTTTGGTCAGGAAAATGAAAGAAGGTTTCACATCATTGGATTGTGTGTGTGTGTGTGTGTGTGTGTCTGTCTGTAATGTTGTTTATGTTTGTTGATGATGCTTTTTAGATACAAACAGAGGGGGTAAAATAAGGACTCGGTTGGATTGATAAACTTTTTCCATAATAAATTGGTTTTCACAGGAACGCATCGATGAGTCACGCGTCGAATTTAGGGAAGCATCATGGGGATTGTATTGAATGACCCCCCCATTTTCGACACAAACATGTTTATTTATTTTTATGAACCCGAAACACTGAATATCTATGTAAAATACATAAAGGGGTTTTGGGGTTTGACATTTTAGGGCAGTTTATGTTGTTTGTTTTATGGGGTTATATTGGTTATATATGTTTTTATTTTTGAAATAAAGTATGAAACTCTGTTATTAAATTTAACCTGCTGAAAGAAATGCAACGGAGAACAGCGCCCACTACTCATATGTATATTTATTTTGCTACTTTTGTCGATATGCTATTTTTTTACAAATAGGATTCGTTGTTCAACCCGAGGTTCAATAATATAATTGGATTTTAAATTTAGATCTCAGTTTAACTTATATAAATCCTTCAAATACGGTGAATTAAAAGTACTATACTTCAAGTTAAATATAAAAAGTACAAGTAAAGAAATTGGTCCTAAGAAAAATGTAGCGTTCTAATTTATTAACTTTTAAGGCAAAGTTCCATAGTAATTTTGTTTCTGTTCAACTGTCAAACTTATTTTGAGACTGTCAACTTTGACAACTGGCACAATATTGTGGGATGACGAGGAAGACAAAATAAGTTCACCTGAAAACGATAAAAATTGATTAAAGAAATATTTTTGTTTAATTTTTATTTAACCAAAATAACGGTTACGGAAAAACCAAGCTGAAAAACTCGAAATAAAACTGTAGATTTTAAGTAAGAAGAAGTCAAAATTAGGTTTTTGTGTACCTAGTGTGAAGCCAAATGATTGTAAGAAGAAATTAAAATTATATGTAATTTAAAAAAAATAAAATTTCTTTTATTCAGCAGTCAATTCAAAGAAACAAACATACATAACCAGTTAGCAACAAACTCACTAACTGTCTAATATTCGTGTCTAAATAATAACCAAAATTTACTATGACATGTCATATACTCATTCACGTTAGTTTAGGAACTTTGTAAAGATAATGAATGTGGACAAAAATTCCCATGATATGTCACGAATTTAGTTTAACAATTGAACAATTCGCACATTTTCTTGTGTCCGGTATGTTTTTTTTTAATTCAATTTCATGTCAAACTGACATATAACCTCTCAGTGGGTGACTGACCATGACGAATCATAGCACAATCATTACACTCACGTTCGCACACAACACAAAAGGTATAGATCCTTGATTTTTTTTTGTTTCATGGAATCCTTCTTACATGTGTACAAAGGTTTCTACATTATCCTGTTGAAAAGATATAAAACGTAGAAAGTACATTTATGAAAGTATGTATGTAAGTATATATGTATGTATGTATTTGTTACTTGAACAAAATGAAAAAAAAAACAACAACAGTTTATGAAGCTATTTAAGTACCTACTCTCTTTCTATTTTGTGTCCGATTATTCATTATGTACCCATTTTTCTTTCTGGATTTCTGCTCTAATAAGTTTGTTGAGCACCTGAGTTCTGAAGTCACATTCGCATTTTCTTTATTTTAAATAATTAAGGTCATCAATCAGGACAAACTGTCACACAGGACCATATCTGTCTTACAAAAAGTATACCCTTGTCTCATGTGTGAATCTATCCATAGATGTTATAGAAAAGGTTTTAGGGATCATATACGATATCGAATAAAATTATTCTATTTTGTTTGACATAAAATCATCCTTTGAGTCGTAGCCCGTTGCACGTAAGTAATAGGTTGCTACTTAAGACTGTCACGTCGATGGTTTGGGAATCTAGTCCCAGACTCATAATTGACAAATCCTCTCAGATTTAGACTGAGTTCTAAACGAGGTTTTTTTTTAAATCATTTTACCCCCATGCTTGACAGGTTGTCCATAAGAATTTCATGTCAGACGTCTAGGTTCAATCTCTTCCTGCGTCACTTAAAGTTTTTTTTATCGACACTGGCTTTTGTAAGGAATTGACAAATCTTTAAAGAGTAACACTTGTCATATTTAATTTCGGTATAAATTTAAGGTCTCCTCTTTTACGTAATCTTCTGTCAGTTACAGCAATTACATACACTTGGTTTTCAAACGGATGCTCTATAGTTGACAAATTTAATGTTTAATTCATCGGAATTCACTTTAATGAGTTCACTATCATTGGGACTTCCATAAAGACATATCAGTTTTCTGACACATTGTTAACTAACATTCCACCACAGCTAAACGTCAAATTCATCTTAACCTTCATTTAAATCACCAAACTGACAGCCAGAAAGGCTCAAGGACGAGAACGATGACGGCTCGAAGGTTGTCGAATTATTCTGTGATCGCAACAATGTGAATTCTAATTAGAGTGCTCTTAAAGTCAAAAAATTTAATTTAAACCCGAGGTGAAATTCATTGCCCCTGCTAAAATAGTAAAATGTCAACCTTGTTATATTTTTTATTTTTTTTTTCTATTAATTGATTTATTTTGAGCTGCTGCTCCTTCCATATGCTCAAAGTTATATCTCTGAAATCTCTATCTGTACAAACTGGGAAATTGATGGTATTGGCTTAGACGCAACGCCAGAGAATTGAAACTTGAAACACATGTCCCGCATAATGGCAATCTTCTGGTCCCCTGTGATGTTGTCGTTGTCGTTGTCGTTCTCGTTGTTATATGGTTCAAGTCAAATGGATCTATAAAATAATTGCTTTAAAATCCTGTGGCATGCTGCATGCACCTCGATGACTTCACGCTCGCTTGCTATCAACGGAATTGATGATGTGGCTTGGTCATGTGGGTTTATGGATGCAATGGGTAGGAAATGAGCGAAGTGGAGTAGGGCGATATGAGAGTTGGCAATTCATATGCGATGCCATTGATGGATTTTTCAGACAACGAAAATTAAATAAACGTTCACCCTCGGCATCGGCATCAGCATCGACATCCATCAACGGAAATGCACAATACCATATCGCGTCCTGTCCTCGTCCTAGTCCTGGGTCCCGGTTCTGGTCCTTATCTGGCCTATTACGGTGTTTATACAGTCTACAGTTATGTGCGTGGAAAAGTGTGAGTTGAAATGAGGACACGGGGGATAAAATGGGTATTGCCGAGGATATAAGGATAATTTAACGTTATTTGCCGTGTGCCGAAGCCGATGCCGAGCTAGATGCCACTATAACTGTTCTTGTTATTATAATAGCCGGCATACACAGTATACCAAACAGGGAACAGGCTGAGCTGAGCAGGGTGAGGATTGACACGTTTCCTCTAAGGTTTTTCTCGCTAAGCTCGGGGTTATTCAACACTCCTTGTTTTAAGGGTGCGTTATTCATGTATACAATATGGAATCCCGACACGACATATTGATGGGGGATCTTTTCTATTAGCTAACGCATTCCCTGAATTTATACATACATATACCAAACCGACTCGTAAGTGACGCCAGGATTTCCACCTTTTTCATCCTCGAAAAGTTAACATTGGTTTTTGTATGCTAGTGCTAGAGTCATCCTCGATGTTGAGTTGAGTATGGGTGTGTTTTTTGTTCATAAGGGAATATTTGGGTCAGGAATTTTATATAAAAACAGGGAGAGGGAAAAGGAGCAGGGACAGGGATATTGTCGTAAAATGTGGGTTTGATTGGGAGCAAACGAGCTGTTTGCGGTTTATTCCTCTTTTAACCATAGCGTATAGATAAATGTACTCCTGCAGGTTTAAGAGGGGTCAGGCTGTCTGATGGGATAAAGGAGGAATTTTGTCGTTGATGTTTTTTTTTTTTTTTTTAATGAATTATTCAATTTTATGAGGTTACATTCAGTAGATTTAGGTTGCCATTCTAATTTGTATAAAGGAATACATAAATTTACTTTTCTGATATTTCAAGGGATTTGTTTTATGGATTTAGTGTTATGTGCGGGGGGTTAAATTCGTGTAATTATTAGGTAGTTAATTTTCAATTTACTTTTATCTTATACATATGTAAATTCATTTTAAAATTTATGTATGTATGTATGTGATTGAGGTTTTCCTTGGAAAATTAATCAGCAGATCATAGTTTATTTAACTGCAATGTGGACACATTTTACAAAGGGTGACTTGTTGGTTGTTTATTGTGAACAAGGTTTTTAGAAATTGTATAGATATAAGGTTAATCTTATAGTTATTAAGCTAAGTGATTAATAATCTTATTGAATCTTACCGAATTTCAAGTAGAAGAATTATACAGCCAACGATGATAATTTTGTTGTACCGTGGCGTATACTTACTTTTTTTAAGCCGAAGAATTGTGATCCATTCTGTATACCTACACCTTTTCTATGTGCCATATTGTAAATGGCTAGGAGAGAACTTTATTATTTAATTCCCTTTCAAAGTTGAAGTTGGTAATAAGTATAAGCTTATCTTTGTGACACACTTTGAAAGAAATTGGTCGATGTTTGGTTGTGAATGAATTATTAGCCCATCATCTTTGAAACTAATTGCAAAAGCAACATTTTAAAAGTTTAAATTAAACTTTAAAAGTTTATCGACTTTTTTATATTGGCAGGACTATTTTATATTATAAGTTTAAAAACTTACCTTATTTTTCTAATACTCGTCCTGTGCTTGTTAACAGAAAGGGTAGTCAAAACCCCTTAAGTGTGACTCAAATATAAAAATCATTATCAACTGTTTTTCTCATAAAAATTTAAACAGTTCTGAAAACCAAAAACCCATTTTGTGAAAAATGTCATTTTAAAAATTAAAACTGTACTTAAGGTTGGTTTGCAGTCGTTCGTCACGTCGGTTATGCAGTTTGAGTTAATGGACATTTTTGTTTGATCCGAAATAATTTCTGGTGAAACCAATTTTTCAAATTGTATTTAGAAAGTAAAACGAAGAGTAATTTTGCTTCTAATATTTTTTAAACAAATCTAAAAACCTTAGTTGATGTAAAATATGCGGCATTCTTGTTTGAAGCCATCCAAATAAGATTTTGAATGATTCTAAAATCTCTTATGGAGAATGTACACTTTAACAATGAACTTTTTTTTGTAAACATCTTAATAAAATGTGTCTGTTCGTCTCTTATTTCCTTTTAATGTTTAACTGAATTACCGAATGCCAAAGAGTTCGGTTTCAAGGATCAACATTCCATAAATTGTTTAAATTTATCACTTCAAACAATCATCCATAGACCTATAATTGTTATGGTAAAATGACTACTGTTCCCGAAACTTTTCGTTTCACCAATGTTCCCATTTTGGATCTTAAGCCGATAACATAAACAAATCCCTTTTCCTTTTTTTTTAATCCTCAACAGAATGTCTTTTTTTAATCTATAAAATTAAAAAAAAAAAAAACATAATCTTCCTAAGCAGGATATCAACTACATATTAGGGTAGGTACGTACTGATTTTTTTTTCACTCTTTCTTTTTTGAAAACTATCACGAGCTCGTAATTTTACGTAACTGCTTCATCTAAACATTCTTTTTTAATGCACTACACAAGCACACTGTCGGATTTATTTTTTTAATTTTACGACAAACCATGTCACATCCCGCCTTGAAAATGAATTCAAAAACGCTTTTGTTGGAAACCATCTATACGCGTCCAATGTTATGAAGGGTCACTTACATACATACATATCTCAGCTGTCTGTTTGCCGTGTGTGTTCTATAAAATTTTGAAGGATTGTACACATATACAAATGCACGGTTCCAAAAGTGGTTCTTTAGTATTCTTCCAATTGAATTCAAGTGGCATATGGCAAACTATGTATGTTGTGCGTGATGTCTATTCATACTCGTATATTCAACCGATTCCGACAAGCATCTAGGCAGCCCGGACAGCAGTTCGGTCGGTCGGTTTGGTGATGGTGATGTATCATGTTGATGTCAATCATTTTCGACAATCTTTTATTGAATTATCGCGAGCTGCGTTTGGAGTTAGGGATTGGGATTGGAACTGTTCTGCCAAGACTTGCTTACTAATGAATTTAGCAGTTAGTCAATTCAACTGCCAACAGCGTGCGTCGTGTCGTCGTGCGTAGCGTACGTCGGTCGGTCTTGAATACTTGATGCCGCATAAAGAACTTAAAGAGGGATGTGTGTTGAATGAGTTTACTTATGATGCTTTTGGAGGAGAGTAAATTAAAAATTTGTTCATCAACCCCTGAGGCATTCTTAACCTACTGCACGCATTCAAAGTCAAAAGTGCGCATATGGGTTTAATTTAAATTGTAATTTGAGTAGGTTGTGTTTTTGAATGGGAATCTTTTACGACGACGACGTCATATTTTTAAATTTCGATTTCATTAATTTGTTTCTATGATAAGTTTTATGGTTTCGAAAAATGCCAATATTGTACATATCCTTGACAAGTCTGGTTTAATAAATTCAACAACTGTAAAAGGAAAAGTAATGCGTTTTCTGATTTAATATGTGGATATTTTTGGTTTTCTATTTTTGGTTTTGTTTTCAAAAGAAAAAAGGTTTTAGTATTTGAATATATGGAGTTAGGTAGGTAGGTAGGCAATATCCTTTGTAAGCCGGAAGTGATGTTTAGGTTTATGACATCTTTTGTTTACAATCATGGTTATTGTTGAGTGAGTAATAGAGCTAATACGATGATTCAGGGTAATTTACGATAGCTAGTTAGGTGCTGACTCCTTTGGAAGAAATATTTACCTAATTGCATGGAAATAAAATACTAGATAAATCTGTAAACAGGATAAACGAGGATATTCCAGAAAATAGACAAATTTCTCAAGAATTTGTCATTTCTTATTAAAAAAAAAAACTACTTATTCCTACTGTTGCAGTGTTTTACTAGGTATTTATTATCGTTTTGACAAGAAAAGGTTGAATAAAATTTTGTTCGTTTAAACTTGCTCTTCCGAGACGAGTGATTTACAATTCTCAACCATTCCTGTATAAGTAATATCAGGGAAACAGAATCTTAATAGCTAATTTGAAATGGATTTTTTTATGATAAGAATTACTCTGGGAAGGATAGAAAACATTTTAGTTGACTACTATAATTTTGAACAATAGTTTGTAAACGTGTAGTTTAAGTTTAGCTTTAAAAAAGTAAACGCCAATTGTTGAAACACTTTTTAAATTAAATATCGTTTCTTAATTAAATCGCCATAAGCTTCAAGGAACACCAGTTCATAGATAGAAGATAACTAAATATGTATACATATGAGCATATAGTTTCATTGGCCTTTTTTATTTGATTTATTGAAAGAAACCTTCAGTGGCATAAACTAAAAATTAACATCGTTTAAATCAAAAGATTTGTTACTTTTTTATGATGCTACGTTGTTCCAGCAACAGCAAGTCAGGAAACCAATATTGAACTAGAGACAGAGGACTACTTCCGTCAAAATGTGTGGTTGATTCATCGGAAATTGGCTTTAAAGAAACAATCATTAAAAATGTAAAAATATGAACGTCGTCGATTGTCATACAGAAATGATTTGATAATTCAATATTTTGTCATAGTTTATGCTTTCATAGACGCCCGAAAGTGAAAAGGGCACTTGTCCCTCCCCTGTCTCCTTTTTGCTAACACTGATATTTTAGTCTTTTTTTTTATCTTAGAAGAATAAGACAATTTTCTTGTTTTATTTCATTTTAATTGTATTATTTCCGCTCTTATCTATCTATACTAATATATAAAGCTGAAGAGTTTGTTTGTTTGAACGCGCTAATCTCGATAATAGAGAAGAACCAGTGGAAAATGTTGCAAAAACGGCGAAAATTATTCTTATTTGAGGGCTTCCGTTATTCGTTTCAAGGTGCTGATCTCAAAAACTACGTGATCGAATTGAAACATTCGTTTTGCATTGGATAGTTTATTTATCGAGGAAGACTTTAAGCTATACAAAATTACGCTACGACCAATAGGCGAAATATAGGTCACTGGTCATTATTGGTCTTTGGTCATAAATGGTCTTTGGTCATAAATGGTCGTTGGTCACAAATGGTCTTTGGTCATTATTGGTCATTGGTCATTATTGGTCTTTGGTCATAAATGGTCTTTGGTTAATATAGGTCACTGGTCAATATAGGTCATTGTACCTTTGACCTTTGACCTCTGACCTTTGACCTTTGACCTCTGACCTTTCACCAATGACCTGTACAGGTCAATGACCAATAACCTATAATGACCAATTACCTATATTAACCAAAGACCATTTATGACCAAACACCATTTATGACCAAAGACCAATAATGACCAATGACCAAAGACCAATAATGACCATTCCCCTATAATGATTCATAACCAATGACCAAAGGAGTCTCTCATTTATCCCGATCGTGACGAACACCATGCCATCGCCATTCAGTTGCGCAAAGGATTCGGACGGTTTGATCTGCGCCGCCGCCGCCGTCCCTCCAAGTAAGGATGGTCTGCCACGCTGTCCCTACCATAAAATGTACTACATAGAACTTTCCGAGGTGGTTCCACTGCTTTCATGCGAGCTAGGTGACCTGCCCGACGGAATCTACCGAGTTTATTCTTTTTCACGACACATCTGAATTCGAGGTAGATTGCGGAATCGTCCTTCCTTACATACGGGGCCATCAATTCTCCTTGCGACTTGCTTTGCGCTTGAGAGGTCAAAGTTTGCTACTATTGACCCAAGGTATTACCTTAATTGTTTGACCAGTTGTTCTTCTCGCAGTCGAACGCCACCAAGCACTTTGTTTTTCTTTCACTAATCAGCCAGCGGGATATCGTATTAAAAAGAGAATGATAAATAATATTCAGTACACATAAATAACATATGAACATATATTTATCTATATCTATACTAATATATTAATATACAAAGCTGAAGAGTTTGTTTGTTTGAACGCATTAATCTCAGGAACTCCTGGTTCGAATTTAAAAATTCTTTTTGTGTTGAATAGTCCATTTGTCGAGGAAGGTTTTAAGCTAATTAAATTATTAATTAATGAAATAATTAAGCTAAAATTACGCTACTATCAATAGGAGCGAAGAATCAGTGGAAAATGTTGCAAAAGGAAAGAAAATTATTCATCTTAAAGGACTTCCGTTCCATTGTCAAAATCGGGTTGCAGAGAAAATCCTTTAGTAAATAAATAAATAAAAATAAATAAATCCATAAGTTCCTTTACGAAGTACTTTAAAACAAATATTTTTTAAAACTTAATCTTAATTGCTATAATAATAAATTGAGGCGGAAGAAGTCGCGGGAACAGCTAGTCTTTGAACAATGTTTTTAATTTTGCTGGTCCATATTTTCTATATCTATTTTGATTTAAGCCCTCACATAAAATCACTTATCGTGCGAAAGAGTAAAAAATAAATATGTCTGTCAAATGTACAAATTTTGTAATGTAATAAGTAATACGAAATACGATACACCAAAACGAGAAGCGTTAAAAGGCTTTTTATGGCAAAGCGTATATATGTAAATTATAAAGAGTTTCATCTTTAAACATCATCTTTCCACCAGATGTTTATATGATTTTGATATTTCTTCGAATTTTGCACAGATATCTCCATATGTTCATAAAATTAATGTATAGATTCACATCATTTCACATAGTCAGCTTTCAAGTATCTTTTAAGAGTCGGTATTTGTTTATTGTCCCAAATTAACTGATAAATTCGCATACCGAACATCTAGAAAAAAAAGCGCTTCGGCTTATTTGCAAATTTTCAACCCAATCACAGACAATTCAATTCATTTATCACAGAATCTTCTTATTTAAATCTACATGCATATGTTTATGTACATATATGTATATGATCCTATAAAAGAATTCAAAGAAAAGATCCACTGTGTCTAGAGAGCACATCTTATATTGGACTTGAACACTCTGTGTGTCTGTCTTGTCTACAATTTAAGGCAGTTTAAATGTGGAATTGGGACTTTAGTATAGCTTATAAAAATAACATAGATACGAATTTCTTATTTTACAGTATCGAACACAAAATAACGAACAAAACATAAAATATAGCAGTAATATTTGCATGACAAATTTAGTCGCTTTTTTGAATTGTGGGAAAATCACGATGAAAATGTTGCTGTAACTCAATACTATGATTTTGACACTTTGGGCGCTTGTATTAAACAAAGATAGATATTGCTAGAGTGGATGTGTTTAAAATGCGCATAAAAACCTTTAACTTTAAAACTTTGCAAAAACGAGGAACTTGTTATGTAACTTTAGTACCAACTTACTTTTAAGTGGCGCCCAAATGATAATGAAGTATTGTGAAATTTGGAAAATTAAATTTTTTAAATTCTAAAATCTGTCAAACTGAAAATGGACTTTGAACTTTGAGTGTCAGTTGTTGCTTACATTTGCCCCACACTGTATAAGAATAGGTACCTATTTTCTCTTAGCACAAAATTGCCACTTAAATTGGACACTATCAAGACTTCAAGTATGGTTTAACTATGCATCTCTATACATTCATATGCAAACATATATGTTTGTGGCAGAAACGCATTCACTCTTCGCAAATAAGCTAAACTGAAATGTAAACGCATTTTAAGTGGTATACATCTGTTGTGCATATAACTTCAATATATAAATGTATATGCAGTTCTTAACCGGATGCTAGGCAATTAGATGCATTCCAAGTGAAGTGACAAGTATAATGCATTGACCCCACTTAAAACTGTCAACCCAAGTATAGATTCTCGAGTACTGAGCTAAATCATATTATATCCGAATACATTATGCTCTTTGTCATAAAATAGAAGCATCTTTCACACTCACACGCATGTTTACCCCATCATATTAACCACACCATGCATCGAAACGCATCACTTCAACATAAATACAAATACCCATACATACATATACTATATCTGGATGAATTTTTATTGCTCAATAAAAGATCCAATTATGCAATAAATGAATATAAATTTTATGGTAAAGTATACACATATGGGTATCGACAATAAATTTAAGTGCCGCCATTTGAAAGGCTCCCTTTGAATTGAATAGAAATATAATTAAGCCACTGAAGAAACAATTTTTGAGGCGACCAACGAACTATGAACGACAGTAAATATTTAAAAGAAAAGAAAGTTGGTTTTTATGTTTGCATTTGAAAAGGATTAACCCCCTTCATCGCGATGATAAGCATTTGATTAGATCAAAATAGGCAACAGGCAATGGTAAAAATATGAACAGGGATTGTAACATAATAAATAGCCTATTTTATTCTAGGAAAGTTTTGTTTATATAAGATGACATTTTTATAGAGTGAAAAAGTATTAGGGTATATTCTGAAGAACAATCTGAGCTACTCACTCAATAACAAGGAATAGCCCAAATAGCCCATTTTAAAGTAAAGCGTTGACAAAAAAGAAAACAATACAACAGATATTAATTTTATTTTACATTATTAAAAATTGATCGTTACACAAAAGAAAAGGTTTGTTCGTTGAACTCTTTTTAGAAAAACCCGAACTCACCTTGACAAACATATCTGTTTTTTGAGGACTGCAGTATCTCTGACCTCACCTCATACCAACTTCACCCTTTTGCTAATGGGTCGAATTGTGGTAACGAATAAAGTGTCAAAATGAAATGAGTTGCCAGAAATTTGTTTTAATTACAATTACTGATATTAATTTTTCAATAATCAATTTGACAGATTTATCCTTTCTCGCACCAACACCAATCAAATTTATTATTATTCTAAATTTATCAATGGAAATCTCAGCAATTACCAGCACTGCATTCATATTATGGCATCCTCTAAAACCAAGTTTTGATTTTGCCCCTCTTCAACTTTGCTTACCCTATTTTAATGTGAAGTTAATGTTGCCTGGGTTCACAGATTGCAGTGAATTGTATCAGATTTAGGGTCAACACTAGAAAGACAGTAACCATAAATTGGAAGGGAAATTTTAAAAGAATCTAATGTAAAAGCAAAATCTCAACAGCCATTGACAATTAGGACATCAATTGAAGGTTTTCATATAAATAACGTAAGTACAAATTTAACCCTCATCTCTGAAGCCATCACCAAGAATACATAGGATTGTCACTTTTCTACACAATACCATATGCTGTCATGATGACAGTTACTTGAAATACATTTCAGCATCAGCCCTACCTACCTACCAGCATCCTGTTATGTGCGATGATGATTATTTTCTTTTTTGGTTTCAATTTCAATTTCATTTCAGCACTCCTTTTAAGTGCCCCTGATGCACGGAGAGACTCAAATTCAACAGCTTTCCAATTAACACACTTCACATTTTCACACACAAAAGAAAAGAAACGAAAAATAAGTACCAAGCGCAAGCCTCATCCCAAAACCCAAAATGTATTTTTAACAAGAATTTCAAAGTCTTTTATCTTCGCATTCCAACTCCGGAAATAATGAATTATTATATTTTGGGCTTCTGTTTATGTTGCACTGTGCACAGTGCCAGTGTGGTGCTACTGTTGATGCTCCTGCTCATCGCCATCAGTGCACAATAATGAATTCCATCCCGATATCTTTGTGGGATTTGTTTCTTTTGATGACCAATTCGAAATTTAATTTCATACGATACGAGTTGGTATATCATCTGAAAACTTCGCCTCGGATGCGGTTGGACTCCTTTGCGTGTTCTTGCTTCGAATAACTGACAAAACAATTCAGACCCCTCAAATTCGTACAACTGCATATTATAAGATTTATTAGAATCTCCCTCTGAAAAGAGGCTGGAGCTGTAGCTGGAGTCAAAGGCAGAGACACAGGCACCCACAGCTTTATCCATAGTCACATGTATGTATGTATATAGCATCATCACTCTGGCCTGGGAGGAAGTTTAATATTTCAAAAGAACGCCTGGCTCCCGCCAGATTCAACGATGATGATGATGTGCCACATTATTAACGATCTCGGCATAAGTCGGGAGCAGCTTGGAGTCAAGTCGAAGAGGAGTCGTTTTTCCTCCTCCAGAAATGGTTCTTTTATATCTTTGTAGGTATAGTTTATTCGTGTGGGGTTGGCGCTGGTGTAGCTGTTGTCTTATAAATGGAACCAGTGCAACTTAAATGCGCTTTGATCGGGGGACCCTAATTTTTTTCTCTTTGTTGTTGTTGTTATTTTAGGAATAAACTGTCTTGTAAACCATCATGCAGCACAAACGATCGCCTTTGCTCATTAATTGTGGAATTGTGGAAATGACTTTCGTTTTCATTCATTTTTAAGGGGGAGATTTGACTTCTGTATCTTTTCTTTTTGTTATGGAAATCAATTTTCTTTGAATATAACTTTATTTGTTTCTGGGAAACGCGTCAAAAGATTTGGACTTGGTCTTTTCAAAATAGCAATTTAATGGCGAGGGTGTGTTTTAAATTTTGAAAATATTGTTTTATTTAAGCGAACGAGGGCAGTAGTAATATATTTTGGATGTTATATTTAGAGGGAGACATTGTGGAGTTACATAGATGGGAAGTATTTTTCCTAGAAATACTAAAACGCTTCATTGGGAACCAATTTTGTAATTTAGTGGAAGACAGCAGTGTGTATGTCTCATGAGAACAGTTTTTTTTTTTTAAGAAACAGAAATCACAATCAGGTTGTTTTAATTGAAGAAACGTTGGTCTTAGCTTCCAATTAGAATATAATAACTGCTTAAAAAACTAACCTATTAAAATAACACTACTCTATGAATCTATGAATCCATCACAACAAATTCCTTATTTTCAAATTAATTTGTTTTCTTAATCTAAAAATAAAAACATTTTCTAATTTATACAAATATGCCTTAAAGTTTTTTTTTAATATCATACTAATTTTGGCAACATCAATAACACAAAAAGTATGTACATATGTACTTGTATTTCATCCATGAAATTCCAAAACTTCAATGTTCTCGACTTGAAACAATTTGTAATTAACCACCATCAATCTATTTACTTACTCCACCATCAAGCCTCCATATTCATTCATGCCCCAATTGCATAGGAATTCAAAGAATTATGGTCACACATATCTAGATTCCTACAATTTACTCGTACCTACTCGTATGTAAGTACATACATCTGTTGCATCAATTGTAAATATATAATGATGCCCATCAGGCCTAGGCTCTACTTGTAGGTACTGTTCTTTGTTGAGGTTTCGCTGCTTATTATGATGATGATGTGTTTAGAATACAGTAGTTGTTGTTATTTGTAGCTGGAGCATAATATACTATTTCCCCAAAACATAAACACACAATACACATGATTCACTCATCCATTACTCCACAACAACACCACATCACAACGCAATGCATGGTGAGCCTGAGCAGCATAAAACAAAAACTACCAAATGGATAATCATGAAAATGAAAAATTCTCCATATCAAAACTACATACGCGAACAAACGAAAAATAAAATTGCACAATATCAAGCTGCTTCGCATCGAGTAGAGACCGAGCAACGAGAACGATAACGAGACCAAGAGCCAAGAAGTCCTAGGATACAAATAAAATAAAGCAATCGGCAACATGACTAATTGGCTCTTTTTGAGAAGTGCACACCATAACCATAATCATTTGTTAAAAGCAGCAAAACAACAAAAACAAAATAAAAAAAGGAAACCGTCCGGTGAAGTTTTGAGTGTAGCCAAGCCATAGCCAGCAATAATTCACATCCGCTATCGCCATGATGCGAATTTACATTATATACCTATATTGAGTAATGTAAAACGGAAATTCTCTACTTCATGCAATTAAATGTGCAGCAATAAAAAAGGAGAAAAACTTCGAAATTATTCGTTTGTTAATTGAAGAATGCAGTTTTTTTTAGTTGAGTTTTTTATTTTCTCGACTACAAGGTTAATCAGTTTTTCTCAAGCTTACAAATGCCATAAAGTTCAAAGCTAAAGCCAAAGAGAGTTTAAGAAATATTTACCCAAGAGGCAGTTAGTGTGAGTAGGAATTTGAATATTGGCCCTTACTAGTCCTTGAAATTGAATTGCATCTAATTTTCAAGGGCCTACAGTCTGTGATAGAAAAACATTCACCTCAAAAGCTTACGTACTTTAGTAACTCAAAGTAATAACTGTAGAAGTGTTACATTGACCAAAAAAAAAAAAAACATCACATCTATTGTCATTCCTCTTAAATAATTGATAAAACTTTTACTTTTATTTACAACAAAACTCCACACAAATAGTCTACTTCCTCTTCTTTCCGCCCCTTCCTCCCCTTTGATTTTTCCTCATGCTCTTCTTGCGATTCTCTGCCTTTTTCTCTGTATTGATTTGTTGCTTCTTCTTGATGAACTCCAAACGCAATCGATTCTTTACAATCTGATCAGCGTTCCTCAGTTCTGGATTTGTTCCGCCCATGCGTTTCTTCTCCTCTATCTTGGCATTATGACGGGCATGTCTGCTCACTGGATACCTCTTTTCGTGGGTAAGTGGGGCAGGTGCATCATCATCACCTTCAGCTTCACGTTGCATTTGCTCTTCGATTCTTGATTTCTGTTTCCATTCGTCGTAACGTCCTGTTTTGAAACTAGCCGGAATCCAAGCGCCTGACTCTGTGCGGATTTTATTGTTGCGGGGATCCTGAACTGAGACCATTTTCTTCTTGATTCGATCCCATTTCTTTAGACCTGGCTTATGTTTGAGCTCAGGCACAGATGTTCGTTCGACAACACTGAATTCAGCATTCATGGCTTGGCGTTCGAACGAGTTAATGGCCAGACCATCCTCGGTTGCCTTATCGGCCGACTGATAGGGAATGAAGTTCTCGTCGTCCTTGGTGTGTACCTTCTTCTTCTTCTTTTTCATTTTTTTCTTATACAGATCGTCCATGTTCTTGCGTTTCTTGGGAGCTACTACTTTGCCAAAAGTTTTGGTTATTTCTTCATCATCTAGTTCTTCAGCCTGTAAGGGAATATTCCAAGATTAGCACGTGTCATGTTGAGTAATGACTTAAACTTACTTTTTCTTCCTTTTCAGTGATTTGGGCTTCACGCTTCTCATCTTCCTTATCCATCTCCTCCCTCTGGGAACGGAATTTCTCGATTACTTCAGAGTGTTTCTCACGTTTCTCTTTCATAATTGCAAATTGTATAGACTTCTGGCTGCGGTTAAGTTCGAAAATGGTCTGGAAGCACAAAAATGAGAAAATTAAAATGAAATTTCATAGACTGAGAGAATTTAACTCACTCCCGGTGGTCGAAAATTCTTCATCTTGAGTACCAAATCGTGCTTTGCGTCTTGCAACTGTCTTTGTTCCTCTTCAACTTCGGCTTTGGAGCCAGGTTTGTCTTTTATACTGGCAGCTATAGCCGTATCGAGTGCAACCGACGATTTTAGGAAGTCATCCAAGGGCTTGAGACTAAAGAATTTTATTGACTTTACACGTTTATTGGCGTCTGCCGACGCGACCGGTCTTGAGGCCAAGTATTTTTTATACGCATTCTCACTGGTTCTTAAGACTCCGCTCTAGAAAATGATTTGATATCAAAACAAGAACTGTAGATCAGTTTAATTACACTTACAATATTATGACTCTTCTTGTATTCAATCACTGTCAGATGCTCCTCCTCCAATAGATCTTGCGGCACAACACCAATCGAACTGGTGTCGTTTATCTTGAACGGCCTGTTCAAAAACATGTACAAATCGAGCATGTGAGCTTGATCCTCAGTGGCGAAAATCGAGAAAGCTGTACCAGTTCGTCCAGCACGAGCACACCGACCGACTCGATGGACAAACAACTTCGGTTTTCCTGGGAAATGCACGTTGATGACATAGTCCAAGCTGGGGATATCAATACCACGAGCTGCAACATCTGTGACCACAAGAACCGATACCTTTTTGTATTGAAATTTGGCTGTGTTGATTTTTCTAGCCGATGGGTCTAAGCTGGAGTAGACTGGGGCATTTGAGATGCCTGCTTGAGTGAGGATCTGAAAGGAATGTAATGAAGTGTTGCCAGAAGTATTTAGGAAGAAACTTACATAAGAAATTAGTTCGACATGATGTTGTGTGCCAGCAAACACCACAGTTTGTGCGTCTTTGGGGATAACATATTTCAGCAGAACGATCAAAGATGTGTAACGTTCATCTGGACGACAATGCAGGAACTTTAGAGTTAAGCCTTCTGGCAATTTTGATTCCACATCTTAAACGAAAGACAAATAGACTTATGAAAATCTTGATTCCCTTACATTTCACCCTTCAAATTACCCAATCGAATTAAAACTGGATCACTCAAACCGGCCTTCGCAAAGTCAACCAACAACTTCGGCAATGTTGCACTGAACATCACCATTTGCCTGGTCGAAGGCAATCGATTCAGTGTTTCGTTCAATTGCTCTCCAAAACCCATTTCAAACAATCTATCGGCTTCATCGAAAACAGCGTACTCTGAAAGATATTGAAGGAGTTTTTAAGTCGGTTGCTACATTTACTCAAAATGTTCACCTTACCGATAGAACCCAATTTCAAATCCATTTCCACGCACAAATGCAGGAATCGCCCAGGTGTGGCAACAATGACATCTGGACAAGTGTGTATAGCCGAGAATTGCGAGTCCATAGAATCACCACCGAGCACCAAGATCGTTTTTAGATCCATGAATTTACCAATTTCCTTGATAAACTTGTATGTCTGAACTGCTAACTCGCGTGTTGGAGATAGAATCAGTGCTCGAGCGCCCTTGGTTGGTTCACGTTGTTTTAGTTTCTCAAACATTGGAATTAAAAAGCAGGCAGTTTTGCCAGAGCCTGTTTTGGCCATAGCCACCACATCTCGTCCTTCCAGAATCAGTGGAATTGTCTGAGAGAAATTTGGATTTCGTTGTCAAATGCACTCGAATGATTTTCCAAAAAATTGTTACCTTTCTTTGAATCGGAGTCGGAACTTTGTAGCCACGTTTGGTGATACCCTTAAGAATATCATAGCCTAAGCCCATGGATTGAAAACCGCCACTTTTCTTTACTTTTCCACCACCTTTGATGGGTTTGATGTCGGAAGCTTTATCATCGCCCCCGTCCATCGATGGGAAACCGGGGATTTCATCGTTTTTAGGCTTTTTCTAAGAGAAAAATTAATAAACATTTAATTGGATAACATGGAATAGAAGGTTGATGTTTGATTTTTACCATTATTTATTTTTTTCTGATATCACTTTATTATTTATTAATTAATTAAAAAACTTGTGCTTGAAATCTCTGAGAAATTAAAATTGCACCTAAATCTCAATTCTCAACTCACACGTGTTGACAAACTTCAAAATGACGTTTAGGCAGAGTCAGGGATGTAATTGAGATATTTGTTTTGATGACAAAAATTAATGTCGATAAGGTGAATCGTGAATGCACTTTTTCCTACGTTTACACATTGGTTGATTTTGTTAAAATTTTACATTTTTTGAAATACGAATTAAAAGACCTTGGTTGTTTTCTTTATCTTTGTTGGTTTCAAATTATGTAATTTACAAAAAATAAGAATAATATGCACGTAGAAACATTTTGAACATTCGTTTTAACTTACTGATCTCGGAGAGTTAAGTAAGTTTAATCATGGTTTAAAAACGTACATATAATCTTTTGTCAAGCCCACGTTAGTCCATCGATATCGCCGAATTAATTTACTGATCTATTGACATAATTGTCAAATTTTTAAATAAGTAAAACTTCGAAATCGAAGCCAGAAGGCTTCAAAATGACATAACATAGCTTTTCTAAAAAAGATTTGCTGCTTATTTTAATTCAAAAAATTCAAATGAATGCAAATATTTGGTTTCATAAGGTAACTTTGAAAACTTAAAATAACTGACAATCGGATGCCTTTGAAATTCGGATCCGAGATCTAAAAAATTTATCATTTTTTGTCGGACAAGAAAGCTAAATAGAATTGCGATCCAAATTTCTGATAAATACATTTTTTTTTATAATTGGAAAGAAATCCATACACGATCCACAATCCAACACAATTTTTTGTAATAAATTGTAAAAAATTGAATCGAAACAATACACTTTTATAGTAAAAATATAATTTTATTTTACAAATGTTTCTCTGTTGAATTTAAATTTATGTCACGCATAAAAAGAGAATCCAATTGTACTTACATATAAAAAAATAAAAGAAAAAAAAACAGTATTTCATAATATTAATCATCTTAAAAGTATAAAGTAGAAAAACCGTCTCTAAGCTCTTTTCGTTTTTAACTCTTCTCTAACAATTCCATGATAACATCAATTTTAAAAATGACCTATGGCAAACATTTTTATATCTTTAAATGTATTTTGTATGGATTTTTATGAAAATATAAATGTAACATTACAAACTACAATCTTATATACTCTTATTTAAAAAAAAATAGTTTTCAACATTTAAGTGACATGAATAACCGAAAGAAGCTCCAAGGCTGAGGCTGATCGAGTTTGAACAAAACAATTCCTCGTATTTTATATTTACAAAACAAATAACTTTCAATATAGAAAAAAAGAAGAAGAAAACACTACTGCTACATATCAGTAATTTCTTCAACTGGTTGTTCCTCTATAAGCAGACTCTCGAGACGCTCTAATCGATTCCGGAAATCCTCCTTTTCTTTTTGGGCGATTTCATATTTTCTGCGTAACTCATCGTTTTGCTTTCGCAACTCAAGGAGTTGCCGACAAATTTCAGGTATGGTCAGCAATGGAATCACTGGTGTTCGGTCAGGTAATGTGACTGTTTTATTTGGAGATTTTGTAAAAGAATACCGAACATTATTCTGTGTGGAAGTCGATTGTACTGGTGGTTCTGGCGATGGCGGTTCTGGAGGATTAATAGTTGCTGTTTGGACGTTTTCAAAATCCGAGAATTCATCTTGATCGCTTTCGCCCGAATCTTTGATTATGTTAGGAGGCAAGTCATTTTCTTCGCCTTCGTATTGGGGGTCATAGTCATATTCTATAAACTCTGGTTGTTCCTCTTTGATTTGTGGAACTGGAGGTTTTTGAGTTTTTATCTTTACCACTTGAGATCTTAAATATAAAGCATGAAAAATGAAACATCGATTCAGTTTTGAATAGTTTTCGAGTTACTTACTTGTTGATTGTGCTCGGCATCGACTTAATATTCCCATTGCCGTATATTTTTTTGAAATCGTTGAGTGAAATGATTCGTATGTTCTAAAAAGAAATCAACATTATTTTCAAGAATCCGGTTGCGGAAGAAAGATTCAGTTATTACCTTCCCTGTTACGTCTTTAGGTGATGGCGTTGTAATAGCTGGTTTTGATTTGTGAATGATATTTGGGCGGAATTTCGTCTCTACTTGTTTTGGTCCTTGTTTATTTGTTAATTTTACCACACCCATCGGTGTTGATAGGGACGTTTGAGGTGATGCCATCTTGACTGCATCTGAAAATGGTGTTTTACTCATTTTCTTGGCTTCATTCAAAAGTAACTTTCCGCCCTCAGATAGAACCAATTGTCTACCATTTTGAAGTGCTGTTGTTAGAAGTTTATTCGAGGTATCCTCATCGTCATTCATAATTGATATGCCATGACTTTTTAAAAGATTCACAGCTGGATTATCTTGCACTGTCATATCTGAAAAGTCAAGGTGGAAAATGATGATTTCTAGTAAACATGAGATTTTGTATTTTCTGTAATTACTTTTTTCTTCCTCTGTTGTTGATGGAATAGAATCTTTTCTATAAGTTCTTGGTTGTTTGTCACCTTCGGAGTTTAATCTGAACTTTTTTTCCGATGGCTCATAGTTCATATCACTCGATATGCCCATAATTGAGTTAACAGCTTCATTTGTTTCTCTCTAGAGTTACCAATAAATAAAAGTAATTAGAATTTTTTTTATTAGAACGGATGAGTAAAGGAAAAGTTTTGCTGAGGTACACAATTTTGAAATTCAGAAACTTAGAAAACATAAGGCTCCTGCACTAAGATTTATACACGAATTCAGGTATGTACCATAAAAATAACGAGTAAATAGCAAGAGATCCGGAAGGGTGAATCGAGGATCAGGAAGAATATGCTTTATAGGAGCAAAAAAGTAAAAGAATGGCACAAAAGTTATCTTTTCATTTAATTAAATACTTAATATTGACGATGGAAAACAGCTTGATGAACAGTTTCTGCCAAGTGGAAAACTACTCGACTAAATAAACCAACAATTCCATACCTATTCCTACAATTTAGTTATAGTTCCATCATCATGGAAGACATCAAGGTAATCCTATAAATGACTTGGAACAATTTCCTACCAAATAATATTTCTCAGAGTTTAACGAAGTAAAAGGTTTCATTCTTCAAGGGCAAGAAGTTTTTGTCATTATAAGTAAATACTTTTCTATGTCCTCTCTATGCTACAAATAAAGAGTTTCAAGTGATTTTTTAGACTTTGACTTTTGATGAGCTATAGCATCCTAAACCGCCGTAAAACTCCTAAACCAAAAAAAAACATCAAAATACAGCTGACAATCTAGATTACTTTTTAATAATATTTAATCGTCTGATATGTGCATTCAATTTAGCTTTCTCGAATTTTGGCCAAATCACAACAAAACTTTTCCATTGATTATTATTATAATTCTAAACTTTATCCTTGAGTTCATAAATGTAAAAAAAGTGGACTCGTAAAAGTGCTTATTCTTTTGCATTTACGAACTGGATCTACTTCTACATGCGGGATGAGGAATTAATTTGATTTGTCAAGTGGTGGGGGAACAAAGCAGGCTCTTTGAAAATATGACAATCAAGATATAAACAGGTGTAGGTTAGGTATAAAGAATCAAAGAATAGGGATACATTCTAATCTAACACTCTTCCTCATACTTTACGCACAAGCTTAATCCGTTGTGTCTTCTTTGTTTTTGGAGGCACAATTAAGTAGGAAGAACAATACAAAAAAAAAAAAACAAGATTTATCAAATAAAATTCTATATACTAAAAGAAGCGAACACACAGAAAAACTTACCTCATGTTGTTCATTGTATTTTCTGCTTTGCTGCATTTGTCTTGCAGCTTCCAATTCTTGTAGAATATCTGCTTGCTCTGTGAGCACGGCCAAGGCAATTGGTGTTTTACCAAATTTAGAAATCGCCGTCACATCGGCATTGTGTTTGATGAGCAATCGAACGACACCTTTGTGTCGTTTTTCAACTGCCCAATGAAGTGGTGTCATCCGGAGCTAGGGAGATCAATGTTTAGTTGATTTTGGAAAGAAAAAGGAAGACACTTACCATGTCCCTTGGATTGAGTGAACATTGACAGTCAATTAGAAGCTTAACAATGCGTTCGTGGCCGTAGAAGGCTGCCAAATGCAACGGCGTGCGATCCACCTTTGTCCGGGCGTCTTTATTGATGCCGGTGTTTGTGAGAAGTTTACAGATTTCATAGCTATCGTGCATAGCTGCGAAATGAATCGCCGTCATGCCAAGCTTAAATGTAAACATTCATTTATACGAAGGAGCTCAGGTATTGTTGTGTTACCAACTTACCCAATCCGAGGCAAATGGTGACCCCTTTGCTATTAAATTCTCGACCCCAATGACATCATTGTCTCGGGCGCATTGCAACAATTTCTTTCCCATATCCATCACAGAGGCCTGAAGGCGATTATTGTTTATTACAATGTCTGAGTTGTCGTTCATGTTGAAGTGACTGCTTCCTGAATTGGCGCGCTAAAATGAAGAGCGATAAGAAAGATTCCGACACCACCACAAACAACTGACTAAGCGATACTTACTATTTTCACTGGAAAATGTCCATGATTTTGGTGAAGGACACTGTTTGGTATGCCACTGTCAACGCCGCCGCCACTAGAGTTATTGTTCACAGAGTAGACTTTGCCGTCTGGTCGTAAGGCTGCAATAATTTTGTTCCCAACCATTGGATAACAATGTTTATTGCAACTTACAACTATTTATTCAATTGTTAAAGAAAATTAAAGAAATAAAAAATTAGTGAACAAATGAAAAAACAAACGAAAACAAATCTCATGAAACTCAAACTCCTGTTGTAGCTGTTGCTGTTGAGCTTGAGCCTGACATTTCGTTTGACAGTAGTTGTTAAAGAAACGTCAAAATACAGCGGAAATCTTTCAATAGCAGATTTGCAAAAAGAAAAAGAAATACTTTATGCATTTTGTCAGCATTATCATTGAAAAATCGCCCATTTTTAATTGGAAACATACATTTATTTGATATCAAATAATGAATCAATTAATGAGTGCAAAATAAAGAGTATAAGAACTTGTAGTTTCTGTTTGGGAGGGAAATCCTGCGCGAATTAAATAGGCAACAATGGAAGAACAGACGAAAAGTGTTTTCCAGTTCCGCCTAAGCCTCAAAACGGAAGTCAGTATATTTGTTAATTATAAATTTGTGTGGCTTTATATTTGTTTATTTTTTTTACTGAGCAAATGTTTATAATTTATAAAATATATTAGTATGAATTTAATTTGGTTTTATTGGTTTTTTACTTACAATAGTTTACTCTAAAATTATGTTGTCTGGCGAGTAGTTTCACAGATCACAGTTGTTGTCGTTTGCTTTTGCTTGCTTTATGAATGCACTTTTTGATTTTGACATTTCCCGTTACAATGGCGGACCTTGGGGTTTGGGAATGTGATAAGAGTCGGTAGTGTAGTTATATTTGACGGACAGCAATAAAGTGTGATTGTAAAGTAAGAGCGTGAATTAATGAACTTTCTGGTATTGTTTTGTTTTGTTTGTAAAACTTGTAGCTTTTTATTTTAAAAGACGCCCAACAAATTTGTAAGAAATAAATAAGATGCTATCACTTTGATCCATATGGTTTCATTTTCATAGTGTAATCCATATAGTTTTCATTGCAAAATCAGTTATCTAACTTAGATCAGATCTTAAAATAAATATAATCAAAACGAAAGATAACATTTTCTATTTTTATGGGTGTGCTTATTTTTCCAGTCTAAAGTACTATTGATCCACAGACTCAGATATGATGCAATATCATAAAAAATGCGTGACAGCAAAAGCGTTTTATCATACAACAATTTCTTTTTTCAGATGGTAAGGTAGTCCTATACAAATCAATCTTTAGTGTCGAATAATTGTTTTTCTTCTAAATAATAATTTACATTTTGTATTCAAATAAAAGAAAAAATGGAAAAATGTCAAATGTCACACATTTCGAATTCTAGTTGATCATGAAAACAAAAATGTCAAAATCATTATTAAATTATAGGTATGTATTTTGACTCAGGTGAACTTGACTTTATAGCTTTTTCTTGGGTTACAACAAATTGCCAAGAAAAAGCTTTCTGACAGCTGGCCAATTAGAGACCAGAAACCTGTCTTATCTCCAAATCACGTCATCTGACCCTACACAATGCTTTCAGATTTCTTCTTGGGACTTTGTGGTTATTGCTTTAAAGTTGTCGTCAGTCTTCACTCATTGACGTTTTTTCAATCCTTAAAGCGTTTGTTGTTTTAGGTTCAATCGTTCAACCGTTCAATCCCAATTCCAATATCGCTGATTTCCTGGCATTCAAAAAAATGCTTACGAGTCATATAGTCTCAAGTAGTAATTTTTCGTTGTTAAATCAAGAAAAAAATTTATTTTAGTTTAAATTCATTATATTTCTTGTTTCAGTCGTATATAATATAATATCGATTATAACATACACATATGTTTTCTTTTATTTATCAACTTTTTAATTTCTTAATTTTAAAATCATCCTACTATTTTTGTTTGTTAATAATGTATGTATGTAACTGATTTTGTTTTCTATTTCGATTTTTCATAACATCTTGTAATAACTAAAAATAAAATAAAATGTATTTATTATTCTTATTTCTTTTGCTACGAAAATAAACAGGGAATGCATATGCAAAAAATCAATAGTGCTTAATAATTGATTGTATAGATTTGTTATAAACAATCGGCCAGCAATCTCTTGACACAGAATCACTTTGCAAAAAAGTAAATAGTATTTTGGTTTTGTGTCTGCTTTTTTTTTATTTTGTTGAACAATATTTTTAACTTCTAATTTTTTTTGGCAAGTCAGGAGTACTATTTTTAATTATAATTGTATTTATTTGGCAACTAAGTAGTGTGAAATTGACTGGAAACCAACCATTCTTTGTTTTGTTTAAAATATTATTTTTTTTTTTCATTAAATTTCTATTTTTAATTTAATCTAACTCTAATTCTATTTTCTATATTAATAACTCAATAGTTTATTGCCGTTTAATAGTTTTTTTGTTTGCTAATCAAATTTCATATTATTTATGTACAATTTTTAATATTTTGTAGGAAAAATGCTTTATAAGCATTTTTTGCCAATTATGTATGCTTATTGTTTACTTCAGTAATTATTATTTGTTTCTACATAGTTTTGCAGTTCTACATAATTATTAGTATACAGATTTAATATTTCATACTTTTGTTACTTCATTTTTTTAGATATTAATTGTATAATTTTTAGTAGTAATTATAATATCTTATTTTTTATATAAAGAACTGGTAAAGTGTTGCGCTTCAATTACAGGCAGTTGTTTAATTTTTTTTTAAATTTTACTTTGCTGTGAATTCATTTTTAATTTTATCAAAAGACAAATTGGTTATTTCAATAGTTTTTTTTTGTTTTGTTTTCAAGAAAATTTTGGTATTAGAAAAATATTTTTTAACACTTGTGCTAAAAAGACAGACATTTAGGTTTATTTTTGGTTAGAAATTTAGAAATATTGCTTATATCTTAAAGATTAATGGATTCTACAGATTTTTAGATGATTATATGTCATGAAAAGAATGTTTTTTTTTATTTTTCATGTAAGAAAAAATTGTATATAAGCTTCACTTATATACACGTTATGTATGTAGTTGTATGTTATATTTTATTGAATAATATAATTTGCCTAGGCATTTCGATTACAAATTGTTTTTCATTATTTTTCTTTGTTGTATTATTTAATATTTAAGGATAGCCTAAAAGTTTGCTTCCTATATTCTCAAAAAAGCACCAATTATGTTTCGGTTTGAAGGGTTTTAAATTTCAATCATATTGTGAGCATTTTGTGTTAGATTTATCCTTCTAGAAATGTAATTTTAGTTTTAAAAGGAAATAAAAAAGAAATTATCAAACAACTAAGAAATTCTTTTAATACATACAGAAAATTGAAATGATCAGTGATAAAGACTAGCCTAGACGAAAAAATTCAAAGTATTAGCAAAACTCACCTTATTGTTTTTTAGATACATATTTCAATATAACATGGGTTTGGGTCTTGTTTGTATTTTAGCTAATCTTTTAAGCTTACTTTAAGCTGAAGCATCCTTAAAGCTTTTAAAATATGTAATAAAATACATTCCTTTTCTTTTGAACATCAAAGAAAAGCCAAAACGCTAAGCGCAGCAATCTACTTGTGTTCCATTGTTAAGTGTAAAAGAAAAAAAACAATGCGAATAATTTAAAACAAATGGCTTCTCTTAATTTTTTCAATAAAGCAGACCAAAAACTGTTAATAATATTGAATCATTGATTGATAAAAAAATACGTATAAATAAAAAGCAAGAATAAATTAATTTGATTCTAGCTAGAATATCTAGCCGATCTAAAAGTTCTTACTCCAGTTCTTTCTAATTAATTGAATCCGAATGCCTTGGGCACAGAAAATTCAAATTGACACAAATAATTATTTAGAGATTTTTAAACTCTTCTAAAGTCGTTCATTAAAATAAACCAACCAATTAAAACACAAATATTCCAAAAGATATTCGAACAAAAATTAGCGACTTCTCCAATTTTATTTCATTTGCTGAAAGAAAATAAAGGCGTCATTCTACTGGAAAATGTATAGTTCCCTTAATTTCTTTTTATCACAAAAAAGTACAAAGAAAAAAGAATAAAAAAATGCAGTCAAAATAATAATACAACTCAACATTTAAAAAATTAAATTTCAATTTATTATTTTTAATTTTTTGTTTGGTTTTTAAATAAAATTAACATTAAATAAAATATTTGTTCCTTCAGGTTAATCTTAAAATTATAAACAAAACATATTAATACATTTTAATTTTATGAGAACTTAAAGTAAATATATAATAAAAAATTAATATGTTTCTTTCTTTAACTAACAATTTATGTTCCCATTTATTTTGGATGAATGATCTTTCCTCATCTAGGAGTCAATTGAAATCAAGAAAAAAAACTTGGCTTTTGTATTAAATATTTCGAAAAAAAAAACAATATAGAACTTAATTTACAGAAATTTCAACTTTACAACTATACAAAATAAAATAAATAAATGACAAATCAAAGAAAAACAAAAAAAAAAAATAAACAAATTTAGAATTAAAAAAAGAAGTAAATGTTAACTACTGTACATAATATTATTGGTTTGTTTGTTTTGTTTAATGTTTTGTGCTTAATTAGATAACAATAGATAATATATATATTTTTTTATAACACATAAATTATACAATTAACATAATATTTTATCTTTTTGTAATTTTTCTTTTATTCTCTTTTAATTGACACACAATTTTTAAAATCTTCAGAATTTTGTATAATATGTATTTTGTTGGAGCTATTTAAATTATTGTAGATAAAAATCGAGTTCGACTCTATTTTATTTTACAATCGCATATTCCTTCAGGACGATGATCCTGAAGAGTCTTTTGCTTTGTTTTTCCCCAAAGCCGGACTACTCTGCGAAGAACTATCTGAATTGAATATAATTACACTCGGATTGTGTGTGGGGGACTGATTCGGTGTGGAATTTGTGCTCTTCGACTTGCGAAACCAATTTCCTATCCGGCGACGTCCCAGTGAACCTGTATTGTATTCATAGCCTTCTTTCGAGTTAATTTGTCGCGACTTCTTTGGCAGAGTGTCACTGTATTTTTGTTGCTTTGCTGGAGATTCTGGGGACTTTTCATCGTAGATATTTTCCTTCCAATTTAACTGCACACTGCTGTAGTGGTTCTCGCCGGTTGGTGTTAGAATAGTTGTTGTCGTCATTGCCTCATAATCACTGTGATACTCACGATCGGACAAATTATCATCCTCTTCGCCAGCCAATTCGGATATGAAAAGATTCTTTCCACAAAATTGTCGCTCCAGAGCTAGAGTACTCAGGAAACGTTTCTTGCGATTCGCACTTCGAAAACTAAAGTCAAACCATTTATTTCGAGATTCACAATAGATTCGCAGAGCATTCTTGACAGTGGCACCAAATATCTTTCCATCTGGCAGATTGAGAATGCGACAATTGTCAAGAAATATTCGACCTTTGTAGATGAAGTGATTGCGTTTGAGAATGTCCTTTTTACAATAAATCAGCTGGTGGTCGAAAAGAAACAGTGTATAGGTATTGTTCCAGAGATTCGGTGAGACACGAGTTGCATCGATTTGGGTAAAGTAACGAGTGCTATGGAAGTGCAGAGGTGGACCAGTGAAATTTTCAAAGCTGGACTGATGGCGGGCTAGGTTTTCACTATGACGTTTTCCTAAAACAATACAATAAGCAACAGTAATGTAATCGCTTTTTCAAACTTGAATTTTAGATTTCTTACCTTCATTAACAGCCTCGGTAACTTTTTTCATAGCCTTGAGAGCGGCATCAAGCATTTCTTTAGAATCAACAATATCCAAGAGACTAGCATCGATTTCATCGATTGAATCACCGTTCTCATTGGCACTGTTGTAGGAGTTCTTAATAAGTTCAGCCAAATGGAGTGGATAACGACAAATTCTTTGAATTGGAGCAAGTAAATGGGCGGACAATGGTAATTCAGCAAGATTCTCAGCTTGTCGGCAACTATAAAAGGAATCAAATTATAAGATTGTTGAATATGTTTATATTTTTGAAATAACTTACTTTTCCAAGACGACTTTTGCTTCTTTGCTGCGTGAATAAGTCTCTAACTCTATAAGTGCACGTGGATATGAATTGCAATACGTTGAATAGACCAAAAATCCAGATTGCTAAATACAGCAAATAAAAACAAATACATTGCGATTTGATTCGAGAAATTAAAAAAAATTGTCAAAGAAACTTACATGTCGTAGAAACACCTGAGCAATACGATCCATTTCAATGCCACGTTTCAGAGAATCCAAAAAGCTCTGTTGAAACTTCCAAATACTTTCGATATTGGAAAATATCAAATTCAGACTTTCACTTGAGAAGATATCAATACGTTTTCTCATTGCTGGGAGGTATCTGAAATCAGTAAATGTAAATTTTATAATAAGCTCTCTCTCTATAAGCATGGATTTTCGAACTTACCCATTACATAGAGATCCCAGTAATTTGACATAGTTTATCTCAGTTTCGAGGAGTTCCTTGATGGCGTTATTTCTCAGGCAGGCATTTTCTAATTGAATTTTCTTTGGACTGGCATCGGGCGATGGATGATCTACAACAATTGTGGTCACATTATTTGGACTTATACTGCACGTAGCCGCAACTAGAGTATCATCAAGCGATGGAGAAGTTAGTTTACGTTGTCGATAAGTGAATGTGCCATCAGATTCGGGAAATTGTATTGGTCGTACAAAATCTTTGGGAAACCATCCCAATTGTGGTTCAAATAGTGTTTCAACAACTGCATCACTTTTTATTCGACCATACCACCAAGGGCCGACTTCTTTGCGCAGAATTTCGACTAGATTACCACGTACAAGGGCCAGTTCCTGTTGACCAGCTGGAGTAAAATTATGCATAACTTCGGCGTACATTGGACGGTGTTGACCTGAAATTTAATACAAATTTAAACATTATGTTAAACAGGATCCATAATTGATGTAGAAGATAATAAATTACATTTTCAAAGGCAATTGCCAAACTAAATTTAAGTCCAAGAAAAAACATTTAAATTAATCTTACCTTCATGACAGTCAGGATGCGATGACACACTGTCCGTGTCACTTTCATCGAGATCTAACAAGAAAAAATACACATTAAATTGATTTTCTCAGATTAAAAGAGGACAAAATCCCTTACCAGTTCGCGTGACTCGGTCCAATCCACTTGGCTGACTCAATGACCTCCTGGCGGGTAACGAAGTCGGCACCATCCGACTGTCGTAGCTTTCAATTTTCTTCAATGCTTTGGCCTTGGCCGTCAATGCCGATGTAGGAGAGCTAGTCGCCTTGGCTGAATTAGCACGACGGATTCTCGACTTTGGCGTCGAAGTCAGAGATGCTCCATTAATTTCCTGTCATGAAAGAAATAAATTAATACTTGAAAAAAATATCCTTCCACACTGCACAGGCACAAACACTGTAGACTGTATTCGTAAACTTACCATTCCGGCAAAAGTCTCATCGTTCTCCAATTCAATTTGGATTCCAGAATCCCCGCTGTTACATTTATCCCGACGATTGTATTTGGTCTTTCGGCGTTCCTTGCTCGAACGCCAAATTAACGGCCCAAAACGATATTTCGCCGTATTGTCGCTCATTTCTAATACTGGAACTGGAATCTGTTGTAATAGCTGACTCTGTGTTGTAACTGTATTCGTTGAAGGTGCCGATGAGTTGCTGCTACTATTGCTGCCACCGTTCGACTGTTTGTTGAAATTCGAAAAAGTCCTTTTGAATTTCTGCAGGACTCCAGCCGATCCATTTGTCGATGAAGATGATGTTGTGTTTCCACGATGGCCATTCACAAGGACTGCATTAGTAGCCGTTGTTGACGACGACGACGTAAGGCTGTGTGTGGCATCTTTTCCACTAGTTTTATATTCATTGTGGTTGTTATTCCTTGTATTGGCATCCAGTGGGTGGTCAGAGAGTGAAGGACTAGAGACTGCACGTATTTGGCTTTGCTGCAATGAAAAACGAATGAAGGTTTTTTTTATTTACAATTTTAATGGAATTTTGCCAATGACAATGGGATAAATGGTTGAAATATAGTATTTTACAAATGAAGCACAAACACATTTGCAGTTTTCTTTACTTTATCACTACTATTGTCGGATTGCGCGTTTATAATCCTTGGTTTGATATAAGTTCAAGGTGCAATCTCAGATTGCATCGGTCGGCATCGGAGGAGGGGCGATAGCAAGGATTGTTACTATTATGAAACCAAACGATTCGAGTTTCCTGTGTGTGTGTGTGTGTTATGATGATATGTTGATTTCAATGGGACAATAATATAACCTAGAAATAGCTTCAGGGGTGTAGCAGTAGCTTGTTGTGATTGCTTAGATGAGATGAAAATAAGAGACGCCAACGTCAGTCAGTGTGGCTTTATGTGACTTTGATTGAAATCATTACGTAAATATTATACTTTCGTACTAAATTGAGGACTATTTTCGGAAGTTATTGGCAAAGTAAGGCTATTTTAAGTGTTTTACTGTAGGACTTTTGAGTTTCCACAATAAAACAGATTTAATATCTTATATATATAGGAAATGAAACCACATCATTCTTTTAAAGTCAAGACAACACACAACTTGTTACTATTGTTTACATAACTCTTATCATTGGAAGAAATAACAACTCTAATTGTTTTATTTAATTAAAAAAATTTCTTTCTTTTCATCATGACAACACAAATTCCCAGCATAAAAACTGATAACCACACCACGCGAAGCATTGAGCGGAGGCAGATAAGTAGCTGTCAAAGTTTGTTTGATGAGATAAGGAAAACATTTGAATTTAATTTCGAGTATGAACGATTAAAATAGAATGCAAAATTTTTGAAAAAGAATTTCAAGTATGCAAGGCATACCTCAACAGCAACGACGGTTGCTTGAATTCAAGTAATCTAAGGTATCCGTAGGTGTCAACTCCGCGAGAGACCACCATGGTCTTAGATTGTTTAATATATTGATCCAATGTCTGGCAATAAATTTTTGCAACGTCTAGTCGTCGTTGTCGTGAATTAAAACAAATAATTAAAATTAAAATACAACTTGTACAAGTTAAGATAATAACAAAAACAATAATTTTTTCTTGTTAACCGAAATAAGCGTGTCTTTTAAATTGTACTGATAACACAAAACTGAAAAGTGAAATAAAAAAATACAAGCGTTAACTTAAAAAATAAGCAAAATCCTTATCAGGGGGCTTGGGTGGCCAAAATACAAAAGAAAAAAAAAAAACGGAGAGATATGATGAATTCAAAAGCTCTTAAGTTATGATTAGTTTTTAATTAATCGTTTAACAGGCAGGCGACAGATGTTATAGATCAAGTGGTTTTTGTTTATGAGTTAAATTTAAAACATTCTTCAAAAACAATATCAAACTATTGGAATTTATTTATTTTGAAGTTTATTTTATTGTGGGAGTGGCAAGTTTGTGTGAATGGAAATCTTTTTATTTTCATTTATGATACTTTAATTACATTCAAAAGTCATTAGGTCAGGGGGTTCTTCCGCTCTAAATAAAAATTTAAAAGTTGTGTGCAACTTATTGATAGAAAGTACACAAAGTTGCATCAATAAATTGTTAGATTAATGTTGGAACTAAGGAAATTCATCTTGTAGTATACGATATTTTCTCAGAGTTAGTGCTTTTTTTATCAGCTAGTTCGGATGTTTTCGAAATTGTTAGTTTACTTAGGTCGTGGAAATTACTTTTGACATTAGAGGAAACTAAAAAAAATAATGTCACAATTTACTTCTGCTAAGTTTTTCAAAATAGTTTTAATGTTAGTAGTGGATAGGTTAATGTGAGTATTGTGGGCAGATTAGGATTTGAGCAGGGATTGCAGACATACAATACAGAGGTGTAATAGAAGCCTGACTATGTGAGAAAATCAGGATATCAGATGTTGATATCACGTTTTCCTTTAGCCAAAGCAAGAATTCTGTGATCACCAAGAGATCCGCCAGGGCTGTCATCTCGTTTTTGTTCCATTTTTGTTTTTTAGTTGTGTATGTGTGGTAGGGATAAGATGTCAGCCTTTAATCAAAACATTCAAGTCACATATTCACATTTCTACTTCTTCGTTCAATGACTTTAAATGGCACTTAGCATTACATTAATGTAATCGAGACCCTTTTTCAATTGATACCTGAGTTTTTTCAGTCTTTTTTTTATGTCTCGTACCTACCTATCTGTGTTTGGTTAGGTAGTAGTATATCAATTGAAATGTACATTGAACTTTGCCGTTGTTTTTTTTTTTTGTATCTTGAGTACTTAGGGAGAAAAGAAAGCCTAGGTTCGATTAAAATAATGTATATTAATGCAAATTTAATACATCAGTGTCATTAGCTATAGAGCTTTTTCTTCCTTCCATTGACATTTCACTGTCTGTCTGTTTGTCGGGCCGTTGGTTGTCGTCGTTGTAAGGTGTTACATAGAGGTGGTGTTGAATAATGAACATCTATGAGAGCGTTTGCATTAATTGATCAAATTACCTTTTATGAAATGAATAGAGAAGAAGATATGCGTGTCTGATGGTGGGCTAATAAACTTTTGAGTTACTTGGATCGTATTCGTATCTTATAGATGCATCATTCAACTTATATGCCATCACAAATGCGGTTAACCATCAGACATGCGCTGGTTATATTTCTTATAGTTCGTTCTTCCGTCTTGGTTTGTCTTATATTTAATTTTAATTCATTTAAGGGACTCTGGATCGTAATTTCAATACATCAATGGAATGAAACCTTAGAAACGCCTTGGTTCTTAGGTGCAAGAAATTTTATTGGGGTAGTAATATTCTTAAGGAGATATACGAGAATTTGTGGGGCATTTGTGGAATTCTTGTGGTTGAAATGAGGAACTTGCTTGAACTTGTGAATGAAACTTTCTTATGAACGGGGGGACATTTTGGATTGCATAATTCAAGAAAAACTTGAAATTATTCAAAACTTTAAAAAGGATGACAGAAAAAATAAAAAACAAAAAATTCAAAGTTCAATTTAGTTTATTTTTGTATAGATGTAATAAATATGAATGTCATATTTTATGACAGAATGCAAAATGTTTTGCTTGTTAGTGAAAAATTGTTGTGCAAACAACTATCACGGACCTTGATGGTTATGTCCTCATCGTCATCCTCACATCATTTATTTAAAAAAATAATAATATATGTATCCATGTACAATTGTTGAAATAGACAATGTCATGTTTTATTATTTTACCTACAATATAAAAAAATACATACATAATATTGTGTCCTACATCAGTCAGTGTTCCCAATTAGAAAAAAAAACATTCGTTTTGAAAAAAGTGAAGAAAAAAATACTAAAAATATTATTCATCGTCATATAGGAGGAGAGACATTCAACTAGGACAAGTCAAGTATAAAGAAGGAGAAAAAAAATAGAGACACACTTAATTCAATTGCCTTTTGCTCCACCACCAGTATAGTGGGAATATAATATGGATGAATGAGGGTTAGAGCAATTGTGCCTTTGAAATTCTAAAACAAAAGAACCCATATTACATAAGTACCTAGGTATCCCTATAGTCCTTTGTTAGTGAAATTAACATACTTAGTTGCTCCTTAAGGATGAAAAATGAGTCAAGAAACCATGAGAGAAGAGAAAGCGGTTTGAATTAAACTTTAAAAAATATACATCTACACTTCTATATAAAGGACATAATTTTACATTTTACAGGTTGGTATAAGATGCAACTAGTATTTTAAGGATAATTGGAAGAGTTGAAAAATTGAAGGTGTATACATATTATTAGAGACGTCCTTTTTGAGTTAATTTGCTTTCGTTCAAAGCTTAATTATTTTCAAGATGCTTAGGGTGACATGATATAGCAATGAGAGGTTAAGTTGGGTTGAAAAGGCTGTCAAAAAAACACCCTTAGCCATGAATTGGCCCATTGTGAAACTGCATGAATCTCGAGTCTGTTTTTTATACTCAAAACTAATTGGAGTTTCTAAAGCAAGACAATTGACATGTGTACAATACCTTTGACATTTTAAGTACAAAAAAATCCATTATAAAGAAAGTAAAAGCAATTGACAGATCGATGTTGACAGTAGGTCTGTTGTTATTCAAATATTGGTGACAGTAGCGCCATCTTTAATTTGAAAACTTTTAAAAGAATAGTATAAGCGAATAAGTGGCATTAGAAAAGTCGCATTAACTAATCTTGATTCCTGTTTAAAATGTCTATTTCTTTTGATTTTTTGTGCATTAATATTAACCAAACTGATACACATAAATTTGATAAATTACATTGAACATATGTACGGAATATATTATACACGTTTTATTTATGTAACTTTTAGATTTAAACATGAAAACGTAGATAAAGCTTCACCTTAGGAAGAAACAAGTTCCATAAAGCTGGTACATGCATTTCAATAAGACGTAGATACAAGTTGCATTCTTCTTTATAATATGCATCTCCTTTTTACTGCAATTTTCTACTATCCATTTAAAATTTATTAATTCTACGAAAAGAATTTATCTAAAGAATATAAAATATTACTTGCAGTCAGTTTTTCAGACTAAACACTATTTGTCTTACTTTATGAGTTTATACATCATAATGAAGTACGAGTATGTAAGTACACGCCACATTGCCATAATTCATCTGTCTTAATCTCACCGTTAAAATGTCACTACGCACATTTTTCGCGCACTTAAAATTTAAACATACTCGACTCGTATACCATAAGTAACAATTTCCGAAATGGTATTTCTTTTCTTGTCTTGTACTCGTATCTGTGTGTTGTGTATCCGATTTTGCATAAATACTAAATACCTACTGCGGGTAGTTCTTTTGTATACCTTGTTTTATAAATCGAAAGTACTTTTGCTATAAAATTCTATTTATATAAATAAAATAATGACTCTTCAGCGCCAAGTGCATCTTCATACTTATTTTCGTCAGAATTACGTAGATGCAGTGAGAAAAATGTCTCTATCAATATAAATTACTTTATATTTAAGAAAAATATTAGTTGCATATCCAAAACACATTTATTAATAAATTCAAACTAAAGACTAATTATCGTTTTCAGAATAAAGTGGAGGCAGGAGAAAAAGGCTAAGTTTTGAAAGGCTAAGATGAATTTGGTTCTAGCTTTGGTGAGCTTTCTGAATTTTCATGACAGTATATTTTTTAATTAAACGTTAATTAACCATTAATTGCACTCCCAAAAAAACATAAGTAAGGAAGCAGTTTTTCAGTAGTAGATTAACTTCGGTTATGTAAAGTGAGATCAAACTTGGTTTCAGTTTGGAATTATCGTTTTAGTTATATCGATAAAATATCGATAACATTTTTTTTGATTTTTTGTTGATTGTAGTAGATTTTTGTAAGCAAAAGACATTTAAAGTAAGTAAACTATCAATTTAAGTTTTAATTAATAGTTAATAACAGTTTATTAATAGAGATTTAAGTAAAATATGAGTTTTAAAAGATAAATAATACCCCTACAATTTCTTTGAGTGTACCTTTCTCGAGTTTACTTACTCTTAGCGTGAAATATTCTCCTTAGTTTGCAAATAAAACACATTTCTCTCGTCACCTTACTCATCCGTTGGTATCTGTTTTTCTGTTGGCCATCATTTGGCAGAAGGCAGGAAATTCAAAAAAGATGTCGAGAGGATGTACCCTCTACCTCTATGTCTATACTTCCATACAACTATAGACTACCTATGAAAGGAAGCTGTTTTTTGTGTTGGTTTTAGTGTGATGTGATTCAGCAAGAGAGGAAACTATTTTAAATCTTCCTATTTTTGGTAGCATCATCATCTTCGTATAACAACAACAACAAAACCTAGAACACATGCATTTGTTTTCTTATCTTCAAAAAAGACACACAAACTCAGTTAAATAGAGCGCACTTTAAGATCACAAAAATCCCTCTTAAGATGATGAACAACGAACGAACGAACGAACGTACCTCGAGAAGGAAAACAACGACAAGAGCAAAACAACAAAAAAAAAAAAAGAAAGAAAATTGTAAGAAGCCCGACAGCAGCTGAGCAAAGCAGCACCAGAAATGTGTTGTTTGTGATTCCTGAGTAGAGCTGTGACCTGATTTACTAGGAGTGAGGAGCCACCTAGTCAATGCATGCTGAATGCAGGCACGAATAACACCAAAAAGAAGGAAATTCCTTCAAAGGATATCTGTGTGCTGAAAATTGACGCTGGAATCCTCTTTCCCTCTGGAGACAGCTGTGAAGACATCATACACGCTCCAGCTTGAACTCCAATAGCTTGGGTTTTTATTTAAGGAAAAACTGATGCACAAGAGAGGAGAGTCAGTGTGAAATTTGTTTTCCTCAGCCAGCGCAATTCATTTTATCGATGACATTTGATATTTTTATTCTTCGAGTTCCTTCCCTTCCCTACAACGAATACGAGTATGTATAAGCAAGCGCCATTTCGGAATGAAGTATGAGTACGAGTACGAGTATCTTGAGTATGGAATAACATCACGTCTAATGATATTTGATTAAGTAGTTTCTTTTCTTTTTTTGCTGTGTTTACGAGTGTGCACCACACTCGGATGTTGTGGAAGAATGTCATTCCGACCCGACTCTATTTTTGGAGAGTTGCTTGAACCTATGATAAATTTTCAACCACTTATTTTAGGTTCTTTTTGTGGATTTTCGATTGATTTTATTTTCTTGAAAAAGAAACAACATAAAAATTCAATTTTCAAACACAATATGTGTTTCAGTTTTTGAAAAAGAAAATTCAATTAAAATGGGGGGATTCGTTTTTCAAATGAATATAGGGACACAGCTGGTGTGTTTCTCTTTTGTACAGTGACTAAGGTCATGGATGTTAATGAAAAAAAGATTTATTTCAATAAAGAAGTATGTGTATATGTACTTGAAAATTGTGTATACCTATGTGTCTATAAGCCTACTTAGAAGTGTCATCTAATCATATGTCAGAATATGTGATTACTTCTATGATAAATGGTACAAGTTTAAGCTCTTTAATTTTGCTGTCAAATTTTATTTGAGTGTCTGTTGAATTAAATAACTTTAAGGGGTTGGTTCTTCTTCTGAGAAATGTCCATAACTTATTGAAATCTTGACAATTTAGGTTATAAATCATAAGAGTAAATCAGAGCTGGGGCTTGCTATGGGACGAGAACTTCTTGCTATTTTCGCTAGAGGTTTTTTTTAGCTGTCAGTACTGTTGTCGTTCTTTAAAGCAATTTGAAAGTTTATGACTTCACAGATGAACAGCAAACTAAACTTTTGACAGTCATATCTGTCTCATATGTCTTCAAAGTTTAAAGTTTACATATTTTTAATGCTGTTAAGTTGTGACTCACATACAAAATACACAAAATATATAGAAAGACACAATAGACACAAAATGAATAATTTAAACATTCCAATAAAAAAAATATATTTCGCTTTTGGTTTGAATACAATTTGCTTTTTGGACTAATTCATAAATAATAATAATAAGTCACGCGATTATCTTTAATTTGTTATTAAAAAAATCTCCAATTTCGCTTTGAATTTTTTAAAATTTAGAATACAAATTTCCAATAATGAGATTAAATAAAATACACGTTTTAAATTTGAAAGTGTATCATTGTAAGATTTGAATTGTCTGATGGCCTTGACTTAATTGTTTGAATTTAAAGATATATAATAAAATGTTTTGTTTAAATGAAAAACTGCCTTACCAATTACTGCAAAATTGTTTTCAATTTTTTGAACAATTGTAGACAGAAATTTTAAATTATGATTTTTTTTCTTTATGAAGTTTTGACCGCTCGAACCTAACAAAAATGACGATATTTGAATTTGAATTCAGAACTACACTACAGGCACTAACACAATCACAATCAAATGTCCATATTATGAAATGAAACAAAATATGTATCACTACCAATATCAGATTTGGGTGTTTTATTATTGTTTCTTATGTCGGTTTATAATAAAAAAAAAACATCACGAAATGCTTAAATTAGGGAAGAGGGACTATATTGCCGACACGTATTACATAATGTTATCGATATTTTAATTGAAGGTTCCATCTTTTGTCTTGTCACTGGACTGGATTACTTTTATTCTGTTTTATTTTTAACACTCGCAGATAAAAAAAAACAACACGACATATCAAACCAAAACAATTCACTTCAGACAGGTACACACTTTGGTTGTCCACTCGCTCTTGTAAGACTAAAACAATCAGTCGATCGAATCGCTTGATTGCTACGAAGATACAAGGCACCTACTGTCAAAACAATAATTTATTAATCAACCTTGGCAACCTAGGTTTATTGACAGATTAACATGAATGTCCAAAAACTAAATTAATAATTTTTGCAAATATTTTATAAACATACAGTCAAAGTATTTGTGGAATAATATTATGGAAATAATAATCATTCCAAAAATGAATTCATTTATCTGCCTTTTTCATGGCATCGTGGTGTATATTTAGTTTGACAGGTATTTTTATGAAGTCCATTACATCAACAGATGCATCAGAAATTAATTAATTTTTGTTATTCCGTGATATTTGGATGAAATCCAATAAATTTTCGTATTGAACTATAATTGATTGGCATAAATCTGTAAATTGTAAAAACATCGTAGTTTTTTGGATTTCAGAAAAATAAATATCTACAACGGATTTTTGTCTTAGTTTAATTCGAAAAATGACACGATACGATGTTATTTAAGGTTTTCAATCAGAAATATTTAAGTCGACATAAATTCATAAAGAAAAAAAAAAAAACAACATAATTATATTTTTAGACTAAAATATTTTTTAAATGTAAATAAATTCAAATTCACAAACCAAAATGATGCCAAAAGTATGGTCACACGCAATTTGTGTTTAAACAAATTTAAATTAACATTTGTTCATTTATAAGGTGTCTCTTAATTGGTAAATATGTAGATTATATTTAAGGGCATGATTTAGGGGTACATTCTGTTCACTTTTCGGTTACTTAAGAAGAGTCTTACTTTACTTAATTAGAAGAATCTTCAAAAAATAATATATAAACGTACAAAAGCCCACGTATGTACATAATTAGAAAGAACAAAATCGGCGTCACTAAATGACGCTTTTTCTGTAACCATTTATGGAAATACACAACTCAGTTTGAACTTGTAGGTTCTACCACTTCAGCAATAAACAAAAGTAATCCTTAAATATGCTTAAAATTAATATCCACATTTATGTATATCCCATTTACACCTTTCTAGGCACGCAAACATATTATTTCTTATCAAAACCTTAATTACAGGTATAAACGCTCAAATCGCCCGCAGTAATCAAACACAATGCTTTGGAATGTATGGCAATTAGTGAGACATTATTACCTTTACAAATCTGAAGCTGCAAAAAAATAATAAAACGCCCACATTGGAATTTCATACCGCACTTACATATGAAAAAACAAAAGCACGAGATTAAAAACTATCTCAATCACTTAAAAGCCACTTAAAGTCCAAACGAGAGCAATCCGAGTCCGACTTCAACTCCGACTCCAAGTCCACCCTACTGTCCATAGGTTTTATTTTTTAACAACTACATGAGAATGGATCAAGTATTCTTTTTTTTTTTTTGTTTTCGTTATACCCACGATTAATCGGTATTTAATTAAAAAAAAAGAAAAAAGTACGAATGCCTGCCAACCGACGAAAAAATAAATTGTGCCACAAGATGGATTCCTTTTAAGATACAAACTCAATTCGATTGCCCCAAAGTAGCCCATAAGATATCTACTCGAACTCGTAGTGATGGTGATTGCAGGTAGGTGGCTCCTCCATGGGTTGGTTTTGGCCATAGCCACAGACTAGAATCACATTTTGCGGACAACCATCAAATACCTACTGATGTCTGTCGGTAGGTCGGTCGTCTGCAGGTACAAAGTTATAATATTATTATTTTTTTTTATAAAAATTAATCCGGTTTTGTAAAAGGTGAACGAATTAATTTTGAAATCGAAAGTGAGCATCTGGTCAGGTGATGGTGGGATGTAAAAACTGAATGTACATATTTTGCGTATATATATGTATGTATGTATATTTTCCTCATGAATTGAACCAAGTCACTGACATGGCCCACTATCTGCATTTTATACTCGTTTTATTCTTGATTTATCGCTTATTTAAAGTTTTATAAAGCCGCAAAATTTGGTCTGGTTTTCTGGTGTGCGATGGCAAAAGTTTCATAATATAGTGGGTTAAAATTATAAATTTATTCAGATCAGCTCCGACAGGGTGTTGTAAACAAGTTAATTTTGTTTTTATTCATAATGCATCCTACTTTAAATGGCTGAAGTAAGTCATTCAAAAAAAAAAAAAAAATCGAATTTTAAGTCAAGGTTATGGTTCAGGGAGCAATGGAATTGTCCAAGGAGACGGACCTTCAATTTGTTTTTTCTTGAATGCAAGCACATTTTTTTGATACATGATTCCAATTTATTGTGTTCTTTGAATATGAAGTAAAAAAAGAGGATTTTGAAGTACAGCTAACTTAAAAATATGGTAGAAGTTCAGATGATGGTGGTGGACTTATGTTGAGTGCACTTCAGATTCATGTGCAAGTCTAAATAAGTTTTATACATTGCCTTTCCATTAGCTTTTTTTTTGCATTTTAATGGATAAGAAGATGGATTTATTTTGACCTACATAAGTGGTTGTTTCTAATAGAACACTTTTAGTTTAAGTTTCATTTTATACATACAAAAATTGTGTGTACTTGAATTTTAAGACTCTAATATAATTCGTTTAACGAATTGATTTTCAATATGAAAATAAAGCTTAAATAGTCATTAAAATTTTAAATGGAACACTTTGCACACTTAAAATACTCAAGTTAGTGTTAATGCAGGCAAGATAGCAACTCTCGAGTCTAGAAATAGGGCAGAAGGTAAAAGCACTTTAAGAATAAAGAGTGTATAAAAACTGTATTACCGGCGCGAATTTCAATAATTTTTAATCAATAGAAAAATGTATATTCGAATTTGAAATTACGTTGACGTTTCACACGACGCACGCATATAATTCAAATGTCAAATGCAACAACAGCCTAACAATGTCAAAACTGTATAACCGACAAAAATGTATACAGTTTCAAACTCAAAACTTCATTCAAGTCAATTGAATTAATTTTGTTAAATTATGTAAGTTATTTCACAATAATGATACACTTTCCTTAAACTCAACTATTTGTTTTTAAATTAACATTACAACTATAATTGAGTAATTTTTTAAAGTTTTGTAATGCATTGCAAATATTTACAGTTGCATCTGGCTTTCGTTGCTTTATCTATAATTAATAGGCAATATTGGCTTTGTGATATCATTTTGGTGTAGGTATTGTTATTTCAATTAACGCAACAGTGAACACTACTTATACACGCGGATGGGTATTTTACGTTCCGCCATTTAAGAACAACACAACGACGTCGATAACTGTAGCGGATTTTTTTTTTAAAGAGTATACTTTAAGTGTGAATTAAATAAAGCGAATAAATAAAGTATGTACACTTAATATTGAAAGTAAACATCCTGTTTTGAAAAGAGGTAAGAAAAATTCAAAGGTGGACGTTTTTGACAGTTGGTATAAAAAATAAATAAATAAAGCATTAAGTAAGCACATAATATAAAAAATCAGTGATATTTGTCAACTGGCTTTTCTTTTAGAACATCAAGAAATTGATTTTTTTTTTAATTTTTAAAAAAGGTATTTTACTTTTGGTACACACTGTACGCAATAACAACGTTCCTTCTGAAGTTATTACGTTTTTGGTTCTGCACGAATTGATACATTTAATTAAATGCCTTATTACCTACTTTTGTTTTACCTTTCTTGTTTTAATTTTACAATTTTAAATAACACAATATTCATAACTATAAAAATGTTAATTAAAAGGAAAATAATAAATAACAAAGAACTGTATATGCTTACCAAATTACTAGCAAATAAATCTCGTTTGACATCATTGCTGCTACTTATGCCAATAACACTAATACCGTCATTCGTTGTCGTTGTTTCAAATCTAGAAAAAGAAAAATACAAACAATAAAATCAGATTTTAACATACTATGTAAGTTCAATTTTATATAACAAAAAAAAAAAAAATATGTTTCAAGAAAAACCCCAAACCCTTTTCAAAGAACAACAATAAAATTATAAACTGACAGTTGAAATGATGTATTTCACAACAAAAACAAGTGATGCGTTTTTGAAAACCGAAACAACGACTCATTCCACGAAGTGAGACAATTGTTTTCTATTTCATTCATATTTCTTCGGGTTTTTATGTTTTTCAAGGTATACGTCGTAGGAAGGATGAAAATGCCTAAAATTCACATTGCCAAGAATATTCGTTTCTTGGAATTGAATTTTTTCACCTTCTGCTGTCAGTTGTCTTTATCTTTTAAACCTCAAAAAGGAATATTTTTTTGTTCTAAAATAGGATTTAAATATACACCAAATCGATGGGATGGGATAGGAATAAAATTAAACAAAAAAAAAAGGAACAAGAACAATCAATCCATCAACATGTTGTTGTTTTTAGCACTTGAATGAATGACATTTGAGCGTGTCTACATGGTAAATTTCGACATCAACAGACAAAAATACTGTAACATTTTGTAAACGTTCAAGAATTGTGTCGTGTGTGCATGTGCATGTTTATTTCAAGAAGACAAAATTAACATTGACAGTTTGTTGTTTTTAATGAAAACTGAATTTTATAGAAAACGATGTTCGGTGATCAAAAAGAACAAGCTAATTCGACTTATTTTAAGGTTCACAACAGTGTCTGCATTGAAGAACTGAAAAATCCTTGAGGAATATTTCGGGATGACATGAAAAAGTGTCTACCATATAGGGTTGCCAGATAAATATCTTCAAAGTATGTTTTTTTTTTTTCAATTTGAATGACAGCTGTCAGGTTGAAAAAACTATGTTCTTCGTTGAATATGGGTTTGTATGATTAAAAACAACTATTAAAGGTTCAACCACAATGCAGCGAAATTAAAACATTGTTTTAAACAAAAGTATTAAATAGATAAAGTAGTTTAAAAAACTGTCGATAACTAAGTACACGTCAGCAATAAATTCAATAAAACTAAGGTTTAAAAACGTACTCGAGCTCGTAGAAAAATATCCAAATTCGAAAACTGAGTAACAAAAAAACACACGAATTTCAACCAACACCAGTTTAACTTTCACACTCGCATGAATATGAGATCACACGATTCAATAAAATTCGAATTCCCATCAATTTATCGCTTGAATAATTATTCCTTTTTCTCATACAATTCGCCTCAATATAATACGAAAGACAGTCTATAATAATGGGTGTGAAATTGAAGGAAAAAAAAAATATAATTAAATTATCCACTTAATTTAATCCAATGTCATCGAACGCCAACAACATTGCCGACATCAACTCTGCCGCCGCCACTTAATTTCCCATCATCCTTCCCTTGTTAATCAATTGATAGCTTTTTTTTTTTGTTGTGTATTTTTATTGGTGTGTAATTTAAATATCCTTCATCACCTGGTTTTTGCGCAAAATTTTAACCAATATCCCACGTACATACACGCTCATTGTACCCCCACCCCCACGACGTCGGTTCTCTATCCCTGTTCTGAACTCACCCAGATGAACAACACTTCCTTGATGGTGACGGCGATGATGGAGATTGTAGATGATTGGTTGAAGAAGTTTTGGTGTAGGATCCATTCATGGTTGTGGTATATTCCATCATTGATGACAAATACGTAACCCGAACCCGTGTGAGACGCAATCGTCCATCTATCAAACGTTCCCGATATGTAACCATATCACTTTTGGATCAAAAATCTGTTTTTTTTTTTAACTTAACTAAAGATTAAAATTCTTAGTGAAGGTATCCGGACCTTTAAAGATTTTTAAATTGCAACCGAGGACCGAAAAGAAGCGCACAACGATAATGAGAAATGTCCCGGACGAGGGATACGATTCGACTGTTCGAAGGCAAATGATTATTGGTCCTTGGAAGGTCCCTTTTGCTTCGTCTCTATATTTAGGTAAGATCTTTTAACAGCTGCTTCAGTTTTTCTGTTCTCTTTCATTTCGGGGAATTATATTCTGTTCATTTTTTTTTTTTTTATGTTGGAAAGACTGACTTATAATGGATGAAGATGATTTATTCTCTCACTCTAACGAGTTCATAATTATGTGAAAATGAAAGAGATGGAATATAATTTTGAGCATAAAAAGGACTTGTTTTTTGGTGTAGGCGAAGATATAGGAAAAAGAATAAGAAGGAAAAAAGTAAAAGGATTGTAACAATTTCAGTCATCAGGGTCAAGTATTGGATTTGGTCTGACATTTTTTGTATTATTTTGACAGATCTTATGTCATGAAGGATGAGAACTTAGTTTCATGATACTAAATCAATAAATCAAACATTTAATTTAAAGCTGAATGAACGTCATTTTGTCAAGATCAATTGACAAACGTCATCGTATTTCTAGACAAGGAAAGTGTCAACTTTGACACGGTCGACATGTTTTTCAAGTAAATTGAATTTAAATGTCAACAACTTCAATACTGTGCATGAACAACTCTTTAAAAATTAATTGAATTTATCTTTTCCATAAAACTCTGACAGATAACGAAAATTTGAGCATGTTCATGAGACGTCTTGTACTTGCATTATTTGTTTATCGTTCTTAAACATAAAAAGGACTTAAAAACAGGTTTTTGAGAGACGATCAGTCTTTAAAAAAAAATATTTAATATAATTCAAATTGGGTACCTGTCTTTTGAAATTTTAGGGAAAAAAAAACATCTGCGCCCGATGGCGTGTGTTGAGCATGTTTCGCGTTTCTGTATCTCAAAGCCAGAATTTCGTATCTTTCTTTATCGGTGGCCCATCATCAATAACAATTTTAGAAACAGAGAGTGCAATGTCCTCCCTTTTGAAGATATTCGGGAGCAATAGTTTATATACACTTGCCGCTTCCAGACAAAAGATGTTTCAAAAAGCGAGAGCAGCTGTCAGATAAATACGGTATTTTTTTTTTGTTTGACTGCGGTTTTAAAAACTCAACTTATCTGTCTCGCGGATTTAACCTTACTTTGATTTTCTTTTCCTTTTTTTTTGTCGACGAGAAAAAGAAATGTATATTTTTGCAAACAACAATGATGCCGGATATTTTTGAGATAGATAAATAAATTTAAACTGAAGGTAGTTACGATTGCAAAAATTATAAATTAATACAAACTAACTGCAAAGGAAATGAAAGTGGTGAAAATGGCATCATGAAAAAGTACATTTTAACCAAATTCAAACCCAACTAAAACGAAGATTAACTTGGGAATTCGAATTTTATTATCTGTTAGTTAGTTTTTGACTCTTCAAAGTTTGAGTTGGTTTTGGTATATTTTTTCGTCTTCTCCCAAAAGGACTTGCTTTTTTTTTGTCATGAGAAAAAGGTAAAAAAGATACAAATGTTTACGTGACTGAGAGCATGAAAGATATATTATTAGGTGTAGTTTCTTTTTTATATACAAATGGGAAAATGGGAATTCCTTAAAGGTTAGAAAGTGGAATTTTATTTATTAGATTGTGTGTGGGTAACTTTAGATAAAAAAAAGGTTTCTAGTTTGTGTGTGTGTCTATTGGATTGAAATTTGACGAGGATCTTCTGTGGGCTTAAAATAGTGAATTTAAATTAAGTTTGAAGGACTTGACTTAACGCTCTGCATACGCATATCTAACTACTTTTATGAACTTAATACTTAAAAAATACATTTTAAGTCGGAAATAGAAACGGTTTCTAAATGTGTTTTATTTTCTAATTAAACATTGGTCGAGTCCAGGTTATAAATACTCTTACCCAAGGTTGTCAGAAAATGGCTTAAAATGTCTAAATCAAAGGATTTATTTGACATACCACTACTTTAAAATAAAAATAATTTACCTTTTTGAAAAATTAAAATTCACTTTTTTATGTCAAATTTACTTTTTGCATGATGTTTATCGTGGTTTGTTCAAAAAATAAAGTGCATTTTCAATTTCCGAGGGCAACGTAAATTTGATTTCTGATTTTCGTTTTTATAAGTTGGTACACTTGTTCCGAATGCCTATTTGCGTTGGCGGCTTTTTGCTGTCAAAATATTATGGATCAAAAAGTATGCATCAATTTTTTCATAAAAATTAGAATAAAGAGGTGTCCTGAATGTCAAAGAAAGTGTTTACAAGTTTTACCAGTTCTTAACAGAAGGTCAGCCTAATGGAAGCATTGAAGAAAGCTATTAGAGAAACGTGTGGTAGTGTCATGCAATTTTTCAGATGTCGAACTGCTTTTTCGTATTTTTTTTGGCAAAAACAACATGGTAATTACATGCTACAGTCACTGTACTCCTCAGGACTTTTTTTCTGTTCTTAATATTAAAAAGATCAATAAAAGGATGGTGGTTTTTTGTCACGATTGAGGATTCAAAAAAGTCTTGCACAATGGTATCACAGTGACTGACATAATTTTTTTTGCTTAATTGTTGCTACAGTAAAGGGCAATTTTAAAGTCCCTAATGTCACTTTTATGACATATTCATTTTTAGGTTCAAGCAAAAATAAACTTCTAAAACAATTTTACATCTCATTTACCTGTTTAGTGGAGTCCTAACATTTCATTTGCATATCCAAAACAGTGCATAATTGTTTGAAATTTGCAAAATGTTGACTCAACTAAATGACTATACTTTCAGAGTTCTTTTGTCTTCTGTTTTTGTTTCAAAAGTCCTAACTAAAAAATTCTAGGAAATTTGCAATGCACTTTAAGACCACCGTCGCCAACGTGACCAATTTTATTGTTTTCCTAATACTCCTATACAATAGAACCTGTTAACTTTTGTTGTCTTTATTTCAAAATCCACAAGCACACATAGTTATTATAACTTTGTCCTGCTGTATACGTAATTCCAGAAAAGATTAAACCAACCAAACTTCTTCCCGCTGAGCGGTAAATTTAATTCCAAAAAAAAGGAAAAATCAACACCATTTTGCCAATGTCCACAAAAAAAAAACATTTTTGCAAATTATATTATGATTCTTCGATCTTTCAGATACCTGAGTTGAGAGTTCTAGTTTTTGTATCTTTTTTAAGAAAATAACCGAACTGCATCTTCCTCCTTGGTATAGCTATACGAGTGTAATGGTGTATGATTATTGAAGTTTCATCCTCGACTCAAGTTTGAACAACTTGCGTCGTGTGACGCCGAGACGCTGCACTGCTGCTGTTGAAAGTGGCCATTCTTGAAGTTAAACACTGCGTACGTGATCAAGGTGAGATTCCAAATAAAAAAAAGAAAAACAAGAAAAGAATCATAAACTGAAAGAGTAAGAGTCTGCTTGTGTTGCGTCTGTTGTGCGTTGTTGCTTCAGCTGAGGTATTTTGCTGCTGGGCATACGCTGCACTGCTATGCTAAGGCACTTTAATGCACTTCAATGGGTTTTACGGATCCGAACCATCTTTTGATGCATTTTAATCGGATCCAGCATCTACCCAGCTCCCAGCTATTTGTCCTGTGTTTTTTTTTTTCTCTGTATTTGTGACTTTTTGTCAACCTGCTTTATCTGGTGGAACGCTTGCACTGATTAATGTTCAACATGCATCTCATCGTGTGTCGTACAACGGGAAAACAGTGCGTTGAAAGCCGGAATCGATATTTTAATAGGGACTGCAGAACTTTGACAGATTACAGACGTTGAAGATAAATCTATCAAATTGGCTGTCATTTTAGTTTTGGTTAGCCAAATCCCATTTTTTGGTCGTTATAATCGTACTTCGAAGAGGACTATTTGCAGTTGGTTTATAGTTAAGTAAACAATCAACCAATACCCGTTCTTCGGCGGAATGTACGATTTACCTAAAACATAACCACTTTTCGGGGGAGTGCATCAGTAGAATCCAAGACGCTTAATAAGAGACCCTGTACTTAAAGCTTGAGAAAACAACGACAATTTTATCTTTGATTTGATTTTCGCCTCCAAATGCCCCACTGTATACCTTCGACGCGATGCGATGTCGCCAAAAAGAATTTTTCAAAATTTGTTTTTGCTTTTTTCCACAGAGATTTTACATTCATTGGACCATCAGACAGAAGAGTGCCTATCATTCGGATCAATTCACACTGCGTGCCATTCAAGCACTTTTTCCCCTTTTTTTTACACATCGGGCACCGGGCAGCTTGGCGGCGGTATCGCGTCTTAATAGACAAATAGGCAACAAGAACGCAACTTGTTGGTAGACCAAAAGATACATCTGAAGGATTAAAAAAAAAAACGAAGAAGTAAAAACAAACCACCCGAGATCTCCGACTGGCAAATGATGATAATTAATTTCTGTACCACTAAAGAACCAAGATGAGAATATTTCACAATCCACTCTGGAGCTCCATAGCTCCGCGTGCTGTGTTTAGGCTTTAATTGTGCGCGCAATCTTCAACAGCAGATAAGGACATTTTGTTTTCGCGGCATAAAAGACGAAAAATTAAACAAATGATTCGAATATTGCCGACATTTAATTGTAAAGATTGAAATGAGATACGTACAGACTAAGGGTGCTATGCACAAGCACATGACAAGGCACAGCACAAGAACAAGACATAAGCCAGTTGGATTCTGAGTTGGAGTTGGAAGTTCACAAGGTGAAAAATTTTGTTCTAAAATTAGGTTCTAGAAGGCGAGAAATAAGCCTACATGTAGAGTTGTAGAATTTTGCAGGAATGGAAAGGAGGAATGATTTAGGTAGAACAACTTGTTGCAGGAATTTCAATGTCTTTTATTTTTTTTTTCTGAGTTAAAATATAACAAAAGCATCCGAAGAATACAAATTAATGGATGAATGGATATACAAATTTAACAAATTGATGGCTTTGTTGTGAGACAGCAGCGGGCGCGGCGGCAGCGTGCGGCGGCGGTGTATAGTCTAATAGGGAACTTTTGTGAAATAATGAGGAATTTTGTTTTATTTTACGAGTACAAAAGTAATTTGTTTTAGGAATTAGCTTTAACTGAAGTTTATTTGTACACTTTTGAAATTTATTATTCTTGGAGTTTTTGTGAGTTTCTGTTAAATTTTAAATTTGAATTTGAATTTTAACTGTAGATAAGCTTCTTTGTTGGAGTTCAAGTGTTTATTATTGGAATAATACAGAATATCCCAACGAAATGTTTTTTTTTTTCAAAAATGTCAGATTAGAAATGACATTTGCTGCCAATTGCCTTCTTGTGGGGTGATGAAAAGAAATAGAATCTACGAGTTACTACCACATACGTTTTCGTTTTGAAGCAACTTAATTTTCTTAAAAACGACTTTACCGATTTTGATGAAATTATTTTTGTGTTCATTTGTAACTAAACTATAGACAATGGCGCAAAATTTTAAACAACCTATTGTTAAGAACTTAACATTATACTCACTTGCAATTTGCTAAATATTTAACAATTTACTATCGACTCCAAAATTTTAAACCCTTTTTTTTCGTTTGGCTAACAGTAAATTGCTAACTCCTTTTTATTCAAAAACGGTTATCCGAACATGTCCCAACTGTAAACTGTACAATTCCATGCAATCCAATAAGATTGAAATACACATGAACACGGGTTTATTCTCGTATTCCAATTCCATCATTCTGATGTAGATTTCTGCCGGAAAAAAAAGAATTTTTCTGTACAGTCTTCAAATATTTCGAAATCTTCGTCTTCCGATAATATTTTATTGATTAAAAAACAATTTTTAGTTCCCGAATTATGAAAAAAAAACACGAATCAACATTTTGAAGTAAAATTGGAAAGAAATTTTTTTACGATAATGACAGATATCATATGGATTAAGCAAATTGCTAAAAGTAAAAGTTGGGTTTTCGGGATTTTAACTTTAGCAATAGGTTAAGAGATAGTAAAATATTAAAATCGTTTAAAATTATCAAAACCATCTTTTTAGCTTAGCAAACTGCTAAAAATGGGTTTAACAATTTTCTAAATCGTTTAAAATTTTGCGCCAAGTGTTTTTAACTTAAATAAAAAGTCATATTGACAATTTGTCTTAAAAGTTCGAGTTCATTTAACCCAATTTCAAAAACCATGAATATGAACTGACACTCAAGTTGAAGTGTTTTTTTTACGATCGTTTTTATGATAAATTAACGAAGGGTTTTGTTATGCATATTCTTTTTTGAATTTTAATTTCAAATTTATAATGTAAGTTTTAGAATATGGAAGTCATTACTTGATAAGAATTTTTCTATCACCGTTTTACGACTTATTTATGACACCGAGGTTGTTTAAATTTATTTTATTTTCTATTTTACTATTGTGAGTATATTTTTTTCAATGATTCTGACAGGTTCAACTTTGCTGTCAAGTAAGAATTTTTCTGATATGATAGTTTAAGAACCAATTTAAGAAGCCAGATTAAATGCGTTTTAATTTTACTGTACTTTAAGATAATTTTAATCGACTATAACAATTAATAGACTTATGTAAATTGACCGTTTATTTAACGACCGCTTTTTTGAAAAGTTAATGACATTTTGTTGCATTTTATTTCATTATTTTCGGCTCATTTTGAAAGTTGAAAGTGTTCATTTCACTACAGAGTTACCATAAACTTAAAATTAAGCATATTATCATTACATTCCTTTCTATTTAAATGGAAACAACAAATTTTTAGATTTTGAATTAATTTTTTCGAGTTTTTAAAATTAAATAAAAAGAATTCTGTAAAATAAAATGGAAATTCCAAAACCATTGCTATTTTTTGTTTCTTTATTAAACTCCATTTATTTGCAGGACCACCCTGTACTTTAATTTCGAATAGATAGAATTTTTTCATCATTTTTGCCAAAGGACAACATAAACTTAAATTTGAAACCTTTTAATGTTTGTATTTCATTAGTTTAAAAAGTAAACAATCCTACAATTTTCTATCTATATTATCATTTGAAGTATGGAGTCTTTATCTTGTATCTCTATACGAAGGTCTTTTTTTTTTTTTGCTGTCAAAATGCAAACATGAGACAAATCAAACATCCTAAAATGATGTGAATGATGGATGGACAAACATATCTTTCAGTGTGCTTCCGGAAACTTTAATGGGAAATATGTTACCAACACAAAATTAACTGAACCGTAACATAAAAAAAGAATTTGTTGTCTATTTTTAGTTAAAAATTAATAATTCTTAGATTTTAAAATACGTTCCGGAGTTTTTAAAGGAACTACGCATTAAATATCAAAACATTGCGTGAATTTCAAATAAAATGGTCAACATTTTGTTAAGCATATTTTCAGGCGTAATTGACATGACACTAATTTTCAACGACTTTTTTTGAAAAATGTGTTTCTTCAATTTCATCAACTCTCTATAAATGACCTTGATTAAAAGAATAATCATATTTAAAATAGACACTTTAATAACATTATTTTTTGTCATGTTTGTTTCTGACATACAAAGTAACTTCTCATAAAAGTTTTGCATGTTATGTGAATGTTAACCATATAACGAGTAAGTCCGTGTGACCTTTAATCAATTGAAATTATTCTCACAGTCTGCAATCCAGAATTCTTTAAATGGTAAGCCCATAAGAAATTGGCTTCCCATAGCAATAGTTGCATGCAGCACAAATTCTTTCATCAATTAAGTTAAGTTTCATGTAACTACTACTACTATCATTCAACAATATGCAAAACAGGCACACATACCACACATTCACATACAAGAGTGTTACAATGTGAAATAATGCACTCAGTGACAGTTACAGTGACAGTCACTGAAACCGTTGCAATGACTTAATAAATAAGAGTGTCGCGCCAATATGGCAATTGCAAATAATTTTATAAGAATGTCACCCTTTTTTTTGCGATTGCTTTGCCTTAAAAATAAAACAGAATTTAAAAAACAAAACAAAAAAAAAAAAGTTAAGAGCCGGAAAACAAAATGCAAAAGGAGAAAATGGCAAAGCAAAACACAAAAACAAGACGCTGGTCAGTGGCCAGAAATATTTCGTCATCGAATGAGCACGAGAACTTTTTTAAAGTGGCTCATTTAAAAATTGAATTTTATAAAACGAACTACTCTTGTCGCATGAACTTGCTTCTTATAGTTGAGGTGGTTCGGAATTTTAAAGATCTTTTCTTTACAGGATCTTTCATTAAGTTCGTCGAAATTTTGTGATGGTAATGTCTTTATGTCCAATTTTGGCCTTGCAAGCAGCTGACTTTTTCGAAATAAATACAGTCGGTTTCCATCAGTCAGTTTCAAAACCGATTCAACTTAACACATGTCATTGTGACAGCTAAAGAGACAATTGTAGCCATCGTAAAATGGGCGTGGCGCCAAGAATATTACCCGAATAGAACACCCACGTTGAACGAGATATTCATCCATCATAACGTGTTTTGGAACGCCATCTCCATTCATGGTGAACTGGCAAAACATACTGAATAAATGACAGCTTATTTGACATATGTAGCTTTAATAAAATGACCATTACCTATTTATATGTCATTTGTTGGATTCCATAAATGAAAAAATAATTAAAAATAAATGAACAGAAAATGCTAATAATAATTAAAATCTGCATTTGACAGCTTACGTCAATGAATATTAAAAAAAAATCTTATTGTGTGACATTACTTTTCAAAATTATTTGTGTGATTAAACAGTACGCTGTGATTTCATTCTCTCTTCAGAAACGTCACTCAGGCGATGGTACACTTTATTGACATTTAAAGAATACTCTCTTACTTGTCCGTTATTTTGACATTCGAATAAACGTTTCATGTTTCCGTTCTAATTTTGAAAAGAATTCATTAAACGGATTTTTTTTTCTTATAACAATAATTCTCCTTTAGAAAAAGAAAAACAGAATAAAACAAATTTTGTAAATAATGTAGCTTCTAATAACAAAAGAAAACGCAAAATAAAAAAAATAATTTAATTATTGTGACCCAGCCAGACATTGAAATTAAGTTTTTCTTTTTGCGTTTTGCAGTTTTTTTCTTCAGTTGGTTTTTTGTTTATGTATTTTGGTTTGAGGAAGAGTTTGTCATCAGAATTTTTAAACGCTGACACTTTGACAGGTGTCACAGATTTATGTTAAGAGGGTATGTGCGATATACTCATGAAATATATGTGAAGGTCCAAAAAAATGGGGGAAAATAATTATAAAATTAAGTGATTGTTTTTTCTGCTGATACTGAATTGTTTTCTTTTTTTTTTGCATAAAAGTTTTGGGTATAAAAAAAAGTCAAACAATGAATTTAAAGCTGTCTTGAAGGCAAAACATTCATTTTTATTTGAAATTTGAAGCTATAATTAATTGCGATAGCTAAACAATGATAAAATTGGACTTGAGTCTTCATTTATAGACATCAGTAAATTAAAAAAAAGTTATTGAACTCTGTTTGTAATGAGGGCATATATGTATGTATAAGAGAGCGGCACTATATTAATTAATCTAATAAAACCTTGAGTAGCAAGGTATTCATATATTCCAGAATTTTTCGAAAGACAAAAATGAAAATAGAATACAGCAATTGATTCTAGATTATCAAAATATAAGTTCAATACAATACCGATAAATTTGAAAGATTTCATTTTCTGACAAACTTGATTCATTTGGTTTGTGCTCTTCTGACAAGTGTACTTACCTGCAAATAAAAAGAAAGAATAAATTAGTAAATCTGTTGATTTATTTAAATTCAAAATATTTATAAAAATTATTCAAAAATTGTTCCTAAATTTTGCACAAAATCTTTTATCAAATTAAGTGTTTTTTTAGAAAATGAAAAATGATAACTTCAACCTTCAACCACAGCCAGCATCTAAAGAACTTTAAAAACCATTATTTAAACAATGTCCGACTTCAAGTAAAAACTCATAATTATTCAAATTGATTTGATCAGAAATTCGTTGAAGGATCGGAGCAAACAAAGAACAAGAATCATCAATCATTTGAAACAAAAAAAAAAAAACACCTTAGTGTGTCACAAAAATGCATTCAACAACGACTCATGACAAACTCCTGCACCACCATCGATTCGTCGGCAGAGAGTGAAGTTATTAATTGCATGTGTACATGATCCCAACCTTCCGGAATGAGTGCGAGCTCCATCCATTTCTTCCTGATGCAAGCTCATCATAATAAATTACAACGTGAAACCAATTTATTGGACTCTCTTTTGAGGCCAGCAAAATTCAAGAAAAAAAAAGAAAGGAAGGAATAAGAACCGTCCCGTCAAGAACTAACTTCGCTTCCAGAACCCAGGCCAGATAGATGATAATCTTGCACACGAGAACCTCTGGAGTCTCTACTCAGTCCGTCACTGGTTCTTGGTGATGTAGAACGAATTATTCAATTACTGCCCCACAACCTCTCGGTTTCGTCGTCGTCGCTGAGGCTGCTGGCGCATTGATCTTCAAAGTCACTTCCAGCTTCAGTTCCATTTCGCCATATATCAAGCTGACTCTGCATTCATGCAATCCGATCAGTATATTGTGCAGGGTCAATTGAGTCCCAGATAGAAATCCGAGTACTGACTATGTTCCTAGAGACGAACTGCAGCACATGCTCATTCAATTATCATAACTTGGAAAGCGATAGTTTTAAACTTAAATCGGGTTAATACCATTAGCTCCGACATAACCGAGCGTTGCTGTCATCTCTAGCAGACAAACGTTCCTGATGCTGCTTGATGACGCTGATGATGACTCTGACGCCCATTAAAACAGGCAAAATATGGAGTGTTCCTATATTCTATTCAGGTCTTCTTAAATCGGTGGCAAAACGCGGCGCGACGTGTAGATTTCTAGGATCAGCATAAATTAGTATTAAATTTATGTAAAATGATATCAACAGAAATTGCTGTCTTTTTCTAAGTCAGACAAATGCTAAAAGTTTAGACAAATCCGAGTATGTTATGACGATTTCGTCATAAAAGGGGGTTAAGCTGCAATTTATTTTTTTATTTGCAAGGAAATAGATGATTGTTCAACTTGCATTTCCGTAGTAGGCAAAATAATTGGCAGTTGAACCAGAGGATAAAACTTTATTTTATTAGTTATTGGTTATAAAGTCTGTAGATGGAAAATATCTATTAAAAGTTAATTGGATCGTTAAAATCTGGATTGGAACTTTTAAGAAGATTTATTGGATTAGAAAAAAATATAAAGTATAAGTACACAAATGAACACAAACCATTGTAAATGAAAAGGATCATCCATTTTGAATTTATATTTGACTTTATAATATTTTATATCAAATTGGCCTCAAAACAACTCCTATCCAAAATTTTTCTAAGTCACCATGTTACCAACTAAACAATATTTTTTGTTCGTGTTTTTTTGACAACTGTTTAACCAGCTCAGTAAACAATCTATTCACGAAATTATTAAAAAAAAATAGTAAATGATTGTTGTCTTAGTTCTTTTTCAAATGTTTGATTATTTTGATTGTAAATATTAGCTGAGCTAGCTATTCACTTTCAATAAAACGGAGGTAAATAATAGAAAATATCGAAAGTGTTGAACGCAGTTGTTTTCAATGTGTTTCAATAGAACCATTTTATTTTGCTGTAATGACAGACTTAAAAATCATTTAATTTCATTTCACGCGTTTTTTTAATAGCTACTTCTGAACTTTAGACAGTTGTTAGCTGTTATTTTTTGTCAAACCACCATTGGTCGATATGAGGGCAGCATTCTGCGAACTTTGCTCATTCTGCGGTAAATTTGAATTGTCAAAACATCAACCTACACTGCCGCTGTCGGTAAGAATTTTCAGGAGAATAATTCATAATTCTATCAGGACATTTTCGCATCTGATACTCAGAAGAACTTTGGTTTACAGAAATCACAATTTGGCGAATTTTGCGGCATGATAAAATTCAACTGACAAAGTGTGTTCGCGAAATGGACTCTGCAGTCTGTGGTTGTTTTTCCTATAAAATCATATTGGTCAAAAATTAATTGGAGACTTTTAGGTTGTAACGATTTATCTCCAAACTGTTTTTCAACAAAAAATATGGTTATTGTGATATTTTGCCATTAAGACCGAATTTCCAAAGAACAAAACAAATTCATGCAATGAAATCTGATAAAGTTTTAAATTTAAAAGTTTACAATCAAACTTCAGTTCTCTTATTTAGCATTGTGAAATTTTTATTTGTTTTATGAGGATTTCAAATTTCAACAAAAATCAATTAAATTCATTTGAATGAATCTGAATTTGAAATCATAGAAAAAAAAAACTTTACAACAACGAACAAAAAATCAACTATTTTAATTATTATTTCAACGAATAACTTCATAACTTCATCGGTTTTAGCAGTTTCCGCAGAAAGTAATTAATTTTTTTTTAATGTAGCTACTTGTTAAAACTTATTCAGTAAATAGGAGTAACAAGCACTTATCGCCATGCCAGAAGGTAAGCAGCATCATACGTAACGCGCAGCCCATTCTTTGCGGAACCTGTACCTGCGCCCGCCATGGGTATGGGATTGGGCCACCTCATTCAGTGGAACGGTGAAATTAATAGCTTTCCATAAGTAAGCATTTCATAACTGCACGTAATTATTTCTGCAGCAAACAATTGTTTTAAGTCGACTTTAAAATATACACTATAAAATTCACAAACAACATAAAAAAGAAGTTAAAGAAGTTTACGAAGAAGAATAAGATAATAAATAAATTTTAACTCCACAACTTTACAACAGTTAGAAGACGCTTTTAACGATTGTGCAGATACATAAGCTTGCCATAATTAAAACTCCATATATCTTTTGCTGTTAGGTCGGTAAGGTAGATATATACACTGAGACAAAAAGATTTGTTAAATTAAACATACAATTTTTGTAGAATTAAAGATGGGAGATGGTTAAAATAATAGGTCTGTTTAAAATTATGGAGCTTTTTTAAAATCTTTGATTCACTCTTGATATGAACATGTTCTTAATTTCTCTCAGTGATTCGATTCTTTTCCTTGAATTGTGGGTCTCTTAAATCTTAAAATCTTGGGATCAGGATAACGATCGATTTTGGTCAAAGAACAACCAAAAAGCAGTGTCAAAATTCAATAATATTGGACCGGACTTGGTTGTCAAATATGAGACTCAAAAAACCCCCAAAAATGTCCTTGTAAGTCGGTTTGATAACTACATTTTCAGTGGTTGTAGAAATTAAAAAAAAAAAAAATGGCTTTATTTATTTAAACAGACATCTTGTAAATTAAAAATAGTATCATTCAATTCTAAACAGTGATTTTATTAACATGTGGTAAATTCTACAAAACTTTATTTGAGTAGCTTTTGTTACGTTAAAGAGCTTTCAATCTGATAAGATTTGTACGAGCAGCATTTAAACAGCTTCCATTAACCAATCATCTGTTTATTTTTAACTGGACTTATGTTAAATTAACCAATTGTTCTTGTTTATTTTATATGTTAATGATTAACTTTCTTTGAAATATTGATAGCCAGGTTTGTCTGTTAGGATAAGTTTAAAAAACATTTTTGAGACTTCAATTTAAACAATTTCATTTAACCAAGTCAACTCTGATTATTTTAACATTTTAAAATGTCGTCATTTTTATTGAACTCATCGAAAAACGACTTCGGTTAGAAATTATTTTTCTGGGTGTAAACTTCTTGTCTTACTTTGTTTAATGTAGATTCATTTTTTGTGTATATTTTTTTACTTTCAATTATATTTTTTTTTATCACCGCACCAAGCCATTTACACCAACTTCAGATTTAAATTCATGAAGAAAAAAAAAAAAACAAAAAAACCAAAGATGGTTGTTAAAATGCTAATCGTGGTGTTAACAGAAATCCCCTTCTCCTCTTCCCATCTATAACCATATTCGGAAGAAGACTCTTAACAAGAGTTGAATTTATAAGATGCGGTAAAAAATGCTAAAGTAACAACAACAAAAAAAAAAAAGGCCAACAGTTCATCAATATAATATGGAAATGGCTTTAATCGTCTGTCGGTTGTCAATTTGATAAATTTTATATAAAAAGGTGGCAGCAGACGACCGACGACATGGTGGAGAAAAAAATGTGAAAAATGCAAGTCAAAATGTTGGAAAATCTTGAAAAGCAATGCAAACGAGAGGAAAATAAAACGGAGAATAAAAAAAAGAGTAAAACGTAGGTTAGTTCAAAAAAAGGTTAACCCATTTAAGAGGAAGTAGATTCCAAACTCAAGCTTCAGATAGTAACAAATACAAACTGAGACAATTTATGTGACTTTAAAAGCAAAGTTCAAAGTTGACTTTTGATGATGAAGTTAAAAGATAGAAATGTGAAGACAATTGAATCGTTTTGTAGATCAAGTTATGATAAAAAATAAAAATAAAAGGAACTTAAAAATTAACGTTTTTTTTTCTCCCATTCCATTGTTTAAAAGTTCGCATAGGTAGTTAGAAGACAAAAACTTAAAACATACTTTCTCTTGATATAATTATTGCAACACAATCTCAAACTTAAGTTCTTTCTTAATGAAGTCATAGAAGAAGACATAAAACAAAACCCCCTTCAAGTGAAGAAACTTTGTTGCAGATTTTGTTGGTGTTCCGCAGGAATCCATCTTAGGTCCCTTGCTGCTTTTTTCTTTTTTGTTAACTTAATTACTTAGATACTTTGCTGACTCATTTAAATGAAAATAAATTTTAAGAAGAATCATTTTGTCCAATAAATTCTTAACAATAAAAATCCGTTCCAATTTCATTTTTCCAATTTCAAAGATCTAAACACTGCACACACATATGTAGGTAAGGTATATTTTCATCTCTATATATAGAACCACTTTTCTTACCTTGGAATGTCACTTTATATACATACTCCTATTTCTTTAATTGATTCTAATTCTCTTAGTCTTAAAATTAGCATAAAATCTTGTAAAAGACATCACAGACATCGCACACGCAATTAAGTCATTCATAGATAGAAACAAAAACCACAAAATATTTTTCTATCCCAACAAACTCGTCTGAAAAAAAAACACAAGTTTTGTCCTCAATTCAAGACTAAGAAGAAGGTATAAAAATGCATTTCTTGAAGCTTTGGAAATGTTTTTCTTATTTTTTTCTTTTCTTTTTTTTTAATATACGTCAAAGCCAAGAAACAACGTTCCACGCCACTAAGAGCGGAAGGAAACCCAATTAGAACCAAACAAATCTCATCATCACAACAATAATCAACATTTTTTTTCTTGTCTGTCTTGAGCTTAGCGGCATGCATCCAGCGCGAGGCGGCGGCATAGACGTAGACATGCAGATGCAGTTATATTTTCTCTGCGCCTGCATCTCACTCAATCTCACCCACATTCTTCCGTTGGATGTTCTTTGTTGTATAAGATTTTGTAGGTACATAACATTTGGATTAGATGTTGCACTGTGACAACGACGACAAAGCGACGACACCGGCCGCTGCAATCGACGACGGCATCTTTTTTATATGTCAGATAACAAATATCACTCCCACCACATCCTATAAACCAACACATCAAATGTCATCACAGATATCACACCACCACCGTCTGCCATCATCATCATATCATCAAACGGCTGAGAAGGAAGTCAAAAACAAAAACGTCAACAATTTCTGGAAGCATAAAACGATCAATGCTTCTAGCCAGAGAATTGAGAGCTGTCACAAAGATTTTGGGACGTATATAAATTTCCCATTCAAAGAGTTCCATTAGATTTCAAAATTACTTCTTACTTCATTTTGCCAGTTCCAATTCATTTAATGGTAAAAATCCTTTTCGTACTAAAAAAATTACTCTCAAAACAACTAAGTAGAGACGATTGTCAGATCTGTCAAATTTCTGGCAATTTTTGAAATGGCCAGAGATTATCTGTTCACACGGTTGACAGAAATTGTCACAAAGTCTTATCATTTTTTTAACCGATGTTAACCTGTCAATCATCTGACAATGACGTTTCGGAAAATATTGCGAGTTAAAATTGTCAGTTCACGCGGTTGGCAGATATTTGCTCACGAAAAATTGGTCGATCTGTTGAGATCTGCTGTAAAAATAATTTTGGACGATTTTTTGACAGGACGATGACAGTGAAGAAATTGACATCTATTGTCAGGTGCCATAAACAATAATATCTAACAATGTCCTAATTGTGCGTACTCAGACTGAAATGTCACATAACTGACGGTATTAATTTCAAATCTTTGTCTGGGAATGGATGACAATGATAAAATTGTAAGTACACACGGTTGTAAGACATTTTCTTAAACTGTCAGAATCTGACACTATTGATATCGCACTTGATTTTAGGAATTAGAACCCGTTTACAATGATCGCAAAATCTGATGAGCTGGGTGTGGAAGGAATCAAATGTCAATTTTGACATTTCTATATACTAAATTAGAAATGTCAAACAGTCACTCCCAAGTCATTTGCATTGTTTTGTTCGTCATACCTATAATTTAATTTCACTGTCAAAACTCAAAAAATCTTGAAAGACAAGAAAAATGCAACTTACAAAAGAACTTCACTTCTTTTAATAGTGCAGCGGATGTAAGAAAAAGACAACAAAAATGTGGTTTAATAGGCCCAGACATATAGTACAAACAGGCCACCGACCGGTGCGCCGCCAACGACAATAGGCCGATGACGAGACGAAACTGACAAAAGGGAAATTCTCTGTGTCTAGTTTTGTTGTTGTCTAGTGTAGTTATTAAATCTAAAACAGAATACCCCCCACATCCTCCCCAACACTATACACTTGGAACTTAGAGGACCGGGCGACTGACCGTCTTTTGGCATACTTATACGTTTAAGTTGTGGTTCGTTTTCTATTCTTTTTCAAATTACTCTTAGCCCTTTGTGTGCGACTTTGACTGCGGCGGCCCTCACGGCGGCGGCGGTGATGTTGAAAAGTCTGGCACGACACGAGATTACTCCAAAGCGAAGCAATGGGAAGGTGACGGAGAGTTGGTATCTATGCGACTGGAGCGTGTCTGGTCGCCTTCAAAGATTATCAGACTAGAACTTCTAGAGGACATCATCATCATCATCAGCGCCAGTGTCTGCCATCGGTCGTCTCGTCCGCCAGCCAGCCAGCATCTCATAAAGCCTCTCTTCTATCTTTTGAATCTAACTCACTTCTAATGTTGTTGTTGTTGTTTTGTCGACTTGAGTTTGTTATTATGACGGACTCGTTTTAGAGGTTGGTCTCGCTTTCGTACTTTGAAATTCTTAGATTGGGCGTGCGTGGGGTTTTTGGCATAGAAAATTTAATATAAGACTACATCAAAAACAACAACAACAACAAGAAAAAAAAATATACTTTTCTCAAGTTGACAATGACACGGTCGCCAGATTGAGATTATTATACCAGTATAGACGTGGTCGGAGGAAATCCGGACGAATAATGGTGGTATTTTGGTGGCTTATAAGGACGACGACTTTTATATTTTTTTGTATACTAACGAGTTTAATATAGTAACCTATGTATATCTTTGGATTTGGATTATGACATTTATTCTTTAAAATGTTTTGAAATTTTTGTTGAGAGTCTTAGATGAAATGGGATTTGTCAAGATTTTGAAAAAAGTGGAGCTGTTGATTAATTTAGTGTGATTACGTCGAGGGAGGAAATAAAACTTTGTAAAAAGTTTGCATGACTTAAAAAAAGGGAAGTTGATTAAGATTGAAATGAGAACAGCTATGACTTTTGATAATTAAAAAAAAAGTGTTACCTATTTTTGTGAATTAGATATAAGTTTAAAATTAAAGAATGTTGAGCAATATAAATAAAACTGGCATACAGCAGCAAAATTTAACAGTTGCTCTTCAGATTCTTCGCATCACAAACTTGTCATTACAGCTCAAATTTTTCCAGTGCAAATTCCAGTGCACTGTTGACGTGCGTTTCATTCTATTTTAGTAATGTCGTAGTTTTTGGTTGTCAAATGTGGAACGATGACAGCTCGGAGGTGACAGCTGCTTTTCAAAATGAACACTCTTATTGGAAAATCCTTTACAATTTTTAATTTTGACAAAGTAACAAGGACAACATTTGACATTGTTCTATGTCACTTTTATTTTATGTCAACAATCATCGTTGACAGGAGTAAAATTTTTTTCTAAACGTCAAATTGTAACTTTTTTTTTATTAATTGCTCTAATTTTTTAAAAATTCTTCTTTAGTTAATTTGATACTCCAGAAAAGATTAATTCAACAAAACTTCAGATTGACATTTTATTATATGGAACGGATGTCAAAATTTGATCTATTGCCTATATTTAAAATCATCAAGTGTCAAATTTCATTAATTAAATGTCATGAATGCGATAGATGACAAATTCTTGTAAAAACTAAGATTTTTGCTCTAAAAAATAAATTGTTTGTTATTTGTTGCTGGAAGTAAGAGCAGTTTAAGAATTTTAATGTGACATTTACAAACAAATGTATAGTAGATTACGTAAATTATATTTTTTTGAAAACTCGATACAAGACTTCAAATTAAACTATTCAGGAAAAAAACAAAGAGACTGAGGTATTTACAGTTAGCATGTCAAATTTCTGATATGTCAATTTTGTAATGTAGCTTGTTGCATGCTCCACAGATGGCGCTATTTTTCAAAAGATTATAGTTCAAAACACTCAAGAATTTAAGCCGGATATGATAAATTATTGCACAGCAATTCTACAAATAATTTTTTTTTGCACGATTGTAACACGAACTCCCCGCAATTATTCTCCAACTTGTTAATATTTTTGTGTTTCTCTTTAAATGAAGGAATAATAAAAAATAAGGCATAAAGGGCCTCGTCAAATTATTATCGGACATTCGAGTAGGTACATATTCTTCCTAGCCTCAGGGAAATAGCATTATTTTTGTTTTTGTCTATCTTTCCAAGAGAAATAACTTTGCATGTTCGACATTAAGCACTTGCAAGTCACCATTTTTTTTAACAAGTTGATCCAACTTGTAATACAAATCTACCAACCCAACCAAACAGACAGACACAAAATGAACCAACAAAAAAAAACGACCAAAAAGTATTTTTTCGCAATAAAACTTCTCATTTTATTGCTCTCAAGATCGTTATCCTTGTGAATAATCTGCGTACGTGTTTGTAGGCATAGGTTTGTCAGTATATGTGTGTGTGTGTGTTTATTATAATGTCTACCATGGAGGGATTTAAAAGGGAGTGAATTACCTCACATGTAAACGTCATCATCAAAAATGTCGATTCGAATCGAAATGGCATTCTCTGAATTGGTAAATTTCAGTCTGTCTGGCAACAGTAAAATCTCTTTAACAGGGAAATGTCAAATCAAATCTAAGCTAAGAAAATATGGAAATCATTTTTAAATATCAAGAAACACATCTCTGACAATGCCTTCATTAATGAATAACTCTTTAAAGTTGTCTGATTCTTATGACGTGAGAAGCTTTGACATTTATGACGTTTGAGTTTGTCAGTACTTAATTATGATTTTTTGAGGTCGTGAAAATCAAAATTTGTCATCCTTCCTCTCAACTTTCGTGGCATATATTCAAAAATCTGCCTTTCTAAGAAAAATAAGGGCTCTATGTCCAAAGAAAAATATTCCGTAAATGAGAGACTTGACTGTGTATATGAGCAACAGTTGGCACCATTATCGTTAGTGTCACATCATAAATCGACTCAAAAAGATATCTGAGAGGAGACTCTGACATTGATATCAGCCGCCATATCGCCAAGAAGAGAAAGAAACAAAGTATAAAAGGTTTCTTTTTACATTTGATTTGACATATGACCGGCAGGGGGCGCAAATGAACAGGGTGTTTGTAATAATGTGTTTTTCTCAGAATGGTTTATCATTGTGCATTCTACCAAACACCGTCGGTCGTCGTCACAGCCTCTGGCCACCTACGCCTACAATCGACAGTATTTATTTTCCTATGGAAAGTGATTTGCGGAAGGATATGATGTTTTTGGTCTGGTTTTTAGTCCTAATGCGATTGAGGGGCAGCGCAGCGGTGATGGTGGTTAGGTAACATTTTTATTTGATAATCCTAATTTATTTATCCTCAGGGCGGCTTTATGTATGTGTGTATGTGAGGTCGTAATAGTGTCTGCAGGGGAATATTTACGATACGTGATGTCAGCGTGGGATAAGCAAAAGGACTCTTTGATATATTTCTGACATAACAGTCGGGCGTAGTTAAGTAACAAAAAGAAATAGTGCCTCCGTGGTTTTATATACAAAGGACTCTCTCTCTCTCTATACGTGATGGAGAATTTCTTGAATTTCCTAAAAGTATATCGTTTCAACTATACATAACAAACGATGTTTTTGGAGTAAAATTAAAATGATTTTTATGAGCAGCATCAGCATCGGCCATAAGCTGAGCACGAAACAAGAGTTTTTGAAATTGCTCGTAAAATTTGCTGACGGTACGGTACGGTATACGGTGCGCTGTGTCGAACGATAGTTTTCTTTTTTAGTTCATTTAAAAGACCACCAAGGGGGCTTTCTGCTTAAGTACTCGTACTTGAACATCTGTTAAGAATTAATGTTAAAGCTGATCTAATGAGTAAGATATCAAAGCAAATTAAATGTGCTGGAATGGAAACACTTTGGTTAATTGAGTCTATCTTAAGTATACCCATTTATACTTAATGATCAGGTGTATGATTTAAGGTTTTTGTTGGTGTTTTTTGATGTGGGATTTTAATATATAAACACAAACACTTCCTTGAATTTTATGCTGCTGAAAAAGAATAAGTCGATTGGTATTGAGAGTCGTTTTTTTTTTTTTTGATTTAATGATATACGCACGCACTTAAAAACCTTGAACTTTACGACATAATTATGTATTTATTTACATAGTTCGTTGAACGTGAGTGGGAATAAGTGTTTGTCGGTTTGTAAAGAACTTGCGATAATGTTTACAGTCTTTTAGGTCCGATGAATTAACATTTTGCAATCAAAATATACTAAGATCATGGTCCTCAAATTCCAAAATCACTTCAAAACTACTGAAAGCATAGAATGTTATTTTAGGCATTTGTAAATTCTTTCCTTTAAAAGGGTTTTTCTGAATTTAATTTCCAATGATTAATTTTGCGCCATCTTGCACAATGGTCCAACACCTTTTAATGTAATTTTATAAAATTCTATTTTCCAGCTGAAAAATTTCCCACGTTCCTTAAATCTCCACTCAAACACTATAAAAACATCATCACCACTCCAATCCGATCCGACAACGAACGCAACGGCTACCGCGACGCCACCACCATCACCGCACCATACGCATTAAAAAAAAAACAACAACAAAAAATTCAACTCGATTACAACTCAATCTGATTCATTGACCTCCCACCATGTTGATGGTGGTGCGGTGATATTATTTTACACCCTCCATCAACATCATCCCTTGATGCTTGCCCCCTGCTCCCATCAATCTAACCCTCTCAATTAGTCATTCAATTTAACCACAAAATGCTCTTTGCTCCGTTCGACAGTTAGCTATGTCTAGGGAAGGGCATCGCAGTCATTCGCATTTGAATGCAGAAATATCGAGTTGCGAGTTGTTGTTTTTTTTTTTAATCTGTTGCCTTGCGCCAGTTTTTCATTTGATTAATTTTGCAATCAAAAAAAAAACACAAAACGTGCAAAATTCGTTCCCAAATAACTTTTTGTTGTTTGTTAGAATTGAAATTTCTGCCTCTGACTTTTTTTTTTGATAATGGTTTGATAATGGATTCGAGTTGAGTTCAGGTTGCAGTATAAATTGTTCCCCCAACCACCTCTCATTTCCTCCTTTTACTTTTGCACAAAAACAAAACAAAACTAAATTTTGGGTCACCCCCCTTGAAATACATATATTGAATAACGGAAACACAATGCAAACCTCGTTTTGTGTAGGTTTGTTCGGTCTCAGTGACAATGACGATGACGATGTGCGATGGTGGTGTATCAAAATCACGGAAACGAATGTGACGCGATACCGTCAGCAACAGCCACAGCAGGTGGTCGGCCACCAATTTTCCAAACGATATCGTTCCCGCTCCGAGGAGGGTGTCAGATGTCAAATGGTCACGTTTGCCGCTGCCCAGATACGTAATACGCGCTCTTTCAAAGTTTGCACATTTAATAATATGAATCAGCATACAATCAAATCAACACAAATGATGGTAATGCCATGTCGTGGCCTGACGCGACGCATGGCTGCTGACGACACATGACGTTTATATGTCAATTATGGTTTATTTTGGGTCCGTCAGTACGCGCTTCCTATTCTCACACTGAAATAAAACAAAGTTTTTTAGAGATTTTTTTGACATTTTGTGAGTTGACACCCAAAATGTCAAATATTTCATGACTCTAGCTATTTTGGTTTAAAGGGTCGTTGTGGCTTGCGGTTTATTCTCAAAGAACTGCGAGTTCAGAAAACCTTACCAGATTTTTACTGTAACAAAATTAAAAATCGATTTTTCAGATTTTGCGTTTCGTTGACGTTTGAATGTCAATTAACAAGTTGACTCAGACCTACCTCTTGGTAGGAAAATTAAGGTGTGTTGCAGGTGTTGTTGAAGGTTGGTCAATATTTTTTGTCAATCCAAATTGAATAGATGACAACCAATGACAGCTATTAACTGTCAAAATTTGAAGGACCCTATTTAAAGACCTTTTATTTGTTATATAACAAAAAATCGAAATGACCGTTCATGGCTCTAAATCATCCTTTGAAACATTGCTGCCACGCCAATTTTTATCCATGGAGTCATGCTTCCCAATTCTGACTTCAAACAGTTCCTTAATTTTAACCTGAACTTCCCAAAAGGACAATCACAGTTTTTTATAAAACCTTGAATAGTAGCCCTTGGCAATTTTTGTGTTTCTTTGTTTGCAGGAACAAGGTCTTTTTGAAGGATTCATCTAATATGAAATGGGTACTTAATCAGCCCTTTGCCACACCCTCTATAACACCCGTTTTCACACTTTCACAAAAATTAAGGGGCATGTCACACTGACAAAGAGACTCTCCACTCATAACTGTCACAATTACAATATAGGGTGGCCACTTTGAACTCTTGGGAAGAACTGTTTTTGGCTTTTGACAGTATCTTGCTCTTCCAAAAAAACGTTTTCGTCAAATTCGTTTCCACTTTCATAAGCTTCCTCCACTTTTGAAGATAAAGAGAACGAAATCAGACCTCGAGGAATAAACATTCTTGAATTTTTAAATAGTTTTGAAGTACAAAAATTTCGTCCGGACTTTTTCCTAATTTATATAATTTTTTAAGGAATTTAAAATGTATCGATTAATCTTCATTTTAGTGGTGATTCAAAGTCTGTTACCATAAACCAATTTACAATTTTATTTTATCCCTTCGCCGCCGCAACCCGCCAAAACAAGATGGCATCATTAATTTGCAATTTTATGACAGACTTTTTAAAAAAGAAATAAAATGATACATTTCATCCCCCAAAAGAGTCCTTAAAACTAACCTTGAATCAAGAATTAATTAAATGCTCCGTGAGCAAGTGGAACAATTGTTAAACAAAAAAAAAAAAAATTAAAACAAGAGATGTAGTCGAGACATCTCAACCGCAAAATGTTACATCCTTAGAAGGACTTCAGTTCTGGATACCGCCCCAAAACCAGACCAAAGTCTAGTGATTTTATTTTTGTATTTAATGAAGAAGTTTAATATTACAAGATGGTACAGGCATACATATAGAATATATATGTATGTATATAAACTAAGCCAAAACGATTTCTCTATGATTTATAACGCCAAAGTTAAGAGCAGAAGATGTAAAAGTTTCAAGGTAAAATTTACAAAAAAAATATCAGAAAAAAAAAATATTAAAAAACGAACGATGATAAATTTATATTTTAGGGTTTTCTTGAGGAAAAAGTTTCCAGAGAAGAAAATTTATAGGATGACGAAAAATGCCGGCAGTGAAAAGTGTGTGCAAAGAAAAAAAACCACACTCAATTTGAGTTATTTAAAATTCGTTTAATTTAAAAGCAACAAATATTGATGTAAATTTTATGAATTTTTAAACAATCAATGAAATGCTTTTTTATAAATTTTTGTTTTTTATGTATTTGTATGAAAGTATTAAAGATTATATCATCAAGAAATTGTCGTGGGTTAAAAAGTCTTGAAAAATTTAGATCGATTCGATAAGGTTTTCACAGTTGGCCATGGTCCAACTTCCTAAACCCATTTAAAAATATTTTTCTAATGCCCTTGACCAATTGCATAGGGTCTAAATAATGTACATCGTAACATATTATAAAATTATCAATAAAAGCATGGAATTTCAAATCGTTAAGGGAATAAATTGAAAGCTCTTTAAACGCGTGCAACGTGAATTTACGTCATACAAATTCAATCATTCCAGCCTCCATCTACATATATTGATTTCTTATCATACTCGTATGTTACATAATCACTGGAAGAAAAAAATTTAAATGAAAATTAAATCAAATGAATGAAAACTATAATGATAAGAAAATAATTATTATTTGAGGCCAACTTTGATGAAAGTAGAGCATTCATTGTTTAAGAGTTACAAGGAAAAATGATAGATTCTTTAATGTCAGGGTGATTTGCTTGCATCCAAATGTAGATGCATGCATTCGTTCATTGAGAGTTTAAATTTTGAGACCATATAAATGGTGTCGCAAAATGTGTAAATGATTTTAATATATTGCAATATGTTTAAAAAAAATAAATTTGAATTTGAATTTGACAGCTGACAGTTAATTGTCAATGAAATGATTTACGGAAGGGAACAAAATTTTTGTTAGTATTTCACAATATCTTAAAAATAAGAACATTGAAGTTTTTTTGGTTAAAAATCTTTTTTTTAATTTTAATTTTTGTTTAAAACTACAAATGTCAAAAAAAACCGATGAAAAATAGACATGTGTCAAATTAACTTCACATTTTCGATACTCAGTTTTAATTTACAAAAAGTGTGGAGCTTACTTAACACACGTGACATATAACTTTTTTATCTTGAAAACGATTCATTGAATTTTGATAAAATTTATTTTTGTGGAAAAATGTCAGAAATTTAAAAAGATATTTTTGAATAGTTTACAAATATTTGCTTTCTACGAGAACTACTTGGAAATTATGAGAATCTGTCCGAAAAATCAGCTTTTCGAAGTTCTGTCATTTTTTCGATCTGATGGGTATTGTGAAAGTGGTCGAATTGGGTTTTATTGAAGCTTTTTGTTTATGTTTATTTGAGCTATTTGACATTTGATGGTCTTTTGTCATTTTCCAATTTGGATTTTTTCACATTAAACCTTTCGTTTGGTTTTTTAGACATTTTTAAAAGATTTTATCTATTAAACTGGGCTTTACAATTTATAAGCCTAAAACACAATAATTATATTGTGCTTTCAAGTTTATGCTTCCAATATAGGATGTTGGTACTTTCGTATAGATCTTTTTTAAAACTCATTCTTTTCTTTAATAGTTCCAGTAAATTCTCTCCTCTTAGGTATTTTAAAATCTCAGTAGGAATTAATCGATATTTTCACTAATGAGCAATTTAAGTAGTCCATACATAAAAATTGTTTTTTTCCGTTTTTTATATCTTCAAAATCCGAATACACCTTCTTTGTATATTTTTGGGTAATAATTAACAAATTTTTGTCCACAGGTAAAAACACTAAATTATGGCTTTGAACATTTCACGAAGAATGTCATTCTAAAAATATTTTCACTGAGAAAAAAAATTCCTTCAATTTTTTATATAATTCAAATTATAAAGATCAAAATAAACAATTTAGGGACACATTCAAAACGCCCCTATATGGATATAAATCATTCCGAGGAAGAAGGCCCAAAAAAACCGCTCACATCGTGTGCGTCAGTTGGTCGTCTCTTCACTGCCCCGCGCGCCGCCTCCGAGCCGTCAGTTGTTCTGCTTAACGCCTTCAATACATTAATTATGATCCAACACATCTCCGATAAAAATAATACTCGTATAAAACTAAAACCAAAAATAAGGGTTTCCAAATTAATTAAATGGAAACCATCTCTCGTTAGTAGTATTAAATTATACATACATAAATAAATACATGATTGTAAATATATATTTATGTATGTTTGTGTGTGTATATATAAATTTCCCTTCATTGGAAAACCAACCCTGAGAAATTTATTATGATTTCTTCAATGTAATTATGGTCCTCGTTTTTTTTTTTTTATCCTGTTTTATTTGGAAACAGATTTCAGCCTTCAGATCCTTTTGAAAATAAAACATTAAAGGACCAGTTGCCGAAAGACCTTTATTCTTCTTTTTTTTTTGTTGGTTATAATAAAAATAAAACAAAATATATAAATACGTCATCGAATAATTGGGATTGTACGTGCTGAAATGTAGGTGAAGCAAAACAAAAAATTAAAAAAAAAAAATCCTACTCAAAAAGACCACACACACTCAAACATTGATTTCAATTTAAATTGAAATCCTTCAAAGGACGAGTGAGTAGCTGCGGTATAGTAATTAGTTTTTGGTTCAATGACATTTCGAGCATCCATCAGGCACACAAAAAAAATCCCTGTTCAAAGAGATTAATTTTTCAAAGCATTTCTATATAATCGTTATGTCAAACATTCTACCACCAAACACATTTGATAAGGGGTCTTGCGAATTTTGACAGTTGAAGGCGCCAATATTTTTGTGACTATGCCTCAAAAGACAATGACAGGTGTTCATTGATTGGTCTCGGGACCAGTTGTAAACTGACCTTAATTTGCATCGAAAAATTATGTCTTAGACTGTCATGAGTTTGTGAACGAACAAAATTGTAGAATTTATGACACATGAACATTTGAAACAAATAACCCAATAGTTGTTATTTTTTTCAGCAAAAAAACAACTTTAACCGCATATCCGTCAGCTTTTAAATATAAAACCAATTTAAAAAAAAAAAAAAAACGAGATAACAAATTCTTCAAATGATAAATAATAAAATAAGTTCTTATAAATCTAATACATATAATGTCAAAACAAAATTGAAGTTTCATTGTTTTTCAGATTTTTAATTCTCCATCATAAGTTTCAAAAAATATGACTAAACCTTCGAATTAAACAATGATTTATTGTTTCATCCGTTAATCTGCATAAACTTAAATAAAATTCAAAAATTAAGAACCATCAGATTAGTTTTTTAATATAAACTGTCAACTGTCAAATCATTTTTATATGAATAATTATTATCAAATTATAAGCTGTCAAATAAATCTTCTGCCCAATTTCACAAAAATACCAGTTTAACAAAAATAAATGATAGGTATTTGAAAAAAAAAACAAATTATTAATTAACTTGATTTATAAACAATTTAAAATAAATTAACGATCTCATAAAATGTCTTTGGACATAAATTTAAGAAACCCAGTTGCGTTCGAAAAAATAAAGATTTTATTGCAAAACTTTAAAGTTAATTGCATTTCCGTCGAATTCTAGTCGTCGTCGTCGTAGTTGCAGCAAACTTGCCCCAAAGCTGCAGTGTGAACCTCATCTAAGCCATGATTTGCATCATAAATTCAATCGTCAAACTGAATTTTTTATTTATTCCCTAAGGCCAGACTAACTTATGGTAAGTCCAAAATGATTGGCTTAGTTTAATTGCAATATGATGCATAAATTAAACAACAACGATACACATCAGAAAACATATAATTAAAGGCCCGTTCGCATTCGTTCACTATACGTTTTTGAAAGGAAAAAATGCATCAGCGACAGTGGAGTAGCTAAAGCTGGACCTTTAGTCTCGTATCAACACAATATTTTTGGGGATCCCTCTGCTTTCCAAATTCGATTTGTCTTTTTTTGAAAATAATTTTGATATTGAAACTAAATTTAATCAAAATCATTTCAGTCGTTTAAGAATCATACATATGATTGACCAAGAAAACATAAGATTTTTGCATTTATCACTTCATCAATTAATAAAAGTGGCCCTAGATGAGTACTCTGCGGAACTCCAGATTAAGTACTGAAAGCACCTGAGAAACATCTTCTGAAAGTAACCTTAACTCCTAAGAAGTATATTGCTGGAGATAAAGTAAAATTTAAACAGTCAAATATCATTTCGGAGTGCAATTTTTGATTGATGTCAGGTATTTAGATTTGAGAATGATAAGTCAGATTTCTAAAAATTGTATTTTCACCATAACTTGGGCCCATTTTAAGTGAAAGAATTCGAGATGGGAACTACGCTCCTGGTCATCCTATAGCGTAGAGTATATAGATACTTAATTGTAGCTTGTTTTGGTTTGATTTCTGCATCATCTATTTCTATAACATGTGATAGAAGATGATGATGATGATGATGATGTGATGACCTCTAAAAACTATAACATTCCATCCCATCACACACGCAATGTTTTAGTATTATTTCTATTTTTTGATTTGAAAGCTTTTTCTTTCAAAATTGCATGAGTATTGTTTTGAATTAAGAAAAAAAAAATAAAAAAACTCAACAAAGAATTCCATCACGTCACGACATTGTATGCATAAATAAATACAGATGGCGTGCATATCATTTCAGAGAAAAATTCATTACTCATGCATGTCATTTTGTGATTCATCCCAGATTTCATTTCAAGCTTTTCTCCATTCAAATAAATCACAACTTAAATGGCCCTTTTCTTTGAAAATCATTTTCTAATTTTCCATTTTCCAAAAGATTATTTTCATCAAAATATAAACAAAAGATTTGTTTGTACGCACGGAACCCTCGTTTTTTTTACTTATTTAAAATTTATAGAAACCCATTGTGGGGATTTTGTTGGGTGATGCAGGGGAGAAATCTCAGAATCCTTAACCAAAACCAAAACAAAAAAAAAAATCATCATCATCCGGCATTAAATCTGAGAGAGTTAACAATGTCAACCCTCGTTTAGTTGTCAGAGAAGAACACCAACCCTTTTTGTTGTTTAAATATTATTTGTTTTAACATTTTTTTTTTGTCTAATGAGTCATCTGATTTATAAACATTGCGCGTGCTCCAGGATCTTCAATTGCAATCATTATGCGTATAAAAAACCACGCAATGGTATGCAAGTACACTGCGATTGCAATGATTAGAGATATGGAGCATATTTTTGAACCGAGTGTTCAAGTGTGGTTCAATATTTCATCCATGATTCAATTTTTCAAGGCGTTGGTGGGTTCATATGTGGTTCAGGACAATTTCTGTACTTTTGTTAAAAACAACTCGATGAAATTCCCAAGTTAAAATTAATAAACCAATATCAAATACTGTAATACCGACATTCAACCGGTTGTAGTGAGTTAAAGTGAGTGGGAATCAGTTTTTTAAGTTGTGAGTTCAATAAGGTTGAGCTTTTGTCCAATTCTAAAAAAAAAACTCGGCTCAATTACTTCAGTGACAGCGTTTGAGTATTTATGCTGTCATTTACATGGGATCCACTCATTGATTTTCTCATTCTTAAATTAGAGTCATTCAGTGCATAGGAACGTGAAATTGAGTGAAATATTGAGTGTGAGAATGAGCCACTGAGTTATTGAATGAATACAAGAATAAATGAGTGAGTAACTGATTGAGTATGTGACTGTAAAGTGAGTGAGCACAAAACTGAATACATGAGATTTTATAAGTGAGTGACAACATGAGATAGTTAATGAGTACATGAGTTTTTGAGTCAATTAGGAATGAGTTCACGAGATAATTGGGGTATGAGGGAAACAATGAAAATGAATCAGATAGTGAACGATGGAGTAAGAAATTAAATCACTGAATAAATAATAAAATTAACTGAGTTAATGATGAAACCAAAAAAGGGTAATTGAGAAAAAAATAAGATTAGTAAATGAGTGATTAAATATTCACACATTCAGTCACTCATTTACTAAGTAAGTTACTCAGAAAGAGTGTGAGTTAAATAGAAAATGATTGAGTGAATAAGAGAGATAATGATTAAGTGGCAAGTTATTAAGCACTTTTGAATTTGAGTGAAATTTGAATGAGTAACTAAATAAGCGACTTACATAGTAAATGAGTTTGAGAGGATTTTCTTTTATTTTGATAAATTGACTGATTGAAAAATCACAAATTTTAGATTGACATTGAGGTCTATCGGAATTAAATTTAATAAATTGACGTGAGTCGGAGTGTAATTTGAGATGGTAAATATGAAATGGTATATGGATTTCAGGGTGAATCCAACACAGGAACCAAACACTTGAGATTATCCTTCGCATGTCTTCCGTTTTCAAGTATGTCATCAACGTCATTTCGTTCCAATGTTACGGCATATTTTTCTCACACCCGCATTTGTTTGTCTTCTTTTTTTTCTTTTTTTTTTTGAGTGAGTAAATAAAGTGTTGCTTGACGACAAAGAAAACGAAAAGAGAGAAGAAAAAAAAACCCTGAATGATAATAATCATAATAAAAGCAACAGAAAATAACGAAGATAAACAAAACATCCTGGATCCTGCCATTCGAGTGCTTAAGTACCAAAGTGCTGAGCTGCCATATGAAGTGTAGCTAAGGTCTATGGTTGCCTCAAGGCGGATATTTTGTTTTGAAATATGCGAACATCAGCAAGAACCTTAACCAACCACAACGTCGACAACGACGACGACGACGACAACGTGCGAACGCAGTATGTCTTAAAGGAAATTTTTCTAAATGGAAAAAGTTATTATTCGAAACAGGGATATACACATAGTCCTATACAGACACACATTACCCATACCTCCTCGTGTTTGGATTTAGACCTGGAGGATTTTTTTTTATTATTATGTGCATTACAAAAATAAAAAGGAAAAATATAAAAATAAAGGGTAAGTATAAATAGAAACTTTTCTCCGGATTCAATTCTCATTTTTTGTGGTCTTAAAAAGTGTGCAAAAATCGGACTTATTTCATGTTTAGAATTTTATTACGTAGGTATTCATTTAAGGAAGTGAAAAATTCTTTCCACCAGAGAAAAGTTTTTAAAATTACAAAAATCATTTTCCAGAAAAAAAAAGAAAGGGATAAAGGATAGAAGACCTGCTGTTTTATTTAATCTTCATTTTTTTGTTATGTCCTAAAGGAGGATGAGTTATTTATGTAAATCTAAGATCTCAACTGTGGATTTAACGTATGTATTTTTTTTTTTTGACAAGATATGTTATAATTCTAAGAACACATTTTCCATATCCTATATGATGTGTAATGTCATCTTTAGCCATGTATATGTATAACTTTGCCTACGCTTAAAAAGAATTTCCTTTTATAATCCCAAATATAACGTGTGACACGTTTATCTTGACTTTTTTTCTGGCTTAGAAAAATATCAACAATCCTGAAACATTTATATCCTATTAAAAGCTTTCCTTCTTCTACATCATGGATATTGAGGTATTTCGAGAGGTGCGAGTGTTTCTAGTTAAGATATTAAAATTAATTCCTTTCAATTTTATTTTTTTCTTATCTACATTCAAAATGTGTAAAAATGTATATGTTGATTATTTTTACATCCAAGATTTAGGCTTCAAAGAAAATGAATATATTTTGTTTAAGTTAATTGAATTTCTTTCCATTCCCAAAGAGGGTTTGGCTTTCATATATGAATTTGGGTTTTAATTTGTGTTTTTGGGTTTTTCATTGAAGAATTCCCATTCTCAAAATATGAAAAATAAATTATTTATATGTGAAATGTCATTGAATAAATTATTCGGTTGAAAGGACTATCGACACCAATTTTGAATGGAATATATCATAGTTCAAAATAATGTCCACTATGTATGCTTTTGTTGAAAATGTCAAATTTTCAATTAATCCGACGCATGAATCAGCTTGAAATGTCAATGTACCAGCATCGGTTGAAATTTTGGTGACCGAGTTGATTTAGAGATTGAATGAATAAAAGGCAACTTGTATAGACTAGGAATCCAGGATATCGTTTTTTTTTTTTTTTTCTTAAAAGTCGTCTATTTCATTCACGCTCGGCCATTTTTCTATAATTTACCTGCAAAATTAAGAGGACTTTATAATATTTTAATTTTTTGACACTTACAGCTTAAGAACAATCCAAAATGTCAAAACAAAAAAATCTCAAGATCAAATAAGGAATCAAGTATTCAACTTTGAATAAACCAAAAAAAAACAAACACTCATCAAAAAGTGTCAAAATTCAGAAAACCTAAAATAATATTTAAACATAAAACTAACTCCTCCTAACAAGAGTGTCATTCTTCTTTTCGGGATCCACTCGAGTGCCATCTTAAAGACATAACTCAATTCATAAAAAAATACCTCAAAATCAAACAAACTTTAAATAAATAAATTGTATCTTCATTATGTACAAAGTTCTTTTGTTTACTTCAAAACTTCACTTACAATAAAAACTAACGCCGCCGCACAGTGTGAGAATTCGCAAATCTAGCGGAATTTAATTAAAAAAATGATATGCACAAACTGATGTAAAATTTGGTTTTCCTTGAAGCCTAAACCTTCTACTAACCGATTTAGAAAGAACTGTTATGAAGGAGTGATGTAGAACAGAGATAATTGATGTCAAAGTTGGAATTAGTAATTTTTTCGGTGGCAATTGGCAAGTGAAGGTGTTTTAGCTATTTATTTTTTTGTGAGTGCGTGGTTCAATTTTTATTGAAAGTTTTGCTTTTATTTCATTAACAGGATATCAGAGAATTGAAAACTAAAGAAAATTTTAATTTATATGGTGTTTAAATATATTTTTTGGTGGATGGGGTACAAAAAAAAGCGTAATTTTATTCAATTTGTACATTCAATAGAGAAAAAATCAAATTATTCCGTGTTATTCGGATGTGAGACTATATGCATTTTAAAGCCTGATATGTTTGCTATAATTAAACGCTTTAAGTTGCTGCGCATATTTGCGACGCCCATACATTTTTTTTTAAATTTTTGAACTGGCCTTCAGCAAAAAATAAATGTCAAAATAATAGTAATTGTACTTATATTACCATGAAGTGCTACATTGACAAGATTTTTTTTTGCGTATGTATAGGGGAGTTCAGTGTGAATATAATTTTCGATTTTTGGAACTGAACCCACCACCCCAACCCCCTCTCATTGAGGAGCCATCTTCTATAAAGGGGTGTTAAGAGTCTTACGTGATATTTTGAAAACAGTTATTTTTTCGCAAAAAATACGAACATCATCTTGTAGATCATTAAATTCTCTACAATTTATGTAAAAATACTTTTTTATGTAGAACTAAAAATAAAAAAGTTATAATTCAATAAAAAAAACAATTTTCAAAATAAATATTATTTTAAAGGTTTTCTATCATTTTTCTCGATTTTGGACTTTTAAAGACATTTTTATTGAAAATCTGTTTTTAACTATAACTTTCATGAATAAATATAAGTAAAAATGAACAAAAATTTTATTTTCAGCTTAATTAAATTATTCCTGATGAGCTTACCTAAGTGCATAAAACACTTAGTTTCAGAACTCCGTTCATTAAAAATTTAGCTAATTATTTACAAAATTCTATTTTAATTTCATATTGGTATATATTAGTTATAAATATAACCCAAAAAAATCAAGAATAAGCTTTTTTTCTGAGTGAAATTCATTTTTTAAAAAGGGTCTACCAAACTGCAAAAAACGAGTACTTTCAAAGCTCTGTAAAAAAATAATTTAACAAAATATATTAATAATTGTTGTTAAATTTCATTATTCACATATTTATAATTAATCTTGCAAAAAAAGAATTATCAAAAAGTAAAACTTGTAACCGCTATTAATTTAATTCCGCTAGATGAGCGAAATCCCACACTGTGCGCCGCCGCGCCGTGTGTCATCGCCTCTGCAACTGACATAAAATTTCCTAATTTCCAAAGAAAAAAAAAAGACAACACAAACAAAACGTCAAAACTCATTTGGCCGCTGCTGGAATACGTAGTTGGTTAGGTACAGAAGATTATTGTGTTAGGTTTTTTGGAGTAAACATGAATTAACAACACCCTTTCTTTCATTTCACTTGTTTTCTTATTTTTCTTAATTTTTTTTTTATTTTTTAAACAAACATATCTTGTTGAAGTCTTGTTTGTGTCACAAAACAATGGTTAAAATGAAAAACAACACAAAAAAAGTAAACAATGTACTCAAATTATTGTTTACCTTTCTGAAACGTTAGTTTTTTTTTGCTGATTATTGAAGAAAGTATAATTTAGGAAGCTTCTTCTTAAAGGCCCCCTTCAAACATACACACACCATCTACAGCTCCATCTTGTGGATTTTTTTCTGAGCTCGTCTCATTTGGGTTGAATTAAAAGAAGTTTATTTCAACTGAAAATAGTTTTTTTCTTTTAAATATTCGTAGGTAACTGCCAAGGCGCAGAAATTGGTAGTTTCCTCCTCCGGTCTTATTAATTTTTTTTTTTTTACAATTGAACGGTATTTTGTCGGTCTAGCTATGGTATGAGTTTAAATGAACCAAGAATCCGACAACGACACGCGGTTGAGTTGCAAGTGTTGCATGTTAAAAAAAAAAAAAAAAAAAATGAAAAAATAACGTTGCTGCAGGTATGAATGAACTCCCTTGTTTCGATCAACATGACAACAATGAACAGAGATGTTATAGAGAGAAAAGTTTTACAAGTTTCTTAAAATGATCCATTTTCCAAAAACATACAAAACATAAATTTTCTGACATTTATAACATCCAGATTGGGAATTTACTTTCAAGTTTGAAGTTTTTTTTTTCAATATCTATTAAACAGTATTTATGATTATTTTTATGAAAGAAGATTAGACATTTTGTATATAAAATGGTCAAGTTAGACATTACCTAAATATATAAAGAGGCTTTTGACAGTTAAACAACAATAATTTTAATATTCAGTTTTTTTTTCCGTAAACGAATTTCTAGTTAGACATTGTTAAAGTATTATTTGAAAGTTGTTGTCTAATTAGACAGTTGTTTATACTTATAAAGTTCTTAAATATTTTGAAAAAATACTTAATTTTTAATTCAGTACAAAATCGTTTGGTCAAGAGAAAGGGAATGCAAAAAAGTAAAATTTATAATTGTTTTCAAATTAAGTACACAGTTCCTAAATCGTTTAATTATGAAAAAAGTAGCTTTAATCAAGTACTAAACAAAACTTTGCAGCTTATTATCAGAATTTCGAAATAGAATTTGAAGCATTAAAATAATTTAATTTTAACTTTTTCTAGTAAAACCGACACACGCCTTACCCTAAAGAATTAATCTTCGATTTTCATGAATTACAAAATATCATCTTTATAACATCCCTGCTTTGACGAATCCGATGGAAATTTCATACCTTTAAGGTACACCATTGAAATGCATAGAAAAAAAGAAATACAAAATTTTTGATCAACCAAAGTAATCATATGCATTAGGTGCGATGAACGTCTTCCTTTTTTTTTTATTCCACAACAACTACTATGATGATAGATATTTTCTATACAAATTTATATCTTTTCTTGAAGAATGAAAATTCTATTTCTTTTCAAAAATCGAAAAAGGAGGTAAGAGTCTTCCGGTGTTTTTCTTCTTGTATTTATAAAAATAGATGTTTTATCTATCATCGTATGAATTTTGAAACCCTTGAGTTTGTTGCCCTGAATCAATATTTGGTGATGTCGAAAATTTTGCAATATACTTACTCGATGGTATATTCAAAATTAAAAAAAAAAAACAGTCTGCGTGAAGAAAAGAATCAAAGCAAATATTTGAAAAAAAAAAAAAAATGAAAGAAAGATACACAATCTAAAGGAATATCATTTTGATTTAAAGGATGTTTGATATTCCAATGGGATATTATGTTACTTCATTATGAAGAAACAGGAAGTCTTGAAAAATTACAGAATTGGATATAGGTACATTTGGGAACTAATAATAATAATCGAATGAGGAAAGCAAAATACATAAAAAGAGGAAAAAAATGAAAAATGAAAATTGGTGACCCGACACCTTCCTTAGAATCCGAAATCCTAAAGTCCTTTTCTTAGAGTATTTTTCACTTTCTCACTGTATTAATAAACTTTAGAATTTAATATAGTTTCTGATTCAAACTTACCCCAAAAAAAATTGTTAGTTTATCAAAATAAATTATGATAAAAAGTTCCACTTACCTAAAAGAAAAGAAAATATTTGTATTACTTAAAATTCTGTTGTTTCAAATTAAATGCAATGGAATATGAAATGAGATGATAAAATAATAATCTTCTTTGGAATTTAAGAGTTAAAATTTTTTTTTTTTTGTATATCACTCTCTATATATCATTAATCATAGTTCTCTTTTGAATTCAATTTGTAATTCAATCTAGTTGAAATGAACGGAACAAAAAAAAAACAAATTAATAATAATTCTTTTATCTAGCACAAGCATCATTATTCAAAAATCGTGTAGCACTATAAAAAGTATCTAAGAGTATAAAGGAGTAACCATTACTGCAACAGTAGCTCCTGGCTCTCCATGGCGATGGAAGTTTATAGTTTGGAAAATTCAGATAACAAAGGAAAGCACTTTTTTTTTTTTTTTGGGAATGTGTCGAGATTTTTCTTAGAATTTTTGTTTTGGAGGGATGGAACAGAATACCCATAATTTCGACGATGAAGCAGCAAAAAACAGATATGAATAAATTTAAAGTTAAATCAAGAAGATGATCCAATGCTGCATATAATATAAAATGACAGAGATGATGTATGTTTGAACGCCGCAGTCAGCGATTTAGTGGAAACGGTTGTGTCGCTTTTTGGTTTTTAAATGATAGCTATACATAATGAGAATATGTATATTGATTGGAATATAAAATTGAAAATTTCAAGCTTAATTTGTTGATATCCATGAGCAGCAACAAATGGTTGGGAGTTGACAAGCAATAATGCAAATTAATGTTTTCCTCAGAAACTACAATTAAAATAGCTAATCCGTTAAAAAAGGAAATATTAATTCGATTCAGATTCAATTGGTTGAAGACGGTTTATATTTAAGATACATTCTTCAGTTCTTAGTTTGACTGCGAGTTGAGTTTTTATATTTACAAGCGATGTAAATTAAATCAGTGGATCAACCGAGGTTCGACCTTTGTTCAAGGTTCAAATTTTTAAATGTGTCATAGAAACATCTAACATAACAGGTTTGAATTTGAACCATTGTTGAACCTTAGTTAAACCGACGAGATGGATAAAATTCCATTTGAATTTCAGTTAATAGTCTTGGTAGAAGAAAAGATTTCAAGAAATGCATCATCCAGGGTCACTTTTAATGCTGCATGGAAAACTGAGCCTTCTAACGTTCATTTTTGGCAGGATTAATAAATTTTCAGTCTCAAAAAACTCTTACCATTTTCAAGTCGATTTCGAAGGATTGACTAAAATTTAACTATGGGTTAACAATTAATTCGAATTCCATAATCAGAAAAAAAAACTTGGTTAACGATAAATAATGTCAATTTTTTTCTGATTGCTATAAAAAACCATAAGAAAAATTCAATCTCATTATTCTGATCGCTACAACTGTCACTGCTATCAGTGTCACAAATATAACAATAAAAACACATTTAAGTAGATTCTATTCAGACACTATTTGTTTTTAATTTAAATTAATTCAACTGTATCCCACTGTGCCATTGCACATACCTGCAAAACAGAAAAACAATCCACACACAGGGATGTGCTGTAATTTCTTCAATTAACTGCTACACACCGACACACACTTGTGACTAAATACAAAGTATGGTGTTTACTTCGGTTGCTGAATGCTGATTGTGGGCAATCGCAACTAATCCCACAAAAAACTGCCCCAACTTTGGCCATCTGTTGACTGTTTAAAAGTTTTTCTTATTTTTTGCTTTGATTTTTAGTTCTTCTTCCGCACACAGTTGAGATGCTGTGCAGTGCATGGCTGTCAATTAACTTGTCATGAAGACGTCAAGAAATGCTGAATCAGCTGAGATTCCGGTCCGCGTTTATAGTGGGCCAGGATGACGTACAACAAATATATCTTAAGTAATTGATTGAAGGCTTATTTTTTTTCCATTGAAATAACACAATCAGAGCAAAGTTGTTGTCGTTGTTGTTTTTTTGTCGTGTCGTCAATTTGTCACCGGAGACGCACCAGCAATCATTTTATTTGTTGACATTTTAAACTTGCAGTCATAACATAATAATTGAAATTTCTCTTCGCAGAATTGATTGTGTCGCGCAAAAATAATATTGTAAATTGAAATGCGTTTCTTTATGAAGAAATATTTATTTTTTTTCACTGTGAATCATTCTCAACTGGATATGGCATCGTGACCATATTTCCTGTTTCAAAAAAAATCAATTTAAAAATTGAACTGAAAATTAAAAATACAAAAACTCCTTTCATAGAATTGTTCTGCTCCAAATTCTATCTTAAGATGGAAATTTGATTTGAATGGACGAGTGTAGGAAGACAATTTTTTATTGAATGGTGATGTTATGTCAATCATCATTTAAGAACAGACAACTTGTTGATTTTTTTTTTTTTTTTTTTTTTTCATTTTGCAGATGTAATTATTCTCCAATAAGTATATTAACCCAGGTATGGTTTGGTTTTGCTCCAGAGAGACAGAGAATTGAACAATGCAAAAAAAAAGAAGAAGAAATTGATTCCGAAAATTCCAACCAAATTGCGAAATATTTCGAAACAGATTTTCAGGAATTTTTTTTATATACAATTTTTTTTTCGGTTGTTGGGATAATCACAAAAAAATTTTAAATACTTAACCACTTTCTTAAAAGACTTTTTTTTTTATTTTTCAAGAACACGGAACAACTAAGATTTGAACACACCGAGTTGAATTAGAAAAAATATGACATTAGGGAATTAGTGCAAAAAATCAATTGTCATATTGTCACCATTTAAAGTTTTTGACAGTTTGTTGCAGTGGTAAGTTAAAAGAAAGTTCAACTAAGATAAAGTCTTCCATATAATAGCTGCCATATTGCTCAAGCCTGTTGAGAAGGATCAAACACCAATAATTGAACGTCGAAGAATAGTACGATCTGCTGAAAAAATAACCGCTATTCTTGAGAATTTGCAGGAGAGGCTGATGCAATCGAATTTGCGTCATTCACAAGAACTCGGATTTGTTCAAGCAATAATTTGGCGAATTTGGTGTAGTGACTTCAGCATCCACCTGTACAAAATTCAACTATTCCTGGAACTCAGGACTAACGACAAAGGGCCCTAATTTTGATTGGAAATTCATTCAATTCAGCGATTCAAAAAACAAATTTGTCCAATAGGGGAACAGCACGAAAAGCATCCAAAGTATTCTGAAATTGGAAATGGAACGACGCACATTGGCGACATAGTCAACGGAAAGCGTTTTAGTTTGGTGATTAAAAAATTCTTAGACACAGTGATGCGAAGGCATCCTCACGTTAGATTTGTTTTCTTGTGGGTTTTTTGAAGTTGCAGGTTGCATGTTAATAACCATTGTGGTTCTCAAAACGAACATTATACACTTTGTGGCGCTACAACTCGTATAGAACCAAGGACGAGTGGCTTACAACTCTGAACCATTCCTGTGTGAGAGTAATGGCAGGGATGGAGGGGAACTACAGTTTTTAAGCCGAATCCGAACAGCAAAATTTTTGAGAAAGCATTTTTAATGACAAGAACTACTCTTGGACGATTTGTCAATTTTTCGCAAACGCAATAACCTTTGGCATGACAGTCCAACGCACTGACAATCACGAACATAGCACAAGATCTATGGGTCGGTCATGAAAATTTGGATATTTCAGATGCTCATTTTCTTTCCGAAATTCTTAAAATTGAAGAAACTGTCATTGTTGTGACATTTGTGACAATCAATACTTTATCTTCTGATTCTTTTTAAATCTGCTTCTAAAATACGATCCAATTACTTTATTTAATCGAATTTTCCAACAACTGTGTCCCACTGTGCTATGACGGTAGATCTTTTCAATATACATTTGCGTCCAAAAAGAAAAAAGAAGCAAACTCATGGTCTTGTCTGGAGCTGGCAATATTCTTTGTGATGGGCACTGGCTCGTGAGTAATTGCAAATTGGTATCGACCGGTTTTTTTTTTTTTTTTTTCTTCTCCATATTTTCAGCCACACATTTTTTTAATCCTATCCAAGAGTAGTCGGTATTTGTATGATGTTTGTATGTTATGTTGTACTTGTTGTCGTCGTAGGTATGAAGGAGTTGAGTTTTCTAGCTTGGTAATGATGACATCATCAAAACATTGGAACAGGTTTTTTTTTTGTTTGTGTAAGTTTGGGGGTTTGGATTACTCTCTTGTTTCGTGTTAATTTTAATTTCCATTGTGTTGTTTTTTTCTGAAAATCAGATTTCTCTGTGGAAGTAATTTGCATCATACGAAAAAGTTCTTTTACTTTTTCTAACTGACATCCCCGAAATGATGAGGGTTGTATACAATTATTTTGAATTCGTATTTCGTTTGAAAAAAGGGGAGGTTCGCACAAAAGTGTTATTTTGTTTTCTATTTTTTTGAAAGAAATGACAAAATAAATTTTTGGATAAATTACAAAGAAATGCGGCAGCGGCGAGCGGCAAGCAGATGATGCTTTTTGCATGACGGAATGGTGGTGTGTGGTTTGGATTTGGATCCATCAAAAACATAACTTTAGGCAATGAATTCATTCATGTTTAACCAGTTTAAATTTTGGTTTGAGAATTTTTAAAGAACATGAATATTTTGTGAATTAATTCTTGACTAAAAATCATTGTTGATGAGGTAAAAATGCAAATTTTATTTGAACAATTCCGAGAAGCAACTGTGAATAATGGCAAGTTGTGGTAAAAAATATTCTACAAAATGTCATAAAATTACAAAGTTGTTTAACTGTTTAATATTTTTGCAATCATGCTGAGGTTTGATATGCTTGAGAAAATGCTAAAATGATCTGCATAAGAAGACGTTATTGTGGCATACATGAAGACTAATTTAATAGTAGCGGTCCCGGTTGACTGCCTTGCGGTACACCAGATGTGCAGTCAATTAGTAGATTGAAGAAGAAGCTTCTATGTTTTAGTGACTGCATGTTGCATGCGTTTTATTAAAAATAGTGTTCAATTTAATTAGAAGCATCAATTTTCTTTCTCTCATTCAATTTTAAAAAAATTCGTGAATATCCCTCGTTTTGAGGTCCAAAAGAAAAAAGGTAAATTCTACTAGCATCCACAGTTGTTTTTATAAATCAACTGTCTACTTTTGCTTCTTGTTTTCGAATATCCCACTTATGGGTTTTTCAAAAGTTTTGAATATTTTCCGACAGATTAACCATTTCATACAAATTTTCTATAGAAATGTTCAATAACTGATTTGGAATTTATTTGTAGCTTGTTTTTGCGAATATCCCACTTTTTTAAAGTTCGTCAAAATTGGCACTAAATTCTAACTTACAACTTCCACAAAAAATATATTCTAAAATTCACCTCGTATAAGTTTTACGTCAATCAGTTTCAGGCTAACAGAATTTTTTTCATCATCATTTACAAAAAATTAAAACAAGTGGGGGTGTTGTGTTAAAACATGTAAGTAAAAGTCTAAAGCTCTATAAGAAAACCCATAATCTTCTAACATTGTAGCTTCTCGTATGTGTTGCAATTTATTGTCATTTAGTGCATGTTATTCTCATTTGCTTAAGTACTTAATGCGCTTAAAAGTATTTCATAACTAAAACCTTCCATAAAAGAGTATATACATACGTACGTACCGCACATACATTTATGTATATGCAAATTGCCCTCAAAACTTAAGTAGTTACTTAGGTACAAATATACTTGTGTACCTTTCAAATGAGATGACATTCTCTTCCATATTAAGCTACCAATCCCTTTGTTGTGCGGGTGGTTGGTAACCTCTATAGCGTCTAGCCTAACCTTTTAAGGAACACCAATGACACCCATGCACACACATTGGTACCGAGCAAGTGATCATCCTCATCGCATATCTATCATCTGAGACCTTTTTTCATTTAAAGAACAACATCAAGAGCTGTCACTCTATAGAGACCAAAATGTGAAAACTTATTAGAAATAAAAAGCAACAAAAAGTTGAGTGCAAAAAGTGTATATGCATCCATATTTAGAAACCGCATGAACGGATAGACAGACAGACAGACTGTCAGCCAGAAATCTATGGATACGCACTCCTCAGAGGATTGTTGTTGTTTCAAATTCAAAGTAAGCCCATGCATCAGGAGAACCAAGCGTAGGCACATTCCGCATATCCATATCCATATCCGACGAACCAAATGAAAAATCACTCAGAAGTCTCATGGATATTACTCTTCGAATGAATGGGAACGACCGAAGGAGTAGGCAGGTAGGCACAGGCATAGGCAGGCCCACCGTTCACCTGGTGCAGGTTTTAATATTGGGGCAGGTTTTTGCGCCATTCCTCCCACTGACTTTATATACACACATCAAGTACGAGTACTTATTGGTTCAGGTGGTGTGCTCGCCTTGTTCCCAAAACAAGTGTGTCTAAGCCAACATCTATATGAGAGCTTCCATGCCTAGTTTACTGTCTATCTATATGCAAGTTATGAGTATGGCTTCTTTGGCTATACTTCACTTCAGTCTGGGGTCACTCGTTGGAAAAATTATTATTACAATCTTGACAATTGATAGGCGAGTAATTAATGCTCATGTTAGTGGTGTTCTATGTTAGGGCTTGTTTCATACGAAGTTGGATATTATGTCCCACTTTCATTTGGCAAATGAGTTGTTTGAGAAAATTACTTTTTGTCGAATTTTGGCTTCTGACTTGATTTTTGTTTTTATCAAACAAAAATTTGTTGAGTAAATTATCAATTTCATCGAATATCCCACAAAAATGGGATAAAGGGAAAAGAATTAAATTAAAAATTTATAAAAAGAGTCGTTAATTTCAATTCACGATTTTCAAAAGATTTCTTCGAATATCCCATAAATGGTATAGGAGGGAAAAAGTATGAGATTGAAAGATTGGTTAATGAGCAAGGACTTTCAGTAGCTATATTTTTGTTGCTATTTTAAAGGTTGTTTTCTCCGATTTCTGTGAATATCCCACAAATGGGATATAGGTTATTGATGAACAGTTTTTCAATTCCGTTGAATTTTAATGTAGATTTTGTCATATTTTTTCGAATATCCCACAACAACATTAAAAATTAAAATCGTAAAAAATTTTATACAGCTCATGCTTTTTTTGAATATCCCACAAATGTGATGCTGAAAAAAATTCCTTTTTAAGTTTTTATGTAGGTACGTATAGTGACTGAAAGCTGTGACTCTTTTCCTACCAATAACTTACTGGGTTTAATCGAATATCCCACATATTCGCTGCATCAAATCCTTTATTAACGAATATCCCAAAAAAAGGGCTAAAAATTTTAATTTTTGCATAGCTGATCAAACCATTGAAAGTTTCTCACATTTCCTTGTCAATTAATTACCCACAAAATCTTCTTTTTTTGAACATCCCAGATATGGGGTTCAAAGACACCGATACACAGGGAAATTTTTCCATTTCACAAACCACCTAATCACCAATTTTTCAGATACTTAATTGCTTTTGAGGTTAATAATTAACAACATTCTTTCTTGTTACCTTGGAGTAGATAAAGTTTTGACTTGAAGGCATATTAAAAAAGAAAAAAAAAACTGTCCCTAATTTAAATTGGTTTTATCATATTTCACAGCTTTCAAGTTCAGATATGTAGGTAACTTAGGTGTACTTAGACTGACTGATTTAAATTACTTCATTGATTTTTTTTAAACTTCAAATAGCAAAGTAAATGAAAATTAAAAAATGAAAAAAAAAAAACAACAATTCAATTAAAAATTCCATTAACTTTAGACGCGCACGTGTTTATATGTTAGAATTTTGATTTTATAAATTCCGATGAATTTACTTTGAAGAAGCATCAAACCGCGCTCCCATATATTTGTGTATAGGGACGGCATCATCATTAATTAAGGGATGAAAATTGGCGTAAACGTCTGCTTTGTGATTGATTTGGGGCAAAACATTTATAATTGGGTAAGAGATTTGATATATAAATTAATCAGAATACATAGTTGCAAAGCGTAATTTGTTGACACAAACTTTTCACAGTTAGTTTGATATAGTTAACAGTATTTCTGTACCAATTTGACAGAAGAGGGATGACACTTCTGGATATGAAGGTTCATGTAAATAATGTAACTAATAGTTTGTTGACAGTGTGAAATTAAAGCGAGAAAGAACACAGCTTGTTGTCGAAAAGTTGCCTAATTGAACGTGGGAAAAGTAAATACAACGTCGAAAATAAATATTTAAAAGGAAAATTGATTAATTGGAAAAGAAATGTTCCAGAAATAGATTCCTACATACTTGTTAAAATTAACCTTTGATTATGGCCGAAATTTGCCATGTCATCTTAAGAACTCCACCAAAGGATGAATTGAAAATTTTGGATTAAAATGAACAACACCCTCCACCTTCAATTCCATTTTTTCTATTTGAAGTATGATGATACGGATCCCATGTCAGATTAAATGAAAAATAGTAATTTCTTAGTTTGACAGGGTCAGAATGGATGTGCGATCAATATTTTACAAGTAATTTGACGTCAATTAATATAAAAATTACAACGATTCAATGATTACTAACTTATAATTGATAGACACTTCTAAAAGTTCAAGAGATCTCTTACATAAGATCTCATTAAAAATCGATACTTTATTTCAAAATAAATTGCATTCTATAGTCAATTTCACAAGACACCCGTATAAGCAACATCATTATCTATGAATCTGAATCAAAAGAATTTCAGTTGACTGCTTGATGCTTACATACCATAAACGTCAAATAGAAATGTCATAATCCAAACGACCAACGACCGACGTAGGCGACCTCTGGAAATTTGCATTTTTTTCCATGACAATGCAATAAAACTTTAAAGCCCCTTCACTACTTACGTTCATTAACTTCTTCTATATCACACATCATTTGGAATGTTAAGACCGAACAAAGAACACGAAAGATATACATACTTTCCATTGCCATGGCATCACCCTATAAAACTGGATTAAAAGATTAAAATCGTATGTATAGGGAACTATCGATTATCGTTTTTCGAATTAATCGAGAATCCAGAAGATACGAAGGAAAGAAAAGAACAAGAAACGGATATGAAACCTTATTCCATGACAAAATATAATCATAACCAAATACACACTCACACACGCATTATACACACATAAGCAAACAAAAATGATGATAATCTTCATCAAATTGCCACTTTAAACCATATCGACTATGATGGTGATAATAATCCAGGTCAAATGGTTGTTAGAACCTTAAAAACTGAAATAATGTACTTACAACTTACATATGTACATAAATGTATGTTAAGAGTGTGTGACCTGATAGAAACTCGTATGTAAGTAGTGATAAAATCACTATAATATGGGTAAACATTGGGAACCAAATAATGTATGTATCCAGGCTTTGTTATCGTTCCGGAAAATTGATTATTTTACAGGAAAACAGGGTATTCTTTAAAGGAATTGTTAACTTTTGAAGTCAAGCACAATTCAACAAATACAAATTTTTCAAGCTGTCATTTGATATTCTATGTTTTTTATGTTTTATGTTTTCTGTTTTTTTTTTTTTTTAATGGAGCTTTGCTTATTTGGTATAAACTTTTAGAAACTGCTCTGTGAAATAGATACAATCTTGTGGCTTTTATAAATCTGGCATTAATTGTGACCATTCCAAATTTTTCTTTCTATGTTTTCTATGCTTGTTACTATTTTCTTGCTTATTTCATGTCACCTTAGAGAAGCAGTTCCATAAAAATCTATAGGTATAATTTTTATAGATGAATCTCTTACAGTTAAAACATTTTTCGATGTTTTCTATGTTTTTCAATGTTTTCCTAACTTGACAACAACTTAATGAATAACCTCCTGAGCACGGTTAAAAACTACGCATTTGAAAAAGTATATAGCATTAAAGGTGTATCTTAATAAGTCACGAATGCAGTTCGATGTTTTCTATGTTTTTATTTTCCGTTTTTTTTTTTTAAATTATTATTACTCGTATATGAAAATTTTGAATGATTCGGAAAAGTTTAAATTTTGTTTTGCGATGTTTCTGTTTCTGTTTTTTTTTTATTGTCAAATAAAATTGTCAATTTAATAGAAAATCTGAAAAATTGTAAACTTTACCCAAGCCTCACTCTAAATGTGCTTTAAAAAAAGTTTTAACATTTTCAGGTTCAAAAAAATGTATGTCAAATGAAAGATGCAATAAAAATGTAAAAAAGGTTAACTGTCAAACACAGATGTCAATCAATTCAAATGTCAAATTGAACTCCAATTCGAATGCAATAAACAAGAAGTTGTAAAAAAAAAGAACACAAAATCAATTTTCTCATTTCCATTTTTTTTTGTAGATTGACAATTTAATCACCCATGAAAAAGGTCAAACAAAACAAAACCAATAAAAAAACACCCTATAATTTTGCTCAACACAAAAACTTTTTATGTTTATTTTGAATCCGTGATTTGTTTGTTATTTGAATCAACATTAAAAGTACAGATGAACTTTCTTTCAAAATAAAAATATATACATAAAAAAAAACAACAACCAAAACAAAAAAGTTCATTGATTAATTAGAATTTTTGTCGGTCAGACCAAAATGTAAACAAAACAAATCCAAAAGAATAGAAAAAGAGAAGGTCTCTCCATACACAAAAAAAAAAAAAAACGTGCGTGTTTCCACCATGACTTTGAACGGTTTTTATGCGATCACAATCACAGCGGCCGACAACTACGAAGACGACGACGACGACGTCAAAACATTTTAATGTTTTATAGATTTTCTGGGGAAACCGCCAAACTTCTGCGTCTCTGTCTGCTATACCTAAACTTAACCTAACCAACCTACGCAAAAAATATGAAGATGAAGAATTCTATATGTCAGGAAAATTGGCCGACATCCAAAGTTCTCCTTGACTAAAACACAAAAGTTGGAAAGTTTTCATTTCTCCGGCTCGGCTGATGGGCAAACACAGGGTCGTGGTCGTGGCCGTCGTCGTCGTGGAAGCGTTCATAGTCAGCGTCGCGTCGTCGCCGTCGTAGTCTCGGTCGCCCTCCATAGATTCATACATCGGAAATTTGTATCGAAAATATGAAAATTGATTTAAAATCTACTAAAAAGACTTATGTGAGGTATGTTTTGGCGTTATGCTTGAAAAAAGAAGAATAGTTTACAACTTCCTCCTGCCCTGCCAGTGGATGTCTCGACTGTCTGACTCTCTGAATGCCCTTTTATTTGGCTTATTGTTGTGGAATTAAAAAAAAAAAAAATTGGATTCAGACCAAAAGTCGACAGCAACGACCGACGACGGAGCGAGTGAACGTACATAATATATCTTTGTATGAAATGCAATTTGTTGTATTTTGAAATTTATTATTTTATAAACCATCCAGAAAGGTGGCTTTCATTTATTTTGTTTGTTTATAACCTCATATAGAATAAAACAGGTGGAATGTGCTCCGTGCAGCTGTGTTTGATTCAAGGCACAACATTTTTATTTATTAAATTTATAAGCTTTTGTTTGTTGTTTTTTATTTGGAATCACATACTTTTGATTGTTATGAGTTCTCTTTCATTAGCTGATTAATCAAAAACATAAAAATTTATGGAATATTTAACATTTTATCAAATTCGTGTTTTATTGGTTTGTTAATTGACAACAATTGTATGGATAGTTTTTCCGTTATCATTCTGTTTGTTTTGTCTTTTCTCATGCAGATGTCAATTCATTAATTTTTTTTCATCAAGATTTTTTTTTTTATATTTTTTCCATGGCTAATTTTAACGCATTGGAATGTCATTTGGGAAAATGAATGAAACCACTGAAAATTAGAAATGACATCTCTCATGGAAGGTATTCTATTCTATTTTAAAATTGTGATGAATTAAATTGACTATGCAAGAAGAATGAGAACTGTTTGAGTTTGATTTTGAATAAAAACGATGATATTTCTCTGAAGAACATACAAGATATGCATATTTAAATTATTCACTTCCTAACTACAAGCCAGGCAAGCTTTATATCTAGTTGGTTTGAGGCTGTACTCAAATTAAAAAAAAAAAAACACTTCAAAAGGCACCCGAATTTAGATAACCATAAATCGGCTTTAAGATTTGAGAACTACATAAGAAAAAAAAAACTTTCAGTAACTGGTCTTCAAAAGATTTAAGCCATTGAATAAAATCAATGGAGGCTTGACCAGAGACACAAACTTCAAGGCAGTTAGGTAACACAAGAACAAGGTTTCAGAGACTGAAATTTTACAAAATACAAATTTACAAAATTTACAGCTGTCAATTTTTACTACAACTGTCGTGGGAATGTAAAAAAAATAAACTTTCGAAAAAATGCAAATTTCTTTTATCTGATCTTATCAGCTGTCAAAAAACTGCCTCCATTGGAAATAGTAGTTGCAGGACAACTCTAGACTATTCCTCAACAAGACGAGGAGAAACGAAATGACACTATTATTCAATTTTGACAAGAATTAGAAGTAAGTAGTCGCGTTTGTTCTTTAACTTCACTGTGACGAGAGTTTCTAATACCCAAGATTCTGTACTTCAGAAAACAATGAGACACAGGCATCAGAATGTCGACTTTGTCCCACACGTACATCTCACCTCAAAAGCTTTGATCCACCTCGATGTATACTGAATCAAATGGTGGTCTAATTTAGACCCCAAACTGAAGCTTTAAAAAACTCTAAGCGTAATTTAATTGTTTATTGTGTCTTGAACAAAAAAAAAACTTAAATATCCTCCTTCTGACAATAAGTTCTCGAGTTATTATAACTAATTTGAAAATTGCAACTGTTTGTTTAAGATAACCATTATTCTTAACAAATTAGTGGCTTATTTATAATTTAGTCTGGATTAAAACATAATTACACTCGACTACAAATGCCTTACATTTCATTGTATTACACTCATTTTGTTTCAAGTTAAACATTTATTATTAATTTCTATCCGCTTATTTTGTGGACTTTACATTAAGCTCCTTAGCAATGAAAAAAAAAAACCAAACCTTTCTTAATTATTATTCTTTCATTCTTAATAGTATGTACTTATATTGAATCAAAAAACAAAAAGAAAAATTCCCCCCATTAAAGATTCATTAAATTTTTCCCTTAAAAAAGCTATCAAGTTAGGAATACCTGACGAAAATAGATTACAAGTAAATAATTGATTAGGTTGGTTGTTAACATAATTATCATTCGTTATCACAGCAACATTTTTACTTCAAACACATTTGGTTTGTAGATACTTACGAGTAATGTTAATATTTGATCGACAAAAAAAAAAAAAAAAAAGATAGCTAAGTATCTAATTATTATTTACCCTAAGAAAACAGAAGGAAAAATGAGTTCATTTATCATAATTCATAATCTTTATCACATGACTAAAAGTTACTTTTTGATACAAAATAAAAAAAGATTGGGTTTCAAGTTACAATACACTTTTTATGTATCTACACATAAACTACTTTTCATTATAAGAAACAAAAAGATTTGTTTATAGCTAGCTACAAATTCACTTGAATAAAAAAAAAAAAAACCATTACATCCCAATTATAAAATGTAGGTAGGGTCATTGTCATTTATTTTCAATTTTGTTTATTTTTCTTAAGGATTTCCTTCGAATAAACCTTTTACAACTCCGACCATAAATTAAACCACACTCTTAGTACAAAATCCTTTACAAAACAAAATGAGAGGAAGAAGAAGAAGAAGAAAAAAAAATAAGGAAAATAAAGGACACTTAACATACTTCCCCATCCTCTTAAGTAATATCCTGTGAACACAAATGCAGGGGCCAACACCACATCATCTTTATAACTATGTACACAGAAAATAAAAACAACTTGCTGCGCTACTGATTATACAACAACACTATCCATCCACTTGCATAATGTCTTACATCCAGGCAGGATACAACGCACACGTACAAGGTACCCTACGCTACGTAACGATTATTCCAACTTCCTTCCGGACGTCGTCGACGGTTGGTCGGTCGTCGGTCCTCTCTCTTCATCGTCGTTGGTGGGTATTTTATAAATAGTATTCCAAGACACCTCTCGGTCTCGCCCGTTTATCCTAGTTTGTGTACAGGCTCTGCTAATGGTATTTGTTTAGGTAGAGTGTGAAAAATGTCTGTTTTCCTTGGCAAATTCCGAAGGAAGGAATAAAGGACGAACTAAAAAGGAATTCTACACCAGCATGTATGTATGTGGTTTAAATACAGTTTCCTTCTTTAACCAGCATTTTCATTTTTGTCCTTATTTTCTGTATATATACAAACTATGTATCGATGTATATGCGTTCCATTAAAAGACACATGAAGCACGTATCCTTAAAACAGTCTTATTTATGAAAAGTTATTTTATCTTTTGCTTTTTAGCAAAAAAAAAAGGCCAAGATACATATAAGAACAAAAACGTCCAAATTTCAAGCTCAAAATAAACGAAAATGTGTGAGTAAGGGTATTATTGGAAGACAGGACATAAGCAGTGCAGATCCTTTTAGCACAAATAAAGTTCTAGATATATTTTTGTCCTTTATTTGGACCAAGGTAAGTGAGCCTGATACTATGATGAGGCTCTAAACGGCATGGGTGCTCCATATTTTTAAGGGTCTTCTATAAACACTCCGAAAGGAAATGAAAATGGCACACAGGAATGTGTACGACTATAGGCGACGATGACGCCGCGCTCCGCCGTCAATAAACATCATTGAACTACTTCCCCATAATCTAAAAAGAAAAACGCAAAGTTTTGTGACTGAGATTTTGATGAAGATGTGAAATTATTTATGACATTAAAAAGTGGATACGAACAAAGGAAAATCCACACCATCAAGATTTTCCAATCAAATATGAAAAGCGTGTCTTGTGGGTCGAGGATTTTTAATCTTCTTCTTTTCTTTTTTTATTTTGATAAAAAAGTCACGTACCTACTTAATGGTTAGAGGAAAGAGCACTTTAATTATTTTGTCGGTTTTCTTCGACAAAGTTTGATTTAAGGGAAAAGAATACACAGAATTGATAATCAAAAGTTAAAAAGTGTCTTATTGCGGGTTTCAAAAGTAAGTGAACACTTATCCACAGAATTATGTCCCAACATTTACATAACAACTTATCCAACAAGTTAGTTTTAGTTTTCAAACTTGTTTAACCACTTCCGTTTACATTTTATTGACCCTATTGTTCCTGCCATGAAGGTTTTCTTAGAACAAACCATAAAAAATTTAAAATTTGCGCCATTTTGACCTATATGTGGATCTCGGAACCGAATGCGATTACTATTAGGTCTATGTTCCTCATCAACATCTTCACGACATTAATCATTATCACCCTATAATGTCACTAGAACCTATTTCCTATATATATATATAGGAATACCTTGAAATCGGTATTTCCAATACCACCCAAAACCGTGTTTCTAATATTTCTCGCATATTTCCAACGATAAAACCCTCGTCCAACAATATTCCCTCCCACTATCACCTTCCAAGTCTTACGAACAAAGTTCATTATTATACGTGATGTCCTAACAAGAAGCCGGAGTTTCTATGCTTTTCGTTAATTTATCATCAATCATCTGAATACATTAGAAAACTTCTTCTTTTTTTTTTACTCAGATTGCACTCTAAAATAAGGTACCCTCTTAAAACTCCTCATAACTTTCCTTTTACTTACATACAACCAAAAAAGAAAAATCTCCACCGTTACGTGCATCCGGTTTCAAACTTTTTTATCAAATAAAAAAAAATAAAAAGAAAACAAAAATACAAATTCATGTAAAACAAGAATAAAAACAAAAAAGAACTGAAAATTTCAAGAACATTATTTTCTCAAAAAAAAGTATGTCAGAAAGGATTTAAACTTAATCACCATTCAGTGCATGACGACAACAAACACCAACTCAGGCAGGCAAGGCATCAGGCTCACACCAGACACCACACACCACATCATGTATGTATGTAGGTACTTATACACCAACACGACAAAAAATTGAAGTTCCAATTTGTCAGACAAAATAGCTTAACAAATCGGAGGAAAAAAAAATAACAAGAACACATAATAACAAAAAGAACGAACCAAAAAAAAGAGGTTACAACAAAACAAAATCACCAAGGAATTTGAAAAAAAAAAGAAGTGTTGGCCGCTCTATGGATGCAATGGGCAAATTCTCTTGCCTCGAAGCGCAAATGCATACACCTCGTGCTGAGAATTCAAAGTAGTTGTCCAAGTTAAGTGTCCATGGATATTACTCATAGATCCAAGATAATATTATGTGAAACTAAGTGATTGAGCCTATGGGTCTGGAAAAAGACTACCAGTGGTGCCAATTCGAGTTAGATTCTTGAATTTTTCAACACAAGAACTCAGTTTGACCAAAAAGTACTCAAGATCGGAGAACAGTTACACAAGAAAACCTCAGTCACATAGTGAATCAAATAAGTCCAAAACTCTTCACAGATCGTAAAGGATAGGACATCAAGTCAAAGGCCACCTAATACTACAATAAGAGTGTATCTTATCTTAACATTTCTATTTCGATTAATCCAAAATCTATTTTAGAAGCATTTTATTCTTCTGATTTCACTTTACTGCATAACATTTCTTCTCAAAGTGGCAACACTTCCAAACCCAACCTGCGAGCTTCGTTAAGCCTGTCAAGATGCCAGATCTTAAATCTTTTACTTTTCAGAGATTTTCATCAGCAAAAACTTGTTCTCCAGAACAAATTGATATTCTATATCGTGTTCGTGATCGATGCAACAATGCAAATGCCTGTGGGTGGAGTTCACTTCCACATGATTGGTCAAGTTGAATGAATGCATCTTCTATATTGATGACGACGAAGACCGGATCGACACACGACGACTACGACGACGATCACGGGCAAGGCCTTTAGACTGTAGCCTGTTTAGCGAGACTCTAATTAAGCTGTCATCAGACACTTTGCACTGATCCATTCGAGTTATGGTCAAGTCACGACCAAGAACGTTCAATTCAAATAAAATTGATGATGGAGTCTGTCATTGAAAATGCAACACTTATCGTCGTCGCGTAACGTCGTCATTTCAATGGAATTTTGCACATGGACACACTTTGTTGCTCCTTATTTGCAAACTACGAGTAGTTGTTGGTGTTATTTGTGGTCTGATGGTGGTGAAGACGTGAGAATTGTAAACAAAACAGATTACGCCTGGCGTCTATAAAGACAATGTATCGAGACTGACTTCTAGGGATATACCGACAGCGGTAAACATTGGTTGAACTTACTATATCCGGGGTAAATGACAGCGCCTAGTCGTTATTACAAAACCAATGATATCCATACTCTCATATGGAGAGGTGAAACGTGAAAGTCATGAAGTAAGCAATCATCGTAGTCATATTGACAAAAGAGCTTCTTACCGCAAAACTGTAATTGATCAGACATTTAGCTTGCAAAACACGCGGTGGCATTTATGAAATCCATGTACCTACTACCTAGACTGCAATTGTTGTGTTGTAATTGTAAGTAAATGTGAATGAACACTGCTTTGCCCAAAAGGTCGTCATAGTTTATTCACTTTCTTCATTTTTTCTTTTGTCTATTAAATGTGAACGGGGTACATGACAAAAATCAAACGGAAATCCGGAAGTCTCTAATTAAGATTTTTAAATTGTTTGAACAATTTGCACAAATTGTGGTCAACTAGGTTTCTTAATTAATATTGAAAGTGTTTGTAATGAGCTGCTTTGTGTGGTGTGGTGCGTGCGTGTGACTAAAGCCGAATCATTCTTGTGTGACCTGATCATGAGCGTTTAGGTTTATTATTTTCTTAACAAGAAAAAATAAATGAATTCCTGAACTTGATGATTTGTTGTTATATATTTTTGTTTGTTAGTTATTCAAGTTTAGTTCAGAAACAACTTGTTGAAACTAGTTTGTAACGAAATTCATAAAGATATTTGTTAAGTTCATGGCTTTTCTGGGAAGTGTAGGTACTTGAAGTAACTCCGTAACGAATAGTCGTCGCATTAGAGATTATATTTTAACCTTGTGATGGAATTTTAATTTTTTTTAAATACACACATATCTATACAACGTTTGCTTAGAACTTGTATGTAAGTTTACAGCTTAGGATTTATGTATAAAAATAGATCGGTACATGCTGTTTGTTTTGCATGCATCTTGATAGGTATGAACTCTCTTTGTTTTGTTTCAAGTCTTTAATGTAAACCTGAATTGCTGGGAAGTTGTTTTCAAATTCTACTTGTCCTATAGAATAGATAATAAGTAACCTACTTCCCAACTGGATGAAGCTGCAGTAGCAAAATGATGTCATATTCACTTATACCCAAGGAGACTAGCGCTGAGATCAAATATTAGGCAGAGTACAACAAAAAAGTTCTTTATGACACACTTGGGCTCTTGAGAATTGAAAATTGTGTGAAGTAAGAGGTGCTTAGCTGTTATAACGTTATGTGCATAAAACTGCACAAAAAAAAATTGGCCATAATTCTTAAATCCAAAAGAACTGCTTGTGCCTTCTTTCAAAGCAGATTAACCAGAAAAAATATATTGCGTGTATAAATATACTCAGTTTGCATACACTAACGAACCAAAGCAGAAACTACTTTCAATTTCGATTAAAAAGACCTTCTGCTGCTGTTTCTGTTAGAAGCTCTTCATTGATTGCTTTTCCGATTGGTCAGCTAGAACGATGTGGACATTTTTAAAGATTTCAACGATAACATCTGCCGGGCGATCTTCATCAACAGCCCGTGAAAAAAGAATTCGTTCGCATTCAGTATTGGTTTTGGTCTGTCAAAAGAAAACAAACCCATAAATTTGTCTAAAAAGTTGTCTAATGTCGTTTGACATTGTGTATGACAGTGAATTTAATTTCCTTAACAACTTCACAGGTGGGTACTTTTTGATCAACACTTCTAAGTCATAGTCAAGTTGGATCCATAGAAGCTGTTGAGCCCCAAAATTAATTGTTCTACCTTCAAGCTACACAATGCACACGTCGTAATAATTTGAAAGCTATAAAAAATAAACACAAATTTGTTTATGACAGATCTCAAAACAATATGAAATCGCTTAATGCCCTTGATATGGTGTATTAAAATATGTGCTTCCCTCTTCTCAAACTTGAACTTATTTCATTTAATTAAAACATCTACCCTACCCGTTCCTATTGGAAAACCATTTCCGTCCCTACATCTATTCGAAACGAAGGCATACGCGTGCAGAAATTCATAGACTAGGTAGGTAAGAAGAAGAAGGACGAAGGTAGGTAATTGCCATTTCTACTTGGAATATGGAATAATTATTTCTCAAGACAGTTCGTTAGGTCGATTTCTGTTTCACAACAACAAATAATTGGATATTCCCAGAACGCATGTTCATCCCTTGCCCTAGGTACTTTGAACCACCCTTTCAATAATGTAGCTTAGGGAACTTCTAAGCTCCCTCTTTAGCTCTCTCTCTCTTTCTCGATTCCATCATCATATTATTATTTTATTAATTTTATCAAATCAAAGTTTATACACATACAAATTATGATTCCTTCAATCATATGTATGTATGTACACAATATTCTCTCTAGAGTTGAACATAATTTTTTTCTAAAGTTCAAGGACCCTGCATCCCACTCTTGTTTAACGAAGCACATAAGCCTCATCAGAGCGGAAGAAAATTACTTTTTTATTGTTCTTGATTCTTGCATTTCTGCTTCGAGATGATGATGGTTCGTTTTTTTTCAATAATTTTCATATTTTTATTTCAAATTTTAAACAGATGCCTGAGGTTAGAAAGAAGGTGGTGGCATACGGCTTACCTATGTACATAGATGAGAGAGGGAAGGGAACCAACAACCAACAACAACATCGACTGCTTTGCCGGGTTTGCTAGGTAGAGGTAGGTACGTAGGAAGGAATATTGCGCAACAAACAGCAACAGCAAAGCAAGTCGTCGTCTATTTTCATCCCTCATTTGGCATCCTATTGTAATAATTAAAATGCAAAAAAAAAAAAACAAGAATAGCTTACATTATACTTCTGTCACTCGTTTCTAAATGCCAACTGTGACGATCGCTGGATAAAGCTGAAACAAGGCCGCCACCACCACCACCACCATCATCACAACTACCACCGCCTCCTTGTCCTTCTGGTCGTGCACTAGAACGACGTAAGTCAACTGCAGCGGCGGCGATTGTCAGTTCGTTGTTTTTCGTATCCCTTTTGGATTCAAGTGACACCGAGCCACCATCGTCTTCATCATCCTCATCCGTACCCAAGTACCACTTGGTCTGTCTCTCATTTCTGTCCACGTTCACATTCACATTCACGGTATCTTCATCCTCGCCAGCCGGCTTTTCTTTGCATGGTTTCTTGCACAGATGTCCAGTGTCGAGTTCGAATTCTGTAACAGATTCCCGGCCACTATCGCAAGCACCACTGCCACCCCCCTCGATTGTGGTTACAACGACAATATCACTGCTAATTTCAATTTTAACGCAATTTTCCTTATCCGTGGAATTAATTTTCTCATCGCTTTCCATTAATTCAGCCATGTTCTAGTGGAAAATTAAGGCGAACAGCTGATGAGCTGAGACTGAGAGCTTGGAGCTGAAAGCTGATGGAATTGATAAAATAATTGATAACACTATTTTTCCCGGTCAAATTTTTTAGACACAATTTTCGATACACGCACACACCGGCACACATCAAATTTTTTCTTTTTCAAATTGGATTATTTTTTTATTGGAACACACTTTTATTTTTTAAATGACCAACGATCAACGGTTCTTCAAATATTTAAAATATTTTTATTTCTTGATTTTTTGATTTCAGGAATAAAAAATTCCTTCGTTTTGGTGGTATTTCATAATTGGGTGGGACAATTTATTATTATTGGCACTAATTACGTTGATATGTATACATTTCATTATTTTGTTTTTGTTTATTCTATTTTTAATATTTTGAACTGAGAAAAAACAAACAAAAACACACGACAAATGCAAAAATAAATCGATTTCGATTCGCAATTCGCACTCTCGGATTAACACAAGGAAGAAAATTTATAGGCAACAAAAAAAAGGAACAAGAAACAGTTTTCCGTTGGTTTGTTGGTTGGGTTGTTTGCACTCTCACGGCTTTTTTATGAATGAAAAACTGAGACAGAATTATTTGTGTCCACCGTTGGCTGGCTTTTGTTTTGTTGTGTGTGGGTTGGTGCATGTGCAGTATAGGAAAGTTTGTTTGGTGTGTGTGCGAATGGCGCGAGAGAAGGTAGACAGTATGTGCAGTGTGGTTTGAACTGGGTAAGATAAAGTGAAAAAGCATGAGGCGAGGTTTGAAGAGCACTGGGGATTTGTGAGAGGGAAAATTTTGTTTCAGATGTTTTCGTTGTTTTCGAGCAGTTTGAATTTTTGTTTATCTATGTGCAGCACTGCCAGGTAGATAATTTTTAGTGAGGTAGATATTCTTATTTTGGTAGGTAGGTAATGATGGATTTCGATGAAGTGTTTTCAATTGGGGCATATAAATTGTTTTGATTCCTTTCTTAATAATTATCAACTGGGATCTACAATTTGTTCTTAAGGAAATGTTAAAGAGTCTATGCATGTAAATAAATTGACATTTAACGATATTCATTTAATTTTTTTCTGTGTTAAAACAAAGTTTGATTTTCTATTTTAACTTGATTTAAATTTGAAGAGATTCATGTGAACTAAGTTTAAAAATGGAACTGAGAACTCGAGTTGAAATAGGTTCTGATTTTCGATAAAGGATTTTCGTTATTTAAGTTGAGAACTTGAATCTGGATTGAATTGAAATGACATTTGACTGATCAAATATAATTTCTTTGCATTTATACTCTAACAAATAGAAAAAAAAAACAATTGCTATTTTAGTAATAAGGAGCACACAGACATTATCTGTCAAATCAACTCTTCAACTTATTTTCTTCGTCAAGAATGTCGACTCGACTATTTAATCGGGATGCCATCGAGTACCATGAAGCTCATTTTAACTCAACACAATTTTGCAAAGCGCCGAATCGAGCTTGAAAATATGAAATCCATCTAAATGTGGATTATGTGGTGTTTTTCTTTTAAAGCTCTGAGCAGATCACGGAACTGTCAACAAAATCTGTGTTTTTTTAGCTCAAAGATATCGGAGCACAAAATGTTTACATCGGAACTATACACTCAGAGCTCGATGAATGTGATTAGCAAATTGAGCGAAGTCAACTTCACTTATTGTTTTTAGAGATTTGAACTAAGTGACAGTTCGGAGCTCTTATACTTGAGGATTAATAAATCGTTAAATGTAGGTATAAGAATTTCGTCAAATTTGTGTTTCGATTGATTCTTGGACTATACATTTTATTTTTCAGTTTCATGAAACTTTTGAATATTTAAAATGCAAACTGACGTTTATTACTCACAAAATATGTCACTTTACAATTTATAAGCCTGTCAAATGTTTGTGAAACCGAATATCAGCCACTTAAAATAAAAAAAAATTATATATGACTTCACCCTTTCTGAAATAACAAAAAGAAAAGGGCTTGTTTTTCAATCAAAATTTTATGTTCTCTTACTAAACGATAAAACAATAAACAATAAAAAATGAAATGTGTTAAACAAAACTGCGAAGCTATAAATTTACCCCCAAAAAAGGTTATAAAAATAAATTAAAAAGTATTAGCTATCTACAAATTTAATGTCACTTTCAAGTCTCAACGTCAATATGTTATTCTAACATTCTCTCCGTTGTAAACATACCCTAATAGTTTTGTTCATGGTAGCAACACTAAAAATTCTCTTAAAAAAATTTATTGAGAAATAAAACTTTATAACCCGCAAAAAATAGAGATAAATAAAGCGCAACAGCTGCCTCAGTTTTGTTATCAAAAAATCAATATTTTTCTTCATTGAATTTGACAACTAGTGCGCATGACATTTATGTGTCTGGATCTGGACGTATTGTGGTTAGAATATTCATACTCATGCAACGTAAGTAAGAAAAGTGCAGCTGCATCATGAAAAAACAAAGAAGAGTGCATACTTCCAGACTAAATAGAAATGAAAATGGCAAACCATAAATTGCATAACACCTAAAAATATGCAATAAACATTCGGTTAAAGTATGTGACAGACAGACTGGAAGAGAAAATGTCGTCTACCATAAAATACTCGTACTTTGAATTTTTGATTAAATTTACAATGAGAATAAATTTTCAATGCGTGAAGATACTAAATTATGTGAAAAGGATTAATGTTAATGAAGAAATCCCATTATAAATTGCCAGAGAAATGTAAATGAACTTGGAAATTAGGTAGGTACCTACAAAAAATGATTTTATGAGTGAATTAAGGGTTAGTGGCTTACAGTTTGAGAGCGATAGGTAATCGCAAATCCATCATCATCCATATTGAATTATGACGGTTTGACAGTTTGAAAATTTGAATATAAAAATTTGAATTGTGTTTGCAAATTAATGTTAAATCAGATTTTTCTTTTTTAATTTTAAAATAATAATTGCTTAAGAAAATTGTTTTGTAAATGATATTACAGTAGAGTTCCTAAAACATGATAAACAGTTGGAAAGAATGGAAAAATTTCTGTCAATTACGGAAAGACCCTATTGTACTGTCAAAATTCCGAAGTCACCACTGGAAGCAATCTTCAAAATTATGGCTGTCATTTTGATATGGATGCATTTCATTAAAGCCGTTTTAAGCTCTGAGCAGGAAATCGAACTCAGAATAAAATGACCGCCTTTTTTTTAGTGAAATGAAAGTGACAGTTAGTATATAAGACACTTCACTGCTCAAGTGCGTTTCAAAATTTTCAAATAAATTGTAATGCGCTGATGAAACCATATTCGACATGATCAGCCCCTGCTTAGTGCTCTGCTCAATTAATCAATTAATGACAACCATTATTAATTTCGAACTGACAGATGAGTATTAAAGTGATCCTTATATAGTATTGATGAAAGTTCGAGTAGAATGAAAGTATCATTGTGTGAAAAGCAGATTTTAAGGCCGTATAAACATTGTGCTCATTGAAACGTCAAAAAATGTCAAATGTGAACACTGTCAAAGAAAAAAGAAAACCAAAATGAAAACGTCAACAAAATCAAGCAACTTGTTTTCCTTCCCATAAACAATTGAGTTAAATTGCATCGTGTAACTGGACTCCTTTGAACAAATTGAAGTTGGGCTCGTTTGAGCCATTTAAATTTTAAAAACGTAAAAATTTTGTTAAGCTGACAAAATCTTGTTAAAATACAAATCAGTCGGTAAGTCACACATCGGACGTGTCGTTGTTTTGTGTTATGTTCACATAAAAACAGTGCTACCAAATTAATTTAACTTCAAAATTTAAAGTGCACAGATTTTCGGTCTTCGAGTGAGTGTTGGACTCACTTCCTCTTCCGATGGCGATTTTTTTCTTTTTTAACTTTACTTTTCACAAAAAAGTCTGTTCACAGTCACAGTAATCAGAAAGATTACCCAATAAATATTTTATATTGTCTTCTTGTTATCAACAAAATTGTTGGTACTTTTTTCTTCTTTTTCCTATAACAAGATACAACCCAACAAAACTGTGCTATTTGCAAATAAACAAAGGAAATAAAAAAATAAGGAATAAATTATTAAAACCGGGGAACTTTACAATTTTGTTGAAATTGCGAAATATCTAAACAGGACGATGAAAGTTCAGCAGCCAGCACAAAGGACGAGCATCTTCAGCAGAAGATTTTTTTTATCTATCATATCTCGGCATTCAAACGTTTAGGACAAATAAAAAAAATATGATTATATTTATATGGGTAGTTAACTTCAGCACATTTTTTTTTTCTTTTCGATTTTGAGAACTTTTTTCGCTTTTTTGTTTTTGTTGTTTTGTTGGAAGATAAACCGAACTTAGATTATCTAGTATCCTCATTTTATTATGGGCCATTTTTTCTTCTTTCTTTTTTTTGGGGGGGGGGATGGGGGGTTTACGGTTGTCATGATGATGAGTTAGGGTATGGGTCTGGTCATGGGCATGGGTATAGGGTTCTGCCACTTTATGGCAATTAAGCCGACAGAAGAATGAAATTTTTGGAGTGGATTTCTTTTAAAATTCGCCACAGAATATGCGATGATGATCCTTATGTTAGGTTGGTATAAGTAGATGTGTATATGTATAGATTTGTCTGAATACATATATAAAGGCATAACGGCCAAGGACAATGCTATTTTTTCCTTAGAATCTAATTAATCCGCTCGAAAGAAAGAGAACAAGGAGTGGAAGTGGAGTGCTTATGGCTTTGGCTTTGGTAAGAGCTAAAGAGCTGGGTGCTGCGGTGTACTTTTGCGTGCTTTGACCCAGATAAAGGTAATATTCTTTTGTGATGAAGTGCCCTTAGGTCTTTGAGATAAAAGTAGATATAGGATATATTATTTTTTTTTTTTTTTTACTCGTAGTTGTATGTTTTTGTAGAAGTGGCAGTAGACGGACAATAGAGAGTACTTGATGATATGATATCAGTTTGTTCTGATGTTGTGTTAAAGTACTAAGCACTTTTATGTACTTAAACTGGCCCAAAGACAGAGAGCTGTCGAGTATATGTATATAGAGTTGATGTTGGAAGTAATTAAGAATGGAAACGGAAAAGGCTGTGCCAAAAAGTGGCACAAGATTGTGTGACATTTTGCTGAAATGAGGTTTTGAATAACAGTAAAAAATCAATATATGACTAACATTTACGTGAGACTTGGAAAAGATAGCTGTTATTGCCTGTAATTTGTCAATTGTTGATTGTCAATCCCGAAATTTCTTTTTCGTTTAACTAAAATTATTTTTCTACACTAACAACGAAAATTAACATTTTTTATAGTCAAGTTGTTTTTGACAATTCTTTTTAGTTATAAGTGTCACAATAACATTAAAAAAGTTTCGTAACGTTACGTAGATCTACGTCTCATAAACACACACGAAAATATCAGCAATTTTACGTTACGAAACGTATCTGTGTGTGTAATCCGTTATTGTGTAAAGAACTGTCATTATTTTCATACATTATTTTGTGAACTGTTAATTTCTTAAGTTTCTGCTGCACTAATTTCTAAAACTGATCTAGCAAATTTCACCAATTTCTAAAATTTTAGAAATCAATGAAAACTTGCTAGAAGAACTGTCTGAACTGTTGAGTAATGTATTTGCTGTCAAAATATTTTGAACGTCAAATACTTAATGCCCACACAGATGTTTTAGGTTTTTTGCACAAAAGACAACAAGTATACGGCCATTACACCATTAGATAAAATTACTTAAACAAATAAGTATTTAATTTTAAAAGGCTTTTCTCTTTCTAATTTTGACAGATTAAAGAAAAAAAGACGTTGTCAAATATTCTATTTCACAATCTCAGGGGAAGAGGAGGTACAGAAAACAATTCTACACCCCTTCTTAAAGAAATACACATTTGTGTCATGGAAATTTAATTATTTTTTCCTTCGTTTAAGTATCAACTGTCAAAATGTTTTTTCTTTAACTGTTTTCTTTTAATTATTTCTTAGAAATTGGTTATCAAAAAATAAAGTATTTTTTAAGAGTTTTATATTCTTCCCGCTTCTTTTCATTAAGGACTCAAATACAATTTATAATCAAAAAGAAAAAAAAAAAAACTTTCTTCGTTATGTCTTAGAATTAATTAAAATTAATGACAGTATACATAGACCACAAACAAAAATTAACCTCAAGTTTCATAACTCTGGTGGTTAGACTTGGAATATGTATGTACTCGTATACTGGTGTTATGTTTTTGTGCAATTATTGAAGCAGAACAATAATTATTATTATTATTGAGCAATCAATCATTATCATTATAAATCAAGCTTGTGGTTATGATGTTATTGATGTGGTTTATTCAATGAAATCCTTTTTCCTATATACGAGTACATACCATCTCATGAACTAACGCACTAATTAGTCAAAATTCAATTGGCTGATTTTGATATAAATTATAATTGAAAATCAATCTCTTCATATTTATGACTTCCGGTTAATAATATATGCATAAATATGTAAGTACAAGATTGTTTATTGTGTTCAAGAAGTCAAACTGCAAGACATCAGTGTAAAGTGAACCTAAAGTATTTGTTTGGCACTAAAGGCATGATACATATTCGACTTTGATGTTAGGTTATTTGACATAAGATCAAAGTCAATCAATTACATACAATTCAACTATGAATTTCTATTTGCCTTAAATTGATGAGAAATGTCATTTTTGACATTATACTACCTTCAAATCACATAACCAAAAAAAAAAAAAACTGGCGTATCATAATTTTACCTCGCTCACACCAAATAATTTTCTTAACATTAAGTGTAAGCGAGAACGAGAGAAGAAATGAAAATGTCAAAATGACTCGCCACAAAAGAGTAAAATGCAAACGTCAATTAAATATCTTTTCTCCAGAAACATTGAATTTCTCTTAAGTCATTAGCTGTCATTTCATAAAATGAAAATAAAACAAAATTTTAAATTTTACATCTTCTTTTGTAATCAAGTTTATCAATTACCTTGTACCAAGCTAAAATTATTTCATTTAGATGTCTTTAATGCATACGCACCTTAATGATTATGTCATTAACAAAATGATTCTAATCTTTTATCGTTTGACAAATACAAGAATGTCACATTTTCACTTATAGACTTTTTTTTTACACTAATTAATCTCATAAATATTCTTTAAGACATCCCTTAAAGAAGAACACAAAATTTAATGGATTTAGTTTAATCGACACTTAATCAACAGTTAAAGTGAAATTCATACAACAACAAGGAATGTCAGTTTCAACTTAATTGGTTCTATGATAGCGTACGTACGTAATGACTTGTCATCATTCGTGCCAATCCTTATTTTCATAGAAACAAAATTCCTTACGTATATTTAACTTAAGCTTTTCTTAGAATATTTTCATGGTCGTAAATAAATAAGACACAAGGAGCACCTGGGTCTGGGTTGGGTCTGGGTTTTGGGTTTGGGGCCAGGGAAATGTTATTTATAGCAAAGTAGATCGAGTTTATATTTGGTATAAATAGGAGCAAAGTGACTTTGAGAGGAACTTTTATGATGGAGTGCTTATAGATGCTAAGATGTTTTTATACATATTTCCAGTGAAACTTAAAAGATGTACTTTAAAATTAAGCTTGCAAATTGATTGTGTTTTTAAGGCGGTTGAATAGTGAAAGACATACAAATATTTAAACTAATAAATAAATTTAATGGTACGTCATTTTTATGGAAGACTATAGGTCCAATGTGACATACAGACATAGATCCATCAAAACTATTTTAGATGTGAACCCTTCTGGTTAAGAGGAACGTGGGTTTGGCTGGCAGAGAGGATTTTGTTGGCCTGGCGAATATAAGTAGTTGAATTAGCATTTGACACTCTTCATGTCAATGGAAACTTTAAATAATTTCTGGCTTAACAGGCAGGTGGCTCTGATGGAATATTAAACTAAAATGAACTGACAAGTGACCATTGCCTGATTTCGGTGGTTGGTTAGGCATTGTGCTCATAAAGTCTTATTCATTATATTTTCCTAGAATCCTTTTGAACAGTTGTCCAACTAGCCATTGTCTAAAAAACTTCTTATTTGTGAAAGAATATCAACTCTTACCTATAAATGCCTCATTTTTTCAATGACATACCTGGAATATGTCAATTGAAATGGATTTTGGGTGCGTTCAATGCACATTTCAATTTTTTATGATAACTTTAACTATTTAACATTTGAACTTTAAAATGGTTTCAAAAAACCCAATTACATTTTATGCGATTTTTTAAATGTTCAATTTAATTTAGGGCATATTTCAATAAATTTTCCATATGTGAAGCTGTCAGATAGGGGTTACCTACGTGTGTAGCAATTTCCAATTTATGACACATTTATTTTTGACATTCTTACACTTGTGTACTGTTCTTGTGGATAACCAATTTTAGTGCCTTTACTGTTACTTATAATGAAGCATTGAAGTTGAATATAAATAAAATTACAGTAAAATGACAGATGGCAAATTAATTGTGGGCTGTCAAAAAAGAATTTACTAAACAAATTTATTAGTCTAGAATTAATTTAAAATAACTTTGCAAATGCAATTCTATTCAATCTATTTGAATTTTAAATAAAACTTCCTTAATACCAACATATTTAATTTTTATTATTATTTTATTTGAAATAGTTTTTGAATGATAGTTTTTTTTTTTTAGTTTTCTCATGAATACAAAATGCACACAAACAGACATACTTTAAAATACAAAAGTGTCCTTTACCGCTCAAATGTGTGTCTACTAACTTACTATCAAACTATCATCAGGTGGATTTGCAAAAAAAGTTTTACATTTTATTCCAATGAAAATTTTAATCAAATTTTCAAAAGTTTATAAAATTTAATTCATTAAGCTCTGCAACACGTCAGAAACTTACAACAAAGTATTATAGGGGGAGAATAGGAGGAAGAAGAACAATAGGGCGAGAGTGCAGCCGTCTGCAAAAACAAAAGATGTGAAATATTACGCACAAATGCTTGAGTTACGAGTATACATAGATATCTATCTACCGGTAGCTTCTAGGACAAGCATCTAGCACCTCATACACACCGATACCGGTGTGTTCTCTTAAAGCGGATTAAAAAGGATATTTTAAAAGTTAAAATCACATTTTCCAACAGAACACTATGGTGGTGTGGGTGTAGTTGACGATCGTAGTTTAAAGCTGTAGATACAATTTTATCTTTAGGTATCAACCTAAGCAACAACAGAAACAGGAGGAGAAAAAGTTGAAGTATAGGTGCAGTTCCTGTAAGCCAGTTGTTGTTCTGATTAGTTGGAGGGGTGAGGGAGGGGGAAGGAGAACTGACACTTTCACTTGACACATCTCTAATGCATCTGGACAAACAATAAAAACAGAACTTGTGCTAATTTTGAGTGAGCACATATTATTTTTTGTTCCTTTTGTTAATTCTCCTTTCTGATTATGCTTGAGTTCTTAAGTTCTTTGTTGTTGTTGTTTTATCTAGACAAATTTACCTCGTCTGTCGTGCCCTAATCCTTTTGCAAATATGAATACAATGTATTTGTATTTTTGTTTCATGTTTTTTGTTTTAGTTTGAGTGAAATAGAAATAATTTCTTCACAGGATACAGGACATCAGAATGAATATTCATTACATTGATACATATAAATGTACATACATACACAGATATATTTATACATACATTATGTATAAAGTTTTATGTAACTCCTCTGAATTAACTTTCTCTTTTGCTTTAGTTGTTCATTTATAAATTTTTGTTTAGATAGAAGAATGTTTGTGAACTTGTCAAAATGTTTTACGAAAAAAAGGGGTTGAAAGTGTGAAAGTTGACACGAGAAGTTTGACAAATTATTTTTCTTTTTCTTTTATATGAAAGTTAAATTCAAAAAGGTTGTAAGGAAAAATGTTTGTGCTTCGAGCGATTTAAATTTGAAATTTGAATTCGAAAAATTCAAGGTTTAAATAAATGTAGGTACATGTACTTACTTACAAACATATGTGTGTATGTGAATCATATAAAATTATAAAGAATTAAATTTTTGTTTTGTAAACTTTTTAGTACGGTTTTACGACCCATGGAAGAAATACGTACCAGGCAAAAAAAAAAATGGAAATACGATACGCATTACATTTTGTTTACTTAGGAATACTTATTTCCTTAAACTACATATACATACATATGTGCCAATGTTTTTCCTTTAAAGACTTCTTAAATTTACCATTTGAAAAATCTTTTATAACTTTTAGTTCCTAAAAGGTATAAATGCGATAGAAAGTAGAAAAGGTCACTGCGGCGTATGTGGAACATTTTTTTGTTATAGTTTTTGATATAACGATTTCAAATATAATGGGCTGTAAATAAGGGGGTATTTGGGTTACAGACAATTTTTATTTGCAATCTTCAATGAGTTTTTTTTTTAACTCTGACAACGGCCTAGTCATTGATAAAATCTCAGTTCCCATCGATCACTGAAATCAAGCATCAATATGCGCGGTTAGTAGAAAGATGGGTGACCATTCGAAGCCTACCGCGTGCTGTTGTCATGTGTTCTTTCTTTCTGTTGTTCTTTCTCTTCTCTGTCATTCTCAGTAGCTCAAGGTGCAAGTGTCTCTACTCTGCACGTACTTTTATGTGCTGTGTAGTATGTAATGTAAAGAATTAAAAACATCAAAAGTCTGTAGATTGGACAAACAGCAGAGAAGTGACTTGCAAAAGACATCATCATCATCATGGACTCGACAACTGGGATCCGATCCTGGCCTCATTTAACAAGTCTCTTCATATATCCCGCTCGAGAGCCGACTACGCCATCCAATTCCATACTCCAAGGCGTCGGGCGTCCCGGTCTACGCCATCTCTTCAGCCAGCAGCGTAAGCATGGCCTGACACGATGACTTCTAACTTAAAATGTACTACAGAGAACTTCACTAGCTGCTTCCTCTTCGCTCTTGGGAAAAACAGTGTTCCAAAAAAGTGACTAAATATAAACACATCAGATTTGTATGTTGTTAACCATGATTTCCGAATTTTAAATTTTGCACTGACTATCAATATGTCAAAGCACGATAGTCAAGTTTAAATATACACATTTGCAATAAAAGTCATTTAACATCCCTGTATTATGATTATGACAGTTGATAATGAAGTTTTGGTTCAATGAAAGTAATTGTCATTGATGATTCTTTATTTTTGACATACTGTCATGGTCAGAAATTGCATGTTGTAATTAGTATTGTTACCATTTAAAAAAATTGTCTTCTGTTATAAGATGGAAAGCACGAGTAAGTGAAAAGAAATTTTTTCATAAAGATCATAAAAAGTGCAGGTGCTAAAACAGAGTCTTGTTGTATTCCAACATTTTATTTATTTTTCCAAGACATTCTAAGAAAACTTATTTTTTGATTATAATTTGGTTGTGTTTTTCAATTTTCCTTAATACGAATCGAATTCAGTATCTTCAAAAATTCCTTAAATCATCCTTGCATTTAATTTTCAAATGTAACTCAAACATTCCTTGAAAATCCTTTGTCAACGAAATATTTGTCCAAGTTCTCTTATCGTAAGAGCAATCCATCAATAT